>JAZHRO010000022.1:30000000-32500000 GCA_037157565.1 Thalassia testudinum | reverse complement strand
CGACCGACTTCTTCGTCTCGTAGTATTTTATTTGAAATTAATATTAGATATATTTCTCTTTCATATTCTTTCTCTTATATTAAAAATTAAATAAATTAGATCGCTCAAAAAAGTTAAATAAAAATCAGAAAATGTTAGAAAAATAAAAAAAATAGGTAAAAAAATTATGTAAATTTTTGATGTGATAAGGTGATTTAACATGTTAGAGTTATTTCGAAAATAAGAAGAAATAATTTTATCCTAAGTTAAGTCTTTCCTAATTCAACAAAAATGATAGGTGAGTTAAGTGAGATTAAACATGAGTTAATCCTCCCTTAATCAACTTACCAAAGAACCCTTCATCCCACTCAAGTTCTAAGAAAAAATCTTATCTTCTATTCTATCAACGAAGAGAACCCCATGTGTTGGCTTAATTATATATATAATTTAGATGAAGTTTAGTTAATAATTCATCGCGAATAATATTTTAAAATAAAATTTTAAAAAATATAATCATTCAATATAAATAAGTGATGCAAAAAATTTTAAATTAGTTCATCACTTCTATAACCTATATTGAAGAGAATCCAATTTTAATGACTTAAATATTATAATATTTAACCATGTTTGATGAAATTGTTGAAGTCATGTAACTTTAATGTAATGTTTTGAACTATATATTTTTATTAAATAATTTAAATCATCAAAATTTTATTTTCAAACATCAATCGTATATAAAAATATCTACACTATAATCACAAACAAAGTGCGGCCACGCTCTGCGTGACACGTCACACCCCATTTCCAATCTTTTCCGATCGGTACCCCTACCATTTTCTCTACCCTCTCTTTCTGTCTTCCCGCTAATGCTGACGTGAGATCCACAACTTTAGCATAGAAAAGTAAAACAAAGACAAGGAATCGGAGAATATTATGTCACCAATGCTTCGGCAATAATTGCATTAATCATCTACTCTTATAAAACTCTTCTTTCTTATCAAAATCAAAGTCATCTTTAATCATTATAAAGAGTAAATATGCCAACTATTAACAACATAAATAACTATATAATTAACCAAAAAATCATCTTTGATCTTATTTCAAAATTAATTTTCGATAATGTTTCGTAGAATAGCAGTCAAAATGCAAATTCTTTTCCATTTACCTTTTTCTTTTCTCTTCGGGGTATTCATAGTTAGAATATTTGATGATATCGTTGTCAAGCCAAGTCTTCACACCATGATTAAATTATCCCTTGCAGGTTTTTTGAAATTTTTAATCAGCGTTTCTCTACTGGATAACAAAAGAGGTCATCATCAAACCCTTTCATGTATGGTAGCTCATTTTTGCCATATGTTAGATCAATTTTCCTACAAGGAAAAATCATTTTCCCTCTTCTTTTCTATGTGTGTCCATCTGCCCCTTCCTCGTCTAAGCTACCATTAAAGATGAAAGAATCATGAGAATGGGGGGGAGGATTCGCGTGACCTCTCTCTTCCCATCTTCATTTCTCGCTCCTCAACACCTCCGACGCACCTACTCAATTACCTCCTTTTTTGTTCTCCTGAGTATGCGCTCATTTCTCAATTGCACTCACCCACTCCTGAGATTTATTATTGTTTACAATTTCTTTCCTATTCGAGATATTATTCTATTTAATTTTAAAATTTGAGTATAGCATCAGCAGGAGATATATGCTTACGAGGAAATCTTTTCTCCTAACTTTAATATATTTATTTTTTTATATGTAACCTCAAACTAAATGCTAGATTTACTTTATTGTAATCTTAATTTTAGCGACGTATCAATGATATACCCACAATTCATTAATGAAGTTTGCGAAATTTTTATATATTTAATTGTAGTATATAAATTGATTAAATATAAAAAAATTATATTTTAACAAAATTTAATCTATAATTTAACTTTTATTTAAATTAAAATTGATGTTAATAATAAAATTTGTTACGTAAATGTCACTGAAAGTTTTTTAACTTACTTAAATAATATTCAATTATTATATTTACAGATATATCATTGAAAAAATAATGTCATTTTCGTATTTACACTCCGTCGGTCATAACCGTTAAACTTAACGATTTTAGACTAAAATATAATAAAAATTTATTTTAATCTTCAAAATTAATTTTTTAATCCTCAAATTTTTTTGTCGTCAAATTTTATTTTTATTATTTTCACCCCTTCATTCCCCCCTTCCTTTGCTTGTTCACTTCCCTTCTTCTTTACCTCCGACCACCTCCTCTACCTCCACTCTCCAACCTCTGACCACCTCCTTCGTCCCCTCTCTAATCACTGCCTCCTCTTTTCTAGAACATAACTAAGGGAATAGAAACTTGCGCCGAACACTCTTGCCAGAAGAGAGAAAATACACGAGGATCCTTACGTAAGTTAGACAATGTGCAAAAATTATGAAAAGACCTTTCAGAGTTTAGAGAATTATTCGAAAATATGAGACACTATAAAAGACGCGTAGAAATTGTAAAATAATCCTTAAATGTTTAGAGGTCTACTACCTGACCCCATGTGAGAGAGGTGGAGGAGGAGGTAGTCGGAGGTGGTCAGAGGTGAGGAGGAAGGAAGGTGAACTGAGGAGGGGAGGGAGGAGGTGAAAATTAAAAAAATAAAATTTGACGACAAAAAAAATTAAAGGACTAAAAAAAAATTTTGAGAACTAAAAAATAATTTTTTATTACATTTTGATCCAAAATCGTTAAGTTTAATGGATATGGTTGACAGAGTAGTAAATACAAAAACGACGCTAATTTTTTAATGGTATATCTGTAAATATAGTGAATTGAATGATATTTAAGTAATATCAAAAGATTTTAGTGACATTCACGTAAAAAATCTTTAATAATAATATAAATTATGGGGGCATTGCTAAAATTTTTTAAAAAATAATAAAAGTTAGACATGATTTTCCTCCATTAATAACCAACCAATTGATTTTGGAGAAAAAATATATAATAGTGGAGTATTTAATAGGATTTATTTTTTAGGGAAAGTGAAGATTTTTTGTGAAATTTGTTTTGGGTGAAGGGATTTGTTTGTAGGATTTTTTTTTCAATTAAAGGTAAAATTTATAATGATAAAAATATCATATTTTTAAGAAGTTAAATTAATTATTCAAATTAGATGATGAGAGGTTTTTTTCCTTTATGGTGAGATGATGTTCCTCGTATTATGGGATGAGAGGGTTTTTATTTGATTTTGGAGTAAAAGTATATAATGTTGGGTTTTTTGTGGATTTGTTTTTGAAAAAAAGTGAAGATTTTGTTTTGAAATTTATTTTAGGGGGAATGGATTTTTTTGTAGGATTTTTGTTGGATGTTATAGGTAAAATTTATAATGGTAAAAATATAATA
This sequence comes from Thalassia testudinum, assembly GCA_037157565.1. Classification (NCBI taxonomy): domain Eukaryota; kingdom Viridiplantae; phylum Streptophyta; class Magnoliopsida; order Alismatales; family Hydrocharitaceae; genus Thalassia; species Thalassia testudinum. The sequence goes on along the minus strand of JAZHRO010000022.1, from coordinate 32,496,635 downwards.
TTTTTAAGAAGTTAAATTAATTACTTAGATTAGGAAATGAGAGATTTTTTTTTATGAGGCGATGACATTACTTGATAAGGAGATGTGAGATTTTTTTTTAATAAAATTACGTTAATCGAATTAGGTGTGGGGAAGGTTTTATTTTATCATTTAATAATGGGATAAGCAAGAAGAGAAATGGAGGAGGGGAGGAGGATTCTTTATTGTGGCAGAAAGTCAACCACGTGAAAGGAGAACAAAAAAAATGGGGAATGATAAAATTAAGGTCCGGAAGAGGTTGGAGACACCCGTGGAGAGAGCACTTTTCTAATAGAATTACGTTAATCGAATTCTATTGATAATGGGATGAGCATGAAGAGAAATGGAGGAGGGGAAAAGGACTTTTTGTGGGTATGTTTTATTTGATGGGATAAATTTTGTAGGTGATGGAATTAAGTGATAAATCTGGGATAAATTAATTTTGATATTTGTGAGAGATATGTGTCAAATTATAAGATAAATAAGGATATTTGGGAATAAGTGAGGTTGATGTCTCACGATAAAAGGGATAAATTTATCTTACTCCTCATATGAAATAAATTTATCTTGAATTTTGAGATTCTCCATCGAGATAATTTTATCTCGAGACACCATTGGGAACACGTGTAAAAATGAGAAAGATAACACTCTCCTTTAATTTACATAGAAGATGAGTAAAGAAAATAAAAGAAATAAATCAAAGTAAATTTAATATGTTTACAAAGAAATTAATATTATTGTTCAATAACTTTTACTTAAATACTTTAGTTATTTAATGCAAACAAGAAATGTATGCGTATGGTAACAAAATTATTTTTTATTTTTTTCCAGCAAAGCACAGGCCTCAACCATTAGTTGACTTAATTACATGTAACTTAGTTTTTATTTTTTTGAGAAAGATAACATGTAACTTAGTTGTAGGTTCGTCATACACTCTGTACTCTTGTACATATATTTTCTTATTTTTTATTTTGTAAAGATAAATATGATAGATATAAAATTTGATTGGAAATAATATTTGATTGTTTTTAAATTTTTATTTGGATGCAAATATAAAAATAAGTATTGTAATGTATTTTATAACATACGATTTAAAATTGATCATTTGCAAATTAAGTAAATTAAAATATATTTATTAAAATAAATTTTAATCAATTAAAAATAAAAATATAATAATTATAAATTAAAATATATCGATGTATTTTAATTTTTCATTAATATAAAATAAATTTTCATCTATAAAAATTAATTTTTACTTTAAAAATAAAAAATAATTTCAACCGATAAAAAAAATGAAAAACATCGACTAAAACTCCACTTTCATCGGTAAGTTGAAAAATGTGTTCAAAACGTATTGAAAGTACATTTATTTATTTATTTTTGTCGTATATATCTCTAAAAACCCTTGCACCTAGATTTTGTCGTGGTCTAAGATTCCCTGTGCGATGCCCTTCGCTGGTGGCCCGATGGAGCTCAAATGGAAAGAATCTGAAATTGGAGATATAATGACATATTGTCAATCTCGTCGATTCACGCAACACAGCTGTCATCTTGGCTATCGTTAATAAAGGTCAGAACGCGTCCCAACGCGTACAGCGAGACACAGCGAGAGAGAGGGAGAAGGAGAGATCATGGGAGAAGTGGTGGCATGCCATACCACCGAAGCGTGGAACGAGCAGCTCCAGCAGGCCAACGATTCCAAGAAACTAGTACTCTCTCCTTATTTACCCCCCTTTTTGATTTCTGTTTTTTTTTTTTTCCTTTCCTTCAACACACTCTCTTGTCTTTCTTGAAGTGGAAGGAGAGGGAAAGGGAGGAGATGCTGATTGCAGGTCTATGTTGTTATTGCTGTTGTTGTTTTAAACTAGGGAGAGGGAAAGGATGGAGAGTCATGATCTTTAGTTGAAATTATCCTGACCCCCGCCCACCCCATCCTTTCTTTTTATTATAAAGGTGGGAGGCTATATGGGTTAAAAGGAATCCATAATAAAATTCTCCACTCCCCTCTCCTCTGATTCAATCTAAAGATGATTTTTTTTTTTTTTTTTTTTTTCTTTCTCCTTCTACCAAACTGCATATTATTTATTTCTCCCTTTTCCTCTCTTCATGTCCCTCTATCTCTTTGCTTTTGTGATCTTGAATAGTGTGTGCCTCGAGAAAGAGACCCGTGATATTGGTCTGGAAATCAGTGGGGACTGACTGGACAAGAAGAAGCTGCAAAGAGTTCCTGCTGTTATTCTTATTTGGGAAACTTTTAAGCCTGTTTCTCAAAATTGTTGATAGTAGAGTAGATCGGAGTGATGGGTGGAGGATATGAGGCAGCTGTTTGATTGGAAGGTGCTTTTGGAATGGAGAGCGGGGAATGAAGGAAACTCTGGAGGAGGAGGAGCGAATGACTAATTTACCCTTTTCTTGTTTGGTTGGTGGAAAAATGGAATACGGCAGAACTCTTGATCTGGAATTGTTGCTTCAATATGATTTTCAGATTTGTGTTTTTTGGGCAGTTCATGTCCCTTCCTGTTTTTCCGACCGATTCGTGAAATAAAAGGGGTGCAGAAGGATTGTTTGTAGGATAGCTTGTACATTGGGCATGGAGGTTGGAAAAATTGAGATGTGTGGACTCACAAGAGGACACAATAAGCTTTGTTGCCTTTTCATCGAATCCCGAATCCTGCAAATGAGCATCACGGAATGGGAACTGACTTGGAAACTGGTGTATCTAACCTGAAATTGGAGAAAAATAAAGAAGGGGAAGAGGTGACATACCTTCAAAGCTTCGATCTGAGGGCCTGAACCTAGGGATGAAAGTGGATCTAATTTGAATTAGGATATCCAAGGATCATAACCAAATATGGTTGGATTTGGATACTCGAATTTAGACGTGGATTTGGTGCTTTTTGGGACATGAATTCAAATGCATTATGTGCTGAAATTCGGATATACTAAATCTATATGTCGTGCATTTCAATTGCTTTTATGTATGTTATTTTTTTAGATATTGTAAGACTCGGATTGTTTATGCTTTAACAACGTAATTTAACTTAGATTATTGTATATTTAAGCCTAACAAGTTATGTTGATCCTTAAATATATTCATATATTCACATTTTAATCAAATATTTACCCTTATTAATTATACCTTATATTAAAATCCGATTTATATCCATATCTGATTGTTACCCAAACCAAGTTTGTATATGCTTTTGTTAGGATATATGATAAGTAAGAATTGTATCCGATCTACATTGAAATTGGAATCCTTATTCAATTTTGGAAAAACAAATATGGATATGGAAATAGCTATATTGAACCTCTTTCGAACATGCCCACAATGTCTCTTGATCTTGTAAATGGATCTCAAGATGTATGGTGTTTCCAGTCAACTGTAATTGCCATTTTTCAAAGGATTGGTTGTGGAAAGAATTAATGGGAAGGGAGGGTCAGTGACAATGTTTTGTTCGTGACTCTTTTAATAATATATATTTTTTCATACCCCTTTCTTTAATTTTATATAGTCCCCAAACCAAAAGACTGACAAAGTGACCACAATTATTTCCTTCACTAGGTGCACCCCTTACTATCCTTCTTGACATCCCAATAATGCCATTATGCAAATGCATGCAACAACAACAACCAAGCCTTCTCTCACGATAAGTGGGGTCGGCTATATGGATTCTTTGACTTAGATATATTTTGAGTCATTTTTGGACTTAAATTGAAATAATTGAGATCATAATCAAATTAACAATAATTCATTAATGTATTTACTTCAATCATTCTCGTGGCACTTCATTACATGTGCTATGTTTGTATGGTATATCTCTCTTGCAACTCAAGCAGGATGGTGAGGGGAGCACGAGGATGAGGAGTGCACATGGTGGAAAATTGGGGTTTTTGTCAACCTTTAATAATTGTTATCTTGAAGTTCTGGGAGAAGAGGTAGTTTGATTTAAGGTAGAAACTCCAGGGGGTGGAATGATTCCCCTTAAAATGATAGGGGGCATTTTGATTTGGGGACTATACCATGAGAAGATAGTTGATTTTTCCTCTTTAACTTATCAATCGAGACACTAAATCAATAAATTTGGCTTTTGAACCAATGAAAAGAAAATATGACATCTTCAATTTGTAAATCAAATGGTCAGGCCTGTTTAAAAAAAATCAAATAGTCAGGCATGAGATTAGAGGCACAAAACTTGGATAGATCTTTTTCTTTTTTAAATGAACCAATGTTTGGGAAAGAAAACTGTTCATGTAGAAAGATATACATAGATTGGGATCAAGCTTGCAGGGTTTATCCATTGCTCCCTTAATCCAGTTGTAATGCAAGCATTTGCAAGAATGTGGGCAGGTCTATAAATTGGCAATTAACATGTTGCATTCTGAGATTGCTGATACACTGGAGCTGCTGTTGGCAATCCTAAATGATTCTACTTTATCTCCATGTCGATTGTTACCTCTCATTCATTTTTTTTGTTATATTCTTGTGATCGCCCTTTAAAAAAATTCTTACAGTCCCTGAGTATCTCAAACGAGTAGCAGATATAAGTGTCACAAAGTTTTAGCCTCTTGCCATGGTCAAAGCTTCAGCCTCTGCCAATTCAACTTTATAAGTCTCTTGCCATGGCCAGAGCTTCAGCCTTTGCCAGTTCAACTTTTATAGGATAAGAGAGAGCACGATCAAGTTTGGAGAAGAATAGAGCAGGCATCCGGTAAACAATGGTCCAATTGTCATTTGGGGTCATTGAATTCCCTGAACACAAAATTAATTATACTGCTAGCTCTAGTCTCTATTCTGACTCCACAAGCGAACTATATTGCTTTGGTAATTCTGCAGTCAGTGAATAAGTGTTCTGTGATCTCCTTCCTGACACCAGAAAGCAAGCAGACGTTGGGCATTCCTGATGAGTTTCTAGACAAAAATCTCATGCAAGTGGGAGTGCAGAGTGATGAGTTTCTAGACAAAAATCTTGAATCTGAGGCTAAATGCTTTTCCTCCTCCGTTTTCAGCATTAAGCACATCCTTCCTTTTTAAATTTCTTGATTTGGCGCCTGCAAGAATCAGATATGCTGATTTAATGGACAAGAGTGTCCCTTTTCGAAAAAACAGTCAAGAGTGTCTTTGCTTTCTGGTTTGGCTTTGATCTTGTTTATGTGACGAGAGCAGGTGTCCCTACTGAATGATCTCCTCAAGACTTCATTCCAATTGGCCCTGTCATCAAGATGCTGGAGATTCATTTGGGCTACAAGGTGCTGCAGGGGTGATGAGCTTCCTTGATCCAGGCATCTCGGCATGTATTGACTGCCTTCCCATCACCGATTAACTACAAAGAATATTGACATGAAATTTTCTGAACCACCATAATGCATTTCAAAGAGGAGAGACGTGGATTGTTACTATTGCTCTCCATCCCGAGAGTACTTGCCATTCAAGAAACCTCCCATAAGGGCTCCCTCACCATTGATTTTTTTGCCACAGCTGTTTGAGGAGCATTGCCCAATTGAATAAGGATATTCTCCTGGTGGCTGGTGCCTATTCCTTCACATATTTTTGGAGTTTAATAGTGTCCTGTGTTTAAAGAACAAATGCTTCTGTGAACCTTCATAGCCCAACCAAAATGATCTCCTTGTGTGGACATCTGATTTCTTGCAAAGTTTGGGGGGGGAAGAAGGTCATTGCCATAAGATGAGTAGGAATGGAAGTGAGGGAAGGAGTTATAGGTACTATACGACTGGTTTAAGAAAGAAGCTTTGATTCCTATCTATTTAGCTTATTGTTCATAATTTGATGATGGAGCCTTTTGTATCACTGACCCACAAGGTGGGGACTCGGGGATAACCTGGATACATTTCTTTGGAAAGCTCTGCCTTTATGCCAAGAATCCACTTCACTTCTGCCTTCATTTTCTCTGGAGTATTCTTTCTGGAAAACACTTTGGATTTTTCATAGCTAATCCTCTGACTAGAGAAACTGCAATAGTACTTTTAGGAGCTTCACAATCTTGGTTGCTTCAATTGAGGTCGCACCAAAGTGCAAACAACCTTGTATCATCTTCAAGCATAAGATAGGTGATTGTGTAGCCATCTTGATCACTAAAAAGTCTCTTTTCCGACTTTTAGCAATCATAGAATGAAGAATTTCCTTTGCAGCTATCAAATTTTTGGAGATTTGCCTTCCTTTGAGAATTGTGTTCTGGTATAGCATGATCATGGGATGAAGAACTCTATTGACTCCATTTGCTACAAGCTTGGCTATTAGTTTCTAGAAGGTATTTGTTAGGTTGATAGGCTGGAACTCCAGTTTTTCTACAATTTTTTCCTCTGGAATTAAGTTCACATATGTTTGACTTAATCCACTTGGGATCTCACCTCAGTCAAAAGCCTTTTGTGCCTGATTGACAATGTCATTTGCTGGAGTACTCCGGTTGCATTAAAAACAAGAGGGATTGACATATATACTCTTGGCAACTTTGGCAAATACATATATACCCCCACTATTTTTGTATTTACGTATATATCCTCATAAATATCCGCTTGCTTGTTTGGATGCCCTTATGTACTTTGAGAGGTAAAAAATAAAGTGATTTTTATATTCATAACCGTTAGGATGGAAGTGGGCCACGTGGACAGCCACGTGGCAGCCGAATAAAAACCCAACAGGGCCGGTGGTAGAAGGTCCAAAGGAACCTATTTTGGGTTCTGATTTAGGTGGCAAGTTTCCTATTTTTAGTAAATGTGTTTTAGGAAAAATATGTTGGTATTTGATTTGTTTAGAGATAAGATCTTTCCTTGTTTAAATGTATGATTTGTTTTTCCTTATTGGGATATGTTCTCTCTCTAAAAAAGTCTTTCCTTGTAATCTCTTTTGAGCATTAATAATATTTCTAATCATTCTAGGCTCCTCTCCTCTCTCTCTTCTCTCTACAAGGCCATCGATCACAAAGAGCAACCGACCACGTCAATTGGCCACCCAAGGCTGCCGGTCCACCTTCAAGCAGCCACCGGTTGCTCTCCTCCTCTCTCCCTGTTTCACATGTGGACTATTTTCCCACGCATACGGAGTCTCCATGCTCCAGATTGCTTAATTCTTGACAATAACCATTTATTTTATTTTTTCACTCAAAAAAACCCCCACCTCTCTTCTTTCTCCCCCTTCCCCTCCTACTCCGCTACCACCACCACCACCACCAACACCGCTACCACCACCTCCTCCCCTCTTCTCCTCCAGCCACTACTGCCTCCTACTACTCCTACTCTTCATCTCCCTTCTCCCTTACTCCTCCAACCCCCTCCCATCGCCTCCAACTCCTCCTCTGCCTCCTGCTCCACCACCTCCACCTCCACCCGCTGCTCCTCCTTTGCCTCCTACCCCCCCCCCCCCCCCCCCCCCCCCCCCCTCTCTGAGGAGGATCATTTCCATTCCAAGATCCTTGACGCCATCGTAGAGGTTGAGCGCAAGATCGTCCTCAACTAGCATCGCCTCAAATACATCGAGGAGGTCGACCTCTCTCCTCCCATTCCTCCTCCTTTGGCCTCCTCTTCTCTGCCCCTTCACCTCTCCTCTTGTTCCTCCTCCTTTGGCCTCCTCGCCTTCAAGGCCCGACAACCCTACATGTGTCCTCGTCCCATTAGCCACACGCATTACAACCCTCTGAAACAAGAGGACCCATCTCTCCACCGCAGCCGTGCTCTATTCTCCATCCCTACACACCTCCCTTTCTCCTCCCCATCCTGTAGGTTGACGAGGAGGTCGAGTGCTACCTTCGCACGGTTGACGAGGTCTGTTAGATATGCGCGGTCGAAGGGCCCCATAGGTGCTGCTCCCTCCAGCTCGCTATGGCTCGCCTCAAGGACGAGATCTCCCATATCCTCACCTCCCGCACCATTGACATCAAGGAGGATCTCCTCTCCCGTGACTTCTCCCCCACTGTCTCCCTCTCCTCCTCATCCTTCTCCTTTGGTTCCTCATCCAACCGCGACAACAACATCAAGGACAGCAAGGAGTTGGCGGATGCCGCCATTGCGATTGGCAGGAGTGACACCCTTGGCTCCTCCTTAATAGGGCTGGTCGCTAGTCGAATCTAGGAGTTTGACTTGTCGTCGAACGCTGACCTCATGGTGGTGGTGGTGGAGGAGGAGGAGATAGGGAAGGAGAGGATTTAGAGGGAGGAGGAAGGGGAGAAGGATGAGAGTGGTGGAGGGGAGTTTTTGAAGAAGGGAAAAAGATGGTAAGGGGTTTTGTATAAAAATTCTTTAATTTTTAGTCTCTTATTTCAGAAAGGGTATACATGACACTATATTGACATTTTTTAGGGTATATATGTAAATGTAAAGGGTATATACGTAAGTATGAAAATAGTGGGGGTATATACGTATTTGCCAAGATTTCCAAGGGTATATATGTCAATCCCCCTAAAGACAAGAGAGGTGGAAGGGTGTCCCATGAGAGATAATGTCATGCTGAGGCCAATATATTCGTCTACTGGAGTCCATTGAATGGGAGTATGCATTGCCTTCTGGGCTTCCTGAAGTAGCTGCCAATGGCCCAGAATAAGAACCCCGGAGGACACCTTAAAAAAAAACCCAAGAGGAACTTTAAACAACCATGTAGACCATTTATAAAATCATCATGGTACATGATTTTGAAATTTAAGTTTCAAGCTCTTTTTATTTACAGTTTTGCTGCTGTGTGGTGTATATGGAATCAAAAGAATGACAACATTTTTAGAGGTGAAAGTTGGACAGAAAATGTAGTGAGTGAGGCGAATAGCCTATCTGAGTCTTGGCTGGAAAATTTATCTGTTCCTTTAGGTAATCTTCCTCTGATTCCTTAAAAAGAAAAAATTCAAATACAGATCCTGTATGCCAAAACCCTTGCTGCAGAATCTTTGCAAATGGAATTTGGTGCAACCTAGTGAGGGACCTCACCGAGATCGTGATTCTCCCAAAGTAGTTTGCAAAACAGGACTCTAGTCACCCCAGAAACTCCAACCAACACATCATAGAGAGAAAGCAATTGCATGTTTAAGAGTATATAATTATCATCAGTAAAGTGATAAATTTCAATTTCATTTTAAGCTCCAGTTTCAAAAAGAAAAACTTTGTACCACTTCTATCACGAGGCAAGTTGTGAATCTATTGGTTTTGATTATGGTTATTGTAGCTCCTTCCAGGAAAATATATTTGGTGCAGCTTTTGTGATTCATGTAATTAGGTTTCAGTGAGAGAACTATACTTTTCAACATGTACGGCAAGATCATGACAACTTTGTATCTTTGCATTATTGTCAACTAAAGTTGAAAAAATTTCTTCCGTCTCAGTAATTCCCCCTACATATAGCATGAGTTATAGATGTGTTACAACTCCTAACGATATCTACTTAAGAAAAACTCCTAAAGATATCTTAGCCATGGTTTTATCTGCAAATAGTGCAAGTTATTAGATGCTAGTAAGAGGATTAGTCTAGAGAGTCACAGAAGCTTATGAGATTAAATCCCACTAAGAATAAAACTACAGAACCTCCAACTTACAAATTGGTTTGCATGGCTATCCTACAAAGACAAGATCGTTGTTAATAAAGGGAGTGCTAATAGTTTGGTATGAAGATTGATGAAGCTCACTTTTAAGTCTACAATTCTTTGTTCCATCTCTTCTGCAAATTTCTTAAGATTAGCTTCAACAGCTAGATAAACATGCTTTTGCATCAAGATCATAACACAAAAAAGGGAGAATTTTGCTACCGAAGAAGACTTCCATTTTGTTTTGGCATCCTGTATAAGGTCAATAAGTGGGATAAAAGAATAGCCGAGCTTTCGGACTGTGGTTCATTTGAACATTTCTCTCGTATCACTATGGATGTCAAAAGGTACCTTAGTTGTTAGGCCTAGTTTGGTACTAAGGATACTGACCACAAAAATGAGGGATTCCCTTTTACACTGTGCTTGGGTTACTTCAAGACCCATGTCTGACAAATGCTTTCTCATGATACCTGGGATCCCTATTTCCAAAAAATGTGCTTTCTGCTTTCATTTCACAAGGAATGTTTTTTTCCATTCCCTTTGCATTATGATGTAGAAAAACTTAGTGGGTATTTTGCATAGATGCCCCTCAAGACTCTTGAAATAACATATGCTTATTCAGAGCTTGTATTGGTAGGCACTCCTGTTGATTTATAACTGGTTTACATTTGAAGTAGGATTTTAAAAACCAACCAATTGATATGATTGATGTCTTTTTTAACACTTCTAATTGTGCTCTAGAGTCCAGAAAGTCAAACTGCTGACTCTTTTATTTTATTATTTCCTGCTTCACTTGGATTATATGTACAGTAGTGGAGACAAATATGTGAAATTTGATCATGCCTTTAAAGGGTAATGTATTTCCAATGTGAAGGGAAGGTTTTGCTTCCCGATCCTTGGTTTATGAATAGGGCTTGACACAACACAGAATGGGGTCTGGCATTTATTTAAGAAAAGTTGATAGATGTGGGCAAGTCTCCTATCATATTTCTTGATTTTATTAATGCACTTAATTTGGGATTAAAGAACTTTCTCATTTTGGAAGCAGATCATAGATTTTGTCTAAACTGGTTGGAATTTATCTTTTCTGAAAGGTAAATGGTTGAAATTATGAAGTCATTCCCTGTTCAAGATTTCCTATGTCGTGATTGATCATATCTTAGGTCCCTTCCAATTCATTTGGAGAGGAGTTCCTCTTTCAATAAATACCTTTCTTGTGAAATCTGCTTGCACGGTCAAGGTTCAAATGATTGGAGTCCTTTTTGCTTCCAGATGTTGTTTATGGTGGCCAGTTTACCAAAATTTCCTAGAAGTTTGTGGTTTTATATTCGTGGTTAGTGATGATCATTTCTAAATTTTACCTGCCATCACTTGCCAACATGATAATTGGTTTGTTTCTTGGCACATTCTTGGATCACTCTCCATTTTTTTATGACTTAAATTGGAACTTGGTAGGCTCTAAGAAAGCTATTTTGAAGTACCACTCCTTGTGTAGTTCTCAAAAAGGAACCGGAAGTTGTGTATTGTTTTTGAACCTTTTTATATGTGTTTGAATGACCTTTGGCTTGTTGGATCTTTTGAACAATTCTATCCAGCTTTCTACAATCCCAAATTCCCAATGGAAGTAAACTGTTTTCAAGATATTGCTTCTTTCAACTGCTGTTTTGTGCATGTAATTTTTTCCACAGCTGATATGTAGAGTTAAATGAAATGTACCAATCTCTGAACTATGGCATCTTTTGAGCTTAGAGTGAAGATATAGGGGTTTTATTGGCTGCGATTCTTCTTAGGAACTCACATTTGGAGTCCACTGTTTTTAGGTAGTGGTTGATTTCACTGCTTCCTGGTGTGGTCCTTGCCGTTTCATTGCACCTATATTTGTTGAGCTGGCCAGGAAATATACTGATGTTTTATTCCTTAAGGTGGACGTCGATGAGCTTAAGGTATACCTCTACATATTTTCACTCGCCCAAATTTACAAATCGTCTACATGCTAAAAGCTTTTGTGGACAATTGCAGCAAGTGGCCCAAGATTGGGCAGTTGAAGCCATGCCGACGTTTGTTTTCTTGAAGGAAGGGAAGATAATAGACAGGACTGTTGGTGCTAGAAAGGATGAGTTGACTGAGAAGGTCACCACTCTTGCTAAACTGTAGTAATGCTATACTGTATCCCAGCTTCAAGACTATCCATGATAAGGCTACCTGATATTCCCATCTGAAGATTGTACTTTTGTTTTCTTATAAACAATCATGCACTCATCTAAAGGCATTTCATAATAAGGGTATAAGATGGTGCCTTCTATCTTGATGCATTTCACATTTAGCTGTGTTTGAATTTCACCATGTGGTGTTTAAACATGTTTTCTCTGTTTTTGCATCCCTTACGTTCTGCCATGTCTATTTGGTTTGGAATCTCATCACCTAACAGCCATTCTGTGTTATTGCAACTTTTTTCTCCTCATTCATTTCCATTAGTTGGAGTAACTATATCTTAAATGTTTGAGTAGATTGCTTGAAAATCCTGAACTTGGAAGTTCAGGACCACATTAAATTCAGGTTCCAAGTTCGGGTGGTCAAGGGAGAATCTCATAACAGCTTTTCTTTAAATTTCTGCGGTGCTCCTTGTATAGGCGATGGTTGCTGTAGAAATCAGCTCAATTGTTTTCCATGAATCTTAGCAGTAAATCTTTTTCTGGAAAATTGCTGAGAAATCAGATGGATTTTCATTTATTTAAATTTCTTTATGTAGCAGTGTGCTTGTCATGCTCACGAGATCTTCTCTAGAGACTAATGAGATTGCAACTGGCTGATACAACTGTTTGTACATGCAGCAATGCGTGAGATATCTTCCTAGCTCTACATTGTTTTTTCTACAAAATGATAGTTGTAGGAAAGGTATGTTACTCAGCATTAGCAAACACTATGAGCACATTGATCAGGCATACCATCCGTGTTTCAAAGTTATGCTTAACAACTAATCATTTGTAAGGTTACTCACTAATGAAACATTGTTGTGCAGCGACAGCCAAGTTAGTTAATATAATTTGATTAGTGCAATAAATGGAATGCATGAACCCCATGGCCACAGAAGAGTCTTTGGGACTTGGTACTATTACTGCAAGCCCTTTATCTTGAAGAGGTGAACATTAGACATTGCCGTTAATTTGTTGCTCAAGCTAGCAAGCACATACAAGTTAGTGTTTGTCACGCATCTCTTTGAGGAAACTCTTATGCTACAAGGGCGCTGCCCAACAACCCCACCCACCCCCAACACTACACACGTGCACCCCACAACCGAAGCATGTGTCCACACGTACGTAATGGGAATCGATGGAAATTGGCAGGGTCCTGGCATTGTGGGCTCTGGGTAAAGGATAGGATGGGAAGTCGGCAAGCTACTGCTCTTCTTTACATATGGAATGCACGCACACATGCCCTTTTGAACCCACTGTCGGACCAGTAAAACAATGAAAAGGAAAGAATGAGAAATTTGCCCCAATGGGCAACCTAAGTCCACAGAGAAAAGTTGCCTTTTGTTACTAACAAGGCTACTTCAGTCATATTACAACCCAAACTATCTACACGCAGAACCCGAGTCGGATCGCCTCCTATTTCAAGATACGGTTGCCTGACAAGGAATAAATTAAAACGTAATAATTTTCACACATGTATCATAGTTAAAAGTATAAATAAAAGATAAAAAGCTATAGAGTAGACAGTAACAGAAAATAATATCACAAGAGAAAAGTATGTTTACATCATAAACATCCTAACATACTAGAAAGACGGAAACTGAACTACTAATTTCAAAATAGACACTTACGACAGCAAAAAGGAGAGTCAAATTACAACAGAATGGAAAAGGAATAAACTAAGGCTGGGATTGGCTAAGCCCAACTCCCTTCGCAGCCGATGGAACTGACTGCTCACCTCTTTGTCCTGGACACAAGTGGTAAACATCAGCGAAAGTTGAGTAAAGAGGCAAATGTGTATTCAACTAATACAACTTAATTGAAGAGAAAATCAGTAAACATTTCAGACATTTTCATGTTTTATTTCTAATTCTAAGTACTAGTTTTGTGATTTCGGTTATTCTAGCAAAGGATCCCATTATCTCGTGGTTCGCATGTTCCTTAACGAAACGATCTTGCTCCATTTTTCCTGTGATGCAGAACATGCACGTGGTACTCTCCTAGCTAAGAGAACACTCCGCATTTGTTCTACACCTGGTCTACCACTTCGGCATCAAAGTCGTGATGTAGCGGTGACTACGGCACCGTGATAAAAGCGTAGGGGCTTATCTCGCACTGGCACGTGGTTAATCGTTTCCGTTAACGGGTACGCTCTAAGTCGTACAACACTGAACAGAGCAAGGTCGTGCCCTCATCAATAGGTGTACCCTCACCTGATTATCCAGGTTGACCCCGTGAGCCTAACAGGAGGCAGTGTAGGAAGGCCATTTCTACTCTTGATCCCAACCCGAGGGAAAGCTAGCTCTCTCCCTATACAAGGGGTGATTAGCACTCGGTATGTGCGTACTTGAGGGCCAGCTCACTCCTATACTAGAACCCAGCCAATAGCCGTGCCTCACAGTAGGCGAATTATCCTATCATTATTAAAGTTTCATACCATAGCGGATAAGTTATTTTTCTAGTTCTCACTAAGGTGTGTTTATAATTCCTTTAACTCTGTTTCAAAAAATCAACGAATAACATGTATCTCCATTCATAATTTAGATTTCAACATAGAATAAACAAATAGATGCATTACATTAAAAGTTTTCATCTCAACTATTAGGGTAATCATTTTGTCATGACAAACAATAATATTCTTCACATGTAGAACAAGTACAAAGTTCATCAATTTAGAGTTAGGGCATGGATGTATGTTTGCGTGTCATTAAGACATGGCATTCATCTATTTCATTCACAAGTCACATTTGCAGAATCTTAATAATTGATTAACTAGTTACTTGTAACATGCATTCAAAATAGAACTAAACACACCATAACAAGAAGGGCCACTCTACCTAGGTGTGCGGGAGGCATGGGGGCACGAGGAATCGATCCAGACATCCTTGCAAGTCTCGGAGCCTACAACAACCCAACGATCAAACGGGTATTAAAATGCTTTGATCGAAATTTTAGTAGACTAAATGAGCTCAAAAGGGTAGATATCAAGGTGTCAAAATGTAGGAAATAGAAAGAGCTCTCCAACGGTATCTTATTTGTGAAAAGTAGAGGTTGTTTGGACTCTGAATCAGTCCAAAAATCACCTTTGGTTCACATGAACCGATCTCGAACCGGTTCGATCGAGTTGAATCGTGCGAACCGAACCACGTCCCTCGGCACTGCCACGTGTTGCCATGCACACTGTGCTCGCAGCGGCCTCGCACGTCGTTTCATCTCGCACGCCGCGCCCGAACTCAATTGCTGCACCTGCGCTGCTTTACGTGTTGAGCTGTGCCTGGTTGCCCTCAAGCCTTGCTCGCACCTCAGCTCGCGTGCGGCTGAGCTCCTCGCGATTCGCACCTGCCAACCTTCTCCTCGCTCCCCACGCACGCCAACGCATGTGCGCTTGTCGAGGACCCTCGATTCGTGGGGCAACTCGCCCCTGCCTGGGTGCCTGTGCCTACACCCTCCTCGATGCTGTGCGTGGAAGGAAAAAAGAGGAGGGGAGGCAACGGCAACTCACTCCCTCTCTCGCTCTCTCTCTCGCTGAGGGTGGCACGTTGTCCAATGTAGTGCCAGGTTTGAGAGTAGGAATAGGTGGGTGTGGGTGCTGGCCTTGGGGGTGGTGAGGAGTATTAATAGGGGTGCTATTTTAGGGTAAGGTTTTAGGGTTCGCGAGGATCGTGTGGTTCTGGGAAAATTGTGGTTTGACCCCCACGCCCCCTCTCTTTTTGTATGTGGTCCTCTTGGGGTAAAAGTGGGGGCGTGAAATTCCATCTAACCCCTCGATGGGGGAAAGAACTCGCAATAGGGTCCCTACGGGGGCCTCTTAGTGTGCATAATTTATGAACAAGCCCTCCCGGAGTTTGGGAATAACCCCCGGGACTTTAAAGCACTATAATTAACATGCAGAAATTGAAAGGCAACCCTTGGGGTTCAGGAAATTTTCAAAACAACCCTTGTGTGTCTGTTTAAGTGTGTAAAGATTTTAGGAATACCTCGAAAGTTCGAAAATTTCGCGGGGACCCTTGGGGAGGGTCATTTTAACATAACAAACTTAAAGGAAGTTTTGTCCCCGAAACTTAGGGTAGACTCAGATGCGAAATAAAACAAGATGTGCACATAACAAACTTAAAGAGGATCAAAGTTGATCAAAAAGAGATACGTGTTGGTGCTAGAGCACCACGATCATTTGTTTTGATGATAACAAAACACGTGTTATTTAACATTTGCAATTTGAGTCCTAGATTTCAGGTCAATTGCAAATGAAGACGTGTTTAGACGGAAATCGAGCTCGCATCCAGGACGGATTGGAGGAGCTTGACGGAAAATAGAGGAGGTTCGCGTGGAGCGAAAGATTGGAGATGGAAGACAAGAAGAATAGGATAGATTCTTTTTTATCCTTTCATGTATCTCTTGTATTTATTTTCTTGCTCTTCATTTTCCTTAGACATTATGTTAAAGAGCCTCAAAGAACCCTAACAGTAGTCCTAGGAACACCTGCACAACCCTAGGATACGTAGGTTTTCTGTAAAACACTTAGAAAACCAATATAGGGTTAAAACTGACTTTCCAGACGTCTAATTCACGAATCAGACGTCTGATAAAGGATTTTAAGACGTCTGACTGTTGTTTCAGACGTCTGATAACTGTTAGGCTGGACATAGTTAGTTCTGTCTGATGAATTCAGACGTCCAGACCTTATACCAGACGTCTTAGGAGACGTCTGATGACTTTGCCAGACGTCCAGTTAGTGGACCGTTGGCTGGCTTAGAAGACACTGAAGAATATGACCGTTAGAGCCTTATCAGACGTCCATAGGACTTCACAGACGTCTGATAAATGACCGTTTTGCCTCGGCTGACCCAAAATCTCTTCTCAGAGATTTTCTAGCCGTTGCAACGTTTGGAAATCAATTCCCACGATAAAAGTAGGTTTCCAGACGTCCAGACTTAGTGCCAGACGTCCTCTATGTCGTCTGATGGACTTGTACAAAAACCCTGTTTAGATCTGATTCAAGTCAGGGAGAAACCCGCATAGAATCAGACGTCTGACCTTGGAATCAGACGTCTTAAAGTGGACTTCCAGACGTCTGATGCCATAATTAGACGTCTGATAACCCTGTGAAGTGTAATCATTGTCCTGATTTCGGCCTGATTCTCTTGGGCTTTGCACCCAACGGCTATGGAAGCTTTTCCAAGCCTTCCAAAGCCTTCCTAAGGCCTCTATAAATAGAGGGGAACCTTTGTAACTTAAAAACACACCTAGAAACACAAGATACACACTAAGAGAAACAAGAGACACACCTAAGCAACTTAGTTCCACTCTTTTGTGTCCAATTGAGGCCCTTGCTCTCCAAGCTCTAGCTTCATTCTCTTAAGAGCATCAAGCCTTCGCGCGCCCGCTCTCCCGGCGTTGATAACGAGAGCGACGTAGCGCCATCGCGTGGCACACGCACCGCGTCATCGTCGACGCACTCCTTGCAAAGGGGAGTTTCCTATTTCCTATAGAAGCTAGGTTTAATTTTGTTGGCTCTATAGGACTGTTGTTTATTTTATCTTTGTATTTTGGTTGGGTATTCGCTTTGCGAATTCCCGTCTCCTTCGTGGGACAAAATCCTTCTCGTGAAGAGAAGGGGTTGAGGAACGCTACCCTCGTACTTGTAGCGTGGTTGTACTGAGGTTGAATCACCCTCGTTCAAAGTGATTCGGTTAGTGGATTTGATCAACTAGGTTGATCGGAAAATCCTAACTCGAGAGGGTTAGGTGGTGGTTTTTACCCGGTTTGGGTTTCCACCTAAAAATACCTGTGTACATTTTGTGATTGCCTATTTTGTGATATTGTTTATATTTATTTCCGCATTTTATTACGTCACCCCCTCCTAGTAGGGACTTTCAATTGGTATCAGAGCAGGTCTCGCGTAATCGGCGTTACAAACCGGCGAGGATCTAGATCATGGAGGGAAGCATAGCCGCAGTCAGAATCTCCGAGGGGCAGTCCACAACCCGTCCGCCGTTCTTCGACGGAAGCAACTACCCCTACTGGAAGTTGCGGATGAAGACGTGGCTTCAAGCCACCGACTTCACGGTCTGGGCTAGATGCGAGACGCCATTCGACATCCCAGAAAAACCCGCGGGAGGATACTCGCAGCAGCAGATTCGGGAACTCTCTCTCAACGCAAAAACAATGAACGCATTGTATTGCGCGCTCAGCTCGGAGGAGTTCAATAGAATCTCGCAATGCGCCACCGCATACGAGATCTGGCACACACTCGAGGTAACTCATGAAGGTACCTCTAAGGTAAAAACTTCTAAACTCAATTTACTTTCACAAGAATTTGAGGCTTTTTCTATGAAATCTGACGAAACTTTAAGTGAGATGAACACTAGGTTCACTCTCATAGTGAATAACTTGAAAGCTTTAGGAAAGACTTTCATCAAGGGGGAGCTTCAAGGGAAGCTTCTTCGTTCCCTTGGACCGGAATGGGAACAGAAAGTCACCGCCATCGAAGAGGCGAACGAAATGGAGGAGCTCAACATGGAAGATCTCCTAGGCAATCTGATGGCCTACGAGACTAAGTTGAAGCAAAAGAAGAAGGATACACCGGAGCCTAAACTAAAGAAGACTCTCGCCTTCAAAGCCGCGTCGGATAGCGAGGTAAGTTCCGACGACGAAGACTTTAGGATTTTACTTAAAAATTTTTCCAAGTTTTGTAGGGAATTAAAGAAAGAGAAAAAGGAGAAGAAAGAAAGCCCGAGACGTTGCTACCACTGCAACGGAAAAGGGCATCTGCGACCAGAATGCCCTCTTCTCAAAAAGGAGAAGAAGAAGGAAAAGGAGAAGAAATCCAAGAAGAAGGCGTTCCAAGCCACTTGGGACGATTCTAGCTCGGAGGAAGAAGAAGAAAAGACCATAGAAGAAGAAACCGCTTGCTTCGGTTTCATGGCCAGAGGAAGCGACAGCGAAAGCGAAAGCGACTCAGACAACGAGGTAAATCTCGATCTTCAAGAAGCATTTAATGAACTTTTTGAGATTAGTAAATCACTTAGGGTAGAAAATAAAGGCATTAAAAAGAACCTTAGTTTTCTTAGAAATGAAAATGATAGGTTAGAAAAACAACTCAAGGACATAGAAACTAGTCCTAAGGATAATAACCTATTATTAGAAAATCAAGACCTCATCAATGAAAATAATAAATTGATTGAGGAAAATGATAGTCTAAAAATAGAAATTTCTGATTTAAAGACTAAGATGAATACTATAGAAAGAGAAATTGCATGTCTTAGGGAAAGCTCTAACAAACTAATCAACAAAGTAGATGATTTTTATAGCCCTAAGGTTGAGAAAGGATCTCCGTCAAGGAGACCCTCTAACAAATCCGGATCCAAGCCCACTTGGATACCGAAAAAAGAATTAGAATCTTGTTTTGTAGGGTTCAGGGATGACTACAACATAAAGGACTGGACCTACAAGCTCAAGGCTGGTCAACTTAAGTTGGGAGAACCAATGAGTAGACCAAGGAGGAGAAGAAGAAGACCGACGAGACGGCGAACAAACGACGGACCCGCCGCACGTCGACCACCAGATTGGAGACCGGCGCCGATGCCCGGGCCTCCAAGCTACGGATGGGAGCCCCATCCGATGTGGCATCCACCACCACCATTCGGGCCATTTTATTGGCCATGGTAGGTGAGGTAAAATTCTTAACCCTATCCTTTTTATAAGCATTTAGATAGGGGAAGTTAAAAATGATGAGCTTATTGTCAATTTTTAAGGGGGAGATACAAGTTAGCTAAATTTCCTTTAGTAAGGGGGAGAAAAATAATAGCTATCTTGTTGTTATAAAAAGGGGGAGGACAGTACCTTTGTTAAAAATAAATAGAAGAGCATGTTTTAAGGGGGAGTAATAGGAAATATAAAATCAATCAAACCTTTTTGATAATGTCAAAAAGGGGGAGGATTTTTATGCATTATTATTTACGGTTTTGTCATCATCAAAAATGGGGAGATTGTTGGTGCTAGAGCACCACGATCATTTGTTTTGATGATAACAAAACACGTGTTATTTAACATTTGCAATTTGAGTCCTAGATTTCAGGTCAATTGCAAATGAAGACGTGTTTAGACGGAAATCGAGCTCGCATCCAGGACGGATTGGAGGAGCTTGACGGAAAATAGAGGAGGTTCGCGTGGAGCGAAAGATTGGAGATGGAAGACAAGAAGAATAGGATAGATTCTTTTTTATCCTTTCATGTATCTCTTGTATTTATTTTCTTGCTCTTCATTTTCCTTAGACATTATGTTAAAGAGCCTCAAAGAACCCTAACAGTAGTCCTAGGAACACCTGCACAACCCTAGGATACGTAGGTTTTCTGTAAAACACTTAGAAAACCAATATAGGGTTAAAACTGACTTTCCAGACGTCTAATTCACGAATCAGACGTCTGATAAAGGATTTTAAGACGTCTGACTGTTGTTTCAGACGTCTGATAACTGTTAGGCTGGACATAGTTAGTTCTGTCTGATGAATTCAGACGTCCAGACCTTATACCAGACGTCTTAGGAGACGTCTGATGACTTTGCCAGACGTCCAGTTAGTGGACCGTTGGCTGGCTTAGAAGACACTGAAGAATATGACCGTTAGAGCCTTATCAGACGTCCATAGGACTTCACAGACGTCTGATAAATGACCGTTTTGCCTCGGCTGACCCAAAATCTCTTCTCAGAGATTTTCTAGCCGTTGCAACGTTTGGAAATCAATTCCCACGATAAAAGTAGGTTTCCAGACGTCCAGACTTAGTGCCAGACGTCCTCTATGTCGTCTGATGGACTTGTACAAAAACCCTGTTTAGATCTGATTCAAGTCAGGGAGAAACCCGCATAGAATCAGACGTCTGACCTTGGAATCAGACGTCTTAAAGTGGACTTCCAGACGTATGATGCCATAATTAGACGTCTGATAACCCTGTGAAGTGTAATCATTGTCCTGATTTCGGCCTGATTCTCTTGGGCTTTGCACCCAACGGCTATGGAAGCTTTTCCAAGCCTTCCAAAGCCTTCCTAAGGCCTCTATAAATAGAGGGGAACCTTTGTAACTTAAAAACACACCTAGAAACACAAGATACACACTAAGAGAAACAAGAGACACACCTAAGCAACTTAGTTCCACTCTTTTGTGTCCAATTGAGGCCCTTGCTCTCCAAGCTCTAGCTTCATTCTCTTAAGAGCATCAAGCCTTCGCGCGCCCGCTCTCCCGGCGTTGATAACGAGAGCGACGTAGCGCCATCGCGTGGCACACGCACCGCGTCATCGTCGACGCACTCCTTGCAAAGGGGAGTTTCCTATTTCCTATAGAAGCTAGGTTTAATTTTGTTGGCTCTATAGGACTGTTGTTTATTTTATCTTTGTATTTTGGTTGGGTATTCGCTTTGCGAATTCCCGTCTCCTTCGTGGGACAAAATCCTTCTCGTGAAGAGAAGGGGTTGAGGAACGCTACCCTCGTACTTGTAGCGTGGTTGTACTGAGGTTGAATCACCCTCGTTCAAAGTGATTCGGTTAGTGGATTTGATCAACTAGGTTGATCGGAAAATCCTAACTCGAGAGGGTTAGGTGGTGGTTTTTACCCGGTTTGGGTTTCCACCTAAAAATACCTGTGTACATTTTGTGATTGCCTA
Organism: Thalassia testudinum; assembly: GCA_037157565.1. Classification (NCBI taxonomy): domain Eukaryota; kingdom Viridiplantae; phylum Streptophyta; class Magnoliopsida; order Alismatales; family Hydrocharitaceae; genus Thalassia; species Thalassia testudinum. Next base: position 32,475,254 of record JAZHRO010000022.1, on the reverse strand, counting down.
TTTTGTGATATTGTTTATATTTATTTCCGCATTTTATTACGTCACCCCCTCCTAGTAGGGACTTTCAATACGTACCCCCAAAAAGCTTCGGGTACCGATTCTACATTGCCGCCTCAGTCTTCCATGCTGCCTCCTTGTGCCGCTGGCTCCTCCACAAAACCTTCACCAATGGCACCTCCTTTCGTCTCAATCTCTTGACGGCTCTATCTAGAATCTATATCGGCCTCTCTGGATAGGTCAGATCATCTCCCACTTCAAGGCTCTCATGGCATAGTATGTGGCTGGGGTCGACAATGTATCTCCTTAGGTTGGACACATGGAATACGTCGTGTACAACTGATAGCTGGGGTGGAAGGGCAAGCCGGTAAGCAACGGATCCTACCTACTCCAAGACCTCAAAATGTCCCATGAACCTCGGCGCAAGCTTCCCCCTCAACTCAAACCACTGCAAACCCTTCATGGGTGAAATACAGAGGAAGACATGATCTCCAATCTCAAATTGTACCTCCCTACGCTTTTTGTTAGCGTAGCTCTTCTGCCTGCACTTGATTATACGAAGTTATCTGTGAATCTGCTTTATCACCTCCTGACTATGGCGGATCAACCTAGGACCAACCTCCCACTTGGTCCCAACCTTAACCCAACTCAGGGTAGCCGTACAGTTCTGCTCATATAATGCCTCATAAGATGTCATGCTGATACTCAAATGATAGCTATTATTGTATGCAAACTCTACTAGGGGAAAATGCTCCTCCCAGGAGCTTCTCTAGTCTAGCACACAGGTGCGTAGAAGATCCTTAACCATTTGGATGGTGCACTCCGACTGCCCATCAGTCTGGGGGTGGTAGGTAGTGCTAAACCTCAAGTGGGTCCCCAAGGTTTACTGGAACTCTCCTCAGAACTGGGAAGTGAAGTGGGTGTTTTTGTCGGATATGATCTCACGGAGGACTCCATGAAGACGCACTAAATCTCGAATGTAGCACTCTGCTAATTGTGCTGGCCCAAAGGTGACTTGGATCGGCAAGAACTGCGCTGTCTTCGTCAACCTGTTGACTATGACCCAAATGGCATCGTGTCCCTGCTGTGTAACTGGCAACCCCACCACCAGGTCCATAGTAACACTCTCCTACTTCCACTTTGGCACATGAAGTGGCTGTAATGGTACTGCAGGCCTCTGGTGTTCGGCCTTCACCTGTTGGCATGCCAAGCACTGCTACACAAACTCTCCAGCATCCTTCTTCATCCCCCTCCACCAAAAATCACGCTGTAGATCATGGTACATCTTAGTGTTCCCAAGATGTATAGTGAACTTGGACCCGTGTGCCTTTGCCAAAAGCTCTCGTAATAGCTCCTCATCTCTAGGGACACACAATCTCCCCCTTATGCGTAAGACCTCATCAGTAAAGGTGAAGTCTCCTGGGTCTTTCGTCAGTACCCTGTCCTGCAACATCTGTAGATATAGATCAGCCATCTGCCTAGCAATGATGCGATCTAAGAGCTCGAGTTGTGCCTGTCTTGTCACTGTCACTGCCCCACAGTGTCCACGAGGCCCCTGAGGTTGCCAACTGCCAACCTCCTTCATGAGCCGCCAACTCCATGTCTGTAAGCTAGCCAAGTGGGCGGGTGCCTTTCGGCTCAAGAAGTCGGCCACCACGTTGGCTTTCCCCAGATGATAAGAGATGATGTAGTCGTAGTCCTTTAGGAGTTTCAACCAACGCCTCTGCCTCATATTAACCTTCTTCTGGTCAAATAGGTACTTGAGGCTCTTATGATCCGTGAAAATTTCTAGAGTCTCACAGTATAGGTAGTGCCTCCACATCTTCAAAGCGAAGATAACATCCGCCAGCTTCAAGTGGTGAGTGGGGTAGTTATGCTCATGGGGCTTTAGTTGCCGTAATGCGTAAGAGATAACGACATCCCACTGCATGAGCACACCACCCAACCCCTGTAACGAGGCGTTAGTATACACTACAAACCTACCACTGCTGTCTGAGATAGTAAGTACAAGAACTGAAGTCAGCTTCCCCTTCAACTCCTGGAAACACACCTCACTCACATCGGTCCAAGTGAAAGGCACGTCCTTCTTAGTCAGCTGTGTCATAGGACACGCAATCTAGGAGAAACCTTTGATAAACCGCTTGTAGTCGCCTGCTAGCTTGAAGAAACTGCTTATCTCTATCTCTGTGCGTAGCCTCTCCCACTTGAGCATGGTCTCAACCTTGGCCGGATCCACAGCTATCTCGTCCCCAAAGATCGCATGACCCAAAAAGGTAACTTACCTCAGCCAAAACTCGCACTTGCTGTACTTGGCGTATAGCCTGTGCTGCCTCAAGGTGTCCAGAATCATGCGTAGATGCTGCTCGTGTTGGGATTGATCATGGGAGTATACTAGCACATCATCAATAAAGGCGACAAATTGGTCCAAGTAGGGCCTGAAGATGCGGTTCATTAGATCCATGAAAGCAACGGGGCATTGATCAGCCCAAACGGCATGACCAAAAACTCATAGTGTCCATACCATGTTCGGAAAGCTGTCTTGGAGACATCTGTCTCTCTGATCCTCAACTGGTGGTATCCCGACCTCAAGTCTATCTTGGAGAACACTGTGGCATCTCGCAATTGGTCAAAGAGGTTGTTGATGCGAGGTAACGGATATTTGTTCTTGATGGTGAACTGGTTTAGCTGCCTATAGTCAACACAAAGTCGAAGGGTGCAATCCTTCTTCACAAATATAACAGGGGCCCCCCAGGGGGATGCACTGGGCCTTACAAAGTCCTTTTCCAACAAATCCTGTAGTTGAGACTTGATCTCCCGCAGCTCAAGTGGTGCCATCCTGTATGGTGCAGTAGAGATGGGACTGGTTCCTGATATCGATGAGATCACAAACTTGATCTCACACTCAGGTGGTAGTCCTGGTAGCTCCTCAGGAAAGACATCAGGGTACTCGCAGACTACTGGAACACTCTGCAGGTCAGCTGCTGCGCTAGGCTTTGCCACAACACAAGCTAAAAAGCTCTCACACCCCTGGCTCAGTAGTTTCGTTGCCCGAAGCGCGGATATGTATCTAAACCCTTCGTCTACTGGCTGACCATGGAACTCAAAAGGAGGCAACTCAAGAATGGAGAAGACAATCTTCCTCCCAAAACAGTCCACCATGGCATGATAGGAAGACAACCAATCCATCCCCAAGATCACGCCGAAATCCTCTATTTGGATCACAATCAAATCGGCAAGGAGACTGTGTCCCCTTATCGTGACCTCATGGTCAGTAAAGACCTCCTCTGTGACAAACAACTGCCCCTCTAAGCCTCTAATTAGGAAAGGATTTTTTAGTAGTGTACTAGTCGGTCCTAAATTGATGGCAAAACTCGTGGAGACAAATGAGTGTGTGGCACCAGAATCAAAAAGTATGTAAACAAATCTACCGGAAACTGTAATCATATCTGCCACAATTGAACCTGAAGCTCTGGTGTCCCTATGAGTCAAAGTGTTGATGAGCCCTTCAACCTTAGGTGCAGAAGAGGTAGCCATGCTTTGGGTTAGGTGAGTCGTGGTTGTTCAGCACCCACCTCATGGCTGCTGTCCTCCTCCTCGAGCCTAGTAGCCACGGCCGCCAGCTCGGCCTCCTACGCTTGATGCCGGGAGCATCTGGTATGCTTCTGCCCTAGATGGGCAATCCCTCCTCATGTGACCTGGTTGGCCACACTGGTAGTAGAGAGGAGCACGACCTCCTCCCTCGGTCGGTCCCTGCTTGTAACTGGGTGGGGGTCTAGGGTTGGTAGCTGGCTCCTGCCTAGGGCCTCCAAAGGCCGTTGGTGACCCCACAGAACGGGACGTCTCTCCTACAGGTACAGTGTGCTGGGGCGGGAAGTGCCTCCTCTCCTGATGGCCTTGAGAGTGGTCGAGCCGATAGGGCCTCTTTCGACCTCTTCCGTCGATGTCTCGCGAGTCATCGCCTCCTCGACCATGTGGGAGAAGGTGGGTAGCTTCATGGACTTCACCTACCCCCGTATAGCAGGCTGGAGACCTTTAGTGAACCTCCACAGATGCTCCTCATCTGTAGCCACTGCAGATGGGGTGAAACATAACAGTTCTAGGAAACACGTACGGTACGCGCTAACTGTCATCGCCCCATGGCGGAGTGTGAAATTCCCACCTCCTTTGGTCCTGCCATGTCTGCGGAAAGTATTGCTCGCAGAAGAGAGCCACAAACTGATCCCAGGACGGCTCTCCTCCCTCCTGTCCTCGAATCGCCCGCCACCACTTTTGGGTGGCACTCTCTAGCTGGTGCGTGGCGAGGCCACGCAGCACTCTACATGGGGGTGGAGGTGTCAAAGATTTTCTCCATCTGTTCCAGCCAGTCCTTTGCCTTAGACAAGCTCTCCTCCCCCTCGAAGGAAAGGAGTTTCAGCTTTCGGAACTGCGTGAACAACTCGTGGTGAAGCCGTAACAGGGGAATGGGTACATCCCTAGGTAGGGAGGACTCCTGCTCAGTAGTGTTTGAAGGTGATGGGGGTGGTGGAGGGTCACCCCCTCCCCCTCTAGCTTGCTTGGCACTGCGGCGACTCCCCTGTCTCACGGAAGACTCCCCCTCTTCATCCTTAGGCGGAGGTGGTAGAGGTGATGGGTGCTGAAACTCTTCCCGCACGATGTCCCGATTCAGCTGAGCGAGGTCCTGGGCCTGGACACCCTGAAGGAGGGGTGGAGCAGCCCCTGCCTCAGGTTCGGTACGTCCGCCCCCGCAACCCCGCCCACGTCCTCGTCGGCCCCACGAGCTACATGACGAGACATCTGTAGGGAGACGAGAGAGAACAAAGATCATTAATACAAGACTCAAGAGTGGAATCAAGATAAAACATTGTGATGGCTATCCTAGCTACATCTACATGAGTGGTTACTTCCGGGTTGTTTGACTCATTACTTGGGACGTCCTTGCTCTGATACCATCTTGTTATGACCCGAACCGGCTCCACGCGGAACCCAGGTTGGATCGCCTCAACTATCTCAAGACCCGGTCGCCCAACAAGTAATAAACCAAAATAGAATAATTTCCACTCATGGACTATAGCTAGAAGTATAAATAAAAGACAGAAAGCTGTAGAGTAGATAGTAACAGAAAACAATACCACAAGAGAAAAGCACGTTAGCCATCACAATATATTAGAAAGACGGAAACTAAACTACTAGTTCCAAAATAGATACTCACGACAACAAAAAGGAGAGTCAAACTATAGCAGAATAGAAAAGGAACAAACTAAGGCTGGGCTCGGCTAGGCCCAGCTCCTTTCGCAGTCGGTGGAACTGGCTGCTCATCTCTTTGTCTTGACATAATTGGCAAACATCACGAAAGTTGAATAGAGTGGCAAATGTACATTCAACTAACACAACTTAACTGAAGAGAAAAGCAGTAAACATTTCAGACATTTTTATATTTTATTTCTAGTTCTAGGTACTAGTTGTTTTGTGATTTCGATTATTCTAGCAAAGGGTCCATTATCTTGTGGTTCACATATTCCTTAACGGAACGATCTTGCTACAGTTTTTCCCACGATGTAGAACGTGCACTTGGTGCTCTCCTGGCCGAGAGAACCCCCCGTGTTTGTTATACACCCGATCTACCACCCCGGCGTCATAATCGTGACATAGCGGTGACTACGGCACGTGTGATAAACACATGGGGGGCTACCTCGCGTTGGCATGTGGTCAGTCGTTTCCGCTAATGGGTGCACTCTAAGTCATACAACACCAAACAGAGCAGGGGTCATGCCCTCACCAGTCGGCATACCCTCGTCCAACTATCCCGATTGGCCTCGTAGGCCTAAAAGGAGTCGGTGTAGGAAGGCCATTCCTACTCTGGGTTCGAACTTGAGAGAAGGCTAGCTCTTTCCCTATACAAGGGGTGATTAGTTTTCCTCGGTACGTGCATATCCGAGGGCCAGCTCACTATCATACCAGAACCCAACCAACAGCCGTACCTCACAGTAGGTGAATTATCCCATCATTATCAAAGTTTCATACCACAGCGAATAAGTTATTTTTCTAGTTCTCATTAAGGTGCATTTATAATTCCTTTAATTCTATTTAAAAAATCAGCGAATAACATGCATCTCCATTCATAATTTAGATTTCAATGTGGAATAGACAAGTAGGTGCATTAAAGTAAAAGCCTTTTTCTCAACTATTAGGGTTATCATTTTCTCACGACAAACATTAATCATTCTTCACATGTAGAACAAGTATAAAGCTCATTAATTTAGAGTTAGGGCATGCATGTATGTGTGCGCGTCTATAAGATAAGTCATTCATCTATTTTATTCACAAGTCACATTTGCAGAATCTTAATAATTGATTAACTAGCTACTTGTAACATGCATTCAAAATGGAGCTAAACACACCGAAACAAGAAGGGCTACTCTACCTAGGTGTGCGGGAGGTATGGGAGCACAAGGAACCGTTCCAGACGTCCTCGCAGGTCTCGCACGCGTCCCGGATTTAGAGCCTACAACAACCCAATGGTCAAACGACTATTAAAATGCTTTGACCGAAATTTTAGTAGACTAAATGAGCTCAAAAAGGTATATATCAGGGTATCAAAACGTAGGAAACAGAAAGAGCTCTCCAACGGTACCTTATTTGCGAAAAATGGAGGTTGTTTGGACCCTGAACTGGTCCAAAAATCACCTATGGTTCGAGTGAACCGACATCGAACCAGTCCGATTGAGCCAAATCGCGTGAACCGAACTGCGTCCTTGGTTCACATGAAGCAGCCTTGCACGCCGTGCCACCTTGGGTGTAGCGCCTGCACTCGCTCGCAGTGCCTACGTGCTTTGCGTGCCGCGCCATGCTCGGTCGCCATGCTTACGCTCGATCGTCGGACCCGTGTTGCCTCTCATGTTGCGCCACGCTTGGTTGCCCTTGAGCCTTTCACGTGCCTCGGCTTGCACGCAATTGAGCTCCTCACGATTCGCACCTACCAACCTTCTCCTTGCTCCCCACGCGCGCTAATGCGTGCGTGTTTATTGAGGACTCTCGGTTCGCGAGGCAGCTCACCCCTGCGTGGGTGGCCGCGTGCGCACCCTCCTTAGTGCTGTGCGTGGAAGGAAGAAAGAGGAGGGGAGGCAACGATAGCTCACTCCCTCTCCCTCCCTCTCTCTCTCTCTCTCTCTCTCTCGCTGAGGGTGGCACGCCGCGTCGGGTTCGAGAGTAGGAATTGGGTCTGTGTGTCGACCTTGGGGGTGGTTAGGAGTATTAATAAGGGTGCTATTTTAGGGTAGGGTTTTAGGGCTCGCAAGGATCGTGTCGGGTGGGGGAAAATGGCAGTTCGACCCCCATGCCCCCTCTCTTCGTGTGTGATCCTCTTGGGGTAAAAGTGGGTGCGTGAAATTGCCTCCAACCCCTCGATGGTGGAAAGAACTCACAGTAGGGTCCCTACGTGGGCCTCCTAGTATGCAGAATTTACAAACAAGCCCTCCCGGAGTTTGGGAATAACCCTTGGGACTATAAGGTACTATAATTAATGTGCAGAAATTGCGAGGCAACCCTTGAGGTTCAGGAAATTTTCAAAACAATCCTTGTGTGTTCGTTTAAGTGTGTAAAGATTTCAGGAATACCCTGAAAGTTTGAAAATTTTGTAGGGACTTTTAGGAAGAGTCATTTCAGGCCACATGCTTAAGAAACTCTATTTTTAGCCTCATGATATAGTGTCATTTGTTGCTTGATGCCATATGTGCTTTGTGGCGTCATCCACAAATAAATCATTGATTGCTCACATCAGCACCATTTTAAAAGAGCAATGGTTTTTGGGCCTCACCAATCCATGGCAAATCTCAAGAAAACAAATCGTGACTGTTCAATCATTGCAACTAGACAAAATTCTAGGATGACGACATCTTTTGAGGTGTGTCCCTACTTTGAGACAAGAGGTTGGGCATTGGTTAATACGTTGATTTGGGGAGGTGTTAAAATTTTAAGGGTTAGTTTACTTAAGTGTTTAGGAAAGTAATGTTAAGAAATGTGAAATTGGTGTAAACTTGCAATTATATTTACTTGTAGAGTGGTGTTAATGCAAGTTTATGTTTACTTGAATTGATGTTAAGTTGTGGTGTTAACTCTTGTGACGTTTACTTGGTAGTGGTGTTAGGTATAGAAAACATGAATATTAGAGACGTGAGTGGTGTATGATTTCAACACAGGTTTAGCTAACACTAGTTCAAATTAATGTTAAACAAATGCATGTTACAGTGGCTAAACCTAAGTTAGCAAATAACAAGTTAAGTAGTCAGATAAATGAAGGTTAACTCCTCTAGTACATTAGACCTAAAACAGGATAAGATGCCCATATCCAATCGTAATGAGGATTGCTATAAGGACAAAAAGATCTCTTTTGTATGTTATTTTGGCCATGCAAGACAATTCCGTCGCTCAAGTTCCGTTGGAATCTGTTGGATGGGTTCCTCCATCGGGGAACTTAACTCATGTTTTTAGATTTTTTCAAGGTTCCAATTATGACATGCAAACTCCAAATAATTTCCTCTTTCAACTTCTCCATAGACTTGGATGCAAATAATCTATGGTTTAACAATTTTTTATCATCTTTTTGTTGAGAAAGGGGAAGGCAACATCTCTTCTCTCTCTATTTTTGGGATTATAATATTTCCTTTTTATTTTTAGCTTCACAGGGAGAAATTTGGGGTGGTCATTGTGATGTTTGGTTGATTTTGTAATATTATATATAGAAGTATTGAAGAGGAGAATGGTGTGATATAACACAAAGCAAAGAAGCGCAGACAAGAGGTGTTCGTTGCTCAAGCTAGAGAGAAGCAAGAAAACAAAGGTAACTCGACTAGGCAGAGACAGATGTTTTGTTAAGACTGCATCCATCTCGATAATATTATTTCATTTATCTTCTAGATTTAGTAGTTACTTTTGTTGTGATTTGTTCTTGATAGATTGATTGTAATGTTGATTAATTGTGATTTGCTTATTTGTAATTTTGGTGGCGTATCCAATGAAATTTATTTTAATTCCGATTTAAATCCCAATTGGGTTCATTTTATCAATTTTAAAGGCATGTTTGATTAGTGATTAGTAGTTTCTCACGTGTAGATTCTATGTTTAGTAGGGTGCACTTACGTACCCTTTATAAGGATTTTGAACTGAAATACATTTATCTAAGATCGAGGATATGGATAAAAAAGATTCCCTCTAACTAAAACTAGCAGCGTTTTTAGTTTCATCCAGACATATCGAATCAAAATCCATTTCCAAATCATGGCATCCTCATATCCAGAGGCAATAAAGCTCAACATTGTAGATATTTTTGAGCTCTGATGGCTCTAATACCATGCGAAATCAGACCATAATAGACGATAAGCAAGAGAGCAGCAGTTAGGAAATGAAGGGGATGGGGAGAAGGTGAAATGGTGAGGCAATCTTCCACACCGCGGGCCCTGTTCTATTTATACAGGATGTAGTTACAGCAGCTGCTCAGAGGGTGTAACAACCAGAGGGTAAATGGTAGAGAAAGATTCCATCAAATTTACTAAAACAGCAACTGAAGAATATTTCAGGAATACCCTCTAATATGGAGTCAACCGACAATCTCTGTGGAGGGGATGTGATTAAATCTCTCATTGTTCCCTAATCAGCAGTTCAAAAGAGTGGAAACAATTATTAACGCATTTGGGATCTTTCACCACCACATACGGGTGGAGAATTGGAGTGTTAACAATAGTGGCTTAATCAGCGAATTTAATCTCCCTGGATTTTGTAGACTGCTAGTTGCAGTATGGGGTTGGAGAAGTGGCCTCCAAGTTTGGAAATACTGCTCAAATATATCAAAAGTTTTTCTGGTCGGAAGCAAATTATTCTGGAATAACCATCAGTCATGACATGAATAAGAAGATCTTCTAAGATCTGATTAATAAGTAGAATTCTTCAAATGTCTTGTCAGATAAAACCAAGGTAAGGTCCCTTGATTCTTTAACAAGGATGATTCATCACTTGAACACATGAATTGGAGCGCTCCTTTGAGGCAAAATATACTAATCTTTTAGATCTCCACATAAACAATAAAATGGAATATTTTTAAAGGGCAGATTATGATATTGGAAACATCGTCTGATTGATCGTCTCGAACACGAATACTCGATTAACCAAAAGATTGCTTACGAAGTTGCAGCACATACGTGTAACCTGTCATCAGATGAAGAGGGGAGTGGCACAAGATGGAAAAATTAGAATCCTCTACGTTGAGGATATGTAGCAAGGAGAGGTGAATTGAAGTCTGTGGATAATAGAGTATGATGAAGGCAAAACTAAGATTTAACTTGATCATTGTTGCTCAAACATCATCAGCAACATACCCGTACCCCCTACTTCATGTTCAGGCCCAGATAGTTATTATTCAATAATCAGAAGGCATTTTCTTATCCATTTCTTTCTGCAGCACATGCACGAATACCATCAATCTGTTTTATGAAGGGTAATACTTGAATGGATTGTGTTATAAGAAGACAGCTTACAAACGTTCCCTGCTTCTTAATGAAGATAAATAATCAGTTATAGGATCAACGGGTCTCCTCAACAGGATACCAGTATCTGTTGTGGAACCAAATTGAATCAGCTGCAACCGCATCACCATCGTGATTCCGGTTCCAGATGTACTGCACGTGAGTGCGGTTCTTGATATCGAATATTGCATGGCCAAAGCTGGCCTCCCTGAATGCCGAGTACTTTGGCTGTGGTTCTGTCATCCTGGAAAAAAATACAAGAAACAATAAGACCTTTGAATTTCAGAATGGGTGGAAAAGAATAAATCAGGGACGAGAGAGTGTTCAGAGTTGATACTCGCTAGCAAGTCCTTCTATGTTTCCTCCATCACCTATGGTAATATAAACAGGAGCTGCATTATTTCTTACAGGAGAGCATTGTCCATTAATGATGCTGTAAGCAATGTTTGATATCCGTTCCTGCAGTGAAATACACAGAATCAGAAAATCTTTGCAGCAGAATTTGTGGCTTTGATTTCTTATCTTTGTGTCGTATGATCAATCTAAAATAAGCACACCTGCTTTGCCATCTATTCTCATCTCTGCAACTGTAGTATGAGAAAATCAGTCAAAAAGATGCTGAATAGGTGCATTGCCAAATTTGTTAGTGTGCGCCGTTGGTGGCGACCATTTTCAAGGGATTATCATTTGGATAATCCCAAAATTTACCGATCATTAAAATCCATGGAGAACATATGTAGCTTTGGGGGCCTTTTATTTGATGGTCTTGGGATAGAGCACCATACCATCTTCCATCTTACAGGAGTAAAAGAGAAATACCACCACTTTTCCGAGCAATGGAGCTTAAGTCGAGAATGTTGGAATAACTGTCTTTGGAAGATGGTTCTTTATTTGTAATGATGCGATAATTGTTTTCATAATTGACGAAGAATGATGGCTACCAATCTTAGGTGCTTATCCTTCTTAACTACAACAAAAAAGCAAAGATATGTGCTTACCGAGCGTTCATAGGCATGTACATGGCCTGCAAATACGACATCAACTTTATATTGGACAAACCATGGCTCAAACATCACTCTCATTGTCTCTCCTTCCATGTAATGATAGCTGTTACTGTTGTACCATGGTGAGTGCATGAGGACAATCAGCCATGGTGTTTGGCTTCTGTTTACCTTTGGAAATTCTTCAAGGAGCCACTGGTATTGTGGAGTGTACATACCTAAATATAAAAAGAGTGGTAAAAGAATAAATTTCCATCTGGTATTAGAAAGTATTAACAGTACTTTGTATCCTTCAACAAGAATGGATATTTTGTTAAATGAAAATCAATCACTTTAAATCATATGCAACATTGGACAACGTTATATATTCACCTCCCTCCTCCCTCTCTCCACACATTTATCCTGAACCAAAATATACAAGTTGTGTGATTCAACAATAGTGCCAATTTTGCAGACCAACTGTGTAGCATAGTTGGCAAGTATTCTCTTCTCTCAAAATGCGATACAAGGTTCAAATCTCACCAGACAGGTGCTTGGATAGGAGCGAGAAGATGGACCAAGACCATGGTGCATCATTGAAAATGGTGGACGACACTATTGAGTTTGAACAGAGTCAAATAAACTTCTGTGTCCCCTGCCTATAATCAGTCTTCAATTTGCATATGGGCATTAATGACTCCATCTGCATGTAGGAGCTCAAGTCTCCTATGTGGGTTTTGTGTGGCTCCTACCTACATGCAAGAGTCTAGGTTTTACTCTTGCAATGCATTCAGATTCGTGAATAAAAAAAAGGCAGTGCCAATGCCCGTTGTCATTCATGATGAACTAGTGTGTTTCACTTAGAATGCACATGAAATGGAGGGTATTGCCCTGTTTGTAATACGAAGATGAAGCCATTGAAACACCTCTCTGACGATTGAGGAAGTCTTGTCCGTTTGAGACTGGCAATTGCACTTGCACCTTAGATGAGTTTTTTTTGCGTACGCCTGATGCATTTACTATATCTGAAAAATGTACCACTTAGTTCTTTAACTTCGGTACACAGGGATTCTTTAACAATGATGGTAACTTTAACAATGATGGTAACTTCGGTACCATCATGTATCATCATATCATAACCTCCACCTTAATTTTTGAAGCATGTTGATATGAAATGGAAAATACGAATGTCATATATGACCAGTATTCTTTGTTTAGTTAACATGTATCATAAATTATGCATCATTGCCTTAATTGACGATGCAACATTGAATAACAAATCAAATCATGCCACATAACCTGAATGATGACTTTAATCATGGAATTGACAGAGTACTTGCAAGAATTTACTTGAATGGTTACAATAGTTTAGAAAAATAAAAAGGCCAGGTTTACTCCAGCATACCATAAGCAGAATAAGAAGATAGGATGATTATATATGCAGAGGCTCGCTTGATGGAATACCAAAGTGGTGAGCTACTATTTGCTGCTCTATGTGGCACATGATACCTATGCAAGTATGGCTTAAAGGGTTCCATTTCACCCTGGAAATTTACAAAAATTGTTTTTTGTACTTCGTTAATAAACAACAAAATGAAGTATAGAAGAATAAGCAAACATAAATTTCTAAATATTATGACATAAGTACATATTCCGGTGCATAGTCAAGCTCATGATTTCCAGCAGTCCAGATCCATGGGTGGTATGCAGCATTTCTTTCAACAAACCTCGCCCATGTATCCCACCTTCTATTGTCATGAGCGGGGTGATTATCTGCATAAGAGAGATCACCAACATATAACACTGCCTGTGCTTTTTGATTAGCCTCATAATGGGTAAGAGTAACATTCGAATCGTAGGTTTGCCCGAGATCACCTGTGCAAGATGATAAAACTTGAGAAAAAATAGATCAGGTAAATGGCATAAATCAATGACTTTCTGGGCAGAGTGACTGATATATGAAATACATAAGCAGGTAAATGCATGTTACGAGCACATATGTGAGTTCAGGTACTGGAGTTACTGAATGTGGAACAGAATGACCATGTTGACGTGGAATTTATTGTGATGGGAAGCTAAATATGGAAAACAAAAGAAAAACACACATATACCTACGACGCCAAAAGTATAAGGAAAGTCAGGGCCAACTTTTGGAGGAGTTCTAAACCGGAATAGACGCGTTGTATTGCCAATTCCAACCTCATAGTAGTACTTTGTTTTGTACTGCATTGGTGAGAAGTAGTCTTAATGCTTAATGACATTTAAATCTGCATAACTCTTGAAGTGAATTATAAGTGAAAAGATGTTTGGTGGTTACCTTCAAATTCTTTAGGGTGCAATGATGGATGTAGCCAGAAGTATAGCTGTGATACTTATATTTAGTAACTGTTCCTTCCGCTTGAAATTTTAGCTTATGCATAGATGTTCCATACGATACGATGTTAGAGCCAGGCTCATCCTCAGTTACCCAAGATATGATAATGCCCGTTCCATCATGGTCCCCTTGTGTAATATGAACCTTACATCAGTCAATCCAGTTAGTTAAAATAGAAAACTGAAACATCTTGTATTAGAATATTTTTTCTTCGCAAGTTTTGATATCATGCTTCATTTGCAAGAGATCATCTTGAGAAAATACTTTGGGTAGAGAAAATAAATAAAGTGGTTCAAGTTGATAGTGCTAGAATATCTGCCTCCTCCTAAGTAAGGCCACATCATTATAAAAAGAACCCACACGACAAATAGCACACAACATGGGAAAGAAAAGTAAGCAATTTAATCCAAATATTAACTACAAGACATTACTTCCAAGTTTCCAAGGAGAATGGATATTGTACAAAACTAGAAGAAAGAAAAGTAAGCAATTTAATCCAAATATTAACTACAAGACATTACTTCTAAGTCTCCAAGGCGAATGGATATTGTACAAAACTAGAAAATTAGGTGCTTACGTCCATCGAATTGTTCAACATCATTTCTATATGCTCCGTAGGAAGTTTGAGCTTTCAGGTCTCCTTGGTTGGCATGGTAAATCTATGCCGTTCTTGTTCACATATATAAAGGAACTCCTTTGGCTTCTATGTAGGCTATCATATGGCCTATGTGGAGTTAAGGTGCATCTACTTCTTGTTATGTCTTGTATACAGTACTATGCAGTTAGTAACTTGTAGGGAAATAAAAAATTAATTTATTTTAAAACTGCTAGGATGTAAAGTTTAGAAGGGATGCAGGTTGGTTGCGCTGAGAAACTACAGCGTTTTAGTCCTGTCAGTTATGAGGGTGACGACGAAACAAATATGGCTTCTCTTTTGAAAATATGTGCTCTCAGAAAGGCTTCCTTTTGTTCGGTCATTGCGTGGGACTTCAAAGAACAATTATGGCCTTGTCAGCAGGTTATCACACAAGGACGAAGTTAATAGTATGAGAGTAGACATCCTTGCTAGATCGTATCCTCGCATTGTACACATTCTGGCCTTGTATAGGAGTTAATTGAGAATTATATTTTTCACAATATGAACTGTACAAATACAACAGATTGCCGATTGGCATTAGCAATGTCTACATTGGATGAGAACTATGTTTTGAATGCCAATTACACAATCTCAAGTTGGGTGATAAGAAAAAATCTTCAATCTGTTTTACAGATTGAAATGAAGTACTCTGTAGGTTAGAAGAGTAGCTTTACTGGAAATTTAGAAGTCCAAATTATCCATTTTTTTTCGTTCCCTTTAATTCTTGGTGCTTCTTTTTTTCTTTTGTTTTTTTTGTTTTATTTTTTGGCTCAATCCACGGCTCTTCAATGATATACAAGTTATGGTCTCTTCATGCCAACCGACGCTCATTTTTTCGATAGGGATGCGGTATAAATTATAATTAACAGACAACTCTCCAGAAGGTTTAACTATAAGAGCTCTGATTTCACTACAAATGAATTTCTCATGCACATATGCTTGTGGTTCTCCCTCTTTAGCGTAAAAATACTGCTTATATCTATCTATCTACATACTTTGTAATATCTAATTGATGTTAACAATTGATGAAATTACGTCCAATGGAGGCAAGTGAATGGCTGGAGGAGAAACAAAAGCAGATGGATGCTCATATCTAAAGAGCCGTAGCTTCTGAATATTAGCAGTTAAAAGTGTGTGCAGCTCAGATGAATTGAGTAATTTAGCAACTGCAAACTTGCACATATAATATGGCAAGTAGCATACAATCAATGACACTGGGTGAAGTTGTCAAATTAAGCAGATGCAATCTTGCAATTAAGTCATCGTATGTACCTGCTGGGGTGCATTGTACCCATGAGGGATGCGGAAGACGTCGCTTTCGAAAGGCATGTCAATGGACTCCTGCAATCTGCGGACGTAGAGGCTCGTGACTCCTCCATTGCACACCACCACCGCATGGATCAGCAGCAGCACCACCACCGGGAGAAGAGGAGGAAGGAGGTGAACAGGAAGACCAACCACCGATGCCATGGAAATCAGGAAGGCTACTTCGAGAGAAGTTGATGCTGCTGTGTTTGTGCGCCTCCCCGCTCCACGATTCCCCGCTATTTATTATATTGCATTGCCCAACTTGGGGAAGTGGACAGCACAGAGAAAAGGCTGCTGCACACATCACCTCACCATTGCATGTTGGCGGCTTTATCGTGATTGGAGATGGGCAGAGATCTCTGCTTGTAGCTTCGGACCTGTGTACAGATATCTTGGATTCCTTATGCCCCGAGAAAGTATGGTTTGCATGTGTGACATTTGTACGCCCTAATAATGATGTCAGGTAAGTGGTGCTCCTCATCTGCTAGTTGCCGATTGGACTCAATGATGAGAGTACTTTCCTTGGGAACAAAGCGGGACGGTCAAATCGACAGAGAGGTGTGGGTTACTGGATTGATATCCACGAAATCGACTCGATTGTTTAAAGCATTTTGAAACGCTAATCGCAGTGGCAGGTAGTGATTCAATGCGAAGAATTGATCAAAAGAAGCTAAAACTATTGTAGTAAATTAAGTGTGAGGATAAAAATGCAAAATTACTGAAATTATTAATTGCAAGGGCTAACATGTAAATGCTGCATAGAAACTATTAAGTAAAGGCTAAACTATTCTAAGATTAAGCTCGTGTTGATATGGGCATGAGATGTTAAATTAACTAAATTAAAGCAGAATGAAATAAGTTGAACTTATTGCTTTTGAAAGTAAAATGATTACGATGAAAACGACGACAATTACAACTCACAGGAGAGAAAGAAGCAGAATAATTCCACCAAGCAAGAGAATGTCTCCTGAAGAGGATTGGTAGCAGATGAGAGCGGATAAGGTCAGACGATGTTGGGTAAAGTGATAGATGGGGTGGCTGGGCAAAACTAAAGCAAGGGGAAAATTAAACCTAATTTGAATCTAAAGGGAAGGTTGACTTACAGAATTGCTACATCGAAGACGGGCGGAGTAACATTAGGGAGAGGAAGGTGAATATCTGTTTCTTCTTTTGCTTCAAATGACATTAGTATCCTCTATCTAGAGATAATCCGATCCGCTACTTAAGGTTTCTCACCTCAGGAATTTTGCATGACTTTCTGTAACAAAATCTAGTATAAAAAATCAAATTACTTATGGGTGTAATCCAAATTATTACAACAATCGGTTATACAACCGATCAATTAAGCTTATTGAAGGGCAGCTCAACCTAAAACATAGTTAACTAAGTGATATCCTAATTCGTTGTCAACCAATACACTGCTTATCACAAGTCACATTAGAAGAAAAAAAACTTTTGTTGATGTTTGTTTTCCAAAACTTTCAAATAATTGTGGCGCTATCTAGAATTTTAATAAAATAAATGTCAAATTAGATTTATCGTCACAGTAATGGGGGGTTTTAGAAGATGAAGTTGCGTCAAATCCCTCTAAGGCCCTTACGTAAGTATATCATAACCTACATTAATAATAAGTTTTTCTTTACAACTGCTAAGAAACGGTTTACAAAATGTTCTTGGACTTCCCTTACCTCTCTTTTCGATAATGGATCTTGGACTCAGGTAGCAACCATAACATCTGGGTATTTTGAGGATCTTTTATGATAAGCTGGGATGACTCCTATTAAGAATTTTCTTGATGTCATTCCTCCTCTACTTACCTCGGACGAATAGCATCTCTTATCCTTATCTTTGTCTGAAGTTGTGGTTCTTGAGGTTCTCTCCCAGATGCCTTCTAATCATACATCGGCCCTGATGGTATTAATGTCGAGTTCTTCATCAACTTCTGGCATATTGTCAAGAATGACCTCATTGTTGCTATATCATTTTTTTCCTCCAATCATAGGGCCCCACAGCGTTTAACAATACTTGCATCTCGCTCATTGCAAAAAGGCTTTTCATGAATTAACTGATTTTAGGACCATCAGCCTTTGCAATGTGTGCTATAAAATAGCATTTGAAATTCTTGCTGGATGTCTTAGTCATTTACTTCCAAAATTGATTTCTTCTGAACAGGCAGGTTTTATAAAAGGGAGGTCCATCTTTGATCACATTGCCTCTACTTTCGAACTTATGTAATGAATTGATTGAAAAGTTTTTGGATCATAGAACTGTTCATTGATTTGGACTTTAGTTGGATTTTATTGACCTTATTAAAGCATGTGTTGAACATGAGGGATCTTCTTCTTTACAGTCTCACGTGGTCTTCCCTAGGCTATTTCCATTCCTTTTCGATATATTCATGAAGCGGTTCATTAGAGGGCTTAAGGAATTGGTGTTTCACTGTGGAGTTGCTCTCTTTTCGGTTAAGTGTAGGGTGCCCACTTCAAATAGAAAGTTAGTCTCCTCAAAAGCTTCTGTTTTGTGGGGGAAAAACTTCTCACTTGGTAGGTTGACTTGGGTTCTAGAAATTACGGGTTACCAGTTGGGGTCATTCCCATTTACTTATCTTAGGTGTCCTATATTTCTAGGTCGAGCTAAGATTTCTTATTTTATTGAAATTATTGACAACATTCAATCTAAGCTCTTCGGGTGGAAGGCTAATATGTTGTCAGCATCTGTAAGATTTCTACTCATTAAACATGTTCTTACTTTTGTCTCAATCCATATTCTTTTTGTTCTTGAGTCCTTAAGATTGTTTATCGCAAGCTTGAGGCCTTGTTTGCCAATTTCTTTTGGGGATCCTCTGCCTATGATCATTGACATCACTGGATTGCTTGGAAGAATTTCAAAGGTTTGGGAATTCGAGATCTGCACCTATTTATTAAATCCCTTCGAATGAAAAGAATATGGAATATTATCTTTGGTGATTCTATGTTTAGTATCCTTGCTAAGAGTCTTTATGGAACTCACCTTCATTCTGCTCTACCTGCCAAGATAAGAGTGCTGCGTGATGGCTTCATGGATATGAGGCCTTTCATTCGTTGGGAGGTTCATCAGGGTTATATTGACTTTTGGGTGGCCAACTCCCCCTTAAAAGATTTTCTTCTGCAGGATTTTTGCTCCACTCCTATTACTGTCAAGAATGCTATGCACAATCCCCTCAACAGTGTACTACCCTCTTCAATTCTGGATCACATTCACTTGAAGATTGAAACTACTAATCTTGATGATCAGAAAGATCTTTCAATATGGCCGCTTAATGCTTTTGGAAACTTCTCGGTAGCCTCTGCTTATGATTGCCAATGAAGGAAATGTGGAATTTAAAGCTTCCGCTTCGTATTTCTTTATGTATTTGGCGAATTCTTCGTGGGAGACTTCCCATTGATGATAATAAACCCAAACTTGGGAGTCCTTTGCCTTCTAAATGCGTGTGCTGCCCATTGTCCCCAATCTTTGAAACATTCAACCATTTATGCTCCTCTAGTAAGCTTGTATACTGTATTTCCAATTGGGTCTTTTCTAAGAATTATATTTCTCCCATTGATCCAGACTCCTCCTTTGAGATAATGAACTATGCCTACCTCTCTTATATAGGGAAAAGAATTAAAGGCTTAATATGTTTTATTTGGTATAATGTATGGCAGATCAGGAGCCGTATTATTCATGAAGAAATGACTTTTGAAAAGATTCCCTTTTACTTGGAACAGAACTGGAAGATTTTTGAACTAAGTTCTTGGTTTCGCATCCAGCGTCCTTCTACCTTTGCTTTAAGCCAAGTTTGTCCTTCTTATGGTATTAAGATCAACATAGCTGCTTATTTTGATTCCAACTATACCCATAGAGGATGGATGATTTGTGATGGGAATGGTGATTCTTTTGCATGGGGCAACGGGCAAACTTTCAGTGACAAAGGATGACATTTGTTTGTTAAGAACTACACTCCATGCTCTATCTTTTACTGTTGGCTCTTCTTTGCCTTTTCAGGTAGAAACAAACTCTACATTGCTTTACTGTTGGTGGAAAGTGTTACAGTCGAAATTCATCGTAGTTTAGGAAAACATCATGTTATAGTATAGCAACGAAAATCGATGCGACATTTAAATTTATAAAGTTCGAAAAATTCATGAGTTCCGGGGTCGTTTATAGGGAGTAAGTGTAGCAATTTAATCCAATAATTACAATAATCAGAAATAATAATGCAATGACTATTCAATCATAAATATGATAATAAACATTTAATGCCTAAAGTGTATCTCAAAGTAAAAAAATAAAAAGAGAAAAATGGTGGTTGAAACCACCAATATCCCCAACAATTAAGCATAATATCCCAAGTCAAATCTCAATATCTCAATAGTACTTTTAAACTAAGTTAGACCCAACTATCAGACGTCGAGACCAAGTTCAAATGGCTTAAGCAACAAGCCCCATAGCTTTGAGTTTGCCCAAGTGTTGGGCACGAAACCCAAGATGGAACAGTGAAAAAATGACCCCAATCCTCTCAGAATTTCCTTCCTTTATCTTTCTTCAAATCCAGTTTAGGTTCGGTTTGGGTCAATGCAGAAGGACTGGTCTGTTCGCATGGCATGGGCGAGTGGGTCGGTGTGCGTGTGGGTGTGAAAGGGGACCTCACCCCGTGACTTGAGACAACAAGCTACATTACGTAAAGCAATTTGTATCAAAATCCAAAACGTCTTTCTACGATGTGGCACCAAATGTGCTGACTTCTTCGTGCAGCTGCTATGGAAGCCTCCTTCAATTGGAGCAGTTGTTGCTATGGCTTTGACTAATTGAAGGCCTAGAAGGGTGCGTGAATGTATTTTGCATTGCCTGGAAGTGGTATCAGTAGCTGAGGTCATGTTGAACTTACGAATTGCTACGCTAACGTGTTAGGTTTTGGAAAACCTATCGTTGTAGTTTGAAAGCGAAGAACTCGTGTTCAACAAATAAAATTTATACCAAAATTGAAATTCTGGGTCGAAAAAAGGAGGCGGACGTTTGATTTAAAAATTACGCGTTTGTTTTTATTTGTCACAAAGTAATTCAATTTAAAACTATCTAATTATTTACAATAAATAGAAGAAAGAGAGAGAAAATATTACAAATAGAAATTAAAATGAGATGTAGAATAAACAGGAAATTCATCATTAAGGAGATTGTTTGTTTCACTATTACAACTAGAAAGCATGAAAACATTTACACTAGAAAGCGATAAATTTACTTTAGAAAGCATTAAAAGAATGGAGGGAGAAATGTCCTCCTCGACGATCACTTGGAGGACAAGCAGAACTACTCTAGAAAGTAGTAAAAAGAATAGGGAGAGAGATATCCTCCTCGATGGTCGCTTGGAGGACGAGTTGGATGGGACGACGCCTGAACGAAAGATGACGAAGCTGGACGAAGCAGAAGAACGGGAACGGAGTAGCACGTCGTCGTCATCGCGGGATCCACTTCCGAAGGGGGACGAAAATTTGGACTTTATCTCGCGAGAAGCATCCCAGGTGTGGGACAAGCTTCTCTTGAGCTTTGGAGAGGTAGAGAAGAGAAGGAATGGATGAGAATTTCGTGTGGAGGGGGTCTCCTTTTATAGTTGCAAGGAGTGGGGGCAAATTAGTCATTACATCTTTAAAACATTAAATAAGGGGTCTTTAGTGACGGATAAAACCGTCACTATAGCCCCAACGTGGGCGTAGTGGGTGCTCCCCATGCGCGCCTCCTCAACTGCCCACTCTCAACGCCCACCGCACGTTCATCCATCCACAACCGTCCGATCGTGAGATCGGACGGCTTAAGATGCGCCTGACCTGCTCGCTGCGCGCCTGCCCCAGCGCGTGCGATGGCGCGTTCCCGCCTCGCGTGAAATAGCGGGTGGTCGCTATTGGAAGATCTGAGCCGCCCGATCACGATCCAACTCGCGCCCTTCACCCCTTCGCTGCGGCTCGAACCTGCGCCCGCTGCTCGCGATAGCACCTTCGCCTACTGCGCTGCGGGGCGCAGATTGTCGCGCGGGCGTTTTTAGGTGCAGCCGTCCACAGCCGTTGGATCGAGATCCAACGACAGAGAGAGGGCGGATGCGAAGGCTTCAATGGTTGCATGCGGGCGTTTGGGTGGCCGAGATGGCACCACGTGGCACCATCTTGGCTGTCCATCTTCTAGATGTTGTAGATGGTGCCACGGATGTCGGATTGACTCGATTTTTACGTCGTTAGGCTGCGATCGTCAATCCGAATTCATCCGTGCGGTCGGATTTGTCATTTGAAGTGCGGATTTACACCATCCTGGCCCTTGATCTTCTAGGGTTCCTCGGTCACTATCTGATGCTACGGATGCCTGATTAGGGCGATCTTGGAGTCGTTGAACTCCAATTGTTGCCCTGATCACATCCGTATGGTTGGATCTTCGATCCGGGGCGCCGATAAAAAGTTTGCCCTGTCCAAGCACATAAAAGGAGACAATTAACCTTCATTTTATTCAACCTACTCTAAATGCAAGATGATGCGTGTTATGCAATATTTATAGCATGCAATGCAATCCTATGCTTAAGAACATGCATAAATAGACATCTTAAGTAGTGTAAATGTGTTTACATCATACCCCTATGCCTATCTTTTGCTAGTCCCTGGCAAAAACTATATGCTATTTATAAAAGAATTAGGTTGGATTATTTGGGCTTGAGTTATTTTCAATCATTAAGAAATTGTCTACTTAGGATCTGAACTTTCAAAGATACAACGGTGCCCGAGTATCTGCCAAAATGCAGACCGCCTCAAACTCTCGCCTTATTCAAAGAAAAATTTCTTTTTTTTTTCGTTTTACTCTTTTCTATTTTTTTTTTGGATTTTCAAATTTTAGGATTTAAGAGTGGCTTTCTACAGCCATTCAACTCACCCAAGATTTGATGAGAATCCTAAGTTTTAAGCATCTTATTGTGATTGTGATAGACTCGTTGACCGGTAATTAAAACGGACTTCGGATTTCTATGCCTCTAGGTGACCTCAAAAAGAATTCTGCCTAAAGGTGTATCTTTACAACCAGTAGCTTTCTCCCTATTATTTTTTTACGGGGTCAACACAAGGGTGAATCCAGTGTATATCTCTCCGATTTATTCTACTTCTCCGCTTCTTCCTAAGTGTTTTGGGAATTTTCAGTGCATTTACTGAGCTAGGTTCTGGACAACTGGTCGATGAGCTGTTACCACCGACAACTTGCCAGCCATACTCATGCGGCGAAGTGTGGCTTATTTCTTTTTTTTCTTTCCTCCTTTTCTTTTTGATTTTTTTTTTTTAAGTAGGTGGCTTCTCTGGTCTAAGATTTACCTAAAGGTAGCAGAAAGAGAAAGGTCTAGTGACTGGGCTCTGAACAACCTACTTATGGGCTGTTACCCACGATAACTTGCCAGCCATATCACCCTAGAAGGTTCATTAGCTACCCAATTTCCGTAAGAATCGCCAAACAACGAGTCAGTGCAAAGAAAGTGTGTAGATGTTTAAGACTCAAAATTTCCTCAAATCAGAGGGCGGATTGATAAGTCGTGTACTTATCACCCAATCTTATTTACTCCAATTAAAACAGAATTTAGGTTGGTGAGGGCTCGAAAAATAAATCCACATTTTAGTGGATATACGGGCTGATTAAGTCCAAAGACCTAAAGGGTCTTTGTGTTCAAATCATAATGTAGTATTTCCTAAGATTGAAATTTTCTTAAACCCAAGTTCTCTTTCCTAATTCCAATTTTTTTTTTATAAAAGAAAATAAAAAAAATCTATGGAGCTAACGAATGAATTTAGAGATGAATATCCACACCCCATGCCTATCTAATGCAATGTCCTTATTGTATTAAAAAGACATAAAACAGAGTGGAATAACGTAGAAAGCACCTGAATTGCGTGAATGTCAGGTCCGCTCCGAGATGAAAACTAAAAAGAACTGTATATGTGCTGAGTTTAGTGCCTTCAGCTAGGTACACTATACAAAGAAGAGAAATGACGAATTCATAGGTGCAGGTCAGAATCAAAATAAATAGAAGAATCCTCCGACCTATCAGCAGAGGTCCACAGATGTGGACCAGATTGTGGTGCTAACCCATACCCCATAATCGAGAATATCTTAGGTTCTGGATAAAAATTACCCAAAACCTAAAATCAGAATGCAAGCGGGGTCGGGCCTGCGATTTATGAGGATGCAACCCAAGACCAAAAAGTCGGGTTATAGAGAATTCAAGCTTAAAAGGATAATCATTGAATGTGTGCTTGGGTTTGACATCCTCAAAACAAATGTCGTAAGGGTTCTGATTTGATGGTTTCTGGTTAAAAGGAACCCTTCGACTCAATCTTCCATTTTCTCCAAAGTTAACTTCCCAAATCAGAACTTCCCAGCTCCTATCCTCCTCATTCAGCATGTCAAATTCCAGGACCTCTTGTATATTAATCACCCCATCTGAAATCTCCAATTTTAAATGGTGTGGCAGAATCAAAATTGACTTGGGTCTAATTATCTCAAAAATAGAATCATCAATAAGCTCAACGGGGTGTAACTGACAATTAGGGCATTGAATTAAATCCTCTAGAAAATGTGATTTTGGATCCGTAATGTTTGCCCTAATAAGATCAGTTTCCTCAATTATTGGGCTATCAAATGATCTATCAAATGACGTTCCCCGTAATTTGAAGGATCATAAAAATCCTTTAAGGGTTGAGCGCCCTGCATTCTCTGAAACCATTCCTATATTCCCTGCATTTGTTCCAGCTGCCTTCAAAATTCTTGCTATGGATTTCCAGGTAGAGGAGGCTGTTGGTCGACCATGGGATCAATTTGACTAAAATCCATTTGCGCCTCCTAGAATACTCTAATGGTCCTTCCAATCGGGGATTCAATGACCGTCTTCCCAGCATAAACTAGGAGAAGGTCGAAAGACTGGGGATAGGGACCTTGTAGCACAACAAAATAAGGCTGTCCTTAAGTGGGGTAGCCTAAGGATCTATTGACTCCCAAAACCTGCCTTAAGATTGTAAATGATTTACTCTACTTACGTCTGTTCAATCCAACCAGTTAGAAGGAGGGACTGGGGAGAAGGTTCTTCCTTCAGCTTTCACCTCCGGTTCTTAATGTACTCCCCAGCTGCGGTCGTTTGACGCTACTCCCCTAGCTAGACATCAGATTAATCAGTATAAGTAGGTTAATCAAAGACAATCTCAGACTAAGCCCTGAAGAGCGAATCAGACCTTAAGGCCAACGTCTACTCAATTTTATTAAGGCCTTGGATTGTGGTGTTTATGGAATGTGATGGGCCCTTAAAATGGGTTGTGCCCTTAATGATTGATTGAGATTTGTGTAAGTGCGTGCACAACCAGGGTTTTCAAGCAAGATTATTTATGATATGTGGATTTTAATGTTCAAATCTTGCTTAAGTAGCTTTTAGGGTTTCAAATTAGGTGGATTGCAATCAAGTTTCTAGGAAAATCAAGTTGTCAAACACGGGTGAAGATTGTTTTCCTCTAAAATCAGAAAGAAAGTGGAGTGCCTAGAATAAACCTAGATTGAAAACCCTAAGGAGGAGCTACTTGATGAGTTGATTTTAAGTAGAGTAGTGCGGCCCAAACAACTCAAACAATTGGCCACAAATGCACCACTAAGTTAGGCACACAAAGATAGTTAACCTAGAATGATTTCTACTCTTTTATGTGTTACTTTGTGTGTACCAGTTCCACAGATTATAACCCGGTTGAGTAAAAACAAATCAATTAGGTTAAGTGCCTTGAATGTGGGTGTACGTTGTGTGTTTGTTGAAAATTACCCCACAATATTATCTTTTTTTATTTTTTATTTATAAATGAGGGTGGAATGAATGTGAGTGAGAATCCAAACAACCAAACTATTCCTAGAATTTATGCAAACACCCAGGTTAATTGGAATTTGGATTTAATGTGACAAATGAAATCTATGGAGGGGTAAGAATGGGGAGCACTTACAGTTGTCGTGAACTGCACTTTACTCCGGTCCACAGCTTGATGATTCCTTGATAGAGGTCTCTGCAAAATAATAGACACAAGAGAAAGCAAGTTAGAAAATAATAAAGTGCAAGAAATGCGAAAAGAAGATCGGAAATCGTTGCCTCTCCGGCAACGGCGCCGAAATGTTGAACGAGCGAGTTGTTACGCTAACGTGTTTGGTTTTGAAAACCTGTCGTTGTAGTTTGAAAGCGAAGAACTTGTGTTCAACAAATAAAATTTATACCGGAATGGAAATCCTGGGTCGAACACAGGGAGGCGAACGTTTGATTTAAAAACACGCGTTTGTTTTATTTGTCACGAAGTAAATTAATTGATTAGAACTATCTAACTATTTATAATAAATAGAAGAGAGAGTAAGAGAGAGAGAATATTACAAACAAAAACCAAAAAGAGATGAAGAATGAACATGGAATTTCATCATCAGAAAGATTGTTCATTACACTAGAAAGCAGGAAAATGATTACACTAGAAAGCAATAAATCTACTCTAGAAAGTAATAAATATATTCTAGAAAGCAGTAAAAAGAATGGGGAGAGAGATATCCTCCTCGACGGTCGCTTGGAGGACGAGCCGGACGGGATGATGCCTGGACGAAGGAGGATGGAGTAGGACGAAGGAAGATGAAGCAAAAGAACGGGAATGGGGCAGCACGTCGTTGTTGTCGCGGGATCCGCTTCCGAAAGGGGATGAAAAATTGACTTTATCTCGTGAGAAGCATCCCGGGTGTGGGACAAGCTTCTCTTGAGATTTGGAGAGGGAGAGAAGAGAAGGAAGGGATGAAAATTTCGTGTGGAGGGGGTCACCTTTTATAGTTGCAAGGAGTGGGGGCAATTTGGTCATTACAACTCTAAAAACATTAATTCAGGACCTTTAGTGACGGATAAAATTGTCGCTAAAGGTCCGAACGTGGGTGTAGTGGGCTACGCGCGTGCGCCTGCTCGCCTTCCGCTCCTCAACGCACGTTCACGTACTTTAAATCTCAGCCATTTGATCGCGAGATCGAACGGCTGAGATGCGTCCATCGCCCGCCTCAGCCGCGCGCTTGATCGCATGTGATGCCGCGTCTTCGCCGCCCATCTAATAGCGCGTGAGTGCTATCGGGCGCGCACAGCCGTTCGATGACGATCCGACGCTCCTCGCGCCTGCTCGCCTGCGCCCTGCGATTCGAACGTGCATCTGAAGGCGACCGAACGCCTTAACCACTGCGCTGTGCGCGTGGATGGGCGGGCGGCAGAACTTTTGAACACACGATCAGGACCGTTGGATCAAGATCCAACGGCCCAGATCGAGCGTTGGATTTTCTTTGGAGAGGCAGCGGCGGTCTTGAGGGCCAGTTGGATGGCTGAGATGGCACCACGTGGCACCATCTTGGCCGTCCATCTTCTGGATGATGTAGATGGTGCCACAGGTGTCGGATTGAGTTGATTTTCGTGCCGTTAGGCTACGATCGTCGATCTGAATCCATCCGTGAGGTCGGATTTGTCGTTTGAAGTGTGGATTCACATCATCTTGGCCCTTGATCTTCTAGGGTTCCCTGGTCACATCTGATGCTATAGATGTCTGATTAGGACGATTTTGGAGTCGTTGAACTCCAATCGTCGCCCTGATCACATCTATATGGTTGGATCTTCGATCAGAGGCTTTGATAAAAAGTTTGCTCTGTCCATGAACATAAAAGGAGACAATTAACCTCTATTTTATTCAAACTACTCTAAATGCAAGATGATGCATGTTATGCAATATTTATAGTATGCAATGCAATTTTATGCTTAAGAACATGCATAAATAGACATCTTAAGTAGTGTAAACATGTTTACATCACTCAACCTCTTGAGGATTAATCCGGATCTTAACAAATACGTAAGTGTTTAAGCCCTGGAATAGACCCAAGAGGCCTAAGGTCAGTACTCTTTACTTATCTCCTTATCTCTAGCACTTCAGGACTTAATCCTAGTTTTGATTTAGTCTAAAACTTAAGTAGGATCGATAATCAGTTGCTAGGACTATCAATTATTTTTGATTTTGCTTTTTTGTCATTTTTGTATTTCCTCCTTTTTTTTTTCCTCAAGAAAGAGTTTTCATTCATTTCACAAAATTTTCCTCCCCTTTTCTCCTTATATATATATTTGTGAGAACCCTTAGGAGAATTGAATTTACCATTTGTTTTGCACTTTAATACCCCTCATGCCTAAGTTTTGCAATGTTCTCATTGTAAACCAAGTGGGTACGAATTCAGCTTTGTTCAAAGTTTAGAACAGGGTCAAAGGGTGGGTGAACGGGTTAGGATGACTGTTGCGAACGATTTCAAGCTCTGATACAAATATCAAAGGTGGAGTCGATTGTTCTAAAGTTTGAACCCTAAAGTGAAATATTAATGCAGCTTAAAGAGATGATCAAAAGGGTCTCGGGTTTTTGGAATGACAGGTTGCATCTTGTTAAGCGCTAAATTCAATACCTTCAACCGAGCAAAAGGTGGTCAAGGAGAGGGAGTGGTCAGATTGGAAGAATTTTGTAGAATAAACATCTTGATAAGTAGTTGATAGGTCCACTTTAGTGGATTAAATTAGAGCCTAAGAATATTGTTATTGGATGAAGAAATTAATTTAAAACATGCATGATATTAACAAAATTATGTGAACTTTAGATTTATCATTTCATGCATTAATTGCATTAATCTTTATATGGAGGATTAATTATTCATTTTAAAGGCAAAGACATCACATCAAATCTTAATTTGAGATACCATAATGTTGAGATTTTGCTCCAGCAAAAAAAAATATTAAGGGAATCATTTTTGCATCCCTATGTCTCTGTTACGAACGCGTGCCTCAGACGTCTTTTAAGACGTCTAGGAGGTGGCCCAGACGTCGGACAAGACGTCTGGATCACATCCAGACGTCTGACCAGACGTCTGGGATCGTTTCCAGACGTCTGGAAAATAGTTATTTTTCGCACAAGAGATTCGTCTGCACGCCTGTGTGCGCAGACCCGCGATTCCTCTCTCTCTCTTTTTCCCTCTCTCTGCGGCTGCAGACCTGCCACACACTCTCTCCCTCCTCCTCGCGCGGCCTTAAAAGGCCACGCCTCCCCTCCTGTCGTCTCCACCGTCCCCTTCCTCTTCTCCTTCCTGTGCACGAGAGCGAGCGAGCGCGAGGGCGGCAGCGGCGGCCGCAGTGAGCGCGGAGGAGGTGCAGCGTGCGAGGGCGGAGCTCTGCCGTGAGGGCGAGCTCGCCGGAGCGGCTTGGCCGGCCGGCGGAGGGCGCAGGGGGCGTGGAACGACGCGGAGAGGGACCAGCTGCGGTCTGAGCAGCAGACGCGCGAGGTGCGACGCGGGCGGCGTCGCGAGCGGAGGCCGAGTTGCGCCCTGATTATGGAAAAAATTTCCAGAATCAGACGTCTGGGTTGATAGCCAGACGGCGAGGGAGACGTCTGGAAGCTCATACAGACGTCTGAAAGGTGAGTATTCCGCTTTCTTCTTCCTTCCTGTCGACTGACCGTACTGAGGGAGGGAGTTGGCTGTGCGTAGGCTCGGTGATTTGCCATCCAACGCGAATCAGACGTCTGGCTGTTGTACCAGACGGCTGGAGCGACCTCCAGACGTCCTGGGTGACCATCGGACGTCTGGGATCTAGGACAGACGTCTCCGCAGACTTCTGGACGTCTGGGAAACTACGCTGAACAGGTAATTCTCTGATCCACTTTTTAAGACGTTTGGAAGAAGTTCCAGACGTCTGATTTTGCACAGTATCGTCTTTTTCGACCCGTTTAGGGCCCGTTCGGGCTCCGTTTTCCGCGATTCGAGTTGCATTCTTTTCAGAATTAATTCCTCTACCCGTCTACAGTAGCTATACACTGTTTTGAGACACTCCTTGTGTTTGATCCTTGTGATAGGACCTCGTTCAGTTGCAGTCTTGG
Organism: Thalassia testudinum; assembly: GCA_037157565.1. Classification (NCBI taxonomy): domain Eukaryota; kingdom Viridiplantae; phylum Streptophyta; class Magnoliopsida; order Alismatales; family Hydrocharitaceae; genus Thalassia; species Thalassia testudinum. The sequence goes on along the minus strand of JAZHRO010000022.1, from coordinate 32,445,483 downwards.
GAGTCGCGGAGGCACGCGGGATTCCCGATCACGCCCCCATTACTCCCGTTGTCCTGGTAGAGTGGCTTAAGTTTATTATTAAAATCTGTTAAAGTATGGAACCATAACTAGAATCTAGGACATTGCATGAATCTTAGGAATGAGAAATGTATGGAATGATAGCTCCTAGGTGATGCATGAATCCTAGGGCTGGAAAACTAGTTGTATGCTAGATCCTAGGATGTGGCATGAATCCTAGGATGGAAAAACTAGTGGAATGTATAATACTGCAGTCTTGGAAAAAAATGGAAAGGAATATAAAGCTGCCTGTAAATTGAATTAACAGCTGCCTGTTACGAATAAAGAAACATGAATGAGATCATGGGTCGTAAGAACGTGAAACTGGAAAGTGACACCTGGATGTATGAGTTAAAAGGATGGAACCCTACGGGGAATTAGGAGTGGAACTCCTGGAAAGGGGAAGGAATGGAACTGAGATGTAGTTTGTACTGTCTCTTGGGTACGCAGTACCAAGGGAAGTACCTGTACCTGTTTAGTGCAGAGTGGGGCCAGCCACCCAGGGACCCGGGGTTAGGATTGGCCGCTCTGTACCGACTTGCTGGCCCTCGTGTACGTAGTATCGAGGAGAGCTACTAGTGTTAGGAGAGTACTAGCTACCCCACGGGCCCCGGGGTTCTGCTAGCCTCCTTCACCGACTTGTTAGGCCCACTAGGGCAAACCAGGGTAGTCAGGCGAGGGTGCGCGGACTGTGGAGGGGCAAGGCCTCGGTTTGGTTACCGTGGAGGGGTTGGACCCCTGTTACTGAGAGGGCTCTGCCCTGTACTGGTTCCGTGCTGTGCTTTGGGCGCACCCGTTAACGGAAGCGACTGACCGCGTGCCAGTACGGGTTAGCTACCTGTGCGTTTATCGCGCGTGCCGTAGTCACCGTTACGTCTGTCAGTGACCTTGGGGTGGTTGACTGAGGGTAGGATCACCACGGGGCACTCTCCCGGCCAGGAGAGCACCACGTGCTACTTCTACTTTTTGGAAAAGACTGCAATCAAGATCGTTCCCAGGAGGAACATTCGAGATCAAGTAAAAGATCTGAGAAATAAATGAAATAGTGAGACAATTGAAAGATGTAAATAAAGAAAGTAATAGAACATAACAGCTACTGTACACTCTACTGTTGTCTTTAGTTTAGTTGCCACTCTACTCAGCGTTTTGCTGACGTGTTACACTCGTTACCTTTTTCAGGACCAGGTGTTGAGTAGCCAGGGTTAGCGGCTGCAGAGGACGCTGGGCCGAGTAGGGTCCAGTAGAGTTACTACTGTCTTTTATACCTCTTTGTTCCCGTTATAGTGAGTAGTTCTTGTTTCCGTTGTACTTTTCTTTACCTGCAGTTCATGTTATATGATAAATGTTGTTCTACTGTTGTGGTGGTATATACTGTAGTAGTTTCTTTCCTTACTGCTGTACTTTCTTACTGTTAGTTATATTCATGCTGAATGTGGTTTATTTTACTGCTCTTTGGTTACTTCCTCGTTGGATGACTAGGTCTTGGGATTAGTCGAGTCGGTCCAGTTCTCGTGTCTCGTAGGGACTCCGAAACCGGGTCGTTACAAGATGGTATCAGAGCAAGGTCGTCCTGAGAAGTGAATCAACTGACTGGAAAATAACCAATTCACATGTTTATAGCTAGAGTAGCCACCACAACATATCTCTTGACATGAGCTCTTAGAAGTTTTGTTAGGTACTGTCTGTTTTGACGTTTCCGTTTTGTTTCGCGTCTCCTTGCAGGAGATGCCTCGTCGCGGGACTGGTGAGACTGGCCGCGGGTGCGGCCGAGGGTGAGGTCGGCGAGGTGGATGTGCTGTTGTTGACGTCTCGGTGGACCAGCCACCACTCCTGGGCATCCAGGCCTAGGACCTCGCCAGACTGATACGAGATATTGTACGAGAGGAGCTCCACACACCGCCCCGAGCGCCTCCTCCTGGGGCTGCAGAGGGGGAGTCCTCTGTGGGATCACGTGACGGACACGGCGCTGGACACGAGGGAGGGGATGGGCCCCTGTCGCCCCCACCTTCCTCCGACACTTCTGTACACGAGGCACCTTCGCCTGGAGGTGCACCAGCACCTCCCCTATAGCGCCACTTCGAGCTTTTCGGACAGTTCCGGAAGCTGAAGCCCCCCTCCTTCAAGGGGGATGAGGACCCGACCAAGGCAGAGGACTGGCTTGAGCAGCTGGAGAAGATCTTCGACACCCTTCGCCCCCCGGTGGAGTGCCGTGTGGCCTTTGCCACGTACCAGCTGGAGAGTGCGGCACACCGGTGATGGAGGGCGGTCCGGGGACAGGAGAGGGACGAGCCAACGTGGGACCAGTTCGTCACCCTCTTCTGCGAGCAGTACTTTCCCCAGACGTGGCAGGACCAGAGGAGGCGGGAGTTCCACACTCTTCGCCAAGGGACGATGACTGTGAGCGCGTACCGCACGCGTTTCTTGGAGCTGTCCCGCTTTGCAGCGACAGCGGTAGCCACTGAGGAGGAGCGCCTTTGGAGGTTCACCGAGGGGCTCCGGCCTGCGATCCGGGGGTATGTCAAACCCTTGAAGATGCCTACGTTTTCGAGGGTGGTAGAGGCAGCTATGACTTACGAGGAGACCAACCCGTCCGTGCGAGACACCGACGGCGGGCGGAAGAGGCCCTTTCAGCCAGACTTCTCACAGGGCCGGAGAGAACGGAGACATGTGGCGTCCGCAGGAGAGCCGTCACGTTGTGCAGGGACATCAGTGGCCTTTGGGGGCCCTCGACAGGGGCCAGTCGCCAGCACCAGACCCCCGCCTAGTCGACAGCAGGGACCCACTGAGGGCGGGAGTCGGGTTCCCCTCTGCTACCAGTGTGGCCAGCCGGGCCACGTCAGGAGGGACTGCCCATCTAGGGCAGGAGGTCAGCAGATACTTCCCGTGCAGAGCACTGGAGGGCGCGCAGGAGGCCGCAGTTCCCAGGCACGAGGAGGAGGACAGCAGTCGCGAGGAGGGTACCGGCCAGCACCTACCCGTCCGACGTAGAGTGTGGCTGCTTCGTCCGCACCTAGAGCTGAGGGGCGTATCAACGCCCTAACACACAGGGACGCCAGAGCTTCGGGATCCGTGGTAGCAGGTATGGTTTCAGTTTCTGGCAGACTCGTTTAGACGCTTTTCGATTCCGGCGCTACGCACTCGTTTGTCTCAACCAGTTTCGCAGTTAGTTTGGACCAGGATTATACACTGTTAGAAAATCTGTTCGTAATCAGAGGTCCGAGTGGTCAGCTGTTTGTAGCTGAGGAGGTGTACACGGATTGCGAGGTCAGCGTCGGAGGACATAGCCTGCCAGCTGACCTGATTATGATCCAGATGGAGGACTTTGGAGTGATTCTGGGGATGGATTGGCTGTCCGCTTACCACGCCTTGGTGGACTGTTTTGAGAGGAAGATTGTCTTCTCCATTTCGGAGTTGCCTTCTTTCGAGTTTCACAGACAGCCAGTGGACGGAGGTTTCAGGTGCATTTCGGCACTTCGTGCGGTGAGACTTTTGAGCCAGGGGTGTGAGGGCTTCCTAGCCTGTGTGGTGGCAGAGCCTAGCCCTGTGGCAGACTTCCAGAGCATCCCGGTGGTCAGAGAGTACCCTGACGTGTTTCCAGATGAGTTACCAGGACTACCGCTCGAGCGTGAGATCGAGTTTGAGATCTCACTAGTACCAGGGACCAGCCCCATCTCCACCGCGCCATACAGGATGGCACCGCTTGAGCTGCGAGAGCTCAAGTCTCAGCTGCAGGACCTTCTGGAGAAAGGTTTCGTGAGGCCCAGTGCGTCTCCCTGGGGAGCCCCGGTACTGTTTGTGAAGAAGAAGGATGGGACCCTATGCCTTTGTGTGGACTACCGACAGCTGAATAGGGTCACCATCGAGAACAGATATCCGCTGCCGAGGATCGACGATTTGTTTGACTAGTTGCGGGGTGCCACGGTGTTTTCCAAGATAGACTTGAGGTCTGGATACCACCAGTTGAGGATCAGGGAGACCGATGTCTCCAAGACAGCTTTCCGCACCCGGTACGGACACTACGAGTTTTTGGTCATGCCGTTTGGGCTGACCAATGCCCCCGCTGCTTTCATGGACCTGATGAACCGGGTGTTTAGACCGTACTTGGACCAGTTTGTGGTGGTTTTCATAGATGATGTACTCATCTATTCTAGAGATCGGACACAGCACGGACAGCACTTGCGGATGGTTTTGGACACTCTGAGGCGACGCAAGCTGTACGCCAAATACAGCAAGTGCGAGTTCTGGTTGAGGGAGGTGACCTTCTTGGGTTATGTGATCTCTGGAGACGGCCTGGCGGTGGACCCAGCCAAGGTCGAGGCAGTGCTCAGGTGGGAGAGACCGCGTTCAGTCACTGAGATCCGCAGTTTCCTGGGACTAGCTGGCTACTACAGACGGTTCATCAGAGGATTTTCGCAGATTGCACGTCCTATGACACAGTTGACCTGGAAGGACGTGCCTTTCGCTTGGACAGATGCCTGTGAGGCATGTTTTCTGGAGCTGAAGGAGAGGTTGACCTTGGCTCCCGTGCTCACCATTCCTGACAGTAGTGGCGGGTTCGTTGTGTACACGGACGCTTCCTTGCAGGGGTTAGGAGGTGTGCTCATGCAGAGGGGTAATGTTGTCGCTTACGCTTCGCGGCAACTGAAGCCCCATGAGCGTACCTACCCTACCCACGATCTAGAGTTGGTAGCTGTTGTCTTCGCGCTGAAGACATGGAGGCACTACTTGTACGGTGAGACCTTCGAGATTTTTACAGATCACAAGAGCCTCAGATACCTTTTTGATCAGAAGGAGCTCAACATGAGACAGAGACGTTGGTTGGAGCTCCTGAAGGACTACGATTGCAGCATCTCCTACCACCCGGGAAAGGCCAATGTGGTGGCTGACGCCTTGAGCCGTAAGGCGCCTGCACTCTTAGCTAGCCTACAGTTACAGAGTTGGAGTCTTTTGGAGGAGGTGGGCAGTTGGCGACCTCTAGAGTTACGAGGGTACTGTGGGGTAGTGATGGTGACACGGCAGACCAGGCCAGAGCTGATAGACCGTATCATCACAGGATAGATGGCCGATCCGTACTTGCAGTCTTTGCGCGATAAAGTACTATCAGGAGACCCAGGGGACTTCTCTTTCACAGACCAGGTGCTACGTTTGAGGGGACGGTTGTGCGTTCCCAGAGACGAGGAGCTGTTGAGAGAGCTCCTTACTGAGGCACACGGTTCCAGATTCACCATACATCCCGGGAACACGAAAATGTACCACGACTTGAGACGCGAGTTTTGGTGGAGAGGGATGAAGCGGGATGTGGGTGAGTTCGTGCAACAGTGCTTAGTGTGCCAGCAGGTGAAAGCCGAGCATCAGAGGCCTGCAGGGCCGCTTCAGCCGCTTCCAGTGCCAGAGTGGAAGTGGGAGAGCATCACCATGGACTTGGTGGTGGGCTTACCTGTTACCCAGCGGGGACACGACGCAGTCTGGGTAATAGTGGATAGACTGACGAAGACGGCGCATTTCTTGCCGATCCGAGTCACCTTGGGACCAGCACAGTTGGCAGAGAGGTATATCTGTGATGTGGTACGACTACACGGAGTTCCGCGGGAGATCGTATCCGACCGGGATACCCGCTTTACGTCCCAGTTTTGGGCTGAGTTTCAGCAGGCCTTAGGGACGAGGTTGAGGTTTAGCACGGCTTACCACCCCCAGACGGACGGACAGTCTGAGCGCACGATACAGACACTTGAAGACCTTTTGCGTGCTTGTGTACTGGACTGGAGGGGCTCTTGGGAGGAGCACTTGCCCCTGGCAGAGTTTGCATACAACAACAGTTATCACTCGAGCATCGGCATGGCTCCCTACGAGGCTCTGTACGGACGGAAGTGTACGGCACCCTTGAGTTGGGTTGAGGTGGGGACCAAGTGGGAGGTTGGCCCCAGGTTGATCCGGCAGAGTCAGGAGGTAGTTGAGTAGATCCATAGACGACTCCGCACTGTCAGGAGCAGACAGAAGAGCTACGCGGATCGGAGACGTAGAGAGGTGCAGTTTGAGGTTGGGGACCACGTCTTCCTTCGTGTTTCGCCCATGAAGGGCCTACAGCGGTTTGGGGTAAGAGGGAAGCTCGCGCCGAGGTTCGTAGGGCCCTTTGAGGTCCTGGAGCGGGTTGGACCCGTTGCTTATAGACTTGCCCTTCCCCCGCAGCTTTCTGGTGTGCACGACGTGTTCCACGTGTCCAACCTCAGGAGGTACGTAGCCGATTCCAGTCACGTACTGAGTCACGAGAGCGTCGAGGTGAGCGACGACCTGACCTACCCCGAGCGGCCAGTGCGGATCCTAGACCGAGCCATCCGCAGTTTGAGACGAAAGCAAGTACCCCTGGTAAAGGTTTTGTGGAGGAGCCAGCGGTACGAGGAGGCTACCTGGGAGCCTGAGGCGGCAATGCGGGAGCGGTACCCGGAGCTTTTCGCAGGTACGTCTTTTCGGACCGGCTTCGGTCCTCTTTGAGTTTGTTATGGTTATTTGGACATCTTTTCCCCGCACCTTAGTTGGCGCAAGTTTCGGGGATGAAACTTCCTTTGAGTTTGTTATATTGTTACGAACGCGTGCCCCAGACGCCTTTTAAGACGTCTGGGAGGTGGGCCCAGACGTCGGACAAGACGTCTGGATCACATCCAGATGTTTGACCAGACGTCTGGGATCGTTTCCAAACATCTGGAAAACAATTATTTTTCGCACGAGAGATTCGTCTGCGCGCCTGTGCACGCAGACCCGCGATTCCTCTCTCTCTCTTTTTCCCTCTCTCTCTGCGGCTGCAGACCTGCCGCGCACCTTCTCCCTCCTCCTCGCGCGGCCTTAAAAGGCCACGCCTCCCCTCCTGTCGTCTCCACCGTCCCCTTCCTCTTCTCCTTCCTGTGCGCGAGAGCGAGCGAGCGCGAGGGCGGCAGTGGCGGTCGCAGTGAGTGCGGAGGAGGTGCGGCGTGCGAGGGCGAGCTCGCCGAAGCGGCTTGGCCGGCCGGTGGAGGGCGCAGGGGGCGCAGAACGACGTGGAGAGGGACCTGCTGCGGTCTGAGCAGCAGACGCGCGAGGTGCGACGCGGGCGGCGTCGCGAGCGGAGGTCGAGTGGCGCCCTGATTCTGGAAAAAATTTTCAGAATCAAACGTCTGGGTTGAAAGCCAGACGGCGAGGGAGACGTCTGGAAGCTCATACAGACGTCTGAAAGGTGAGTATTCCGCTTTCTTCTTCCTTCCTGTCGACTGACCGTACTGAGGGAGGGAGTTGGCTGTGCGTAGGCTCGGTGATTTGCCATCCAACGCGAATCAGACGCCTGGCTGTTGTACCAGACGGCTGGAGCGACCTCCAGACGTCCTGGGTGACCATCGGACGTCTGGGATCTAGGACAGACGTCTCCGCAGACTTCTGGACATCTGGGAAACTACGCTGAACAGGTAATTCTCTGATCCACTTTTTAAGACGTCTGGAAGAAGTTCCAGATGTCTGATTTTGCACAGTATCGTCTTTTTCGACCCGTTTAGGGCCCGTTCGGGCTCCGTTTTCCGCGATTCGAGTTGCATTCTTTTCAGAATTAATTGCTCTACCCGTCTACAGTAGCTATACACTGTTTTGAGACACTCCTTGTGTTTGATCCTTGTGATAGGACCTCGTTCAGTTGCAGTCTTGGGAGTCGCGGAGGCACGCGGGATTCCTGATCACGCCCCCATTACTCCCGTTGTCCTGGTAGAGTGGCTTAAGTTTATTATTAAAATCTGTTAAAGTATGGAACCATAACTAGAATCTAGGACATTGCATGAATCTTAGGAATGAGAAATGTATGGAATGATAGCTCCTAGGTGATGCATGAATCCTAGGGCTGGAAAACTAGTTGTATGCTAGATCCTAGGATGTGGCATGAATCCTAGGATGGAAAAACTAGTGGAATGTATAATATTGCAGTCTTGGAAAAAAATGGAAAGGAATATAAAGCTGCCTGTAAATTGAATTAACAGCTGCCTGTTACGAATAAAGAAACATGAATGAGATCATGGGTCGTAAGAACGTGAAACTGGAAAGTGACACCTGGATGTCTGAGTTAAAAGGATGGAACCCTACGGGGAATTAGGAGTGGAACTCCTGGAAAGGGGAAGGAATGGAACTGAGATGTAGTTTGTACTGTCTCTTGGGTACGCAGTACCAAGGGAAGTACCTGTACCTGTTTAGTGCAGAGTGGGGCCAGCCACCCAAGGGACCCGGGGTTAGGATTGGCCGCTCTGTACCGACTTGCTGGCCCTCGTGTACGTAGTACCGAGGAGAGCTACTAGTGTTGGGAGAGTACTAGCTACCCCACGGGCCCCGGGGTTCTGCTAGCCTCCTTCACCGACTTGTTAGGCCCACTAGGGCAAACCAGGGTAGTCCTGCCACCACCGCCATCTTCTCCTCGTTGACCGTGACCACATCGGGCACGACGACAGCAATCAGCAACGCGCTCCTCTCCCTCTCACAAGACCCTACACTGACGCATCGCCTCACTGCGCTCATCCCGACCACGCCCTCGTCGCAGCACAACTGCGACTGCCTCTTGTCGGCAGCAATCCTCTTCTCGATATCCATCTACATTCTCGCACTGCACCACCGACAACAAAGCACCACCGTGCCATCATCCTTGTGAACCGACTTCACTGTCTTCTTCATCTCCCCCGGTTGCTCTTGAAGAAGAGAGCCCATAGCCACCATCGTGCAGCCACCTCCTCCTAGGCGTCGAAACCTCTCCGATGCCAACACTGTCTAGTCCGCCCTCACGTGCACAGCGGCCGAAGTCCCCGCGCGACCCGCACCGCTCGTAGTGGCTCTCAACAGCGGCAACAGCCCATCACCGCCGCACCTCCTCCTCGTTGTCGGCGGCAGCTTCAACCATAGTGCGTCGCAGCACACCACCCGAGTGCTCCTCTCCTCTGGCCCTACTCCGATGAGCTGTGCCTCCAGCCGTCCCTTCCACACGTGAGCACTAGCCGGAGAACCCCATCCCCTGTTTTGCTACAGGAGAGGGGTTATTAAGTTACATGAACGTTGGTTGAAGAAGTTGATTTTTGAGATAGAATTTTATATTGCTGGGGAATTATTTATCAAACCCTCCTCCTTCTATGTATTTCATATTAACTCTCATTTAAGCCATTCTTGATCTTATATTGATGCTTATCGACAAAGTGATTTTGCATCATATTAGCCTCGTATAACATACTCGAATGATGCATTGAAAATATTGGTAGATTTATTGGTTTGTGCCTCCCTATGGATGCGACTTAACTTTCGTGGTTAATTTTGACTGTTAAATATTTTCGATCGGGAATTTTTCCACCATGATTTACTTTACTGTGACGACATATTTTTCTGAAAAGCAAAATCTCCTGTTTAGTAGTCAGATTGTGATGGTAACACCATCATGGGTCCTAATTAGCCACATTTTGTTAGGTTTGAATGATAAAAGCTCCTACCTAATTATCTGAGGGTCACAACTCCGCATCATTCTAATTTGAGAAGAAAATAAGGAATCAGGGTTAATTCTGCAATTTTAACAGTGCATCAGAAATAAAGAATAACAACGGGGTCACTCAGGGGTTAATTGAATATTAAATGAGCACAAAAGTCTAAAAACTGTATCATCACGGATAGAAACGAGGTTTCACACATTTTGAGGGCAAAAACAACAATAAAAACCCTAATTATCAACCCACTTAAGTTAAAGAGTTTCTGGTCAGGATAAAATTAATCTAAATCTCTTAAAATTCATATAAAAATATTTTAAGAGGTTTGATACCCTTGGTTTAACTATTTGAACCTATTTTGACGTAGAACAGAGTTTCAGATGGAAATTTACTTTGATTTGGGCTTCTGTGTAAATTGCCTAGTAAAACGTGGTCAAAACTTAAATCCAAGTTTATCACTAAAATTTAGGTCCAATTAGAGTCCATGTTGACATAGTTTGCATTTTAACCCTTAAAAACTCTATTTCTTACATTTATCCCCCTAGGTCTAAATTTTATTGCGATTTGGTCCAAAATTTCTTGTATTTCTTGCAGAATAGGCCCTGCCGCCATTGGTGTGAACTGAGCTCCTGCAGTGAGATTCGAGGGAGGATTTTTCCCTCAAATCATATCCAAATCCCTCTAAATTTGGAGGGATTGATTTGGAAACAATTCCCCATGGATCAAACTGACTTAAGGACCCCATGTAGATCCCTCGAGCTTAGGTGAGCTCGAGATTTCAAGGGATCTTTTTCCCTAAAATTGCAGGCTATTCTAGCTTCTTTCCTTGCTTTTGAGCTCGTTTTTGAGCTCTATAAAGAGCCCTTGAGTCCTGGGCATCCTCCTTAGCCAAGATTGGACTGGAATAGCCCTCTCTTCTCTTCCTTCGACCAAATGAAACTCAGCTCCAACGACCTCCTCCATCTCCTTTGTTTGACCTCCCAATGATCAAATTGGGAGGCTCTCCAACTCCCTTTCGATCCTCCGCTCATCGCCAGCCATAGCAGAGGCCTTCTCCCTCCTCGTCGTCGCCGTTCCACCTCGCCGTCGACTTCATTTTTTCCGACTTTGGCCCATCAACGCCGGACGACTCTTCCTCTTTCACGCCTTCTAAACCTCCTTAGACTCTCTCTCTCCCTCTCTACTTCATATCTACTTGCTTAACCCTTAGGTACGATCATCACACATGCATCCCCCACGTCATCTTCCCCAACTCTGGTGCGAACTCCGGCGAGTCCCCTTCACCGCTGCACTCCACCAAACCACCCGCTACCTGATCCAAAAGCTCCGCCACAGTTAACTGATCAAAAGCCCTGAAGAAATTTAGGGCCTTGATCTCTCCTACACCCCACCGAACTCACCCACTCACAGCCGTCGTCTCTGACGTTGGCCAAGCACCACACATCGCCAAACGTCCTCACAACACCGCCACTACACTTGCCAACCCTCGGCAAAGCTCTTGAGTTGTTTTGACAGGGCTGTGAGGTCGTTTTCATGCTTGCAGGTTGTTCGTATCGCTTTCTCGTATTTTAAATCAACCTTGTTGCAGTATAGTTGAAAAAATGTATGAACAATTTACAATTTTATTTACTTGAAATTCAAAATATTCTCAGGTTGAACTTAGGGAGCAAATTGGTATTTTAGAAACTCAGGAGCACAACTCTCAATTTAATAAAAAATAATGACCAATTCAATCAAAATTAAGGAGTACTGTCAAATGTAGAACTAATGCCCAAAAATTGGATGTCTAATGAAAAATCAGATGTCTTAAAAGGATTTGCTATAATGCTTGATTTGTGACTTTTGGCCTTCTCTCTCTCTTCTTTCTTCTTTTCCTCTTTGGCTGTGCTTCTTCTTTCTTCTTTCCTTGCCTTTTCCTTTTGCTTGGTCACTCCTGCTTCTCTCTTTCTTCTGCCCTTGCTTTCTCTCTTCCTTCTCTTCTTTGTCCTCCTGTGGCTAAGTCCCTGCCTCTCTTCTTTTCCTTCTTCAGCTACCTTCTTCTTCTTCTTCTTCTTCTTCTTCTTCTCTTCCTCTACCGCTTCTCAGCCTTGAGTTCTCCTTCCTTCTCTTTTCTTCTTCAGCTGCACCTTTCCTTCCTTCTTCTTCAAGCGCCTGCCCTTAGCTTGTCTTTGAGCCCTTCTCCTTCAGCTGCTCCTCTTCTTCTTCCCTGCGCACACACACAGAAGCAAAACCTAGCCCCTACCCTCCCTGCGTCTCTCTCTGTCTTTTTCTCTCTATCCAATTGGGTATACGGGTTGGATCAAGCATGCCCGGGTTCAAGCGCACCGGCGTGGGTGGTGCACGAGGAGTGCAGGGTAAACGGGTCAGGCAGCCAGGTCCGCGTAGCGTGGGTCGCGGACGAGATGGGTGATCGGGCAAGGGGACCTCACCCCATGATCTGAGGCAATGAGGCTAAAACACAAATTCCACTTATATCACTCACCGCACTCGAAACTTTCCGAGGTGGGACTAAAAGTCCCACCTGCTTCGCTGGCGCGCCCGCAGTAGGTCGTCACTTAATCGCAGAGGCTGCAGGTGCTTTGGTCTCCAATTGCTAGGCGTGAATTGTTCGCGAAGAGTGCCCTCGCGTCTGGGACCTGGAATCTTGATGCCTAGAACCAAAGATGAAGCTTGCAAGCTTCTTCAAGCTTGCTCCAATGGCGGTCAAGGCACCTGTACCTGTCAACAAGGAAACAACCTCATGGCCTTATCAGATCACTTAGAAAGCTTCGCCGTGACACAGCGAAGGTGGCTCGGTGGCTGGCGTGGCGCGGGGTGGCCTGAGCGTGCGTACCTAGGTCACCCTGCGCGTGCGAATATGGGTGTGTTTGGGGGGTGTTCTGGGTGTGTGGCGGAGAGATTGGAGTAGGTGGTGACGCGGTGGCCGGAGGTGGCTGGCGGCGGCTGGACGGTGGAGAATAGCCGTTGGCCTGTTGGCCCTGTTGGAGGAGGAGCACCGCGTGTGGAGAGGATGGTGTGACTGCTGCAGCCTGCGCGGATGCGCGCTGGTGTCACACGTGCAAGGGCGTGCTAGTGTGCGCCTGTAAGGCTGGCCGCTAGCATGAGCGCCTGTGGGCGGGTGCTGGCCTGCGGATGGCTGCGGCCTACGGGCATGGTTTGCCTGCGGGCTTGGCTGGCTGTAGGGCACGCAAGGAGAGCTACGGTAAGGGCAGGAGGGCGATGGTGTGGCGCCCACGGGTGTGTGGTGCGGCGCCTGCGGGCGCTTGGTGCAGGCTATGCAAGGGCGCGGTGAGGGTAGTAGAGTGGGGGCAGGTGCTTGCAGTGGGAGCATTGGTGCAGCGCCTACAGGATGCGCTTAAAAGGGCTGGCGGTGAGGCTAGGAGCAGTGCACGCTTGCGGTGGGGCAGGAGAGGGCGTGTTGTGGCGTGGGCTGGAGAGGGTACACCTGTAGGGTGCTTGGTGTGGCGTTTGCGGGCGCTGGCGGGGGTTGGTGCAGGGGTGCGATGGAGGTGAAGGCGTTGTGAAGGTAGTGCAAGGGCGCAGTGGAGGTGAAGGCGCTGTGAAGGTAGTGCAAGGACGCGGTTGGCAGGCGGTGGGAGTTGGTGCGCACAATGCACGCTCTCCCCACAGTGCACGTCCTCTTCACGGTTGGGTCCCCATTAGGGGGAGAAGAAGAAGCCGAGAACCTCCTCTCCTTTGCCAAGCCTCTTTTTATCCCCTCCCCCATCTGCAAGTCAAGGGATTTTTAAATCCCTTACTAAATTTGGCCTTCGAATGTTATGGAGATGTTGAGGCCGATCGGAGGTTGAGGAAGGCTCAGTTGAGGTCGGCGGCTATTTGGGGAGATTTATCTTCACCATCCTGTTCTTTTCCAACATTATTCCTACAGTAACAAAACATAAAATAATTACATACTAAGTTATAGAATGTGATAGAATAGATATAAACTTAAATAATGATGCATGCAAACAATCTATAACTTAATGTAGTTATTAACAAACCTAAAAGGTAAGAATAGAGTTAACTTAGGTGTAACAATAGTCTATTAAAATGGACTCATCAAATACCCCCATGCTTAAGATTTGCTAGTCCCTAACAAAAATAATAGAAGTAATCAGAAAATTTCTTATTTTCTTATTTCAAAACTTTAGAGATTCAGACAAATGTGAAGTGATGATAGCCTAGGTAATGAATCCAAGTGAAAAGCCAATTCGCATTAGGAATTAGTATTTCACCCTTGTTAAATATTTCTGTCGAGATAGGCAACTACCCCCTCAGGGATAAAGCAAAAGATAATCTGTAATTTGACCCCAGCTTTTGACTTAGGTAGGAGATATCGAGTTGAATGGATTTGTATTTGGTGGCACACACTCATCTGGTGCTACATGTAGTCTAGTTCTACAGACTCTAGATCTCTAGACTATTTGACAAGTCAACTCGGAGAGAGGCTAAACAACTGTGCTCTCTTGATGTTCCTTGGCACTCACTCTTTTCTTTCTGAGAACCCAAATCTTGCCAGATTTAGTAAGTATACTCACTGTTTGGTGGCCTCACATAGCATTCATACTTTAATTAAAGTCCTAATAACTCTACAACTAAGTTAGAGTCCTTAACCAGTATTCGGGCGATCAGAAATACTGAAAGGTAGGTATGGGTCATATTTGGTGGAATGCGATAAGTGTTTTTGTTGCCTCAGAAACAATGTTACAACGATAAAATATAACCTTGGACTCTTTTCTTCTTCTTTTCTCTCTTTCTTTTCTTCTTTTCTTCTCTTTCTCTTTCTTTTTTTTTAATTGTTTCTTCTTCTCTTTTTCCTTTTTCTTTTCTTTTTATTAATCAACATAACACGATACAGACTTTTATTTATGAGGCATTATTAGGGATGATGATGGTCAAGAGGATATTATGTGGCTTATTTGGTGGAAGTGCCTATTCTCGGCATCGGGAAGGAATGGATAGGACAAACGTATTTCTGACCTTTGACACTATTACTCTCCTTCGACCAAGGACTCTATGAAGGACGGTCATAACCATCCACCATAGTCATAGTTAAGACTCAATCTCTGCGTATCTACCTTATTTGGTGACTCTCAGGAATTCACATAAAGTACGCATACAGGAACAGAGAGTGAAAATTACGCCTAACTCTGAAGTATCATCATCTAATTGTCCAAAACTTAAGAGTCCTTGCACTAGACTTAGTGCACCAGTAATCTCTCTACTTTCTTCTCACAAATATGAGGTGGATCTACTAGAAGATAGTATGCCTGACTCCTTATGAACTGTCCAATGGTTCAATAGACTAAAAATGCTTATTGGTTTTCTTCAAAAATCCATAACCCAGTCTACGTGCATGTGAAGTAAATGTATTGGATCCTAAACTTAAGAAATAATTCAAGAAGAAAAACCTCCAATGACAAAGGTATTCTGCTAGGGACTAACCCATTCAGCTCAATTTTTTTTTTTAAATTGCTAACCTAAATGCATGAATACTTTCTAAAATGCAAATTGCACCCCCTATGCCTAAATCTTACAATGTCCTCATTGTAAAATTAAAGCAGGAGGAGAAAGGAAAGAAATCACCTGATGATAGTATTATTCAAACTGTTGGGTTGCCTCCCAACAAGCACTGCATTTTCTGTCAGCAGCCAGACTTATAAGGAACCTATAAGTCTGGTTCCAGACAGAAAAAGTTAGGCCCTAAAAATATGCGTAACAGCGCGGGCCTAGAAAACAGGTAGCCACGGATGTTGGCGAGCTGATGATGCAACGTAATCCCAAATTCTCACTAGAATGCATGAAAGCAGAAAACCTCATTAGCTACCTAGGGAGGTCTAGGAATAACAAAAGGAATATGAAAAGAGGCCTCTCGAAATGAAATAAGTGGAGAATAACAAGGATCCTCCAAAACAGGATGGGTTTTAAAAAATATAAACATTAATATTTGAAACCCTTGAATGGCAAGACTAAAAGTACAAGCATCAATCCATACTTGCCATTCTACCTAAGGATGTACTGGCCTGATATGTTTTCCAGAAAGAATGTACATGAGCAGAGATCTGAGCCAAGGATCGGTTAGGGAGTATAAGGGTTGTTTGTAGTGTTGGAAGGTAATGGTTAAGTCCAATGAGGGCTTAGTGGGTGTTAGGTCCAATTCCAACAATGATTCAGATTGTGTATACTCCCTAACAATTGTAGACAACTTCACGTTACCCTGCCTAGCATTAATGATCGGAGTCATATTTTCACCTTTCAGTATATGTGAATCAAGGGTAGACTCCAAATTATAACTCTTTGATGGCAGGGTCAAAATATCAGAATCATTATCATTAAGCTCATCCCTGGATTCGTTTGGTTCACTCAAATTTTTGTCGGGGTGTATATGTGATTCATTAATGAAGAAAGGAGTTGGATCAGTATCCTCAATTATTCCTAAAGAAGGATCAGTCTTAATATTTTGGAGCAAGCCTATATCACTGAATGCGTTATTCTTCTCGAGGTATAAATCCTCAATTGACGTGTTTTGTCCCCGAGAGTCTCCCCTAGGCTTTTCACTATTTTATTTGTCCTCCTCTAATATCAACTCCTATTTTGATGGAGGATGACTCTCAAAAGAAGGGAGGAATCTGGATTTCATTATTTATATCCTTTGGAGGTAAATCTTGAAATAATAAATAATTCCCCTGTGATTCACTCCAGATTTTCAGTCTAGGTTCCTCTATTGGCACATCCTTGTCCTCTGAAATAGACTCTTCATATCCCTGAGATCAAAATTGATCTAATTCATCCTCCATTCCCTTAGGGTCACCTTCATTGGGTGCATTTAAATCCTCAGGATGCTGAATGGTAGGTGTTGATTCCCTAAGTGGAGGGTTAGGAGTAGGCTCACTAAGGTTAGAATGGGATTCCACCAAATAATCAATAGGGGAAGTGATAGGAACAATACAACTTTGACCTGGGTTAGTAGGGGTAAGGAGAATATTGTCATTGGGGTCAAGGTCCTCAAGAGGTACCATCTTCCCTTGCTTTTGATTCCAATATAGCTCGAGTGGATAATCACCAGGATCGTTCTCCTCTAGTGGCCGTGTCTCATTGGGAGAGTCTAAGTGATAGCTACATAAAATTGGATCTTTATTGTCAATGGTTTCCTCAGAATTATTTTCATGATCATGGTCGTATGGGTAGGGATCAGAATTAATGGGAAGAGCGTAGCTAAGTTGTCTTATTTCTTTGTCTAATTGTTGACTATTCCTCAACATCTCTCCTATAGATTCCATCATTTCCTTTTGTTGTTTTTGCATTTCTATCATAAAAGAGGAGAGGTTATTACTATCAGGTTGGGGATAGTCAATTTCAGGCTCTGGTTGCCTAGGGGTATCGGTTCAACCTCGATACGAAAAATCATGAAGGGTGGGAGGGTTGGGTGTTTGCATAGAAGTAGGGATTCCAGGGTTGGAAAATCCCGCTCCTAGGCTCTGCTCAAAAGTGGGAGTTATCAGGCCAGTACTCCCAGGATAAGAATAAAAATGATCCCATGAATTGTCAATGTACCCATCAAAGGATGAATACGCTCGGGGCATGGGATCCTGATTAAAAGATGGGAAGTATTGACTCTGATAATCTAAATGATAGGAGTAAGGGTGATCCATTTCTTTAAGCCAAATAGTTTTAACTCTCTTAGGTTTTAGAAGAATTCAGAACACAAGTAGAAACTTCCTAGAGAGTTCTATCGTTGTCAAAACAAACGCAAATTCAGTGGGATCTATTTTTAGTAGATTGTAGGTCTTAGAATTAAATGTTCAGTTGGTGGCCAAACAAGTTTTGCACAAATTATGCTTCCTAGGCCAACCTTCGTTGGTGCCTATAACCTACTCGCAAGGGATGGAAGTCTCGAATCCAGCCCACACACGAGGAACCGAAGTAGCTTGGTGGATAGGCTTGTTGATTTCCGACTGACTTCCCCTGTGGTGCAAAAGAGAAGAGGCAGAAATTTATTTAGTGACCTTATGTGTGAGGTGCACAGTGTCTCAGGTGTGCAATCATACGATCGTGTTTTGAGTTTTGAAATTTCGCAAACAAGATCCTTTTACACACAATTTTAAGGTCCAACCTCTTAGCAGTCCCAATTTTTAAAGTGACCACTGAATTAATTCGATTCAAGCACTTTAGTGGTCTTAGATTTAGGTTCAATGCAGATGCATGACAGGTAATTGATGCTCAAGAGAAGACGTACCTTACTCTAGCTTTCTTCATGCACTAATGTATGCAATACAGTAAAAATAAACTAGATGCTGCTCATTCAGTCCTAGATGGTCATCTTATAGATATGCAGTTTCTAGTAGGTAGTTCGAATATATATTTTTTATAATAATAATAAGCAAACAAACCTAATTTAACTAACCAACAAACATGCAGTTCAAACAATTCAAATAATGCTATAATCTAAATAAATGGGAACACGCTCCCGAAAATACGCTCCCGCATACAAGAGCGATAAGAAATAAAGAAACACTGGGAACACATTCCCAAAAATACCCAACAAGGGTCCAAAATACAAAAATTAAATTCTAATGTCTATCTAAACTAAATCTAAACTAAGCTCTAATGACTAAATCAAAAACAGGCTTCTCCATAAGCCTATGTGTGTGAGATCTAGGCCAACGTGCTCTTGTTGCTGGCCTCCAGGTGGCGTCAAGGTCCACCAAAAAGATCGCCTCCGTCATGCACACTCGCTGTGTTCGTCGTTCAAGGTCGATGTCATCACTTTGCTGCGCTTATTGCTCCGTCAGATTCCTCGCATAATAAGATAAAGAATGATCATATAATTGCGTAACTTAGAATATTCAAAAATAATAAAGTGAATCTATTGCGTCTGTTGCCTCCCCGGCAACGGCACCATTTGACGGAGAGATTCTCTCTTCTTTATGATAGCAATAGAATGATATATCGTGTTTTATGTGGTGGAAAATCTCTCAATCAAACTAAATATCAAATTTAACCACAATAAAGATGTCGCATCCATAGGGAGGAATAGACCAATAAATTCACGAGTAGAGGAATATATTGATTGCAGACACTATCGCGACTTTAATGCGAGGAATATGTTATTTTAAATGGAGCTTGCCATTTCCTTAAAATTTCAGGGTTATTTATGCACTTTTCACGTCAGGAATTAAGCTCCAAAAATATGTATATGATGCATGTGTAATGGCATATCATGTAAATTCAACTTGCATGCAAATCTGATTTGAAATTCAAAGTTAAATGATGCACATAACACAAGTGAAGTAATTTCAGAAAACTATAAGTGCATCAATGCAATGTGTCATGAATAAAATATGAATATCTAAATGGCAATGGCATTCAATGTAAATATTAATTGAGGAGAAAATAGAGGATTTCTCCTCTCTCTTCCTCTCTTGGACGGGCATGCACGGTTGGCGGCGAGAGTCGACGGGGTGGTGCGCCTCGACACGTGCTTTGCGATGGTTGTGACACGGTGGCCGGAGGTGGCTGGCGGTGGCCGGACGGTGGAGAATAGCCGTCGGCCTGTTGGCCCTGTTGGAGGAGGAGCACCGCGCGTGGAGAGGATGGTGCGGCTGCTACAGCCCGCGCGGATGTGCGCTGGTGTCACATGCGCAAGGGCGTGCTAGTGCGCACCTGTAGGGCTGGTCACTGGCATGAGCGCCTACGGGCGGGTGCTGGCCTGTGGGCGGCTGTGGCCAGCGGGCGTGGTCTGCCTGCGGGCTTGGCTGGCTGCAAGACATGCAAGGGGTGCTATGGTAAGGGCAGGAGGGTGATGGTGTGGCTCCTATGGGTGTGTGGTGCGGCGCCTGCGGGCGCTTGGTGCAGGCTGTGCAAGGGCATGGTGAGGGCAGTAGCGGGGTGGCAGGTGCTTGCGGTGGGAGCGATGGTGCAGCGCCTGTAGGGTACGCTTGCAAGGGTTGGAGGTGAGGCTAGGAGCAGTGCACGCTTACGGTGGGGCTAGAGAGGGCGCACTGTGGCATGGGCTGGAAAGGGCACGCTTGTAGGGCACTTGGTATGGCGTCTGCGGGTGCTGGCGAGGGCTGGTGCAAGGGTGTGAAGGTGAAGGCGCTGTGAAGGCAGTGCAAGGGCGCGGTGGGCAGGCGGTGGGAGTTGGTGCGCACAGTGCATGCTCTCCCTACAGTGCACTCCCTCTTCATGGTTGGGTCCCCGCTAGGGGGAGAAGAAGAAGCCGAGAGCCTCCTCTCCTTTGCAAAGCCTCTTTTTATCCCCTCCCCCATCCACAAGTCAAGGGATTTTTAAATCCCTTACTAAATTTGGCCTTCGGCTGTTGGGGAGATGTTGAGGTCGGCTGGAGGTTGAGGAAGGCTCAGTTGAGCCCGGCGGCTGTTGGGGGAGTGTTGAAAGGCGTAGATTGCGTATTTGATTAGTATAGTTGTGATATACGATCCAACAAAGATATTTAATAAAAGGTAACGAGACTTGAGTCCCGATCGTTCATCTCTGGGAGGCATTTGTTTTACTTTTGAAATCGATCTTTTTACCTCTCTACTTTGTTTAAAAATGCATGTCGGTTTCCAATCTCCTAATTAGGATTTCACCACTTTTGTTATGAACTTGGATTACGTGCGCGTGTGTTAAATAAATCACAAAGGTGAACCTGTGAGTTTCTGTGCGCACGATTCTAGTGAGGTGGTGACTATTTACGGAGAATGCGTCTATTGTTAGGTTTTCGATATTCTCGGGAAATGACATGCTTGTTACGGAATGGATAGACAATTAAAACAGGCAACTTGAATCACGCAAATATAATAGTAATCAATAAGCTCATGGTGAGTTCACAACATGGAGACCTATATATATAAAAGTATTTTTTTTCATTCATTCAGTGGGAGAGTTGTTTGCAACAAAAACTGTAGAGGAAAGCTTGTATAGAATTGCTTGGAATTTAAATCTAGCTACCAGAAAATGATTGCATACAAGAATCAACGAGGGGATTTTGCATGCATCATTGGGGGAGAATAAAGACTACTCTACTAAGCAGTAATAAAAAGCAGTAAAACTACAAAGAGCATAAACTAAATCTAGCAGAACAAAAGGGCATTCAGGGGTGGTCCTTGATGGCCTTGGAATGATTGGGAGGAGAATGAGGGGCGGACAATGGAGCTTAGGCCGACCGTTGGAGAGAGGGAGGAGTGATCCAACATCCCAGCATGATGTCCTCCATGGTGGTGGTGAGCTCGTGGAGGTGGAGTGGCTAGCCTAAGTGGAGGTGGGCGTGAATGGAACCAATGGAGTGAGTGGTGCCAAGAATGTGAATGGGTGCACTTGGCCGCCCATTGGGTCTTTTTATAGACTCAAGGGCTTCTCTCTAGAGAGGTGTGGAACTCTCTAGAGAGAGTCCAAGAGTGGCCGACCATATGGTTATGAGATCCAAAAAAATGTGGATCTCATTTTGAATGCCTCTTGGTTGCTAAATTTGGCAACCAAGAGGTGGCGCCACTTCAAGAGAGTTCTAGAGAACTCTAGAGAAGTGTGTGTGCGTGAATGGGTGTGTGTGTGTGTGTGTAGTCGTGCTCTATGTGGCTAGGTGGCTTAGGTTAGGTCCTAAGGGGTCTTGTGGCTGTGTGTGTGTGTGTCTTGAATTAGGGTTACAAACCCTAATTGTTAAGGGGAAAGTGCAATTAAACTTAACCTAAGTTTAATTGGATGAGTGTGAACCTAATTGAGAGTGAAATAACTCAATTGGGTTGGGTTTAGGTCAATTGGACTCTTACTAAGTCCAATTGAACTTGTGTGGGTTGAGATCTAAGCTTAATTGGACTCAATGAGTCCAATCGACTTAGGTGAAGGTCATTGACTTTGATCTAAGTCAATTGGGTTTGGTGAGGACCTAATTAGGTCCTTAGGTAGGTCTAGGGGTGATGTTCTAGGGTTAGGACACCTTAATTTAGGTTCCTATGGGGTTGGGATTAGGTCTAGGGAGCTAGAGATCCAAGATCAAGACTTGAATCTCAAAACAGGGGTTGGAGACCAGTATTAGATGTCCAAAAATGTGATCAGACGACTTATACTCAAAAATTAGAAGTCTAGACTTCAGTTCTGGATGTCCAATCTGAGTTAGGGGGAAATCAAGGTTCTGTTTTTGGTATTCTGTAGAAATTGGACGTCTGACAAAGTGTCTGGACGTCCAATAACACTGCAGACTTGGGTTTGAGGTGTGCGGGAGTTTGCTAAGGGTCCTAGACATCCTATAACTTATCTGGACGTCCAGATAAGGGTTGGAACTAGGGTTTTAGGGTTTCCTAGGGTGTTGTGACCTAATCTAAGGGTGGCTAAGGCTTAGGGAAGTCTCTAGGCTATCCTAGGGCTAGGGTGGACCTAAGCTCTTTACCTTTTACTGCTTTATTTCTACTTAATAGAATAGCAAACTTTTAACTCCCTTACATTATTATTCCTACATCTAATCTAAGCCTTCTGTTCCAGCTCTGCTGTAACTCTCGTTATTCCTGATCCAGCTTCAGATCCTACTCCAGATCTAGCTCCTGATCAGCTTATTGCTTGCAATCGACATAATGCACTTAATCAACACATTATAACATTATTTTATGCATAGCTAAAGGAAAGCAGTAAAGATGAAGATAATGCTTATGCATGCATGAATAATCTTAACTTATGCTAAGTTCTGGTTTAATCTAAGTCAATTAAGACCTATGATTGCTGTGCAATCAGGGAGATTTATCTTCACCATCCTATTTTTTTCCAACATTACTCCTACAACAATAAAATATAAAATAATTACATGCTAAGTTATAGAATGCAATAGAATAGATGTAAACTTAAATAATGAGCATGCAAACATTTTATAACTTAATGTAGTTATTAACAAACCTAAAAGGTAAGAATAGGGTTAACTTAGGCGTAACAATAGTCCATTAAAATGGACTCATCAGTTCATCCAGGGGGTTTTTGCATTGTATCCTTGAGATTTGTACCCCCCTCTCCTCAGCACTTAGCCATGCATTCTGAGGCTTATGCTTGGTGCCCTTGTGCCTTGTGCGGTGCTTTGACTTGGTTCTCTGAGGTTTTGAGTTAAGGCGTCTGAGCCTTAGTCTTGACATTTGACTTGGTTGCTCTACCTTGGTTCTGATATTGCTGAGATATTCGATTGTGGTTATTGCTGGATTATTTGAGATATTGATTAAAGCTTAATTGTAAGGTTAGTTTGGTGCTTCAAATCATCATTTTTAGCCCATTCTTTTTACACTCTGATACCTGACTTTCTAAGATATTTTTCTGATATATATATCGATTATCATTTTGATTCCACTTGCATATTATTTTTGATACTGTGATTAGTGATTGATTTGACCGCAGACTCATTTCTGTTTCTTAAGCTTAGAAATTTAAATGTTGTATTGATTTTCACCACTATCACTACAACAAAATATAGATTTAGCAACATGTTACCTTACAACAAATAAACTATGTGTTGCTAATAGTACCCTTTAGCGACATGTCGAAATAATTCATCGCTAACAAAAAATGTTAGCTAACATATTTTTTTAGCAGCAAATTTATAAGTTTGTAAAGTTAGGCATTAGCGACATAACTGTGCTACTTGCTGCTATGTAAATATGTTTATTAACAAATGCTTTTATCGTCAAATTTTGTTCATTGGCATTTTTATGTGTTAAGATATGTTCATTTATTTGCCGCTACATTGGTGAATATAAACCTCAGAATTATTATAATTTAGCAAGAGATGTATTGATCATCTTCATAGTATATGTTAGTAAGGAAAGTTACCATCAATTGATGCACCAAGATAAAATTTAAATTTTTACATAAATCTCTTTATGAATAATATATTGGATTTAGTGATCATTTTTTTAAAGAGAGTTACCATTATATTATTTCAATTTTTAGATAAATGCCTAAAAAATCTAACATTGCTTTCTACCTTAAACAAGTATCATTGCAAGAAAATAATACTCTTGAGATAATTGTATGTGATGTTAAAATATATTTCACAAGTTGTCATTTGTTGTGATAGTAATTATGTGATCTTTGAAAATATATCATATAGTTTTTTGAGATAGTAAAAACTAATCACAAATGTAATATATTGACAAAAAAAAAAAAATTAAAGCAGATATGTTACCACCAATTATTTTAAATATCCCACAATCCCTTAACTTTCCATCCCTCAACGCATCGCTCAGCTCCATCACAAAATCCTGCTAACGAAATCCCACACCTATGTCATGAAATCTCACACCCCAAAAACCTCGCTTCCCCTGTCAAGACCCACCTTTAAATCCCCTAACGTGCGACTCCTTCTTGCCAAATGCCCTTGCGCACGATTCCAGATCCCCTCGCACCCCATCTCCATCCCTTGCGTCTCCACTTCCCCTACGACCTCTGTCACTGCAATGTTTGCGATTCCATCCCTTGCCACCGCCCACCCCTTCAAATTCCCCTTGCTTCTTCATCTAAACCAATGCCATTGCGATTTCCAATCCCCCACATCTCTCCCTTCCCTACACCCTCCCCCAATCCTCTTCATTGTTGACCTCACTGCTCCCTCGTCCACGCCTTTGCCGCCGTCCCCTTCCCCATGATCTTGCAAGGCTTGCGCTGCTCCCTTCCCCAAAAACCATCTATCGCCATCCCTCATTTGCAATCTCTGCCTGTTCATCTCCTCACCCTCATCTTTGACCTCACAAGTCCGCTTGCCGCCAATGTCAACCTATTGCTCCTTTGTTAGTCTTATAACCTCGACTTGCCTCTTCACCGGCCACCTCTTTGTTCACAGACCTGCAACCTCTGCTCGCCCACCTGCAACGTCCTTACTACTCGCGTCTTCTCGGTTGCATTCCTTCAGCTACGCATCCTCTTCTTCGGCAACCACCACATCACCCCTCCCCCACTGAGGTCAACACCTTCATCTCCACCTCCTACCCTCCCTTTCCACTTCTCTTCAGATCAATGCAAGGTTGGATGAGTTCGATTCCCATCTTTCTCGAAGAAAATGTGGAATTAGATTTTTTTTTCTTGAATGGATTAAGTTAGAATAATTTTTTGAGGCATGAATAATATTGTTATTCTATAGAGTGAGAATGCTAAACCTCATCAGGTCTCCCTTCCTTCAGTAGAGATGCTAAAACAGATTCATGAGATCAAAGACCTTTAGGTTAGAAGTTGGTATGATGGGAAGACCATCATGAGCTATAACTAGCTCAATTTGATCTGATTAAGTCATTAAATGCTCCTACATAACCATCAGAATGCCATAATTTATTGCAAATCCTTTAAGAGAGATACAAGAAATCAGTGTTAAAACTGTAATTTTACCATCATATCTTGATTGCAGAACAATCACAGGTTTTCTCAGGGGTTAATTAAGGGTTAAATGATCTTAAGAGTCTAACAAGTGGGTTAGTACAGACAAAAAAGAGTTTTCGCGTGTTTTGAGAATTAAATGACATCTGAAATCCTAAAAACAGACCCGCTTAATTAATTGAGGTTTCGATCAGGATAAAATTCACCTAAATCCTCTAAAATTCATATAAAAATATTATCTAGGATTTAGTGCCTTCAATTTGACCATCAAAACTCGTCTTGACCTAAAATAAAGTCACAGACAGACTTTTGTCCTAATTTGGGTAGTTGTGCAATTTCTCTAGTCAAACATGGTCAAAATCAAAATCTAACTTCACCATTGGATTCCTTGGATCCAAATTAGGTTTGTACCAAAATTTGGGCCCAATCTGAGGTCATATTGACCAAGTTTGCATTTTGATCCTATCTAGCTATTTTTTTTCACACCCGTGCCCCTAACTTTAAAAAAATATTCATTTGGGTCCCTAAATTTTGTCATCTTATTTACAAACTGGTCCTTGACTCCATTAGTGTGAACGCAGCTTGCTCTGGCGAGATTCGAGCGAAGATTTCTTGCTCAATTCTCAATCAAACCTTCCCAAAATTGAACCGGAGATTCTTTGTGAAATTTCCTTCCACATGAGACTAGTCTTGGGCTTCAATTCTTTCCCAAAAGGTCATGCGAACCATTTTGAGGTTCGGGTATTCTATTTTGCGAGGACCTTCCGAGCTTGGAAGCTTCTTTCCAAGCTTGGAAAGGCCTCCTATGGCCTATATAAGCAAGCCCAATGCCTCACCGTGCTTCTCAACAAGTCTTGGTGAGTCAACAACCCTTAAATCACCTTATTCGGCCACCAACGACCGTTGCTCTAATGACCTCCTTCGATCCCCTTCCTCTGGCCGTTTAACGACCAAATTAGTCGGCCCCCTCGACTCTCCTCGTCGCGATCCTCCCTGATCAAAGGGAGGACGTGCCTCTACCTACATAACCGTTGCTACTCCACCGCTCTCTCCGTCTTCTTCGACGTCACTCGATCACAACCGGCTGCCTCCACCTCTCTCCCACCTAGCTAAGACCTTCTATCGCTCTCTCTCACACTCTACTTCTCTCTCCCACACTCACAACTCACAGACGATTGTCGTATCACCCTGACCACCTTCACCTTCTTTTGCTCCGGCGAAGCTTCGGTGACACCCAATTGCCGCTCCACTGCATGAACCTCGCCGCTACCACCCCCATCGGCATCGCCACGATGTCCCCAACAAAAGTCCTCTATCAATTAGGGCATTCACCCTCTCCATCGCTCCACCGGCCAACCCACTTCTACAGCACCCTCTCTGTCATCGACACACACACACTGACCTCTACATGCCCTCAGGCCACACCACCGCATTCACCATCACATAGTGAACCTTCTGAGCTCCTTAATCGGGGCAGTTAGCCCATGTTCATGTTTTTAGGTGACCCATCGGACATCCGCTGTCGCCTAAAGTTCTCCGACGAAGCTGCTAGTCCTCCAGTCACGATTCTCCCAGATTTCATCTCCAGGTTTCGCAACTGAGTCCCAGGCTTCACTCCAGGCCTTCAATTGGCATCGACATACGCTGCTGCTACTCCAATTCGACGAAGGAAGTCCACAGCCTGCTGCGCGAAGAAACAAGGGACAACATAGTCCCATATTAGATACTGAAGAATCCCCCGTGTGGTTTAAATTGATTTTGTGCATTTGGCTTATCGCCTCAGCACGCACAGGGGGTGAGGTCCCCACACACATGCCTTGCCCGCGGTCACGCCACACAGGTCTGGCGAGATCCGGTTACCCGCTTGTTTCCCCGATTAGAGCGGGGTTCTGAGAGGGAAGAGAAGAAAAGAGAGAGAAGGGGGGTTTTGCCTCACTCCCTCTCTACACTTAGCCGATTAGGAGGCTTTCACCTTTGAAGCTGTTGTGCCTATGCCTCTCCCTGAGGCTTGAAGAGAAGGAAGGAAGAGGCCTTTACCTCTGTCTACTGAGCATTGGTTAAGGCATCTGAGTGCCTATTCTGTCGTTTGATATTTGCTGATACCTTGGTTCTGTTGGTTAAATTGAGATTTGCTTGGCTTATACGATTTTGTTACTTGAGTAACTTGCAAAGCTTAGCATTGTAGGGTAATTTGGTGATTCAAATCACCATTTGACCCTCTTCTTTGTGCACTTTATTACTGAGCTTCATCTCTATATCATTTTTAATTAAGTTTTGGGTTGCAATTGCTCATATATTTGATTGAAATTATGATCTTGAGATTCATATTTGCCACTTGCTCCTAGCGAACAACCTCGGATTTCTTTCGAGTATAAAGATTATCTGCTTTTCGCACTGATTCGAATTGTACTACAACACGACGATTTTAAAACTCGTTTCAGAGCGATTAACATCTTTAGTATCATGTCGTGCTTGATCGGGTTTTAAGAAGGTCGCGTTGTAGTACAGTCGAAAAAGCATTCAAAAAAATTATAATTTTATTACTCTAATTTTAAAGTCCGAGGTCGAACTCAGGGAGCAAATTGAGGTTTAGAAATCAAGATCACAACTTAGAATTTAAAAGAATATGCAATAATCTCAATGTTATAGTGCAAAAAGATAGGAGTAAATGTAAGGCGCAAAATACTAAAGGGACAAATGTATATGAATGCAACTCAAAATTGGATGTATGATTTGCGAATCATATGTCTTAAAATGCTAATGCTACAGTACTATTCTTCTTTCTTTGTCTTTGCTGGCTGCTTTTGACTTCAGTCTTTCTTCTACTTTCTTTCTCTTCTTTATCTTCCTTCTTCTCTGTTCTTAGGCTTCTCCTTTCTTTCTTTTGATTTTGCCTTGGCTTCTTTCTTCTTCAGCTTTGCCTGCCTTAGCCCTTAGCTTCCTCTTCCTTCTTCTTATTTGGCTTTCTTCTTTCTCTCTCTCTTGCCGCCTGCCTTTTCTTTTCCTTCATCTTCTTTTGCCTTCAATTTCTTCCTTCAGCTTTGCTTGCTTCTCTTTTGACTTCTGCCTTCTCTACTTTCTTGCCTTCTACTTCTTCCTTCAGCTTCTCTTCTTCTCCTCTTCGACTTGCAGAGCAAAACCTACCCCCTACCCGCGTAAACTCTCTTCTCTCTTCTCTCTTGGGTTTCACTCTCCCAGAGCCACGCTTCTCGGGTAATCGGGTTGGGTACGCGTCCGGGACTAGGCCCATCGGCGTGTGGTGGTGGGCGAGGTGTGCTAGTCGGGTCGGGTGATGAGAACCTCATCATGAGCCCTAACTAGCTCTTTTTGACCTAAAAAAGAGAACAAAAGCTCCTACATAACCAAGAGAAAGGCCTAATTCAAGGGATCACTAATTTGGGAAGAGAACATGAAACAAAGGGTAAAACTGTAATTTTACCAGTGCAGTTCATCAACGGGATTTTCTTGGGGCTAAACATAGGTCAATTGGGCTTAATAAGAGGAAAAGTGGGATGGTTCAGTCAGAAAAGGGTTATGGTGAGATTTAAGAATTAAATGACATTCTATAACCCTAAAATAAATCCACTTAATTTCACAAGGTTTTAGTCAGGATAAAAATCAATTAAACCCTATAAAATTTATGGAAAAATATCCCCTAAGGTTTAGAACCTTCAATTTGGCCTTTGGAACCTATTTTGACCTAGATGGGGTCCTAGCCTAATATTTGACCTAATTTAGGTTTTTTTGCAAAATGTCTAGTAAAGTGTGGTCAAACCTAAAAGTCAACTTTACCATTGGATTCTTTATGTCAAAATTAGGTTTGTACCAATATTTGGATCTAAGGGAAGGTCATCTTGACCTACTTTGCAAAAAAGTCCACCCAATTACATTCTGACCCCTAACTTTTGGAAACCCTTGCGAAAATCCCCTCAACTTCCTCGTCACTTTTTGCATTCCGGTCCCTATGCCATTGCAGCAGAGGACCCATACCTCCGGTGAAGTTTCGAGGAGGATTTCTCCTCGCTTCCCCAGGGAGCTGCTCTCAGATTTGAAAAGGGAGTCCTCTGAGAAATCCCCTACCACCTGAGCAGCTCCCCATGCGCTGATTTGCACCATACCTCTTGTGCGAACGCTCGAGAGGTATGGGTATCGTTTCCGAGCCATACCTCCGACGAGGGTCTTGCGCTTGGAAGCTCACCTTCCAAGCACAAGGCCCTCTGCTTGTGCCTTTAAATGAAGCCTCAGGTCTGGCCGCATCAGGCAAGCTTGAATTGGCCTGAGAATCCCCCCGAGATTTCTTCCTCCCTCGTCTCTGGCCATCTGCCCGTAAGCTCCGACGATCCCTCCTCCCTCTTCTTGTCGCTCTGCCACCATATCAGTGGCAGAGTCTTCTTCGCCTTGCTCCTCCGCATCGCGCCGTACTCGCTCGCGCCTCTCCGATCCTTTCCTTGTCGCTGCCTCTTCATCTCAGGGTTTTCGTCTCCGGTGACGGCAAATACGCGTCGCTCGCCCTCCGCCTCCCCCCTTCGTCCAACTACCCTCAGTGAGTTCCCCTCTCTCCCCTCTTCATTTCCCCTCTCTTACTTTGCACTTTCAACCCCTCGACGCCATAGACCACCACCACCTTCTCCATCTCCAGCCGACCACCGGCGAAGGCGCATCCATCGCTCTGCACCTCCACACGCCTCGCCAGACACATCATCACCTCCGCCATCACCCACTGAGCATCATCCACCCTTCCATCAACCGCCATCACTTTCCTAAATGTCCACCGAACACACCCATATTCACGGCCACAAAGCGACCTAGGCACGCATGCCTAGGCACCCCGCGTCCAGCCACTCACCGTCTCACCTTCGCCAAGACACGGCGAAGCTCCTTAGGTGTTTTAATGGGGCCGCATGGCCGTGTTGAGTGATTTCAGGTTAGGTCTCCATTCTGCCATTGGAGCAAGACCAAGGTGCTCGTAAGCTTGCGTCAGGCCGTATCCACCTAGGTGCTACGCTCCAGGAGGTGCGGGTTGGACTCGGGTATACACCCAGCTAGGCAATTGGCCTTGAGAGTGACTGCAGCAGCGGCAATTGAGTGAAGCACCTCACTTGCGGGTGCGAAGAAGCGGGTGGGACTTTAGTCCCACTTCGGCAGTTTTCAACGTAGGTGAGCGGTTTAAATTGTTTTTGTGTTTCTCTTTTGTTGCCTCCGAACATGCGGTGAGGTCCCCTTGCCCACTCACCCACCTCATCTGCGCTCACTCCTCTGCAGACCTGGCTGAGCTGACTCGATAACCCTGCACTCCTCGCGCATCACTAACGTCGGTGCGCCTAGACTCGGGTGCGCTTGAGTCGACTCGAATACCAGATTAGCTCTAAGAGAGTGAACCAAAGAGAGAAAAGAGAGAAAGCATACACGGGGAAGGGTAGGGGTAGGTTTTGCCCTGTGCTGTGCAGGGGAAGAAGAAGGAGCTGCGGGAAAGAGAAGAAGCCAAGGAGGAAGCCGCAGAGAAAGCAAGAAGAGGAGCAGCTGAAGACAGAAGAAAGAAGGTGAAGACGAAGCACTGTAGTAGAGGAGTGGAGAGGAAGAGAAGAAAAAGAAGAAGGTAGCTGGTGAAGAAAGAGAGAAGCAGGGACTTAGCAGAGAAAGAAGAAAGTAGACCAGAGGCAGAGGCTGAAGAGGAAAGACAAGGCAGAAGAAAGAAGAAGAAGCAGGAATCAAGAACAGAAGAAGAAGGAGCTGCAGAAGAAGACAAAAGGAAAGGAAGAAGAAAAGAGAAGATAGAGAGCAGAAGGAGAATGAGCTGAGCACTGTAGCAACCGCAAGATAAGGCATCTGACTCACAGCATCAGACATCTAAAAAAAGAAAGTCAGAGAAAGAAAGGAGGAGGTGCGGTCAAGTAGAGGAAAACAAAGAGAGAAGAAAGAAGAAGTCACAAAGAGAAAGAAGAAGGAAGAAAAGAGAAGAAGAAAGACAATCCATTTCTTTTTGCATTTTCCCTCTCTAGATTTCATATACATTGGATTGCTATCATTTTTTGAGTAATTAAAGATTGTGATTTTAGTTTCTAAAATACTAATTTGCTCCCTGAGTTCGACTTCGGATACTTTAGTTTTCGAGTAAAATAAAATTCTTATTTGTTTATACGACGATTTCATTTATACTGCAACGAATGTCTTTTTAAAATCACGATCTCGTCGTGTAAATATTTTGGCGCCGTTGCCGGGGAGAAACGGGCATTTTAGAAGCTTTGATCACAACTTCTGATTCAATACTGACTTAATTTCTCTCTTTTGTTGTGGTTGTCTCAGGGAAAGAGGAAAGGAAAGCAGCCACGCAAGAACCACAGCAAGGAACAGGTAAACTTTTATTAGCCCTCTCTCTTAATCCCCTCAAAATCTAAAAAGGAAAATAAAGAGAAATCAATCTAGGGCTACCTGTTTCCATATTTAGTAATTCACAAAAGTTGCCTGATTTTTACTTTCAATACATTTTGAATTGCACATCCAATTAAGGTAACTAGGGCTAAAACCTTCTTGATTGAGCCCTAGTTATCAATTTTTGAGGCAACTAAATTAGACCAAATAGAGCCAACTTAAGGATTACAAGCTAGGATTTTAGAGATACATCTTCTTCTAAGCAAAGAATCAAAAATTCCAAAAAGAGGTGTGCCTAAGCCTTGTTTGAAAAGATCTATCCAAGAGAAAACCTAAGCAAACCAGGTCTTAATCTATTTGAACCCTAAAAGCAAGGACCTAAAAGCTCTCAAAGGAACAAAGAGGTGAAGTTGATCCTTTGGGTCAACCAACCTTAAAATTAGGTCACTTTGCACTCAAAAGACCTAAGGTTCAAGTGGAACCCTAAGTATCTTGATCTTAACTAAAAAAGGTAGACTTAAGAGGTCAAGGTCCCCATTCTGGTCTACCTGGAATCTCAATGACAAGAGAGGTCGGGTGGGGGAAACCCTGTAACCCGTGAGGACGCTCTACCATGTAGGGGTCTTTGCGGGACTCTCCCTCTCTGGCTGCCTAGGTATTTCTTAGGTGGATGACCTTTCTGACTAAGGGGTATCATCCGCCTCGAACCTCTATAGTCACCCAACATATTTTGGGTGTCTCGATTGGGTCCAGCACATTATGATCTCATCAAATCCTTCGGTGCATGTTTGGTAGGAGGTCCTTAAGACCTCCTTTAGAAATCCACTCTCCCCGAGGCCAAGCCTCGACGCCTTTATTTGTGCAGCAACCCCACCACATAGATCTTTCCTTTGATTCAGAACCAAGTTCTCCTTCTTCTTCCATCATGGCATAAATCATTGAAGAAGAGAACAACCTTGAGCACCAGCTTCAGTGCCTAAATGATCTCTTTCAAAACATTGTAAACCCGCCGTAGCGTCTTATGATGCGAGATCACTATAATTCCGTTGCGGTGGCAATCGAACCTCGAGTCCGAATCCCAGCTGGAGGTTCTGATTCAGAACTCAAGCCCAATATGATTCATGCCATACCAAAATTCTATGGGCTTAACTCCGATGATCCATTCTAGCACATTAAACAGCTCAAGCATCTGGCCCAGACCTTCGTGTCAGATGCACAAAACTGGGATATTCTGCTCATGAAGATGTTTTCTTTCTCCCTCATGGACAAGGTTGCTCATTGGTATCAAACTCAGAATCGTCCGATCAACACATGGGATGAACTTCAGTCTGAGTTTTTGAAGTTCTTTCTCGTTGGTCGGACAAATGCCTTATGTCATCAGATCACTCATTTCACCCAATAAACGGGAGAACCTCTTCATGAGGCATGGGACCAATTCTTGGATCTCATGCGAAAGTGCCCCCATCACAGAGTTCCTAAATGGGAACAAGTTCAGTCTTTTTACCAGGGACTCCGTGAGGACATTCGATTATTTGTCAATTCAACCTGCGGAGGAAGCATCATGAGTCAACATGAGGACACGGTGTGGGAGATTCTCGAAAATATGTGCGAGAACTCCATCAATAATGACTCCATGGGCTTATTCAACTGGACGAATGCCCGCATATCGATGAATCTTTGGGGAGCACATGAGATGTAGGGCCTGTTCGCATCCGTCGACTTGGAGCTGATGGCCAGTCGGTTGGACAAGGTCACTATCATAGAGAAGAAGGTAGACGAGTTGACTCGGCATTTGCAGTGAGCCACCTCTGCGCAGAACTCTTTCGCACAGCCACCTCTCGCAAGGGAAATTGTGCAAAAATCTATCACCTATCTTCTCAGGGGATGGACTCGTATCCACCTCCGTCTGACTCTAGGACTGGAGGGACCTCCGATCCGCTCTATTCCAGTAGGGTGAACTTTGAACCTCCTACTCTGACTTTCCTGAGGCTCCTCAGATCTGCGAGGACCTCAACACCATTCAGAATGACCCATTTTCCAACACCTACAACCCTGGATGGCGAAATCATCCCAACTTCCAATGGGCGGGAAATTCTCAGAATCAAAGACCACCTTATCAACCCCGTCCGCAAGCCCCTCGTCCATATCAGCCGCCTTAGCCTTGGTCCAACCCCACTTATCAATCTGGGCCAAACCAAGACCAATTGACTCTTATCCTTCAAACACTGGCTGACATTCAGAAAATGAATGTGGCAATACAAAAACAACACAAAGACGAGATCACAGAGGTTCGCAATCAACTCGCCCAGATGGCGAATTCCTGCCAACCAGGCACACTTCCTTCGCAACCTCTGCTAAACCCAAATAACGTGCCGACCCAGAGGCACGTTATGAATCCAGGCCACGCACATATGATTTATCAGGCCCTTTTTGTTCCATCACTTGACGGGATGGAAGCTTCGACATCTTATGCAGGATTTCAACAACAGTCACCCATTTTATCGACCCCAAACCAGAACCAGGCAGGATTAAACTCCGTAACAACCCGTAGTGGTAAAGCAACTCAAGACCCACCTTATCCAAATCACTCCAAGCCTGGTAGTGATCCAAGCCGTAGGATAGTTATCCAGGATGTCCTTATCCCAGATCAAAAACCTGGACCTATTCTAGAGGAACCAACCGAGGTTCCATTTCCCGAGGCCTTGACCAAGGGAAAAAGGATAACCAAACCCGTGGCTCCTGAGGAGGATATGGTCAAGCTCTTTGAACAGGTCGAGATAAACATCCCTTTGATGGATGCAATCCGCCATGTACTGGCTTACGCATGATTTCTGAAAGACGTGTGTACACCCAAGCGTAAGCCGCGAACCAAAAGTGGAAGTCCGATCATACTGTCAGAGGAAGTCGACTCTGTAATCTTGAGTAGACTCCCACCCAAGGCTAAAGACCCAGGTACTCCCCTGATTTCATGTAAAATTGGTGAAACCCAATTCGACAGAGCCTTGTTAGACCTAGGTGCCTCCATAAACCTAATACCTACATCCCTCCTTAACCGCCTTGAAGAGTCCGAGCTTAAACCGACTGAGGTGACATTGCAGTTAGCCGATCGATCCACAAGTCACCTAAAGGAATACTCGAGGATGTCATTTTTAGTGTACGGGATTTCTACTTCCCGGTGGATTTTATAGTTCTAGATATGGATGCACCTGAGAACCTAAGGGATACACCGATTATACTAGGTAGACCTTTTCTGGCCATTGCTAGGGCCAACATAAGCTGTGAAGAGGGCCAAATAGAATTGAAATTTGGGAACTAAACTCTAAAGATTGACATCTTTAAGGCCCAACAAGGGATTAATTGTGGTGTTATAGAACAAATATGTGATATCAAAGCCGTGGTTGATGAACCGCATATTGAGGACAACTTGATTATCCCCGATCAACCACAAGAAGATCAAAACCCGCAAATAGAGGAGTCTAAACCTGATCTGGATACACCCATAACTCCTACCCTTGTTCCTTACACACACTCTGAACCACCCGCTATTGCTGGTAATCCCGTCTTGGAACTCAAGCCCCTTCCTGATCATCTCAAATACGTCTTTTTGGGTTCCAATCAGACGTTTCCTGTGATTATAAACTCCAGACTCACACCTGACTAGGAATTTCGTCTGATTACTGTTCTCCAGCAACATCGTAGAGCCATTGGATGGACTCTCGATGATTTGACTGGTATCAGCCCCTCTTATTGAACACACCATATCTATTCCGAAGAGGGCACACGACCTTTGCGAGAAATGCAGAGACGTTTGAACCCTAATCTGTATGAGGTCATGAAAAGGGAGATCATTGAGTGGTTAGATGCAGGGATATCTACCCGATCTCCGACAATCGATGGGTGAGTCCAGTCCAAGTTGTGCCTAAGAAGGCAGGACTCACCACCATCACGACTGAAACCGGAGAGGTCTTATCGACCTGTATGGCTAACTCGTGGAGAGTATGCGTTGATTATAGAAGACTCAATTCCTTAACGAAGAAGGATCATTTCCTACTACCGTTTATTGATCAGATCCTCGAAAAACTAGCAGGAAATAGGTTCTTCTGCTTTCTTGACGGGTACTTCAGTTATAACCAAGTGCAATCCATCCAGAGGACCAAGAAAAGACCACGTTCACCTACCCCTTCGGGACGTACGCGTTTCGAAGGATGCCTTTCAGTCTCTGCAATGCACCCGCGACTTTCAATGGTGCATGCTTGCCATATTCTTTGATATGGTAGGTGATTATCTGGAAGTCTTCATGGATGACTTTTCAGTATTTGGAGCTTCATTTGACGATTGCCTCCAGCACTTGGTTCAAATACTCAGGCGATGCATTGACGTGAATCTGGTTCTTTCCTGGGAAAAGAGCCAGTTCATGGTGCTTGAGGGAATCATCTTAGGACATCTGATTTCGGAGAAAGGCATCCAAGTCGATCAAGCCAAGGTTAACTTGATTTCTAAACTCCTTATGCCTAGCTCGATCAAGGACATCCGATCTTTTCTGGGACACGTCAGTTTTTATTGTCAATTTATCCCTAATTTTTTGAAAATCGTGCGTCCCCTGACCACTCTTCTCTCCAAGGATGTACCTTTCGAAATCTCCAAGGAATGCACTCAAGCATTTGAGATCCTTCGTGACCGAGTTACCCAAGCCCCGATCCTACAGTCCCCTGATTGGTCTCAACCCTTTGAGATCATGTGCGATGCATCTGACTTCACTGTAGGAGCGATTTTGGGGCAGAAAATTGATGGGAAGCCCGTGGTCATTGACTACACTAGCAAAACACTTGACGAGGCTCAACATAACTACACTGTTACTGAGAAAGAGCTGCTAGCCGTAGTATTTACCCTAGAAAAATTTAGATCTTACCTCCTGGGTTCCCATGTTATCATCTACTCAAATTACACAGCTGTGAGGCATCTCCTTGCAAAGAAGGATGCGAAACCTCGATTAATCTGATGGATCTTGCTGTTGCAAGAATTTGACCTTGAGATTCGCAACAAAGTGAGAAGACAGAATGTGGTAGCTGATCACTTGTCCCGCCTTCCTTCTGAGATCATTGACCCTTCCAGACCCATCACGGAACATTTTCCTGATGAGCACCTCCTGACTATTGATACAGGGCTTCCTTGGTTTCCTGACATAGTAAACTACTTGGCATCACATCAGATCCCGTCTGATTGGCCGAAGGCCAAGAAGGACAAATTGCATTCCGATGCCAAGTATTACCTTTGGGAAGACCCATATTTATTCCGTGTTGGTACTGATCAAATTATCCGATGGTGTGTCACGGAAGTGGAAATCAATGACATACTCTCTTTCTGCCATGACCAGGCATGCGGTGGACATTTCTCAGGATACAAAACTGCATCAAAAATCCTCCAGTGTGGCTTCTACTGGCCCACAATTTTCAAGGATGCATACAATCACTGTAAGGCATGTACCCGTTGCTAGACCTTGGGCAACATGAGCCATCGTGACATGATGCCTTTATAGCCGATCCTGGTATGAGAGATTTTTGACATTTGGGGGATTGATTTTATGGGACCCTTCCCTATCTCGGACTGCTTCGAATACATTTTACTCACTGTTGACTATGTGTCCAAATGGATCGAAGCCATTCTCACCCGAACCAATGATCACAAAGTTGTTATCAAATTCATTCACCAAAACATCTTCTCACTGTTCGAGATTCCACGTGCGATCATTTCTGATGGAGGGACCCATTTCACAAACGTTCAGTTCAGGTCACTGATGACCAAATACGGGGTGTTGCACCGAATCTCTACTCCTTACCACCCCTAAACTAATGGTCTAGCTGAGCTATCAAATCGGGAGATTAAGAAAATCCTCCAGGTTACTGTTCGACCTAATAGGAAGGATTGGTCATCCCGGCTTTCGGAAGCTTTGTGGGCTTATAAGACCGCCCACAAGACCCAATTAGGCATGTCTCCTTTCAGATTGGTGTATGGGAAGGTGTGTCACCTCCCCATCGAATTGGAACAGAAAGCCTATTGGGCAGTACGGAACTGCAACTTAGATCTTTCTAAGGTTGGAGCCCATAGAATGCTTCAGATAAGCGAGATTGATAAATTACGCCACGACGTGTATGAAAACTCGCGAATCTACAAAGATCGGGTTAAAGCCTTTCACGACAAGCACATATCTAGAAAGATCTTTCATCCTGGTCAAAAGGTCCTACTCTTTAATGCCCGACTCAAACTATTCCTAGGGAAACTACGATCTAAGTGGATTGGACCTTACTTAGTCTGACGAATCTTTGGAAATGGAGCCATTGAGATCAGTTCACTCAGCCACGATTCCGAACCCTTTGTCGTGAATGGTTAGAGACTCAAACCGTTCATTGACATGACCAATACAGATTTGGCTGAGTCATCCTTTATTCTCCATTCTCCCTGAGCTCATTGCGCCCAGCTGATAGCGTAAACCTCAGCGCTTAACGAGAGGCAACCCGTCATTCTTTGAAAAACCTGATACCTTTCCTGACATCTCTATGCTGAATTCATATTGCCTTTAGGGTTCATCCTTTAGAACAACCGACTCCACCTCAGGTACCCGTACTAGAGTCTAGAAATCGTTCGCAACAGTCACCTCGACCGTTCGCTCACCGAACACCTGTCCTAATGAATGAATTAAGCTGAATTCGAACCCACGTAATTTACAATAGGGACATTGCAAATCATAGGCATGGGGGGGTATGAAAGTGCAAAATATATGAAAACTCATATCAAGAAAAGGGTTCAACAAAAGAATCACATAAAAAAAAAGAAAAGAAAAAAACTAAGGAGGGAAGGAAAATTTTTGGGCTATACAAAACACGAGGAGGAAAAAGAGAAAAATGATAAAAAAAGGAGCACAAAATGGAAAAGAAAGAGATAGTCATTAGCAAGAAATTAAGGGATTATCCAAAGTTCTGGACCACATCAAGAAAAATGAGAAAAAGTGCTAAGGAGACACAAAGAGAGATTAGTAGGAACGTTGACCTTAGGCCTTTTTGGCTAGACTCTTAGTACCTGCTAAGATATGGATAATCCTCAAGAGGTTGGGGAAAATGCGAAGCTTAATTATTAGGTCTAAGGCTTAAGGAGCATTCGACCTCGTTAACTGACCTTCGGTTTGTGGGACTCGGTAACCTAAGCACCCTAATCCACACACAGTCTTGTTCAGTACTCATAACTATCAAAATCACGCAAAAGCGTTTTAATGTTTTGAAAATGTTGCCTAGATTAGGAGCGGCCGATCAACACAAGTTGATTTGGATGAGTTCTCGATGCGTAGCGGCGGGAAATTCCCCTCGAAGATGCATAACAACATATCGTCTCCTTGGTGCTTGTCTCTTAGGATATTTACATATCCTACCGGGGGCATGTAAGCACTTTGCTGGTTCAGATACCATGGGTGGCATTATCACGAAATGTCGATTGCCAGGGTCTGGATTCGGCCACGGAACGCCATGGGCGAGATTATCTCGAAATCATGAAAACCAAGGTTTTGGGGGTTGCCTTGGGAGGTGCTATCACGAAGCATCGATTGCCAGGAACCTTTGAGGATTGATGATGGGGACGAGGAATCCGATACAGACTATGTTGAGAAGCTAATCTGAAGCTAGAAATGAAAAGAAAAGAGAGAGAAAACTCTCAAAACAAATAAATCCTTTGTCTCTCTCTTACAAAATGCACTGCAAACTGAATCAAGGCTAAATATGTCTCAAGCACGAGTGCTTTAACCACAGTCTAATGAACCTTAGGGTAGTTCCTACGGGCCTTAAAAACCTTTACGGAGGACCGAGGCAAAAGCTGGTTAGGTCCGGATCTTGGTTGGTACTAGAGTATCTCTAGGCCTATTGTCGGCATTCTGATCTAATCACATAAGAAAAAGAAGAAAAAGCACTTATCATAACTGTGAAAGAAATTCATGGTCTAGAACAGAAGTTAAACCCTTGAAATTTTACTAAGGGACTAGTAAAAGCTAGGCATGGGGGTATGATGAGAACCTCATCATGAGCCCTAACTAGCTCTTTACGACCTAAAAAAGTAAGCAAAAGCTCCTACATAACCACGAGAAAGGCCTAATTCAAGGGATCACTAATCTGGGAAAAGAACATGAAATAAAGGGTAAAACTGTAATTTTACCACTGTAGTTCATCAACGGGATTTTCCAGGTGCTAAACATAGGTCAATTGGGCTTAATAAGAGGAAAAGTGGAATGGTTCAGTTAGAAAAGGGTTATGGTGAGATTTAAGAAATAAATGACATTCTGTAACCATAAAATAAACCCACTTAATTTCACAAGGTTTTAGTCAGGATAAAAATAAATTAAACCCTCTAAAATTCATGAAAAAATATCCCCTAAGGTTTATAACATTCAATTTGACCTTTGGAACCTATTTTGACCTAGATTGGGGTCTTAGCTTAATATTTGACCTAATTTGGGTTTTTGTGTAAAATATCCAGTCAAACATAAAATTCAACTTCACCATTGGATTCCTTAGGTCCAAATTAGGTTTTTACCAAAATTTGGATCTAAGGGAAGGTCATCTTGACCTACTTTGAAAAAAAGTCCACCCAATTACATTCTGGCCCCTAACTTTTGAAAACCCTTGCGAAAACCCCCTCAACTTCCTCGTCACTTTTTGCATTCCGATCCCTATGCCATTGCAGTAGAGGACCCATACCTCTGGTGAAGTTTTGAGGAGGATTTCTCCTCGCTTCCCCGGGGAGCTGCTCTCAGATTTGAAAAGGGAGTTCTTTGAGAAATCCCCTACCTCCTGAGCAGCTCCCCATGCCCTGATTTGCACCATACCTCTTGTGTGAACGCTCGAGAGGTATGGGTATTGTTTCTGAGCCATACCTCCAGCGAGGGTCTTGCACTTGGAAGCTCGCCTTCCAGGCACAAGGCCCTCTGCCTGTGCCTTCAAATGAAGCCTCAGGTTCGGCCGCATCAGGCAAGCTTGAATTGGCCTGAGAATACCCCCCAGGTTTCTTCCTCCCTTGTCTCCGGTCATCTGCCCGCAAGCTCCGGCGATCCGTCCTCCCTCTTCTCGTTGCTCTGCCACCATACCAGTGGCAGTCTTCTTCGCCTTACTCCTCCGCGTTGCGCCGTACCCGCGCGCGCCTCTTCGACCCTTTCCTCGTCGCAGCCTCTTCATCTCAAGGTTTTCGTCTCCCGCGACGGCAAATACGTGCCACTCGCCCTCCGCCTCCCCCTTCATCCAACTAGCCTCAGTGAATTCCCCTCTCTCCCCTCTTCATTTCCCCTCTCTTACTTTGCACTTTCAACCCCTCGATGCCACAGACCACCACCACCTTCTCCATCTCCGGCCGACCACCGGCGAAGGCGCATCCACTGCTCCGCACCTCCACATGCCTCGCTAGACACATCATCACCTCCGCCATCACCCACTGAGCATCATCCACCCTTCCATCGACCACCATCACCTCCCTAAACGTCCACCGAACACACCCATATTCACGGCCACAAAGCGACCTAGGCACACATGCCTAGGCAGCCCTGCGGCCAGCCACCCACCATCTCACCTTCGCCAAGACACGGCAAAGCTCCTCAGGTGTTTTAATGGGGCCGCAAGGCCGTGTTGAGTGATTTCAGGTTAGGTCTCTGTTTCACCATTGGAGCAAGACCAAGGAGCTCGTAAGCTCGCGTCAGGCCGTATCCACCCAGGTGCTGCTCTCCAAGAGGTGCGGGTTGGACTCACGTATACACCCAGCCAGGCAATTGGCCTTGAGAGCAACTGCAGCAGCGGCAATTGAGTGAAGCACCTCACCTGCGGGCGCGAAGAAGCGGGTGGGACTTTAGTCCCACCTCGGTAGTATTCATCGCAGGTGAGCGGTTTAAATTGTTTTTGTGTTTCTCTTTCATTGCCTCTGAACACGGGGTGAGGTCCCCTCGCCCACTCACCCGCCTCGTCTGCGCTCACTCCTTTGCGGACCTGGCTGACCTGACCCGATAACCTTGCACTCCTCGCACATCACCCATGTCGGTGTGCCTGGACCCGGGTGCACTTGACCCGACCCGAATACCCGATTGGCTCTGGGAGAGCGAACCGAAGAGAGAGAAGAGAGAGAGCGTACACGGGAGGGGGTAGGGGTAGGTTTTGCCCTGTGCTGTGCAGGGGAAGAAGAAGGAGCTACGGGAAAGAGAAGAAGCCAAGGAGGAAGCCGTAGAGAAAGGAAGAAGAAGAGGAGCAGCTGAAGACAGAAGAAAGAAGGTGAAGATGAAGCACTGTGGCAGAGGAGTGTAGAGGAAGAGAAGAAAAAGAAGGTAGCTGGTGAAGAAAGAGAGAAGCAGGGACTTTGCAGAGAAAGAAGAAAGAAGACCAGGGGCAGAGGTTGAAGAAGAAAGATAAGGTAGAAGAAAGAAGAAGAAGCAGGAATCAAGAACAGAAGGAGCCGCAGAAGAAGACAGAAGGAAAGGAAGAAGAAAAGAGAAGACAGAGAGTAGAAAAAGGAGAACGAGCTGAGCACTGTAGCAACCTCAAGATAAGGCATCTGACTCATAGAATCAGACGTCTAGAAAAGGAAAGTCATAGAAAGAAAGAAGGAGGAGGTGCGGCCAAGTAGAGGAAAACAAAGAGAGAAGAAGAAGAAAGAAGAAGGAAGAAAAGAGAAGAAGAAAGACAATCCATTTCTTTTTGCATTTTCCCTTTCTAGCTTTCATATACATTGGATTGCTATCATTTTTTGAGTAATTAGAGATTGTGGTTTTAGTTTCTAAAATAGCAATTTGCTCTCTGAGTTCGACCTCGGATACTTTGGTTTTCGAGTAAAATAAAATTCTTATTTGTTTATACGACGATTTCATTTATACTGCAACGAACGTCTTTTTAAAACCACGATCTCGTCGTGTAAACATCGGGTCACCAGGTCCGTGGGGCGTGGTCGCGGACGAGGCGGTCAGGTCGGGTGAGAGAGGGACCTCACCCCGTGAGTTGGAGGCGAAGAGCCTATGGCAAGAAATCAACTTATGTGGGTGAAGCGCCTCGAATCTTTCCGAGGTGTGACTATCTTCCCACCCCCTTTGTGCGTGCCTGCAGCAGAGAAGCTCTCTTCGATTGCAGGTGCAGCTATGACCCTTGACACCGATTGGATGCCTGGAGATGTTCACGAAGACTTTCCGCGCAACCTGGGACTGTGACCTGGAGCGATCACCACAACGGCCTTACAGCCATGTTAAAACGCTTAGGGAGCTTCGCCAAGGCACTGTGATTGTGCAGGGGTGGTCGGCGTGGCGTGGGAATGCCTGTGGGAGCGTGCCTAGGGCACACTGCGGCGGTGTGTGTTGGGGTGTTCGGGGGTGTGTTTGGGTGAGTGGCGGAGTGATATAAGTGGGGGGTTATGATCAGGGTGTCGAGGTGGAGCTTATGGATCGGTTGGCAAGCAGGGAGGTGGTCTATGGAGGTGGAGCGAACTTGCCGGAGTTGGTGGCCGGAAGTGAAGGGGATGATGGTGGTGGAGTGCGGCAGTAGTTGGTTGAGGGAAATAAAGAGGGGAAAGATTGTAGAGGGTAAGAGAGACTTATCTAGGAGGTGAAGAGACGAAGATGAGATGGAGGTGGCGTTTGGCGTGTATTGCCGACGTTGGAGACGAAGGTGCTCAGAGAGGATGGTTGGCGAGGATGAAGGGGAGGCAGGGGCGTCGGCGGGTGCTGCGCGACGCGGATGAATGTGAGGGAGAGGATCCTGCCACCGGTATTGTGGCTAGGCGACAAGGGAGAGTAGGAGAGGTCGCCAGAGCTTGATGAGCGAGTTGGCCGGAGGAGAAGAGATGAATTTGAGGGGGTTCTCCGGCTGATTTCAAGCTTAGGAGATGCAGTTGTACTGGGGCTCCTTAAATAGCTCTCTGGAAGTCGGTTTTGTGCTTGGAAGCCAAGCTTCCAAGAAAGGTAGGTTTGCCGGCAATGGCAACTCGAAAGAGACCCAAATATCTCATGTGTTTGCATGAGAGATTGGGTACCAAGTAGGGCCTCAAATTGGGTTCACATTGGAGGGGATTTCTCAAAGAATCTCCCTTCCAATTTTGAAGGGGATTCTCTGAGAAATTAGGGAGAAATCACCCTTTCAAGCTCGCCAGAGTAGGATTCCTCCGCTATAATAGTGGAGGGACCTAATTGCTAAGAACGATGAAGAAGCTAGGGGGGTTTCTGCAGAGGTTTTTGAAAGATAGGGATACAAATGTAATCAGTTTGGACTTATTTGCAAAGTAGGTCAAGATGAGTTCCCCTTAGGTCAAAATTTTGGTATAAACCTAATTTTGACCTAAGGAGTCCAATGGTGAAGTTGGATTTTGGGTTTGTTCATGTTTGACTATGAAATTTACGTAAAAACCCAATTTAGGGCAAATATATGTCTGAGACCCTATTCTAAGACAAAATGTGTTCCAATGGCCAATTTGAAAGTTCTAAACCATAGATAATATTTTTCTATGATTTTTAGTGGGTTTATGTGAATTTTATCCTGACCAGAACATTATTTAATCAAATGGGTCTGTTTTAGGGTTATAAGAAGTCATTTAATTCCCATAACTCACACGAACCCTTTTCTGTCTGATTCAACCCACTTTTTATTTTGTTAAGACCTTTTGACCTGTGTTTAGCTCTTGAGAAAACCCATTGTTGTGCTACAATGGTAAAATTACAGTTTTACCCCTTGTTTCTTACTTTTCTATCAGAAAGGTTATTCAGTGAATTATGACCTCCATTTGATTATGTAGGAGCTTTTATTCTTCATTGTGTCAGAATGAGTTAGTTAGGGCTCATGATAGTGTTCCCATCATATCCCCATGCCTAGCTTTTGCTAGTCTCTTAGTAGAATTTTAAGGTTTTAACTTTGATTCTAGACCATAAGTCCCTTGATGTTCAAAAACTCTGATGTATGCTTTCTTCTGTGGATCAGGTTAGAATGCTAATAATAGGCCTAGAGGTACTCAAGTACCAACCAAGATTCGGACCTGACCAGCTCTAGCCTCAGTTCGCTGTGAAGGTTTTAAAGGCCCACAGGAACTATCCTAAGGTTTGTTGGACTCCGCGGTTAAAGCACCCGTGCTTGTAACATATTTTAGCCTCAGTTCAGTTTGCAGTGCATTTTTTGTAAGAGAGAGACAGAGGACTTTTCTTTGTTTGGAGAGTTTTCTCTTTCTTTTTCTTTTTATTTCTAGCTTTGGATTGGTGATGTAAACACATTTACACTACTTAAAATATCTATTTATGCATGTTCTTAAGCATAGGATTGCATTTCATGATATAAATATTGCATAACATGCATCATCTTGCATTTAGAGTAGTTTGAATAAAATGGAGGTTAATTGTCTCCTTTTAGGTGCTTGGACAGGGCAAACATTTTATCGGGGCCTCGGATCAAAGATCCAACCGTATGGATGTGATCAGGGCGACGATTGGAGTTCAACAACTCCACGATCGCCCTAATCAGGCATCCGTAGCATCAGATATAGATCGGGGAACCCTAGAAGATCAAGGGCCAGGATGGTGTAAATCTGTACTTCAGATGACAAATCCGACCACACGGATG
The DNA here is from genome assembly GCA_037157565.1 of Thalassia testudinum. NCBI lineage: Eukaryota > Viridiplantae > Streptophyta > Magnoliopsida > Alismatales > Hydrocharitaceae > Thalassia > Thalassia testudinum. Next base: position 32,400,662 of record JAZHRO010000022.1, on the reverse strand, counting down.
AATTCGGATCGACGATCGCAGTCCAACGACACAAAAATCGAGTCAATCCGACATCCGTGGCACCATCTACAACTTCCAGAAGATGGACGGCCAAGATGACGCCACGTGGCGCCATCTCAGCCGCCCAAACGGCCGCTTGCATCTTGTGAAGATCGCGCACCCGTCTCCTCTCCGCCGTTGGATCTCGATCCAACGGCTGCGACGCGCCCGCGCTGAAGTCAAGCGCTCGACACAAACGCTACCGCAGCGCAGCGGTCGAGCGCTTTAACGCGAAGCAGCGACGCGCGTTCGAGCCGCGCCCCGCAGAAATTGGAGCGGTGGCGCGCCTCCAATCGACCGCACGATCGCGATCCAATGGCCGCGGGTGCCCGATAGCGCCGACGCGCAATTGGACGCGCGTGTGAACGCGCGATCGCATGCACAGGCGGGCGGGCGGCAGCGGTGAAGGCGCAATTTTAAGCCGTCCCATCTCGCGATCGGACGGCTGAGACTTTGCAGACGTGCGTAGGCGTTACGCACGCGGGCAGCCGAGCGGGCGCGCGTGGGCGCGGCGGCGACGGCCACGTCGGGGCTTTAGTGACGGATTTATCCGTCACTAAAGACCCCTTATTTATTATTTTGAATATGTAATGTCCATTTTGCCCCCACTCCTTGCAACTATAAAAGGAGACCCCCTCCATACGAAATTTTCATCCCTTCTTTCTCCTCTCTACCCCTCCAAAGCTCAAGAGAAGCTTGTCCCACACCCAGGATGCTTCTCGCGAGATAAAGTCCAATTTTCGTTCCCCTTCGGAAGTGGATCCCGCGACGACGACGGCGTGCTGCTTCGTTCCCGTTCTTCTGCTTCGTCCTCCTTCGTCCCGCTTCGTTCTCCTTCGTCCAGGCATCGTCCCGTCCGGCTCGTCCTCCAAGCAACCGTCGAGGAGGATTTCTCTCTCCCTATTCTTTTTACCGCTTTCTAGTATAGATTTACTGCTTTCTAGATTAATCTACTCATCCTCCAAGCAATCGTCGGGGAGGACATTTCTCTCTCCATTCTTTTAATGCTTTCTAGAGTAAATTTATAGCTTTCTAGAGTAATTATTTTATGCTTTCTAGTTGTAATGAACAATCTCTTCAATACAAAAATACCTTGTTTATTCTACATCTCATTTTGATTTCTCTGTGTAATATTCTCTTTCTCTCTTACTCTTTCTCTCTCTTCTATTTATTGTAAATAATTAGATGGTTCTAAATTGAATTATTCTGTAACAAATAAAAAGAAACGCATAGTTTTTAAATCAAACGTCTGCCTCCCTGTGTTCGACCCGGAATTTTAATTTCTGTATAAATTTTATTTGTTGAACACGAATTCTTCGCTTTCGAACTACAACGACAGGTTTTCCAAAACCAATCTCGTTAGCGTAGGTTCGTAAACGTTCAACATTTTGGCGCCGTTGCCGGGGAGGCAACGCTCTTGGATTTCTCTTCGCGTTTTGTAACTTATAAATCATTTACCTCACTTTTCTCCTTTCTTATTGTAATTGCAGGTACTCTTTCGAGATAGGCAAAAGCGATAGATCGGAGTAAAGTGCTGTGGAAGGTTTTGTAAGTTACCCCCCACCTCCCACCCATTAGATTTCATTTCATCACATAATAACTCAAACATCAATCAACCTAGGTATTTTTATAAACTCTAAGGTTAGATTGTTTGTTGTTTGACACCCATACTCACCCCAACCCCCACATTAAGAAAAAGAAAAAAAAAAATCTCACAGAGGTACACAACCTCATCTGATTTTCAAACTCAACCGGTAATCCAATCTTAGGAGCCGGTACACACATCCAAACACATAATTGAGTAGAAATCAGATTAGGTAATCATTTGTGTGCCTAATTAAGTGGTGCAACAGGTCAATTGATTGAGTTGATTGGGCCGCACCACTTCAAATAAAATCAACTCATCAAGTAGCTGCCAATTAGGTTCAACTCTTAGGGATTTACCAGGCACTCCACATTCTTTTTAAACTTTAAAGGAAAACATCTTCACCTGTGCTTGTAAAACTTGGTGTGCCAACGAAACTTGATTGAAAACACCTAAAGTTGAATCCTAAAAGCTACTAAGCAAGATTTGAATCTTAAAATTCACCACATCAAAAACAATCTTGCTTGAAAACCACTGGTTGTGCACTCACACACAAATCAATCAATCATTAAGGGCACAACCCATTTAAAGGGCCCATCACATTCCAAAGCACATTCAAACCTAGCCCTAAATAAAACAAAGTAGACGTTGGCCTTAAGGATTGGACTCGCTCTTCAGAACCCAGAACGAGATTATTTTCGATTAGTCTGTTTCTACTGTTCAATCTGATGTCTAGCTAGGGGAGCAGAGTCAAACGATCGCGGCTGGGGGGTACACTAGGAACCGAAGGCGCAAGCCGAAGGAAGAACCTTCTCCCCAGTCCCTCCTTCTAACTGGTTGGATTGAACAGACGGAAGAAGATCAAATCGTTCCTTTATCTCAAGATGGGTTTTGAGAGTCTGTAGGTCTGTAGGCTAACCTATTTAAGGACAGGTTTGATTGTTTGTATTGCAGGGCACCTTTCTTCCTCCCGTGTATCATGAATCCTTCCACATATTTCACGCATTCCCGCTCTTTCCCTCCTGTTGTAAATTATCCTCAACATAACAATTATCCCAACTTGTATTGTAATCAACCATCAGTTAATTGGGATAATTCGGATTGGGGATACAATTCCGAACCCCCGTGTTTAGGGTCTAACCCTGAACACTTTGATTCTGATTTCTACCCTTCTCAGAGTTACATCGATTATAGATCGTCCTCCTTTTATGAACAACCTAATGCGATCTACAATCAAGAAGGATACACTGATCCTTACCCATCCTCTGATTTCACTGCCTTTAGGTCATCACCATCTTTTGAACAATCTGAAATGACCTATTATCAGGATGGGTATAACGAATCTCAATTCGTTAATTCCTCTACATTGATGTCAAACCCACCCAACCCTGAACCAACTCATTTGGTTCAGGTTAATCAGGTTCAAGATAAGGTTCTGGCTAACTTGAGGAATATCATTCAATCTTTAGAAGTTCAGCCAATACCTTGCATTGAGAGATTGGAGCCCCTGATTGAAATGATTGATGATTTAAACAAGTCTTTGTTGGATTGGCTCCAGGATGTTAAGGATAAGAACCCGGGTGAGTTTCTACTAGGGAAATTAGCGAAATTGAGGATGAGATTTGTGGTTACTTTGATTCAATCTTGGAACAATTCGCAAGATGAACTCTCTTCAGGAAAGCCAATGACAGAACCCGCTCAGGCACCTGTTGGGGGGGACAAGTGTTATGAGGCTGACCAGATTGAATTAAAGCAATCAATTAAAGATGATATGATTTCTTCACCTGAGATCCCTAAGCCGGGTTACAAGGAAACGTGTGTCTCCTTGGAACACAAAGTGACAAATGATTTTGGGACATACATTGATACGGATCCTGATGGTGAAGATTCAAGTTGCGAAGTCTCACGCGAGTTTTCTGAACCCGATTTCTGTGAGACAATTGGGCCTGAGGAATCTGATAGATCATTTAATAGCCCAATAACTGAGGAAACTGATCTTATTAGGGCACACATTACGGATCCAGAATTGCATTTTCTGGAAGAATCAATTCAATGCCCTGATTATTAGTTACACCCTGTTGAGCTTATTGATGATTCTAATTCTGAGATAATTAGACCCAAGTCAATTTTGATTCTGCCACATCATTTAGACTTGGAGATTTCAGACGGGGTGATAAATGTACAAGAGGTCCTGGAATTTGATATGCTGAATGAGGAGGATAGGAGCGGGGAAGTTCTGATTTGGGAAGTTAATTTTGGAGGAAATGGAAGATTGAGTCGAAGGGTTCCTTTTAAGCTGAAACCATCAAATCAGAACCCTTACGACATTTGTTTCGAGGATGTTCAACTCAAGCACACATTCAACGATTATCCTTTTGAGCTTCAATTTTCTGTAACCTGACTTTTTGGTCTTGGGTTGCATCCTCAGAAATCGTAGGCCCGATCCCGCTTACATTCTGATTTTAGGTTTTGGGTAATTTTTATCCAGAACCTAAGATATTCTCGATTATGGGGTGTGGGTCTGCACCACAATCTGGTCCACATCTGTTGACCTCTGCTGACAGGTCAGAGGATTCTTCTGTTCATTCTAATTCTGACCTGCACATGTGAATTCTTCATTTCTTTTCTTTGTATAGTGTGCCTAGCTGAAGGCACTAAACTCAGCACTTATACAGTTCTTTTTCGTTTTCATCTTGGAGCGGACCTGATATTCACGCAATTCAGGTGCTTTCTACACTTTTCCACTCTGTTTTATGTCTTTTTAATACAATGAGGACATTGCATTAGATAGGCATGGGGGGGTGGATATTCATCTCTGAATTCATTCGTCAGCTCCGTAGATTTATTTATTTTCTTTTATAAAAATAAATAAATAAATAAAAATTTCGGAATTAGGAAAGAGAATTTGGGTTTAAGAAAATTTTCAATCTTAGGAAATATTACATTAGGATCTGAACACAAAGACCCCTCAGGTCTTTGAACTTAATTAGCCTGTGTATCCACTAAAATGTGGATTTGTCTTTGAGTCCTCGCCATCTTAATTCTATTATAATTGGAATAAATAAGTTTGGGTGATAAGTACACGACTTATCAACCCGCCCTTTGATTTGAGGGAATTTCGAGTCCTAAGCATCTACACACTTTCTTTGCACTGACTCGTTGTTCGGCGATTTTTACGAAAATTGGATAGCTAATGAACCTTCTGTTGGTGCTAGAGCACCACGATCATTTGTTTTGATGATAACAAAACACGTGTTATTTAACATTTGCAATTTGAGTCCTAGATTTCAGGTCAATTGCAAATGTGGACGTGCTTAGACGGAGTTCGAGTTCGCATCCAGGATGGATTGGAGGAGCTTGACGGAAAATAGAGGAGGTTCGCGTGGAGCGAAAGATTGAAGATGGAAGGAAATGAAGAATAGGATAGATTTCCTTCTTTTGTACTTGTTGTATTTTTCGTTTCTTTTCTTGCTCTTTATTTTCCTTAGATATTTCATGTTAAAGAGCCTCAAAGAACCCTAACAGTAGTCCTAGGAACACCGGCACAACCCTAGGATACTTAGGTTTTCTGTAGAATACTTAGAAAACCAATATAGGGTTCAAACAGCACTTCCAGACGTCTAATTCCCAAATCAGACGTCTGATAAAGCATTTTAAGACGTCTGATTGTTGTTTCAGACGTCTGATAACTGTTAGGCTGGAGTTAGTATTCTGTCTGATGAAATCAGACGTCCAGACCTTAGTCCAGACGTCTTAGAAGACGTCTGATGACTTTGCCAGACGTCCAATTAGTGGACCGTTGGCTAGCTTAGCAAACAGTCAAGAATACGACCGTTAGAGCCTTATCAGACGTCCTTAGGCCTTTCCAGACGTCTGATAATTGACCGTTTTGCCTCGGCTGACCCAAAATCTCTTCTCAGAGATTTTCTAGCCGTTGCAACGTTTGGAAATCAATTCCCACAGTAAAAGTAGGTTTCCAGATGTCCATACATAGTGCCAGACGTCCTGTATGTCGTCTGATGGACTTGCACAAAAACCCTGTTTAGATCTGATTCAAGTCAGGAGGAAACCCGCATAGAATCAGACGTCTGACCTATTAATCAGACGTCTTAAGGTGGCCTTCCAGACGTCTGATGCCAGAGTTAGACGTCTGATCACCCTGTCAAGTGTAATCATTGTCCTGATTTCGGCCTGATTCTCTTGGACTTTGTTCCCAACGGCTATAGAGCCTTTCCTAAGTCTTCCAAAGCCTTCCTAAGGCCTCTATAAATAGAAGGGAGCCTTTGACACACCAACACACATAAGAAAAACACTTAGAGACACAAGATACACACCAAGAGACACCTTGTAATACACTCTCACACTCTTGTGTCCAAGAGGCTCTTGCTCTCCAAGCTCAAGCTCCATTCTCTTGAGAGCATCAAGCCTTCGCGCACCCGCTCTCCCGCCGTTGTTCACGAGAGCGACATTGCGCCGTTGCGTGGCTCACGCACCCGCGTCATCGTCGACGCACTCCTTGCAAAGGGGAGTTTCCTAAATCCTATAGAAGCTTAGGTTTATTACATTGTTGGCTCTATAGGTTTGTTGTTTTATTTTATCTTTGTCTTTTGGTTGGGTATTCGCTTTGCGAATTCCCGTCTCCTTCGTGGGACAAAATCCTTCTCGTGGAGAGAAGGGGTTGAGGAACGCTACCCTCGTACTTGTAGCGTGGTTGTACTGAGGTTGAATCACCCTCGTTTTAAAGTGATTCGGTTAGTGGATTTGATCAACTAGATTGATCGGAAAATCCTAACTCGAGAGGGTTAGGTGGTGGTTTTCACCCGGTTTGGGTTTCCACCTAAAAATTCTTTGTGTACTTTGTGTGTTTGTTTATTCTGTGATATTGTTTATTTCCGCATTTTATTACGTCACCCCTCCTAGTAGGGAACCTTCAATTGGTATCAGAGCAGGTCTCGCGAAATCGGCGTTACAAACCGGCGAGGATCTAGATCATGGAGGGAAGCATAGCCGCAATCAGAATCTCCGAAGGGCAGTCCACCGTCCGACCACCCTACTTTGACGGGAACAACTACAGCTACTGGAAGCTGAGGATGAGGATGTGGCTTCAAGCCACAGACTTCGCTCTATGGGGACGTTGCGAAGCCTCATACGAGATCCCAGAGAAACCCGCGGGAGGCTACTCGTAACAACAAATTCGTGAGCTCTCTTTAAACGCAAAGACCATGAACGCCCTTTACTGCGCGCTCAGCTCAGAGGAATTCAACAGAATCTCGCAGTGCACCACCGCATACGAGATTTGGCACACACTCGAGGTAACTCATGAAGGTACCTCTAAGGTAAAAACCTCTAAAATTAATTTACTTTCTCAAGAATTTGAATCTTTTTCAATGAAATCTAACGAGTCTTTAAGTGAGATGAACACTAGGTTCACTCTCATTGTAAATAACTTGAAAGCTTTAGGAAAGACTTTCATCAAGGGGGAGCTTCAAGGGAAGCTTCTTCGTTCCCTTGGACCGGAGTGGGAACAGAAAGTCACTGCCATCGAGGAGGCGAACGAAATGGAGGAGCTCAACATGGAAGATCTCCTAGGCAATCTGATGGCCTACGAGACTAAGTTGAAGCAGAAGAAGAAGGATACACCGGAGCCTAAACCAAAGAAGACTCTCGCCTTCAGAGCCGCGTCGGATAGCGAGGTAAGTTCCGACGACGAAGACTTTAGAATTTTACTTAAAAATTTTTCCAAGTTTTGTAGGGAATTAAAGAAAGAGAAAAAGGAGAAGAAGGAAAGCCCGAGACGTTGCTACCACTGCAACGGGAAAGGGCATCTGCGACCAGAATGCCCTCTTCTCAAAAAGGAGAAGAAGAAGGAAAAGGAGAAGAAATCTAAGAAGAAGGCGTTCCAAGCCACTTGGGACGATTCTAGCTCGGAGGAAGAAGAAGAAGAAAAGACCATAGAAGAAGAAACCGCTTGCTTCGGTTTCATGGCCAGAGGAAGCGACAACGAAAGCGAAAGCGACTTAGACAACGAGGTAAATCTCGATCTTCAAGAAGCTTTTAATGAACTTTTTGAAGTTAGTAAATCACTAAAAAGAGAAAATAATAGCATTAAAAAGAATCTTAGTTTTCTTAGAAGTGAAAATGATAGGTTAGAAATAAAGCTTAGGGACCTAGAAAGTAGCTCTAGTCCTAATAACCTGCTTTTAGAAAATAAAAATTTAATCAATGAAAATACTAAATTGATTGAGGAAAATGATAGTCTAAAGTTAGAAATTTCTGATTTAAAGACTAAGATGCAAACTATAGAAAATGAAATCGCATGTCTTAGGGAAAATTCTAACAAATTAATCAACAAAGTAGATAAGTTTTATAGCCCTAAGGTTGAGAAGGATCTCCGTCAAGGAGACCCGCTAACAGATCCGGATCCAAGCTCACTTGGATACCGAAGAAAAAATTAGAATCTTGTTTTGTAGGTTTCAGGGATGACAACAACACAAAGGACGGGACCTAGAAGCTCAAGGCTGGTCAACTCGAATTGGGAGAACCAAGGAGTAGACCAAGGAGGAGAACAAGAAGACCGACGAGACGGCGAACAAACGACGGACCCGCCGCACGTCGACCACCAGATTGGAGACCGGCGCCGATGCCCGGGCCTCCAAGCTACGGATGGGAGCCCCATCCGATGTGGCATCCACCACCACCATTTGGGCCATTTTATTGGCAATGGTAGGTGAGGTAAAAATTCTTAACCCTATCTTTTTATAAGCATTTAGATAGGGAGAGTTAAAAAAATTAATGAGCTAATTGTCAATTTTTTAGGGGGAGATATAAGGTAGTTAAATTTCCTTTAGTAAGGGGGAGAAAAATAATAGCTATCTCATTGTTACAAAAAGGGGAGGACATTACTTTGTCAAAAGATACTCATAGAAGAGCATGTTTTAAGGGGGGGTTATAGGAAATTTAAAATAAATCAAACCTTTTTGATAATGTCAAAAAGGGGGAGGATTTTTATGCATTATTATTTACGATTTTGTCATCATCAAAAAGGGGGAGATTGTTGGTGCTAGAGCACCACGATCATTTGTTTTGATGATAACAAAAGACGTGTTATTTAACATTTGCAATTTGAGTCCTAGATTTCAGGTCAATTGCAAATGTGGACGTGCTTAGACGGAGTTCGAGCTCGCATCCAGGACGGATTGGAGGAGCTTGACGGAAAACAGAGGAGGTTCGCGTGGAGCGAAAGATTGAAGATGGAAGGAAATGAAGAATAGGATAGATTTCCTTCTTTTGTACTTGTTGTATTTTTCGTTTCTTTTCTTGCTCTTTATTTTCCTTAGATATTTCATGTTAAAGAGCCTCAAAGAACCCTAACAGTAGTCCTAGGAACACCGGCACAACCCTAGGATACTTAGGTTTTCTGTAGAATACTTAGAAAACCAATATAGGGTTCAAACAACACTTCCAGACGTCTAATTCCCAAATCAGACGTCTGATAAAGCATTTTAAGACGTCTGACTGTTGTTTCAGACGTCTGATAACTGTTAGGCTGGAGTTAGTATTCTGTCTGATGAAATCAGACGTCCAGACCTTAGTCCAGACGTCTTAGAAGACGTCTGATGACTTTGCCAGACGTCCAATTAGTGGACCGTTGGCTAGCTTAGCAAACAGTCAAGAATACGACCGTTAGAGCCTTATCAGACGTCCTTAGGCCTTTCCAGACGTCTGATAATTGACCGTTTTGCCTCGGCTGACCCAAAATCTCTTCTCAGAGATTTTCTAGCCGTTGCAACGTTTGGAAATCAATTCCCACAGTAAAAGTAGGTTTCCAGATGTCCATACATAGTGCCAGACGTCCTGTATGTCGTCTGATGGACTTGCACAAAAACCCTGTTTAGATCTGATTCAGGTCAGGAGGAAACCCGCATAGAATCAGACGTCTGACCTATTAATCAGACGTCTTAAGGTGGCCTTCCAGACGTCTGATGCCAGAGTTAGACGTCCGATCACCCTGTCAAGTGTAATCATTGTCCTGATTTCGGCCTGATTCTCTTGGACTTTGTTCGCAACGGCTATAGAACCTTTCCTAAGCCTTCCAAAGCCTTCCTAAGGCCTCTATAAATAGAAGGGAGCCTTTGACACACCAACACACATAAGAAAAACACTTAGAGACACAAGATACACACCAAGAGACACCTTGTAATACACTCTCACACTCTTGTGTCCAAGAAGCTCTTGCTCTCCAAGCTCAAGCTCCATTCTCTTGAGAGCATCAAGCCTTCGCGCACCCGCTCTCCCGCCGTTGTTCACGAGAGCGACATTGCGCCGTTGCGTGGCTCACGCACTCGCGTCATCGTCGACGCACTCCTTGCAAAGGGGAGTTTCCTAAATCCTATAGAAGCTTAGGTTTATTACTTTGTTGGCTCTATAGGTTTGTTGTTTTATTTTATCTTTGTCTTTTGGTTGGGTATTCGCTTTGCGAATTCCCGTCTCCTTCGTGGGACAAAATCCTTCTCGTGGAGAGAAGGGGTTGAGGAACGCTACCCTCGTACTTGTAGCGTGGTTGTACTGAGGTTGAATCACCCTCATTTTAAAGTGATTCGGTTAGTGGATTTGATCAACTAGGTTGATCGGAAAATCCTAACTCGAGAGGGTTAGGTGGTGGTTTTCACCCGGTTTGGGTTTCCACCTAAAAATTCTTTGTGTACTTTGTGTGTTTGTTTATTCTGTGATATTGTTTATTTCCGTATTTTATTACGTCACCCCTCCTAGTAGGGAACCTTCACCTTCTAGGGTGATATGGCTGGCAAGTTATCGTGGGTAACAGCCCATAGGTAGGTTGTCCAGAGCCCAGTCACTGGACCTTTCTCTTTTTGCTGCCTTTAGGTAAATCTTAGACCAGGGAAGCCACCTACTTAAAAAAAAAGAAAAAAAAAAATCAAAAAGGAGAAAAGAACAAAAAAAAATAAGCCACACTTCGCCGCACGAGTATGGTTGGCAAGTTGTCGTGGTAACAGCTCATCGACCGGTTGTCCAGAACCCAGCTCAGAAAATGCACTAAAAATTCCCAAAACACTTAGGAAGAAGCGGAGAAGTAGAATAAACCGGGGAGATATACACTGGATTCACCCTTGTGTTGACCCCGTTAAAAAATAAAAGTAGGGAGAAAGCTACCGGTTGTAAAGATACACCTTTAGGCAGAATTCTTTTTGAGGTCACCTAGAGGCGTAGAAATCCGAAGTCCATTCTAATTGCCGGTCAACGAGTCTATCACAATCACAATAAGATGCTTAAAACTTAGGGTTCTCATCAAATCTTGGGTGAGTTGAATGGTCGTAGAAAGCCACTCTTGAACCCTAAAATTTGAAAATCCAAAAAAAAATTAGAAAAGAGTAAAAAGAGAAAAAGAAATTTTTCTTTGAATAAGGCGAGGGCTTGAGGCGGTCTACATTTTGGCTGATACCTGGGCATTGTTGTATCTTTGAAAGTTCAGTTCCTAAGTAGACAATTTCTTAATGATTGAAAATAACTCAGGTCCAAATAATCTAACCTAATTCTTTTATAAATAGCATATAGTTTTTGCTAGGGACTAGCAAAAGATAGGCATGGGGGTATGATGTAAACACATTTATACTACCTAAAATGTCTATTTATGCATGTTCTTAAGCATAGGATTGCATTTCATGATATAAATATTGCATAACATGCATCATCTTGCATTTAGAGTAGTTTGAATAAAATGGAGGTTAATTGTCTCCTTTTAGGTGCTTGGACAGGGCAAACATTTTATCGGGGCCTCGGATCAAAGATCCAACCGTATGGATGTGATCAGGGCGACGATTGGAGTTCAACGACTCCAAGATCGCCCTAATCAGGCATCCGTAGCATTAGATATAGACCGGGGAACCTTGGAAGATCAAGGGCCAGGATGATGTAAATCCGTACTTCAGATGACAAATCCGACCACACGGATGAATTCGGATCGACGATCGCAGTCCAACGACACAAAAATCGAGTCAATCCGACATCCGTGGCACCATCTACAACTTCCAGAAGATGGACGGCCAAGATGACGCCACGTGGTGCCATCTCAGCCGCCCAAACGGCCGCTTGCATCTTGTGAAGACCGCGCACCCTTCTCCTCTCCGTCGTTGGATCTCGATCCAATGGCTGCGACGCGCCCGCGCTGAAGTCAAGCGCTCGACACAAACGCGACCGCAGCGCAGCGGTCGAGTGCTTTAACGCGAAGCAGCGACGCGCGTTCGAGCCGCGCCCCGCAGAAATTGGAGATGTGGCGCGCCTCCAATCGACCGCACGATCGCGATCCAACGGCCGCGCGCGCCCGATAGCGTCGACGCGCGATTGGACGCGTGCGTGAACGCGCGATCGCATGCACAGGTGGGCGGGCGGCAACGGTGAAGGCGCGATTTTAAGCCGTCCGATCTCGCGATTGGACGGCTGAGACTTTGCGGACGTGCGTAGGCGTTACGCACGCGGGCAGCCGAGCGGGCGCGCGTGGGCGCGGCGGCGATGGCCATGTCGGGGCTTTAGTGACGGATTTATCCGTCACTAAAGACCCCTTATTTATTATTTTGAAGATGTAATGTCCATTTTGCCCTACTCCTTGCAACTATAAAAGGAGACCCCCTCCATACGAAATTTTCATCCCTTCTTTCTCCTCTCTACCCCTCCAAAGCTTAAGAGAAGCTTGTCCCACACCCGGGATGCTTCTCGCGAGATAAAGTCCAATTTTCGTTCCCCTTCGGAAGTGGATCCCGCGACGACGACGGCGTGCTGCTTCGTTCCCGTTCTTCTGCTTCGTCCTCCTTCGTCCCGCTTCGTTCTCCTTCATCCAGGCGTCGTCCCGTCCGGCTCGTCCTCCAAGCAACCGTCGAGGAGGATTTCTCTCTCCCTATTCTTTTTACCGCTTTCTAGTATAGATTTACTGCTTTCTAGATTAATCTACTCGTCCTCCGAGCAATCGTCGAGGAGGACATTTCTCTCTCCATTCTTTTAATGCTTTCTAGAGTAAATTTATAGCTTTCTAGAGTAATTGTTTTATGCTTTCTAGTTGTAATGAACAATCTCTTCAATACAAAAATACCTTGTTTATTCTACATCTCATTTTGATTTCTCTGTGTAATATTCTCTTTCTCTCTTACTCTTTCTCTCTCTTCTATTTAGTGTAAATAATTAGATGATTCTAAATTGAATTATTCTGTAACAAATAAAAACAAACGCGTAGTTTTTAAATGAAACGTCTGCCTCCCTGTGTTCGACCCGGAATTTTAATTTCGGTATAAATTTTATTTGTTGAACACGAATTCTTCGCTTTCGAACTACAACAACAGGTTTTCCAAAACCAATCTCGTTAGCGTAGGTTCGTAAACGTTCAACAATTAGCTTCTTAACACGGTCTGTATCGGATTCCTAGTCCCCATCATCAATCCTCGAAGGGTCCCTAGCAATCGATGCTTCGTAATAGCATCGCCCATGGCAACCGCCAGAACCTTTCAAAATTTTGTGATAATCCCACCCATGGCATTCTGTAGCTAAATTCAGACCCTAGCAATCGACATTTCATGATAATGCCACTCATGGCATCTAAACTAGCACAGGGTGCTTACATGCCCCCAGTAAGATATGTAAATATCCTAGGAGACAAGTACCGAGGAGACGATATGTTATTGCACATCTTCGAGGGGAATTTCCCGCCTCTCCACGTCGGGAACTCGTCCAAATCAATTTGTGTTGATCGGCCGCTCGTAATCTAGACGACTTTTTCAGAACAATTTAAATGCATTTGCGTGATTTTGATACTTATGCGCACTGAACCAGACTATGTGTGGATTGGGGTGCTTAGGTTACCGAGTCCCACAAACCAAAGGTCAGTTAACGAGGCCGAATACTCCCTAAGCCTTAGACCTAATACTTAAGCTTCGCATTTTCCCCAACCTCTTGAGGACTATCCAGATCTTAGTGGATACTTGAATTTTTAAGCCTAGGAATATAGCCCAAGAGGCCTAAGATCAGCGCTCCTACTAATCTCTTTTGTGTTTCCTTAGCACTTTTTTTCTTTTCTTTTTCTTTTTCTTGATATGGTCTAGAACTCAGTTAATCCCTTAATTTCTTACTAATGACTTTCTCTTCTTTTTCTTTTCATTTTGTGCTCCTTTTTTGACATTTTTCACTTTTCCCCTTTTTCTCCTCAAGATTTGTATGACCTCAAAATTTTCTCTCCCCTCAGAATTTTTTTGTTCTTTTTCAAGATTTTTTTTTTTCATTTTTTTGGTATTTTAGGATATGTGATTTTTTCGTTTAAACATTTTTCTTGTGAGATGATTTTCACGGTGTTTTACACTTTCATACCCCCTCATGCCTACGATTTGCAATGTCCCCTTATAAATTAGGTGGGTTCGAGTTCAGCTTAGATCATTCATTAGAATAGGTTTTGGGTGGGTGAACGAGTCGAGGTGACTGTTGTGGATGATTTCAAAACTCGAGTACGGGTACCTGAGGTGGGGTCGGCTGTTCTAATGGATGAACCCTAAAGTACAATATGAATTCAGCACAGGAATGTCAAGAAAGGTTTCGGGTTTTTAAAAAATGATGGGTTGCCTCCCGTTAAGCGTTGAGTTTTACGCCATCAGCTGGGTGCAATGAGCTCAGGGAGAATGGAGGGTAAAGGATGTCTCAGCCAAATTTGTATCGGTAGGGTCAATGAACGATTTGAGTCTCTGACCGTTCACAATGAAAGGTTCTGAATTGTGGCTGAGTGGACTGATTTCGATGGCTTTATTTCTGAAGATTCGTCGAACGTGGTAAGGTCTGATCCATTTCGATCTGAGTTTTCCTGGGAACAGTTTAAGCTTTGCATCAAAGAGTAGGACTTTTTGACCAGGATGGAAGATCTTTCTAGATATGTGCTTGTCGTGAAAGGCCTTAACTTGCTCTTTGTAAATTCACGAGTTCTCATACGCATCATGGGTTTTGTGGGCGGTCCTATAGGCCCACAAAGCTTCCGGAAGTCGGGATGACCAGTCTTTCCTGTCAGGACGAACAGTAACTTGGAGGATTTTCTTGATCTCCCGATTTGATAGCTCATCTAGACCATTAGTTTGGGGGTGATAAGGAGTAGAGATTCGGTGTGACACCCCGTATTTGGTCATTAGTGACCTGAACTGAGCATTCGTGAAATGGGTCCCTCCATTAGAGATTATAGCACATGGAATCCCGAACCATGAAAAGATGTTTTTATGAATGAATTTGATAACCACCTTATAATCATTGGTTCAGGTCGGAATGGCTTCAATCCATTTGGACACGTAGTCAACAGCGAGTAGAATGTACTTGAAGCCGTCCGAAATAGGAAAGGGTCCCATAAAATCAATCCCCCACACGTCGAAGATTTCTCATACAAGAATCGGCTGTAAGGGCATCATATCATGATGGCTCATGTTGCCTAAGGTCTGGCAATGAGTGCATGCCCTACAGTGAGTGTACGTGTCTTTGAAAATCATGGGCCAATAGAAGCTGCACTGGAGGACTTTCACTACGGTTTTATGACCTGAGAAATGTCCACCGCATGCCTAGTCATGGCAGAAGGACAATATGTCCTGAATTTCTGCTTCCGCGACACATCATCGAATGATTTGATTAGCATTGATGCAGAAAAGATACGGGTCTTCCCAGAAGTAATACTTGGCATCGGAAAGCAATTTGTCCTTTTTGACCTTCGACCAATCAAACGGGATCTGATGTGATGTCAGGTAGTTTACTATATTAGCAAACCATGGAAGCCTTGTATTGATAGTCAGGAGGTGCTCATCAGGAAAATGTTCTGTAATGGGTCTGGAAGGGTCGATAATCTCAGAAGGAAGGTGGGACAAGTGATCAGCTACCACGTTCTGTTTTCTCACTTTGTCATGAATCTCGAGGTCAAATTCTTGCAATAGCAAGATCCAGCGGATTAATCGAGGTTTCGCATCCTTCTTCGCAAGGAGATGCCTCACAGTTGTGTGATTAGAGTAAACGATAACACGGGAGCCCAGAAGATATGATCTAAATTTTTCTAGGGCAAATACTACGGCTAGCAATTCTTTCTCAGTAATTGTGTAGTTACATTGAGCCTCGTCAAGTGTCTTGCTAGCGTAGTAGATGACCACGGGTTTCCCGTCAATTTTTTGCCAAAGTACTGCTCCTACCGCAAAATCAGATGCATCGTACAAGATCTCAAAGGGTTGAGACCAATCAGGGAATTGTAGGATTGGAGCTTGGGTAACTCGATCACAGAGGATTTCAAATGCTTGAGTGCATTCCTTGGAGATTTTGAAAGGTACATCCTTAGATAGTAGAGTGGTCAGGGGATGCGCGATCTTTGAGAAATCAGGAATGAATCGACGGTAAAAATCGACGTGTCCCAGAAAAGATCGGATGTCCTTGATTGAGCTAGGCATAAGGAGTTTGGAAATCAAATCCACCTTGGCTCGATCAACCTAGATGTCTTTTTCTGATATGAGATGTCCCAAGATAATTCCTTCGGGCACCATGAAATGGCTCTTTTCCTAGGAAAGAACCAGATTCACGTCAATGCACCACCTGAGGATCTGGACCAAGTGCAGGAGGCAATCGTCAAATGATTCTCCGAATACTGAAAAGTCATCCATGAAGACTTTCAGATAATCACCTACCATATCTGAGAATATGGCAAGCATGTACCGCTGAAAAGTAGCAGGTACATTGTAGAGACTGAACGACATCCTGCGGAATGTGTACGTCTCGAAGGGGCAGGTGAAAGTGATCTTTTCTTGGTCCTTAGGATGGATTGCAATCTGGTTATAACCGGAGTACTCATCCAAAAAGCAGAAGAACCTATTTCCTACTAGTTTCTCGAGGATCTGATCAATAAATGGTAGTGAGAAATGATCCTTTTTCGTGGAGGTATTGAGTCTTTTGTAATCAATAGACTCCACAAATTCACCACACGGGTCGGTATGATTTCTCCAATTTCAGTCGTGATTACGGTGAGTCCTGCCTTTTTAGGCACAACATGGATTGGACTCACCCACCGACTGTCGGAGATCGGGTAGATGATCCCTGCATCTAACCATTTGATGATCTCCTTTTTCATGACCTCCTGCAGATTAGGATTTAGACGTCTCTGCATTTCACGGGAAGGTCGTATGCCCTCTTCGGTGTAGATACGATGTGTGCAGTAAGAGGACTGATGCCAGTCAAATCATCGAGAGTCCATCCAATAGCTCTTCGATGTTGCTCGAGAACAATAATCAGACGGGATTCTTGATCAGGTGTGAGTCTAGAGTTGATAATCACAAGAAATGTTTGATTGGAACCCAAAAAGACGTACTTCAGATGGTCGGGAAGAGGCTTGAGTTCCAGGACAAGGTTATCAGTAGGCGGTTCAGGGTGTGTGTCAAGAGCAAGGAAGGAGTTACGGGTGTGTATAGGTCAAGTTCAGACTCCTCTAATTGCGGGTTTTGATCCTTTTGTGGTTGATCAGAAGTTGTCAGGTTTTCCTCAATGTACGGATCATCAACCACAGTTTTGATATCACATATTTGTTCTATAACACCTCAATTAATCTCTTGTTGGGCCTTAAAGATGTCGATTTTTAATGTTTGGTTCCCGAATTTCAGTTCAATTTGGCCATCCTCACAATTTATGTTGGCCCTAGTAGTGACCAGAAAGGGTCTCCATAGTATAATTGGTGTATCCCTTGGGTTTTTTGGAGCATCCATATCCAAGATACAAAGTCCACCGGGAAATAGAAATCCTGAACCCTAACAGTGACATCCTCAAGAACTCCTTTAGGTGACTTAATAGATCGATCAGCCAACTATAGTGTCACCTTTGTTGGTTTAAGCTCAGATTCCTCAAGGTGGTCAAGTAGGGATGTAGGTATTAGGTTTATGGAGGCTCCTAGTTCTAACAAAGCTCTATCAAATTGGGTATCACCAATGGTACAGGAAATCGGGGGAGTACGTGGGTCTTTTGCCTTAGGTGGGAGTTTGCTCAAAGTTACAGAGCTGGCTTGCTCTGATAGTATGATTGGACTCCCACTTTTGGTTTGCGGCTTACGCTTCTGTGTACACATGTCTTTCAGAAATCGTGCGTAAGCCGGTGCATGGCAGATTGCATCCATCAACGGGATGTTTATCTAGACCTATTCAAAGAGCTTGACCAGGTCCTCCTCAGGTGCCACCGGATTGGTTGTCCTCTTTCCCTTGGTCAAGGCCTCAGGAAATAGAACCTTGGATGGTTCCTCTAGAATAGGTCCAGGTTCTTGATCTGGGACAGGGGTGTCCTGGATAACTATCCTTAAGAACTCCTTTAGGCTGAAAGTGGCTTGGGTAAGGTGGGTCTTGTGTTGCTTTGCCACTACAGGTTGTAACAGAATTCAATCCTGCCTGGTTCTGGTTTGGAGTTGGTAAAATAGGTGGCTGCTGCTAAAATCCTAAATATGGTGTCGAAGCTTCCATCCCGTCGGGTGATGGAACAGAAGGGGCCTGATAAATCATGTGGGCTTGGCCCGGATTTAGATTCATAACGCGCCTCTAGTTCGACACGTTATTCGGATTTGGTAGAGGTTGTGAAGGGAGTGTGCCAGGTTAGCGGGAATTCACCATCTGGGCGAGTTGATTGTGAACCTCTGTGATCTTGTCCTTGTGCTGTTTTTGCATAGCCGCATTCGTCTTCTGAATGTCATCTAGAGTCTGAAAGATAAGAGTCAATTGATCTATTTGAGTTGGCCCAGATTGATAGGTGGGGTTGGGCCGAGGTTGAGGTGGCTGATATGGACGAGGAGCTTGTGGACGGGGTTGATATAGTGGTCTTTGATTCTGATTATTTTTCGCCCATAGGAAATTTGGATGATTCCGCCATCTAGGGTTATAGGTATTAGAGAATGGGTCATTCTAGATGGAGTTGAGGTCCTCGCAGGTTTGAGGAACCTCAGGAAAGTCAGAGTACGAGGGTTTAGAGTTCCCCCAACTAGAGTAGGTAGGATCGGAGTTTTCTTCGGTCCCACAGTCAGACGGGGGTGGATACGGGTCCATCCCCTGAGAAGATCGGTGATAGATGTTATTCACAGCTTCCCTCCCAGAGGGCGGCTGTGCAAATAGGTTTTGTGCAGAGGTGGCTCGCTGTAGATGTCGTGTTAGCTCGTCCACCTTCTTCTCAATGATAGATACCTTGTCCAACCGACTGGCCATCAATTCCAAGTTGACGGATGCGGACAGGCCCTGCGTCTCATGTGCTCCCCTTGGATTCATCGATGCACGGTTATTCGTTCGGTCGAATAAGCCCATGGAGTCATTATTGATAGAGTTCTCGCATATATTCTTGAGAATCTCCTACACAGTGTCTTCGTGTTGACCCATGATATTTCTTCCGCAGGTTGCCTTGACGAATAAGCAGATATCTTTACGGACTTCCTAGTAAAAAGACTGGACTTGTTCCCATTTAGGAACTCTGTGATGGGGGCACTTTCACATGAGATCCAGGAAATGGTCCCATGCTTCATGAAGTGGTCCTCCAGGCTACTGTGTGAAGTGTGTGCTCTGGTGTCGTAAGGCATTCGTTCGACCAATTGGGAAGAACTTTTTCGAAAGCTTAGATTGTAGTTCAACCCATGTGTTGATTGGACGTGTTTGAGTCTGATACCAGTGAGCTGCTTTGTCCATGAGAGAGAAGGAGAACATCTTTATGAGAAGAATATCTTGATTTTGGACATCTGCCCTGAAGGTTTGGGCTAGATGTTTGAGTTGTTTGATGTGCTGGAAGGGATCCTCGGAATTAAGCCCATGAAACTTTGGAATAGCATGAATCATGTTGGGCTTGAGTTTAGAATCAGGACCTCCAGCTGAGATTTGGACTCAAGGTTCAATCGCCACCGCAGTGGGATTATAGTGATCTCGCATCATAGGATGCTGCGGTGGGTTTACAAAGGCTTGAAATAAATCATTAAGGCGTTGAAGTTGGTTTTCAAGGTTATTCTCTTCTTCTACGGGTTGTGACATGATGATGGAAGAAGGAGAATTGGGTTTAGATGAATAAGAGGAGATGTCTATGTGATGGGGTTGCTGCACAGACACGGAAGTTGAGGCTTGGCCTCGACGGGAGTGAATCACTAAAGGAGGCCTCAAGGATGGTCTTAAGGACCTCCTACCGAACATGCACCGATGGTCTGAATGAGAGTAGAATGTGATGGACCCAATCAAGACACCCAAAAAATTTGGATGACTATAGAGGTTCGAGGCGGATGATACCCCTTAGTCAGAAAGCCGTCCACCTAAGAAATACCTGGGCAGCCAGAGAGGGAGAGTCCCGCAAAGACCCCTACACGGTAGAGCACCCCCACGAGTTATAGGGTTTCCCCCACCCGACCTCTCTTGTCACTGATGTTCCAGGTAGACGAGAATGGGGACTTTGACCTCTTAAGTCTACCAATTTTAATTAAGAGCGAGGGTGCTTAAGATTCCACTTGAACTTTAGATGTATTAAGTGCAACAAGTGATCTAATTTCAAGGTTGGTTGACCCAACAAGGGGGTCAACTTCACCTATTTGTCCTTTGAGAAGTTTTTAGGTCCCTTCTTTTAGGATTCAAGTGAGATTAAGAGCTTGCATTTTAGGGTTTTCTTGAATAGATCTCTTCAACCAAGGCTTAGGCACACCTCTTTTTGGAGAATTGATTCTTGCTTATGAAGGTGTGTCTCTAAAACCCTAAATTGAAATCATTAATTTGGCTCTAATCTTGGTCCAATTTAGTTTTCCAAAATATGGTATCTGGGGCTCAATCAAGAAGGTGGTAGCCCTAGTTACCTTAAATGGGTGCATAAATCAGTATTGTTGTTGAAATCAAATCAGGCA
The DNA here is from genome assembly GCA_037157565.1 of Thalassia testudinum. Classification (NCBI taxonomy): domain Eukaryota; kingdom Viridiplantae; phylum Streptophyta; class Magnoliopsida; order Alismatales; family Hydrocharitaceae; genus Thalassia; species Thalassia testudinum. The sequence goes on along the minus strand of JAZHRO010000022.1, from coordinate 32,380,152 downwards.
ACTTGGTGGATTAGCTAGGAATGTAAAGCAAGTAGCCCTAATTGATTTTATCTTTTTCTTCCTAATGAGGGGCTTAGGAGAAAGAGATTAATCAGAAATTACCTACCCTGGGCGTGTTTGATGTGCGACTGTCTTTCTTTGAATCTTCTTCCCTTGAAACAATCACAACAAAAAGAGATATATCAAGTTAGTACCAAATTAGAAATTGTAATCAAGATTTCTAAATCGCCCGTTGCTCTCCGGCAACGGTGCCAAAATGTTTGTCGTGCTTAATCGGGTTTTAAGAAGGTCGCGTTGTAGTATAGCCAAAAAAGCATTCAAAATAATTATAATTTTATTACTTGAATTTTAAAGTCCAAGGTTGAACTTAGGGAGCAAATTGAGGTTTAGAAATCAAGATCACAACTTAGAATTTAAAAGAACATGCAATAATCTCAATGTTATAGTGCAAAAAGATAGGAGTAAATGTAAGGCACAAAATACTAAAGGGACAAATGTATATGAATGAAGCTCAAAATTGGACGTCTGATTTGCGAATCAGACGTCTTAAAATGTTAATGCTACAGTGCTGTTCTTCTTTCTTTGTCTCTGCCGGCTACCTTTGACTTCAGTCTTTCTTCCTCTTTCTTTCTCTTCTTCTTTATCTTCCTTCTCTGTTCTTGGGCTTCTCCTTTCTTTCTTCTAATTTTACCTTGGCTTCTTTCTTCTTCAGCTTTGCTTGCCTTAGCCCTTAGCTTCCTCTGCCTTCTTCTTCTTCTTTGGCTTTCTTCTTTCTCTCTCTCTCTTGTCGCTGCCTTTCCTTTGCCTTCAGCTTCTTCTGCCTTCAGTTTCTTCCTTCAGCTTTGCTTGCTTCTCTTCTGACTTCTGCCTTCTCTGCTTCCTTGTCGTCTCCTTCTTCTTCCTTCAGATTCTCTTCTCCTCTTCGACCTGCAGAGCAAAACCTACTCTCTACCTGCGTGAACTCTCTTCTCTCTTATCTCTTGGGTTTCGCTCTCCTAGAGCCACACTTCTCGGGTAATCGGGTCGGGTATGTGCCCAAGACCAGGCCCACCAGCGTGTGGTGGTGGGCGAGGTGTGCTAGTTGGGTCGGGTCACCAGGTTCGCGGGGCGTGGTCGCAGACGAGGCGATTGGGTCGGGTGAGAGAGGGACCTCACCCCGTGAGTTGGAGACGAAGAGCCTATGGCAAGAAATCAACTTATGCAGGTGAAGCACCTCGAATCTTTCTGAGGTGGGACTGTCTTCCCACCCCCTTTGTGCGGCCTGCAGTAGAGAAGCTCTCTTTGATTGCAGTTGTAGCTATGGCCCTCGACACCAATTGGATGCCTGGAGATGTTTGCAAAGACTTTCCACGCAACGTGGGACTGTGACCTGGAGTGGGCACAGCTTGGAGCAGCTTGCAAGCAAGCTTCAAGCCTGGCGGCAATGGCGGAGAGCTCGTGGACCTGAAATCACCAAAATGGCCTTACGGTCGCGTTAAAATGCTCAGGGAGCTTCGCTAAGGCACGACGAGTGTGTAGGGGTGGTCGGCGTGGCGTGGGAATGCTTGTGGGAGCGTGCCTAGGGCACACTGCAGTTGTGTGTGTTGGTGTGTTCGGGGGTGTGTTTGGGTGAGTGGCGGAGTGATATAAGTGGGGGGTTATGATCAGGGAGTCGAGGTTGAGCTTATGGACCGGTCGGCGAGGAGGGAAGTGGTCTGTGGAGGTGGAGCGAACTCACCAGAGTTGGTGGCCGGAAGTGAAGGGGATGATGGTGGTGGAGTGCGGCAGTAGTTGGTTGAGGGAAATAAAGAGGGGGAAAGATTGTAGAGGGTAAGAGAGACTTATCTAGGAGGTGAAAAGACGAAGATGAGATGGAGGTGGCGTTTGGCACGTATTGCCGATGTCGGAGACGAAGGTGCTCATAGAGGATGGTCAACGAGGACGAAGGGGAGGTAGGGATGTCGGCAGGTGCTGCGCAACGCGGATGAACGTGAGGGAGAGGAACCTGCCACTAGTATTGTGGCTAGGCAACGAGGGAGAGTAGGAGAGGTCACCAGAGCTTGATGAGCAAGTTGGCTGGAGGAGAAGAGAAGAATTTGAGGGGGTTCTCTGACTGATTTCAAGCTTAGGAGATGCGGTTGTACTGGGGCTCCTTAAATAGCTCTTTAGAAGTCGATTTTGAGCTTGGAAGCCAAGCTTTCAAGCAAGGTAGGTTCGCCGACAATGGCAACTTGAAAGAGACCCAATCTCTCATGCGTTCGCATGAGAGATTGGGTACCAAGTAGGGCCTCAAATTGGGTTCACATTGGAGGGGATTTCTCAGAGAATCTCCCTTCCAATTTTGAAGGAGATTATCTAAGAAATCAGGGAGAAATCTCCCTTTTAAGCTCTTCGAAGTAGGATTCCTCCGCTATAATGGAAGAGGGACCTAATTGTAAAGAACAATGAAGAAGCTACAGGGGTTTCTGCAGAGGTTTTTGAAAGGTAGGGGTACAAATGTAATCAGGTTGGACTTATTTGCAAAGTAGGTCAAGATGAGTTCCCCTTAGGTCAAAATTTTGGTATAAACCTAATTTGGACCTAAGGAATCCAATGGTGAAGTTGTAGTTTGGCTTTGACCATGTTTGACTGGAAAATTTACGTAAAAATCTAATTTAGGGCAAATATATGTTTGAGACCCCATTCTAGGTCAAAATGGGTTCCAATGGCCAATTTGAAAGTTATAAACCATAAAGAATATTTTTCTATGATTTATAAAGGGTTTAGGTGAATTTTATCTTGACCATAATATTGTTTAATCAAATGGGTCTATTTTAGGGTTACAAGAAGTCATTTAATTCCCATAACTCACATGAGCCATTTTCTATCTGATTTAACCCACTTTTTATCTTGTTAAGACCTTTTTACCTGTGTTTAGCCCTTGCAAAAATCCGTTGTTGTACTACAATAGTAAAATTACAGTTTTACCCCTTGTTTCTTACTTTTCTCTCAGAAAGATTATTCAGTGAATTATGACCTCCATTTGATTATGTAGGAGCTTTTATTCTCTTCATTGTGTCAAAATGAGCTAGTTAGGGCTCATGATGGTGTTCCCATCAGAGCCACTTGATAATCTCCTTCTTGACCACTTCTCGCATATTTGGGTTTAATCTCCTCTACATTTGGTGAGAAGGGCGGGATCCATCTTCCAAAAATATTCTGTGATTGTAGTAAGATGGCTTGATCCCCCTAAGGTCATGAATGGTCCAACCAATTGCTTCCTTGTGTTCCTTTAACGCCTTAATCAATTTAATCTCCCGCTCCTTTGTTAATTTAGCACTGATAATCACAGGGAGCGTCTTATGTGGTCCTAAAAATTGATATTTCAAATTCTCAGGCAATGGTTTCAGTTCAAGCTGGGGCGGGTCGATGATTGAAGGTAAGGAAGATGCTGATGAAGACTCACCAAGAGGAAGAGGTTGAGAGTGAACAAAATCAATAACCTTTTCAGAAGATGGTAGGTTTGTCATAGAGGGTTGCGGGTCCAAATCATCATTAGAGGAGGAACTTTCAAATGCAGAAATCACCATACAAGTTTCAATATTCATATTATCGTCCTCAAGTTCCTCAATAAATCCACAATCCTTGAATTTGTTAATTGCCTTAAAAATATCCAATTTCATTCTTTGATCCCTAAAGACGATTTCCATGCTACCGCTTTCACAATTAATGTTGGCCTTGGCGGTAGCCAGGAACAGACGCCCCAAAATGATGGGTGTGTTCCTTAGATTCTCAGGTACATTCATGTCAAGGATAAGGAAATCTACAGGAAAATAGAAATCCTTAACCTTAACAATAACATCTTCAATAACACCTCGCGGATTTGTAATCGAACGATCCGCTAATTGCAACATTACTGAAGTCGGCCGAAGTTCACCTAATCCAAACTTCTCGTAAAGAGAAGTCGGAATTAGGTTAATGGATGCACCCAGATCCAGCAGTGCTCTATCAAAGGTGTAATCTTCGATGACACAAGAAATCAAAGGAGCACCTAGATCTCTCTTTTTCTGAGGGAGGTGGTGCAGGATAATAGAACTAGCCTGCTTGGAGAGCACCACCTTCCTCGAAATAGATTCTCTCGACTTACGCTTTTGTGTACATAAATTCTTTAAAAATTTTGCGTAAGCCGGTATATGTTTGATTGCGTCGAGGAGCGGGATATTGATCTCGACATTCTTGAAAATATTTAGAAGCTCCTCATTACTGTCAATAGACTTCTTCTTCCTTGATCTAATCAAGGCCTCAGGAAAAGGAACATGAGTCGGATCTTCAGAATCAGGTTCCTGAGCCTTGATTTCTTCTCCAGAGTTCTCCTTTCTCTCCTCAAGCTCTTCAGGATTCGGTAAATCAGAACAGTGTGATTGTTGATCCTGAGTTTGTTTACCATTCCTTAAGGTAATAGAATTAGCAGATGCAAATGGGTTTGGGTCTTGGGGAGGGTTAGGAAATATTGGAGGGGCTTCATTAGCCAAAAACCTTTGATTTGAGGAAGAATAAGAAGAGGAAGGACCCTGCTCAACCACCTGAGCATGTGCGTGCGGGTCCCTCTGATTCCCATACCCATGGGCTTGATTGCTTGGATTTTGGATATTACGTGGGTTGGGTATGGGTTGAGATGGTAGAGATCCGGGTTGATGAGAATTAGCAATGAACCCGTTTTGCAAGTTATCCAGTGAGGTTTTCATTTGCTGCATGAGCTGGAGTATAGATCCTTGCATCTTTACCATTTGTCGGTTCAAATCAGCTTGCCCTACGGGTTGACGGGCATTCCAAGTTGGCTGATTGACCTGATTCGGGGGCAACTGAGTGTAAACGTGACCTTGACCCATTGGTCGTTGTGGAGCATAGTTGCTGGGTTGAAATTGGGTCTGCTACCCCAGGTTTTTCCAGGAGAAGTTAGGGTGGTTCCTCCAACCCAGATTATAAGCATTGGAGTAAGGGTTGGACCTAACATTCTCCTGTACAGCGTAAACATCCTCATAGGGTGAGGATGGAAAGAAAGAAAGGGAGGGATCAGAGAAACTAGGATCCAAGGCCCCAGTTGGGAACCTGTGGGGTTCCGAATATTGCTGGCTTGTAGGTTGAGCCGCATTAAGTTGAGTCATGAACTCCCGTCCAGAAGGAGCTCGCGATGAATGGAATCCCGAATTCTGGGATTGAGTGGATCGAGAATTGTTCATTGAGTTTCCAGCCATCCACTCCTCCATTCTTTTAGTAACCAAGTCCACCTTATCATGTTTATTACAAATCAATTCCATATCTAATGAATGAGGGTTGTGGACTTCATTAACATTAGATTTAGGCTGCTGGGATTGGTTAAAAATATCCATGGAGGCATGATTGATTGAATTCTCGCTCATCTCCTCAAACAAATCGTGCGCGCTATCTGCGTCTTTGTTGAGGAAATTGTCTCCGCAAGAAGCGTCCACGTGATTTTCGAGTTACTTAGGCAACCCGTGGTAGAAGATCTGCACGAGTTGCCATTTTGGCACCTCATGGTGTGGACACCTCCGCAATAAGTCCTGGAATCGCTCCCAGGCAACATGAAACTGCTCCCCCGACCGCTGGGTGAAGGTAGTAATTGCCCGTCTCAAAGCATTGGAACTCCCGACAGGGAAGAATTTCTCCAGGAAGGCCGATTTCAAATCATTCTAAGTTGCAATTGGCCTTCATATAGTCCTATACCAATGAGCGGCTTTATCCTTAAGAGAGTAGGGGAAGAGCCTCATGATCATCTGCTCCTCATTCACGTTTCGTGCCTTTGTGGTCTAGACCAAAGTGGTCAAGTCCTCCAACTGCTGAAACGGGTCTTTAGAGCCAAGCCCATGGAAATGTTTGATCAGGCTTAACACCTGGGGCTTGATTTCTACGTCACCGGCAGGAATCTGGACGTCGGGACGTTCCCCGTAATTAGAAGGATCATAAAAATCCTTCAAGGGCTGAGTGCCTTGCATTCTCTGGAACCATTATTTCATTCTCTGCATTTGTTCCAGCTGCTTTTGAAATACCTTCTGTGGATCCTGAGGTAGAGGAAGTTGTTGATCGGCCATGGGATCAATTTGGCCAAAATCCAATCTACACCTCCTAGAATACTCTAGTGGTCCTTCCAATTGGGGATTCAATGACCTCCTTCCCAGCATAAACTAGGAAAAGGTCGGAAGGACTGGGGATAAGAACCCTGTAACACAACAAAACAAGCCTATCCTTAAGTAGGGTAGCCTAAGGATCTATAGACTCTCAGAACCTACCTTAAGATTATATACGATTTACTCTACTTGCGTCTGCTCAATCCAACCAGTTAGGAGGGACTGGGGAGAAGGTTCTTCTTTTGGCTTGCGCCTCCAGTTCCTAGTGTACCCCCCAGCCACGGTCGTTTGGCGCTACTCCCCTAGCTAGACATCAGATTGATCAGTACAAGCAGGTTAATCCTAAACAATCTCAGACTGGACCCCAAAGAGCGAATTAGTCCTTAAGGCCAACGTCTACTTGATTTTATTTAGGCTTGGGATTGTAGTGCTTATGGAATGTGGTGGGCCCCTAAAATGGGTTGTGCCCTTAATGATCAATTGAATATGTGTGAGTGCATGCTATTGACGTGACTAAACTCGATCGTGTTTTAACAGTTAATTACGTCGTAGTATAGGTGATCAAGCGTCGTTAACAAATAGAAGTTTTATTACTCGAAAACGGAAGTATCCGAGGTCAAACACATGGAGCAATTGGAATTTACTACTAATCTCAAGAATGTAATTGAACACTTTAATTACTCAAAACTTTAATTCAAATGTAAATGCATGAGTTTGAAAAGCAATTATGGTAAAAAGAAAGAATTGGACGTCTGATCATGAGATCAGACGTCTTAAAAGATGTCTCCCTTCTCTTCTTCTTTGTGCTTCTTCTTTCTCTGCAGTATCTTTGCTTCTTTCCTTCTTATTTTCTTCTTCCTTACTTCTTTCTATTTTCTTCTGTCTTCTTTGCTCTATGGTTTCTCTCTCTCTGCGGGTCTTCTTCTTCTTCCTTGGCTCTGCTTCCTTTGCTTCAGTTCCTCTTTTTTCTTTTTCTTGTCTTCTATTTCTTTTCTTCTTTAGTTCTTCTTCTGCGAAGGCTTCCTTACTTCTTCATTTCCCTTGGCGATTCTTCTTCCTTTCTACCTTGCCTTTCTTCCTTGGCAGAGCCTCCTTCCTTCTTTCTTCCTCTGCTCGTAGTGGCTAAGTGTTGGCTGCACTTCTTCCTTCCTTCCCTGCACAACCACAGCAAAGCAAAACCTAACCCTCTACCCACACCCGCGCGTCTCTCTCTCTCTGTAAACCACTCTCAGCACGCTCTCCTAGAGCCGGGTAAATGGGTCGGATCGCATGCCCGTGACCAGGCGCACCGACGTGAGGGTGGTGCGCGAGGTGTGCTCAGGACAGGGTCGGGTCGGATCGCGCCAGATCCGCGTGGTGAAATCGCGGACAAGGCGCGGTGAGATAGGTGAGGGACCTCACCCCAGGTGCGTTCGGAGGCATTGAGCCCATATGACAAAAGCCATTTAAACCACTCCACCTCTTTGTGAGTTCACGATGTGAGACTAATTGCTCCCCCTCTACGTTGCGCGCGCCCACAGAAATCTATCCTTCAATTGCCACAGCTGCGGACTTCGCAGCGTCTCTTGCTTGGTCAGATAGCTTCGCAATGCCTCCTCGAGTTAGCTGCACCTGGAGCCTTGAAGTTCTGAGGCCTGGAGCAAGCGTGGAGCTTCTTCGAGTCGCCGTCAATGGCGGTAGGGGCTGGGAATCTGTCAGACACGAAAAGAGCCTTGCGGTTTAATCAGATCACCGGGGGACCTTCGCCTTGTCACGGCGAAGGTGAAGAGCAAGGTGGCAGGCTGCAGGGCCTAGGCCGGATGGATGGGTGAGTTCGGGGGACTGTTGTGGAGGCGTAGAGGGACGGTGGATGGGCGGATGTTACTTAGTGAGGTGAGGCGGAGGTTATGTGATGGTCGGCGAGGCATGTGGGGCTGCGGAGCGACGGGAGCGCCTCGCCGGAGGGTGGCCGGAGATGAGGAAGGTGACGGTGAACAGTGGCGGTCGAGAGGTTTTGGATGAAATAAAATGTGGGGAATGAAAGAAGGGATAGAGGAGAATGGTTTTAACCTAACTAAAGGGACGAAGGGGACGAGGAGGCAGACGGTAGTGCCTGCTGTCGCCGAAGAAGAAGATGCCCAGTGGAGGAAGACGGCGGCGACGACAGGGCTAGGGCAGCGCGCGCGGGTGTTGCGCGACGCGGAGGAGGATGAGGAAGACGACTCTGCCACTGGTTTTGTGGTAGAGCGAAGAGGAAGGGGAGGGGGGCTCGCCAGAGCTCGCTGGACACCTTGGCCGGAGAAGAAGGAGAGGAATTTGAGGTGGAAATCCGGCCAAGTCAAGTTGAGGAGGTTCGGCTGGAGTTAGGGTTTAATTTATAGGTTCTTGGCCGTGATTTTGGTGTGTGGAGGGCAAGCTTCTAGCCACCGACGTCTCGCTGGAGATGGAAGGTGGTTAGATACCCAAATCTCTCATGCGTTCGCACGAGAGATTGGGTGCAAATTTGGGATCAAGATCAGGCTTAGATGGAAGGGGATTCCTCAGAGAATCTCCCTTCCAATTTTGGGAGGGGATCTCTGAGGGATCAGAGAGTATTCCCTCTCTAATCCTTGCCGGAGAAGGATTCTCTGCCCAATAATGGTGGAGGGACCTGATTGTAAGATTGGCGAGGAAGCTAGGGGGTTCTATGTGATGGTTTTCAAAAGATAGGGACCAAAATGTGATTAGGTGTACTAAATTGCAAAATAGGTCAAGATGACCTTCCCTTAGGTCCAAATTTTGGTAAAAACCTAATTTGGACCTAAGGAATCCAATGGTGGAGTTGGATTTTAGGTTTGACCATGTTTGATTGGATATTTTGCGTGTAAACCCAAATTAGGTCAATTGATGAGCTAGGACCCTATTCTAGGTCAAACTAGGTTCCAAAGGCCAAATTGAATGTTCTAAACCCTAGGGGATATTTTTCCATGAATTTTAGAGGATTTACTTGATTTTTATCCTGACCGGAACCTTATTGAATTAAGCGGGTCTGTTTTAGGGTTACCAGATGCCATTTAATTCCTGGATTGCACATGAACCCATTTCTGATTGAATCAACCCACTTTTTATCTCATTTAGACCATTTGACCTATGCTTTGTCTCTGGGAAATCCCGTTTATGTACTTCAATGGTAAAATTGCAGTTTTAACCTTTATTTCATGTTTTCTTTTCAGAACACTTATTCCTTCAATTAAGCCTTCTTCTAGGTCATGTAGGAGCTTTTACTCTCTTTATTAGGTCAAAATAAGCTAGTTATGGCTCATGATGAGGCTCTCATCACATGCACAACTAGGATTTTTAAATAAGATTATTTATGATGAGTAGATTTTAAGGTTTAAATATTGTTTAAGTAGCTTTTAGGGTTTAGAATTAGGTTTAATTCAATCAAGTTTGAGGCAAACCAGGTTTTCAAGCACGGATGAAGATCACTTTCCTTTTGAAATAAACGATAAAGTGGAGTGCCTGGTATGAACCTAAATTGAAAATCCTAAGGGGAAGCTACTTGGTGAGTTGATTTTAGGTTAAGTGGTGTGGCCCAAACAACTCAAGCAATTGGCCACAATTGTACCACTGAGTTAGGCACACAAAGTGATTGACCTAGACTAATTTCTATTCTTTTATATGTTGATTTTTGTGTACCGATTCCACATATCAGAATCTGGTTGAGTAGAAGAAAATCAATTAAGTTATGTTCCTTAAATGTGCGTGTATGTTGTGTGTATGTTTGATTTATTCCATAAAAGTATCTTTTTGTTGATTTTTTATATGCGAGGGTGAAATGAGTGTGGGTGGAAATCCAAGCAACCAGACTAATCCTAGGATTTATGCAAACACCTAGGTTAATTGGAGTTTGTATTAATGTGGTGAAATGAAATCTATGGAGGGGGTAAAATGGGGAGCACTTACAGTCATCTTCAATTGCACTTTACTCCAATCTACTGCTTGACGATTCCCTGATCGAGGTATCTGCAAAACAATAGACAAGAGATAAAGTAAGTTAGAAAACGGTAAAGTGCACGAAATGCGAAAAGAAGATCGAAAAATCGTTACCTCCCCGGCAACGACGCCAAAATGTTGATGGCGGAAAACTACGCATTCGCAGTTGGATTCGAAAACCCATCGTTGTAGTTCGAGTCGCGAAGAAATCCGTTCAACAGATAAAATTTATACCGAAAAATCCATAAAGAAGTTTCGGGTCGAACATAGGGCGACTACGTCGATCTCAAAATCCACAGTTATATTTTTTTTGTATTTTTGTTTAAAAGGTGAAATAATAACAAAGGAATTGATATAAACAATAGGAGAGAGAGAGAGAACAATCACTTGATTTTGAATAATGTTTTACAACTAAGAAAGAGGGAAACTATTACAATTAGAAAGCGGAAAATTCTACTCTAGAAAGCGGTAAAAGAAAGGAGAGAGAAGTTATCCTCCTCGACGAATGCTTGGAGGACGAGCCGGATGGAGGCGACGCCAGGAAGATGGAGGACAAGGTGGGAGGAAGGAGGACGAAGTCGGAGGAACGGGAACGAGGTAGCACGTCATCATCGTCGTGGGATCCACTTCCGGAACGGGGGCAAAAACTTGGTTTTAGCTCTTGAGGAGCATCCCGGGTGTGGACAAGCCTCTCTTAAGCTTTGGAGAGGGAGAGAGGAGAAGAAAGGGATGAGAAATATGTGAGGGTCGTAGGGCCTTTTATAGGTGAAGATTGAAGGGGGTACAAAGGTCATTTCACTTAAAAACATTAATTCTGGACTTTTAGTGATGGATTTATCCATCACTAAAGGCCTAAACGTGGCTGAAGAACCACACGCACACGTGCCTCCTCGCCTTCGGCTGCCTCAACACCCGCGCACAATCTTGCCTTATCAGCCGTCCGATCGTCAGATCGGATGGCTCAGATCACTTCTTGCCAGCGCTTCCTCGCCTGCCTAACACTTGATCGTGCATTCGATCGCGCGTGAACGTTGCGTGTCGACTCGTGCGTTCATCCGATTGGACAATCTGGACTGTAGATTTCCGATTGAGCAGTTGTGATGGCACGCCCGCGCGTGAGAAGGGGATGCCACTCTGCGATTTGAACCCTTGTCTCTTGCCTACGTAGCGCCTTAATCGCTGCGCTACATGTGCGGTTGAGGCGCGCTGGTGATTTTGTGCACAGTCGATCTCGACCGTTGGATCTGCATCCGACGATCGAGATCAGGTGTTGATTATGCTTTTAGATGAGGAGAGGCCCTGGATGAGCAACTACGTGGCACATTCTCGGCCGTTGGATGGGCATCCAACGACAGAGATTCATTGAGCGGGTGAAGAAGAGCTGCGGCCGGTGCTGGGCGGCTGTGATGGCACCACGTGCGCCATCATGTCTGTTCATTTTCGTTGAATTGTAGTTGGTGCTACGAATGTTGGATTGGACCGATTTTTGTGCCGTTAGACTGCAATTGTCGATCCAAACCCATCAGTATGGTCGGATTTGTTATCTAAGGTGTGGATTGACACCATCTTGGCCTTTGATCTCTGACCTTCCTTGAATTATATCTGATGCTACGGAAGTCCGATCAGGGAGATCTTGGAGTCGCTGAACTCCAATCGTCGCCCTGATCCGGCCAGTACGGTTGGATCTTTGATCCTTGGCCTCGATTAAAAGTCGTCCTGTTACCTAACCACAAAAAGAGAAAATTAACCTAACTTTTACACAACCTAACATAAAAGCAAGATGATGCATGTTATCCAATATTTGTAGTGTATGATGCAACTATAATATTAAGAACATGCATAAATAGACATTTTAGGCTGTTCAGATGCATACGCATCATGTTACCTCGTGAGGAGAAGGAAAGCTACGGAAGAAGAAGAGGAAGCTAAAGAAGAAGACCTGAGCAAAGAAGAAGGCAGAAGAGGAGGGTCGAAGAAGAAGAGGAAGAGAAGAAAGAGTAGCCAAAGAAGTACCAAAGAAAGAAAGGGAGCAGCCAAGGAAAGAAGAAAGAAAGAAAAGCACTGTAGCAATTGCATGTTTAAGACGTCTGATGGCTTAAAGAGACGTCTGACTTAGGGCATTGGTGTAGGTATTGTTGAGATATTTGAGTCCTAAGTCAGACAATTGATGGTACTGTAGCATTATTGATAATCTTGATACATATATATCTCTATTGAGTAATTGGTGATCTAAATCACCATTGTTTTGCTCTAGGATTCTTTTTACTATGTCAAATTATTGTTAAACTCATTTTTTATATTGATAATCAATTTTGAGTGATTCTTATTTATTGCATAGCATTATTTGGTTTAAATAATTGTGCTCAGTTATGTTATTCATCGAGATTAGTGCGTGAATTCCATATTTGCTCCCAACGAACGACCTCGGACTTCATTTTTGATATTCGAGTATAAATATTATTTGTTTTTCGCACTGATTCGATCTATACTGTAATGCTACGATTTTGAAACCCATTTCAAAGCGACTAACAAAAGTATCCAGAACCATACGTAGATGCTATCCATAATACGCCTGATCCCGAGAGTAGACTAGTGCATCGTCAATGAACACTACCACAAACTGGTCTAAATACAGCCTAAAAACATGGTTCATCAGATCCATGAAAGCAGTGGGGGTCTTGGTCAGCCCAAACGGCATGACCAAGAACTCGTAGTGTCCGTACTGAGTATGGAAAGCTATCTTGGAGACGTCGGTCTCCTTGATCCTCAGCTGATGGTAACCTGACCTTAGATTTATCTTGGAGAACACAGTGGCATCTCTCAGTTGGTCGAAGAGGTCGTCAATACAAGGCAGTGGATACTTGTTCTTGACGGTGACCCGGTTCAGTTGTTTGTAGTTGACACAAGGTCGAAGGGTACTGTCCTTCTTCTTCACGAACAAAACAGGGGCTCCCCATGGGGACACACTGGGCCTCACAAAGCCCTTCTCCAACAAATCCTGTAACTGAGACTTGAGCTCTTGTAGCTCAAGTGGGGCCATCCTAGTTGGTGCAATAGAGATGGGTTGGTCCCCTGTACAAGTGAGATCTCAAGCTTGATCTCACACTCAGGCGGTAGTCCTAGCAGCTCTTCTGGAAAGATGTTGGGGTACTCGCAGACCATCGGGATACTCTGTAAGTCCCACGGGGCTAGGCTCTACTACAACACAAGCTAGGAAGCCCTCACACCCCTGGCTCAGTAGCTTCGGGCAATGAAGCGTAGAGACGCATCTAAAACCTTCATCTACCGACTGGCCGTGGGACTCAAAGGGCGGAAGCTCCGGTATGGAGAAGACGATCTTCTTCCCAAAATAGTCCACCAGAGCATGATAGGTAGATAGCCAGTTCATCCATAGAATCACGCCAAAGTCCTCTATTGGGATCATGATTAGGTCAGTGGGAAGATTGTGTCCCCCTATAGCGACCTCGCAGTTTATGAAAACCCCCTCTGCCACAAACAACTGTCCACATGGGTCTTTAATTCAGAACGAAACCTCTAACAAAGTACTATTTAGCCCCATACTAATGGCAAAACTCGTGGAGACAAAAGAGTGTGTGGCATCAGAAACGAAAAGTAAGTAAACTAGTCTGCCAGAAATTGTAACCATACGTACCACTACGAGGCCTGATGCTCTAGTGTCTCTGTGAGTCAAGGCGTTGACACGCCCCTCAGTCCTGGGTGCAGAAGGAGCAACCATGCTTTGGATCAGGCAAGCAGCAGTTGGTTATACCCTCCTTGTGACTACTATCCTCCCCCTCATGCCTAGTAACCATGGCTGCTAGATTGACCTCCAGCACTCGGTGTTGGGAGCATCTGGCATGCTCCGGCCCTAGATGGGCAGTCCCTCCTCATGTGGCCAGGCAGGCCACACTGGTAGCAGAGAGGGGCACGACCTCCTCCCTCAGTCTGTCCTTGCTAGTAACTGGGTGGAAGGTGTCGCCTCCCTTGGCATCTCTGGGAGTGATCGGGTTGGTAGGGCCTCTTTTGGCTTCCTCTGGCTTTCCTGACACTGTGGTGACTCCTCTGTCCCATGGGAGACTCCCCCTCTGCCCCCTCAGAAGAGGCAGGAGGGGGTGGTGGAGGTGGCGGGAGTTGAAACTCCTCCCGTACGATCTCTCGAATCAACTGGATGAGGTCCTGGGCTTAGACACACTGAAGGAGGGGCGAGGCAACACTGGTCTCAGGTCTGACACGATTGCCCCCACGCCCACGCCTGCGGCCTATCCCACGAGCTCCTCAACGAGGTATCTCCTACAAGGAGATTGAAGAAAATGGATAGGAACTGTCAACGATACTAGGTTATAGAAAGAAATAAGACTCGGAAGCGAAGATCAAGATAACACGTTGTGATGGCTATCCTAGCTACAGGCACATGAGTGGTTACTTCTAGACCATTTGGTTCATTTCTTGAGACGACCTTACTTTGATACCATCTTGTTACGACCCAATCCCGACTCCTACAGAACCTGAGAACGGTCCGCCTCGACTAAATCCTAAGACCCAGTCGTCCAACGAGAAATAACCAAATGCATAAAACATTCCACAACCACAGATGCAATGTAACTAAGCGGAAATAGATAATAGACATTAATGGAAAATAGAATAAAATAACTTAAAGATATTACATGCCATAAGTGGAATAGAAAATGTTCACTGACATAGCCATCACATGAAACGGAGAGAAACATAATAGAAATAGGTATCACATGCTAAAAGTACTCACTACTAACAAGAAGGCTCTGAAACAAAAAGAGAGAAAGAACAATTACAGCTGGGCTCAGATGGGCCCAACACCCTCTGCAGTCGGTGGCGCTGGCTGCTTAACTCCCTGACCTGAACATGGTTATATAATTCCGGGGTCAGCTAACGTTGGGTAGAGTGGTGTATATATATCATTTACATGCAATTAAACATAAAGGAGCAAGCAGCGAACTAACCATACAATTTTCAGTTATGTATTATTATTTGTTTCTGTTTAAAATCATCTATGTGTTTCTGATTCGATTTCTAGTAAGAGTCCACAACATTCTTAATCCACTTGTTCCCTAAGGGAATGATCTTGATTGCAGTTTTCCTACGATGCAAGATGTACACGTGGCACTCTCCTGACCGGGAGAGCACCCCGTGGTAATCCTACACCTAGTCTACCACCCTGGGGTCATGGCCGCAACATAACGGTGACTACGGCGCGCGCGATAAGCGCACGGGTAGTTACTCCGTACTGGCACGCGGTTAGTCGTTTCCTCTAACGGGTATGCCCAAACATACAACACAGAATGGAACAGGGGCCACACCCCTCAACAGTCTGCGTACCCTCGCCCGGCTATCCTGGTTTGCCTAGTGGGCCTATTAAGAGTCGATGTAGGGTGGCCATTCCTAACCCTAAGTCCCAACCGAAGGGCGGCTAGCTCCCCCTTACACTAAAGTGACAGTCGCTCTCCTCGGTACCAGGTACACGAGGGCCAGCTCACTTCCCATACTCAAGTCCATACCACCAACCAGCCCGTAGGCAACATGTTCCATCATACATCCAATATTCATTTCAGTATACTTGAGTTCTTTTCCTAATTCCCTGTAGGGTTTATGCATCATACTCATCTCATTTCATTTACGGCATGTATCACTATTCACATTCTGGTTCTTAATAGTATAATAGGTAGCTCATGATTTAATAAATTAAGCAATCACCACATCACTTAACTATTCAGTTGCTAGCAGTAAAGACTTTAACATGCATTTTAGAGTATAACAGCGTGGTTTAAGTAATGTACATTCATCTTTCTCAGCCCTAGGGTTTATTTCATATCCTAGGTTTCAACCACATAATTCTAATATAGCATGTACTTTAATCATTTAAATCACAGTATTAGAGATGACCACTCTACCAGGGTATACGGGTGGAATGGGGGCTCATACGATAGATCCCGACATCTTCGCGGGTCCCAGGTACACTATGGACTGGAGACTTACAACATTGACCAGCATGTCAAACGAGCGCAAAATATCATAGGCATGACACTAACACATTGAACGCTCCGAGTTGCTACGCTAATGTGTTTGGTTTCGAAAACCTATCGTTGTAGTATGAAAGCGAAGAACTCGTGTTCAACAAATAAAATTTATACCGGAATGGAAATCCTGAGTCGAACTCAGGGAGGCGGACGTTTGATTTAAAAATATGTGTTTGATTTATTTGTCACGAAGTAATTTAATTGACTAGCAACTATCTATCTATTGACACTAAATAGAAGAGAGAGAGAATGAGAGAGAGAGAGAATATTACAAACAAAAATCAAAAAGAGATGTAGAATGAACATGGAATTCATTATCAGAAGATTGTTCATTACACTAAACATTACGACTAGAAAGCGGGGAAATGATTACACTAGAAAGTAGCAAATCTATTCTAGAAAGTAGTAAATCTACTCTAGAAAGTAGTAAAAAGAATGGGGAGAGAGATATCCTCCTCGACGGTCGCTTGGAGGATGAGCCAGACGGGACGACGCCTGGACGAAGGAGGACGAAGCAGGATGAAGGAGAATGAAGCGGGAAGAACGGGAACGAGGCAGCATGTCGTCGTCATCACGGGATCCGCTTCTGAAAGGGGGACGAAAATTTGACTTTATCATGTGAGAAGCATCCCAAGTGTGGACAAGCTTCTCTTGAGCTTTGGAGAGGGAGAGAAGAGAAGAAAGGGATGAGAATTTCGTGTGGAGGGGGTCTCCTTTTATAGTTGCAAGGAGTGAGGGCAATTTGGTCATTTTAATTTGAAAAACATTAAATCAGGAGTCTTTAGTGATGGATAAAACCGTCGCTAAAGCCCCATCGTGTGTGTAGTGGGGCACCCCCACGTGGCCGCTCACCTCCTCGCGCATAACACATGCTCCACGATCTGCGAATCATAGCCATCCGATCGTGAGATCGGACGGCTTAACTTGCCTCTCCACCCGCTCCTCAATGCGCGCTCGTGCGTGTAATGGCACATCACGCGCGGCATGCGATACGGCGTGAGCACAATTGTGTGCGCTCGACTGCTCGATTGCGATTGAGCGGTCAATCGCGCCCGCTCACCCGCGTCTGCTCGTCCGCTCCTTGTGATTCGAACGCTCGCCGCTCGCTCGTGATAAGGCCTCCACTCGCTGCGCTACGGAGGGGAAATAGGCGCGCGGGTGTTTTGAGGTGCGGCTGCCCACAGCTGTCGGATAGCGATTGTGCGGTCCAGATCTAACGCACAATAGAAGGGTGCGGTGCTCTTCAAGATCAGCTGGGCCGGTTTGGGCGGCCGAGATGACGCCACGTGGCGCCATCTTGGCCGTCCATCTTATGGATGATGTAGATCGTGCCACAGTTGTTGGATTGAGTCGATTTTTGTGCCATTAGGCTGCGATCGTCGATTAGAATTCATCCATGTGGTTGAATTTGTCATTTGAAGTGTAGATTTACACCATCTTGGCCCTTGATCTTCTAGGGTTCCCCGATCTCTATTTGATGCTACAGATGCTGATTAGGGTGATCTTGGAGTCGTTGAACTTCAATCGTTGCCCTGATCACATCTATACGGTTGGATCTTTGATCTGAGGCCCTGATAAAAAATTTGCCATGTCCATGAACATAAAAGGAGACAATTAACCTCCATTTTATTCAAACTAATCTAAATGCAAGATGATGCATGTTATGCAATATTTATAGTATGCAATGCAATTCTATGCTTAAGAATATGCATAAATAGACATCTTATGCAATGTAAACATGTTTACATCACACCCCCATGCCTATCTTTTACTAGTTCTTAGCAAAAACTATATGATATTTATAAAAGAATCAGGTTGGATTATTTGGGCTTGAGTTATTTTCAATCATTAAGAAAATGTTTACTTAGGATCTAAACTTTCAAAGACACAACAGTGCCCGAGTATCTGCCAAAATGCAGACCACCTCAAGCCCTTGCCTTATTCAAAGAAAAATTTCTTTTTCTCTTTTTTCTCTTTTCTAATTTTTTTGGATTTTCAAGTTTTAGGGTTTAAGAGTGGCTTTCTACGGTTATTCAACTCACCCAAGATTTGATGAGAACCATAAGTTCTAAGCATCTTATTGTGAATGTGATAGACTCGTTGATCGGCAGTAAAAACGGACTTCGGATTTCTACACCTCTAGGTGACCTTAAAAAGAGAATTCTGCCTAAAGGTGTATCTTTACAACCGGTAGCTTTCTCCCTACTTTTATTTTTACGGGGTCAACACAAGGGTGGATCCAGTGTATATCTCCCTGGTTTATTCTACTTCTCAGCTTCCTTTTAAGTGTTTTGGGATTTTTCAGTGCATTTATTGAGTTGGGTTCTGGACAACCGATCGATGAGCTGTTACCACCGACAACTTGCCAGCCATACTCGTGCGGCGAAGTATGCTTATTTCTTTTTTTCTTTTCTCCTTTTTTTTTCTTTTCTTTTTGACTCTTTTTTTTTTTTAAGTAGGTGGCTTCCTTGGTCTAAGATTTACTTAAAGGCAGCAAAAAGAGAAAGGTCCAGTGACTGGGCTCTGGACAACCTACCTATGGACTGTTACCCACGATAACTTGCCAGCCATATCACCATAGAAGGTTCATTAGCTACCCAATTTCCATTAGAATCGTCGAACAACGAGTCAGTGACAAGATAGTGTGTAGATGCTTAAAACTCAAAATTCTCTCAAATCAGAGGGTGGGTTGATAAGAAGTGTACTTATCACCCAAACTTATTTACTTCAATTAAAATATAATTCAGGTTGGCGAGGACTTGAAAAACAAATCCACATTTTAGTGGATACATGGGCTGATTAACTCCAAAGACCTGAAGGGTCTTTGTGTTCAGATCATAATGTAGTATTTCCTAAGATTGAAAATTTTCTTAAACCCAAGTTCTCTTTCCTAATTCCAAATTTTTTTTTATATAAAAGAAAATAAAACAAATCTACGGAGCTGACGAATAAATTCAGAGATGAATATCCACTCCCCCATGCCTATCTAATGCAATGTCCTCATTGTATTAAAAAGACATAAAACAGAGTGGAATAGAGTAGAAAGCACCTGTTTGCGCGGCTAGATCGTGTTTTAATAATTAATGCGTTGTAATATAGACGAAATTTCTGCGAAAACAAATAAAGATTTTATAACTCGAAAATCAGAGTATCCGAGGTCGAACACAGAGAGCAATTTAAGTACTTTCAAAACTTGAGAACACAACCTTTTAAATGAAAATAAGTGTATCCGAGTTCAATGAGAATTATAAAAAGAAATTGCTCAGAGAAAATAAAAAATGGACGTCTGATACAATATCAGACGTCTTAAAATGAAGCTCCTTTTCTTCCTTGATGCTTCTGTTTCTCTCCCTCTATTTCTTTTCTTCCTGCGACCAAGGTCTGACGTTCTTCTTTCTTTTCCTTTGCCTTCTTGAGTCTTCGTCTGCCCCTTGTCTTCTTCTTCTTCAGTCTTCCTTGGTTATATTCTTCTCTACCTTGCCTCTCTCCTTCCTTCTTTCTTCTGTTTCCCTTTGGCGTTTCTTCTTCTCTGCCTTGCCTCTCATCCTTGGCTATAGAGCTTCCTTCCTTCTTTCTTGCAGCAGCTAAGAACCTGTGTCCTGCACACACTAGGCACAGCAAAACCTATCCCTCTACCCGCACGTCTCTCTTTCTCTATGTAAACCACTCTCAGCACGCTTCCCAGAGCCGGTTAAACGAGTCGGATTGCGCGCCATGACCAGGCGCACCGGTGTGAGGGTGGTGCGCGAGGTGTGCTCGGGACAAGGTCGGGTCGGGTCACGCCAGATCCGTGAGGTGAAACCACGGATGAGGCGCAGTGTAGTGGGTGAGGGACCTCACCCCAAGTGTAACTGCAGGCGAAGAAACTATTTCACAAAAACAATTTAAAGGGTGTGCGTGTGTCATGGCTTACTGATGTGGGACTAAAGCCCACTGTTGTTCTTCGCACGTCCGTAGCTGATCGCGCCTTCAATTCCTCAACTGCGGGCTCTGTTGGCTTCACCTGCTGGGTCAGCACCCTTTGCTCGACCTCCCCGAATTCGCAGCACCTGGAGCCTTTCGGTCCTGAAGCCTGGAGCGAGCTTGGAGCTTCATCGAGTCGCGGCGGTAGGGGCTGGGAACCTGTCAGACACGAAAATGGCCTCGCGGCCTAATCAGATCACCGGGGAACCTTCGCCGTGTCACGGCGAAGGTGATAAGCTATGTGGCAGGCCGCGGGGCGGCCTAGGCGTAAGTGCCTAGGTCACTCTGCGGCCAGACGAGTGGGTGTGTTCGGGGGGTTGCTGTGGTGGTGTGGCGGGGCTGTGGATGAGTGGAGGGTGCTCAGTGAGATGAGGCGGAGGTTATGTGATGGTCGGCGAGACGTGTGGGGCTGCGGAGCGACGGGAACGTCTCGCCGTAGGGTGGCCGAAGATGAGGAAGGTGGCGGTGGACAGGAACGGTCGAGGGTCGATTGAATGAAATAAAGTGAGGAAATGAAAGAGGGGAAGATGGGGGACTTATCTGGACTGTTGGGAGAGAACGGGGGCAGCGAAGTCAGACGGCTCGTAGTTGCCGTCGTCGGAGAAGATAACCCTGAGGGAGATGATGACGATGAGGAAGAGGTCGGGGAAACGTGCGCTTGGTGCGGCACGACGCGGGAAGATGAGGTGAAGTAGACTCTGCTGCTGGTATGGCAGCAGAGCGACGAGAAGGAGGAGAGGTAGTCGTCGGAGCTTGCGGGTTCCTTGGCCAGAGAGAGGAGAGAAGAAATTTTGAGGATTCTACGGCCAAGACAAGTCTGAGATCTCGCAGAGGGTCGGA
The DNA here is from genome assembly GCA_037157565.1 of Thalassia testudinum. NCBI lineage: Eukaryota > Viridiplantae > Streptophyta > Magnoliopsida > Alismatales > Hydrocharitaceae > Thalassia > Thalassia testudinum. The sequence goes on along the minus strand of JAZHRO010000022.1, from coordinate 32,359,241 downwards.
GGTCTTTTTATAGGTGCTGGCCGAGCTTTCTGGTGCGTGGAGGGCAGGCTTTTGGCCACCGCTGTCTCGCCGGAGAAGGAAGGTGGTTTAGATCCAAATCTCTCATGCATTCGCACAAGAGTTTGGAAAGAAATCAGAGATCAAGATCGGGCTTAGATGGAAGGGGATTCCTCAGAGAATCTCCCTTCCAATTCTGGGAGGAGATCTCCGAGGGATTTGAGCGTATCCCCCCGTCAACCTCGCCGGAGAAGAATCTTCCCCAATAATGGTGGAAGGACTTGATTGTAAAAAATGGCGAGAAAGATAGGGGGGTTATTGTGATGGTTTTCAAAAGATAGGGACCAAAATGTGCTTGGGTATACTAAATTGCAAAGTAGGTCAACATGACCTCTCCTTAGGTCCAAATTTTGGTACAAACCTAATTTGGACCTAAGGAATCCAATGGTGAAGTTGGATTTTAGGTTTGACCATGTTTGACTAGACATTTTGCGTAAAAATCCAAATTAGGTCAATTGATGAGCTAGGGCCCTAATCTAGGTCAAACTAGGTTCCAGAGGCCAATTTGAATGTTCTAAACTCTAGGGGATATTTTTCCATGATTTTTTGACGATTTAATTGATTTTTATCCTGACCGAAACCTTGTTGAATTAAGCGGGTCTGTTTTAGGATTACTAAATGTCATTTAATTCTTAGATTGCACATGAACCCATTTCTGATTGATTCAACCCACTTTTTATCTCATTTAGTCCATTTGACCTATGCTCTGTCTCTGAGAAATTCTGTTTATGTACTGCAATGGTAAAATTGCAGTTTTAACCTTTATTTCATGTTTTCTTCTCAGAACACTTATTCCTCCAATTAAGCCCTCTTCTAAGTCATGTAGGAGCTTTTATTCTCTTTATTAGGTCAAAATGAGATAGTTATGACTCATGATGAGGCTCTCATCAACACCTGAATTGCGTGAATGTCGGGTCCGCTCTGAGATAAAAGCTAAAAAGAACTGTATACGTGCTGAATTTAGTGCCTTCAGCTAGTCACAATATACAAAGAAGAGAAATAAAGAATTCACAGGTGCAGGTTAGAATCAGAATAAAAAGATGAAACCTCTAACCTGCCAGCAGAGGTCCACAGATGTGGACCAGATTGTGGTGCAGACTCATACCCCATAATCGAGAATATCTCAGGTTCTGGATAAAAATTACCCAAAATCTAAAATCAGTATGCAAGTGGGGTTGGGCATGCGATTTATGAGGATGTAACCCAAGACCAAAAAGTCAGGTTACAAAGAAATCAAGCTCAAAAGGATAATTATTGAATGTGTGCCTGGGTTCGACATCCTTAGAACAAATGTCATAAGGGTCCTGGTTTGATGGTTTTAGCTTAATAGGAACCCTTCGACTCAGTTTCTACTTCCTCCGGAACTTTCTTCCCAAATCAAAATTTCTCGACTCCTATCCTCCTCATTCAGCATGTCAAATTCCAGGACCTCTTGCATATTAATCACCCCGTCTGAAATCTCCAAGTCTAAATGATGTGGCTGAATCAGAATTGACTTGGGTCTAATTATCTCAGAAACAGAATCATCGATAAGCTCAATTGGGTGTAACTGACAATCAGGGCATTGAATTGAATCCTCCAGAAAATGCGATTCTGGATCCGTATTGTGAGCCCTAATAAGATCAGTTTCCTCAATTATTGGGCTATCAAATGATCTATCAGATTCCTCAGGCCTAATCGTCTCACAGAAATCGTGCTATGTAAACTCGCGTAAGACTTCGCAACTTGAATCTTCACCATCAGAATCAAAATCAAGATCCGTATTAATGTATGTCCCAAAATCATCTGTCACTTTTTGATCCATGGAGACATACGTTTCCTCGTACCCTGGCTCAGGGATCTCAGGTGAAGAAATCAAATCATCCTTAATTGGTTGCTCTAATTCAATCTGGTCAGCCTCACCTAATGGCGACCTCGGAAGGTTTCCGACAACGATAGCTAAGACTCTTGGGAAATCAAGGTCGAGCGAAGAAAATTGGTGGTAGAACAGATCATTGATTGGGACGTTGGAAAGTCCTTCCTTATTTATCATAGTAGCATATAAGCACTTGCGTTTTACTGTAGAGTTAAATCAATGGACTTAATTAATGCAGTTTTGAGTTAAATGGATTATTTTTTAGCTACTAAATAATGAATTCAAGGGAGATGTGGATTTAGAAGAAAGAATAATATGACCTATATTAGCACCGAGGAGATCTAAGTTCAAACCCTGGCCATGCAATATTACCTAAGGGTTGGTGTTACGAGATCGTTAATTCCTCCGGATTACCTGTAAGGGATTCTAAGTCATAAAAGAAAAAAAAAGGAAAATCACACCTAATATATATTGCTAAGATGTATGAGTCTTTGCTAAATAGAGTATGCCAAAAACATACTACCAAGGTCTAGTGAGAGGATTATAAAGATCAGTTGCATGGGTGAGATCCTGGGCCTGGATGCCCAGAAGAAGAGGTGGGTCGATTGGTGTCTTAGGTTCGGCACGTCTACCTCTCCAACCCTACCTACAGCCACGTCCGGGGCCTACCTCGAGAATTCCTCGACGAGACATCTCCTACAAGGAGATACAAGAGAAAGAACGAGAGTTGTCAATGATACAGGATTACATAAAGAAATAAGACTCAGAAGCGAAGATCAAAGTGATACGTTGTGATGGCTATCCTAGTTACATGCACGTGAGTGATTACTTCTAGACCATTTGGTTCATTTCTCAGAATGACCTTGCTTTGATACTATCTTTGTTACGACCCAATCCCAGATCCCTACAGGACTTGAGACCAGCTCGTCTCAACTAATCCCAAGACTCAGTCGTCCAATGAGAAATAACCAAAAGCAGAAAATGTTCCACAACCACACTTGCATTGTAACTAGGCAGAAAATAATACAGAGACAGTAAAAGAAACAGAATGGAAGGTCTCACAATATTATAGGCCATCACAACTACAACAACGGAAAATAAAGTAGAAAGGTAATAGAAATAGTATTACATATAACACATACTCATTACTACAACCGAAGAACGTACTGGAACAGAAAACGATAACAGCTATGGCTAGGCTCAACTAGGCCCTGCTTCCCTGCATTGTTGGCGGATGTCTGGAACCCTTTTACAGTTGTCCTGGGTCTTTCCAGACATTTGTCAGCTTGCCTGGACGTTCGAAGTGTCTATTAGACAACGGTGGAGGCACCCAGACATCTTAAAGCACCTCGAAGAGTGTGCTTACGCACCTTCCCAAGGCTTGTACCTGCGTACACGCTGCAGGTTAAAAACCTCGACAGTGCAACATTACGTACGTAATGTGCACGCATGCATGCGCGTTCAGGACACTTACCTCGGCACTCTACGAGTCTTTAGACGTCCAGCTTTAGCTTTGCATGTCCGTTGTTGCTCCAGACGTTTGGCGAATGCTCCAGATATCTGATACTGGAAAAATCCAATATGTAGAACTCTTCGCGATGCTCGTCTTCTCGTGGACCTCCGCCCGCAGTGCCTGCAACAGCTGCTCCAACGGCTGCAGGAGGTCGAGAAGCTCTCCTCCGGCGTCCTCCTCTCTCCCACGATCTCCTACTTAAGCTCTCGCGAGTTCTCTTATCTCCTCCCGTACGAGTTCCCTTGAGCTCCCGTGTCTCCCGTGGCTTCCGCGACCCCGGCTCCTCCCCTCGCAACACCGGCACTTGCTGCTGCACCTGCAGCAAGGGTGCCCCATGCGCGCAAGCTCTCTCGCTCGTGCTCCTCTGATCGCGCACTCAAGCTCCTCGAGCTCCCTCCTCTCTCCCATGTCCTCGCTCTCCCTCTCTCCTTCGCTTTCCCTCTCTCCCTATCCCCCACACTCCACCCTTCTCCTTCCTCTTGTGGCAGCAAAAGGGATGGGAAAGGGAGTGTTGGCTCGCTGGCAGCAAGGAGATGGAGGTGGAGGTGGTGGAAGTGGTGGGGTGGAGATGGAGAGGGTGGAGGGGTTAAATAGAAGTGGGAGTGGAGTTAGGGTTTTGGAGATGAGGGGGAAGTGTGCATGTGTGTGTGCGTGAGTGAGTCTGGTGAGGGAAGGGAGAGATAGGGAAAAATTGTGAACATTTCCCCGCCATCCTCTCTTCTTCCCATAACGCCCTCACACTCAACTCAAAGGGTCAAAAATATTCGCATTTACGTCCCTAACTTCCCGGAAAACTCTCGACGGTCCTTGGAAGGGTCATTTCAAGGAGTTTCCCCTATTGCCCTCTTATATGCTGATGATATTATCATTTTTATGAATGGCTCCATTAATTCTATCTCCAATCTTGCTGCCTTCATCAAGCATTTTGAGAATTCCTTCCATCAAAAAGTCAGCTTGACCAAAAGCTCCTGTTTTGTTGGGAAAAATTTCCCTTTTGGTAGACTCACTCGTATCCTCCAGCTTACTGGTTTTCAACTGGGTTCATTCCCATTCACCTACCTGGGATGCCCTATTTTTTCGAGGAGAGCTAAAATTTCCTATTTTTATCCCATCATTGAGAAATTACAGGCTAAACTTGCATCTTGGAAGGCTAACCTCTTTTCTGTTGGTGCTAGAGTACCATGATCGTTTATTTTGATGATAACAAAATACTTGTTATTTAACATTTGCTTTTGAGAACTATTTTTCAGGTCAAATTGCAAATGGAGACAAGTGTAAAGACGGAGTATGAGCTTGAATCCATGGCGGATTGGAGGAGCTTGACGGAGGAGAAGGAGCTTCGCGAGGAGCGAAAGCTTGAAGAAGGAAGGAGATGAAGAATATGATAGATTTTCTTTTTTGTTCATTATACTTTGTATTTGTTTCTTTTATTGCTCTTTACTTTCTTAGATTAATGTTAAAGAGCCTCAAAGTACCCTTACAGTAGGTCTAGGAACACTTGCACAACCCTAGGATACTTAGGTTTTCCATAGAGATTTTAGAAAACCAATATAGGCTTCAGATAGCCTTTTCAGACGTCTAATCTGAATATTAGACATCTGATAATACACTTTAAGACGTCTGACTGTTGAATCAGACGTCCAATATTTTTGGGCTGGTCTTAAAACCTTCTGTTTATTGTTATTAAATGATCGACCCTTAGTCCAGACGTCTTAGTAGACGTCTGATGATTTGGCCAGATGTCCAATTAGTGGAATATTGGCCTTCACAATATGATCGTTGTGTAATGACCTTTAGGCTTCTGTCATACGTCTGTAGGGGGCCTCAGACGTCTGATAAGTGACAGGTAGCCCTCGATTGAGTCAAAATCACTTCTTTTGAGGCTCATAGCCGTTTGTACCTTGGGAAATCCATTCCTGTAGTAAATTAGGTTTCCAGACATCCAAACCTGGTGCCAGACGTCAGATATGTCATCCAACTTAATTATACTTGAACCCTGTTTAGGTCTGAACCAAGTTAAGAAAGAAACCCGCCTAAAATTAAACGCTTGATTTAGTTTCTAGACATCTTAAGAATGACTTCTAGACTTCTGATCTTTTTCCCAGATGTCTGATGATCCTATCAGAATCATTAATGATTTTGATTGTGGCTTGAGTTACCTTTGAATGATCCCCAATGACTACCTAAGGCTTCCAAAGCCTTCCTAGACCTTCCTAAGCCATCTATAAATAGGAGAGGCCCCTTGCCTTGTAGACACACACCAAGACACACCAAGCAACACATTTCCACATCATATAGTGTCAATTTGATCCTTAGAAGAGATCTTGCTCTCACAAAGCTTTAATTCCACATCTTGAGAGCTTTCTTCTCGCAGCATACCCACTTTGCCGCCGTTGTTTCGAGAGTGACGTAGTGCAGTGGGTGGTTCACGCACTTGCATCGGCATGCCGACGCATTTCCACTAAAGGGAAGATCCTTTACCTATAGTAGCTAGTTTCAATTGTTTACTTTGTGGCTTTACAGGATTTTTGTAGTTTATAATTTTTGGTTAGGTATTCGCTTTACGAATTCCCGTCTCCTTTGAGAGACTAAATACTCCTCGTGAAGAGGAGGGGTTTGAGGCACACTACCCTCGTATAAAGTAGTGCTATTGTATTGAGGTTGAGTCACCCTTGTTTTAAGTGACTCGGTTAGTGGATTTTGATCAACTTGGTCAATCGGAAATCCTAACTCAAAAGGGTTAGGTGGTGGTTTTTACCCGATTTGGGTTTCCACCTAAAAATCTTTGTGCATATTGTGTGATTGCTTTTTGTGTGAGATTGTTATATTTATATTTCCTGCAAATCTCATCGCCTCCCATAGGGAACCTTCACTTTCTGCTTCAACGAGACTTCTTCTAATCAAGCATGTTTTATCATCCAATCCTATCCATATTCTCTTCGTTCTTGAAGTTCCGAAAGTGATTTTTCGAAAGATCGAAACTCTTTTTGCTAACTTCTTTTGGGGCTCGGGGAATCCTGGTAAAAAACATCATTGGGTTAGTTGGAAATGTATTTCGTGACCTTGTCATATGGGGGCCTTGCTATCCGAGATCTTTCCTTTTTATTAATTCCTTTAGAATGAAACTCATTTGGAATATCCTCTTCCATGATTTCCCTTATGGCAAGCTGGTCAAGCAACTCTATAGTGACCGTCTTATGGGCTCTCTCCCCCATAGGATTAAGGTCTTGAGGGACTCATTTATTTGTATGAAACTGTTGAACGTTTGGGTTGCTACGCTAATGTGTTTAGTTTTGAAAACCTATCGTTGTAGTATGAAAGCGAAGAACTCGTGTTCAACAAATAAAATTTATACTAGAATAGAAATTCCGGATCGAACACAGGGAGGCGGACGTTTGATTTAAAAAATTCGCGTTTGTTTTATTTGTCACGAAGTAAATTAATTGATTAGAATTATCTAACTATTTACAATAAATAGAAAAGAGAGAGAGAGAATATTACAAACAAAAACCAAAAGGAGATGTAGAATGAACATGGAATTTATCATCAAAAAGATTGTTTGTTACACTAAACATTATGACTAGAAAGTGAGAAAATGATTAAACTAGAAAGCAGTAAATCTATTCTAGAAAGCAGTAAAACTACTCTAGAAAGTAGTAAAAGAATGGGGAGAGAAATATCCTCCTCGACGGTCGCTTGGAGGACGAGCCGGACGGGACGACGCCTAGACGAAGGAGGACGGAGCAGAACAAAGGAGAACGAAGTGGGAAGAACGAGAACGGGGCAGCACGTCATCGTTGTCGCAGGATCCACTTCCGAAAGGGGGATGAAAAATTGACTTTATCTCGTGAGAAGAATCCCAGGTGTGGGGCAAGCTTCTCTTGAGCTTTGGAGAGGGAGAGAAGAAAAGGAAGGGATGAGAATTTCGTATGGAGTATCCTTTTATAGTTGCAAGGAGTGGGGGCAATTTGGTCATTACAACTCTAAAACATTAATTCAGGACCTTTAGTGACGGATAAAATCGTTGCTAAAGGTCCAAACGTGGCCTTCGTGGGTGGCGCACGCGCGCCCGCTCACCTCCTCGCATGTAACGCACGTGCACGTCTAGCCGCTCTCACGATTGGACGGCTTAAGTTACGCCTTCGTCCGCTCCTCAGCGCTCGCCTGCCCGCGTGCGATCCTGCGTCTCGCATGGGCATGCGATAGAGCGTGGGGTGGATTGGGTGCCCGCAGCCGCTCGATTGCAATTGAGCGGTTGCGGAGCCCGCTCGCCCGTGCTTCAGCACCTGCTCGTGAGGAATCGATCGCGCGCTGCTTGCTCGCAAGAGAGCTCTCGCCCGCTGCACTGCGTCGTCCAGATGGTCGCGTGGATGTTTTGAGCGGCGCGTGCTCATGGCCATTTGATCAAGATCCAACAACCCAGATCGCATGTCGAATTTTCTTTGGAGAGGCAGCGGTAGTCTTGAGGGCCGGTTGGATGGCTGAGATGGCACCACGTGGTGCCATCTTACCGTCCATCTTCTGGATGATGTAGATGGTGCCACGGGTGTCGGATTGAATCGATTTTCACGTCGTTAGGCTGCGTCGTTGATCCGAATCCATCCGTGCGGTCGGATTTGTCGTTTGAAGTGTGGATTCTAACCATCTTGGCCCTTGATCTTCTAGAGTTCCCTGGTCACTAACTGATGCTACAGATGTCTGATTAGGGCGATCTTGGAGTTGTTGAACTCCAATCGTCTCCCTAATCACATCTATACGGTTGGATCTTCGATCCGAGGCCCCGATAAAAAAGTTTTCCCTGTCCATGAATATAAAAGGAGACAATTAACCTCCATTTTATTCAAACTACTCTAAATGCAAGTGATGCATGTTATGCAATATTTATAGCATGCAATGCAATCCTATGCTTAAGAACATGCATAAATAGACATCTTAAGTAGTGTAAACATATTTACATCATACCCCATGCCTTTCTTTTGCTAGTCCCTAGCAAAAACTATATGCTATTTATAAAAGAATCAGGTTGGATTATTTGGGCATGAGTTATTTTCAATCATTAAGAAAATATCTACTTAGGATCTGAACTTTCAAAGACACAACAGTGCCCGAGTATCTGTCAAAATGCAGACCGCCTCAAGCCCTTGCCTTATTCAAGAAAATTTTCTTTCTCTTTTTCCTCTTTTCTAAATTTTTTTTTTTGGATTTTCAAGTTTTAGGGTTTAGGAGTGGCTTTCTACGGCCATTCAACTCACCCAAGATTTGATGAGAATCCTAAGTTCTAAGCATCTTATTGTGATGTGATAGACTCATTGACCGGCAGTTCAGACGAACTTCGGATTTCTATGCCTCTAGGTGACCTAAAAAAGAATTCTGCCTAAAGGTGTATCTTTACAACCGGTAGCTTTCTCCCTACTTTTATTTTTTTACGGGTCAACACAAGGGTGAATTTAGTGTATATCTCCCCGATTTATTTTACATATCTGCTTCTTCCTAAGTGTTTTGGGATTTTTCTGTGCATTTATTGAGCTGGGTTCTAGACAACCAGTTGATGAGCTGTTACCACCGATAACTTGCCAGCCATACTCGTGCGGCGAAGTGTGGCTTATTTATTTTTTTCTTTTCTCCTTTTCTTTTTGACCTTTTTTTTTTTAAGTAGGTGGCTTTCCTGGTCTAAGATTTACCTAAAAGCAGCAAAAAGAGAAAGGTCCGGTGATTGGGCTCTGGACAACCTACCTATGGGCTGTTACCCATGATAACTTGCCAGCCATATCACCCTAGAAGGTTCATTAGTTACCCAATTTCCGTTAAAATTTCCGAATAACGAGTCAGTGACAAGATAGTGTGTAGATGCTTAAAACTCAAAAATTCCCTCAAATTAGAGGGTGGGTTGATAAGTCATGTACTTATCACCCAAACTTATTTACTCCAATTAAAATAGAATATAGGTTGGCGAGGACTCGAAAAACAAATCCACAATTTAGTGGATACACGGGCTGATTAAGTCCAAAGACCTGAAGGGTCTTTGTGTTCAAATCATAATGTAGTATTTCCTAAGATTGAAAATTTTCTTAAACCCAAGTTCTCTTTCCTAATTCCATTTTTTTTTCTAATAAAAGAAAATAAAACAAATCTACAGAGCTGACGAATAAATTCAGAGATGAATATCCACCCCCCCATGCCTATCTAATGCAATATCCTTATTGTATTAAAAAGACATAAAACATAATGGAATAGAGAAGACACTTGAATTGCGTGAATGTTAGGTCTGCTCCGAGATAGAAACTAAAAAGAACTGTATATGTGCTGAATTTAGTGCCTTCAGCTAGGCACACTATACAAAGAAGAGAAATAAAGAATTCACAGGTGCAGGTCAGAATTAGAATAAACATAAGAAACCTTTGACCTGTCAGCAGATGTTCACAAATGTGGACTAGATTGTGGTGCAGACCCATACCCCATAATCGAGAATATCTCAGGTTCTGAATAAAAATTACCCAAAACCTAAAATCATTATGCAAGCGGGGTCGGGCCTGCAATTTATGATGATGCAACCCAAGACCAAAAAGTCAGGTTACAGAGAAATCAAGCTCAAAAGGATAATCATTGAATGTATGCTTAGGTTGGACATCCTCAGAACAGATGTCGTAAGCGTCTGGTTTGATGGTTTTAGATGAATTGGAACCCTTAGACTTAATCTTCTATTTCCTCCAAAGTTAGCTTCCCAAATCAGAACTTCCCAACTCCTATTCTCCTCAATCAGAATGTTAAATTCCGAGACCTCTTGCATATTAATCACCCCGTGTGAAATTTCCAAGTCTAAATGATGTGGCTGAATCAGAATTGACTTGGGTCTAATTATCTCAGAAACAGAATCATCAATAAGCTCAACGAGGTGTAACTGACAATCAGGGCATTGAATTGAATCCTCCAGAAAATGCGATTCTAGATCTGTAATGTGAGCCCCAATAAGATCAATTTCCTCAATTATTGGGCTATCAAATGATCTATCAGATTCCTCAGGCCTAATCATCTCACAGAAATCGTGTTTTGTAAACTCGCACGAGACTTCGCAACTTGAATCTTCACCATCAAAGAAATCAAGATTCGTATCAATGTATCTCCCAAAATCATCTGTCACTTTCCATTCTAAGGAGACATACGTTTCCTCGTACCCAGCTCAGGGATCTCAGGTGAAGAAATCATATCTTCCTTAATTGGTTGCTCTAATTTAATCTGGTTAGCCTTGTAACACGTGTCCCCCCAACTGGTGCCTGAGCGGGTTCTGACATTGGCTTTCCTGAAGGAAGTTCATCCTGGGAATCATCCCATGATTGAATCAAAGCGACCACAAATCTCATCCTCAATTACGCTAACTTCCCAAGTAGAAACTCACCCGGGTTCTTATCCTTAACATCTTAGAGCCAATCCAACAAATACTTATTCAAATCATCAATCATTTCAATCAGGGGCTCCAATCTCTCAATACAAGGTATTGGCTGAACTTCTAAAGATTGTATGATATTCCTTAAGTTATCCAGAACCTTATCTTGAACTTGGTTACCCTGAACCAAATGAGTTGGTTCAGGGTTGGGCGGGTTTGGGATCAATGAAGGGGAATTAACGAATTGAGATTCGTTATACCCTTCCTGATAATAGGTCATTTCAGATTGTTCAAAAGGTGATGATGACCTAAAGGCAGTGTAATCAGAGGATGGGTAAGGATCGGTGTATCCTTCTTGATTGTAGATCGTATTAGGTTGTTCATGAAAGGTTGACGATCTATAATCGATGTAGCTTTGAGAAGGATAGAAATCGCAATCAAAGTGTTCAGGGTTAGACCCTAAACACGGAGGTCCAGAACTATATCCCCAATTCGAGTTATCCCAACTAACTGATGATTGATTACAGTACGAGTCAAAATAATCGTCATGTTGAGGATAATTCAAAACAGGAGGGAAAGAGTGGGAATGTGTGTAATATATGGAAGGATTCATGAGAGATGGGAGGAAGAAAGGCACCATGCAATACAAACAATCAAACCTGTCCTTAAGTGGGCTAGCCTAAAGACCTACAGACTCCCAAAACCCGTCTTGAGATAAAGGAACGATTTGATCTAATTCTGTCTGTTCAATCCAACCAGTTAGAAGGAGGGACTGGGGAGAAGGTTCTTACTTCGGCTTGCGCCTCTGGTTCCTAGTGTACCCCCCAGCCGCGATCGTTTGATTCTGCTCCCCTAGCTAGACATCAGATTGAACAGTAGAAACAGACTAATCGAAAATAATCTCGTTCTGGGCTCTAAAGAGTGAGTCGAATTCTTAAGGCCAACGTTTACTCTGTTTTATTTAGGGCTACGTTTGAATGTGCTTTGGAATGTGATGGGCCCTTTATCTGGGTTGTGCCCTTAATGATTGATTGATTTGTGTGTGCGTGCACAACCATGATTTTCAAGTAAGATTATTTTTGATGTGGTGAATTTTAGGGTTTAAATCTTACTTAGTAGCTTTTAGGATTCAACTTTAGGTGTTTTCAAACAAGTTTAGTTGGCACACCAGGTTTTGAAAGCACAGGTGAAGATGTTTTCCTTTAAAACTTAAAAGAATGTGGAGTGCCTGGTAAATCCCTAATAGTTGAACCTAAGTGGCAGCTACTTGATGAGTTGATTTTAATTGAAGTGGTGCGACCCAATCAACTCAAACAATTGGCCTGTTGCACCACTTAATTAGGCACACAAGTGATTACCTAATCTGATTTCTACTCAATTATGTGTTTGAATGTGTGTACTGGCTCCAAAGTTCGATTTACCGGTTGAGTTAAAAAATCAGATGAGGTTGTGTACCTCTGTAAAAACGCGAAGAAAAATCAAAGATCGTCGCCTCCCCGGCAACGGTGCCAAAATGTTGAATCCCCGGCAACAGTGCCAAAATGTTAAAGCTACGGGTTGCTACGCTAACGTGTTTGGTTTGGAAAACCTGTTGTCGTAGCATGAAAGTGAAAAACTCGTGTTCAACAAATAAAATTTATACCGGACTGGAAATCCCAGGTCGAACACAGGGAGGTGGACGTTTGATTTAAAAACACACGTTTGTTTTATTTGTCACGAAGTAAATTAATTGATTAGAATTATCTAACTATTTACAATAAATAGAAAAGAGAGAGAGAGAATAAGAGAGAGAATATTACAAACAAAAACCAAAAGGAGATGTAGAATGAACATGGAATTTATCATCAAAAAGATTATTTGTTACACTAAACATTATGACTAGAAAGCGAGAAAATGATTAAACTAGAAAGCAGTAAATCTATTCTAGAAAGCAGTAAAGCTACTCTAGAAAGTAGTAAAAAAATGGGGGGAGAAATATCCTCCTCGACGGTCGCTTGGAGGACGAGCCGGACGGGACGACGCCTGGACAAAGGAGGACGGAGGAGAATGAAGCAGGAAGAACGGGAACGGGGCAGCACGTCGTCGTCGTCACAGGATCTCTTCCGAAAGGGGGACGAAAAATTGACTTTATCTCACGAGAAGCATCCCGAGTGTGGGATAAGCTTCTCTTGAGCTTTGGAGAGGGAGAGAAGAGGAGGAAGGGATGAGAATTTCGTATGAAGGGGGTCTCCTTTTATAGTTGCAAGGAGTGGGGGCAATTTGGTTATTACAACTCTAAAAACATTAATTCAGGACCTTTAGTGACGTATAAAACCGTCGCTAAAGGTCCAAACGTGGCCTTCGTGGGTGACACGCACGCGCCCACTCACCTCCTCGAGCGTAACGCACGCGCACGTCCAGCCGCTCTTAGTCGTTCGATCGTGAGATCAGACAGCTTAAGTCGCACCTTCGTTCGCTCTTCAACGCGCTCCCGCTCGCGTGCGATCCAGTGTCACGCGCGGGCGTGCGATAGAGCATGGGGCGGATTGGGTGCCCGCAGCCGCTCGATCGCGATCATGCAGTCGCGGAGCCCGCTCACCCATGCTCCAGCACCCCCTCGCGAGGAATCGATCGTGTGCCGCTTGCTTGCAATAGAGCTCTCGCCCGCTGCGCTACATCATCCAAATGGTCGCGCGGATGTTTTGAGCAGCACGTGCTCATGGCTGATGTATCAAGATCCAATGACCTAGATCGCTCGTTGGATTTTCTTTGGAGAGGCAGCGACGGTCTTGAGGGCCGGTTGGATGGCTGAGATGGAGCCATGTGGCACCATCTTGGTCGTCCATCTTCTGGATGATGTAGATGGTGCCACGGGTGTCGGATTGAATCGATTTTCGCGTTGTTAGGCTGCGATCGTTGATCCGAATCCATCCGTGCAGTTGGATTTGTCATTTGAAATGTGGATTCTCACCATCTTGGCCCTTAATCTTCTAGGGTTCCCTGGTCACTAACTGATACTACAGATGTCTGATTAGGGCGATCTTGGAGTCGTTGAACTCCAATCGTTGCCCTAATCACATCTGTACGGTTGGATCTTCGATCCGAGGCCCTGATAAAAAGTTTGCCCTGTCCATGAACATAAAAGGAGACAATTAACCATAATTTTATTCAAACTACTCTAAATGCAAGATGATGCATGTTATGCAATATTTATAGCATGCAATGCAATCCTAGCTTAAGAACATGCATAAATAGACATCTTAAGTAGTGTAAGCATGTTTACATTAGAAACCTTTCATCTATTGAGAGATTCGTAAGGGTCTTATTGATTTTTGGATTGACTTGTGGATTGGTGATCAACCACTTAAGGACATCCTTCCCTCATCTATGGTTACCCCTCCTACTTTGGTCAAAGATATTCTATCTAATGAGTACAGTTCTCCTTTGCTCCATATGATTCCAAGTCATATCTGCTCCCTCATCTCTATCTGCACCACCAAGAGTCTTCTAGATGTTCCCACTTGGATGCTTTCTCCCTCGGGTACTATTTCGGTTGCCTCTGCTTATGCCAGTCAGTTTTCTTCTTGTACTCACAATAGTTCTTGGAAGCTCCTTTGGAATCTCAAATTCCCTCAGAATTACTCTTTGTACTTGGCGTATCCTGCATAATAGCTTACCTACAGATGATAAAATTATTCAACTTCGTATTCCTTTGCCTTCTAAACGTGTCTGTTGCAATGTCCCTTCTTGTGAGACGATGCATCACCTATTTTATGAGAGTCTACTTGCCATCATTGTTTCTGGTTGGGTTTTTGATCAGGCTCACCAGCCCCGTATCTCCCCTTCATGCCTTTTTGATATCTTGAACTCCATGAGCAATTCTTCATCTTCCCAAATCAACAAAGGTCTGATTTATTTCATTTGGACTAATATTTGGCTTATCCGGAATTGGATTATTCATGACTCCTTTCCTCTCAAAAACTTTGCCTCTATCCATAGGTGTCATTGGGATGATTTCAATCTTCATTCCTAGTTTTGCTCTCGTAATTCCCCCCTCTTAAATTGTCTTAGGTCATTCCTACAGCTGGGTTCAAACTCAATGTTGGTATCTCCTTTGGGGATGGCATTATCTTTGGTGGTTGGGTGGTTAGAAATTGCAAGGTGGTGTCGAGCCTGGATAGGTTGTTAATATGATGATTTTATCATTGAAGTGTGTATAGTGGTTAACCTAAATCGGACCTAACCATCTCTTTACAATTTTTTTTTTTTTACTTGGCCTACTTGATTTTATCTTGTCACTTTTAGGCCTAGGGTCGAACTCAGGGAAGTGGGGTACAAGTCAAGTTTCTACGCATTTCCTACAACGAGCCTCTTCCGTTCGTTTATTGTATTTTTGGTGTTTTTCTTATTTAGATTTTTTCTGGTAATCTTTGTCCTTGAGGCACACCCTCAAAATTGGGTTCTTGGCTTTGAGCCAAAACAGAGTTCCAAGACGGGTCTTGCTATTCGCAAGACAGAGTACCTGCAAGTCAAAGATTATCTTTTCTCTTTTATATATTTTTTTGTCTTTTTGCTATCAGGAAAGAGAAACAGAAATAAAGTAAATATAGTATATATATATAGGTATATATTATGTATATAAGGGGGTGGGGGTGGAGGCGGAGATGGAGTGTAGCACAGTGTCGAGTCGGTCATCGTCTAGAAAGATGCAACCATCAGGACTAGGTGTCACGTGGAGTGTGGGATGGATGGTGGAAGATGTAGGTAACCATGCTTTTTGTACGCGTGTATCGGGGAATATCAGCAACTGGTGCAGATATTTCCATGATACAACGTATGGTAAATAATGTGAAAAAATATATATATGTATATGTGTAAATATATCTATATATATATATATATATATATATGGTTATAAATATATAGGTATATATATATGTAGATATATATGTATATATATAGGTGTATATGTATATATATATGTGTGTGTACGTATATATAACTATATAGAGGTATATATATATGTATGTATAAGTATATAGTAATATATGTATATATAGATATATATAGCTAAGTGTATATATATATATATATATATATATATATATATATATATATATATAATACTATATAATACTATATAGATGTATATATATATAATAATAATATATGTATATAGGTATATGTATCTAGATATGTATATATATGTATATATAGTTATATAGATATATATATGTATATATGTATATATGCATATATAGTTATATAGATATATATATGTATATATGTATGTATATATAAGTAGGTGTGTGTGTATATATATATATATACTTAGTTATATAGGTAATATATATATAGATATATGTATATTTATATATATATAAATGTGTATAGATATATGTATATATGTAAGTATATGTATATACGTATATATATATATATATACACACAATAGAGTATAGGTGTGTGTGTTTGTGTGGAAGTGTGAGTGTAGGTGTGTGTGAGCGTCGGTGTAGAGAGTGTTGTGAGAGAGAGTGAGAGAGAGAGAGAGAGCGGGAGAGAGAAGCTGCCGCACTGCTGAGGGGTGGAGTTAAGGCGTCTGAGCTGCAAGGTCGACATCTGAAGGTCTTCAAGCTCGCGTGCAGGCGTAAATGCACGCAGACAAGCGCGCGTTGAGGTGGGCGAAGGGCGTGGAGAGGAGACGCAGCGCATCGTGTTGCGCGAAGGTAGGAGTGGGTGCTGGCGTTCGCAGGCGCGCGTGGGCGAAGAGATCGGGCGATTTAGGCATCCGGGGGCGAGTGCGGGCAAGGCAGACGGGTGCGGGCGAGTGCGGGTGACGCGGGCGGAGACGCGCGCGCGGGCTGCGGCCGGTTGCGGCGCGTCTGGTGACCAGTAAAGTGAGAAGCTTTCCGGTCACCCCACTGTAGCCACAGTGTTGCGTAGACTCGCGTGAATAGTGGCTACAGTGGTCGTTCGAGCCACGCAACCGGCAGTGGGAGGTGCTGTGAGTGAGGTTGGCTTGCGGCTGGCGCGCGTGGGCTGGAGCACGAGGGAGAAGGCCTGCGCTGGTCGGTTGCGAGCGCGGAGAGCTCGCAACAGAGCAGAGAAGGGGGAGGTGTGGTGTCTGCAGGCACGCGCGGAAGCTTGCAGGTGCTGGCAGACGAGCGGGAAGCTCTTGGCTGGTCGCTGCAGAGGCACACAGTAGCCGGTTGCGGGTGGAAGAGGGCACGACAGGGCGGAGAAGCGGGAGGTGGAGAGGGCTTGCAAGCTCACGCGGAGGGCGAGGGCACCTGCAGGCATGCGCGGAAGGAGGCTGGGTGGTTGCTGCGTGCTGCTGCTGCCAAGCTGTGAGCTTCAGACCTTGAAGCTTGCGGCCATGGCTGAAGGTGCTGGAGTGGGAAAAAATAGAAAAGAGCCACCACGCCCATAGGATCTTTGAAGAGCTGGGCGGTGGTGGTCTCACCGTGGTGGTGTGCCCCACAGTGAGATCTCCTGCCCGCCGGGTGTCTCCTCGGAGGAGGACCGGCGTATGGAGGGAAAGGGAGGAGAGGACGGCTTGGAAGGAGATGGAGCTGTCGGTGGTTTTTTTTGGCTGGGACCAGGCTTGTTTTTGAAGGTAGAAGTCGTGGTCTTTTATAAAGGAAGAAGGCATGGCTGGGAATGGCAACTGCGGCTGCAGGGAGAGGTTGGAATGGCTTGGCAGGGAGAGGCAGCCGTAGGGAAGGGCAGTTGCAGGGAATGGTGCGCGAGGAAGAAATTGCTCCATGCAGCCGCAGGGAGAAAGATTTAAAATCAAATGGAAATAAAAATAGAGATGGGAATTTTGCAAAGATGCACTTGAGGAAAAATGTAAAATGCAAGGCCACTTATTTCATTCTCCTCCCTTCTCAATTAAATGCATGCATGTATTTTTACAATGCAACTCTGGAGACCTAATATGCATTGGTGATGCTAGGAAATAGCACAAGATGGCACAATTGCAGGCATATTTTTGCGGTGCAATCATGCCCCCATGCCTATCTTTTGCTAGTCCCTAGCAAAACAGTATTTAGAAATGATCTTATGCTGAAGATTTTCTTTCGAGGCGATATAGGTGTATTTATTGTTGGATATATGAGAACCAATTGTAGAGAAGACTACCAGTACTTTAAGTCTCACATGACATAACTCATCTCTCAATTAACCAAGACTCTTGATATTTAATCCTTAAGTACGATTTCCAGGACCCAGGGGATTTTTGCCATACTCGAGAGCTCAAGAGGTTATGGCTTGTGCATAGTGAAGGATCAAGACTGACCAGATGAACATTAAGACTCAAGCCCAGGGTTTCACGAATCTTTAAGTACAGGTTGGTCCCAGTTTCAGCTCGTGTTTTTGGATTGACCCTTAAGAAGATGACGAAAAACTCAACTCCCATTTTCTGATTTTTGTGGCTCAAAGGAAAACAAGGTATTTGTAACCTACCCTGAAGAACTTCTTGAAGACTTTACAGACATTTGTGAGATATACTGACTTATTTGCAACTTTTTTTTTTTTGAAACACGTGTCAGTATATCTCTTACAACATTTTTTGAAGGAGCACACTTTTTTTCTTTTTGGTGGGAGAGTTTCTTTTTGGTGGAAAGAGTCGCTCCTAAACACAAGACTAAAGCCTGGGATAAAAAGTCTACCTGCACGCACAGGTAAGGACTCCACCTTCCCTAATGAACACTAGGGTTGGATCTTATGTTCACCTGGTCTTTCCTGATATGTGTAGTGTGAACCAAGTTTACTTAAGCTCTCAAGTAAAAGCAAACTAACGGATCTTGTACTGGTGTCTCAGGTACAAGAATACATCCTTAGTTAGGAGAGATTCTGATCTATTTTGTCAATGCTCAAGTGAATTAAGCCAAGCCTAAGTGAATCAAGCTTCTGTGGCCTGAAAAGTCTTCAAAATAGAGGTTGAAAATCCATAAACACTTATTGTATTTTTGTTTCAGCCTTTAGATTATTACCAAACACCATTTTCTCTCTCTTTATATATATATATATAAGGATGCCTATTCACCCCCCCATGCCAAATGATGCTATGTCCTCATATGCATGTAGGGAAGGGTAGAGAAAGGACGAAAGATCGGGTAACGAGAGCTGGGTAGATGGTGGGTGGTGAAGTGAAAAGTGAAGTGATCGTGACAGTGAAGTGAAAAGTGATGGCGGATGGTGGGTGTTGTTGGGGTACCTCCCAACGAGCGCTGAATTTAACATCCCCAGCTGGACTCAGAATGAGGCAAAGAATTAGTTACCCTTCAGCAGAGCAACGGTTTCTCCAGTGGGGGCAGGTTCATGAGTCAAATAGGGTTTCAAACGCTGCCCGTTGATTGTAAATTTACGCCCAGATTTGGGATCTTTGATCTCGAGGCCCTGTTGGGGAATGGTCTTGAGACTAGGAAAGGACCAGTCTATTTGGACTTCAATTTTCCAGGAAAGAATTTGAGTCGAGCATTATAGAGCCAAACTTGCTGAGATGGCTCAAATTCTTTCCGTCGAATACGACTGTCGTGAAAAGCCTTAGTGCGTTGTTTGAATGTTAAAGTAGAATCATAGGCTTCATGACGGAGCTCTTCCAGCTCTTGGAGTTGGAGTTTCCTTTCTCGACCACATAGGTCTGGGTCGAGGTTACATTGGCGAACCGCCCAATAAGCGCGGTGCTCCAACTCCACGGGCAAATGACAAGGCTTCCCGTAAATGATTCTATATGGAGACATACCAAGGGGAGCCTTGAAGGCAGTCCGATACGCCCAAAGTGCGTCAATAAGCTTGTCGGACCAATCCTTACGGTTAGGCCGAATCGTTTTCTGGAGAATTTGCTTGATTTGCCGGTTCGACACCTCTGCCTGGCCGTTCGTTTGAGGATGATACGGGGATGCGATACGATGGTGGACTCCGTATTTCCTCAGAAGTGCCCGAAAAGAAGCATGGGTGAAGTGGCTTCCTCTATCCGAGATAATGGCTCGAGGGATCCCAAAGCGCGCAAAGATGTGGTCTTTGACAAATCGGGTGGAAATAACATGGTCAGCACGATGCGCGGGAATCGCCTCGATCCATTTCGAAACATAGTCAACGGCTTCGAGGACGAATTAGAAGCCGTTGGACGGAGGAAAGGGACCCATGAAGTCAATTCCCCAGATGTCGAAGATTTCTGCAGCTAGGATGGGTTGCAAGGGCATCATGTCATGACGTGACACTGACCCTAACGACTGGCACCTAGTGCAATGCTTGGCATAATTGTGTGCATCCTGGTGAAGGGAGGGCCAAAAGAAACCGCACTGCAACACCTTGGCTGCAGTTTTCCTCCCAGAGAAATGGCCTCCGCATGCCTGATCATTGCAGAAGGATAGCACACTGGGGAACTGTAACGAACGCGTGCCCTAGACGTCTTTTAAGACGTCTGGGAGGTAGCCCAGACGTCGGACCAGACGTCTGGGATCACATCCAGACGTCTGACCAAACGTATGGGATCGTTTCCAGACGTCTGGAAAGCCGTTAATTTCGACACGTGCGGGTCGTCTGCGCGCCTGAGCTCGCAGACCGGATATTCGCTTATTCCCTCTTTCCCTGCGGCTGCAGACGCCTGCCGCGTCCTCTCTCTCCTCCTCGCGCGGCCTTAAAAGGCCACGCGCTCCCTCCCGTCGTCTCCACCGTCTCCTCCCTCTTCTCCTTCAGCCAGTGAGCGTGAGTGCGAGCGCGAGGGCGGCAGCGGCGGCCGCAGTGAGCGCGGAGGAGGTGCGGCGTGCGAGAGTGAAGCTCTGCCGTGAGGGCGAGCTCGCTGGGGCTGCTAGGGCCGGCCGGCGAAGGGCGCGGGGGGCGCGGAGTGACGCAGAGGGGGGACTGCTGCGGTCTGAGTAGCAGGCGCGCGAGGTGCGACTCGGGCGGTGTCGCGAGCGGAGGCCGAGTAGCGCCCTGATTCTGGAAGAATTTCCAGAATCAGACATCTGGGTTGATAGCCAGACGGCGAGGGTGACGTTTGGAAGACCTTCCAGACGTCTGAAAGGTGAGTTTTCCGTCTTCTTCTTCCTTCCTGTCAACTGATCGTACTGGGGGAGGGAGATGGGTGTGCGCAGGCTCGGTGATTCGCCATCCAATGCGAATCAGACGTCTGTCTGTTGTACCAGACGGCGAGAGCAACCTCCAGACGTCCTGGGTGACCATCGGACGTCTGGGAGCTAAGCCAGACGTCCCCTGAGACTTCTGGACGTCTGGGAAACCATGCTGAATAGGTAATTCTCTGATCCACTTTTTAAGACGTCTGGAAGAAGTTCCAGACGTCTGATTTTGCACAGTGTCGTCGTTTTCGACCCGTTTAGGACTCGTTCGGGTTCCGTTTTCCGTGATTTGAGTTGCATTCTTTTCAGAATTAATTCCTCTACCCGTCTACAGTAGCTATACACTGTTTTGAGACACTCCTTGTGTTTGATCCTTGTGATAGGACCTCCTTCAGTTGCAGTCTTGGGAGTCGCGGAGGCACGCGGGATTCCTGATCACGCCCCCATTACTCCCGTTGTACCTGGTAGAGTGGTTTTAAGTTATTAATAAAATCTGTTAGAGTATGGAACCATAACTAGAGCCTAGGACGTTGCATGAATCCTAGGAATGAGAAATATATGATAGCTCCTAGGTGTTGCATGAATCCTAGGGCTGGAAAACTAGATTGTATGATAGATCCTAGGATATGGCATGAATCCTAGGATGGGAAAAACTAGTGGAATGTATAATACTGCAGTCTTGGAAAATGGAAAGAGATATAAAGCTGCCTGTAATTTGAATTAACAGCTGCCTGTTGTGAATAAATAACGTAGTTGAGAACATGGATTGTAAGAATGTGAAACTGGAAAGTGAAACCTGGATGTTTGAGTAAAAAGGATGTAACCCTACGGGGAAGTAGGAGTAGAACTCCTGGAAAGTGAATGGAATAGTATTGGGGAAGTGAGCTGGCCCTTGAGTACGGAGTACCAAGGAGAGCGATCGTCCCCCTATTTAGTGCAGAGCGGAGCCAGCCGTCCCAGGGACCCGGGGTTAAGACTGGCCACTCTGTACTGACTTGCTGGCCCTCGTGTACGTAGTACCGAGGAGAGCTACTAGTGTAGGGAGGTACTAGCTACCCCACGGGCCCTGGGGTTCTGCTAACCTCCCACACTGACTTGTTAGGCCCGCTGGGGCAAACCAGGGTAGTCAGGCGAGGGTGCGAGGACTGTGGAGGGGCAAGGCCCCGGTTTGGTTACTGTGGAGGGGTTGGACCCCTGTTACTGAGAGGGCTTTGCCCTGGACTGGTTCCGTGCTGTGCTTTGGGCGCACCCGTTAACGGAAATGACTGACCGCGTGCCAGTACGGGTTAGCTACCTGTGCGTTTATCGCGCGTGCCGTAGTCACCGTTACGTCTGTCAGTGACCTTGGGGTGGTTGACTGAGGGTAGGATCACCATGGGGGACTCTCCCGGCCAGGAGAGCACCACGTGCTACTTCTACTTTTTGGAAAAGACTGCAATCAAGATCGTTCCCACGAGGAACATTCGAGATCAAGAAAAAGATCTGGGGAATAAATGAAATAGTGAGACAATTGAAAGATGTGAATAAAGAAAGTAATAGAACATAACAGCTACTGTACACTCTACTGTTGTCTTTAGTTTTAGTTGCCACTCTACTCAGCGTTTTGCTGACGTGTTACACTCGTTACCTTTTTCAGGACCAGGTGTTGAGCAGCCAGGGTCAGCGGCTGCAGAGGACGCTGGGCCGAGTAGGGTCCAGTAGAGTTACCACTGTCTTTTGTACGTCTTTGTTTCCGTTATAGTGAGTAGTTCTTGTTTCCCCTGTACTTTTCTTTACCTGCAGTTCATGTTATATGATAAATGTTGTTCTACTGTTGTGGTGGTATATACTGTAGTAGTTTCTTTCCTTACTGCTGTACTTTCTTACTGATAGTTATATTCATGCTGAATGTGGTTTATTTTTACTGCTCTTTTGGTTACTTCCTCGTTGGACGACTAGGTCTTGGGATTAGTCGAGTCGGTCCGGTTCTCGTGTCTCGTAGGGACTCGGAACCGGGTCGTTACAAGATGGTATCAGAGCAAGGTCGTCCCGAGAAGTGAATCAACTGACTAGAAAATAACCAATTTACATGTTTATAGCTAGAGTAGCCACCACAACATATCTCTTGACATGAGCTCTTAGAAGTTTCGTTAGGTACCGTCTGTTTTGACGTTTCCGTTTTGTTTCGCGTCTCCTTGCAGGCGATGCCTCGTCGCGGGACTGGCGAGACTGGCCGCGGGCGCGGCCGAGGGCGAGGTCGGCGAGGTGGACGTGTCATTTTTGACGTCTCGGTGGACCAGCCACCACTCCCGGGCATCCAGGCCCAGGACCTCGCCAGACTGATACGAGATATTGTACGAGAGGAGCTCCACCCACCGCCCCGAGCACCTCCTCCTGGGGCTGCAGAGGGGGAGTCCTCTGTGGGACCACGTGACGAACACGGCGCTGGACACGAGGGAGGGGATGGGCCGTTGCCGCCCCCGCCTTCCTCCGACACTTCTGTACACGAGGCACCTTCGCCTGGAGGTGCACCAGCACCTCCCCTACAGCGCCACTTCGAGCTTTTCGGACAGTTCCAGAAGCTGAAGCCCCCCTCCTTCAAGGGGGATGAGGACCCAACCGAGGCAGAGGACTGGCTTGAGCAGCTGGAGAAGATCTTTGACACCCTTCGCCCCCCGGTGGAGTGCCGCGTGGCCTTTGCCACGTACCAGCTGGAGAGTGTGGCACACCGGTGGTGGAGGGCGGTCCGGGGACAGGAGAGGGACGAGCCAACGTGGGACCAGTTCGTCACCCTCTTCTGCGAGCAGTACTTTCCCCAGACGTGGCAGGACCAGAGGAGGCGGGAGTTCCACACTCTCCGCCAAGGTACGATGACTGTGGGCGCGTACCGCACGCGTTTCTTGGAGCTGTCCCTCTTTGCAGCGACAGCGGTAGCCACTGAGGAGGAGCGCCTTTGGAGGTTCACCGAGGGGCTCCGGCCTGCGATCCGGGGGTATGTCAAACCCCTGAAGCTGCCTACGTTTTCGAGGGTGGTAGAGGCAGCTATGACTTACGAGGAGACCAACCCGTCCGCGCGAGACACCGACGGCGGGCGGAAGAGGCCCTTTCAGCCAGACTTCTCACAGGGCCGGCGAGAACAGAGACACGTGGCGTCCGCAGGAGAGCCGTCACGTTGTGCAGGGCCATCACGTTGTGCAGGGCTGTCAGTGGCCTTTGGGGGCCCTCGACATGGGCCAGTCGCCAGCACCGGAGCCCCGCCTAGGCGACAGCAGGGACCCATTGAGGGCGGGAGTCGGGTTCCCCTCTGCTACCAGTGTGGCCAGTCGGGCCACGTTAGGAGGGACTGCCCATCTAGGGCAGGAGGTCAGCAGATACTCCCCGCGTAGAGCACTGGAGGGCACGCAGGAGGCCGCGGTTCCCAGGCGCGAGGAGGAGGACAGCAGTCGCAAGGAGGGTACCGGCCCGCACCTACCCGTCCGACGCAGAGTGTGGCTGCTTCGTCCGCACCTAGAGCTGAGGGGCGTATCAACGCCCTAACACACAGGGACGCCAGAGCTTCGGGATCGGTGGTAGCAGGTATGGTTTCAGTTTCTGGCAAACTCGTTTACACGCTTTTCGATTCCGGCGCTACGCACTCGTTTGTCGTAGCCAGTTTCGCAGTTAGTTTGGACCAGGATTATACACTGTTAGAGAATCTGTTCGTAATCAGAGGTCCGAGTGGTCAGCTGTTTGTAGCTGAGGAGGTGTACACGGATTGCGAGGTCAGCGTCGGAGGACATAGCCTGCCAGCTGAACTGATTATGATTCAGATGGAGGACTTTGGAGTGATTCTGGGGATGGATTGGCTGTCCGCTTACCACGCCTTGGTGGACTGTGTTGAGAGGAAGATTGTCTTCTCCATTCCGGAGTTGCCTTCTTTTGAGTTTCATGGACAGCCAGTGGATGGAGGTTTCAGGTGCATTTCGGCACTTCGGGCGGCGAGACTTTTGAGCCAGGGGTGTGAGGGCTTCCTAGCTTGTGTGGTGGCAGAGCCCAGCCCTGTGGCAGACTTCCAGAGCATCTCGGTGGTCAGAGAGTACCCTGACATGTTTCCAGAAGAGTTACCAGGACTACCGCCCGAGCGTGAGATCGAGTTTGAGATCTCACTAGTACTAGGGACTAGCCCCATTTCCACCGCGCCATACAGGATGGCACCGCTTGATTTGCGAGAGCTCAAGTCTCAGTTGCAGGACCTTCTGGAGAAAGGTTTCGTGAGGCCCAGTGCATCTCCCTGGGGAGCCCCGGTACTGTTTGTGAAGAAGAAGGATGGGACCCTACGTCTTTGTGTGGACTACCGACAGCTGAACAGGGTGACCATCAAGAACAGATATCCGCTACCGAGGATCGACGATTTGTTTGACCAGTTGCGGGGTGCCACGGTGTTTTCCAAGATAGACTTGAGGTCTGGATACCACCAGTTGAGGATCAGGGAGATCGACGTCTCCAAGACAGCTTTCCGCACCCGGTACGGACACTACGAGTTTTTGGTCATGCCGTTTGGGCTGACCAATGCCCCCGCTGCTTTCATGGACCTGATGAACCGGGTGTTTAGACCGTACTTGGACCAGTTCGTGGTGGTTTTCATAGATGATGTACTCATCTATTCTAGAGATCGGACGCAGCACGGACAACACTTGCGGATGGTTTTGGACACTCTGAGGCGACGCAGGCTGTACGCCAAATACAGCAAGTGCGAGTTCTGGTTGAGGGAGGTGACCTTCCTAGGTCATGTGATCTCTGGAGACGGCCTGGCGGTGGACCCAGCCAAGGTCGAGGCAGTGCTCAGGTGGGAGAGACCGTGTTCAGTCACTGAGATCCGCAGTTTCCTGGGACTAGCTGGCTATTGCAGACGGTTCATCAGAGGATTTTCGCAGATTGAGCGTCCTATGACACAGTTGACCCGGAAGGACGTGCCTTTCGCTTGGACAGGCGCCTGTGAGGCGTGTTTTCTGGAGCTGAAGGAGAGGCTGACCTCAGCTCCCGTGCTCACCATCCCTGACAGTAGTGGCAGGTTCGTTGTGTACACAGATGCCTCCTTGCAGGGGTTAGGAGGTGTGCTCATGCAGAGGGGTCACGTTGTCGCTTACGCTTCGCGGCAACTGAAGCCCCATGAGCATACCTACCCTACCCATGACCTAGAGTTGGCAGCTGTTGTCTTCGCGCTGAAGACCTGGAGGCACTACTTGTACGGTGAGACCTTCGAGATTTTTACAGATCACAAGAGCCTTAGATACCTTTTTGATCAGAAGGAGCTCAACATGAGACAGAGACGTTGGTTGGAGCTCCTGAAGGACTACGACTGCAGCATCTCCTACCAGCCGGGAAAGGCCAATGTGGTGGCTGACGCCTTGAGCTGTAAGGCTCCCGCACGCTTGGCCAGTCTACAGTTACAGAGTTGGAGCCTTTTGGAGGAGGTGGGCAGTTGGCGACCTCTAGAGTTACGAGGGTACTGTGGGGCAGTGACGGTGACACGGCAGACTAGGCCAGAGCTGATGAACCGCATCATCACAGGACAGATGGCTGATCCGTACTTGCAGTCTTTGAGCGACAGAGTACTGTCAGGAGATCCAGGTGACTTCTCTTTCACAGACCAGGTGCTACATTTGAGGGGACGGTTGTGCGTTCCCAGAGACGAGGAGCTGTTGAGGGAGCTCCTGACTGAGGCACACGGTTCCAGATTCACCATACATCCCAGGAACACAAAAATGTACCACGACTTGAGACGCGAGTTTTGGTGGAGAGGGATGAAGCCGGATGTGGGTGAGTTCGTGCAATAGTGCTTAGTGTGCCAGCAGGTGAAAGCCGAGCATCAGATTCCTGCAGGGCCGCTTCAGCTGCTTCCAGTGCCAGGGTGGAAGTGGGAGAGCATCACCATGGACTTGGTGGTGGGCTTACCTGTTACCCAGAGGGGACACGACGCAGTCTGGGTAATAGTGGATAGACTGACGAAGACGGCGCGATTCTTGCCGATCCGAGTCACTTTGGGACCAGCACAGTTGGCAGAGAGGTATATCCGTGATGTGGTACGACTACACGGAGTTCTGCGGGAGATCGTATCCGACCGGGATACCCGCTTTATGTCCCAGTTTTGGGCTGAGTTTCAGCAGGCCTTGGGGACGAGGTTGAGGTTTAGCACGGCTTACCACCCCCAGATGGACGGACAGTCTGAGCGCACGATACAGACACTTGAGGACCTTTTGCGTGCCTGTGTACTGGACTGGAGGGGCTCTTGGGAGGAGCACCTGCCCCTGGCAGAGTTTGCATACAACAACAGTTATCACTCAAGCATCGGCATGGCTCCCTACGAGGCTCTGTACGGACGGAAGTGTACGGCACCCTTGAGTTGGGTTGAGGTGGGGACCAAGTGGGAGGTTGGCCCCAGGTTGATCCGGCAGAGTCAGGAGGTAGTTGAGCAGATCCACAGACGACTCCGCACTGTCAGGAGCAGACAGAAGAGCTACGCGGATCGGAGACGCAGAGAGGTGCAGTTTGAGGTTGGGGACCACGTCTTCCTTCGTGTTTCGCCCATGAAGGGCTTACAGCGGTTTGGGGTGAGAGGGAAGCTCGTGCCGAGGTTCGTGGGGCCCTTTGAGGTCCTGGAGCGGGTTGGACCCGTTGCTTACAGACTTACCCTTCCCCCGCAGCTTTCTGGTGTGCACGACGTATTCCACGTGTCCAACCTCAGGAAGTACGTAGCCGATTCCAGTCACGTACTGAGTCACGAGAGCGTCGAGGTGAGCGACGACCTGACCTACCCCGAGCGGCCAGTGCAGATTCTAGACCGAGCCGTTCACAATTTGAGATGAAAGCAAGTACCCCTGGTAAAGGTTTTGTGGAGGAGCCAGCGGTACGAGGAGGCTACCTGGGAGCCTGAGGCGGCAATGCGGGAGTGGTACCCGGAGCTTTTCCCAGGTACTTCCTTTCGGACCGGCTTCGGTCCTCTTTGAGTTTGTTATGGTTATTTGGACGTCTTTTCCCGCACACTAGTTGGCGCAAGTTTCGGGGACGAAACTTCCTTTGAGTTTGTTATATTGTAACGAACGCGTGTCCTAGACGTCTTTTAAGACGTCTGGGAGGTGGCCCAGACGTCTGGGATCACATCCAGACGTCAGACCAGACGTCTGGGATCGTTTCAAGACATCTAGAAATCCGTTAATTTCGACACGCGCAGGTCGTCTGCGCGCCTGAGCGCGCAGACCGGATATTCGCTTATTCCCTCTTTCCCTGCGGCTGCAGATGCCTGCCGCGTCCTCTCTCTCCTCCTCGCGCGGCCTTAAAAGGCCACGCGCTCCCTCCCGTCGTCTCCACCGTCTCCTCCCTCTTCTCCTTCATCCAGTGAGCGTGAGGGCGGCAGCGGCGACCGCAGTGAGCGCGGAGGAGGTGCGGCGTGTGAGAGCGGAGCTCTACCGTGAGGGCGAGCTCGCCGGGGCTGCTAGGGCCAGCCGGCGGAGGGTGCGGGGGGCGCGGAGTGATGCGGAGGGGGGACTGCTGCGGTCTGAGCAGCAGGCGCGCGAGGTGCGGCGCGGGCGGCGTTGCGAGTGGAGGCCGAGTGGCGCCCTGATTCTGGAAGAATTTCCAGAATCAGACGTCTGGGTTGATAGCCAGACGGCGAGGGCGACGTCTGGAAGACCTTCCTTACGTCTGAAAGGTGAGTTTTCCGTCTTCTTCTTCCTTCCTGTCGACTGACCGTACTGAGGGAGGGAGATGGGTGTGCGCAGGCTTGGTGATTCGCCATCCAACGCGAATCAGACGTCTGTCTGTTGTACCAGACGGCGGGAGCGACCTCCAGACGTCCTGGGTGACCATCGGACGTCTGGGAGCTAGGCCAGACGTCCCCTCAGACTTCTAGACATCTGGGAAACCACGCTGAACAGGTAATTCTCTGATCCACTTTTTAAGACGTCTGGAAGAAGTTCCAGACATCTGATTTTGCACAGTGTCGTCGTTTTCGACCCGTTTAGGGCCCGTTCGGGTTCCGTTTTCCGCGATTCGAGTTGCGTTCTTTTCAGAATTAATTCCTCTACCCGTCTACAGTAGCTATACACTATTTTGAGACACTCCTTGTGATACGACCTCCTTCAGTTGCAGTCTTGGGAGTCGCGGAGGCACGCGGGATTCCCGATCATGCCCCCATTACTCCCGTTGTACCTGGTAGAGTGGTTTTAAGTTATTAATAAAATCTGTTAGAGTATGGAACCATAACTAGAACCTAGGACGTTGCATGAATCCTAGGAATGAGAAATATATGATAGCTCCTAGGTGTTGCATGAATCCTAGGGCTGGAAAACTAGATTGTATGATAGATCCTAGGATATGGCATGAATCCTAGGATGGGAAAAACTAGTGGAATGTATAATACTGCAGTCTTGGAAAATGGAAAGAGATATAAAGCTGCCTGTAATTTGAATTAACAGCTGCCTGTTGTGAATAAATAACGTAGTTGAGAACATGGATTGTAAGAATGTGAAACTGGAAAGTGAAACCTGGATGTTTGAGTAAAAAGGATGGAACCCTACGGGGAAGTAGGAGTAGAACTCCTGGAAAGTGAATGGAATAGTATTGGGGAAGTGAGCTGGCCCTTGAGTACGGAGTACCAAGGAGAGCGATCGTCACCCTGTTTAGTGCAGAGCGGAGCCAGCCGCCCCAGGGACCCGGGGTTAAGACTGGCCACTCTGTACCAACTTGCTGGCCCTCGCGTGCGTAGTACCGAGGAGAGCTACTAGTGTAGGGAGGTACTAGCTACCCCACGGGCCCCGGGGTTCTGCTAGCCTCCCACACCGACTTATTAGGCCCGCTGGGGCAAACCAGGGTAGTCAGGTGAGGGTGCGCGGACTGTGGAGGGGCAAGGCCCTAGTTTGGTTACTGTGGAGGGGTTGGACCCCTGTTACTGAGAGGGCTCTGCCCTGGAATGGTTCCGTGCTGTGCTTTGGGCGCACCCGTTAACGGAAACGACTGACCGCGTGCCAGTACGGGTTAGCTACCTGTGCGTTTATCGCGCGTACCGTAGTCACCGTTACGTCTGTCAGTGACCTTGGGGTGGTTGACTGAGGGTAGGATCACCACGGGGGACTCTCCCGGCCAGGAGAGCACCACGTGCTACTTCTACTTTTTGGAAAAGACTGCAATCAAGATCGTTCCCACGAGGAACATTCGAGATCAAGAGAAAGATCTGGGGAATAAATGAAATAGTGAGACAATTGAAAGATGTGAATAAAGAAAGTAATAGAACATAACAGCTACTGTACACTCTACTGTTGTCTTTAGTTTTAGTTGCCACTCTACTCAGCGTTTTGCTGACGTGTTACACTCATTACCTTTTTCAGGACCAGGTGTTGAGCAGCCAGGGTCAGCGGCTGCAGAGGACGCTGGGCCGAGTAGGGTCCAGTAGAGTTACCACTGTCTTTTGTACCTCTTTGTTTCCGTTATAGTGAGTAGTTCTTGTTTCCGCTGTACTTTTCTTTACCTGCAGTTCATGTTATATGATAAATGTTGTTCTACTGTTGTGGTGGTATATACTGTAGTAGTTTCTTTCCTTACTGCTGTACTTTCTTACTGTTAGTTATATTCATGTTGAATGTGGTTTATTTTTACTGCTCTTTTGGTTACTTCCTTGTTGGATGACTAGGTCTTGGGATTAGTCGAGTCGGTCCGGTTCTCGTGTCTCGTAGGGACTCGGAACCGGGTCGTTACAGGAACTCGCTGTCAGGAATACAGCGACGGATGATTTGATTAGCACCTATCCGAAAAAGAAGTGGATTATCCCAGAAATAATACTTTGCTTCTGCCATGAGACGCTCGCGTTGGTTTTTAGGCCAGCCACGTGGAAGGGATCCAGAAGCAAGGTAATTGGCAATGTCGGCACACCATGGTCCACTTGCCACATTTATTGCCAATAGGTGCTCATCAGGTAAATTTTCATTGATCGGCAGAGTAAGTCCAATATGGTCAGGGTCCAGTCTGGAAAGGTGATCAGCCATAACATTCTAAGCTCCAGCCTTATTGCGAATCTCAATGTCAAATTCCTGGAGCAGAAGGATCCAACAAATCAGTCTAGGCTTGGTATCCTTCTTGTGTATGAGATGGCGAATGGCCGCGTGATCAGTGAAAACAATAACGTGAGAGCCCAGAAGGTAAGAGCAGAATTTCTCCAGCCCAAAAACGACCGCCAATAGTTCTTTTTCAGTGGTAGTATAATTACGCTGGGCCTCATCCAATGTCTTACTGGCGTAGTACACCACGAAGGGGTGTCTATCACGTCTTTGTCCCAGGATGGCTCTGACTGCAAGGTCGGAAGCGTCACACATAAGTTCAAAGTCGAGGGACCAATTAGGTGGCTGGAGAACAGGGGCCTTGGTGACAGCATTACGCAGCTGCGTGAATGCTTGTATACAGTCGAGGCCCATATCGAAGGGTACGTTGGTTGATAGGAGATGAGTTAAGGGTCGAGAAATTTTGGAGAAGTCTTTGATGAATCTCCTATAGAAATCGACGTGTCCCAGAAAGGAGCGGATTTGTTTGACAGAGCCAGGCACAGGTAAATCAGCAATGACATCGAGCTTAGCTCTGTCAACCTCGATACCCCTATCGGAGATGATATGTCCGAGAACAATTCCCTCGTGCACCATAAAATGACTTTTTTCCCAGGAAAGCACGAGGTTTACATCAATACATCTCCTAAGGATACAAGTCAGGTTGGCAAGACATTCGTCGAAAGATGGTCCAATGACCGAAAAGTCATCCATGAAGACCTCGAGAAAGTCACCCACCATGTCATGGAATATTACCAGCATACATCTCTGGAAAGTTGCTGGTGCGTTGCAAAGTCCAAACGGCATTCTTCTAAATGTGAAGGTGCTGAAAGGGCAGGTAAAAGTGATTTTCTCTTGATCTCGGAGGTCAATTGCCACCTGGTTATATCCTGAGAATCCATCCAGAAAATAGAAGAATTTATTTCCCACTAACCGCTCCAGGATTTGGTCAATGAATGGTAGCGGAAAATGATCTTTCTTGGTTGCAGCATTAAGTTTCCTATAATCCACACACACTCTCCAAGATGTAGGTGTGTGTGTGGGGATGGATTCGCCCCTGTCATTGACACGGATGGTGAGTCCTGTTTTTTTGGGCACAACGTGAATCAGACTCACCCAAGGGCTATCGCTGATTGGGTAGATTATACCTGCATCCAGCCACTTAATGATTTCTTTCTTAACGACCTCCCGCATGTTAGGGTTGAGACGTCGCTACATCTCGCGGGAAGGTCAAGCCTCCTCCTCCGTATATATACGGTGAGTGCAGTAGGAGGGGCTAATGCCAGATAAGTCTGATAAAGACCATCCAATGGCTGCCTTGTGTTCTATGAGGACCTTAGTTAGTTTGCACTCTTGCTCCCTGGTCAATTTTGAACTGATGATTACAGGGAGCATTTCATTTGGTCCCAGGAAAACATACTTAAGTGTGTTAGGCTGCTCTTTTAGCTCGGGAGTGGATGGTGAAAGGTCTGGCATTTCTTGGGACGAGAGTGTCCCAGGCGGGTTGGAGAATAAGTCAGGAGGAAGAAATTGGCCTTCAGATTGGCCAAGAAGAGGGGCTTCTTGGATAGATGGATCCAAAAAGGAATAGCCCCAGTGAGAAGTATATGGGCTCAAGGTCCCAATGTGGATTTGCAAATCCGCCTGATTTGGCGGGGAAGAAAGGGCAATCCGGTCTTCAAAAGTGTGGACCGACGGTGAGTAGCTCGGATATGACTTAGACCACGAGGAATGGGAAGCGGAGAAAACCTCTTCAGAAGTCTGGTCAGGAGAAGGTACAGGACAAGGGAGGGATGGGGGAGCGTCACAATATGTGTTGGTTAGGCAGTCATCAGTGTTTATAGGTAATCCGCAGCAGTCTGAATATGTCCCAATTAGTCCAATACACACACTGGCGGCCATGTCCTCGTCAGACATGTTATCCTCGATACAATCGCAATCAAAGTTCTTGGTTGCCTTGAAGATGTTAAGCTTGATCTTTTCAGATCCAATGGCAATCTCGATACAGCTCGACTCGCAGTCAATATGGGCGCGGGCTATGGCCAAGAAAGGTCGACCGAGGATGATCGGACAATTAGAAAGTGAACTAGGAACTTCCATATCTAAAACAAGAAAGTTAACAGGAAAATAGAGACTGTTGACCCTAACCACCACGTCTTCCACCACACCCTTCGGGATTTTGACAGAACGATCTGCCAACTGCAACGTGACAGGGGTGGGTTTCAGATTTCCTAAGGAAAATTTTTTGAGCATGATGGTCGGTATGAGATTTATGGAAGATCCTAGATCAAGCAGGGCACGGTTAAAATTGCAGCCTTGGATGCTACAGGAAATAAGCGGTGTGCCCGGATCTTTCTACTTCGGTGGTAGGTTTAACAGTATAGCAAAACTCGCTTGAGGCGAGAGAACCACCGGATTCTTAGTTTTCTTTGACTGCTGCCTGGGTGTTGTGTAGTCTTTGAAAAATCGGGCGACAGTAGGTATGTGATCGATAGCCTTGAGCAGGGGTACCTTGATTTCTACATCCCTGAACAAATTACGCAGGTTATCAAAGGCCTGCATGCCTTTCTTCTTGCCTTTTTGCTCCCTTAGTAGAGCCTCAGGGAATGGGACTGATTTTGGCACCAATTTGGGTGTATCGTCCTCTCGCGAATGCGGTGCGCATCCAGAATGAGAGGGCGATGAAGAAGAAGACGGGCCAGGATCAGGTCGAGGCGGATCGACGGTCTGCTTACCGCTCCTCGTAGTGATAGCATTGGATGATGCGGGTCCAGTGGGATCATACGGTGGAGGAGGGTTCGATGAAGAAGAAGACGGGCCAGGATCAGGTCGAGGCGGATCGACGGTCTGCTTATCTCTCCTTGTAGTGATAGCATTGGACGATGCGGGTCCAGTGGGATCATACGGCGGAGGAGGGTTCGCAATAGGGACATAAGAGTGTGGTGCTGCAGCGGGATTAGCCTAAAATCCTGGTGGAATGCTCGGAGCTTGCAGAATTTGATTAACCTGCCCCTGAGAAGGTCGTACCTATGGTTGAGGACCACGGGGTATGAAGTTTCGCGGGTTTGGAACAGGTTGGGCAGGAAGAGTGCCCTGAGATCGAGTCGCCATGCGTAGTTGACTGATCTCAGCATTCTGCTACCCTAATTGGTGCTGAAGAGAGGTCATGTTCTCTTCATGGCGCTTTGACATTTCCGTCATCATTCGCATCAATTTGCCAAGAGGACTTGATGCATGTTCTGTTTGCGGTACGCAAGGGCCTGATGGCAGATTCGCCATAGGATTAGACTGGGCCCTTGGGTTGGACCATGCGAAATTTGGATGATTACGCCACCCTGGGTTATACGTGGCAGAGAATGGGTTGTTCCCCAGAGTGCAAGCATCTTCTATGCCAGAAGACGTGTCCGCATGTAAATACGCTTCCGAGCACACGGAGGTTTGGTACTCCGTGTCGAAATACTGTCTCACAGAAGCCAGTTCCACATGACTTACAGAGTTGCTCGGCGCGACACTCGGTAAGGAAGGTCTTACGGGGTTTCTTGGGATAAGCCTGGTGTTGGAAGATTTGGATTATGACGAAGTGGTGAAGTGGGGGTGTTTGCCATAGAACGGGCGGGGTTGGCCAAAAGCTCGTCCAGCTTCTTGTGCACGACGGAGACTTCATCCAGTTTTTGTGCAATAAGGCTTAGATCAGTGGATGAATGGGAGGGTCTCGTGTCAACTTCGTGGACATTTCGAGGCTGGCTGGTACGATTAAAGGCGACAATGGAGGCATTGTTCATTGAGTTTTCACTCATATTTTCAAACAGTTCGAATGCTCCATTCTCGTCTTTATTCATAAAATTCCCTCCGCAGGAAGCGTCTGCAATCTGCTTCAAAGTCTCATTTAGCCCATAGCAGAAAATTTGGGGTATATGCCACTTAGGCAGACCGTGGTGCAGACACTTTCTGAGGAGGTCATTATACCTCTCCCATGCCTCATGAAATTGTTCGCTGTTTTGTTGCGTAAATGAAGTGATAGCACGGTGAAGCGCATTGGTTCGCTCGATTAGGAAGAACTTCTTGAGAAACGCTGTTCGCATCTCTTCCCAAGAGTGGATGATTCTCCCAAGGGTGCGTAACCACTGCGATGCTTTATCCCGCAATGAAAACGGGAACATTTTCATGAGGACTATAGGTAACCCAACATTTCTTGGTTTAATAGTTTCGGCCAGTCAGGTTAGGTCTTCCAAGTGGAGAAAAGGATCTTCACTTGCAAGACCATGAAAGTGAAAATTTATTAGGCCAATAATGTTTGGTTTCAGTTCAAAGTCGTCCCCACCCATGGGGACCCGAATTTGCCCTATGGTCTTTGTAGCAGCGGGATTCTGATAAGAGCTAAGAGACCTAGGCTCCTCCCGTTCGGGAGGGTTCTGCATTTCCTCCAATGTTTCCCGAATGGCTTCAATTCGTTCATTATACATTTCCATTTGGGCTTGGAGGTGGGTTATGGGATCTAAGGCTCCACCACCTGGTGGGTTTTGAGGGCGGTTTCCTCCCTTGGGATTTGGGGGTGGGCGTGTAGCCATGTTTGTGGAGGAGGAGGACGATTAGGCTCCTTTTCTAAAGTTATCAGGCAATTCAAACAGTTTAGGGTTTTGTGACCTCCTTCCAAACATGCACTACCGCAGGAAGAATTGGGGAGATGAGAAGGAAAAGAGACGAGAGAAATGAAGCCGTAAAGGTACACTTGATTACAAATCAATTCAATCAAATCCCTAACCTCTACAGTGTGCCCTTAGACCTAAAGATCTAAGTTACCTACTATCACGAACTACGGAACCGAATGCGAGCACCGCGGAACCATCGGGTCAGATTGAAAGGCCGTTTGCCCCAGTCTTAGACACCCGATAGCACGCGGGAACTTTCACCAGCACGTAGTTGCTACACACAGGTAGTTAGACCTCCAATCCTTAAGAAGGGTCAAGTTACTACCAGTTTTAGTTAGAGGCTTAGGGTCAAGTGCTTTTGGAATGTGAAGGGCGTTGTTTACGGGTAATGCCCAACTGATTGATTTTAAGAGTGTGTAAAACAAGCATGCAACAGGGAAAATCTCCCCGAATTGAAGTTTTTATTGGTGAATGGTTTTTAGAGTTCAGCCTTAAATAGTATGGATTTTAGGATTTCGCTGAATTACCAATTCAACCAATCTCCGGGTTTTACAAGAATACAGGTTTTCTTCTAAGCCCAACAAACCCTTCTTCAATTTCAATTGGTTAATGCATGCTAAAATGCAATGGGCTACCCTAAATGGAGATTTCTATGTGTGGATGCACAAATCAGTTTTAGAGTTTATGTGAAAGGGAGTCAAAGCACTTCAATTCAAGTGCTCCTAATCACCAGAAATGATTTCCACACACGAGGCTTCAACCAAAAGATAAAGAAAATCAAATAGTTGGGGTTGAAGTATTCGGGATCGAATCTTAGGCAAGTTGAAAAGTCGTGGTGGTGTTGGAATCGACTCAATTCCAAGTCTCCCCACCAAAAAGGTGATCCCGAATTGTAGATAAGTGAGGCAAAAGAGGGGTGCAATCAATCTTTTTGTGTTTTCCTCAAAGAATACTTCACACGGCGAAAAATTTAAAAATCAAGATTCTTGGATTTTCGCTATGCAAAGTAAGGCGGGAAATCTCGGGGCGGTGGGAGTGAAGACAATCAATCAAACAAGTGAATTTTAGTCCACTTGCCCCAAGAGATCCCAAGAAGTTTTTCTAGTTTTTAGTTTTTAGTTTTTTTTTTTAGTTTTTTTTTATTTTTTATTAAGGTGACAAGTTAACCCTAGTTGCTAGGAAAAGAAGACCTACTTGTTCGGCAACGTGTGCGAAGCTCCAATGCGGTGTTGGCGTTTTCACGCTCTAGTTCCTGCCTTAGATCTGCTCACGTCTTCGACTTCGTCTGCCTGCCTTCTCCTTGCACCAGGTTCACCTGCACACCAAAAACAGAGATACCCGTGAAGAGAGAAGAGAAAAATTGAAAGGAATTGAATAGAAACTTACTTGAAGGCGCACTTCCCCGGCAACAGCGCCAGAAAAGATATGGTGTCTAGCCCGGATAGGTTGTTAATATGATGATTTTATCGTTAAAGTGTGTATAGTGATTAACCTAAATCGGACCTAACCATCTCTTTACAATTTTTTTTTTTTACCTGGCCTACTTGATTTTATCTTGTCACTTTTAGGCCCAGGGTCGAACTCAGGGAAGTGGGGTACAAGTCAAGTTTCTACGCTTTTCCTACAACAAGTCTCTTCCGTTCGTTTATTGTGTTTTTGGTGTTTTTCTTATTTAGATTTTTTCTGGTAATCTTTGTCCTTGAGGCACACCCTCAAAATTGGGTTCTTGGCTTTGAGCCAAAACAGAGTTCCAAGACGGGTCTTGCTATTCGCAAGACGGAGTAGCTGCAAGTCAAAGATTATCTTTTCTCTTTTATATATTTTTATCTTTTTGCTATCAGGAAAGCGAAACAGAAATAAAGTAAATATAGTATATATATATAGGTATATATTATGTATATAAAGGGGTGTGGGTGGAGGCGGAGATGGAGTATACCACAGTGTCGAGTCGGTCGTCGTCTAGAAAGACGCAACCAACAGGACTAGGTGCCGCGTGGAGTGTGTGATGGATGGTGGAAGATATAGGTAACCACGCTTTTTGTACGCGTGTATCGGGGAATATCAACAACTGGTACAGATATTCCCTTGATACAACGTATGGTAAATAATGTGAAAATATATATATATATGTATATGTGTAAATATATATATATATATATATGGTTATAAATATATATGTATATATATATATATGTGTACGTATATATAACTATATAGAGGTATATATATATGTATGTATAAGTATATAGTAATATATGTATATATAGATATATATAGCTAAGTATATATATATGTGTATATATATATATGTATATATATGTATGTACGTATGTATGTATATAATACTATATAGATGTATATATATATATGTATATATATATAATAATAATATATGTATCTAGATATGTATATATATGTATATATGTATATATAGTTATATAGATATATATATGTATATATGTATGTATATATAAGTAGGTGTGTATATATGAATATATATATATATATATGTATATAAATATATGTATATATATATCAATATATAAGTATACGTATATATATATATATATATATATATATATATATATATATATATATATATATATATATGTATACAATAGAGAGAGAGTGGGAGAGAGAAGCTGCCGCACTGCTGAGGGGTGGAGTTAAGGCATCTGAGCTGCAGGGTCGACGTCTGAAGGTCTTCAAGCTCGCGTGCAGGCATGCGTGCACGCAGACAAGCGCGCGCTGGGGGGCGGCGAAGGGCGCGGAGAGGAGATGCAGGCGCGCGTGGGCGAAGAGAGCGGGCGACGCAAGCACGCGTAGGCGAGTGCAGGTGAGGCAGACGGGTGCGGGCGACGCGGGCGGAGACGTGCGCGCGGGCTGCAGCCGGTTGTGGCGCGTCGGGTGACCGATAAAGTGAGAAGCTTTCCGGTCACCCCACTGTAGCCACAGTGTCACGCAGACTCGCGTGAACAGTGGCTACAGTGGTCATCCAAGCTGCGCAACTGGCAGTGGGAGGTGCTGTGAGTGAGGCCGGCTTGCTGCTGGCGCGTTGGCTGGCGCACGAGGGAGAAGGCCTACGCCGGCCGGTTGCGAGCGCGGAGAGCTCGCGACAAAGCGGAGAAGCGGGAGGCGAGGTGTCTGCAGGCGCGCGCGAAAGCTTACAGGTGCTGGCAGGGGGGTGGGAAGCGCTTGGCCGGCCACTGCGGAGGCGTGCAGCAACCGGTTGCTGGTGGAAGAGGGCGCGACAGGGCGGAGAAGCGGGAGGTGGAGAGGGCCTGCAGGCGCACGCAAAGGGCGAGGGCGCCTGCAGGCACGCACGGAAGGAGGCTGGGCGGCTGCTGCGTGTTGCTGCTCTCTTCTTGCTGCTGCTACTGCCAAGCTGCGAGCTTCAGACCTTGAAGCTTGCGGCCATGGCTGAAGGTGCTGGAGCGGGAAAAAAATAGAAAAGAGCCACCACGCCCACCGACTCTTTGAAGAGCTGGCCGGTGGTGGTCTCACTGTGGTGGTGTGCACCACAGTGATAGCTCTTGCCCGCCGGGTGTCTGCTCGGAGGAGGACCGGCGTATGGAGGGAAAGGGAGGAGAGGATGACCTGGAAGGAGATGGAGCTGCCAGTGGTTTTTTTTGGCTAGGACCAGGCTTGTT
The DNA here is from genome assembly GCA_037157565.1 of Thalassia testudinum. NCBI lineage: Eukaryota > Viridiplantae > Streptophyta > Magnoliopsida > Alismatales > Hydrocharitaceae > Thalassia > Thalassia testudinum. The sequence continues at coordinate 32,320,029 of JAZHRO010000022.1, read as the reverse complement.
TTTGAAGGTAGAAGCCGTGGTCTTTTATAAAGGAAGAAGGCATGGCTGGGAATGGCAACTGCGGCTACAGGGAGAGGTTGGAATGGCTTGGCAGGGAGAGGCAACCGCAGGGAAGGGCAGCTGCAGGGAATGGCGCGCGAGGAAGAAATTGCTCCATGCAGCCGCGGCGAGAAATATTTAAAAATCAAATGGAAATAAAAATAGAGATGGGAATTTTGCAAAGATGCACTTGAGGAAAAATGTAAAATGCAAGGCCACTTATTTCATTCTCCTCCCTTCTCAATTAAATGCATGCATGCATGTATTTTTACAATGCAACTATGGAGACCTAATATGCATTGGTAATGCTATAAAATAGCACAAGATGGCACAATTGCAGGCGTATTTTTGCGGTGCAATCACAAGGGTGACTTTATTGAGGGTGCTGCTGGTAGTTTCCATGCTACTAATTTTGATTGTGCTATTCTCCACATTATCTGGAATGCGATTTCTTGTTCTGCTATTTCTTTGATGAATTTTCAGGTTGAGACTAATTGTTCAATGCTTTATTACGGTGGAATGGGAAGCTGGATGTTTCGTGGTATGCCAAGTTGATCTTCCAACTTATTCTTGGTTAGAATAATCTCATTGATATGCTTGATTTTGTGCATCGTACGGTCAACTCGTTGGCTCGTCATATTGCGAATCTAGGTGCAGCTTCCCTATGTCATGTAGTTCTCCCCGATGGGGTTTTGTTAGTTTTGTTCTTTTGTTGTTATTGTACTAAACCATGAGTCGTGGTTCTCTTTCTTGTCCTGACAAGTTTTGGCCTAATCCTTCTATCTTTTTTGGCCTCCAGGGAGTTGGGGATGAATCAAATTGGCTCTTGATTTTATTTTATTTTTTAAAAAAAGGCCGATTTGGTTAAATTGGTCATCCGATTTAATCATTTTCTTAAGAGTTAAAAAATTAAAAAAGAGGAAAATAGTTGTAACTTTAGAATTTGAAATAAAGATTTAAAGGAACTATATATTCTTTAAGGTTAGGTTCTTAATTTCGATTGTACCTTTAAATTTTTTTAATATTAATAAAAATATGTCAATTTTAGTATAATTAAAGTTATAAAATTACTTTTTCTACTGTATATCTTCAATGATTTTTTATTTAACATCAGTTCAAACTGGTTAGACTTGGTTGAATCAATATAAATTAATTTAAAGGTTTTACAGTTCAATTCTTTTCTATTTTTTCATATACTGACATTATGTTGACGTCATCACCGATTCAATCGGTACAAAATAATCAATTGAATCACTAAAAAATCAAATCAATACCTAACTGATTCAATGATCGGTTCGATTTTTAAAATATTACTTTTATATCATTCTCTAGGGGTGTGTTTGGTGGTAGGATTTAGGAAATTTTTTTTAATGTGAGGTGTTTGTTAAGACTTTTTTCATGTTTCAACATAAATTATTACATAATTACTTTCAATAATTTCAATCCAATCACAATGACATTTATTTTTTATTTTATTATTAAATAAATATTCATTACATCCTTCACTCCTATTATTAATATTAAATAAATATCAACTAATATCTTTCACTTTCATTTATATTATTAAATAAATATCTACTAATATCACATCAATATATTAATTATCATGTCACTACTTGATATTTTTTATTTTATCATTCAATCAAATACCCATCTATAATTATTTCACTTTAACAGGTTCCTGCGACATTTTATCCACGCTCAAATTCTTGCACCCTCACGCCCTTAAGGACACTCTTTTCCGACATCGACGTGAAATGCGTAGAAATGACAAGAATGTGGAAATCAATGTAAAAATTAAGAAGGATCCATCATTTTCTCGCATGCCGGAAGTGACGCTAAGGGGAATGATGAATCTACGGAAGAAAATTGGAAGTGATGGTACATCTCTCATGCTGCACCCTATTAAATCCCAGAAAAGAATGTCAAGCTACGGGTAGAATAATCCAACTTCGCAACTCCCATGCCGATCATTCATTTCGGGAATCAGCTATCCTATTTTGGATTAATTATAACCTAATATATAATTTCCTAGAGAGTAATAGTAAATGTAATATATACTCTACGTCCTTTTTCAAATCACCAGCTGCCTATAAATAGAGATCATCACACGCATCCCACATGCACGGGGACGTGGGTGAGGGAATGTATTTTGTGTGTCGGCTTCTCGTTGAGGATGTGTGCTGAGTAGGATTAAGCGATGGAGAAGATAGCACAAGACACGAAGGTATGGTTCTTCCTTCGTAGAAGCACATGCGGCACACACTGCACCTACATGGTGTGCATGGCAAGCACATGGAGCACATGGAGTCGCTGAAGCATAAAGCACACATGTCGGTGTGTCGTAGATTTCAAATTGACAGATCACAGCCATGTACTGCTCATTGCCCCTACGTGGGCCCACGATCTCGCCGGTGTCTCGTGTGTCGTGCACTACTTACTAGTGAGCTGTGTGGTGTTCGGCATAGCACAGAGCACCTCGAGCTATGTGCTATCCGACGCAATGCCGCAGCACACAGTGTTGCAAGCACATGGCGACGAAGCACATGCATAGATGCAAACCGCTAAGTCACGACGCACACGAAAAATTTCCAACTGGTCTCAAGTGGTAGGACTGACCCAAATTGCACCCTCTCTTGGGAGTTGCGATGCACGTGCTGCAGCTGTTCCTGAAGTGGTTGCTATGAGCACACTGGTGGTGGAGCATGTAACGACCCGATTCCCGAGTCCCTACGAGACACGAGAATCGGATCGACTTAACTAATCCCAAGACCTAGTCGTCCAACGAGGAAGTAACTAAAAGAGCAGTAAAATAAACCACATTCAACATGAATATAACTAGTAGTAAGAAAAGGAACTACTACAGTATACACCACCACAACAGTAGAACAACAAATATGTACATAACATGAAGTTTACAATAAAGAAGTACAAGGAGTAACAAGGAAACTACTCACTACAGTGGCAGAAAGTAAAAAAAGAACTATGGGTAACGCTACTGGACCCTACTCGGCCCAGCGTCCTCTGCAGCCGCTGACCCTGGTTGCTCAACCCCTGGTCTTGAAAAGTAACGAGTGTAACACGTCAGCGAAATGCTGAGTAGAGTGGCAGCTAAAAACTAAAGAAGCAGTAGAGTGTACAGTAGCTGTTATATTTTACTTTCTTTATTTACGTCCTTATATTATTTCACGATTTATTTCTCAGATCCTTCACTTGATCTCGAATGTTCCTCGTAGGAACGATCTTGATTGCAGTCTTTTCCGAAAAGTAGAAGTAACACGTGGTGCTTTCCTAGCCAGGAGAGTCCTCGTGGTGATCCTACCCTCAGTCAACCACCCCAGGGTCGCTGACAGACGTAACGGTGACTACGACACGCGTGATAAGCGCATGGGTAGCTACCCCGCACTGGCACGAGGTCAGTCGTTTCCGTTAACGGGTGCGCCCAAAGGACAGCACGGAACCAGTATAGGGCAGAGCCCTCTCAGTAGCAGGGGTCCAACCCCTCCACAGTCCGCGCACCCTCGCCTGACTACCCTGGTTTGCCCAGTGGGCCTAACAAGTCAGTGTAGGAGGCTAGCAGAACCCCTGGACTCGTGGGGTAGCTAGTGCTCTCCCTACACTAGTAGCTCTCCTCGGTACTGCGTACGCGAGGGCCAGCAAGTCGGTGTACAGTGGCCAAACCCATCCTGGTCTCAACCTGAGGGCGGCAAGCTCCCCTCTACAGTAAGAGGTAATGTGTGCTCTCGTTGATACCACGTACCCCAGAGACAACACACTTCCACGTCTTTCTTTCTCAGTTCCATCCATTCTCTTTCCAGGAGTTCTACTCCTAATTCCCCGTAGGGTTCCAGCTCTTTTAACTCAGCACATTTAGGTTTCACCATTCCAGTTTTACGTTCATACAACTCATGTTCTCAATCATATTTATTCCTTCATAACAGGCAGCAGTTAAATCAATTTACAAGCAACTATTATTTCCTTTCCATCTTTCCAAGACTGCAATATTTATACACATATTACTAGTTTTCCAGTCCTAGGATTCATGCCGTACCCTAGGATCTATCATTCAATCTAGTTTCCAGTCCTAGGTTTCATGCAATACCCTAGGATCTATCATTCAATCTAGTTTCTCGGTCCTAGGGTTCATGCAGTGCCCTAGACTCTATTAATTATTCCACAATTGTAACAAATTTGATTAACTAAATTAAAAGCCACTCTACCAGCTACAACGGGAGTACTGGGGGCGTGGTCAGAAATCCCGCGTGCCTCCGCAACCCCCAAGACTGCAATGGAACGGGGTCCTAACACAAGGATCAAACACAAGGAGTTTCTCAGAACGGTATATAATTACTGTAAACGGGTAGAGGATTTTATTCTGGAAAGAACGCAACTCGAAACGTGGAAAACAGACTCCGAACGGGCCCTAAACGGGTCGAAAACGACAAAACTGCCCAAAATCAGACGTCTGGAACCTCTTCTAGACGTCTTAAAATGTGGGTCAGAGCGTACCTTCGTTCTGTGTAGTCCCTCAGACGTCCAGAAGCCTGCGGGGGCGTCTGGCTTAGTTCCCAGACGTCCGATGGTCACCTCGGACGTCTGGAAGTCCTTCCCGTCATCTGGCACTGCGGCCAGATGTCCGATTCACGTGGGATGGCGAGCCCTCGCGCCCTCCCGAGCAGAGCCTGCACGCACCCATACCTGTTCTCAGTAAGACGGGTTGCAGACGAAGGCGCGGCGGACGGTTGCATGGCCGTACGCGCGAAAAGGAAGAAGACCGAAATATCTTACCTGACAGACGTCTGGACAGTCCTCCAGATGTCTCCACCGTCGTCTGGTCGTAAGCCCAGACCTCTGATTCTGGAAAAATTTCCAGAACTAGATCTCAACTCGCCCTCCGCCCGCGACGCACGGCCGCGTCGCGCCCCGTCCGCCTGCTGCTCGAGCTGCAGCAGTCCCTCTGCGACACTCCATGCCTACTGCTCCCCCCCCGCCGACTGGCTCTAGTTGCCCCGGCAAGCTCGAGCCCTCACGGTCGAGCGTCTCCTCCCTCGCGCAACACCTCCTACCGCACACTCGCCACGGCCGCCGCTGCAGCCGCTTGCTCGCTCGCTCGCGCTCTCGCACCGCCTGGGAGAAGAAGATGAAGGACGCGGAGGAGATGAGGGTGAGGGAGAGGGCGAGGGGCCTTATAAGGCCGCGCGGGGAGAGAGAGAGAAGCGTTGCGCCCTGCAGGAGAGAGGGAAAAAGAGGGAAGAGAGCGGCGGGTGCAGGTCTGCACGCGCATGCGCGTAGATGCAACCCCGTACGCCGCAAAAATTTAATACCAGATGTCTGGAAAGGGTTCCAGACGTCTGAGCTACTTCCCAGACGTCTTAAAAACCCGTCTTGAGGTTGCGTTCGTAACAGAGCACATGTGGCATGATGAAGGCGAGAAGGTACACAGCACATAGCTCACAGAGCACGCAGCACACATCTCCTATGGTTCTCTCACTGGCGAAGGCAGCAAGCTTGGTTGAGTGGAGGGGGACTACGAAGGGCACGATGGCACTGGGCTATACCTGCTGAGTTGATGGTTACTAGTGAAAGAAGAGTTGAACTGCTTCACGAGGACCAAGGTGATTGGGCAGTGGAGGTCATTTTCGGAAGCACACCCGTACCCCTCTGGTGAGGTTGTTCCCCTTGAGGCCTAGCTCCACCAATGACATCAGGTTGGAGAGCGAGGCAGGTGGTCAGCACCTGGAGGGTCCATCCCCTATGCTTTAGTGTGTGCTGTCATGTCTGGGCAGGTTCTATGTTGTTCCTTGTGTATAGGTGTTGTGTTATTTCTGGAGACGGCAAAGCACAAAGGTGCGTATCATGTTTGAAATGTCCATGTCGTGTTTTGTGTTTTCATAATGTATAAATAAGGTCCTCAAATAGAACAGACGTTTGAGCCCATGTCAACGGCAAAGAATAAATTCAAATCTCGAAAATGTTTGAGTTGGTGCAATCTAAAATGAGAAATCACTTTTATAAGAAGGTCATCTAATTGGATTTTATTTCTTCAAAATAAATAATCGAAACGGTTGTAAAGTGCATACCATCATTCCCCATTAAGAGTTGAGATCTTAAGAATAGGCACAAAATCTTGTGTATATTTCCATCCCATGATGGTGATGCATACAGTTCTAACCAATGTTTAGATTATGCTACCGTTCAAGTTAGTGCAATATCCTCAGGCACATGCAATTCTACGTAGCAAGTATGTGCTTCCAGATGCAATTTAAATTTCAATGTGCATAAAGTTTTTGGGAATTCCAGTGCATATTGTTGGGCATGGTGATTCTTGGGCGAAAGTCAATATAACTTTCCGTAGGCATGAATTTTTTCGGGGCTGACGACCATACTGTTGGGCATGAGGACTTTTAGGCAGATGGGATATATTGGGATACACTTACGAAAAATATCGCATGAACCGTATGCCCCCATCTGAACACAACAGTTACAGAATAGATGACAAGTTAGTCGACAGCATACATTACTACGAGGAAGCTGCGGATATACAAACCAAAGCATATCAAATGAGAGGTAGATTTAATTTGCCCTGTATTAAATGAACATGAGTTATGTAGGAGACGATCACATTAATATCTATTAAATGGACGGCAACAACAGGAGCATCAAATTGGGAAGAACACTACTGCGAATGTGTAAGGTCTGGACTATAGTAAGCACAAAATTTTAAGCAAACCTTCAAATGCATGCTAGTGAAATCCAGAGAGTGGGAAAAAATTACAGCACAGCAATGAGAGGAGCATGCTAATGAGATCCTTCTAATGCAAGACTCAATCATGTCCTAATTCGTACTCCTCTCTCCAGATTAACTTCCTTGCAAGAAGAATACATTCTTACTAATATCTCTGGTACAAACATCACGTTGGCAACAACACTGCTCCAAATCTGTAAGATATGGAGTACATTTAGCAGGATATTTGAATCACACCTAACTAGAGAGGAATAAATAAATAAAACACATAGCACGGATAGATACACCTCACAGACACAAATGTGTAGCTATGGCAACAATATATCCCACTTGAGATATGTTATATTATCCAGTTGTTCAATCAGGTGAATGAAGATATACGATCACAACCAATGAGACATAAAGCAACATACATCTTACATGGGAGATAGCTTGATCACATTTCAAAATACAACCAAACATAGGGCAGCATACTCATTACAAAATTTTGAAACCAACACAGTAACAAATATAACACATCAGCACAGCAACACAACACAGCAACCAATCTTCGAGGATCAGCACTTTTGTACCCAATCACAAAACAAAATATAATGTGTATTGTATCAGCCAAAAGAAGCACATATCATTTCCCCCCTAACCAATACATCCAATAGGGATAATCGGAGAATGACATCAACATCGGATGAACCGACATCAATAGCCCACAAGCTTTAAGGTTCATGGACATTGTAAACTCATTGGGATCATTCTTGAATGATGCATTCGTTTGAAGATTTTTACGAGTCTTTTGGGGTCACCCTGGTGCAAGTGCTCACCAATTCCTCTCGGACATTTCGTCAAACACCGTGTGTGTAGAATCGGCATATCCACATTTACCTTGTGTCCCAACCGAATGATGTCACAGATGACGAAGCAAGAGCGGAGGAGGGGCTTCAGCTGCTGGAAGTACAAGGGGTCGCTCTGGGAGAGGTAGAGGACGAGATAGCGGGAGAGGGACTCCAAGATGGAATGAGCGTAGCACTCGAAGCTGCAGTTGTTGAAGAGGGCCACAGAGGGGTCGTGGTGGGAGAACTCCTACTACGAATGATGTAGCAACCGAGCAGCACATTGTTCTCCCACGCGCTGCAATCACCCGAGCGCAACACTCGGCCACTGACAGGGTCGTGAACTGCTGCTCCTTACAGCAGCAGCCACCACCTTCCTCGGCATTTTATCGAGCACCTGGTGTGCATTCTTCGGAGAGCACCTCCCACAGCCACATGCACACCACTACTCCCTCATTAGCACGCACCACTTAGCCACCGACCTCGCGCACAACACTTAGCCACCGACCTCGCGCGCAGCACTCACCCATGCAAAGTGGTGGAAGAGGTCGCGGGAGGTGGCTGCGTTGAGGGGGAGGTCATCACACCTCTTCTAGTTCCCGCGCATGCGCCCTCAGCTCCACCTCCGCCTCCTCAGTCACAGGCACCTGTGTGGAGGACTCCACAGCCTTCGTCAGTTGCCTCTCACATCCCTACGGAACTCGGCGACGACCACTGCAGGGGAGGAGATGGGGAATGGGAGGGGGACCTCAATGACGTAGGCTTCAGCGTGAGAAAAATAGGTGTAGACGGAGTGCTCGATCGAGTCGTAGGCATGGTGAAGGCAATGACGACGGCATCACAACACATGAAATAAAGGAGGATGAGTCCATTACATGAAAAGCATACGACGGTACATCTTCACTCACGTGAAAAACACGTGAAACCCATTACTTCTCGGGAATGAACAGAACATGAAATATATCGTGAAAGAAGTATTCGTTTCCTATTTTTCTTTCCGAAATGTGCCTATATACCCACCTCCTATAGGCAAAGTTTGAATGGAGGATGGGATAAGTGGTGATAGCTGTTTTATGTCGTGCGACAGTGATGGGATATGTAGGTAGACGTCAGATAGTGGAATATATAATTATATGAAAAAATACCTATGTAATTATGTATGAAAATTTGAAAAAAAAAAGGTGATGGTAGAGTGGGTTTGGGTGGGGGGGTGGGGGGTGGGGGCTTCCAATGTGCTATTGCTATTCATACATTTGTATATCCTACTGAGGTATCCCATAACCAATCCCTCGGAGGTGAGAAAATTTACAATCTAATATATATATATATATTCACACAATTTCAAAATTCAATGACGCAAGATTAGATAACGTTATTTCTTTAACCACCGAGTGATTGGTAGCGTGAGAAGTACTCCTTCCCATTAACACCCATAAATATTAATTCATGACATCAAATCCGGTAACTTCCATCACTATGTTTATAAGTTATTTCTTTCACCCTCACAATCTCAAAGAGACTGTTTTGTGACGTGAAATGTGTCCTGGAAATGACAAAAGATGTGGCAATCAATGTGGAAATTAAGAAGGATCCGTCATTTTCTCGTATGCCTAAGAGAGGCGTCAAGGGGAATGAAGAACCTGTGAAAGAAAAATGGGAGTGACGGTACACCCCTGACAGTGGCCAACACCCACCTAATGATGAGAAATGCACCCTATTAAAAGTAGGCCCAACACCCACGACTGCGCTGGATTTTTTTAGGGTGCATTAAAACTCAGGTTACATTAGGTGGGTGTTACAGTACACCCTATAAAAATCCAGAAAAGCATCTCTAGTTGCACCGTGAAAAAAGTTCCAACACACTGATAGAGAGAAATGTTTGATGCAAAAAATATTTATCCAAAAAATTACCTCCCCTACCTATTAAAAGTAGGGGCATATATATAAATCCCTGTCATGATACTTATTCCTCATTTTTATCTTATTTTCTTAATTTAAAGGCTCGCATTCAATAAATAAGATATTGAATGAGATTATTTATATGAGAAATAGAATTCTTCTTAGTAAGGTACGTTAATGTCGTTCAAGTTGCTATAAGGTTTCAAGTCCTAAGTGTCCACAACAGAGCACGTAAGGCGATGGGTCTTGGGCCTATGGCGTGGGACAACAAGGCTGCTAACCACCTATGCTTCAAACTACGTATGCCAATCAAAGGAATGATGTTGTAAGCTTGTGCACTCAAATGGATCGTCTCATTTTGGGGGTCTTCTATGGTATTCACTATGGCGGATGTCGTTTGGGTAAATGAGAAAGAATGCTAACACTCGGGTGATTTGGCAGAACTCTTGGTTGCACCCATGTCGAGTGGAAGAATGACGGCATCTTCATGATTTGCAATTGGACGACCCTCCTGGTAACTTGAAATGATCTGGGAACTATCGCAGAGTTTCTAAGTTCTCCAGGGTAGTACCTACAATTTTTGCACATCAAAACAACCACACGAGGGTCACTGTGTAATTTTCTAAACTCTAGGAGGTTGACTGTAATTTTTGTGCGTTAATTATAGTGTCTAATAGTCCCAAGAAATATTCCTAAACTCCTGGGGCTTGTTGTTAAATTCTGCACACTAGGAGACTGACGTAGGGAGCTTCTTGATAATTTTTTTTCCTTCGTTGAGGGGTTAGACACAATTGCTATGCCTTTATGTTTTGTCTTGAGGACTCCATGAAAAAACATGAAGTGTGGGGGCGAGAATCGCAATTTTCGCAGGCCCATGCAACCCTAAAAATCCACCCTATAAAGGAAAACGGGAGACGCATGCTCTTTTTCATGACTTAGGCTACGCGCTCCAAATCTCGAGGTAAATGGTCATCATCCCAACGTTCTGCTATATTTGTGCCTTTGTGCTCTATGCGTGTGCTGTGTGTCGTGTACGGTCTCACGTGCCATCACGTGGTTTTCTTTTGAATTTTTTTGTGCCTTAACACGCAAACCAGATTCATCTACCCGTGCACTTTTTCTTCCCTCCCAGGTCTTATTACGGATGTGTGCTACGAAGAACTCCTCCAGCGGAAGACGAACAAACCAACATCAGGCTTACCATAGATAGAAAAGAGACGCGCCATATAATGTATACTAGCGGAACATTATATAAACATCAGGCTTACCAACATCGGATACTACGGTTCCAAGATAACTTTATACATTATATAAACATCACCCGGGTTACCCCTGTGTTTCGATTGAGATTGACCTGATGGTTCATAGGCCTTCCTCTGTTCGATTCTTTAATGGTTCTGAACTTGTTGAGCAAAAGGTTATTTATGAGCGGGTTTCGCTTTTCTGTTGTAAGTGCCTTAAGATAGGTCCCTTGGAATCGGTTTGAAATATTTTTGCCTCTGCAGGTGGTGCTGACTGTAAGAAAGCTGAGCCTGAAGCTACTAGCTCCTCCCATCATGCTAATCCTACTTCGTCCCAGTCTCCTGATGTGCCTAAGGAGGACTGCTCGGCTAATCGAAAATCATCCTCTCCCTCCTCACCTACTAATCAGAGTAGGGTTGAATCGTGTAACTCCCCGTTCTGTAATAATTCTTCTTCTTTGGGGGGGCAACCTTCTATATCTAAAGATCAGTAGGCGAGGAAGGTCCAGTGTCGTAAGCGCATTCCGTGGTGGCATAAAGCTAAGCGCATCTGTCTTGCTCATCCGACCCATCTTTCTTCTCCTACTGCTTCTCTTCCCCCCTCTCGAGGGCACAGGTGACTTCCTCTTCCTCTGGTGGTGATGGTTCTCTTGGATCTTTGATTTCTAAATGGTTGTGTTCTCGCTCTGTTTTGACTTCTTTATCTAATCACGTTTGGAGATTGAAGTGCTTTCGCATACCCAGTTAGTTTTGATGACACTGCAGATGTCTCCCTTAGTCGTGAAGTACTTAGGATGTTTGATGCTTCAAGTTTTCCGTGATTTTCCCAATTTAACTCTCTGAACTCTGTGCTTTGTGCTCTTAATTGTGGTGATTCTCGGTAGGATTCTGATGGTGTCCATGAATTGATCGTTCTATCTGGCATTGATTGCCTTAGGGGTTCTCCTGGTGCTGGTGATCTTCCTATCAAATGGGGTATTTATTTGCCTCTTCCTACTCCTCTGCCTCTACCTTTCCCTGATCCCCCCTTACTTTTAAGATCCCTGTTGGTGACGAATCCTTTACGAGCTATATGATGCAAACTCTTATGAGATCAGGTCTGATGACTAGTTCTCAAGCTTTTTGGATTCTTTAGTGGTACCACGTGTTAAGGACTCGGCATATGTGGCACACTCTTCCCCTATGACTAGAGGAGTCTGTGGTGGTCATTCCTTCAATGGTACTGGTATAGTTACTAGAAGTCGAAGGAAATCCCGATCTAAATCCTTTGACTTATGAAGTGCCTCTTCTGGAATTGTAGGGGTATTCTAAATACCCCTACCCTCAATCAACTTACTCATCTGATTGTTAAATTTCATCTTGATGTGATTTTTGTGATGGAGCCTTTTGCGGACTTAGCCCAATCTATGATTGCTAAGGTTGCCTTGAACTTTGATAATGTTTGCGTTGATAGTAGAGTCCCAAATATATGGTGCTTTTCTAGAAAGTCGATTGACATTTCCATTATCGATGCCATGCCCCAAGCTTTATCCGTCCTGTGTAAGTTCAATTCGAAGACAATCTCCATCTTTGCAGTTTATGCTTCTTATGATATTGATTGTAGGTGCTCCCTTTGGCGATATTTATCTGACTTCTGTCAATCCTCTTCTCTTCCTTGGACGATAGGTGGCGACTTCAATTGTATTCTTTGGCCATCTGAAAAGAGTGGGGGTGCACCTTTTAGGGATGCCCAAGCTATAGATTTTGCCTATCTTATTATCTCCCTTTCTTTGGTTGATTGATGAATACACATGTATTCATGATTAAATGCTTACTTATGATAGTTCCTAAGTTGAGTATTGCATTCCATAATATAAATATTGCATAACATTTATCATACTGCATTTAACGTAATGTGTATAAATTATACAATAATTCCTGCATTATTATGCTAGGAGACAGGGTGCAACATTTCGAAGCTTCAAATACAAAATCCGACCATACAGATGAATCCGGAGCGACAATCGCAGTCCAGCAATACAGAAATCATCTCAATCAGAGCACCGTAGCATCTTCTACAAGCAAAGAAAGGTGGACAGTGCAAATGGTGCCAAGTGGCACCATCCAGAGAGCCCAACATCACCCGACGTCCCTCCAAAGGCATCCCAATGCGCAATCTCAGCCGTTGGATGAAAATCCAATGGCTAAGAATCCTCCTCCACAGAGCACTCGCAGCTGCTCTTTTTGACTCAACTGATAGCATGGTGCATTGGTTGTGGTGTCAACTCCCAAAGGAGGGGTGCGGGTTTGAAACCCGCTAAGCCCCCCCAATTGCTCAATTGAGGCAACGCACGCATGGCCAGCGCATGCACTGCGCCAGCGCATGCGTGCGACGTTCTCGCGTGAAGCACGTGCCAGCGCAGCACAGCGCACAGCACGACCATGCATACGCACATGACAAGGCAACCCGTAGCGTGCGCCAGCAGCATTGCATGGATCTTCAACGACAGCTTAGGCGGATCTTTAGCGACGATTGCGGCTGTCACTGATTGTATATGCATGGAAAGCTTCTTCTCCACCACCTATATAAACCCCCCTACACCTCCCACTTTTCCCCATCTTTGCCTGTGCTATTCCCACCTACTCCAAAGAGCCCTCCAAACTACCAATAGTTCTCCCAAGCTCCACAGATTCTCCTATTAGTGCAAAAATCCCTTGCTCCACCTAATATTCATCCTTTACCTCACCACTTTCATAGGAAATCCTAGAGCTATCCTCCCACCTCCATTCAGGTAGGTGATCACCTCCACCTCCTCATCCCCATTCCTAGCTTGGTGAAGCTTTCCTCTACCTAGATTCGTCCTGCACCTCATTCCCGACGTCCAGCATCTCTCCTCCTTCGTCCAAGCTGCTGCCAAGCACTGTCGTCACACCAGACATCCATTTTGGGAGATTTCAACTCACCCTTATCTCTTTTATTTTGTTTAGCTTATTGTTATTGTAATAAACATTATTTTACTTCAAGCTATCAAAGTTGTAGTTAATCTCTCTACTCTCTTTGTTGTAAGTGATTTTATCATATCCCTAAAATACCAAAAAAAATAACAAAACCTAAAAACACCAAAAAGAAACAAAGTGAAACATGGATTCCAAAGAAATAGATGTTGCCTCCCCGTGTTCGACCTGGGACTCCCTTGGAGTTTCGGTAAAATTTTATTTGATAGCGAGTTTTGCGACTGCAACAATGTGTTTCTCAAAACCCTAATTTTTCCCTCATGAAAACCCACCCATCATTTGGCGCTGTTGCCGGGGAGGCAACGGAATTTGCTTTCTTTTTCCATGTTTCTTTACATTTACTTATTGATTAACCCCTCTTGCCTTTGATTTGCTATCTTGCAGGCATCCTAGCAAGGAGATCCAAGTGCGATAGACCGGAGTAAAGTGCGGGTGAAGCGGTTTGTAAGTGTTTCCCCCACTTCCCTACCCACTAGATCATTTTGCAACCCTAATAAGAAAGACCTAATCTACTTAGGTGTTTTCATGAACTCTAGGATAGAAATTGTTTGTCTTGTTTGCCACTTCCACTCATCTCACCCTCATAAAAATAAAAAATATAAAAAAAATATATACTTCTGATTGTGGGACAAAATCAACATACACACTACTTACACCAACATTTGAGGACATAACCTCTTTTGATTATATCTACTCAACCGAGATTCTGACCTATGGAACTGGTCATCTTTTGTGTGCCTTAATTGGTGGTGCATCTGGGCTAATTGGTTGAATTGTTTGGGTAGCATCACCTAATTTAAAACTGATTCATCCTGTAGCTGCCCCATAGGAATCAAATAGTTATGTCAAGCCAGCCAATACATATTTTCTTGATTCATAAAGGAAAATACTTGAACCCGTACTTTCAAATTTGGTTTGCCTCTAAAAAAAAAACTTGGTTGAATACACTTAATATTTGAATCCTAAAAGATACTAAGCAAGATTTGAATCCTAAAACTCACTTCATCCTCAATAATCTTTCTTAAAAACTCTTGGTTGTGCACATTCACTCATTTTCAAAAGAACTATTAAGGGAACAACCCATTAACAGGGCCCATCACATTTCTAAAGCACTGCTATCCCAAGCCTAACTAAAATTGAGTAGATGTTGGCCCTAGGAGTCACAAAGTCCGTTTCAGGGTACTCACTTGAATGCACTTTGAATTAGTGATGTTTGCTTGCTTCAAAAGGTGCTAAGTTGGGAGGCCCGATTGTCAAACAACTTAAGTAGGGGTTTGGCATAATTAGCGGCTTTTGGGACACGCTCCCCCTACTTCACTGGCCCAACTTTACCATCTTTGGGAGCAAGGACAACAACAAATTCGTGGTGTGGTTGGAGTTTATTTTTGAGGCATAGGTCCTTAGGGTACCCAATTTAAGGACAGGCTTGTATTTTTGTGCTGTAGGGTTCCATTTTTCCCCCCGTCCTTCCGACTTCCTTCCAGTGCATGTTTGGAAGGACATCATTGAACCCTCGCTTGGAAGGACCTTAGACCATTCCCAGAGGAGGAGGTTGAGTTATAGCCAAGCAGATCCCAATGGCTAATCAACAACCACCACCCTTGCCCTTGAACCAGCATGAGCTGATTTAGAGGCAGTTGGAAGAATTGCAGCAAATGCAGCAATGGTTCCAACGAATGAATGGTCAGCGCACTTGACCCTTGAAGGATTTTTATGATCCTTCAAATTACGGGGAATGTCCCAGCATCATGATTCTCGCTAGAGACATAGAAATCATGCCCCAAGTCTTAAGTTTGATTAAACATTTCCATGGGCTTGGCTCGGAGGACCCATCCCAACACTTGGAGGATCTGACCACTCTGGTTCAAACCATCAAAGCCAGGGATGCAAATGAAGAGCAAATGATCATGAGGCTTTTCCCCCATTCTCTCAGGGATAAGGCCGCACATTGGTACTAGACCACTGGAAGGCCAATAGAAACATGGGCTGCTCTTAAGTCGGCTTTCCTAAAGAAATTCTTCCCAATTGGATGGACCAATGCTTTGGGAAGGGTGATTACGACTTTCGCCCAGCAGTCGGGGGAACCGTTTCATGGTGCCTGGGAGAAATTCCAGGATCTTTTGAGGAAGTGTCCAGACCACGAGGTGCCAAAATGGCAACTCATGCAGATATGTTATCACAAGTTGGTCGAACAACACTGTAATCATGTGGACGCCTCTTGCAGAGGTAATTTCCTTAACAGTAATGCAGATAGCACATATGACCTATTTGAGGAAATGAACGAAATTCGATAAATCATGCCTCCATGGATACTTTCAACCGATCCCAACAACCTAGGTTAAATGCTAATGAGATTCAGAACTCTCATTCATTTGACATGGAATTGATTTGCAACAAATTAGATAAGGTGGTCCTGGTTGCCAAAAGGATAGAAGAGTGGATGGCTGGTGTTACGAACGTGGCCTCAGGATGGGTTTTTAAGATGTCTGGGAAGTGGCCCAGACGTCTGATCAGATGTCTGGTATTAAATTTTTATGGCGTACGGGGTTGCGTCTGCGCGCATGCACGCGCAGACTGCACCCGCCGCTCTCTTCTCTGTCTTTTTTTTTCCCTCTCTCCTTCTGCAGGGCGCAGCTCCTTTCTCTCTCTCCCTGCACGGCTTTATAAGGCCCCTCGCCCTCTCCCTCACCCTCATCTCCTCAGCTTTCCTCTTCTCCTTATCCCTGCTGGTGCGAGAGCGCGAGCGAGCAAGTGAACAGCGGCAGCAGCGGCCGCGGCGAGTGTGTAGGAGGGGCTGTTGCGAGAAGAAGAAGACGCTCGATTGTGAGGGCTCAAGATTGCCAGGGCAGCTAGAGCCGGCCGGCGGGGGAGCAGCGGGCGTGGAGTATCGTGGAGGGGTTGCTGCAGCTCAGGCAGCAAGCGGACGGGGCGCGGCGCGGCCGTGTGTCGCAGGAGGAGAGCGAGTTGGGCTCTGATTTTGGAAAATTTTCCAGAATCAGACGTCTGGGCTTACGACCAGACGACGGTGAAGACGTCTGGAGGACTGTCCAGACGTATGGCTGGTAAGATATTTCTATCTTCTTCCTTTTTCGTGTGTACGGACATGCGGCCGTCCGCTGCACCTTCGTCTGCGAACCGTCGTGCTGAGAGCAGGGTGGGTGCGTGCAGGTTCTGCTCGGGAGGGCGCGAGGACTCGCCATCCCACGTGAATCGGACGTCTGGCCGCAGTGCCAGACGACGGGAAGGACTTCCAGACGTCCTGGGTGACCATCGGACGTCTGGGAACTAAGCCAGATGCCCCCGCAGGCTTCTGGACGTCTGAAGGACTACACAGAGTGAAGGTACATTCTGACACACATTTTAAGACGTCTGGAAGAGGTTCCATACGTCTGATTTTGGGCAGTTTCGTCGTTTTCGACCCGTTTAAGGCCCGTTCGGAGTCCGTTTTTCGCGTTTCGAGTTACGTTCTTTTCAGAATAAAATCCTCTTCCCGTTTACAGTAATTATATACCGTTCTGAGAAACTCCTTGTGTTTGATCCTTGTGTTAGGATCCTATTCCATTGCAGTCTTGGGGGTTGCGGAGGCGCGCGGGATTTCCAACCACGCCCCCAGTACTCCCGTTGTAGCTGGTAGAGTGGCTTTTATTTTATTTAGCATAATTTGTTACAATTGTAGAATAATTAATAGAGTCTAGGGTATTGCATGAACCCTAGGACTGAGAAACTAGATTGAATGATAGATCCTAGGGTATTGCATGAATCCTAGGACTGGAAAACTAGATTGAGTGATAGATCCTAGGGCACGGCATGAATCCTAGGACTGGAAAACTAGTGGAATATATATATATTGCAGTCTTGGAAAAGTGGAAAGGAATTAATAGCTGCCCGTAAATTAATAGTTGCCTGTTATGAATGAATAAATATGATTAAGAATATGGGTTGTATGAACGTAAGACTGGAACAGTGAAACCTACAATGGCCAAACAAAAAGAATACGAACCCTACGGGGAATTAGGAGTAGAACTCATGGAAAGAGAATAGAATGGAACTGAGAAAGTGAAACGTGGAAGTGTGTTGTCTCTTGGGTACATGGTACCAAAGAGAGCACACATTACCTCTTAGTGTAGAGGGGAGCTTGCCGCCCTCAGGTTGAGACTGGGGTGGGTTTGGCCACTGTACACCGACTTGCTGGCCCTCGCGTACATAGTACCGAGGAGAGCTACTAGTGTAGGGAGAGCACTAGCTACCCCATGGGCCCCGGGGTTCTGCTAGCCTCCTACACCGACTTGTTAGGCCCACTGGGCAAACTAGGGTAGTCAGGCGAGGGTGCGCGGACTATGGAGGGGTTGGACCCCTGTTACTGAGAGGGCTCTACCCTATACTGGTTCCGTGCTGTATTTTGAGAGCACCCGTTAACGGAAACGACTGATTGCGTGCTAGTGTGGGGTAGCTACCCGTGCGCTTATCGCGCGTGCCGTAGTCACCTTACGTCCGTCAGTGACCTTGGGGTGGTTGACTGGGGGGTAGGATCACCATGGGGGACTGTCTCGGCCAGGAGAGCACCACATGTTACTTCTACTTTTCGGAAAAGACTGCAATCAAGATCGTTCCCACGAGGAACATTCGAGATCAAGTGAAGGATCTGAGAAATAGATAAATTGTGAAATAATAGAAAGACGTCAATAAAGGAAGAAAGAAAATATAACAGCTATTGTACACTCTACTGCTTCTTTAGTTTTTAGCTGCCACTCTGCTCAGCGTTTGGCTGACGTGTTACACTCGTTACTTTTCAGGACCAGGTGTTGAGCAGCCAGGGTTAGCGGCTGCAGAGGACGGTGGGCCGAGTAGGGTCCAATAGCGTTACCCGCAGTTCTTTTTGTACTTTCTGCCACTATAGTGAGTAGTTTTCTTGTTACTCCTTGTACTTCTTTATTGTAAACTTCATGTTATGTACATATTTGTTGTTCTACTGTTGTGGTGGTGTATACTGTAGTAGTTCCTTTTCTTACTGCTGTATTTTGTTACTGCTAGTTATATTAATGCTGAATGTGATTTATTTTACTGTTCTTTTGGTTACTTCCTCGTTGGACAACTAGGTCTTGGGATTAGTCGAGTCGGTCCGATTCTCGTGTCTTGTAGGGACTCGGGAATCGGGT
Organism: Thalassia testudinum; assembly: GCA_037157565.1. Classification (NCBI taxonomy): domain Eukaryota; kingdom Viridiplantae; phylum Streptophyta; class Magnoliopsida; order Alismatales; family Hydrocharitaceae; genus Thalassia; species Thalassia testudinum. The sequence continues at coordinate 32,301,128 of JAZHRO010000022.1, read as the reverse complement.
CGTTACAGCTGGAAACTCAGGGAACACTTCTACACCCACTCAATCGTAGAATTCAGATTTCCATCCCTCACAAGCTTCCATGGGGTGGGAGTTCATGAACCAACTAGAGTCGGCTCAACCTATGAGCTAGAATTTCTCGAAACCTTATGGGTTCCAAATTGGGGCCTTTGATCCCAGTTTTTTTGATCACTACTAGAAAAATGGCCTTTCGCGATGCTTTTGTACCGACGATTTTTGTTATAACCGTTGCATATATTTGAGTCTAGCGACAACGATTTTAAAACCATCACATTTTTATAAAAACGACAGTTAACATTAAAACTGTCGTATATATTCACTGTGAATCCCGTGCAATAAGAGTAGTGAACCCGCATATATTTACAGGATGGTGTTAATAATAACTGTCGTATTATAGACGACGGTTTGATCTTGTAACCGTTGTCTATATTGATTGCAAATTTTGGTCGGGCGGCATTTTTCGCGCCCTACCCAACTTTACATGATTGTTTGACAAGAACCGTCGTGTAAAGTTCCTATGCCCTTTAACAGACGCCCAACCCGCCGTGCACTGTAGGTCTTCTTCAACCTCTCGTGCGATCGTCCTCGTCCTCAGAGATCTCCTCCTCCTCCGTCTACCTCTCCTCCTCCTTGTAAGGCTCTCTTGCTCCTCAAAGATCTCGTCGCCCTACGCTCCTCCTCCTGATCATCCACCTTCGCACGTGCTCCTCCTCCTACTCATCCCCAAGCACCACCCATGCTCCTCCTCTTGTTCATCTCCGCTGCTCCTCCCAAGCACTGCCGGTCTCCTACGCATAACACCAGGCCCCCCTCCTCCTCATGCGCCATCGCTCCTCCTTCTCCTTCTCCTTCCAGTAGCCGCCGCCTCCTCCTCCTTCCAATAGCGTCGCCCCCACCTCTGCCTCCTTCCAGTAGCGCCACTACTGCCTTCACCTCCTTCCAGTAGCAACCGTTGTCCTCCTCCTTCCCATCCACAACACCCCTCCTCCTCCTTCCAGCAGCCGCAGCCTGTCCTCCTCCTCCTTGCCAACGCCGCACCTCCTTCTCGTCCCCAAACCTGGCAACCCTTCCTCCTCTTCCCCATCTGCAGGCAGCAGCCTGCCCTCCTCCTCCTCATCCCCATCCGCAAGCAGCCCACCCTCCTCCTCCTCCTCATCCCCATCCTCAGCCCGCCCTCCATCCCTTCTTCCTCCCATGCATCAGCAGGCCACCCTCATCCTCCTCATCCCCATTTGCAACCCACCCTCCTCCTCCTCATCCCCATCCCTAGCCCCTCCTCCTCCTCATTCCCATCCTCGATCAACCCGTCCTCCTCATCCCATCCATAGCACCCCATGCTCCTTCTCCTCCTCCCATTACTCCCCTTAATTGTGAAATAATTTGTATTAAGCAAATGTTAATTTTGACTAATTTTTTAAATTTGTTTTAGTTATTTACTTATAAATATTTGTAATTTGATTTAGGTATCTTACGTTGTCGGACATCTTCTCTGTGATTCACCTGCTTTATTGAGGTATGAAATTAAGTTGTCTTAATTCATTTGTGAATGAATGTGGGGTGTGCCCACTTAGGTTAAGAATGTTCATTTTTAATTATGTTTATAATGTGGGGTATGCCCACTTAGATTTTGAAAGTGGGGTGTGCCCACTTAGGTTTAGAATGTGAGGTGTGCCCACTTAAGTTTAGAATGTTGATGAATTTATGATTTGTGAATGAATTATTTTTATTTCTGAATGCTTATTTTTGAATGCTTATTTGATTGTATTTCTATGTTAATTTATTATTCTAAAAGTGAAATGAGATGGAGTAGGAGAGGAAGAGGAGGAGGAAAAGAGATGAATAAAGAAGAATATGAATTAATGAAGGGAAGGAGGAGAGGAAGGATAGGGAGAAGAGAGGAAAGAGAGGATAAATAAATAGATAGTAGATGAAGAACAGGGAGAGAGATGCATAAAGAAGAATATAAAGGAAGGGAAGGATGAGAGAAAGGGTAGGAAGAAGAGAGAAAGATAGTAGAAAGGAAGTGGTAAGATAGAGAGATAAGAGTGAAGGGAGATGAGGGAAAGAGAGAAAGAATATATTTTTTATTTGTATATAATTATTTATTTTTATTGCAAATTTTATTATTTTAATAAATTCATAGATACATGCACTTGCACAAATCTAGATGCACTTGAGGCCACATAATAGGTATTCTAACCCCTAGGTTACAAGTTTTGGGAGGGGATAATCATGTCAAAATACTTACCGTCGACACTTATGATCATGTTATATGGACAATGCAAAGTGTTTATATACCTCACTTACATTCACGAAGCTTTGTCTTTATAGCATGCTATAAGAGTCGTCCTTTGTTTAGAGAAGTTCAGAATAAAGGGGGGTCCTTGAAGATTTAATCACAACTTAGGGTTACTTGTTACATGGAGCCGATGTCTAAAGGAATTTTAGTAATATCTTTTCGCTCTTCTCTGGTATACTAACTGATCTTATCTACGTTCCTAATGCACCCTTAAATGGGAGTTATTGGGAATGTAGTTAAAGTTAGTCTTGGGGGGTTTACTGGAGAAGTGTGAGGAGATGCTGCCGAAATTTCTCCAGACACCAGTTACATGTAACAAGTAACGTTGTGATCAAATCTTCAAGGATAGGTTATTAAGTGAAAATTTTAATCAAAATACAAACATTGTTATGAAATCAAATTATAATTTTTTGGTGGGTGATTTTATTTCATTTTTGTAGATTGTGGATAAGTCTTGGATTAGTTTGAGGAACTCGGATTACTCTTGATACAAAAATGGATTGAGAGAGTTCCTTGATTAGGCATTTCATGACGATAGGAAGTTATTCAGACGAGGAGACAAGTTTGAAAGGATATTTTGCCCATGTAGGAGGTACTTGAATGGATATTCACATGATAGGAACACTGTATACGAGCACATGATTTGCAATGGTTGGTAGCAGCATTATACTAACTAGATTGCTCATGGAGAAGATCAGCCAGATGAAGTGAGACGATCTCTAATAGATTTCGATCAGACAGCTGTTGACATTGAAGCTGATGACATCGATGAAATGCTTGATGAGATGAGAGCAGGAGTTGAAGATCCGGCTAGTGGGAAAACTTGTAATCAATTTTATGATGCTATTAGGACAGCAAAAGAACCTATTGCTCCCAATATCACATCCATTTCTAAGTTGTCATTTCTTTTGAAGCTATTTTAGATAAAGGTTATGAATAGAGCGACCTCTAAATTGATGTCCGAGGTGCTTGAATTCGTTGGAGAGCTTTTAAATGATCTGAAAAGTTATCCAAAGACATGGTATAAAACAAAGAAACAGATTCGTGGACTTGGTTTAAATTGTGAGAAAATTGACGCTTGTCCAAATGATTGTGTTATAGAGAAATGAACATGTAGAGTTGAGAAGTTGTCTACAATGTGGTGTTGAGAGATTTAAATTAGGAAACCTACTAAATACAAGTGCCAAAAAATAGTCGGAGAAGGTTCTACGTTACTTTTCATTAATTCCTAGGCTTCAACGCCTTTTTATTTCAAGTAGAGCTGCAAATTTGATGACATGGCATAAGGATAATATCTCACGAGATGGTCGCATTCGTCATCCTGTAGCTTCAGAAGAGTGGAAAATGTTTGACAGCACTCATTTAGCATTTGCAGAGGATGCAAGGAATGGCAGATTGGGTCTTGCAAGCGATGGGTTTAATCATTTCAAAAACATGTACCCATCCTATTCAATTTGGCCAGTCATGATGGTAACTTATAACTTACCTCCGTGGCTTTGTATGAGATCATCGTTTATGTTATTGACCCTCCTCATCCCTAGTCTAAAGCAGCCAGGAAATGCAATTGACGTTTATCTTCAACCATTAATAGATGAACTGAAACTGTTGTGGTGTAACAGCATTCGTACATATGATGCACAGAGAAAAGAATTCTTTGATATGCATGCTGCATTATTGTGGACCATTAATGACTTCCCCGCATATGCAAATTTGTCGAGATGAAGTACAAAGGGAAAGTCTGCTTGTCCAGTTTATATGGATGACACTCATCATTTTCGACCACCTGAAAGCAACAAGTTCTGTTATTTGGGACATTGTAGATTCCTGCCAGTTGAGCATAGATGGCAAACAACAATGTTTAAGGACAAGTTCAATGGTAAAAGTTGTCGGCATTCTTCTAAGAATCTGAAGAATAAGCTAAGTATAAATTCAATAAGGTTGTCAGGTGATGTAAATACATTTATTGAGGGTAAAATGTCTATTCATGCATGTTCCTAGGCATAGATTTACATTTCATGTTATAAATATTGCATAGCATGCATCATTCTGCATTTAGAGTAGTTGTATATAATTTAAGTTAATTGCGTCCTTTTTGTTGTCAGGAGAGAAGGATATTTATTTTGGAGCCTTGGATTGATGATCCAACCGTACAGATTTGATCAAGAAGACGATCGGAGTCTCGTAGCACCATATGTAGTCCAAGGAAGATCAATGACCAAGAGACTAGGTGACATAATTCGGAGCTTTAAATGACAAATCTAACCGCGTAGATGGATTCAGGTTGACGATCGCAGCCTAACGGCGTGAAAATCGACTCAATCTGACCTCTATAGTAGCCCCTACAATGAAAAGAAGATGGACAGCCCAGATTGCGCCACGTGGCGCAGCCCAGGTCACCCATGCGTACGCACAGGCCACTGCACGCGCACAGCAACGCGGGTACGCCCGCGCGTGGAGGCACGCATGTGCACAATATAGCGCCAGCGTGTGAGCGTGCTGCACATGACACGGTGCGCGGAGCGCACTCCAGCACAGCGGCAGCATGGGCATGTGCTTAGCCTATAGCGACGCATGAGCTGGATCTACAGTGACACAGCCGTCGCTAATTCTTCGCGTGCCAGCAAAGTCAGCTATGGACATGAGCGAGCATGAGCTGCCTATAGCAATGCTTCCAGCGACGGCCTGGAGGTCACTAATGGTCCCATTCCTATTTTTGCCTCTTCTCCACTATAAAAGGACCTACACCCCCTCCCTTCCAAGCCATCTCTACCTACTCTACTCCCACCTACTCCCAAGCTCTAGCAAGCCTACCAATGCTCCATTAGAGCTTGCTCTCAAGCTCCCAAGGCTCCTATTAGTGTAGCAAACCTCTGCCTCGCCAAACATTCATTCATCTTCCCATCCCCATTCATAGGTCGCCTTGGAGCCATCCTCCCACCTATATTCCGGTAGCAGATCATCTCCTCCTTCTCACCTCCTTCTGGAGCCACGTCAAAGCTTTCCTCTACCTGACGTCCTCCTGCATCTCACCTCCGTCGTCCTGCTCCTCACCTCCTTCGTCCGAGCTTCCACCAGGCGCCGTCGTCATGCCGAACAGCCGATTCGAGAGTTTCCTTCTCACCTCCCTCTCTTTTTATGCTTTCATAGTTTATTGTAATTGGCATTAGAGTGATTTATATATCAGATTTGTTCCATATCTCTTGTGATTCATTCTGCTTGTCTTCTTCTTTCAAAAATACAAAAAAATAACAAAGTCCTAAAATACCAAAAACAAACAAAACTATGCACGATTTTCAATTAAGGTAAACGTCGCCTCCCTGTATTCAACCTGGGACTCCCTTGGAGTTTCGGTATAAATTTTATTTGACCACGAGTTTTGCAACTACGACAACAGGTTACTTGTAACCCTGATTTCAAACTCGCGAAACACGTGCGATCATTTTGGCACCGTTGCCGGGGAGGCAACGGAATTTACTTTATTATTTTCTGTGCTTCTTTGCATTTACATAACATTAACCATGCTTATCTCTTATCTATTGCCTTGCAGGTACCCCAAGTGTGGTAGACCGGAGTAAAGTGTCCCCCACACCACCCCCACTTTAGTTTTCATTCCATAACTAATAACTCAAATCAAAATCAACTTAAGTGCTTTTTATAAACCCTAGGATAGATTTGGTTATTTGTTGGCCACCTCCACTCACCTTGCCATCCACATAAATAAAAAAATAAAAAAATGTTATCTGATTATGGGATTTTCTGAAAGAGACACACCTTAACACCCACAACTCTCGACTTAAGGTGCACCACTCCACTTTGATTCTACCACTTAACCGGGATCTAACCTGTGGATCCGGGACACTTCAACTCAAACACATAAGTGAGTAGAGATCTGATTAGGCTAAGACATTGTGTGCCTTAATCTGTGGTGCGAATAAGCCAATTGATTGATTTGTTTGGGCCGCACCACTCAAATTAAAAGCGATTCATCAGTAGCTTGCCACTTAGGGTTGATTCTTAGGGCTGAACCAGACACTCCACATTATTTTTGATTTTTAAAGGAACATATCATAACCCGTGTTTTCAAAACTTGGAGTGTTCTACTAAACCTTGATTGAACTAACCTAAGAATTAAACCCTAAAAGCTACTAAACAAGGTTAAACCCTAAAAGACACATCATCAAATAACCTTGTTTGCAAACCCTTGTTGTGCACACATGCACTGATCATTAAGGGCACAACCCATCTAAAGGGCCCATCACATTCCAAGAGCACAATCATCCCAAGCTTAATTAAAATTGAGTAGACGTTAGCCTTAAGGATTGATTCGCTCTTTAAGGCTCAGGCTAAGATTTTTTTTCGATTAATCTACTTCTGCTGGTCCATCAGATGTCTAGCTAAGGGAGTAGCATCAAACGACCCCAGCTGGGGGGTACATTAGGAACTGGAGGTGCAAGGTAAAGGAAGAACCTTCTCCCCAGTCCCTCCTTCTAACTGGTTGGATTGATTAGATAAAAATAGACCAAATCATTTATATTCTCAAGATGGGTCTTGGGTGTTTGTAGGTCTTTAGGCTAACCCACCTAAGGACAGGGTTGATTGCTTGTACTGCAGGGCTTCTTTCTCTTTTGATTTCCCTCCTTACTTCACCATGTACCCTTCCACATCTTTTACATATTTCCAATCCTATCCTCCTACCATCACTTATCCCCAAGATGATTACTATTCTGACTTGACTTGTAATTACCCATCCACTAGCTGGGATGACTTTGATTGGGGATACAAATCCGGGCCTCAATGTCTAGGGCCTAACCCTGGACAACAAGACTATGATTACTATCCTTCCCGAACCTACAATAATTATGGATCTCTATCCTTTGATGACAAAACCAACCCGATCTACAATCAGGAAGGATATGTTGATTATAACACCTACCTTCCCCAGTATTCCATTGAAAATAGGTCATCACCATTCTTTGAACAACCCGAGACGACCTACTATCAGGGAGGAACCCGAGAACCTCGACATCTTAACTCCCTTAGATTTAACCCAAAACCACCCAAACCTGAACCGAACCAGTCAGTTCAGGTGAACCAGATCTAGGATAGGGTGTTGGCTAATTTGTGGAATACTATACAATCTTTAGAAGCTCAACCAATACCATGCACTGAAGCACTGGAGCCTATGATCAAAATGATTGATGAACTTAATAGTTCCCTATTGGATTTGCTCCAATGTGTTAGTAGTTTCCCTACTAGGAGGGGGTGACGTAATAAATTGCGGAAATAAACAATCTCACAAAAATTCAATCACACAAGGTACACAATTATTTTTAGGTGGCAACCCAAACCGGGTGAAAACTACCACCTAACCCTCTCGAGTTAGGATTTTCTGATCAACCAAGTTGATCAAATCCACTAAACGAATCACTTAAACGAGGGTGATTCAACCTCAATTATAACCATGCTACAAGTGCGAGTGTAGCGTTCCTCAACCCCTTCTCTTCACGAGAAGGATTTTGTCCCACGAAGGAGACGGGAATTCGCAAAGCGAATACCCAACCAAATAACAAAGTAAAATAACAAATATAGTCCTATAGAGCCAACAAAGATTTAAACCTAACTTCTATAGGAATTAGGAAACTCCCCTTTGCAAGGAGTGCGTCGAATCGATGATGCGGGTGCATGAGCCACGCGACGGCGCAACGTCGCTCTTGTGAACTACGGCGGGAGAGCGGGTGCGCAAATGCTTGATGCTCTCAAGATGAAGAATTTGAGCTTGGAGAGCAAGAGCTTTTCTTGGACACAAAAGAGTGTGAAAGTGTATTACTAGGTGTGTCTTGGTGTATCTAGGTGTGTGTTTGTGTGCAAGAGGTTCCTCTCTATTTATAGAGGCCTTAGGAAGGCTTTGGAAAGCTTCCATAGCCGTTGGGAGCAAAGCCTAAGAGAATTAGGCCGAAATTAGGAGCAATGATTACACTAACAGGGTTATCAGACGTCAGATCCTGGAATCAGACGTCTGGGAAACCAGTTTAAGACGTCTGAAAATAAGGTCAGACGTCTGATTTTAGGCGGATTTCTTTCTGACTTGAATTAGATCTAAACAGGGTTCTACTACAAGTCCATTAGACGACATACATGACATCTGGCACTATGTCTGGACGTCTGGAAACCTACTTTTTCTGTGGGAATGGATTTCCAAGAGTTGCAACGGCTAGAAAATCTTTGAGAAGAGATTTTGGGTCAGCCGAGGCAAAACGGTCATTTATCAGACGCCTGGAAAGGCTTAAGGACGTCTGATAAGGCTCTAACGGTCATATCCTTCAGTGTTTGTTGAGCCAGACAACGGTCCACTAATTGGACGTCTGGCAAAATCATCATACGTCTTCTACGACATCTGGACTAAGGTCTGGACGTCTGATTTCATTAGATAGAACTGGCTAAGTCCAGCCTAATTGTTATCAGACGTCTGAATCAACAGTCAGATGTCTTAAAACTCATTATCAGACGTCTGATTTTGAAATTAGACGTCTGAAAAGGCTGTTTGAACCCTATATTGGTTTTCTAAGTATTCTACAGAAAACCTAAGTATCTTAGGGTTGTGCTGGTGTTCCTAGGACTACTGTTAGGGTACTTTGAGGCTCCTTAACATGGTATTCTAAGGAACAAAAAGAGCAAGGAAATAAAGACAAAAGTACATGAAAGAAATAAACAGAATTCTATCCTATTCTTCTTGTCCTTCCATCTTCAATCTATCGCTCCTCGCGAATCTCATCTGTTCTCCATCAAGCTCCTCCAATCCATCCTGGATGCGAGCTCGAACTCCGTCTAATCACGTCTCCATTTGCAATTTGCTTGAAATCTAAGACTCCAAGTGCAAATGTTAAATGACATGTGTTTTATTATCATCAAAACCAATGATCGTGGTGCTCTAGCACCAACAATCTCCCCCTTTTTGATGATGACAAAATCATAAATAATGCAAAAAAAATCCTCCCCCTTTTTGACATTATCAAAAGGGTTTGATTGATTTTAAATTTCCTATAACTCCCCCTTAAAACATGCTCTTTTAAGAATTTCAAAAGTAATGTCCTCCCCCTTTTTGTCACAACAAGATAGCTATTATTTTTCTCCCCCTTACTAAAGCAAATTTAGCTAACTTACATCTCCCCCTTAAAAAATTGACAATTAGCTCATAAATTTTTTAACTCCCCCTATCTAAATGCTTATGATAAAAAGATAGGGTAAAGAATTTTTACCTCACCTACCATGGCCAATAAAATGGCCCAAATGGTGGTGGTGGGTGCCACATCAGATGTGGCTCCCATTTGTAGCTTGGAGGCCCGAGCATTGGCGCCGGTCTCCAGTCTGGTGGTCGATGTGCGGCGGGTCCATCGTTTGTTCGCCATCTCGTCTGTCTTCTTGTTCTCCTCTTTGGTCTACTCCTTGGTTCTCCCAACTTGAGTTGACCAGCCTTCAGCTTGTAGGTCCAGTCCTTTGTGTTGTAGTTATCCCTGAAACCTACAAAATAAGATTCCAATTCTTTCTTCGGTATCCAAGTGAGCTTGGATCCGGATCTGTTGGCGGATCTCCTTGACGGAGATCCTTTCTCAACCTTAGGACTATAAAAATTATCTACTTTGTTGATTAATTTGTTGGAGTTTTCCCTAAGACATGCGATTTCTTTTTCTATAGTATGCATCTTAGTCTTTAAATCAGAAATTCTAGTTTTAAACTATTATTTTCTTCAATCAATTTAGTATTTTTATTGATTAAATTTTTATTTTCTAATAACAGGTTATTATCCTTAGGACTAGTTTCTATGTCCTTGAGTTATTTTTCTAACCTATCATTTTCATTTTTATGGAAACTAAGGTTTTTTTTAATGCTTTTATTTTCTATCTTAAGTGTTTTACTAACTTCAAAAAGCTCATTAAAAGCTTCTTGTAAATCGAAATTTACCTCGTTGTCGGAGTCGCTTTCGCTTTCGCTGTCACTATCACTTCCTCTGGCCATGAAACCAAGCAAGCGGTTTCTTCTTCTACAGACTTTTCTTCTTCCTCTTCCTCCGAGCTCGAATCGTCCCAAGTGGCTTGGAACACCTTCTTCTTAGATTTCTTCTCCTTTTCCTTCTCCTTTTTGAGAAGAGGGCATTCTGGCCGCAGATGCCCTTTCTCGTTGTAGTGGTAGCAACGTCTCGGCCTCTCCTTCTTCTCCTTCTTCTTTGATTCCCTACACAACTTGGAAAACTTTTTAAGTAAAATTTTAAAGTCTTCATCGTCGGAACTTACCTCGCTATCCGACACAGCTTTGAAGGCGAGAGTCTTCTTCGATTTTGGCTCCGGTGTATCCTTCTTCTTCTGCTTCAACTTTGTCTCGTAGGCCATCAGATTGCCTAGGAGATCTTCCATGTTGAGCTCCTCCACTTCGTTTGCCTCCTCGATGGTGGTGACTTTTTGTTCCCACTTCGGTCCGAGGGAACGAAGAAGCTTCCCTTGAAGCTCCCCCTTGATGAAAGTCTTCCCTAAGGCTTTCAAATTGTTTACTATGAGAGTGAACCTAGTGTTCATCTCACTTAAAGTTTCGTTAGATTTCATGGAAAAAGTCTCAAACTCTTGTGAAAGTAAATTGAGTTTAGAAGTTTTTACCTTCGATGTACCTTCATGAGTTACCTCGAGTGTGTGCCAAATCTCGTATGCGGTGGTGCATTGCGAGATTCTATTGAACTCCTCCAGGCTGAGCGCGCAGTACAATGCGTTCATAGCTTTCGCGTTGAGTGAGAGTTCTCGAATCTGCTGCTGTGAGTAGCCTGCTGTGGGTCTTTCTGGGATGTCGAAGGGGGTCTCGCAATGGTCCCATATTTTAAAGTCGGTGGCTTGAAGCCATGTCTTCATCCGTAGCTTCCAGTAGCTATAGTTGTTTCCGTCGAAATAGGGCGGTCGGACGGTGGACTGCCCCTCGGAAATCCTGCTCGCGGAACTGCTCCCCTCCATAGGATCTTCGTTGGTGTGTAACACCGATAACGCGAAACCTGCTCTAATACCAATTGTAGTTTCCCTACTAGGAGGGGGTGACGTAATAAATTACGGAAATAAACAATCTCACAAAAATTCAATCACACAAGGTACACAATTATTTTTAGGTGGAAACCCAAATTGGGTGAAAACCACCACCTAACCCTCTCGAGTTAGGATTTTCTTATCAACCAAGTTGATCAAATCCACTAAACGAATCACTTAAACGAGGGTGATTCAACCTCAATTACAACCATGCTACAAGTGCGAGGGTAGCATTCCTCAACCCCTTCTCTTCACAAGAAGGATTTTGTCCCAGGAAGGAGACGGGAATTCGCAAAGCGACTACCCAACCAAATAACAAAGTAAAATAACAAATATAGTCCTATAGAGCCAACAAAGATTTAAACCTAGCTTCTATAGGAATTAGGAAACTCCCCTTTGTAAGGAGTGCGTTGAATTGATGATGTGGGTGCGTGAGCCACGAGATGGCGCAACGTTGCTCTCGTGACCTACGGCGGGAGAGCGGGTGCACAAATGCTTGATGCTCTCAAGATGAAGAACTTGAGCTTGGAGAGCAAGAGCTTTTCTTGGATACAAAAGAGTGTGAAAGTGTATTACTAGGTGTGTCTTGGTGTATCTAGGTGTGTGTTTGTGTGCAAGAGGTTCCTTTCTATTTATAGAGGCCTTAGGAAGGCTTTGGAAAGCTTTCATAGCCGTTGGGAGCAAAGCCCAAGAGAATCAGGCCGAAATCAGGAACAATGATTGCGCTGACAGGGTTATCAGACGTCTGATCCTGGCATCAGATGTCTGGGAAACCAGTTTAAGACGTCTGAAAACAAGGTCAGAGGTCTGATTTTAAGCGGGTTTCTTCCTGACTTGAATCAGATCTAAACAGGGTTCTACTACAAGTCCATCAGATGACATACAGGATGTTTGACACTATGTCTGGACGGTTGGAAACCTACTTTTTCTGCGGGAATGGATTTCCAGGAGTTGCAACGGCTAGAAAATCTCTGAGAAGAGATTTTGGGTCAGCCGAGGTAAAACGGTCATTTATCAGACGTCTGGAAAGGCTTAAGGACGTCTGATAAGGCTCTAACGGTCATATCCTTCAGTGTTTGTTGAGCCAGCCAACGGTCCACTAATTGGACGTCTGGCAAAATCATCAGACGTCTTCTAAGACATCTGGACTAAGATCTGGACGTCTGATTTCATTAGATAGAACTAGCTAAGTCCAGCCTAATTGTTATCAGACGTCTGAATCAACAGTCAGACGTCTTAAAACTCATTATCAGACGTCTGATTTTGGAATTAGATGTCTGAAAAGGCTGTTTGAACCCTATATTGGTTTTCTAAGTATTCTACAGAAAACCTAAGTATCCTAGGGTTGTGCTGGTGTTCCTAGGACTACTGTTAGGGTACTTTGAGGCTCTTTAACATGGTATTCTATGGAACGAAAAGAGTAAGGAAATAAAGACAAAAGTACATGAAAGAAATAAACAAAATTCTATCCTATTCTTCTTGTCCTTCCATCTTCAATCTATCGCTCCTCGTGAATCTCCTCTGTTCTCCATCAAGCTCCTCCAATCCATCCTGGATGCGAGCTCGAACTCTATCTAATCATGTCTCCATTTGCAATTTGCCTGAAAGCTAAGACTCCAAGTGCAAATGTTAAATGACACGTGTTTTGTTATCATCAAAACCAATGATCATGGTGCTCTAGCACCAAGAAGGGATAGGGACTTCGGTGAGTTTCTTCTTGGGAAATTATCGAGGTTGAGGATGAAATTGTGGTTGGCCTAGTTGAATCTTGGGATGATTCACAAGATGAACTCCCCTCAGGAGAGCCAATGTCTGAACCCGCTCAGGCACCTGTCGGGGGGGATACATATTCTGAGACTAGACATGACCAGATTGGTCTAGAGCAACCATTTGAGGATGAACCGATTGATTCACCTGAGATCCCCAAGTCAGGAAACAAAGAAAATTGTCTCCTTGGATCATGAAATGATTTATGATTTTGAGACATATATAAATGAGGATCATCAATTCTTTGACTCTGAGAGTGAAGAATCTTTAGGTGAAGTCTTACTTAAGCATAAGGAAAATGATTTTAGTAAGACAAACGGGCATGAGGAATCTGATGAACCATTTGATAGCCCGTTCATTGAAGATTTGGATTCGGTTGGGGTTAACTTGGAGGATCCGAATCTTGATGATTCAATTAGTGACCCCAGTCCTCTTCTGCACCCCGAAGAGTTGATTTCTGAGATCATTATGCCCAAGTCAATCTTGATTCAGCCGCAATTGTTGAACTTGGGCACTTTAGATGGGGTATATAATGATTTGGAGGTCCTGGAGCTTGAGCACTTGATTTTAGAGGATAGGAATTTGGCAATAAAAATCCGGGAGGCTAATTCTGAGGGAACTACGATTTGGATATAAGGGTACCTATTGACTTGAAACCACCTATCTTCTATACGGACCCTTATGATATCTTTCACGTGCGACCCAAGCTTGGAATAACTGATTATTTTTCTAAGCTGAATGTTAAGTGGACATCTGAAACTAGTGAACCAAATCTACCAATTGTCCGCCATTTTGGTCTTGGGTTGCACACCACAAAATCGCATGCCTGACCCCGCAAGCTTAACCACCTTCAGTTCTGGGTGATTTTCATCCAGAACCTTAGAACCACTCGACCCTGGGGCATGGGTCTGCACCATAATCTGGTCCACACCTGTCGACATCTTCTGCTGATGGGTTTGAGGATCAATATTTTTATTTTGATTCTGACCCGCACTTGTGAATTCTCAATTTCTTCTTTGTATGTATATTATGCCTAGCTAAAGACATTAAACTTAGTGCGTGTGTATACTCTCTTCTCTCTGTGGAGCTGACCGAGTTGTCACGAAATTCAGGCGATATTCTATTTACTCTGCCCTTTTCTTATCTTTGTTTTTATAATGAGGACATTACATCATTTAGGCATGGGGGGGGTGGATAATCAATTCCTGAAATCATTATGTTAACTCTGTAGAATTTCTTTTAGTTTCTTATTAAATAAAATAAAAAATTTAAAAAAGATTAGAAAAGAAAGAAATTAGGAAAAGAGAACTTAGTTATTTGGAAGTTATTAACTTTAGGAAATGATACGAGAGGACCTAAACACTTAGACTCTTCAGGTCTTCGGGCTTAATTAGCCCAGGTGTCCACTTGAATGTAGACTTAGTCTCGAGTTCTTGCCAATTAAAATTCATTTAAAGTTGGTAAATAAATTAGGATGATAAGTATGTGACTTATCAACCCGTCCTTTGATTTGGGAGGACTTTAAGCCTAAGCATCTAAACACATTTTTTTGCACTAACTCACTTTTCGGTAGTTTCTTTGGAAATTGAGTAGCTAATGTACTATCTAGGGTGGTATGGCTGGCAAGTTGTCAGTGGTAACAGCTCATCGATTAGTTGTCCAGAGCCTAGTCACAAGACCATTTTCATTATACTGCATTTAGGTAAATCTTAGATCAGTAAAGACACCTACTTAAAAAAAGAAAAAAAAATAGAAAAAGGAGAAAATAAAAAAAAATAAAACCACATTTCACCGCATGAGTATGGCTGGCAAGTTGTCGATGGTAACAGCTCATCGGTCGGTTGTCCAGAACTTAGCTCACAAAAAAAATGCACAATAATTCCCAAAACACTTAGGGAAGAAGTGAGGAGGTAGAATAAACTGGGGAGATATACACTGGGTTCGCCCTTGTGTTGACCCCATAAATAAAAGAAGTAGGGAGAAAGCTACCGTTCGAAAAGATAAACCTCTAGGCAAGGTCACCTAGGGTCGTAGAAACTCGAAATCCATTTTAACGGCCGCTTAGTGAGTCTTTCACTCTTTTCACAAGATGCTTAGTATTGAGAGTCCTTTCCGAGTCTTAAGCGGGTCAAGTAGCCGTAAAAAGTTATCCCGAAACTCTCAAACTCCAAAAGTACAAAGAAAATTAGAAAAGAAGAAAAATAAAAAATATATCTTCCCTTTTCAAATAAGGCGAGGACTTGGGTGGTCTGCATTCTGGTAGATACCTAGGTGCTGTTGAGTTTTCGTTGTTTAGGACCTCAGTTGAAATTCTCTATTGTTAATAAACGATCTAATCCTAATTCTGCTTTGATACATAGCATGTAGTTTAATTTTGCTATGGATTAGCAAAAGATAGGCATGGGGGTAAGATGTAAACACATTCATTGAGGGTAAAGTGCCTATTCATGCATATTCGTAGGCTTAGATTTGCATTTTTTGTTATAAATATTGCATAGCATGCATCATTCTGCATTTAGAGTAGTTGTATATGATTTATGTTAATTGAGCCCTTTTTGTGGTCAGGAGAAAATGATATTTATTTCGGAACCTTGGATTGACGATCCAACCAAACGGATCTGATCAAGATGATGATCGGAGTCCAACGCCTCCGAAATCACCTTGATCGGAGTCCCGTAGCACCATATGCAGTCCGAGGAAGATCAACGGAGAAGGGACTAGGTGACATAATTTGGAGCTTCAAATGACAAATCTGATCGTGTGGATGGATTCGGGTCGATGATCGCAGCCTAACGGCGCGAAAATTGACTCAATCCAACCTCTGTAGCAGCCCCTACAACGAAAAGAAGATGGACGACCCAGATTGCGCCACGTGGCACAGCCTAGGCAACCCATGCGCACGCACGTGCCATTGCACTCACACAGTAGCACGGGTGCGAGCGCATGCGGTGGCACGCATGTGCACAGCACAGCGCCAGCGCGTGAGCGTGCACGCACGCTAGCGCAGCGGCAGCGTAGGCGCGTGCTCGGTTGGCGCCAGCCTACAGCGACGCATGAGCTGGATCTACAGCAACGCTTATAGCGGTCGCTAATACTTCGTGTGCTAGCAAAGCCAGTTGTAGGCGTGAGCGGGCATGAGCTGCCTACAGCGATGCTTCCAACGATGGTCTGGAGGTCACTAATGGTCCCATTCCTATTTTTGCCTCTTCTGCTCAAGTATAAAAGGAACTACACCCTCTCCCTTCCAAGCCATCTCTACCTACTCTACTCCCACCTACTTCCAAGCTCTAGCAAGCCTACCAACGCTCCATCAGAGCTTGCTCTCAAGCTCCCAAGTCTCTTATTAGTGTAGCAAACCTCTGCCTCACCAAACATTCATCCATCTTCCCATCCCCATCCATAGGTCTCCTTGGAGCCGTCCTCCCACCTCCATTCCGGTAGCAGATCATCTCTGCCTTCTCACTTCCTTTTGGAGCCACGCCGAAGCTTTCCTCTACCCAGTGTCCTCCTGCATCTCACCTCCGTCGTCTCGCTCCTCACCTCCTTTGTCCAAGCTTTCGCTAGGCACCGTTGTCTCGCCAAACAGTCGATTCGAGAGATTCCTTCTCACCTCCCTCTCTTTTTATGCTTTCATAGTTTATTGTAATTGACATTGGAGTGATTTATATATCAGATTTATTCCATATCTCTTGTGATTCATTCTGCTTGTCTTCTTCTTTCAAAAATACAAAAAAATAACAAAACCCTAAAATACCAAAAACAAACAAAACAAAGCACGATTTTCAATTAAAGTAAACGTCGCCTCCCTGTATTCGACCTGGGACTCCCTTGGAGTTTAGGTATAAATTTTATTTGACCACGTGTTTTGCAACTGTGACGACAGGTTACTTGTAACCCTGATTTTAAACTCGCGAAACATGTGCAATCATCAGGTTCTGAAATAATGGAGAAATTACAATAACTTGGTAACATACGATTAGGTCAGCTATTTAAGAAAGATCAAATAGCTTTGAAACATACGGGTTTTAAAAAGAAGAGAATTTTCTTCATGGAACTCCTATATTGGAAAGATCTAACTATTCAACTTAATCTTGATGTGATGCATATTGAGAAGAATGTTATGGACAACATTTTGGATGTGTTCAGCTTAACTGATAGTCCAAAAGATACAGTGAAAATGAGAAAAGACATGATAACTTTAGGCATTCGTCCAGAGTTACATGTTAATAAAAAAGATGGCAATTATAACTTTCCAGAAGCCATTTACAGCTTAAACATTGATCAACGAGAGAAAGTTTTCACCTTCTTGAAAGAAGTATGGGTGTCAGATGGCTATTCTTCACAACTTTTTTTTATGTGTAAATGAGGATCAAAAGAAAATTAGTGGGTTAAAGAGTCATTACAGTCACATTTACATGCAAGTCTTATTCCCACTAGCTAGTCGTAGAGTGTTACTTGATCTAGTTGTGGATTCATTTACAGAGATGAGCCGATATTTCAAAGCTATTTGTTCGAAAACTGTAGATTCTAATTTATTATAGTATTGGGATAAGCAAATAGTCGTCACATTATGTAAAATGGAGCAGATATTTCCTCCGGCATTCTTTGATGTCATGGTTCATTTAACTCTGCATCTTGTAAATGACGCGAAAGTTGCTGGGCCTGTGCAATACAGATGGATGTACCCAGTTGAACGGTTTCTAAAGAAACTTAAAGATTATGTGTTAAACAAGGGTAAGCCTGAAGGATCTATTGTGGAAGGATATCTTGTAGAAGAGTCCATTAACTTCTGTGCCATGTATATGGATGAGATAGATAATCGATTTAATCGATTATAGAAAAATTATGATGGAGGGTAAATGAGAACGGTGAAGATTGTCTTTCCATATTTGATATTCCAGGAAGGTTTGTCCTCCACACAGAGTACAAATCAATCTCTGAAATCGATAGATGTCTAGCTCACTTGTACATTCTTAAGCAGATTGCAGAAGTTGATGCATTTTATAATGAATTTAAGGAGTGTTCACATCTAGAAACACGCGAGGTAGACTTTCTCGAGTCGTTTAAATAACGTGTTATGCAAATGAAAGAAGAGAATGACCCACAATGGGTGGAGGACTTCAACATAATATCAGATCAACTGTTGATGGACATTACCATTCAGGTTACAATATAAATGGATTTAGATTCAGGATAAAATCCATAGATGATATGAAGCCCACGTAGCATGCTGGTGTTGTTGCCAGTTGCGATTTGAACACTGGTTGTGATGGCTATTACAAACATATCGAAGAAATCGTTGAGATGAGCTTCAGATATGATCGTAGAGTTATCCTTTTCAAGTGCAATTGGTTCAACGTGTTCAAAGAAGGCATTGGATTCAAACTTGATAAGAAGCACGATTTTTTAAGTTTGAATAAGAATCGTTGAATTCTTCATTCTTCAGAACCTTTTACATTAGCATATCAAGTATCTCAAGTCTTCTACGTCCTTGACAATAGTAGAAATGGATGGCTTATCCCTGTACGGACAATTCCACGTGAATATTTTGAACACAACCAATGGTTTTCAAACAGGTTGAGTGCTGCCCCGCATGTACTATCATTTGAAAAACAGGTTGAGTGCTCCCTCGTTGTTAATTGTACTATCATTTACTCTTCTCACGGGTCATAGCTTTATTGAAACTATTTTTTCCTTAATGATATGTGCATCCTACGGCGTGTTTGAATGATCCCTTATAAAATTGTGTTATAAGTGGGTTGTTTACATTTGATCTAGGTATCATTGTAACTCAGGGATCAGTATAGTAAACCTCAAATCCCGCAGGCTGTATTTCCTTAATTATGTAATATCACTGCAATGGGCGGGGATATATACTGAGTATTGTGTGGTGGTCTGCCGTGTCCGTGATATGTACTTTCCTAAGAAGTCATTCCTGCGACCATTCAGACCACCCTTTTACGCAATATGTCTCTTCCCCGGACGGAGTGACATGTACTATCCTTTGCAGGTCGGGCGCGCTACCACTTGGCCAAGATGCCCGATGGTCGTGTGAAGTGTTGTGCGGTTGCGTGCCTCGATCGTTGGATGAAGATCCAATGGTCGAGATGAAGCCTTCGCTGCTGTGCTTTGGAGGGGAGAACTGGCCGATGTAGCGTGTGTCTTGGCCGTGGGATTGCTCCTTGTATGAAGCTGGGGAGGTTGTGGCTCAAGTAGGGTGGCCTAGATGGCACCACATGTCGCCATTTGGGCCGTCCATCTCCTTCTTCTTGTAGAGGAAGCTACGGAGCTTCGATCAGGGTGATTTTCATGTTGACGGACTGTGATTGTCGCTCAGGATCTATCCATACGGTTGAATTCTTTATCTAAAGCCCATATAGATGTCACACTGTTTCCTGGCCCTATAAAATGTTGGAATTAATATTCAGGATATACAAACTATCCTAAATGCAATGCAATGAATGTTATGCAATATTTATACTATGATATGCAATGCTAGGCCTAGGAACTATCATAAATAAGCATTTTATCATGAATTCATGTGTGTTTATCAATATGAGATGAAGTTGTTTCCCCGTGGGAAGATTGTCTCGTATTCTTACTATTACAGGTTTTCAACTTGGGAGCTTCCCGTTCAATTACTTGGTTGCCTGATCTTCACGGGTAGAGCTAAGATCTTGTATTTTCATGGACTAGTTGACAAAATTCAGTCCAAACTCTTGGGTTGGAAAGCCAAACTTCTCTCTTCCGGTGCTAGGATGCTCCTCATCAAGCATGTACTCTCTTCCATCCCTATCCATGTGCTGTCTATGATTGATGTTCCTAAATCCATCATTCGCAACCTTTAATCCACTTTCGCCAACTTCCTTTGGAATTCCACCAAGGACGAGCATCACCATCATTGGGTCTCTGAGCCCTCTATTTGCAAGCCCCTTTCGCTTGGTGGGCTCGGAATCAGAGACCTCTCCATCGTCATTAAAGCCTTTAGGATGAAAAGAATTTGGAACATCATGTTTGGAGATCCTCTTTATGCTTCTATGATGTGGAATCTTTATGGTATATCTTACAGCTCCACTCATAATCGTTCCAAAAGACTTAACTCCCTCCTCTCCAAGTACAAGGATACAAAACCTTTCATTCGTTGGGAGGTTAAGGAAGGTGACCTTGATTGGAGATTCCCCTCTTAAGGGCTTTCTCCCTCATGACATTGACCCTCCCTTGTTGAAGATTAAAGATGTCGTGGCTTCTCCTAATTCGATTATCTCTGCTACATTCCCCTTAGTATTTGGCACAAAATCTTCCAAACTACCATTCTCAACAACAAAGATGTTCCCATTTGGACCCCTTCCCAAGGTGGTGAATTTTCTATCTCTTTGGCCTATAACATTAACTTCAAATATTTACCCATCAATACTGTTCTTCAAAGACTCTGGAATTTAAAGCTTCCCCTTAGAATGAGCCTCACTGCTTGGAGATTTATTCTTGATAGGATCTCTACTGATGATAATATCTAAAAGCTTGGCTTCAATATGCCTTCCAAATGTGTTTGTTGTCCTATCCTATTCTCCCTTATAACGAAACTGGCTCCCATCTCTTTTGCCACAGTGAACTTGCTACCTCTGTTTCCAATTGGACTTTTAAGAATATTTGCCTTAACGCCATTACCCCTGATAATCTTTATCATAATTTTCTTAACTCCAATGCTTTCTATTCTAAAAGCATCAAGAGGACTACTATGTTTATATGGCATAACATCTTGTGGATTTGTAATAAGATTAAACATGACAACTTCAAATTTTCTCACATCAGTCATTTTTTGGATAGTAATTGGAGATCTTTTAGTAAGGGTAATTGGATTAAATCTCAACACCCCATGGTTTTTGTTGTTTCTTGGGTTCATCCGACTAGTGGTTACAAGGTCAATTTTGCGGCTACTTGTCAAAACGGCTCCCTTCTATAGCGTAGGTCCTTCGGGACAATCATGGTTCCTTAGTTAAAGCTGCTTCGTCCAAGGCTACTAATTCTTCTTATGAGAGAGGTATCATTGAAGCATCACCCACTTCCTTCAGTGTGGCCTACTGCATTTGGATAGTATCCGTTATGAAGTAGATTCCTTGCTCATTTATTATTGGTGGAATGGCAAAGTCCCGGTGGCATGGAGCATGCATGATCAGTTATAGGTTGCCAAAGATTCCTGCTCTCAAGACTTTTATTTGAATTACATACATCCTATGGCCAACAATTTGTCTTTTCTGATTGCCTACTATGCTGATGGTTCGTGGTACGTAATTCATTCACCGACGTTGCTCCCTACCATATGTCGTGGTACGCTGAGATTGGATCAGATTCAGTTTCCCTTTGTTATTGGCTGATTTTTTCTTTGTTGGGGTTAGTTTTTTGTGTTGCTGGTTTTTGTACTTGGCCACAAGTTGTGGTCCTCCTTTCTTTGTATGGGGAAGGTTTTGGTCTAGTCCCCCTGCCCACCTATTTTGCGCCTCCAGGGAGTGGGAGGATGAATAATATTGGCTCCCGTATTTTGAAAAAAAAAACTTTCCCTTATTAATGAAAATTTCCTTTACAAAAAAAAGAGTAGAGAGGCAAGTTCGGTTGGGATTGAATGAGATGATGAGAATAACCTAGATAATATTTTTGATGTCGAGTCTCAAGGCCTTTTGGATTTTTTCGATGCGGAACCCCTTTTCCTCCAGGGAAAGGCATACGAGGTACTCTCCAGTAAAGGCTGGAGGAGTTCGTGGTGGTCAATCCTTGCTGGGATTGGGGAGGATTACTTGAAGTCGTTCTAAATCGCTGCTTAAAACCTTGTCTCTATGAATTGTCTCTTTTGGAATTGTAGAGGCATTCTAAATGCCCCTACCGTGAACCGTCTTAAGGATATGATTCACCTTCACTGTCTTACTCACATCTTTTTGTTTGAACCATTTGCAGATTCTGCTTCTATTGACTCCATCTATCAGGACATCTCCTTTTATGACTGTTTGGTGGTTCCGAAGGCTCCTAAGATTTGGTGTCTTTGGAAGGACAATATCTCCTTTAATCTTCTTACTTGTATTAATTAGGCTTTAACGGTCCAATGCTCGTTCGGTGCTTCCTCGATTAAGGTTACTGCCGTTTATGCCTCTTGTGAGTCTGATTTGCATTTACGCCTATGGGAATATCTTTTTTGATATGTCCATCCTCAGTCCTATTCCTTGGATCATTGGGGGTGATTTTACTTGTATTCTCTAGGCTTCCGTGAACTCCGAGGGACTCCCTTTCTCTCAATCCCATGTGGATCCTTTCCAAGCATGCATTCACCATCTGGCCCTCTTGGAGATGCCTATGTGTGGATCTCAATTCTCTTGGTGCAATGGTCGGCATGGTAGTTCCAGGATTTACCAAAAGCTTGACCATGTACTTTTGAACTTGGAAGCCTTCTCTTTTGTCTCCTTAGGCTCATATGCATCTAGAATGAACTCTAACCATGCTCCCATGATTCTTTCTTCATCTGCCAATCAGGATTCTCACCCTCGTCCCTTCCGTTTTCAAAACATGTGGATTAGAGATCAATATTTTTGGCATTTGGTGCATAATGTTTGGAATCATACCAATGTAAATCTCGAGCTGGATCCGATTTCTAGATTCTATTCCAAGCTGTCTGCTCTTAAGAGGTTTTTAAAAGCATGGAACAGATCGACTTTTGGGGATATTCAGGATATTATCAAGGGCCTTGAGACTCGTTATGATGATATTGATTCTAGACTCGCATCCCTTTGGGATGATGACCTTGCTGCTAAGCTCAGTGATACTGAAATTCAACTTGATGATGCTCTTGTTAAGCTTAATGATTTTCTTCTTTAGAAAGCTAAGATTGAGTGGATTAAGGATAGGGAAAGAAACACTAAATTCTTCTATTATGTTATTAGGAAGCATTTTCCCAAGAGGAATAGATAGTCTTTCTCTAAAGTTGTTGGAGATGGGTGTTGGGACATGGCCTCCTCTAAAGCCTCTGATTTCTTTAGGAATCTTCTTTCTTCTAAAAGTCCCTTGGGTCCCTTTCCGCTGCTAGAGGTTATTCCTACTATTCTCCTTGAGCAAGATTCTACTCTTCTTACCCGTGCCCCTGACTCTATTGAGATTTATACCATGATCTTGAATATGCCAGCTAATCTCACCCCTGGGCCTGATGGTTTTACTGTTGAGTTTTATACGCACTTTTGGGCCCTTATTAAATATGAATTAGTTCAGGCTATCTCCCATTGCTTCATTCATAATCAGGCCCCCCGTCCCTTTAATAGTACCTTCATTTCGCTTATCCCCAAGAAAATCAATGTCCATGATATCTCTGAGTATCGTCCTATCAACCTGTGTACTCTCCTTTACAAAATTATTTCTGGCATTGTGGCCAACAGACTTTCTTCTCTCCTCCCCAAGCTTATCTCCCCTGAGCAAGTGGGGTTTGTTAAAGGAAGATCTCTTTTTGACCACATTGCAACTGCTTTTAAGCTCACCCAACGTATTGACCGAAAGGTCTTTGGCTCTAATACTATCATCCAGCTTGATTTGCAGAAGACCTATGATAGGGTTGAGTGGGGCATTCTTTATCAAATCCTTTAGAAGTTTGGTTTCTCTACCTTTGCTATCTCTCTACTTAAGTCTTTTGTAGAACATGAGGGGTCCTCTATCCTCATTGATGGTATATCTGGCCCCTTCTTTCAAGTTTCTTGGGGTCTTCATCAAGGTGACCCGATATCTCCTTTACTCTTTGACATCTTTATGGAACCCTTTATTCACGATATTAAAGAGCTTGCTTATCATGAGAAAATCAGACCCTTTTCTATTAAGCGAGGCATCCTTCCATCCCTTGGTTTACTTTATGCTGATGATGTCGTCCTGTTTCTTAATGGAAACTTGCATACCATTACCAATCTCTCAAAGCTTCTTCAGCTTTTTCAAGACTATTCGGGGTAGCGTATAGATTCCTGGGTACATTCGCCGTAGGATTTATAGCTGATAAGCGATGATTTGAGGCACATAATCACAACGGTGATTGTCGTCCTTATCACTGGTTTCCTCAAGACTACTCAGGGAACTGCCTACAGGTATAACAACCCCAGGATAGGAATGGGTTGGTTACTATGACTTGGTAGTAAAGGCAAACTTTCGTGATTATGTATATCCCACCACACAATACTGAGGTATGATAGTACATGTCACTCCATCCTAAAGTAAAAACAGTTTATGATAGTACTTGTCACTACGTCCAAAGTACTGGCACCTGATTACGCAGCAATCATAGGTCTTAATTGACTTAAATTGGGCTAGGACTTAGCATGAGTTAAGGTAATTCATGCATGCATAAGCATTATCTGCATCTTTACTGCTTTCCTTTAGCTATGCATAAAATAATTTTATAATGTGCTGATTAAGTGCATTGTGTCATTTTCAGGTAATAAGCTGGATCTGAAGCTGGATTTAGAGCTAGATCTGAAGCAGGATCAAGAATAACGGGTGTTGCAATAGAGCTGGAGCAGAAGACTTAGATTAGATGTAGTAGATAATAATGTAAGGGAGTTAAGGTATGCTACTCTATTAAGTAGACATAAAGCAGTAAAATGTGAAGAACTTAGGTCCATCCTAGCCCTAGGATAGCCTAGAGACTTCCCCAAGCCTTAGCCACCCTTAGATTAGGTCACCACACCCTAGGAAACCTGCAAACCCTAATTCCAACCCTTATCTGGACGTCCAGATGAATTTTAGGATGTCCAAAACCCTCAGCCAACTCCCACACACCTTAAACCTACTTCTGTAGTGTTATTGGACGTCCAATTTCTGTAGAATACCTAAAATAGAATCTTGAATCCTCCTTGACTCAGATTGGACGTCCAGAATTGAAGTTTGGACTTCTTATTTTTGAGTATAAGACGTCTGACTCTATTTTTGGACGTCTGGAACTGCTCTACAGTTCCTGTTTTGAGATTCAAGTCTTGATCTTGGATCTCTAGCTCCCTAAACCCAATTCCAATCCCATAGGAACCTAAATTAAGGTATCCTAACCCTAGTACACCACCTCTAAACCTTGCTAAGGACCTAATTAGGTCCTCACTAAACCTAATTGACTTAGATCATAGTTAATTACCATTGCCTAGTCAATTGAACTCATAGGGTCCAATTGAGCTCAGATCTCAACCCACACAAGTCCAATTGGACTCAATGAGAGTACAATTGACCTAAGCCCAACCTAATTGAGTTATTTCACTTTCAATTAGGTCCACATTCATTCAATTAAACTTGTATTAAGTTTAATTAAACTTTACCTAAGTG
This sequence comes from Thalassia testudinum, assembly GCA_037157565.1. NCBI lineage: Eukaryota > Viridiplantae > Streptophyta > Magnoliopsida > Alismatales > Hydrocharitaceae > Thalassia > Thalassia testudinum. Next base: position 32,275,667 of record JAZHRO010000022.1, on the reverse strand, counting down.
AATTAGGGCTTACAACCCTAATTCAAGGCCTACACCTACCTGAACCCCTTAGACCTAACCTAGACCACCTAGCCACATAGGCCACAGCCACACACTCACACACACACACCCATTCATGCACACACACTCCTCTAGAGTTCTCTAGAACTCTCTTCAAGTGGCGCCACTCTTGGTTGCCAAATTTAGCAACCAAGAGCCATTCAAGTCTTAGATCCACAAATGGTGGATCTAAGAACTACCCTCTCTCTCTCTTGACCCACCACTCATGGGACTCTCTCTAGAGAGTTCCACACTTCTCTAGAGAGACTCCCTTAGGTCTATAAAAAGACCTAATGGGTGGCCATTTGCACCCATCCATTCTCTTGGCATTCATTCATCCATCTAGGTTAGCCACCCTCACATCCATTCCACCTCCACGAGCTGCCCCACCATGGCTGTCACCACCTCCATGCCAGGAAGTTGGATCATCTCCCCAACCTCTCTCCAAGGGCTGGCCCAAGCTCCATTGGTCGCCCCTCTCTCTCCTCTCAACCATTCCAAGGCCATCGGAGCCCACCTCTGAATGCCCTCACTTTCTGATAGATTAGTAGCTAGTTCTTTATATTTACTGCTTTCATTTACTGCTTAGTAGTGTAGTCCTTATTCTCCCCCAATGATGCATGCAAAATCCCCCCATAGATTACTGTATGCGATCATTTTCTGTTAGTTAGATTTATGTTTTAAGCTTTCCTCTAGTTCCATGTTGCAAACACCTTCTTAAATGAATGAAAGAAATTTTTCTATATATATATATATGTCTATGTATTGAGAATCACCATGAGCTTATTGCAATATATTTTGTGTGATTAAAGTTGCCCGCTTTTAATTCCTGATATTCTTGCAACTAAGCATGTCATACTTAAATACGTAATAATCATACACCGCCATGTGATTCTAAACAAGTAGAGCGATAAAAGATCGATTTCAGATTTGCATAACGCTTCCCAGAGACGAACGACCAGGACTTAAAGTCTCGTTATTTTTACAAAATCATTTTTTGACGAACGTTTTTGCGCGACTATACTACGATTTTTGATGACTTCAAAATGCACGAGAACGGCTCTCTGTCAGCACCAGAGCCCCCTCGAGGATTGGTAACGGGAATGATGATCCCGACACATCTGTTATAAGACTAAGCTTAAAATAAGCATAAAAAAGAAGTTTTAAACCAAAAACATGACCTTATAAATGTTGGCTTTTCACAAGCACAGACACAAGGTTTTAAAGGTTATTGCAAGTTGCAAATCGAATTCAAGAGCTGAAAAAATCCTAACTACAAAAATTTCGAGTCATCAGAATTAACAAGGTGTTAATTTGTGAATTTTTGAAGGATATATTGATCCTGATTCTTCTAATTTTTTGGATCTGAAAATAAATCCTAATGTTTATTTTTAATAAATCCCGTACCTCCCATGTTTTAACCAACCAAGGTCTCGTGATCTCTTTCTCCTTAAAAAAGTTAAATAAATTAGTTTTCCCAAAAAGTCTGCTTTATAAGAATTTATTTTGCTAAGAGACTAGGAAAAGATAAACATGGGGGTGTGATAAATGCCAATTTATCATCATTCTTATGCCTTAAAACAAACCTAGCTCTTAGGATTTTAACTTCGCAAACAGGTTTTTGGGTTGCATTTAGGCTTCAATTAGGTTAGGCATGCAGTGCATATTTTATTGTATTTTTAATATATTTGTTTAAGTGTTAGGGATAAACAAATAGACAGATCTCTAAAACCCTAGCACTCATGAAGGCAACTGGTGAAGAGGAAGCTCATTCCAGCTGGAACTCAGCCAAATCCAGCTCATCATAGCTGGATACCAGCTCACTTGAGTTAGGCTTAGCTCCATTAAGCTCCATTCAGCTCATCTTAGCTAAATGGTAGCTCAGGGTAGCTCATCTTAGCTCATCCTGGCTCAAGTCAGCTCATACCCTACTCAACTTAGTTGAGTCTAGCTCACCTTAGCTCCATTTAGTTCATTGGGAGCTCTAGCTAGCTTAGCTAAGTTGACTGGAGTCCACCTTAGCTCAGGTCCAGCTATTTCCACTTCCACTCAACTCAAGTCAGCTGAAGATGACTTCATACAGCTACTCCAGCTAGCTAGGTCCTCCCAGGGAAAAGCAGACCCAGCTCACCTCAACATATTTCAGTAGAAGCTAGCTTACTTTAGCTTGGCTTAGCAGCTAGCAAAGAACTAGCAAGCTAAGCCAGCTAAAGTAGCTCCTTGCAACTCCCTTCAGCAACTACTAGCTCCAGTTCAGCTCCAACAATTCCTTCCTCGGCTCCTCTTCCCAAAACCCTAGCTCCATTCCACCTCCTCCTCCACTCAACCACTAGCTAAGCTAGCTTAGCATAGCTACATCTTAGTTCCCACTGGCCATCCACCACCTACAACCTTACTCCACCTCATCACCTAACTAGTCCACCAACTCCTAACTATGTTGGCACCAACCAACATGCATCCCTTGGCCCCTCAACCACCACCAAAAGCCACCTTGTTTTGGTGCCAAAACACCCTTCTATAAGCCCTTTGTTTTGGCACCAAAACATACCCACATCATGGCCCCACACTTCATCACCAAAACCATCTCCACCCTCCATTAAGTGGTGCCAACCCTTACCCTTCTAGAACCCCCCTTTTGGTGCCAACTCAAGAGGCACCAAGGGTGGTACTCACCACCGTTGAGTTGGCGCCAACCTATAGTAGCCCTAGGATCATCTAACTACCCTAAAAACCCATCCTAACCATCCATCCCAAAAGCCACCTACAACCCCCATCCTACTCTATAAAAAGGGCCATAACCACCACCATTTCCACGATCCTTTGGCTTCATTAATTCCATCATTTCTCCACCTTATAGTTAGCCAAGAGAAGAAGGAGAAGAAGAAGATTAAGGGGACACTATATCCCCTTGGTGCCTTCCCCTCTTCCCTTCTCTCTTGTGCCCCTACCAGCCAGAGGAGCAGCCAGGCAAGGAAGACCTTAGGAGGAGGTCTTAAGGGTGGTACATGCCACCCTAGGAGGAGATTTGTGGGTGGAGATCACCCACCTTTGGAGGATCAAAGGCACGCCCCCTAGGGCTTGCCAAGGAAGACACCATTTTGGAAGAGCTATTCAAGGTAGGAGAAGAAGGAGAACTTCTTTTCAAGCCCAGGAGCAGCTGAGCTTGGAGCAAGAAGCCTCTCTCTGTTCTTAACCAACATCATCACACGAGGATTTTTGTTTTCTGTTATTTTCATTTGCTAGAGTAGAAGGATTCCTCTACTCTTCCTTTTGTAAAATAATATTCTCCTTAGTTAAAGTTACCTTCTCTTCATTTGTGTTGCATCTTTTTGTTGTTTCTAGCACTTTACACACTCTCTCTAATTACTCTAGGCCTCCGCATGACTAGGGTGAGTTTAGAGAGAAAACTAGCTTGTCACTTTAGTGTTAGTATTAGCAAGTTAGGTGTAATCTCTTTACCCGCTTCAATTGTGTAATTGTCCATTATTCAAAACAACTCAAAAAAATCTTATATTCAAAAATCTAAAAAGAAAGTTGATTTTTATTTTGTCAAGAAAGATTCTTAAAAGTGCATTCTTGCCTCCTTGGACGACCCTAGATACCACCACTATCTAGGTTTACAAATTTTAAAAGTGATCGCGAATTAGTGTGTTACAATGATTTAAAAACCCTAATTATGAATCACACTTTTCTTCGCATCACACATCAATCAAAGGACCTAATCTACCTAAATTAAGTTAGATCCTAGCTTAACTTAGGAATACTGCATGCATGAGCAGCATATTTTGCATCATAGTTGATTTGTTAGCTTTGTAAATAATAATGCTATTTTATGTTTTAACTGAGAGGTGATATTAATTGCGGATGATAAATTTGACTATACAGATCTGATTAGGATGATGATTAGAGTCCAACGCTTCCAAAATTGTCTTGATCGAATTTCTGTAGCATCACATGCAGTTCACGGGAGATGAAAGGTCAAGGGGTAAGGTATGCAAATCCAAACCTCAGATTCTAAATTCAACCGCACGAATGGATACGGATCAACAATCGCAGTCCAACAGCACAAAAATCAACTTAATCAGGATCCTATAGCACCAACTACAAAGGCAAGAAGATGGACGGTTAGGTTGGCACCACGTGGCACCATCCCAATGGCCCCTACCGCGCCCTCAGCCACTAAAGAGTTAAGTAGGGCCGTTGGATCGTCATCCAATGGCCATAGTTGAGCCACCTCACCCGCTTCTCCGCGCCTCATCAAGGGAGAACCACTCAGCCGTTGGATCGTCATCCAACGGTTGAGGGAGCCCACGCGCAAAAATAAAATCGTGACACATCCACGCGTGTAGCGCAGTCGTCACCGCCTTCAAACGTGAAGCACGAGCGTGAGTTCGAGGTGGGCTCAACACAAAATCAAGGAAGTGGCGAGCATAGGCAAAATTGCGTTGTGCGATCACGATTGAGCGGGCGAGTAGTGAACCACGTGGTGTGCAGTGGTACGTCAGATCAGGTGATGTAGCGTACGTGCGAGATGACCCATGGTCACATGTGCAGTTGTACGTGCATATCAGAGGCGATGCATGCATTTTAAGCCCTCAATCTTCGCGATTGGACAACTAAATTCAAACGTGTGCATGCGCGAGGAGGCCAGAGATGGTGAATTAAATGGCCATATGTGCGCCACATGGCTCATTCTGGTGCAGCACGCGTGATGAGGGCGTGATGGAGGTTCTTTTGAGGCGAGATTTGATCTGTTGATCTCCCAATTGACGATTTTGGTTACTATAGACTTGCACGGTTTGGGGACCCAAAATAGCTGCTTTGCCCCTCATTTTAGCTATGAAAAGGACCCCAGACCCCCTATTTAAGAGGCATCTCTTCCTCTAGACATCTCCTGCTCCCCTTTGCTCCGAAGAACTCTCTTCCTCTGAGATGTCCACCAAGGCCACCCTTGGTGCACCGCTGCTGCTACTCCACGCCTCTCTAAAGGCCACCAAGGGCCACCCTTGGTGCCCTTATTCTAGTAGACTGGATAGTTGTTTTTAATTATTCTAGTAGTTTTAGTTCGAGTAATTGCTATTCTACTTAATTTCATTTAGATCTAGCTAGTTTATTTATTATTCCTGTGAAGCATTCAACTAATTGGAACACTTGCCTGATTATTATCTGAATGAAGTTGATTTGCTTTATATCATATTGCTTAGTGTTTTAGTTCTAGTTATATTCAATCAATATTAAATCAAGTCATTTTTTTGCCTCCTTGTTTTGACTGGGGCATACCAATCTCGTTATATTTGTTTGTCGAAGTGTTTTCACGCTATACTATGATGAAATAATTTTCAAAAATGTGATTCAACGTACCTGACATCCGCTTAGAATACCTGACAGATATCAGGTCATAGACACGCCACTCAGGGCTTGGGTGGAGGCTGCTCCTTTGTAGAGGCTCAATGCTTCTGCCACCCTGCTCGACTCCCTTGGTGACTCCACGAGGGTGAAGCGGGAGCTGTAGCGCCTTGTGTCGGAGTGTATTTTCTCAGCCAAATGTGGGGCAGAGCTCAACTAGGGCGTCGGCAGGAGTGGGTGCTTTTGGTCAAATGGCACCTGCAATGCTCGCCCAGACAGTTGAGTCTCTCTGGGGATCTTTAATGAAAGGGCCTACTGAAGGCCTCATGTCCAGTGAAGTTTTGTCAACTAGGTCAGGTACCTCTCTGATGGATTGGAGGGTACTCCGGCACCTTCGAGCTACTCTGACTGCCTTAGGGATTGGGTGAGACTCACTGAGGTCAGGGCGATCCACTTTCGTGGGCGAGGAGGTAAAGGGAAGTCTTGGCGGGGCACACGAGGTGAATGTCATAGCTCGTCAAGACTTACCAAATTGCCAGTGGGCTTCTCATTTAGTCATTCTTCCTCTGCAGAAGGAGTTTTATGTCCTAGAAGTTGGACAATCCTCTACTGTGGATGGGTAGGGTGCTCGAGAGCTGGTCCATTGATACCCGAGCTTTCGCTGAGGGAGTGGGCAGGGGGTGCTTGAGTGGGACAGGCCAGTTTCTGACAAGGTGATGTCTAAGCCGAGTCCACCGAAAGCTGCAGGGGTCGTTAGTCCTGACGCTGCTTAATCACCCTCGTTGCTTAGGGCAAGCGGCCTCGAAGACTAGGGGTGAAGCCATTGAGTCCTGATGAACGGTGTTGCCGTTATCCTTGTATTTTCAATATTAATTTGCCCCTTTTTTGTTGTAAGTCAACCGAAGATGATGATCCCAGGGAATGTAAAAGACGATACTTCTTATAAGAGGAAGAAGCTTTTGTTTTTTTTTGCTTGTTGTCTTGTTGTGACAAATTGCTCGTATGCTAAGTATGAGGGATCGGTTTACCGCCTGGGATTTGTTACTCTCAAGAGTCGTGTGGACTGCTTTTACGAGTTTTTACTCGATCCTTTTCATGGCTGCCTGGCTAGAGATAGGCATGTGTCCCATGGGAGTCTTCTTGTACATCCGTAGTTCAATTGTTCACCCGGTACCTTGGTCACCCATCTCTGCTTGACACATGGTATAACTGTGTCGACTGTAGGAGAAACTAGTGTCTTGGCCACAACTCGTTTGTAGAGAGGGGTGGGCATTATCGATGTGGTCCCCCTTTAGAGGCAAGGTTGACGAGAGAATGCTCGAAGTGGTGCTGACTTTCCAGGCAGAAAGTGGTGTTGGGCCTAACAATACTTAGTTCCCTTTTGCACGCAGTTTTTCTATTGGTGCTCTTGCTCAGATCTTAGAGATATCCTTTTTGGAATATTCAGGTTGAGAGCGATTGTTGGCAATGGGCTGCCGATGTATAGTTTTTAGGGGGTAGTGAGGAGGGCACTTAGGCATGCCAATGCCGCTCGGGCCCTTTTTCTTGGTGCCCAAGGGCTAAAGGTCTATGGGTGCTTGGATTTTGTTGAAGTCTACCTGTGTCTCTATTGGAGACTAAGGGCCTTTGGAGCTCTTCTTAAAACTCGGGCACACCCCTTCGTATGAAAGCTCTTTTCTTAGATTTCATAGGAAATATGTTAGTTGGAACGAGGTTGATTTTAGTAGTACTCACTGTGGGACCCTTGTGAGTTGGGCAGAATTGCCCATTGCAGGAGTTCTTTGGTGCTTTATCCTTAGTAAGGGAGACTTAGGGTAGGCTTTGTTGGTGGAGCCTTAGGGTAAGCTTTGTTGGTGAAGCTTATGCGCATGCTTCGTTCGGGGCCGCTACCTCCCTCAAGAGCCACACTTGTCATGGTGGTTTAATAAAATCGTTTTGAGGAAGCTCCCTTACTTTAGCCTTGGCCAGTTATTATGGCCTGGCTGAGCTACACCTACTTGAATAGGCGAGGTCTTTGCCTAGACGAGCCAGATGGCGTCGTCAGGATAGTGTTGGGTAACCGCTGGACATCAGTCTGCTTGGTTATACCCTTAGTACCTTTCTAGGGAACAGGGAAAGTGTAAGAAGACCCTTGAGAGGGAAAACATTAAGAGGTGACAACAAATGAGATCCTATCTCAGGAGGTGGTTGATGAGTCTACCTTAGTGGACCATTTAATTACCTAAGTGTATTTTACGCACATTTTCCTAGAGTTTAATTATTTATAATTAGGTATTAATTTACCTTATGGGAGAGATGTGACTTATCACATATCTTTATATTATGCAAGTACATGTGTGCAAAATCCCCAATATACAGACGCACACACCATTGTCAACAGGGCTTCTCGCAACAACTCCCTGTATTCTCAATGCACCGCACCCTTGCCGTTCCACCGCCAACCCAAGTTGGCTGCTATCCTTCCAACCACTCAATATCCTCATCAAGTTGTTGGAGAAGACGTCGGAGGGAAGAAAAAGATCTAGGGAACATCTATAAATCAGAGCACCGCACATAAGAGGGGGGATCTTTTCCCATTCACCCTTCGGGGGCTTCACCCATCCACCCATCGACACCATGGAATATGCTTACACTGCGATTAGGGCATACATTGTGAACCTCTACGAACTCCACCATTCCCTTCAACGTTGTCTTTTTCCCCAAGGTGCTCGGTGATAGAGAGCACCATCACCATCAGCCGCCTCCTCCTCCAACCTCCCACAACACCGCACCACCAATTGCCATTCTTTTTCTTCTTCTTCATCTTTCTTTGCTTTTCACACTACCCATCACCACCACCGTCCGCAACCTCCCCTGTGTGAACCCATCATAGTCGGCTCCACCACCCACTGTCTGGCCTCCTACCACTCCGCCATCGCCACTGGCATGACGACCACGTGACCCCCATCAACCTCCCACGACTACGCTGTCAATCGGTGACTCCACCTTTAGCAACTCCCACCACCACCGACCTCTTCAACGCCGACTGCCCCCAAACTCTTCAATGCCAGCTAGACATCGCCAGCCTCCCACGCTGCATCACCATGTGCCAATCCCTTCCCCGCTGCCCTCAATTGCTGGTCAGGGCGTAGATCGCATAGAAGTTTAGCACGTTGTAGTATAGCGCAAAATACATCTCGAGCAAATAGATTAACAGAACTGGTGAGTCCTGGTCGATCACAGGGAGGCAGAAAGTACTTTTGATTTCATGCGTTTGTTCCTAATATAAGTACCAAGTAATAGAAACAATAAATCACAATATCCACATTACAAAGAGATTGAATTTGATATATGCGATAAAATGAAAACATGAATGTAAACAACTACTACTGTAACAGAATGAGGGCACCACGGGTGATCTGTGGTGGCCTTTTGGAGAGGTTGGGAAGAGTAGCAATGATTTGTCGGGGTGGCCCAACGGACACATCAGACGGAGATGTAGAGACGGAGGCAGAGAAGACGGGAAGAAGAAGAAGAGAGAGAAGTTGTAGGAGGAAGAAGAAGAAAACTAAGGGAATGCTTTCAAAGGGGACCCTTAGGCCTATTTTTATAGCTTTTGTGAAGGGCATTTAGGGTATTTGAGCCCTTAATCCCATGCAAAGGCTTCAGATTAATTAAATCCGTTGATCGGGAGATCAAAGATCCTGATTAAGCCTTCCAAATCGTTATTTCATCCACGATTTGACTTGATGTTGACACGTGGCACACTGTACGCCCTTGGATCCGCATCCGAGCGCTCCCGCTTGCCCGTCGCTCGCCTGCACGCCTGCACACCTGCCACACAGCACTTAAACGCGCCTCAAATCCTAAGGCTTCTCAGCTGTCCAATCTCTCGATTGGATGGCTTAAAGACCGCACACAGCGCCCGTTGAGTCCTAAGCTGCACGTTATCACTCGCGTCTTCATTCGATGGTCTTGCGCATGCCATGTGTCCGACTCTCCACTGCCCGATGAAGATCCGGTGGTCAATTGCGCCTGTGCTCGCCTTTTCTCCTGATTTCACGCCGGGCTCTCCTCGAACCTGCATCGGTTGCTTAGGCGCGAAGGCGCTAACCAACATGCTGCGGGTGACTTTGCGTCAAGTTTCCAAATCTTGTGTAGCCGCTTTCGGCCGTTGGATGGAGATCCAACGGTCGAGATCTCTCCCTTGCGTGATGAGGCGGCTGGAGGCAGGTGACGTGGACGCATCGTGGCCGTTGGATGACAATCCAACAGCCTACGACTCTCCTTCCTAGGTTAGGTCACGGTGAGGGGCAGCTGCGATGGCTCCACGTGGCACCATCGTGGCCATCCATCTTCTTCTCCTTGTATCTGATGATGTAGGCCTCCAATTGAATTGATTTCCGCACCATTGGACTGCGAACATCAATCCAGATCCATCCATGTGGTTGAATTTGTCATCTGAGGTCTAGATATTCTTCAATTTGCCTCTTGGCTCCTACTTCTTCTGCAGACTCTCTAGGGTGTTACGGGAGTCTGATTGATGAACTCTTAGAAGCGTTGGACTCCTGTCGTCATTCCAAACAGATCCATAAGGTTGGATCGATCATCTGCAGCCCTGGATTCCATGCAATTATTAATACCTATCAAATAGCACATTGTTGAAACGACACTGCTCGATCGTGTTTTAACAGTTATTACGTCGTAGTATAGGTGATCAAGCGTCGTCAACAAATAAAGAGTTTTTATTACTCGAAAACCGGAGTATCCAAGGTCGAACACAGGGAGCAATTGGAATTTACTACTAATCTCAAATGTAATTGAACACTCTAATTTACTCAAAACTTTAATTCAAATATGAATGTATGCGGATAAAGAGTAATTAGGACAAAAGAGTAAAATTGGACATCTGATCTTGTGATCAGACGTCTTAAAAGTGTTTTCCCTTTTTCTTTTGATTATTCTTCTTCTTCTGATCTAGCTTTCTTTCTTCTTCTGCAGTCTCTTTTTCTTCTTCGTCTTCTGTCTTGGCCTCTCTTCTTCTTTCTCTTCTCTCTTCTGCAAAGGCTTCTTCCTCTTCCTTGGTCTTCTGTTCTTCCTTCTATCTTCTTCTGATTCTGTGTTGGCTTTCTGCGAAGGCTTCTTCTGCCATGGTCTCTTCTTTCTTCTCCTTCTTTGGCTCTGCAGTCCTTCTTTCTTCTCTTCTCTGCCTTACTCAGCCTCTTCTTCTTCCTTGCGGCTAAGTCTCCCTTCCTCAGCATTCAGCCTGCGTACACAGAGAGCAGAACCTACCCCTTTCCCTCTACCTGAACATCTCTCTCTCTCTCTTTGGAATTCACTCAAGGGACTCTCTCTGAGAGCCACGGGTAATCGGGTCGGATTTCACACCCGGGACCAGGCGCACCTGCAGGTGGGTGATGCACGAGGAGTGCTCAGGATGGGTCGGGTCGGATCCCGCCAGATCCGCGAGGTGAAACCGCGGACGAGGCGAGTGTGGGTCAGGTGAGGGACCTCACCCCTGTGCGTTCGGAGGCAGCGAGCGTATAACACAAATTCAACTTATACTACAGCGGCGCCTCGTGGATTTCCGATGTGGGACTATTGGTTCTGCCCCGCTCTCGCGTGCGCCTGCAGAACCTTCGTGCAATCGCCACAGCTGCAGCCTCTGTTAGCTTTGATTACTGGATCAGATGGCTTCGCAGTGCTTGCCCGAATGCGCAGCACCTGAAACCTGGAGCTGCTGACGCCTGGAACTGGCTTGAAGCTTCTTCACCCGTCATCAATGGCGGCAGGGGCTTCGATACTGTCACACTCAAAACAAGGCTCTCGGCTTAATCAGACAGCTGGGCACCTTCGCCGTGGCACGGCGAAGGTGGTGAGCCATGCGACAGGCCGTGGGATGGCCTAGGCGTGCGTGCCTAGGTCAACCTGTGGCCGGGGGTGTGGGTGTGTTCGGGGGACTGTGGTGGAGGCGTAGAGGGATGGTGGATGGGCGGAGGGTGTTCCTTGTGGTGAGGCGGAGCCTCTGAGTTGGTCGGCGAGTCGTGTGGAGGGGCGGAATGGTGGGAGCGGCTCGCCGGAGGTCGGTCGGAGGCGAGGAAGATGGAGGTGGTCAGCGATGGTCGAGGGGCAATTACATGAAATAAAAGGGGGGAAAGAGAGAGGGAAGATGGAGAATGTATTAAACCTAACTACAGGGATGAAGGGGAACAAAGAGGCAGACAGCTGTACCTGCTGTCGCTGGAGAAGAAGCTGCCCAGTGGAGGAGGACGGTGGCGACGACGGGGCTGAGGCGGCGTGCGTGGGTATTGCACGACGCGGAGGAGAATCAGGACGATGTCTCTGCCACTGGTTTTGTGGCAGAGCGAAGAGGGAAGGGAGGGGGGCTCGCCGGAGCTCGCTGGGTTCTTGGCCGGAGAAGAAGAGACGAATTGGAGGTGGAAGTCCGGCCAAGTCAAGCTGAAATTGGGCAGCCGGGTTTGGAATTCTTTTATAGGCACTGGGCCGTGCTTTCAGAGCGTGGAGGGCACGCCTGTGTCTCTGATGGCTCGCCGGAGAAGGAAAGAGGTTAGATACCCAAATCCCTCATGCGTTCGCACGAGAGATTAGGTTCACACCAGAGATTGTGATTGGCCTTAGATGGAAGGAAATTCCTCAGAGAATCTCCCTTCCATTTCTGGGAGGGGATCTCTGAGGAATCAGAGAGTATTCCCTCTCTAATCCTCACCGGAGAAGGAATCTGCCCTAACAATGGTGGCAGGACCTGATTGCAAAGGTGGAGAGGAAATTAGGGGGCTCTCTGCAATGATTTTCAAAAGATAGGGACCAAATTATGATTTGGGTGTACTAAATTGCAAAGTAGGTCAAGACCTCCCCTTAGGTCCAAATTTTGGTACAAACCTAATTTTGACCTAAGAAATCCAATGGTGAAGTTGGATTTTAGGTTTGACCTCGTTTGACTGGGCATTTTGCGTAAAAACCCAAATTAAGTTAATTGAAGAGCTAAGACCCTAATCTAGGTCAAACTGGGTTCCAAAGGCCAAATTAAGTGTTCTAAACCCTAGAGGATATTTTTACATGAATTTTAGAGGGTTTACTTGATTTTTATCCTGACCGGAACCTTGTTGATTTAAGCGGGCCTGTTTTAGGGTTACCACATGTCATTTAATTCCTAGATTGCACATGAACCCATTTCTGATTGACTCAACCCACTTTTTATCTCATTTAGACCATTTGACCTATGTTTTGCCTCTGAGAAATCGTGTTTATCTACTGCAATGGTAAAATTGCAGTTTTAACCTTTAATTCATGTTTTCTTCTCAGAGAACTTATTCCTTCATTTAGGCCTTCTTCTAGGTTATGTAGGAGCTTTTATCTTCTTTATTGGGTCAAAATGAGCTAGTTATGGCTCATGATGAGTCTCTCATCATACCCCCATGCTTAGCTTTTGCTAGTCCCTTAGCAAAATTTCAAGGTTTCAACTTCTGTTCTAGACCCTGAGTGTAAGTGCTTTTCTTTTTCTTTTGTGATTAGGTTAGAATGCTGACAATAGGCCTAGAGGTATTCAAGTACCAACCAAAATCCGGACCTGTTCCGCTTTAGCCTCAATCCTCCGCAAAGGTTTCTAAGGCCCATAGAAACTATCTTAGGGTTTGTTGGACTCCGCGGTTAAAGCACCAATGCTTGAGACATTTTTAGCCTAAGTTCAGTTTGCAGTGCATTTTTGTAAGAGAGAGATAGAAAATTTATTTGTTTGGAGAGCTTTTTCTCTCTTTTCTTTTTATTTCTAGCTTCGGATTAGCTTCTCAACATAGTCTGTATTGGATTCCTCGTCCCCATCATCAATCCTCAAGGGTTCCTAGCTATCGATGCTTCGAGATAGCACCGCCCATGGCAACCCCCAGAACCCTGGCTTTCGAGATTTTGAGATAATCCCGCCCATGGTGTTCCGTGGCCGAATTCAGACCCTGGCGATCGACATTTCGTGATAATGCCGTCCATGGTATCTGAACTAGCAGAGTGCTTACATGCCCCCAGTAAGATATTTAAATATCCTAAGAGACAAGCACCGAGGAGATGATATGTTGTTACGCATCTTCGAGGGGAATTTCCCGCCTCTCCGCGCCGGGAACTCGTCCAAATCAACTTGTGTTGATTGGCCGCTCCTAATCTAGTGACTTTTTCAGAATATTAAATGCTTTTGCATGATTTGGATGTTTATGCGCACTGAACCAGACTTTGTGTGAATTTGGGGTGCTTAGGTTACCGAATCCCGCAAACTGGAGGTTAGTTAACGAGGCCGAATACTTCCTAAGCCTTGACCTAAGCATTTTCCTCAACCTCTTGAGGATTATCCAGATTTTAACGGATACGTGAATTTTTAAGCTAACAAATCTAGCCCAAGAGGCCTAAGACCAGCGTTCCTGGTAATCTCTTGTTATGTCTCCTTAGCACTTTTCTTTTATTTCTTTTCTTGATCTGGTCTAGAACTTCAGTTAATTCCTTAATCTTTTACTAATGACTGCCTCTTTTCCTTTCTCATTTTGTGCTCCTTTTTGTCATTTTACTCTTTCTCCTTATGAATATGTGGCTCACAAAATTTCCTCCCTCTCCCATTTTTTTGTTCTTTTTCATAATTTTTCAATTTTTTTTGTGTTTTTGACATATGTGAATTTTTTGTGAGAATCCTTCTGATTTTTTCTTGGTTCTGTATGTATGCACTTTATCACCCCCCCATGCCTAAGTTTTATAATGTCCTCATTATAAACAGAGGGTGTGAAATAGTGTTGAGGTCAGGGACTTAGAACAGGATACATCGGGTGGGTGAATGGGTCGAAAATGACTGATGCGGATGATTTCAAGCTCTGATACGTGTACCAGAGGTGGGATCAACTGTCTAAGGCTGAACTCAAGGTGCAATAGACGTGGAGTACGGACGGATAATCAGATGGGTCTCTATTTTTGGGATGACGGGTTGCCTCCCGTTAAGCGCCAAATTTGATGCCTTCAGCCGAGCAGAAAATGGGGTGGAGGGGGAGTGGTCAAATCAGCAGAGTTTTGGAAAACAAGCACCTTAATTAAGAGCCTGGTTGGTCCAACTAGGTGCTTGTTCAGATCAATGGGCTGATGATGCAGCCCAAACCCAATGAGTCTAGTGGGCTGATAGATGTAGATCAGTAGATGCGGAACCCACCATATGCAGTGATGTTCTGATGGATAAGGAAGTGAAAACTCGGGTTTAGGCTGAGTCGACTCAGCCTGGTCAGAGTAGGGTTCTGAAAAATAATCAATGTAAGGTGTGGAATCCCTACAGGGGTGATCAAAGAATGATGGTTCCTGCTTTTCGATCTGATCAATGCCCGATACCCGGTATAGATATGGAGTTGAATCATCTGTAAACAGCTCAGTGAGAGGTGAATCGGAATAGAAATTGAGTCCGGTTGTAGGTCAGGGTAGGGAATGGGTTTTGATTGGTTCTGTATATGTGGAGCAGGTGGCTTCAAAGAAGATTGGCTTGTTATAATCAGGAAGCAGATTTTCTCCGATGTTATGGTTAGATTCGAAATCGTCGGAGAGTTTGCGAAAATCAAAATTTGAATGAGATTCAAGATCATGAGTTCCACCATAGAATGAATCATATGTTGTATACTCAGCAGCCTGACTGGGGTCTAGCCTAAATGTTAATTTTGAGCTTAAAAAGATATCCTTATCTGGTAGAGGCTCAGGTTCAAAGCTAGTAGGGCAGACCCAATTGAAACCCCGCTCGTCCAACTCCTCGGTTTCTGTGTCGTAGATTGGTATGACTTTCGAAAAATCGATTCGTTCCTCTAAGGAGGTTGGCGAGGGATATTCATCAAATCGAGGCCCAAAATCATATTCTTCATTCAAAGATTGATCTTCTTCATATGGGGCCTTGGAATCTTCAAAATATGTTTTAGATATAGGTTCTAGGCTTAGGATGTGGGTTGAATTACTAGAATCTAGGTCTGAATAACCTTCGAGGGTCACCTTATCAGAATAAGGGACGGAATTTACACCCTCGAGAGGTTCAGTTCTACTCTCATTCTTGTAGGAGTTTTGGGGTTCTAGAATGGGCTCATCATGGTATTTTCCTGCATTTGGAGCTTCCTAACCTTCTTCAATATCAGGTACATTGCATTCTATCTGGGTTGGGAATCCACAACCATTTTGTGCCTCAAACCCGAGATCAGATTTATCCTCAATGTTGTCCCAAGATAGTTCCTCCTCTGTTTGTGGTATATACGGGTATTTCTGGTCAATAACTTGTTTTACTAATCTCAGTATCTCTTCCCATTTTTCAAGACTATCTTGGTGTTGCTTCCAAAGTCGAGGATTTGTCATACATTGAAGGTATTCATTATTGTGTAGTTTTTCTATCTCAATGTATCCAGTAATGAGCAAGTCACGGGTTGATCCTTTTGTGGCTTCTGCTAATAGTACTTGGGCACAAGTTATGATAAAGGTTGTGGTTGTTGGGACATCAACCTGAATGTTTTCTACTGGTGTTGAGGTTTCTTCATTTCCATAGAATTTCAGGGCATCCTCAATCATTTTATCTCTCATGGATCTCTGATATTCAGGTGGTCCTAAGTGGTTTGGCTGCATATTTGGATCAGGTGGTGGAGTCAAGATGTAGAAACAGAATTGGAATCAAGATTAAGTTATGAAGCGATCAGATCTGCATAACGCGTCCCACTGAAAATGTGTATGTGTGCTCTAAAGAGAAAAGATGAGGGACTGGAGATGTTTTTGACCCAATCAAGACACCCAAAGACGTTTGGATGACTATGGAGGTTCGGGGCTGATGGACCCCTGGATCAGAAGATCGTCCACCTGAGAATTACCTGGGCAGCCAGAGAGGGAGAGTCCCGCAAAGACCCCTACAAGGTAGAGCGTCCCTACGGGTTACAGGGTTTCCCCCACCCGACCTCTCTTGTCACTGAGATTCCAGGTAGACCAGAATGGGGACCTTGACCTCTTAAGTCTACCACTTTTATTTCATAGGTGCTTTAGGTTTCTCACTTGAACTTTAGATAGTTTGATGTTGTGACCTAATTTAGAGGTTGGTTGACCCAAGGGGTCAACTTCACCTGACCTGTCCTATAGATGGCAGAATGATTCTAGGTTTGGAGCCTAGAGATCACCCTGATTTGACTCCCAGGTTATTAGGTCCAAAAATTTTAAGATTCAAGTGATTTTAGAACTCAATTTTTCTTAGGGTTTGTCTTGTTTAGATCTCTTCAATCAAGGTCTTGGGTGACATACTGATGCACGAAGGTTTATTTCCTTTTATGCAGGCATGTGTGACTAACACTCCAAGATCCTACTGTAGAAACCCTAATTTGGTTCTATTTCCAATCCATTTTTCTTTTTCACAAAAATTCTCTTTGGACTTGAAAGCAAGAAGTGCATTGTCCGTCGAGATTAAGCGTGATTTCTATTAGGCACATGAATTTGTGGGATGGAGTCTAAAAAATCGCCCCAATTTCAAGAACATTTGAAAAATTTTTCGCAAAATTAGGAAACATTTACCTTAAAGATGGTGATTACTATATAAAGAAGGCAATTGATTCCTACATTGATTTTCTTCCTTTTGTCTTTTCAGAATTAGGGGATTCTTAAGGAAGAAAAGAAATTACCTGCCCGGAGTGGTTGACTTGCGGGAGAGATTTTCTCGTGAAATACCTGCAAGATCAAAATAAAGCAAAGTAGGGCAAGTTAGTGTTCAATATGATAAAAAGAATGTAGAGACTAGTGATAAATTGCACGTTGCTCCCCGGCAACGACGCCATTTTGTTGAAGCGACACTGCTCGATCGTGTTTTAACAGTTATTACGTCGTAGTATAGGTGATCAAGCGTCGTCAACAAATAAAGAGTTTTTATTACTCGAAAATCGGAGTATCCGAGGTCGAACACAGGGAGCAATTAGAATTTATTACTAATCTCAAATGTAATTAAACACTCTAATTTACTCAAAACTTTAATTCAAATATGAATGTATGCGGTTAAAGAGTAATTAGGACAAAAGAGTAAAATTGGACATCTGATCTTGTGATCAGACGTCTTAAAAGTGTTTTCCCTTTTTCTTTTGATTATTCTTCTTCTTCTGATCTAAGCTTTCTTTCTACTTTTGCAGTCTCTTTTTCTTCTTCGTCTTCTATCTTGGCCTCTCTTCTTCTTTCTCTTCTCTCTTCTGCAAAGGCTTCTTCCTCTTCCTTGGTCTTCTGTTCTTCCTTCTATCTTCTTCTGATTCTGTGTTGGCTTTCTGCGAAGGCTTCTTCTGCCTTGGTCTCTTCTTTCTTCCCCTTCTTTGGCTCTGCAGTCCTTCTTTCTTACTTCTCTTCTCTGCCTCACTCAACCTCTTCTTCTTCCTTGCAGCTAAGTCTCTCTTCCTCAGCGTTCAGCTTGCCTACACAGAGAGCAGAACCTACCCCTTTCCCTCTACCCGAACGTCTCTCTCTCTGGAATTCACTCAAGGGACGCTCTCCGAGAGCCACGGGTAATCGGGTCGGATTTCACACCCGGGACCAGGCGCACCTGCAGGTGGGTGATGCACGAGGAGTGCTCAGGATGGGTCGGGTCGGATCTCGCCAGATCCGCGAGGTGAAACCGCGGATGAGGCAAGAGTGGGTCAGGTGAGGGACCTCACCCCTGTACGTTCGGAGGAAACGAGCGTATAACACAAATTCAACTTATACTACAGCGGCGCCTCGTGGATTTCCGTTGTGGGACTATTGGTTCTGCCCCGCTATCGCGCACGCCTGCAGAACCTTCGTGCAATCGCCACAGCTGCAACCTCTGCTAGCGTTGATTACTGGATCAGATGGCTTCGCAGTGCTTGCCCGAATGCGCAGCACCTGAAACCTGGAGCTGCTAACGCCTGGAACTGGCTTGAAGCTTCTTCACCCGTCTTCAATGGCGGCAGGGGCTTCGATACTGACACACTCAAAACAAGCCTCTCGGCTTAATCAGACCAGCTGGGTACCTTCGCCGTGGCACGGCGAAGGTGGTGAGCCATGCGGTAGGCCGTGGGATGGCCTAGGCGTGCGTGCCTAGGTCAACCTGTGGCCGGGGGTGTGGGTGTGTTCGGGGGACTGTGGTGGAGGCGTAGAGGGATGGTGGATGGGAGAAGGGTGTTCCTTGTGGTGAGGCGAAGCCTCTGAGTTGGTCGGCGAGCCGTGTGGAGGGGCGGAATGGTGGGAGCGGCTCCCCGGAGGTCGGTCGGAGGCGAGGAAGATGGAGGTGGTCAGCGATGGTCAAGGGGCAATTACATGAAATAAAAGGGGGGAAAGAGAGAGGGGAAGATGGAGAATGAATTAAACCTAACTACAGGGATGAAGGGGAACGGAGAGGCGGACAGCTGTACCTACTGTCGCCGGAGAAGAAGTTGCCTAGTGGAGGAGGACGACGGCGACGACGGGGCTGAGCCAGCGTGCGCGGGTATTGCGCGACGCGGAGGAGAATCAGGACGATGTCTCTGCCACTGTTTTTGTGGCAGAGCGAAGAGGGAAGGGAGGGGGGCTCGCCGGAGCTCGCTGGGTTCTTGGCCGAAGAAGAAGAGACGAATTGGAGGTGGAAGTCCAGCCATGTCAAGCTGAAATTGGGCGGCCAGGTTTGGAGGTTCTTTTATAGGCACTGGGCCGTGCTTTCAGAGCGTGGAGGGCACGCCTGTGTCTCTGATGGCTCGCCGGAGAAGGAAAGAGGTTATGTAACGAATGCGTGCCCAGACGTCTTTTAAGACGTCTGGGAGGTGGCCCAGACGTCGGGGAAGACGTCTGGGATCGTTTCCAGACGTCTGGAAATCCGTTATCTTCCACACGCGCGGGTATTCGTTTATTCCCTGCGGCTGCAGACGCCCTGCCACGTCCTCTCTCCTCCTTGCATGGCCTTAAAAGGCCACGCCTCCCCTCACTTCCGTCACCATCGTCTCCTCCCTCTTCTCCTTCAGCCAGTGAGCGTGAGCGTGAGCGCGAGGGGGTAGCGGCGGCCGCAGTGAGCGCGGAGGAGGTGCTGCGTGTGAGAGCAGAGCTCTGCCGTGAGGGCGAGCTCGCCGGGGCTGCTAGGGCCGGCCGGTGGAGGGCGTAGGGGGCGCGGAGCGACGCGGAGGGGGGACTCCTGCGGTCTGAGCAGCAGGCGCGTGAGGTGCGACGCCGGCGGCGTCGCGAGCGGAGGCCAAGTGGCACCCTGATTCTGGAAAAATTTCCAGAATCAGACGTCTGGGTTGATAGCCAGACGGCGAGGGCGACGTCTGGAAGACCATCCTGACGTCTGAAAGGTGAGTTTTCCGTCTCCTTCTTCCTTCCTGTCGATTGACCCTACTGAGTGAGGGAGATGGGTGTGCGCAGGCTCGGTGATTTGCCATCCATCGCGAATCAGAAGTCTGGCTGTAGTACCAGACGGCGGAAGCGACCTCCAGACGTCCGGGGTGACCATCGGACGTCTGTGAGCTAGGCCAGACGTCCCCGCAGACTTCTGGACGTCTGGGAAACCACCCTGAACAAGGTAATTCTCTGATCCACTTTTTAAGATGTCTGGAAGAAGTTCTAGACGTCTGATTTTGCACAGTGTTGTCGTTTTTGACCCGTTTAGGGCCCGTTCGGGTTCCGTTTTCCGCGATTCGAGCTGCCTTCTTTTCAGAATTAATTCCTCTACCCGTCTACAGTAGCCATACACTATTTTGAGACACTCCTTGTGTTTGATCCTTGTGATAGGACCCCGTTCTGTTGCAGTCTCGGGGGTTGCGGAGGCACGCGGGATTCCCGACCACGCCCCCATTTCTCCCGTTGTACCTGGTAGAGTGGCTTTAAGTTATTAATAAAATATGTTAAATTATGGAACCATAAATAGAACCTAGGACATTACATGAATCCTAGGAATGAGAAATAGATGGAATGATAGCTCCTAGGTGTTGCATGAATCCTAGGGCCGGAAAACTAGATTGTATGATAGATCCTAGGATATGGCATGAATCCTAGGATGGGAAAACTAGTGGAATGTTTAATACTGCAGTCTTGGAAAATGGAAAGAGATATAAAGCTGCCTGTAATTTGAATTAACAGCTGCCTGTTGTGAATAAATAATGTGGTTTAGAACATGGATTGTAAGAATGTGAAACTGGAAAGTGAAACCTGGATGTTTGAGTAAAAAGGATGGAACCCTACGGGGAAGTAGGAGTAGAACTCCTGGAAAGTGAATGGAATAGTATTGGGGAAGTGAGCTGGTCCTTGAGTACGGAGAACCAAGGAGAGCGACTGTCCCCCTATTTAGTGCAGAGCGGAGCCAGCCGCCCCAGGGACCTGGGGTTAGGATTGGCCACTCTGTACCGACTTGCTGGCCCTCGCGTACGTAGTATCGAGGAAAGCTACTAGTGTAGGGAGGTACTAGCTACCCCACGGGCCCCGGGGTTCTGCTAGCCTCCCACACCGACTTGTTAGGCCTGCTGGGGCAAACCAGGGTAGTCAAGCGAGGGTGCGCGGACTGTGGAGGGGCAAGGCCCCGGTTTGGTTACTGTGGAGGGGTTGGACCCCTGTTACTGAGAGGGATCTGCCCTGGACTGGTTCCGTGCTGTGCTTTGGGCACACCCGTTAACGGAAATGACTGACCGCGTGCCAGTACGGGTTAGCTACCTGTGCGTTTATCGCGCGTGCCGTAGTTACCGTTACTTCTGTCAGTGACCTTGGGGTGGTTGACTGAGGGTAGGATCACCATGGGGGACTCTCCCGGCCAGGAGAGCACCACGTGCTACTTCTACTTTTTGGAAAAAACTGCAATCAAGATCGTTCCCACGAGGAACATTCGAGATCAAGAAAAAGATCTGAGGAATAAATGAAATAGTGAGACATTTGAAAGATGTGAATAAAGAAGGTAATCGAACATAACAGCTACTGTACACTCTACTGTTGCTTTTAGTTTTAGTTGCCACTCTACTCAGCGTTTTGCTGACGTGTTACACTCGTTACCTTTTTCAGGACCAAGTGTTGAGCAGCCAGGGTCAGCGGCTGCAGAGGACGCTGGGCCGAGTAGGGTCCAGTAGAGTTACACTGTCTCTTGTACCTCTTTTTGTTACGTTGTAGTGAGTAGTTCTTGTTTCCGCTGTACTTTCTTTACCTGCAGTTCAAATTATATTATGAATGTTGTTCTACTATTGTGGTGGTACATACTGTGGTAGTTTCTTTCCTTACTGCTGTACTTTCTTACTGTTAGTTATATTCATGCTGAATGTGGTTTATTTTCTGCTCTTTTGGTTACTTCCTCGTTGGACGACTAGGTCTTGGGATTAGTTGAGTCGGTCCGGTTCTCGTGTCTCGTAGGGACTTGGGAACCGGGCCGTTACAAGATGGTATCAGAGAAAGGTCATCCCGAGAAGTGAATCAATTGACTGGAAAATAACCAATTCACATGTATATAACTAAAGTAGCCTCCACAACCTATCTCTTGACATGAGTTCTTAGACGTTTCCGTTCGGTATCGTTCCGTAGTGCCGTGTTCCGTTTTGTTTCGCGTCTCCTTACAGGAGATGCCTCGTCGCGAGACTAGTGAGGCTGGCCGCGGGCGTGGCGGAGGACGAGGTCGGCGAGGTGGACGTGCTGTTGTTGACGTCTCGGTGTACCAACCACCACTCCCGGGCATCCAGGCCCAAGACCTCGCCAGACTGATACGGGACATTGTACGAGAGGAGCTCCACCCACCGCCTCGAGCACCTCCTCCTGGGGCTGCAGAGGGGGAGTCCTCTGTGAGATCACGCGACGGACACAGCGCTGGACACGAGGGAGGGGATGGGCCGCTGCCGCCCCCACCTTCCTCCGACTCTTCTGTACACGAGGCACCTTCGCCTGGAGGTGCACCAGCATCTCCCCTACAGCGCCACTTCGAGCTTTTCGGACAGTTCCGGAAGCTGAAGCCCCCCTCCTTCAAGGGGGATGAGGACCCGACCGAGGCAGAGGATTGGCTTGAGTAGCTGGAGAAGATCTTCGACACCCTTCTCCCCCCGGTGGAGTGCCGCGTGGCCTTTGCCACGTACCAGCTGGAGAGTGCGGCACACCGGTGGTGGAGGGCGGTCCGGGGACAGGAGAGGGACGAGCCGACGTGGGACCAGTTCGTCACCCTCTTCTGCGAGCAGTACTTTCCCCAGACGTGGCAGGACCAGAGGAGGCGGGAGTTCCACACTCTCCGCCAAGGGACGATGATTGTGAGCGCGTACCGCACGCGTTTCTTGGAGCTGTCCTGCTTTGCAGCGACAGCGGTAGCCACTGAGGAGGAGCGCCTTTGGAGGTTCACCGAGGGGCTCCGGCCTGCGATCCGGGGGTATGTCAAACCCCTGAACCTGCCTACGTTTTCGAGGGTGGTAGAGGCAGCTATGACTTACGAGGAGACCAACCCGTCCGCACGAGACACCGACGGCGGGCGGAAGAGGCCCTTCCAGCCAGACTTTTCACAGGGCCGGCGAGAACGGAGACACGTGGCGTCCGCAGGAGAGCCGTCACGTTGTGCAGGGCCATTAGTGGCCTTTGGGGGCCCTCGACAGGGGCCAGTCGCCAGCACTGGACCCCCGCCTAGCCGATAGCAGGGACCCACTGAGGGTGGGAGTCAGGTTCCCCTCTGCTACCAGTGTGGCTAGCCGGGTCACGTCAGGAGGGACTGTCCATCTAGGGTAGGGGGTCAGCAGGTACTCCCCGTGCAGAGCACTGGAGGGTGTGCAGGAGGTCGCGGTTCCCAGGCGCGAGGAGGAGGACAGCAGTCGCGAGGAGGGTACCGGCCAGCACCTACCCGTCCGACGCAGAGTGTGGCTGCTTCGTCCGCACCTAGAGCTGAGGGGCGTGTCAACGCCCTCACACACAGGGACGCCAGAGCTTCGGGATCGGTGGTAGCAGGTATGGTTTCAGTTTCTGGCAGACTCGTTTACACGCTTTTCGATTCCGGCGCTACGCACTCGTTTGTCGCAGCCAGTTTCGCAGTTAGTTTGGACTAGGATTATACACTGTTAGAGAATCCGTTCGTAATCAGAGGTCTGAGTGGCCAACTGTTTGTAGCTGAGGAGGTGTACACGGATTGCGAGGTCAGCGTCGGAGGACATAGCCTGCCAGCTGACCTGATTATGATCCAGATGGAGGACTTTGGAGTGATTCTGGGGATGGATTGGCTGTTCGCTTACCATGCCTTGGTGGACTGTTTTGAGAGGAAGATTGTCTTCTCCATTCCGGAGTTGCCTTCTTTCGAGTTTCACGGACAGCCAGTGGATGGAGGTTTCAGGTGCATTTCGGCACTTCGGGCGGCGAGACTTTTGAGCCAGGGGTGTGAGGGCTTCCTAGCTTGTGTGGTGGCAGAGCCCAGCCCTGTGGCAGACTTCCAGAGCATCCCGGTGGTCAGAGAGTACCCCGACGTGTTTCCAGACGAGTTACCAGGACTACCGCCCGAGCGTGAGATTGAGTTTGAGATATCACTAGTACCAGGGACCAGCCCCATCTCCACCCTGCCATATAGAATGGCATTGCTTGAGCTGTGAGAGCTCAAGTCCCAGTTGCAGGACCTTTTGGAGAAAGGCTTCGTGAGGCCCAGTGCGTCCCCCTGGGGAGCCCCGGTACTGTTTGTGAAGAAGAAGGATGGGACCCTACGCCTTTGTGTGGACTACCGACAGCTGAACAGGGTCACCATCAAGAACAGATATCCGCTGCCGAGGATCGACGATTTGTTTGACCAGTTGCGGGGTACCACGGTGTTTTCCAAGATAGATTTGAGGTCTGGATACCACCAGTTGAGGATCAGGGAGACCGACGTCTCCAAGACAGCTTTCCGCACCCGGTACGGACACTACGAGTTTTTGGTCATGCCGTTTGGGTTGACCAATGCTCCCGCTGCTTTCATGGACCTGATGAACCGTGTGTTTAGACCGTTCTTGGACCAGTTTGTGGTGGTTTTCATAGATGATGTACTCATCTATTCTAGAGATCGGACGCAGCACGGACAGCACTTGCGGATGGTTTTGGACACTCTGAGATGACACCGGCTGTACGCCAAATACAGCAAGTGCGAGTTATGGTTGAGGGAGGTGACCTTCCTAGGTCATGTGATCTCTGGAGACGGCTTGGCGGTGGACCCAGCCAAGGTCGAGGCAGTGCTCAGGTGGGAGAGACCGCGTTCAGTCACTGAGATTCGCAGTTTTCTGGGACTGGCAGGCTACTACAGACGATTCATCAGAGGATTTTCGCAGATTGCGCGTCCTATGACGCAGTTGACCCGGAAGGACGTGCCTTTCGCTTGGACAGACGCCTGCGAGGCGTGTTTTCTGGAACTGAAGGAGAGGTTGACCTCAGCTCCCGTGCTCACCATCCCTGACAGTAGTGGCGGGTTCGTTGTGTACACGGATGCCTCCTTGCAGGGGTTAGGAGGTGTACTCATGCAGAGGGGTCACGTTGTCGCTTACGCTTCGCGGCAACTGAAGCCCCATGAGCATACCTACCCTACCCACGACCTAGAGTTGGCAGCTGTTGTCTTCGCGCTGAAGACCTGGAGGCACTACTTGTACGGTGAGACCTTCGAGATTTTTACTGATCACAAGAGCCTCAGATACCTTTTTGATCAGAAGGAGCTCAACATGAGACAGAGACGTTGGTTGGAGCTCCTGAAGGACTACGACTGCAGCATCTCCTACCACCCGGGAAAGGCCAATGTGGTGGCTGATGCCTTGAGCCGTAAGGCACCCGCACGCTTGGCCAGTCTACAGTTACAGAGTTGGAGCCTTTTGGAGGAGGTGGGCAGTTGGCGACCTCTAGAGTTACGAGGGTACTGTGGGGTAGTGACGGTGACACGGCAGACCAGGCCAGAGCTGATAGATCGCATCATCACAGGACAGATGGCCGATCCGTACTTGCAGTCTTTGCGCGACAGAGTGCTGTCAGGAGACCTAGGGGACTTCTCTTTCACAGACCAGGTGCTACGCTTGAGGGGACGGTTGTGCGTTCCCAGAGACGAGGAGCTGTTGAGAGAGCTCCTGATTGAGGCACACGGTTCCAGATTCACCATACATCCCGGAAACACGAAAATGTACCATGACTTGAGACGCGAGTTTTGGTGGAGAGGGATGAAGCGGGATGTGGGTGAATTCGTGCAGCAGTGCTTAGTGTGCCAGCAGGTGAAAGCCGAGCATCAGAGGCCTGCAGGGCCGCTTCAGCCACTTCCATTGCCAGAGTGGAAGTGGGAGAGCATCACCATGGACTTGGCGGTGGGCTTACCTGTTACCCAGTGGGGACACGACGCAGTCTGGGTAATAGTGGATGGACTGACGAAGACGGCGCGATTCTTGCCGATCCGAGTCACTTTGGGACCAGCACAGTTTGCAGAGAGGTATATCCGTGATGTGGTACGACTACACGGAGTTCCGCGAGAGATCGTATCCGACAGGGATACCCGCTTTACGTCCCAGTTTTGGGCTGAGTTTCAGCAGGCCTTGGGGACGCGGTTGAGGTTTAGTACAGCTTACCACCCCCAGACGGATGGACAGTCTGAGTGCACGATACAGACACTTGAGGACCTTTTGCGTGCCTGTGTACTGGACTGGAGGGGCTCTTGGGAGGAGCACCTGCCCCTGGCGGAGTTTGCATACAACAACAGTTATCACTCGAGCATCGGCATGGCTCCCTACGAGGCTCTGTACGGACGGAAGTGTACGGCACCCTTGAGTTGGGTTGAGGTGGGGACCAAGTGGGAGGTTGGCCCCAGGTTGATCCGGCAGACTCAGGAGGTAGTCGAGCAGATCCACAGACGACTCCACACTGTCAGGAGAAGATAGAAGAGCTACGCGGATCGGAGACGCAGAGAGGTGCAGTTTGAGGTTGGGGACCACGTCTTCCTTCGTGTCTCGCCCATGAAGGGCTTACAGCAGTTTGGGGTGAGAGGGAAGCTCGCGCCGAGGTTTTTGGGGCCCTTTGAGGTCCTGGAGCGGGTTGGACCCGTTGCTTACCGGCTTGCCCTCCCCCTGCAGCTTTCTGGTGTGCACGACGTGTTCCACGTGTCCAACCTCAGGAAGTATGTAGCCGATCCCAGTCACGTACTGAGTCACGAGAGCGTCGAGGTGGGCGAGGACCTGACCTACCCCGAGCGGCCACTGCAGATCCTAGACCGAGCCATCCGCAGTTTGAGACGAAAGCAAGTAATCCTGGTAAAGGTTTTGTGGAGGAGCCAGCGGTACGAGGAGGCTACCTGGGAGCCTGAGGCAGCAATGCGGGAGCGGTACCCGGAGCTTTTTGCGGGTACGTCTTTTCGGACTGGCTTCGGTCCTCTTTGAGTTTGTTATGGTTAATTGGACATCTTTTCCTGCACCCTAGTTGGCGTAAGTTTCGGGGACGAAACTTCCTTTGAGTTTGTTATATTGTAACGAACGCGTGCCCCAGACGTCCTTTAAGACGTCTGGGAGGTGGCCCAGACGTCGGACAAGACGTCTGGGATCGTTTCCGGACATCTGGAAATCCGTTATCTACCACACGCGCGAGTCGTCTACGCGCCTGAGCACGCAGACCCGCATAGTCGTTTATTCCCTGCGGCTGCTGACACCCTGCCGCGTCCTCTCTCCTCCTCGCACGACCTTAAAAGGCCACACCTCCCCTCACTTCCGTCACCACCATCTCCTCCCTCTTCTCCTTCAGCCAGTGAGCGTGAGCGCGAGCGCGAGGGCGGTAGCGGCGGCCGCAGTGAGCGTGGAGGAGGTGCTACGTGCGAGAGCAGAGCTCTGCCGTGAGGGCGAGCTCGCCGGGGCTGCTAGGGCCGGCCGGTGGAGGGCGCAGGGGGCGCGGAGCGACGCGGAGGGGGGACTGCTGCAGTCTGAGCAGCAGGCGCGCGAGGTGCGACGCCGGCGGCGTCGCGAGCGGAGGCCGAGTGGCGCCCTGATTCTGGAAAAATTTCCAGAATCAGACGTCTGGGTTGATAGCCAGACGGCGAGGGCTACGTCTGGAAGACCATCCAGACGTCTGAAAGGTGAGTTTTCCGTCTCCTTCTTCCTTCCTGTCGACTGACCCTACTGAGTGAGGGAGATGGGTGTGAGCAGGCTCGGTGATTCGCCAGCCATCGCGAATCAGAAGTCTGGCAGTAGTACCAGACGGCGGAAGCGACCTCCAGACGTCCGGGGTGACCATCGGACGTCTGTGAGCTAGGCCAGACGTCCCCGCAGACTTCTGGACGTCTGGGAAACCACGCTGAACAAGGTAATTCTCTGATCCACTTTTTAAGACGTCTGATTTCGCACAGTGTCGTCATTTTTGACCTGTTTAGGGCCCGTTCGGGTTCTGTTTTCCACGATTCGAGTTGCGTTCTTTTCATAATTAATTCCTCTACCCGTCTACAGTAGCCATACACCGTTTTGAGACACTCCTTGTGTTTGATCCTTGTGATAGGACCCCGTTCTGTTGCAGTCTCGGGGGTCGCTGAGGCACGCGGGATTCCCGACCACGCCCCCATTTCTCCCGTTGTACATGGTAGAGTGGCTTTAAGTTATTAATAAAATATGTTAAATTATGGAACCATAAATAGAACCTAGGACATTGCATGAATCCTAGGAATGAGAAATAGATGGAATGATAGCTCCTAGGTGTTGCATGAATCCTAGGGCTGGAAAACTAGATTGTATGATAGATCCTAGGATATGGCATGAATCCTAGGATGGGAAAACTAGTGGAATGTTTAATACTGCAGTCTTGGAAAATGGAAAGAGATATAAAGCTGCCTGTAATTTGAATTAACAACTGCCTGTTGTGAATAAATAACGTGGTTGAGAACATGGATTGTAAGAATGTGAAACTGGAAAGTGAAACCTGGATGTTTGAGTAAAAAGGATGGAACCCTACGGGGAAGTAGGAGTAGAACTCCTGGAAAGTGAATGGAATAGTATTGGGGAAGTGAGCTGGCCCTTGAGTACGGAGTACCAAGGAGAGCGACTGTCCCCCTGTTTAGTGCAGAGTGGAGCCAGCCGCCCCAGGGACCTGGGGTTAGGACTGGCCACTCTGTACCGACTTGTTGGCCCTCGCGTACGTAGTACCGAGGAGAGCTACTAGTGTAGGGAGGTACTAGCTACCCCACGGGCCCCGGGGTTCTGCTAGCCTCCCACACCGACTTGTTAGGCATGCTGGGGCAAACCAGGGTAGTCAGGCGAGGGTGCGCGGACTGTGGAGGGGCAAGGCCCCGGTTTGGTTACTGTGGAGGGGTTGGACCCCTGTTACTGAGAGGGCTCTGCCTTGGACTGGTTCCGTGCTGTGCTTTGGGCGCACCCGTTAACGGAAACGACTGACCGAGTGCCAGTACGGGTTAGCTACCTGTGCATTTATCGTGCGTGTCGTAGTCACCGTTACGTCTGTCAGTGACCTTGGGGTGGTTGACTGAGGGTAGGATCACCACAGGGGACTCTCCCAGCCAGGAGAGCACCACGTGCTACTTCTACTTTTTGGAAAAAACTGCAATCAAGATCGTTCCCACGAGGAACATTCGAGATCAAGAAAAAGATCTGAGGAATAAATGAAATAGTGAGACATTTGAAAGATGTGAATAAAGAAGGTAATCGAACATAACAGCTACTGTACACTCTACTGTTGCTTTTAGTTTTAGCTGCCACTCTACTCAGCGTTTTGCTGACGTGTTACACTCGTTACCTTTTTCAGGACCAGGTGTTGAGCAGCCAGGGTCAGCGGCTGCAGAGGACGCTGGGCCGAGTAGGGTCCAGTAGAGTTACCGCTGTCTCTTGTACCTCTTTTTGTTACGTTGTAGTGAGTAGTTCTTGTTTCCACTGTACTTTCTTTACCTGCAGTTCAAATTATATTATGAATGTTGTTCTACTGTTGTGGTGGTACATACTGTGGTAGTTTCTTTCCTTACTGCTGTACTTTCTTACTGTTAGTTATATTCATGCTGAATGTGGTTTATTTTATTGCTCTTTTGGTTACTTCCTCGTTGGACGACTAGGTCTTGGGATTAGTTGAGTCGATCCGGTTCCCGTGTCTCGTAGGGACTCGGGAACTGGGTCGTTACAGGTTAGATACCCAAATCCCTCGTGCGTTCGCACGAGATATTAAGTTCACACCAAAGATTGTGATTGGCCTTAGATGGAAGGAAATTCCTTAGAGAATCTCCCTTCCATTTCTAGGAGGGGATCACTGAGGAATCAGAGAGTATTCCCTCTCTAATCCTTGCCGGAGAAGGAATCTGCCCTAACAATGGTGGCAGGACCTGATTGCAAAGGTGGCGAGGAAATTAGGGGGCTCTCTGCAACGATTTTCAAAAGATAGGGACCAAATTATGATTTGGGTGTACTAAATTGCAAAGTAGGTCAAGATGACCTCCGCTTAGGTCCAAATTTTGGTACAAACCTAATTTTGACCTATGGAATCCAATGGTAAAGTTGGATTTTAGGTTTGACCTCGTTTGACTGGGCATTTTGCGTAAAAACCCAAATTAGTTTAATTGAAGAGCTAGGACCCTAATCTAGGTCAAACTGGGTTCCAAAGGCCAAATTAAGTGTTCTAAACCATAGAGGATATTTTTATATGAATTTTAGAGGGTTTAATTGATTTTTATCCTGACCGGAACCTTGTTGATTTAAGCGGATCTGTTTTAGGGTTACCACATGTCATTTAATTCCTAGATTGCACATGAACCCATTTCTGATTTACTCAACCCACTTTTTATCTCATTTAGACCATTTGACCTATGTTTTGCCTCTTAGAAATCCCGTTTATGTACTGCAATGGTAAAATTACAGTTTTAACCGTTAATTCATGTTTTCTTCTCAGAGCACTTATTCCTTCATTTAGGCCTTCTTCTAGGTTATGTAGGAGCTTTTATCTTCTTTATTGGATCAAAATGAGCTAGTTATGGCTCATGATGAGGCTCTCATCACACATTATTATGTATAAAACATATAAATCATCTAGGATGCAAAGTACGATGAGTATGCATGCAGAATGCCCATGTTAAGCTAGGTTCTACCTTAATTCAAGCGAATTAGGGCCTATGATTGCTGTGCAATCATACCCCCATGCCTAAATCTTGCTAGTCCCTAGCAAGTGCAAGACTAAATATATTTTATCAATAGTTTAACTAAAGGTTTATTTCTTTTTGCTTCATCCAAAAATTTAGAGTCCAGATAACCATGAATATATAATGTTGTAGCTTCTGCAACGGATCTAAGCAAAGAGTCGATATATATTTAAAGATTGTACTTGACCCTTAGTAAAATTCTATTGGGATAGGAAAATCTCTTTTCTCGGGGATATAAACTATTCTCTGATTTTAGCCCTGACTTTTGGCTTAGGTAGAAGATGTCTGAGTTAACTGGATTTGTATTTGGTGACTCACTCTCTTCTGGTGCTACATAGAGACTAGTATTTCAAAATCTAGATTTCTGGATTATTGAATAAATTAACTTAGAGAAAGGCTGGAAAACTGTGCTCTCTTTAATCTTTTGTACTTTTTCTTTTCGCTCTTTCTTTCTCTCTCTTTTTCTTTTTTTTTTTCTTCCTGAGCTCACATCTCACTAGATTTACAATTGTATTTGGTGGTCTTGCATGGCATCACACTTTAATTAGGTTTTAATAACCCTATGACTAAGTCAGACTCCTCAGCCCGTATTCAGGTGGTCAGAAATACAGAAAAAATAAGTTTAGGCTGTACTTGGTTTTTCGTGGGGATGGTAGGTGTTTTTGCCTCAAAACATTTTGACTTACATAACTCAAACTTCTTAACATAACACTTTTTTTTTAGCAAATATCTCTTTTGTATGCTTTTTCTTCTCTCTTTTTTTTTTTCTGGCATAATGCCGTTGCCAACATGACATAATGCAACAATGCAACATGACATGCATACTTTTATTTATGAGGCTTTATTTGTGATTTTTTGGGATGACCAAGAGGATCTTGGGCAATTTATTTGGTGGAAGTACCTACTCTCAGCATCGGGTAGGGAACGGATAGGACAACGTATTTCTGACCTTGACATCAGTAGCCTCCTTCAGCTGAGAATTCTGTAGAGGACGGTCGTGATCATCCACCTCAGTCCTAGTTTTATCAGAACCCGCTCTCTGTGTTTTTGCCTTATTTGGTGGCTCTCGTACGGAATTTCTCACAGAATTAGTACATAAGAATTGAGAGCGAAAAATATGCCCATCTCTAAGTATTATTCAATTATTAAAGATTCCTTACACTAGCCTTAGAGCACCAGTAGACTCTCTACTCTCATCTCACGTATGTTTTGGTGGATCTACTAGAAGATGGTTCATCTGACTCCCTGATTGCTGTCCAAGGGTTCAGGAGAAGAAGCAATGTTTTTTCTTGACAAACTAGACATGTCTATCGGTTTTCACAATGGACCTATTGCAAATTCTACATGCAGATGTGAGCTTATACTAGATTATAAGCTTAGAAATCTACTAAAGAATAAATCTTTAATAAAACCTCTTGATAAAATGATCTAATCTCCCACTTGTTGGTAGAAAATTTTCAGTTTTTATGGACTACCCCCCCTGCCAAGTGTTTGCATGTCCTCATGCAAGAATAAAAGAAATAAGGCAGGGTGTATGTGGATAGAAATCACCTGGTACTGCTTCTGAGTTGTCGTTCAGCTCATGCCATCTCTGCAATGCCATACACAAAATGCAAAACAATATATGAAATAATATGCAAAAATGAAATATGCTATGTATATATGGTATGTATATATGTATACGTGTTGAGTTTAATGCCTCCAGCTGGGCAACCCATCAGTCACACGTCCTCGAGAAGATGTATCGTTTCGTCATCAGGGGGGTTCCTAGGCAAAAAATGGTTTGAGGTGCTAGCCATTAATCGTAAAAACATGCCCAGATTTTGGGTCTCTAATTAGGACCACCCCGTTAGGATACGGGTGGACCACCAGAAATGGCCTAGTCTACTTGGACTTGAGCTTACCCATAAAGAATTT
Source organism: Thalassia testudinum (assembly GCA_037157565.1). NCBI lineage: Eukaryota > Viridiplantae > Streptophyta > Magnoliopsida > Alismatales > Hydrocharitaceae > Thalassia > Thalassia testudinum. Next base: position 32,243,350 of record JAZHRO010000022.1, on the reverse strand, counting down.
GAGTCGGGAGTCAAAGAACCAGACCTGCTGGTTAGGTGCGAACTCCTTCCTCCAGATGTGTCGATCATGGAAAGCCTTTGTCTTATCTTTGTATAGTTTTGCATTCTCATAAGCTTCCCACCTAATCTCCTCTAACTCACTGAGCTGGAGCTTCCTTTCATAACCTCCAGCCTCGATGTTAAAATTACACTTCTGCACTGCACAAAAGGCACGATGCTCTAGCTCCACAGGAAGGTGACATGCCTTTCCATACACCATGTGGTATGGCGACATTCCGAGTAGGGCCTTGTACATAGTGTGATATGCCCATAGTGCATCAATCAACCGATCGGACAAATCCTTCCTACCAGGTCTAACCATCTTTTGAAGGATAAGCTTGATTTGACGGTTTGATACTTCAGCCTGCCCATTGGTCTGTGGGTGATATGGGGTAGAAATGCAGTGCTGCACCTCGTATTTCTTCAAGAATGACCTAAAATTGGCATGGATGAAGTGACTCCCCCCATTGCTTATCAGGGTGCGGGGAACTCTGAATCTCGCAAAAATGAATTCCCGGACGAAGGATATAACAGTCTTATGATCAGCTCGTCTTGCTGGGATAGTTTCTATCCACTTTGAGACATAGTCTACTGCGAAGAGTATGTACTCAAAGCCATGCGAGTTTGGGAAAGGGCCCATAAAGTCGATGCCCTAGACGTCGAACACTTCTACGACGAGAATGGATTGGAGAGGCATCATGTCTCTTTGGATCATAGAACAGACCGCCTAGCATCATTTACAGCACTTGGAAAACTTGTGTGTATCTCTGAAAATGGTTGGCCAGAAAAATCCTGATTGCAAAATCTTTGCAGCAGTCTTTCAACACTAAAAATGACCCCCACAAGCATCGATGTGGCAGAAGGATAGCACACTAGAGATTTCTGAATCAGGGATGCATCTACGGATGATCTGATCAGCCCCAATGTGAAAGAGTAGTAGGTCATCCCAAAAATAGAATTTAGCCTCTGATATAAATTTGAGTTTTTGATCCTTGGATAACCTCACAGGTACCCTGCCTGCGACGCGATAGTTTGCTATATTAGTGTACCAAGGAAACTCAACAGAGTTGATAGATAGTAGAGACTCATCCAAAAATCGATCTGATATCAGTGGGGAGTATTGAATATAATTTGGGTCTAGCCGAGACAAGTGATCCGCCACAACATTATGTGCTACGGCTTTGTCATGGATTTCAACATCGAACTCCTGCAAAAGAAGGACCCATCTGATAAGGCGGGGTTTGGCATCCTTCTTTGCCAATAAATGCCGGAGGGCGGAATGGTCAGTGTAGATGATAAGTTTGGACTCGAGTAACTATGACATGAATTTCTCTAACCCGAATACCACAGCTAGCAATTGTTTCTCAGTGACTGTATAGTTACGCTGAGCCTCGTTTAGCATTTTACTAGCGTAGTATATTACAAATGGTTGGCATTCCTGACGTTGGCCAAGAACGGCTCCGATAGCGAAGTTAGAGGCGTTACACATCATCTCGAAGTCGAGAGACCAGTCGAGAGGTTGGAGAATAGGTGCACTTGAAACAACGCTTCGCAAGGTCTCGAAAGCGCTGAGACACGAGGAGTCGAAATCAAAGGGCATGTCGGTTACTAGAAAATTCATTAATGGACGAGCAATTTTCGAGAAATCTCGAATGAATCTTCGATAAAATCCAACATGCCCTAAGAATGATCTGATTTGCTTGATTGAACTAGGCGGAGGTAATTGTGAAATGATTTCAGACTTAGCTCGGTCAACCTCGAGTCCATTAGAGGAGATCCTGTGACCTAGTACGATGCCATCCCTCACCATAAAATAGCTTTTTTCCCATGAAAGAACTAGGTTAACTTCTATACATCTCCTCAGGATCTTTGTGAGGTTATCAAGACAAGACGAAAAATCATCTCCAAACATAGAGAAGTCATCCATGAACACTTCTACGCAGTCCCCTATCATGTCTAAAAAGATGGCCATCATGCATCGCTGAAAAGTAGCTGGGGCGTTGTAGAGGCCGAAAGGCATCCACTTAAAAGTGAATGTTCTGAAGGGACACATAAAAGTCATCTTGTCTTGATCTTCCAGGTTGATTGCTACTTGATTGTACCCGGAGTTGCCATCCAAAAAGTAGAAGAAAGTATGCCCGACCAGCCGTTCTATAATCTGATCAATAAAGGGTAAAGGAAAATGATCCTTTTTGTTAGTCGAGTTTAGTTTCCTGTAATCAATGTAGACCCTCCAAGAAGTCATGGTGCGGGTCGAGATGGATTCGCCCAATTCATTTTTTATTACAGTGAGTCTCGCCTTTTTGGGCACAATCTGAATGGGACTCACCCACTAGCTGTCAGAAATAGGATAGATAATGCCCGCGTCCAGCCATTTAATGATCTCTTTCTTGACAACCTCCAACATATTTGGATTTAGGTGCCTCTGAGGTTGTCTCGACGGTCTCACCCCTTCATCAGTGTAGATATGGTGAGTGCAATATGCAGGGTGAATCCCATGGATATCAGTAATGCCCCACTCAATAGCAGCCCTATGTGCTTGCAGAATGGAAATCAATTGGTGTTCCTGGTCCGAGGTCAAATGAGCATTGATAATCACGGGATACGTCTCACTTTGTCCTAGAAACACGTATTTGAGCGAATTAGGTAAGCGCTGTAATTCTACTAGCGAAGGGTGGGGAGGGGGTTTATGCAGGGGAGGAGAAAAAACAATAGTGGAAATTTGCTGATCCTGACTACTGGAGAATCCGTCTGCTGTGGTCATGTAATCCTGTCTTAAGATATCAGTGCTAGATAGGACAGGATAGTCAGGATCAGGGGTGTTAGGAGTAGATGAACGCCCATGACAACTAGATCCATGGGATGAAATGTGTATGTCATTAGTCTCAGTCCCGTGTGGATCGCAATCTAAGACCCCTGATAGTGAAGATGAATGTGCCATTGGGTCGCTGCAGAGGAGCCCAATGTTCCTATAGAAAGCTGAATCTTCATCTTCACTATCCTCCTCGATTAAATTGCAATCAAAGTTCTTTGATGCCCTGAAAATGTCCAGTCTAAGCTTTTCGTTTCCTAGGGCAATCTCCATGCATCCTGATGCACAGTCGATGTTTGCACGGGCAGTTGCCAAAAACGAGCGACCTAGAATAATCGATGCATCACGGAGATTAGGAGGAACCTCCATATCAAGAACAAAAAAGTCTGTTGGAAAGCAGAATCCTTGGACTTTTACGATCACATTTTCAACCACCCCCCTCTATTTTTTCACCAATCGGTCAGCCAACTGTATGGCAACCGAGGTTGGCTTTAACTCCCCGAATCGAAATCGATCAAATACTGCGGTAGGAGTTAGGTTGATGGATGACCCAAAATCAAGAAGGGCCCTATCAAAAGGGGAATCTTGCAGAAAGCAGGAAATAAATGGTGTGCCTGGGTCCTTTTTGGGTGGTAAGTTAGCTAAGATAACCGCACTGGCTTCCTCAGATAATACCTCCTGTCGTCTGATTCTCTACTGTCGCTTCGGAGTACAGTAGTCCTTGAAGAACCTAGCAACAGCAAGGATGTGATCTATTGCTTCGAGGAGATGGACCTGAATGTGAACTTCCTTGAACATAGATTTCAGGTCCTCGAAATTCCTTATGTCCTTTTTCCATGCTGAATCTCACGGTAGGGCCACGGGAAAAGGGACGGGAATTTCATGGTCTAGGGGCTTCTTTCCTTTATCTAATAAGATGGCTTGTAAGAGGAAGTGGGTTGTGAGCCATCTTGCGGTAGAGCGTAGGAAAAATCATTACCTGCTTGCCTAGGTAGTGGGTCCTATGTAGTCTTTCCACTCCTTAGAGTGACAGCTTTTGCATCGACGTGCTGTCCATGAAGGGACAAAGGAGTGGGTTGGTCTGGATACACAAGGTTTGGCAGCAGAGGTGGCTGACTGAGCCCATAACCAGGTGGTGCGGGAGGTGCTTGTAGAATAGCATGTGCCTGCCCCTGTGGTGCTTGGAATCTAAGTGGGGTGCCCTGATTCTGCACATATCTTGGGTTTGGGACAGGTTGGGAGGGTAAAGCTCCCTGTGACCTATGCTCTTGCATCATCTGGTTTGCGTGTTTTGTATGCTATGTATTTGGTCAGCCATTGCCTTCATTATTTGCAGGTTGTCATGAGTAGATTTTCAAATTGATGCTTGCAATTCCTCCTTCAGAGACTCCAAAGGGTCGGCCCGCTTTGGAGGGTAGTTGGCAGCTTGGTGCAACGGTTGATAAATAGAACGGGTTTGTTGCTGCTGAGACGGGAATGGCTGTTGCCTAGGATACGTGTTCTGTGCATTCCCATATTGTCTGGTCTGGTAGTGTGGAGCTTGACTCGGTCTCTGTGGGTTACCAGACCAGGAGAAATCGGGATGCTGGCACCAACCAGGGTTATATGTTTCAGAATATGGGTTGTTACGCCTGTAACCCTGAATAGCATTGACATCTTCGTAGGCCGAAGATGTTTCAGATGCAAATTCATCAAAAGAATATGCACTTGCAACATCATGTGGTGCGTAACCCTGATTGTATGGTGCTAGATCCACATTGTTCACTGGTTCCTGGTACGCAAGATCCAGTGAAGATGGAGAGAAAACATCCCGAGTGAACGGATATGTACGAGTAAAGGGAGCTCGGGATGTTTGAGAGGAGTAAGATGGAGCAGTGCTGCTAGAAGATCCAGATCTTGCTCGCATTAATTCATCGAGCTTCTTATCGAGCAGATCCACCTTATCTAGCTTTTTGGCGATGATGTCCATGTCGGCTCTAGCAGACTGAGCTTGAGCTTTGTGGACATTGACTCGTTGCTGTCCAGGTCGCTAGAATTGGTTCATTGAGGAGGCATTCATCTAGTTCTCTACTAAGGACTCGAACAGTTCAAATGCGCTGTTCTCGTCCTTTGTGAGGAAATTCCCGTTGCTAGATCATTGACCAGGTACCGATGTGTGTCATCCAGCCCATGGTAAAATACTTGAGCGAGGTGCCATTTGGGTACACCATGGTGTGGGCACTTCCTGAGAAGATCATGGAATCTATCCCAGGTGTCATGCAACTTCTCTCTAGGGCCTTGGGCAAAGGTTGTGATCGTGCGCCTAATAGCATTTATTCGACCTATCGAGAAGAACTTTTGGAGGAATTCGCGACGTAATTCCTCCCAGGCTCCAATTAGCCTCCTGATAGTCTTGAACCAATAAGCATCTTTATCCTTGAGAGAAAAAGGAAAAAGCTTCATGAGAAAAATTCTGATATCTACATTCCTGGGTCGAACTGACTCTGCAATCCAACTCAGATCTTCGATGTGCTAGAAGGGATCCTCATTCGAGTTTCCATGGAAATGAGTCTAAATCAGACTTATAATATTCGGCTTTAACTCTAATGAGTCTTCTCCTGCGGGAATCCGGACTTGAGGTGCTATGATTATTGCCATCGGATCGTAGAAGTCCCGCAGTTATTCTCCACGTGGTGGATGCTGCATCCTGTCGAGTGTTGTGAGAATCCTGTCGATGCTCTACTCGTATTTCTGTTTCGTTTCCTCGACCCTGGCTTCCAGATGAGCCATTGGGTCCTGATTCTCAGGGTCCTAATGAACTTGAGAACCAGAATTAGCCATCTCAGCTAATCGAGTATAAGAAGGTTGTGAAGAGAGGTCAGGTGAGAATTGCCTTTGCCGCCTTGGGTTTGGCTCCCAAGGTCCCACAAGTTTAGGTCCTAATGACCTTCTTCCTTGCATACACCAACTCAATGGGTTGGTGCAGTTAAGCAGAACAAGGCTAAGGTCTTATTAATCAGAGTGGTCCTTTAGATCAGATGACCAGATTTTTCATTGAAGTTTATGTTATTAAAAAAAATTCGGCGAGAGACCGACTGCAAGTAGTTCCCTCATCTCAAGCTAGCCCAGCCAGTCTGGTTACGAGGGGACTAAGAGGAAGGTTCTTCCTTTGTCTTTCACCTCTGGCTCCGTTACCTCGTAGCCGTAGTCGTTTGACACTACCCCACAGGCTTAGACACTAGGTTTTGCAAGAGAGGCTGGATCTACCCAGTAGTTTCAAGCTAAATGCAGGTTATTTGATATATTTTTGTGGATTTTTAACATATTTCTTCAATTTAGTAGATGGTGGGCAGTCCATAAGGTGTCTCGCCTCACCGACTAATTCTTGGGCTCGTCGAAGTCCAAGTTAATCTATGTGGTCCTATTGGCTCACGTACTTCTAAGTTCTTTTTCAAATTGAAGACCACAATTCAAATGTATACTCTCAAGTAAGATTGAATCCAAATGAGTTGAAACTTGGCAAGAAGATTCCTTTTTCAATAAGCTTTTTAGAGAGTATTTCTCCAAAATTTTTGACATTTCCAACAATTAGTTATGAATTTTTAGCAAACCAAGGGTCAAATATGGGATTTAGACCCCGTGTTGGTTTTTCTATTGGAAACAATATCATATGCTCCAAAAATTTTGTAAAAATATGATATTGAAAGATAATTCGATTATCTTTCAAACCCCATAAATCGTGAGTAAATATGATTTGTATGTTGGTCAGAATTGATTTCTAAAGTTCATAAAAGTTATATTTTCAATCAATCTGACCAATTTGTACTCCATGAATTTTTAAAAATTACACAGAAAAAATTTCTTTTTGGAAAAGGCGGCGTTGGAAAGATAATTTGAAGATCTAGTTCCAGTCCAAATTTTAGAATTTTTGGAGCATAACAAACATGACTATTGAATTTTAAAGATGACACTTAATTTCTGGCTGATTTTGTAATAAGAATGTATGCACTTGATTTTCGTAGCGTCCACTTTGCTTCGTTCATCGCTTTGTGTTGTTGTACCTGCACACAAAAATATTATATTAGAGATGAAATCAAAAGTCGCCGTGCCTCCCCGGCAACGATGCTAATTTTCTTGGGCCGTAGATCACGTAGAAGATTAGCACGTTGTAGTATAGTGCAAAATACGTCTCAAGCAAATAGATTAACGGAACTGGTGAGTCCTAGTCGATCACAGGGAGGTAGAAAACACTTTTGATTTCATGCGTTTGTTCCAAATATAAGTACCAAGTAATAGAAACAATCAATCATAATATCCACATTACAAAGAGATTGAATTTGATATATGAGATAGAATGAAAACATGAATGTAAACAACTACTACTATAACAGAATGAGGGCATGATGGGACAACATCATGAGCCATAACTAGCTTAGTTTGATCTGATTAGGTCATTAAAAGCTCCTACATATCTTTCAGAAGGTCTTAAGGGCACAAAATATTGATTTGAGAAGAAGACAAGAATATAGGGTTATTTCTACAAATTTACCATTCTATCAAAAAAAAAGAATAATCACGGGTTTCCTAAAGGGTTGAATAAAGGTCAGATGTGCTTTAGAGTCTATTAAGAGGGTTCATACAGAAGGAAATAGGTTTTCATGCGTTATGGGAATTAATGGACATCTGAAACCCTAAAAACAGATCCACTTAATTAACTGAGGTTCTAGTCAGGATAAAATTCACTTAAACCTTCTAAAAATCATAGAAAATTATTCTCTAGGGTTTGGCATCTTTAAATTGATCCTCAGAACCTATTTTGACTTAAAACAGAGCCACAGACAGACCTTTCCCCTAATTTGAGTTTTTGTATAAATAAATGATAGCGAAAATACGCGATTTGTTAATTAGGTAATTTAGTGTCGTTGCAACGTGTAAATCCGCTTTCGCTTTTAAATTTATATCCTAGATAGGGGAGTATCTAGGGTCGTCCAAGGAGGCAAAAATTGTAATTCAATTCTCTTGTTAAAAACACATCTCAACTTTCTTTTTGGTATTTAAATATATATTTTTTTTTGTGTTTTGAAATAATACGGGCAAAGTGCGAATTGTGATAGAAGGGTACTAACACCTAAAATGCTAAGCTGAAACTTAAGAGTTTAAAAAGTCCACTACCTAAGCTCACTCTAGGCAAGTGAGGCCTAGAGTAATTAGGGAGTGAAAGTAAAATAAGTGCTAGAACAACAGTAACAATTGCAACAAAAGAAAACTAAAAAGAAGGCAATTTGATTAACTATAATTTGCGTTCTTTTCAAGGACAAGTAGAGGAATGCTTCTACTAGAAATAAAAAAATTTAAAAGAAATAAAAGAAACACAAATCCTCTTGCAAAAATTGGTGAAGAAGGGGGTCTTCTTGCTCCAAGCCTAGCTGCTCCTTGGCTTGAAAAGAGGGCCTCCTTCTCCTTCCTTAAGAGCTCCTCCAAGGTGGAAGCTACCACCTTCAATGCTCTCCTCCAAGGGGTGGGCATGCACCACCCTCAAAAGCTCCTCCAAGGTGGCGTGGACCACCTTCAAGATCTCCTCCAAAGATCTTCCTTGCCTGGCTTCTCCTTTGGCTGGCGTGGCTCAAGAGAGAAGGGAAGAGGGGAAGGCACCAAGGAGACAAAATATCCCCTTAATCTTCTTCTTCTTCTCTCTTGGACGTGAACTTCTAGGTAGAATATGAGAGTGTATTTGCTAGCCAAGGATGCTTTGAATGGTGGTGGGTAGTGGTCTTTTTATAGGGTAGGATGGGGGGTTAAGATGCCCCTTGAAATGAAGGGCTAAGATGGAAGGATGGAGGTGGTTGGGGATCCTATGGCCAAGGGCATTTGGCGCCAACCCAAGGGACTCCTAGGGGGTGGTTATGGGTGGAGACACCCCTTGAAGTTGGAGCCAAAATAGCTTCTAGAAGAGGGTCTTAGGTGGCGCCAACAAAGGTTCTAGAAGGAGGGGGTATGTGGAGGGTGGAGATGGGTTTAAGGGGAGATGTGTGGTGGAGATGAAAGGGATTTTTGGAGGGAAAAGTGGCACCAACAAGGGGGTAGTTAGGGTGGTTTTGGCACCACTTTTAGGTGTCTTTTGGAGGTGGTGGGTAGGCTAGGTTGGCCCCAAGTAGGTTAGCTTATGTGGAGCTTAGGTGGAGCTAGTTGGGTGGAGTTGTTAGGTGGGTTTTTTGGGGTGGTATAAGCCAAGGAAGTTGGAGCATAGCTAAGCTAAGCTAATGGAGGAGTAGAGGAGGAGGTGTTGGAGCTAGGGTTTGGAGAGGGGAGCTGAGGAGGAGAAGTCTGGAGCTGAAACTGGAGCTGGCTGCTGCTGAAGAGGCTGGCATGGAGCTACTCTAGCTGGCCTAGCTTGCTAATTCTTTGCTAGCTGCTAAGCCAAGCTAAAGTGAGCTGGCTTCTACCATAATGAGCTGAGGTGAGCTAGGTCTGGTGCTCCCAGGGAGGATTAAGCTGGTTGATGCAGCTAAGGTAGCTTAGCTCAACTAAGTTGAGCTAAGCTGAGTCCCCGGGAGCTGGACTTGAGCTTCCTGAGCTGGGATGAGTTCTTCTTCAGCTGGCTGGAGTTGAGTGGAGCTGGATGTAGCTGGATTTGAGCTTGGGTGAACTCCCGTCAACTCAGCTGAGCTAGCTAGAGCTCCCTGTGGCCTAGTAGGAGCTGAGATGGGCTAGACTCAACTAAGTTGAGCTGGATCTGAGCTAACTTGAGCTAGGGTGAGCTAAGATGAACTCTCTTGAGATGCCATTCAGGTGAGATTAGCTGAATGAAGCTGGGATGAGCTAACCCTAGTTCAAGTGAGCTAGGTTCCAGCTGTGGTGAGTTGGATCAAGCTGAGTTCCAGCTAGTCTGAACTCCTTCTTCACCAATTGCCTTCTTGAGTGCTAGGGTTTTAGGGATCTGTATATCTGTTCATCCCTAACACTCACAAAAATACATTAAAATAACAAAAGAAAGTGCAATGCATGCCTAACCTAGTGAATGCCTAAATGCAGCCCAAAAACCCATTTGGGGAGTAAAATCCTAAGAGCTAGGTTTGTTTTAATACATAAGAATGATGATAAACTGACGTTTATCAATTACCCACACAAACGAGGTCAAAACCAAAATCTAACTACACCATTGGATTCCTTGGGCCCAAATTAGTTTTGTACCAAAATTTGAGCCCAATCTGAGATCATCTTAACCTAGTTTGCAATTTGGTCTTGTCTGACTCTTTTATCTCACAGTCATGCCCCTAACTTTTGAATTTCTTATAAATAGACCCCCAAATTTGTCATCTTGTTCATGAAAAGGTTCATGTTGCCCTAGAATCCTAATCCTAAAGCTCCCGCGATCTTCAATGGGAAGATCTCCCTGATTTCTCACTCAATCCCTTCCAAAATTAGAAGGGAGATTCCTTGAGGAGTCCTCTTTTCAATAAATCAGATCCGAAGCCCAACAATCTTCCCAATCTCTCATGCGAATGCATGAGAGATTCGGGTATCTTTCAAGTTTCCAACTCCAGCGACTTTCCTAGCTTGGGAAGCTTGCTTCCCAAGCTCAAATCAACCTCTAGAGACCTATAAAAGAATCCCCAGATCAAACCGTTCTCTTCAAGCTCGATTTCGATCCGATCTACCCCAATTTCTTCCCTCCTAATCTGGCCAAAAGGCTCCTCAAGCTCCGACAACTCTCCCTGCCTCTCCTCGTCATCTGACTGCAATACCGGTGGCAGATACTCCTTCCTCGTCTTCCTCCGCATCGTGTAATATTGGCTGACGTCCCTATCTCCTTCGTCCTCGTCGTCTAACCCCCACCGAAGCCATCTTCGTCTCTAGCGCCAACCATACCACAACCGGCGCCAACTCCGATCCTCGTTGTCCGCTTCCGATCTCTATCAACTCCTCAGCTTCTCCACATCACGACAACACCTCCGACACTCCGCTTCGACTTCCGCACCGCCCTTTGCAACTTCATCTTCCACCTCACCGACATACCTCCAGTAAGCTCCAACGGCCACCACAGACCACCTACGCCACCGCTTCCACACTCTACACCTCCGCCTCGACCTCAGGACAAAAGCCCTAACTTAGTTAGGTTGATTGCTCCTCCAAATACTCTACCTAACTCACTCTCCTCCGTCTACCCTCCGTGAGGTCAACAGGCCTCATCGACCACTTTCACACCACGTTGCACACACTCACGCTCTCGCCATTCCATGACAAAGGTTCTGACCTATTTTGACTTGGTCACAAGGCTGTATTCTTGTTTTCAGGTTTCCTCGTCAGAGCTCTGCTACTTCCGCTATCGCCACCACATTCTTCGGGCTCTAGGTCGCGTAGGCACCAGGTGTTACCTCCAGGTGCCACGGACGAGGCCTAAGAGCTATTCTGGGTTTCCAATTACCACTGAGAGAGTCTTCTTCTGCCCCAATTCGACGGAGAGGCATCACCAGACGCTCGCACAAAGATGGTGGGACATTTAGTCCCACCTTGGAAGCGCACGAAGCAACGTAGCCACATAAATTGAAAAGGTGATAGATGCTTATCGCCTCAAGTCACTTGGGTGGTGAGGTCCCCCACTCACCCGACACCTGCCTCGCCCGTGACATTGTTCCACGTGGGCTTAGCTCCGACCTGACCCGCCTAACCCGCGTACACCTCGGCAGCTACCCACGCCGGCAGCCTTGGTCCCGGGTGTGCTCTAGACCCGATTACCTGTTACCGTGGAAGGCTCTGGAAGAGAGAAACCTAGACAGAGAGAGAGAGAGCATGGAGACAGGGAGGGTTTTGCTCTCACTTATAACTGTGCGACACTTAGTCGCAAGAAGAGAAGATGAGAGTAGCTGAAGAAGAGCAGAGAAAGAAAGGAAAAGGAAGAGCCAAAGAGAAGAAGAAAGGAAGAAGAGACCCTTGAGTCCCTTGGAAGCACTGTAGCCACCGGCTGTTTAAGTTGTCTGATACAAGCCTCCATTGTCTGATTGCATACATTTGAGGCTTTATTTCCTTGGTTGATACTGTTGAGATATTTTCTATTATTGTGAGGGGTAATTGGTGATTCAAATCACCATTTTACCTTAATCTTTTTGCTTCATTGACATTTGCTCTATCATATATATCATTCTTTCTTGGATATATTGTTATACATTGATAGAATTGCAATCTTGAGAGTTAATTCTTACTTGCTCCCTGCATTCGACCTCAGATTTCTTTCGAGCATAAATTTTATTTATTTTTCGCACTGATTCGAACTGTACTACAACGTGACAATTTTAAAACCCATTTCAGAGCGATTAACAGGGCATCACGAGTGGTCCATGGTGGCCTGTTGGAGAGGTTGGGAAGAGCAGCAACGATCTGTCGGGGTGGCCCAAAGAACGCTTCAGACGGAGATGCAGAGACGGAGGCAGAGAAGATGGGAAGAAGAGAGAGAAGTTGTAGGAGGAAGAATAAAACTAAGGGAATGCTTTAAAAGGGGACCCTTAGGCCTCTTTTTATAGCTTTTGTGAAGGGAATTTAGGGTATTTGTGCCCTTAATCCCGTGCAAAGGCTTCAGATTAACAAGATCTGTTGATCGGGAGATCAACGGTCCTAATTAAGCCTTCCAAATCCTTCTTTCATCCATGGTTTGATCTGGTGCTGACACGTGGCACGCTGTGCACCCTTGGATCTGCATCCGACAACTCCCACTCGCCCACCCACACCCGCACGCCCGTCGTATAGCACTTAAACGTGCCTTAAATCCTAATGCTTCATAGCCGTCTGATCTCTCGATCGGATGGCTTAAAGAGTGTGCATAGTGCTCGCTGAGTCTTAGGGCACGCATTATCACGTGCGTCTTCATCCGACGCTCCTGTGCTCGCCACACGTCTGACACTCCACCACCAATGAAGATCCGACGGTTAATTGCTCTCGCGCTCGCCTTTTCTCCTGATTTCACACCGGGTGCTCCTCGAACCCGCGTTGATTGCTTAGGCGCGAAGGCGCTAACCACCGCACTACTGGTGACTTTGTGTCAAGTTTCCAAATCTTGTGCAGTCGCCCTTGGCCGTTGGATGGAAATGCAACGATCGAGATCTCTACCTTGCGTGTTGAGGCGGCTGGAGGCAGGTGACGTGGACGCATCACGACCGTTGGATGACAATCCAATGGCCAATGGCTCTCCTTCCCAGATTGGTGCGCAGTAAGGGGCGACTGTGATGGTGTCACATGGCATCATCGTGGTCGTCCATCTTCTTCTCCTTGTATCTGATGATGTAGGCCTCCGATTGAATTGATTTCTATGGTATTGGACTACGAACATCGATCAGGATCCATCCATGCGGTTGGATTTGTCATCTTAGGTCTGGATATTCTTCAATTCGTCCCGTGGCTCCTGCTTCTTCTGCGGACTCCCTAGGGTGCAACGGGAGTCTAATTGATGTGCTCTTGGAAGCGTTGGACTCCCATCGTCATTCCAAACAGATCCATAAGGTTGGATCGGTCATTTGCAGCCTTGGATTACTTGCAATTATTAATACCTCTCAAATAGAACATTATTATGTATAAAGCATATAAATCATCTAGGGTGCAAAGTTCGATGTGTATGCATGTAGAATGCCCATGTTAAGTAGGTTCTATCTTAATTCAGGCGAATTAGGGCCTATGATTGCTGCACAATCAATTGCCTTCGCCATCAACAACAAATCCCATTACTGCTTCACGAGTGCACCTCCACCCTTAATGTCGAGCAACCTTGACTGCACCACTTACGGCCACGCATAGTGGCCACCTTCAGCTGTCCCACAACCCAATGCCAGCACTAGTGCGACCTCCTCCTCTGGCGAGCCTCTTCCTTAGATCCATGCTAGTGGCCCTCTCCTCCACGCGTGTCGAGCACCTCAACACCTTCCCTTGTTTTGCAACAGTGAAAGGGTAATTAGAATTTACATTTGATGCCATTGAATATTTTGGTTAATTGATTTTATCGTGAGTATTCTAGTGAAGGGGAATTTACGTGATTGGTTTAGCATTTTTAATCAATTAGAGTTGATCTCTTATTTGATTCATCTATTATTATTCTCTATTTTGCATTAGAATGAATAAATGAATTTTTTGGTGCATTACTTATTTACTTGAGTGAATAAGATGGAAACTTATTGTGAGTTTATTTGGCTCGATCGTCCCTATGGATATGACATCTTTACTGTGGTTTAATTTGATATCTGTTTTAATCTTTGATCTAAGGATTTTCCACTACTTTAAACTACAACATCATTATTTCTCTTGTTATTATAGCTACAATATTTTTAAGAAAAAATTCTAAAGATCAGTGGCAATGAATGAGGGCCAACCTTGGGAGGTGGCAGTGAGAGCTATGTGTAGGCACCTGGATTTTCATTGCTAGAGGTCCGAGTGCATGTTATCGTCATATTAGGTAGAACTTGGGGGAGTGGGAGCCCAAGTTCCTTCCGGCATCGGGGCAAGGTGCTGCATCATCAAGCGCAGGGGCCCAAGTTTTCACCATTCTTTTGAGTTAGCATGTGCTACTGAGAGTGAAGTGGTTAAAATTCTGCCAATGGGCGATACCTAGCTTTTTTGGGTAAGCAGGGTAGCTACAAGTGTAAGCCGTTATGGTGCCTTTAGCATTATCATCTCTTGAAAAGGCAACTCTGTACAAAAAGAGCGTGTGCTTTCTCTGTCATCCTTAAGAGGCAGCATAAGGTGCATTCACCTTTGTTTATAGTTGGTCTTAGGAGGCGGCAATACAAGGGAATGTTGGGTGCGTCCGCCGGAGTTCCTATCAACCTTGAGAGGTGGCTTGCCAGCCTTAAGAGGCGGCAATACAAGGGAACTTGGAGGCGTGTCCGCTCGAGTTCCTACCAACCTTGATAGGTGGCTTTCTGGCCTTAAAAGGTGGCAGTACAAGGGAACATAGGACACATCCACTCGAGATCCTACCAACCTTGAGAGGTGGCTTTCTAGCCCTAAGAGGTGGCAGTACAAGGGAATGTGGGATGCATCTGCCTGAGTTCTTTCCAACCTTGAGAGGTGGCTTTCTAGCCCTAAGAGGCGGCAGTACAAGGGAATGTGGGACGCGTCCGCCTGAGTTCTTTCCAACCTTGAGAGGTGGCTTGCCAACCCTAAGAGGTGGCAATACAAGGGAATGTGGGATGCATCCACCCGAGTTCTTGTCAACCTTGGCACATAGCTTGTCGACCTTAAGAGGCAACAATACAAGGGAGTGTGGGGTGCATCCGCCCAAGTTCCTACCAACCTTGAGAGGTGGCTTGCCGACCTTAAGAGGTGGCAATACAAGGGAACTAGGGCGTGTCCACTGAAGTTCCTGCCAACCTTGAGAGGTGGCTATCCAGGTGATGATGTGGCATAAACGTCGCCTTCTGGGAGTGATGGTTAGCCACTGCAGGGAACAAGTCTTTGTCTGTGACAAGACTTGTTATTGATTGCCATTAGGATGAAGTGAGGCTCTCTGATGCCATTGCTGGCATTGATAGGGTTGCCTCTCTTTGCGGCAGGGGATATGCGTGCAGGGGGTATTCAACGCCTGCCATCCTTAAGAGGTGGCTTTGTCATTTCAGGAATGTAGGGGGGATGCCCCAGTTCATGTCGACTCTAGGCAGTAGCTTTTGGGTGTGTATGCTCTGTCCTAAGCAGAGAGTGGTAATCTGCAAGGCTTGGAGGGTATTAAGCCTTCTTCCGATCTTGACGAGCTCGGTAGCACCGTGAGAGAAAAGAAGTGCAACCATGGCTGAAGAGACTAGCTGCAATCCTGAAGTCCTTGGCAGACCAGCTTGGTTCACCCCTTGCCGGATTGCCTGGACTTGATTTCCTTTCCTTCCCCTTTGTCTAGGGCTCCCTAGGTTGCTCCGACTTGATCCTTTAGAGTTTTACACCTGGCTGCCCGACTCCCGTGCATTATTTTTACCTTTTACAAGGATCAAGAGTGCATTGAGAGGATTTAGTGGGGGGTGTGGATTGGTGGTCATTCGATGAGGTTGTCTAGAGCTACCGTCATCCTGGCTGCAGTGCCTATCCTCATCGCAAATAGACAGAGGAGGGCCAATCGCTCCCTTTGGCATTTCTCCATGATCGCAAAAGGTCCGTGATCGAGATGGCCAATAGAGGGTGAGATATCATTTCTGGGTCGTATCTGACCTGCTAGCAAGGGCATTGTTAGAAGTAGGTTCATGTGTTCTTCTGGTGGGGCGAACAGTCTGGACTCTACTTTCTTGACGATGTTCCTTTGACCCCCTATCAAGGAGTGGGGAAGGCATTATGGATGCGCCGGCCTGGAAGAAGCGGCTTATTGAGTCTGAAGGCTGGCTCAACCTTTGTGTCGAGAGGTGAGTGTCTTAGAGTAGTGTGGGCATTGCTGCTGATAGTTAATTACATAGGTTGTCGACCTGTCTATCCTTGGCCTCGGGCCAAAGGTCATCTTAACCCCTCAGAGTTCCTGGCTCTCCTCCCTACGATACTCTTCTGGGCCTTCGACCTTGGTCCCCACTCCACCTGTTGAGGCGGTGCAGGCTTCCACACTGGCTCTAGTCATGCAGACCCTGGCATTTTCTAGTGGTGTGCCTACGAGCCCTATGGCACTTACTTTGGGGTCCAGGGCTAGCCGTTATTTTTATGGATTTTGGAGGCAGCGGGGTTAGTTCCTCTCAAACACATTCACTTGGTTCATGGCCAGGGGAGTGTATTCTTCAAAGGGCTTAGTTTGGAGCTGCCCTACCAGGAGGAGTGTTACCGAAGTAAGCCCAAGCACACCATCAAATCAAGCGGGGAGGCAGTTAATTGGGACGTCTCTTGCTTGATTGTGCCCTTCTCGCCCCATTGAAGATTGGGGGTAGGTGCTCGAGAGAGCCATCTAGGAAGGAGTGGCTCACCGACCTGGGGCAGCATTGACCCCAAAGATTGCCCTGACCTCTACGCTGATATGTTCAAGTGATAGGAGGTGAGGACCTTGGGTGACGCAATTGTTGCCACCAAGATTTGATGGCGGTGTTTCATCAAAGGAGTCAGGGCGACATCATCGGCCTAATCGAGCGGGGTGTTGACCAGTCCGACTCTCAATCCAAGAGGAAGGCCGTGTTGTCTACTTGAGTTGCTGAGAGTTTTGCTCAGGGTGGTCTTCTGGGCCCTCCTCAGGCCTCCTACACCTTTTTTTTCTGTGGTTCCTCCTAATAAGGCGATCCAAGTTCTTACTTCGAATCTGGCACTTGGTTTGGTCTCATAGATCCTGGGAGTCTATGGCTCCGATCCTTGTGGTACCTACAGTAAAGGCTAGAGTCAGCTTTCCTTTTTGTGGTCCTTAGGGGTAGTGGATCCTTGCTCGCGTACCAGTCCCCCTTAAGCACATCTGCCTGGTCCATGGCCAGGGGAGTACATTCTCAAGGAACTCCCTCCCCATTTAGCGAGGTCTGTTGTTGCGACCCTCGGTGGGTCGGTTGCTGTTTTGAGGAAGGTGATCCTTCACTCGTGGAGGTGACCATTTTCGCGAATGGCTGCTGGGGTACACTTGCTAGGAACCCTACTTATGTTCTACGGGGCTGGCGTTGCTGTCGTGACCCTTAGCCAACCGACTGTGAGGGTGGAAGGAGTTACATTGCTTTGCAAGCCTTTTGGCATTGTCCAAAGCTCCACTGGGTGCTTTGGCTTGCAGCCATCAATGTCGCCCCAAAGCCTTTGAGTCAAGCAGCCCATTTCGAAGTGTTGGACGGTCGTCGCCTCACGGGGCCTCTCGTTCTTGAAGTAACGAGCCTTGAATTGACCTAGGTAGGATCGAAAGGACTCAGCCTTCCACCTATCCAACTTTCGATAGGATTCTCAGGGTTGTCTCTAACCCTACACTACTTGGTAGGGTGCTCCTAGGACTTACCTGTTGGGATCCGATAATCTGCTCGATCAGCAAGTTGATGGAGCATTGACGTGTTGGGCCAGATAGGAACAACGAGAGTGCTTGGCGAAGTATTCTGTCGAAGCTGTCATGCACCAACATCACCTGTTAGTAGCCCCCAATCGAGATTGTTGGGGGTTCGCCATCCCTTCATGCGGGGCCATGACTGGGTGCTTGAACCCTTTCGGCGAGGGGCTACCTCCATTCCCTTCACTAGTGGGCAGGAGGTACACGCATGGGTGTACAGTCAAGACTGTCGACCTTAGCTTCATACTCCCCCACCCTAGCTCGTATCCCAAGGGGGGAGTCCCACTTCGGGGCCTTGAACATTCAGCAGGGTCGTACTTGCATCCCTCTACTAGGATCAGCATGTCGAGGGTGTCGTGGCAATATGGGGACACCGTACTCCAACTAAACCCCCCCCTTCGAGGAGGCTGCTAGTGGAGTCGCAAGTGGTCAAGACCATTGCAGAGGTTTTTCTTATCTAGAGGGCCAATGCAAGGTGCTGGAGAGGCGTCACCTCCCAGCCACCAAATGCTTGGAAGAGCATGGCACTTTTGTTGGCATTCCCACAGATGGCACCATTTGATGGTCTTCAGTGGCCGCTGTCAAGGTCATCGATGGTGATCAAAAGATTTATAGACGTAGGGAACGTTATGTATCCACAAAATATTCCATCACGAAGGGGATGCGGTCAAACCTCCTATGCAATCGAAGGGTTTGACCCAACAAATCATAAGTAATCGTAAAAGGGGTGAAAGGAATTTGATGACCTAGTTCCACTGCAAGGGGTGTGTATCTAGGTGGAGGATGATACTTCCAACTCTGCACTGGTATTAGTGAGATTACAGGACCTCTCCCCCTCTCTTGGGGGTCTCTTTTCGCTATTTATAGCATGGGAAGATTCTTAGCCTAGTAATTTCTTGTACATTTTCTGTCAAACTGCTTATCTGTTGTCAATTTGTAGGTAGTCACTTCCGTCTTATTGTGATTTCGGCCTTGGCTGCACCAAATATTTCAACAGGTTGGACGGATCCAGGTTCGGGTCCAGCTAGTCGCAAGTGGGTCTAGTGGTACCGGATCCACCTGCTTGCCTTGTAATCGGGTAGCTAGATCCTTTGTAGGGTGATGCGCGGAGTTTTGGATCCGAAGGCAATTTTTGCCCCTCATCACATGTAAATGGAATTAGCGTGGGGAGAGGTGGAGTAGGAGGAGGTTGTGGGAGTGATTGAGAAGAGGGCATGGGATGGAGGATCGTGTTTGCACGTGTGATTGATGAAAGAGAAAGAGGGCGAGCACAGGTGCTACGTGCGTGGATTGGTGCTGGGATGGGGTGTTAAAGAGGGGGGGTCAGTGGTTCGCACAAGGTTAGGTTGTGGCACATTGGAGAGAGAAGAGATAGAGATGGTGGAAATGGTCCCCACGTGGGATTTTGAAAGGAAGTCCAAAATCATTTGGAATTAATTGGGATGAAGGGAAAATTTAGTTGTTGATGGTAGAAACTCAGGTGCTAGGGGGTATATTACAAAGATGCTCTTGTTTCTTCTTAAATTGATCTCCTTTTCATTCCTGCTCTTTGTACAAAGTGTAAATTTCTCTACCTACTCCTCCATCCAAATTTATTTCTGCACCTAATACACACATTATAAATTGTATAAATTAAAAACAAATGGATGCATGAACCTAGTATGCCTAAATTGATTATAATGCGATATTTACAACCTAAGTATAGTGTGTTTACTTAGGAACTAACCTAATTTAGATATATTGAAGGTATTAACTAGATAGTTATCAGACATGTGTAGGTACGACAATATCTTTTACTACGTGTATTAATTTAGACATATTGAATGCAATATTTTGGATTGAAAATTTGAAAATTAAGATCACTCCATATGAACATGTTATGTACCAAATTTGAAGTCAATCTAACACTTTTAGAAGTATTAAATTTGAAGCTAATCCAACATTCTTAGAAGTGTCGGATTGGCTTCAAATTTGATACATAACATGTTCATATATAGTGATCTTAATCCCCAAATTTTTAATCCAAAACATTACTCGTAGTGAACGATATTACCACACCAACATGTAACTTATGTGTAGGTTACCTACACGCTTCTAGCCCTTATATATCTATATATAAAATAAAATGTGGAGTTACCCTTGATGCTTTTAACTGTCTATAGATCATATATTTCCATGAGGATTGAAATCAATTAGTGTAAGAAAGATGTGTTTTAAATGTCATTTGAATGGGAGACCCTTAACTCCCTCATCAGGTGAGGTTGATTTTTTGCACTAATTTTGATGTTGAAAATTTTGCATCATTGATGGAGTGGATGAGAATGTTTGATTGAGTTGAAACTTTATACGATTCTTAGTTATATTAGGATAGCAAGATCCTCGAAGTTTTATAGCTATACAAGATTTGGGAACATAGTTAAAAGCATCGAAGGTTTTATATGGGTAAATGTTAATCGCTCTGAATCGGATTTTAAAATTGATGCATTGCAATATAGATTGAATCAGCGTGAAAAGCAAATAGAATTTATACTCGAATGGAAGTTTGAGGTTGAACACAGAGAGGAATTAGCAAAATAATTCTCAAGATTGTAATTCAAGCACAATATAAGCAATTTATAATAGAACTCCAAACGATAATGATATATAAATGAAAGCAAATGTCAATAGTGCAAAAAGAATGGCGTAAAATGATGATTTGAATCACCAATTACCCCTCACAATAATAGCAAATATCTCAACAGTATCAACCAAATAAAGCTTCGTAATCAAGTATCAGACGGCTTAACCATCTCGAGCTACAATGTATAGCCTTTTCTCTCTCCTTAGCCACTTTTCTTCTTCTTTCTTTTCTCTAGCTTCTCTTCTTCTTTCTCTTCACGCACAAGGGGAAGGGTTTCTTCTTCAAACAGCTAAGTGTCAGTCATTGATCTTCAGAGCAAAACCCCCCCAAACCCCCACGCGCTCGCTCTCTCTCTGGGATCCGCTCTCCTAGATCCTCGGGCAATCGGATTCGGATCTAAGCGTACCCGGGACCAAGGCTACGGGTGTGATTGCAGTAGAGGAGTGAAGGCGGGTTAGGCAGGTCAGGTCAGTGCTAGGCCTGCGGGGGACAGGTCACGGGCGAGGCGCTTGTGAAGGGGTGGTAGGGGACCTCGCCCCCCAAGTGTGTTGAGGTGATAAGCCCCAACCACTTTTTCAATTTATGCGATGTTGCGCCCTAACAGATTTCTGAGGTGGGACTAAACGTCCCACCTTCCTCGCGTAAGCGTCTGTAGCTGGATTTCTCACTCAATCGGGGCAGCTACTGAGGGTGTAGCATCTAATCGAGGCCTTGGAATGAGACCTAGAGCGTAGCCGCATCACCTGGAGGTGTCGCCTAGAGCTACAAGTGCCGAAGAGAGCTTAAAGCTTCCTTCGAAGCTTTGTGGTAATGGAGCGGCACTTGAGACCTGAAACTCAAGAAAAAGGGCTTCGCGGTCACGTCAGATAGCTCAGTAGTATTGCCAGGGGATGGCGAGTATTGTGGTGGGTGTAGCGTAGAGTGAGGGTGCGTAAGGTGGCCAGACGGTGACGGAGAAGGCCGTGCGAAGGTGGGTTGTTCGAGGGTGTGTTTGAAGGATGAATCGATGAAATAGATAGAGGGCTTTTGCCCCTTGAGTCAAGGCGAAGGTGTAGGGATGAACTACAGCCAATTTGGTGGAGCGTAGTGGCCGTGCGAACTCGCCGAAGGTATGCCGGCAAGGTGGAAGATAGGGAGCATGCGAGTGAGATGGTGGTAGAAACAGAGTGTAGTTGGTGTGTGACTGAAGTAGAGTTAGGGAACTTATCTATGTAGTTGGTAGACGATGGGGAGTAGAGGTGATGCTAATTGTGGTGTGGTTGGCACCGGGGAAGAAGGTGACTCCAGTGGGGGTTGGACGGCGAGGATGAAGGAGATAGAGGCACCGACTGGTATTGCGTGACGTGAAGGAAGCTGAGGGAGACAAATCTGTCGTCGATATTGCGAACGGACGAGAAATGAAGATGGAGGAGGTCACCGGACGTCGAGGAGCACTTCGACCAGAGGAGGGGAGAAGAATCTGGGGTTATTCCGATCAAATTCGAGCATGAGGAACTTGGTCTGATCTGGGGATTCTTTTATAGGCCTCTGGAGGATTTTTTGAGCTTGGGAAGCAAGCTTCCCAAGTTTAGGAGGTTCGCCGGAGATGGGAGCTTGAAGGATACTCGAATCTCTCATGTGTTCAAACGAGAGACTAGGAAGGTTGTAGGGCTTAGGATCTGGCTCAAAAGGAAGGAAATTCCTTGACGAACTTCCCTTTCAAACTTGAGAGGGATTCATCAAGGAATCAAGGAGAACATGCCAAATCAAGCTCGTTGGAGTTGTAGGATTAGGATTTCATGGCAAAAGAGACCTAATTGTGAAGAAGACGACAAAGTTGGGGGGCTATTTGTAATAAATTCAAAAGCTAAGGGGCCATGTGAAATAAAGCAAATCAGGCTTGGACCAAAGTGCAAACTAGGTCGAAACAATCTTAGATTGGGCCCAAATTTTAGTACAAATCTAATTTGGACCTAAGGAATCCAATGGTGAAGTTGTATTTTGTTTTTGATCTAGTTAGACTGGGTAATTTTCATAATTACCCAAATTAGGGAAAACGTCTATCTGTGACTCTATTTTAGGTCAAGACGAGTTCCAATGGTCAAATTGAAGGTACTAAACCCTAGAGAATATTTTGTATGAATTCTAGAGGATTTAAGTGAATTTTATCCTGACTAGAATCTCAGTAGATTAAGTGGGTCTATTTTTAGGGTTTCAGATGTCCATTAATCCCTGTAACACATGAAAACTCTTTTCTGTCTATTCTGATCCACTTATTAGACTCTTAAGACCATTTGACCTTTGTTCAACCCCTGAGAGAACCCACGGTTATTCTATTTTTGTGATAGAATGATAAATTTACAGAAATAACCCTGTATTCTTATCTTCTTAAATTAATGTTTTATGCCCTTAAGACCTTCTGATGGATATGTAGGAGCTTTTATTGACTTAATCAAATCAAACTAAGCTAGTTATGGCTCATGATGGTGTTTCCATCAGTAAAGTATGACTACCGTATCCAGAAAAAGGACTTTCTTTATGTCTTGCACTGTTTAGAGTGCGTTCTTATCTCTTATTAGGATTGAACACATTTCCGTATTTCTTATCATCTTGGGTACTTAAATATTAAATGTAAATGATGTTATTAACTATTGAGTTAATTACAATCTGTTGAATGATTCTCATGTTTTAACTATTTATAAAGCATTTAAGCTTATTGAATATGGCCTTATGATAACATGTATAAAAGGAACTCCGTGGTTGATAAAACTGATATCATTGTGACTATTAATTAATTAAGAATTAACTCAAAACCACTATCCGAAGTGGAAACTACTTGTAAACAGATAAGTGGGAGGATATCATGAATATTAGGAAATCCTGGAATTTAAAAATGTAATTGTTGGTATGGTTTGATTGGATACCAATAAATGATACAGTTATTTGGAAATGATTAAATAATCACTACGACAGATTTGTCGAAAATTAAAAGAATTGGATAACTGGTTTTAGCCTGCTACTCGTCGAATTTGGCCGTAGATTTGGTCTGTTAGATCGGTTTTAGGCTGGTTTAGGGAGTTGCTAGCCTTCCTATGACTCTTTGGTTAGAGTTAGCAGCCAACTCAGATAGCGGGATGCACGGCTCAAGGTTTGAAGTGGTTTCTTTTTCGATCGATGGGTGGGTCATTGGCTGTCTGTAGTTCAGCATATATAGTGCTTGTATGTGTTCACGTTACATGATGTAGCTAGCCACCACCCCTTTCTACAATAACCCCAGGGTCATGGAGTGTGGTGACTCGATGGGTATAAGTCACCTTCTCAGCCAAGAGGGTGACTTATATCGGTCTTGCATTGTAAGAAGTTACACGAGATCGTCTCGTACCCGAGATATCAATTGAGGGATTGTGAATTGTAAGGATATAGGCAAATTACATAAATGGAACTGGATAATGAGATGTCTAAGAAATGAATTAATTAAAGCTATAATACCTATTTTCTCTTATTCTTGGTTACTGTTGCTCTCTACTGTTGTTGTTTCTACTGTACTCAATATTTACTGATGTGTTTTTGGGTTTCGTACTTAGGTGTATTTGGCAGTTCATAGGGTGATTTCCATTATGCAACTTCTTGGGCTTATATACTTGTTGTAGATTCTAACGGAGGGGGTGAGATATGCGTGATAAGAAATAAAATGCGAAAATAAAATATCAATCACACAAAATGAGCAATCTCTCAATCACACAAGTATTCTTAGGTGGAAACCCAAACCTGGGTAAAAATCACCACCTAAGCCTTTCGACCCTAGTAGATCAAATCCACTAACCAAGTCACTCAAACGAGGGTGACTTAACCTTCTACAACCACACTACTTATATGAGGGTAGTGTACCTCAAAGCCTCCTCTCCACGAGGATTATTTTGTCTCGCGAGGGAGACAGGAATTCGTAAAGTGAATACCCAACCAAAAAATAAGGGAAAAACAAATACCTATAGAGTCACAAAGTAAATATAAAGTTATGCTACTATAGGCAAGAATCTTCCCTTAATAGGAAGAGTGTAGGGGTGATCACAACAGAGTATCGATGCTCTTGGATTTATTGAATAAGGCTTGGAGATCAAGATCACTTTCTTTCTTAATGATTCCTTCTCTATGACACAAAGAGTGTGGAAGTAGTGTTACTTGGTGTGTTTAACAAAGGAAGGGTTCTCCTCTATTCATAGATGGCTTAGGAACCCTTAGGAAGGTCTAAGTAGCCGTTGGACACAAATCCAAGATAAATCAGGCCGAAATCAAGATAATTTATGATTTTGACAGGGTTATCAAACATCTGGATCTAGTATCAGATGTCTTGGTCGTCGTCTGATCTAAAGGTCAAACGTCTACTCTAGAAGGTTGAAAGATCTGAACTGAGTTGGATTAAGACAGACATCTAAGAATCACTTATAAGAAGTTTGGGATACTAATCAGATGTCTAATCCTAAGATGGTTTCCTCCCTAGTTTTCATAAGATCGAAATAGGGTTCTAGTGTTAAGTTGCACAGACGACAGGTTGGACGTCTGGCAATAAGTCTGAACATCTGGAAATAGGATTCTCTATGGGAATTGATTTTCCGAGACTAAACAACTATTAGGTCTGATAAAAGGTGATTTGGGTCAGATGTTAGCCTAACGTTTATTTATCAGACATCTGGGATGCTCTATAGATGTCTGAAAGTAGATGTAAATTAAATTAAGGGTTAATCCTCAAAGATTAAGTCTGCCAAGCCAACGGTCCTCTAGTTGAATGTCTGGTAAGGTCCTCAGACATCTTCTAAGACGTATAGACTATGGGTTGGATGTCTGAAGGTGGCAGACAGAGAGTGGGTTACCAACCTAAGTGTTTTGGACGTCTGGACAAAAGGTCAGACGTCTTAAAAGTCAAGATCAGACGTCTGATGTCTAAATTGGACGTTTGATCTAGCTGTCTGAAGCCTATTTGATTTCTTGATTTATCTAAGAGTTTGCTAAGTGTCCTAAGGTAGTGTATTTGTTCCTAGGACTACTATTTGTTACTTTGGGCTCTTTAATAAATAATCTAAGCAAATAAAGAGCAAAGAACAAATAAAAGAAACAAAATACAAGAACAGAATAAACTTCTATCCTATTCTTCATCTTTATTCTTTTTCAAGCTCTCTCTCCAAGTGAAGCTCCTTCTCCTCCATCAAGCTCCTCCAATCCATCATGGATGCGAGCTTAAGCTCATTCACACTTGTATCCATTTACATTTATCCTGAAACTATAACTCAAATACAAATATTAAATAACAATTGTTTTGTTATTATCAAAATCAATGATCGAGGTGCTCTTGCACCAACACTTATGTTCTGCGGTAAATCCTCTGGTTAGTACTAAATTTCTATTCCTTTAATAATGCAATATGATTAGTTTGTTGGCGATGTTTATATTTTATGATTATGTGTTGGGTGATTGCGATCTTGTGGGTAATTTGTGCTAGTGTTAGCACACAGCAACCTAGGCTCCGTCGCTTAGCAGACTCAGGTCGTCACATAGGATAACATCCCTAATATTGACAGCCTTCCCCATGAAATGCCATCTTTTGATTTGGGTTTGACTCAAGAGATGGAATGAGAGGGGACCAATAGTGTGGTGGGTGGTGCAGGAGAACAATAAGAGAATGATAAAACAATCACACACTGTGAAGGTGAAGAGGGCCTTCATGGAGTGGATGATACAAATGTAGCAACTTTAGATCATATAGAAGCATCTAAAGCTGGGGTAAGTGTTGCGAAGCTTACGAAAAAATGGGGGAGAACACCAAGTTCTATGGTTGGGAGAATAAAGAGTAGAGCGAAAAAAAAGAAGGGACGAGTGGAGAACTAAGGAGAGAATAAAGGGAGAAATTTGAATGAAGGTGCACTTGATGCTGAGGAGAGTATTGAAACCAAGAGTGGTACGACAAAGAAGAAAAAGGAGAAAATAGTACTTGTTCATGATCTTGAGTTGGATGAACCTCGGGACAGAATCAAGGAGCAAGGAGATAACAAGGATGTCAATTTGGAGGTTGGTGCTAATATCGCACTCAACAATGATGTCGATAGTGATGTTGTAAGTGTGTGAATTATCCTTGTATTGACATTTACTTACTGGGTGAATTTACCAGGATGTTTGTCATGCAATAACAGTACCTATGCAATCCACGCGATGATTATGAGGAGCGTCACCAAGTCACTGATGAAGTAAACGACACCATTCAATCATTCCTCGGTGATCCAGCTGACAAGTAATTTTGCATACTCCTTCCAATATTAATATTCGCTATTTTACATAATAATATATATAATGTTGTATTAATGTGACAACATAGGTTGTAGAGAAACTATCACACCCCTTTGGATAACTACTATAGGGGTCGGCACAAATATAACTTGCTTTACGGAGGAATGATCGAGGACATGATGAGTTTATTCCATAACTTAAGTGCAATTGCATTATAATGGAGCATCTATATGTGTACTAAGATACGGATGTTTCAATTAAAATAGATAATTAATGCTTATATGGATTACTTATTTTTCAAGTACTCCACAATGTCAAAAGGGGAGGCCCCATACTTTTTTGGATCCTTGACCATCATGGTATATTTTTATCACTCTAAGCTATTTGGGCATTACTTGTAGTAACACAATATTAAATGTTGTTGCTTGCAAAGTTTGATAAAAAGTAGAGCTCAAAGATTAACAAAGGATGAACAGACCTCTCTTTGTGAAATATTCGATGCAAAACTAAGTACTTTTGGAAATATTAAGAAGGCATTCTTCCCATTGCATCTACCAAGACATTGGATACTACTCATGGTGAGTTTTGAGACCAATGAGTTCTGTGTATACAACTCGCTAGGGCATGATAAGAGGAGTAAGTTTGAGGCATTCAAATGGGTGTGATATTATGTACCAATAATTAAAGAGACAAATGTTTACATGTCGCTCAGGGTTGTTATATTGAAATGAACAATTTGGTGCAGAAGGACATTGCCATCAAGTTATATGCAATGCAAATGCCATATGTAGATACATCAAAATGGAGGGTGCAGTTCATAGTGAATGTTCCACAGCAACCTGAAACAAGCATAGACTAATAGGTTGTAGTGTATTTCAACTATGATATGTTTTATGTTCGATCATTACAAACTTCCCTTAAAAATATAAATGTGGTGAAAAGATAAGTCCCACAACATAACATGGATGTAATACATTTTGTCTAAAAGTGTAATACAACTGATATTGAAAATGGATTGTATAGAAAATTGCAGCCACCCTGGGCTAAGCACACCCTATGCGATGTTGTATTACAATCGATCATTCAAAACTTCCCTTTACAGCCACACCTTGTGCTAACCAAAGGCTTTGTAATACAAAATTCAAGATAGATGTGATACAAAAATGAATGTTGTTGGGTGGTTGTTTAGAAGCGGACTTTGCCCTATCCAATGTTGTATTACAATCAATCACTACAAAAACTTCCCTTTACAACCACACCCTGGGCTAACCAAAGGCATTGTAATGCAAAATTCAAGGTAGATGTGATACAAAAATGAATGTTGTTGGGTGGTTGTTCAGAAGTGGACTTCGCCCTTGTATTATACATTTTGGTTGTGATCTCCACTTTAATTTTCACTCTTTTAAGAGTAAGTGTCGTATTGGATTACATTGAATACTTATTTCTAAGCAACCAACCTCTCTTAAGTTGATTAATTAGTGGTCATATTTTACATATTTAACACAGTTATACATCTTTCACGATTGAATGCGTGCACAGAACTCCCTTGTATTACACATTTCACTAACGTAGGTAAACTTAAGAAATTGAATAAGCACCTATTGACAGAAATAATATAGTTCAAACAATAATATGATCAATGAGCTTCTATTT
The DNA here is from genome assembly GCA_037157565.1 of Thalassia testudinum. NCBI lineage: Eukaryota > Viridiplantae > Streptophyta > Magnoliopsida > Alismatales > Hydrocharitaceae > Thalassia > Thalassia testudinum. The sequence continues at coordinate 32,215,052 of JAZHRO010000022.1, read as the reverse complement.
GATATTGCAACTGAATAAATAGAGTATCTCACTTCGAGTCGCTATATTCAATAAAACAAACAAAAAAAAGGAACACTGGTTGCTTCAAACATTCTTAAATAGCAATCAAAATAGATTTCATCATCCAAAAACATGTAGCACTCGTTGTCGGAGCTAATGTCATGAAGAATGTCATCTGTCCTGCAAAGAATAATGAATGATGTATATGATAAGATGTATGTACAAACATATATAGAGGAAAAAATAAACATTAAGTGCACTAAAAGAGGTTACCAATCATATGGATGTTGCGATGAAGAGCTTTTCATTCGACAATTTCTTGAATCGTGGCTAACGTTAAACTTCAAGCATAGCTTACATCGACGACCTTTGTTATATTTCTGCTCAATTATGGGTTTCATACATCTATTGCCAATCTTCGACATTCCACTTCTGGCACTTCCTTTAGTTTTAGCTATCTTAGGTTCCCTGATTTTTATACCAGCAGCAGGGGAAAAATCCAATGAACAGGAGGCTGGTTCTTCATCAAGTGATATCTTAACCTTAACCATGTCTTGAATCTCACGAGTCGCAGATTCAATTAACTTCTTTGTAACTTCTGTAGTATCGTCATATTAATTGCCTCATTTATTAGAACTGAAGACATATGATGGAGCTCCTTTGCAACATCATTATGTTTAGATATCTTGTATATAGGATAAGAACTTGACTTCCTATAGTTCCTCTTCCATCTATGCAAGATGTAACAATCATCAAGAATGCATACATTCCTATGTTTTAACATGAAAAATATGTGCTTACATGGAATGCCTGTGAAGGCAATGTATCTACAATCACATCGATATAGTTTATCACTTGGACAATATGTAACTTCGTTTGGTTGAGCTATTGAGAAAGGAATGTAAACTGTCACTCCTTTGGGTAGTTTTCATGCTAGCAAAAAAATGATTGGACATATATGCAGGTACTGACCTATCTTTAATCTCAAAAATTGATTTCAATCAGATATTGTCCAAAAGATCTGACTTCTTAACAATATTGATCCAGCATTCATCAAATTGACTTGGGTTTCTGCAATTCCATATCAACTGACTAAGTTGCGATATTGGAACACTGCCATAATTCAAAAATCCAATATTTGCTCCAAATTTGTTTACAATATGCCAAGTACAGAACCTGTGTTCAAAGTTTGGAAAACATGATGCAATTGCAGCTATTATGGATGGGTCCTGGTCAATTACAATGTATAAGGGATGTTTGCCAATTGCCTCTATAAACCTGCTAAAAAGCCATTCAAAGGAATCCTTTGTCTCATTCATTAATAGACCGTTTCCAAAAATAACTTATTTCTTGTGATGGTTCATGCCACAAAAAGTAGCAAAAATGAGTTTGTACTTGTTCGTGTTGTACATTGTGTCAAATGACATAACATCGCCAAATAGCTTGTAATACTCTAAAGATACAGGATCAATCAACATATAGTTGCATAGGCACTGATCATCGTGGATAGAATGCAAATAAAAAAAACTTGCAATCGTCTTTTTGCAATGCTCAAAATGGTCAAAAGGATACTGGCTTGCTTGTAATTACATCGAGGGATTTCTCCAGGAATGCCTCTAAACAACATATGAATTTCTTGTATGATAAAAACTTCACCTTCATGATCTTATCTATGGAGAACTTGGTACTACTCTTACAAATACTAAATCCACGTGAAATAGCACATTGTTCATAGAATATTTTCGTCTCTGAGACTAAGTTGAATTCCATACCAACGGTGGGTGTCATCAAACCATTAGTTTCAATGAGATGTCCACATGAGAGTCAAAATCATCAATCTCAATAACTATTCCATTGCAATCTAAGCAACAAAAAAATGTATATTGTCAATGCATAATGTGAAATGCTTTGTTAACTTTTGTAATATAATGCATTTGTGGTATTGATTAGTATGTTTTCATAATACATGTGTTTCTCGATTACTGAACATGTTCTTCCCACTACAGATGCTCCTGTTGGAAAGAAAGTGCGATGTCTTAGAAAGAGAATATGGGCAAGTAACGTGGTTTAATGTGTTGCTGCAAGGGCACCACGATCGTCAATTATGATGATAACAAAACACTTGTGATTTACCATTTGCATTTGAGTGTACAAATTTTAGGATAAATGCAAATAGATACAAGTATGAAGGAGCTCAAGTTCGCATCCATGGCGGATTAGAGGAGCTTGATGGAGGAGAAGGAGCTTCACGTGGAAGCGAGAGTTTGAAGAAAAAAGGAGATGAAGAATTTGATAGAAATATTCTTTCTTGTACCTTGTATTCTTGTAAAGAGCCAAAAGTACCCTACCTTAGTCGTAAGAAACCTTACACCTCACTAGGACTCTTAGACAAACACTTAGAAAAATAAAAAATCAAAATAGGCTTCAGACAGCCTGATCAGACATTCAATCTTGACCTTAGACGTCTGATCTGTGACTTTAAGATGTCTAGCCTTTTGTCCAGACGTCCAAACACTTAGGCTGGACTTAGTGCTTTCTGTCCGTTGATTTTAATCGACTAGCCCATAGTTCAGACGTCTTAGAAGACGGCTGATGCAAATGACAGACGTTCAACAATGGGACCGTTGGACTGTCAGAAGATGATCCTTGGAAATTACCTTATAATTAATTCTATAACACTTTCAGACGTCCGCAGATCATCCCAGCTGTCTGATAAATAGACGTTAGGCTAATATCTAACCCAAATCACTTTTGTCAGAGGATTTAGCCATTAAGCCCCTCGGGAAATCCATTCCTATAGAAGATTGTCTTTCCAGACGTCTAGAGACTTTGCCAGAAGACCAACCTGTCATCTGACCTAAATGACACTAGAACCCTGTTTTGATCTCATGAAAGCAAGAAGAAAGCCATCATAGGATTAGACGTTTGATTAGTATCCCAGACATCTTAAAAGTGAGTTTTAGACATCCGTCTTGATCCACCCCTGATCAGATCATCCACCCTTCTAGATCAGACGACTGAACCTTAGATCAGACGATGACCCAGACGTTTGATCATAAAACCAAACATCTGATAACCCTGTCAAAATCATAAATGACCCTGATTTCGGTGGGATTTTGGGCCACCCTCTTGAGCCTTGTTCCGAACGGCTACAAGAGGCTTCTAAGGCCTTCCAAAGCCTTCTTAGGACCTCTATAAATAGAGGAGTGCCCTTCCTAAGCTAAGCACACCTTGAGAGACTACTTCCATACTAAATTGTGTCCAAGTGAAGAAGAAAATTATCTAGAAGAAGTTCTTGCTTTCCAAGCCCTCTAGCATCCATCCAAGAGCACCGTTATGCTGTCGACTTCACGTTGCACCACTTCCATCTAAGGGAAGTCTTTTCGCCTATAGAAGCAAGTTTTGATTTACACTTACTTTGTGACTTAATAGGATATATTGTAGTTGTCTTTGTTTGGATATTTGCTTTGCGAATTCCTATCTTCCTAGCAAGACAAAATACTCCTCATGAAGAGGAGGAGTTTGAGGTACACTACGCTCATACAAAGTAGTGTCAGTTGTATTCCCCGGCAATGGAGCCAAAATGTTTGCAACGCTTTGTCAGGCTTTTTAAGTCAGTTGCGTTGTAGTATAGGTGACCAAGCATTGACAAAAAATAAAAATTTATTACTCAAAAACCTAAGTATCCGAGGTCGAACACATGGAGCAAATGAAATTTATTTACTAATCTCAATGATATAATTGAACACTTTACTCAAAACATAATCCAAAATATAAATGCAAGAGTTTATGAATTAAATTTATAGCAAAAATAAAAGAGTTGGACGTCTGATTCTATGATCAGACATCTTAAATGATGGCCTCTTACTCTTCTCCTTGCAGCTTTCTCTTCTTCTTCTTCTTCCTTCTCTTTCTGTCTCTGCTTCATTCTACCTTCTTAGCTTTTGCTTCCTTCTCTTCTTCCTCTGCACAGTGCCTTTCTTTCCGTGACTTTGGCCGTTTGCTTCTTCTTCCTTTCTTTGCAGCTTCCTTTCTTTGCTCTTCTTGCACAGTGCCTATAGTGCTACTCCTTCCCTTGGCTTCAGCCTTTCTTCTTCTTCTTCCCTTGGTCTGCCGCTCCTCTGCTACAGTGCATCTCTCTTCTCCTTCCTTTGCTGTGGCTACCTCCTTTTCTTGCTAAGTCCTTCTTCCTGCGCAACCACCACGCAGCAAAACCTATCCTCTACCCTCACCCGCATCTCTCTCTCTCTGTGTAACTCTCTTCGCTTCGCTCTCCCAGAGCCGAGTAATCGGGTCGGTCGCATGCCCAGGTCCAGGAGCACCGGCGTGGGTGTGGTGTGCGAGAAGTGCACGAATAGGCTAATCGGGTTGGGTGCCAGGTCCGCGGGGGAAGTGTCACGGACGAGGCTTGATAAGTGAGGATGAGGGACCACACCCCATGTGTGTCTCGAGGTGAATAACATAAAACACAAATTCAATTTAACCTACGTGCCTCACTCCTGCGTTCACGTGGTGGGACTAATGTCCCACCCATTGCTGCGTGCACCTGCAGGCGGATGACTTCTTCCAATTGCTGTAGCTTGGCACTTGCCAAACCAATTGCCCTGATGTCTGAGTTCGCGCACGCATCTGCATCCTCTGGGACCCTGACACCTGGAGCGTGCAGCCCGAGATGAAGCTCGCGACCTCCTCACTGTGTGTGTTAATGGCGGCAGGTGGTGAGATCTGTCACACACAATCATGGCCTTGCGGCCCCATTAAAATGCATGGGAAGCTTCTCCGTGTGAAGGAGAAGGTGGGACGGTAGGTGGCAGGCCGCGGGGCGGCCTAGGCGTGCGTGCTTAGGTCGCTCTATGGCCGGGCTTATGGGTTAGGTCGGGAGGCGTTTATGGTGATGTGGGTGATCAATGGATGGGTGGAAGATATTAGTGGTTGATGGCGGAGGTGAAGAGGTTGGTGGCGAGACGTGTGGAGGTGTGGAGTGATGGGTGCATCTCGCTGGAGGTCGGTTGGAGATGGGGAAGATGGCGGTGGATAGTGGTTGTCGAGGGGTAGTTTGTGAAAAAGAATGAGGGAAAAGAGAGAGTAGGGGAAGAGGAGCTAGTCTAACCTAATTAAGTGGACGAAGGGGGAGAGATGGCGACTGGCAGTATCTGTTGTCGCCGGAGATGACGGTGTCCAGTGAAGGGAGATGGCGGCGACGACGGGGCTAGAGATGCTCACGTGGGTGTTGCGCGATGCAGAGGAAGATGGTGAGGGCGGCTCTGCCACTGGTATGGTGGCAGAGGGATGAGAAAGAGGAGGGAGGCTCGTTGGAGCTCGCTGGACTACTTGACCGGAGGAGAAGTGGATGAAATTGAGGTGGATCTCAGGCCAAGTCGAGGTAAGGAGGTGCGGCCATGGTTGAGGATCATTTTATAGGCATTGGTAGGGTCTCTTGTGCTTGGAAGACAAGCTTCCAAATGCAAGAGTCCTCGCCGGAGTAGGAATTCTGTGGGATACCTAAATCTCTCATGCATTCACACGAGAGATTGGGTGTGAATCAGGGATTAGGACCACGCTCAGATAGAAGGGAATTCCTCAGAGAATCTCCCTTCCAAATTTGGGAGGTGATCTCTGAGGAATCAGGGACTACTCCCCCTCCATTCCTCGCCGGAGTAGGATTTCTCCCCATTAATGGTGGAGGGACCTATTTGTAATAGTGGTGAGGAAGTTAGGGGGGGCTGTGCAATGGTTTTCAAAAGATAGGGGCCAAAATGCAATTGGGTGTACTATTTTGCAAAGTAGGTCAAGATGACCTCCCCTTAGGTCCAAATTTTGGTACGAACTTAATTTGGACCTAAGAAATCCAATGTTAATGTTGGATTTTAGGTTTGACCACATTTGAATGGACATTTTGCACAAAACCTAAATTAGGTCAATTAATGAGCTAGGACCCTAATCTTGATCAAAATAGGTTCCAAAGGCCAATTTGAAGGTTCTAAACCCTAGGGGATATTTTTCATGAAATTTAGAGGATTTAGCTGATTTCCATCCTGACCAGAACCTTGTTGAATTAAGCGGGTCTGCTTTAGGGTTATAGAATATCATTTAATTCCTAGACTGCACATGAACCCATTTCTGACTGAACCAACACACTTTTTATCTTATTCAGATCATTTGACCTATGTTTTTCCTCTAAGAAATCCCATTTATGTACTGTAATGGTAAAATTACAGTTTTAACCTTTATTTCATGTTTTCTTCTCAGACATTTATTCCTTGAATTAGGTCCTCCAGGTTATGTAGGAGCTCTTATTCTCTTTCTTTGGTCAAAATGAGGTAGTTAGGGCTCATGATGAGGCTCTCATCATACCCCCATGCCTAGCTTTTGCTAGTCCCTTAGCAAAATTTCAAGGTTCTAACTTCTGTTCTAGACCCTGAGTGCTTATTACTAGTTATGATAAGTGCTTTTCTTTTTCTTTTGTGATTAGGTCAGAATGCCGACAATAGGCCTAGAGGTACTCAAGTACCAACCAAAATCCGGACCTGACCTGCTTTAGCCTCAGTCTTCCGCAAAGGTTTTTAAGGCCTGTAGAAACTATCCTAGGGTTTGTTGGACTTCGCAGTTAAAGCACCCGTGCTTGAGACATTTTTAGCCTAGGTTCAGTTTGCAGTGCATTTTTTGTAAGAGAAAGACAGAAGATTTATTTGTTTGGAGAGTTTTCTCTCTCTTTTCTTTTTATTTCAAGCTTCGGATTGGCTTCTTAACACGGTCTGTATCAGATTCCTTGTCCCCATCATCAATCCTCAAGGGTCCCTGGCAATCGATGTTTCATGATAGCACAGCCCATGGCAACCCCTAGAATCCTGGCTTTCGAGATTTCGAGATAATCCCGCCCATGGCGTTCCGTGGCCGAATCCAGACCCTGGCAATCGACATTTCGAGATAATGCCGCCCATGGTATATGAATCAACAGAGTGCTTACATGCCTCCGGTAGGATATTTAAATATCCTAAGAGACAAGCATCGAGGAGACGATATGTTGTTACGCATCTTTGAGGGGAATTTCCCGCCTCTCCGTGCCAGGAAGTCATCCAAATCAACTTGTGTTGATCGGCTGCTCCTAATGTAGGCAGCTTTTTCAAAGCATAAAAACACTTTTTGCGTGATTTTGGTATTTATGCGCATTGAACCAGACTGTGTGTGGATTGGGGTGCTTAGGTTACCGAATCCCGCAAATCGAAGATCAGTTAACGAGGCCGAATACTTAAGCTTCGCATTTTCCCCAACCTCTTAAGGATTATCCAGATCTTAGCGGATACATGAATTTTTAAACCTAAGAGTCTAGCCCAGAAGGCCTAAGATCAGCATTCCTGCTAATCTCTTTTTGTGTCTCCTTAGCACTTTTCTTTCATTTTTTTCCTTTCTTGATGTGGTCTAGAACTTTGGTTAATTCCTTAATCTCTTACTAATGACTATCTCTTTTTCTTTTTCATTTTGTGCTCCTTTTTGTCATTTTTGCTCTTTTTCTCCTCATGATTATGTGGCTCACAAAATTTCCTCCCTCCCCCATTTTTTGTTCTTTTTTTATAATTTTTCCAATTTTTTTATGTTTTTAACATATGTGAATTTTTTTGTGAGAATCCTTCTGACTTTTTCTTGGTTTTGCATGTATGCACTTTATCACCCCCCCATGCCTAAGTTTTGCAATGTCCTCATTGTAAACGGAGGGTGTGAAATAGTGTTGAGGTCAGGGACTTAGAACAGGATACGTCGGGTGGGTGAATGGGTCGGAAATGACTGATGCAGACGATTTCAAGCTCTGGTTCGTGTACCAGACGTGGGATCAACTGTCTAAGGCTGAACTTCAAGGTGCAATGGACATGGAGTACAGACAGATAATCAGACAGGTCTCTGTTTTTGGAATGACGGGTTGCCTCCCCTTAAGCGTTAAATTCAACGCCTTCAGTCGAGCAGAAAATGGGGTGGAGAGGGAGTGGTCAAATCAGTGGAGTTTTGTAAAATAAGTACCTTGATTAAGAGCCTGGTTGGTCCAACCAGGTGCTTGTTAAGATCAACAGGCTGATAATGTAGCCCAAACCTAATCAGTCTGGTGGGTTGATAGATGTAGATCAACAGATGCGGAACCCACCATATGCAATGTGGCTCAGATGGATATGGTAGTGAAAACTTGGGTTTAGGCTGAGTCGAATTAGCCTGGTCAGAGTAGGGTTTTGAAAAATAATCAGTGCATGGTGTGGAAACCCTATAGGGGTGATCAGAGAATGATGGATCATGTTTTTCAGTCTGATTGATACCCGATGCTCGGTATAGATGTGGAGTTGAATCATCTGCAAACGGTTCAGTGAGAGGTGAATCAGAATAGAAATTGAGTTTGGTTGTAGGTCGGGGTAAAGAACGGGTTTTGATCGGTTCTGTATGTGTGGAAGAGGTGGCTTTAATGAGAATTGTGTATGAGGGCTCTTCTAAAAAGGGATGACAGGTGGTCTCATGTAGAGAGTCCTCATAGTAACTTTCAAAATCAGAGTTAGAGAATGAGTCATGTGAGCTGAGGTCGTAGATTGGCTTGTTATAATCAGGAAGCATATTTTCTCCGATGTTATGGTTAGATTCGAAATTGTCGGAGAGTTTGTGAAAATCAAAATCTGAATGAGATTCAAGATCATGAGTTCCACCATAGAATAAATCATATGCTGTAGATTCAGCAGCATGACTGATGTCTAACCTAGATGTCAGTTCTGAGCTTAAAAAGGTATCCTTATTTAGTAGAGGCTCAGGTTCCAAGCTGGTAAGACAGACCCAATTGAAACCCCATTCATCCAATTCCTCAGTTTCTGTATTGTAAATCGGCATGACTTCTGAAAAATTGATTGGTTTCTCTGAGAATGTTGGCGAGGGGTATTCATCAAATAGAGGCCCAAAATCATATTCTTGATTGAAAAATTGTTCCTCATATGGGACCTCGAAATCTTCCCAATAGGTTTCAGATCTAGATTCTGGGCTTAGGATGTGGGTTAAATCACTAGAATCTAGGTCCGAATAACCTTCGAGGGTCACCTTATCAAAATAAGGGATGGAATTTATGCCCTCGAGAGGTTCAGTTCTACTCATTATTATAGGAGTTTTGGGATTCTAAGCCTGGTGATTCATGGTCTAGAGTGGGCTCAACATTGTGTTCTTCTGCAATTGGAGCTTCCCAACCTTCTTCAATATCAGGCACATTGTACTCCATTTGGGTTGGGAATCCACAACTATTTTGTGCCTCAAACCCAAGATCAGATTGATCCTCGATGTTTTCCTAAGATGGTTCATCCTCTGTTTGTGGCATATACAGGTATTTCTGCTCGATAATTTGTTTTAATAAACTCATTATCTCTTCCCATTTTTCAAGATCATCTTGGTGTTGCTCCCAAAGTACAGGATTTGTCAGGCATTGAAGGTATTCAAGATTGCGCAATTTTTTCTATCTCAATGTATCCTGTGATGAGCATGTCTCAGGTTAATCCTTTTGTGGCTTCTACCAATAGCACTTGGGCACAAGTTATGATGAAGGTTGTGGTTGTTGGGACATCAACCTGAATGTTTTCTACTGGTGTTGAGATTTTGTCTTCTTTTTCATAGAATTTCAGGGCATCCTCAATCATCCTATCTCTCATGGATCTCCGATATTCAGGTTTCTTGAATGGTAGTCTTAAGTGGTTTGGCTACATATTTGGATCAGGTGGTGGAACCAAGATGTAGAATCAGAATTTGAATCAAGATGTAGAATCAAGTTATGAAGCGATTAAATCTGAATAAAGAGTCCCACTGAAAATGTATGTGTATGCTCTAAAGAGAGAAGATGAGGGACTGGAGATATTTTTGACCCAATCGGGGCACCCAAAACGTTTGGATGACTATGAAGGTTCGAGGCAGATGATACCCCTGGATCAGAAGATCGTCCACCTGATAATTACCTGGGCAGCCAGAGAGGGAGAGTCCTACAAAGACCCCTACACAGTAGAGCGTCCCCACGGGTTACAGGGTTTCCCCTACCCGACCTCTCTTGTCACTGAGATTCCAGGTAGATCAGAATGGGGACCTTGACCTCTTAAGTCTACTACTTTTATTTCAAAGGTACTTTAGGGTTTTCACTTGAACTTTAGCTGTTTTGATGCTGTGACCTAATTTGGAGGTTGGTTGACCCACGGGGTCAACTTTACCTGACCTGTCCTCAATATGGCAGAATGATTCTAGGCTTGGGACCTAGAGACCACCCTGATTTGACTCCCAATTTATTAGGTCCAAGATTTTTTAAGATTCAAGTGATTTTAGAGCTCAATTTTTAGGGTTTGTCTTGTTTAGATTTCTTCAATCAAGGGCTTAGGTAGCACACTGATACAAGAGGGTTCATTTCCTTTTATACAAGCATGTGTGAACTAGCACTCTAAAACCCTACTGTAGAAACCCTAATTTGGTTCTATTTCCAATCATCTTTTCTTCTTGAAAAAGGTTCTCTTTGGACTTCAAAGAAAGAAATGTGTTTTCCACGAAGATTAAGCGTGATTTCTATTAGGCACAGGAATTTATGGGATAGGATCTAAAAAAAATCACTCCAACTTCAATAAGATTTGAAAAATTTTCGCAAAATCAGGAAACGTTTGCCTTAAAGATGGTGATTACTATAGAAAGAAGGCAATTGATTCCTAAATTAATTGCTTCCATTTGTCTTTCAAGGATTAAGGGATGGTTTAAGGAAGAAAAGAAATTACCTGTCCTGGAGTAGTTAACTTGCGAGAGGGATCTTCTCGTGAAATACCTTGCAAGATTACAACAAAGCAAAGTAGGGCAAGTTAGTGTTCAATATGATCAAAAACAAGAATGCAGAGATTAGTGATAAATTGCGCGTTGCTCCCCGGCAACGGCGCCAAAATGTTTGCAATGCTTTGTCGGGCTTTTTAAGTTAGTTGCATTATAGTATAGGTGACCAAGCATTGACAAAAAATAAAAATTTATTACTCGAAAACCTAAGTATCTGAGGTCGAACACAGGGAGCAAATGGAATTTATTTATTAATATCAATGATGTAATTGAACACTTTACTCAAAACATAATCCAAAATATAAATGCAAGAGTTTATGAATTAAATTTATAGCAAAAATAAAAGAGTTGGACGTCTGATTCTATGATCAGACGTCTTAAATGATGGCCTCTTATTCTTCTCCTTGCAGCTTTCTCTTCTTCTTCCTTCTCTTTCTATCTCTGCTTCAGTTCTACCTTCTTAGCTTTTTCTTCCTTCCTTCTCTTCCTCTGCACAGTGCCTTTCGTTCCTTGACTTTGGTCGTCTGCTTCTTCTTCCTTTCTTTGCAGCTTCCTTTCCTTGCTCTTCTTGCACAGTGCCTACAGTGCTGCTCCTTCCCTTGGCTTCAGCCTTTCTTCTTCTTCTTCCCTTGGTCTGCCGCTCCTCTGCTACAGTGCGTCTCTCTTCTCCTTCCTTTGCTGCGGCTACCTCCTTTTCTTGCTAAGTCCTTCCTACACAACCACCACGCAGCAAAACCTATCCTCTACCCTCAGTCGCGTCTCTCTCTCTGTGTAACTCTCTTCGCTTCGCTCTCCCAGAGCCGGGTAATCGGGTCGGTCGCGTGCCTGGGTCCAGGCGCACCGGCGTGGGTGTGGTGCGCGAGGAGTGCACGGATAGGCTAGTCGGGTCGGGTACCAGGTCCGCGGGGAAGTGTTGCGGACGAGGCTTGATAAGTGAGGACAAGGGACCTCACCCCATGTGTGTCTTGAGGAGAATAACATAAAACCCAAATTCAATTTAACCTACGCGCCTCACTCCTGCGCTGACGAGGTGGGACTAATGTCCCACCCGCTGCTGCACGCACCTGCAGGCGGATGACTTCTTCCAATTGCTGTAGCTGGGTGCTTGCCAAACCAATTGCCCTGTTATCTGAGTTCGCGAACGCATCTACTTCCTCTAGGACCTTGACACCTGGAGCGCGCAGCCTGGGATGAAGCTCGCAACCTCCTCACTGTGTGCGTCAATGGCGGCAGGTGGTGAGATCTGTCACACACAATCATGGCCTTGCGGCCCCATTAAAATACATGGGAAGCTTCGCTGTGTGAAGGAGAAGGTGGGACGGTAGGTGGTAGGCCGCGGGGCGGCCTAGGCGTGCGTGCTTAGGTCGCTCTGTGGCCGGGCTTATGGGTTAGTTCAGGAGGCGTTTATGGTGGTGTGGGCGGTCAATGGATGGGTGGAAGATGTTCAATGGTCGATGGCGGAGGTGAAGAGGTTGGTGGTGAGACGTGTGGAGGTGTGGAGTGATGGGTGCATCTCGCCGGAGGTCGGCTGGAGATGGGGAAGATGGCGGTGGATAGTGGCTGTCGAGGGGTAGTTTGTGAAATAGAATGAGGGAAAAGAGAGAGTAGGGGAAGAGGAGCTAGTCTAACCTAATTAAGTGGACGAAGGGGGAGAGATGGCAACTGGCAGTACCTGCTGTCGCTGGAGAAGACAGTGTCAGTGGAGGGAGACGGTGGCGACGACGGGGCTAGAGATGCTCGCACGGGTGTTGCGCGATGTGGAGGAAGATGGTGAGGGCAGCTCTGCCACTGGTATGGTGGCAGAGTGACGAGAAAGAGGAGGGAGGCTCTCTGGACTACTTGACTGGAGGAGAAGAGGATGAAATTGAGGTGGATCTCAGGCCAAGTCGAGCTGAGGAGGTATAGCCATGGTTGAGGATCATTTTATAGGCATTGGCAGGGGCTCTTGTGCTTGGAAGACAAGCTTCCAAATGCAAGAGTCCTCGCCGGAGTAGGAATTCTATGGGATACCCAAATCTCTCATGCATTCACACGAGAGATTGGGTGTGAATCAAGGATTAGGACCACGCTCAGATGGAAGGGAATTCCTCAGAGAATCACCCTTCCAAATCTGGGAGGTGATCTCTGAGGAATCAGGGAGTACTCCCCCTAGATTCTTCGTCGGAGTAGGATTTCTCTCCATTAATGGTGGAGTTACCTGTTTGTAAGAGTGGCGAGGAAGTTAGGACCAAAATGCAATTAGGTGTACTATTTTGCAAAGTAGGTCAAGATGACCTCCCCTTAAGTCCAAATTTTGGTACAAACCTAATCTGGACCTAAGGAATCCAATGGTGAAGTTGGACTTTAGGTTTGACCACATTTGAATGGATATTTTGCACAAAAATCCAAATTAGGTCAATTAATGAGCTAGGACCTTAATCTAGGTCAAAATAGGTTCCAAAGGCCAATTTGAAGGTTCTAAATCCTAGGGGATATTTTTCCATGAATTTTAGAGGGTTTAGTTGATTTTTATCCTAACCAGAACCTTGTTGAATTAAGCGGGTCTGTTTTAGGGTTACAGAATGTCATTTAATTCCTAAACTGCACATGAACCCATTTCTGACTAAACCAACCCACTTTTTATCTTATTCAGATTATTTGACCTATTTTTTGCTTCTGAGAAATCCCATTTATATACTACAATGGTAAAATTATAATTTTAACCTTTATTTCATGTTTTCTCCTCAGACGCTTATTCCTTGAATTAGGTCCTTCTCCAAGTTATGTAGGAGCTCTTATTCTCTTTCTTTGGTCAATATGAGCTAGTTAGGGCTCATGATGAGGCTCTCATCAATCCTCATTTTAAGTAGTTCGATTAGTGGATTTGATTGTCTAAGTCGATCGGGAAATCCTAAGTCGAGAGGCTTAGGTGGTGGTTTTTACCCAGGTTTGGGTTTCCACCTAAAAATCTTTGTGTGCTTGTGAAATTGCATATTTGTGATTGTCATGTTATTTCTGCATTACTTTTGTATCACGCTCGATCTCACCCCCTCAATCTAGGTAATTACAATTGGCATCAGAGCTGGTTCTCACATTCACGGAGACACTCGACAAGGATCCAATGGAGGGAAGCATCACGGTGACTAGACACATCGAGGGACAATCCACTACCTGTCTTCCATACTTCGACGGGAGCAACTACGCATATTGGAAGATTAGGATTAAGACATGGCTTCAAGCCAATGACTTCACCATTTGGGCTAGATGCGAGACTTCTTTCGACATCTCGAAGAGACCCGCTGGAGGCTACTCACAACAGCAAGTTCAGGAGCTATCGCTCAACGCAAAGACAATGAATGCCATGTTTTGCACTTTGAGCCTGGAGGAATTCAACCACATCTCACAATGCACCACCGCATATGAGATATGGCACACGCTTAAGGTAACTCATGAAGGTACCTCCAAGGTAACAGCTTCTAAGATTAATATATTATCTCAAGATTTTGAATCTTTCTCTATGAAACCTAATGAATTTTTAAGTGAGATATATACTAGGCTCACTCTTACAGTGAACAACTTGAAAGCTTTAGAGAAGACCTTTATCAAGGGGGAGCTTCAAGGAAAGCTTCTTCGTTCCCTTGGATCAGAATGGGAACAAAAGGTCATTGACAGAGAGATTTTCTCTTAAAACAATTTATATCAAGATAATAGCAATAAAATGATAATGTTGTTGTATATGGACTAACCATGTGAAAATGCCTAAGTACAAATGGACCCTAGAGTTCTAAAGTCAGTAGTAAAGTTCCTACCTAAATCATCATCATCATACCTAATCTATACTGTGTCAGATACTATACCCCAACACATAGGGAACTGATGTATCGTATGTGATATGCTCCCAACACCGTAGGCGGGACCCCCTATGTGTAAGAAAACCATTAAAGAATCTTCCCTATGTGAACTGCCTACGGGTACCGATTTTACACATTATATAAGAAGCATTCTTCCACAGTATATGCCCATGCCTTGAGTATAATATGTCCACACAATCCCATTCCACATAAAAAAAAATAGGTTGAGTGCTACCCCAGTAAAATCTCGCAGTGCGCCATCGCATACGAGATTTGGCAGACATTAGAGGTAACTCACGAGTGTACCTTTAAGGTAAAATCTTCTAAAATCAACATTCTTTCTCAAGAATTTGAATCTTTTTTTATGAAGACTAATGAATCTTTAAGTGAGATGTATACTAGGTTCACTCTTATAGTGAACACTCTTAAGACATTAGGAAAGACCTTCATCAAGGGGGAGCTTCAAGGGAAGCTTCTTCGTTCCCTTGGATCGGAGTGGGAATAGAAGGTCACCGCCATCGAGGAGGCGAACGAGGTGGAGGAGCTCAATATGGAGGATCTCCTAAGCAATCTAATGGCCTACGAGATGAAGTTGAGGTAGAAGAAGAAAGACATACCAGAATCGAAGCCCAGAAAATCTCTCGCCTTCAAAGCCGCATCGGATAGTGAGGTAAGTTTCGACGATGAAGATTTTAAAATTTTACTTAAAAAGTTTTCAAGGTTTTGTAGGGACTCAAAGGAGAAGGAAAGAGAGCCCGAACCGTTGCTATCATTGCAACAAGAAGGGGCACATTCGACCCGAATGCCTTCTTCTAAAGAAGGAGAAGAAGAAAGAGAAGGAAAAGTATAAGAAAAAGGCATTTCAAACTACTTGGTACGACTTGAGCTCAGAAGAAGAAAATCCCGAGGAAGAAATCGCTTTTATGGGTTTCATGGCCACGGTAGGCGATAGTGAAAGCAACTCTGACAATAAGGTAAACTTTGAATTACAAGATGCCTGATGTAAACACATTTACACTACTTAAGATGTCTATTTATGCATGTTTTTAAGCATAGGATTGCATTTCATGATATACATATTGCATAACACACATCATCTTGCATTTAGAGTAGTTTGAATAAAATGGATGTTAATTGTCTCCGTTTATGTGCTTGGATAGGGCAACCATTTTATCGGATCCTCGGATCGAAGATCCAACCATATGGATGTGATCAGGGCGACGATTAGAGTTCAACGACTCCAAGATCACCCTAATCAGACATCTGTAGAATCAGATAGTGACCGGGGAACCCTAGAAGATCAAGGGCCCGGATGGTGTAAATCCGCAGTTCAAATGACAAATTCGACTGCACGGATGAATTCGGATCGACGATCGCAGCCCAACGACGTAAAAATCGAGTCAATCCGACATCCGTGGCACCATCTACAACATCCAGAAGATGGACGGCCAAGATGGCGCCACGTGGTGCCATCTCGGCCGCCCAAACGGCTGCATACAATCTCTGAAGTCCCCACACCCGCTCCCTCTCCGTCGTTGGATCTCGATCCAACGGCTGTGGACAGCCGCGCCTAAAAGCATCTGCTCGACCATCCACGTCTCGTAGCGCAGCAGTCGAGGGCGCTATCGTGAGCAGAGGACGCACGTTCGAGTCGCAGCGGGGTGGCAAAGGGCGCGAGCGAGCGGGCGCGGGCATGCATCGGATTTTGATCAGACGGCCGTCTGCGCTAAATAGCGATGACGCTCTATTGCACGCCCGCGCCTCACGCGGCATCGTACGCACTGGGCGAGCACACAGCAGCGGGGTTAGGCGCATTTTTAAGCCGTCCGATCTCGTGATCGGACGGCTGTGGATGAAAGAACGTGGGCGGGCATTGAGAAAGAGTGCAGCTGAGGAGGCACGCGTGGGCGCGGGTACTACGCTCACGTTGGGGCTTTAGTGACGGTTTTATCCGTCACTAAAGACCCCTTATTTATTATTTTAAAGATGTAATGACCAATTTGCTCCCACTCCTTGCAACTATAAAGGGAGACCCCCTCCACATGAAATTCTCATCCCTTCATTCTCTTCTCTACCTCTCCAAAGCTCAAGAGAAGCTTGTCCCACACCCGGGATGCTTCTCACGAGATAAAGTCCAAATTTTCGTCCCCCTTCGGAAGTGGATCCTGCGACGACGACGGCATGCTACTCCGTTCCCGGTCTTCTGCTTCGTCCTCCTTCGTCCAGGCGTCGTCCCGTCCGGATCGTCCTCCAAGCGACCGTCGAGGAGGATTTCTCTCTCCCTATTCTTTTTACTACTTTCTAGAGTAGTTCTGCTTGTGTTCCAAGCGATCGTCGAGGAGGACATTTCTCCTTCCATTCTTTTTATGCTTTCTAGAGTAAATTTATCGCTTTCTAGTGCAATTGTTTTATGCTTTGTAGTTGTAATGAATAGTCTCCTTAAAGATAAATTCTTTGTTTATTCTACATCTCATTTTGATTTCTGTGTGTAATATTCTATCTCTCTCTTACCCTCTCTCTCTTCTATTTATTGTAAATAATTAGATAGTTTTAAATTGAATTACTTCGTGACAAATAAAAAGAAACGCGTAGTTTTTAAATCAAACGTCCGCCTCCCTGTGTTCGACCTGGAATTTCAATTTCGGTATAAATTTTATTTGTTGAACACGTGTTCTTCGCTTTCAAACTACAAGGACAGGTTTTCCAAAACCAAACACGTTAGCGTAGCAATTCGAGCGTTCAACATTTTGGCACTGTTGCCGGGGAGGCGACGATCTTTGATTTCTCTTCGCATTTTGTAACTTACAAATCATTTACCTCACTTTTCTCCTTTCTTATTGTAATTGTAGGTACTCTTTTGAGACAGGCAAAAGCGGTAGATCGGAGAAAAGTGCTGTGGAATGTTTTGTGAGTTATCCCCCACCTCCCACCCATTAGATTTCATTCCACAACATAATAATTCAAACATCAATCAACTTAGGTGTTTTTATAAACTTTAAGGTTAGATTGTTTGTTGCTTGACACCCATACTCACCCCAACCCCCACATTAAAAAAAGAAAAATAAAAAAAAAATCTTACAGAGGTACACAACCTCATCTGATTTTTTAACTCAACCAGTAAACCGATCTTAGGAGCCGGTACACACATTCAAACACATAATTGAGTAGAAATCAGATTAGGTAATCATTTGTGTGCCTAATTAAGTGGTGCATCAGGCCAATTGTTTGAGTTGATTGGGCCGCACCACTTCAAATAAAATCAACTCATCAAGTAGCTGCCAATTAGGTTCAACTTTTAGGGATTTACCAGGCACTTCACATTCTTTTTAAGCTTCAAAGGAAAACATTTTCACCCATGCTTTCAAAACCTGGTGTGCCAATAAAACTTGTTTGAAAACACCTAAAGTTGAATCCTAAAAGCTACTAAGCAAGATTTGAACCTTAAAATTCACCACATCAAAAGCAATCTTGCTTGAAAATCACTGGTTATGCACGCACACACAAATCAATTAATCATTAAGGGCACAACCTATTTAAAAGGCCCATCACATTCGAAAGCACATTCAAACCTAGCCCTAAATAAAATAGAGTAGACGTTGGCCTTAAGGATTGGACTCGCTCTTCAGAACCCAGAACGAGATTATTTTCGATTAGTCTATTTCTACTGTTCAATCTGATGTCTAGCTAGGGAGCAGAATCAAACGATCACGGCTGGGGGGTACACTAGGAACCGGAGGCGCAAGCTGAAGGAAGAACCTTCTCCCTAGTCCCTCCTTCTAACTGGTTGGATTGAATAGACGGAAGTAGATCAAATCATTTCTTTATCTCAAGACGGGTTTTGGGAGTCTGTAGGTCAATAGGTTAACCCACTTAAGGACAGGTTTGATTGTTTATATTGCAGGGCGCCTTTCTTCCTCCCATTTCTCATGAATCTTTCCACATATTACATGCATTCCCACTCTTTCCCTCCTGTTTTGAATTATCCTCAACATGATGATTATCCCGACTCGTACTATAATCAACCATCAATTAGTTGGGATAATTTGGATTAGGGATACAGCTCTGAACCTCCGTGTTTAGGGTCTAACCCTGAACACTTTGATTCTGATTTCTATCCTTCTTAGAGCTACATCGATTATAGATCGTCTTCCTTTCATGAACAACCTAATACGATCTACAATCAAGAAGGATACACCGATCTTTACCCATCCTCTGATTACACTGCCTTTAGGTCATCACCACCTTGTGAACAATCTGAAATGACCTATTATCAGGAAGGGTATAACGAATCTCAATTCATTAATTCCCCTGCATTGAGCCCAAACTCGCCCAACCCTGAACCAACTCATTTGGTTCAGGTTAACCAGGTTCAAGATAAGGTTCTGGCTAACTTGAGGAATATCATACAATCTTTAGAAGTTCAGCCAACACCTTCCATTGAAAGATTGGAGCCCCTGATTCAGATGATTGATGATTGAAACAAGTCTTTGTTGGATTGGCTCCAGGATGTTAAGGATAAGAAATCGGGTGAGTTTCTACTTGGGAAATTAGCGAAATTGAGGATGAGATTCGTGGTTGCTTTGATTCAATCATGGGATGAACCCTCTTCAGGAAAGTCAATGACAGAACCCGCTCAGGCACCTGTTGGGAGGGACACGAGTTACGAGGCTGACCAGATTAAATTAAAGCAACCAATTAAGGATGATCTGATTTCTTCACCAAAGATCCCTGAGCCGGGTTATGAGGAAATGTATATCTCCTTGGAACAGAAAGTGACAAATGATTTTGGGACATACATTGATACGGATCTTGATTTCTTTGATGGTGAAGATTCAAGTTGCGAAGTCTCACGCAAGTTTTCTGAACATTATTTCTGTGAGACGATTGGGCCTGAGGAATCTGATAGATCATTTGATAGCCCAATAACTGAGGAAACTGATCTTATTAGGGCACACATTACGGATCTAGAATCGCATTTTCTGGAGGAATCAATTCAATGCCCTGATTATCAGTTACACCCCGTTGAGCTTATCGATAATTCTGTTTCTAAGATAATTAGACCTAAGTCAATTCTGATTCTACCACATCATTTAGACTTGGAGATTTCAGATGGGATGATTAATATACAAGAGGTCCAGGAATTTGATATGCTGAATGAGGAGGATAGGAGTCGAGAAGTTCTGATTTGGGAAGTTAATTTTGGAGGAAATGGAAGATTGAGTCGAAGGGTTCCTTTTAAGCTGAAACCATCAAAGCAGACCCTTACGACATTTGTTTCGAGGATGTCAAACCCAAGCCCACATTCAACGATTATCCTTTTAAGCTTAATTTCTCTATAACCCGACTTTTTGGTCTTGGGTTGTATCCTTACAAATTGCAGGCCCGACCTCGCTTGCATTCTGATTTTAGGTTTTGGATAATTTTTATCCAGAACCTAAGATATTCTCGATTATGGGGAATGGGTCTGCACCACAATCTGGTCCACATCTATGGACCTCTTTTGATAGGTCAGAGGATTCTTCTGTTTATTCTGATTCTGACCTGCACTTGTGAATTCTTCATTTCTTTTCTTTGTATAGTGTGCCTAGCTAAAGGCACTAAACACAGCACATATACAGTTTTTTTTTAGCTTTCATCTCGAAGCAGACCTGACATTTATGCAATTCAGGTGCTTTCTATGCTTTTCCACTCTGTTTTATGTCTTTTTAATACAATGAGGACATTGCATTAGATAGGCATGGGGGGGTGGATATTCATCTCTGAATTCATTTGTCAGCTCCGTAAATTTGTTTTATTTTCTTTTATTAAAAGAAAATTTCAGAATTAGGAAAGAGAATTTGGGTTTAAGAAAATTTTCAATCCTAGGAAATGCTACATTATGATTTGAACACAAAGACCCTTCAGGTCTTTGGACTTAATCAGCCTGTGTATCCACTAAAATGTGGATTTATTTTTCGAGTTCTCGCCAACCTGAATTTTATTTTGATTGGAGTAAATAAGTTTGGGTGATAAGTACACGACTTACCAACCCGCCCTCTGATTTGAGGGAATTTTGAGTTTCTAGTATCTACACACTTCCTTTGCACTGACTCGTTGTTCGACGATTCTAACGGAAATTGGGTAGCTAATGAACCTTCTAGGGTGATATGGCTGGCAAGTTATCGTCGGTAACAGCCCATAGGTAGGTTATCCAGAGCCCAGTCACTGGACCTTTCTCTTTTTGCTACCTTTAGGTATATCTTAGACCAAGGAAGCCACCTGCTTAAAAAAAAAAAAAATCAAAAAGAAAAGGAGAAAAGAACAAAAAGAAATAAGCCACACTTCGCCACACGAGTATGGCTAGCAAGTTGTCGATGGTAACAGCTCATCGACCGGTTGTCCAGAACCTAGCTCAGTAAATGCACTAAAAATTCCCAATACACTTAGGAAGAAGCGGAGAAGTAGAATAAACTAAGGAGATATACACTGGATTTACCCATGTGTTGACCCCGTAAAAAAATAATAGGGGGAAAGCTATAGGTTGTAAAGATACACCTTTAGGCAGAATTCTTTTTGAGGTCACCTAGAAGCGTAGAAATCCGAAGTCTGTTTTAATTGCTGGTCAACGAGTCTATCACAATAACAATAAGATGCTTAAAGCTTAGAGTTCTCATCAAATCTTGGGTGAGTTGAATGGCCGTAGAAAGCCTCTCTTAAACCCTAAAATTTGAAAATAAAAAAAAATTAGAAAAAAAGAAAAAGAGAAAAAGAAATTTTTCTTTGAATAAGGCGAGGGCTTGAGGCGGTCTGCATTTTGGTTGATACTCGGGCGCTGTTGTGTCTTTGAAAGTTCAGTTCCTAAGTAGATAATTTCTTAATGATTGAAAATAACTTAGGCCCAAATAATCCAACCTAATTCTTTTATAAATAGCATATAGTTTTTGCTAGGGACTAGCAAAAGATAGGCAATGGGGTATGATGTAAATACATTTACACTACTTAAGATGTCTATTTATGCATGTTCTTAAGCATATGATTGCATTTCATGATATACATATTGCATAACATGCATCATCTTGCATTTAGAGTAGTTTGAATAAAATGAAGGTTAATTGTCTCCGTTTATGTGCTTGGATAGGGCAAACATTTTATCGGATCCTCGAATCGAAGATCCAACCATATGGATGTGATCAGGGCGACGATTGGAGTTCAACGACTCCAAGATCGCCCTAATTAGACATCCGTACCATCAGATAGTGACAGGGGAATCCTAGAAGATCAAGGGCTAGGATGGTGTAAATCCACACTTCAAATGACAAATCTGACCGCACGGATGAATTCAGATCAACGATCATAGCCCAACTACGCAAAAATCGAGTCAATCCGACATCTGTGGCACTACCTACAACATCTAGAAGATGGACGACCAAGATGGCGCCACGTGGCGCCATCTCGGCCGCCCAAACGGTCGCATACAATCTCTGAAGTCCCCGCATCCACTCCCTCTCCGCCGTTGGATCTCGATCCAACGGCTGTGGGCAGCCGCGCCTAAAAGCATCCGCTCTTCCATCCACGCCTCGTAGCGCAGCGGTCGAGGGCGCTATCGCGAGCAGAGGACGCATGTTCGAGCCGCAGTGGGGTGGCGAAGGGCGCGAGCGAGCAAGCATGGGCGTGCGCCAGATTTTGATCGGACAGTCGTCTGCGCTCAATAGCGATGACGCGCTATTGCACGCCCACGCCTCACGCGGCATCGTACGCGCTAGGCGGGCGCACAGCAGTGGGGTTAGGCAACGTGGGCGGGCATTGAAAAAGAGCGCAGCTGAGGCGTACTACACCCACGTTGGGGCTTTAGTGGTAGTTTTATCCGTCACTAAAGACCCCTCATTTATTATTTTAAAGATGTAATGACAAATTTGCCCCCATTCCTTGCAACTATAAAAGGAGACCCCCTCCACACTAAATTCTCATCCCTTCCTTCTCTTTCTACCTCTCCAAAGCTCAAGAGAAGCTTGTCCCACACCCGAGATGCTTCTGATAAATTCCAAATTTTCGTCCCCCTTCGGAAGTGGATCCCGCGACGACGACGGCGTGCTTCTCCGTTCCCGTTCTTCTGCTTCGTCCTCCTTCGTCCAGGCGTCGTCCCATCCGACTCGTCCTCCAAGCGACCGTTAAGGAGGATTTCTCTCTCCCTATTCTTTTTACTACTTTCTATTATAGATTTACTGCTTTCTAGAGTAGTTCTGCTCGTCTTCCAAGCGATCATCGAGGAGGACATTTCTCCCTCCATTCTTTTAATGCTTTCTAGAGTAAATTTATCGCTTTCTAGTGCAATTATTTTATGCTTTCTTGTTGTAATGAACAATCTCCTTAATGATAAATTCTCTGTTTATTCTACATCTCATTTTAATTTCTGTGTGTAATATTCGCTCTCTCTCTCTTACCCTCTCTCTCTCTTCTATTTATTGTAAATAATTAGATAGTTTTAAATTGAATTACTTCGTGACAAATAAAAAGAAATGCGTAGTTTTTAAATCAAACGTCCGCCTCCCTGTGTTCGACACGGAATTTCAATTTCGGTATAAATTTTATTTGTTGAACACGAGTTCTTCGCTTTCAGACTACAACGACAGATTTTCCAAAATCAAACATGTTAGCGTAGCAATTCGGGCGTTCAACAGTGCCTTTAATGAACTCTTTGAAATTAGTAAGTCTTTGAAAGTAGAAAATAAAAGCATGAAAATGAATTTTAGCTTTCTTAAAATTGAAAATGAAAGATTAGAGATTCAACGTAGGGATCTAGAAACTAGTTCTAGACCTAGGGTTAATAACTTGTTATCAAAAAATAAAGACCTAATCAATGAAAATAGTAAATTGATTGAGGAAAATACTAACTTAAAAATTGAAATCTCTAGTTCAAAAACAAAAATGCATGCTATAGAAGATGAACTTGCGTGTCGTAGGGAGAAATCGAATAAATTGATTAATAAGGTAGAAAATTTGCCTAGCCCTAAGATTGAGAAAGGATCTCCATCAAAGAGACCTGCTAATAGATCTGGATCCAAGCTAATTTGGATACCAAAAAATCAATTAGAATTTTGTTTTGTAGGTTTCAAGGGAGATTACAATACAAGAGATTGGACCTACAAGATGGAGAATGGTCTACTCAAGCTAGGTGGATGTTGACGCGCGAAACTCGATCATGTTTTAATAGTTATTGTGTCGTAGTATAGGTGATCAAGCGTCGTCAACAAATAAAAGTTTTTATTACTCGAAAACTGGAGTATCCGAGGTCGAACATAGGGAGCAAGCAGAATTTACTACTAATCTCAAATGTAATTGAACACTCTAATTTACTCAAAAGTTTAATTCAAATGCATTTAAAAAGTAATCCAGGCAAAAGAGTAAAATTGGACGTCTGATCACAAGATCAGACGTCTTAAAAGTATTTTCGTCCTTTGATTATTCTTCTTCTCTCTTCTGATTCTGATATTTTCTTTCTTTCTCTGCAGTCTCTCTTCTGCCTTCTTCTTCTTTGTATCAATGGGTCTTCTTCTTCTTCCTTAGTCTTCTTCTTTGGTTTCTGTCTTGGCCTCTCTTCTTCCTTCTCTTCTCTCTTCTGCGAAGGCTTCTTCTTCCTTGGCCTCTCTTCTCTTCTCTCTTCTTCTCTTTTTCCTTCGCCTCTTCCTGCACTTTTCACTGGCTTCCATCCTTCTTCATTTTTGCCTTCTACTTCCTTCTCTTCTTCCCTTTGCTAGCAGCGGCCAAGTGTTTGCTTCACTGCTTCCTTCCCTGCACAACCACAGCAAGGTACAACAAAACCTAACCCCTCTACCCACACTCGCGTGTCTCTCTCTCTCTGTAAACCACCCTCAGCAAGCTCAACCAGAGTCGGATTAACGGGTCGGATCGTGTGCCCGTGACCAGGCACACCAGTGTGTGGGTGATGCACGAGGTGTGCTCAGGGTCGAGTCGGATCGCGCCAGATCCGCGTGGTGAAATCGCGGATGAGGCGTCGTGAAATTGGTGAGGGACCTCACCCCAAGTGCTTTCGGAGGCGAAGGGAATATATGACAAAATCAATTTAAACCACACCAGCGCCTTGTAGGTTACCGTTGTGGGACTATTAGTCCTGGCCCTCTCTCGCGCATGCTCGCAGAACTCTCTCCGTCAATTACCAAGGCTGCGGACTTCGTTGCATTTCTTGTTGGGCCAGATATCTTCGCAATGCCTCCCCGAGTGAGCTGCACCTGGAGTCTAGCCGTCCTGAAGCTTGGAGCGAGCTTGGAGCTTCTTCGAGTCGCCGTCAATGGCGGCAGGGGCTTGAGAACTGTCAGACATGAAACGAGCCTCTCGGCTTAATCAGATCACCGAGGGACCTTCGCCTTGTCACGGCGAAGGTGAAGGGCAAGGTGGCAGGCCGCGGGGCGGCCTAGGCATGCGTGCCTAGGTCGCCCTGTGGCCGGATGGATGGGTGAGTTCGGGGGACCGTTGGGTAGGCGTAGCGGGTCTATAGACAGGTGGAGGATACTCAGTGAGGTGAGGCGGAGGTTATGTGATGGTTGGCGAGGCGTGTGGGGCTGCGGAGCGATGGGAGCGCCTCACCGGAGGGTGGCTGGAGATGAGGAAGGTGACGGTGGACGGCGGCGGTCGAGGGGTCGATTGAGTGAAATATAGTGAGGAAATGAAAGAGGGGATAGAGGGGAATGATTTTAACCTACTTAAAGGGACGAAAGGGGTGGAGAGGTGGACGGCCATATTGACTGTCGCCGGAGAAGAAGATGTCCAGTGGGGGAGGACGACGGCGATGACAGGGCTGAGGCGACGTGCGAGGGTGTTGCGCGACGCGGAGGAGAATCAGGAAGATGGCTCTGTCACTGGTTTTGTGGCAGAGCGAAGAGGAAGGGAAGGGGGGCTCGCCGGAGCTCGTTGGACCCTTGGCCGGAGAAGGAGAAGAATTTAAGGTGGAAGTTCGGTCAAGTCAAGCTGAAATTGAGCGGCCGGGTTTGGGGGTTCTTTTATAGGCACAGGCCATGTGTTCAGAGCTTGGAGGGCACACCTTTGTCTCCGACGGCTCGCCGGAGAAGGAAAGTGGGTGGATACCTAAATCCCTCGTGCATTCGCACAAGAGATTGGGATCAAATCAGGGATCATGACTGGCCTCAGATGGAAGAGAATTCCTTAGAGAATCTCCCTTCCATTTCTGGGAGGGGATCTCTGAGAAATCAGAGAGTATTCCCTCTCTAATCCTCGCCAGAGAAGGATTCTGCCCCAATAATGGCAGAAGGACCTGATTGCAAAGGTGGCGAGGAAGTTAGGGGGCTCTCTGCGATGATTTTCAAAAGTTAGGGACCAAAATGTGATTTGGGTGTACTAAATTGCAAAGTAGGTCAAGATGACCTACCCTTAGGTCCAAATTTTGGTACAAACCTAATTTGGACCTAAGGAATCCAATAGTGAAGTTGGTTTTAGGTTTGACCACGTTTGACTGAACATTTTGCATAAAAACCCAAATTAGGTCAATTAATGAGCTAGGACCCTAATCTAGGTCAAACTGGGTTCACAAGGCCAAATTGAGTGTTATAGACCCTAGGGGATATTTTTCCATGATTTTTAGAGGGTTTACTTGATTTTTTTCCTCACCAGAACCTTGTTGATTTAAGCAGGTCTGTTTTAGGGTTACCAAATGTCATTTAATTCCTAGATTGCACATGAACCCATTTCTGATTGATTCAACCCACTTTTTATTTCATTTAGACCATTTGACTAATGTTTTGTCTCTGAGAAATCCCATTTATGTACTGCAATGGTAAAATTACAGTTTTAACCTTTATCTCATGTTTTCTTCCCAGAATACTTATTCCTTCATTTAAGCCTTCTACTAGGTTATGTAGGAGCTTTTATTCTCTTTATTGGGTCAAAATGAGCTAGTTATGGCTCATGATGAGGCTCTCATTAGTGGACCAAGATCAAGACCAAGGAAGAAGACCAGAAGATCTACGAGGAGACCGACGAGACGACAAACAACTGACCAAGCCATTGCACGTTGACCGCCAGATTGGAGACCGACGCCGATGCTCGGACCTCCAAGCTACGGATGGGAGCCCCATCATGTTTGGCATCCACCACCATTTGGGCCATTCTATTGGCCATGGTAGGTGAGGTAACCCTTAACCCTATCTTTTTATCATTAGCATATAGATAGGGGGAGTTAAAATTGATGAGCTAATTGTCCATCTTTAAAGGAGAGTTGTTAACATAGCTATATTTCCTTTAGAAAGGGGGAGATAATCATATAGCTATCTTGTTGCTTGAAAATGGGGGAGAACATTATTCTTGTTAAAAGAAATTTAACTCAAAACAAGAAGAGCATATTTTAAGGGTGAGTTTAGGAGAATTAAAATTGATAAAACCTTTTTGATAATGTCGAAAAGGGGGAGATTATTATGGATTATTAATTATAGTCTTGTCATCATCAAGAAAGGGGAGATTGTTGGTACTAGAGCACCACGATCATTTATTTTGATGATAACAAAACACTTGTATTTGACATTTGCATTTGGAGCCTTAGATTTCGGGTTATTTGGAAATGTATGCAAGTTCATAGGAGGTGTTTGAGCTCACATCCATGACGGATTGGAGGAGCTTGACAAGGGAGAAAAGGCTTCGCGAGGAGCGAAAGCTTGAAGAAGGAAGCTTAATGAAGAATATGATAAATTTCCTTTCATATTGTTCATTATATTATCTTTGTTTCTTTGCTCTTTATTTTCTGTCATAGAATACTTGTTAAAGAGCCTCAAAGTACCCTTAAAGTAGTCCTATGAACACTTACACAACCCTAGGATACTTAGGTTTTCACTAGAGAACCTAGAAAACCAAAATAGGATTCAGAGAGCCTGATCAGACGTCCAATCTGGAAATCAGACATCTGATCTTGACTTTTAAGACGTCTGACTGTTGATTCAAACGCCCAATAACTTAGGCTGGACTTAGTAGGTTCTGTCAGTTGAAATCAAATGTCCAGTCCTTAGTCTAGATGTCCTAGAAGACGTCTGATGATTGTGCCAGATGTGTAATTAGTGGACGGTTGGCTTCACAAGTAGTTCTTTGAGGATTAACGTTAATATGACCTTTAGGCTTCTATCAGACGTTCGTAGAGGATACCAGACGTCTGATATATTACCGTTGAGCCTCGATTGAGCCAAAATCACCTTTGGCAGATATTCTAGCCGTTTAAGCTCTTGGGAATCCATTTCTACACTTAATTAGGTTTCCAGACATCCAGAACTAGTGCCAGACGTCCTATATGTCATCTGATTAATTCACACTAGAACCCTTCTTAGGTCTGAACCAAGTCATGAAGGAAACCTGCCTAAAATCAGACGTCTGATTTAGTGTCCAGGCATCTTAAGTGTATCTTCTAGACGTTTGATATTTTTACCAGACGTCTAATGACCCTGTCAGAATCATTAATGATTTTGATTGCATCTTGTTTTGCCTTAGGATGATCCCCAATAGCTACCTAAGGCTTCTAAGGCCTTCCAAAGCCTTCCTAGGCCCTCTATAAATAGAGGAGTATCCTTGCCTTACATAGATACACCCAAGCAACACATTTCCACATCTCTTGTGTCTTAAAGAAGACAAAGATCATCTAAAAGTGCTGCTGCTCTCCAAACCCTTGTCCACACTCTTGAGAGCTTCACCTTCGCTGCACTCCTGCTCTCCCTCTACGATTATGAGAGCGACGAAGTGCTGCTGCGTGGTTCATGCACCTGCATCGTCACACCGATGCACTTCCACCAAAGGGAAGTTTCTAAATTCATAGAGATGATCCCAGTTTTTCTGATCCTTCCTTCTCTCCATCCTTGCCTTATTAGG
Source organism: Thalassia testudinum (assembly GCA_037157565.1). Taxonomy (NCBI): domain Eukaryota; kingdom Viridiplantae; phylum Streptophyta; class Magnoliopsida; order Alismatales; family Hydrocharitaceae; genus Thalassia; species Thalassia testudinum. The sequence goes on along the minus strand of JAZHRO010000022.1, from coordinate 32,186,565 downwards.
ATGCATATGCAATACAAGAGAATGCTAGGTCCAACCCGTATTCCAACACTTATAACTCGGGTTGGAGGAACCACCCTAAATTCTCCTGGAAAAGTCATGGGCAACAAACCCAAACACAACCCAGCAACTATGCATCTCAAAGACCTATGGGTCAGGGTCAAGTATACACCCAGTTGCCCCCAAGATTGGTTAGTCAGCCACCTTGGAATGCCCAACAATTTGTAGGGCAGGCTGATTTAAACTGGTAGATGGTGGAAATGCAAGGGTCCATGCTTCAGCTTATGCAGCAAATGAAAACATCATTCGACAACTTACAATCCGGGTTTATTGCTAATACCTGACAACTTGTATTTCTACCATCCCAACCCATACCCAACCCGCGTAATGTGCAAAATCAGGGTAATAGAGCCCAAGGGTACGGAAATCAAAGGGACCTACACGCACATGCTTAGGTGGTTGAGCAGGGCCCTCTTCTTCTTCTGGATACATGACCAATCAAGGCCCTCCAATCTTCACTAACCCACCTCAAGACCTGAACCCATATGCCTCTACAAACTCCATCACCTGGAGAAGTGGAAAGCAGACCCAGGACCCTGAATTACCTTCTAGAAGCCAAAACCCTGGGGAGCTTGAGAGAGAAAAGGAGGAGATTGAAGAAGACAATAAGGCCTAGGGATCAAAAATTGAAGATACCACCCACATCCCGTTCCATGAAGCCTTATTGGAAACTAGGAAGAAGAAAACCTTAGATAGCAACGAGGAGCTCTTGAATTTATTCAAGAGTGTAGAGATCAATATTCCTCTCCTCGATGCTATTAAGCATATCCCAAGTTATGCTAAATTTCTAAAAGAACTTGGTACCCAAAAGCATAAGCCGAGAGAACCCACTCCGAGGAAGGTGATTCTCTCTGAGCAGGCAAGTTCTGTTATCTTGCATCACCTTTCTTAAAAGAAGAAAGATCCAGGTGCCCCCTTGATTTCATGCGTTATTGGGGAATACACTTTCGATAGGGCATTGTTGGATCTAGGTGCATCCATGAACCTAATCTCGATCTCTCTTTATGAGAGGTTTGGGTTAGGAGAACTTAGGCTAACCTCAGTAACGTTACAATTAGCAGACCGTTTGGTCACCACATTGAAGAGCGTTATTGAGGATGTAATCGTCAAGATCAAGGACTTCTATTTTTCTGTAGATTTCCTGGTTCTTGACATGGATGTACCTAACGATTTAAGGAACACGCCCATCATTCTGGGGCACTCGTTCCTAGCTACCACCAAGGCCAACATAAATTGTGAGAGCGGTAGTATGGAAATTGCCTTTGGGGATAGGAAGCTAACTCTTGATATTTTCAAGGCGATAAAAGGATTTGAGGATAGTGAATTCATTGAGGAGCTCAAGGATCATGATTTTGAGACTTGTATGAGGATCAGAGCACTCGAGGACTCCTCCAACTTTAGCGAACCCAACCCACAACCCTCCGTGGCAGACCTGCCACATCTTGAAGAGGTTGTTGATTTTGTTCATTCCCAGCCTCTTCCACTGGATCGTCCTGATGAATCTTCGTCAGTGTCCTCCCTTCCTTCTACACTAAACCCACCTTAGCTAGAATTGAAACCATTGCCTAAAAATTTGAAATACGAGTTCTTAGGACCTAAGAATACGCTCCCTATGATTATTAGTGCTAATTTGACTAAGGAGCAAGAATTGAGGTTGATTAAGGTCCTTACGAACAATAAAGAGGCAATTGGTTGGACCATCCATGATCTTCGGGGGATCGAGCCATCTTACTGTAATCACTGTATTTTTATGGAAGATGGATCCCGCCCTTCTCGCGAATGCAAAGGAGACTAAACCCGAATATGCGAGAAGTGGTCAAGAAGGAGATAATCAAGTGACTTGATGCTAGAATTATATACCCAATCTCAGATAGTCCATGGGTTAGCCCCATTCAGATTGTACCCAAGAAGGTGGGAATAACTGTTACGACTAACGAGAAAGGGGAAACCTTCACCACTAGTTCAGCTTCTGCTTGGAGAGTTTGTATTGACTATAGAAAGCTGAACACAACCACCAAAAAGGATCACAACCCCTTGCCATTCATTGATCAAATCCTAGAAAGGTTAACTGGGCAAAAATACTTTTTCTTCCTGGACGGTTATTCAGGATATAACGAAGTCCCTATCCATCCCGAAGATCAGGAAAAGACAACTTTCACATGTCCCTACGAAACCTTTGCATTCCGTAGAATTCCGTTCGGGCTTTGCAATGCACCCGCAACTTTTCAAAGGTACATGCTGGCCATTTTTTCTGACATGGTGGTGTAGTTTCCCTATGGGAGGGGGTGAGATTTGCAGGAAATATAAAATGTGGAATTAAATAGACAATCTCACAAAAGATACAATCACGTAATGCGCAAGTAATTTTTAGGTGGAAACCCAACCCGGGTACTAACCACCACCTAAACCTCTCGATTTAGGACTTTCCGATAGAATGAGTCGATCAAATCCACTATACGAACTACTTAAATGAGGGTAGTTCAACCTCTTTACAACCACGCTACTTTATACGAGAGTAGCGTACCTCAAACCTCTTCTCTTCACGAGAAGGATTTTGTCCCTCGATGGAGACGGGAATTCGCAAAGCGAATACCCAACCAAAGATAATAAAAATACAACCTATAGAGCCACAAATTAAGCTTAAACCTAGCTACTAAAGGAGTTTAAAAACTTCCCTTTGGTGGAAGTGCGTCGGTGTGACAGTGCGAGTACATGAACCACACAGCAGCACTTCGTCACTCTTGTAATCGCGGAGGGAGAGTAGAAGTGTAGTGAAGGTGAAGCTCTCAAGAGTGTGGATAAGGATTTGGAGAGCAGCAACACTTCTAGATGATCTTCCTCTTCTTTTAGACACAAGAGATGTGGAAATGTGTTGCTTGGGAGTATCTATGCAAGGCAAGGGTACTCCTCTATTTATAAAGGGCCTAGGAAGGCTTTGGAAGGCCTTAGAAGCCTTAGGTAGCCGTTGGGGATCATCCCATGGCAAAACAAGCCGCAATCAGAATTCTAACAGGGTCATCAAACGTCGGGTAAAAACATCAGATGTCTGGAAGATACACTTAAGACATCTGGACACTAAATCAGACATCTGATTTTAGGCGGGTTTCCTTCCTGACTTGGTTTAGACCTAAATAGGGATCTAGTGTGAATTAATCAGATGACATATAGGACGTCTGGTGATGAGCCCATATTTGTTGGCTATTTAGGTATTTCAATGCCTAGATATTAAGTTATTTTTAACATTTATTTAGCATGCATTAGGATTTAAAAAGGTTAGTTTAGATTTTTAACTTGATTGCATAATTCATGCGTTGCATTCATAATTAAATGCATTTAGAATTGAGTTAGAATGGCATGCATTTGATTAGTTAACCACTTAGGTGCATTATATATAGTGTTTTGGATTTAACATAGAAGTTGAGGGTTTGCATATAAATAACCCCTCATTTCTTTTCTTTATTTTTTTTATTTCTTCTCCAACTGATGCATGTAGGAGTGACAATGCATAAGCGACAATCGTCGATCTTTGTTCCCCACGATCTTCGTCGCTTCACTTCCTCTTCAACCAATGCACGACCACCACCCGCCCATCCTCCTGTAGCATAAAATGAGCTTTCGCCCAAGAACTCAGCAGGCCACCACCCCCGACCCACCACTGTGCATGCAACGAGCACTCCATTCCACCACTGTAGGTCTCCTATCGTGTGCACAAGTTCACACCACCGCAAGCAAGTGGGGTAACAGACTGCTGCACCACCGTTGGCTTGTGCAGATTACCGTGAGCACCTCAACATGCACTACCACCATCACCAACACCAGCAACCACCACCATAACCACACACCAGCAGCCATCCACTCACGTTTAAGACGTCTGCGAATGTTCCTAGACATTTGACCTCCTAATAGTACCATCTCCATCTTCACTTCTTCCTCTTCATTTCTCAACCACCACCAACTTCATCACCGTGTGTCTGCCACTATTCATCTTCTTCTTTCTTCTTCTTCCTCTTTTTCTCTTCACCCCAAAAACAACCAACACACGCATCTCCTCGAGCGCAACAGCAACGAGCAGCCCCAACCAGCTTCTAGCATGCACGCCCTCACCTCCAGCGCGCCCCCCCGCTATGCTTCCGCCTGCCCTAGCAACTTCCCATGCGTAGCAACAGCACCCTCCAACTCCACACCGCGCCTTCCAGTAGCTCCCCCGCGCGTGCCTGCACTCCTCCAGCGGTGTCGTGCCCCCTCATTTCCAAGCTGCTACTCTAGCAGCAATAGAGGAGCCTCACCGGCTACTCCTCACCGCACCATCTTCATGCACCACCGACCTCCACCCACGTACGCCCATGCATGCCTACGCATCCTTAGCGTCCTCCACGCACGTGTGGCCCTTCAATAGCGTCGCGTCTCCACGCACAGAAGTAGCAGCAACAGCCACTGCCGCCACTCACCTTCATTTGCTCTGGCCGCCTCCTCTGGCCACCGTTGGCTGCGCTACCACCGTTGCCGAGTGGCCTTCAGCCCATTTGACCTCCAGTGAGCTTCACACCTCCAGCCGTAGTCTCCCCCATGCGCGACGAAGAAAGAGAAGCAATCCCTTGTTTCTCCCTCAATTAGTAATTACATCTTTTGCCATTGTGAGATTTTGTTAGTATTTTATTGTGCCACATTGCATAATATATCCTTCATATGTGCAAAATTGCTATTTCAACATTAGTTCTTGTTGTTTACTTAATTTGAAAACGATTTTAACTCGATTTCTTGATGAAATTTATCATAAACATCTATTTTTAACCCGTACGAGTTTTAAAGAGGCCATTGCCTCCCTATGGATGTGACCTGTTCCTTTGTGAGTAGTTTATTTAATTAGTTTTGATTTGCGTTATTCTCCACTCTATTTCTAAACTGCAACGATCTTAATTTACATTTTTGAAAACTAAAATAACGCGGTCAAAAATGGCTCCGTTGCCAGGGAGGTAACGGGCTTGTTAATTTCTCATTTATCTATTTATTTGTTGACATTTTAGTTGAGGCACATTTTAATTTGATTATCTATTTGATGCGAGGTACTTGTATCCTGAGACGAGTTGATGCACCAGCCTCAGTGACACTGAGGTGGACCTTATTTTCACCGCTTGGAGGAGAGATCGAGCTTCGCATCTACAAGAAGGAGCTTGAACATTGGTGAACCTTATTGTCACCAACTGGGAGGACATCCGGAGTGATCATCTTCATCTCCGTCGATTTTTCAGTAGATAGAATTTAGGTTTTAGAACTTTACATTTCTTTATTTTTTTGCACATACATTTGGTTTGAGACCCTTATTCTGGGGTACATTTTTAGGGGTTTGTTCCTCGATTTTGTTTTATGCCCGTGTTGGATAATTTTTCGGAAGTCTGTTCCCATTTCTTTAGACTTAGGTTTTTCTTCTCTTTCATGGATTGATTTTATTTGTGCATAAGTAGGTAAAAAAAAAACACGAGCTGCCTGCTAGAAGCTTCCTACCCCTAGGATGAATCATTTAGGTGTGTATGAGTAGCCCCTAGATTTATTTTCTGTGTTGCGTGCATTCTTGCATCACTGATTGCTAGAAACAAGGTACGCATCCACTTACTTTGCATCCATATCTTGATCACACATTTGCCTTAATTTGGACTTAATTCCTAGACCACATAATTTGTCTTGAAACAATCTAACAAGTGGTCACATCAAATTTCTGAAAAGGACTAAGTAAAGGAGAAACACGGTAAAACCAAAGGGGTTGATTTGAGACATTGTGCTGCGATTCAAAAATTCAAACTCAAAATTTTACGGTGAATGCACACGTGCATAACTGTGCACTAAACACGCATTTAGACACTCCTAGGTTTTTGAGATGCTAAGAAAGAACTCTCTTACCATTGGATACCAAAGTGTTTGAAACTTAAGTTCAAAGGTTTTGTAACTCCAAGGAGGGGGATACCTTGTCACGGATTTTTGAGGGTAGTTTAGAAGCACCGTGAAAGCACAGCTTCAAAGGAAAGCTTAGGCCTACTTGCATCCCTCGATCTTCCGTCCTTGGAATACTTTACTATTTGAACTTTAGGGTAGAGCACCTAAGTTCCAATTAGGTCTTTATTAAGGCATTTCGTAGGTCAACAATAGGCATGTAATTGATTGGGCAATTTGTATTGTTACTTACAACTGGACTAAAATCTCAAAGGCCTTAATTGATTAAAGACATAAAAGTCCTTTTGAATTGTGTTTGTGGTGTATGCTTGGTAGGCGATCTCTAAGGAGACAACTTGTGTTTAATTCAGAACCTGAAAGAATCCTTAGGAGAGTCAACCAAGAGAGAAGAGAGATGGTTGAAGAAGAGATAGTGGAGAATCAATGATCATTGAGAGACTATTTTATCCCTATCAATCAACCTGGCCATACACTGAGAAGACATGGGGGGAATAATCCATATGAAATCAAGAGTAGTACCATATCTCTATTGCCCTCATTCTATGGTACTTCTAGGGAGGACCCCTACAAGCATCTGGGGGAATTCATCGAGGTCTATTCCACGGTGAGATTGCAGGGTGTTACTGATGATGCCCAAATGCGAACCCTCTTTCTTTTCTCCCTCAAGGATAAGGCGAAGCATTGGTATCACACTCTAGATGGTAGAGTGGACACTTAGGATGCCTTGAAGGGAGAGGTTTTGAAAAAATACTTCCCCATGAGCAAGACTAATCACTATAAGAGGGAAATCATAGGTTTGCTCAACAAAATGGAGAACAATTTCATGATGCATGGGAGCGTTTTAAAGATTTGTTACGGTTATGTCCCCATCATCAAGTGCCAAGATGGCAACTTGTAGAAAGGTTCTACACTGGATTAAATGACAAGCACAGGCAAACAGTGGATGGTGCCTGTGCAAGAACCTTTCTCACAAAAATCGAAGATGAGGCTTGGGAGCTTTTTGAGACCTTGAGTGAGAATTCTATCCACCTAAATTTTGCCTATTTGGATAGGAAACCCACTCTTATGCAACGAAAGATTGAGGCAAATGAGGCTAGGGATACCCAGAATTTGGCCTTCCAGATTCAATTGTTGAACCAAAATATGGAAAGGCTTATAACAAACCCTAGCCAACTCACGCCAAATGCCTCCGCTTCCCAAGCTACTGAATGCTCCATTTGCCAAGGAAATACGCACGCTATTGTGGATTGTCATTTGGCCTCCCAATTCCCTGACCTTGTACAGGCGGACCTGAATGTCGCCTAAGGGTTCCATCCCAGACCTCGTAATGACCCTTTTTCCAACACTTATAATGAGGGATGGAGGAACCACCCCAATTTTTCATGGAGACAAGGGAATACCTTTAATTCAGTGAATTACAGACCCCAACCCTTTCAGACTCAACAATTTAATCAATCTCCTATCCCTTCCCAACCACCCAAGACTTTTGAGATGGATGAGCTTAAGGCCATGTTGAAGGCCATGTAGGAGAATCAAAGCATGATCATCAAATCTCATGACAAGGCAATAAATGAAATGAAATCACAAATTGGACACCTTGTCGAGGCCATGAGCAAAAGGGAGACCGGGAAGCTTCCCAGTTCATCTGAGGAGAACCCTAAAGGGAAAGGGATTATCTTTAAGGAGCAAGCCCAGGCGATGACTATTCTAAGGAGCGGGAAAGAAATTTCTAAACCTGATGCTCCTATAGTCCCACCTTCAGAAAAACCATCCACCCCAACTTTCACCCCCACTGGAGAAGAGCAGCCCAACTCTTCTCTGCTTGAAACCACCTCACCGGAAGAGGTTGTCCCCATTCCCCCACTTACCCGACATGACAACCCTTCCACCCAGAGACTAAGAGTGCCCTTTCCAAAGCGCTTATCTGACTTTGGGCAAACTTCTGCTAGCTCATCTAAAGCCAAAGATAGGACAGACGAAATCATAGAGACATTCAAGCAAGTGCAGATTAACCTGCCTTTGTTTCAGGCTATCAAGCAAATTCCATCCTATGCCCTCTTTCTAAAAGACCTGTGCACGAAAAGCGGCAATCGAGGAAACAGGTCCAATCAAAAGTTGTCCTACCTGATTCTGTTAGCTTAATTATACAACATCGGACACCCTCGAAACTTAAGGACCCAGGAGCTTCATACATCTCAATGGTTGTTGGTGACCTACATATAGACGAGGCTCTGCTTGATCTCTGTGCGGGGGTAAACATCCTTCCGAGCTACATATATGAACAACTTGGAGGAGGCAATCTGAAGCCTTCCCCTATAATCCTCCAAGTTGCAGACCATTCTTTGAAGACACCACGGGGCCTACTGGAAGATGTCCTCGTGAGAGTGGAGGGTTTCTTCTTCCCCGTTAACTTTCTAGTACTGGACACTGACCCTACCAACAAACCAACCAAGCCCTCCATCATCTTGAGCCGCCCTTTTCTTGCGACTTCTAATGCTTCAATTAATTGTCACACTGGGGCATTAAAAATGGACTTTGGGAACAGGAAAATTCGACTTAATGTGTTTGATGCTTATAAACATGCTGGATTTGAGGATTGTTCCCAAGTTAAGGTGGTAGATGACTTGATTGAAGAGACAACTCCTACAGTTTTATGTGATGACCCCCTTCAACATGTCATGGTAAATGAGCATTCCCATCTCTTGGAGGAATGTGAAGGGGATGTACTAGAACTTGAGGGATTGCTTGGAGTTGCTATTGAGTCTCTCTCCCCATCATACCTGCCTAAGGTAGATCTGCTACCCGAGATGGGGACTTCTATTATGAAACCTTCAACCAAACAAGCCCCTGACCTTGAACTGAAACCCCTCCCAGACTCTCTCAAGTATGTATTCCTTAGGCTAAATGATACATTCCCTGTAATCATCTCATTTGCACTATCTAATGTGCAAAAGGGAGCCTTGCTAGACTGTTTATCAAGGAACAACGAAGCCATAGCTTGGACAATTGATGATATTAAGGGTATAGACTCCACTCTGCATGCATCATATTTATACTGATGAATCCATGAAACCATTTCGAGACATGCAGAGACGTCTTAACCCAACATGAGGGAGGTGGTTAAAAAGGAGATTTTGAAGCTGTTGGACACTGGGATCATTTATCCCATCGCAGATAGCAAATGGGTTAGTCCAATCCATGTGGTGCCAAAGAAGGCAGGCTTTATTGTAGAAACCAATGACTAGGGAGAACAAGTGGTGACCAGACCCTCAACTGGCAGGAGGGTCTGCATAGACTACTGCAAACTGAATACCGCTACCCAGAAGGATCACTTTCCCTTGCCCTTTATTGATCCTAGAGAGGTTGGCAGGGAACAAATATTTCTGCTTCTTAGATGGATATTCTGGGCATAACCAGGTTGCAGTCTTCCCTGACGACCAGGATAAGACAACTTTCACTAGTCCCTACGACACTCTTGTGTTCAGGCGTATGCCATTTGGATTATGTAATGCACCTGCAACCTTCTAGCGGTATATGATGTCCAAGAAAATGGACATGATTGACAAGTGTATCAAGGTTTTTATGGATGACATCTCCATTTACAGCTCGTCTTCCGACCAGTGTCTCCTGCACTTAGAGAATGTGTTGAAGAGATGTAAGGAGACTGGTTTAGTCCTTAGCTGGGAGAAAAGCCACTTCATGGCACAGAAAGGAACTATACTTGGGCATGTTGTGTCTGAGCGAGGCTTGGAAGTGGATAAAGCTAAGGTTGATTCTATTTCCAAACTTCCATTGCCCACTAATGTCAAACAGATTAGATTCTTTCTGGGCCATGCCAGCTTTTATAGGTGCTTTATTAAGAATTTCAATAAAATTTCTAGGCTACTTTGCAACCTGTTTGCGAAGGAATCTTCCTTCGATTTTGATTCAAAGTGTGCCGAGGCCTTTCACGCTCTGAAGGAGGCCTTGATCTTTGCACCTATTCTCTGAGCTCCTGATTGGACAATCCCATTTGAGTTGATGTGTGATGCTTTGGATTATGCAGTGGGAGCAGTCCTTGGACAAAGGGTTGAGGGAAGTCCACATGTGCTGCACCATGCTAGCAAGACTTTAACTGAACCACAGCAAAACTACACAGTCACTGAAAAGGAATTACTTGCTGTAGGTTTTGCTTTGGAAAAGTTCGGGTCTTATCTTCTTGGATCTAAGGTGGTCATTTTTATTGATCATGCGGCAGTGAAACATCTCATTGCCAAAAAGGATTCTAAGCCACATTTAATTAGGTGGATTCTACTCCTTCAAGAATTTGACTTGGAGATTCGTGAAAAGAAAGGAGTGGAAAATGTAGTAGCTGACCACCTGTCTCGCTTTCCACTTGATGACTATCCATCTAGAGACATCCGCGAGACATTTCCCGATGAAACCCTTATGGCGGTAACACCAACTTCACCCTGGTATGCTGATATCGTCAATTACTTGGTCATTGGAGAGACTGATATGGATTTAGAGCAAGCAGGTAAGGCACATTTACTAGAGTTGACTAAGCTTGAGGAGCTGAGGAATGATGCTTATAAAACCTCCCAAGCTTATAAAGAGAGAACTGAGGTCTTGCATGATAGGTATATCCTTAGAAAGAACTTTGAGCCTAACCAACATGTCTGGCTTTTCAATTCCAGACTTAAACTTTTTCCAGGAAAATTGAAATCACGTTGGGATGGGCCTTACATAATCACCAAAGTATTTTCGCATGGGGCTGTGGAGATCAAGAGCCCTTCCTCTTCTGCAACATTCTTTACCGTCAACGGCCAACGATTAAAGCCTTATGTTACTTTGGATGGCCATCTAGTTGACGAGGTCACTCTCGAGGAAACTTAGCTCCTTTCATTCTCTGCCTCAGGTAACATCTTCCCTTGGCCATTTTACTTTCAATGAGGACATTATTTGAACCAGGCATGGGGGGATAGAACCTGAGGCATCTGTTTATAGAATGTATTCATAGTGCATTCATGCATTCATATTGCATTCAAGAAAAAAAGGGGGGAGGGGGGGTTTAATTTGTGGAGCTTAATTGGTTAGTCCCAACAATCTCTTTAGATGAGTTACCTAAAGTTCTGGGTTGGAACGAATGATGAGATAAGACCTTAAATGTCTTGTTTCAGGAGATAAGGAAGAGATACTAGTCTTAGACCCTTAGGGCTGGGTTGGCTTAAAAATCTAAGCATTTGTTAAGATATAGATTTTGCCTTGAGCAAACGAGGTATTTGAGAAGCTGATGTATTAAGTCAAGGGCTTAAGAAGTAAAATAACTTCTCTGTTTATTCCTTTGTTTAGAGATCTTTGAAACCGAAGTGTCTTTTTCACTTACACGAACTTAAAACTGGGGCAACCATGTGAGAGCTTACCGTGGGTTCTGTCAGAATCAGGGTTGGGGACTCTAAATTAAAGCACCTTAACTTATATTCAAACTTAATAGAGATCCCTGTGGGGTATGGCTGGCATGTCACATGTAGTAACCACTTGGTGTGGGATGTCCAGAGCCCAACCTTGCACCCTGAGTCTTCCTAGATTTTACTTAGGTGAAGCATTTAGAAAGGACAAAGGAGAGCCACTCACAAAAAAAAAAATGAAATGAAGAAAAAGAAAAAGATGAGGAGGGAAATAACATGTCATTTCGCATAGGTGTCATTAAAAATAAATGGTATCTTGTTATATATGGGTACTAGAATTAAAAAAAAAAAGAAGAAGAAGAAGAAATAGCTGAGGATATATACACTGGGTTCGCTTTTGTATTGACCTCAAAATAAAAAAGAGTGAGGAGAAAGCTGCCAAGTCTAAGTATGGTTGAACCTAGGTAGGTTTAGTTAGATGAAGGGCAAGTCTGGTCTTGGGAATGTATGGGAAGAACAAATGTGGATGCCCATTAATCAAATTATACACTGAGCACTGACACTTTAACCTCTGGGATTTACAAACTACAGGATAAACTAGGAAGTTTAAGAAACCATTGCCTGAGACTAAACTTGAAGCAAATCAAGTCTGAATTTTGACTAATACTTAGATACCTTAAGGTCTGAGGTTAGTATTTCAACAAATCTCTAGAGGCTAGATATAATAAGGCATCCTAAGGGTTAATTCTAGCCTAGAACTTAAGAATTCTTCATAAATGTTGCTAGGGACTAGCAAAAACTAGGCATGAGAGCATTTGATGAGCCCATATTTGTGGGCTATTTAGGTATTTTAATGCCTAGATATTAAGATATTTTTAACATTTATTTAGCATACATTAGGATGTAAATAGATCAGTTTAGATTTTGGACTTGATTGCATAATTCATGCATTACATTCATAATTAAATGCATTTAGAATTGAGTTAGAATGGCATACATTTGATTAGTTAACCACTTAGGTGCATTATATATAGTGTTATGGATTTAACACAGAAGTTAAGGGTTTGCATATAAATAACCCCTCATTTCTTTCCTTTATTTTGTTTATTTCTTCCCCAACGGATGCATGCAGGAGCGACAATGCACAAGTGACAATCGTGGATCTCTGTTCCCCACGATCTTCGTCACTTCATTTCCTCTTCAACCAATGCACGACCATCGCCCGTGCATCCTCCTGTAGCATAAAATGAGCTTTCACCCAAGAGCTCCGTAGGCCACCAACCCCGACCCACCACTGTGCGTGCGACAAGCACTCCATTCCACCAGTGTGGGTCTCCTGCCATGTGCACAAGTCCACACCACTGCAGGAAAGCAGGGTGACAGACTGCTGCGCTACCATTGGCTTGTGCAGATTACCGTGAGCACCTCAGCGTGCACTACCACCATCACCAACACCAGCAACCTCCGCCATAACTACACACCAGCAGCCATCCACACACGTTTAAGACATCTGCGAATGTTCCCAGACATCTGACCTCTTAACAGTACCACCTCCATCTTCACTTCTCCCTCTTCGTTTCTCAACCACCACCAACTTCATCACCGTGTGTCTGCCACTATTCATCTTCTTCTTCTTTCTTCTTCTTCCTCTGTTTCTCTTCACCTCAAAAATAGCCAACGCCTCGCCTCTCCATGCGTGCAGCAGCATCGAGCAGCCCCGGCCAGCCTCCAGTGCACGCTCCCTCGTTGTGCCTCCTCGCCTCCAGCGCGTGCCCCCTTGCTGTGCTTCCGCCTACCCGAGCAACCTCCCACGTGCAGCAGCAGCACCCTCCAACTCCACGCCGCGCCTTCCAGCAGCTCCCCTGCGTGCGCCCGTGCTCCTCCAGCAGTGCCGCACCCCCTTATTTCCAAGCTGCTACTCTACCAGCAACAGAGGAACCTCACCAGCTACTCCTCACCGCACCATCTCCGTGCACCACTGACCTCTACCGGTGCGCGCCCGTGCATGCCCACGTGTGCGGCCCTTCTGCAGCGCCGCGCCTCCACGCATAGAAGCAGCAGCAACAGCCACGCCGCCACTCACCTTCATTTGCTCTGGCCGTCGCCTCCGGCCACCATTGGCCGCGCTACCACTGTCGCCGAGTAGCCCTCGACCCACTCGACCTTCGATGAGCTTCACGCCTCCAACCGTGGTCTCCCCCATGCACGACGAAGAAAGAGAAGCAATCCCCTGTTTCTCCCTCAATTAGTAATAACATCTTTTGCCATTGTGAGATTTTATTAGTATTTTATTGTGCCACATTGCAAAATATATCCTTCAGATGTGCAAAATTGCTATTTCAGCATTAGTTCTTGTTGTTTACTTAATCCAAAAATGATTTTGACTCGATTTCTTGACGAAATTTATCGTGAACATTTATTTTTAACCTGTATGAGTTTTAAATAGGCCATTGCATTCCTATGGATACGACCCACTCCTTTGTGAGTGGTTTAGGTAATTAGTTTTGATTTGTGTTATTTGCCACTTGATTTCTAAACTGCAACGATCTTGATTTACATTTTTGAAAACTAAAATAATGTGGTCAGACCTAAATCAGACATTTGATTTTAGGTGGGTTTCCTTCCTGACTTGGTTCAGACCTAAATAGGGTTCTAGTGTGAATTAATCAGATGACATATAGGATGTCTAGAACTAGGTCTAGACATTTGGAAACCTAATTAAGTGTAGGAATGGATTCCCAAGAGCTCAAATGGCTAGAATATCTATCAAAGGTGATTTTGGCTCAATCAAGGCTCAATGGTCACATATTAGACGTCTGGTGTCCTCTACGAATGTTAGATAGAAGCCTCAAGGTCATATTAACATTAATCCTCAAAGAAATGCTTGTGAAGCCAATGGTCCACTAATTGGACGTCTGGCACAATCATCAGATGTCCTCTAAGATGTCCGAACTAAGGGCTGGACATCTGATTTCAACAGACAGAACCTACTAAGTCCAACCTAAGTTATTGAACATCTGAATCAATAGTCAAACATCTTAAAAGTCAAGATCAGACGTCTGATTCCCAGATTGGACGTCTGATCAGGTTGTCTGAACCCTATTTTGATTTTCTAAGTTCTCTACTAAAAACCTAAGAATCCTAGGGTTGTGCAAGTGTTTCTAGGACTACTTTAAGGGCACTTTGAGGCTTTTTAACAAGTATTCTAAGACAGAAAATAAAGAGCAAAGAAACAAAGATAATATAATGAACAATATGAAAGGAAATCTATCCTATTCTTTATTAAGCTTCCTTCTTCAAGCTTTCGCTCCTCGCGAAGCTCCTTCTTCGTCAAGCTCCTCCAATCTACCATGGATGCGAGCTCGAACATCTCCTACGAACTTGTATACATTTGCAATAACCTAAAATCTAAGAGTCCAAATGCAAATGTCAAATACAGGTATTTTGTTATCATCAAAATAAACGATTGTGGTGCTCTAACACCAACAGGTGGGAGACTGTCTTGAGGTTTTCATGGATGATTTCTCTGTTTTCGGAGATTCTTTCGAGTCTTACCTAGCTAACTCGGAATTGATCCTCCAGAGATGCACCAAGACACGATTAGTCCTTAGCTAGGAAAAGAGCCACTTTATGACTTGAGAAGGTATTGTCCTGGGTTATGTGGTCTCCAATCGGGGAATTGAGGTTGACAAGGATAAGGTGGATGCCATCTCTAGACTTCCTCCACCCACATTAGTAAAATAGATCTACTCCTTCCTTGGACATGTGGGTTTTTATAGAAGATTCATCAGGGACTTCTCGGAGGTTGCTAGACCCTTGAGTAACCTTCTGGCCAAAGACACGCCGTTCAAGTTTGTTGAATCATGCCGTAAGGCATTTGATTTATTAAAAACGGCAGTCACCTGTACCCCAGTGTTGCAACCACCGATCTGGACAGTCCCATTTGAGATAATGGCTGACGCATCTGATTATGTCATTGGGGTTGTCTTGGGCCAGAAAATAGAAAAAAAGCCCTCTGTAATCTACTACGCTAGCATGACTCTGGATGAGGCCTAAAGAAACTACACCATTACTGAAAAAGAGTTGCTACTTGTAGTTTTCACTTAAAAAAAATTCAGGGCTTATCTTTTAGGTTCTCATGTAATCATTTATATCGACCACTCGGCCTTGAAACATCTCTTGGCCAAAAAGGATGCTAAGCCCTGGCTAATTCATTAGATTCTGTTACTTCAAGAATTTGATCTTAAAATCAGGGATAAAGCCGGGGCATAAAATGTAGTGGCGGATCACCTATTGACAATCCTAATTGATTCTCCTCATCTAGATATCCATATCTCTAAAACTTTTCTGGATGAGACTATCCTTACAGTCTCGGTTATCCGAACCCCTTGGTTTGTGGATATTCTCAACTATTTGGCCGTTGGTCAAATCCCCCAGGATTTGACCAAAAAACAATGGGACAGACTTATGTTCGAGACCAAATATTATTTTTGGGCTGATTGATGAGTCCATTTTAATGGACTAATATTACGCCTAAGTAACTTTAATTTTATCTTTTAGGTTTGCTAATAACTACATTAAGTTATAGAACATTTGCATGCATCATGATTTAGGTTTACATCCATTCTATAACTTAATATGTAATGATTTTGTTGTTTTTATGTGCAGGAATGATATTTAGAAAGAACAAGGGTTGGGGAGTAAATTTCCCCAACAAACAACCGACGGCATTGTTCCCCATCCTCCGGCCACCCTCAACAGCCACCGGCCTCAATAACGCCTCCCCAACAATCTCCTGCCAAAATTAGAAAAGGGATTTGAAAATCCCTTAATTGGTGCATGCGGGGAGAGAGAGGAGTTAAAGAGAGGAGGCAAAGAAAGGACCAGCATCACCATCTTCCCCCTTGCGGGGAACTACCCCAGCGTGCACTGTGAACCAGGATCTGCATCTTACCCGCACAAGCGCGCGCCCATCTCCAGCTGCATCCTCCTTTCAGTGCTTCCTCCTTCCAGCACCCCTACTGCAGGCACGCCTCCAGCACCCCCGCAGGCATCTTCACCATTGCAGGCCCCTCTCCAGCGCCAGCAAGGCACGCCCCTCTCCAACAGGTGCGTCCTCGTCCACTGGCGCCCGCTCATGCACCCGCACAGCACCTCCCTTCCGCAAGCGCGCCCTTCTCTAGCGCCCGCCTTCATAACCTCATGCCAGCCACACCCTCCAACCAGCTAGTAGGCGCACACCCTTCTGCAGACCTGCCTCGCTCCATCCTGCACTCCCTCTAGCCGCGACTGAAGGCGCTGCGCGTCTTCACCCTGCCAGGCCGCGCCCGTAGGTGCTTCAGAGCTACAGCACCACCCACATGCGCGCGCCCTACGCGCTCTGTAGAGCGCCCGCACGCTAGCGCCTTCAACCCTCTGCACCGCACTGCCCTCACCACCTTGCGCACCTGCACAGCACCTCTCTGCAGCCTGTAAGCACTGCCCAGGCGCCCGCAGGCGCTGCTCCGCACCTCCACCCGCGGCCGTAGGCACGCCAGCCTTCAACCTCCAGCCGCTCCCGCAAGCGGTGCGCACCCTCACGATTGCTACACCTTCCTTCCTGCAGTGCGTCCTCCTCTCCGCAGCACATCCACCTCGCCGCAGCGCCTCCACATCAGAGACAGCAGCGCCTTCTTTGGTGTTCTTCTCCTCCGCCGGCCGCCACCTCCGACCATCTCCGTCGACATCGCAACCTCCATCGGATCGGCCCCATCTTCGCCAACCTCCCTTGCATGTGAAAGACCCGCTGGTGCTCTCTGTCTCTCTCGCGAGGAGGAGAGAGAACAAATGCTCTGTTTTAAGGGAGATTAAAAATTACATTTACTACCATTGCCACCAGAATTTGATTTTTGATTTATTATAATTTTATTGTGGTAGAATTGCACGTGCACACTAACGCTTTCTGATGATTGCATGTTATTGATATTCACCTGTTTTAAGATTGATTTTGGGATCAACACGTGCACTGATTCTCTCTAGTATATGACAATTGAAAAATTACACAAAATCATCATATATTTATTGAAGATTTCAGTGAGGGAAAACTGCACCTATACCCTTATATTTTTAAGTTATTGTGAATCTACTTTCCATCGCATTTTATGTTAGATTTGAATAGGGATTTCGCACTTAACCAAAAGAATATAAAATAATCGAGAGGTTATTGCATAATTGCCTCCCTGTGGACACGACCCGCTCTTCTGTGAGTGGTTATTTTTATCGTTGATTAGTCAAATTTTTCACCACTTAAATACTACAACGCAAAGTAGAAAGTCGACTCACCAAATTGTATTTGATGAGTCCATTTTAATGGACTAATATTACGCCTAAGTAACTTTAATTGTATCTTTTAGGTTTGCTAATAACTACATTAAGTTATAGAATATTTGCATGCATCATGATTTAGGTTTACATCCATTCTATAACTTAATATGTAATGATTTTGTTGTTTTTATGTGCAGGAATGATATTTAGAAAGAACAAGGGTGGGGGAGTAAATTTCCCCAACAAACAACCGACGGCATTGTTCCCCATCCTCCAACTACCCTCAATAGTCGCCGGCCTCAATAACGCCTCCCCAACAATCTCCTGCCAAAATTAGAAAAGGGATTTGAAAATCCCTTAATTGGCGCACGCAGGGAGAGAGAGGAGTTAAAGAGGAGGCGAAGAAAGGACCAGAATCGCCATCTTCCCCCTTGCGGGGAACTACCCCAGTGTGCACTGTGGACCAGGATCTGCATCTTACCCGCGCAGGCGTGCGCCCTACTCCTTCTCTGCACGCCCATCTCCAGCCACATCCTCCTTTCAGCGCTTCCTCCTTCTAGCGCCCCTACTGCAGGCGCACCTCCAGCACCCCCGTAGGCATCTTCACCATTGCAGGCCCCTCTCTAGCGCCAGCAGGGTGCGCCCCTCTCCAGCAGGTGCGTCCTCGTCCACTGGCGCCCGCTCATGCACCCGCACAGCACCTCCCTTCCGCAAGCGCGCCCTTCTCCAACGCCCGCCTTCACAACCTCACGCCAACCGCACCCTCCAACTAGCCAGTAGGCACGCACCCCTCTGTAGACCTACCTCGCTACATCCCGCGCTCCCTCCAGCCCGCCTGAAGGTGCTACGCGTCTTCACCCTGCCAAGCCACGCCCACAGGTGCTTCACAGCCGCAGCACCACCCGCAGGCATGTGCCCTACGCGCTTTGCAGAGCGCCCGTACGCCAGCGCCTTCAGCCTCTGCATCGCACTGCCCTCACCACCTTGCGCACCGGCACAACGCCTCTCCGCAGCCTGCAAGCACTGCACAGTGCCTCTCCGCAGCTTGCAAGCACCGCCCTCGCCCCTGTAGGCGCCCGCAGGTGCTGCTCCGCACCACCACCCACTCCCGCAGGCACGCCTGCCTTCACCCTCCAGCCACGCCCGCAGGCGCTGCGCGCCTTCACCACTGCCACGCCCTCCTTCCTGCGGCGCGTCCTCCTCTCCGCAGTACATCCACCTCGCCGCAGTGCCTCCACATCAGAGACAGCAGCACCATCTCCGGCGTTCTTCTCCTCAGTCGGTCAGCCACCTCCGGCCATCTCCGTCAACGCTGCAACCTCCATCAGATCGGCCTCGTCTTCGCCAACCTCCCTCGCGTGTGAAAGACCCGCCGGTGCTCTCTCTCTCTCGCTTGCGAGGAGGAGAGAGAGCAAATGCTCTGTTTTGAGGGAGATTGAAAATTAAATTTACTGCCATTGCCACCAGAATTTGATTTTTGATTTATTATTATTTTATTGTGGCAGAATTGCCCATGCACACTAACTCTTTCTGATGATTGCATGTTATTGATATTCACCTGTTTTAAGATTGATTTTGGGATCAACACGTGCACCAATTCTCTCTAGTATATGACAATTGAAAAATTACACAAAATCATCATATATTTATTGAGGATTTCAGTGAGGGAAAACTGCACCTATACCCTTATCTTTTTAAGTTATTGTGAATCTACTTTCCATCGCATTTTATGTCAAATTTGAATAGGGATTTTGCACTTAACCGAAAGAATATAAAATAATTGAGAGTTTATTGCATAATTGCCTCCTTGTGGACACGACCCACTCTTCTGTGAGTGGTTATTTTTATTGTTGATTAGTCGATTTTTCCACCACTTAAATACTACAACGCAAAGTGGAAAGTCGACTCGTCAAATTGGCACCGTTGCCGAGGACGCAACAGATGCAATAGATTCACGTTATTATTTTTTGAATATTATGAGTTGCGCAATCATCTAATCATTTTTATTATTGTACAAGGAATTTGACACGGCGACAGGAGCAGTAGAGCGACGACATTGAACCTGAACGACATGCACGGCGAAGACGATCTTCTTGGTGGACCTTGACGCCACTTGGAGGACGGCAACAGGAACACATGGGCCTTGATCCCACTCACATAGGCTTACAGAGAAGCCTATTTCTGATTTAGTTAGATTTAGTTTAGATAGACATTAGAATTAAATTACTGTCTTTTGGACCCTTGTCGAGTATTTTTGGGAACGTGTTCCCAGTGACACTTTATTTCTTATCGCTCTTGTATATGGGAGCATATTTTCAGGAGCATGTTTCCATTTATTTAGATTATAGGATTATTTGAACTGCATTTTGGTTAGTTAGTTATATTAGGTTTGTTTGTTATTAAAAAAAAAATCAAACTACCTGCTAGAAGCTGCATATCTATAGGACGACCTTCTAGGATTGAATGAGTAGCATCTAGTTTACTTTTATTGCATTGCATTTATACATTGCACGAAGAAAGCTGGAGTAAGGTACGTCTTCTCTTGAGCATCAATTACCTGTCATGCATATGCATTGAACCTAAATCTAAGACCACTAAAGTACTTGAATCAAATTAATTCAGTGGTCACTTTGAAAACTAGGACTGTTAAGAGGTTGGACTTTAAAATCTGTGACTGAAAATTGTGTGCAAAAGGATCCTGTTTGCAAAATTTCAAAAATCAAAATACGATCGTATGCTTGCACACTTGAGACACTGTGCACCTCACACATAAGGTCAATAGATAAATTTCTACCTCTCCTCTTTTGCACCACAAGAGAATTTAGTTGGAAATCAACAAGCCTATCCACCAAGTTACTTCGGTTCCTCGTGTGTGGGCTCGATTCGAGACTTCCATCCCTTGCAAGTAGGTTATAGGCACCAGCGAAGGTTGGCCTAGGAAGCGTAATTTTTTGCAAAACTTGTTTGGCCACCAACTAAACATATAACTCTAAGACCTACAATCTACTAAAAATAGATCCCATTGAATTTGCGTTTGCTTCGACAGTAGAACTCTCTAGGAAGTTTCTGCTTATATTCTGAATTTTGCTAAATCCTAAGAGAGTTAAAATTATTTTACTTAAAGAAATGGATTACTCTTACTCCTATCATTCAGATTATCAGAGTCAATACTTCCCATCTTTTAATCAGGATCCCATGTCCCGAGCGTATCCATCCTTTAATGGGTACATTGACAATTCATGGGATCATTCTTATTCTTATCCTGGGAGTACTGGCTTGATAACTCCCACTTTTGAGCAGAGCCTAGGAGCGAGATTTTCCAGCCCTGAAATCCCTACTTCCATGCAAACACCCAACCCTCTCACCCTTCATGATTTTCCATATCGAGGTTGGACCGATACCCTTAGGCAACCAGAGCCTGAAATTGACTATCCTCCCCAACTTGATAATAGTAGCCTCTCCTCCTTTATGATAGAAATGCAAAAACAGCAAAAGGAAATAATGGAATCAATGGGAGAGATGTTGAGGAATAGTCAACAGTTAAATGAATAAATAAGACAACTTAGCTACATGCTTCCCAATAGTTCTGATCCCTACCCATACGATCATGATGATGAAAATAATTCTGAGGAACCTAATGACAATAGGGATCCAATTTTATGTAGCTGTCACTTAGACTCTCCCAATGAGACACGGCCACTAGAGGACAACGAGCATAGTGATTATCCACCTGAACTATATTGGAGTCAAAAGCAAGGGAAGATGGTACCTCTTGACCTTGACCCCAATGACAGTATTCTCCTTACCCCTACCAACCCGGGTTAAGGTTATATTGTTCCTATCACTTCCCCTATTGGTTATTTGGTGGAATCTCATTCTACCCTTAGTGAACTTACTCCTGACCCTCCACTTAGGGAATCAACACCTATCATTCAATATCCTGAGGATTTAAATGCACCCAATGAAGGTGACCCTAACGGAATGGAGGATGAATTAGATCAATTTTGGTCTCAGGGATATGAAGAGTCTATTTTAGAGGATGGGGATGCCCCAATAGAGGAACCTTGACTAAAAATCTGGAGTGAACCACAGGGGAATTATTTATCATTTGTGGATTTACCTCCAGAGGATAGAAATAATATGATTAAATCCAGATTCCTCCTTTCTTTTGAGAGCCATCCTCCATCAAAACAGGAGTTGAAATTAGAGGACAAACAAAATAATGAGAAGTCTATGGGAGACTCTCGAGGACTAAACACGTCAATTGAGGATTTATACCCCGACAACAATAACGAATTCAATGATATAGGCTTGCTCCGAAATATTAAGACTGATCCTCCTTTAGAAATAATTGAGGATACTGATCCAACTCCTAATGAATCACATATACACCCCGACAAATATTTGAGAGAATAATCTGGGGATGAGCTGAATGATAATGATTCTTACATTTTCACCCTGCCATCAAAGAGTTATTTAGAGTCTACCCTTGATTCAAATGACTCCGATCATTAATGCTAGGCAGGGTAACGTGAAGTTGTCTACAACTAGGGAGTGTACACAATCTGAATCATTGTTGGAATTAGACTTAACACTGACTAAGCCCTCATTGGACTTAACCATTACCTTCCAACACGACAAACAACCCTTATACTCCCTAACCGATCCTTGGGTCAGATCTCTGCTCATGTACATTCTTTCTGGAGAAAATATCAGGCCAGTACATCCTCGGGTAGAATGGCGAGTGTGGATTGATGCTTGTACTTTTACTCTCGCCATTCAAGGGTTTGAACTAATAATGTGTATATCTTTTAAAACCCGTCCTGCTCTAGAGGATCCTTGTTATCCTCCACTTATTCCGTTTCGGGAGGTCCCTTTTCATATTCCGTTTATTATTCCTACACCTCCCAAGGTAGCCAACGAGGTTCTTTGCTTTCATATCTTCTGGCAAGCATTTGGTATTATGTTGCATCATCAGCTCACCAACATCTGTGGCTTCCTGTTTTCTAGGCCTACACTGTTACGCATATTTTTAAGGCCTAACTTTGTCTGTTTGGAACCAAACTTATAGGTTCCTTCTTAGTCTGGCTGCTGACAGAAAATGCAGTGCTTGTTGGGAGGCAACCCAACGGTCAGAATAACACTGTCTTCAGGTGATTTCTTCCCTTTCTCCTCCTGTTTTAATTTTACAATGGGGACATTATAGGATTTAGGCATGGGGGGTGCATTTGCATTTTAGGAAGTGTTTATGCATTTAGGTTAGCATATAAAAAAAAAATTTCCTCTTTTCTTGAGCTGATTGGGTTAGCCCTAGCAAAATACCTTTGTCATTAGAGGTTTTTTTTCTGCAATTATTTTTAAGTTTAGAATCCAGTACATTTATTTCACGTGCACGTAGATTGGGTAATGGATCCTTGAAGAAAACCAATAAGCATTTGTAGTCCACTGAACCCTTGGACAGTTCATAGGGAGTCAGGCATACTATCTTCTAGTAGATCCACCTCATATTTGTGAGAAGAAAGTAGAGAGATTACTGGTGCGCTAAGTCTAAAGCAAGGACTCTTAAGTTTTGGATAATTAGATGATGATATTTCAGAGTTAGGCGTAGTTTTTACTCTGTTCCTGTGTGCGTACTTTGTGTGAATTCTTGAGAGTCACCAAATAAGGCTAATATACAGAGATTGAGTCTTAATAAAGCTATAACTATGGTGGATGGTTACGACCGTCCTTCATAGAGTCCTCGGTTGAAGGAGGGTAATAGTGTCAAAGGTCAGAAATACACATGTCCTATCCATTCCTTCCCGGTGCCAAGAATAGGCACTTCCACCAAATAAGCCACACAACTTCCTCTTGACCATCATCATCCCGAATAATGCCTCATAAATAAAAGACTGTGTCGTATTATGTTGATTTATATACTAATAAAAGAAAAAAAAGGGGAAGAGAGAAAAGAAGAAAAAAGAAGAAACAGAAGGAACAAAAAGAAGAAATAGTTATATTACAAAAAAAAAAGTCCAAGTTTATGATGTAACACTGTTTCTGAGGCAACAGAACACCTATCGTGTTCCATCAAATATGACCCATACCTACCTTCTAGTATTTCTGATCGCCTGAATACTAGTTGAGGAATTTAACTTAGTTGTAGAGTTATTAGGACTTTAATTATAGTGTGGATGTCATGTGAGGCCACCATATAGTAAGTACAATTTCTAAATCTGGCGAGATTTGTGATCTCAAAAAGAAAGAAAAGAGGGAGTGCCTAGGAACTTCAAGAGAGCACAATTGTGCAGCCTCTCTCAGAGTTGACTTGTCTAATAGTCTAGAGATCTAGAGTCTGTAGTACTAGATTATATGTAGCACCAGATGAGTGTGTGCTACCAAATACAAATCCATTCAACTTGATATCTCCTACCTAAGCCAAACGTCGGGGTCAAATTACAGATTATCGTCTGCTTTATCCCTGAGGGAAGTAATTGCCTATCCCAGCAGGAATATTTACTTAGGGTGAAATACGAACTCCCAATGTGAATTTACTTTTTTTTCACTTGGATCTATTACCTAGGCTATCAGCACTTCACATTTGTCTAGATTTCTAAAGTTTTGAAGTAAGAAAAGAAGAAATCTTCTTATTACTTCTATTATTTTTCATTTTTGCTAGGGAGGCATGGGGATATTTGATGAGTCCATTTTAATGGACTAATATTACGCCTAAGTAACTTTAATTGTATCTTTTAGGTTTGCTAATAATTACATTAAGTTATAGAATATTTGCATACATCATGATTTAGGTTTACATCCATTCTATAAAATAATATGTAATGATTTTGTTATTTTTATGTGCAGGAATGATATTTAGAAAGAACAAGGGTTGGGGAGTAAATTTCCCTAACAAACAACCGGCGGCATTGTTCCCCATCCTCTGGCCACCCTAAACAGCCGTCGGCCTCAATAACGCCTCCCGAACAATCTCCTACCAAAATTAGAAAAGGGATTTGAAAATCCCTTAGTTGGCGCATGAGGGGAGAGAGAGGAGTTAAAGAGAGGAGGCGAAGAAAGGACTAGCATCGCCATCTTCCCCCTTGCGGGGAACTACCCCAGCATGCACTGTGGACCAGGATCTACATCTTACCCGCGCAGGCGCGCACCCTACTCCTTCTCCGCACGCCCATCTCCAGTCGCATCCTCCTTTCAGCGCTCCCTCCTTCCAGCGCCCCTACTGCAGGCGTGCCTCCAGCACCCCCACAGGCATCTTCACCATTGCAAGGCGCGCCCCTCTCCAGCAGACGCGTCCTCATCCACTGGCGCCCGCTCATGCACCCACAAAGCACCTCCCTTTCCCAAGCGCACCCTTCTCCAGCGCCACCTTTACAACCTCACGCCAGCTGCGCCCTCCAACCAGCCAGCAGGCGTGCACCCCTCTGCAAACCTGCCTCGCTCCATCCCACGCTCCCTCCAGCCGTGCCTGAAGGCGCTGCTCGTCTTCACCCTGCCAGGCTACGCCTGCAGGCGTTGCTCCGCACCGCCACCCGCGCCCGCAGGGGCGAGGGCGGTGCTTGCAGGTTGTGAAGAGGCGCTGTGCGATGCTTGCAGGCTGTGGAGAGGCACTGTGCGAGTGCGCAAGGTGGTGAGGGCAGTGCGGTGCAGAGGGTTGAAGGCGCTGGCGTGCGGGCGCTCTGCAGAGTGCGTAGGGCATGCACCTGCAGGCGATGCTATGGCTATGAAGCGCTTGCGGGCGCGGCCTGGTAGGGTGAAGATGAGCAGCGCCTTCAGGCGCAGCTGGAGGGAGCGCGGGATGGAGCGAGGTGGGTCTGTATAGGGGTACGCGCATGCTGGCTGGTTGGAGGGTGCGGTTGGCGTGAGGTTGTGAAGGCGGGCGCTGGAGAAGGGCGCGCTTGCGGAAGGGAGGTGCTATGCGGGTGCATGAGCGGGCGCCAGTGGACGAGGACGCACCTGCTGGAAAGGGGCGCACCCTGCTGGCGCTGGAGAGGGGCCTGCAATGGTGAAGATGCATGTGGGGGTGCTGGAGGCGCGCTTGCAGTAGGGGCGCTGGAAGGAGGAAGTGCTGAAAGGAGGATGCGGTTGGAGATGGACGCGTGGAGGAGTAGGGCGTGCGCCTGTGCGGGTAAGATGCAAATCCTGGTCCACAGTGCACGCTGGGGTAGTTCCCCGCTAGGGGGAAGATGGCGATGCTGGTCCTTTCTTCTCCTCCTCTCTTTAACTCCTCTCTCTCTCCGCGTGCGCCAATTGAGGGATTTTCAAATCCCTTTTCTAATTTTGGCAGGAGATTGTTGGGGACGCGTTATTGAGGCCAGTGGCTGTTGAGGGTGGCTAGAGGATGGGGAACAATGCCGCTGGTTGTTTGTTGGGGAAATTTACTCCCCAACCCTTGTTCTTTCTAAATATCATTCCTGCACATAAAAACAACAAAATCATTACATATTAAGTTATAGAATGGATGTAAACCTAAATCATGATGCATGCAAATATTCTATAACTTAATGTAGTAATTAGCAAGCCTAAAAGATACAATTAAAGTTACTTAGGCGTAATATTAGTCCAGTAAAATGGACTCATCAAATACCCGCGCCTGCAGGGGTGAGGGTGGTGCTTGCATGCTACGGAGAGGCGCTGTGCGGTGCTTACAGGCTGTGGAGAGGCACTGTGCGGGTGCGCAAGGTGGTGAGGGCAGTGCGATGCAGAGGGTTGAAGGCGCTGGCGTGCGGGCGCTCTGCAGAGCGCGTAGGGCACGTGCCTGCGGGTGGTGCTGCGGCTGTGAAGCGCCTACGGGTGCAGCCTGGCATGGTGAAGACGCGCAACACCTTCAGGTGCGGCTGGAGGGAGCGCGGGATGGAGCGAGGCAGGTCTGCAGAGGGGTGCGTGGCTGCAAGCTGGTTGGAGGGTGCAGCTGGCGTGAGGTTGTGAAGGCGGGTGCCGGAGAAGGGCACGCTTGTGGAAGGGAGGTGCTGTGCAGGTGCATGAGCAGGCGCCAGTGGACGAGGACGTGCCTGCTGGTGCTAGAGAGGGGCCTGCAATGGTGAAGATGCCTGTGAGGGTGCTGGAGGCGCGCCTGCAGTACGGGCGCTGGAAGGAGGAAGCGCTGAAAGGAGGATGCGGTTTGAGATGGGCGCGTGGAGGAGTAGGGCATGCACCTGCGTGGGTAAGATGCAGATCCTGGTCCACAGTGCACGCTGGGGTAGTTCCCCGCAAGGGGGAAGATGGCAATGCTGGTCCTTTCTTCGCCTCCTCTCTTTAACTCCTCTCTCTCCCCGCATGCGCCAACTAAGGGATTTTCAAATCCCTTTTCTAATTTTGGTAGGAGATTATTGGGGAGGCGTTATTGAGGCCGGCAGCTGTTGAGGGTGGCCGGAGGATGGGGAATAATGCCGTCAGTTGTTTGTTGGGGAAATTTACTCCCCAACCCTTGTTCTTTCTAAATATCATTCCCGCACATAAAAACAACAAAATCATTACATATTAAGTTATAGAATGGATGTAAACCTAAATCATGATGCATGCAAATATTCTATAACTTAATGTAGTTATTAGCAAACCTAAAAGATACAATTAAAGTTACTTAGGCGTAATACTAGTCCATTAAAATGGACTCATCAGTGATCCCGAGCTATACCGTATCGGCGTCGACCAGACTATTCGTCGATGCGTCTCAGAAAATTAGTTCCATAGTATACTTGAGTTCTGCCATGCATCTGCGTGTGGTGGACATTTTTATGGGAAAAAGATGACCAAAATTTTGCAATCCAGCTTCTATTGGCCATCGTTATTTAAGGATGCCCAGAATTCTCAAGGTTGTGTGCCCGATGCCAGACACTCGGGAACATGGCCAAAAGAGATATGATGCCCCTAAACCCAATACTTTCCGTCGAAATTTTTGACATTTGGGGCATCGACTTCATGGGACCCTTCCCTCCTTCATTTGGACACCAGTATATTCTGGTCGTTGTTGATTACGTGTTCAAATGGATTGAGACAATCCCCACCTGGACCAATGACCACAAGGTGGTCATCGATTTTGTGAAGAAATATATCTTTAGTCGGTTCGGGGTTCCTCGGGAAATTATCAGTGATGGTGGCACACGTTTCACTCATGCCCAGTTTTGGAATTTACTAGGGAAATACAGGGTAAATCATCGGATTTCCACTCTATCACCCACAGACAAATGGACAGGTCGAGGTCTCCAATCGAGAGTTCAAAAACATTTTGCAAAAAATCATAAGGCCTGATAGGAAGGATTTGACCCAGAAGCTAGATGATGCTCTTTGGACCTACCGTACGACGTACAAAATGCCTATCAGTATGTCTCCGTTCCATCTGGGGTTTGGTAAGGCGTGTCACTTACCTGTGGAGTTAAAACACCAGGCATTTTAGGCCATAAAGAAATGTAATTTTGACCAAGAGTTGGCCGGGAAGACTAAGAAACTCCAACTATCTGAGTTGGAGGAGCTTAGAAATGATGCCTATGAAAATGCCAAAATCTATAAGGCAAGGACCAAAGCTCTCCATGACCAGATGATTTCACGTAAGAGCTTTGAGTCGAACCAGAAGGTCTGGCTTTTCAATTCTGGACTGAAGCTCTTCATCCGGCAAGCTTAGGTCTAAGTGGGACGACCCATTCGTTATTGAGTGGATTTTCCCTAACAGGGCCATCGAAATCTTTGACCCAAAGATAGGTAATTTCTTCAAGGTCAACGGATAATGTCTCAAACCCTTTGTTGATCATGTGCACCCTGAACCCGTCTCGGACAAGGTTGCTCTTACCTTGCCCTAACCAATGCTGGCTAATCATTGCCTAACTAAAGGCACTAAACTTAGCACTTGTAAAGGCTGTTTCGCGCTAACCAGAATCTCACGAAAATTAGGTGCTATTCTTCCAATTCTACTCTCCTGCATGCTTTCATTTTAACAATGAGGACATTGCATTAGCTAAGCATGGAGGGGTGGATATCTTATGAAATAATCATTTTGTCAGTAATAACAATAATTTCTTATTATTTTATTAAAAAAAAAAGAATTAGGAGAAGAGAACTTAGGCATTAGGAGTTGCAAACTTTAGGAATTGATACTTTGGGACCTGAATACTTAGACTCTTCAGGTCTTCGAGCTTAATCAGCTCGGGTGTTTACTCGAATGTGGACATAGTCTTGAGTCCTCACCAAGTAATTTTACTTTAATTTGGTGAATAAATTGGGATGATAAGTATGCAACTTATCAACCCGCCCTTTGATTAAAGGGGATTTTAAGCCTAAGCATCTGCACGCTGTTTACACTGACTCACTTTTCAAAGATTTTTACGGAAATTGGGTAGCTAATGAATTGTCTAGGGTGGTATGGTTGGCAAGTTGTCGTGGGTAACAGCCCATTGGCCGATTGTCCAGAGCCCAGCCACACGGCCATTCTCTTCATACTGCCTTTAGGTAAATCTTAGATCAGGGAAGCCACCTATTTAAAAATAAATAAAGAAAAAGGAGAAAATAAAAAATAAAAACCGCACTTCACCTCACGAGTATGGCTGGCAAGTTACTGTGGGTAACAGCTCATTGGTCGATTGTCCAGAGCCCAGCTCACAAAAATGCACAAATAATTCCCAAAACACTTAGGGAAGAAGCGGGGAAGTAGAATAAATCGGGGAGATATACATTGGGTTCACCCTTGTGTTGACCCCATAAATAAAAGTAGGGAGAAAGCTACCAATCAGAAAGATAAACCTTTAGGCAGAAATTCTTTAGGTCACCTAGGGTCGTAGAAACCTGAAGTCCATTTTTACGGCCGCCTAGTGAGTCTTTTACTCTTTTCATAAGATGCTTAGCACTTAGAATCCTTTTCGAGTCTTGGGCGGATCGGGTAGTCGTAAAAAGTTATCTCGAAACTCTTAAACTCCAAAAGTTCAAAAAAATTTTGAAAAGAAGAAAAAGAAAAAAAATATATCTTCCCTTTTCAAATAAGGCGAAGGCTTGGGTGGTTTGCATTCTGGCAGACACCCGGATGCTGTCGAGTTTTTGTAATCGGGTCTTGGATTGAAATTTTCTAGAGCAACCAACAAATCGTGCCTAAGTGACCAAATCCTAATTCTACTTTTATACATAGCATCTAGGTTAATTTTGCTAAGGAGTAGCGAAACGTAAGCATGGGGGCATAATAAACACGCATGAATTCATGACAAAATGCTTATTTATGATAGTTCCTAGGCCTAGCATTGCATATCATAGTATAATTATTGCATAACATTCATTACATTGCATTTAGGATAGTTTGTACATTCTGTATATTAATTCCAACATTTTATATGGCTAGGAGGAAGTGCGACATCTTTACAGGCTTCGGATGAAGAATCCAATTGTACTGATGGATCTAGAGGGATGATCGCAGTCCGTCAACGCGAAAGTCACCCTGATCGAAGCTTTGTGGCATCCTCTACAAGAAGGAGATGGATGGCCCAGATGGCACCACGTGGTGCCATCCAAGCCGTCCTACACGAGCCACAACCTCCCCAGCTTCACACAAGGAGAGATCCTAGCCGTTGGATCTCAATCCAATGGCTGAGACATGCACTACATCGGCCAGTTCTCCCCTCCAAAGCATAGCAGGGAAGGCTTCATCTCGACCATTGGATCTTCATCCAACAGTCGAGGCACGCGACCGCACAACACTCCATGTGACCATCGAGTGTCTTGGCCAAGTGGTAGCATGCCCGACCCGCAAAGGAAGGACGCGAGTTCGAGCGGCAATTCATTACCTTCACTGCGGCGCTCAAAGAAATTGGACCACTCGATCTTGACTGAGTGATCAAGGTGAGTCACGCACGATCAGACACAGTGCACTAATGCACAGGCGCACGCCAAGGTAGACGAACTCCATTTGGAGTGCTCATTTAAGATGACCAGGCGTAGCAGCTGTCGTTCGATCTTCACAATCGCGCAATGAGGGCTATTCAAATCGTATGAGGGCGCGATCTGGGCACACCTCAACCGCGCCATCAGAATTGGACGGTGAAGATGCGCCCTTGCCAATGGGGGCAGAATTCAAATCTCCTCAACACGCGCGACCTCCTCACGATCTCATCCATCCGCGCCTAATCCAACAACTGACGATTTCCTCTCACTACGCTAGCTGCAATCGTGCCTCTTCACACCAGCCAAGGCACTTGAATGTACAGTGACACCACCTGTGGGTCTCTAGCGATGTTTTAAATGTCGCTGAAGACCCATGCTCACAAACCACCTTCATTCCACCACTATATAAACACCATGACCCCTTCCCTTCCAAACCATCTCTACCTACTCTACTCCCACCTACTCCTAAGCTCTAGTAGCCTACCAAAGCTCCCATAGAGCTTAGTCCCAAGCTCCAAAGGCCTCCTATTAGTGTAATGATCATATATCCCATCAAATATTCATCCTCCATCTCACCACCTTCATAGGATACCTTGGAGACGTCCTCCCACTTCCATTTCGGTAGTTCACCTCCGTCTCCTCACCTCCATTCTAGAGCCTTGGTGAAGCATTCCTCTACCCGGTGTCCTCCTACATCTCACCTCCGTTGTCCTGCATCTCACCTCCGTTGTCCTACATCTCACCTCCTTCATCCAAGTTGCCGCCAAGCGTCGTCATCTCCCCGAACAACGATTCAGGAGATTTGTTCTCGCCCCTATCTCTTTTATATTTTAGCATATTGTAATAGTCATTTGAATGACATTGTGAAATATCATATTTGTTTCTCCACTTTGTGAATGTTGAGAGTGGAAAACTACACGATCGAAGTTGGATTTGAAAAACCCACCGTTGTTGTTCGATTTGCGAAGCAATCCATCAACAGATAAAATTTTACCGAAATTCGTAAAGAGATTTCTGGTCGAACACAGAAAGGCTACGTCGATCTAAAATCAACAATTATATTTTTTTTTGGTATTTTTGTTTGAAAGCGAGATGATTACAATGAACTTAATATAAACAATAAGAGGGAGAGAACAATCCCTTGATAAAATAATACTATTTTTACAACTAAAAAGCGGAAAATGATTACAACTACAAAGCAGGAAATTCTATTCTAGAAAGCGATAAAAAGAAGGGAGAGAGATGTCATCCTCCTAAACGAATGCTTGGAGGACGAGCCGGATGGAGCGACGCCTGGAAGATGGAGGACGGAGCGGGAAGAAGGACGGAGCAGGAAGAAGCAGGAATGAGGCAGCACATCATCGTCATCGCAGGATCCACTTTCGGAACGGGGGCGAGAAAACTTGGATCTGGCTCTAGAGTAGCATCCCGGGTGTGGGACAAGCTTCTCTTGAGCTTTGGAGAGGGAGAGAGGTGAAAGAAGGGATGAGGAAGAAGTGGAGGTCGGGTCTCCTTTTATAGTTGTAGGAATTAAGGGCAAAATTGACATTTCAAGCTTAAAACATTAAATGAGGGGGTCTTTAGTGATGAAATTAAGTGTCACTAAAGATCGCACGTTGCCGCAACTTTTCATGCGCCTGTCTCCTCCTCTCCCCGTGCCTCAACGCACGTGCACGTACGTGCCTTCTCAGCCATCCGATCGCAAGATCGGACGGCTTAAGATACGCGCACCCGCTCGTTGCTTCAATGCCTTAACACGTTCACACGCCAACTCTCAGCCTTCCATCTCGCATCCGACGGCTCAGAACGCATCATGCCTGCACCTCTTCAATGCAAGCACCTGCCCGCACGTGATCCTCGCTCATCCATGCAGCCACGTTGCATGCCATCTGATCGTTCACGCCGCATCCAACGGCTGAAATCAGCCACTCCGTGCCCGCGCCTGATTTGAGGTGCGCTGCATTTCGAACGTGCGCCTCGCGCTCGCGAAAGAGCTCTCGACCGCTGCACTGCAGCTGGCTCTTTGTCGCGCTTACGTTTTAAGCGCACGCGCCCGTGGCTGTTGGATCAAGATCCTACTCCCAGATCCGATCGTGTGTGCGATGAAGAGAAAGAGAGGGAGCGCGATGGTTGAGCAGCGGGTGTTGATCTCAGCTGTTGGATCAAAATCCAACAGCTCAGATTGATCGATTTGTTGAGGAGAGAAAGGCAGCGGCGGTTCCTTGGGCTAATTGGGTCGTCCATCTTCTATGACTTCCAGAAGGTGCCACGGATGTCGGATTGGACCAATTTTTATGCCGTTAGGCTGCGATCGTCGATCCAAACCCACCCATGTGGTTGGATTTGTCGTTTGAAGTACGGATTGACACCATCTTGGCCCTTGATCTCTAGGCTTCATTAACTATATATGATACTACGAATATCCAATTAGGGCGATCTCGGAGTCGTTGAACTCCAATCGTCGCCCTGATCAAATCCGTACGATTGGATCTTCGATCCGAGGCCCTGATTAAAAGTCGCCTTGTCCCGGCCATAAAAGGAGACAATTATTATACAATTTATACAATTTGACCTAAATGCATGATTATGCATGTTATGTAATATTTACAATGCATGATGCTAATATGACACTAAGAGCATACATTAATAGACATTTTTAGCTATTTAAATGTATGCACATCAGTGAAGTTATCTTGCTTGCATTTTTATTTTAAAAACACCAAAAAAATCACAAAATCCTAAAATATCAAAAGGAAACAAAATGAAGCACGGATTTCAACATAAGTAAACATCGCCTCCCTGTGTTCGACCCGGGACTCCCTTGAAGTTTTGGTTAAAAAATTTATTTGATAACGTGTTTTGCGACTACAATGATGGGTTTCTCCTAACCCTAATTTTACTTCGTGCAAACCCATTCATCACATATGCAGATTAAAGTTGCAAACTATATTTTACAATCAGCCCAACCTATAACCATTGATGGCCTCCCACGTTCCCCATGGGAAGAAAGACTATGAAATGGTTCAAGCAATCAATAACTTATATGATTGATGTTCCCAACATGAATTTACATGAAACTTCAATCATCTGGGCGTGGAGGATTGAGGCGGTGGTCGTGGTGGTGGGTGTTGAGTACGGAGGGGGGTAGTGGTAGTTGTTTGTGGTCGTTGCTAATAGAGGAGGATGGGCAGGGCAGGGTAGGGAGGTGGTAGTGGTCATTGTTGGTGGAGAAGGATGAAGAGGAAGAGGGAGGGGCTTTGGTGGTGGCCGACCAAAGAAAGAGGAAGAGGGCGCGGCAGGAACAAGGAGGAGGAAGAGAAGGGGCAAGAAAACATACCTTAGCTCGTGCGGCAGCGTGTGACTAGAGTAAGGCTGCGATATTCGAGCAGCATTGTACAAGGAGGAGGAGAGGGAGTGCAATTAGGTGCTGGGAATGAGGGGATGCTGTGGAGGGGAATGGAGGGTGCATCAAGGAGGTGGAAGGTGGGGGAGGCCAGTGGCTTTGTCCTTGTGCTTCTTCGACTCGCTGGTGAAGGTCGAAGGTGGAGGAGGCCGATGGAAGCTACGATGGTGGCTAAAAGGTTAACGAAGGAAGGGTTTGGGAGGGGTGTTGAGTTGATTAAACATGAGCCATTGATCAAATCCAGTGGCTATTATTACTCACCCATATCTAATTTGGGTGCGGGTGACAAGCACATTCCCTTTTGCCTATATATATTAGCTATCTTAATTCTTCTCTAGTTTGTATATATGTGATCAATACTATTGCATGCCTATGTAACTCTACATGTTTTCCAGGTTTTTACAGGCCTCGGTCACGGTAGGATCGATGATCGAGATTTCAAGTTTCTTTCTTTTTTTTGTCTTTTTAATTGGCCTGTTAACATTTGTGTAGACTTTTAATTAGCCTCTTTAATTAATAATATTGTCTCTATTGGTGATGTATACAAAGCAAAATGACGAGCAATCTTTTAATTTTGTTATTAATTATTTCATTTTAATTAGGTGGCATCGAATATTAATAATCGATAATATTTATCGATCCCTTTCTGGCCAGCACACGCTTCACAATTACATTATACAATTATGTAGAACATATCGAATACAATCTCTTTAAAAGTTGGACTATTGTCGGCGCATGTACAATTACGTATATAGGAGGGAATCTTAGAAAACTAATTTTCATGTGCGTAAAATCATGCTTCTGAACTCTAATTACCTTACGAGGCACGCAAACACCATATCCAATATTATGCCCTAGTAAATTCTACGGTACAGGGGATTACATGCATGTTTGCCGGCGACCTTGAGGTTGTTTATAAGTGATGCAAGATGGCAAGAATAGACGAATATTTTCCAGGTTAGGTAGAATGTTCTTGTTGATTTTTTTTTTTTATAACAAAAGTGAAAGTTAATATTATTGATCCTCCACTCCTTGGAGGTTAGAAAAAGGAGAGGGTAGGGAGACTAGACCAAACATGCCCAATACAAGAAAAAGAGACCACAACTCGTGACCTGATACAAAAACACAAGAGCACCAACAAACAACAGTAAAAAGAAGCAACAGCCGCTTCAACTAATAATGTAGGGAAAGTGAATCTTGTCCAGCTTGATAGAACCGCAGCACCTCGCACTGAGAAGGTGTTTAGACTGGAAGAAGGTCCAAGGGTCTATAGCAGAGGAGGCAATGAGATTTGCAAGAGAATTCGCAACCGGATGGATATATTGCAACGTGATATGGTCATCAAGCAGAGTCTTGACATGACTGAAGTGCCATTTAGCTCTCCACGGCAGTTACAATTTTCCTTTCCACCAGCAGTAAATCATGTTAGAATCCACCTCAAGAATGACAGGAAGGTTCCTCTGATGCCAATTAGTAAAGAAATGATGCATAGAATTTAGGAACACTAAATCATTGTTGAGCGAATGAACCTTCGCAGCAGCAGTCCTCACGAAATTACCACTGGTATCTCTCACCACCCAAGCCAGAAGAGAGTTATCTTTTTTCCGTACAGTAAAGAAATTGACTTTAAACCCCAAGTCAGGCCGGACCCAAGATAGGGCAAAGAGATTGGGCTGCGTAAGACCAAGCCACAAGGCCATATTATAACGCCTCCAGTTGTGCTTCAGAAATCGAGGAATTTCGTTGAATATGAACCTGTCATTCTTAATTTTGTTCCTAATTAACCCAACAAACAAGATACCAAATGAAAATGATGAGACCCTTAAATTTAGCGGAGCGATGGAGGGGACTAGAGTCTAGCAGAATGGTTTTAAGAGTGTCAGGAGGGATAGGGTTGAGAAGCGCCTGATGAAAGGCCCAAGTAGAGATAGTAGAGGCAACTTCATTGAAGGATAGCAAATGAGGCAGAGATTCAGTATGAGGGTGATTGGCACAACAGTGACATTTAGAGGCAAGGGAGATACCACAACCTTAGAGAGGCAACGGTGGGTGCGTCGGGGAGGTGGAAGATGGGGGAGGCCAGTGGCTTTATCCCTGTGCTTCTTCGACTCGCTGGTGGAGGTCGAAGGAGGAGGCCAGTGGAAGCTAAGATGGTGGCTGCAAGATTAAGGGAGAGAGGGTTTGGGAGGGGTGTTGAGTTGATTAAACGTGGGCCATTGATCAAATTCAACGGCTACTATTACTCACCTGTATCTAATTTAGGTTCGGGCGACCAGCACATTCCCTTTTGCGTATATATATATATATAGAGAGAGAGAGAGAGAGATAGAGAGAGAGAGAGAGAGTATCCATTAAGCACTGTGCTTACAAATTCTCTAAAAAACCTAAATTGGGGATCGTTGGATTACACAAGCATTTGATGAAACCACTTTACTGTACTGTAAATGGTTTCAACCAACCCACACAAACCATTGATTAATTTTGGAAATAACCAATTATAACTATTTTATTATATATAGAATATAAAAGGGAATCCCACAAATTTAGTATTGGTTACCTTCCATAATAACATCAATTGCTTATATTATAATTAATTACGTGTTGCCGACTTATATTACAACTCGACTCTTTATTATTTTATGTGTTGATGCTTTTGCCTATATTATAATCGATTACGTGTTGTCGACTTGTATTACAACTCGACTATTTATTATTTTATATGTCGATGCCTTGTATTACAATTTGACTATCTATTTTTTTGTATTGTTTACTTGTATTACAACTAACTTCTATTATTTTATGTGTTGCTGGCTTATATTACAATTTGACTTCCAACATCCTTGTTACTCAATATCTATTTGTAATACAAAACTTATATTCAATGAAAGTGATATATTACAAAGCAGCTACAATATATTATAGTATCTTGTATTACATTTATTTTTTACGATCTAATGATATAGTAGTTACATCATATGTTATATAGAATATGGCAATGAATCCCACAAATTTTGTATTGGTTACCTTCCATAATAATGTCAATTGCTTATATTATAATCAATTACGTGTTGCCGACTTCTATTACAACTCGACTATTTTTTATTTTATGTGTTGATGCTTTTGCTTATATTATAATCAATTAAGTGTTGGTTATAATATAGTCAATTATGTATTGCCGACTTGTATTACAACTTGAATATTTATTATTTTATGCGTTGATGTCTTGTATTACAACTTGACTACCCATTATTTTATGTTATTAAATTATTTTATTTGATTAAAACCCTCTTTGGCGTACTTTTTTTTATTAACTAAAATTGTATTACAACTTCGCCTATCTTAAAGTTGCTACAATTTGATAATGCTTTTATTACAATAACCGTTTGTTCTATTACAAATATACAGCTTATTTGTTACAACTATATACATACCTTATTACAAATCTTATATCATGTTGTTACAACATTTTTTGATCTTCCCTCTACTTGTTACGTCTGATTTTTATTATGCAAACAACGTATTCAAGTTTTATTTTTAATATTTATTTATACTAATTGATTTGATCGATTATAGTTTTTTAAGATTTTTTTTTTTTTAAGTTACGGACGGCAGTTGTTTCTTTGGTAACTTCCGATTTCTATGCATCGTTACAATATCATCATTAGTAAAGTTGGTGATATTTATTCTATTTATTAGATCAAAATCCAATGAAATATAGTACTCTCTGGATCCATCTCCTATATGTGTGTGTGTGATCAATACTCTTGCATGCCTGTGTAACTCTACATGTTTTCCAGGTTTTTATAGCCCTCGGTCACTGTTGGATCGACTGATCGAGCTTTCAAGTTTCTTTCTTTTTTTTCTCTTTTTAATTGGCCTGTTAACATTTGTGTAGACTTTTAATTAGCCTCTTTAATTAATAATATTGTCTCTATTGGTGATGTATACAAAGCAAAATGACGAGCAATCTTTTAATTTTGTTATTAATTATTTCATTTTAATTAGGTGGCATCGAATATTAATAATCGATAATATTTATCGATCCCTTTCTGGCCAGCACACGCTTCACAATTACATTATACAATTATGTAGAACATATCGAATACAATCTCTTTAAAAGTTGGACTATTGTCGGCGCATGTACAATTACGTATATAGGAGGGAATCTTAGAAAACTAATTTTCATGTGCGTAAAATCATGCTTCTGAACTCTAATTACCTTACGAGGCACGCAAACACCATATCCAATATTATGCCCTAGTAAATTCTACGGTACAGGGGATTACATGCATGTTTGCCGGCGACCTTGAGGTTGTTTATAAGTGATGCAAGATGGCAAGAATAGACGAATATTTTCCAGGTTAGGTAGAATGTTCTTGCTGATTTTTTTTTTTTATAACAAAAGTGAAAGTTAATATTATTGATCCTCCACTCCTTGGAGGTTAGAAAAAGGAGAGGGTAGGGAGACTAGACCAAACATGCCCAATACAAGAAAAAGAGACCACAACTCGTGACCTGATACAAAAACACAAGAGCACCAACAAACAACAGTAAAAAGAAGCAACAGCCGCTTCAACTAATAATGTAGGGAAAGTGAATCTTGTCCAGCTTGATAGAACCGCAGCACCTCGCACTGAGAAGGTGTTTAGACTGGAAGAAGGTCCAAGGGTCTATAGCAGAGGAGGCAATGAGATTTGCAAGAGAATTCGCAACCGGATGGATATATTGCAACGTGATATGGTCATCAAGCAGAGTCTTGACATGACTGAAGTGCCATTTAGCTCTCCACGGCAGTTACAATTTTCCTTTCCACCAGCAGTAAATCATGTTAGAATCCACCTCAAGAATGACAGGAAGGTTCCTCTGATGCCAATTAGTAAGGAAATGATGCATAGAATTTAGGAACACTAAATCATTGTTGAGCGGATGAACCTTCGCAGCAGCAGTCCTCACGAAATTACCACTGGTATCTCTCACCACCCAAGCCAGAAGAGAGTTATCTTTTTTCCGTACAGTAAAGAAATTGACTTTAAACCCCAAGTCAGGCCGGACCCAAGATAGGGCAAAGAGATTGGGCCGCGTAAGACCAAGCCACAAGGCCATATTATAACGCCTCCAGTTGTGCTTCAGAAATCGAGGAATTTCGTTGAATATGAACCTAGCATTCTTAATTTTGTTCCTAATTAGCCCAACAAACAAGATACCAAATGAAAATGATGAGACCCTTAAATTTAGCGGAGCGATGGAGGGGACTAGAGTCTAGCAGAATGGTTTTAAGAGTGTCAGGAGGGATAGGGTTGAGAAATGCCTGATGAAAGGCCCAAGTAGAGATAGTAGAGGAAACTTCATTGAAGGATAGCAAATGAGGCAGAGATTCAGTATGAGGGTGATTGGCGCAACAGTGACATTTAGAGGCAAGGGAGATACCACAACCTTAGAGAGGCAACGGTGGGTGCGTCGAGGAGGTGGAAGTTGGGGGAGGCCAGTGGCTTTATCCCTGTGCTTCTTCGACCCGCTAGTGGAGGTCGAAGGAGGAGGCCAGTGGAAGCTAAGATGGTGGCTGCAAGATTAAGGGAGGGAGGGTTTGGGAGGGGTGTTGAGTTGATTAAACGTGGGCCATTGATCAAATCCAACCGCTATTATTACTCACCTGTATCTAATTTAGGTTCGGGCGACCAGCACATTCCCTTTTGCATATATATATATATAGAGAGAGAGAGAGAGAGAGATAGAGAGAGAGAGAGAGAGTATCCATTAAGCACTGTGCTTACAAATTCTCTAAAAAACCTAAATTGGGGATCGTTGGATTACACAAGCATTTGATGAAACCACTTTACTGTACTGTAAATGGTTTCAACCAACCCACACAAACCATTGATTAATTTTGGAAATAACCAATTATAACTATTTTATTATATATAGAATATAAAAGGGAATCCCACAAATTTAGTATTGGTTACCTTCCATAATAACATCAATTGCTTATATTATAATTAATTACGTGTTGCCGACTTATATTACAACTCGACTCTTTATTATTTTATGTGTTGATGCTTTTGCCTATATTATAATCGATTACGTGTTGTCGACTTGTATTACAACTCGACTATTTATTATTTTATATGTCGATGCCTTGTATTACAATTTGACTATCTATTTTTTTGTATTGTTTACTTGTATTACAACTAACTTCTATTATTTTATGTGTTGCTGGCTTATATTACAACTTGACTTCCAACATCCTTGTTACTCAATATCTATTTGTAATACAAAACTTATATTCAATGAAAGTGATATATTACAAAGCAGCTACAATATATTATAGTATCTTGTATTACGTTTATTTTTTACGATCTAATGATATAGTAGTTACATCATATGTTATATAGAATATGGCAATGAATCCCACAAATTTTGTATTGGTTACCTTCCATAATAATGTCAATTGCTTATATTATAATCAATTACGTGTTGCCGACTTCTATTACAACTCGACTATTTTTTATTTTATGTGTTGATGCTTTTGCTTATATTATAATCAATTAAGTGTTGGTTATAATATAGTCAATTATGTATTGCCGACTTGTATTACAACTCGAATATTTATTATTTTATGCGTTGATGTCTTGTATTACAACTTGACTACCCATTATTTTATGTTATTAAATTATTTTATTTGATTAGAACCCTCTTTGGCGTACTTTTTTTTATTAACTAAAATTGTATTACAACTTCGCCTATCTTAAAGTTGCTACAATTTGATAATGCTTTTATTACAATAACCGTTTGTTCTATTACAAATATACAGCTTATTTGTTACAACTATATACATACCTTATTACAAATCTTATATCATGTTGTTACAACATTTTTTGATCTTCCCTCTACTTGTTACGTCTGATTTTTATTATGCAAACAACGTATTCAAGTTTTATTTTTAATATTTATTTATACTAATTGATTTGATCGATTATAGTTTTTTAAGATTTTTTTTTTTTTAAGTTACGGACGGCAGTTGTTTCTTTGGTAACTTCCGATTTCTATGCATCGTTACAATATCATCATTAGTAAAGTTGGTGATATTTATTCTATTTATTAGATCAAAATCCAATGAAATATAGTACTCTCTGGATCCATCTCCTATATGTGTGTGTGTGATCAATACTCTTGCATGCCTGTGTAACTCTACATGTTTTCCAGGTTTTTATAGCCCTCGGT
Source organism: Thalassia testudinum (assembly GCA_037157565.1). Classification (NCBI taxonomy): domain Eukaryota; kingdom Viridiplantae; phylum Streptophyta; class Magnoliopsida; order Alismatales; family Hydrocharitaceae; genus Thalassia; species Thalassia testudinum. The sequence continues at coordinate 32,145,402 of JAZHRO010000022.1, read as the reverse complement.
CACTGTTGGATCGACTGATCGAGCTTTCAAGTTTCTTTCTTTTTTTTCTCTTTTTAATTGGCCTGTTAACATTTGTGTAGACTTTTAATTAGCCTCTTTAATTAATAATATTGTCTCTATTGGTGATGTATACAAAGCAAAATGACGAGCAATCTTTTAATTTTGTTATTAATTATTTCATTTTAATTAGGTGGCATCGAATATTAATAATCGATAATATTTATCGATCCCTTTCTGGCCAGCACACGCTTCACAATTACATTATACAATTATGTAGAACATATCGAATACAATCTCTTTAAAAGTTGGACTATTGTCGGCGCATGTACAATTACGTATATAGGAGGGAATCTTAGAAAACTAATTTTCATGTGCGTAAAATCATGCTTCTGAACTCTAATTACCTTACGAGGCACGCAAACACCATATCCAATATTATGCCCTAGTAAATTCTACGGTACAGGGGATTACATGCATGTTTGCCGGCGACCTTGAGGTTGTTTATAAGTGATGCAAGATGGCAAGAATAGACGAATATTTTCCAGGTTAGGTAGAATGTTCTTGCTGATTTTTTTTTTTTATAACAAAAGTGAAAGTTAATATTATTGATCCTCCACTCCTTGGAGGTTAGAAAAAGGAGAGGGTAGGGAGACTAGACCAAACATGCCCAATACAAGAAAAAGAGACCACAACTCGTGACCTGATACAAAAACACAAGAGCACCAACAAACAACAGTAAAAAGAAGCAACAGCCGCTTCAACTAATAATGTAGGGAAAGTGAATCTTGTCCAGCTTGATAGAACCGCAGCACCTCGCACTGAGAAGGTGTTTAGACTGGAAGAAGGTCCAAGGGTCTATAGCAGAGGAGGCAATGAGATTTGCAAGAGAATTCGCAACCGGATGGATATATTGCAACGTGATATGGTCATCAAGCAGAGTCTTGACATGACTGAAGTGCCATTTAGCTCTCCACGGCAGTTACAATTTTCCTTTCCACCAGCAGTAAATCATGTTAGAATCCACCTCAAGAATGACAGGAAGGTTCCTCTGATGCCAATTAGTAAGGAAATGATGCATAGAATTTAGGAACACTAAATCATTGTTGAGCGGATGAACCTTCGCAGCAGCAGTCCTCACGAAATTACCACTGGTATCTCTCACCACCCAAGCCAGAAGAGAGTTATCTTTTTTCCGTACAGTAAAGAAATTGACTTTAAACCCCAAGTCAGGCCGGACCCAAGATAGGGCAAAGAGATTGGGCCGCGTAAGACCAAGCCACAAGGCCATATTATAACGCCTCCAGTTGTGCTTCAGAAATCGAGGAATTTCGTTGAATATGAACCTAGCATTCTTAATTTTGTTCCTAATTAACCCAACAAACAAGATACCAAATGAAAATGATGAGACCCTTAAATTTAGCGGAGCGATGGAGGGGACTAGAGTCTAGCAGAATGGTTTTAAGAGTGTCAGGAGGGATAGGGTTGAGAAATGCCTGATGAAAGGCCCAAGTAGAGATAGTAGAGGAAACTTCATTGAAGGATAGCAAATGAGGCAGAGATTCAGTATGAGGGTGATTGGCGCAACAGTGACATTTAGAGGCAAGGGAGATACCACAACCTTAGAGAGGCAACGGTGGGTGCGTCGAGGAGGTGGAAGTTGGGGGAGGCCAGTGGCTTTATCCCTGTGCTTCTTCGACCCGCTAGTGGAGGTCGAAGGAGGAGGCCAGTGGAAGCTAAGATGGTGGCTGCAAGATTAAGGGAGGGAGGGTTTGGGAGGGGTGTTGAGTTGATTAAACGTGGGCCATTGATCAAATCCAACCGCTATTATTACTCACCTGTATCTAATTTAGGTTCGGGTGACCAGCACATTCCCTTTTGCCTATATATATATATATATATATATATATATATAGAGAGAGAGAGAGAGAGAGAGAGAGAGAGAGTATCCATTGAACACTGTGCTTACAAATTCTCTAAAAAACCTAAAATGGGGATCGTTGGATTACACAAGCATTTGATGAAACCACTTTACTATACTGTAAATGGTTTTAACCAACCCACACAACCCATTGATTAATTTTGGAAATAACCAATTATAATTATTATGGAAGGTAACCAATACTTAATTTGTGGGATTCCCTTTTATATTCTATATATAATAAAAGGACTTAGGTTTTATTAGAGGGCATTTGAGAAAGAACTTTAAAAACCTCATATTCAAGGGGTGGACTTATTAAAGAGGTGGGGAGGAATGACCTCAAGGAAATCATCAGCAGTAATAAGAAGGCTCTCAAAATATCTACACATTCTAGTAGCAACATCCAACCAAGAACCCATGCCCATAGAAGAAGTTAAAGAAGAGTGGGAGCATTTAGCAAAACAATTCTTAATGGTCATATAAAAAAATTTGTTATTCCCTTCCCCATTCTTAATCCAATCAATCTTCACTTTTTGGAGCAAAACGTCATGAAGTTTAGCAATTATTGAGATCATCAAGCTAAATGCGAATATTATTGAGATCAGCGGATAGAGTTTCATCCCAATGGGATGAAAATTGCAAGTCAAGGTCATCATACGTACTCTTCAGGTTTCCAACCAAAGTGCGAATGTCACCAAAAGTCGATTGATTCCAAGATTTAAGTGCCTTCTTTAAGATTGAAAGTTTAAAACACATGATGCAATTAGGATTTAAGTGCCTTCTTTAAGATTGAAAGTTTATCATTTTAGGAATCTAATATTGCACAAACCAAAATGCTTGACTAATCCATATCACAGTACTGGCAACTAATGTCATGCTTGTGATGTCCAAAGAATGGTCCTAGAGTCTAACTCATTTGGATTGGACACGGGTAAGCAACACTAAATCTATACATCCATATTCTTATCTACATCTCATATGTAATCAAGGAAACTAGACTTCATTTCAAATAGATAGAGGATGTCTTTTCACGGTCTCTAATGAAAGTTATTTCTAGAAATACGTCCTAGCACTACTAGAAAAATGGGTTATGCCGTCGGTTCCTTTTCGTTGGTTCATAAAATCGATGGCAATATTATTTTTCCCATCGCTTATTACCTTAAGCGATGATGAAGGCCTGTACTCGACCAACCATCGGTTGAAGAAAAGTAATTAGGCACGTGGTTATCATTAATATTCGCAGTCACTTACTATTTTACCATCGATTTCTTGAATAATCGATGGTAAAAATATTTTTTACCGTCAGTTGGTGTAATAAGCGATGGCAAAGGATTGTATTTATCTGTGATAAATCCATTTCTACAGTGATTTGTTTTTCCAGACGTTCGACATATTATCAGATGTCCGACTTGTCGTCTGGACAACTTATCTAGAACCCTGTTTCAATCTTGTGAAAACAGGAAGGAAACCATCTTAGTATTAGACGTCTGACACTTATCCCAGATGTCTTATAATGCAAGCTTTGCAATCATTTATCTAAACAAGCGACAATGAAAGGTTGATTAAAATTTTCAACCAAACTTTCAGTTCAAATAAAGTTGCCGGTGAGAATACTCTGATATGTCGTCAGTTAGTTAACTAAGCGATGGTAAAAGGTAGGTTAAATTTTATACCCACAGCCGATTTAATTGATCTTTGGCCATCGATTTTAAGAATAAGGGATGGTGAAAATAATTTTGCCGTTGGTTACTAAAGTAAGCAACGGTAACAATTTAGGGTTTAGATGGGATTCCCAAATTTTGGGCACGGTGGATGAGTAATTGAATTCACCCTTTGCCGTCGATTTTGAGTATAACCGACGATGTAGAGCCTTTCATCTATCGCGCGTGGCCCGCCGCCCCTCCTATTCATCTTCTTCCCCAAACACCCAAACACCGACAGCGACAATCCTGCCGCCACCCCTCCACCTCCTCAGGTAGCTTCTCCTCTTCCCTAAAACCCTCCTCCGATCTTGCCACCGATGGTCGTCCTCCTCCTCCTCCCCAACACCCTCTTGATGCCCTCCTCCTCCCTGAACCCCTCCCGCCGCCCCCCTCCTCCTCCTCCCGACCTCCTCCTCCTCCCCCTCCTGCCATCCTCCTTGTCCTCCCCCCACTCCCTGTCGCAACTGCCCTCCTCCTCCCAGACCCCCTCGCGCCACCCCCTCCTCCCCAACACCCTACCGCCGTCGCCCCCCTCCTCCATGACCCCCTCCCACCGCCCCCGTCCTCCCCCTCCTCCTCCCCAACCTCCTCCTCCTTCTCCCCCTCCTGCCATCCTCCTCCTTCCTAACACCCTGCCGCCGCCTTTCTCCTCCACGACCCCCTCTCCTCCTCCTCCTTCCCAACACACTACCGCCGTCGCCCTCCTCCTCCACGACGCCCTCCCACCGCCCCCCCTCCTCCTCCCTGACCCCTCCTGCCATCCCCCTCCTCTTTCCCAACACCCATGGTCCCCCCATCCTCCTCTACTTCATTAGATACTAACCCTCCTCCTCCTCCTCCTCCTCATCCTCCTCCTTGATTCCTCCCCCTACTCCTCTTGACCACCCCTCTCCTCCTCCTCCCCATCTTGTTGCCTTGCTCCTCCTCCTTCTCCTACTCCCAGCCTCTTCCTCCTCATCCTGCTACCCCTTCCTCATCCTCCTCCTGTCATGTTCCTCCTCCTATTGTCGTCGTTAACGCCTTTATTTTAGAAGTTCTAAGTTTTTGAATAACATGATAACAAGCTATTTACTTAATTGTGTTTATGAAATTGCAGGTTATCGATCGGAAGCTGTAGTCATTCAAGGTATAATTTTAATGTTTCAAATTTATTGTAATGATATTTTAGGCTTTTGTTAGATGTGGGGTGTGCCCACATATTGTTATTAATTTCATTAAATGGATGTATGATTTATTGTGAATGTGGGGTGCGCCCACTTGTTTGATTGAAATTAGAATTTAATGTGGGGTGTGCCCACTTTTATGATGAGTCTTATTTTGCTATGTAGGTTTATAGAAAACTTCAAAATATAAGGGAAAACTTGGTCAAATTTTTTGCGAAATTATTTTAATGTTTAGAACTTAGGCGGCGGGCTTAGAACATTGTGTTCCCTAGGTTTAGTTGGGTTTAATGTATGTTTAGGTTTGGTATTAGATTGTGTATATGGTGCTTGGGCTAGGGTTTTAGGGTTTTAGTTGGGGGAGGGTTAGGGTGGTTGGACACTGACCCTCATCCAAACGAATCAAACCCCAACTAACACCATCTTCAAAGGCATCTTCCCTCCCAAGTAGCTAGCAATATTTTGTACATATTATGACCATAGGAAGATAAATACAGCAAGATTTTATGACCATAGGGTTTTAGTTAACGTAATTCATCTAAGGCATACATTGCACATGATAATCATCAATATGTACATAATCCAAGTTATAAAGAATTAGTTCATGTGTTAGATCTTGCACATTTTTCTAAGTTTATCTCTAGGTTATAATGGAGAGATTACAAGAAATGGGTGAGATACAGTTGGGTCGACCATTCAAACAAAACCAGACGGCCTCGAGGAATTATGGATTTCGAAAGAAAAGCATTTTCTTTTTAGAGCAGCTATACTAGAAAGATATTAGAATATGTCATAATTTAGATGTTATGCACATCGAAAAGAATGTAATGGATAACATCTTAGATGTATTAAATCTGACCGATGATCCAAAGGACACTGTGAAAACAAGAAAAGATATGAAGACTTTGGGGATACGTTCAGAGCTACATATTCATGAGGATGATGGCTACTTCTCACTTGCTATTTACAGCTTGAATCAAGACTAGAAGAGTAGACTGCTCTCCTTCTTAAAGGAAATTCAGGTGCTAGATGGATTTTCCTCGTAGCTTCCCATTGTGTAAATAAAGTGCAGAAAAAGATATCTAACTTGAAAAGTCATGAGTCACACGTTTATATGCAAGTATTATTTCCATTGGTGATATAGGGAATACTGCCAGAGCCAGTTGACTCATTCACAGAGATGAGCAGATTTTTCAAAACTGTTTGTTCGAGAACGCTACAAAATGATATGCTGGAATACTAGGATAACAAATAGTCATTACTCTCTGTATGATTGAACAGATTCTTCCCCAACCTTCTTCGATATAACGGTTCATCTCATGCTGCATCTTGCAATGAAGCGAGAATTGGTGGACCTATACAATTATGATGAATGTATCCTATGGAGCGATTTTTGAAAAAGCTTAAAGATTATGTTCTGAATAAGACAAAGCCAGAAGGATCAATTATAGAAGGCTATCTTATGGAGGAGTGTATTAATTTTATGTCTATGTACATGAATAAAACATACAATCTCTTTAATAAACTTCAAAGGAATTATGAAGGGGAATACAATGACAGCGATGAAGAATGTCAATTTTTGATATCAAAGGAAGGTTGATTCTTCATACAGAGTATAGGGTTATTTCAAAAAATGACAGATGTTGTGCACATCTATATATTTTAAAACAAATTCCTGAAATTGATCCATTTTACGAGGAATTCAAACAATTATCTCTTTCTATGACAAACGAATTTGGCTTCTTAAAATAGTTTAAAGACCAAGTTCATTGATTGAAAGAAGATAGGGACCCACGATGGGTATCAGATTTTGATGTAATTGCCGATTCACCATTACATTATACACATTACCACTCTTGGTATATAATAAATGGGTTCAAATTTAGAATAAAAGAAATTGATGATAGTTAGGTTACATAACAGGCCAGAGTTGATTCAGATCTTTCCACCAGTTTAGATAGATACTATGGTAAAATCAAAGAAATTATGGAGATTAGCTTCAGATACGATCGTAGAGTTGTCTTATTTAAATGTCATTGGTTTGATGTTTTTAAAGAGGGCACCAGTTTCAAATTGATAAGAAACACAATTTCTTGAGTTTAATTCCTAATTGTCAAATTTTTCAGTCTGATGAACCATTTACATTAGCATATCAAGCGACACAAATTTTCTATTTCCCTGATAATTTCCAAAAAGAATGGGTTATACCCATAAGAACAGTGCCAGGATGTTACTTAAATATTACTTAATTTTTAAGCTGGTTTAACCTAATTGTATCGTTTTTATTTTTTCAGTCTGCTACAAATAATGGAATTGAAATGACTAGGATGGATATCTATGAGGTCACCTACAGTAAGGCTGCAGCTGAGGGTGCTCGTAAGTGGACTTATGAGTATACCAGGAGAAACACGTAAGTTTCCTAAACTCAAAAAATTTATAACTTTGTGTATGTATATATATATATATATATATATATTATAATAATATTTTGTAATACATTTAGGATCAAATGGTACAATTAGTACATCCCCTCACTGACGAGACTTTCGATAGCGTCTAGCAGCCTTTGGATCCAGAGGAGGCATTTAGGAAAGTAATGCCACCGGACCACAGTGGTTTCATTGGTAGTGCGGGGAGGGCATACTTGTTATTCACCTAGTATTGGAGGAAAAGTGTTGTCTTATCTAGTGTTGTCGATCAGCTGTATCAAAAGATTGACACACTACAGAGACGAGATGAGGAGAAGGAGAAAAGAGAAGCAGAAATGCAAAATAGGATGAATATGATGAATGATAAGCTTCAGCAGCTTATAGCCTTTATTCAGAATAAGGGTCAGTCAAAGCATCCATCTTCTATACATCCCAGCAACCACAGATGAGACAACGATGACTCCATGGTTGGTGGAGGTAGCATTGGCGCAGTTGTATTTTGATTCTATCCATTTTCTTTCTTATGTTTTTCATGTAATCTTTCTTATTTAGATATTTCCTTTTAAACTTATAATGTACTACATTTTATATTTATGAAATATAAATTTCTGTTCATTTGCATTACTTATTTTTCTATAAAAGCATGACTTTTAAGTTTAGTAGGTAGTTTTCATCCACTGGTAATTAAAAAAAAAAATCCATACATTTGCCGTTGCACACGCCGTCGCTTACTCAAATAGACGATGGCAAATGTGCGACAGGAAAAATGTTACAGCATTTAGAGTTCGATGAAATCACTATTGTCATCTTATGCCATCACTTATTAAATTAAGCAACAGTAAAAATATTTTTATTGTCACATATATGCCGTCGCTTATTTGAATAAGCGACGGTAAAACAATAACCCTTCGGTTATATAAGTGACAATAAAGGTTCTTAAACGACGGCGTAAATAAAAAAGGGGAAAGAAGTAACCGACATACCGTCGGTTCTTCAATAACCGACGGCACATTGTTATGAAATGACGTCTAAAGCTCTTATCTGTCTGGTAGTCATACATTATTTCCACGTTGGATTATCCCTATAACCGATAGTAAAGTTAAACAGCGACGGTATTAACGACGTCGCTTATTGCCGTCGATTTTTAATCGACGACAAAAGTCGTATATTGTAGTGTAGCAAAGAATTTTCTTGTATGGATGACGTCATTTAAATGACATGAGCTGTGGAAATCCATGTGGAAAAATGGGATCCGTCATTTTCTGAACAATAATCCATGGAAGAAAAATGGAGACGATAATACAGCTCCAACGCCCTATAAAATCCCAAAAGAACATGGCAAGAGCTACACAAAGGAGTTCCAACGTTGATAAAGTCGAAGAGGGGTTGCAAAAGAGATCTATCTAATCAAGTATATATGTCGAATGCCATCCGAAATGCCATCTTGGTCTGTGCCGTGGCTCTAGCCGTGGCACCAATTGGCCAAGCCCTGAACGGCCCGGACGACTACCTGATCCCCCACAACAGAGCTCGCGCAGAGGTGGGTGTTGGGCCTTTGGTGTGGGACAACAAGGTTGCTGCCTATGCTTTGAACTATGCCAATCAGAGGAAGGGTGACTGCAAGCTCGTGCACTCACATGGATCCTATGGAGAGAACATATTTTGGGGGAGTGCTGCGATGTTCAATGCGGCCGACGCCGTTAAAGCTTGGGTAGCCGAGAAGGCTTACTACGATTGCTCCAGCAATTCCTGCACTCATGGCAAAGTATGCGGTCATTACACTCAGGTGGTGTGGCAGAAGTCGGTTAAGGTTGGTTGCGCTCGTGTCGTGTGCGACACTGGCGGCGTCTTCATCATTTGCAACTATAGCCCTCCTGGTAACTACGTAGGTCAACGTCCATACCCCTGTGCTAACTAATGCATTGGATTTGCATACCCTACGTAATATACCACATTTATTTTTGAGTTTCATGTAATGCTTAAGCTATCTGGCATATGTAATTAAATAAAAATCTCTATCCATCTTTTGGATGGGAGCGATTATCTCGCTATATATATATATATATATATATATATATATATATATATATATATATATATATATACACTCCATTGGTGTTGTTCACTCTTCCTTTGTTTCATATAATGATAATGAAAACTTTGGCTTTAGCTTTTCGAATAATTTCGGACTTTCGTGAATGGATGATGCCGGAAAATATATGTTCCAGTTTTTAATTCGATGGTAATTTCAAACATGAAAAGTTCGATGATTAACCTAATGGCGACCTCGGAAGGTTTCCGACAACGATAGCTAAGGCCCTTGGAAATCAAGGTCGAGCGAAGAAAATTGGTGGTAGAACAGATCATTGACTGGGACGTTGGAAAGTCCTTCCCTATTTATCATAGTAGCGTATAAGCACTCGCGTTTTACTGTAGAGTTAAATCAATGGACTTAATTAATGCAGTTTTGAGTTAAATGGATTAGTTTTTAGCTACTAAATAATGACTTCAACGGAGAAGTGGATTTAGAAGAAAGAATAATATGACCTATATTAGCACCGAGGAGATCTAAGTTCAAACCCTGGCCGTGCAATATTACCCAAGGGTTGGTATTACGAGATCGCTAATTCCTCTGGATTACCTGTAAGGGATTCCGAGTCATAAAAGAATAAAAAAAAGAAAATCAAACCTAATATATATTGCTAAGATGTATGAGTCTTTGCTAAATAGAGTATGCCAAAAACATACTACCAAAGTCTAGTGAGAGGATTATATAGATCAGTTGCATGGGCAAGATCCTGGGCTTAGATGCCCAGAAGAAGACGTGGGTCGATTGGTGTTTCAGGTTCGACACGTCCACCTCTCCAACCCTACTCACGGCCGCATCTGCGGCCTGCCTCGAGAACTCCTCGACAAGACATCTCCTACAAGGAGATACAAGAGAAAGAATAACAGCTGTCAATGATACAGGATTACATAAAGAAATAAGACTCAGAAGCGAAGATCAAAGTGATACGTTGTAATGGCTATCTTAGTTACATGCACATGAGTGGCTACTTCCAGACTATTTAGTTCATTTCTCGGGACAACCTTGCTCTGATACCATCTTTGTTATGACTCGATCCCAGATCCCTACAGGACTCGAGACCGGCTCGTCTCGACTAATCACAAGACTCAGTCGTCCAACGAGAAATAACCAAAAGCAGAAAATGTTCCACAACCACACATGCATTGTAACTAGGCAGAAAATAATACAGAGATAATAAAGGAAACAGAACGGAAGGTCTCACAATATTATAGGCCATCACAACAACGGAAAATAAAGTGGAAAGGTAACAGAAATAGTATTACATATAACAAATACTCATTACTACAATCAAAGAATGTACTGGAATAGAAAACAACAACAGTTGTGGCTGGGCTCAACTGGGCCCAGCTCCCTCTGTAACCAGTGGTGCTGGTTGCTCCTGAACAAGGTTATAGAATTCCGTAGTCAACTAACGCTAAGTAGAGTGGTAATTAAGCAATTTACATGCAATTAAAATAAAACAAGCAACTAATTAATTATTCTTTTTTTTATTTAGCTTAACTAAGTGGTTCTATTTTGTTTATCAGGTCATTTCTTGATCTTGATTGTCCCTCAAGGGGATGATCTTGATTGTAGTCTTTCCCGTGATGTAGGATATACACGTGATGTTCTCTTAGCCGGGAGAGTCCCCCGTGATAATCCTACATCCAGTCAACCACCTCGAGGTCATGGTTGCGATGTAACGGTGACTACGACATGCACGATAAGCGCACAGGTAGCTACCCTACACTGACACGCGGTCAGTCATTTCCGCTAGTAGGTACGCCTAAAGTACAGCACGGAACAGCACAGGCCTTGCCCTCTCAGAACAGAATAGGGGTCTCGCCCCTCCACAATCTACATACCCTCGTCTTACTATCCCGGTTTACTTAGTGGGCTTAACAAGAGTTGGTGTAGGCTGACTAGTCCTAACCCTGGGACCCGTGGGGTGGCTAGTTCCCTCTCTACACTAAGTAGCTCACCTCGGTACCACGTACGCGAGGGCCGAACAAAAGTCGACGTAGAGTGGCCAAACCCACCCCAGGTCTCAATCCAAGGGGCAGCAAGCTCCCCTCTACTCTAAAGGGACAGTTGCTCTCCTTGGTATTGTGTACACAAGGGCCAACTCACTTCTCGTCTACTTACAAGGTTCTTTTCGTATACAAGAGTTCTCCTAATTCCCCGTAGGGTTCATGCTTGTATTCCTTTCATTTCACTTCTCAACAATCAGATCTTACTATTCACATCCTGGGTTTCATTTTTATAACAGGCAGCTCGTCTTTAACTAACTGAGAAAGCATCATATCAATAAATTAATACACTTGCTAGCAATTAGGGTTTAACATGCATCTCAAAGGAAACAGTGTAGCTCAAGCAATATTTACTTGCTTCTGCCCTAGGGTTCATTTCACATCCTATGGTTCAATTAAGTTATTTTAAACATGCATTTTGCTTGATTAAATCTTAATATTAAAGCAAACCACTCTACCGAGAATCACGGGAGGAATGGGGGCTAGCACCGCAGGTCCTATCGTCTCCATGGGCCTCGAACACGCTATAGGCTGGAGACCTATACCAGTAATCAAGTCACATCAGACGGGTTCAAAATAGTGTATAATTGACACTGATACGTAGAGAAACTCGAACGAAAAACAACGGTATTGCGTTTGCGTAAATCCAACTTCGTTTGGGCCCTAAATGATCCAAAACTGCACATACTGTCTAAAATCAGACGTTTGGAACTAGACCTAGACATCTTAAATGATCTCAGAAACTCATCTTGCTTCCCTGCATTGCTAGCGGGCGTCTGGAACCCTTTTACAGTTGTCCTGGGTCTTTCCAGACGTCTGTCAGCTCGTCCGGACATTCGAAGTGTCTATTAGACATCGGTGGAGGCACCCAGACATCCTAAAGCATCTTGAAGAGCATGCTTGCATGCCTTCCCAAGACTTGTACCTATGTACACGCTCGCAGGTTAAAAGCCTCGACAGTGCAACGTTACGTACATAACGTACATGCATGCATGTACGTTCAGGACGCTTACCTCAGCACTTCGTGAGTCTTCAGACGTCTAGCTTCAGCTCTAGACGTTTGCTGCCGCTCCAGACGTCTGCCAGATGCTCTAGACATCTGATACTAGAAAAATCCAGTATGTAGAACTCTTCGCGACGCTTGTCTTCTCGCGGACCTCCGCCCACAACGCTAGCAATAGCTGCTCCAACGGCTGCAGGAGGTCGAGAGCTCTCCTTCGGTGTCCTCTCTCCCATGAGCTCCTCCTTGAGCTCCCGTGAGTTCTCGTCTCCTCCCGCACGAGTTCCTCTGAGCTCCCGTGGCTCCCGCGGCTTCTCGACCCCGGCTCCTCCTCTCGCAACACAGGCGCTAGCTGCTGCACCAATATCAAGGGTGCCCCACGCATGCAAGCTCCCTCGCTCGTGCTCCTCTAGCTGCGCACTCAAGCTCCCTGAGCTCCCTCCTCTCTCCCATGCCCTTTCTCTCCCTCTCTCCTTCTCTTTCCCTCTCTCCCTATCCCCCGCACTCCACCCTTCTCCTTCTTGTTGTGGTGGCAAAAGGGATGAGAAAGGGGGGTGTTGGCTCGCCGATAGCAAGGAGATGGAGGTGGAAGTGGTGGAAGTGGTGGGGTGGAGATGGAGAGGGTGGAGGGGTTAAATAGGAGTGGGGTTAGGGTTTTGGAGATAAGGGGGAAGTGTGCGTGTGTGTGTGTGCGTGAGTTTGGTGAGGAAGAGGAGAGATAGGGAAAAATTGTGAACATTTTCCCGCCATCCTCTCTTCTTCCCGTAATGCCCTCACACTCAACTCAAAGGGTCAAAAATATTTGCATTTACGTCCTTAACTTCCCGGAAAACTCCCGACGATCCTTGGAAGGGTTATTTCAAGGAGTTTCCCCCTATTGCCCTCTTATATGCTGATGATATTATCATTTTTATGAATGGCTCCATTAATTCTATCTCCAATCTTGCTACCTTCATCAAGCATTTTGAGAATTCCTTCCATCAAAAAGTCAGCTTGACCAAAAGCTCCTGTTTTGTTGGGACAAATTTCCCTTCTGGTAGACTCACTCGTATCCTCCAACTTACTGGTTTTCAACTAGGTTCACTCCCACTCACCTACCTGGGATGCCCTATTTTTTCAGGGAGAGCTAAAATTTCCTATTTCTATCCCATCATTGAGAAATTACAGGCTAAACTTGCATCTTGGAAGGCTAACCTCCTTTCTGTTGGTGCTAGAGTACCACGATCATTTATTTTAATGATAACAAAACACTTGTTATTTAACATTTGCTTTTGAGTCCTAGTTTTCAGGTCAAATTGCAAATGGAGACAAGTGTAAAGACGGAGTACGAGTTCGAATCCATGGTGAATTGGAGGAGCTTGACGGAGGAGCTTCGCGAGAAGCGAAAGCTTGAAAAAAGGAGATGAAGAATATGATAGATTTCCTTTCTTGTTCATTATACTTTGTATTTGTTTCTTTTATTGCTCTTTACTTTCTTAGATTAATGTTAAAGAGCCTCAAAGTACCCTTACAATAGTCCTAGGAAAACTTGCACAACCCTAGAATACTTAAGTTTCCCATATAGATTTTAGAAAACTAGTATAGGCTTCAGACAGCCTTTTTAGACGTTTAATTTGAATATCAGACATCTGATAATATACTTTAAGATGTCTGACTATTGAATCAGACGTCCAATATTTTAAGGCTGGTCTTAGAACCTTCTATCTATTGTTTTCAGATGATCGACCCTTAGTCCAAACATCTGATGATTTGGCCAGATATCCAATTAGTGGAACGTTGGCCTTCACAATATAATCGTTGTGTAATGACTTTTAGGCTTCTTTCAGATGTCTATAGGGGGCCTCAAACGTCTGATAAGTGACCGGTAGCCCTCGATTGAGCCGAAATCACTTCTCTTAAGGCTAATAGCTGTTTGTGTTGGTGCTAGAGCACCACGATCATTTGTTTTGATAATAACAAAACACGTGTTATTTAACATTTGCAATTTGAGTCCTAGATTTCAGGTCAATTGCAAATGTGGACGTGTTTAGACGGAGTTCGAGCTCGCATCCAGGACGGATTGGAGGAGCTTGACGGAAAACAGAGGAGGTTCGCGTGGAGCGAAAGATTGAAGATGGAAGGAAATGAAGAATAGGATAGATTTCCTTCTTTTGTACTTGCTGTATTTTTTCGTTTCTTTTGTTGCTCTTTATTTCCTTAGATATTTCATGTTAAAGAGCCTCAAAGAACCCTAACAGTAGTCCTAGGAACACCGGCACAACCCTAGGATACTTAGGTTTTCTGTAGAATACTTAGAAAACCAATATAGGGTTCAAACAGCACTTCCAGACGTCTAATTCCAAAATCAGACGTCTGATAAAGCATTTTAAGACGTCTGACTGTTGTTTCAGACGTCTGATAACTGTTAGGCTGGACATAGTAGTTCTGTCTGATGAAATCAGACGTCCAGACCTTATACCAGACGTCTTAGAAGACGTCTGATGGATTTGCCAGACGTCCAATTAGTGGACCGTTGGCTGGCTTAGCAGACACTCAAGAATATGACCGTTAGACCCTTATCAGACGTCCTTAGGCCTTTCCAGACGTCTGATGATTGACCGTTTTGCCTCGGCTGACCCAAAATCTCTTCTCAGAGATTTTCTAGCCGTTGCAACGTTTGGAAATCAATTCCCACAGTAAAAGTAGGTTTCCAGACGTCCTGTATGTCATCTGATGGACTTGTACAAAAACCCTGTTTAGATCTGATTCAAGTCAGGGAGAAACCCGCATAGAATCAGACGTCTGACCTTGAAATCAGACGTCTTAAAGTGGCCTTCCAAACGTCTGATGCCAGAATTAGCCGTCTGATGACCCTGTCAAATGTAATCATTGTCCTGATTTCGGCCTGATTCTCTTGGGCTTTGCACCCAACGGCTATAGAACCTTTCCTAAGCCTTCCAAAGCCTTCCTAAGGCCTCTATAAATAGAGGGGAGCATTTACACACAAGATATACACTAAGAGAAATAAGAGACACACCTAAGCAACTTAGTTCCACTCTTTTGTGTCCAATTGAAGTCCTTGCTCTCCAAGCTCTAGTTTCATTCTCTTGAGAGCATCAAGTCTTCGCGCACCCGCTCTCCCGCCGTTGTTCACGAGAGCGACATTGCGCCATTGCGTGGCTCACGCACCCGCGTCATCCTCGACGCACTCCTTGCAAAGGGGAGTTTCCTTATTCCTATAGAAGCTAGGTTCTTAATTACTTTGTTGGCTCTATAGGACCTGTTGTTTTATTTTACCTTTGTTATTTTGGTTGGATATTCGCTTTGCGAATTCCTGTCTCCTTCGTGGGACAAAATCCTTCTCGTGGAGAGAAGGGGTTGAGGAACGCTACCCTCGTACTTGTAGCGTGGTTGTATTGAGGTTGAATCACCCTCGTTTTAAAGTGATTCATTTAGTGGATTTGATCAACTAGGTTGATCGGAAAATCCTAACTCGAGAGGGTTAGGTGGTGGTTTTCACCCGGTTTGGGTTTCCACCTAAAAATACCTGTGTACATTGTGCGATTGATTTTTGTGAGATTGCTTTATATATTTCAATTCCGCAATTTTTTTTGTCACGCTGATCTCACCCCTCCACGTAGGGAAATCACAGTTTGTACCTTGAGAAATCCATTTTTGCAATAAATTAGATTTCCAGATATCCAAACCTAGTGCCATAGTGCCAGACATCAAATATGTCGTCTAACTGAATTACACTCGAATCCTGTTTAGGTCTGAACCAAGTCAGGAAGGAAACTCGCTTGAAATCAGACGCATGATTTAGTTTCCAGACATCTTAAGAATGACTTCCAGACGTCTAATCCTTTTCCCAGACGTCTGATGATCCTATTAGAATCATTAATGATTCTGATTGTGGCTTGATTTACCTTTGAATAATCCCCAACGGCTACCTAAGGTTTCTAAAGCCTTCCTAGACCTTCCTAAGCCATCTATAAATAGGAGAGGTCCCTTGCCTTGTAGACACACACCAAGCAACACATTTCCACATCATATAGTGTCAATTTGATCCTTAAAAGAGATCTTGCTCTCACAAGCTTCAGTTCCACATCTTGAGAGCTTTCTTCTCACAGCGCACCCACTCTGCCGCCGTTGTTTTGAGAGCACCATCGTGCAGTGCGTGGTTGACGCACTCACGTTGGCACGCCGACACATTTCCACCAAAGGGAAGATCCTTTACCTATAGTAGCTAGTTTCAATTGTTTACTTTGTGGCTCTATATGATTTTTATAGTTTATAATTTTTGGTTAGGTATTCGCTTTGTAAATTTCCGTCTCCTTTGAGAGACTAAATACTCCTCATGAAAAGGAGAGGTTTGAGGCACACTACCATCGTATAAAGTAATGTTGTTGTATTGAGGTTGAGTCACCCTCGTTTTAAATGACTCGGTTAGTGGATTTTGATGGACTTGGTCGATCGAAAAATCCTAACTCAAATGGGTTAGGTGATGATTTTTTCCCGATTTGGGTTTCCACCTAAAAATCTTTGTGCATATTGTGTGATTGCTTTTTGTGTGAGATTGTTATATTTATATTTCCGCATTTTATATTTCTTGCAAATCTCACCCCCTCTCGTAAGGAACCTTCACTTTCTACTTCAGCGAGACTTCTTCTAATCAAGCATGTTTTATCATCCAATCCTATCCATATTCTCTCCATTCTTGAAGTTCCCAAAGCAATTTTCCGAAAGCTCGAAACTCTTTTTGCTAACTTCTTTTGGGGCCTGGGGAATCCTAGTAAAAAACATCATTGGGTTAGTTGGAAATGTATTTTGTGCCCTTGTCATATGGGGGCCTTGGTATCCGGGATCTTTCCCTTCTGATTAATTCCTTTAGAATGAAACTCATTTGGAATATCCTCTTCGATGATTACCCTTATGGCAAGCTGGTCAGGCAACTCTATAGTGACCGTCTTATGGGCTCTCTTACCCATAGGATTAAGGTCTTGAGGGACTCATTTATTCATATGAAACCTTTCATCCATTGGGAGATTCATGAGGGTCTTATTGATTTTTGGATTGACTTGTGGATTGGTAATCAACCACTTAAGGACTTCCTTCCCTCGTCTATGGTTACCCCTCCTACTTTGGTCAAAGATGTTCTATCTAATGAATATAGTTCTCCTTTGCTCCACATGATTCCAAGTCATATCCGCTCCCTCATCTCTAACTGCACCACCGAGAGTCTTCCAGATGTTCCCATTTGGAAGCTTTCTCCCTCAGGTACTATTTTGATTGCCTCTGCTTATGGCAGTCAGTTTTCCTCTCGTACTCACAATAGTTCTTGGAAGCCCCTTTGGAATCTCAAATTCCCTCAGAATTACTCTTTGTACTTAGTGTATTCTGCATAATAGCTTACCTACGGATGATAAAATTATTCAACTTCGTATTCCTTTGGCTACTAAATGTGTCTGTTGCAATGTCCCTTCTTGTGAGATGATGCATCACCTATTTCAGGAGAGTTTGCTTGCTGTCATTGTTTCTGGTTGGGTTTTTGATCAGGCTCACCTGCCCCGTATCTCCCCTTCATGCCTTTTTGATATCTTGAACTCCATGAGAAATTCTTCATCTTCCCAAATCAACAAAGGTCTGATTTGTTTCATTTGGACTAATATTTGGCTTATCCGAAATTGGATTATTCATGACTCCTTTCCTCTCAAGAACTTTGCCTCTATCCATAGGCGTCATTGGGATGATTTCAATCTTCATTCCTGGTTTTGCTCTCGTAATTCCCCCTTCTTAAATTATCATAGGTCATTCCTACAGCTAGGTTCAAACTCAATGTTGGTATCTCCTTTGGGGATGGCATTATCTTTGGTGGTTGGGTGGTTAGAAATTGCAAGGGTGACTTTATCGAGGGTGCTGCTGGTACTTTCCATGTTACTAATTCTGATTGTGCTATTCTCCACATTATTTGGAATACGATTTCTTGTTCTGCTATTTCTTTGATGAATTTTCAGGTTGAGACTAATTCTTCAATGCTTTATTACTGGTGGAATAGGAAGCTGGATGTTCCGTGGCATGCCAAGTCGATCTTCCAACTTATTCTTGGTTAGAAGAATCGCATTGATATGCTTGATTTTGTGCATCGTATGGTCAACTCGTTGGCTCACCATATTGCGGATCTTGGTGCTGATGATTAGATTTATTTTGATAATGTCCACTTGTTCCCTCCGAAGATTTAGGGTATTCTTTTCCTTAATAAGGTACAGCTTCCCTACGTCATTTAGTTCTCCCGGATGGGGTTTTTGTTAGTTTTGTTCTTTTGTTGTTATTATACTAAACCACGAGTCGTGGTTCTCTTTCTTATCTTGACAGGTTTTGGCCTAATCCCTCGACCTTTTTTTGACCTCCAGGGAGTGCGGAATGAATAAAATTGGCTCCCGATTTTGTTTTAAAAAAAGAGGTCAATTTGGTTAAATCGATCATCCGATTTAATCATTTATTAAGAGTTAAAAATTAAAAAAAAGGAAAATACTTGTAATTTTAGAATTTAAAATAAAGATTTAAAAGAACTATATATTCTTTAAGGTTAGGCTCTTGATTTCGATTATATCTTTAATTTTTTTAATATTAATAAAAGTATGTCAATTTTAGTATAATTAAAGTTGTAAAATTACTTTTTTCTACTGTATATCTTCAATGATATTTTATTTAACATCAATTTAAACTGATTAGACTTGGTTAAATCAATATAAATTAATCTAAAGGCTTATAGTTCAGTTCTTTTTGATTTTTTCACATACTGACATCATGTTGACGTTATCACCGATTCAACCAGTACAAAATAATCAATTGAATCACTAAAAAATTAAATCAATACCTAATTGATTCAATAATCGGTTCAATTTTTAAAATATTACTTTTATATCATTCTCTAGGGGTGTGTTCGGTGGTAGGGTTTAGGGAATTTTTTTTTTATCTGAGGTGTTTGTTAAAGCTTTTTCCATCGCTTCAACATAAATTCTTACATAATTACTTTCAATAATTTCAATCAACTCACAATGGCCTTTATTTTTTATTTTATTATTAAATAAATATTCACTACACCCTTCACTCCTACTATTAATATTAAATAAATATCAACTAATATTATTCACTCTCATTTATGATATTAAATAAATATCTACTAATATCACATCAATATACCAATCATTATATCACTACTTAACTCTCTTTTTATTTTATCATCCAAATAAATGCCCATCTATAATTGTTTCACTTTAACATGTTCCTGCGACATTTTATGCCCCCTCAAATTCTTGCACCCTTACGCCCTTAAAGACACTCTTTTCCGACGTCTACGTGAAATGCGTAGAAATGACAAAAATGTGGAAATCCATGTTAAAATTAAGAAGGATCCATCATTTTCTCGCATGCCGGAAGAGACGCTAAGGGGAATGACGAATCTATGGAAGAAAAATGGAAGTAATGGTACATCTCTCACGCCGCACCCTATTAAATCCCAGAAAAGAATGTCAAGCTGCAGGTAGAATAATCTGACTTTGCAACTCCCATGCCGGTCATTCACTTCGGGAATCAGCTATCCCATTTTGGATTCATTATAACCTAATATACAATTTCCTAAAAAGTAATAGTAAATGTAAGATATAATCTACGCCCTTCTTCAAGCCACCAGCCATCTATAAATAGGGATCATCACACGCATCCCGCATGGACGTGGGTGAGTGAATGTATTTCGTGTGCCGGCTCCTCGTTGAGGACGTGTGCTGAGCGGGATTAAGTGATGGAGGAGATAGCACAAGGCACGAAGGTATGGTTCTTCTTTCGTAGAAGCACATGCGGCACACCCTGCACATACATGGTGTGCATGGCAAGTACATGGAGCACGTGGAGTCGTCGAAGCACAAAGCACACGCACCGGTGTGCCCCGCGTGGGCCCATGATCTCGTCGACGTGTCATGTGTCGTGCATTGCTTACTAGTGAGCTGTGTGCTATCTGGCACAGAGAAGAGCACCTCGAGCTGTTTGTTGTCCGACGCAATGCTGTAGCACACGGCGACGAAGCACATGCATAGATGCAAACCGCCAAGTCACGACGCACATGGCAAATTTCCAACTGGTCTCAAGTGGTAGGACTGACCCAAATCGCACTCTCGCTCGGGAGTTGCGATGCATGTACTATAGTTGTTCCTGAAGTGGTTGCTGCAAGCACACCAATGGTGGAGCACATGTGACATGACGAAGGTGAGAAGGCACACAGCACACAGCTCGCAGAGCACGCAGCACACATCTCCTATGGTTCTCTCACCAGCGAAGGCAGCAGTCTTGGTCGAGTGGAGGGGGACAGCGAAGGGCACGATGCCACAAGGCTATACCTACTGAGTTGAAGGTTACCACTGAAAGAAGAGGAGTTGAATTGCTCCGTAAGGACCGAGGTAACTGGGCAGTGGAAGTCATTTTTGGAAGCACACCCGTACCCCCCCCCCCCCCCCGGTGAGGTCGTTCCCCTCGAGGCCCAACTCCACCAATGACATCAGGTTGGAGAGTGAGGCTGGTGGTCAGCACCTGGAGGGTCCATCCCCTATGCTTTAGTGTGTGCTGTCATGTCTGGGCAGGTTCTATGTTGTTCCTTGTGTGCAGGTGTTGTGTTATTTCTGGAGACCGCAAAGCACAAATGTGCGTATCATGTTTGAAATGTCCATGTTGTGTTTTGTGTTTTCATAATGTATAAATAAGGTCCTCAAATAGAACAATATAGAACATACGTTTGAGCCCATGTCAACGGCAAAGACTAAATTCAAATCTCGAAAATGTTTGAGTTGGTGCAATCTAAAATGAGAAATCACTCCTTTAAGAAGGTTATCTAATTGGATTTTATTTCTTCAAAATAAATAATCAAAATGGTTGTAAATTACATACAACCATTCCCTATTAATAGTCTAGATCTTAAGAATAGGCACAAAATCTTGTGTAAATCTCCATCCCATGATGGTGATGCATATAGTTCTAACTGGTGTTTAGATTATGCTGCCATTCAAGTCAGTGTAATATCCTCAGGCTTATGCAATTCTACGTAGCAAGTATGTGCTTCCAGATGCAATTTAACTTTCAATGTGCATAAAGTTTTTGGGAATTCCAGTGCATACTGTTGGGCATGGTGATTCCTGGGTGAAAGTCAATATAGCTTTCCATAAGCATGAATTTTTCGGGGTTGACGACCATACTGCTGGGCATGAGGACTTTTAGGCCGATGGGATATATTGGGATACACTTACGAAAAATATTGCATGAACCGTATGCCCCCATCTGAACACAACAGTTACAGAATAGATGACAAGTTAATCACCAGCATACATCACTACGAGGAAGTTGTGGATGTACAAACCAAAGCATACCAAATGAAAGGCATATTTAATTTGCCTTGTATTAAATGAACGTGAGTTATGTAGGAGACGATCAAATTAACATCTATTAAATGGATGGCAACAATAGGAGCATCAAATTGGGAAGAACACTACTGCAAATGTGTAAGGTCTGGACTATAGTAAGCACAATATTTTAAGCAAACCTTTAAATGCATGCTAGTGAGATCCAGAGAGTGGGAAAAAATTACAACACAGTAATGAGAGGAGCATGCTAATGAAATCCTTCAATTGCAAGACTCAATCATGTCTTAATTCGTACTCCTCTCTCCGGATGAACTTCCTTGCAAGAAGAATACATTCTTACTAATATCTCTGGTACAAACATCACGTTGGCAACAACACTGCTCCAAATCTGTAAGGTATGGAGTACATGTAGCAGGATATTTGAATCACACCTAACAAGAGAGGAAAAAATAAATAAAACACAGCACGGATAAATACACCTCACAAGCACAAATGTGCAGCTATGGCAGCAATATATCCCACTTGAGATATGTTATATTGTCTGGTTGTTCAATCAGGTGAATGAAGATATACTATCACAACCAATGAGACAAAAAGCAGCATACATCTTACATGAGAGATAACTTGATCACATTTCAAAATACAACCAAACATAGGGAAGCACACTCATTACAAAATTTTGAACACGACAACACAATAACAAATATAACACATCAGCACAGCAACACAACAAAGCAACCAATCTTCGAGGATCAGCACTTTTGTACCCAATCACAAAACAAAATATAATGTGCATTGTATCAGTCAAAAGAAGCACATATCATTTCCCCCCTAACCAATACATCCAATCAGGATAATCAGAGAACGACATCAACATTGGATGAACCGACATCAACAGCCCACAAGCTTTAAGGTTCATGGACATTGTAAACTCATTGGGGTCATTCCTGAATGACGCATTCCTTTGAAGATTTCTACGAGTCTTTTGGGGTCACCCTAGTGCAAGTGCCCACCAATGAGCGTGGCCCACGATACCATGTTCCTCTCGGGCATTTCGTCAAAGACCTTGTGTGTAGAATCGACGTATCCACATTTACCTTGTGTCCCAACCGAATGATGTCGCAGACGACAGAGTAAGAGTGGAGGAGGGGCTTCAGCTGCTGGAAGTACAAGGGGTCGCTTTGGGAGAGGTAGAGGACAAGATAGCGGGAGAGGGACTCCAAGATGGAACGAGCGCAACACTCGAAGCTGCAGTTGTTGAAGAGGGCCACGGAGGAGTCGTGGTGGGAGAACTCCTGCTACGAATGATGTAGCAACCAAGCAGCACATTGTTCTCTCGCACGCCGCAATCACCCGAGCGCAACACTTGGCCACCGACAGGGTCGTGGACTGCTGCTTCTTGCAGCAACAGCCACCACCTTCCTCCTTGGCATTTTATCGAGCACCTGGTGTGCATTCTCCGGAGAGCGCCTCCCACAGCCACATGCACACCACTGCTCCCTCACCAACGTGCAACACTCAGCCATCGACCTCACGCACAGCACTCACTCATGTGAAGTGGTGGAAGAGGTCGTGGGAGGTGGCTGCATCGACACACCTCCTCTAGTTCACGTGCACATACCCTCAGCTCCACCTCCGCCTCCCTGGTCACAGGCACCTGTGCGACGGACTCCACGGCCTCCGTAAGTTGCCTCGCACATCCTTGCGGAACTCGGCGATGACCACTGCAAGGGAGGAGACGAGGAACGGGAGGAGGACCTAAATGACGTAGGCTTTGGTGCGAGAAGGATGGGTGTAGATGGAGTGCTCGATGGAGTCGTAGGCATGGTGAAGGCAATGACGATGGCATCACAACACACGAAATGGAGGATGAGCACATTACGTGAAAAGCACACGACGGTACATCTCCGCTCACATGAAAAGCACGTGAAGCCCATTACATCTTGGGAATGAACGGAACATGGAATATATCATGGAAAGAGGCATACGTTTTCCATTTTTCTTTCCTAAATGTGCCTATATACCCACCTCCCATGAGGCAAAGTTTGAACGGACGATGGGATAAGTGGTGATGGCTGTTTTATACCGTGCGACAAGTGATGGGATATGTAGGTAGACGTCTGATGGTGGAATATATAATTATATGAAAAAATACGTATATAATTATATATGAAAATTTGAAAAGAAAAGAGGTGGTGGTAGAGTGGGTTTGGGGGGATTCTAAATCTATGTGATATCCAATGTGCTATTGCTATTCATACATTTGTATATCCTACAGAGGTATCCCATAACCAATCCCTCGGAGGTGAGAAAATTTGGATTCTAATATATATATATATATATATATATATATTCACACAATTTCAAAATTCAATGATGCAAGATTAGATAACGTTATTTCTTTAACCACCGAGTGATTGGTAGTGTGAGAAGTACTCTTTACTATTAACACCCATAAATATTAATTCATGACATCAAATCCGGTAACTTCCATCACTATGTTTATAAGTTATTTCTTTCACCCTCACAATCTCAAAGAGACTGTTTTGTGACGTGAAATGTGTCCTGGAAATGACAAAAGATGTGGCAATCACTGAACGATCCGTCATTTTCTCGTATGCGAAGGAGAGACGCCAAGGGGAATGAAAAATCTGTGAAAGAAAAATGGAAGTGACGGTGCACGTCTAATAGTGGCCAACACCCACCTAATGATGAGAAATACACCCTATTAAAAGTAGGCCCAACACCCACCTCTGCACTGGATTTTTTAGGGTGCATTAAAAATCAGGTTACATTAGGTGGGTGTTACGGTACACCCTATAAAAATCCAGAATAGCATCTCAAGTTGCACCGCAAAAAAAGTTCCAACATACTGATAGAGAAAAATGTTTCATGCAGAAAAATATTTACCCAAAAAATTACCTCCCCTACCTATTAAAAGTAGGGGCATATATATAAACCCCGTCATGGTACTTATTCTTTATTTTTATCTTATTTCCTTAATTTAAAGGCTCGCATTCTACAAATAAGATGATGAATGAGATTATTTGTATGAGAAATAAAACTTTTCTTACTAAGGTATGTTAATGTCGAACGTAAAGCGATGGGTCATGGGCCTATGGTGTGGGACAACAAGGCTACTAATCATGTATGCTTTAAACTACGTATGCCAATCAAAGGAATGATGCTGCAAGCTTGTGCACTCAAATGGATCCTCTCATTTTGGGGGTCTTCTACGGTATTCACTACGACGGATGTTGTTTCGGTAAATGAGAAAGAACCCTAACACTTAGGTGATTTGGCAGAACTCTTGGTTGCACCCGTGTCGAGTGGAAGAATGGCGACATCTTCATGATTTGCAACTGGATGACCCTCTTGGTAACTTGAAATGACCCGGGGACCATCATGGAGTTTCTGAGTTCTCCTGGGTGGTCTCTGCAAATTTCGCACGTCAAAACAACCACACAAGGGTCACTGTGTAATTTTCTAGACTCTAGGGGGTTGACTGCAATTTCTATGCGTTAATTATAGTGTATAATAGTCCCAAGAAGTATTCCTAAACTCCTAGGGCTTGTTCTTAAATTCTGCACACTAGGTGACCCACATAGGGAGCTTCTTGCTAATTTTTTTTCCTTCGTTGAGGGGTTAGACGCAATTGCTATGCCTTTATGTTTTGTCATGGGGACTCCACGAAAAAACATGAAGTGTGGGGGCGAGAATCACAATTTTCGCAGCCCTATGCAACCCTAAAAATCCACTCTATAAAGGAAAACAGGAGATGCATGCTCTTTTCCACGACTTAGTCTATGCACTCATGATCTCGAGGTAAATGGTCATCATCCCAACGTTTTGCTATATTTGTGCCTCTGTGCTCTGCACGTGTACCGTGTGTCGTGTACGGGCCCATGTGTCATCACATGGTTTTCTTTTGAATTTTTTGTGCCTTAACATGCAGACCAGATTCATCTACCAACGCACTTTTTCTTCCCTCCAACATCTTATTACGGATGTGTGCTACAAAAGAACTCCTCCAACGGAAGACGAACAAACCAACATCAAGCTTCTGCTTGGTGAGTCTATTCCTATTATACTTCGTTTTGCTGCCTTCCCTCATTCATTTCTACTGTTGTCTTGTGCCTTCCTTTGTTGTCTACTTAGGTCTTTTTAAGTCGGATTTAAAAAGAAACACAACCCAGCAAATAGAGACTATGCTGCAATCCTTGCCTACTTTCCTTTGCCTGCTTGTGCCTGCTTTTTGGACTCTTTTATGTTGTGCGTCCTTGATATGTTTGTCAGTTTGGAACTTGTTTAATGGGTCTTTAACGCCATACTCACTCCTTTTGTGCTGTCCATTCTGCTGCACAGC
The DNA here is from genome assembly GCA_037157565.1 of Thalassia testudinum. Classification (NCBI taxonomy): domain Eukaryota; kingdom Viridiplantae; phylum Streptophyta; class Magnoliopsida; order Alismatales; family Hydrocharitaceae; genus Thalassia; species Thalassia testudinum. The sequence goes on along the minus strand of JAZHRO010000022.1, from coordinate 32,119,342 downwards.
ACATGTTCTCTTGTCTTCCTGCTGCTTCGTTTACTTTATTCCTTTACCTTACTCGTTTATGTTGTCTAGTTTGCTGCATAGCACAAGTCTGCTGTGTTCCTACTACTTCCTTTTCTTCACTCGTTTGCCTTGCTCATTTGTGCTGTCCAGTGTGCTATGCAGAGTGTTCCTGCAGCTTCCTTTGCTTTACTCCTTTGCCTCCCTCATTTGTGTTGTCCAGTCTGCTGCACAGCACAGGTCTGCTGTGTTCCTGCAGCTTCCTTTGCTTCACTCCTTTGCCTCCCTCCTTTGTGTTGTTCAATGTGCTAAGCAGGCCATGTTTGGCTGTGTTCCTACTGCTTCATTTACTTCACTCCTTAGCTTCTTCGATTCCAGAACCCATTCTCTGCACAACATCTTATGTATGCTTTTTTCAGGTGTGTCTCAAATTTGCTATATGGTTTTGGGATGTTTATGTGCTGCATCTTCTATGTCTCCACCGTTGTGTTCTCATTTACTCATTCATTCCTTTCAATGGCATATGTGCTTTAGGGTTTCAACAATGGTTTTCGATCTAAACATGCTCGTTGCAATGCTTGATGAGCCACCATCTCTTTTGGAAATTGATGGTAAAATATTCAGCCCAAATCATGAGAAAAGTTCATGCATACATCTTTTCCTTCATTTGAATTTTTTATTAACAAATGTTCCTCAATCTCTAACATACAGATTTCCCTGCAAATGTTGATGATAGTAATGACCCTCTAGGTTGACATAATTAAGCCACTATTTTAATCTTGACTTGAATTGTTTTTGGAATTACCCAATGCAAGCAAGTACTCAGAAGCTCATTGATGAATATATATTGTATAGGTCATGCTTCAGGTTTGAAGGATGTCCCCAACAATTAGTCTGGACTATGCAATTGTTTGGAAGTACATGGTATGTGTCTCCAATGTGTCTTTTCTACTGGAATCCTTCCTGAACGTACTGAATTATGGATTCTTTTAGTTGATGATGTACAGGCAAAGTGTGCTATCACAAATGAAGTGACGCCAACAGAAATTAATGGTTTGTTTCTAAAGCTTTCCCTACATTTCTTACACTGTTGTTTTACTGGTATTTAGCACAAGCATCCCTTCTATTACCAATATAGGAAAATTCAACAAGAATCAATTTCTTCAATCTACTGGAATCTTCCCCAACGTACTGAATTATGGATTCTTTCAGTTAATGATGTACAGGAAAAGTGTGCTATCACAAATGAAGTGACGCCAACAGAAATTAATGGTTTGTTTCTAAAGATTTCCCTACATTCATTACACTGCTGTTTTACTGGTATTTAGCACAAACATCCCTTCTATTACCAATATAGGAAAATGCAACAAGAATCAATTTCTCCAACCTGTTGCACTTGGAGTCAGAATGGACTTCCTCAGCTTTGCTGCATGCTACTCTCACTGTCAGGACTACGCACATATGAAAGGTTTCGAGTTTGCTATTATATAGTCTAAGTATGACAAGGGTGACAAGGATGTAATATTAAGGGCAAGCTTAGGATGCTCAAGGTCAGTGGTCCGCTGGCCATTTCTCGGTGTCATGTTCATTGCAGTATATTGTGAAAAAGCGATCACCAGTTTATTACAATTTATTACTCGGAATTTAAAATTTCCCGATGTCAAACTCAAGGGACAAAAGAATCTTTTCTTCTCTTCTTTCTTTCTTCTCTTTCCCTTCTCTTCTCTTTTTTCCTCTTCTTTTTCTGCCTTTCCCTTTTTCAGACGTCTGATTCTCTGAATCAGATGCCTTATCGACCCCGTTGCTACAGTGCCTCCTTCTTCTTTCTTCAGTTGTCTTCCCTTCTTCTTTCTCCTTCGGCTGCTACGGCTCTTCTCATTCTCTTTCTTCTCTCTTTAGCTTTCCTCCTTCCTGGCTACAACTTCTTCCTTCTTCTTCTGCAGCAGCTCCTCCTTGGTTTCTTCTTTTCTTCTTGCTGCTGCGTCTCCTTCGCCTTCTTCTTTCTTCTTCTCTTTGCGGTTGCTTTACGGCTAAGCTCTCGCTGCTTCGCTTCCTCTTCTTCTCCACCTGCTCCCTGCACACACACAAATGCAAAACCTACCCCTACCCTTCCCCGCGTCTCTCTCTGGATCTCTCTTTGGTACACTCTCCTAGAGCCGGGTAATTGGGTCGGGTCGTGTGCCCGAGTCCAGGCGCACCGACGTGGGTGTAGTGCGCAAGGAGTGCTCAGGAGGGTAGTTGGGTCAGGTCAGGTCCACGTGGGTAGTGCCGCGGACGAGACCGAGTGAGGGCGAGGGACCTCACCCCTGTGTGACTTGAGGCGAATAGCCTCAGTCACTTTTTCTTCTTATGCAGGTGCGGGCGAGCGTCAGCTTCCAAGGTGGGACTAAAGTCCCACCTGCGTCTTAGTGCGTTTGCAGGAGAATGGCTCGACCGATTGGGGCAACGGCCGAGGCCTTCGACCCCAATTGAGAGCCTAAGTGTGTGCGTAAGGGTGTTCCGCACCTACTGGCCTAGGGACCTGGAGCGCTACAACCTGGAACAGCTTGCGAGCAGCTTCAACCTACTCGCTAATGGCGGCTGGAGCTGCTCTGTCCCTAAAACATGAACATGGCCTCGCAGCCCTGTCAGACACCTCGGGGGGCTTCGCCAAAGTGTGGCAAAAGTGCAGAGGTGGTCGGCGTGGTGTGGGGGTGTCTGCGTGAGTGTGCCCAGGGCGCACGGTGTGCGTATGTGTGGGTGTGTTTGGGGGTGTGTTTAGGTGAGTAGAGTGGTGGTGTGAGTGAGGGGAAATGCTGAGTGAAGCGAGAGGATGCTTATGGACTTGTCGGCGAGGGATGAAATGGCCTGTGGAGGTGGAGCGACCTCGCCGGAGTTGGTGGCCGGAGGTGGTAGTGGCAGTCGAGGGACCAATACTACAATTTGTTGAGGGGAAAATAAAGAGGCGATAAAATGGAGGAACTTTTACCTAGCTAAGCAGACGAAGGGGGGCAGGAGGCGGATGGCTCAATTTTGCCGTCGCCGGAGACGACGCTGAATGGGGAAGATGACGACGAGGAAGATAGACCGAAGGGTGCCTGCTGGTACGGCGAGGCACGACAAACAATGGCGGAGCTAACCCTGCCACTGGTATGGTGGCAGGGAGACAAGAGAGGGAGCGGAGAGTCGTCGGAGCCTGCGGGCGAATGGCTAGAGGAGGAGACAAAGTTTGGGGAATTTCCTTGGCCAAGACAGGCTTAAGACGACCGGAGGCCCCTGCCGTCCCTTAAATAGCAGTTGGCGAGGAGAGGATCTCGAGGAAAGAGCGTGGGTAGCTTGTCGGAGAATGGCTAGAGAAGAGACCCATTCCTCTCGCGCGTTCGCACGAGAGGCATGGGCAGTGGCAGGACATGGGAGGGGGTCCATGCGGAAGAGGATGCAGGGAACCCCCCTTTCATTTCTGAGAGCAGCTCCCATACCCTGCGCGGCGTCATCCTCGGCATGGAGTCGCCGAAGGTATGGGCAGCTGCGCGGGGTGGTAGAAGGACCATTTTGTAAGGAACGAAAGGAAAGCTGGGGGGCAAAGTGCAAGGGTTCCAAAAAGACAAGGGTCAAAAAGTAATTCATGATGACCAATTTGTAAAGTAGGTCAAGATGGCCTTCCCTTAGGTCCAAATTTTGGTATAAGCCTAATTTGGACCTAAGGAATCTAATGATGAAGTTTGATTTTAGGTTTGATCACGTTTGACTAGTCAATTTGCATAAAAACCCAAATTAGGTCAAAAATTGGGTATGGTTCTCAATTTAGGTCAAGACAGGTTCCAATGGCCAAATTGAAGGTTTTAAGCCCTAAGAGATGTTTTTCCATGAATTTTAGAGGGTTTAATTGACTTTTATCTTGCCTGAAACTTCGTGAATTAAAGCGATTTTGTTTTAGGATTACATAATGTCATTTTATTCCTAGAAATTGCTATAACCCTTTTCAGATCAAATCATCCCACTTTCTTTCTTGTTAAGCCCATTTGACCTGTGTTTAGACCCTTAAACATCCCGTTTGTGTACTACATTGGTAAAATTATAGTTTTACCCCTTGTGTGTTGCTTTATATTCAGATTTATAGTTCTTTTATTTGGGCTTTCCCTTTGGTTTTGTAGGAGCTTTTGTATACTTATTTAGGGCAAAATGTGCTAGTTAGGACTTATGATGAGGACCACATCAGTGAGGATGTGGGCCATCTAAGCTCAATGATTTATTCTATTTACGACGTACAAGTAAAACAAACTGTCCTTGTAGGGTTAAGATTAAGTTGTACAAGGAGATTTACTTAATTGTTGGAATGAACCTAGAGCACAATCATGATTTATTAGACAAGCCTTTAACTCGTTACTCACGCACAAGGAAGAATTTGTCACTAGCAAGAAATGGAGGATGGATCTTAATAATTGTTGTGGAATTGGATTGTCGAAGACAATGTCCTCGTTTGTTGCAGAGCATAGTGGTTATGATAACGTACCATTTATAAATGAGGATGCAAGAAATGAACTAACGAAACTTCGTAACTTGAGAATGGGTTGTGATGATGCGGAAACAATACAAAGATACTTTTGTAGAATGCAAGCTATGAATCCCAGATTCTTCTACATGATGGATCTTGATGACAATGGTTCTATTTGCAACATATTTTGGGCTAACTACACAAGTCGTGTAGCAAACAAATTCTTTGGTGATGTTGTCTCATTCGACACTACTTACCTGACAAACAAATATGATATGCCTTTCGCACTATTTGTTGGTGTAAATGAATCATGGCTAATCCGTCTTGTTTGGTTGTGCTCTGTTATGTGAGGAGACTACAAGTAATTTCGTCTGGTTATTCAAAACTTGGTTGTGCTGCATGAACAATGTACCACCCTCTAGAATTATAACTGATCAATCTTAAGCAATTATGAAGGTTGTGTTGATTACCTTACCCACTAGTCGCCATAGATTGTGCCTATGGCACATAATGATGAAGTGCCACATCATTTTGGATCTAACACAACCACATGAGATGAGGTTAAGAAAATTGTATATCAATCACGTACCACAGAAATCTTTTAGATGAGGTGGTTATTAATGGTTCAAAGTAGGTGGTTGGAAAGTAATGTGCGGATCAGGCAAATGTATGAAATTAGGATGTTTTGGGTCCTCGCATTTTTTGATGAGATGTGCTGGACAGGTATGACAATGACTCAAAGAAGCGAGAGCATGAACGCATACTTTGATGGATATGTAAACTCGAAAACCACCTTAAAACGATTTGTGCAGTAGTATGACCTAGCTATGCAAGCGAAGCAAGAGAAATTAAGAAAAGATGACTTCTAATCAATCCACAGGCTTATTCCATTGATTTCTGAATTTAGAATGGAGCAAATTCGTGACATTTACACAGCCCGAATATTTAAGATGTTCCAAGAAGAAATCAAGATCCTCAGGTTGCTGCAACATTACAGCCTGCAAATTAAAGATATCAGCAAGACGCTATATACAATTCAAGACCTTGGTTCCAGTAAAAATAAAATGACATGTATTAATTATAGCTTATATATCATTGTGCCTGCAAATCGATTTGCAAGTGCTAAAGTGGATCCACGTCGGAGACTATTGTAGTGTACCATTGTAGAATCCTCCAAATTTATAACAAGCATGTGTCAATGATTGCTGCTAACCATCGGTAAGGCACAAACATCATAGGTCTGTAATATGAATGTATGCTCCGTGATTTCCTTCTGCCAAATCATCTCCAAATTCTATGCTACTACCATCGAAATGGTAGATGGTAGAAGGTAAGCATTGAAAGAGTTCTCCTTTTGAAAACTTTGTTCGAAGAGCATAATAAGGTGCGCATCTATTATGTGCAAGAATAAATATAGTCAATTTAGATACCTTGTGGTGTGCCTTACTACATGAGAAGAATATATATATTGTAGGGAGATAGGGAGTTACCGAACTACTTGTGAACCCTCCTATCTTAAGGATTTCGCAAAAGTCCTCCCTATGTACTATAATTCTTCCCTTCTGCCAAAGCATATCATCCTTTTATTTCCCATGTTTCACCAGCTCTCGAAGTATTTCATCACCAACAGTTTTTACCACAACTCCTGATGCACCGTCAATTCCTTTGCTCAGCTTCATCCTTTCAAAAAGCATTCTAGTTCTTGGAATAAGCTTGTTATCCCTCTCCAATGATCCAATGAGATGCTTTGGGCCCGTCTTCTCGAGAATGTGCTGCATTCATTCAAATTGAACAAAACAATTTCTTCCTTAGATATTGGTCTGAATTTCTTATTTAGTTTATAGTAGAATTATACCTCAGGTGATGGTTCATCATGCCTAACTATTTCCTTGCCTTTGTCCATTTGTGGTGCCTCCTTATTGTCTCCCACCCAATGATCCTGAATGAGAAAGATGTGTAAAATGATTTTAGAAGAAAGCACATATGAATAGGCAAATGTTGTCTAACCAACAAAAGATTGTTGTTGTGAGGTGATGGTCGTGGCGTTAAGTAGGTTTTGTTATAGAAATAGCGTTGTAGTACAGTTAGTTATTGCCATCATTACATTTTTTTTTTTACTCGGAAAATAAAGTTCTCCCGAGGTCGAACTCAGGGAGCAAGTCGTATTCTAGGGGTACAAAGTTTTTATTACAAAAATAAAGAGAGAGAGAGATAGAGATGGAAATTTGGTGGCTTCTTCTTCTTCTCTTCTTTCTTCCTCTTTGTCTCTTCTTTCTTCTCTTCCTGTTCTTGTCTTCTCTCTTCTTGGCTCTTGAATCTTTCTTTCTTTTGCTTGCTTCCTTCAGATCTTCTTCTCGTGTTCTTCTTTTCTTGCTTCTTCTCTTCTTTCTTTTTCTTCAGAGCTTCTTCTCTTTTTTTTTCTTCAGAGCTTCTTCTTCTCTTTCTCCTCGTGTTTTGCTTTTCTTCTTTGTCTTCTTCTTTTCTGTTCTTCTTTTCTTCTTTTTCTTCTTCGTTGCAGTCCTGCTCGTCTTTTCTTCTCCTTCTTCTTCGTCCTCAGAGCGTCATCTAATTGTTCAATCAGACGACTTAAGTAACCCGCTGCTACAGTGCGTCCTCCTTCTTCTTTCTTCTCCTGTGCCTGCACGCTCAAGGGTTCAGAGTCAGAGGGCAAAACCTACTCTACCCTCTCCCCGCGTCTCTCTCTCTGAATTCGCTCTTAGGAAAGCTCTCCCAGAGCAACCGGTTAATCGGGTACGCGGGTCGCGCCCGGGTCCAGGCCCACCAGCATGCGGTGGTGGGCGAGGAGTGCAGGTCGGGCTAATCGGGTCGGGGCCAGGTCCGCAGGGCGTGAGCGCGGACGAGGCCGAGTAATCGGGCGGGTGAAGGGGACCTCACCCCGTGAACTGAGGCGAAGAGCTTAAGGCACTTTTTGCCTTTAAGCGCCCGCGCGCTTCTGCGAGTTTCCGAGGTGGGACTAAATGTCCCACCCCAATTTGGGCGCCTGCGCGGAGGAAGCAGCGGGCAGTCGAGGCTTCACGCGAGGGCTTCGCCCCAGCTGCAGCCTGGGACTCTTCGCGAAGATACCCCGCGCAGCCTGGGAGCCTGGTCTGGGCGTGGCACGCCTGGAGCAGCAGGTCGAAGGAGCTTCGCTGCTCAGCAATGGCGATGGCGGGCGCAACACCTGTCCACAACAGCACGGCCTCTCGGCCTAATCAGATATGCGGAGGACCTTCACCGTGACACGGCGAAGGTGGTTGGGGGGTCTACAGGTGGTGGGGCGGAGCCTAAGGGCCGCCCTAGGTCAAACTGCAGGTGGCGAGATGGGTTTGGTCGGTGGGTCTGCAGAGGGCGATTGGTGGGAAGTGGAAGGGCGGAGGTTGATCAGGGTGAGGAGGCGAAGCTTCTGCGGGGGTCGGCGAGTCGTGTGGAGTGGCGGAATGATGGGAGCGACTCGCCGGAGGTTGGCCGGAGATGGGGAAGGTGAGAGTGTTTGGGCGAGGTCAAGGGCGACAGTAAAGATTTACAGTGAGAAAAAGAAAGAGGGGAGGAAGAGGAGAGCTTATACCTACTTAGCGGGACGAGGGGGGTCTGGAGCAGGCGACAGCCGTATCGACTGTCGCCGGAGAAGAAAATGCCCAGAGGAAGGGGCGACGGCGAGGAGAGGGCCGGAGAAGCGAGTGCTGGGTGCGGTGCGGCGCGGGAAGAACGAGGGAAGGCAACCCTGCTGCTGGTAGTGCGGTAGGGCGACGAGGAGGAGGAGAAGCCGCCGGAGCAAGGGGGCGTCTGTCAGAGTGGGAAGAGAGGAAGTGAGGGGGTATCTCCGTCAGATCCGAGCTCGGAAGAACGACGGAGCGACGGGGGTATTTATAGGGGCAGAACCAGAGAGGAGGGCGGAGGGAGACGACGTGTCTCCCTCGCCGGAGGAAGGAGACCCATACCGTCCGTGCGTTCGCACGGCCGGTATGGGTGGTTGCAGCGCTCATAGGGGTGCTCCTGCGACGGCTGACGACACAGGGCACCCCCGTTTGACCTGGCAGGCTCCCTCCCTTACCCTGCGCGGTGCCATGCTCCGCGCAAGGTTGCCGGAGCATGGTGCTGCTCAGGTTTTGCAGGAGGGACCTAAACGTAAAGAACGAAGGAGAGTTAGGGGCCAAAAAGTAAATATATGATGATCAAAGTGTAAAGTTGGTCAAGAAGGTTTCTTCTTAGGCTCAAGTTTTTATACATGACTAATTAGGACTTAAGGATTCTGATGGTGAATTTTATTTCTAGGTTAAACCTTGTTAGACCAGTCAATTTTCGCAAAAACCTAAATTAAGTTGTTAATTTGGCATGGTTCTCAATGTAGGTCAAAATAGGTTTCTAAGGCCAAATTGAAGGTTCTAAACCCTAGAGATTATTTTTCTATAAATTTTAGAGGGTTTAGTTGATTTTTTCTCTACCTCGAACCTCGTGTATTTAAGTGGATTTGTTTTTAGGGTTACAGGATGTCATTTAATTCTTCGGAGTTGCTGTAGCCCTTGTTGAATCATCTTGTCCCACTTTCCTTCTTATTACATTATTTTGACCTATGTTTGGACCATGAGTTACCCTGTTTTCAGATTGGATTGGTGAAGTTGCATTTTTACCCGTCAGTTTATGTTTTCTTTGCAAACTCAGAATTTCTCTGAGCCAAGTCTTTCTAGGGTTATGTAGGAGCTTTTTCTTGCAAATTAGGGTTAAATGGTGCTGGTTTAGGGTTTGTGACGAGGTTCTCATCATGAGGGTCAACTTCTTCCTCTCTAAGAAGGTCAAAGGAAGGCTGACAAACAATGTAATGTTAGTCACCGAGGTGATAAGATTCAAAGATGTCAAAATCAATAAACTACCATGTCATCGACAGGTGATTTGGGTGTTCTAATGCCCTCTTGCAGATATTGTTGGCCATATTGTTGTTGTAGTTTGAAAGTTGGCTACAATTAGTAATTGTTAGGTCTTCAAAAAAGAAAGAATGTACTAGAACAAAATGTATGTATAGTTCTAGATAGAGTATCATACTATTTTAACGAGGGGTGCTTTACCTATTTATAGAGAACGTTGTGGTGTGGTCTGTTTAATGTTATCCTCAACTATGTGATCAATCTCCTGTTGTGTCATTTATACTGATAGTTTAGTGTTCATTCGAATTATATCACGTATCAGTTACATTATTAGAAATCTTTCCTCACCCTAATATTTGAATTCGTAAATTCTAACTCATCACTTTTCATGCACTAAGTTGAGTTTAGCCTAAGTGTTGTTGGCGAGTGTGCATTCATGTTCCCCTTGCTGTTTACTATTTGCATCTCGTGACTAGCTGAGGGCTTCCTCAATTGACATATCCTCGCTAAAGGTGTTGAAGTTGTTCTTATAGGATTTATTAGGCCAAAGGGACTAACTGGCTGGGGAATTCTCCATAATATGCTTGTTAGTAACGAGTGCTTAAGTTGTACTAAATAGTAGAAATTACGTAGTAGTAACTATTTCATATGATACAACAGAAAGAAATGTTCTAATCATAACAGTCCAATGAGTGACGGGAAAATGTGCCTAATGAAAATTTGTCTCAATTTAGTAACTTCGGAAACTTTCTTACAGGTGATTGAGGTACTGAACATGGAGTAGAGTGGTTTCTTGGAGAGAACCGGAGAGGAGATGATGGAGGAAGCTCATGTGTAGCCTGCAAAAACATCATACCTATTTATACACACCCAAGAAAAAAAAATGGAAATAAGCATAATGCAACTTACGTTCCTGCTGTTTTCTGCAACATTCTGGTTGTGATTGGGTCGCCCTTCTTCGCTACGATTGGCTTTGACCTGAACATATTAGAAATAAACAAGCGCGTTAGTAATATTGTAGTACCTAAGATGCAATGAACGCAATTTCATTCTTACAACTTTCATAGCAATTCTATAGGATGCCAACCTTTAGCTTTAGTTCCTCAACTTCCTCTAACCAGGCTAATGTTCTCATTTTCCTTGTTCTTCAGGAGCTCGTATATTCTTCCAAGCTCATCTTGATTTTCTGAGTTATGCTGCTGCTGTGATTGATTCCCTCTAACTGTTCTTGGAGGAGTAGGTGTTTGTAAATCTCCCTCTCGCTTTACGGGCTGTTCACGATGACCAGCCATACCTCCACTCTATGAACCGTAGATCTTAAATGCATTTCTCCTTAGGAATCTCAGAGGTAGGTCATCTAAGTCCAGTCCATTATCCTCAAGTAGCCTTGAAATAGGCTTTCGGTAATTCCATCTAGCAACAATTGGGTATGCAGTTGGGCTTGCTGGTTGATCAATTAAAAGCACCTCAAGGGCCTAAACCTGTGAAATCATTTTATTTCAGTTACTTTATGTACAATTTTATGTATAATTTAATCTGTGTATTGTTCATGCTTCTTACACTTAGCAATGATGTGCAACCCTTCAAGTAACCCAATCCACTTCGATCTCTTGACAAGTAGACCTTGTTTGCCATCTGAGCAAGTCCATCTCCAACCACATGATGGACTGCCAATGCCCAATCATACTCATACAAAGCATCAATTTCATCAATGTAATGGAAAAGCTTTGGATATATTGAATGTGACCCATGAGCAAGTATGAAATTGCCACTGAGTAAATAGATTAGAAGCTTGACTTGGTCATCGATGTTGTCTCTGCCATCACGTTGGAGATCCTGAAGAGCCTTTCTTGCTTGAAGCACAATTGGATTACAAGTGCGAAAGTACCTCAACCCAAATGGGTGTTTCTTCGTGTTGTCTGCCTTCAGATCTATTTCATGGGCATCTACGGGGAACCCAATGATCTTTGCCACATGTTGCGGTGTGAAGGGCACATATCGACCAGAGATGAAGAAATCCCCACTTTCAATGTCATATGCAGTCACAAGTTTCGCACAAAGCTTCTTGTCCTTCACTGGGTACTCGTACCCACAAAAATATCTAAAGGGAGTCTCTTTGAATCTTATCTTCACTTTGTCGGACCAACCACGGAAAGCAACGAGGAAGTCCTTTATCGAACTTCTACAGTCAAAATTCGGTGCTTGATCCCTTGTAGTATTGGATCTAATTATAAAGTGTTTGTTAACTTGAATTATAGATTTCAACAATGGAGACGTTAAAAAAATAGTAGCAAAGCTGATTACCTTGCAATTGCCTAATTCCAATTAATGTGCATATGCCCCTACTGATGTGTGGTTGTTTGCTTAGGAGTTCCTCAGGGGGCAACATTGTTACATGGTCCTCGATTGTGCTCTGCATTTAATCGGGGGCTTTTCCTAAAAGTTCCATTGTGTGATGGCACAAACGTTGTAGAAAACAAATGAGTAACGGAATTTTAATCACCTTGGGGTGTTGTACAAGAATGTGAATGTTGGGTGTTGTACTCGATTTCTTTGCTACTCTTTAGGTGTCTTCTGTACTCTGCATAATTAAAAGAACCACAATCACATGATAAACTTTACAAAGATAGGAGATTTGTCATCCATTTCTCATTGCATAATAAGAATAGGAATAAAGACCTCTGAGGGCTAACAGGTTGAATAAATTCTTCATGTTGGTAGTCATCAACATGCATAGGCTCACTGATATGAAATTCAATTAGCTACACATTGAAAAGAACTCATCGATTGTGCCTTAGGTCTCCTTCTTCTCCTTCTCTAATATAATAAAAGATAAGCAAGTATATTATATGTCTCATACCTATTTTCAGGCAGGATGAGTCTCCTCCTTCTCCTGCCAATAGAATATATTTTCAATATACCAGTAGTTGTGAGTCTATTCGAATGCATGAATGCAACTATACTTACAGTTGAGAGTCCGATGACGAGTCGTAAGACATGTGCTATCCATATTGCATCAAACTGAGATAATTTTGAAGATTATTAGAGGCCATGTTATTGAACTTATTTACATGGTCTTCAAAATAGGAAATATATCCTCTAACAAAGTAACAAAGAGAAAGCATTTAAACAAAAATATAGGAAATATCCAAATGCATCAAACAAATTAGGGGAAAACATCTTTTCCCATACATCAACAAGTTCTATTAGAATCTTAAAATCAAAAGCATAGATCTCTTCCTCTGTGACCCAAAGATTAATACCTCCCACTAAGAAACACCTAAGAAAATCCACAAGGTAGAAATACATGATCCAAGCATATGTGGTGCTATGTACATTCACATAATCAAACTGAAATAATTCACAGGATTACTAGATGCCATGTACATTCCCAACAACTGAAATTATTTTCGTGGCATTGTTATTCTCCTTAATATAGGATCTTTATATGTCAACATTCATTACTTACATCCATGAATATTTCGTAGTCAAAAACATCGTAGTCATGTTTGCATGATGCAACAAAAGAAGGAAAAACCATGCACCCTTTAGCATTTACGTTGTCTGCTGACGTAACCCATAGCAAAAATGCAATACTCTTAAGCTAACTGCCAAAGTTCTAGACAAATAAATAATAACACCAACACTATACTCTAAGAATAGTAAGAAATTGAAAATTAAAAAGCATTCAAGCCAAATTATATATAGTCTGCAATTACAACATAAATATCAGGCAAGAAGATCTTCTCCCATACATCACACTAAGTAGGGAAAGGCATCTTCTCCATTTAGAGCAGGCAGATATCCTGCCATTTGTGCTTCTATCCCTACGAGCAATTGAGCGTTTTTACATCTCATCCACATTTTGTCAAGATATGACATATATATGTCCACATTCTTTCCTTAGCATATTAGTAGTCTATTGACAAAAATGTCACACAAACACTACACCTGTGAAGGGCACGCATCAAAGAACCACTCAAACTTGTGCTGGATAGTACATGCGCTTGAGTCTATTGGAATGCAACTATACTTATAGTTGTGAGGTTGTTGGTGAGTCGTAAGACATGTTCTGACCATATTGTATCGAAATGAGATAATTTCAAAGATTAGTAGAGGCCATGTTATTGAACTTTTTTACATGACATTTACATTTTCTTTAAAATAGGAAATATATCCTCTAACAAAGTAAGAAATATAAAGTATTTAAACCAAAATATAGGAAATGTCCAAATACATCAAACAAATTATGGGAAAACATCTTCTCCCTTACATTAGCAAGTACTATTAAAAACTTAAGATCATAAGCATAGATTGTTGGAACCTTGTTCCACATCATATTTTGGTGTTAACAAAATTATTATGGATTAATGTTTGCCATTAAGTGTTTTTCATATTTAGGTGAAGGAGTAAGGCAAACAAGAAATGATGGAGGCATGATGGTGAGAAGAAAAAGATCATTTCATGGAGAATGACAAGGATGAGTCGAGGAGGAGAAGATCATCTTCGATCTTTAGTTTCTCTAGTTTAAATTTATATTTATAGATTCTATATGTCTCTTAACAAAGAACCATAACTTAGATCGTAAAATCAATTAGAGATAAATTAGGATTTATATTGCGAACATTTTCAAAGTACTTAATGAATTAAAACACTTAAAACAGATACTTGTAAGCAAGTACCAGTACAGTTCATCAGTACTGGTATTTGCGAGGCACAGGTTTGAGAATTCATCTCAAACTATGAACAAGTACCGGTACTAACCATGAGTACCGGTACATATTGGCCACAGGTTGAAGGCTTAATTCTGGCCTAAACCTTACAAGTACCGGTACCCATGATGAGTACCGGTACAGGACTCATGTACTGGTAGCAGTGAGCTGCTAGTACCGATATCAACTAGCCGTTGGCCCAAAACATAACGGCAGAAATATTAATTCCAACAATATGAATGTTAGGAATTAAATCCCAACGTCTAGTAGACGAGTATCCTAGGTCCTAAACTCTATAAAATGACCCTAGGACTCTTTGTTCGCCCACAAGAGACAAGAGAAAAGAGAAGAAAATTCCTACATCTATAATTCATATTTTCCACCACATATTCAAGAGAAGAAATCGTGTTTGCTACTTTCCAATCATGGTACGGGTTTGCAAACACATTGACGTGTTTTGTTCATGCAATTCAACGTGATTCGTGTCCATCCTAAGCTCTTAAATCGGTAATATTATTTTAATTATTGTTGAGAGGTATAGGAACTTAGTTGTAAGAGTTTTCTTTCTTACACCTATATTTCATTTGTTTTTGAGCTTGTTGCTCGTTGGGTTGTAACAAATCCATTTTTGTACTTGGGTTGAGGAAACCCATTAATTCCCTCGGTTTAGTAAATTGATTCTCTCGGGGTTGAGAGAATCGGGTTAAAAATCTTAAGCTGAGAGACTTAGGTAGTGGAGTACCCAAGGGAGGGGAACCACTATACATTTTGTGTCCTTTTGTGGTTTGATTGATTGTGCAAATTATCCTTTTATTACTAATATTGTTTGAGTGTTTGTGTGCATAGCCATATATATATTCCATATATTTTAGATCCTATCAAGTGGTATCAGAGTAAGGTTGCGAGAAGACGTAACAAATCAACTCGCAATGACATCCACATCACGGCCCACCGAAGGACAATCATCCACCCATCCTCCCTATTTCGATGGGATGGACTATGGGTATTGGAAGAGGAGGATGCAAGTTTTCCTCAAAGCAATGGATGAGGAGTCTTGGATTCTCATTCAAGAGAAGTACACGGATCCAGAGCCGCAGGAAGGCGTAGCTTGGACAACGGATCAAAAGAAGATCGTAGGTGATGGAAAGGTAATGAATGTACTTTATTGTGCATTATCAAGGGAGGAGTTCAACCGAATTTCGGCATGCGAGTTCGCGTATGAGATATGGAACACTCTCAAGGTCACCTACGAAGGTACAAGCAAGGTAAAAGAAACACGTATTTCTATTTTAATAGAAAATTATGAGTGTTTCAGGATGGAAAAAGAAGAAACAATCAAGGACATGTACACAAGGTTTGGAGAGATCGTGAATCCAACGAAAAATCTAGGAGTCAAGCTGAAAGAGGAGTAGCTTATAAGAAAGGTCTTGAGATCACTTACAAGCGATTGGTCTCCAAAGACTACAGCGATCCAAGAGGCGAAGGATCTATCCACTCTCCCCTTGGATGATCTAATTGGAAGCCTCATGGCATATGAAGTCCAATTGGAGAATATCAAGAAGAACGAGGAGAAGACGACAAGCAAGAAGAAAAGCATTACTTTTAGAGCAATCAAGGAAGACTGCTCCAAGGTCATGGCTTTGACCACGCCGAGTGCCGCCGTCGCGGCATTGCCATCACAAACATCAGCACAGCCTACTCCAAGGTCGTGGTGGGGTAAGCTGTGGGATGCTGCTCGACGTCCTTTGGAGGGTCTCTGTTGCTGACCGCTACGTCCGACGCGGTGGGCCGATAGCTTCCCCACGAGGCTATCCGAGACGAGGCAGGTTCTAGGGAGGAGTCGAGGCCTCTCCGATGTCTTGCTGGAGGCTGGCGGCACTGCTGGATGGCCTTTCCTCTCTAGGATTTCTTCCTTTCTCTTTTTCCTTTTCCCACGAGATCAAATCCACTCTGATACCATGTTAAGTTTTTTAGATGGTGTAAAATAATTGTTGTTCTTCAGGAAAGAAGACCCTATCCCTCCTTATATATAGAGGAGGAAATGATATATATGATAACAACCTAAACAATCTTTTACCAAAAAAATAAAATAAAATAACTAAATAAAGAGAAAATATCCAACTTATTCCGTAACAGCATCAAAATACAACTAAACATAACAAGCGTTATCCACACTACAATATAGAATAGATAAAAGATTTTTGGAGGCATTAGGTACGTGAAGAACATCATTAAGCATAAAAGTATATGTAGGAAACTGAGTATATAGATTTTTGACTAATATGAAAAATACTTGAAACTTGGCCATTCTCGACCAATTCCATGAATGTCGCGTCAAAGTACGGGAACTCAGACCACATCAAGATCCACACTACCAGCCCAGGCAGTATGGAAATGCGTAGAACACGTATCCTAGGTAGCAACCATTCCCATCTCAACAGCAGCAACCCCGTTCTATATACCAGCCACTGCATCAAGCTACCAATCACCCTCCAAAGCAAGCCGATTTGGAGGCACTGAAAGGGGAGCTACAAGAATCGATGCGAAAGTCTACACAGGATAGCTTGCAAATCATGAAGGCGATGCCCGACCAGATACAGAACATGCAAAACACGCAAAACCAGTTGCTACAAGATCATAAGACCCAGGGAGCCTTGCCCTCCCAACCTGTCCTAAACCCACGATATGTGCAGAACCAAGGCACCCCACCTAGGTTTCAGGCACCACAAGGACAGGCACATGCCATATTACAGGCTCCTACGCCACCTGGTTATGCCCAAGGCCAGCTGCCTTTGATACAAAACCCTGCATACTTTGCCCCTTCCGCTCCTCCACCACCTCATGGACAATAAGCCGATGCAAAGGCTGTCTCGTTGAGTGGAAGGAAGACATTCGACCCACCATATAGGCAGGCAGGTCTTGATTTTTCTCGCACTCCACCGCAGGATGGTTCGACTCCATCTCAGGAGCCACCTACGGTGGATAAGGGCATGAGGCCACTTAACCCTGAGATTCCTATTCCTTTTCCCGATGCGCTAACACAAAATGTAGTACGAAAAAAGGGCACGCAGAATTATGAGGACCTGAGAGCTATGTTCAAGGAAGTACATATTCAAGTCCCTCTCCTTGAGGCCATTGATCACATCCCCACTGTCGCTAGGTTCTTTAAGGACTACTGTACCTCGAAGCAACAGCCGAAAATTGGGCGACAGGAGATACTGTCAAAGGAGGCTAGCGTCGTGATTCTAGCCGACTTACCACCGAAAAAAAGGACCCTGGTACCCCACTCATATCCTACTTCTTGCAGGATTCCCCATTTGATTGGGCCCTTCTTGATCTGGGTTCGTCCATCAACTTGACTCCCACTGCAGTATATGATCAATTCCGATTCGGGGAGTTAAAACCAACCTCGGTCACAATTCAGCTGGCTGATAGATTAGTGAAAACACCGAGGGTGATGGTTGAGAATGTGATCGTAAAAGTCCTCGGATTCTACTTTCCCGCAAACTTTTTCATTCTCAATATGGAGGTTCCTCCTAATCTCCGTGATGCACCAATTATTTTAGGTCGCTCATTTTTGGCTACAGCCCAAGCAAACATTGATTGTGCATCTGGGTGTATGGAGATCGCCTTAGGTAATGAGTGACTTCGACTTGATATATTCAGGGCATCAAGGAACTTCAACTGTGATCTAATCGAGAAGGATGGTGAAAATGAAGATTCAGCATACTGTGGTAACATTGGGCTCCTTTGCGACGACCTAATGTCTCATTCGTCTGCACTATCAAGGTTCTTAGACCTCGATCCACGCAAGACTGAGACCACTACACTGCACATATCTCCCCAAGGATCCGATTGTTTAGGGTGTATATCTGACCACAGCACCCCTGACTCTAGCTATCATGATCCGTACACTACTAGATCGCCCTTGTTGCAGGAAGACGTGACCACAACTAACGGGTTTCCTGTTGACACAGTCACAACCAACTATCTCACAGGTAGCGAATCAGCGGGAATTCACAAGCATCCGGATCATCAGATTCCCACCTTCGATTCTGCTCCTATTCCCATTTCTGACTCCAACCCACCCGTGATTGAATTGAAGCCCTTACCTGATTCACTTAAATATGTGTTCTTGGGTGAAAGTAAGACGTACTCGGTCATTATTAGTATCCACTTAACCCAAGAACAGGAGCATCAACTAATTTCTAAGCTACAAGACCATAGGGCAACTATAGGGTGGAGCATTGCTGATCTCGGCGGCATTCACCTCTTGTATTGCACTCATTACATTTACACGGATGAAGGGGTGAAACCTTCTAGACAACCTCAAAGACAGCTAAACCCGAATATGCTAAAGGTTGTTAAGAAGGAGATCATCAAATGACTGGATGCGGGCATTGTATACCCAATCTCTAACAGCCAATAAGTGAGTCTGATCTAGATAGTGCCTAAGAAAGGCGGACTCATCGTCGTGAAAAATCACAAGGGCGAATCCATCCCAACCCGCACTACGACATCATGGCGGGTTTGCATAGATTACAGAAAACTGAACATGGCTATCCAGAAGGATCACTTTCCTTTACCGTTCATTGATCAGATCTTAAAATAGTTAGCTGGACGCAGTTTCTTTTGCTTTTTGGATGGATACTTCGAGTACAATTAGGTAGTGATTAGCCCAGAAGATTAAGACAAGACCATTTTCACATGTCCCTTCGAAACATTCGCCTTCAAGCGGATGCCCTTTGGCCTCTGTAATGCACTAGCAACATTTCAACATTGTATGATGGCCATCTTCTTTGACATGACTGGGGATTATGTGGAAGTGTTTATGGATGACTTCTCCATTTTTGGAGATGTTTTTCAATCTTGTCTCGACAACCTCACCAAGATCCTGAAACGGTGTATTGAGGTAAACCTAATATTATCCTGGGAAAAGAGTCATTTCATGGTGAGGAATGGCATTGTACTAGGGCACAGGATCTCTGTAAACGAACTTGAGGTCGACCGAGCTAAATCTGAGATCATATCCCGATTACCCCCACCTAGCTTGGTCAAGCAGATCAGATCATTCTTGGGTCACATCGGATTTTACCGGAGATTTATACGTTACTTGTCAAAAATCGTATGATCTTTGACGAATCTCCTGGTAGCCGATACCCCCTTTGAATTCAATATCTCATGTCTCAGTGATGAGAGCCTCATCATGAACCCTAACTAGCACATTTGACCTGATAAATTGAAGAAAAGCTCCTACAAAACTTAAGGGAAGGCCTAAATAATGGAATTGTTGAACAGAGAATAAAACATTAAATAAGGGGTAAAACTGTAATTTTACCATTGCAGTACATGAACAAGATTTCTAAGGGTCTACACATAGGTCAAGTGGACTTAATAAGAGAAAAAGTGGGATGGTTTGGTCAGAAAAAAGTTATCACAAAATCTGGGAATTAAATGACATTCTGTAACCCTAAAACAAACTCACTTTAATTCACGAAGTTCCAAGCAAGATAAAAATCAATTAAACCCTCTAAAATTCATGAAAAATATCCCCTAAGGTTTAGAACTTTCAATTTGGCCATTGGAACCTATCTTGACCTAGAGTGAGAACCATGCCCAATTTTTAACTTAATTTGGGTTTTTGTGCAAAATATCTGGTCAAACATAGTCAAACCTAAAATCTAACTTCACCACTGGATTCCTTAAGTCCAAATTAAATTTATACCAAAATTTACACCTAAGGAAAGGTCATCTTGACCCACTTTACAAAATGGTTCTCAATAATTACTTTTTGACCATTAGCTTTTTGAAATCTTGCAAAGACCCCTTATCTTTCCGGTCGTCTTCTTCAATCGAGTCCCTCTTCCACCCGCATGCGCAGGCCATACCTCCGGTGACTTTGCGCAGAGGATGGCGCCAAGCATGCTTGGGGAGCCGGCCCCAGATTTGAAAGGGGAGCTCCCTGCGAAGTCCCCTACCACATGGGCTGGCTCCCATGCCCTGTCGGCCACCATACCTCTCGTGCGAACGCGCGAGAGGTATGGGTCTCCGTCTGCCCACATCTTCGGTGGGGTTTTTCCTGCCTCTTTTGCGCGCTTCGCGACCGGCCGACGCCTATTTAAGGAGCGGCACCCTTTGCCGCATCCTTCAAGCCTGATTTAGCCGAAGAAATCCCCCCAAATTCGTCTCCTCCTCCGGCCATCCGCTTGCAGGCTCTGGCGACTCTCCATCCCTCTTCTCTTCGCTCTGCCACCATACCAGTGGCAGAGCCATCTCTGCCTCACTCCTCCGCATCGCGCAGTACTCGCGCGAGCTCCGCTGACCCCCTCGTCGTCGCTGCCTCTCCATCTCAGGGCCTTCGTCTCCGGCGACGGCATACACGCGCCGCTCGCCCTCCGCCTCCCCCTTTTGCTCCAAGTCCCACAGATAAGCTCCTCTCTCCCTACCTTTCATTTTCCCCACTTTATTTCTATTTTCGTGCCTCGACTGCCGTTGACCACCACCATCGTTCCCACCTCCGACCAGACCACCGGCGAGGTGTTCCCACCACTCCACGCCTCCATCCACCTCGCCAGACCCCTCAAAACCTCCACCACCATCCATTGAGCACTTTCCCCATCTCCACTGCCCGCCACACACACTCCACACCTCCACCGACCTAACCCACCTTCACGGCCACAGAGCAACCTAGGCACGCACGCCTAGGCCGCCCCGCGGCCAGCCAACCCCCGCCTCACGGCGAAGGTTTTCTTATGGTCTGCCAAGGCCACGAGATCGTATTCATGCATTTCAGGTTCGCGTCTCCGCCTTCATTACCAAAGGTGTGAAGGAGCTCCCTCGCTCGCTCCAGGACAACCCACTCCAGGCAGACGCATCCCATGTGCGTGGAATCCATCTACAAGCCTTACGCACCTGGAAATCAGGGCTTTCATCGACCCCAGCTGTGCCAATTGCATAGACCTTCCCCCTACGGGCACTAGCAAAAGAGGGTGGGACTTTAGTCCCACCTCGGAAGCGCCCAGCGCAGGTGAGCGCCTTTTATTATTTTTGTGTTTTCTTTAGGTTGCCTCAGAACATAAGGGTGAGGTCCCTCGCCCTCACTCACTCACGCCTCGTCAGTGACTTGCCTCTGCGGACCTGGCAACCTGACCTGACTACCCGTGCACTCCTCATGCACCACCCACGTCGGTGTGCCTAGTCCCGGGCACGCTTACCTGACCCGATAACCTGAGAAGGCTCTAGGAGAGCGTACCCTAGAGTGAAACAGAGAGAGACGCGGGGAGGGTAGGGGGTAGGTTTTTCTTCTCTGTGCTATGCAGGGAAGGAGGAAGAAGAAGCAGTTGCGGGGAAGAGGAAGAGAAAGCAGCTGAAGGAAAGGAGAAGCCGCAGAGGAAGAAGCAGCTATGGAGAAGAAGAGGAAGGAGACTGCAAAGGCCAAGGAAGGAGCCGCAGAAGAAAAAGAAGGCAAGGAGGAGGTGCAATAGCTCAAGAAGAGAAGAAGCCAAGGAGGCAGCCACAGAGAAAGAGAAGAAGAAAGAAGGAATTGCAGCAGAAAGGAAAGAAGAAGACAAAAGATAAGAATCACTGTAGCAATCTGCAAGATAAGCCGTCTGATTCACAGAATCAGACATCTGAGGAAAGAAAGACAGAGAAAGAAAGAAGGAAAAGGGTGCGGCCAAGAAGAGAAAAGAAAAGCAAGAAAGAGAGGAAGGGAGAAGCCATCAAGAAAATATTTCATCTTCCATTGCTACTTTCTTTTTAGTGTTCTTATACATAAACTCACTTATATCTTTGTTAAATATCATATTGTGAGAATTGTGATTTTGCTTCTAAAATACCTAATTACTCCCTGAGTTCGACCTCGGAAGTTTTAAATTTCGAATAAATAAAATTGATAATTGTTTATACGACATTTTCAAACTATACTACAACAAATAAAAACCACGATCTCGTCGTAGCATTCGATTATTATTTTTGCCACCGTTGCCGAGGAGGAACGGGCATTTTAGATGCCTCAAAATCACAATTTCTGATTTTATACTAATTTAATTTCTCTTTTGTTGTGCAGGAAAGGAAGGAAGAACAAAGCAGCCACACAACAAACACACAAGTGGATAGGTAACCCTCAATCCTCTCTCTCTTAAACCCCCACATTCTAAAGAGGAAAAAGAAAAGAAAAAAAAAATCAATCTAGGGCTACCTATCTTCTCTACATAGTAATTCACAGAGTTGCCTGTTTTTAATTTTCAACACATTTTATCTGCATATCCATTTAAGGTAACTAGGGCTAAAACCTTCTTGCTTGAGCCTTAGTTACACATTTCTGAGGCAACTAATTGGACCAACTAGAGCAACCTAGGATTCTAAGCTAGGGTTTTAGAGATACATCATCTAATCAAGAACTGAAAATTTCAAAAGGTGTGCCTAAACCATTGCTTGAAAAGATCTACTAAGAGAAATCCTAAGAAATCCGACTCTTAATTCACTTGAACACTAAAAGAAAATACCTAATAAGCTCTCAACGGAACGAAGAGGTAAAGTCCTTAGATCAACCAACCTTCAAATTAGGTCACTTTTGCACAACAAAAGGCTTAAAGTTCAAGTGAAACCCTAAACACCTGGATCTTAATTAAAAGTGGTAGACTTAAGAGGTCAAGGTCCCCATTCTGGTCTACTTGGAATCTCAGTGACAAGAGAGGTCGGGTAGGGGAAACCCTGTAAACCGTGGGAGCGCTCTATCATGTAGGGGTCTTCGCGGGACTCACCCTCTCTGGCTGCACGGGTAATTCTCAAGTGGACGACCTTCTGATCAAGGGATATCTGCCCCGAACCTCTATAATCACCCAACATATTTTGGGTGTCTTGATTAGGTCCAGTACGTTCTAATCTCATCCAGTCCATCAGTGCATGTTTGGTAGGTCCTTGAAACCTCCTCTAGAAATCCACTCTCCCTGAGGCCAAGCCTCGGTACCCTTGTTTGTGTGACAACCACCCCACATAGACCTTTCTTCCGACTCTGAACCTAGTTCCCCTTCTTCCATCATGGCTCAGCCTGTTGAAGAGAATAATCTTGAGCACCAGCTTCAGCGTCCTAATGATCTCTTCCAAAATTTCATAAACCCATCGCAGCGTCCCATGATGCGAGATCACTATAATCCCGCTGCGGTTGCAATTGAGTCTCGAGTCAGAATCCCGACTGGAGGACCTGATTCTGAGTTAAACCCCAATATGATTCATGCCATACCTAAATTCTATGGACTTAATTCTGAAGATCCCTTCCAGCATATCAAACAGCTTAAGCATCTGGCCCAAACCTTCGGGTCAGATGCACAAAATTGGGATATCTTACTCATGAAGATGTTCTCTTTCTCCCTTATGGACAAGGCGGCTCATTGGTATCAGACACAGTCCCGCCCGATCAACACTTAGGAAGAACTCCAGTCCGAGTTTCTGAAGTTCTTTCCCGTTGGTCGGACAAACACGTTGCGCCATCAGATTACTCACTTCACCCAGCAGACAGGAGAACCTCTTCATGAGGCATGGGATCGATTCCAGGATCTCATGAGAAAGTGCCCCCATCACGGAGTTCTTAAATGGGAATAAGTCCAGTCTTTTTACCAGGGACTCCGTGAAGATATTAGATTGTTCATCAATGCAATTTGTGGAGGGAATATCATGGGTCAACATGTAGACACCGTGTGGGAGATTCTCGAGAATATGTGCGAGAACTCCATCAACAATGACTCCATGGGATTATTCGACCAGACGAATAACCGTACAGCGACGAATCTTAGGGGAGCACATGAGGCGCAGGGCTTGTCCGCATCAGTTGACCTGGAGTCGATTGGACAAGGTCTCAATTATTGAGAAAAAGGGGGATGAGCTGACTCAGCACTTGTAGCGAGCCACCTCTACACAGAACTCCTTCACATAGCCACCTCCCGAAAGGGAAACTATGCAGAACATTTTCCACCGATCTCCTGAGATGGATCCATATCCACCCCCATCTGACTCCAAGATCGGAGGGACCTCCGATCCTTTCTATTCTTGCCGGGGGAACTCTACTACCCCATTCTCCGACTTTCTTGAGGCTCCTTAAACTGCGAGGACCTCAATGTCATCCAGAATGATCCATTTTCCAACACCTACAACCCTGAATGGCAAAACCATCCTAATTTCCAGTGGGCAGGAAATTCTCAGAACCCAAGACCACCCTTTCAGCCCCATCCACAAGCCCCTCGTCCTTATCATCCGCCTCAGCCTCAACCCAACCCCACTTATCCATCCGAGCCCAACCAAGACCAAATATCCCTCATCCTCCAAACTCTGGCTGACATTTAAAGAACGAATGCGGTTATCCAGAAACGCAAGGACGAAATCACAGAGGTCCGCAACCAACTCGCCCAGTTGGCGAATTCTCGCCAACCAGCCTTCTCAACCTCTGCCTAACCCGAATAACGTGCCGACCCAGCAGCGCGTTATGAACTCGAACCTAGGCCAAGCACACTTAATCTATCAGGACCCTTCTATTCCATCACTTGATGGGATGGAAGCATCAACCTCTTATGCAGGTTACCAACAACAGCAGCCCATCGTACCAACCCCCAACCAGAGCCAGGCAGGACTAAATTCTATGATAACCCGTAGTGGTAAAGCAACCCAAGACCCACCTTATCTAGACCACTCCAAGCCTGGTAGTGACCCAAAACCTAGGATAGTTATCCAGGATGTTCCTATCCCTATCCCAGATCAAAAACTTGGACCTATCCTAGAGGAACCAACCAAAGTTCCATTTCCCAAGGCCTTGACCAAGGGAAAGAGGACAACTAAACCCGTGGCTCTTGAGGAGGACCTGATCAAGCTCTTTGAGCATGTCCAAATAAACATCCCCTTGATGGATGCAATCCGCCACGTACCGGCTTACTCACGATTCTTGAAAAACGTGTGTACACCCCAACGTAAGTCGCGAACCAAGAGTGAGAGTCCAATTGTACTATAAGAGCAAGCCAGCTCTGTGATCCTAAGTAAACTCCCACCCAAGGCAAAAGACCCAGGCACTCCCCTGATTTCATGTAAGATTGGTGAAACCCAGTTTGATAGAGCATTATTTGACCTAGGTGCCTCTATAAACCTGATACCCACATCCCTGCTTAACCACCTAGAAGAATCTAAACGGAAACCGACTGAGGTGACATTGCAGTTAGCCAATCGATCCATCAAGTCACCTAAGGGAATTCTTGAGGATGTTATTGTTAGGGTGCGAGATTTCTACTTCCCTGTAGATTTCATAGTTCTAGACATGGACGCACCTGAGAATCCAAGGGATACACCAATCATACTAGGTAGACCTTTTCTGGCCACTACAGGGGCCAACATAAGTTGTGAAGAGGGCTAAATAGAGCTGAAATTTGGGAATCAGACTCTCAAGATTGATATCTTTAAGGCCCAACAAGGGATTAATTGCGGTGTGATAGAGCAAATTTGTGACATCAGAGCCATGGTTGATGAACCACAAATTGAGGACATGATTATCCCTCATCAACCACAAGAAGATCTAAAACTGCAATTAGAAGAGTCAGAACTTGATCTAGACAAACCCATAACTCCTACCCTTGTTCCCCACACCCACTCTGACCCACCCACTGCTGCTAATAACCCCGTTCTAGAACTCAAGCCCCTTCCTGAATATTTGAAATGTCTTTTTGGGTTCTAATTAGACATTTCCAGTGATTATAAATTCCAGACTCACACCTGATCAGGAATCCCGTCTGATTGCTATTCTCCAGCAACATCGCAGAGCCATTGGTTGGACTCTCGATGATTTGACTAGAATAAGTTCCTCTTATTGCACACACCGCATCTATTCTGAAGAGGGCGCACGACCTTCACATGAGATGCAGAGGCGTTTGAACCCCAATCTGTAGGAGGTCATGAAAAAGGAGATCATTAAGTGGTTAGATGCAGGGATCTACCTGATCTCCGACAGTTGCTGGGTGAGCCCAATCCAGGTTGTGTCTAAGAAGGCAAGGCTCACCACCATCACGACCAAGACCATAGAAGTCATACCTACCCGTATAGCCAACTCGTGGAGAGTCTACATAGATTATCGAAGACTCAACTCCTACACGAAGAAGGATCATTTTCCACTACCGTTTATTGATCAGATTCTCGAAAAACTAGCTGGAAATAAATTCTTCTATTTTCTTGACGGGTATTCCGATTACAACCAAGTAGCGATTCACCTAGAGGACCAAGAGAAGACCATGTTCACCTACCCCTTCGGGATATACGCGTTCCGAAGGATGCCTTTCGCTCTCTACAATGCACCTGCAACTTTTTAGCGGTGCATGCTTGCCATATTCTCTGATATGGTTGGTGATTATCTGGAAGTCTTCATGGATGACTTTTCAATTTTTGGAGCATCATTCGACAATTGCCTCCAGCACTTGGTTCACATACTCAGACGATGCATTAACGTAAATCTGGTTCTTTTCTGGGAAAAGAGCCACTTTATGGTGCCTGAGGGGATCGTCCTGGGACATTTGATTTCTGAGAGAAGAATTCAAGTGGATCGAGCTAAGGTTAACCTGATTTCTAAACTTCCTATGCCTAGTTCAATCAGGGACATCCAATCTTTTCTGGGGAACGTCGATTTTTACCGTCGTTTCATCCCTAATTTCTTGAAAATCGTGTGCCCCCTGACCACCCTTGTCTCCAAGGATGTACCCTTTGAGATTTCCAAGGAATGCACTCAAGCTTTTGAGATTCTTCGTGACCGAGTCACCCAAGCCCCGATCCTACAGTCCCCTGATTGGTCTCAACCCTTTGAGATCATGTGCGATGCATCTGACTTCGCTGTAGGAGTGGTTCTGGGGTAGAAGATTGATAGGAAACCCGTGGTCATCTACTACGCTAGCAAGACACTTGACGAGGCTCAGCGTAACTATATGGTTACGGAGAAAGAGCTGTTAGCTGTAGTATTTGCCCTTGAAAAATTCAGATCTTGTCTCCTAGGTTCCCATGTTATAATCTACTCGGATCACATAGCTGTGAGCATCTCCTTGCGAAGAAGGACGCGAAGCCTCGATTAATCCGATGGATCTTACTGTTGCAAGAATTTGATCTTGAGATTCGCGACAAGGCGGGAAGACAGAACGTGGTAGCTAGCCATTTGTTCCGCCTTCCTTCTGAGATCATCGACCCTTCTGGACCTATCATGGAGCATTTTCCTGATGAGCATATCTTGACTATTGGTACCAGACTTCCTTGGTTTGTTGATATAGTAAACTACTTTGCATCACACCAGATCCCGTCTTATTGGCCAAAGGCCAAGAAAGACAAATTGCGCTTTGATGCCAAGTACTACATTTGGGAAGACCCGTACTTATTCCACATAGGTGCTGACTAAATTATCTGACGATGTGTCCTAGAAGTCGAAATTAATGACATACTCTCTTTCTGTCATGACTTAGCATGCGGTGGCCATTTTTCTAGGCATAAAAACACATCAAAAATCCTTCAGTGTGACTTTTATTGGCCCACTATCTTCAAGGACGCATACAGTCATTGTAAGGCATGCATTCGTTGCCAAACTTTGGACAACATGAGCCATCGTGACATGATGCCTTTACAGCCGATTCTCGTATGCGAGATTTTTGATATTTAGGGGATTAATTTTATGGGCCCCTTCACTATCTCGGACGACTTCGAGTACATTTTACTCGCTGTTGACTACGTGTCCAAATAGATCGAAGCCATTCCGACCCGAACCAGTGATCACAAAATCGTCATCAAATTCATTCATCAGAATATCTCCTCACAGTTTGGGATTCCTCGAGCTATTATCTCTGATGGGGGGACCCATTTTACCAATGCTCAGTTCAGGTCACTAATGACCAAATACGGGGTGTCGCACCAAATCTCTACTCCTTATCACCTCCAGACTAATGATCTAGCTGAACTATCAAATCGGGAGATCAAGAAAATCCTGGATGTTACTATTCGAAGGACTCATCATCCCAACTTTCGGACGCCTTGTGGGCTTATAGGACCACCCACAAGACCCAATTAGGCATGTCTACTTTTAGACTGGTGTACGGGAAGGCGTGTCACCTTCCCGTCGAACTGGAGCACAAAGCCTATTGGGCAATACAAAACTGCAACATAGATCTTTCTACAGCTGGAACCCACAGAAAGCTTCAGATAAGCGAGATTGATGAATTACGCCTTGATGCGTTTGAAAACTCGCGAATCTACAAAGAGCAGGTTAAAGCCTTTCATGACAAGCATATATTTAGAAAGATCTTTCACCCTTGTCAGAAGGTCCTACTCTTCGATGCTCGGTGTAAATTGTTCCCTGGAAAACTGCGATCCAAGTAGGTCGAACCATATCTTGTCCGACAGATTTTTGGAAATAGAGCTGTCAAGATCAGTCCGCTCAGCCACGATTCCGAACCTTTCGTCATGAACGGCCAAAGACTCAAATCGTTCATTGACGTAACCAATACAGATTTGGCTGAATCATCATTTATCCTCCATTCTCCTTGAACTAATTGTGCCCAGCCGATGGCGTAAAACTCAGTACTTAACAGGAGGCAGGCAGTCAATCTTTTTGAAAACCCGAATTCTTTTTCTGACATTTCTTTGCACTTTAGGTTCATTCCTTAGGACAGTTGGTGGCGTTCCCTCTAGGTTTCGTTGTAGTACAGTATAAGGATACGGTCACCAGTTCAATACAATTTATTACTCGGAATGAAAAGTTTCCCGAGGTCGAACTCGGGGAGCAAACCAAAATTCCAGAAGCATATAAATTCACAACATATATAAGGTTTTACAAAAAATTAAGAGAGAGAAAGAGAGAGAGGGTAATTGGCTTTTCCTTCTTCTCTTTCTTCAGCTGGCTCTTCTCTTTAATTTGTTTTCTTCTTCTTTGCTTCTTTCTTCTTCTTCAGCCTGTCTTCTTCTTTCTTCTTCAGCAGCTGTGGTTCCTCTTCCTTCTTCTTTCTTTTGCTCTGGCCCTCCATTCTTTTCTTCTTCTCTTGCTGCTGACTCTCCTTTTTCGCCGACGTCTGATTCAGCGCTCAGACAACTTAACTGCTTGGTTGCTACAGTGTAGCTCCTCTTTTCCTTTAGCTTCTTTCCTTCCTTTCTTCTTCCTTCTTCCTCACTTCTTCATTTCTTCTTCCCTGAGGCTAAGTCCTGGCTGCTGCTTCACTTCTTTCTTCTCTCCTGAGCACGCACGCAAACATCAGCGCAAAGCCTACCCTACCCCTTCCCCGTGTCTCTCGCTCTCTCTGGATCTCTCTTTAGGAAGCTCTCCTAGAGCCGGGTAATCGGGTCGGGTCGCGTGCCCGGGTCCAGGTGCAACGATGTGGGTGGTGCGCGAGGAGTGCACAGGAGGGTGTCAGGTCAAGTCAGATCCACGTGGGTGAACCGCGGACGTGACCCGGTGATAGGTGAGGGACCTCACCCAGTGTGTAATTGGAGGTGAAGAGCATATACCACTTTTTCAATTTAAGTGGTGGCGCTCGCTCCTACACTTACGAGGTGGGACTAAAGTCCCACCTCCGCTCCGCTCGCCTACAGGCGAGAAGCAGCAGTCAATTGGGCAGCAGCAAAGGCTTCGCACTCCCAATTGAGAACCTGGGCGCCTTTGCGAACTTGCCCCGCATTGCCTGGAGCCCTTGCCTGGCGTCGTAGAGACCTGGAGCTGCCTGCAAAGAAGCTCCAGCAGCTCGTCAATGGTGACGAGGAGGGTGAACCCTGAAATCACGAAGACGGCCTCACAGCCATGTCGAACAACACAGGGAGCTTCGCCAGAGTGTAGCGAAGGTGGTGCGAGGGGCGGCGTGCTATGAGGGTGCCTGTGGTCTTGCACCTAGGGCAAATTGCATGCGTGGAAGTGGGTGTGTTCGGGGGGTGGTCAGAGTGTGCAGGGTGGTGAATGGAATAGGGGAATCGCTAGAGTGGAGTGAGGGGGAGCTTCTGGGCTTGTCGGGGAGGGGTGGAAAGGTATGTGGAAGTGGGGCGATCTCGCCGGAGATGGTGGTTGGAGGCGGAGCAGATGAAGGTGGTCATGGCAGTCGAGGGGTTTAAAAGACTAATTCAACAAGGGAAAAGTGAGGAGAGTAAGGAGAAAATTCCTACCTACTTAGTCGATGAAGAGGGAGAGGGAGACTGCCCGGCGCATGCCTGCCGGAGCTGAGGACGAAGGTGCCCAGGGGAGGAGCGACGAGGAGAGTTCGTCGGAAGCTGGAGCAGTCTGACCGGAGAGAGAAGAGACGAAAGAGGGGGGTTTTCTCAGCCAGAAATAGCTTGGAGTGGACGGCAGCCCCTGCCGCTCCTTATAAAGGCATTGGCGCGGAGAGTGGCCCGAGGGAGCGAAGTGCGGAGCTTGCTGGAGATGGCCGGAGATGGAGACCCATTCCTTTCATGCGTTAGCACGAGAGGCATGGGTAATTGCAGGTCACAGGGGAGGGTCCCTACAACAGAAGACGACGCAGGGAACCCCCCGTTCATTCCTGAGAACGACCACCATACCTTGTGCGGCGCCATCCTCCGCGCAAGGTCACCGGAGGTATGGTACCTGTGCAGGGTGGCAGGGAGGACCGTTTTGCAAAGAACGACGGGAAAGATAGGGGGCTCTGTGTAAGGGTTTCAAAAGATAAGGGTCAAAAAGTAATACAAGAGGATCAACTTGTAAAGTCGGTCAAGATGATCTTCTCGTAGGCCCAAATTTTTGGACCAGGAAAATTTGAACGTAAAGTAATTTAATGGTGAAATTTGATTTTAGGCTTGACCACGTTTGACTGGTAAATTTACGCAAAAACCCAAATTAGGTCATAAATTGGGCATGGTTCTCATTTTAGGTCAAAATAAGTTGCAAAGGTCAAATTGAAGGTTCTAAACCCTATGGAATATTTTTTCATAAATTTTAGAGGGCTTAGTTGATTTTTATCCTGCCTTGAACCTCGTGAATTAAAGTGGATTTGTTTTAAGGTTACGGAATGTCATTTAATTCCTAGAAGTTGCTATAACCCTTTTCATATCAGATCATCCCACTTCCTTCCTTATGAAGTTTATTTGACCTGTGTTTAGACCCTTAATTACCCTATTTACGTACTGCATTGGTAAAATTACAGTTTTACCCCTAATGTTTTATCTTATTCTTCAATTCAGAATTCTCTGAGTTATGCTTCTCTTTAGGTGTTGTAGGAGCTTCTTCACACTTATTTAGATTAAGTTGTGCTAGTTAGAGTTCATGATGAGGTTCTCATCATACCCCCATGCCTAGCTTTTGTTAGTCCCTTAGCAAAATTTTAAGATTTCAACCCTTGTTCTAGACCATGAAGTTCATATTGAATTTAGATAGGTGCTTTTTCTTTTGTAACCTTGATTAGGTCAAAATGACAACCATATGCCTAAAAGGTACTCTAGTACCAACCAAGATCCAAATCTGTCTAACCTTAACCTCAATCCTTAGCAAAGGTTTTTAAGGCCTACAGGAGCTAATCTAAGGTTTATTGGACTTTGTGGTTAAAGCACCCGTGGTTGGGATAATTTTAGCCCTAGTTTAGTTCGCAGTGCGTTTTGTAAGAAAGAGAGGCAGAAGATTTATATGTTTGGAGAGTTTTCTCTCTTTTTCTTTTTAATTCTCGCTTAGGATTGACTTCTCAACACGGTCTGTATCAGATTCCTTATCCCTATCATCAATCCTCAAGGGTTCCTGACAGTCGATTCTTCAAGATAGCATCGCCCATGGTAACCCCCAGAACCCTGACTTTCGAGATTTCGAGATAATCCCGTCCATGGTATTCCGTGGTCGAATTCAGACCTTGGCAATTGACACTTCGTGATAATGCCATCCATGGAATCTGAATTAGGAGAGTGCTAACATGCCCCCAGTAGGATATGTAAATATCCTAAGAGACAAGCACTGAGGAGATGATATTTTGTTACGAATCTTCGAGGGGAATTTCCCACCTCTCCGCACTGGGGACTCGTCCAAATCAACTTGTGTTGATCTGCCGCTCCTACTCTAGGTGTCATTTTCAAAATTTTTGCAACGCTTCTACGTGATTTTGATACTTTATTCTTACTAAACCAAGCTGTGTGAAATTTGGGTGCTTAAGTTACTGAGTCACGTAAACCAAAAATAGTTAACGAGGCCAAATACTCCCTAAGCCTTGGACTTAATACTTAAACTTTTCATTTTCCTCAACCTCTTGAGGAATATCTAGATCTTAATGGGTACTAGGAGTCTATCCAAGAATGCCTAAGGTTTGCGTTCTTACTAATCTCACTATGCACTTTCCATTTCTTTTCCTGAATGTCTAGAACTTAGGTTAATTCCTTAATTTCTTACTAATGACTATCTTTTTTCTTTCATTTTGTGCTCCTTTTTATCATTTTGTTCTTTTTATCCTTCAAGTCCCAAAAATTTCTCTCCTCTTATTTTATTATTTTCTTTTTCGAAAATTTTTTTTAATTTTTATGGTATTTTTGGCATATGTGAATTTTTTTGTTTAAAACCTTTCCTTATGAGTTTTGCACTTTCATGCCCCCTTCATGCCAAAGATTTGCAATGTCATCATTGTACCTTAGGAGGGTTTTTGTTTAACTTAGTTCATACATTAGGACAGATGTTTTGGTGAGTAAATGGGTCGGGGTGACTGTTGCGGATGATTTCTAATCTCAGATGCAAGCACCTGAGGTGAAGTCGGTTGTCATAAAGGGTGAACCTTAAGTGCGAAGAGGTGTCAAAAAAGGTTTCAAGTTTTTTTCCAAAAAGAATGACAGGCTGCTTCCCGTTGAGCGCTGAGTTTTACGCCATCGGCTGGGCGCAATATGCTCAGGGAAAATGGAGGATAAATGATGACTCAGCCAAATCTGTAGAGGTTACATCGATGAACGGTTTGAGTATCTGACTGTTCACGATGAAAGGTTCAGAATCATGGTTGAGCAGACTGATTTCGACGGCTCCATTTCCAAAAACCTGTCGGACAAGATATGGTCCAACCCACTTGGATCGCAGTTTCCAAGGGAAGAGTTTGAGTCGGGCATCGAAGAGTAAGACCTTCTGACCAGGATGAAAGATCTTTCTAGATATGTGCTTGTCATGAAAGGCTTTAACCTGCTCTTTGTAGATTTGCGAGTTCTCGTAAGCATCAAGGCGTAATTTATCGATCTCGCTTATCTGAAACTTTCTGTGGGTTCCAACATTAGAAAGATCTAAATTACAGCTCCATACTATCCAATAACTTTGTGCTCCAGTTCGACGGGAAGGTGACACGCCTTCCCGTACACCAGTCTAAAAGGAGACATGCCAATTCGATTTTGTGGGCGGTCCTATAAGCCCACAAAGCTTCCGGAAATTGGGACGACCAGTCCTTCCTATCAGACCGAATAGTGACCTGTAGGATTTTCTTGATCTCCTGATTTGATAGCTCAACTAGACCATTAGTCTGGGGGTGGTAAGGAGTAGAGATTCGGTGAGACATCCCATATTTGGTCATCAGTGACCTGAACTGAGCATTGGTGAAATGGGTCCCTCCCTCAGAGATGATTACACGAGGAATCTCGAACCGTGAGAAGATATTGTGATGAATGAATTTGATAACGATTTTATGATCACAGGATCGGGTCGGTATGGCTTCGATCCATTTGGACACGTAGTCCACAGCCAGCAGAATGTACTCGAAGCCGTCCGAATAGGAAAGGGGCCCATAAAATCAATCCCCCAAATGTCGAAGATTTCGCATACGAGAACTGGCTGCAAAGGTATCATGTTGCGATGGCTCATGTTGCCCAAAGTTTGACAACGATTGCATGCCTTGCAGTGATTGTATGCGTCCTTGAATAAAGTGGGCCAATAAAAGCCACACTGGAGGATTTTTGATGCGATTTTGTGCCCAGAGAAGTGGCCACTGCATGTCTGGTCATGGCAGAAGGAGAGAATATCATTGATTTCACCTTCCGGGACACATCGCCGGATGATTTGGCAAGCACCTATGCGGAAGAGGTACGGGTCTTCCCAGATGTAGTACTTGGCATCAGAGTGCATTATATATATTGAAGAGGAGGAAAAAAAGAAGACAAGCTGAAGAAGAAGAAAGAAGAAGCACAGAAGAAGAAAAGAATGAAGAAGAAAACAAATTGAAGAGAAGAGCCAGCTGAAGAAAGAGAAGAAGAAAAATCCAATTACCCTGTCTCTTTCTCAGTCTTAATTTTTTGTAAAATCTTATATATATTGTGAATTTATATGCTTCTGGAATTTTGGTTTGCTCCCTGAGTTCGACCTTGGAAAACTTTTCATTCCGAGTAATAAATTGTATTGAACTGGTGACCGTATCCTTATACTATACTATGACAAAACCTAGAGGGAACGCCACCAGTTTTTGGTGCCGTTGCCGGGGAGCCCTCGCCTGGCGTCGCAGAGACCTGGAGCTACCTGCGAAGAAGCTCCAGCAGCTCGTCAATGGCGGTGAGGGTGAACCCTGAAATCACGAAGACGGCCTCACAGCCATGGTAGACAACATAGGGAGCTTCGCTAGAGTGTGGCGAAGGCGGTGCGAGGGGCGACATGCTGTGAGAGTGCCTATTGTCGTGCACCTAGGGCAAACTGCGTGCGTGGAAGTGGGTGTGTTCGGGGGCTACTCAGAGTGTGCAGGGTGGTGAATGGAATAGGGGAATCGCTAGAGTGGAGTGAGGGGGAGCTTCTGGGCTTGTCGGCGAGGGGTAGAAAGGTCTGTGGAAGTGGGGCAATCTCGCCGGAGATGGTAGCCGGAGGCACAGCAGATGAAGGTGGTCGTGGTAGTCGAGGGGTTTAAAAGACTAATTCAAGAAGGGAAAAGTGAGAGGAGAGTAAGGAGAAAATTCCTACCTACTTAGTCGACGAAGAGGGAGAGGGAGACTGCCCGGTGCGTGCCTGCCGGAGCTGAGGACGAAGGTGCCCAGGGGAGGAGTGACGGTGATGAGGAAGAGATCTGAGGACGCCAGCTGGCGCGGCCTGGCGTGGGACGATGAGGTAGAGTGGGCTCTGCTGCAGGTATGGTAGCAGAGCGACGAGGAGTTTACCGGAAGCTAGGGCAGTCTGACCAGAGAGAAGAGATGAAAGAGGGGTTTTCTCGGCCAGAAATAGCTTGGAGTGGACGATAGCCCCTGCCACTCCTTATAAAGGCGTTGGCACGGAGAGTAGCCCGAGGGAGTGACATGCGGAGCTCGCAGGAGATGGAGACCCATTCCTTTCGTGCGTTCGCACGAGAGGCATGGGCAATCGCATGTCACAGGGGAGGGTCCCTGCAATAGAGGATGGCACAGGGAACCCCCCGTTCATTCCTGAGAACGGGCGCCATGCCCTGTGCAGCGCCATCCTTCGCGCAAGGTCGCCGGAGGTATGGTGCCTGCACAAGGTGGCAGGGAGGACCGTTCTGCAAAGAATGACGGGAAAGATAGGGGACTCTGTGTAAGGGTTTTAAAAGATAAGGATCAAAAAGTAATACAAAAGGACCAATTTGTAAAGTCGGTCAAGATGATCTTCTCTTAGGTTCAAATTTTTGTACCAGCCAAATTTGAACCTAAGAAATTTAATGGTGAAATTTAATTTTAGGCTTGACCACATTTGACCAGTCAATTTGCGCAAAAAACCTAAATTAGGTCATAAATTGGGCATGATTCTCATTTTAGGTCAAAATAGGTTGCAAAAGCCAAATTGAAGGTTCTAAGCCCTAGGGAATATTTTTTCATGAATTTTAGAGGGTTTAGTTGATTTTTATCCTACCTTGAACCTCATGAATTAAAGTAGGTTTGTTTTAGGGTTACAGAATATCATTTAATTCCTAGAAGTTGCTATAACCCTTTTCAGATCAGATCATCCCACTTCCTTCCTTATTAAGCTTATTTGACCTGTGTTTAGATCCTTAATTACCCTGTTTGTGTACTGCATTGGTAAAATTACAGTTTTTCCTCTTATGATTTGTCTTATTCTTCAATTCAGAATTCTCTGAGTTAAGCTTATCTTTAGGTTTTGTAGGAGCTTCTTCACACTTATTTAGATTAAATTGTACTAGTTATGATTTATGATGAGGCTCTTATCAACAGTCGACTTCACCTCAGGTACTCGTACCTGAGATTAAAAATCGTCCGCAATAGTCACCTCGACCCATCCACTCACCTAATATCTGTCCTAATGCATGAACCAAGCCAAATAAAAACCCACCTAATTTACAATGAGGACATTGCAAACCTTAGGCATGGGGGGTATGAAAGTACAACGAAAACTCATAACAAGAAAAATGTTCAACAAAAAAATCACATATCAAAAAATAAATAAAAATTTTGAGAGGGAAGAAAGTGCTGGTAAGCTTTACAAAAGGAGGAAAGAGCAAAATATTAAAAAGGAGCACAAAATGAAAAAGAAAAGGGATAGTCATTAGTAAGAAATTAAGGATTTAACCAAAGTTCTAGACCACATTAAAGAAAAAGTGAAAGTGCACAAAAAGATTAGTAAGAACACTAACCTTAGGCTTTCTTAGCTAGACTCTTAGTACCTGTTAAGATCTAGATATTCCTCAAGAGGTTGAGGAAAATGAAAAGCTTAAGTATTCGGTCTAAGGCTTAGGGAGTATTCGACCTCGTTAACTGACCTTCGATTTACGGGACTTTGTAACCTAAGCACCCAAATTCACACACAGTCTGGTTCAGTGAGCATAAATATCAAAATCACGCAGAAGCGTTTCAAATGTTATGAAAATGTCACCTAGATTTGGAGCGGATAATCAACACAAGTTGATTTAGACGAGTTCCCAACGTAGAGAGGTGGGAAATTCCCCTCGAAGATACGTAACATATCGCCTCCTGGGTGCTTGATTCCTAGAATATTTACATATCCTACTGGGGGCATGTAAGCACTCTGCCGGTTCAGATTCCATGAATGGTATTATCACAAAATGTCAATTACCAGGGTCTGAATTCGGCCACAGAACGCCATGGGTGGGATTATCTCGAAATCTCGAAAATCAGGGTTCTGGGGGTTACCATGGGTAGTGCTATCTCAAAGCATCGATTGCTAGGAACCTTTAAACATTGATGATGGGGACGAGGAATCTGATACAGATCGCGTTGAGAAGCCAATCCTAAGCTAGAATTAAAAAGAAAAGAGAGAACTCTCCAAATAAATAAACCCTCTGTCTCCCTCTTACAAAACGCACTACAAACTGAACCAACGCTAAAAATATCTCAAGCACGGGTGCTTTAATCTCGAAGTTCAATAAACCTTCAGGTAATTCCTGTGGGCCTTAGAAACCTTTACTAAGGATCGAGGCTAAAGCTAGACAGATTTGGATCTTGGTTGGTACTAGAGTACCTTTAGGCCCATGGTTGGCATTCAGCCTTAATATTTTACTAAGGGACTAGCAAAAGCTAGGCATGACCTCATCATGAACCTTAACTAGTATATTTTGACCTAATAAATTGAACACAAACTCCTACAAAACCTAAGGGAAATCCTAAATCAGGGAATTGTTGAGCAGAAAATAAAACATTAAACAAGGGGTAAAACTACAATTTTACCATTGCAGTACATGAACGGGATTTCTAGGGGTCTAGACATAGGTCAAGTGGACTTAATAAGAGAAAAAGTAGGATTTTTGGTCAGAAAAAGGTTATGACAAAATTTGGGAATTAAATGACATTCTATAACCCTAAAGCAAACCCACTTTAATTCACGAAGTCACAGGTAATATAAAAATCAATTAAACCTTCTAAAATTCATGAAAAAATATCCCTAGGATTTAAAACTTTCAATTTGACCGTTGGAACCTATCTTGACCTAGATTGAGAACCATACCCAATTTTTGACCAAATTTGAGTTTTTGTGCAAAATGTTTGGTCAAACATGGTCAAACCTAAAATCCAATTTCACCATTAGATTCCTTAGGTCCAAATTAGGTTTATGCCAAAATTTGGACCTAAGGGAAGATCGTCTTGACCCACTTTACAAAATGATCCTCAATAATTACTTTTTGACCATTAGCTTTTTGAAACCTTGCAAAGACCCCCTATCTTTCTCGTCGTCTTCTTCAATCGGGTTCCTCTGCCACCTGCATGCGCAGGCCATACCTCCAGCGACTTTGCGCGGAGGATGGCATCACGCATGCATGGGGAGCCGGCCCCAGATTTGAAAGGGGAGCTCCCTGCGAAGTCCCCTACCGCATGGGCTGACTCCCATGCCTTGTCGGCCGCCATACCTCTTGTGCAAACATGCAAGAGGTATAGGTCTCCATCCGCCCACATCTCCGGTAGGGTTTTTCCCGCCTCTTTTGCACGCTTCGCGGCCGGCCGACGCCTATTTAGGGAGCGACACCCTCTGCCACATCCTTTAAGCCTGATTTGGCTGAAGAAATCCCCCCAAATTCGTCTCCACCAGTCATCCGCCCATAGGCTCCGACGACTCTCTGTCCCTCTTCTCGTCACTCTGCAACCATACTAGTGGCTGAGCCATCACCGCCTCACTCCTTCGCATCACGCAGTACCCGCAGTGCCCACTCGAGCTCCTCTGACCCCCTCGTCGTCGCCGCCTCTCCATCTCAGGGCCTTCGTCACCAACAACGGCAGGCATGCGCCGCTCGCCCTCCGCCTCCCCCCTTCGCTCCAAGTCCCACAGATAAGCTCCTCTCTCCCTACCTTTCATTTTCCCCACTTTATTTCTATTTTCTCACCTCGATTGCCGTTGACCACCACCATTGTTCCCACCTCTGACCAGACCACCGACGAGGTGTTCCCGCCGCTCCACATCTCCATCCACCTCGCTAGACCCCTAAAAACCTCTACCACCATCCACTGAGCATTTTCCCCATCTCCATTGCCCGCCACACACACTCCACACCTCCACCGACCTAACCCACCTTCACGGCCACAGAGCAACCTAGGCACGCATGCCTAGGCCGCCCCGCGGCCAGCCAACCCCCGCCTCACGGTGAAGGTTTTCTTATGGTCTGACAGGGCCACAAGGCCGTATTCATGCATTTCAGGTTCGCGTCTCCGCCGCCATTAGTAAAGGTGTGAAGGAGCTCCCTCGCTCGCTCTAGAACAACCCACTGCAAGCAGACGCATCCCAGGTGCGCGGAATCCATTTACAAGCCTTACAGACCTGGCAATCAGGGCTTTCATCGACCCCAGCTACGCCAATTGCGCAGACCTTCCCCCTATGGGCACCAGCAGAAGCAGGTGGGACTTTGGTCCCACCTCGGAAATGCCCAGCGCAGGGGAGCGCCTTTTATTGTTTTTGTGTTTTCTTTAGGTTGCCTCAGAACACAGGGGTGAGATCCCTCGCCCTTACTCGCTCACGCCTCATCCGCGACTTGCCTCCGCGGACCTGGTTGCCTGACCTGACTACCCGTGCACTCCTCGCGCACCACCCATGCCGGTGCCCTTGGTCCCGGGCATGCATACCCGACCCGATAACCCAAGAAGGCTCTGGGAGAGCATACCCTGGAGTGAAATAGAGAGAGAGAGAGACGCGGGGAGGGTAGGGGGTAGGTTTTGCTTCTCTATGCTGTGCAGGGAAGGAGGAAGAAGTAGCTGCGGGAAAGAGGAAGAGGAAGTAGCTGAAGGAAAGGAGAAGCCGCAGAGGAAGAAGCAGCTGCGGAGAAGAGAAAGAGGAAGGAGGCTGCAGAAGAAAAAGAAGGCAAGGAGGATACGCAATAGCTCAAGAAGAGAAGAAGAAAAAGCCAAGGAAGCAACCATAGAGAAAGAGAAGAAGAAAGAAGGAACTGCAGCAAAAAGGAAAGAAGACAAAAGAGAAGAATCACCATAGCAATCTGCAAGATAAGCCGTCTGATTCACAGAATTAGACGTCTGAGGAAAGAAAGACAGAGAAAGGAAGGAAAAAGGTGCGGCCAAGAAGAGAAAAGAAAAGCAACAAAGAGAGGAAGGGAGAAGCCATCAAGAAAATATTTCCACTTTCATTGCTACTTTCTTTTAGTGTTCTTATACATAAACTTTCACTTATATCCTTGTTAAATATCATATTATGAGAATTGTGATTTTGCTTCTAAAATACCGAATTGCTCCTTGAGTTCGACTTGGAAGCTTTAAATTTCGAATAAATAAATTGATAATCGTTTATACGACGTTTTAAAACCATACTGCAACAAATAAAAACCATGATCTCGTCGTAGCATTCGATTATTACTCAGCGTCTTCGAGACTTTACGAAGCGCTATCTCTGATTCCCTGATTCTCCAACCACCCGACTGGTCACTTGATTTTGAGATGATGTGCGATGCCGCAGATTTCGCTATCGATGCTGTTTTAGGCTAGCGTCGAGAGAAGCAACCCTTTGTCATATACTATGCTAGCAAGACGTTGAAGGAGGCTCAGCGTAATTATACCGTCACTGAAAAAGAACTACTAGTAGTAGTATTCGTGTTGGAGAAATTTATTAGGGTCTAAAGTTATCATCTTCACTAACCACTCTGCCCTCCGGCATTTGTTGGCAAAGAAGGATGCCAAACCCTATCTTATCAGATGGATCCTTCTGTTGCAGGAATTTGATATTGAAATCCGCAACAAAGTGGGAAAGCAGAATATTGTTGCAAATCACCTATCCAATCTAGACCAAGCCCACATTCCTTATTCTCTGCCTATTTCTGACCAATTTCCAGATAAATCTCTTTTGGCAGTTCACTCTGTTGAGTTTCCTTGATATGCGGATATCGTGAACTATCTTGTTGCAGGCAAGATTCCCGCAAACCTATCTAAGGACCAGAAACTCAAATTCACTGCAGAGGCCAAATTCTACCTCTGGGATGACCCACTGCTTTTCTACATTAGAGCCGATCAAATTATTAGAAGATGTGTCCTAGACCCTGAGATCCCTAGTGTGTTATCTTTTTGCCACAACAATACTTGCGGTGGTCATTTCTCAGGACGAAAAATCGCTTTAAAAATTTTGCAGTCAGGATTTTTCTGACCAACTATTTTCAGAGATACACACGAGTATGCCCAGTGCTATAAACGATACCAGTCGATCAGTTCTATTACCAAGAGAAACATGATGCCTCTCCAACCCATTGTGGTCATAGAAGTATTTGATGTCTGGGGCAATGATTTTATGGGCCATTTTCAGAGCTTGCATGGCTTCGAGTACATATTGCTAGCTGTTGACTATGTCTCAAAGTGGGTCAAGGCCATCCCGACGAGACGGGCTAATCATAAGACCGTTGTTTCTTTCATACGAGAATAAATTTTCGCGAGATTGGGAATACCCCGCACCCTAATTAGAGATGGGGAAAGCCACTTCATCCATGCCCACTTTACGTCGTTATTAAAGAAATACGGGGTACATCACCTTATAGCCACCCCGTATCACCCGCAGACCAATGGATAGGTTGAAGTGTCTAACCGTCAGATCAAGCTGATTCTCCAGAAGACGGTTAGACCGGATAGGAAGGACTGATCCAATAAATTAGTTGATGCACTCTGGGCATATCAGACTGCCTACAAGGCCCCACTTGGAATGTCACCATATCGTATGGTATATGGTAAAGCCTATCACCTTCCTGTCGAGTTGGAACACTATGCCTTTTTGGCAATGCGAAAGTGTAACCTTGACCTCGATGCAGGTCACAAAAGGAAACTCCAGCTCAGCGAATTAGAAGAGATCTGGCGGGAGGCCTATGAAAATGCATCGATATACAAGGATAAGACCAAGGGCTTTCATGACTACCACATCCGGAGGAAAGCATTCACATGCAACTAGCAGGTCTAGTTGTTTGATTCACGACTGAAGCTCTTTGCGAGGAAACTCAGGTCCAAGTGGACTAGCCCTTATATTGTGATTTACCCTTATCCCAATGGAGCGGTCCAAATCATGGACTCAAAAACTAGGCATGTCTCCACAGTCAATGGCTAACGCCTTAAGCCATTTTTGGCCCAGGAACCTTCTCCAGCTAACAAAGTCATTCATCTTTTTGAGGACGTGTGATTGAGTTTTCATCCAGTTGGAGGCGTTAAACTCGGCATCTACCCCACATTCTACCATCACCTATACATACCATTTTTATACATAGCATATTTTTCTTTTGGCATATCACATACTGTCAGATTGATCGATGCTGAACGTTAAACTTCAGGAGCAATTCCAGGTGATTTCTACCCATTTACTCCATGCTGTATTTATCTTCTTTTATATTCATACATGAGGACATGCAAGAACTTAGGCATGGGGGGTAGATAAGACAACTGAAAATTTTTATGCCAACATTTAGGAAAACCTCAGAGCTGCATGTCAAACGTACTTTAAGATCCTAAATAAAAGAACAACCGACTCCACCTCCAATGCTTGCATTGGAGCTAAAAATCATCCGTAACAGCCACTTCCAACTCACCTGCTCACCTTTTGTTATAAATTTAGGATCAAGCTGAATGTAACCCGAAAGGGAAATTTCATGAAGTACGAATATAAGAGGTTACTTGTTTATAGCATATATACATAGTGCATCCATGAATAAGATTATCTTATTAAGAGAATGCATTAGGGATTTTATCCTCTAGTTGATTTCTGTAATCTGGAATCCAGTACAACTTTTCACACATACGTAGAATTTGCAATGGATTTACAGTGAAGGCTGATAAACGTCTTTAGTCAGTCGAGAAGAAGCAGTGCATCTTTTTCTAAACCTTTAGACAGTGTTTTGGGAGCTAAGAAGATTTCCTTCCAAAAGTCCAAATAGTGTGAGATCAGAATAGAGAATACTGGTGCTCTAAGATTAGTGCAAGGAATCTGGAATCCTAGATAATTAGGTGACGATACTCAGAGATTAGGCATAGTTTTCGCTCTTGGTTCCTGCGTGTACATTTTTGTGCGAAATTTTGAGTCACCAAATAAGGCAAATATGCAGAGCAAGTTTTCATAAAACTAGGGCTAAGGTAGATGGTTACAACCATTCTTCACGGAATCCTCGGCTGAAGGTGGGTATTGATGTCAAGATCAGAAATACACCATCCTATCCGTCTCTCCCTATGTCATGAGTAGGCACTTCCACCAAATAAGCCACCCAATGTCTCTTGAGTACCACCAATCCTTAATAATGCCTCCTCAATAAAGTTGATGAATGTATGCTAACTTGTGTTGTATTGAAAAATATATATATATATACATAGAAAAAAAAGAAGAAAAAGAAAAAAATGAAAAAAAATAGAAAAAGTAAGAAAAAAGGAATGTGTGAATATTTAGTGTTTATTTCAGTTGCATTGAAGCAATACCACCAAATAAGGTCTTAACCTATCTTTCTGTGTTTTTGACCACCCGAATACTGGCTGAGGAATTCAGACTTAGTGTTAGGGTTATGAAACTTAATTAAAGTGCCAATGCCAAGTGAGACCACCAAATACGAATCATACGTAAGAATCTGGTGAAATTGTGAGCTCTAAGAAGAAAAAACAGAGTAAGAGAGAATGAGTACAAAGGAACCAGAAAAGAGCATAGTCTTTCTCATCTTTAGCTGAGTTGAGTTACTTGATAATCCGAGAACCTAGATTCTGAAGTACTAATCTCTATGTAGCACCAACTGAGAGTGAGCCACCAAATAAACACCCGTATCCCTCAGACATTCTTTACCTAAGCTTAAAGTCGTGGTGGAATTCAAAGAATATCATGAATACCCCGAGGGAAGAAGTCCACCTATCTCGATATAATTTTTTTACTAGGGGTCAAGTACAGGCTTTAGAGGTGAATTAGGTCATTCACTCAAATCCGTTGCAAAAGCTACGTAGCTACACTTCACATTTGTCTAGATTTCTAGAGCATAGGATGAAAACAAAAAGGAGAAAAATCTCTAAGCATACACTTGATAAAATAATCAATCCCTTAGAGACCCTTCTGTGAATAATTTAGTTTTGCATTTGCTAGGGATTAGCAAGATTTAGGAATGGGGGTATGATTGCGCAGCAATCATAGGTCTTAATTGTCCAGAATTAGGCTAGGACCTAGCATAAGTTAAGGTAATTCATACATGCATAAGCATTGTTTGCATCTTTATTATTCCTCCTATAGCTATGCATAGAATAATGCTATAATATACTAATTAGGCGCATTGTATAAATTGCAAGAAATAAGAAGCTTAAGAGTTGGATCTGAGTCTGGATCTGAAGCTGGACCTCACGCCAGAGTTGCAGTAGAGCTGGAGCAGAAGACCAAGAATAAGATGTAGTAGACAATAATGTAAGAGGCTAAGGTATGCTATTCTGTTAAGTAGGAATGAAGTAGTAAACTACGAAGAACTTAGGTCCATCCTAGCCCTATAACAGCCTAGAAGCTTCCCCAAGCCTTAGCCACCCTTAGTTTAGGTCACTGTACCCTAGGAAGTCCTAAAACCCTATTTCCAACCTCTATCTGGACGTCCAGATGAGTTACAGGACGTCCAGAACCCTTAGCCACAACCCGCGCACCTAAAACCCACTTCTGCAGCATTTTAAGGCATCCAGACACTTGGTTTGGACATCCAATTTCTGCAAACAGAACCTTAATTCTTCCCTACCTCTGTTTGGACGTCTAAACAACAAGTCTGGACGTCTAACTTTTCACTTTAAGACGTCTATCACTATTGTCAAACGTTTGGAACTACTCTCTAGTTCTTGTTTTGAATTCAAGCTTGGATCTTGAATTCCTAGGTCCCTAAACCCAATTCCAACCACATAGGAACCTAAATTAAGGTACCCTAACCTTAGTACATCACCTCTAGACATCCCAATGGACCTAATTAAGTCCTCATTAAACCTAATTGACTTGGATCTTAGTCAATTCAATCAGCCTATTCAATTGGACTCATTGAGTTCAATTGAGCCCTAATCTCAACACACACTGTCTAATTGGCCTCAGTGAAAGT
Organism: Thalassia testudinum; assembly: GCA_037157565.1. Taxonomy (NCBI): domain Eukaryota; kingdom Viridiplantae; phylum Streptophyta; class Magnoliopsida; order Alismatales; family Hydrocharitaceae; genus Thalassia; species Thalassia testudinum. Next base: position 32,074,413 of record JAZHRO010000022.1, on the reverse strand, counting down.
CCAATTTACCTAGACATACCTTAATTGAGTTGTTTAACTCTCAATTAGGGTTTCACACATCCAATTAAACTTGTATCAAGTTTAATTGCAATTTACCTTAATAAATTAGGGTTTACAACCCTAATTTGAGGCCTACCTTGACCTAAACCCACTAGAACCTAACCTAATCAACCTAGCCACCTAGGTTAATACCCACACACACCCACACACACCATCTATATGAAAATACCTAGCCTACAGTTCTCTATAACTCTCTACCATGTGTTGTTGCCTTGGTTGCTAAAAATAGCAACCAAGATGCATTCAATTTTTAGATCCACCAAATGTGGATCTAAAAACCACTCATCCATTCTCTCTCTCACTCTCCCATGAGCTCCCACCATAGGCCTCTCTAGAGAGTTCCACACTTCTCTAGAGAGGCTCCCTTGGGTCTACTTAAAGGACCTTTGGGTGGCTATTTGCACCCATCTAACCTTCCATCTAGTTTTAGCTTCATTCCACCTCCATTACTCCACCTCCATCTCCACGAGCACACCATGGCATCCCCATCACCTCCACGCCAGGCCTAGATCACCTCCAACCTCTCTCCAATGGCTGGCCTAAGGACCATTTGCCGCCCCTCCTCTCAACCAAGTCAAAGGCCATCGGAGCTATCTCTGAATGCCCTTCATTCTGTTAGCTAGATAAGTAGTGTAGTTCTTCATAGATTAATGCTTTATTACTGCTTAGTAGTGTAGCTCCATATTCTCCCCCAATGATACATGCATAATCCCCCTATAGATTCATGTATGCAGTCGTTTTCTGTTAGCTAATTTATTGCTTTCAAGCTTTCCTGTACAAGCTTTCCGCGAGCTTCACTCTGTAGCCACCATGATGCAATCAATGAAATCATCTTTTATATATCTTTATCTATGTATGAAAATCACCATGAGCCGATTACCATATTTCCTTGTGATTAAAGTTGCATGCGCAAAATTTGTATTCTCTTGCAACTAAGCATGTCATGCATCAATACGAATTATTGTAAACGAGCATGCATTTCTGAATAAGTAGATAGAGCTAGATTAAACTCAAATCTGCATTTTTTAAACGCCTCCTAAAGACAAACAACTAGGACTCAAGTCTCGTTATTTTATAAATTATTTTTGACGAATGTTTTCATGCACTATACTACAACGAGATCTCTATTTTCAAAACGCATGCGAAAACTGCCTCCTGTCAGGGCTAACCCACGGACTATCCAAGATTGGGTATATAATTCTAGCATTGAGTCACTTAATTATCTCCTTCTTGACCACTTCTCGCATATTTGGGCTTAGTCTCCTTTGCATCTCGCGAGAAGAGCGGGATCCATCTTCCATGAAAATACGATGATTACAATAAGATGGCTCGATCCCCCTAAGGTCATGGATGATCCAACCAATTACCTCATTGTTGTTCTTAAGGACCTTAATTAACCTTGATTCTTGCTCCTTAGTCAAATCAGCACTAATAATCATAGGAAACGTGTTTTCAGGTCATAAGAAAATATATTTCAAATTTTTAGGCAATGGTTTCAGTTCAAACTAAGGTGGGTTCAGTATAGAAGGTAGGGAGGATGCTGATGAAGATTCATCAGGATGATCCAATGGAAGAGGCTGGGAATGAACAAAATCAACAGCCTCTTCAGGATGTGACAGGTCTGCCACAGAGGGTTGTGGGTTGGGTTCACTAAAGCTAGTGGAGTCCCCGAGTGCACTGATCGTCATACAAGTCTCAAAATCCTAATCCTCGAGCTCCTCTATGAATCTACAATCCTCAAATCCTCTTATCGCCTTAAAAATATCAAGAGTTAGCTTCTTATCCTCAAAGGAGATCTCCATACTACCGCTTTCACAATTTATGTAAGCCTTGGTGGTAGCTAGGAACGGACGTCCGAGAATGATGGGCGTGTTCCTCAAGTCATTAGGTACATCCATGTCTAGGACGAGGAAATTTACGGGAAAATAGAAATCCTTGACCTTGATGATTACATCCTCAATAACGTCCTTTGGTGTGGTGACCGAACGATCTGCTAATTGTAGCGTTATTGAGGTTGGCCTGAGTTCACCTAACCCAAACCTATTATAAAAAGAAGTCGGGATTAGATTGATGGATGCACCTAGATCAAATAGTGCCCTATCAAAAGTGTATTCCCCAATAACGCATAAGATCAAGGGGGCACCTGGATCTTTCTTCTTTTGAGGAAGTTGATGCAGGATAACAGAACTTGCCTGCTCAGAGAGAATCACCTTCCTCGGAGTGGGTTCTCTCGGCTTATTCTTTTGGGTACACAGTTCTTTCAAGAATTTAGCATAAGCCGGGGTATGCTTAATAGCATCAAGGAGTGGAATATTGATCTCTAAGCTCTTGAATAAATTTATGAGCTCCTCGTTGCTATCTAAGGTTTTCTTCTTCTTGGTTTTCAATAGGGCTTCGGGGAACGGGATGTTGGTAGTTGGTCGTTATACGATCAGTTTGATTTTATTTTACTAGAAAATTAAAATTCTCCGAAGTCGAACTCATGGAGCAAACTTGATTTTAGAAACATAAAAAATCACAATTTACAATAGTACATTGTTTTACAAAAAGATTAGAGAGAGGAAGTAAAAATTTGTCTTCTCTTTTCTTCTCCTTTCTCTCTGTCTTCAGATGCCTGACTCCATGGATCAGACGCCTTAAGTAGCCACTTGCTACAGTGCTCGTGCTCTTCTTCTTTCCTTGGCTTTTTCTTCTCTTCTCTTCGACTGCAGCTCCCTCCTTTGGCTTTAGCTCTTCCTCTTCTACTTCAGCTCCTGCTCTTTCTTCTTCTTTAGCTTTTTCTGCTTGGTCTTCTTGGCTTCTTCTTTCTTGAGCTATGTCTCCTTCTTCAGTTCCCTGCACAGGCATATGGTTAGGCAAAACCGAACCCCTACCCTCCCTGCGTCTTTCTCTCTCTGTTTCCCTCCAGGGTGTGCTCTCCCAAAGCCTGTTCGGGTATACAAGTCGGGTAGCGCGCCCGGGACCAGGCCCACCAACGTGCGGTGGTGGGCGAGGTGTGCAAGACTTAGGTAATTGGGTCGGGCCAGGTCCGCGGGGGGTGGTCGCGGATGAGGTTGGGTGAGCGAGTGAGAGGGACCTCACCCCGTGTGACTGAGGCGATAAGCCTTTCACTTTTTCACTTTATGTGTCACGAGGCACTTGAAAACTCATGAGGTCGGCCTAAACATCCCACCCTTCTGCCTATGCGCTCGCAGCAGAAAACGTTATCAATCGGCACTCCAGCCGAGGTCTTCACTGCTAATTGAAGGCCTAGAGTTGTGCTTGGAAGTTTTCCACGCAACCTGGGCATCTCCTGGAGCTGGAAGGGCTTGGAGCTGCTTGTGAGCTTGCTCCAAGCTCAGTGTCAATGGCGGTGGAAGCAGGAGACCTGAAATCAGTAAAACGGCCTCTCGGCCACGTCAAGACGCTCGGCAGGCTTCACCAGAGCATGGCGAAGTTATTGCGGTGGTCAGCATGGCTTAGAACAACCTAGGCGTGCGTGCCCAGGTCAGTCTAAGTCTGTGTGAGTGGGTTTGTTCGGGGAAGGGTTTCTGTGAGTGGCGCGATCGGTGGAGGGTCACAAGATGATCAATGGGTGGAGGTGAAGCTTAGGGACCGGTTGGCGAGAGGTGGAACTATCTATGGTGGTGAAATGACCTCGCCGGAGTGGGTGGTCGGAGGTGGAGATGATGATGGTGGATAGTGCTGTCGAGGAGTCAAAATAACCAATTGATAGAGGGGAAATACAAGGGAGAGTAAGGAGAGGTTAACTATGAGTCCAGAGTGAAGGGGGATGTGGAGGTGGAGAGCGGCCGGTACTGCCGTCGTCGGAGACAAAGTCCCCCAGGGGAAGAGACGGCGACGAGGAAGAGGGGCTGGAGGGCGCCCGCTGGTACGACGCAGCGCGGCGGAAGACGGCGGAGGTAACCCTGCCACTGGTATGGTGGCAAGGCGACGAGAGAGGAGAGGGAGTGTCGCTGGAAGCTCTGGACGAATGGCCAGAATAGGGAGGAGAGGAATTGGAGGGGATTCTCGGGCCAAAATGGAGCTTGAAGGATGCGGCAAAGGGTGCCGCTCCTTAAATAGGCGAGGGCAGGCTGGCAGGCGTGCGAGAGTGATGAGAAAAGCCTCGCAAGAGGTATGGCACTCGGATACCCATACCTCTCGCACACTCGCACGAGAGGTATGGCGGATGACAGGGCATGGGAGCCGGCCCATGCCGTCAGGGACAACGTAGGGAGTCTCCCTTTCAAATCTGGGGCCGGCTCCCCATGCATACGCGGTGCCATCCCCCACGCAAAGTCGTCAGAGGTATGACCTGTGTAGCAGGTGGCAGGACTTGTTTGAAGAAAACAACGGGAAAGCTAGGGGGCATCTGTAAGAGTTTAAAAAAGTTGAGGATCTGAAAGTAATTTTGAGGACTAAATTGCAAAGCGGGTCAAGACAACCTTTCCCTAGATCCAAATTTTGGTACCAACCTAATTTGGACCTAAGGAATCCAATGGTGAAGTTGGATGTTAGGTTTGACCACATTTGACTGGACATTTTGCATAAAAATCTAAATTAGGTCAAAAATTGGGTATTGTCCTCAATCTAGGTCAAAACAGGTTCCAACGGCCAAATTGATGGTTCTAGACCCTAGAGGATATTTTTCATGAATTATAGAGGTTTTAGTTGATTTTTATGTTGCCTAGAACCTCGTTTATTAAAGTGGATTTGTTTTAGGATTACAGAATGTCATTTAATTCCCAAATTTTGTCATAACCCTTTTCTGACCAAATCGTCCCACTTTTTCCTTTATTAGGTTCACTTGACCTATGTCTAGACCCTTAGAAATCCCGTTCATGTACTACAATGGTAAAATTGCCGTTTTACCTCTTGTATAATGTTTTATTCTCTGATTAGCAATTCCCTGATTTAGGCCTTCCCTTAGGTTATGTAGGAGGTTTTGTTCAATTTATTATGTCAAAATGTGCTAGTTATGGTTCATGATGAGGTTCTCATCAGTAGTGTCTTCAATTGTTGATCCCTGGTCCCTATTTTCTTCTTTAATCTCCTCTCTCTCAAGCTCCCCAGGGTTTTGGCTTCTAGAAGGCAATTCAGGGTCTTAGTTCTGCTTTCCACTTCTCAATGTGAGAGAGTTTGCAGAGGCATAAGGGTTAGGGTCTTGAGGTGGGTTAGTAAGATTGGACCTTGGTTGGTCATGTAACTAGAAGAAGATGAGGGACCCTGCTCAACCACCTCAGCATGTGCGTGTGGGTCCCTTTGATTTCTGTACCCTTGGGCTCTATTGCTCTGATTTTGCACATTACGCAGGTTAGGTACGGGTTGGGATGGTAGAGATTCGAGTTGTCGGGTGTTAGCAATAAACCCGCATTGCAAGTTGTCCAATGATGTCTTCATTTGCTGCATAAGCTGAAGCATGGACCCTTGCATTTCTACCATCTACCGGTTTAGATCAGCCTACCTTGTAGATTGTTGGGCATTCCAAGATGGCTGAGTAACCAATCTCGGGGGCAACTGGGTGTATACTTGACCCTGACCCATAAGTCTTTGAGATACATAGTTGTTGGGTCGTGTTTGGGTCTATTGCCCCTTACTTTTCAAGGAGAAGTTAGGATGGTTCCTCCAACCCAAGTTATAAGTGTTGAAATACGAGTTGGACCTAACATTCTCCTGCATTGCATACGCATCCTCATAAGGCGAGGATGGAGAGAAGGAAGGATCAGAAAAACTGGGATCAAAGGCCCCAGTTTGGAACCCATAAGGTTTTGAGAAATCCTAGCTCATAGGTTGAGTCAATTCAAGTTGGTTCACGAACTCCCACCCCATGGGAGCTTGTGAGGAATGGAATCCCGAATTATGGGATTGAGTAGGTGTAGAAGTGTTTCTCGAATTCCCAGACATCCACTCTTTCATTCTTTTAGCAACCAAATTCATTTTATCAAATTTATTACAAATCAATTCAATGTCAAATGAATGAGAATCCTCGATCTCATTAGCACTTGACCGGGTTGTTGGGACCAGTTGAATGCATCCATGGAGGCATGATTAATTGAGTTCTTGCTCATTTCCTCAAACAAGTTGTATGCGCTATCTGCATCGCTGTTGAGGAAATTGACTCCGCAGGAGGCATCCAAATGATTACGGAGTTGTTCAACCAACCTGTGATAGAAAATCTGCACGAGTTGCCATTTTGGCACCTCGTGGTGTGGACACTTCGTCAAAAGTTCCTGGAATCACTCCCAAGCACCATGAAACGATTCCCCCAGCCACTGGGCAAAAGTGGTAATCGCCCGTTGCAAGGCATTGGTCCTTCTGATAGGGAAGAATTTCTTCAAGAAAGTTGACTTAAGAGCAGCCCACGTTTCTGTTGGCCTTCCTATGGTCCGATACCAATGTGCGGCCTTATCCCTGAGAAAGTGAGGGAAGAGCCTCATGATCATTTGCTCTTCATTCACATTCCTTGCTCTGGTGGTCTAAACCAAAGTGGTCAGATCCTCCAGGTGCTAGAATGAGTCCTCCGAGCCAAGCACATGAAAATGCTTAATCAAACTTACGACTTGGGGCTTGATTTCTATGTCTACGAGGGGAATCATGACGTCGGGACGTTCCCCATAGTTTGAAGGATATATAAATCCTTCAAGGGCCGTGCTCCCTAACCATGCATACATTGAAACCATTACTGCATCTGCTACAATTCTTCCAACTACCTTTGAATCAGCTCCTGCTAGTTCGAGGGTAAGGGTGGTGGTTGTTGATCAGCCATGGGATCTGCTTGGCTATAGCTCAACTTCTGCCTCCGTGAATGGTCTAAAGGTCCTTCCAATCTAGGGTTCAATGACCTCCTTCCAAGCATACACTAGAAGGAAGTCGAAAGGACGGGGAAGAGAAGGAACCCTGCAGCACAATAATACAAGCCTGTCCTTAGGTTGAGTAGCGTAAAGAATCCGCCCTAAGATTATGGACCATTTACTCTACTTGTATCCAGGCAATTCGATCAGTTAGGAGGGACTGGGGAGAAAATTCTTCCTTTGGCTTGTGCCTCCGATTCCTAGTGTATCCCCCAACCATGATCGTTTGATGCTACTTCCCTAGCTAGACATCCGATTGACCAGTATAAGCAAGTTAATCGTGAATAATCTCAATCTGAATCTCGACGAGTGAATCAATCCTTAGGATCAACGTCTAATCGATTTTAGTTAGGCTTAGGATATTGGTGCTTCTGGAATATGATGTACCCTTAATGGGTTGTAGCCTTAATGATTTGTTTGAGAATGTGTAAATGTGCACAACCAAGAAGTTTTCAAGCAAGATTATTAATGATGAGATGAGTTTTAGGATTCAAATCTTGCTTAGTAGCTTTTAGGATTCAAATATTAGGTGTATTCAACAAAGTTTTGTGAGGCAAACCAAGTTTTGAAATCACGTGTTCAAGTATTTTCCTTTATAAATAGAGAAAATATGGAGTGCTTGGCTTGACCTAAATATTGAATCCTATGGAGCAGCTACAAATGAGTTCCTTTTAAATTAGGTGGTGCGACCCAAATAATTCAATCAATCGACCCAAATGCACCACCGATTAAGGCACACATAAAGGTGATTAACCTAATATGATTCCTACTCTTTTATGTATTGAATTGGTGTACCAGTTCCACAAATCGAAATCCAGTTGAGTAGATGAGAATTAAGTCAGGTTATGTGCCTCTGATGTGGGTGTATTATTGATTCGTCCCACAGAAAGTATCTTTTTATTTTTTTATTTTTATAAAATGCAGGGGTGAGATGGGTGAAGGTGACAAACAAGACACACAAAGTCTATCCTAGGGTTTATGCAAACACTTAAGTGGATTAAGTCTTGGTTATGGGTGTGGAAAAATGAAACTAGTGGGGGGATGTGGGGGACACTTACAAAATACTCTACCCGCACTTTATTCCTATCTACCTCACTTGGATCTCCACGCTAGGATACCTGCAAGACAATAGATCAGAGATAAGCGGGACTAATGCTATGTAAATGCAAAAAAGTGCAGAAAACAATAAAGTAAATTCCGTTGCCTCCCCGACAATGATGCCAAAATGACTAACGGATTTCAAGTGTTGGAAATCGGGGGTTCAGAGAACCCGTCGTCGTAGCTAACAAAACTCGTTATCAAATACAATTTTTTTTACCGAAGCTCCAAAGGAGTCCCGCGTCAAACACAGGGAGGTGACGTTCACTTAGTTTGAAAACCGCACTTCGTTTTGTTTATTTTTTGGTGTTTTGGGATTTTGTTATTTTTTTCTTTTGTTTTAAAAAGCAAGAAAATAATATGGATCACAATGGAGATAGAATCAAATTAATATATATTGCACAAATGCCTATTACAATAATCTAGGAAATCATAAAAGAGAGAGGTGAGAAAGAATCTCCCGAAGCGACTGTTCGGTGAAACAACGACGCCTGGTGGAAGCTTGAACGAAGGAGTTGGGAAGTAGGATGACGGAGGTGAGATGTAGGAAGACGTTGGGTAGAGGAAAGCTTCAGCGTGGCTTCAGAATGGAGGAGAGGAGGCGGAGATGATCTGCTACCAGAACGGAGGTGGGAGGACAGCTCCAAGGGGACCTATGAATGGTGATGGGAAGATGGAGAAATAATTGGTGGGATAGAGGAATGCTGCATGTTTGGGAATCGTAGATCGCGTATTTGATAAAAAAAATGTTGTATAGTCACGAAGTACGATCCAACAAAGATATTATTTTACAAAAATTACAAGACTTTAGTCCCGGTTGTTCGTCTCTGGGAGGCGTTGCTTTCACTTTTGAAATCGATCTTTTTAATACCCTACTTCGTTTAAAGATGCACGCCGGTTTCCAATCTCCTAACTAAACTTCACCACTTCTGTTATTAACTCGGATCACATGCGCATGTGTCAAGTAAATTACGAAAGTGAACGTGTGAGTTTCTGTGCACACGATTCTAGTGAGGTGGTGACTAGTTATAGAGAAAGCATCTATTGTTAGATTTTCAATATCCTCAGGAAACGATATGCCAGTGCGTAATAGATAGACAGTTAAAGAGCAAGCACTTAAATCACGCAAATACGATAATTATTAAGCTTGTGATGATTTCAAACACATAAAGAGATATATAAAAATGTATTTTCATTCATTCATTGGGGCATTGTTTGCACAAGGAATCTAGAGGAAAGCTTGTACATAAATGCTTGAAAATTAAACCTAACTACCATAAAATGATCGCATACAACAATCGATGGAGGGATTTCGCATGCATCATTGGGGGAGAAGTAAGATTATACTACTAAGTAGTAGATAATAGCAAAAAAATTATAAAGAGCATGAATTAAATATAGAAGAATAAAAGGGCATTCAGGGGTGATCCCCGATGGCCTTGTAGTAGTCGTGAGAAGAATGAGGAGCGGCCAATGTAGCTTAGGCCAACCCTTGAAGAGAAGTACGGTTCCAGCATCCCGACATGATGTCCTCCATGATGGTGGTGAGCTCTTGGAGGTGGAGTAGCTAGCTAAGTGAAGGTGGGCGTGTATGGAGCTAATGAAGTGAGTGGTGACAATGGAAGCCAAGGATGTGAATGGGTGTGTTTGGCCGCCCATGGGGTCTTTTTATAGACCCAATGGCTTCTCTCTAGAGAGGTGTGGAACTCTCTAGAGAGAGTCCAAGAGTGGCCAGCCACGTGGATGGAGGTGGTCTTTGAGATCCAAAAATTGTGGATCTTGGTTGCTAAATTTGGCAACCAAGAGGTGGCGCCATCTCAAGAGATCTCTAGAGAATTCTAGAGAAGTGTGCATGAATGTGTATGTGTGTGCGTGTATGTGGTCGTGCTCTACATGGCTAGGTGGCTTAGGGTAGGTCCTAAGGGGTTTGTGTAGGTGTAGGTCTTGATTTTAGGGTTACAAACCCTAATTGCTAAGGTGAAAATGCAATTAAACTTAACTTAAGTTTAATTGAATGTGTGAGCCTAATTGAGGGTGACATAACTCAATCAGGTTGGGTTTTGGTCAATTGAACTCTCACTAAGTCCAATTGAACTTGTGTGGGATGAGATCTAAGCTTAATTGGACTCGATGAGTTCAATTGACTTAGGTGAAAGTAATTGACTTGATCTAAGTCAATTGGGTTTGGTGAGGACCTAATTAGGTCCTTAGGTAGGTCTAGAGGTGATGTACTAGGGTTAGGACACTTTAATTTAGGTTCCTATGGGGTTGGGATTAGGTCTAGGGAGCTAGAGATCTAAGATCAAGACTTGAATCTCAAAACAGGGATTGGAGACCAGTATCAGACATCCAATAATAGGATCAAACGACTTATACTCAAAAATCAGAAATCCAGACTTTAATTCTGGACATCCAATTTGAGTAAGAGGAAAATCAAGGTTTTGTTTTGGGTAATCTGTAGAAATTGGACATCTGACAAAATATCTGGACGTCTAATCACACTACAGAAGTGGGTTTGAGGTGTGTAGGAGATAGCTAAGGGTCCTAGACATCCTTTAACTTATCTGGATGTCCAGATAAAGGTTGGAACTAGGGTTTTAAGGCTTCCTAGGGTATTGTGACTTAATCTAAGGGTGGCTAAGGCTTGGAGAAGTCTCTAGGCTATCCTAGGGTAGGATGGACCTAAGCACTTCACATTTTACTACTTTATTCCTACTTAATAAAATAGCAAACTTTTAATCCCCTTACATTATTATTCCTACATCTAATCTAAGCCTTCTGCTCCAGCTCTGCTGCAACTCCCGTTATTCCTAATCCAGCTTCAGATCCTGCTCCAGATCCAGCTCCAGATCTGCTTATTGCCTGCAATTGACATAATGCACTTAATCAACACATTATAACATTATTTTATGCATAGCTAAAGTAAAGCAATAAAGATGCAGATAATGTGTATGTATGCATGAATAATCCTAACTTACGCTAAGTCCTAGCTTAATCTAGGTCAATTAAGACCTATGATTGCTGTGCAATCACTGCACTAATAGGAGCATTTGGAGTTTGAGAGTAAGCTTTAATGGAGCATTAGTAGGCTTGCTAGAACTTAGGAGTAGGTGAGAGTAGAGTAGGTAGAGATGAAGAGGAATTGGGGGTGTAAGGCTGTTTATATAGTGATGGGAGGGAGGGCTTCCCGCACACAGACATTCAATGACAACTACAAGCGTCACTAAAGACTGCTCAAGCTGTCACTAAAAGATCCGTGCCTCTTCAATGTCTTGGCTGGCGCAAGCACCGTGCAAGCCATTTAGTGACAGCTGCAAGTGTCCCTAAAGGCCCTCTCTTCTGTCGCTGCAAATCCCGTGCTCACCGCTTACGCCCGCAGCTGTCCTCGCACATGCAGGCGAGGATGAATCCTGACCATCAGATGAAGGATCGCACGGTCGAGAGAAGATCGTGCCCCTTCGCAAAATTTGAATCGCGCGCCTCACGTGATTACGCCATCAGACGTCGAATACTATGTCCAGACATCTTAACTGCACACTCAGAGAGAGCGCATCTGCCTTGCACGAGGGGCGACGCTGACCAATTGATCAAGATTGAGGAGTCCAACTTGCTGAGGTAGGTGCAAGCGTGGCAGATCAGGAATCGAACTCGTGTCTTGCCTATGCGGTATGAATGCTCCACTGTTTGGCCAAGGCCTGGCTTTGTTGAATGGAGAGAGATGTGGTCACGCATTTCGATTGTTGGATGAAGATCCAACTGTAGAGATGAATCCTCGCTTGATCTGCCTGAGGGTGGGTGAGACGAGGCTCTCTTCAACCGTGGAGCGTGCATCTCAGCCGTTGGATTGAGATCCAACGGCTGGGATCTTGTCTTGCAGCAAGGCTGAGGACGCAATGGCCTAGATGGGGCGGCCTAGATGTTGCCACGTGGCACCATCTGGGCCATCCGTCTTCTTCTTGTGGAGGGTGTTACGAAGCTCTGATCGAGGTGATTCTTGCGTTGACGGACTGCGATCATCGCTCTGGATTCATCCGTACGATCGAATTTTTCATCCAAAGCCTGTAAAGATGTCGCACTGCCTCCTGGTCATGTAAAATGACAGAATTAATGCACATAATATGCAACTATCCTAAATGCAATGCAATGGATGTTTATGCAATATTTATATCATGATATGCGATGCTAGGCCTAGGAATTATCGTAAATAAGCATTTTACAATGAATTTATACGTGTTTATCAATTGGGTTTACTGGTTGATCAATTGAAAGCACCTCACGGGCCCAAACCTGTGAAATCATTTTATTTCGATTACTTTATGTATAATTTAATCTGTGTATTATTCATGCTAGTTACACTTAGCAATGATGTGCAAACCTTCAAGTAACCCAATCCACTTCCATCTCTTGACAAGTAGACCTTGTTTGCCATCTAAGCAAGTCCGTCTCCAAGCACATGATGGACTGCTAATGCCCAATCATACTCATACAAAGCATCCATTTCATCAATGTAATGGAAAAGCTTTGGATATATTGAATGTGACCCATGAGCAAGTATGAAATTGCCACTGAGTAAACAGATTAGAAGCTTGACTCGGTCATCAATGTTGTCTCTGTCATCATGTTGGAGATCCTGAAGAGCCTTTCTTGCTTGAAGCATAGTTGGATTACCAGGGGGAAAGTACCTCAACCTAAATGGGTGTTTCTCCGTGTTGTCGGCCTTCAAATCTATTTCATGGGCATCTATGGGGAACCCAATGATGTTTGCCACATGTTGCGGTGTGAAGGGCACACGTCGACCAGAGATGAAGAAATCCCCGCTCTCAATGTCATATGCAGTCACAAGTTTCGCACAAAACTTCTTGTCCTTCATCGGGTACTCATACTCACAAAAATATCCAAAGGGAGTCTCTTTGAATCTTATCTTCATTCTATCGAAGCAAACATGGAAAGCAACGAGGAAGTCCTTTATCGAACTTCTACAGTCAAAATTCGGTGCTTGATCCCTTGTAGTATTGGATCTAATTATATAGTGTTTGTTAACTTGAATTATAGATTTCAACAATGGAGACGTTAAAAAAATAGTAGCAAAGCTAATTACCTTGCAACTTGCTGATTCCGATTGTGCATATGCCCCTACTGATGTGTGGTTGTTTGCTAGGAGTTCCTCGGGGGGCAGCATTGTTACATGGTCCTCGATTGTGTTGTGCATTTAATCGGGGGCTTCTCCTGAAAGTTCCATTGTATGATGGCACAAATGTTGTAGAAAACAAATGAGTAATGGAATTTTAATCACCTTGGGGTGTTGTACAAGAATGTGAATGCTGGGTGTTATGCCGAGTTTCTTTACTGCTCTTTAGGTGTCCTCTGTACTCTACATAGTTAGAAGAACCACAATCACATAATAAACTTTACAAAAAAAAGGAGATTTGTCGTCCATTTCTCATTGCATAATAAGAATAGGAATAAAGACCTCTGAGGGCTAACTGGTTGAATAAATTCTTCACGCTGGTAGTCATCAACATGCATAGGCTCACTAATATGAAATTCAATTAGCAGCACATTAAAAAGAACTCCTCAATTGTGCCTTAGGTCTCCTTCTTCTCCTCTCATATAATAAAAGATAAGCAAGTATATTATATGTCTCATACCTATTTTCAGGTGGGATGAGTCTCCTCCTCCTCCCTCTCCTGCCAATAGAATATATCTTCAATATACCAGCAGTTGTGAGTCTATTCGAATGCACGAATGCAACTATACTTACAGTTGGGAGTCTGATGGCGAGTCGTAAGATATGTTCTATCCATATTGCATCGAACTGAGATAATTTCGAAGATTATTAGAGGCCATGTTATTGAACTTATTTACATGGTCTTCAAAATAGGAAATATATCCTCCAACAAAGTAACAAAGAGAAAGCATTTAAACAAAAATATAGGAAATATCCAAATACATCAAACAAATTAGGGGAAAACATCTTTTCCCATAAATCAGCAAGTTCTATTAGAATCTTAAAATCATAAGTATAGATCTCTTCCTCTATAACACGAAGATTAATACCTCCCACTAGGAAATACCTAAGAAAATCCACAAGGCAGAAATACATGATCCAGGCATATGTGGTGCCATGTACATTCACATGATCGAACTAAAATAATCCACAGGATTACTTAGATGCCATGTACGTTCTCAACAACTGAAATGATTTTCCTGGCATTGTTATTCTCCTTAATATAGGATCTTTATGTGTCAACATTCATTACTTACGTCCATGAATATTTCGTAGTCGAAAACATCGTAGTCAGGTTTGCATGATGCAGCAAAAGAAGGGAAAAACATGCTCCTCTTTCGCAATATTCTTAAGCTAACTGTCAAATCTCTAGACAAATGAATAATAGCACCAACACTATATTGTAAGAATAGTAACAAATTGAAAACTAAAAAACACTCAAATCAAATTATATATAGTCTGCAATTACAACATAAGTTTCAGGCAAGAAGATCTTCTCCCATACATCACACTAACTAGGGAAAGGCATCTTCTCCATTTAGAGTGGGCAGATATCCTACCATTTGTGCTTCTAGGCCTAAGAGCAATTGAACGTTTTTACATCTCATCCACATTTTGTCAAGATATGACATATATATGTCCACATTCTCTCATTAGCATATTAGTAGTCTATTGACAAAAATGTCACACAAACACTACACCTGTAAAGGACACACATCAAAGAATCATTCAAACTTGTGCTAGATAGTATATGTGCTTGAGTTTGTTGGAGGGCAACTCTACTTACAATTGTGAGGCTATTAGCGAGTCGTAGAACATGTTCTGACCATATTGCATCAAACTGAGATAATTTCGAAGATCATTAGAGGCCATGTTATTGAACTTTTTTACATGGCATTTACATTTTCTTTAAAATAGGAAATATATCCTCTAACAAAGTAAGAAATATAAAGCATTTAAACCAAAATATAGGAAATGTCCAAATACATCAAACAAATTATGGGAAAACATCTTCTCCTTTACATTAGCAAGTACTATTAGAAACTTAAGATCATAAGCATAGTTCTCTTCCTCTTGTACCCCATGATTAATACCTGCCACTGAGAAACACCTAAGAATGCTGCAGTTCAACTCACAAGGCAGAATTCCAAGACCCGGCCATATGTGCTGCCATGTAGATTCATATGATCGAACTGAAATTATTCACAGGTTTAACAGGAAAATGTGCTGGTTAGAACATGTACTTGTTATCCAGTAAGCCAAAAATATCTTCTAACATACACCACACTAAATAGGGGGAAACATCTTCAGTTGCATCAGGCATATGTGCTGCAGGACGTGCTTCTATACATAAGAACAAATTAAGTTCTTTACAAGCCCCAACACTAGACCCAACGAACATATGCCCAAATGGAAGAACTCCAAAAAGCACTACTCTGAACGTTATGCACGAAAAATGCAAAATGCAAGAAAACGCACATGCATACCCCACGCACATATATACCCCGAAAACATCTACGAATAAATTTGTGCTGGGAAAACGAACCGTCCCCTGAACGTATATACCACGTCGATGCAGGAAAAACATCTAAGGATCACCATTGCAAAAAAACAAAAAACCAGGAAAATGCAGAATGCAAGAATGAAGCACTTACTTTCTTCCTGTTTGATATTCCCCTCTTGGATTTTGCATCTTCCTCCTGCTCTTTCTCAAGCTTGGCTCCGTCTACCTTTAGGAGCTTCCAACTTAACCGATGAGGAATGTGCTCCAGGAGAGTGCCGCGGCTCAGTTGCTTCCCCTCCACTGCTCTCTTCGCTCAGGGATTGACGCTCGTTCCCTATTGTCAGCATTGTAGGCGGTACAGAAGTGACAGGAGGATCCTAACGCAGACGGTCAAAGATCTCTCGAAGATACACAGGTACAACATATGTATGATGAGTGTCTTGTCAAAAAGGAAATTTCCAAGTACCGTTGATACAAAGCTTGCTGCCCCAGCGAATTTCAACAAATAAATCTCAAGCACCCGTTGGAAAAAGGAGAAAATAACTTAATATTAATTTTCATTAATTAGGTATTCAACATCCCACGAAAACCAACATGCTAAATGTGCGTCTTCATAACAAAAAGCACATTCGCCAACATCGTCAATCCCAAAAACTAGTCCACAGTAAAATTCGACGAAACCATACCTAATTAACAATCTACGAGAGTAACCCTAAGCTTCGATTATGGTAAAAATTGATCGCATTCTAAAGTTTACATCGAAAATCTTTTTTTTCATATTTCATATCATCAAACCTAGAATCTATAGCAAGAAATCCTTTAGACTAAACACTCTTCTTGAAATCACAACCCTTACGTTCAAACTGCAATACAATACAAGTGGATTAAGAATCCATAAATAGCGGATTATTGAATTCATTTAGAAATGATTTATAGAACTATATCCCACCCCTTCAGTATGCAGACATAGAAATTGAATTCGACTAAGTGGATGGCTATCCCAATTAGTGAGACTCCTCCTATCAAGAGTCAACTTTGGAGGGAGGTTGCACTTGCACGGAAAGGGGGCACATCTCTCCCCTTTATCATATATGCCCTTCAACTTTCTATCCTGCAACAAAACAATTCATATAAAATTATACGAACAAAATGGCTAATAAGGAGAAATTATGCATTCACAAAAGCAATTTTTCTCAATTTTATTACCATTATAGCCACTTCTATGTTCGGTATCAACTGAATGGCGATACCTTCTACAGTTTAATAGAATGTACCGTCACCTAGTACATACATAGAAGCACCCCCAGATATAGATGTAGAACTTGCCATTAGAACTTGATTCATACCTGTATTAATGACCATGCGCACGAACAGCACAACGCACACAGACCATAACACTCACCACAGCACACGCCACAACACACAAGGATGAAGGGTTCGTGCTTCCTGCCCACACACGCCATAGCACTAGGTGCTACTTGCTATGTGCTCCCCCAGCAGGAACAAGGCACACCAAGCACCCGGAGTAGGATCCACCCCCACGCAGCTATGCGTAACATGCACACGGGCAGGCCTTTAAATAGCCCTCCGGAGCCGTGAAATAAGGCGTGGACTACATCTTGTGTATACTATTACTCCTTTAAAAATCCCCTCACTCCTTGCCTCGTTCTCCGTGCTTGGCTACCTTGGGCAACGTGTCTCCGACCACACACATCGCAAAGAGAGAGAGAGAGAGAGAGAGAGAGAGAGAGAGTGTGTGTGTGTGTAGGAGGGGAAGCAAGGTCACACTCCCTCTCTTGTTCGTGTGCTCGTGCATGGAGCTGGGAAGGACTGGCGTGGGCTCCCAAGATGCATGAGAAGAGGGGCCACATGGGCTCTCGAGGCACGGCAGTTGCATGGCCCATGAGGACGCAGTTGGTGAGGCTGATGACATGCGATGCGAGGGGTTGTAGGTTGCACTGCACAAGGTGCGTAGTTTGAGGATAGCTTGCGGGGCGAGGCTGAACGGCAGACACCTCATACCTGGTATGCACGTGCGTCGAGGCATGTGCTGCATGGAGATGAAGGGGTGTGCACAGTGCGAGGCGAAGCGTAGGATTCACGGACATGAAGGGACATGAGCTGAATGTGAGAGAGAAAAAAGGATATAAATGTAAAAGAACTTTTATTACTTAGTCCACAGAGTTTCTAAGTGCATGGAATACAGAAAATGGATGTTTTTGGGTATACATATGTAAATATGGTCTATACAAGGCTATACGCATCTCTTTTAAAGGTTTTGATTTGATTCAGTTTTAGTGGAAAGACCTATTTTATTTGCCACATGTTTGGTAACAAAGAAGTTGGCATGGCTAACTCTCTCGTGCCAAAGTGATAAAGGAACAGAGGTAGCAAGAAGGGCTTGAACAGAAGTTGCTGGAGAGTGCTTGAGCTAATCAAGCATATTAGATGGTAGCCATATAGTTGGTATAAATCATTTTTTGTTATTCCTTGAAGAAGGTCATCTTTGTTGCTAGATCCTTTGCAAGAATAGCATCTGCTAGGTATTTTAGGTGGGAAAAAGTGATCATGAAAGGCTACCATAGCCCTCTTTATATAGAGAGGAGGAAAGGATATACATGGTAACAACCTAAACAACTTTTTATGAAAAATAGAATAACTAAATAAGGAGATAAAATCCCCAACTTATTTTCTAACACTCCCCTGCAAGATGAGATGTGAGAGACGGCGAAGTCTTGGATCCATAAGGTAGTGAAGATCTACTCTTGTCGACGTGGTAGTCTGCTTCCTCGTGTCTTCAACCTTAGGTGCCTCTGCTTGTATGCACTCACAGAGTTAGTTAACGCTCGATTTCTCTTGAGATACGTGAAAGTGTTACTTGAACATTGACATCTTGATGCGGCTCCCGTCTTCAACTTGTTTGTCTTTTATTCAACATATAAGGACCCAACTGAGAGAACTCAAAATTTTGAGGGATTACAAATAAGTACCCCAACATCAAAAGATTTGACTTTAAAGAAAACACAAAACTGGACTTAACCATAAATAACCCCATATATATATATATATATATATAAAGAGACATCAAAGACCTATATCTGAAGAGATTTTCTCCTCTCTCCGCATCGGTATCTGGATATGCAAAATTCTTCAAGTTCCCTTAGGAGGAGGCGGAGGAGCTCGGAAGCTTCCAAAACGGCATGGCCACCTCCGCTCTTCTCAAGGCAGTGCGTTGGCATCGCCTCTTTGGAGTCTGTCCGCACTGTCTTCAGCGCTCTCCTTGCGCTCATCGACGCATGGACCATTGCGCTCCTCCGTGCCTCGGCTGCGTTGCCACCACTAGCATCGGCGTCGATCACATCGACCTCGCAGAGTGCCGCCGTCGCGGCATTGCCATCACAAACGTCGGCACAGCCTGCTCCAAGGTCGTGGTGGAGTAAACCGTAGGGATGCTGCTCGACGTCCTTCGAAGGGTCTCTGCCGCTGACCGCTACATCCGGCGCGGCGGGCCGATAGCTTCCCCACGAGGCTATCCGAGACGAGGTAGGTTCCAGGAAGGAGTTGAGGTCTCTCCGATGTCTTGCTGGAGGCTGGCGGCACTGCCGGATGACCTCTAGAGGATTTCTTCCTTTCTCTTCTTTTCCCTTTTCCCACGGGATCAAATCCGCTCTCATATCATGTTAAAGTTTTTCAGGTGAGGTAAAATAATTGTTGTTGTTAATGAAATGAGACCCTATATATAAAGGAGGACAAGGTATATATGGTAACAACCTAAATAATTTTTTACTAAAAATAAAATAACTAAATAAAAAAAATCCAACTTATTTCGTAACAGCATCAAAATAGAGCTTAACATAACAAGCGTTATCCACAATAAAATGTAGATTAGATAAAAGATTTTTGGAGGCATTAGGTACGTGAAGAACATCGTTAAGCATAAAAGTATATGTAGGAAGTTGAGTATATAGATTTTTGACTAATATGAAAAATACTTGAAACTTGGCCATTCCCGAAGGTTACTTCACTGCCAATGTATTTATCCACAATATCCAGAGTTTGCAGAGAGTTCGTAATGTGATGTGTGGCCCCTGTATTAGGATACCGCAGTTTTTGCCTTGTGGATATGTTTGCTATATGCATAGCAAGTAAGAGGAGTCCTGGCTATAATGATAGGAATATTTTATGGTGGTGTGGTTGGTCTTGGCACAAATCTGACAAGGAAAATAGCCATAGATAGGTGGGCGAGAAGAATTGGTGCTTGGAGTAATAAAAGGTGTTCTTCCTTGACCAGAGGGCATGCGTCCAGAAGTTCTTCCTCGTTTGGCATTTGGTTAAGTTTTGCCTTGACCATATTAAAGTTGCCAGGGCTGTTAGAGGCTTGATTGATAGAGATGTTCGACGGTTTTTGATAGCTTCCATGCCAACTAAATCTTCAAAATGAGCTCGTTTAGGGCAATTAGTGGCATAGGTCACAAGAGATTCATACTTGGCTAATAGCACATTGTATATAGCTAAATCAAGTACATCATTATCAAGTGATTTACTTGACGCAAAGGCTATGTTTTGACGGGAAGTCCTTTGTTCTCTGCAGCAACTTCCACGCTTCACAGCGAGCATGTTCAGTCATGATAAAATTCAAATACCTTATCTTATCAAAGTTTTAATTTATCTAATTTAGTTAAGCCTGGGCTGAGTTTTGAGATTCTTCGCATGTATTAAGGTACAAATTGTGATTCTTCTTTAATTTGTACTAGGTGAGTTTTGACCTAGTCCCCTCACCTTCTTTTTACTTCGGGATAAATAAAATATTACTCCCGTTACAAAAGAAAAAAATCCCTTTGCTCTAGTGACATATATAATCAGTGATAGAAAGATTGCCCTTCTTAGGGATGTAAGTTTCAGTAAATTTGACTCGAACATGACCCAACCTGATCCGAAAAAAATGGGTAAAATCGGATCCGAACCTGATCGGATTTGGGTATGGATTTTATCTAAAAAATCCGACTTGGTTTAGGTATGGGTATGGTAATGAATCTATACCTGATTATCCTACCTAAATACCCGAATAAAATTTTCATTTACCCAAGAAATATATTAATCCTATCCTAAGTTCTTCATTCTCCCAACCTTAATCTTTATCATGATTCCCTCTATGATTTTGAAGTTTATGAATGCTTATGAATTTTTCATTAAATATTTATTTTGGAGAGGGAGATTTTTTACTTTGAAATATATTTGTATTTAGTATTTCTTTATATGTTTAGTATTTTTATTTTTGATGTATTTCCTTTTAAATGTTTTTTTTGTAATAATATGCCGAGAGATTTCTGAAAATAAATAATTTTATGTTATAGGTTTTTTTTCTTTGATTTTAATTTAACACGATTTGATTATAAGATTAATTTATAAATGAGTATCTAGGTAGTTGGGTATAGGTATGAGTTTGAATTTTTGTACTTGATGAATAAATAGGTAAGATATGAATATAAATTTTATAATGATATGGATGTGAATTGAACCCATTTACATCCCTAACCTTTCTTTTGATGTGTCAAAGCAGACTATAATTAAAAGATAATAGAGTTTGAGATCCAAAATATTTGTCTAAATATGACCAAACAGTATGAGCATCGGGTAATCGAGAGCCAATGTCATCTGAAACAGAGTCTAAGATCCAACCTAATAAAAGCTAATCTTTCGTCTCCTACTCCAAATATGCGTTAGAATGAGCTAAATTACCATATGCATCGATTGGACAAACAGGAGCACGAATTGAACCCATGACATAACTTTAACGACCTCTAATCCATGCATGTACAGGAGGTAAAATTAGTGTTGAATCAATTGGCAGCGGGCCCAAGAAGAATGGATCTTAAGGTTATCTTTAAATATTTTCACGTTGACATTAGCTAACGATCGAGGGGACGATGGAATTAATAATTGCAGGCATGCAGTTAATTATACATCAACGTTACAGCGTGCAGCAAGATCAATATTAATCAGAAAATAAAGATTCATTCGTACGTTTGATCAAAGAAAGCTGCAAGAAACTAAGCTTCAACTGAGATATTATATATACAACAGTAATTATTAATTAACCCATGCATATATGTATACAGTATACAACATTTATCTATAGGGTTACATACGTACAACATGAACGTAGCTCTGTATAACAACGTACGATCGAGCTGATCTGTAATCTCGATATCTCATCTCGTCCACGAGATAAATATATACATGAGATTAATTATTTACGTACGAAGTACATGAATATATAGCTCAGGCATTACATGATCAAATCCAAACAAATATTATATATATATATATATATTATCACATGCATATATTATTTACCTACATATATGCATGTAGGTAGTAGCTAGGGCGAGCAAGCCAGCTGCTAGTAGGGACGCTGGCCAACGATGTTTTTTTTAGGTTTTTATTTTTTCCAAGAAAAACAGGAGTAAATTTATTCATCTCCAACTCTCTGGAGGCAGACAAAAAAACGCAAAGGGATCAAATCAAAACTTTCTTGATACAATAAAAATTGAACTACGACTCGTTGGCCTATTACAATCATGAGACAAAAAACACACAAAAAAGTTCAGGGAACCACATAGAGGAACTGAATACTGTCGAGGTCGATCAAGCCCCGGATCCGTCTACTGAGCTGGCCAGAGCTGAGGCAGATCTTCCACTCTCCTTCCACAAGGGCGACAATGGTGCTGGCAAGGGCGTTGGCAGTAGGGCATACATAGTTAAAAGAGGTGATTTTATACTTGGCCTTAAGGAGGAGATGGTAATCCTTTCTGATGTCCCAGGCCACCGGGACTTTTTCGATCCACCAAAAATAGAGCAACGAAGATTCATATTCAATGTGAAGATCCAGAGAGGAGCTGCACGTTTCCATGGAATGAGTGATTGCTTCAAGAATAGCATGCTCGTAAGACCTCGCCTTGGACGTACCATATATAAGCACAGCTGTGGAAGTTGCCATCTTTATCCCTAACCACCGAAGCCTCAAGAAAGCTACCCTCCTTTTTACGAACAGCAATATTGATGATCTTAAGCCCACTGACGGGTCTCACCCAATTGACAAGAAGAGGATTGGGACACTGAAGCCGGATCCAATTATAGATGTTGAGGTTGCGCCAATTTTGGACAACCCAGCCGAGGACGTTCATATTCGATATGTTGTCATTCTTAAGTTTATTACGAATCCACCAAACATTATACCAGATAAAGGAAATCAGGCCCTTGATAGAACGATTCTTGAGGGAACCATTGGGGGAGCACATAATACGGAAGAAATTTTTGGGGGTAATGGGACTGAAACGACTTTCAGCAAAAACCCAGGTAGAGATTTTGTGAACCAAAAGACTATCCGAAAAAAGGTGGTTAATCGTTTCGCAACTGGGCTGGGAGTGGCAACACGAGCATTTGGATGGGAGGGGGATGCCAAGTTTCGAAATGTTGTCATCGGTAGGGAGCTTGGAGAGGAGGATACGCTAAACAAGCAAAGAGACACGAGAGGGGAGCTTAAGTCTCCAGAGATCCTTGGCCACATTGTCCGGGGGATGGGAGGAGAAGTGCATTTGATAGGCGGAGGAGACGGAGAAGTGCCCATCTCTGTTAGGCGTCCAAGTAGGGGCGTCTCTACCAGGACCCAGCGAGGTAGCTTGAATTTGGGAGCGAATATTGTCAGGGATGAAGGACATTTGGGGGTGATTGGGGTGAGTAGGGAGGAAGTTTCTGATCGAGGTGTTAGCAGGATGTTCTGAGTACCAGGAGGGTCGTAGTTGCATACAATGAAGACACCGGCGTCAGAGTGGCATTCGACACGAGTGCAGCGAAGCCTTAAGGAGTTCCGCCATACCACCTGAGTGTAATGGCGGCACTCGCAATCCTTGCACGAGTTACTCTCATAGTCATAGCAAGCCTTCTCACTCACCCAAGATTTAACTGCATCAATTCCTGTGAAATCTGTGGAAGACCCCCAAAATAAGTTCTCTCCATAGGGTCCATGCGAGTGCTCCAACCTGCAGTCACCGATCCTCTGATTAGCGTAGTCAAGAGCATATGCAGCAACTGCCTCGTCCCACACCAAGGGCTCCACACTCACTTCCGCACGAGCCATGTTGTGGACCATCAAGAAGTCATCTGGGCTGTTCTGGGCTCGACCGATTAGTGCCATGGCTAGAGCCAGCAGCATGGCATAGCCGGCTACCAAAGCAGCAACTCGGACGATCGACACAAAGATATAAATAAATAAATAAATAAATATATATATATATATATATATATATATATATATATATATATATATATATGAGGGTGGGGACTTTCCAGTACTTAACTTGGGTGCAGATGATTAATAATGACTGTTGTATTTGATTAACGATTCAGATTTAATTAACTAAAACGCATCACACCCCTTCTCAAAACCCTTGCTCCCAAATCCCCATCGAGCAGCCACTATGGATCTCTCCTCCGAGAGCTTGGCTCCTGTTGCAACTTCCATTGACCTCCACAGCCTTTGACCTCCACCAGTGAGTTTGAGAAGGACGAAGATAGATCCACCGACCTCCCCCACCTTCGATCTCCCTACCTTCGACAAGAATGACAAGGTTCGATCCCTACCTCCTCCCCCTTCTTGTTTTTCCTCAACCTTCCCTTTCGCCACTATTGTCTACCACCACCTCCTCTCCTCCCTGCTCTTCCTCCTTCACCAACACCCACCACCACATCGACCACCACCTCCTCCTTGCCCCACACCCAAGTTAGGTGCAATTGACCCTTTGCCACTGTCAGATCTAATAAATGGTCTAGATCCAACTACCCTCACCCCCCTCCCCCAACCCCCAAACCCTCCCTGCGCATGTTTCGTTCCCTCCCCAGCGTAGCCTCTGTTCCCCCTCATAATGATCCCAATGGTAGGCTCTCTCCTCCTGCACCGACCCTTCCTCCTTGTCCAATCGTGCTCGATTTTTGCCCGACTTTGCGCACACATTGCCGTGCCAAGGCACGCTTTCTCATCCTCTTCCTCCTTGTCCCTCCCTCTTCCTTTCCCTCTGATCGACCAAACCACCGTGCCCTGCCGACCACCACCATTGATCCCCACTACCAAAGGCCCTCCATCTTCTTCAACTCTAGCCTACGCCCAATTTCAGCAAGTGGGAGGAAACATTTGCATTTGCCTGCATATTTCTATTTTTTCAACCTGAATTATGTGACACCTTTATTGAGAATAATAATTGCTTGGATCGAGAACAAATCACAATTTAATCATCTTATACAAAAGATTGGGCAGTTTGCCTCCTTGGAAGAGTATCCTCCAACAACAAAGACAACAAAAGATGTAATGTTGCATGCATTTGCATTGGGGGTAACGAGGAATATACACAACCTCAATTAGATAAACAAGCTGTAATCTAGAAAAGAAAGGCATTTTAGATGTTATTTCATAGCATTCTGGCTGAGTTTGAAAACAACATCAGCATATTTTTTTGGATTATGCTAGA
The DNA here is from genome assembly GCA_037157565.1 of Thalassia testudinum. Taxonomy (NCBI): domain Eukaryota; kingdom Viridiplantae; phylum Streptophyta; class Magnoliopsida; order Alismatales; family Hydrocharitaceae; genus Thalassia; species Thalassia testudinum. The sequence goes on along the minus strand of JAZHRO010000022.1, from coordinate 32,049,387 downwards.
GGACAGTTTAAAGTTCAAGAGTAACGGAGTTTAGGAGTACATAGCTGAAGATGTTGACCAATAGGTAGCTTTTTTTAAGTAAATTCTCATCATTGTCTTTGGAGTGCTTTCGAATTGCTGAAAAAGCAGTAATAGAAGAAAACTATTTCATAGTAGTCTAGTTTCCAACTTTTTCACGAGGAAGAAATCTATTTTGGAGGAAACGAGCTCATGTGGATATTTTTTATTGAATGCGACATGTCATGTTACTGAACCCTAGGGGAATTTTTGTTGATGACTTCTCAGCATGAAGTAGGGTATCATCTTGAACCATAATTTTTTTTCTATATATAGTTGTTTCTAATCTTTTTCATGAAATTCCATTTCTTTCTTTTTTAGGAGGTACGTAAATGTTAATAGAGATGTTTCATACTAGTTGTTATTTAAATTTAATAGCTTGCTAGATACGTTTCTTAATGGGAATATGTGCCATATGGGATATGTGCCTAAAAGGTAAGTCCTCCTTTCTTATTCTTTTTTGTCTGCAATTGATTTACTTTTCTGGAAAAGTAGATGCCAATTGTTGGCATTTATTTTCAAATAATTTTAAAGTTTTGAGTTGATGCTGCTGAACTAATTGGGTTGAAGATTGAAGATGGATTGCTGAGATAGATCAGATGAAGGTTGCTACTTTCATGGACATGAGGAATGGGCAGTTAGCTAAAATGAAAGAATGATGGCATTGGTTTTCACAAGAATTTTAGGGACAATTTTCAGATTGAAGGCTCTACTACTTAAAGATGGATTCAAGATTGAAGATAGAAGATTCATTGTTTGCTTCGAGATGGAGTTTGGAACTTATAGCAACTCACATCAATTTTTAATATTGCTTCTCTTGTACTAGACTTGAAAGTTTTATTTCTTTTGTATTTCTTTTCATTTCATTTGTATACCCCTTGGTGAGAGGATATTTTGTACTTGATTTTTTTAGAAGTTCAAGAAAAGGGGCAACCCAAGACCCTATGTGTTAGAAAAAATGAAATCATTGCCATTCTTTGGACGTATTTTTGTAGAGGACATGGTGGGACTTCCAGGGAATAAGAAAGTCATTATGCATTGATGGCTCATTAGGCTGGAAAGAGATGAGTCTATTCCTCATAGTTGTTTCAGGATGATGAATATTTGATTATGATATAGTGAATTGCTGGCATGATAATATAGCAAATTTTCACATGACTATTAATATGTTTTCTGAGTGTGAGATGGAGAGTGCATCTTTTAAGTGATGTTTCAAAGTTGGATATTGGGGGTATATTCTACAGGGAGTGTTGTAAAAAGAAAAGGCAACTATTTCAACAACTACATAAAATTCCGCAACAACCATGGATGAACCTCACTTAAGATTGCCATAGGACAACAAGCAAACTGATTTCCCTTATTGCTAATGATGGAGCGAAGCATTAGGCTTAACACAATTGGATGAAGCTCCCCTCGACAACTTGTTAGCAGTAACTTGGTTTATTTTTTGGTAAGTCAGTTGAAGCAATGACTTCAAAGAAATATCATTCATCATTTAGTATCATCTCTCCCACCTATTTTCACCCTTTTGAAAGGTCACTCTTGACTATAGGTGTGTTCTTCACTTAAATAGTTTGCATGAAACATAAATATGTCTCTGATTTAAATAGTTTGCGTCAAACTTAAATAGTATATTCGAGACACAAAACCATCATCCTCTACTTGAGTTGCCTTCGAGCCATCGTTTGACAGGTTTTGCTATAGTTTGCGCGCTTAGAGTTAAGGTTGTGTTCTCAACATAAATAATGTCTAAAAATTAAACTATTTGCCTAAAACTTATATAATATGTTATTGATTTAAATAATTTACATCAAACTTAAATAATATGTCAGGGAACCAAAACCACCATCCCCTACTTAAGTGGCCTTAAGCCATCGTATGATGAGTTTTGGGATAGTTTGGGCACTTAGAGTTGAGGTTGTCTTCTCAACCTGAATAATATGTATGAATATTAAATTATTTGTCAGAAACTTAAATAATATGCCACTGATTCAAATAGTTTGCATCAAACTTAAATAATATACCACCATCCCCTACTTAAGTGGCCTTAAGCCATCGTATGATGAGTTTTGGGATAGTTTGGGCACTTAGAGTTGAGGTTGTCTTCTCAACCTGAATAATATGTATGAATATTAAATTATTTGTCAGAAACTTAAATAATATGCCACTGATTCAAATAGTTTGCATCAAACTTAAATAATATATCAGAGACACAAAAGTACCAACCTCTACTTGAGTATCCTTGAGCCATCGTTTGATGGATTTTGGAACAGTTTGGGTGCTTAAGGTTAATGTTGTGTTCTCAACTTAAATGATACGTCTGAAAATTTAATTATTTGTTTCATACTTAAATAATATGTTACCGATTTAAATAATTTGCAACAAACTTAAACAATATGTTAAAAACACAAAACCACCATCCCCTACTTAAGTGGCTCGAGCCATCATTTGATGAGTTTTGAGATAGTTTGTCTGCTTAGAGTTAAGGTTTTGTTCCTAACTTAAATAATTATGTGTTGAGATTTGTATGAGTGTGACATTATTTATGTTAGGGACATTATTTAAGTTTACAACATATAATTTAAATTAGTGACACATTGAACAAATAATTTAACTCTTTAACAGAAGTAACCCACAATGGGGACCAATATAAAGTTTGGGAAGTTACATAGAAATAATTGTGTGTAATACATTAGTTAAGTTAGGAACATATTATTTAAGTTTATAACTCATAATTTACATCAAGGACAAATAATTTAATTTTTTAGCAAATTATTTAAGTTTTCAATACAAGTTACCCATGATGGAAAGTAATATGGATTTCGTGAACTTAGACACAAATATTTTAAGTTGAACCTTAAAAAAAAAAAGTTTAACACAAATCATAATTTGCACCATGGATCCCAGGTTTTATTGGGTTTGCACCGTGGATATTTAAATGTGATCATAATTTTTGTGCAGTTGTTATGTTAATAGCATTTTTAACACAAATCATATAGGAAGAAATCACAAAAGGAAGACATTGTAGAGTGAAGGATTGTTCATATTTATAGAATGTACATTTTCTCACAAAATATTTTACACAAAGGGGACATAGTTCCCTTAGAAAAAAGGAATGTAGTTTCTAAAACTTATATCAAATCATGATATGCATTTCTATCCTTTAGAATCATTGCTATGAAATGTGCACGGAACTTGTGAACGTTTTAGTTTCTTGTTTCAATTGGATCCAACCCACGAAGCAAGCATTCCACCCATCTTTTTACAAAGATGCCACAGTCATTACTCGCCATTCTTTATTGGGGTGCATCAAGTTTGAATTATTCTTGCCACCGTTCTTTCTCAAAGGCGAATCTATTAGATAGCTATTCTTTCATCACTTCAAATTAATAGAGAAGGAAATATTTTCCTTGAGTTAGTTTCTAAAAATATTGAACTAATTGCAATGAGATGCAATCTTACTTTGCACCTTAACAATTGAACAAAATGATTCTTACCAGTTTGTTGGCATCTCTGTTAGTGTGCTCTGGGTAGTATTAGTATAGCTGTCGTATTTTGTTAGTCTTTTTTCTTTAAGGTCGGCCACTACAAGTGTTCAATGTGCAGCATCCTCAATGTTTATTGGTACAAGTATCTTTGTATAATTACTCAATGATGCAATGGCTTTATCGAAGTAGAATCCTATATATATGCAAAAAAATTTGTGTCGAATGCGAAAGTTGTTGAAAATATTCCTTCATTCTTTATTTTCTCATTGATTATTTCTACAACTGCATCAATGATTTGCAATTTGGTCACATGTTAGTGTTATAAAATAAGATAAATGTGTGATGTATAAATTATATTTGGCTTATAGCTTACATGGCTCTCTGTGAATCCACCTTTTTGTAACACTTCTTACATATGTATTCTTTCAACAAAATATTTTCCTTTCCTCCACAAATTTTGATGTTTGTCCTTTCTCATCTCCGTTAGTCTTGAAAGAGGTGTTCTTTGAGAGTCTTCGACGCATTTGAAGAGCTTGATCTAAACTTTTTATTCTTCTGAATATTACTTTCTTTGTTGGAGGCCTTCCGACCGACTCTTTTTTGGTCCTCTTTTTGTTTTGATCAAAAAAATAAATTAAGAATGAAAAAGGTGTTATCACCGGTGTCATGTATATTTATATACTTATACTTGTATATATACATATCTTATACACACAGCACACACTCTTTACACACATATACACAAGGCACACACAGAAGGGGGGGTTGTTTCTAGCACTTAGCCAAATTTGGCTCTTGTTCTCTCTTCACTTCAATTCACCACTTAGTCATTTAAGCTCAACTTTCCTCTCTTCTTAAGTTGGATCACTGTTTATTTAATCAGAAACAAGGTTTATTAGTGGGCGAGTGGCTGTTTTGAGGGATACACAGTCGCTAGATAGGATCAGATCTCTATGAGGGCCACCCTACTTTCATTAGTTAGTTACATCAACCCAACCTCTAGCCCACTTACGCCCATGCACAGTGCATGGCCCCCGGGCCTATACACCACACATCATATACATCTTGCCATATGACATAACAGATTACGTTGAGATGGGGTTGACACGGATAATTTGTTCATGCCTAGCTCTTGTCGACTGGCGAGCTTAAAACACAAAAATAATTTATATCACTACACCCGCTCACAAGGCCACGATGTGGCGCTAAAGAGTGTGCCCTCAGGCGGTACACCAGCGCATTGTTGTGTGTCTGATTGGTCAATTTTGGCCCTCGATTTGAGGGCCCAAATTAATCCAAAATTTAAATAAGTTATATTTTTGGATAGCCCTTATATAGGGCTATATAATTATATAATTAATTTACAAAAATAATTTATTTACATATAAAATAAAATTAGTTAAAATTTACTATTTTTACAAGTTAAATTAAATGTTAATTTGTTAATTAAAGTATAAATTAGTTAATTAATTACCAAATTGACTTAATATAGTATTAATATACATAATAAATTATTTATTACATATTTTTATTTTATTTTAGAAGCTTTATTTTAATTTATATAGATTTAAATATTGGTTTTAGATAGTTTATCATATTAATTATCTATAAATATTATAATACAGTATAAATATAGTTTAAATTAGTTGAAAATATTTAAGATATTATATTACAATTATACATTATAAATTATCTCAATATTAACTTAAACTACTAATTTATTTTATTTTAACTTAGTAAATTACCTAAATAACCTAATAACTTAATTATTTACTGTATATATATGATAAAATTAATTTACAGGCATTATATTATACATAATAAATATATAATTACGAACATATAGTATCAATTATAAATATGATCATTTACTTGGTTTTATACAATTATGTAGCTTATTATACATTTAAGTCATTTAAATTAATAGCTACTGATATAATAAAGTTATATATATAATAATTTATTCTAAATACTTAATTTATTATATATAATACATATATAGGTTATATTTACAAATTATAAACATCTTATTTACTTTATACATATATTGCTTAGTTATAAATATATTGACTGGTATATACATAGTGTACTTGGTATTTTGTGTATTTTTGGAGTTTTCCTAATTTTTATGGGTTTTGTATATGTAATAGAGATAGGGGATAAGAGAGAAAGAGAGAGATGAGAAAAGTGGAGAGCCAAGGAGAATTAACCTTGTTGATTTGAGGCTCTACCATAGATTTTTCTGTGGATTTGTTTATCAAGATTCTGGATTCCTACCTAAGGAATTTTTAGTATTCCTAAAGGTTTTAAACATTTGGGATTCAAGTTAGTTGGATTTAATGGACTGATTTAAGCTCTTCTTTCATGCTATCTATAGCATAAGGAAGGGGTTAAATCAATGTTCTTTCTCTGATTTTGAATGAGGAATATGGTTTGAGGATTTTTGATACAAAGTTGTACACCCCAATTTGATTGAAAAGGGATTTCCAAGCATTATCAGATTTCTAAATGTTCATTATTGTATTGTTGAATCCCAATTTAATATATTAAAGTGCTACTTTAGCAGCTACATTCTCGTGGTTTTTCAACCCTAAATCTAGCATAAAGTGGTGTTAACTTGAAATCATAATTTAATCAGGGCAGTAAATATCCTAGATTATACTTTACCAAGCCTGATCTTAGGTATTTGTGCACTGAGATTTTCACATCAGATCTTGCTGAATTGAGGATCTAGACGCTGATGTAGCTACTGGATTGATGTATAATGGTTGCACAGCTACCCTTGAGAAAGGTCTTAAGATGTCTGGAATTTGATTCCAGGCTTCCCATTAAGCTCCTGATCTTTGCAGCTTATCCAGCTACTTGAGATCAGAAGCTGTTGCTGTTATTTAGTTGATGCTGCTACTACTTGCAGCAGCTGTTGATGAACTGGATTAGTTGGACAGTGGGCTGGATCAATTGGGCTGTAGCTTAAGATTTGGAGTCTCTGAGATGGTTGACTTCTGTTACAATGTGTTTTTAACATGTACAAGCTTTCATGTATTGCTATTTGCTTTTAGTCTCATTTGATTAGCTTGTAATGTTGATTTATTCATTCTTTTGTCAGCAAAATTTGTGTCCAATAGCCCAACATGGAAAATATGATGTAATTCAATGAAAAATCATGTTTATTTGATTGAATATCTTTTGTGTGTCTTGCTAAACATATTTGAATCCTTCCATTGCTGTTCAACCTCCAAACATAACTCTAATGCCTTAGGATTCACATGAAACACTCCATTAAGGCCTAGAATGTGTTAACTTTGTAATTAAATAAAAATCCTATAAAAAATCCAAAAAAATAAAATAAAGATGTAGTGAGTAGGATTTAGTACATTTTTAGATGTATGCCAAGTTTCAAGGCATTCTAAACTCTCAGCTTGGTAGAACATACCAAACAACGATTTAGTCTATGAAACTCCCACCTTGGAACTTAATAAGAGACTCAATATTAAAAACAATAAAAACAACTCTCTATCTCTCATCTCTTTCTTTCTCTCTCATCCACTACCTCTATAAAACATATAAAACATATAAAAATCAGAAAAACTTTAAAAAGTACACAAAAACACTATGTATACTATGTAAATACATGTATATATAAGTTATATATTAAGCTATAAATGTATATATTGTAAAATATGCACATAATATGTATATATAACTTATGTATGTATTCTATAGCATAAATTAAGTATTTAAGATAACTTAATATGTATATAACTTATTTATATAATTATCTATTAATTTTATTTAACCAATATGTACTATAATCTATATAAGTTAATAAACCCCTATAAATAACCATATTTATCAATTATACTATACGTATGTATTTATATATGTATAGTGTACATTAAGCTACCTGTAACATAATTTAATTATATATGTATAATAAATAATTAATTTAGTAAGTTATTAGCTAAGTTACTAAATTAAATTAAAATAAATTAGTAAATTAAGTTATTATTGAACTAACTTATATTGTATATTTGTATTATAGTATTTTAAGTAATTTAAACTAAGTTAACTATATTTAAATTGTATTATAATATTTATACATAATTTATATGTAAAACACATTGAAATCAGATATTTAATGTATATAAATAAAAATAAAACCTCTAAAATACAATAAAAATATGTAATAAACATTTTAATATGTATATTAACTTCGTACAGGGTGAATTAGACAATTAATTAACTAATTTAAACATTATTTAAGAAATAAACCCAAATATGAATGTGTATAAAGTGTAAACTTTAGCTAATTTATTTATATAGTAAATGTAATATATTTTTTAAATAAATTACATAATTAAGTAGTCCTAAGATAGGGCTTCAAAACCATATAATTCAATTTTAATTTATAATAAAATATGGCCCTCAAATAGAGGGCCAAAATTAGCTAAATCCATTCATAGTTGCACAGGCTACAGCATTGGATGCCTAGACACATAGTGCCACATAGGGCGTAGACAAGTGCCACTAGCGCTATAAATTGAATTTCACCCATGAGTACACCAGTTGTCAAGCGCATGGCGCAAATGAACTTGTTCTTTTGATTCCTCTGAGCACATGAGTATATGACATGGATTAATTGTGTGCGGTGCACTTGGCTGGGAGTCGTGCACTGTGCGTAGGCCTAATTGGGCCAAGTAAGGAGACATAATCAAAATTAATGCACCTAATAATGAAGGAGCCGTGCACTGTGCGTAGGCCTAATTGGGCCAAGTAAGGAGACATAATTGAAATTAATGCACCTAATAAGGAATACGGGTGGCCCTAGTGGAGGCCTAATCCCCACCCAGTAATGGGTGTTGTGTATTCCTCGAAAAGGCTGCCCGCTAATTAGAGACACTACCTTTTGATTAAAGTGTTGGACCAGTGTTGTGTCTAAGCCCTAGTGTTTGTGTGCTATGCACATATAGTATATAGTATATGTATATAAGTAAATATGTACATAGTATGTATGTAAATAATAATCTGTACATAAGTATATGTAGCATTGTTTGAGCTACTATGTATATAAATAATAGATAGCTTTAGTGATAGATTTATTCGTCACTGTAGATAGTATATATGTCAGTATAGACCCTATCTTTACCTTAGCTTATGTATATAGTTTTTCTAAGGTTATAGCGACACTTATATTTATCACTGTACATACTCTATATGTTACTACAGGTATTAATATATATTATTACTTATTATTGTACCTATATCTAAGTATTAGTATTATAAGTTGTAAATAAATAATATAGAGTATTTAATTATGAATTTTTATGCTTGTTTGTAGATAAATGTTTTCAAGCATTGTAGTTCATTCTTTGTACATAATTGTTTCATTCTTTCATTATTTGATTCATTCATTCATAATTGTATATAAAATCAATCTTTTTGGAATTAAAGAATATTCTTGGACTTAGAGAGTGATGTGTTATGACCCGATTCCCGAATCCCTATAGGACACAAGACCAGACCAACTCGACTGATCCCAAGACCCAGTCGTCCAAGAAGAAGGAAAGTAAACCACATTCACTATGCTAAGCAACTAATAGTAAAAAGGTACAGTAGTAAAGAAGTAAAAACTGCTACAGTACATATCACCACTGATTAGCCCATAGTTGTGGGCTATTTAAGTATTTAAGTGCCTAGACATTAGGTTAATTCTAACATTTATTTAGCATAAATTAGGATGTAAATAGATTAATTCATATTTTTAATTTAATTACATAATCCATGCATTGCATTCATATTTTAAGTGCATTTAGAATTAGCTTAGAATGACATTCATCTAATTAGTTAACCAATTAGGTACATTATTTTCATTAATATAAAAGTTGAGGGTCTGTATATAAATGACCATAATATTTTAACATTATTTTCTTTATTCTTCTTCTTGCAGGAACGGCTGGCTGCCGCTCCAACGCCACCACCTGCCGCAGTGAAGAACCCATTCAAGGAGGAGCAGATATGTTGGATCTGGTCGGGCACCTAATTTCAAATTTGTGCAGGCTACTACAAAGGGAGGAGGGAGGCAGCCGAGCTCGGGAGGCCTCCACCACCGACCCACCACTGTGCAGAGAGATCTCCTCTCTTCCATTCCACACCGCTAGCCTCAACCATGGCAGCTAGTCTCCACCACCTTGGGCGTGTGGTGTGACAGGCCACACCGCCATCCGGAGCTCGTCCGCATTACCGTGAGCACCTTAGCGTGCATCTCCCTTGCCGTCGTCACCAACAACCACCGTCGTAGCCTCTGTGCAATCACCTCCTCGGTCACTTAAGACGTCCGCGAAATTTCCCGGACGTCTGAAGTCACCCGCACCACTCCAGCCGCACGCAAGGCGTGCACAGCCTCTAGCCCTCACCCGCTCACATTCCGCCTGCAACCTCATCGTGACCATCCGCCAGCGCACCCCCGTCTGAAGCCACCCGCACAACCACATCCGCCCACTTCACCACCCGCGCCATCTCCGTGCCCTCCAGCCTGCGCACCCATGCCACCCACGCCGCAGCAGTCACTCGCTCACCTCCAGCCGCACGCAAGGCGTGCACAGCCTGCAACGCCTCTCCACTCACTCCCGCTCACCCTCCCGTGCTGAAGCACCCCTCTCGCCAGCAGTCCCGCGCGCACCCACGCCTGCAGTATTTCACCCACCATTCCAGCAACGCCCAACAGTTTGCGCACGCCCTCCTTCCACGCCTGCAGAACCTCACGCGCGCGCTCCCGTGCCCGTAGCACCTTCCCCGCACTTGCAGCCTTCGCCCGCCCGCCCCCTCCAGCCTTTGCGAGGCCTGCAGCACCCGCTCTCACCACCAGTAGAGCGCGCGGCAGTCTGCCCACGCCTCCAGCCAGCGCGCGCCACACCCGCCAACAACAGCTGCGGCACCGGCTGCAGCCACCTCCGCCGGAGGTCGTCCGACCGCCTCCGGCCGCTGCGTGACACGCCGCCACCACCGTTTCGAAGCCCTCGGTCCAAGGAACTTCCTCCGAGCTTCCTGCGTCCGGCCGTCCACTCCTCATCGTGCACACCAAAGGGGAAAAAATCCCCTGTTTTGCTACAGTAATCGGGCCATTAAAAATTACATTTTCTGCCATTTTCAATTTTTATTAATATTTTATTGATTTTGCATTGCGGCAAATATCCTCTAGTTACTTATAATTGCTATTTCAGCATTGTTTCTTGTTTCAACCTTAATCTGAAGGCAATTGTGGCTTGATTCTTGTCTAAGCTAACTATAGACAAACGTTTTTAACTGGTGAAAATTTAAATACGTCATTGCCTCCCTGTGGATATGACTCACTCCTCTACGAGTGGTTATTTCTTTTTAAATATTGATTAGTCGATTTTTCCACCACATAAAATTGCAAACGACTTTAAAGTGAACAATCGACTAGTCAACCACCACAACAGTAGAAAGTAACAAGGTACAGGAATATAAAGTATAAAATGTAAAAGTATAGAACATAAAGGTACAAGAGTCTACTTACTACTACAAACGAGTACAATAAAAAAGATACAACTACTTGGCTCTACTAGGCCCAGCACTCTTTGCAGCCGTGGGCTCTGGCTGCTCAACACCTGGACCTGAAAAGGGTTATGAGTACACAAAGTTAGCGAATGCTGAGTAGAGTGGCAACCAACTAACTAAAGTAGTAAAAGTGGACAGGTAGCTGTTGTTTTTCAATTACTTTCTTTAACTAATTATTCTTTTTCACCACTTGATTTATTTATAAGGTTTCTTTCTTGATCTCGAATGTTCCTTGTGGGAATGATCTTGATTGCAGTCTTTTCCGAAGAGTAGAAGGCACACGTAGTGCTCTTCTGACCGGGAGAGTCCCCCGTGGTGATCCTACACCCAGTCAACCGCCCCAAGGTCATGGACAGACGTAATGGTGACTACGGCACACACGATAATCGCATGGGTAGCTACCCCGCACTGGCATGCGGTAAGTCGTTTCCGTTAGCGGGTGCATCCAAAGTACAGCATGGAACCAGTATAGGGCCTAGCCCTCTCAGTAAAAGGGGTCTAGCCCCTAAGAACCAAATAGGGGTCTCGCCCCTCCACAGTTCGCTCACCCTCGCCTGACTACCCTGGTTTGCCTAGTGGGCGTAACAAGTCGGTGTAGGGTAGCTAGCTCTCTCCCTACACTAGTAGCTCTCCCCGGTACCGTGTACATGAGGGCCAAGAAGTCGGTACAGAGTGGCCAATCCTAACCTTGGGTCCCAACTGATGAGAACCTCATCATGAGCCATAACTAGCTCATTTTGACCTAATACAAAGGATAAAAGCTCCTACATAACTCAAGGAAAGGCTTAACTCAGAGAATTCTGAGTTTAAGAAGAAAACAAGTCATAAGGGGTAAAAATACAATTTTACCAGCACAATCTGTAAGCAGGGTAATTCAGGGTCCAAACACAGGCCAAACAAACCTAATAAGAAGGGAAGTGGGATGATCTGATCAGATAAGGGCTACAGCAACTCCAAGGAATTAAATGACAATCTGTAACCCTAAAACAAACCCACTTCAATTCACGAGGTTCGAGGCAAAGAAAAAATTGACTAAACCCTCTACAATTCGTAGAAAAATAATCTCTAGGGTTTAGAACCTTCAATTTGGTCTTATGAACCCATTTTGACCTACATTGAGAATCATGCCCAACTAATGACTTAATTTGGGTTTTTACGTAAATTGACTGGTCAAACAAGGTCTGATCTAGAAATAAAATTCACCATTAGAATCCTTATGCCCCATTTAGTCATGCATAAAAACTTGAGCCTAAGAAGAGACCTTCTTGACCGACTTTGCATTTTGGTCCTCATTCATTACTTTTTGACCCTCAACTTTTGAAACCCTCGCATTTTGGCCCCTAACTCTTCTTCGTTCTTTGCATTTTGGTCCTCCCTGCAAAACCTTGAGCAGCGCCATGCTCCGGCGACTTTGCGTGGAGTATGGCGCCGCACAGGGTAAGGGGGACCCTCTGCCAAGTCAACCGGGGGTTCCCTGTGACCTCTGCCGTCGCAGGGACACCTCCATGGTCTCTGCAACCACCCATACCTTCCGTGCGAACGCGCGGAAGGTATGGGTCTCCATCTCCGGCGTCCTCCGGCGAGGGAGGCACGTCGTCTCCCTCCACCCTCCTCTCTGATTTCGACTCTATAAAAGCCCTCGACGCTCTGCCGCACTCGCCAGCTCGGATCTGACGGAGAAACCCCCCCTTTTCCTCTCTTCCCACTCTGACAGAAGCCCCCCTGCTCCGGCGGTTCTTCCTCCTCCTCGTCGCTCTGCCGCACTACCAGCAGCAGAGCTGCCTTCACCTGCTCTTCCCGCATCGCGCCGTACCCAGCGTGCGCTCTCCCGCTCTCTCCTCACCGCCACCCTCTCTCTCTGGGCACCTTCTTCTCCGGCGACAGTCGATACGACTGTCGCCCTGCTCCGACCCCCCTCGTCCCTCCAAGTAGGTATAGTTCTTCCCTTTCCTCCTCTCTTTCTTTTCCCTACTTTAATTTGCTCAACTGCCCTTCGACCGCACTTAATCACCCTCACCTTCTCCATCTCTGGCCACCCTCTGGCGAGACGTTCCCATCGCTCCGCAGCCCCATACGCCTCGTCGACCCTCACAGAACCTCCTCCTCCTCACCCTGATCAACCTCCGCTCACCCATCACCACTCCACACCCCCACCATACTCCACTGAACAAACCCATTCTCGCGGCCACAGTCCGACCTAGCCCCGCCACCAGACGCCATCCCACGACCTGCCACACCCCGCACCACCTTCGCCATGCCACGGCGAAGGTCCCCCGCGTGTTTGATTAGGCCGAAGGGCCGTATTCCTGTCTAACAGGTTCGCCGCTCCAGCCACCATTAGCGATGACTGAAGCAGCTTCTAGGCGAGCTCCAGGCCCTGCAGCCCCAGATTCCCAGGTGCTGCAGGTTGGGGCGAAGTCCGCGAAGGCTTCTGCCTCTTCAGTTGGCCCAGACATCGACTGCAGCTGATCAGAGGGCTAGGTGGAGTCGTCCTGCGGGCTCACGTGAAGGCAGCAGAAGTTAGTCCCACATCGTGGGATTTCGAAGTCGCGCACCCGCATAAAGGAAAAAAGTGCCTTAGCCTGTTTGCCTCCTGACCACGGGGTGAGGTCCCTCTCACCCACTCGACTCGGCCTCGTTTGCGACCACCCCACGCGGACCTGGCCCGACCCGTTTACCAGACCTGCACTCCTCGCCCACCACCGCACACCGGTGGGCCTAGACCTGGGTGTGACCCGTACCCGACTACCCGGCAGCTCTGGGAGAGCTATCCTATGAGTGAATTCTGAGAGAGAGAGACGCGGGGGAGGGTAGAGTAGGTTTTTTCCCTCTGACCAAACTGTGAGTCTGCAGGCACACGAGAAAAGAAGAAGAGAAGGCAGGCCGCAGAGGAAGGAGAAGAAAGAAGGAAGGAGGACGCACTATAGCAGTGGGTTACTTAAGTCGTCTGATTGAAAAATCAGACGACGCTCCGAGGACGAAGAAGAAGGAGAAGAAAAGAAGAACAAGACCGCAAGGAAGAAGAAGAAGAAAAAGAAGAAGAAGCTCTGAAGAACCCAAGAGAAGAACAGAAGGAAGAAGAGAAAAGAAGAGAAGCAGAACACGAGAAGAAAAAGAAGCTCTGAAGAACCCAAGAGAAGAACAAAAGGAAGAAGACAAAAGAAGAGAAGCAGAACACGAGAAGAAAAGAAGAAGAAGCTCTGAAGAAAAAGAAAGAAGAAAGAAAGAAAAAGAAGAACAGAGGAAGAGCAAGAAGGAAGAAAACTGAAGAACCAGAGAGAAGAGAAAAGAAGAAGAAGCCAACAAGACAAATTTCTCTCTCTCTCTCTCTTTATTTTTGTAATAGAAACTTTGTATCTTTAGAATACAGTTTGCTCCCTGAGTTCGACCTCGGGAGATCTTTTATTTCCGAGTAAAAATTGTAATAGTGGCAATGACTATCTGTACTACAACGCCATTTCTATAACAAAACCTAGTCATACCGCCACTACCAACCCAAGGGAGGTTAGCTCCGCTCTGCACTAAACAGGGGGACAGTCACTCTCTTTGGTACTCCGTACTCAAGGGCTAGCTCACTTCCCCACTCACGTTTCTAGATCCATTCCATTTATTTCCAGGAGCTCTACTCCATACCAGGTTTCATCATTTCTATTTCCATTCTCAGATTATACATATGCAGCTCGTATTGCTATCATTCACATTTCCATATACAGGTTATACACAGGTAGCTCGTATTTCCATCATTCACATTTCCATTCTCAATTTATATGCATGCAGCTCGTATTATGTCATTTAACGTATACAATAGGAAATTTACATGCAACAGTTAGCTAGCACAAGTACTTCATATTTCACAGGCAGCTGTTATTTATTTACAGGCAATTGTTATCATTTTATCTACTCATTCAAGACTGCAATTCAATCATCCAATATAGACATTTCAAGTGTTTCTTATCCTAGGATTCATGCCATATCCTAGGTTCTAATCATTCATTCCACACATGCATTTAGGTTATAATTAAATTAGGGGGAAGCCACTCTACCAGTAAACCCAGGAGTATTGGAGACTTGAACGGCAAGCTCACATGCCTCAGCAAGTCCTGAACCCACAACGGAATGAAGTTCTATGACAAGAAACAATCACAAGGAAACTATCAGAACAGTATGGAAAGCCTTCTAACAAGTAGAGGAACTCACAAGGAACACATCGGTATCTTATTTGTGTAAAACGAAACTCAAACGGACCCTAAACAGGTCAAAAATAGGATTTCTGTCTCAAATTAGACGTCTGGGACAACTTCCAGATGTCTTAAAAGTGTCCAGTAACATACCTAAGTCTCTGTGCCAATCCTCAGACATCCAAGAACTCTCCTGGACCGTCTGGACCTAGCTCCAAACGTTCGACCACCTCTCCGGACATTTGGAAGTGCTTCCCGTCGTCTGGTACGTCGCCTAGATGTCTGAAATGTGTGGGAGAGCGTGTCCCGCGCCTTCCCAAAGCGAATCCTGCACTCAGACACTGAATCCTCTCAAGAAGGGCATGCAAAGTGGTAGCAGCGGGCGGCCTGCATGGTCGTATCCGTAAGGAGGACGTACCTTCGTGAAGCCCTCTCCTTAGACGTCTGGAACCACCTCCAGACGTCCGCACCGTCGTCTGGAGGTCACTCCAGATGTCTGATTCTGGGAAAAACCCAGAACCAGAACCTGCTTCCGTTGCTCTCGTGTCGCGCCCCCTCGCCTGCAGCTTCGGCTGCAGTAGTGTCGAGGAGGACCTCCCTGACGCACTCCTCCTCCTCGCGTACGTGCCGCTCCGGCAGTGCGCTCACCGATGAGCTCCCACACGAGCTCACGAACTCACTCTCCTCCTCCTCTCCTCACGCCGCTCCTCCTCAACGCCACCCGCATGCTCTCTCGCTCGCGCTGCCTTTCTCGCTGGAGTGGAGAAGAAGAGGGGAAGGGGCTAGTGTGAGGAGAACATAAGAGGGGAAAGGGGGTTTATAAGATCAGTGGGTTAGGGTTTTGCTGGAGGCGGGGAGAGAGAGAAGAAGGGGAGGAAAAACAAGAGTATTGTCTGTGCGCAGCCTGCACGCAGACACACTAAGCTCATACTCAAAATTTTTGATTTCCAAACGTCTGGGAAGGTGTCCAGATGTCTGACCCACAGTCTAGACATCTTAAAAGGCTCAAATAGCGCAGGTCTTAACATCATAACAAACTTAAAGGAGGTTTCGTCCCCGAAACTTGAGCTAGCTAGAGTACGGAAAAGAACAATATACGCATAACAAACTTAAAGAGGACCGAAGCCGGTCTAAAAAGATGTACCCTCAAAAAGCTTCGGGTACTGCTCTCGCATCGCCACCTCAAGCTCCCAGGTAGCCTCCTCGTACCTCTGGCTCCTCCACAAGACCTTCACCAGGGGTACCTGCTTCCGTCTCAAACACCGGACGGCTCTGTCTAGTATCTGCACTGGTCACTCGGGGTAGGTCAGGTCGTCACCCATCTCGACACTCTCATGGCTCAAAACGTGACTGGGATCGAGGACGTACTTCCTGAGGTTGGACACGTGGAACACATCATGCACACCAGAAAGCTGGGGAGGAAGGGCAAACCTGTAAGCAATGGGTCCTACCCGCTCCAGGACCTCAAAGGGCCCCACAAACCTCGACGCGAGCTTCCCTTTCACCCCACAACGTTGCAGGCCCTTCATGGGTGAAACACGTAGAAAGATGTGATCCCCAACCTCAAACCGCACCTCTCTGCTCTTCCGATCGGCATAACTCTTCTGTCTGCTCCTGATAGTTCGAAGTCGTCTGTGAATCTGCTCAACCACCTCCTGACTCTGTTGGATCAGCTTAGTGACGTGGCGTGGGGTGCGTATGTTTAGAAGAGTCATTATAGCTTGCACTCACAACGTCGATTTTAAAATGAAGAAATGGACGTGAGTCTAACTGTCGATCTTAGGGAGGCGTGAAAATCGGATTTTTCTTGTCACTTAATGTCACGGAAATAACGGGTTTTTGCTTGGGAAAAGTCGTGGGTGAAAAGTGAGTGAGAGAGAGTAGGGTTAGAATTTCTTCATTCATACATGCAACTTTAACATAAAAGAGGGCAAGTAACTAGATAGAAAACACTTCATTTAACATGCAACTTTAGTTTATAATTACAACACTAGATAAATGCTTGAACATAAGTAAAGTAAAGCTTAAGATAAAGAGGGAAAGAGAGAGAGGGAGAAGACGATGAGGCAGCCATGGTGGTGGAGGGGGGCTCCGTCGGTGGCTCGTCGTCTCCGACGATTACAAAGAGGGCTAATGGTAGCTAGGAGTAGGGTAGAGCATTTGCAAGTGGAGTGAATGCCGTGAATGGGTGGTTGGATGGAGTTTATATAGGCAAAGGGGTTTTCTAATTTAAGTATGGGCTTTAGCGACGTCCGGGACGTCGCTAAACCCATAATAAATTTGTCGGTGTAGCCCCCTACCCATCGGTCGCTAGCGCACACGCGTGCTTCTTCGGAGGCGATCCGTGCATGTGCGTTGTAAGCCGTCCGATCGAAGATCGGATGGCTGAGATCGCTCGTGGGGTGCGCTCCTGGATCGCGCCCACACCCCCCGCGTCGTCGTGGGGGTCGGCTTTGGACGTGCAAGATCGTGCCGCGTCGCTCCATCCGCGCCGTCCGCTGCTGATCGGGCGGTTGAATTTTCGCGGTGCGCACCTTCACCTTCGCATTTCAACGCAGTGCGATTCGATCTCGCACCGGCTGCGCGGGTGTGAGGCGTTCGATCGCTGCGCTGCGCCCGCTACTTTGTCACGGTGAGGGCGGGCGCACGGGTGGCTCTCAGCTGTTCAATTGAAGATTGACGGCTGAGATCCATCCTCCGATTGAAGGCGAAATCGGTCGGTGGCGCGGATGCGTTGAGTGGGCGCTACGTGGTGTGTTGATGATCAATGGCTAGGACTTCTTGGGCCCATTACAGGAGCTCCGAATGTCGGATTTAGCTGATTTCGAGTCTGTTGGACTCTGTTTGTCACTCTGAATCCATCCGTGTGGTCCGATTAATCATTTGAGGCCTATTTTGACAACTACTCATACAAATGGCCATTAATACTGTTCTATAAGCAATCTTGATGTGTGATGCATGCAATGCTCCCATTCCTATTTGTGATGTGTTATCTGTGCATTTTGTTCTTAAGATAAACCCCAATTGATAGATTTATCACCCCAAGATGCAGTGTTATCACCTAGGGCCAACCTCCCACTTGGTTCCCACCTCAACCAACTCAAGGGCGCAGTACACCTCTGTCCGTACAGAGCCTCGTAGGGTGCCATGCTGATGCTCGAGTGATAACTGTTATTATATGCAAACTCTGCCAGGGACAAGTGCTCCTCCCAAGAGCCCCTTCAGTCCAGTACACAGGCACGCAAATGATCCTCAAGCGTCTGTATCGTGCACTCTGACTGTCCGTCCGTCTGAGGGTGGTACGCAGTGCTAAACCTCAATCCTGTCCCCAAAGCTTGCTAAAACTTAGCCTAAAACTGGGACGAAAAACGAGTATCCCGGTTGGATACAATCTCACATGGAACTCCATGCAAACGTACCACGTCACGAATATATCTCTCTGCCAATTGTGCTGGTCCCAAGGTGACTCGGATAGGCAAGAAATGTGCCGTCTTCGTCAATCTGTCTACAATCACCCAGACTGCATCGTGTCCTCGCTGGGTATTAGGCAAACTTACCACCAAGTCCATGGTGATGCTCTCCCACTTCCACTCTAGCACTGGAAGTGGCTGCAACGGCCTTGCAGGCCTCTGATGCTCAGCCTTTACTTACTGGCACACCAAACACTGCTGCACGAACTCACCTACGTCTCACTTCATCCTTCTCCACCAAAAATCATGTCTCAGATCATGATACATCTTCGTGTTTCCGGGATGTATGGTGAACCTGGAACTGTGTGCCTTAGTCAGGAGCTCTCTCAGCAACTCCTCGTCTCTGGGAACGCACAAACGTCCCCTCATGCGCAGTACCTCGTCAGTAAAGGAGAAGTCTCTATGGTCCCCTGATAGTACTCTGTCTCGCAACGACTGCACGTACGGATCTGTCATCTATTCTGTGATGATGCGGTCTATTAGCTCTGGTCTCATCTATCGTGTCACAGTCATTGCCCTACAGTGCCCCAGTAACTCTCAGGGTCGCAAACTGCCCAACTCCTCCATGAGTCTCCAACTCTGTGCCTATAAACTGGCCAAGTAGGTGAGCGGCTTCCTGCTCAAGGCATCAACCACCACGTTGGCCTTCCAGGGATGGTAAGAGATGCTGCAGTCATGTCCTTCAGGAGCTCTAACCAACGTCTCTGTCTCATGTTAAACTCCTTCTGATCAAACAAATACCTGAGGCTCTTATGATCCGTGAATATCTCAAAAGTCTCACCATACAGGTAGTGCCTCCATGTCTTCAGCGTGAAGATGATAGCTGCTAGCTCTAGGTTGTGGGTAGGGTAGCTATGCTCATGGGGCTTCAGTTGCCGCGAAGCATAAGCGACAACGTGACCCCGCTGCATGAGCGCACCCCCTAACCCTTGCAAAGAAATGTCCATGTACACAACGAAACCGTCACTATTGTCTGGGATGGTAAGCACATGAGCCGAAGTTAGCCTCTCCTTCAACTCCTGAAAACACGCCTCACAAGTGTCTATCCAAGAAAAGGGCATGTCCTTCCAGGTCAACTATGTCATAGGACGTGCAATTTGCGAGAAACCCCTAATAAACCACCAGTAGTAGTTGTCAGTCCCGAGAAACTGCGGATCTCTGTCACTGTATGTGGTCTCTCCCACCTGAGCACTGCCTTTACCTTGGCTGGATCCATAGCCAAGCCATCCCTTGAAATCACATGACCTAAGAAGGTCACCTGCCTCAACCAGAACTCGCACTTGCTATATTTGGCATACAGCCTATGTCGTCTCAATGTGTCCAAAACCATCGGCAAGTGCTGTCCGTGCTGCGCCTGATCCCGCGAGTAGATGAGCACATCATCGATAAATACTACCACAAACTGATCCAGATACGGTCTGAATACCCGGTTCATCAAATCCATGACAGCAGCGGGGGTGTTGGTCAGCCCAAACGGCATGACCAAAAACTCGTAGTATCCATACCGGGTGCGGAAAGCTGTCTTGGAGACGTCGGTCTCCTTGGTCCTCAACTGGTGGTAGCCAGACCTCAAGTCTATCTTGGAGAAAATCGTGGCACCTCGCAACTGGTCAAACAAATCATCAATCCTCGGCAGCGGATACCTATTCTTGATGGTGACCCTATTCAACTGTCTGTAGTCCACACAAAGGCATATGGTACCATCATTCTTCTTCACAAATAACACCGGGGCTCCCCATGGAGATGCACTGGCCTCACAAAGCCCTTCTCCAATAGGTCCTGCAATTGGGACTTGAGCTCTCATAGCTCAAGTGGTGCCATCCTGTAAGGTGCTGTAGAAATGGAGCTGGTCCCCAGTACAAGTGAGATCTTGAACTCGATCTCATGCTCAGGCAGTAGTCCTGGCAGCTCCTCTGGAAACACATCGGGGTACTCTCTGACCACTGGGATGCTCTGAAAGTCTACCACAGGGCTGGGCTCTACCACTACAGAAGCCAGAAAACCCTCACACCCCTGGCCCAAAAGTCTCGTCGCCCAAAGTGCAGAAATGCACCTGAAGCCTCCGTCCACTGGCTATCCGCGAAACTCAAAAGAAGGTATCTCCGGTATGGAGAAGACAATTTTCCTCTCAAAACAGTTTACCAAAGCGTGGTAAGCGGACAGCCAATCCATCCCCAGAATTACGCCAAAGTCCCCCATCGGTATCACAATCAGGTCAGCAGGGAGGCTGTGTCCCCCAACACTGACCTCACAGTCTGTGTAAACCTCCTCAGCTACAAATAATTGACCATCCGGACCTCTGATCACAAAAGGATCCTCTAACAACACACAGTCCTGTCCCAAACTGACAGCAAAACTAGCAGCAACAAACGAGTGCATGGTGCTGGAATCAAAAAGTGTGTAAACTAGTCTGCCGGAAACTGTAACCATACCTGCCACCACTGAACCTGAGGCTCTGGCATCTCTGTGTGTCAGGGCGTTGATACGCCCCTCAGCTCTTAGTGCGGAAGAAGCAGCTACACTCTACGTCGGACGGGTAACCGCTGGCCAGTACCCTCCCAGCGATTGCTGACCTCCCCCACGTGCCTGGGAACCACGGCCTCCTGCTTGACCTCCAACTCTCGGTGTGGGGAGAATCTGCTGACCTCCAACCCTAGACAAGCAGTCCCTCCTGATGTGGCTCGGCTGGCCACACTGGTAGCAGAGGGGAACTTGACTCCCGCCCTCAGTAGATCCCTGCTGACAGCTGGGCGGGGGTCCAGTGCTGGCAGCTGGCTCCTGGCGGGGGCCCCCAAAGGCCACTGACGGCCCCGCAGAGCGTGACGGCTCTCCTGCGGGCGCCGCGTGCCTCTGCTCTCGCCGGCCCTATGAGTAGTCTGGCTGGTAGGGCCTCTTCCGTCCGCTGTCAGTGTCATGTGCGGCCAGGTTGGTCTCCTCATAGGTTATAGCTGCCTCCACCACTCTCGAGAACGTGGGCAGCTTTAGGGGTTTGACATACCCCCGAATAGCACACCGGAGCCCCTCAGTGAACCTCCACAGGCGCTCCTCCTTAATAGCCATAGTTGTCACAGCAAAACGGGACAGCTCCAGGAAATGTGTACGGTACGCGCTCACAGTCATCGTCTCTTGGCGGAGAGTGTGGAACTCCCGCCTCCTCTAATCTTGCCACATCTGTGGGAAGTACTACTCGCAGAAGAGGGTGACAAACCTATCCCACGTCGGCTCTGCCCCCTCCTGACCTCTGACCGCCCTCCACCACCTGTGTACTGCGCTCTCCAGCTGGTACGTGGCAAAGGCCATGCGACACTCCACGGGGGGGCGAAGGGTGTTGAACACCTTCTCGATCTGCTCTAACCAGTCCTCCGCCTCAGTCAGATCCTCATCCCCCTTGAAGGAGGGGGCTTCAGCTTCTGGAACTGTCCGAAAAGCTCGTAATGTCGCTGAAGTGGGGAAACGGTTACGCCTCCAGGAAAGGAGGGCTCGTGCTCGGAAGTGTCAAAGTGCGGTGGGGGCGGTGGAGGACCACCCCCTCCCCCACGTCTAGCGCTGCATCTGTCTTGCGGTCCCACAGAGGACTCCCGCTCCACGTCCCCAGGGAGAGGCACCCGTGGAGGCGGGTGGAGCTCCTCTTGTACTATCTCGCATATCAGCTGGGTGAGGTCCTGGGCTTGAATGCCTGGAAGAAGTGGCTGGTCCACTGAAATGTCGGGCACAACACGTCCGCCCCTCCAACATCGTCCACGACCGTGTCCGCGACCCACCTCAATGACTCCAGATCGAGGCATCTCCTGCAAGGAGATGCGAACAACAGAACAGGAAGACATCAATTCCAATGGACATTCAGCAAACAGCCTCAGAACAGATGTCAAAAGGTAAGTTGTGGTGGTTACTCTAGTTACAAGCACATGAATTGGTTATTCTCAAGCTAGTTGGTTCACTTCTCAGGACGACCTTGCTCTGATACCATCTTGTTATGACTCGATTCCCGAATCCTTGCAGGGAACTAGACCAGACCGACTCGACTGATCCCAAGACCCAGTCATCCAACGAGAAAGTAACCAAGAAGCAAGAAAGTAAACCATATTCACTATGCTAAGCAACTAACAGTAAAAAGGTACAGCAGTAAAGAAGTAAAAACTGTTACAGCACATATCACCACCACAACAGTAGAAAGTAACAAGGTATAGGAATATAAAGTACAGAACGTAAAAGTACAGAACATAAGGGTACAAGAGTCTACTCACCACTACAAACGAGTACAACAAAAGAGCTACAACTACTAGGCTCTACTGGACCCAGCACCGTCTACAACCGTGGGCTCTGGCTGCTCAACACCTGGACCTGGAAAGGGCTATGAGTACACAAAGTCAGCGAATGCTGAGTTGAGTGGCAACCAACTAACTAAAGCAGTAAAAGTGGACAGGTAGCTGTTGTTTTTCAATTACTTTCTTTAACTAATTATTCTTTTTCACCACTTGGTTTATTTATCAGGTTTCTTTCTTGATCTCGAATGTTCCTCATGGGAACGATCTTGATTGCAGTCATTTCCGAAGAGTAGAAGGCACACGTGGTGCTCTCCTAGTAGGGAGAGTCTCCCGTGGTGATCCTACACCCAGTTAACCACCCCAAGGTCACGGACAGACGTAACGGTGACTACGGCATGCACGATAAGCGCATGGGTAGGTACCCCGCACTGGCATGCAGTCAGTCGTTTCCGTTAGCGAGTGCACCCAAAGTACAGCACGGAACCAGTATAGGGCCTAGTCCTCTCAGTAAAAGGGGTTTAGCCCCTAAGAACCAAACAAGGGTCTCGCCCCTCCACAGTTCGCGCATCCTCACCTGACTACCTTGGTTTGCCTAGTGGGCCTAACAACTCGGAGTAGGGCGGCTAGCTAAACCCTGGGTCCCATGGGGTAGCTTGCTCTCTCCCTACACTAGTAGCTCTCCCCAGTACTGTGTACGCGAGAGCCAAGAAGTCGGTATAGAGTGGTCAATCCTAACCCCGCGTCCTAACCCAAGGGTGGCTAGCTCCGCTCTACACTAAATAGGGGGACAGTCGCTCTCCTTGGTACTCCGTACTCAAGGGCCAGCTTACTTCCCTACTCACATTTCCAGATCCATTCCATTCATTTCTAGGAGCTCTACTCCTAATTTCCCATAGTGTTCATGCTCATATTCCTCATACCAAGCCATACCAGGTTTCATCATTTTTATTTCCATTCTCAGGTTATACATATGCAACTCGTATTGCCATCATTCACATTTCCATATACGGGTTATACATAGGTAGCTCGTATTTCCATCATTCACATTTCCATTCTCAATTTATATACATGCAGCTCGTATTATGTCATTTAACGTATACAATAGGAAATTTACATGTAATAGTTAGCTAGCACAAGTACTTCATATTTCACAGGCAGCTGTTATTTATTTACAGGCAATTGTTATCATTCTATCTACTCATTCAAGACTGCAATTCAATCATCTAATACAAACATTTCAAGTGTTTCTTGTCCTAGGATTCATGCCATATCCTAGGTTCTAATCATTCATTCCACACATGCATTTAGGTTATAATTAAATTCGGGGGAAGCCACTCTACTAGTAAACCCAGGAGTATTGAAGGCTTGAACGGCAGGCTCACATGCCTCAACAAGCCCCGAACCCGCAACGGAACGAAGTCCTATGATAAGAAACAATCACAAGGAAACTATCAGAACAGTATGGAAAGCCTTCTAACAAGTACAGGAACTCACAAGGAACACATCGGTATCTTATTTGCGTAAAACAGAACTCAAACGAACCCTAAACGGGTCAAAAATAGGGTTTCTATCTTAAATTAAACGTTTAGAACAACTTCCAGTCGTCTTAAAAGTGTCCAATAACATACCTAAGTCTCTATGCCAATCCTCAGACATCCAAGAACTCTTCTGGATCGTCTGAACCCAGCTCCAGACGTCCGACCACCTCTCTAGACGTCTGGAAGTGCTTCCCGTCGTTTGATACGTCGCCCAGACATCTAAAATGTGTGGGAGGGTGTGTCCCGCGTCTTCTCGTAGCGAATCCTGCACTCAGACACCGAATCCTCTCAAAAAGGTTATGCAAAGTGGTAACAGCGGAGCGGCCTGCATGGTCGTATCCGTAAGGAGGACGTACCTTCGCGAAGCCCTCTCCTCAATTGTCTGGAACCACCTCCAGATGTCTGCACCGTCATCTGGAGGTCACTCCAGATGTCCGATTCTGGGAAAAACCCATAACCAGAACCTGCTTCCGTTGCTCTCGCGCCACGCCCCCTTGCCTGCAGCTCCGGCTGCAGCAGTGTCAGGGAGGACCTCCCCGACGCACTCTTCCTCCTCGCGCACGCGTCGCTCCGGCAGTGCGCTCACCGGTGAGCTCCCATACGAGCTCGTGAGCTCACTCTCCTCTCCTCACTCCGCTCCTCCTCGACGCCACCCGCGCGCTCTCTCTCTTGAGCTGCCTCTCTCGTTGGAGTGGAGAAGAAGAGGGGAAGGGGCTGGTGTGAGGAGAATGTGAGAGGGGAAGGGGGGGTTTTATAAGATCTGTGGTGATGAGAACCTCATCATGAACCCTAACTAGCACAATCTAACCCAGATATGTGAGAAAAAGCTCATACATGACCCAAAGAGAAGCTTAACTTAGAGAATTCTGAGTTTAAGAATAAAATAAATCATAAGGGGTAAAACTGTAATTTCACCAATGCAGTTTGCAAACAGGGTAATTAAGGGTCTAAACACTGGTCAAACAAGCGTAACAATGAGGGAAGTGGGTTGATCTGATCTGAAAAGGGTTATAGCAACTTTTAGGAATTAAATGACATTCTGTAACCCTAAAACAAATCCACTTCAATTCACGAGGTTCGAGGTAGGATAAAAATCAACTAAACCCTCTAAAATTCATAGAAAAATATTCTCTAGGGTTTAGAACCTTCAATTTGACCTTAGAAACCTATTTTGACATAAAAAGAGAACCATGTCCAATTAATAACTTAATTTGGATTTTTGCGTAAATTGACCAGTCAAACATGATCTAACCTAGAATTAAAATTCACCATTGAAATCCTTAGGTTCAATTTAGTCTGGTATAAAAACTTGAGCCTAAGAAGAGACCTCCTTGACCGACTTTACAATTTGGTCCTCATTATTTACTTTTTGACCCTTATATTTTGAAACCCTTACATTTAGGTCGCCAACTTTTTATCATTCTTTGCAGAACGGTCCTCCTTGCAACTTCTGCGTAGCGCCCTACTTCGGCGACCTTGCGCGGAGCATGGCGCCGTGTAGGGCAGGGCTGCCGTCCTCTAGAATAGAAGCGAGGTTCCCTGCGATGTCCTCTGTCGCAGGGACCCGCCCACCACCTCTGCCAACCACCATGCCTTCCGTGTGAACGCGCGGAAGGCATGGGTGTCCCTTCTGGCCTTACTCCGGCGAGGCTGGCATGACGCCAACTCGCCCCTCTCTCTGTGCGCCAAGCCCTTTATAAGGACCGGCAGACCTTGCCGGCTCCTTCAAGCTTCCTTTGACGGAGAACTACCCCCCTCTTCATCCCTTTCTCCTTCGGTCAGAGAGCCCGAAGCTTCCGGCGAACTCCTCTTCTTCCTCCTCGTCGCTCTGCTGCCCTACCTGCAGCAGGGTTTCCCCTACTCTGTCGTCTGCGCCAGGCTGTACCCGCTGGCGCCCTCTGCCTGCTTCCTCATCACCGAAACCCTCCTCCAGGGCATCTTCATCTCCAGCTCCGGCAGATACGAGCCGGTTGCTTTGCCCTCCCCCTTCGTCGAGTAATTAGGTAGATAGCTTCCTCTCTCTCTCTTGTATTTTCCCTCTCCCAATTTGCCCTTTCGACCACCAGCTAGCCACTGTCCAGACTCACCTTCTCCACCTCCGATCACCCCCTCCGGCGAGTCCACCCCACGCTCACAGACCCCTTCACACCTCGCCGACCAGCCCAGAAGCTCCCTCACACTCCACTCCATCGATCCCCCCTCTCCATCCACTGCCAAGCGCCAACCAACCACCCCCCGAACAAACCCACCTCTCCTCCCACAGTCTGACCTAGGTCAGCCTCTGCACGCACTCTCGCACCTCGCTGACCACCGCACAAGCTTCGCCACACTCCGACGAAGCTTCCCACGTGTTCTGACTGGCCCGAGAGGCCGTAGCTGTGATTTCAGGTTCGCGCCCTCTCACCACCATTGTCGACAAGCTGCAGCAGCTTCACTTGCAGCTGCACGCATCTTCCAGCCCAGGCGCACGTCCCAGGCTGCGCGGGCAGGAGTCGCGAAGACACCCAGTCCTGCAGTTGGGACGAAGGCGTTACGAGCTGCCTCAATTGGTCGCTGATTGCTCGCCTGTAGATGCAAAATCGGGAGGTGGGACTTTAGTCCCACCTCGTAAGTGCTTAGGGCTTACTGCCTTCAAACACAGGGGTCAGGTCCCTCTCCCGCATGCAGCGCGCCACGTGCTCGCTCGCCCTCGCCTGCGCTCACGCCCCGCAGGTCTGGGCCAGATCCGACTACCTGAACCGCACACTCCTCGCCCACCACAGCACGCCGGTGGGCCTGGTCCCGGGCGCGATACCCGCACCCGATTACCTGGCTCTGGGAGAGTAGTCCTAAGAGAGAATTTTGAGAAAGAGAGAGACGCGGGGAAGGGGTAGGGATAGGTTTTGCTCTGACCTTTGTGTGAGCGTGCAGGAAGAAAAGAAGAAGAAGAAGGCAGGAAGGAAAAGAAGAAGAAGAGAAGCGGCCGAAGCCTTAGCCGCTCAGCAGTAGCTGAAGAAGAAGGAAGGAAGGAGAGAAACAGAAGAATAAAGAAGAAGGGAGGCACTGTAGCAAATCCACAGATAAGTCATCTGAGCACTGCATTAGACGTCGGAATCCCTACAGCCGCAGAAGAAGAAAGAAGCCTTTGCAGCCGCCAAGAAGAAGAAGGCAGGAAGGAAAAGAAGAAAGAAGAAGGTGGGAAGAGAAGAAGAAGAAGATGAAGAAGAAGAAAAGAGAAAGAAAGAAGGCACAGCCGCAAGCAAGGAAGGAAAAGAAGAAAGAAGAAAGAAAGAAAAAGAAGAGGAAGATCACCACTGCCGCAGAGAAGAAAAAGAGAAAAGGGAAGACAAAAACAGAAGAAGAAGGTAGGAAGAAAAGAAGAAAAGAGAAGAAGCAGGCAGAGCAGGCAAGAAGAAAAGAAGACTCTACAGAAGAAAGAAAGAAAGAAAGAAAAAAAGAAAAGAAGAGAGAAGAAGAAGAAGCCAAGAGAACTCTAGCCCTCTCTCTCTTGTTTTTGTAACCTAATTGAGAACCTTTTACTTCTAGAATTCTAGTTGCTCCCTGCGTTCGACCTCGGGAAAACTTTGTATTCCGAGTAAAAATTTGTAGTAATCTGGTAGCTGACTTGTTATATACTATAACAACTGTAACTAAACTATAATAAACGTAAATAGAACTGCCAGCCAGTTACTAGGTGGGTTTGGATTTTGCTGGAGGCGGGGAGAGAGAGAAGGGAAGGAAAAATGAGAGTACTGTTTGCACGTTGCCCGCGCGTTGACGCGAGCTCATACTCAAAATTTTCGATTTCCAGACATCTGGGAAGGTGTCCAGACGTCTGACCAGATGTCTGACCCACAGTCCAGACATCTTAAAAGGCTCAAACAGCACGGGTCTTAACATGATGTATATCAATAATCGCCTCCCAGTGAATGACTTGGAATAAACAAGTAAAAATTAAGCATATAAATAAAATTGACGTGATAACGATTTGTATTTGTGACATATACTACAACAATGACCTTTTTAGTATGAACCGGTGGTCGATTGCTTCACATTTTAGCTTCGTTGTCGGGGATAAAAATCTAACAACAACGCTTTATTGTGATGGTTTGACTAGATGTCTCAGAAAGTCGATTACTGACGTGGTGTGTAAGTGTTGTGTATATAGGAACAATCATTCATGTAATTGAATTGGAATTTAATTTGAGTTGAAATGCTTGTATTCTTCATTTTAATGCTTTTGTCAACTATATTAATATGTAAACTGTCCAAATGATGGAAATTAATGAAATCTGTAATGGTAAATGTGTTTGACTGCCCATACACTTTTCATGTGTTGTGTTAAACGATCTTGAATGCTTAAATCTCATTTCCAACCGAAAGAACTCATTCTAGGCTTAGGATTCACTTCAAATCCTCTTTAAAGCCTAGAATTTTGCCAACTTTGTAAATAAATAAAAATCCTATAAAAATTACAAAAAATAAAATAAATGTGTCCTAAGTAAGAATAGATATTTTCTTAGGTGTATGCAAAATTTTAAGTTATTCTGAAACTCCAGCTTGGTAGAACATACCAGCCGATGGTTTAATCTACCTTGGAATTTAATAAAAAGAACCAAACTCAAAAACACAAAAAACAACTCCATTCATCTCATCTTTCTCTTTCTCTCTCATCCACTACCTTCCTTAAACCTACAAAACCCATTAAAATTATAAAAACTCCAAAAATACAAAAAAACACCATGAACACTATGTATATACTTATATATATATTTAAACCTAAGCTATATATGTAAAATATGTAAATAATATATATAAATAACCTATATATGTATTCTATACAGTAACTTAAGTATTAAGAATAAAGTATTATATATATAACTTTATTATATCAGTAGCTATTAATTTATATAACTAAAATGTATAATAAGCTACATAATTATATAAACCTAAGTGTATGTAAATATTTATATTTGATGCTGTACATACGTAATTACATATATATTATGAATATTATAATACTTGTAAATTAATTTTATTACATATATACAGAAAATAATTAAGTTAGTAAGTTAACTAGGTAAGTTATTAATTTAAAATAAAATAAATTAGTAATTTAAGTTATTATTGAGGTAAATTATATTTTACATTTGTAATATATTATATTAAATATTTTAAAATAATTTAAATCATATATATACACTGTATAATAATATTTATAGATTATTTATATGTAAAACCATCTTAAACTAATATTTAAATCTATATAAATTAAAATTTATATAGATGTGATGGAGGATGTCCGTAGAAGCGAGAACGTCGCGAGGTACGAGTGTGACGGGAGTACAAGAGATGCGGAAGACCTTTTTGCCAGTAAATATTTGTGTGGGTCAAAGATGTATTTAATAAAATTTCGAGTCAGGGTGACATGTGTGACGCTTCTGAGGTGTGATTGTCATATATATATATATATTATATTTCGTAACCCACTTCATATATATATATATATGTATATTTATTATATATACATCATACGTTTGTCTACTTATTAACTTACATTATAATCTATTATTTATGTACAAATACCTTATAGTGTATACTTATATATTATACAAATACCCATACATATATGCACGCACACAACACAGACATAAGGGGTTGAACACTCAACACAGTATCTTAACGACGTTCTCTCTTTCTTTTCTTCTGTTCTCTCCTCTTCTCCTCATTTCTTCTCTAACACTTACACAAATTTAGTTCTTTTCACCACGTAATCTCGCACATTAGCATTGTTTACTTGGATAAAAAAAACATTAATTAGGGAGCTGGCGTCCTTTCATAGGGTTACACAGCACCCTATTTTCATAACGACTACTTTATTAGATTTAAGAAGTCATTATACCCGCACCTATAGTGCAAAGCCCCCTTGCCGTGCACCTCACGCATCAAATGCTCATATCAGAGATAATACCCACGGATTGCCTCTTTTTTGTTCCCCTTATGGCATGTCAAACGGTCAGCATGGGTGACAATTACCTTATATACATCATTGTAGCTTCCTTTGCCCATGATGTGGTGCTAAAAGAGCACCCCTTAGGTGGTGCAGCAGCATGTTGCTGCATGTCTGATGCACTGATTTAAGGCCTCGATTTGAGGGACAAAAACTTCTTAAATTTACAAATAAATTATAAGGTTTCAAATCCCTTACATAGGTGTACATAATTATATAATTTAATTACATAAATAAGGTATTGAACTTTATAATAAATTTTGCTAAAGTTTACATTTTATACATATGAATTTTGATGTTAATTACTAAATTAAATTATAAATGGGCTCATTAATAATGCATTTGACTCTGTACAATGTTAAGTTAAATAATATATTTTGTATTACGTACTTTTATTATATATTATATACTTCATTTTAGTTTATATAGATTTCAATACATGTATTAGTTTGTAATACATATAAAAAATATGAAAATATTATAATACAGTATAGAAATGGTTGAAATAACCTAAAAACCCTAATAAATTATACTACAAAGATGGACTATAATTCATCTCAGAATTTTGTTAAATTAGGGATTGATTTAAATTTTAGTTAGTAAATTAACTAATTAACTTAATAACCTATATACGTAAATTTAAGTGGACATCGTCTTCGAAGCCCTTAAAGGCCAGCGGTTGCAGAAACGCAAAAGCCTTTACTTTCAATTAAAGGCGGAGGACCTTCGGCCGTGATGGTGTACGATCAAGAAGTCTGGGTCGGAGCTGCCCATCTTTCAGATGGACTTGCTATTTAGCAGAAGATCCGCGATCGCCCTGTTGCCCCTCGCCGCATATGTTATTTGTTTGCTTGTTCTTAAAGACGATCGAGTTGTTCCTTCCGGGGTCATTTCCATTGCTCCCGGAGAAGGGATCACTCTACTGTCTAGTGGTGGAACGCTGGTTTTGCGTGTAGGTCATGGATAGCTGCTGTTCGCACACCTCCGCCACTACTCCTGAGGTTTGGAAGAAAGTAATTTCGAGGCGTTCGCGGCTTCCATATAAAAGCACGGTGCTTCCACACATGGAGTTGGCCTTATTCGTTACCTGGTTTTGTTTGATTCTGAACAACCCCGACGACGGAGGAGGAACTTGGAAGGGTACCTTCTCATTGTTGAGGATTATCGAGTTACATTCGAAGATTAATTATTTGACCCCCTATATGTTCCGTCTCCACAAACTAGGGCTATCTGCTTGCTCTTGGGTCAGGAGGTGCTGCGGGTCAAAGTTCCTGGACCTCGTCGTAGGGACTCTCTCACTTCCGGGCGTAAGGTAAATATATTCCTCTAAAATCCCTTCCACTTTCAAGGAATATATTGGAGGGATATATCCGTACACGTAGACGTAATACTGTGAGGGATTGTGTTCGCTACCACCGATTTACGGTAGAAGTAAATTGATAGTGGACATTCGATTAGTTTATCATTTGTAATCTGACCTTCAATTTGAATACAGAATGTCGAGCTCCCAACCTTCTTCCTCATCCGGGTCAACGAGGGCGAAGAAGTGGGGCTATCAAACCACGACCACATTACTTAACATTATGACTCGACATAGCCAGGAGGGTAAGTGGGAGAAAGGAACCTTCAAGAAGGACACTTGGAAGGAAATCAGTACCGAGTTCGTTGCGTCTACGGGGCTCCCTTACACTCATACACAGATCTTGAACCGGTGGAAGGAATTGAAGAGGAAGCACAACGTATATTCGCAGTTGTTGAGCAAAAGCGGTTGGACTATGGACCCTATGAGTGGTTGCCCGCTTCCACCACATCCTTCCTTCTGGCAAGAGGTATTACCCTGAGAATTGTATGTAGTACTTCAATTTGAAGATTTCATTTGTCAACATTCATTCAACGTTTGCCTCTTCCCTTGAAATGTAGGTTCCGCCGTTATTAGCCGCACTGCGGGACAAGCCATTTGTTTGGTACTACGACGTTGAAAACATTATCCGGAAGAAAAGGCATATGGGTGAGCCTGCGAACATAGGCTATCAGCAGGAACATGTCCACCAACCCATCCAGCATGCCCTACAGCCTTCAAACATCCCCTCAATACCATTAGAGGGCACAAATCCAAAGGGTATCTGGAATTTTGACAATAATCAATGCATAGGGACCAACCTCTTCCACGTAGGTCCCATACTATCGGTTACGTCCAATCTCTCTTAGACGATGCAGGTGGCACCAACACCACCTACTTCGACATACGAGTGTCAAGTGTCAAAGAGGCCATCGATTGGGACCACCTCTAGTGGTGGGAAGCGACGGAGGAGTAGCGGATCATATATTGGCATTAAGGATGCAAATGCCAGGGCAAGAGAGTTTACTGAGCTCATGCGTACTATGGTCGAACGTCAAACTGCTTCGTCATCTACATAGGTCGAAGCGGAGGACTCTCGTGAATGCATGCGTCTTTTGCGCATGCGCGTCCCTACTATGACACCGGACGACCTGATTAAGTTGGCTGAGGTGTTTACAAACCCTTGTTGGAGGGGTATGTTCAGGGATCTACTGCGTTCAGACGCAGAGCTAGGAGCTTTCCTAAGGATGCACATTGGTACGGATTACGGTATTTGCTGATTCCAGACATGTGGTCCGCGATGGTGGTCTATTGAAGAGGGTCCTTAATTTCATACGCGTTTGAACTAACCAATTCTCTCTACTTATTGCCTGTAATAATAGGGCTTAGTCAGATACATTCCCATAGGTATGTAGTTGCTAATGTAGTTGTCTACTGGACTACCATGGTTGTCTCCATGGTTATATTTCGACCTGTATGTAATTTATGTGCACTTAACTCGTCGGGGACATTGTTATATTTTTATGTAGGTGATGTTGCTTGGTATTGGCTCTTTCCTTTTCAGGTAATATGGGACTTTTGGCTGAATGAAGTATCTTCTCAGCAGTTTTTGGTGGTAGGTTATGACTCTCCGTCCATATATGGGATGTGCAACAGTTCCAATAAAGGGTGTGCGTACAAAGGATAAGTCCTTCACTCATTACTCGTTGCTTTTTAATTTGGATTATATTGAAAACAAATTACTTACTTGTTGCTACTGTCTGACCCAGAAGTAAGCATTTCATACCTGACCTCTCCTGTCCTCTACATTTCTCCTCAAAGCAATGTTAATTTGTTCGGTTTCGGTTCTATATCAAAGAGTTAATTGATTTTGGGTAATGTGTATATTTCATTGAGATGGGTTCTTTGTTTTAACGGCAATATTGCTTTCAATTCTCGCGCCTCGAACACTTTGAACTGATTATTCCGTCAATTGCACATTAGTTACTATAGTTTTTTACTTTTCCCCATTGCTTACTGTTCTGGTTGTCATCTATCTCATATGTTATTTTCAGATGCCACTCTCTCAAATTACAGTAATCTACAGTGGAAGCTGCAGGCACATCCACGAATATAACTTTGTATGTTTCAATGAAGTTAGCAATTTCGTGTACCTTCCATTTGAAGTTTGTATGCCATGGTAGACTTTTCTTTTAAAAATTCTATTCTCTGCCTTATGTTGAAAAGGTTTTTTGTCATCGCATGGGAGATCTGAAGATCAACCTGTATCGATCTACGCTTGTCATCTATATCAATTCCTTCATGTTATTGAAAGAAAATCCTCTCAATTATAGAAATCAGTAAGATATTGGAATGGAAACTGCCCTTTCAAATCTTTCTGAAAGGCGGCCATTTTTAAACGTTGATCTACCAAATAATTGTACATTACATACCTTCACTTTTACTTATGTTTAGTAGGTAGCCTTCGCATCTAGAGCGGGCTCTCAGGCAGCGTTGGATGCGATCATCATTCCTAGCAAAGCAGATGAGGTTGTCGACAGCCTCTCGTAAACAATTCCTAGCATTGAGGATTGAATACCTGCCATCAGTTGGTGGCCTAACCTTTACCACCGCCAGAAGGCCTCCCTACATTTGTAGAATCAGTGTGAAGATGCTGCACCATTATTGACGGCCGCGGTTGACAAATGAGGAGTGCAATGGTTGTTGGAGATGTACAGCTTCATGATCCATGAAGACGCCATCGATTGAGGGGCTAGAATCTAAGCAGTTGTAACTTGTTAGCTGTGATGTGGAGGTTTCGAACACGTGGTTTCGAAGAATCATTAACTGAGTTATGTTATGGCATTTTGTAAGAGAACTTCATGTAATTCTATACCAGCGTTACTGTCTTACGTTATTTTTGATGCTTCCTAAATGTTGAATCTTATTTGACCATAATTTCCTATTTAACTACCGTTGAGTTTGCAACTATTTATTTCCTCAAATGTCTTCGCACCGTGGCTGATGTTCCTATATATTTTGAGCTAATTATTTGTTCTAAAGATAATTAATATTTTACTTCTCATGCCTTAGAGACTTCTTACTTAAGATAACAACGAATTAAATATTTCAGCCTCACTGATTTGGAGTTTGGAACCAATGATTAAAGTTTTGTAGACAACTGACCCAATTCAGCTCAACTCAAATGCGCAATTACATTTGCACAGTTAGTCTAAAGTAAAAGGTCTTACAATGGATTGAAACACTAATTACAAGCAAAGCTGAATGATTTGAAGTTGAATTTCATTACGTAACTAAATGTTCCATAGTAATCTGAGTTATGCACATGTCAGCTGTTCAAAAAAAAAGATCCCCAACTTAGATTCCACTCAACTGTCCTGCTGTTCATTCACTGCCGCTTGTGCAGGGAGACTGCCTTTCAAACCCAGCAGCATATCCTGCTACTGCTGCAATCGTACGGAATTGCTAAAAGGGCTGTTATGAGACGAAAACTTGCACCGGTGATATTGAAAACTTGTACCGGTGATTGCCATGATCTGTTGACTAAGGGAGTGAAATGTCTCTCGTCCTCCCTTAAGAAATATCCCTCCTTGGATGTTATGTAATGTTTTTTTGAGTTCTCCACCCACATAAGGAAATCTCACATGCTAAGTCTACAAGCATAACTATTGCAATATGACATTATTTTAGTTAAGAACACAACCTTAACTTTAAGCATCCAAACTATTTCAAAATCCATCAAACAATGGCTTGAGGTCACTCAAATAGGGGCTAGTAGTTTTGTGTCTCTAGTATATTATTTAAGTTTGACGCAAACTATTTAAATAAGTGGCATATTATTTAAGTTTCAACCAAATAATTTAATTTTCATATATATTATTTAAGTTGAGAACACAACCTTAACTCTAAGTGTCCAAACTATCCTAAAACTCGTCAAAGGATGGCTCAAGGCCACTCAAGTAGGGGATGACGGTTTTGGATCCCATACATATTATTTAAGTTTGATGTAAATTATTTAAATCAGTAACATATTATGCAAGTTTTAGGCAAATAGTTTAATTTTTAGACATATTATTTAAGTTGAGAATACAATCTTAACTCTAAGCGTGCAAACTATACATTAGTGCATTTAGTGCAAACTATAGCATTAGTCCATTTGATGGTAATTCAGAAGTAGTGGTTGCATTAATGCATTTAAGATGTCTGAATTAGCTACTAAAAAGTGCAACATCATCTGATCCAGAGCAATACGGCAACAATGGCTACTTGGTTTTAGCAACATATCAGTAGCAAGGGTTGCTGATTTTCTTGAGCAGCAGTTGCTGTCACTATGACAGCAAGAGCAGCTGATTCAGCTGCTAAAATTATGTTTCAGCAGGTTTGAATAGACTGATGAATGAGGATTTGAGTTGGGATTTTGGATTCTAAAGAGTTGACATGTGTTGTAATGCTATAGTTTTATTTCTAAGCATTCATGTACGTTTTATGGCTTTAATTCTGATGCTAAATGCTTCTAATAGTTATGTTATGGAAGTTTACTATCAGCTACATGTATAATGAATTAACTGTCCAAATGGTGATTTTAGTGAAATTGAAGTAGAAATGTATGTTTAATGTTTAGAGCTATTGCATGATGATGTATGGACAGTTATGTGTTAAGAGTCTAATTCCAGCCATTAAAAGTTGAGTCAAGGCCTTAGGTTCTTAGGTTCAAACATCCTTTAAGGCCTAAATTGTGTGAGTTTTGTAAATAGATTAAATACATAAAAAAATTTTGAAAAAATAAAATAAACTTGTCTTGAGTAGGATCAGGTATATTTCTAGGTGTGTACCAAGTTTCAAGATAATCTGAACCCCCTGAATGGTAGAACATACTAGCTGACGGTTCAGTGTACCTTGGAACTTAATAATAGAACCTAACTCAAAAATCACAAAAAGAACTCTCTCTTTCTCTCTTCTAACTCTTTATCTCTCATCCCCTATCTCTCTTAAATATATAAAAGCTATAAAAATAAAAAAAAATCCCAAAAATACCCAAAAATACCCTGTATACTATGTATATATTTGTAAATATAATTTAAACCTAAGCTATATCTATACAATCTGTAATATGTATATAATGTCCATAATTAACTTATATATATATTCTATATATTAAATTAAATATTTAAAATGATTTGTTGTATATATAACTTTATTGTATAACTATCTATTAATTTATGTTAACTTTTTTTTTGAAACTATTAATTTATGTTAACTTAAATGCATAATAACCTAAGTAATTATATAAAACCATCCATATGTACATAATTATATCTAGTACTGTACATACATATTCAACTATAATATATATATATATTGTATAATACCTGCAAACTAATTTAATTATGTATTTATAGTAAATAATTAAGTTATTAACTTAACTAAGTAATTTTTTAACTTAATAGAAAATAAATTAGTAATTTAAGTTAAAACTGAAATAATTTACAATGTATACTTGTATAGTATTATGTTAAGTATTTTAACCTATTTATACTATATTTATATTGTATTATAGTATTTATAAATTATTTATGTGTATAACTATCTAAAGCATGTATTTAAATGTACATAAATTAAAATAAAGTCACTAAAATACAATAAAAATATGTAATAAATAATTTATTATATAAGTTAACTCTATATTAAGTCAATTTCATGTTTAATTAACTAATTTATACTTTAATTAAGAAATTAATCCATAATTAATGTGTAACGACCCGATTCCCGAATCCCTATGAGACACGAGAACCGGACCGACTAGACTAATCCCAAGACCCAGTCGTCCAACGAGAAAGTAATCAAAAGAGCAGTAAAATAAACTACATTCACCATGTATATAACTAGCAGTAACAAAATACAGCATTAAGGAAAGAAACACTACAGTATACACCACCACAACAGTAGGGAAATAAACATAAATATGAACGTGAAGTTTACATTAAGAGAGTACACGGAGCAACAGAAAACTACTCACTACAGTGGAAGAAAAGTACAGAAGTACTACAGGTAACCCTATTGGACCCTACTAGGCCCAGCGTCCTCTGCAGCCGCTGACTCTAGCTGCTCAACACCTGATCCTGAAAAGGTAATAAGGGTAACACGTCAGCAAAACGCTGAGTAGAGTGGCAACTAAAAGCTAAAGAAGCAGTAGAGTGTACAGTAAATGTTATATTTTTACTTTCTTTAATTCCATCTTTCTATTAATTCACTATTGAGTTATTTCTCAGATCCTTCTATTGATCTCGAATGTTCCTCGTGGGAACGATCTTGATTGCAGTCTTTTCCGAAAAGTAGAAGTGGCACGTGGTGCTCTCCTAGCCGGGAGAGTCCCCCGTGGTGGTCCTACCCTCAGTCAACTACCCCAAGGTCGCTGACAGACGTAACGGTGACTACGACACGTGCGATAAGCGCACCGGTAGCTACCCCGCACTGGCACGCGGTCAGTCGTTTCCGTTAACGGGTGTGCCTAAAGCACAGCACGGAACCAGCATAGGGCAGAGCCCTCTCAGTAATAGGGGTCCAACCCCTCCACAGTCCGTGCACCCTCGCCTGACTACCCTGGTTTGCCCAGTGGGCCTAACAAGTCGGTGTCGGAGGGCTAGCAGAATCCCGGGGCCCGTGGGGTAGCTAGTGCTCTCCCTACACTAGTAGCTCTCCTCGGTACAACGTACGCGAGGGCCAACAAGTCGGTGTACAGTGGCTAAACCCACCCCAGTCTCAACCTAAGGGTGGCAAGCTCCCCTCCACACTAAGAGGTAATGTGTGATCTCTTTGGTACCAAGTACCCAAGAGACAACACACTTCCACGTTTCACTTTCTCAATTCCATTCCATTCTCTTCCCAGGAGTTCTACTCCTAATTCCCCGTAGGGTTCATGTTCTTTTTGTTTGGCCATTTTGGGTTTCACCGTTCCAGCTTCATATTTATATACCCCATGTTCTTAATCATATTGACTCATTCATAACAGGCAGCTGTTAATCCATTTACAGGCAGTTATCATTTCCTTTCCACTTTTCTAAGACTGCAATATTTATATATTCAACTAATTTTCCAGTCCTAGGATTCATGCCGTACCCTAGGATCTATCATTCAATCTAGTTTTCCAGTCCTAGGATTCATGCAATACCCTAGGATCTATCATTCAATCTAGTTTTCCAGTCCTAGGATTCATACAATACCCTAGGATCTATCATTCAATCTAGTTTCTCAGTCCTAGGGTTCATGCAATGCCCTAGACTCTATTAATTGTTCCACAATTGTAACAATTTTTGATAAGTAAATTAAAAAGCCACTCTACCAGCAAAACCGGGAGTACTGGGGGTGTGGTCGGCAATTCCGCGCGCCTCCGCAACCCCCAAGACTGCAACGGAACGGGTCCTAATACAAAGATCAATCATAAGGAGTTTCTCATAACAATATACAATTACTGTAAATGGATAGAGGAAATAATTCTGGAAAGAACGCAACTTGAAACGCGGAAAACGGACTCCGAACGGGCCCTAAACGGGTCAAAAACGACGAATCTGTCCAAAATCAGACGTCTGGAACATCTTCCAGATGTCTTAAAAGGTGGATCGGTCGTACCTCAGTTCTGAGCAGTCCTTCAGACGTCCAGAAGCCTGCTGGAACGTCTGGCCTTGGTTTCCAGACGTCCAATTGTCACCCCAGACGTCTGGAGGTCCTCTCTGTAGTCTGGCACTACGGCCAGACGTCTGATTCACGTGGGATGGCGAGCCCTCGCGCCCTCCCAAGCAGGACCTGCGCACACACACACTTGCTCTCAGCACGACGAAGCGCAGAAGAAATCGCGGCGGACGGCTGCATGGCCGTACACGCGAAAAAGGAGAAGGTAAGAAATATCTTACTTGTCAGACGTCTGGACCGTCCTGCAGACGTCTTCGGCGTCGTCTGGACGTAAGTCTAGACGTCTGATTCTGGAAAATTTTCCAGAAACAAAGCCCAATCCGCTCTATGCCCGCAACGCACGGCCGCGCCGTGCCCCGTCCGCCTGCTGCCCGAGCTGTAGCAGCCCCTCCGCGACACCCCACGCCCGCCGCTCCCCCACCGGCCGACTCTAGCTGCCCCGGCAAGCTCGCACCCTTGCGGTCGAGCTTCTTCCACCCTTGCGGTCGAGCTTCTTCCTTCCGCTCGCAACCCTCCTCCCCGCACGCTCGCTGCGGCCGCTGCTGCCGCCGCCACTCACTCTCTCGCTCGCGCTCTCGCTGGCAGGGAGAAGGAGAAGAGAAAGGCGGAGGAGATGAGGGTGAGGGAGAGGGCGAGGGTGTATATAAGGCAGCGCGGGGAGAGAGAGAAGAGAGACGGCGCGTCTGCAGGAAGAGAGAGGAAAAAGAAGACGAAGGCGGCGGGCGTAGTCTGTGCGCGCACGCACGCAGACGCAACCCGGTACGCCGAAAAGATTTATTACCAGACGTCTGGGAAGGGGTCCAGACATCTGGACAGACGCCTGGGCCACTTCCCAGACGTCTTAAAAATCCGTCTGATGCCACGTTCGTAACATAATGTGTATAATTTCATAACTTTAACTAATTTTAATATATATTTAAATAACTTATTCTTATAAATTAATCATACAATTATGTAGACCTATATAAGGGCTTTCCATTTATGTAATTTATTTAGAAATCAGATCTAATTTGGGCTCTCTAATCGATGCATAACATCATGAAATCATCACGCATGCTACGCGCCTTCAGCGCTTAATTGTGCGCTGTTATTGTCCCACATCGTGGGATGACAAGCAGCAAGAGGCATACTTGATGAATTTGGTGAGAGGCTTCGGCAGTTGTCATTTGCATTGGGCGCACACATATAGCACATACCCTTTGCATGAGCATATACTGACCATTGTTGGGCTAGGAGCCCGGTGGACCGATGGGCTCGGATCAGGTTCAATTGGTTGAGCCAGATACGGCTTAATACTATGGACAGTACACACTAAGTTAAAAACTATGACCAACCTAGTAGTGGTTTGGCCCAGATCAGATGGGTGTTGTGTATCCCATGAAAGGTTGGTTTGTCAACTAAAAATCAAATTTTTGATTAAGTGAATAGTGAACCGAGCTGAATATACACATGTAAGTAAATATGTATACATATATAATTAGTTTATGTGTATAAGTATGAGTAGTAGAACTATGTTTGAGCTCTTATATGTATATAAATAACATAAGAGCTTTAGCGACAGAAATATTGTCACAGTATAGATGTATATACGTTAGTAAAAGTACTTCTGTTTGCCTTAGGTTATGCATATATGTTAGCAAGGCTACAGGGACGTATATATATGTTACTATATGTGTAAAATATGTTACCACAAATATTAGTATGTTGATATAACTTAGTATTATAGATATTAGTAGCTACTTTTGTACCTACACTTAGGTATTACTTATAGTGGTTGTATGTAATTAACATAGTATAATTTTAGTTAGTTTTTTATGTTTGTTTGTTGTACATTTATTTCAAGCACCGTAATGCATATGGTAGATTCTTTTGTAAATAATTAACCAATTCTTTCATTAATTGATTCATTCATTCTTTTTATAAATAAAATTTAACATTTTTGGAATAAAAGAACATTTTTTGACTTAGAGAGTGATGTATATTAATAACTGTCTCCCAGTGAACGACTTTGAAACAAAGCAGTAAAATTATAATTAAATAAAATTGATGTGACATTGATCTACATGTGTGACACCTATACTACAGTAACAAGTGACTAAGTTTCTAACACAAGTACCCAAGTATATATATGCATTGGTATCACAAGTCATGAGAGTCCAAATGCATTTATACATGAAACTCAAAAACACAAAAAGAATTCTTATTCTCTCTTCTCTTACCTCTATCAAATATAAAAATACCATAAAAACTTAAAAGTACTCAAAAATACCTAAAAGTTCCATGTTTATTGTATTTAAACTTGTATATACTATTTAAAGCTAAGTTTAATGTAAATAATAACTTATATATCTATATCATACATAACTAATGTATACCTATATTATGATTATTTGAGTAAGAATTTATGTTCAGTTATAATGTATATATATTAATTACATAATTATCTATTATTTATAGTAAATTATATATACATATACTGGGACAATTATAAATAAATAAGTAAACATGTAGAATCATATTTATTATTATACATACATAGTTCACTAATTAATATATACTGTATGATACATGTATATTTATTTATTTATGTGTTTATGGTAGGTAATTAAGTTATTAAGTTAAATAGCTAAATTACTAAGTTAAAATAAAATAAATTAGTAAATTAAGTTATTACTGAGGTAATTTATATTGTATACTTGTATATTATTATTTTAAATATTTTCAGTATGATCTTGATGTATTTATATTGTATATTAGTTTTCATATATGTAAAATGTGTACATAAATGAACATAAATTAAAATAAATGTTCTAAAATAAAGTAAAAATGTGTAATAAATCCTTATTATATAAATTATCTAATTGTAAATTCAATTGCATCATTAATTTATTAATTTGTACATTAATTAAGGATTTAAACTCTAAATTAACGTGTATAAATCACTATATTTAAGCATTTTTTCTATATAATTAAATAATTTATTTTTATAAATTAATTGCATAATTAAATAGCCCTAAGTAAGGGCTTTCTAATGATATAATTTATTTTAAATTTGGACTTCATTTGGGCATTGAATTCGAGGCTCAAAATCAGCCTTAGCCAAAGCCTACGCATACCAATTAGGCATTGTAGATGGTACCACATCGTGGACTATCAAGCTCACACTGCCATATACAGTGAATGCCGCCCTATGCTTCTTCAGTTGACACGTGCTGAGCGCACCGTTACCTCTGATACCCCATTACTGTCTCCATTCTCTGAGTGTATGAAATGAGCATTTGAATGTAAGGGTTGAGAGCCTGATATGAGAGTGTTGGGCTTGATTTGAGCTCAAGTGAAATTAGATCAAGATATACATAATCAAACTAGGATTGGATTTTTAATTTTATATAAATTAGTATAGTACATATTATTAGTGTTTTTGTGCCTACAGTTAGGCTATGATTATGAGAGTTTTACATAATTAACATAGAGTAGTTTTACTTAGTTTTTGATGCATGTTTGATTGTAAATATGTTTAAGACATTTTAATTTGTAATTAATTGATTCTTTTGTACATAATTAATTTATTTATTTATTCTTTGATTCATTGATGCATTTTGTATATATAATTGACATTTTTGAAATAAAAGAGCATTTTTGAAGAGAAGATAGTTGTATTAAGGAAGAAGAGAAGAGAGGATAGGAGTGTAGAACATAGGCTAAGTGTTGGATACTGCTATGCTTGTGTGAGTGCGTATGTGTACATATGTATAGGTATACTAATATGTATAATATAAGTATAATAGGGTATGGATATAAATAATGTAAATATATATATAAGAAGAAGCAAGATGAAGAAGTGTAACAAGAGCAGCAACATCAGTAGTAACAGCATATCGAGGTTTTATTTCACAGCAGTAGTAGCATCACCAATGCAATTATTGGTTATCGCTAGTGATAAGTGACACTGGTGCTATTTCACTTAAATATCACCGGTAATAGCATACTAATCACCGGTGATAAGCGACACCAGTGCAACTCACTAATAAATATCATCAGTGATAAATATGTTATCACCAGTGCAAATATAGGATATCACTGGTGATAACAACTTCTGCATCAATGCTTAATTTATTTTTATCTTTTTCAATTAAAATAAATGCTTAATTTATTTTTTTTATCAAAATAGAAAGAGGAGGACCAAAAAAGAGTTGGAAGGCCTCCAGCAAAGAGAGTAGTTGTATTAAGAAGAGAAGAGAGGATAGGAGTGTAGAACATAGGCTTAAGTGCTGGATACATGTGTACATGTGTGAGTGCGTATGTGGGTACATGTCACTAATATGTATAATATAAGTATAATAGGGTATGGATATAAATAATGTAAATAAATAAATATATATAAGAAGAAGCAAGATGAAGAAGTGCAACAGGAGCGACAGCATGAGATTTTATTTCATCACCAATGCAATTATTGGTTATCACCGGTGATAAGTGACATCGGTGCTATTTCACTTAAATATTACCGATGATAGCATACTAATCACTGGTGATAA
This sequence comes from Thalassia testudinum, assembly GCA_037157565.1. Taxonomy (NCBI): domain Eukaryota; kingdom Viridiplantae; phylum Streptophyta; class Magnoliopsida; order Alismatales; family Hydrocharitaceae; genus Thalassia; species Thalassia testudinum. The sequence continues at coordinate 32,005,264 of JAZHRO010000022.1, read as the reverse complement.
GTGACACCGGTGTAACTCAATGATAAATATCACCAATGATAAGTATGTTATCAACGGTGCAAATATAGGTTATCACCTTTTACATCAATGCTTAATTTATTTTTGTCTTTTTTAATTAAAATAAAGGCTTAATTTATTTTCTTGATCAGAACAGAAAGAGGAGGACCAAAAAAGAGTTGAAAGGCCTCCAACAAAGAGAGTGTAGTATTCAGAAGAATAAAAAATTTCAATCAAGCTCTCTTCAAATCCGTGGATGATTCTCAAAGAATTCTTCTTTCAAAACTAACGTAGATGAGAAAGGACAAACACCAAAATCTATGGAGGAAAGGTAAACATTTTTGTTGAAAGAATACATAAGTAAGAAGTGTTACAAATAAGTGGATTCACAGAGAGCCATGTAAGCTATAAGCCAGAGAGCACTAACACTTCTTTCTCAATGTTTTTAGAAACTAAAGAAATTTTTTTCTTTGTCTATTAGTTTGAAGTGATGAAAGTACAGCTATCCAACAAATTCGCCATTGAGAAAGAAGGGTGGCAAGAAGAATTCAAAGTTGATGCACCCCAACAAGGAATGGGGAGCAATGGTTGTGGCATCTTTGTAATAAGATGGATGAAGTGCTTGCTTCATGGGTTGGATCTAGTTGAAACAACAAGGAACGAAGACGTTCACAAGGTCCGCGGACATTACATAGCAAAGATTCTAACGGAAAGAAATGCATATCATGATTTGATATAAGTTTAGAAACTACATTCCTTTTTTTTTAAGGGAACTATGTCCCCTTTGTGTAAAATATTTTGTGAGAAAATATACGTTCTGTAAATATGAATAATCTTTTACTCTATAGTGTTTTCCTTTTGTGATTTTTTCTTATATGATTTGTGTTTAAAATGCTATTAAGATAACAACTACACAAAAATTATGATCACATTTAAATATCCATGGTGCAAACCCAAAAAAACCTGTGATCCATGGTGCAAATTATGATTTGTGTTAAACTATCTTTTATTTTTTATTAGGTTCAACTTAAACTATTTGTGTCTAAGTTCACGAAGTCTATATTTCTTTCCATCATAGATAACTTATGTTGAAAACTGAAATAATTTACTCAAAAATTTAATTATTTGTCCTTGATGTAAATTATTTGTTATAAACTTAAATAATATGTTCCTAAATTAAATACTTTGTCACACTCATAATTATTTCTGTCTAAGTTCCTAAACTCTATATTGGTGCCCATCATGGATTAATTCTGTTAAAGAGGTAAATTATTTGTTAAATGTGTCACTGATTTAATAAAGATTTAATTTCATATTAAAGTATTTATTATATATTTTTCATTTATTTTAGAGACATTTTTTAAATTTATTTACATTTAAATAGATGTTTTATATAGATATGTACATTCTTAATTGATAAATACTGAAATACATTATAAATACAATATTAATAGGTTGAAAATACTTAACATACTACTATACAAGTGTACATTATAAATTACTTCATTATTTTACTTAAATTACTAATTTATTTTATTTAAGTTAATAAATTACTTAATTAACTAATAACTTAATTACCTACTATAAATACATAATTAAATTAAATTACAGGTACCATACAATATATAATACATAGTTAAGTATGTATGTATAGTATTAGGTATAATTATGTACATATATATAGGTTTGTATAATTACTTAGGTTAAAATACATTTAGCTTATATAAATTATTATATAGTTATACAATAAAGTTATATATATAATAACTCATTCTAAATATTCAATTTAATATATAGAATACACATATCAGTTAATTATAGACATTATTTTCCTATTGTACATTATATACATATAGCTTAGGTTTAAGTTATATTATACAAGTATATACATAGTATACAAGGTACTTTTCGATATTTTTGAAGATTTTCTAATTTTTATAGTTTTTGTATGTTTAATGGAGGTAGGAGATGAAAAAGAAAGGGTAAGATGAGAGAAGAATTTTTTTTGTGATTTTTCATCTTAGATCTTTTATTAAATTCTAAAGTATATTAAACCGTCGGCTAGTATGTTCTACTAAAGTAGGGTTCAAATTATTTTGAAACTGAACTCACACTTAGGAAAGTACTTGATCTTACTCAAAACAGATTTATTTTATTTTTTATGATTTTTTTGTGTATTTTATTTATTTACAAGTTAACTCCATTCTATGCCTTAAAGGGTGTTTAGAATAAAAACCTAAGGCCTAAAGAGATGTTCTAATAGGTTGAGAAGCTAAGTTAGCATTCATAAATGTTTAGTATAACATAGGTGGGATGTTCAATCATTTAAACATGCATTTCAATTCAATTCTGAATCAAAATTACATTTGGATAGTTAATATAAATTTAAAGTGCTGACAATGGATTGAAACACAAATTACAAGCAATTCTAATTGAATTAAAGATCAATTTTAGTACATGAATGCTTGTTCCATAATAATCTAACATTATACACATGTCGGCTCTACAATAGCACAGATTCCCAGCTTAGATTCCACTCAACTCTACAACTGATCAACCACTGCTACTTGTACAGCAAGACTACCATTCAAACTTAGCAGCAAATAAATTTTAGACCTAAGAGGCCCACTCTGAGTCAAAAAGCTCCATCAAAGATCTGGAAAACTTACTCAAATAATAGCCAACCTAGGAAGATCATTTCATCCAAATATCTAATAAGATCAGAAATCAAAATCCCATAAAACAACTCCATGTCTGGGAAAATAATAGCTACTATCAGCTCAAACTTTAAATCAGGTCAGATTCACATTAAAACTCCATATATGAAATGGTGAAATATCTTTAAAAAGCCCCTGAACTCACTGAAAATCCAACTAAAGTTTAAGAAATCCTGAAACCTCAAATCAATTCTTAACTCATACTATAAACAGTTTGAACATGAGAATCAAGTTAGGACTTCAAATCCTTGTACCAACTCCATTCTTCATTTGTATCAACTCAAGCATCAATCAATCATCAGTCAGCAAATTGAAATCATTTCAAATCATAGAACAATGTTGCCCATATTAGGCTTTTAATCTTGTTCGCCACAATGATTTGATCACTTAAGATACCTGCATGCTATCAATTACTGTACAGGGATCTATTGCGAAAACTTGTGTTCGAAATTTAAACTATTTGCCTAAAACATAAACTATGTGTTATTGATTTAAATAATTTATTGTAAACGTAAATAATATGTTCCTAACTTAAATAATGTGTCACACTCATACAAACCTTAAATTGCATGACTTAAACTATTTGTGTCTAAGTTGACAAAGACAATGAATCCACGAATGAATGAATTAAGTTAATTATGTAAAAAAATAATCAATTAATGCTGATTACTATGCCTCAAACATATTTACACTCAGGCAACGAAAATAATATAACACTACTCTATGTTAGTTATTATAACAATACTAATTAATACCTAAGTGTAGGTATAAAAATACTAGCGAAATGTACTAAAGTAAACTCTAGTAACACATAAACTATCTATACTAACACATAATGTACTTACAGTGACAGTTATATACGTCACTAAAGCCTCAGAAAACTTATGTATATTAAGGCAAAAAGTGAAAACTTTACTAACATATAATCCACCTACAATGACTCATATAAACATCGCTAAAGCCTTAACCTTGCAAAATTATTTGGTTTGCATGCAGAAGACTTTTCAGAGGATCAACGACCCACTAGGAGTCAGATCAATACCGCTACTAGGCCTAGGCTAATTTCATTAGGGTACATTTTGTTCAGTTTAGGCCCATTCAGGCCCCCACATCCTCACCAACGCGCCCATGCACACCCACACACGTGCCTAATATCCAGTATCTGTATGCTCAATTGCACCCAGGGCTATGACGACTGGGTAGGAAATGGAGTAGAAACTTTATATGCAGCATCAGCCACTTGTCAGTGCCCAATGTGGCACCATGTTGGTGCCCAAATCAGGTGTGCACAGCATGATCTAGAGGTCATTTTGGGCCTCGATTTGAGTGCCCTAATTAAGTTCAAATTCAAATTAAATTATATCATTAGAAAGCTCTTACATAGGGCTACATAATTGTATAGTTAATTTACAAAAATAACTTATTTTAATTATATTTAAAAATTACTTAAATTTAGTGGTTATACATGTTAATTTAGAACTTAATTCTTCAATTAGCGTATAAATTAATAAAGTTATCATTCAATTGACCTATAAATTAGTTAATTTACATAATAAGGTATTTATTACACATTTTTACTTCATTTTTTATCATTTATTTTAATTTATGTACAATTATATACATGTTTTTATTAGATATTTACATAATTTAGTTATAAATACTATTATATAGTATAAATATATTATAAATAGGTTGAAAACATTTAAAACTAATATATACAACTATACAACATAAATTACTTAAATAATAACTTAAATTACTAATTTATTTAATTTTAACTTAATTGCACGCAAGACCATTGTTCATCTTCTCCAACGAACTAAACCCATCATGCTGTTACCCCCATCGCACCATCACCACCATCAACCGTCATCCTCACAGTCGAGTTCACCAACATGCTCACCGCATCTCACCGTCGACTATCACGTCTAGCACTACCACTCCGACCACCGTGAACGCCCACTCGACCACTCATCTCCGCCGGCGCCCCTTCCCTCCGGCTAGCCACCTCTAACCCTCCATCTTCGAAGCTGCCACCTCCATCGGCGCCCCCTTGCTCCAGCCGACCTCCACCAACAACAGCTTCGCTGATGAAGCCTCTAGGTGCGTGCATGCAAGGAAGAACACCCCTATTTTTCTACAGTAACTTACATATTAAAATTTACGTGTTTTTCCATTGCAGATTCACTATTCACTTATTTAAAGGATATTATATTAAGGTGATTTTGCATGTGAACTCCTACATTCTTGATTAATCGCATAGAATGATGATTTATGCTGGAAATGAGTTTGCAATAGTTTGAATGCTTGCCTATTGATATTCTCGAATAGACAAGACACCATTAATTATTTTAATAGGCTACTACCTCCCTGTGTAGACAACCTAATTAATTTCATGGTTAGATTTCAAATATTAAATTTTTTAAGAAGCGATTTTCGACCATGTAATAAAATACAACAACGCGATATTTCATGTGCAAAAATTCATTGAATTAAAAGATCAACTTTTCAATTCAAATGACTTAAACTATTTGTGCTTAAGTTGACAAAGTCTATATTTCTTACCATCATTGGTAACTTTTGTTAAAAACTTAAATTATTTGTTCAAAACTTAAACTGTGTCACTGATTTAAATTATCTGTTATAAACTTAAATAATTCATCCATAACTTAAATAATGTGTCACACTCACACAAACCTCAAATTGCACGACTTAAACTATTTTTGTTTAAGTTCACAAAGTCTATATTGCTTACCATCGTGGGTAACTCGTGTTAAAAACATAAGGTATTTGTTCAAAACTTAAACTATGTGTCACTGATTTAAATAATTTGTTGTAAACTAAAATTATATGTCCCTAACTTAAACAATGTGTTCCACTCATACAAAACTCAAAATGCACATGACTTAAACAACTTGTACCTAAGTTGACAAAGTCTATATTGCTTACCATCATAGGTAACTTGTGTTAAAAACTTAAATTATTTATTCAAAACTTAAACTATATGTCACTGATTTAAATAATTGACTGTAAACTTAAATAATACATCCTTAACTTAAATAAGTTTAAGACATATTATTTAAGTTACAAATAAATTATTCAAATCAGTAGCGAATTATTTAATTAATTTTAAAATAAATAGTTTAAGTCGACCACATATTACTTATGTGAAATCCACAAACAATGATAAAGCTCTTTATGCAATGCTATAAGCCCACTCAACTACAAGATGGTAGCTTTAAGTTTGACACATATTATTTAAGTTATAAGTAAATTATTTAAACCAGTAGCGAAAAGTTTAAGTTTAAGACAAAAAATTTAATTCAAAGACATATTATTTAAATTACTCCCACGCCTTCTCCCAATTATGGGCTATCAAATATGTTCCTTTCCATTTACTTATCTACAATACCCTATTTTTCCTTTGGTTTTGGCAAGGAGGGGGAGGGGTTGTTGATTCATCCATTTCTCACTTGTCCACCCATTTTCTAGGTATACAAGAAATTATTGTCTGGTTTACTTACACTACAGAACCTCATGGAACCGACGCAACACGACATTGTGCTCTTAAAACAATGTGTTTTCAACTTAAATGATATGTCTAAAAATTAAGCTATTTGTCTCAGACTTAAATAATATGTTACTGATTTAAATAATTTATGTTAAACTTAAATAATATGTTACTGATTTAAATAATTTATGTTAAACTTAAATAATATGTCCTAGACACAAAGCCACGATCCAGAACATTAAAGATGGAAGGGGGATTGGCAAATGCTTGTGCAATAATGTCTTCACTATGAGGACTTTGCAATCATGTCTCAACTGCTATTGTATACTTTAAGGTCTAAATTAATTCAACTGGCCATCATGTTGAAAAAATTGAATGGTTCAAAATTAAATGTTTTAACTTAAATAATGTATGAAACTTAAATTATTTAAGTTTAAGATAAATAGTTTAAGCCAAGGACACATTATTTACATGAAATCTACAAATGATGTGAAAACCCCCTAAAGAAGAGAAGTGCAAATGCCCATCTTGAATAAAAGCTTGGTTGTTGTTGGCTCATGGTTATTCTTACCATTTATTAGTGTCTCTTTGTTAACTTTCGACTTTGAACAACTTGTCGGCTAATGGATTAGAAAGTAATTCTACCTTAATTAAGAGCCCAAGAAACCCAATTACCATAAATAGTCATGCAACAAAAATTGATTATTTTACCACTTGATTTGTAGTATAATATCCATGGGGAGAAGGAAACCTATAAATTACCTCCTTCCATTCTATGCCAGAGTGTTAGCTTTCTTCTTTTAGAATGAACTACATTTACACCTTTACATGATATGTAGTGATCTCTTCAATTGAATAAAATTTATTCTTAACCATATAAGCGTTACTTGGGTAACAAATAAAGATACAATGCGGACTGACTATTACATCCCAAGTGTTCTTCGCTACCATGGGAAGCTATATTCAATATTTCTTAACTAAATGATGAGAACCTCATCATGAACCCTAACTAGTACATTTTGACCTAATAAATTGAACAAAAGCTCCTACATAACCTAAGGGAAGGCCTAAATCAGGGAATTGTTAATCAGAGAATAAAACATTATACAAGGGGTAAAACTGTAATTTTACCATTTCAGAGCATGAACGGGATTTCTAAGGGTCTAGACATAGGTCAAGTGAACATAATAAAGGAAAAGGTGTGATGATTTGGTCAGAAAAGGGTTATGACAAAATCTGGGAATTAAATGACATTCTGTAACCCTAAAACAAATCTACTTTAATTCATAAGGTTCCAGGCAAGATAAAAATCAAATAAACCCTCAAAAATTCATGGAAAAATATCCTCTAAGGTTTAGAACCTTCAATTTGGTCGTTGGAACCTGTTTTGACCTAGATTGAGGACCATACCCAATTTTTGGCTTAATTTGGGTTTTTGTGTAAAATATCCAGTCAAAAGTGGTCAAACCTAAAATACAACTTCACCATTGGATTCCTTAGGTCAAAATTATGTCTATACCAAAATTTGGACCTAATGGAAGGCCGTCTTGACCCACTTTCAAAATGGCCCTCAATAATTATTTTCTGACCCTTAACTTTTTGAAACCTTGCAATTACCCCCTGAACCTTCCCGTTATTTTATTCAATCTGTTCCTTCTGCCACCCGCAGCAGCAGGCCATACCTTCGACGACTTTGCGCGGACGATGGCACCGCGCATGCATGGGGAGCCGGCCCTAGATTTGAAAGGGAGACTCTCTGTGATGTCCCCTACCGCATGGACTGACTCCCATGCCATGTCGACTGCCATACCTCTCGTGCGAACGTGTGAGAGGTATGGGTATCCGTCTACCACAACTCCGGAGAGACTTTTCCTGCCACTCTCACGCGCTTCCTGGCCAGCCCTCGCCTATTTAAGGAGCGGCACCCTCTACCTCATCCTTCAAGCTTCGATTGGATTGAGATCCTCCCTCAAATTCATCTCTTCTCAACTCTGGCCAACTGCCAGAGCTTCCGGCGACCCTCCCTCTCCTCTCTCGTCGCTCTGCCACAGTACCAGTGGCAGAGCTACCTCTGCCGTCTTCCGCTGCGCCGCGCCGTACCAGCGGGCGCCCTCCAACCCCTCTTCATCGTCGCCGTTCTCTCCCCCTGGCACCTTCGTCTCCGACGATGGCAGCACCGCCCACTCGCCACCTCCGCATCCTCCCTTCACTCTAGACCATAGTTAAGTTCCTCTTACCCTTCTCTTTATTTCCCTCTGTCAATTTGTTGTTTCGACCCCTTAACACCACTGTCCACCCTCACCATCTCCACCTCCGACCACCAACTCCGACGAGGCCACTTCACCACCACAAGCAGCTCCACCCCTCGCCAACCAATCCCTGACCTTCACCACCTCCCACTGATCACCTCGCCCTTTCACTCACTGCACCACCCACTGAAACCTTCCCCCAAACACACCCACCTGCACGCACACAGTTTGACCTAGCCACACACTCACGGCCACTGTCACACCACGCCACCACTCCCATCACGTTCGTTGTGCTCCGGCCATACTCCCTAAACATCCTGACATGGCCGAGAGACCATTTTACTAATTTCATGTGTATGCCCCATCTGCCATTAACGAGCAAGCTTCAAGCTTGCTCGCAGGCTCGCCCCAGGTACCCCTTGTCCCAAGATGCGCGGAAGAGCCTCGCGCACGGTCCCAAGTCCTCAATTGAAGACGTGAGCCTCACGTCTTGCTGCAATTGGAGGGCACTCCCTGCTGCGGGCAAGCGAGAAAGGAGGGGCGTGGATAGTCCCACCTCAGGCATTTTGGAGCGCCCCGCAACGCATAAATTGAAAAAGTGATTGAGGCTTATTGCCTCAGTCACACGGGGTGAGGTCCCTCTTGCTCGCTCACTCGGTCTCGTCCGCGACCACCCCTCGCAGACCTGGCCCGACAGGTTTACCTAAGCCTAGCACACCTCGCCCACCACCGCACGCTGGTGGGCCTGGTCCCGGGCGCGTTAACCCAACCCGTATACCCAAGCAGGCTCTAGGAGAGCGAACCCAAGAGCGACTTAGAGAGAGAGACGTGGGGAGGGTAGGGGTTAGGTTTTTCCTAACCATACCTGTGCAGGGAAATTGAAGAAGAAGGAGGAAGAGGAAGCAGGAGAAGAAGCGGCTGAGGACTTAGCCGCGAAAGCAGCTGCAGCTGAAGAGAAGAGAAGAAGAAGGCTCAGGAGCAGAAGAAGGAGGAAGAGGAGAAGCCAACTAAAGAAGAAGAAGGTAGAGACAGAGCCAAAGGGAAAAGAAGGAAAGAAGAGGAGGGAGCTACCGCAAAGAGGAAGGCCAAGCAAAAGAAGAGAAGGAAGAGAAAAGGAAGAAGCCAAGGAGAAGAAGCAGCATCAGCTAAAGAAAAAGGAAGAAGAAGGAGAACACATTCACTGTAGCGAGTGGCTACTTAAGACGTCTGATTCCCAGAATCAGACGTCTGGAGACAGAAAGAAGAAGAGAAAGAAGAACAAAGAGAAAGAGAGAAAAGAAGAAAAAGAGAAGAAACATTTTATCTCTCTAGTTATTTTTGTAAAATAGTGTATTATTGTAAATTGTAATTTTATATGCTTCTAAAATCAAGCTTGCTCCCTGAGTTTAACCTTGGAGAATTTTAATATTCGAGTAATAAAATCAAATCAGACTAGTCTCTCATCACCAAACAAGTATGGATTGGAAACATTTTCCTTGACAGTAAATTCAGATAACTCTTTTTTGATTATATCATCTAGCCCTGTTCAATATTTCTTTCTGCACAAAGTCATTTCAATTCTACTGGGAAACCAACTTGATCTGTTGCCCAATAGTTAACTGATTAGTCATAATAACCATACACTAATCAATCCGAATCAAACCACGTTTCCTCCTATGTAGTAGAAACAAAGATTGCAACTTGCATATGTTTTTATCTAATGTACATTGTTCAAGCAAAAATACTTCCAATACTGAACTGCTCAATCAAACCAAGCCCCTACAATATACATTTGTACCAAACAAAATGTATAGGTAGGTGTATTTGCTGTAAAAGATAAGGAGACTTAGCATACTAAAACTTGTATTTTTTTCCCTTTACTAACAAATTTAAAATCTGTACCATAAAATATAATTGCCATATCCAAAGCCATCACTGCTACAATTGAGAGGCAAGATCAACACCATCACTCCAACTATGTATACTTCATGAAGATGTACTTAAAGTGCCTTAAAATATATCAGAGTAAATTTTGCAAATAGAGAAAGTGCATAAGAAACTCTGGTCTTTATAATTAAGCTACACAAACTACACTTTGATTGCCACTCCAAAAAAGGTCACAAGCCTCAAAATCCAGTTGCCATTGAAAGCAAAGCTTGCGAGATAGGATGGAGTGTAGGCATCAAAGGCCTATTAGTTGGTGACAAGGCATTAGCCTGTCACTAGTTGAAAATTCCCTCTCAAGAATAAACATTATAACATAACATGGCACTCTTCGTTGTGATGCTCTTGGCTTACATGACTACATGGGAAGTTTATTGCATCCTCATCTCACGAATGTTGATGACTTCACTTGCTTAGTCCTGATAACAGAAGAAAATATGTTAGGCCTTTTATAAATGGGGAAGCTATTGGGTTTTGTTTGAAATAAACTACAAATCTATATCATGTGAACCACTTAAAAGTAAAAATTAAGAGTAACATTTTCTTGATGTTAAAAGTTTATATGCTTTAATCGTCTCATTCCGTATTTAAGGAGGGAATTGATGGAAATCATCTTCTCCTTTTAGAAAAGTTGATTGTTAATTTAAAGACTAGATTCCAAAAGTCCATTCAGTAATGAAAGTAATCGGATGAGTATATCAAATCTTGTTTGAAATAAATCTGAACTAAGTAAGATTTCTCTAATGAAATGTAAATACCGCTAGTATATTTTTGATCTAGGAACCTGAATTCCACTCTAGAGAAAGTGAGCTTGACATTCCAAAATTTGATTTCCCAAATGTAGAATTTGCTTTCGATACAAAAGCAGGTTTTCTTTTGTTTTATCAAACTAAGAAGCAAATAAATTGAACGGTTTCAATCAAATCAGGAATATAGTGTTAAAAAAATCAGAAGTTACAAATCTCAATGCAACAATAGTAACTAGTACCTCATCAATTGATTTTATGCCATTGTTAGTTTGAGAATTCTCCACCTCCTTCACATCATCACTGTCCTTTTTCTACCCATCAATGTCCATCTTACCACCATTATTAGAATCCTTTGGCAAGTTCTATTATCCTTAGGAATCACTAAATTTGCAGGAAGCTATCTAGTTCCCAAAGCCTACGATTACAATATTTAATGTGTTGACAAAACTTAGTCTCATATTGATAGACACGCATGAATTCATGATAAAATGCTTATTTATGATAGTTCCTAGGCCTAGCATTGCATATCATGGTATAAATATTACATAACATTCATTACATTGCATTTAGGATAGTTTGCATATTCTATATATTAATTCCAACACTTTATACGGCCAAGAGACAGTACAACATCTATACAGGCTTTGAATGAAAAATCCAACCGTATGGATGGATTCGGAGTGATGATCGCAGTCCGTCAACATGAAAATCACCCTGATCGAAGCTCTGTAGCATCCTCTACAAGAACAAGGAGATGGACGGCCTAGATGGCGCCATGTGGTGCCATCCAGGCTGCCCTACACGAGCCACAACCTCCCTAGCTTCACACAAGGAGCGATCCCAGTCGTTGGATCTCAATCCAACGGCTGAGACACGTGCTACATCGGTCGACTCTCCCCTCCAAAGCACAGCAACGAAGGCTTCATCTCGATCATTGGATCTTCATCCAACGGTCGAGCCCAATGACTGCACAACACTCCACGCGACCATCGAGTGTCTTGGCCAAATGGTAGTGTGCCCGACCCGCAAAGGAAGGATGCGAGTTCGAGTGGCAATTCGCTACGATCACTGCGGTGCTCGAAGAAATTGGACCACTCGATCTTGATCGAGCAGTTGAGGTGAGTCACCACGATTGGACACAGTGCACTGACGCGCAGGTGCACACCAAGGCAGACGCACTCCATCTGGAGTGCTCAATTAAGACGATCGGGCGCAATAGCTATCGTCCGATCTTCACAATCGCGCGATGAGCGCAATTCAAATCGCGCAAGGGCACGATCTGAATGCACTCAACCGCATAATCAGAATTGGACGATGAAGATGCACCCTTGCCAGTGGGGGTGGAATTCAAATCTCAGTGAGCGCGACCTCCTCGCTATCTCATTCATCCATGCCCGATCCAACGGTTGATGATTTCCTCGCACTACGCCAGCTGCAGCCGCACCTCTTCACGCCAACCAAGTCACCTGAATGTACAGCGACACCACCAACGGGTCTCTAGCGACATTTTTGTAATTCCCTACTTGGAGGGGTTGAGATCAGCATGACGTAAAAATAATGCGGAATTATAAATGGAACAATCTCACAAAATAACAATCACACAATGTACACAATGATTTTTAGGTGGAAACCCAACCCTGGTGAAAACCACCACCTAACCCTCACGAGTTAGGATTTTTCGATCAACCAAGTTGATCAAATCAACTAACGTACTACTTAAACGAGGGTAGTACAACCTCAATTACAACCACGCTACTTAAACGAGGGTAGCGTACCTCAATCCCCTTCTCTTCACGAGAAGGATTTTGTCTCATGAAGGAGATGATAATTCACAACGCGAATACCCAACCAAATAACAAAGTAAAATACAAATAGTCCTATAGAGCCAACAAAGATATTCTTAAACAAAGCTTCTATAGGAGTTAGGATGCTTCCCTTTGCAAGAAGTGCGTCGACGACGTGGATGCATGAACTACGTGACGGCACAACGGAGCTCTCGTGAACTATGGCGGGAGAGCGGGTGCGCAAGTGATTGATGCTCTCTAGATGTAGAACTAAGCTTGGAGAGCAAGAGCTTCTTCTATAGATCAATTTGACACAAGGATGTGGAAATGTTGTACTTGGTGTGTCTAGGTGTATTTTTGAGTGGCAAAGGCTCTCCTCTATTTATAGAGGTCCTTGGAAGGCTTTGGAAGGCCTTGCAAGGCTTCCATAGCCATTGGGTGCAAGCTCCAAGAGAATCAGGCCGAAATCAGGATTAATCATTACACTGACAGGGTTATCAGACGTCTAATCCTGGCATCGGATGTCTGGAAAACCAGTTTAAGACATCTGGGAGCAAAGTCAGACGTCTGATTTTAGGCGGGTTTCTTTCCTGACTTGAATCAGATCTAAACAAGGTTCTAGTGAATTGTCATCAGACAACATACAGGTCGTCTGGAATGATGTCTGGACGTCTGGAAACCTACATTTCTGCGGGAATGGATTTCCAAGAGAGTGCAACGGCTATAAAATCTCTAAGAAGAGATTTTGGGTCAGCCGAGGCAAAACAGTCATGTATCGGACGTCTGATGTCCTCTACGGACGTCTGATACAAAGCAACGATCATTTCCTTCAGTGTTTGCTAAGCCAGCCAACGGTCCACTAATTGAACGTCTGGCAAAATCATCAGACATCTTCTAAGATGTCTGGACTAAGGTCTGGACGTCTGATTTCATCAGACAGAACTAACTAAGTCCAGCCTAAACATAATCGGACGTCTGAGTCAACAGTCAGATGTCTTAAAAGTATTTATCAGACGTCTGATTTTCAGATGAGACGTCTGAAAAGGCTGTTTGAACCCTATTTTGGCTTTCTAAGTTCTCTACAGAAAACCTAAGTATCCTAGGGTTGTGCAAGTGTTCCTAGGACTATTGTTAGGGTTCTTTGAGGCTCTTTAACATGAAACTAAGTAACAAAATAAAGAGCAACAAAAGAAATGAAAATACAAAGATTATAAGGAAAGGAATTCTATCCTATTCTTCATCTCCTTCCTTCCTCAAGCCATCACTCCTCGTGAAGCTCCTCTGTTCTCCGTCAAGCTCCTCCAATCTGTCTTGGATGCGAGCTCGAACTCCCTCTAACCACGTCTCCATTTGCAATTGACCTGAAATCTGAGACTTCAAGTGCAAATGTTAAATGACACGTATTTTGTTATCATCAAAATAAACGATCGCGATGCTCTAGCACCAACAGTTTAAAATGTCGCTGAAGACCCGTGCACGCAAACCACCTCCATTCCACCACTATATAAACACCATGACCCCTTCCCTTCCAAACCATCTCTACCTACTCTACTCCCACCTACTCCTAAGCTCTAGTAGCCTACCAAAGGTCCCATAGAGCTTAGTCCCAAGCTCCAAAGGCCACCTATTTGTGTAATGATCCTATATCCCACCAAATACTTGTCCTCCTTCTCACCACCTTCATAGTATACCTTGGAGCTGTCCTCCCACCTCCATTCCGGTAGAAGATCGCATCCATCTCCTCACCTCCATTCTAGAGCCTTAGTGAAGCATTCCTCTACCCAGCGTCCTCTTGCATCTCACCTCCATCATCCTGCATCTCACCTCCTTCATCCAAGCTACCGCCAAGCGTCGTCCTCTCGCCAAACAGCCAATTCGAGAGATTTCTTCTCACCCCTATCTCTTTTATATTTTAACATATTGTAATAGGCATTTGAATGACATTGTGAAATATCATATTTGTTTCTCCTCTTTGTGAAGATATCTTGCTTGTCTTTTTATTTCAAAAGCACCAAAAAAATCACAAAACCCTAAAATACCAAAAAGAAACAAAATGAAGCACCGATTTCAACATAAGTAAACGTTTCCTCCCTATGTTCAACCTGGAACTCCCTTGGAGTTTCGATTAAAAATTGTATTTGATAACTTGTTTTGTGACTACAACGATGGGTTCTCCTAACCCCGATATTACTTCATGCAAACCCATTCATCATTTTGGCAGGAGTCCGTGAACCAACTTGAATCGGCTCAACCTATGAGCCAAGATTTCTTAGAACCTTATGGGTTCCAAACTAAGGCCTTTGATCCCAGTTTTTCTAATCCTTTTTTCTCTCCATCCTCTCCTTATGAGGATGCATATGCAATACAGGAAAATGCTAGGTCCAACTCGTATTCCAACACTTATAACTCAGGTTGGAGGAACCACCCTCACTTTTCATGGAAAAGTCAAGGACAGCAGACCCAAACATGACCTAGCAACTATGCATCTCAAAGACCTATGAGTCAGGGTCAAGTATACACCCAGTTGTCCTCGAGATTGGTTACTCAGCCACCTTGGACTGCCCAACAATCTGCAGGGCAGATTGATTTAAACTAGCAGATGGTGGAAATGCAAGGGTCCATATGCTTCAACTTATGCAGCAAATGAAGGCATCATTAGATAACTTGCAATCCGTGTTTATTGCTAACACTCGACAACCCGGATCTCTACCATCCCAACCCGTACCCAACCTGCGCAATGTGCAAAATCAGGGCAATAGAGCCCAAGGGTAGGAAATCAAAGGGACCCACACGCACATGCTCAGGTGGTTGAGTAGGGTCCCTCCTCTTCTTCTTCTGGATACATGACCAATCAAGGCCCTCCAATCTTCACTGACCCACCTCAAGACCCGAACCCATATGCGTATGCAAACTCCGTCACCTTGAGAAGTGGAAAGCAGACCGAGGACCCTGACTTACCTTCTAGAAGCCAAAACCCTGGGGAGCTTGAGAGAGAAAAGGAGGAGATTGAAGAAGACAATAAGGCCCAGGGACTGAAAATTGAAGATACCACCCACATCCCGTTCCCTGAAGCCTTATTGAAAACCAGGAAGAAGAAAACCTTAGATGCCAATGAGGAGCTCCTAAATTTATTCAATAGTGTAGAGATCAATTTCTGCTCCTCAATGCTATTAAGCATATCCCGACTTACGCTAAATTTCTGAAAGAACTTTGTACCCAAAAGCATAAGCCAAGAGAACCCACTCCGAGGAAGGTGATTCTCTCTGAGCAGGCAAGTTTTGTTATCTTGCATCACCTTCCTCAAAAGAAGAAAGATCTAGGTGCCCCCTTGATTTCATTCATTATTGGGGAATACATTTTCGATATGGCACTGTTGGATTTAGGTGCATTCATCAACCTAATCTAGACCTCCCTTTATGAGAGGTTTTTGCTAGGAAAACTTAGGCCAACCTCAGTAACGCTACAATTAGCGAACCATTCGGTCACCACACCAAAGGGCGTTATTGAGGATGCAATTTTCAAGATCAAGGACTTCTATTTTCCCGTAGATTTCCTGGTCCTTGACATGGATGTACCTAACGATTTAAGGAACACACCCATCATTCTGGGGCACCCGCTCCTAGCTACCGCCAAGGCCAACATAAACTGTGAGAACGGTAGTATGGAAATCACCTTTGGAGATAAGAAGCTAACTCTTGATATTTTCAAGGTGATAAAAGGATTTGAGGATTGTGGATTCATTGAGGAGCTCGAGGATCATGATTTTGAGACTTGTATGATGATTAGTACACTCAAGGACTCTGTCAGCTTTAGCGAACCCAACCCACAACCCTCCGTGGCAGACCTGCCACATCTTGAAGAGGCTGTTGATTTTGTTCATTCCCAGCCTCTTCCACTGGATCGTCCTGATGAATCTTCACCAATGTCCTCCCTTCCTTCTACACTAAACCCACCTCAACTAGAATTGAAACCATTGCCTAAAAATTTGAAATACGAGTTCTTAGAACCTAAGAATACGCTCTCTGTGATTATTAGTGCAAATTGACTAAGGAGCAAGAATTAAGGTTGATTAAGGTCCTTAAGAATAATAAAGCGGCAATTGGTTGGACCATCCATGACCTTAGGGGGATCATGCCATCTTACTGTAATCACCGTATTTTTATGGAAGATAGATCCTACCCTTCTATGCGAATGCGAGAAGTGGTCAAGAAGGAGATAATCAAGTGGCTCAATGCTAGAATTATATACCCAATCTTGGATAGTCTGTGGGTTAGCCCCATTCAGATTGTACCCAAGAAGGCAGGAATAACCGTTACGACCAACGAGAAAGGGGAAACTTTCACCACTCGTTCAGCTTCTGCTTAGAGAGTTTGTATTGACTATAAGAAGCTGAACACAACCACCAAAAAGGATCACTCCCCCTTGCCATTTATCGATCAAATCCTAGAAAGGTTAACTGGGCAAAAATACTTTTTCTTCCTGGACGATTATTCGGGATATAACCAAGTCCCTATCCATCTTGAAGATCAGGAAAAGACAACTTTCACATGTCCCTACAGAACCTTTGCATTCCGTAGAATGTCATTCGGGCTTTGCCATGCACCCGTGACTTTTCAAAGGTGCTTGTTGGCCATTTTTTCTGACATGTTGGGAGACTGTCTTGAGGTTTTCATGGATGATTTCTCTGTTTTCGGAGATTCTTTCGAGTCTTGCCTAGATAACTTGGAATTGATCCTCCAGAGATGCATCAAGACATGACTGGTCCTTAGATAGGAAAAGAGCCACTTTATGACTCGAGAAGGCATTGTCCTAGGTCATGTGATCTCTAATCGGGGAATTGAGGCTGACAAGGTTAAGGTGGATGCCATCTCTAGACTTCCTCCACCCACATCCATAAAACAAATCCACTCCTTCCTTAGGCATGTGGGTTTTTATAGAAGATTCATCAAGGACTTCTCGAAGGTTGCTCAACCCTTGAGTAACCTTATGGCCAAAGACACGCCATTCGAGTTTGATGAATCATGCCGTAAGGCATTTATTTATTAAAAATGGCAGTCACCTGTGCCCCGATGTTGCAACCACTGGTCTAGACAGCCCCATTTAAGATAATGACTGACGCATCTGAGTTTGTCGTCGGGGTTGTCTTGGGTCAGAAAATAGAGAAGAAGCCCTCTGTAATCTACTACGCTAGCAAGACTCTGGACGAGACCCAAATAAACTACACCGTTAATGAAAAAGAGTTGCTAGCTGTAGTTTTCGCTTTAGAAATATTCAGGGCTTATCTTTTAGGTTCTCATGTAATCATTTATACCGACCACTCGACCTTGAAACATCTCTTGGCCAAAAAGGATGCCAAGCCCTAGCTTATTCGCTAGATTATGTTACTTCAAGAATTTGATCTTGAAATCAGGGACAAAGCCGGGGCACAAAATGTAGTAGCGAATTACCTATCGAGAATCCTAATTGATTCTCCTCATCTGGATATCCCTATCTCTGAAAATTTTTCAGATGAGACGATCCTTACAATCTTGGGTATCCGAACCCCTTGGTTTGCAGATATTGTCAACTATTTGGCCGTTGGTCAAATCCCCCAGGATTGAACCAAACAACAACGGGACAAACTTATGTCCGAGGCTAAATATTATTTTTGGGATGATCTCGAGCTATACCGTATCGGTGTCAACTAGATTATTTACCGATGCATCCCAAAAAATGAGTTCCATAGTATACTTGAGTTCTGCCATGCATCTGTGTATGGTAGACATTTTTTCGGGAAAAAGACAATGGCCAAAATTTTGCAATCCGACTTTTATTGGCCATCATTATTTAAGGATGCCCAGGAATTCTCAAACTCGTGTGCCCGATGCCAGACACTCAGGAACATGGCCAAGAGAGATATGATGCCCCTAAACCCAATACTTTCCATCAAAATTTTTGACATTTGGGCATCGACTTCATGGGACCTTCCCTCCTTCATTTGGACACCAGTATATTTTGGTCGCTATTGATTACGTGTCCAAATGGATTGAGGCAATCCCCACCCGAACCAATGACCACAAGGTGGTCATCGATTTTGTGAAGAAAAATATCTTCAGTCGGTTCGGGGTACCTCGGGCAATTATCAGTGATGGTGGCACACATTTCTCTCATGCCCAGTTTCGAATTTTACCAGGGAAATACAGGGTAAAACATCATATTTCCACACCCTATCACCCACAGATGAACGGACAGGCCGAGGTCTCCAATCGGGAGATCAAAAACATTTTGCAGAAAATCGTAAGGCCTGATAGGAAGGATTGGACCCAAAAGCTAGATGATGCTCTTTGGGGCTACCGTATGGTGTACAAAATGCTTATCGGTATGTCTCTATTCCATCTGGTGTTTAGTAAGGCGTGTCACTTACCCGTGGAGTTAGAACACCAGGCATTTTGGGCCATCAAGAAATGTAATATTAACCTAGAGTTGACCGGGAAGACCAGGAAACTCCAACTATTTGAGTTGAAGGAGCTTAGAAATGATGCCTATGAGAATGCCAGAATCTATAAGGCAAGGACCAAAGCTCTCCATGACCAAATAATTTCACTTAAGAGCTTTGAGCCGAACCAGAATGTTTGCCTTTTCGATTCTCAACTGAAGCTCCTCACTGGCAAGCTTAGGCCTAAGTGGGACGGCCCATTCGTTATTGAGCAGATTTTCCCTAATGGGGCCATCGAAATCTCTGACCCAAAGACAGGTAATTTCTTCAAGGTCAATAGACAACATCTCAAACCCTTTGTTGATCATGTGCTCCCTGAACCCATCTCAGACAAGGTTGCTCTTACCTTGTCCTAACCAATGCTGGCCGATCATCGCCTAGCTGAAGGTACTAAACTCAGCACATGTAAAGGTTGTTTCGAGCTGACCAAAATCTGACGAAAACAAGGTGTTATTCTTCCAATTCTACTCTCCTACATGCTTTCATTTTAATAATGAGAACATTACATTAGCTAAGCATGGGGGGTGGATATCTTATGAAATAATCATTTTTTCAGCCGTAACAATATTTTCCTGTTATTTTATTCAAAAACAAAAAGAATTATTAGAAGAGAACTTAGGCATTAGGAGTTGCAAACTTTAGAAATTGATACTTTGGGACCTGAATACTTAAACTCTTCAGGTCTTCTGGCTTAATCAGCCCGGGTGTCCACTCAAATGTGAACTTAGTCTCGAGTCCTCGCTAAGTAATTTTACTTTAATTTGGTGAATAAATTGGGATGATAAGTGTTGAACGCACGGGTTGCTACCTAACGTGTTTGGTTTTGAAAACCTGTCATTGTAGCATGAAAGCGCAAAACTCGTGTTCAACAAATAAAATTTATACCGGGGTCGAACTTAGGGAGGCTACATCGATCTATATTCGCAATTATATTTCTTTTTAGATTTTTTCTTGAAAAGTGAAGCGATGTAATTACAATGAAGCCATAATAACAATCTGACTAAACTAGAGAGAGAGAGAGAAGATGCATTCAATAATTCAAAGTGTTTATACAATAAAACCAAAGAAGAATTACACTAGAAAGTAGGAAATCAGCTACACTAGAAGGCAGGAAAATTCTACACTAGAAAGCTGTAAAGAAGAATGGGAGAGAGAAGTTATCCTCCTCGACGATCGCTTGGAGGACGAGCCAGACGAGACGCCGCCTGGACGAAGGAGGACGGAGCGGGAAGAAGGAGGTCGAAGCAGGAGGAACGAGAACGGAGCAACACGTCATCGTCGTCGTGGGATCTGCTTCCGAAATGAGAGCGAAAATTTGACTTTATCTCGCAAGGAGCATCCCGGATGTGGGACAAGCTTCTCTTGTGCTTTGGAGAGGTAGAGGAGAGAAGGAAGGGATGAGAATTTCGTGTGGAGGGGTCTCCTTTTATAGTTGCAAGAAGTAAGGGAAATTTGGTCATTTTACTTTGAAAATCATTAAATCAGGGGTCTTTAGTGATGGATAAAACCATCGCTAAAGCCCCATCGTGGGTGTTGTGGGCGGCTTGCGCGCGCGACCGCTCGCCTCCTCGCACGTAACGCATGCTCCACGTCCAGCTGATCTTAGTCGTCCGATCGTGAGATTGAACGGCTTAAGTCGCGCTTCCACCCGTTCCTTCTGCGTGCAACACCTGCGTGCGATCTCGCGTCACGTGCGGGTGTGCGCTAGCATGTAAAGCTGATTGAGCATCCGCAGCCGCTCGATCGCAATCGAGCGATCTCAGAGCCTGCTCGCCCGCGCCCTTTCGCCTGCATATGCAGATTCGAACCCGCACCAGCGCCTCGTAATAAGCGTTCACCCGCTGCGTTGTGTAGGAGAGATGGTCGCGGAGACGAATTCAGGCGCACGCATCCACAGCCGTTGGATGCGCATCCAACGGCGGAGAAGCGACAAAGAAGAGATGGTGAGGCAAGTGCAGCAGCCGGTTAGGCGGCTGAAATGGCACCACGTGGCGCCATCTTGGCCGTCCATCTTCTGGATGATGTAGATGGTGCCACGGTTGTCGGATTGAATCGATTTTCAAGCCGTTAGGCTGCGATCGTCAATCCGAATCCATCCGTGCGGTCAAATTTTTCATTTGAAGTGTGGATTCACACCATCTTGGCCCTTGATCTTCTAGGGTTCCCCAGTCACTATCTGATGCTACAGATGTCTGATTAGGGCAATCTTGGAGTCGTTGAACTCCAATCATCACCCTGATCACATCTGTACGGTTGGATCTTTGATCCGAGGCCCCGATAAAAAGTTTGCCCTGTCCATGAACATAAAAAGAGGCAATTAACCTCCATTTTATTCAAACCACTCTAAATGCAAGATGATGCATGTTATGCAATATTTATAGTATGCAATGCAATCCTATGCCTAAGAACATGCATAAATAGACATCTTAAGCAATGTAAACATGCTTACATCACATCCTCATGCCTATCTTTTGCTAGTCCCTAGCAAAAACTATATGCTATTTATAAAAAATCAGGTTGGATTATTTGGACATGAGTTATTTTCAATCATTAAGAAAATGTTTACTCAAGATCTAAACTTTCAAAGACACACAAGTGTCCGAGTATCTGCCAAAATGCAAACCGCCTTAAGCCCTGGCCTTATTCAAAGAAAAATTTTTTTCTCTCTTTTTCTTTTTTTCTAATTTTTTGGATTTTCAAGTTTTAGGGTTTAAGAGTGGCTTTCTACGGCCATTCAACTCACCCAAAATTTGATGAGAACCCTAACTTATAAGCATCTTATTGTGAATGTGATAGACTCGTTGATCGGCAGTTAAAACAGACTTCGGGTTTCTACGCCTCTAGGTGACCTTAAAAAGAGAATTTTGCCTAAAGGTGTATCTTTACAACCGGTAGCTTTCTCCCTACTTCTCTTTTTCAAAGGGTCAACACAAGGGTGAATCCAGTGTATATCTCCCCGATTTATTCTACTTCTCCGCTTCTTCCTAAGTGTTATGGGAATTTTCAGTGCATTTATTGAGCTGGGTTCTGAACAACCGGTCAATGAGCTGTTACCACCGACAACTTACCAACCATACTCGTGCGGCGAAGTGTGGTTTATTTCTTTTTTTATTTTCTTTTTTTTTCTTTTCTCCTTTTTTTTTTACGTAGGTGGCTTCCCTAGTCTAAGATTTACCTAAAGGCAGCAAAAAGAGAAAGGTCCTATGACTGGGCTCTGGACAACCTACCTATGGGCTGTTACCTGATGTAAACACATTTACACTACTTAAAATGTCTATTTATGCATGTTCTTAAGCATAGGATTGCATTTCATGATATAAATATTGCATTACATGCATCATCTTGCATTTAGAGTAGTTTGAATAAAATGGAGGTTAATTGTCTCCTTTTATGTGTTTGGACAGGGAAAACATTTTATCGGAGCCTCGGATCAAAGATCCAACCGTATGGATGTGATCAGGGCGACGATTGGAGTTCAACGACTCCAAGATCGCCCTAATCAGACATCCGTAGCATCAGATAGTGACCCGGGAACCCTAGAAGATCAAGGGCCAGGATGATGTAAATCCACACTTCAGATGATAAATCCGACCGCACGGATGAATTCGGATCGACGATCGCAGCCCAACGACACAAAAATCGAGTCAATCCGACATCCGTGGCACCATCTACAACTTCCAGAAAATGGACGGCCAAGATGGCACCACGTGGCACCATCTCAGCCGCCCAAACGGCCGCTTGCATCTTGTGAAGGTCCCGTGCCCGATCGCTCTCCGCCGTTGGATCTTAATCCAACGGCTGTGGGCGCTCGCGTTTAAAAGCGTCCGCTCGACCATCCGCGCCCCATAGCATAGTGGTCGAGCGCGCTTTCGCGAGCGCCGGGCGCGGGTTCTATTACGAACGCGGCTTCAGACATCTGGGAGGTGGCCCAGACGTCTGACCAGACGTCTGGAACCCCTTCCAGACGTCTAGAAATTGGTTATTTTTGGCACGCGTGTTTCGTCTGCGCGCCTGAGCGCGCAGACCTGCGTACGCTCTCTCTCTCCCTCTCTTTTTCCCTCTCTCTTGCGGCCGCAGACCCACCCTGTCCGCTCTCTCTCTCCTCCTCGCGTGGCCTTAAAAGGCCACGCCCTCTCCCTCACTCCCGTCACCTCTGCCCCCTTCCTCTTCTCCTTCCAGCCAATGCGCGAGAGCGAGTGCGAGTGAGCGGCGGCAGCGACAGCTGCGGTGAGCGTGGGAGGAGGTGCTGCGCATGGAAGAGGCGCCCGACCGTGAGGGCGAGATCGCCGGGGCTGCTATGGCCAGCCGGCAGGGGGTGCAGCGGGAACGGAGCGACGCGGGGGGGGACTGCTGCAGTTTGAGCAGCAGGCGGACGAGACGCGGCGCGGATGGGCGTCGCGAGCGGAGGGCGAGTCGCGCCCTGGTTCTGGAAACTTTTCTAGAATCAGACGTCTGGGCTTCTAGCCAGATGACAGGCACGACGTCTGGAAGACTGTCCAGACGTCTGAAAGGTGAGTTATTTCCGTCTTCTTCGTTTTCTTCGACTGACCGTACTGAGAGAGAGAGAGATGGGTATGCGCAGGTTCGGTGATTCGCCATCCAACGCGAATCAGACGTCTGGCTCTAGCACCAGACGACGGTAGCGACATCCAGACGTCTGGGGTGACCATTGGACGTCTGGGAACTAGGCCAGACGCCCCCGCAGGCTTCTGGACGTCAGAGAGCCCACGCAGAGCAAGGTAACCCCTGATCCACTTTTTAAGACGTCTGGAATAAGTTACAGACGTCTGATTTTGCACTGTTTCGTCGTTTTCGACCCGTTTAGGGCCCGTTCGAGGTCCATTTTCCGCGTTTCGAGTTGCGTGCTTTTCGGAATTACATCCTCTACCCGTCTACAGTTGTTGTATACTGTTTTGAGAAATTCCTTGTGTTTGATCCTTGTGATAGGACCCCGTTCCGTTGCAGTCTCAGGGTTGCAGAGGCACGCGGGATTCCTGACCACGCCCCCAGTTCGCCTGTTGTAACCGGTAGAGTGGCATTTAAGTTTATTAGCATAATCTGTTAAATTATGGAACCATAAATAGAACCTAGGACATTGCATGAATCCTAGGAATGAGAAACGAGATTGAATGATAGATCCTAGGTGTTGCATAAATCCTAGGGCTGGAAAACTAGATTGTATGATAGATCCTAGGGTATGACATGAATCCTAGGATGGGAAAACTAGTGGAATATGTGAACACTGCAGTCTTGAAAATGTGGAAAAGAAATAATAGCTGCCTGTAAATTTGTTTAAACAGCTGCCTGTTATGAATAAATGAACATGATTAAGAATATGGGATGTATGAACGTGAAACTGGAAAGGTGAAACCGGAATGCGCTGAGTTAAAGAGCTAGAACCCTACGGGGAATTAGGAGTAGAACTCCTGGAAAGTGAATGGAATAGAATTGGGGAAGTGAGCTGACCCTTGAGTACGGAGTACCAAGGAGAGCGACTATCCCCCTGTTTAGTGCAGAGCGGAGCCAGCCTCCCCAGGGACCTGGGGTTAGGACTGGCCACTCTGTACCGACTTGCTGTCCCTCGTGTACATAGTACCGAGGAGAGCTACTAGTGTAGGGAGGTACTAGCTACCCCACAAGCCCCGGGGTTCTGCTAGCCTCCTACACCGACTTGTTAGGCCCACTGGGGCAAACCAGGGTAGTCAGGCTAGGGTGCGCGGACTGTGGAAGGGCAAGGCCCCTGTTTAGTTACTGTGGAGGGGTTAGACCCCTGTTACTGAGAGGGCTCTGCACTATACTGGTTCCATGCTGTGCTTTGGGCGCACCCGTTAACGGAAACGACTGACCGCGTGCCAGTGCGGGTTAGCTACCCATGCATTTACCGCGCGTGCCGTAGTCACCGTACGTCTGTCAGTGACCTTGGGGTGGTTGACTGAGAGTAGGATCACCACGGGGGACTCTCCCGGCCAGGAGAGCACCACGTGCTACTTCTACTATTCGGAAAAGACTGCAATCAAGATCGTTCCCACGAGGAACATTCGAGATCAAGTGAAGGATCTGAGAAATAGATAAATTGTGGGAAAATAGAAAGACGTAATTAAAGAAAGTAACAGAACATAACAGCTACTGTACACTCTACTGTTGCCTTTAGTTAGTTTGCCACTCTACTCAGCGTTTTGCTGACGTGTTACACTCGTTACCTTTCAGGACCAGGTGTTGAGCAGCCAGGGTCAGCGACTGCAGAGGACGCTGGGCCGAGTAGGGTCCAGTAGAGTCACCACTGTTCTCTTGTACCTCTTTTTGGTTCCACTGTAGTGAGTAGTTCTTGTTACCGCTGTACTTTTCTTTACCTGCAGTTCCATATTATGTTATGAATGTTGTTCTACTGTTGTGGTGGTACATACTGTAGTGGTTTCTTTCCTTACTGCTGTATTTTCTTACTGTTAGTTATATTCATGTTGAATGTGGTTTATTTTACTGCTCTTTTGGTTACTTCCTCGTTGGACGACCAGGTCTTGGGTTTAGTCGAGTCGGTCCGATTCTCGTGTCTCGTAGGGACTCGGGAATCGGGTCGTTACACGTTCGAGCCATGGAGAGGGGCTTGAAGGTGCGGCGATTGGGCATGGGTGGAGCGTCAGATGGAGATCAGACGGCCGCGCGCGCCCGATAGCGCCGACGCGCGATTGGATGCGCAATCGGACGCGCAATCAGACGCGCGGCGAGCACGCAATGCAGTGGGAGAAGGCGTGATTTAAGTCGTCCAATCTCGCGATCGGACGGTTGAGGATCGCTGGACGTGCGTGGACGTTGATGAGTGGGCAGCCGAGGAGGCGCGTGTGGGCGCGGAAGCTACGCCCACGTTGGGGCTTTAGTGACGGATTTATCCGTCACTAAAGACCCCTCATTTATTGTTTTGAAGTTGTAATGTCCATTTTGCCCCTACTCCTTGCAACTATAAAAGGAGACCCCCTCCATACGAAATTTTCATCCCTTCTTTCTCCTCTCTAACCCTCCAAAGCTCAAAAGAAGCTTGTCCCACATCCAGGATGCTTCTTGCGAGATAAAGTTCAATTTTCGTTCCCCTTCGGAAGTGGATCCCGCGACGACGACGGCGTGCTGCTCCGTTCCCGTTCTTCTACTTCGTCCTCCTTCGTCCTGCTTCGTTCTCCTTCGTCCAGGCGTCATCCCATCCGGCTCGTCCTCCAAGCAATCGTCGAGGAGGATAACTTCTCTCTCCCATTCTTATTTACAGCTTTTCTAGTGTAGAATTTTCCTGCTTTATAGTATAATTGATTTTCCGCATTCTAGTGTAACTTTTATGAACAATTGAAATATTGAATGCATGTTCTCTTTCTCTCTCTCTCTCTCTTTTAGTCAGATAGCTCCATTGTAATTATATCGCCTTGCTTATCGAAAATCCTAAAAAAAATATAATTGTGAATATAGATCAACGTAGCCTCCCTGTGTTCGACCCGGAATTCTTTTCGGTATAAATTTCATTTGTTGAACACGAATTCTTCGCTTTCGAACTACAACGACAGGTTTTCCAAAACCAAACACGTAACATAGCGATTCGCAAAATGGTTCAACATTTTGGCGCTGTTGTCGGGGAGGCAACGATTTCCGATCTTTCCTTCGCATTTCTTGCACTTTATTCATTTTCTAACTACCTTTCTCTTGTGTCTATTGTTTTGCAGAGAACTCCATCAAGGAATCAACAAGTGGTAGACTGGAGTAAAGTGTAGTTGAAGACAACTGTAAGTGCTCCCCCATTCTTCCCCCTCCATAGATTCCATTCGCCACATTAAATCCAAATCCCAATTAACCTAGGTGTTTGCATAAATCCTAGGAATAGTTTGGTTGTTTGGATTTTCACTCACATTCATTCCACCCTCATTCATAAAAAAAATAATGACAAAAAGATGATCTTGTGGGGTAATTTCCAACAAACACACAACAAACACCCACATTCAAGGCACTTGATCAACTCGATTTGTTTTCTACTCAACCGGGTTCTGATCTGTGGAACCGGTACACACAAAGCAACACATAACAGAGTAGAAATTATTCTAGGTTAACCATTTTTGAGTGCCTAACTTAATGGTGCATTTGTGGCCAATTGTTTGAGCTGTTTGGGCCGCACCACTTTATTTAAAACCAACTCAGGTAGCTCCTCCTTAGGGTTTTCAATCTAGGTATATTCCAGGCACTCCACTTTCTTTCTGATTTTAAAGGAAAACAATCTTCACCCGTGTTTTACAACTTGGTTTGCCTAGAAACTTGATTGCAATTCACCTAATTTGAAACCCTAAAAGCTACTTAAGCAAGATTTGAACACTAAAATTCACACATTATCAATAATCTTGCTTGAAAACCCTGGTTGTGCACGCACTTACACAAATCTCAATCAATCATTAAGGGCACAACCCATTGTAAGGGCCCATCACATTCCATAAGCGCCACAATCCCAGGCCTTAATAAAATTGAGTAGACGTTGGCCTTAAGGTTTGATTCGCTCTTCAGGGCCTAGTCTGAGATTATTTTTTATTAACCTACTTATACTGATTAATCTGATGTCTAGCTAGGGGAGTAGCGTCAAACGACCGCCGCTGGGGGGTACACTAGGAACCGGAGGCGAAAGCCAAAGGAAGAACCTTCTCCCCAGTCCCTCCTTCTAACTGCTAGGATTAAACAGACGCAAGTAGAGTAAATCACTTACAGTCTTAAGGCTGGTTTTGGGAGTCAGTAGATCTTTAGGCTACCCCACTTAAGGATAGCCTTATTTTGTTGTGCTGCAGGGTCCCTATCCCCAGTCCTTCCGACCTTCTCCTAGTTTATGCTGGGAAGATGGCCATTGAATCCCCGATTGGAAGGACCGTTAGAACATTCTAGGAGGCGCAAGTTAGATTTTGGTCAATTTGATCCCATGGCCGAACAACAGCCTCCTCTGCTTGAAAATCCACAAGAAGAATTTCGAAGGCAGCTGGAACAAATGCAGAGAATGCAGGAATGGTTCCAGAGAATGCAGGGCGCTCAGCCCTTGAAGGATTTTTATGATCCTTCGAATTACGGGGAACGTCCCGGCATCCAGATTCCAGCCGGTGACGTAGAAATCAAGCCCCAGGTGTTAAGCCTGATTAAACATTATCATGGGCTTGGCTCCGAAGATCCGTTTCAGCACTTGAAAGATTTGACCACTTTGGTCCAGACCACCAAGGCTTGAAACGTTAACAAGGAGCAAATGATCATGAGGCTCTTCCCCCACTCTCTTAGGGATAAAGCCGCGCATTGGTATAGGATAATAGGAAGACCAATTACAACTTGGAATGAGTTGAAATCGACCTTTCTGAAGAAATTCTTCCCAGTCGGTCGTACCAATGCTTTGAGACGGGCAATCACTACCTTTACCCAGCGGCCGGGGGAGCAGTTTCATGTGGCCTGGGAGCGATTCCAGGACTTATTGCGGAGGTGTCCACACCATGAGGTGCCGAAATGGCAACTCGTGCAGATCTTCTATCATGGGTTGAATGAGCAACTCAGAAACCATGTGGATACTTCTTGCGGAGGCAATTTCCTCAATAAAGATCCAGATAGTGCACATGATTTATTTGAGGAAATGAGTGAGAATTCAATTAATCATGCCTCCATAGATACTTTTAACCGGTCCCAGCAACCCAGATCAAATGTCAATGAAGTC
Organism: Thalassia testudinum; assembly: GCA_037157565.1. Classification (NCBI taxonomy): domain Eukaryota; kingdom Viridiplantae; phylum Streptophyta; class Magnoliopsida; order Alismatales; family Hydrocharitaceae; genus Thalassia; species Thalassia testudinum. Next base: position 31,976,162 of record JAZHRO010000022.1, on the reverse strand, counting down.
CATGACTCTCATTCATTTGATATGGAATTGATTTGTAATAAACTTGATAAGGTGGACTTGGTTGCTAAAAGAATGGAAGAGTGGATGGCTGGCAATTCTATGAGCAACTCTCAATCCACTCAATCCCAAAATTCGGGATTCCATTCCTCACGAGCTCCTTCTGGACGGGAGTTCGTGAATCAACTTGATGCGACTCAACCTATGAGTCAGCATTTTTCGGAACCCCATGGGTTCCCAACTAAGGCCTTTGATCCTAGTTTTTCTGATCCTTCCCTTTCTTTCTCTCCATCCTCACCCTATGAGGATGTCTGTGCTGTACAAGAGAATGTTAGATCCAATCCCTACTCGAATGCCTATAATCCAGGTTGGAAAAACCACCCTAACTTCTCTTGGAAAAATCCGGAGCAACAGACCCAATTCTGACCCAGCAACTACGCTCCACAACGACCAATGGGTCAGGGTCAAGTATATACTCAGTTGCCTCCGAATCAGGTCAATCAGCCAGCTTGGAATGCCCGTCAACCCGCAGGGCAGGCTGATTTGAACCGTCAAATGGTAGAGATGCAAGGATCTATGCTCCAGCTCATGCAGCAAATGAAAAACTCGCTGGACAACTTGCAATCCGGGCTCATTGCTAACTCTCTTCAACCCGAATCTCTACCATCCCAACCCGTACCCAACCCGCGAAACATTATAAATTCAGGCAATCAAGCCCAAGGGTACGGAAATCAGAGGGACCCGCACGCACATGCTCAGGTGGTTGAGCAGGGTTCCTCGTCTTCTTCTTCTGCTAATCAACAATTCATGGTCAATCAAGCCCCTCCAATCTTTCCTAACCCACCCCAAGACCCAAATTCTTACTCTTCTACAAATTCTGTCACTTTGAGGAGTGGTAAGAAGACTCAGGATCCACAACCACACTATTCTGATCTTTTGAATCCTGAAGAATCTGAGGAGAGAGAGGAGAATTCTAGAGGAGAAATCAAGGCTCAGGAACATGATTCCAAAGATCTGACTCATGTTCCTTTTCCTGAAGCCTTAGCCAAAGCAAAGAAGAAGAAGTCTGTTGATAGCAATGAGGAGCTTCTGAATTTATTTAAGAATGTTGAGATCAATATTCCGCTCCTTGATGCTATCAAGCACATACCGGCTTACGCAAAATTTTTAAAGGAATTATGTACACAAAAGTGTAAGTCGAGAGAATCTATTCCGAGGAAGGTGGTACTCTCCGAGCAGGCTAGTTTTGTTATCCTGCACTACCTCCCTTAGAAAAAGAGAGATCCTAGTGCTCCTTTGATTTCTTGCGTTATCGGAGATTACACATTTGATAGAGCACTTTTGGATCTCGGTGCATCCATCAACCTAATTCCTACTTCTCTTTATGAGAAGTTTAGGTTAGGTGAACTTCGGCCAACTTCAGTAACACTATAGTTAGCAGACCGTTCGGTCACAAACCCGCGAGGCGTTATTGAAGATGTTATAGTTAAGGTCAAGGATTTCTATTTTCCTGTAGATTTCCTTGTCCTTGACATGGATGTACCAGATAATCTGAGGAGCACGCCCATCATTCTGGGGCGTCCGTTCCTGGCTACCTCAAAGGCCAACATTAATTGTGAAAGCGGTAGCATGGAAATCGCCTTTGGAGACCAACGAATGAAATTGGATATTTTTAAGGCGATCAACAAATTTGAGGATTGTAGATTTATTGAGGAACTTGATGAGGATAATGTTAATATTGAAACTTGTTTGACAGTTTCTTCAATTGAAAGTTCCTCTTTGGTTGATGAATTTGACCCGCAGCCCTCTGACCTGACATCTTCGGAAGAGGTTACTGATTTTGTTCACTCAAAACCTCTTCCTCTTGTTGAATCTTCAGCATCTACCCTACCATCAATCATTACCCCACCCCAGCTTGAATTGAAACCATTGCCCGAGAATTTAAAATATTAATTTTTAGGACCGCAAAATACACTCCCTGTGATTATTAGTGCTAAATTGACAAAGGAGCAAGAGATTAAATTGATTAAGGTCCTAAAGGAACATAAGGAGGCAATTGGTTGGACCATTCATGACCTCAAGGGGATCGAGCCATCTTATTGTAATCATAGAATATTTTTGGAAGATGGATCCCGCCCTTCTCGCCAGATGCAGAGGAGATTGAATCCAAATATGCGAGAAGTGGTCAAAAAGGAAATCATCAAGTGGCTCGATGCAGGAATTATTTATCCAATCTTTGACAGTCCCTGGGTAAGTCCCGTTCATATTGTTCCAAAGAAAGCCGGGATTACTGTTGTGACTAATGAGAGAGGAGAATCTGTCATAACTCGTTCAGCTTCCTCTTGGAGAGTTTGTATTGATTACAAGAAGCTGAACACAGCCACTAAAAAGGATCATTTTCCCTTACCCTTCATTGATCAAATCTTGGAAAAATTAGCTGGGCAGAAGTACTTCTGTTTTCTTGATGGCTACTCGGGATACAACCAAGTTCCTATCCATCCCGAGGATCAGGAAAAAACTACTTTCACCTGTCCCTATGGAACCTTTGCTTTTCGTAGGATGCCTTTTGGGTTATGCAATGCACCTGCGACTTTTCAAAGGTGTATGCTAGCCATATTTTCTGACATGGTGGGAGAGTTTATGGAAGTTTTCATGGATGATTTCTCTGTTTTCGGAGAATCATTTGACTCTTGTTTGGCTAATTTGGAAATGATTCTTAAGCGATGCATCAAGACACGACTGGTCCTTAGCTGGGAAAAGAGTCATTTCATGACCCAAGAAGGCATCGTTTTGGGTCATGTAATCTCTAAACGGGGAATTGAAGTAGACAAAGTTAAGGTTGATGCTATCGCTAAACTTCCTCCTCCCACATCTGTTAAACAAATCAGATCATTTCTTGGCCATGTGGGATTTTATAGAAGATTCATTAAGGATTTCTCGAAGGTTGCTCGTCCTTTGAGCAATCTTCTTACCAAAGAAACGTCGTTTGTTTTTGACGAATCATGCCAAAAGGCATTTGATTTTCTGAAAATGGCAGTCACCTGTGCTCCAATTTTGCAAGCACCAATTTGGACAGCCCCATTTGAGATCATGACCGACTCTTCTGATTACGCGGTCGGGGCTGTCCTGGGTCAGAAAATTGACCGAAAGCCCTCTGTCATTTACTACGCTAGTAAAACTCTGGATGAAGCCCAGAGGAATTACACTGTTACTGAAAAGGAATTACTAGCTGTAGTATTTGCGTTGGAAAAATTCAGGGCTTATCTCTTGGGGTCTCATGTTATTGTTTATACCGACCACTCGGCCTTGAGACATCTCTTGGCTAAAAAGGATGCTAAACCCCAGCTTATTCGTTGGATTCTTCTTCTTCAAGAATTTGATCTTGAAATCAAGGATAAAGTCGGGGTGCAAAATGTGGTAGCGGATCATTTGTCGAGACTCCTAGGTGATTCTTCTTGTCCGGACATTCCGATTGCTGACACTTTTCTGGACGAAACCATTCTTACAGTTTTAGGTGTCCACACCCCATGGTTTGCTGACATTGTTAACTATTTGGCCGTTGGTCAAATCCCCCAGGATTGGACCAAGCAACAACGAGATAGACTCAAATCTGAGGCCAAATACTACTTTAGGGAGGACCCTGAACTGTATCGCATCGGCTCTGATCAGATTATTCGCCGATGCATACCGGAGAATGAATTCAACAATATACTCGAGTTCTGCCATGCATCTGGGTGTGGTAGACATTTCTCCGGGCGAAAGACGGCTGCAAAAATCTTGCAATTTGGCTTCTATTGGCCATCTTTATTCAAGGATGCCCAGGACTTCTCAAGGTCATGTTCTCGATGTCAGTCACTCGGGAACATAATTAAGAGAGACATGATGCCCCTAAACCCTATTCTTCCTGTAGAAATTTTCGATGTTTGGGGCATCGATTTCATGGGACCCTTTATCCCTTCATTTGGACATCAGTACATTCTTGTTGCTGTTGATTATGTGTCAAAATGGATTGAGGCAATTCCCACCAGAACCAATGACCACATGGTGGTCATCAATTTTGTCAAGAAAAATATCTTCAGTAGGCTCGGGTTTCCGAGGGCTTTCATCAGTGATGGTGGCACTCATTTTACTAATGCCCAATTCTGAAATTTATTGGCCAAATACGGGGTTAACCATTGAATTTCCACACCTTACCATCCCCAAACGAATGGACAAGCTGAGATCTCCAATCGAGAGATCAAGAACATTCTGCAAAAAATGGTTAGGCCTGATCGCAAGGATTGGACTCAAAAGCTTGAGGACTCTCTTTGGGTCTACCGTACGGCGTATAAAACGCCAATCGGCATGTCTCCATTCCGTTTGGTGTATGGAAAGGCATGCCATCTACCCATAGAGATTGAACACAGGGCATTCTAGGCAATTAAACAATGCAATTTAGATCTGAATCTAGCTGGAAAGACCAGGAAACTCCAACTATCTGAGTTGGAGGAGCTTAGAAATGATGCTTATGAGAATGCCAAGATCTACAAGGCTCGGACCAAAGCTCTACATGATCAATTGATTTCCCGCAAGAGCTTTGAGCCAAACCAGAAGGTCTAGTTATTTGATTCTAAACTTAAGCTCTCTCCTAGTAAACTTAGATCTAAATGGAATGGCCCATTCATAATTGATCAGATTGTTACTAATGGTGCCATTCAGATTTCTGACCCAAAGACGGGTAACACCTTTAAAGTCAACGATCAACGTTTGAAGCCTGTTGTTGACCGTAATCTTCCAGAACCCGTCTCAGACTCTGTTGCTCTAGCCATTCTGTGACTTCTTTGGCTGGACTTCGCCTAGCTGACGGCATTAAATTCAGCAGTTGTACATATGACACAAGGCTGATACGAGCTTCATATCCAGGTGACATCTTTCATATTCTACCCTTTCTTTCATGTCTCTTTTTCAATGAGGACATTGCATCAGTTAGGCATAGAGGGGTGGATTCATTCTTGAATTATTTGGTCAGTCTCGTGAAATCCATGTAAATTGTCTCTCTTTTTATTTTTAAAAAAAAAAAATTAGGAAGGATTAGTTGGACATTAGGACTTTTCAATCCTAAGAAATTTTACATTAGGATCTGAACACAAAGACCCCTCAGGTCTTTGGACTTAATTAACCTGTGTATCCACTAAAATGCGGATTTGTTTTTGAGTCCTCGCCATCTTAATTCTATTATAATTGGAATAAATAAGTTTGGGTGATAAGTACATGACTTATCAACCCGCCCTCTGATTTGAGGGAATTTTGAGTTTTAAGCATCTACACACTTTCTTTGCACTGACTTGTTGTTCGGCGATTCTAACGGAAGTTGGGTAGCTAATGAACCTTCTAGGGTGATATGGCTAGCAAGTTATCGTGGGTAACAGCCCATAGGTAGGTTGTCCAGAGCCCAGTCACTGGACCTTTCTTAGTTTGATGCCTTTAGGTAAATCTTAGACTAGGGAAGCCACCGATTTAAAAAAAAAAAAAAAGGGAGAAAAGAACAAAAAGAAATAAGCCACACTTCGCCGCACGAGTATGGCTGGCAAGTTGTCAGTGGTAACAGCTCATCGACCGGTTGTCCAGAACCCAGCTCAGAAAATGCACTAAAAATTCCCAAAACACTTAGGAAGAAGCGGAGAAGTAGAATAAACCGGGGAGATATACACTGGATTCACCCTTGTGTTGACCCCGTAAAAAAAATAAAAGTAGGGAGAAAGCTACCGGTTGAAAAGATACACTTTTAGGTAGAATTCTGGTTAGGTCACCTAGAGGCGTAGAAATCCGAAATCTGTTTTAATTGCCGATCAACGAGTCTATCACAATCACAATAAGATGCTTAAAGCTTAGGGTTCTCATCAAAATTTAGGTGAGTTGAATGGCCGTAGAAAGCCACTCTTAAACCCGAAAATTTGAAAATCCAAAAAAATTAGAAAAGAGAAAAAGAGAAAAAGAAATTTTTCTTTTAATAAGGTGAGGGCTTGAGGCGGTCTGCATTTTGGCTGATACCCGGGCACTGTTGTGCCTTTGAAAGTTCAGTTCCTAAGTAGACAATTTCTTAATGATTGAAAAATAACTCAAGTCCAAATAATCCAACCTAATTCTTTTATAAATAGCATATAGTTTTTGCTAGGGACTAGCAAAAGATAGGCATAGGGGTATGATGTAAACATATTTACACTACTTAAAATGTCTATTTATGCATGTTCTTAAGCATAGGATTGCATTTCATGATATAAATATTACATTACATGCATCATCTTGAATTTAGAGTAGTTTGAATAAAATGGAGGTTAATTGTCTCCTTTTATGTGCTTGGACAGGGCAAACATTTTATCGGGGCCTCGGATCAAAGATCCAACCGTATGGATGTGATCAGGGCGACGATTGGAGTTCAACGACTCCAAGATCTCCCTAATCAAACATCCATAGCATCAGATAGTGACTCGGGAATCCTAGAAGATCAAGGGCCAGGATGGTGTAAATCCGCACTTCAGATGACAAATCCGACCTCACGGATGAATTCGGATTGACGATCGCAGTGCAACGACACAAAAATCGAGTCAATCCGACATCCGTGGCACCATCTACAACTTCCAGAACATGGACGGCCAAGATGGCACCACGTGGCACCATCTCAGCCGCCCAAACAGCCGCTTGCATCTTGTGAAGGTCCCATGCCCGATCGCTCTCCGCCGTTGGATCTTAATCCAACGGCTGTGGGCGCTCGCGTTTAAAAGCATCCGCTCGACCATCCGCGCCCCATAACGCAGTGGTCGAGCGCGCTTTCGCGAGCGCCGAGTGTGGGTTCGAGCCGTGGAGAGGGGCTGGAAGGCGCGACGATTAGGCGCGGGTGGAGCGTCAGATGGAGATCGGACGGTCGCGCGCGCCCGATAGCGCCGACGCGCGATCGGACGCGCAATCAGACGCGCTGGCGGGCGAGCAATGCAGTGGGAGAAGGCATGATTTAAGCAGTCCGATCTCACGATCGAACGGCTGAGGATCGCTAGACATGCATGGACGTTGATGAGCGGGCAACCGAGGAGGCGCACATGGGTGCGGAAGCTACGCCCTCGTTGGGGCTTTAGTGACGGATTTATTCGTCACTAAAGACCCCTCATTTATTGTTTTGAAGTTGTAATGCCCATTTTGCCCCCACTCCTTGCAACTATAAAAGGAGACCCCCTCCATACGAAATTCTCATCCCTTCTTTCTCCTCTCTACCCCTCCAAAGCTCAAAAGAAGCTTGTCCCACACCCGGGATGCTTCTTGCGAGATAAAGTCCAATTTTCGTTCCCCTTCGGAAATGGATCCCGCGACGATGACGGCGTGCTGCTCCGTTCCCGTTCTTCTGCTTCGTCCTCCTTTGTCCTGCTTCGTTCTCCTTCTTCCAGGCGTTGTCCCATCCAGCTCGTCCTCCAAGCAATCGTCGAGGAGGATAACTTCTCTCTCCCATTCTTATTTACAGCTTTTCTAGTGTAGAATTTTTCTGCTTTATAGTGTAATTGATTTTCCGCATTCTAGTGTAACTTTTATAAACAATTGAAATATTGAATGCATGTTCTCTTTCTCTCTCTCTCTCTTTTAGTCTGATAGCTCCATTGTAATTATATCGCCTTGCTTATCGAAAATCCTAAAAAAAATATAATTGCGAATATAGATCAACGTAGCCTCCCTGTGTTCGACCCGAAATTCTTTTTGGTATAAATTTCATTTGTTGAACATGAATTCTTCGCTTTCGAACTACAACGATAGGTTTTCCAAAACCAAACACGTAAGCATAGCGATTCGCAAAACGGTTCAACATTACCCACGATAACTTGCTAGCCATATCACCCTAGAAGGTTCATTAGCTACCCAATTTCCGTTAAAATCGACGAACGAATCAGTGCAAAGAAAGTGTGTAGATGCTTAAAACTCAAAGTTCCCTCAAATCAGAGGGCGGGTTGATAAGTCGTGTACTTATCACCCAAACTTATTTACTCAAATTACAATAGAATTAAGGTTGGCGAGGACTCAAAAAATAAATCCACATTTTAGTGGATACACGGGCTGATTAAGTCCAAAGACCTGAAGGGTTTTTGTGTTCAGATCCTAATGTAATATTTCCTAAGGTTGAAAAGTCCTAATGTCCAACTATTCCTTCCTAATTCATTTTTTTTTATGTATAAATAAGAAGAGAAAAATAATTTACATGAATTTTACAAAGCTGACCAAATGATTAAAAAATGAATCCACCCCCCCATGACTAGCTGATGTAATGTCCACATTGAGAAAGAGACATGAAAGAAAGGGTAGAGTATGAAAGATGTCACCTGAATATGAAGCTCGTATCAACTTTGTATCATATGTACAACTGTTGAGTTTAATGCCGTCAGCTAGGCGAAGTCCAGCCAAAGAAGTCACAGAATGGCTAGAGAAACCGTGTCTGAGACGGGTTCTGGAAGAATACGGTCAATAACAGGCTTCAGACGTTGACCGTTGACTTTAAATGTGTTACCCATCTTTGGGTCAGAAATCTGAACGGCTCCATTTGAAAAAATCTGGTCAATTATGAATGGGCCATTCCATTTAGATCTAAGTTTGCTAGGAAAGAGCTTAAGTTTAGAATCGAATAACCAGACCTTCTGGTTTGGCTCAAAGCTCTTGCAGGAAATCAGTTGATCATGTAGAGCTTTGGTCCGAGCCTTGTAGATCTTGGCATTCTCATATGCATCATTTCTAAGCTCCTCCAACTCAGATAGTTGGAGTTTCCTGGTCTTCCCAGCTAAATTTAGATCTAAATTGCATTATTTGATCGCCCAGAATGCCTTGTGTTCAATCTCTACGGGTAAATGGCACGCCTTTCCATTACCGTACGGTAGGCCCAAAGAGCGTCCTCAAGCTTTTGAGTCCAGTCCTTGCGATCAGGCCTAAGCATTTTTTGCAGAATGTTCTTGATCTCCCGATTGGAGATCTTGACTTGTCCATTCGTCTGGGGATGGTAAGGTGTGGAAATTCGGTGATTAACCCCGTATTTAGCCAACAAATTCCGGAACTGGGCATTAGTAAAATGAGTGCCACCCTCACTGATGATGGCCCTCAGAATCCAGAACCTACTGGAGATATTTTTCTTGACAAAATTGATGACCACCTTATGGTCATTGGTTCGAGTGGGAATCGCCTCAATTCATTTGGACACATAATCAACAGCAACAAGAATGTACTGATGTAAGGGTCCCATGAAATCGATGCCCCAAACATTGAAAATTTTGACAAGAAGAATTGGGTTTGGGGGTATCATATCTCTCTTAGTAATGCTCCCGAGTGCCTGACATCAAGAACATGACCTTGAGAAATCCTGGACATCCTTAAATAAAGACGGCCAATAGAAGCCAAATTGCAAGATTTTTGCAGCTGTCTTTTTCCCGGAGAAATGTCCACCACACCTAAATGCATGGTAGAACTCGAGTATACTGTTGAATTCATTCTCCGGTACACATCAGCGAATAATCTGATCAGAGCCGATGCGGTACAGCTCAGGGTCCTCCCAGAAGTAGTATTTGGCCTCAGATTTGAGTCTATCCTGTTGTTGCTTGGTCTAATCTTGGGGGATTTGACCAACGGCCAAATAGTTAACAATGTCAGCAAACCATGGGGTGTGGACACTTGAAACAGTAAGAATAGCTTCGTCCGGAAAAGTGTCAGCAATCGGAATGTCCGGACGAGAAGAATCACCTAGGAGTCTCGACAAATGATCCGCTACCACATTTTGTACCCCAGTTTTATCCTTGATTTCAAGATCAAATTCTTGAAGTAGAAGAATCCAACGAATAAGCCGGGGTTTGGCATCCTTTTTGGTCAAGAGATGTCTCAAGGCTGAGTGGTCGGTATAGATGATAACATGAGACCCTAAGAGATAAGCCCTGAATTTTTCCAAAGTGAACACTACAGCTAGTAATTCCTTTTCAATAACAGTGTAATTCCTCTGGGCTTCATCCAGAGTTTTACTAGCGTAGTAGATGACAGAGGGCTTTCTATCAATTTTCTAACCCAAGACAGCCCCGACCGCGTAGTCAGAAGCGTCGGTCATGATCTCAAAAGGGGCTATCCAAATTGGTGGTTGCAAAACTGAAGCACAGGTGACTGCCGTTTTTAGGAAATCAAATGCCTTTCGGCATGATTCGTCAAAAACAAACGGCGTTTCTTTGGCAAGAAGATTGCTCAAGGGACGAGCAACCTTCGAGAAATCCTTGATGAATTTTCGATAGAATCCCACATGGCCAAGAAATGATCGGATTTGTTTAACAGATGTGGGAGGAGGAAGTTTAGCGATGACATCAACCTTAGCTTTATCCACTTCGATTCCCCGTTCAGAGATTACATGACCCAAGACGATGCCTTCTTGGGTCATGAAATGATTCTTTTCCCAGCTAAGGACCAATCGTGTTTTGATACATCGCTTACGAATCATTTCCAGATTAGCCAAACAAGAGTCAAATGATTCTCCAAAAATGGAGAAATCGTCCATGAAGACTTCCATAAACTCTCCCACCATGTCAGAAAATATGGCTAGCATACACCTTTGAAAAGTCGCAGGTGCATTGCATAAATCGAAGGGCATCCTATGGAAAGCAAAGGTTCCGTAGGGATAGGTGAAAGTAGTTTTTTCCTGATCCTCGGGATGGATAGGAACTTGGTTGTATCCCGAGTAGGCATCAAGAAAACAGAAATACTTCTACCCGACTAATCTTTCCAAGATTTGATCGATGAAAGGCAGGGGAAAATGATCCTTTTTAGTGGCTGTGTTCAGCTTCCTATAATCAATACAAATCCTCCAAGAAGAAGCTGAACGAGTTGTGACAGATTCTCCTCTCTCGTTAGTCACAACGGTAATCCCGACTTTCTTCGGAACAATCTGCACGGGACTATCAGAGATTGGATAAATAATTCTAGCATCGAGCCACTTGATGATTTCTTTTTTGACCACTTCTCACATATTTGGGTTTAATCTCCTCTGCATCTGGCGAGAAGGGCAGGATCCATCTTCCAAGAATATTCTATGGTTGCAGTAAGATGGCTCAATCCCCCTGAGGTCATGAATGGTCCAACCAATTGACTCCTTGTGTTTCTTCAAGACCTTGATCAATTTGATCTCTTGCTCCTTTGTTAATTTAGCACTGATAATCACAGGGAGTGTCTTCTGAGGTCCTAAAAATTGATATTTTAAATTCTTAGGCAATGGTTTCAGTTCAAGCTAGGGTGGGTTGATGGTTGATGGTAAGGAAGATGCTGAAGACTCAACAAGAGGAAGAGGTTGTGAGTGAATAAAATCAATAACCTCTTCAGAAGATGGCAGGTCTGCCATAGAGGGTTGCAGGTTAAATTCGTCATCAAAGGAGGAACTTTCAATTGAAGAAACCATCAAACAAGTTTCAATGCTTTCATTATCTTCTTCAAGTTCCTCAATAAATCCACAATCCTCAAATTTATTGATCACCTTAAAAATATCTAATTTCATCCATTGATCCCCAAAGGCGATTTCCATGCTACCGCTTTCACAATTAATGTTGGCCTTAGCGGTAGCCAGGAACGAACGCCCTAGAATGATGGGTATGTTCCTCAAATTTTCAGGTACATCCATGTCAAGGACAAAGAAATCTAGAGGAAAATAGAAATCCTTGACCTTAACTATAACATCTTCAATAATGCCTCATGGATTTGTGACCGAGCGGTCTGCTAACTGTAGCATTACTGAAGTTGGCTGAAGTTCACCTAATCAAACTTCTCATAAAGAGAAGTTGGAAATAGGTTGATGGATGCACCCAGATCCAAAAGTGCTCTATTAAATGTATAATTTCCGATGACACAAGAAATCAACTGAGCACCTGGATCTCTCTTTTTCTGAGGGAGGTGGTGTAGGATAACAGAACTAGCCTGCTCGGAGAGTACCACCTTCCTTGGAACAGATGCTCTCAACTTACGCTTTTGTGTACATAAATCCTTTAAAAATCTTGCGTAAGCCGATATGTGCTTGATAGCATCGAGGAGCGGGATATTGATCTCAACATTCTTAAATAGATTCAGAAGATCCTCATTGCTATCAACAGACTTCTTCTTCTTTGATTTGATCAAGGCTTCAGGAAAAGGAACATGAGTTAGATCTTTGGAATCAGGTTCCTAAGCCTTGATTTCACCAGAATTCGCCTCTCTCTCCTCAGGTTCTTCAGGATTCAGTAGATCAGAATAGTGTGGTTGTGGACCCTGAGTCTGCTTTCCACTCCTCAAGGTGACAGAATTTGCAGAAGCATAAGAGCTTGGGTCTTGGGGAGGGTTAGGAAAGATTAGAGGGGCTTGATTAACCAGAAATGTTGATTTGCAGAAGAAGAAGAAGAGGAGGAACCCTGCTCAACCACTTGAGCATGTGCATGTGGGTCCCTTTAATTTCCGTACCCATGGGTTTGGTTGCCCAGATTCAAAATATTTCACGGGTTGGGTATGGGTTGAGATGGTAGAGATCCGGGTTGACGAGAGTTAGCAATAAGCTTGGACTGCAAGTTGTACAGTGAGGTTTTCATTTGCTGCATGAGCTGGAGCATGGATCCTTGCATCTCTACCATTTGTCGGTTCAAATCAGCCTGCCCTACGAGTTGACGGACATTCCAAGCTGGCTAATTAACCTGATTTAGAGGCAACTGAGTATATACATGACCCTGACCCATTGGTCGTTGCGGAGTATAGTTGCTGGGTCGAAATTGGGTCTATTGCCCTGAATTTTTCCAAGAGAAGTTAGGGTGGTTTCTCCAACCTGGATTATAGGCATTAGAGTAGGGGTTGGATCTAACATTCTCTTATACAGCACAGACATCCTCATAGGATGAGGATGGAGAGAAAGAAAGGGAAGGATCAAAAAAATTGAGATCAAAGGCCCCAATTTGGAACCCATGGGGTTCTAAAAAATGCTGACTCACAGGTTGAGCCGCATCGAGTTGATTCACGAACTCCTGTCCAGAAGGAGCTCGTGAAGAATGGAATCCTGAATTTTGGGATTGAGTGGATCAAGAGTTGTTCATAGAATTGCCAGCCATCCACTCTTCCATTCTCTTAGCAACCAAGTCCACCTTGTCTAGTTTGTTACAAATCAATTCCATATCAAATGAATGAGAGTCATGGACTTCATTAACATTTGATCTAGGCTGCTGGGACTGGTTAAATGTATCCATGGAGGCATAATTGATTGAATTCTCGCTCATTTCCTCAAATAAATCATGTGCACTATCTGCGTCTTTATTGAGAAAATTGCCTCCGCAAGAAGCATCCACATGATTTTTGAGTTGCTTAGTCAACCCATGATAGAAGATCTTCACGAGTTGCCATTTCGGCACCTCGTGGTGTAGACACCTCTGCAATAGGTCCTGGAATCGCTCCCAGGCCACATGAAGCTACTCCCCTGGCCGCTGAGTAAAGGTTGTGATTGCCCATCTCAAGGCATTGGTACGTTCGACTGGGAAGAATTTCTTCAAAAAGGTCGATTTCAACTCATTCCAAGTTGCAATTGGTCTTCCTATTGTCCTATACCAATGTGCGGCCTTATCCCTAAGAGAGTGGGGGAAGAGCCTCATGATCATTTGCTCCTCGTTTACATTTCCTGCCTTGGTGGTCTGGACCAAAGTGGTCAAGTCCTCCAAATGATAAAATGGATCCTCGGAGCCAAGCCCATGATAATGTTTGATCAGGATTAACACCTGGAGCTTGATTTCTACGTCGTCGGCTGGAATCTGGATGTCGGGACATTCCCCGTAATTTGAAGGATCATAAAAATCCTTCAACGGCTGAATGCCCTGCATTCTTTGCAATCATTCCTGCATTCTCTGCATTTGTTCCAGCTGCCTTTAGAATTCTTCCTGTGGATTTCCAGGTAGAGGAGGCTGTTGGTCGGCCATGGGATCAATTTGACCAAAATCCAATTTGCGCCTCCTAGAATACTCTAGTGGTCCTTTCAATCGGGGATTCAATGACCGTCTTCTTAGCATAAACTAGAAGAAGGTTGGAAGGACTAGGGATAGGGACCCTGCAGCACAACAAAATAAGGTTGTCCTTAAGTGGGATAGCCTAAGGATCTACTAACTCCCAAAACCTGCCTTAAAATTGTAAATGATTTACTCTACTTGCATCTACTCAATCCAACCAGTTAGAAGGAGGGACTGGGGAGAAGGTTCTTCCTTTGGCTTTCGCCTTCGGTTCCTAATGTACCCCCCAGCCACGGTCGTTTGACGCTACTCCCCTAGCTAGACAATAGATTAATCAGTACAAGTAGGTTAATCAAAGACAATCTCAAACTAGGCCCTGAAGAATGAACCAGACCTTAAGGCCAACGTCTACTCAATTTTATTAAGGCCTGGGATTGTGGTGCTTATGGAATGTGATGGGCCCTTAAAATGGGTTGTGCCCTTAATGATTGATTGAGAATTGTGTAAGTATGTGCACAACCAGGGTTTTCAAGCAAGATTATTTGTAATGCGTGGATTTTAATGTTCAAATCTTGCTTAAGTAGCTTTTAGGGTTTCAAATTAGGTTGATTGCAATCAAGTTTCGAGGCAAACCAGGTTGTCAAACACAGGTGAAGATTGCTTTCCTTTAAGACCAGAAAGAAAGTGGAGTGTCTGGAACAGACCCAGATTGAAAACCCTAAGGAGGAGCTACTTGATGAGTTGATTTTAAGTAGAGTGGTGCAGCCCAAACAACTCAAACAACTGGCCACCAATGCACCACTAAGTTAGGCACACAAAGATGATTAACCTATAATGATTTCTACTCTTTTATGTGTTGCTTTGTGTGTACCGGTTCACAGATCAGAACCTGGTTGAGTAGAAACAAATCAATTAGGTTAAGTGCCTTGAATGTGGGTGTACGTTGTGTGTTTGTTGAAAATTGCCCCACAAGATTATCTTTTTGTTATTTTTTTTCTATAAATGAGGGTGGAATGAATGTGAGTAAAAATCCAAACAACCAAATTATTCCTAGGATTTATTCAAACACCTAGGTTAATTGGAATTTGGATTTAATGTGACAAATGAAATCTATGGAGGGGGGAAGAATGGGGAGCGCATACAGTTGTCTTCAACTGCACTTTACTCCAGTCTACCGCTTGATGATTCCCTGATGGAGGTCTCTGCAAAACAATAGACACAAAAGAAAGCAAGTTAGAAAATAGTAAAGTGCGTGAAATGCGAAAAGAAGATCGGAAATCGTTGCCTCCCCGGCAACGACGCCAAAATGTTGAACGCACGGGTTGCTACGCTAACGTGTTTGATTTTGAAAACCTGTCGTTGTAGCATGAAAGCGCAAAACTCATGTTCAACAAATAAAATTTATACCGGAATAGAAATCCTGGGTCAAACTCAGGGAGGCTACGTCGATCTATATTCTCAATTATATATTTTTTTTAGATTTTTTCTTGAAAAGTGAAGCGATGTAATTACAATGAAGTCATAATAACAATCATACTAAACTAGAGAGAGAGAGAGAAAACATGCATTCAATAATTCAAAGTGTTTATACAATAAAACCAAAGAAGAATTACACTAGAAAGCGGGAAATCAGCTACACTAGAAAGCAGGAAAATTCTACACTAGAAAGCTGTAAAGAAGAATGGGAGAGAGAAGTTATCCGCCTCGACGATCGCTTGGAAGATGAGCCGGACGAGACGTCACCTAGACGAAGGAGGACGGAGCAGGAAGAAGGAGGTCAAAGCAGGAGGAACGAGAACGAAGCAGCACATCGTCATCATCGCGGGATCCACTTCTGAAATGAGAGCAAAAATTTTATCTTGCGAGGAGCATCCCGTGTGTGGGACAAGCTTCTCTTGAGCTTTGGAGAGGTAGAGGAGAGAAGGAAGGGATGAGAACTTCGTGTGGAGGGGGTCTCCTTTTATAGTTGCAAGAAGTAAGGGCAATTTGGTCATTTTACTTTGAAAATCATTAAATCAGGGATCTTTAGTGACAGATAAAACCATCACTAAAGCCCCATCATGGGTGTAGTAGGCGGCTCGCGCGCACGGCCGCTCGCCTCCTCGCACGTAACGCATGCTCCACGTCCAGCTGATCTCAGTCGTCCGATCATGAGATCAAACGGCTTAAGTCGCACTTCCGCCCTCTCCTTCTGCGTGCAACACCCATGTGCGATCTCGCGTCACACGCGGGCGTGCGCTAGCGCGTGAAGCTGATTGAGCATCCGCAGCCGCTCGATCGCGATTAAGCGGTCGCGGAGCCCGCTCACCCATGCCCTTTCGCCTGCGTATGCGGATTTGAACTCGCGCCAACGCCTCGCAATAAGGCGTTCGCCCACTGCGTTGTGGAGGAGAGATGGTCGCGGAGACAAATTCAGGCACGTGCATCCACAGCCGTTGGATCTGCATCCAACGACGAAGAAGCGACGAAGAAGAGATGGTGCGACGAGTGCAACGGCTGGTTGGGCGGCTGAGATGGGGCCACGTGGCACCATCTTGGTCGTCCATCTTCTGGATGATGATGGTGCCACAGTTGTCGGATTGAATCGATTTTCACGCCGTTAGGCTGCGATTGTCGATCCGAATTCATCCATGCGGTCAGATTTGTTGTTTGAAGTGTGGATTCACACCATCTTGGCCCTTGATCTTCTAGGGTTCCCCGGTCACTACCTGATGCTACAGATGTCTGATTATGGCAATCTTGGAGTTATTGAACTCCAATCGTCGCCCTGATTACATCTATACGGTTGGATCTTCGATCTGAGGCCCCGATAAAAAGTTTTCCCTGTCCATGAACATAAAAGGAGACAATTAACCTCCATTTTTTTAAACTACTCTAAATGCAAGATAATGCATGTTATGCAATATTTATAGTATGCAATGCAATCCTATGCTTTAGAACATGCATAAATAGACATCTTAACCAATGTAAACATATTTACATCAATAAGTATATGACTTATCAACCCGCCCTCTGATTTGAGAGGATTTTAAGTCTAAGCATCTGCACGCTATTTGCACTGACTCACTTTTCAGCGATTTTTACGGAAATTAAGTAGCTAATAAACTATCTAGGGTGGTATGACTAGCAAGTTGTCGTGGGTAACAGTCCATTGGCCGATTGTCCAGAGCCCAATCACACGACCATTCTCTTCATACTGCCTTTAAGTAAATCTTAGATCATGGAAGACACCTACTTAAAAAAAAAAAGAAAAAGGAGAAATAAAAAATTAAAATAACAAAATAAAAATCACACTTCACTACATGAGTACGGCTGATAAGTTACTGTAGGTAACAGCCCATTGGCCAATTGTTTAGAGCCCAGCTCACAAAAATGCGTAAATAATTCCCAAAACACTTAAGGAAGAAGCGAGGAAGTAGAATAAACCGGGAAGATATACACTGGGTTTGCCCTTGTGTTGACCCTATAAATAAAATTAGGGAGAATCTACCAATCGAAAAGATAAACCTTTAGGCAAAATTCTTAAGGTCACCTAAGGTCTTAGATGCCTGAAGTCCATTTTAACAGCCTCCTAATGAGTCTTTCACTCTTTTCACAAGATGCTTATCACTTAGAATCCTTTTCGAGTCTTGGGCGAGTCAGGTAGTCGTAAAAAGTTATTCCGAAACTCTCAAACTCCAAAAGTCTAAAAAAAATTAGAAAAGAAAAAGAAAAATATATATCTTCCCTTTTCAAATAAGGCGAGGGCTTGGGCAGTCTGCATTCTGGCAGACACCTAGGTGCTATCGAGTTTTTGTAACCGGGTCTTGGATTGAAATTTTCTAAAGCAACCAACAAATCGTGCCTAAGTGATCAAATCCTAATTCTACTTTTATACGCGGCATCTAAGTTACTTTTCCTAGGGACTAGCAAAAAGTAAGCATGGGGGTATGATAAACACACATGAATTGAAGATAAAATGCTTATTTATGATAGTTCATAGGCCTAGCATTGCATATCATAGAATAAATATTGCATAACATTCATTGCATTGTATTTAGGATAGTTTGTATATTTTGTATATTAATTCCAACATTTTATATGGCCAGGAGGCAATGTGACATCTTTACGGGCTTCGGATGAAGAATCCGATCGTACGATGGATCCAGAGCGACAATCGCAGTCTGTCATGCGAAAATCACCCCAATCGACGCTCCGTAGCATCCTCTACAAAAAGGAGATGGACGGTCCAGATGGCACCACGTGGCACCATCCAGGCCACCTTACATAAGCCACAACCTCCCCAACTTCACACAAGGAGCGATCCCAGCTATTGGATCTCAATCCAACAGCTGAAACACCCGCTACATCGGCTGGTTCTCCCCTCCAAAGCACAGTAGCAAAGGCTTCATCTCAATCTTTGGATCTTCATCCAACGGTTGAGGTACGCGACCGCACAACACTCCACGTGACCATCGAGTGTCTTGGCCAAGTGGTAGCGCGCCCGACCAGCAAAGGAAGGACCGAGTTCGAGAGACAATTCGTTACGATCGCTACGACGCTTGAAGAAATTGGACCGCTCGATCGAGGTGAGTCACGCGCAATCTAACACAGCGCGCTGATGCGCAGGCGCACGCCAAGGCAGACGTGCTCCATCTAGAGCACTCATTTAAGATGACCAGGTGCAGCAGTTGTCATCCGATTTTCACAATCGCACGATGAGTGCAATTCAAATCACGCGAGGGTGAGATCCGCGCACACTCCTTAGCTGCGCGATCAGAATTTAACGGTGAAGATGCGCCCTTGCCAGTGGGGGAGGAATTCAAATCTCCTCAACATGCGTGACCTCCTCGCGATCTCATCCATCCGCGTTTGATCCAACGACTGACGATTTCCTCACACTACACCAGCTGCAGCCACGCCTCTTCACGCCAGGCAAGGCACTTGAATGTACAGTGACACCACCGACGGGTCTCTAGAGACGTTTTAAATGTCATCGAAGACTCGTGTGCACAAATCACCTCCATCCCACCACTATATAAACACCATGATCCCTTCCATTCCAAACCATCTCTACCTACTCTACTCCCACCTACTTCTAAGCTCTAGTAGCCTACCAAAGTTCCCATAGAGCTTAGTCCCAAGCTCCAAAGGCCTCATATTAGTGTAATGATCCTATATCCCACCAAATATTCGTCCTCCATCTCACCACCTTCATAGGATACCATGGAGTCGTCCTCCCACCTTCATTCCGGTAGAAGATCACCTCTGTCTCCTCACCTCCATTCCAAAGCCTTCGTGAAGCATTCCTCTGCCTGGCATCCTCCTGCATCTCACCTCCTTCATCCAAGCTACCACCAAGCGTTGTCATCTCACCAAATAGCTGATTCAAGAGATTTCTTCTCACCCCTATCTCTTTTATATTTTAGCATATTGTAATAGACATTTGAATGACATTGTAAAATATCATATTTTTTTCTCCACTTTGTGAAGTTATCTTGCCTATCTTTTTATTTCAAAAACACCAAAAAAATCACAAAACCCTAAAATACCAAAAAGAAATAAAATAAAGTGCGGATTACACCACAAGTAAACATCACCTCCCTATGTTCAATCTGAGACTCCTTTGGAGTTTCAGTTAAAAATTGTATTTGATAACATGTTGTGCGACTGCAACGATGAGTTTCTCCTAACCCCGATTTTACTTCGCACAAACCCATTCATCACATATGCAGATTAAAGTTCCAAACTATATTTTACAATCAGCCCAACCTATAACCATTGATGGCCTCCCACGTTCCCCCATGGGAAGAAAGACTATGAAATGGTTCAAGCAATCAATAACTTATATGATTGATGTTCCCGACATCAATTTACATGAAACTTCTATCATCTTGGCGTGGAGATTTGAGGCAGTGGTCGTGGTGGTGGGTGTTGAGTACAGAGGGAGGAAGGTGATGGTAGTTGTTTGTGGTCACTTCTAATAGAGGAGGACGAGAAGCGCAGGGTAGGGAGGTGGTAGTGGTCATTGTTGGTGGAGAAGGATGAAGAGGAAGAGGGCATGGCAGGAACAAGGAGGAGGAAGAGGAGAAGGGGCAAGAAAACATACCTTAACTCGTGCAGCAACGTGTGACTAGAGTAGGGCGGTGATATTCAAGCAACGTTGTATGAGGAGGAGGAGAGGGAGTGGGATTGGGTGCTAGGAATGAGGGGATGCTGTGGAGGGGAATGGAGGGTGTGTCGGGGAGGTGGAAGGTGGGGGAGGCCAATGGCTTTGACCCTGTGCTTCTTCAACTCGCTGGTGGAGGTCGAAGGTGGAGGAGGCCAGTGGAAGCTACGACGGTGGCTGGAAGATTAAGGAAGGAAGGGTTTGGGAGGGGTGTTGAGTTGATTAAACATGAGTTGTTGATCAAATCTAATGGCTATTATTACTCACCTGTATCTAATTTGGGTATGAGTGACCAGCACATTCTCTTTTGCCTATATATATTAGCTAGCTTGATCCTTCTGTAGTTTGTATAAATGTGATCAATACTCTTGCATGCTTGTGTAACTCTACATGTTTTCCAGGTTTTTATAGGCCTCGATCACCATTGGATCGATTGATCGAGCTTTCAAGTTTCTTTCTTTTTCTCTTTTTAATTGACCTGTCAACATATGTGTAGACTTTTAATTAGCCTCTTTAATTAATAATATTGTCTCTATTGGTGATGTATACAAACCAAAATGACGAGCCATCTTTTAATTTTGTTATTAATTATTTCATTTTAATTAGGTGGCATGGAATATTAATAATTGAAAAATATTTGTCGATCCCCTTCTAGCCAGCACACGCTTCACAATTACATTATACAATTATGTAGAACATATAGAAAACATCTCTTCAAAAATTGGATTATTGTTGGCGCATGTACAATTACGTATATAGGAGGGAATCTTAGAAAACTAATTTTCATGTGCGTAAAATTATGCTTCTGAACTCTAATCACCTTACGAGAAGCGCAAACACCATGTCCAATATCATGCCCTAGTAAATTCTACAGTACAAGGGATTACACGCATGTTTGCCGGCGACCTTGAGGTTGTTTATAAGTAATGCAACATGGCAACAATAGACGAATAGCTTCCAGGTTAGGTAGAATGTTTTTGCTGATTTTTTTTTTAACAAAAGTGGGAGTTAATATTATTCATTCCCTACTCCCTGAAGGTTAGAAAAAGGAGAGGGCAGGGAGACTAGACCAAACCTGCCCAGTACAAGAAAATGGGACCACAACTCGTGACATGGTACAAAAACACAAGAGCACCAAACAACAACAACAAAAAGAAGCAACAGCTGCTTCAACTAATAATGTAGGGAAAGTGAATCTTGTCCAACTTGATAGAACTGCAGCACCTCACGCCGAGAAGGTGTTCAGACTAGAAGAAGGTCCAAGGGCCTGTAGCAGAGGAGGCAATGAGATTTGCGAGAGCATTCACAATCGGATGGATATATTGCAACGTGATATGGTCATCAAGCAGAGTCTTGACATGATTGAAGTGCCATTTAGCTCTCCACAGCACTTGCAATTTCCTTTCCACCAGTAGTAAATCATGGTTGAATCCACCTCAAGAATGACAGGAAGGTTCCTCTGATGCCAATTAGTAAGGAAATGATGCATAGACTTCAGGAGCACTAAATCATTGTTGAGTGGATGAACCTTCGCAGCAGCAGCCCTCACAAAATTACCACTGGTATCTCTCACCACCCAAGCCAGAAGAGAGTTGTCTTTTTTCCGAACAACAAAGAAATTGCCTTTATGCCCCAAGTAAGGCTAGACCCAAGATAGGGCAAAGAGATTGGGCCACGTAAGGCGAAGCCACAAGGCCATATTGTAACGCCTCCAGTTGTGCTTTAGAAATCGAGGAATTTGGTTGAATATGAACCTATCATTCTTAATTTTGTTCCTAATTAACCTACCAAACATGATACCAAATGAAAATGATGAGACCCTTAAATTTAGTGGAGCGATGGAGGGGACTAGAGTCTAGCAGAATGGTTTGAAGAGTGTCAGGAGGGACAGGGTTGAGAAGTGCCTGATGAAAGGCCCAAGTAGAGATAGTAGAGGCAACTTCATTGAAGGATAGCAAATGAGGTAGAGATTTAATATGAGGGTGATTGGCACAACAATGACATTTAGAGGCAAGGGAGATGCCACAACCTTGGATCAAGTCGTCAGTAGGGAGGCTGTTGTAAATGATTGTCCAAGCAAGGAGGGTCATACGTAGCTGAAGCTTAAGACTCCATAAGTCTTTAAGGATAGGTTGATTGATAAAGTCTCTAAAGTTCAGGAGGTAAGCAGAAGAAATGGAGAAGTTTCCAAGGAGAGAAGGAGACGAGGTAGGCACATCCTTAGCAGCTTCCAAAGAGGTATTCAAGATTTGATATCGAATATGTTCAGGGATGAAGTGAAGTGAAGGAATTGAGCCTGCGAAGGGTTCAGGATGATGTCTTTAACCAAGACAAAAGAGGGAGAAACCTACAAGGACAGAAAGTCTTTAAGAGGAGAATCCCCAATCCAAAGGTGGAGACTTCCGCCTAGTTGATTGCTAGGGGAGCATACTTTTCGAAGGGCTTGGAGTTGCCCTGACAGAGGAGTCTTTCACCGAAGCAAGCCTAAATGCTCTGCCGAATCACATGAGGAAGCTTGGTCGTGTCCCCCTTGCCCTGATGAAGATCGAGCAGAGGCACCTGGGGAGAGCTGACTCAGAAGGAGGGGCTCAACTTCCTGGGGTGACGTTGACCCGAGGTTACCTTAACCTCTACACTGATGTACTCAAGTGACAGGAGGAGAGGACCTCGGGTAGTGTGAACATCATCGCCAGGGTTTTGGCAGCGATGTCCGCTGGACAGGGAGCCAGGGTGACACCACCTACCTACTTGGGTGAGGTGTTCTCCCCTAGCTCTTAGTTTTCTATGAAGGCCACGTTGGCTACCTGCAACTGCCGGGGTCCCTCTTTAAGGTGACTCCCCACGTGCTTTACAAGCCTTCTATCCTTTTGCCCTATAGGGCCTGGGGGCAACGAATCCTAGCCCATGGATTGTCCCCCATTATGTACACCTGCCTAGTTCATGGCTAGGGGGGTGTGTTCCCCAAGAAATTCCATTGCCCGTGTTGGAGCAATCCTTCGTGAACCGATCCATCTCAGGGACATTCGCCTTGTGCGCAACCAAGGGAGTGCATTCTTCAAGGGACTTCTTTGCCCGGCAAGTCCCGCAATAGTGGCCCTCCGGGGACCAGCTACTGTCTCCAAGAAGATGACCCTTCGCTGGTGGAAGGAGCCTCTTCCAGAGGCAGGCACTGGGACCCACCTGTCTGGGGGGCATTCCTCCCTTTAGCGAGGCTTTCGTTACCGTCGCGTCCCTTGGCTGATCCTCAGGGGGAGTTATCCTGCTTTGTGGCTCCTTGTTGGGTACTTGGGCACGTGGTCAAGGGCGTTGCACCTATGCTAGCGAGCCAGACAAACTGGCTCGGGACGCCGAAGGATCATCGCCTCATGGGGACTCCCTCGGGGTCTTTTCTTTGTTTGGAGTGCCAAGCCTCGAGTTGATCCGGGTAGGACTGGATAGGCTTAGTCTTCCAGCGCTCAACTTTCGACAACCTCTTGGGATCGTCTCTGGTCCTTCGGTGCTTAAGGAAGCACTCCTAAGACCTGCCCACCACACCTTGGGGAGCGAACAGTCAGTCCGGTTAGTCGAGTAACTTATGTGCGGGTGGCTCCCATGGGCGTGGTGTATAAGAGAGGGTCCACCGCTCCTTCGCGTTGGGCCTTGACTGACTCCTCAAGCACTTCCAACGAGGGGGACCTCCATTTCCTTCTTTCCCACACAGGAGGGAGGCACACACAGAGGCGTGTACCTGAGATCGTCAGCCTTGGCTCCGTATTTCTTTCCTCTAGGCCTTACCTCCAGGATAGGGAAGGGTCCACTCTAGGACCTCAGGCGGTCGACCGAGGTTACTGGGGCGTGAAGACGTCAAATCCCGACCAGACGAGTAGGACCACAAGAGGTTACTACCATTGCGAGAGTTCTCACCCAGGGAGGTCGGGGCAAGGCGCCGGAAGGGTTCCTCCTCCAATGATTGGATGCTCATGAGAGAGAGGGCTCTTTTGTTGACGCTTCCCACAGACGGCACCATTTGATGGGCCTCAGAAGGCCACCAAAGATATTTGTAAGCGTAGGAGGCGCTACTTAACTATTATTCATCCATCGCATAAGGGAGGGAGATCGACGATCAACAAGCATTCATAGAGGAGAACAAAGATTTGGTGACCCAATTCCACCACAAAGGGTGTACATCTAGGGAGAGGATGGTACTCCCAACTATGCACTAAAATATATGGTATTACCTGATTTCTCTCCCTCTCCGGGGAGTAGGCCTCCACTACTGGGGGCTTCCCTCTCTATCTATAACATAGGGGAACCCTCACTCAATGGCCCCTAATACCCCTATTGTTAGGCTAGCTATCAGTTGCTAGGGTATACATTGTCAGGCCCATCTTATTGTATCTTTTCCCTTGCTGCGCTCAATCTTTTGGTAGGCTGGGCCAGTGCTGATTGGTATCCAGCTAGCCTTAGGTGGGACAGCGGTGCCGATTCTACCTGTGTACCTTGTAGCCAGGTAGCCAGAACCTTTATCGAGTCATGTACGGAATTTTGGATCTGAGGGCATTTTTTGCCCCTCATCAATTATCAATACGCTAACTGAGTTCAAAGGTGGTAGAGATATGTTCAAAAATAGATCTACCATTAATAAGGCCAACTTGTTCTGGCAAAATGATTTTGAGGAGCACAGTTTCCAAATGATTAGCCAGAATCTCAAACACAATTTTATATGAAATATTACACGTACTAATTGATTGATAGTTCGATAACTCTTGAGCATCAAGCTTCTTAGAGATAAGAGTTATGAATACATCATTGAAAGCCCTAGGAGCTTGGTGATTGGCAAAAAAGGAAGAAATAGCAATCGTCAATTCGTTCTTCATGATGTCCCAGAAATTCATAAAAAACTCAGCATTAAATCCATCAAACTTGGGTTGTGTTAGAGGGCATTTGAGAAAGAACTTAAAAAACCTCATACTCAAGGGTAGGCTTATTAGAGAGGTGGGGAGGAATGACCTCAAGGAAATCATCAACAACGATAAGAGGGCTTTCAAAATATCTACACATTCTAGTAGCAGCATCCAACCAAGAACCCATGCCCATAGAAGAAGTTAAAGAAGAGTGGGAGCATTTAGCAAAACGATTCTTAATGGTCATATAAAAGAATTTAGTATTCCCTTCCCCATTCTTAATCCAATCAATCTTCACTTTTTGGAGCAAAAAGTCATGAAGTTTAGCAAGGCATCATCAAGCTAAATGCGAATATTATTGAGATCAGCGGATAGATTTTCATCCCAATGGGATGACAATTGCAAGTCAAGGTCAACATACGTACTCTCCATGTTTCCAACCAAAGTGCGAATGTCACCAAAAGTCGATCAATTCCAAGATTTAAGTGCCTTCTTTAAGATTGAAAGTTTAGAACACAAGATGCAATTAGGATCAACAGAGGAGGAAAATGAGGAAGGGGAGGAGGAGGAGAAGCCAACAAGAGGTTGACCCCACATCGAAGCCACCAAATCTCAAAATTTATTATCATGCATCCACATATTTGGGAAGCAGAAAGGATGACGACGCGATGGTTGGAGAGGTAATAGGGAAAGCATCATAGGGGTGTGATCGGAATTACATCGAGATAAGTACTTACCAGATGGATTATGTAACGACCCGGTTCCCGAGTCCCTACGAGACACGAGAACCGGACCGACTCGACTAATCCCAAGACCTAGTCGTCCAACGAGGAAGTAACCCAAAGACAGTAAAATAAACCACATTCAGCATGAATATAACTAACCGTAAGAAAGTACAGCAGTAAGGAAAGAAACTACTACAGTAGGTACCACCACAACAGTAAAAACAGCATTTATCATATAACAAGAACTGCAGGTAAAGAAGGTACAGCGGAAACAAAAACTACTCACTAGAACAGAAACAAAAGGGGTACAAAAGGCTGTGGTAACTCTACTGGACCCTACTCAGCCCAGCGTCCTCTGCAGCCGCCGACCCTGGCTGCTCAACACCTGGTCCTGAAAAAGGTAACGAGTGTAACACGTCAGCAAAACGCTGAGTAGAGTGGCAGACTAACTAAAGGCAACAGTAGAGTGTACAGTAGCTGTTATGTTCTATTACTTCCTTTATTCACATCTTTCAATTTTTCTCACTATTTCATTTGTTTCTCAGATCCTTTACTTGATCTCGAATGTCCTCGTGGGAACGATCTTGATTGCAGTCTTTTCCAAAAGTAGAAGTAGCACGTGGTGCTCTCCTGGCCGGGAGAGTCCCCCGTGGTGATCCTACCCTCAGTCAACCACCCCAAGGTCACTGACAGACGTAACGGTGACTACGGCACGCGCGATAAACGCACAGGTAGCTAGCCCGCACTGGCACGCGGTCAGTCGTTTCCGTTAACGGGTGCGCCCAAAGCACAGCACGGAACCAGGGCAGAGCCCTCTCAGTAACAGGGGTCCAACCCCTCCACAGTAACCAAACCGGGGCCTTGCCCCTCCACAGTCCACGCACCCTCGCCTGACTACCCTGGTTTGCCCTAGTGGGCCTAACAAGTCGGTGAAGGAGGCTAGCAGAACCCCGGGGCCCGTGGGGTAGCTAGTACTCTCCTAACACTACTAGCTCTCCTCGGTACTACGTACACGAGGGCCAACAAGTCGGTACAGAGCGGCCAATCCTAACCCCGGGTCCCTGGGGCGGCTGGCCCCACTCTGCACTAAACAGGTACAGGTACTTCCCTTGGTACTGCGTACCCAAGAGACAGTACAAACTACATCTCAGTTCCATTCCTTTTTCTTTCCAGGAGTTCCACTCCAAATTCCCCGTAGGGTTCCAGCTCTTTATCTCAGAACATCATATGTTTCACTTTCCAGATTCACGTTCTCAAAATCCATGATCTCAAACATGTTTCTTTATTCATAACAGGCAGCTGTTAATTCAAATTACAGGTAGCTTTATATTCCTTTCCATTTTTCCAAGACTGCAGTATTATACATTCCACTAGTTTTTCCATCCTAAGATTCATGCCACATCCTAGGATCTAGCATACAACTAGTTTTCCAGCCCTAGGATTCATGCATCACCTAGGAGCTATCATTCCATACATTTCTCATTCCTAGGATTCATGCAATGTCCTAGATTCTAGTTATGGTTTCATACTTTAACAGATTTTATTAATAACTTAAGCCACTCTACCAGGTACAACGGGAGTAATGGGGGCGTGATCGGGAATCCCGCGTGCCTCCGCGACTCTCAAGACTGCAACCGAACGAGGTCCTATCACAAGGATCAAACACAAGGAGTGTCTCAAAACAGTGTATAGCTACTGTAGATGGGTAGAGGAATTAATTCTGAAACGAACGCAACTCGAATCGCGGAAAACGGAGCCCAAACGGGCCCTAAACGGGTCGAGAAAGACGATACTGTGAAAATCAGACGTCTGGAACTCCTTCCAGACATCTTAAACGGTGGATCAGAGAATTACCTGTTCAGCGTGGTTTCCCAGACGTCCAGAAGTCTGCGGGGACGTCTGTCCTATACCCCAGACGTCCGATGGTCCACACGGACGTCTGTAGGTCACTCCCGCCGTCTGGTACAACTTCCAGACGTCTGATTCGCAAAGGATGGCGAATCAGCGAACCTGCGCACAGCCAACCCCCCTCCCTCAGTACGGTCAGTCGACAAGAAGGAAGAAGAAAGCGGAAACTCACCTTTCAGACGTCTGTATGATCTTACAGACGTCGACCTTGCCGTCTGGCTATCAACCCAGACGTCTGATTCTGGAAATTTTTCCAGAATCAGAACCCTGCTCGGCCTCCGCTCGCGACGCCGCCCGCATCGCACCTCGCGTGTCTGCTGCTCAGCCCGCAGCAGGTCCCTCTCCGCGTCGCTCCGCGCCCCCTGCGCCCTCCGTCGGCCGGCCAAGCCGCTCCGGCGAGCTCGCCCTCACGGCAGAGCTCCGCCCTCGCACGCCGCACCTCCGCGCTCACTGCAGCCGCCACTGCCGCCCTCGCGTCCGCTCGCTCTCGCGCACAGGAAGGAGAAGAAGGAGGAGACGGTGGAGACGGGAGGGGAGGCGTGCCCCTTTTAACGCCGCGCGGAGAGGAGAGAGAGAAGGCGGCAGGCCGCCTGCAGCCGCAGAGAAAAGAGGGAATATGCGGTCTGCGCGCTCAGGCGCGCAGGCGACTCGCGTGTGTCGAAAATAACGGATTTCCAGACGTCTTGAAACTATCCCAGACGTCTTATCAGACGTCTGGTTGTGATCCCAGACGTCTTGTCCGACGTCTGAGCCACCTCCCAGACGTCTTAAAATACGTCTGGGGCACACATTCGTTACCGATTAACATACATACAGTCTGGATTCACCAAAATATGCTTGAGTTTTTGGTAAATTCTCTCACTTCCTCTCTTCCCATTGCACCAAGATAGTTTACTACCCGTTAAAGGAAGTTCTAAAAGAGCCATATTGTTAACAAGGGCGTGAAAAGGAGTGGATTGCGCCTCCTGAAAAGGTAAGCCCCCAATTTTTTCGGAAGGATGGAGAATGCAATTAAAATCTCTACCAATGATTCATGGGCAAGAGGTAGAAGGGGAGTAGGTTGATAGGTGACTCTACAGTAGATTACGGCAATCCACATGACAAGAGGCATATACCCAAAAAATGATTGAGAGTTTATTATCAAACAAACAACAAACAGTTCAGGCCTAGGACATTGAGTTAATAAGAGAGACGACCAAAGGCCTTCTCTAGAAACACCAAATATTGTGGGCAGAAGGATCCACCAAACAAAATGAAAAGAAATTGCATCCTTAATAGAAATTATCGAGGAGCAAACGACTTAAAAAGGAAAACAATATCAATATGGTGATCATGGATTAAAGATTTAAGATGATTCAAAGTACATGCATTAAGGATGCCCTTGCAATTTCAAAAAAGGCACTTCATGAGGAAAGGGTAACGGAAAGGGATTTTCATAGACTTCTGGTCAACCTACCGGTCCCCATCAAGGAATGACCCTTGTGAGCTCCTCTAGCCCTAATAGGAGAGTGCGTCACATGTGCCAAATCTAAAAGGGACTAGGTTTTAGGTACACAAGAATCTGACAACCTCGGAGAGTCCTCGTCAGACCTAATATCAGAAGGATTCCCATCATCTTTCAAATGGATGGTCTCCCTTTCATTCCAAATCTCCATGACCAAAGGGGGATCAAGATCAAGGGGAGGAGTAAGAAGAGGTAGATAGATGCCCCAACTAATATCATTATAATTCTTTTGCTCCGTCATCTCGTTGTTAACATTGGAAAATTCCTTTCTAGGTTGTTCACAAGGAGAAACATTAGTTAAAGCAATATTATCAAATTAAGGCATATTCAGAATCCTTAGGCTTTTAAAAGAAATCACATCAAGAACACGTAAGAGTTGTGTAAGGACCAGATCCTGAGAAGTGGAAAAATAGTCCCAGATTTTCACACATCGACAGAATACGAACCTTGATGAGAGTAATGAAATTAGGACATATTTCCATTCAGTTGGAATTGCGAATCATCCCAATGATCTGGAAAAAATTTGAGAGGTAGATTGAACGAAAACGAGCTACGCGAAACAAGATCAGAGGAAATATCGTGAACAGAGGTATCATCACAAAGTTAGAGAAGTAATTCACCTTAGGGGGACAAGACGGACCTAGCGTTGAGTCCTCCCGGACCTCCTTCCCCTTACCAGAGGCAGGATGATCGATCTGAGGGCATCGACGACAAATCCAAATCCAATGTTTTTTCCTCCCCACCTTCAGGCCATCAATAACAAAAGAAACAGTAACCCCCAAAAAAGGAGAGGAATTATTACAAATTCGTTTACAAAATTCATTAACCCCCCTTAGGTGGGAGAGGAGCAAAAGCATCTCTTCGAAAGGAGAGAGAGGCCCCTAGTAACTTCTGGGGAGGACCCCCATCTTCCTCCAACAATGGAGAGGAGACCTGCAACAAAGGGGGAGGAGGGATTTCCCTGTCGAAGAGCCCTCGGCAACATCAGTAGGGGCACTGGAATGGGCCTGTATTGGATCCTTACTCGAAGTACATGCATAGGTAATAAATGTACAAGAAAAAATGTTGTGACTGATTTTCAAGCACTCAGGACAACACTCTCAAACACCATCCTTTGCTTGACCTGTTCATCACCATTAATAATCCAAACAAAATTCAATCGAAACTAAGCAAATCCAACTTGACACAGACCCGAGGATAACCTAGTTTTAAGCCCTACTCAGTACAAGGATCAACACAAATTGGATTTTCCACTTGGTACGCAATTGATAATAGGGCATTCGGGTGTAGAAGATGCAAGTTAGGGTCGAAAAAACTAACCCAAATTGCTGCCCTAGTCACAGGGGCGTTCATACAAAAGGAAGAAGACCATTGAATGAAGTACAAGTGAACCTTATCCAAAAGCACCGATTCAAGTGAGAAAATCTTGCAAAAATAAACATACGATTCACATCTAGTCAACCAATGGTGAGTATTAAGAGTGAGGATAGAAAAACCAAAGGAAAATTTCACCTTATTTGATAGAAATTCTTTGAGAATCTGGGGAGGGGGCTTTGGACCCCAATATCAAGCCACAACCAAGAAGGAGAAGCCTCGACTATACTCTAAAATATTCACTAGAGAGAAAGAGGTACATAAGACCCCATTGCAAACCTCCGACTATTGAACCGAAAGCGAAAGCTCGACATACTAGGGAGGAGCAAAGGGCCTGGTGCTTACCACCACCAAGGCAAAGGAAGGCTTTGACGGCGAAGGCAACACAAATGCATCCGAGGGAAGGGAGGGATCTAGAATAGGTGGGTAATTGGAGAAGCAACCCCAACAGTAGACAACAGCAAGAAGGAAGAGCAGGAAGCACAACACCGAAACAAAAAAAAGGAGGAAAGAGAAGTAGCGAAAAAGGAGGAACAAAACAACAAGGCAAAGCACCAAATAGAACCGCACCACAAAAAAGAAATGGACAACAAGAAAAGGAAGCCGCACGACCAAGAATCCAATGACTACAAGAAGGAGTAAGGAAAGAAAGAAATAACAGATTGGGAAACAACAGGAAAAAAAAGGAACAAATCAAGGACGACCTAAAGAAGAACAACACACACCAGGTATAACCAAGGCTAATTACCCAGCAAAACCCCAAAAAGGGGACACAAGGCATAGGAGGACCATCCACAACCCTAGAAGGGGAGTAAGGCAAGGCCACACCACTTAAAAAGGAAGATCAACCTCACACACCCATGGAACAAAACCAAAAGTAGGGAAAAAGAAACAAAATGAAAAGAAAGCATAGAAGAGCCAATCTCTGAAAAGCGCCCTAACAAGGAGCACAAGGTGTAGAAGACTCACCCACAAGTACCCAAGGAGGGAAGGAAGGTGAAGCTACACCACCCAGATGGGAAGATCGAGCTCTCACCACACACAGAACAAGATCAAATCAAAAAGGGGGAAGAAAACCAAATGGAAGCACACCGCACAAAACAAACCCCAACCTAGCCCATCGCGGAGCCTCAACTAGGAGGCCTCGCCATAGGTAAAGGGCCTCTCAACCCTCCTCTGAAGAGGGGGGAAGAAAGATAGGGCAACCACCAAAACAAGAGGGTGAGGGAACAAGGGGAGAGAGAAGGGAGGGGAGAGGGAGAGGGAATGATAGAAAGAAAAGAGAATAGAGGGAGTAGAGTAGAAGGAAACTAGTGTCAATGCAAAAAAGAAAGTTTGAATCTAAATCTCTTTTGTCAAATTCGAGGGCCTCTACTATTTGAACATATGCCTAACAAGCAATATTTGCTCTTGGTATTTTGCTGAGAAGAAGTCAAATTCTTCTACTGGCCATTGCCCCATGTAAACCATTCTATAACTTTCCTGAGCTTCGAAAGATGTATGCTATCTACAAGACGAGGACAATGACATCAAGAGACGGTACCTTTGAAAATAGCCAAAAAGTAGGGAAACGCAGGTACTGACGCAAAAAGTGACGCAGGAAAATTTGTGGGTGTTGTTTTTGTACTTCACACAGCGTTGAGAACATGGACCCACTTGATAATTGATATTTAATGTAAAGAAACAAAAGAACGTAAGGTTTGTTATGTGGTAGTCCCCACCACATTAAAAAAAATTACCACACCACTTTAACCTAAAATGCATAGGTGATAAGTAACTTTGCACTGGTGATAAACTACTTTACACTGGATAAATTATTCTTGATGATTTTACACCAGTGATAAATTATTCTAAGGTGTCTTTGCACCAGCGAAATCTCATTTTGCATCAATGTAAAATTATTCCAAAGGTGGTTTCACCTGTCCAAAGTGATTTTGCACCCATGCAAAGTAATTTTGACCTACGAGTTTAGGATTTAGGGTTTAGGTTTATGTAAAGTGATTTCACATATGAGAAGTGATTTTCCACCTTAGGGTTTAGGGTTTAGGATTTAGGGTTTAGCGAAGCTTCTTGTGAGGCTCAACAACGTAAGGCCTTTTGGCACTTCCTCTCTTCCATTTCGTCCCTTAGTCCGTCACCGTGGATCATTGGGGGCGATTTTAACTATGTGTTTCGTGCATCTGAGAAGTCAAGTGGTCTTCCTTTTTCCCAAGGTCAAGCCAATCCCTTCTTATTCTGTATTCACAACTTGGCCCTTTTGGAAATACTGTTGTCCGGATCTCAATTCTCTTGGTGCAATGGACAACGTGGAAGCTCCCGAATTTACCAAAACCTTGACCGGGTCCTCTTAAACTCTAAGGCATTATCCTTCTTCTCCTTGGGTCTGTACAACTCTTGAAGGAATTTGGACCATGCCCCCATCATTCTCAACTCGGTCAAGCCCCTTTCTCACCCCCATCCATTTCGATTTCAGAACATGTGGTTCAAAGCTCCTGATTTCAAACCTATGGTTTAGAATATCTAGCGACAGATGTAGGATAATCCTAACTTGGATCCAATTTCTAAATTCTATTCAAAGTTGTATGCTCTTAAGAGGGTTCTGAAAGAGTGGAATAGATCGACTTTTGGGGACATTAATGAGGTTGTCAAAGACCTTGAGGCTCGTTACGATGACATTGACTCTAGGCTTCGATCCCAACGGGATGAAGACCTTACTCTGAGATCAGTGATACCCATATTCAACTTGACGATGCTCTGGCCAAACTTAACAATTTTTTACTCCAAAAGGCGAAGATTGATTGGATAAAAAATGGTGAAAGAAACAATAAGTTCTTTTATTCTACCATTAGGAAATGTTTTGCGAAGAGGAATGATGTGGGCGCGCTTCGCAAATTAAAAATCGGGGTTCAGAGGACCTGTCGTCGTAGCTCGCAAAACGCATCTATCAGATAAAATTTATAACCGAAACTCGAAAGTGAGTCCCGGGTCAAATACAGGGAGGCAAACATTTGATTTTGAAAGTACGTGTTTCTCTTTTATTTGTTTTTGGTCATTTTTATCTTTTCTAATTTTTTTGGTATTTTAATAGGGCAAGAGATCAGGTCGACAATTGCTTATCTAGCTAATCTACTTACGAAAATATAAGAGAGAGGGAGAAAGAGGGAGAGAGAAACAATCATCTATTCATATGCAAGTGTTTATTACAGCTACGAAAGTAGAAAAATCTATACTATGAAAGCGAAAAAGATAGAAAGAGGTGAGAGAAATCCCCCTCGACGGTCGCTCGAAGGACGACTCACTCTGAAGAAAGGTAGTGAGGAGCAGGACGAAGGAGGACAGAGTCGGAGGACGGAGGATGGGGCAGGACGGCATCGCGGCGAGGATCTTCTTCCCGAAGGGCGGTGAGAGGACAGCCACAGGATGCTCCACGAATGGGGATGAGAGGTTGGAAAAATATTTGATTTTCTACTCTAGAGGAGCATCCCGGGCTTAGGACAAGCTCTCTCTAGAGCCTTGGAGTTGGTGAGAGGAAAAAAGGAAGAGATGAAGAAAAATGGAAGGGGTAGGGGTCCTTTTATAGTGGAGGAAAGAATTAAATTCGTATACAGGACATTTAGTGATGGTCATAAACGTCGCTGAAGATCCCACTCACGCGCCCCTGCTACCACAGCGCTGGTAAGCGCTACATGCACCATTGTCGCGTGTGCACGCGCGATACGCACTGCTACTGCCGCTACGCTTGCGCATGCGTGCCTCCACGTGCGCGTGCGGTGGCACATGCGTGCGCATGGGCGTCCTAGGTTGCACCGCGTGGCGCAATCTGGGTCGTCCATCTTCTTTCCGTTGTAGGGGATGCTACAAAGGTCGGATTGAGTCGATTTTTACGTCGTTGGGCTACGATCGTCGACACAAATCCATCCGTGCGGTCAGATTTGTCGTTTGACACTCCAAATTACATCACCTAGTCCCTCGGCCGTTGATCTTCCTTGGATTGCATATGGTGCTACGGGGCTCCAATCGAGGCGATTTCGAAGGCGTTGGACTTCGATCATCGTCTTGATTAGATCCGTACGATCGGATCATCAATTCGAGACTCCGAAATAAATATCCTTCTCTCCTGACCACAGAAAGGACGTAATTAACCTAAATTATATACAACTACTCTAAATGCAGATTGATGCATGCTATGCAATACTTATAACATGAAACGCAAATCTAAGCCTAGGAACATGCATGAATAGGCATTTTACCCTCAATAATTATGATTACATCATGCCCCCATGCCTATCTTTTGCTAGGCCCTAGCAACATTAAACTACATGCTATGTATAAAAATAGAATTAGGATTCGATCGCTTAGGCCTAAGTCGTTTATTAACAATAGAAAATTTCAACTAAGGTCAAAAACAACGAAAACTCAACAGTACCCAGGTGCCTGCCAGAATGCAGACCGCCTAAGTCCTCGCCTTATTTGAAAAGGGAAGATACATTTTTTTATTTTTCTTTTTTTCTAATTTTTTTTGTATTTTTGGAGTTTGAGAGTTCCGAGATAACTTTTTACGGCTACCCGACCCGCCCAAGACTCGAAAAGGACTCTGAGTGCTAAGCATCTAGTGAAAAGAGTGAAAGACTCACTAGGCAGCTATTAAAATGGACTTCGGGTTTCTACAACCCTAGGTGACCTTGCCTAGAGGTTTATCTTTTCGAACAGTAACTTTCTCCCTACTTCTTTTATTTATGGGGTCAACACAAGGGCGAATCCAGTGTATATCTCCCCAAATTATTCTACTTTCCCGCTTCTTCCCTAAGTGTTTTGGGAATTATTGTGCATTTTTGTGAGCTGGGCTCTGGACAACAGACCAATGGGTTGTTACCCACGGCAACTTGCCAGCCACACTCATGCGGTGAAGTGTGGTTTTATTTGTATATTTTTATTTTTTATTTTTTCTCCTTTTTCTATATTTTTTTCTTTTTCTTCTTTTTTTTTTCAAGTAGGTGGCTTCCCTAATCTAAGATTTATCTAAAGGTAGTACAACGAAAATGATCTTGTGGCTAGGCTCTAAACAACCAGCCGATGAGCTGTTACCACCGATAACTTACCATCCATATCACCCTAGATAGTTCATTAGCTACCTAATTTCCAAAGAAACCGTCGAAAAGTGAGTCAGTGCAAAAAAAAAGTGTGTAGATGCTTAGGATTAAAGTCCCCCCAAATCAGAGGGCGAGTTGATAAGTCATGTACTTATCATCCCAATTTATTTACTAGATTAAAGATGAATTTGAATTGGAGAGGACTCGAGACTAAGTCCACATTCGAGTGGACACCCAGGCTAATTAAGCCTGAAGACCTGAAGAGTTTATGCGTTTAGGTCCTCTCATATCATTTCCTAAAGTTAATAACTTCCAAATGCCTAAGTTCTCTTCTCCTAATTCCTTTTCTTTTTTATCTTTTCTCAAATTTTCAAATTTTTTTATTAGAAACTAAAAGAAATTCTACAGAGTTAACAAAATGATCTCAGGAATTGATTATCCACTCCCCATGACTAAATGATTCAATGTCCACATTGTAGAAACAAAGACATAAAAAGGGCGGAGTAAACAGAATATCACCTGAGCATCATAAGAAATCTGGTCAGCTCCACAGAGAACGTGAAATATAAACATGTCTTCAACTAGGCATAACATACATATAAGGAAGAAATAGAGAATTCACAAGTGTAGGTTAGAATCAAAATCAAAAGGTTGTTCCTGAAACCCATTAGCAAAAGATGTCCACAGATATGGACCAAGTTATGATGCAGACCCATGCCCCAGGGTTGAGTGGTTCTAAGGTTCTAGATGAAAATCACCAGAACCAAAGATTGTTGTATTTACGAGGTCGGGCCTATGGTTTGGTGGTGTGCTACCCAAGACTAAAGTGTCAGACAAAAGGTAGATTTGATTTACAAGGCTCAGATGTCCACTTAACATTAGCTCAAAAAAATAATCAGTTATTTCAAGCTTAAGTTGCACGTGAAGGATATCGTAAGGGTCCTAGTAGAAAGTAGGTGGCTTTAGGTCAACAGGAACCCTCAGATCCAAAATCAAAGTGCCCTCATAATTAGCTTCCTGGATTTTTAATTCCAACTTCCTATCCTCCGAAATCAATGTTTCCGAGACCTCCAAATCATTGTACACCCCATCTAAAGTACCCAAGTCCAAAAATCATGGCTGAATTAAGATTGACTTGGTCATAATGATCTCAGAAGTCAGCTCTTCGAGGTGAGGATGAAGAATGGGGCTATTGATTGAATCTTCTAGTAAATGAGGATTCAAATCCTTCAAGTTAGCCCCAACCGAATCCAAATCTTCAGTGAACGGGCTATCAAATGGTTCATTAGATTCCTCAAGCCCGTTTGTCTCACTAAAATCATCTTCCTTATGCTCAAGTGAGACTTCACTAAGAGATTCTTCACCCTCAGAATCAAAGAATTCATGATCCTCATTTATATATGTCTCATAATCGATTGTCATTTCCTGGTTCAAAGAGACATATTTTTCCTCGCTCCCCAGCTCGGGGATCTCGGGTGAGAAACTCAGTTCATCCTCAAAGGGTTGCTCCAAACCAACCTGGTCATCTCCAATCTCAGAATATGTATCTCCCCCGACAGGCGCCTGAGCGGGTTCAGACATTGGCTCTCCTGAAGAGGGTTCATCTTGAGAATCATCCCAAGATTTGACTAGGGCAACCATAAATTTCATCCTCAACCTCGACAATTTCCCAAGAAGAAACTCACCCAGGTCCCTATCCCTAACGTTATGGAGCAAATCCAATAGAGAACTATTAAGTTCATCAATCATTTTGATCATAGGCTCCAGTGCTTCAGTGCATGGTGTTGGCTGAGCTTCTAAAGATTGTATAGTGTTCCTCAAATTAGCCAACACCCTATCCTGGATCTGGTTCACTTGAACCGACTAGTTCGATTTAGGTTTAGGTGGGTTTGGGTTAAATCTAGGGGAGTCAAGATATCGAGGTTCTCGAGTCCCTCCCTGATAGTGAGTCGTTCTAGGTTGTTCAAAGGATGGTGACGACCTATATTCAGTGGAATACTAGGGACGGTAGGTGTTATAATCATTATATTCTTCCTGATTATAGATTAGGTTGGTTTGGTGATCAAAGGATGAAGATCTATAGTCATTGTAGCTCTAGGAAGGATATTAATCATAGTCTTATTATCCAAGGTTAGGCCCTGGACACTGAGGTCCGTATTCATATCCCCAATCAAAGTCATCCCGGCTAGTAGATGGGTAATTACAAGTCAAGTTGGAATAGTAATCATCTTGGCGATAAGTGGTGGTAGGAGGATAGGATTGGAAATGTGTAAAAGATGTGGAAGGATACATTGTGGAGTAGGAGGGAAAACAGAAGAGAGAAAGATGCCCTGCAGTACGATCAACCAAACCTGTCCTTATGTGAGTAGCCTAAAGACCTACAGATTCCCAGGACCCGTCTTGAGATTATAAACGATTTAGTCTACTTTTATCCGATCAATCCAACCAGTTAGGAGGGACTGGAGAGAAGATTCTTCATTTGGCTTGCGCCTCTGGTTC
This sequence comes from Thalassia testudinum, assembly GCA_037157565.1. Taxonomy (NCBI): domain Eukaryota; kingdom Viridiplantae; phylum Streptophyta; class Magnoliopsida; order Alismatales; family Hydrocharitaceae; genus Thalassia; species Thalassia testudinum. The sequence continues at coordinate 31,938,064 of JAZHRO010000022.1, read as the reverse complement.
CTAATGTACCCTCCAATTGCGGTCGTTTGACGCTACTCCCCTAGCTAGACATCAGATAGACCAACAGAAGCAGATTAATCGAAAAAAATCTCAATCTGAGCCTCGAAGAGCAAATTAATCCTTAATGCCAACGTCTACTCAATTTTAGTTAAGCTTGGGATGATCGTGCTCTTGGAATGTGATGAGCCCTTTAGATGGGTTGTGCCCTTAATGATTAATTCAAATGTGTGTGCGTGCACAAGCAGGGTTTTCAAACAAAATTATTTGATGATGTGTCTTTTAGGATTCAACCATGTTTAGTAGCTTTTAGGGTTTAATCTTTAGGTATATTCAATCAAGGTTCAGTAGAACACTCCAAGTTTTGAAAGCATTGGTGATGATATATTCCTTTAGAAATCAGAAGAAAATGTGGAGTGCTTGGTTCAGCCCTAAAAATCAACCCTAAGTGGCAAGCTACTTGATGGATCAGTTTTAGATTGAGCGGTGCGGCCCAAACAGTTTAAGCAATTGGCCTATTACACCACTTGATTAAGGCACACAAAAAGTCTTAACCTAATCAGATTTCTACTCACTTATATGTGTGTTGAGTTAAGGTGTACCAGATCCACAGGTCAGATCTCGGTTAAGTGGCAGAATCAAAGTGGAGTGGTGCACCTTAAGTGGAGAGTTGTGGGTGTTAATGTGTGTATTTTTTAGAAAATCCCACAAGAGAAGAGTTTTTTTTATAGATGCGGGGGTGAGATGAGTGGAGGTGGCAAACAAGCAGCCAAATCTATCCAAGGGTTTATAAAAAGCACCTAAATTGATTTGGGTTTGAGTTATTAGTGTAGTGAAATGAACTAGTGGGTGGGGAAGTGGGGGGAAACTTACAGAACCTTCATCCGCACATTTCTCCAATCTAACCGCTTTGGCCCGCCTTTGAAGAGTACCTGCAATCACAATATGATCAGAGAAAAAGTGAGATAAGAGTTAGGTAAGGCGGATGATGTAAACATGTTTATATTACATAAGATGTCTATTTATGCATGTTCTTAAGTATAGAATTGCATTACATACTATAAATATTGCATAGCATGCATCATCATGCATTTAGATTAGTTTGAATAAAATGGAGGTTAATTATCTCCTTTTATGTTTGGGGACAGGGCAAATTTTTATCGGGACCTCAGATTGAAGATCCAACCGTACAAATTTGATTAGGGCGACGATTGGAGTTCAACGACTCCAAGATCGCCTTAATCAGACATTCGTAGCATCAGATAGAGACCGGGGAACCCTAGAAGATAAAGGGCCAAGATGGTGTGAATCCGCACTTCATACGACAAATCCGACTGCGTGGATGGATTCGGATCGACGATTACAACCTAACGACGCGAAAATCGACTCAATCCGACAACCGTGGCACCATCTACATCATCCAGAAGATGGATAGCCAAGATGGCACCACGTGGCGCCATCTCAGTCGTCCAACCGGCCACTGGACCTGCCGCACCCTCTCTTCTTCGTTGCATCTCCACCATTGGATGATCATCCAATAGCTGTAGACGCACACGCACAAAACGTAAGCGCGACACAAATGCGCTTGTAGCGCGTTGGTCGAACGCGCTTACGCAATGAAGGGGCATGTGTTCGAACCTTCAGGAGCGGCTGCTGGGCGCGGGCTAGCGGGCGTAGCGACCGCTTGATCGCGATCAAGCGGCTGCGAGCGCTCGATAGCGCCCATGCACTATCGCATGCTCATGTGTGATGCGGGATCAAATGCAGGCATTGCAACTTGAGGAGGCGCGGTGAGGACGCATCTCAGCCGTTCGATCTCATGATCGAACGACCGAGATTTGATGAACGTGGGCGGTGCAGGAGGTGAACGGGCGACAGGCGTGGCACACGTCGCCCATGACTGGGGCTTTAGTGACGCTTAATTCCGTCACTAAAGGCCCTTATTTAATATTTTGAAATTGTAAAGACCAAATTGCCCTCACTCTTTGCAATTATAAAAGGAGACCCCTTCCATACGAAATGGGCATCCCTTCCTTCTCCTCTCCCTCTCCAAAGCTCAAGAGAAGTTTGTCCCACACCCGGGATGCTCCTCGAGAGATAAAGTCAAATTTTCGCCCTCATTTCGAAAGTGGATCCCGCGACGACAACGACGTGCTGCCCCCGTTCTCATTCCTCCTACCTTGACTTCCTTCTTCCTGCTCCGTCCTCCGTCTTCCAGGCGGTGTCTCGTCCGACTCATCCTTCAAGCAATCGTCGAGGAGGATAACTTCTCTCTCCAATTCTTCTTTCCAGCTTTCAAGAATAAAATTTTCCTGCTTTCTAGTGTAGTTGATTTCCCACTTTCTAGTATAATTCTTCTCTGATTTTATTGTATAAACATTTGAAATATTGAGTGCATGTTTTCTCTCTCTCTCGTTTATTCTGATTGTTAATATTGCTCCATTGTAATTACGTCGCTTCGCTTTTCAACAAAAACTCTAAAATAATATAATTGCGAATATAGATCGACGTAACCTCCCTGAGTTCGACCCGGGATTTCTATTCCGGTACAAATTTTATTTGTTGAACACAAGTTCTTCCTTTCAAACTACGATGACAGGTTTTTCAAAACCAAATACGTTAGCATAGTAACTCATAGCTTCAACATTTTGACGCCGTTGCTGGAGAGGCAACGATTTCCGATCTTCTTTTCGCATTTCACACACTTTATTGTCTTCTAACTTGTTTTCTCTTGTGTCTATTGTTTTGCAGAGACCTCCATCAAGAAATCATCAAGCGGTAGATCGGAGTAAAGTGCAGTTGAAGACAACTGTAAGTGCTCCCCATTCTTCCCCCCTCCATAGATTTCATTTGTCACATTAAATTCAAATTCCAATTAACCTAGATGTTTGCATAAATCCTAGGAATAGTTTGGTTGTTTGGATTCTCACTCACATTCATTCCACCCTCGTTTATAAAAGAAAAAAAAATAAAAAGATAATCTTGTGGGGTAATTTTCAACAAACACACAACGTACACCTACATTCAAGGCACTTAACTTAATTGATTTGTTTCTACTCAACCAGATTCTGATTTGTGGATCCGACACACACAAAGCAACACATAAAAGAGTAGAAATCATTTTAAGTTAACCATCTTTGTGTGCCTAACTTAGTGGTGCATTTGTGGTCAGTTGTTTGAGTTGTTTGGGCCATACCACTCTACTTAAAATCAACTCATCAAGTAGCTCCTCCTTAGGATTTTCAATCTGGGTCTATTCTAAGCACTCCACTTTATTTCTGGTTTTAAAGGAAAGCAATCTTCACCCATGTTTGACAACCTAATTTGTCTCAAAACTTGATTGAAATCAACCTAATTTTAAACCCTAAAAGCTACTTAAGCAAGATTTGAACATTAAAATCCACACATCACAAATAATCTTGCTTGAAAACCCTGGTTGTGCACGCACTTACACAATTCTCAATCAATCATTAAGGGCACAACCCATTTTAAGGGCCCATCACATTCCATAAGCACCACAATCCCAGGCCTTAATAAAATTGAGTAGACGTTGGCCTTAAGGACTGATTCGCTCTTCAAGGCCTAGTCTGAGATTGTCTTTGATTAACCTACTTGTACTGATTAATCTGATATCTAGCTAGAGGAGTAGTGTCAAACGACTGTGGCTGGGGGGTACACTAGGAACCGGAGGCGAAAGCAGAAGGAAGAACCTTCTCCCCAGTCCCTCCTTCTAACTGGTTGGATTGAGCAGACGCAAGTAGAGTAAATCATTTACAATCTTAAAGCAGGTTTTCGGAGTCTGTAGATCCTTAGGCTACCCCACTTAAGGACAGCCTTGTTTTGTTGTGCTACAGGGTCTCTATCCCCAGTCCTTCCGACCTTCCCCTAGTTTATGTTAGGAAGACGGTCATTGAATCCCCGATTGGAATGACCACTAGAGTATTCTAGGAGGCGTAAATTGGATTTTGGTCAAATTGATCCCATGGCCGACCAACAACCTCCTCTGCCTAGAGATCCACAGGAGGAATTTCAAAGGCATCTGGAACAAATGCAGAGAATGCAGGAATGGTTCCAAAGAATGCAGGGCACTCAACCCTAGAAGGATTTTTATGATCCTTCAAATTATGGGGAATGTCCCGATGTCTAGATTCCAACCGACAACATAGAAATCAAGCCCCATGTGTTAAGCCTGATCAAACATTATCATGGGCTTGGCTCCAAAGATCCGTTTCAGCACTTGGAGGACTTGACCACTTTGGTCCAAACCACCAAGGCACGAAACGTGAACGAGGAGCAAATGATCATGAGGCTCGTCCCCCATTCTCTTAGGGATAAGGTCGCGCATTGGTACAAGGCAATAGAAAGACCAATTGCAACTTAGAATGAGTTGAAATCGGCCTCTCTGAAGAAATTCTTCCCAGTCAAACGTACCAATGCCTTGAGACGAGCAATCACTACCTTTACCCAGCGGCCGAGGGAGCAGTTTCATGTGGCCTGCGAGTGATTCCAGGACCTATTGCAGAGGTGTCCACATCACGAGGTGCCGAAATGGCAACTTGTACAAATCTTCTATCATGGGTTGACTGAGAAACTCAGAAATCATGTAGATGCTTCTTGCGGAGGCAATTTCCTCAACAAAGACACAGATAGTGCACACGATTTGTTTGAGGAAATGAGCGAGAATTCAATCAATCATGCCTCCATGGATACCTTTAACCAATCCCAGCAGCCCAGATCAAATGTCAATGAAGTCCATGACTCTCATTCATTTGATATGGAATTGATTTGCAACAAACTTGACAAGGTGGACTTGGTAGCTAAGAGAATGGAAGAGTGGATGGCTAGAAATTCTATGAACAACTCTCAATCCACTTAATCCCAAAATTCGGGATTCCATTCTTCGCGAGCTCCTTATGGACGAGAGTTCGTGAATCAACTCGATGTGGTTCAACCTGTGAGTCAGCATTTTTTGGAACCTCACAAGTTCCAAACTAGGGCCTTTGAACCCATTTTTTCTGATCCTTCCCTTTCTTTCTCTCCATCCTCACCCTATGAGGATGTCTATGCTATACAAGAGAACGTTAGATCCAACCCCTACTCTAATGCTTATAATCCGGGTTGGAGAAACCACCCTAACTTCTCTTGGAAAAACCTGGGGCAACCGACCCAATTCCGACCCGGAAACTATGCTTCGCAATGATCAATGGGCCATGGTCATGTATATACTCAGTTGCTCCCAAATCAGGTCAATCAGCTAGCTTGGAATGCCCATCAACCCGTAGGGCAAGCCGATTTGAACCGACAAATGGTAAAGATGCAAAGATCCATGCTCGAGCTCATGCAGCAAATGAAAACCTCGCTGGACAACTTGCAGACCAAGCTCATTGCTAACTCTCGTCAACTCGGATCTCTACCATCCCAACCCATACCCAACCCGCGAAATATTCTGAATCCGAGCAACTAAGACCATGGGTATGGAAATCAGAGGGACCCACATGCACAAGCTCAGGTGGTTGAGCAGGGTCCCTCCTCTTCTTCTTCTTCTGTAAATCAACAATTACTGGCTAATCAAGCCCCTCCAATCTTTCCTAATCCTCCCCAAGACCCAAACTCTTATGCATCTGCAAATTCTGTCACCTTGAGGAGTGGTAAGCAGACTCAGGATCCACAACTACACTGTTCTGATCTACTGAATCCTGAAGAACCTAAGGAGAGGGAGGATAATTCTGGAGAAGAAATCAAGGCTCAGGAACCTGATTCCAAAGATCTGACTCATGTTCCTTTTCCTAAAGCCCTAATCAAATCAAAGAAGAAGAAGTCTGTTGATAGCAATGAGGAGCTTCTGAATATATTTAAGAATGTTGATATCAATATCCTACTCCTCGATGCTATTAAGCATATACTGGTGATGAGAACCTCATCATGAGCCATAACTAGCTCATTTTGACCCAATACAAAGGATAAAAGCGCCCACATAACTCAAGGAAAGGCTTAACTCAGAGAATTCTGAGTTTAAGGAGAAAACAAGTCATAAGGGGTAAAAATGCAATTTTACCAGTATAATCTGCATACAGGGTAATTCAGGGTCCAAACATAGGTCAAAGCAACTTAATAAGAATAAAAGTGGGATGAGATGATCTAGCAAGGGCTACAGCAATTCCAAGGAACTAAATGATAATCTGTAACCCTAAAACAACCCACTTCAATTCACGAGGTTCGAGGCAAAGTAAAAATAGAATAAACCCTCTAAAATTCATAGAAAAATAATCTCTAGGGTTTAGAACCTTCAATTTGGCCTTCAGAACCCATGTTGACCTACATTGAGAACCATGCCCAATTAATAACTTAATCTGGGTTTTCGCATAAATTGACCGGTCAAACAAGGTTTAATATAGAAATAAAATTCACCATCAGATTCCTTAGGTCCTAATTCATCATGTATAAAAACTTGAGCCTAAGAAGAAACCTCCTTGACCGACTTTACACTTTGGTCCTCATATATTTACTTTTTGGCCCTCAACTTTTGAACCGTCGCATTTTGGCCCCTAACTCTCCTTCGTTCTTTGCATTCAGGTCCCCCTGCAAAACCGGCCAGCACCATGCTCCGGCGACCTTGCGCGGAGCATGGCGCCGCGCAGGGTGAGGGGGAAAGCCTGGCAAGTAAACTAGGGGTGCCCTGCGTTGTCAGCCGTCGCAGGGACACCCCCCTGGTCGCTGTAGCCCACCATACCGGCCGTGCGAACGCACGGACGGTATGGGTTTTCGTCTCCGGCCATCCTCCGGCGAGGGAGACACGTCGCCTCCCTCCCTGTTTTGATCCCTATAAATACCCCCCGTTGCTCCACAGACCGGAGCAGCTCGGATCTGACGGAGAAAACCCCCAACTTTCCTCTCTTCTCTCCGGCAGACGCTCACCAGCTCCGGCGGTTCCTCCCCCTCCTCCTCTTCGCTCTGCCGCAATACCAGCAGCATAGACTTCCTCCCCTGCTCTTCCCGCGCCACGCCGCACCCAGCTGGCACCTCTCCGGCTCTCTGCTCGCCGCCGCCCCTTTTCCTGAGCATCTTCTTCTCCGGCGACAGTCGATACGACTGTCGCCCTACTGCTCCCCCTTCGTCCCTGCAAGTAAGTTAGAACTACTTCCCTTCCTCTCCTCTTTCTTTCCCCGGTTTCAATTTGTTCAATTAAGCCCTCGACCGACCCTGACCATCATCACCCCCTTTGTCTTCGGCCACCCTCCGGCGAGATGTTTCCATCGCTCCACAGCCTCACACACCTCACCGACCCTCACCGAACCTCCGCCTCATCACACTGAGCACCCCCCACCCCTCCACTGCCACTCCACACCTCCGTAACGCTCCCCCGAACAAACCCATTCCTCCGGTTGCAGTCCAACCTAGGGCTGCCGCCAGACACCACCTTGCGGCTTGCCGCGCAGCTCCACACCTTCGCCGTGCCACGGCGAAGGTTCCCCAGTGGTTTGATCAGGCCGAGAGGCCATATTCGTGTCCGACAGGTTTTGAGGTTCGACCGCCATTAACGCACATTGAAGCAGCTTCTCCCGCGCTCCAGGCTTGAGGACTCCAGGTCTCCAGCTGCTGCGGATTACGGGGAGTCTTGCGAAGGCAGCCAGCCAGCAACCTACGCAAATCGAAGCCGCAGCTGCAGAAGCTAGGCCGCGATCTCCCAGCAGGCGCACGTGAGGAGAGGTCTCCGTTTAGTCCCACATCGGTAAGCCTCACAACCTTTTCACTGTTTAAATTGATTTTGTGCATTAGCCTTACTGCCTCAGCACACGGGGTGAGGTCCCCTTCACCCGCCCAGTTACCCGGTCTCGTCCGCGCTCACGCTCCGCGGACCTGACCCGACCCGACTTAGACTGACCTGCACTCCTCGCCCACCACGCACGCCGGTGGGCCTGGACCCGGGCGCGACCCGAACCCGATAACCCGGCAACTCTGGGAGAGCTTTCCCAAGAGTGGTTTCAGAGAGAGAGAGAGACGCGGGGGGAGAGGGTAGAGTAGGTTTTGTCCTCTGACGTAAGCTCTGAAGTGTGCAGGCACAGGTGAAGAAGAAGAACCGCGGAAGAAGAAGGAAGCTGAGGGAGACACTGTAGCAACAGGCAGTTTAAGTCGTCTGATTTGGAAATCAGACGACGTCCTGAAGGGAAAAGAAGAAAGAAGGAGGGGCGACGTCCTGACTGAAAAAGAAAAGAAGAAAGGAGATCTGAAGAAAGACAGAAGAAAAAGGAAGAGCAGGAACAGCTGGAAGAAGAAGAAGAGCATCACCACTGCAGAAGAAGAACATCACCTCTGCAGACAAAGAAGAAGAAGATCTGAGACGAGGAGAAAACAAAGAGAAAAGAAGACAACAAATTCTTTCCCTCTCTCTTTCTTTATTTTTGTAAAAGAAACATGTATATCTCTAGAATACAACTTGCTCCCTGAGTTCGACCTCGGGAACTCTTTTATTTTCCGAGTAAAAAAATTTATATTTGAAATGTTGGCAATAACTGGCTATACTACAACGCTATAACAATAAAACCCGGTTGCCTACGAAGCGTTTCAACTGGCTTACGCAAGATTTTTAAAGGATTTATGTACACAAAAGCATAAGTCAAAAGAATCTGTTCCAAGGAAAGTGGTACTCTCCGAGCAGGCTAGTTCTGTTATCCTGCACCACCTCCCTCAGAAAAAGAGAGATCCAGGTGCTCCGTTGATTTCTTGTGTCATCGGAGATTACACGTTTGATAGAGCACTTTTAGATCTGGGTGCATCCATTAACCTAATTCCGACTTCTCTTTACGAGAAATTTGGATTAGGTGAACTTCGACCAACTTCAGTAACACTACAGTTAGCGGACCGCTCAGTCACAAATCCGCGAGGCGTTATTGAAGATGTTATAGTTAAGGTCAAGGATTTCTATTTTCCTGTAGATTTCCTTGTCTTTGACATGGATGTACCTGAAAACCTGAGGAACACGCCCATCATTCTAGGGCGTCCATTCCTGACTACCGCTAAGGTCAACATTAACTGTGAAAGCGGTAGCATGGAAATCGCCTTTGGGGATCAACAAATGAAATTGGATATTTTTAAGGTGATTAATAAATTTGAGGATTGTGGATCTATTGAGGAACTTGAGGAAGATAATGTAAACATTGAAACTTGTTTGATGATTTCTTCAATTGAAAGTTCCTCCTTTGATGACGAATTGGACCCGCAACCCTCTATGGCAAACCTGCCATCTTCTGAAGAGGTTATTGATTTTGTTCACTCACAACCTCTTCCTCTTGTTGAGTCTTCAGCATCTTCCTTACCGTCAATCATCAACCCGCCCCAGCTTGAACTGAAGCCATTGCCTGAGAATTTGAAATATCAATTTTTAGGACCTCAGAAGATGCTCCCTGTGATTATCAGTGCTAAATTAACAAAGGAGAAAGAGATTAAATTAATCAAGGTCCTGAAGGAACACAAGGAGGCAATTGGTTGGACCATTCATGACGTTAGGGGGATCGAGCCATCTTACTGCAATCATAGAATATTCTTGGAAGATGGATCCTGCCCTTCTCGCCAGATGCAGAGGAGACTAAATCCAAATATGTGAGAAGTGGTCAAAAAGGAAATCATTAAGTGGCTCGATGCAGGAATTATTTATCCAATTTCTAATAGTCCCTGGATAAGTCCTGTGCAAATTGCTCCAAAGAAAGTCGAGATTGCCGTTGTGACTAACGAGAGAGGAGAATCTGTCACAACTCGTTCAGCTTCCTCTTGGAGGGTTTGTATTGATTACAGGAAACTGAACACAGCCACTGAAAAGGATCATTTTCCCCTGCCTTTCATTGATCAAATCTTGGAAAGACTAGCTAGGCAGAAGTACTTCTGTTTTCTTGATGGCTACTCAGGATACAACCAAGTTCCTATCCATCTCGAGGATCAAGAAAAAACTACTTTCACCTGTCCCTACGGAACCTTTGCTTTCCATAGGATGCCTTTCGGTTTATGCAATACACCTGCGACTTTTCAAAGGTATATGTTAGCCATATTCTCTGACATGGTGGGAGAGTTTATGGAAGTATTCATGGACGATTTCTCTATTTTCGAAGAATCGTTTGACTCTTGTTTGACTAATCTGGAAATGATTCTTAAGCGATGTATCAAAACACAATTGGTCCTTAGTTAGGAAAAGAGTCATTTCATGACCCAAGAAGGCATCGTCTTGGGTCATGTAATCTTTGAACGGGGAATCGAAGTGGATAAAGCTAAGGTTGATGCTATTGCTAAACTTCCTCCTCCCACATCTGTTAAACAAATCCGATCATTTCTTGGTCATGTGGGATTTTATAGAAGATTCATCAAGGATTTCTCGAAGGTTGCTCGTCCCTTGAGCAATGTTCTCGCTAAAGAAATGCCGTTTGTTTTTGACGAATCATGCCATAAGGCATTTCCTGAAAATGGCAGTCACCTGTGCTCTAGTGTTGCAACCACTAATTTGGACAGCCCCTTTTGAGATCATGACCGACGCTTCTGATTACGTGGCCGGGGCTGTCTTGGGTCAGAAAATAGATAGAAAGCCCTCTGTCATCTACTACGCTAGTAAAACTCTAGATGAAGCCCAGTAGAATTACACTGTTACTAAAAAGGAATTACTAGCCGTAGTGTTCGCTTTGAAAAAATTCAGGGCTTATCTCTTAGGGTCTCATGTTATCATCTATACCGACCACTCGGCCTTGAGACATCTCTTGGCCAAAAAGGATGCCAAACCCCGGCTTATTCGTTTGATTCTTCTACTTTAAGAATTTGATCTTGAAATCAAGAATAAAACCAGGGCACAAAATGTGGTGGCGGATCATTTGTCAAGACTCCTAAGTGATTCTTCTCGTCTGGACATCCCGATTGCTGACACTTTTCCAGACGAAGCTATCCTTACAGTTTCAGGTGTCCAAACCGCGTGGTTTGTTAACATTGTTAACTATTTGGCTGTTAGTCAAATCCCCCAGAATTGGACTAAGCAACAACGGGATAGACTCAAATCTAAGGCCAAATACTACTTCTGGGAGGACCCTGAACTGTACCACATCGGCTCTCATCAGATTATTCGCCAATGTGTTCTGGAGAATGAATTCAATAGTATTCTCGAGTTCTGCCATGCATCTGCATGTGGTGGACATTTCTCTAGGAAAAAGACGGCTGCAAAAATTTTGCAATCTGGCTTCTATTAGCTGTCTTTATTTAAGGATGCCCAGGATTTCTCAAGGTCATGTTCTCGATGTCAGGCACTCGGGAGCATAACTAAGAGAGATATGATGCCCCTAAACCCAATTCTTCCTGTTGAAATTTTCGATGTTTGGGGCATCAATTTCATGGGACCCTTTCTCCCTTCATTTGGACATCATTATATTCTTGTTGCTGTTGATTATGTGTCCAAATGGATTGAAGCGATTCCCACCCGAACCAATGACCACAAGGTGGTCATCGATTTTGTCAAGAAAAATATCTTCAGTAGGTTCGGGATTCTGAGGGCCATCATCAGTGACGGTGGCACTCATTTTACTAATGCCCAATTTTGGAATTTATTAGCCAAATACAGGGTTAACCACTAAATTTCCACACCTTACCATCTCCAGACGAATGGACAAGCCGAGATCTCCAATCGGGAGATCAAGAACATTCTGCAGAAAACGGTTAGGCCTGATAGCAAGAACTGGACTCAAAAGCTTGAGGACACTCTTTGGGCCTATCGTATGACGTATAAAATGCCCATCGGCATGTCTCCATTTCGATTGATGTATGGAAAGGTGTGCCATCTACCTGTAGAGATTGAACATAGGGCATTCTAGGCGATCAAACAATGCAATTTAGATCAGAATTTAGCTGGGAAGATCAGGAAACTCCAACTATCTGAGTTGGAAGAGCTTAAAAATGATGCATACGAGAATGACAAGATCTACAAGGCTCGGATCAAAGCTCTACATGATCAGTTAATTTCCCGCAAGAGCTTTGAGCCTAACTAGAGGGTCTGGTTATTCGATTCTAGACTTAAGCTCTTTCTTGGCAAACTTAGATCTAAATGGAATGACCCATTCATTATTGACCAAATTTTTCCAAATGGAGCCGTTCAGATCTTTGACCCAAAGATGGGTAACATATTTAAAGTCAACGGTCAACGTCTAAAGCCTATTATTGACCGTACTCTTTCAGAACCCGTCTCAGACTTAGTTGCTTTAGCCATATTGTGACTTCTTTAGCTGGACTTCGCCTAGCTGACAGCATTAAACTCAGCAGTTGTACATATGACACAAAGCTGACACGAGCTTCATATTCAGGTGACATCTTTCATACTCTACCCTTTCTTTCATGTCTCTTTCTCAATGTGGACATTGCATCAGCTAGGCATGGGGGGGTGGATTCATTTTTTAATCATTTTATCAGCTTTGTGAAATTCATGTAAATTATTTTTTTTCTTCTTATACATTAAAAAGAAAAAAATTAAATTAGGAAGGAATAGTTGGACATTAGGACTTTTCAATCTTAGGAATTATTACATTAGGATCTGAACACAAAGACCCTTTAGGTCTTTGGACTTAATCGACCCGTGTATCCACTAAAATGTGGATTTATTTTTCGATTCCTCGCCATCTTAATTCTATTGTAATTTTAGTAAATAAGTTTGGGTGATAAGTACACGACTTATCAATCCACCCTCTGATTTGAGGGAACTTTGAGTTTTAAGCATCTACACACCTTTTCACTGACTAGTTCGACGATTTTAACGGAAATTAGGTAGCTAATGAATCTTCTAAGGTGATATGGCTGGCAAGTTATCGTGGGCAACAGTCATAGGTAGGTTGTCTAAAGCTCAGTCACTAGACCATTCTTTTCTTGCTTCCTTTAGGTAAATCTAAGACCAGGGAAGCCACCTACTTAAAAAAAAAAAAAAAAAGAAAGTCAAAAAAAAAAGGAGAAAAGAAAAGAAACAAAAGAAATAAGCCAAACTTCGTCGCACGAGTATGGCTGACAAGTTCTTGGTGGTAACAGCTCATCGACCGGTTGTCCAGAACCCAGCTCAATAAATGCACTGAAAATTTCCAAAACACTTAGGAAGAAGCAGAGAAATAGAATAAACCGAGGAGATATACGCTGGATTCACCCTTGTGTTTACCCCATAAAAATAAAAGTAGGGAGAAAGTTACCGGTTGTAAAGATACACCTTTAGGTAGAATTCTCTTTTTAAGGTCACCTAGAGACATAGAAACTTGAAGTCCATTTTAACGGCCGATCAACGAGTCTATCACATTCACAATAAGATGCTTAGAACTTAGGGTTCTCATCAAATTTTGGGTGAGTTGAATGGCCGTAGAAAGCCACTCTTAAACCCTAAAACTCAAAAATCCAAAAAAAATTAAAAAAGAAGAAAAAGAGAAAAAGAAATTTTTCTTTGAATAAGGCAAGGGCTTGAAGCGGTCTGCATTTTGGCAGATACCCAGGCACTGTTGTGTCTTTGAAAGTTCAGATCCTAAGTAAACATTTTCTTAATGATTGAAAATAACTTATGCCTAAATAATCCAACCTAATTCTTTTATAAATAGCATATAGTTTTTGCTAGAGACTAGCAAAAGATAGGCATGGGGGTGTGATGTAAACATGTTTATATTACATAAGATATCTATTTATGCATGTTCTTAAGCATAGAATTGCATTACATACTATAAATATTGCATATCATGCATCATATTGCATTTAGATTAGTTTGAATAAAATGGAGGTTAATTGTCTCCTTTTATGTTCAAAGATAGGGCAAATTTTTATCGGGACCTCAAATCGAAGATCCAACCGTACAGATTTGATCAGGGCGACGATTAGAGTTCAACGACTCCAAGATCGCCCTAATCAGACATCTGTAGCATGAGATAGAGACCAGGGAATCCTAGAAGATCAAGGGTCAAGATGGTGTGAATCTTCACTTCAGACGACAAATCCGACCGCACGGATGGATTCGTATTGATGATCGTAGCCTAACGGCGTGAAAATTGACTCAATCCGACAATTGTGGCACCATCTACATAATCCATAAGATGGATGGCCAAGATGGCACCACGTAGCACCATCTCAACCGCCCAACCGACCGCTGGACCCGCCGCACCCTCTCTTCTTCGTCACTTCTCCGCCGTTGGATGACCATCGAACAGTTGTGGACGCACGCGCACAAAACGTAAGCGTGACACAAACGCGCTTGTAGCGCGTTGGTCGAACGCGCTTACGCGATGAAGGGGCGCTCGCTCGAACCTACAGGAGTGGCTGCTGGGCACAAGCGAGTGCGTGTAGCGACCGCTTGATCGCGATCGAGCGGCTGCGAGCGCCCGATAGTGCCCATGCGCTATCGCACGCTCATGCGTGACGTGGGATCAAACGCGGGAATTGCGGCTTGAGGAGGCGCGGTGAGGACGCATCTCAACCGTTTGATCTCATGATCAAACGGCCGAAATTTGATGAACGTGGGCGGCGCGGGAGGTGAGCGAGCGGCAGGTGTGGCACACGTCGCCCACGACTGGGGCTTTAGTGACGCTTAATTCCGTCACTAAAGACCCCTTATTTAATATTTTGAAATTGTAAAGACCAAATTGCTCTCATTCCTTGCAACTATAAAAGGAGACCCCCTCCATACGAAATGGGCATCCCTTCCTTCTCTTCTCTCCCTCTCCAAAGCTTAAGAGAAGCTTGTCCCACAACCGGGATGCTCCTCGAGAGATAAAGTCAAATTTTCGCCCTCATTTTGGAAATGGATCCCGCGACGACGACAACGTGCTACCCCGTTCTCATTCCTCCTGCCTCGACCTCCTTCCCGGTCCATCCTCCGCCTTCCAGGCGGCGTCTCGTCTGGCTCGTCCTCCAAGCGATCATCGAGGAGGATAACTTCTCTCTCCCATTCTTCTTTCCAGCTTTCTAAAATAGAATTTTCCTACTTTCTAGTGTAGTTGATTTCCCGCTTTCTAGTGTAATTCTTCTCTGGTTTTATTGTATAAACATTTTGAAGTATTGAGTGCATGTTTTCTCTCTCTCTCTCGTTTATTCTGATTGTTAATATTGCTGCATTGTAATTACGTCGCTTTGCTTTTCAACAAAAACTCTAAAAAATATAATTGTGAATATAAATCGACGTAGCCTCCCTGAGTTTGACTTGGGATTTCTATTCCAATACAAATTTTATTTGTTGAACACAAGTTCTTCGCTTTCAAACTACGGCAACAGGTTTTTCAAAACCAAATATGTTAGCATAGTAACTCGTAGCTTCAACAACGGAAGAAATGTGAGAAAAACCAAAGAGTGTTGCCTCCCCAACAACGGCACCAAAATGATCGACGAGCGATTCGCAAATTAAAATCGGGGTTTGGAGGACCCATTGTAGTAGCTCGCAAAATGCATCTATCAGATAAAATTTATAACTGAAACTCAAAAAGTGAATCCCGGGTCAAACACAGGGAGGCCAACGTTTGATTTTAAAAATCCGCACTTCGTTTTTATTTGGTTTTGGTCATTTTTATCTTTTCTAATATTTTTGGTATTTTAATAGAGTAAGAGATCAAGTCGACAATTGCTTATCTAACTAATATACTTGCGAAAATATAAGAGAGAGAGAGGGAGAGAGAGAGAGAGAAACAATCATCTATTCATAAGCAAGTGTTTGTTACAACTACAAAAGTAGAAAAATCTATACTATGGAAGCGAAAAAGATAGAAAGAGGTGAGAGAAATCCCCCTCGACGGTCGCTTGGAAGACGACTCGCTCTGACGTCGCCTAGAGAAAGGTGGTGAGGAGCAGGACGAAGGAGGACGGAGGATGGGGCAGGACGGCATCGCAGCTAGGATCTTCTTCCCAAAGGGTGATGAGAGGACAGCCATGGGATGCTCCACGAATGGGGATGAGAGGTGGGAAAAATATTTGGTTTTCTACTCTAGAGGAGCATCCCAGGCTTGGGACAAGCTCTCTCTAGAGCCTTGGAGTTGAGAAGAAGAGAAGGAAGAGATGAAGAAAAATGGGAGGGGCAAGGTTCCTTTTATAGTGGAGGAAAGAATCAAATTTGTATATAGGACATTTAGTGATGATCATAAACGTCGTTGAAAATCCGCTGCAGTCGTTAAAGATCCTGCTCACGTGCCCCTACTACTGCATTGCTGGCGTGCGCTATACGCGCCCTTGTCAAGTGCGCATGCGCAATACTCTCCGCTGCTTCCGCTGCCTCCACGTGCGCGCATGCGCCCACGCTACTGTGCACGTGCGGTGGCACGTGCGTGCGCATGGGCAGCCTTGGTTGTGCCAGGTGGCATAATCTGGGCAGTCCATTTTTCCTTTGTAGGGGATGCTACAGAGGTTGGATTGAGTCAATTTTCACGCCGTTGGGCTGCGATCATCTACCCGAATCCATCAATGCATTCGAATTTGTCGTTTGACACTCTAAATTGCATCACCTAGTCCCTCAACTGTTGATCTTCCTTGGATTACATATGGTGCTACAGGACTCCGATCGAGGCGATTTCGGAGGCATTGGACTCCGATCGTTGTCTTGATCAGATCCGTACGGTCAAATCGTCAATCCAAGGCTCTGAAATAAATATCCTTCTCTCCTGACAACAAAAAGGATGCAATTAATCTAAATTATGTACAACTACTCTAAATGCAGAATGATGAATGCTATGCAATATTTATAACATGAAATGCAAATCTAAGCCTAGGAACATGCATGAATAGGCATTTTACCTTCAATAATTATGTCTACATCAAGAAAAAAAATGTCTCTTTCTGCCATTATGGGTAATGGGTGTTGGGATGTCACCTCATCCAAAGCTTCTACCTTCTACAGGACTCTTCTGAAATCAAATAAACCTCTGAGTCCTTTTCCTTTACTTGAGGTCATTCCCCCAATTCTGTCTAAGGATGACTCTTCCTCTCTTACTCATCCTCCTGATTCTGCAAAAATTTTTAATACCCTCTCAAAGATGCCCCCCAACCTTACTCCAGGGCCTGATGGATTTAATGTTGAATTTTACTCTTACTTTTGGAATCTTATTGAGGATGAGCTGGTCCCTGCCATTTCATACTTTTTTACCCATCATCAGGCCCCTCAATCATTCAATAATACCTTCATCTCACTCATCCCAAAAAAGCTGAGGTGCATGACCTCTTTGAGTATCGGTCAATAAGTCTTTGTAATATCCTCTACAATATTGTTTCTGGTATTGTTTCCAATAGGCTCTCTTCCCTTCTTCCTAAGCTTGTTTCTCCTGAGCAAGCTAGGTTTATCAAGGGTAGATCTATCTTTGACCATGTTGCAACCGCATTTGAGCTTACTCAACGTATTGACCGTAAGGTTTTTGGCTCAAATATTATTATCCAACTTGATTTGCTGAAGGCTTATGATAGAGTGGAGTGAGATGTCTTGCACCAAATTCTTCAAAATTTTGGCTTTTCTACCTTTTCTATCTCTCTCCTTAAGTCCTTGGTTGAGCATGAAGGGTCCTCTGTCCTTGTTGACAGTAGTTCTGGGCCTTTCTTTTAGGTCTCTCGGGGTTTGCGCCAAGGGGATCCAATCTCTCCTCTACTCTTTGATATCTTTATGGAGCCCTTTATTCGTGGCATTAAAGAGTTGGAATTTCAAGACAAAATTAGACCCTTCTCTGTTAAGCGTGGGATCCTGCCTCCCCTTGGTCTTTTACACACGGATGATGTTGTCCTCTTTCTTAACGGGAATTTACATACTATTACCAATCTCTCTAATTTTCTTTGCCTATTTCAAGACTACTCTAGCCAACGTGTCAGCCACACTAAAAGTCATTGCTTTATTGGAAAACACTTTCCCTCTAAAAGGATCAATCGTATTCTTCAACTTCTTAACATCCAGTTGAGATCCCTTCCTTTTCAATATCTAGGTTGTCCTATCTTCCCTGGTAGGTCTAAACCTACCTACTTCTACCAGATCATTGATAAGATTCAGTCTAAATTGGCCAAATGGAAAGCCAACCTTCTTTCTTTTGCCTCCAGGCTTATGCTTATAAAGCATATTCTTTCTTCCATTCTGATTCATATCCTATCTATCCTCGACGTTCCCAAATCTATTACTCGAAAACTTGAATCGATTTTGGCTACCTTCTTTTGGGGTGACATGGATTTGGTTAAACACCATCACTGAATCTCTTGGAAGCAGATGGCTAAACCTACTCATTGTGGGGGACTTGGGATACATGATCTTAATCTCTTTATCTCTGCCCTTAGAATGAAGCATATTTGGACTATCCTTTTCTCCAACTCTTCTTATTCTAATCTCATGACTTAATTGTATGGCACGTCTACTCCTGCCTCTCATACTTTGCCTGCGAGAATTAGGATTTTGTGGGATACATTCCTTCTTATGAAACCGATGATTAGGCGGGAGGTTCATGAGGGAGAGATTGATTTCTAGATGGATTTACGGATTGGGGATTCTATTTTGAGGGATTTCATTCCTGACAATTGTCCTCCTAGCTCGATGACTATCAATTCCATTATCAATAATCTGGCTACTCACCCCTTATCTCGTTACCTCCCGCGTCACATTTATACTAAGATTTCTGAGGTCATTCTTGATAATTGTAAAGATATCCCCATCTAGACTCCTAATCATACTAGCAAGTTCACGGTTGCTTCAGCTTATATTAACTTTTTCAAGAATACCTCGGTCATTCCCTATCTTAAGGACTTGTGGAAACTTAAGCTTCCTCTTAGAATGGTTATCCTTTCTTGGAAAGTCCTTATGTCTAAGCTTCCCACGGATGATAACATCATTAAGCTTGGTTTTTCTTTTCGATGTTCCTGTTGCCCTAATTCCCCTCAAATTGAAACTGCATCACATCTTTTTTCCTCCAGTCATCTCATGGACCTTGTTTCCAAGTGGGCGTTCTCTAAGATGTCTATCCGCCCCATCCCTCCCGACTTATTCTTCCAACGGATGACTACCCTTGTTAAGAACCTTTGAGATCATATTTGTAAGGGTCTCATTACCTTCATTTGGCTTAACATCTGGAATATTAGAAACAATATCCGTAATGATAAAATTTCCTTCTACCAAATCAAGTATTTTTTGGAACGAAGCTGGCAAAACTTTGAGCTTGATATGTGGTTCACGAAAATGCGGCCTACTATGTTTGCTATTAACTGGATTCGTCCTTCTAATGGCTTTAAAATCAACCTGTAGCTCGTCCAAATAGGTCTTCCTTCAGGTTGGCCTAGGTGATGCGTAATCAGATAGGGGAGTTCATAAGTGGTGCTGCATGTAGGGCTCCCCTAATGCTCAAAGAGAAGGCGATTATCACTGCCTTTACTCATGCTTTGATGATTGTCGATGGGGTTTCCATGTTGCATCTAGAAACAAACTCTACGCTACTACATTTCTGGTGGAATGGGAAGTTGCCCCTTCCTTGGAATCTTAGGCAGGACATACGTTCTTTGTTGGCTAACAAGAGTCGGATTGGGTCCTTTACGTACATCTCTTCTGCAGCCAATGCACTAGCCACACGTTTTGCCAATTTTGCGACTGAAAATTGAGAGATTTTATCTGATTTCTTTGATGCTCACCTGCTATCACGTAGGGCTAAGGGTCTCATCAAGCTTGATAGGCTTCAATTTCCATATATCATATCTTCTTTTTGATGTTGGTTAGGTTGTTTCCTTTTTTGGAGGTTGTTATTGTATTAGGCCATGAGTCGTGGTCCATTTTTTACTGTACTAGGCAGGTTTAGGTTCGGTCCTCTACCTATTTTTTTTTCTCTTGACCCCAAGGAGTGGGAGATGAATAAGATTTACTCATATTCCTCTAAACAAAAAAAAAGGGTTTAGTGAAGCTAAACCCTAAACACTAAGGATTAAACCCTAAACCTTAAAGTGGAAAAATCACCTTTCAAGTGTAAAATCACTTGTCATAGGTGAAGAAACACTTGGAATTTAATTTTCCACCGAAGCAATCTTACTTTGCACTCGTGCAAAAATTATTTTGAAGGTACAAAGTGATTTTGCACCGGTGCAAAATAAGATTGCACCGATGCAAAGTAATTCCAAAGGTGATTTGAGTGGTTTGCACCTTGCTTCGTTAATTCTCAACACAGTTAATTAAGTTAATTAGACTTAATTAATTGCACAAGAATGTAACTTAGGTTAATTTGAATTAACGTTGTGAATGTAATATAGGGTCAAGTAAACCTAACATTTTAGATTTTTATTTATTTTTAACTGATTGAATCCAAGTCGTTCACTGGGAGGCATAATAGTATGCTTAATTCACCATTTAATCTCTAAATCATAATTAAGAATCAATTAACTAATCAGATAATAATTAAAATACTTTAGGCACATAAATCTTGCATAAAAATAGATCAAATAAGAGCATGCAACATTCCATTGGATAGAAACATATTTACACAAAAGATCTATCATTAAATTCATGTAAACATGTTTATTACATCTTTTCTCACAATTATAAGGCAAGAAAATGCTATACAAGAAATATAATTGCCTTTTAAATCATTTAAAAGCTCAAACAACAATATAATACCATGAAATACCAATATAAGAGCAAATCAGACGTTTGAAAATAATATTGGACATCTTAAAAAGAAGAATTGGATGTCTAACACAGAAAAAGGACATCTAAAATCTTCCATTTCCTTCTTTAATCCTTAGTCTTCTACCCTCTCTTCTTCTGCATCTCTTTTATCTTTTACTACTCTGTCATTCTCTCTCTCTCTCTCTCTCTCTCTCTCTCTCTCTCTCTCTCTCTACTTAAGCTTTCCTTTAATCTCTTAAGCCCTCACCCTTCTCTTATCTTCTTCACTTAGCTTCTCCTCTCTCTTTATCTTTTCTTCTTTACTGTGCAACTTACGTCCACGCTTAGTCACATTTAGCAAACTTAAGCCCCATTAAGCTCTTTTTAATCCAAAATTACGTTTATTTAATGGGTGGCCCGGCCTTTCGGGGATACACAGCACCCCAGATGGTAGGACCAAACCCTACTAAACTGGGCCTAATTCATTTATTAGGTGGATTTTTCATATTTTTAGTTCATGCACAGTCTCATCCCATTCAAAGGCCCAACCTGTATGGGCCCACACGCTCATGCCCACAGGTGCACACACACCCGCACAGGCACGTGCAACACACGCATCCGCACACAATGTTTTCTATTTGCACCTAGAATTGACGACCGAGAGGGTCGTAGCGCATTTCGGTATTATACCAAGTCATGCACCTCTAAACTCCTGAGGTGGGACCATCTTTACTCGTTCCAGGCTGAACTTTGGCTGATGATTCCAACTGACACGATTCACGAGTTTGATCAAGCAAAGGCTCAATCGAGAGCCCATGAGGTGCTCTATCAAGAAATAACATCAACTTGATGCTCGAGTGTTGATTTGCCCTTCGATTTGAAGGGTGAAAGCTAAGCTGCAGCACAGCCATTAATGGTTGTAGAGGAGTAATCTCAGGTCGTATGACCTGCACGAAGGTTTGACCTCCAAATGAGGTCCAAATCACCTTTAGGAGGTGATTTCGCAACGGAAGAGTGAAGAAAAGGACTCTAAACAGCTCCAGGAGTAGGGTCTGGCCTCAGATTCGATGGATAGCTAACAACCTTGCGCAACATATTGAACAACCTCTGAAGGTTGTTACGATCCATTCTGAGCAGCATTGGCAGTTGAAATTCGCCAAAAACAGGAAGAACTCGACTTTGGGCTCCAAAGAACCCAAACTAACAAAAACTGAAATCTTTCTAATTCTTTAATTAAACTCAATAAACTCAATTCAGTTATCCTCCAAATCATCCCAGGAAGTGATTCAACCAATTAAACATAAGAATTGATCATGAATTCCTCAAGCCAGACCTATAGTTGACTATAATAACCTTAGAGTTGACTTCCTGAGCTAAAGCATCTCTAATCAAATTCAAGCCCTGGATCGATTCTATGTAACCTCTGGAACTGATTCAGAGTATTAAAACCTAGTTTTAATCAAGATTTCTAGGGTTCTAAACTTCGCCGCCTGAGCTCCAAGGTGAGTTTGTTCGACAGAACAAACTAGAAATTCTCCCAATAATCAAGAAGCTAGGATGGACTCTACTGGTTATTCTCTTGCTTTCAGGCCTCTAAAACAAACCCTATCCTTAACGGAGAAGCCTCTCCAACTTCGTCGGAGTTGGAGAAGATGGAGGTATACACCGATCTCCAAATGATAAAATATCAATTTAAACATCAAAACATAATCATTGATCCTCAAATAATCAATCTGAAGCTCCATGCGGAGTTTCGAGGGCTAAGTCACAGTTTCGACTCACCAGAGCTCGCCGGAGCTCGCCAGAGCTTCGGTGAGTCTGTTCTAATATACATACATGAAAAACACAATAAAACGGGCCATTAAGGACCTGTAGAGCTTCCTAAGGTCTAGGTGGACCTCAAGAACTCCTTAATTAGCTCATAAAAAGATCAAAACATAAGATTCTTCATGGAATTCAAAGAATTGGCATTCTGAGTTCGACAAAACCCAAAATGCCCCCTCTCACTCAATTGAGTGTGGGGAAATTATCTACAGGATGAGGCGACGATGATGAACTACTTAATTAAGTGGATAACCTTCTCCTGATCCGCCATTGATAGCGAGCTTAGAAACAAGGGGTGAATTGGGTGTTTATGTTTCGTTGCTCTATAGGAGCAATTATAGGGAAAGATAAGGTCTATAGATGATCAGGAGGTGGTGGAAGACCTCTATTGGATGTGGGATTACCTCTAGGCACTTCACCATGGATAGTGAAGTGTCCAAGTGTGCGTGACATGATTTAAGAGAGTAGATGGTTAATTAGGACAAATCTAAGGTCGAGAAGGGTCCTAAGGTGATGAATTAGTGGTGACAGAACCTAAATGGAGGTGAAATAGTCTCGGGGACTTCCGCCATAGATAGCGAAGGTCACCGGTGACAGTGGATTGAACTAGGCGAACTAGGTGATAAATGTGAAGGGAAGAAGTGGAAAATGAACATGACGAGGAAAAGAAGGTGTAACAGTGCTTGAAGTGGTGAATTGAGGCCCGACGAGGCCGAACTTGGCCTCGCTGGAGCTAAGGAAGATGAACTAAAATCCTAGCTAAACTACTCTAACTAAACTAGCTATGCTAACCTAAGCTAAATCTAATGAATCTACGATTACCTGATGAAGGGAGGAAGAGAGATCTCCATCGAAAGGTCCATAATAGAGGACGAAAACAGAGGGTGGTGGATAGAGCTCCGGTGAGAAGTTGAAAGCAAAGTAAGAGGGGATGAGAAGCTCCTTAGCCCTATCACAACCTTTTGGAGAGGAAGAAGGGGTGAGAGAAACGAGTCCCTCGCGTGGAGGAGCTCCGATAAGGGGGTAAGAGGTCGCCGAAGGTTGAAGGAAGAATAGCCTATCGTCGACTACGGTGAGGGGAGAGGGAAGAGAGCCGTCGCTTGAAATCAGAGGGGTAAAAGGGTTTAAATACGTTGCGGTGGTGGTAAAGGGGGCTGTATCTAGACGGATGGAGGTCTAGATTCACTAAAGCCACCAGCGTCGTCTCCAACGTCAATAAGCTTAAATGCCTAACCTAATTAGGATTAACAGTGCATCCACACCATCAGATGCAAAGAGGAAGGTGAGCGGAAGCTCTGGAGCAGCGGTGGAGTTCAAGCGAGGGATGGGCGGTGATCGAACGGTGTGGTGACTTGCTAATAAGGATCGTCCAATGCGAGGAAGAAGAAGAGGAAGAAGACGGGTTATGCTCATAGGGACCCAAATGCAAAAGAACTTAAGGCCGTCCACACGAGATCAGGCAGTCCTGATTCAAATTGGATCTGCGCTTAAGAGCTACACTGCGGGGATTCGATCCCGCGACCTCACACGCAGAAGGATGTTATCCACCGCGCTACGTGCGTGGATAGACAAGAGAATTCCTGTATCATTTAATGCTGACCGTTGTATCTTGATTCGACGGTTGAGATTAGATGAGGAATTCTTCTCACATAAGATGTGGCTTGAGGGAGGCAACCTAATCAACTCTCAGTCGTTGGATGAAAATACAGGGTAGCGAGGGATTTGGAGGGTCTGGATGGCGCCACGTGACATCACCTAGACCATCCATCTTCTATGAGTTGTAAATAGTGCCACGGATGTCGAATTGAACCGATTTTCACCCTGTTGGGCAGCGATCGTCAATCCGAACCCATCTATGCAATCGGATTTGTCATCTGAAGTACAAATTAACACCATCTTGGCCCTTGACCTTTGATCTTCCTCAAGCTATATCTGATGCTACAGAAGTCCGATCAAGGCGATCTTAGAGTCGTTGAACCCCAATTGTCGCTCTAATCAGATCCGTACAGTTGGATCTTCAATCCGAGGCCCCGATTGAATATCACCCTGTTACTTAACCACAAAAAGAGAAAATTAACCTAAACTTTATACAATCCAACCTAAATGCAAGATGATACGTGTTATGTAATATTTATAATGTATGATGTACTATATGTCTAAGAATATATAAAAATAAATATTTTATGTGATATAAATATATTTACATCGTAATTGTACGCTAATTAAACAAACACAAAAGATTATATATATATATATATATATATATATATATATATATATATATATATATATATATATATATTTTGGGGACGGGGCCGAGGACGTGAGCTGCATATTTGTTGTGTATAACTTACCACCTTAACTGTTGGATGTAAGTGCTCCAAATCAAAGATCCTAATAAAAAGATCGCAAGAGTTCGCAACTCCAAACCCCTGCTGCACTACCGGCTTCTCCTTCATCGTCGAGGACTCCCCACCCCTTCCAACGACATTGCACCCTTGCCCCAACCTTCCCAACGAACACGGTACTTGTTGTCTTCCACCCCCTCCTCCTTCCACCGCTACCCCCCACCATGACCTAATCGCCATTTCCACCACCGAGCATGGTCTTCTCCTCCCCTATCTCCATCTCCACCGTCGGCCCCCACCACTTGCGTGCCTCATCGATTCCTCTCCCATTCTCACCCCTCGCCCTATTCGCATCCCCACTGCTGCCTCCCCCTCCCCTTCCACTGCTGCCCTCCCACTCTCACCCTTCGACCGCGAGCAGGGCGGGTTGGAGAACCTCCCCTCCCACGGTATCGCATTGCACGCGATGGTCCGCCCATCTGATAGTGTCGAGGTCCTCGTGAGGGAGGGGAAGATGTCTGAGGAGATCGCCAGCACCATTCCTCGAGGAGAACCACCGCGTCACGATCCCCTTGGGGTCGAAGGCGAAGCCGAGGGTCAGGCTCCCGTACGCAGAGAGGGCCGCATCAGCGAAGAACCCCACGAGGAGGAGGTTGTTTGAGGTCATGGAGGTAAAGAGGACCAACTTGTGTTTGGCAACCGATGTCCCCACTACCGCGGAGCTTCTCAGGCTCGTCAATGAGGTAGGGCTAGAGATTTGCATGCTGAAGACTCATGTGGATATATTGCCCAATTTCGATGCTGAATTTGGCTCCCAACTGCGTGCGATTGCAGAGAAACATAACTTCCTTATCTTTGAAGATTGTAAATTTGCAGGCATTGGAAATACAGTAGCCATGCAGTATGAAGGAGGCATTTATGACATACTAGACTGGGCAGTTATTGTTAATGCTCACATTATCTTTAGACCTGGGATTGTGGATGGTTTGAAGTCAAAGGGTCTTCCTCGTGGTAGGGGTCTACTGCTGCTTACTGAAATGAGGTTTGCAGGAAACCTTGCAAAAGGGGATTAATGGGATTTAGCTTTTGGCAATCTCTTGCAAATTTTTTTGTTATATTTTGTATTGTTTTTGTGATGTTCAAGACCAATGGGATTTAGCTTTTGGCTACTGGTGGGTGCTTTTCTTGTTCAAATTGATTTTTTTTCTCAGCAGTAACGTTCAACTCAATCATTGATTTAGGAGGTTTTTGTAGGTGTAGCAATCACTCAAAGTCCAGGAGTGGATGTGTATTTGGATGGAAAAGTTAGGCATGGAAATGAAGATGGAACCTATCCCATCTCGGATTGGAGAGATGGGACTATTTTGCTTTGAAGATGGGACTATCTTGAGAATGTTTTTTATTTTGTATGAGACATTCATGTATGCTTATCAAATTTATAAAGGACTTGCATGATGTCAATTTATTGTGAAAATATTTTTGCAAACAAAAGATATGATTTTAACGAGAAGATTGAAGGATCAAATATGGAATATATGTATGGAAGCAAGCCTTGTACTTGTTCCATATAATGGAGAATTTAACCCTGTAAGTTTGTTTTTTGAGGGAGCAGTGGCGGAAGTGGGGAGGCGGTGGAGAGTGGAGAGATCAAAATGTATAAAATCATTCTAAATTAATTTTGAACACTCCTACGTGTCACCTTATCCCCCTCCTCAAGTTGCTTGTGAATCTTAAATTTATTTTTTGAGCATATTTTTCGGAAATCAAATTTTGAATGGATGTTTTTCCATGTGTCCAACCATGGAAGGCATAAGCAGATATGCCTACGATGAGAACCAAATGAATCAAGTATATCAATTTTATACAAGTTCAACATGGATATACCAATTACTCTTGAAATGTTAATGAATCAAGTAAACGCAGAGGAAATAAATTTCTAATAGTCTGGCCTTGTCATTTGGCTTGTTCCAATGGCATGGGAAAGCATTCGCTGCTATTGTTGTATAAAATTATTTTCATTGATTCTTGATTTAAAAGTTATTCTTTCTCTACATATAGAAATTTCATGGGAAGAGTTGGAGATGGCCACAACAGAACTCAAGATAAATAGAACAAGCTCTTGTTATCAACAGATTTAAGGGCAATATGTACATACAACTCATTCTCTCAAATACAACTGAGATGTAATTACAAGATTACACAATTTACAAAGGTATAATACAAAGCAACATCAAGCACACGGCACCCATATCATTCCTCCCCTGGAAGCCAAAGGCTCCACCATAAACTCTTCCTCTGTCTATTCAGCTCATCCATATTTTCATTCAATGTCTTTACAATTTTCTTATGAAGACAGAACTGATGCAAGAGCATTCCTTTGAGCACTTCCTTCTTAAACTTTATCTCCTATAACAAAAAGAGAAACCAGCTCATGCATTTAAACACAATTATATTAGAGCAACAAAATCAAGTACTATGAAATGGATAACTGACATTATTCCCTGATTTTTTGCAACTAGGCTTCAGTAAATCCTCCTCCTTTCTTTTTTCCTGATTTGGCCATGAGGATGATGACCCATTTGGCTGCATGGGGTCGTCGCAGCAATGGTCTTGAGAACCTTTGTGACACCTCTCGAGAGATTGAAGCTGCAGTACATGATTCTAGGCGAAAAGAAAAACTTATTTGAACTCATCCATACCATTGCAACCACTCAAGGTCTGAAGGGATTTTGGAAGGGAAATTTTGTCAATATTCTTCGTATTGCTCCATTCAAAGCAGTAAATTTTCCCACACACGATACATATAGGAAGCAATTGCTATGTCCATCATCCAAAAAACAGACAAGATGAGCTGTTTCACCACAGAGGGACAATACCTACAATCAAATACGTAAGGAAACTCTCAAAAAACCTCAAGGAATTTTAACAAAATAAACCTCAATTTTGAGGCATCAGAGTGCCCAATTTGATACCCATATTTTTGTGTTGTACAGATTATCTTTCTTGCCTCAAAACATTCCTAATTTTTCCCACATTAAGACATTTATTTTAACTCTTCTCCCAACACCATCCTCTCTACCTCCTGAAGACCCTCCTTTTGGGTTAGGTTCAAGTGCAAACTAAGGAACATCAGTTTCTGTGAACTGGCCTATCTCCACGGAAGCATGGAATTCAAACATACCCCTTCCCAAATAGGTCATTCAAGAGAAATGCACACCACCCCCAACAAAAAAAAAACACACACACACACACAAATAAAAGAAAAAAGCAACCAATCAGAAAATTATCAAGTAACATACATCTGAGAAAATCTAATAAGATAATAAACCTTGTAGATAATTCCTAGATAATACCTTTTTTGCAAGTACAACACCATCAGGTGGGCAAGTGATGTGCCTGCGTGTGTCAGGAAGCATATACATACAACATCTAGAAGAACAGGTATAGTGAAACAAAAATTAATGCTAATGTTAATACTTTGAATAAATTATGTATACATTTATCAGAATGATAGGTAGCAAGCATACATGACATGATTGTTCATTATATCCTCCATCCCTTGAATAAGAGATCTGAAAATAGGAGGACCCACTATTATAAGTATGGACCAATCAGGCGCAACAAGCAAGCCGATGCGACCTCACATCAAACATCAAATAAACCGCAAGAAAAATCAACATTCTCTGATCAAGGAATAGATAAAATCTTTGTAGAGATCCTAAATGAAAATATCATATGGAATGAAGTTCAAGGAATAATCTAAATATCAAACTGCTGTGGTACCATATACAATCACACTCAATGTGTGACCGAACCATCCACATGGTAACACAATGGCTCTTGCACAAGATTCATCTACCAAACTAATATCAACTTAATACAACTCTCTCAACAATAAAAATTGAAGAGGCATGACCTTCTTCCTACATGTTAAAATTGATGTCGGCTGGGTCAGTACCTACGGTAAAGTAGTTAATGAATGACTAGCAGTAACAGTAGACAGTTAGTACCAAGTTGAGCATATACTAAGCACAAACAGTGAAGTGAGCTCCTCTGTCAGGTAGAAGATCAGGAATTAGAAATAAGACATAATTTTATTAAAATGGTGAAATGTGTATTCCTAATACTGTAACACGATTTTATCACATAAGCATAACTTCTTGCTTATTCATTTTGCAGTTTGAAAGCTGAAAGCCCCATCATTGTGGATAAATGGCTAGGTCATTAGTCGAGGAGGAGGAAGAGGAAGAGGGCAGGGCGAGGTTGGTGTTTGTTGGTGGTGGAAAGGGAGGGGCTAGCGAAGGTGGTGGTGGGTGATCACGGAGAGAGGGGATGTACAGGTACAGACAGGTCAGAGATGGTGGTGGGCAATCATCAGGTTGGATTACAAGAGGAAGAGGAAGGGGCGAGTCGAGGCAAACCTTAGGTCAACCGAGCGCCAACAGTTCAAATCTACCTGGAGGAGAACGAACGAGGGAAGGTGCGGTGAGCGGTGACGACAGGGAAGAGCGATGTCCAAAGTCAATGCAAGTAGAGGTGACGAGGGTAGGTGAGATGAGTAATATTCGAGCATTTGGAGTTGAGAGGGCAATTTCCATTTGTTGTGAATAGGATTTGTGATTTGGGGGAGTGTAGGATGCCTCTATGCTCCGAAAAGAGGTGATATCTAACAGTGAGGGAAGATTCGATTGCACAAACAATGTGCATCTCCCCTTTCCTCTTTTACATATACATATATATATATATATATATATATATAGCTTCTTGTTAGCTGTTGTCTGATCCCTTCACACTGCATGCATTGGGGTAATTAATAAATTCAACGGACATCCACGCCAGATGGTTTTGGACCTTCGAGAAGTATGTAGTCATACATCATCCCCTCAAATGCGCCCATAGCATTGTCTTGATATAGGAAGATCACGTTCTCGCCTCTTAGAAGCCAATTATTCTTCACATCTAAATTTTCTTTTTTTTAAAAGAAACAAGAAGTAAATCTTATTCAAACCTACTCCCTAGAGGCAGACGAAAAAGCAGGGGCCCAAACCTTAACCTGCTTGTTACAAAAAAAATTGACCACAACTCGTAACCCATCACAAAAAGAGAAGCAAAAAGTACAAAGGATCAAGAGGCCACACAAGGAAATTGGATCTTATCAAGCTCGATCAAACCCCGGATCCATCTACTGAGATGACAGGAGCTGCTGCAAGTCTTCCAAGGTCCGTTTACAAGGGCTGCAATGTTGCTGGCAAGGGAATTCGCAGTTGGGCAAATATAGTTGAGAGAGGAAACTTTATGTTTGGCCTTGAGGAGGAAATGATAATCCTCTCTGATGTTCCAAGTCAACGGTACTATCCCAATCCACCAAAGAAAGAGAGACGACTCACATTCGATATGAAGATCTGTAGAAAAGCTACACGTATCCATATAGTTTCCTATAGCTTGGAGATCAACATGCTCATGAGATAAGGCCTAATATGAACCATTAGCGCAGTTGTGGAAGCTACCCTCTTTATCCCTGGCAACCCAAGCCTGAAGAAAGTTGCCCTCCTTTTCACGAACAGCTATATTGATCTTAAGCCCCCTGGTGGGCCTCACCCAATTAACACAAACAAGATTAGGACGTTGGCTCCAGATCCACTTAAAGATGTTGAAGTTACTCCAATTTTGGGCAACCCTCCCAAGGACATTGATGATGGATAAATTTGCATTCCTGATTTTACGACTCCACCAAACGTTGTACCAAATAAAGTAAACGAGACCCTTGATAGCGTAATTTTTGAAGGAACCATTTGGAGAGCACATAATACTAAAATAGTTTTTGGGAGAAATAGGGTTGAAATGACTCTCCAAAAACACCCACGTGGAAATTTTATGGACCAGGAGACTATCCGAAAAAAGGTGCTTGATCGTTTCACAACTGAGATGTAAATGGTAGCACATACACTTGGAGGGGAAAGGAATACCTAGGTTGGAGATATTGTTATCTGTGGGGAGCTTAAGGAGGAGGATACGCCAGGCAATCAAAGAGATACGAGGAGGGAGCTTAAGATTCCACAGATCCTTTGCCACACTATTAAGGGGGTGGGAGGAGAAGTGCCTTTGATAAGCGAAGGAGACGGACAAATTCCCATCTCCAGTCGGTGTCCAAATGGTGACAACTCTAACAAAGTAGCTTGAATGTGGGAGCGAATATTACCAGGGACAAAGGTCATGTGGGGGTGATCGGGATGGTGATGGAGGAAGCTTTTAATCAAGATATTGGGGGAGATGAACAGAGTCCGAAATAAAGGATATGAGGGGAGCATCTACAATCTAGGTATCATTCCAAAAATCAACGTACCCCTCATTTAAATCCCAACGAATCAGAGGCCTCATAGAATCATAGGCATTTCTTAAGGCTTTTACTCTGACCGGAACAAAGGATTAAAAGGACAAAAAATTACCATAAAGGTTCCTCATGAGGAGAGCATAAAGAGAATCCGAGGATATAATATTCCAAACCTTCTTCATCCTTAAAGCCGAGAGGAAAATGTCCAGGTCAAAATGCCACCAAGGTTGTGAGGTTTGGCACTAGCCTTCCAGGCAATCCAAAGATGCTTTGTCTCGCCCGGAGAAGACCACCAAAAGAAGTCCACCATAATGGAGTGGATTTTCTTGATAATGGACATGGGGACTTCGAGGACAGAAAGGATATGTATGGGCAGGGAGGAAAGGATATGCTTGATGAGAAGAAACCTAGAGGTAGAGAAAAGAAGATTGACTTTCCAGCCTACCAACTTGGCCTGGACTCCATCAATGAGGTTGTAGAAAAATGCATTTTTGGTTCTACCAAGAAAAATGGGGCACCGAAGGTAGGTGAAGGGGAATAAGCCTTTCTGTATGCCAAGGGAGTGGGATAAGCGGATGAGCTTATCTCTAGTCACATGTTTCCCAGCATAGAAGCGCTTTTAAAAGGACTAATACGTTGGCCCATAGCTTCTTGGAAGGTCCTGAGGAAAAGAGCAAGGTTATCTCTAGACTTTGGACAGCCATGGGTAAAAAGCACGATATCATCAGCATAGATAAGAGAGGGGGACATTAACACCACATTTGACAGAATAATGTGCAATTTTTCTTTGAAAAGCAAGTTCCTTCAAACCTCTAATCAATGGTTCCACGAAGATATCAAAGAGATCAAGGAGAGAATGGGTCTCCTTATCTCAACCCCCACGAGGTTTTAAGGAAGGTAGAAGAGACCCCATCAATAAGGATAGCAGAGCCATCATGGGCAACGAAGGCCTGAATGAGGGCAATAACCTCTCTGGAGAAATCGAACTTGCCCAAAATACAAAAGAGAATGCTCCAGAACTCTATCATAGACCTTTTGAAGATCAAATTGAATGATTATATCTTGCAATTAATGCACTGGGTAAGCTCGAAGGAAGTAGCAATATGATCATGATTGGAGCGACCTTTGATAAATCCCATTTGTTCAAGGAAAATGATCTCGGGGATAATAGAAGCCAATCTCTTAGCAAGAATGGCCAAGGCAGTCTTGGAGACAACATTACAAAGGCTGATCAGACGATAATCAGCAAGGCTCTCAACGTTCTTTTTTTTAAGGGTCCAAGAGATAAAGGTATTATTAAAAGATCTGAGGCCTTTGTGGTTCATGTAAAAACGAGAGATTGCTTGAGTGATGTCCTCCTTAAGAAGGGACCAAAAAGCAATGAAAACCTCAGCATTGAATCCGTCAAGGCTGGGAGTCTAATTCTCCAGCAATTGACTAAGCGTGTCACAAATCTTGATTTGAGAGGAGGAAGAGAGGAGAGCGGCAGACTCAGATTGGGGTATGTGGGGGGGGTGGGGGGGGGGAGGACACTCTCCAGGAGGTGGGAGGGGTCGGAATAGGAGTTGCACTTGTAGGTAGCCTCATCCCAAGAGCCTAAGATTTGTTTTTTGGTGCTTGGCAAATTTATGCTTAATGGTGGAGAAGAACTTTGAGTTGGTTTCACCTTTTGAAATCCAATCAATTTTCGCTTCAAAGCGCAAAGGTCAATTTGCTTAGCTTGGGCATCATCAAGAAGGATACGCAAGTCAGTGAGCTCAGCAACAAGATTGTCTTCCCAGAGGGAAGACAACTTTGACTCGATGTCATCACAGCAGGCTTCAAAAGATTTAACCATAATGTGAATGTCCCCAAAGTAGGATTTATTCCAATGTTTAAGAGCTCTTTTCATATCTAAGAGCTTGGTCTGGAGGGAGGATATGGGGTCAAGGGCTGGGTTAACCTGGGTGGAGGCCCAAAAGCGCTCAACCAGGCCACAGAAGGAGGAATCACAAAGTCACATGTTATGAAAGCGAAAGGGAGAGGGCCAGGAGGAGAAGTGTCTGGCGAAAGACAAAAGGATGGGGCCATGATCCGAGTTTTGCCTAGAGAGGAAGGTGGCAGAGGTGATAGCAGGGAGAGCGTCTGGGTTCACTAGGATTTGGTCGAGTTTTTGGTAAATTCAAACTCTACCCTGTCTGCCATTGCACCATGAGAAGGAGGCACCAGAAAGGGGCACTTCAATCATTGCCAATCGATGTATGGAGGTTCTAAAAGGGATAGCTTGCGAATCACAGAAAGGAATCCCCTCCATCTTCTCTGAGGTTCGAAGAATGCAGTTAAAGTCCCCCACCATGATCCAGGGGGTGGGGGCATTGGGAGAGATCAAAGAGAGGTGGCCCCACAGGTTCTGCCAAAGGGAAGCATCAGTCGATGCGTAGATAGCAGAAATGTTGAGATTTTCGTCCCCGAACTAAAGGGTCATGATTAAGGCTTGAGAGAAAGCGGAAAGCAAGGCACGAGAGATGGCCTTTCCAAAGGCACCAGATTTTTGGAGATTCGAGGGAGACTTAGGAGTGGTCAAAGCCATCAGTGCAGCTAATATTGTCAATTTCAGAGGGATCCACAAAGGGCTCCATGAGGAAAATCAAGGTCACACTATGGGTGTTGATAAGTTGTTTAAGGTGGTTAATGGTAGGGGCATTAACAATGCCACGACAATTCAAAAAGAGGCACTTCATTGGGCAAAAGTTTTGAAGAGAGACTTAGCGAGATTATGGGTAATTCTACCCTTATCCTCTAGGGTTCAACCACCACGGGCTCCTAACACCCTTTTGGGTCAGTATGCCTCACATGCCTTATCTTGGATAAACAAAGGTTCAACATCGTAAAAGTCCAACTTCCCTGGAGGCTCCACATCCGACTAAGAATCAAAGTAATTTTCATCATTGCTCACTTCCAACGGTTCCTCTTGATCTTAAACCTCCGTTATGCACGGAGGATCAGGATCGGGGGAACTGCTGGAAAAGGAAGGTAAATGCCCCAAGCTAAGCTCTTTATTTGATTTCCTTTATCATCACCTTCGGAAAAACGCTTCCTGAAAAGAGAGATTTCCGTCCTTAGAATCATCAATTTTACTTTCACCTACTACAGCTTTTTCTGCTGTAGTGATTTTGTCCATTATCTGAACTTTATCCACGATGGAAAAACCGGACAGAGAAGAAATATCATCGTCAATGGGCAACAAAGCCCCGGCAGGAAACACATTCATCACAGTCGTAGCAGAAGAAGAAAAACCCGCACAAGAGCCATCACAGGAAACCAAGGAAGGCAAACAGAAATCACGATTCGACAGGGCCATATCATGCATCCCACAAAAGGTCGGAGAATTCACCTGCGAGGGAGAGGGAGACCGTGCTTGAGAAAGCGCAGTCTCCTTCCCTGTCGGGTCAGGAGTCTTCGGCGCAGGGCAAGGGCGACGACGACGCCGCACAAGACGTTTCTTCCTCCCCTCCCGAGGAAAAGAAGAAGAAGACGGAGCAGAGTCCCCCCCGGAAGAAGAAAGGGGTTGAGAGATTATACAGACCAGAGTAGGGTTAGAGGAAGGCCCAGCCCCTATCCTCAGAAGGGAAGAAGACTTCCGAAGGCCGCCCATCGGGACAGCTTTGGCCCAGATCCTCCTCCGCCCGCGAAGCCTCTCCAGCAGGGGTACCATCGCGCAGAGGGGATGTGGCGACACCTGCAAGTTTAGCTTCAACAGGACAAACATGAAGGAGATGACCAATCTTAATGCAGGACGAGCAAAACGGCGATATCTGTTCAAAAACAACGCGTTGTATAATTTTTTCCTCCCCATGAAAAATCACGACAGAATCAGGACGAGCACACAGAAGATCAACCTCGATGCAAACCCCAGGATAACCCCAATCTAGCCCCTCTAAGAGTGTGTTGGTCCACACAAATCGGGTGGCCGAGCTGGTAAGCTAAGGAAACCAAAGCATTCGGGTGCGAGAGATGGAGGTTCAAACCCCGAAAACCAACCCAAATCGGAACCCGAGAGATGGAAGCGTCCATCCGAAAAGAGGGGGACTAGCGAATGAACTGAATGCGGATCTTACCGAAAACGACAGAACCAAGCGAGTACAATTTCGAGAAGTCCAAGTACGAACCAGTGCCGGAAATCAAGAGAAAAAAAGAAGTCTCAGGAACTAAGTGAAGACGCTTCAGGAGAGAGTCCCGCAGCCTCTGGAGAGGCGGCTTAGGCCCCCAGGCACGAATCACCATAGAAAAATGAAAAGCACGACCAAGATCGGCGATCTCCGCACTCGAAAAGGAGGTGCCAAGCACCCCATCGCGCGAAACAGGGAGGCGGACCGGAAGGTCGCACTCGAAAAAGGAGGCGGGTTTCGCCGACCCAGGGCCCGCGACCACAGAGGTGAAAGACTGCCTCGGGGGGGTGGAACGAACCTCCGGAGAGGAGGAGAGGGGGTCGGAGGAAGCCATCCTCGGCCAAAAAACAAAAGAACAGAAACAAAAAAGACGGCAGGAGAAAACACTGAAGAAAAACGAGAACCAACCCGCAGGAAAAGCAAAACGCAGACCAACAGGAAAACAAAAGCAGAAAAGCAAGAAAGAAGAAACCAGCAAAAAACGTAAACTAAAAGCCCAAAGAAGGAAGACCTAGGGAGGTCCAGCACAGACAACAACCCTAAAGGGGAGGGCCGCCATAGGCGCGGGCTACGCCCCTCCCCCCGGGGGGAAGAGCGAGAGCCGCACCAAAAGTAGGGAACATATGAACATGAACATATGAGGGTGCATGAACATATGAATAGATGAACATGAACATATGCTTCATATGCACTTTCCCTCACGTCTAGATTGGATAGCCAGTGCATCCCTTCTATCCCGTCCCTCGCGATCGAATTGTTAACCGCTCCCAATGCGATCCTAAAGTGAGGAGGTTGCGCTAATGGGTCGTTGACTCGTATCTGCAAGTGTTCGTCCATGCATGTATATACATGCATTAAGTATATGCATTAATTAGTCAACTTGTTTAGATAATATGAACCTGCACTAGTATTACGTACATTTATGATACGAGCGACATGCATGTAAAGATTAAGAGGAGATTTTTTGTATCATGCTCACATGTAAATTAGGCTTCGTCACATATGCGAGTCCTAGCCTCAACTTGTAGGTTGCATTAGTAGTGACTTTGTTTAGGTGGAAGCGTATCTGCCAAGTTGTGCCCGTGTATGGTCTTGTAGCATTCTCAGTTCTCCTGCAGTTAATGGATGTGCATGTACAAATCAATTGGATCAAACCAAATTGTGGGGGGAGGGGGGCAATTGCCCCCTTAACTTTTAGATTCTCTTGATATATATATATATATATATATATATATATATATATATATATATATATATATATATATATATATATATATATATATATATATATAGCTAGCCATGATCTCTTACTTTTTTTTATTTTCCCGCAATGGATTTTAGATATGTCATCTTCTTTTTCTCCTCTGTAAAAAAAATTTTTTTTTTTAAGAAAACGGGAGTATTACTTATTCATCTCTCATTTTCTGGAGGTCAAAATAAGAGATTGCAAGATCAAATTAAAACCCGCCTAATATAAAGTAGAGAAGCGGACCACGACTCGTAACATAATATAAAAGAGCAGATAAAAACATCCAACCCACACTACAACTGCACAGGACCCAACCTAAGTCCAAAAGAGGAACAACCAAAGCAACCAGCACTAAAGGGAACACCACAAGCATAATCATAAAATCACGTAGGGCATCTGAATTTCATCCAAAGAAATAGTGCCTCGAATACAAGTAGGAAGATCCTTAACAGAAGGAATGATGGTCCATTGGTCTAGGGCCAGAAGAATTAGCTACATATAATGAAGGGAGGCCACATGACTTTTAATGTCGGCAAGGTCCCCAAACTCCGTCCTCACTCTCCACGGCAAAGGGACTTTCCCAGTCCACTAAAAGTGCAAAAGGGGGGAATCAACCTCCAACTGAATGAAAGAACCAAAGGAAGTGATAAATAAGAAGTGCTTAATTACTCTAATTAGGGCAATGTTTCTATCCATATGCTCAAATTTGGTGTGCACAGCATTAAGAAAATCCCCTTTACAGTTGCGTGTGACCCAAGAAACACAAGTACAATGCTCACCAAAGATAGCCGCAAAATTAACCTTGATCCCAACAGTGGGGCGAGTCTAGGACACCACAAAAGTCTTCGAGCGCTACCTTTTAAATCACAAGGACATATTAAAGTTATCCCAGTTACGACTGAGGATAAAATTTATCCTAGGATTAGTAAGGTCCTCATTCCTGACCCACCAGACATTATACCAAATAAAAGAGATAAGCCCCTTGAGAATCTTGGCTCTACGAGATAAAGCCTGAGACTTCATGATGTGGGGAAATTGGGATGGATGGACTGGCGCGATGAAGTTCTTAGAGAAAGTCCACTTGGAGATGTGGTGCACAAGCTCACTACAAAAGAAAAGATGAGAGAGAGATTCCTAAGCAGGGTGAGAAGGGCAACACAAACATTTAGACGAAAGATTGACACCAAGTGAAATGACCCGTTGAATTTTAGTCAGTTAAGATGTCTGGAGCTTCAATCAGACGTCTGTCCAGACGTCTAGACACAGGCTCGGACGTTTGAAGGTGGGAAAAAGTCGAAACTTATTTTCCTCCGCACGCACGTGGCGCGAGGACATTCTCTCTCTCCTATCACCTCTCACCTGAAACCCTAACACCCAACCCTATTTAAACCCCCTCTCCTTACCACCCTCACCCCTCACCACCAGCCACCACTACCTCCCTGTTCAGACACCCCCGTGTAGCCGCGGCGAGGAGGAGCGAGGCTGAGCAAGGATTGGCGAGGGAGAGCGAGAGAGAGAGGGTAAGCGAGAGAAAACGAGAAGGAGAAAGAGGAAGAACGTGAAGGGAGGACCAAGGAGGAGTTTCGGTGGAGCTCGGAGGAGCTCGTGCGGAAGCTCGGTGGAGCTTCGACGGAAGCCTAGAGGAGCTCACGTGAGCGATGGCGGGCACACGCGCGAGGAGGGACTCGGGGAGATGACCTCCCGACCCTTTGCAGCTGCTAAGGCTGCTGTGGCGTGCTGCGGGCGACACTGCGAGAGGAGCAGCGTCGCGGAGGAGGTTCTAGTACTAGAAAATTTCTAGTATCAGACGTCTGGAGGGTCGACCAAACGTCTATAGAGGCATCAGGACATCCAGAGCTGAAGTCGGACGTCTGAAAGCATTTTATCGCGCGGAGGTACGTGTTTCTTGTGCTACTTTCCGCCATGCAGGCCATAGCATAGGGTGGTTTGGCTAAAAATGGGGTCTGTGCTCTGCACGCAAGTGCAGAGCGTAGGGAAGGAGCAGGGTGCGCACTTCAAGGTGATTTTGGACGTCTGATCGCATCGCCAGACGTCCGACAGCACTTTCAGACGACCAGAGGCATAGTCCGACGTCTAGAACTTCCTTCAAACAATCGCGGAGGGATCCAGATGTCTGAGGAACCCACAGGAGACATAAGGTAAAATCTGACGTCTTTTAAGATGTCTGAGACTAGTCCCAGACGTCTGATTTTGGATAGTAACCATATTTTTTACCCGTTCAGAACCCAAACGGAATTGGATTTCCGCAAACGAAGTACCGCTGTTTTCCACTCGAGTTTCTCTACGTGTTAGTGTTGAGTACCTACTGTTTTGAGCTCGTCTAATGTAAATTAGTCGCTAGTATAGGCTACTAGCCCGTGGCGTGTTCGGGGCCCACAAAGACGACAAGATATGTGGTGCAAGCCCCCATTCCCCCCGTGATACCCGTTAAAGTAGTTTAATTCAGTTGTTAATATTTAAATAAGAATGTGCTTGTTTGGAATAATTGGATCGAACTCTAGGGAGTAGAATGAACCCTAGGGTAGAAATGTATGAGAGTGTTTTGAGCTACTCTATTTACTTGAGATGCATGTTAAAATACGAGTTTCCTGTATTTGAATGAGAAATTAAACTGTGAAGCCTCAAGTTGCATGTATTTGATTGAGAATTGAATTGTGGAAACACGAGCTGCCTGTATATGGATGAGGAATGAGTTATGAACCATGAGATCTGAATATTGATAAATGAGATGAATATGAGCATGAACCCTATGGGGAATTAGGAATAGAACTCCTGTGTATGAAAGGAATCTGGTATGTAGATAGGAGGTGAGCTGACCCTTGTGTACATGGTACTAAGGAGAGCAACTGTCCCTTTTAGTATAGAGGGGGAGCCAGCCACCCCTTAGGTTAAGACCTAGGATAGGATTGGTCACTTTACATCGACTCATGTTGGCCCTCGCGTACCTACTACCGAGGTGAGCTACTAGTATAGGGAGAGAGCTAGCCGCCCCACAGGGCACAGGGTTAGGACTAGCCAACCTACACTGACTTTTAAGCCCTCTGGGAAAACCAGGGTATTCAGACGAAGGTACATGGACTGTGGAAGGGCGAGACCCCTATTTTGAGATGGCAAGGCCCTATACTGTTACATGCTATACCTTAGGCATACCCGCTAGCGAAAACGATTGACCGTGTGTCAGTGCAGGGTAGCTACCCGTGCACTTATCACGCGTGCCGTAGTCACCGCTACGTCGCAATAATGACCTCGGGGTAGTTGATTGGGTGTACGACTACCGTGGGGGACTCTCCCAGCCAGGAGAGCACCACGTGTACCTTCTACTCCATGAAAAAGACTGTAATCAAGATCGTTCCCATGAGGAACAAGCAAGATCAAGAAATACTTGGATCCTTTGTGAAATAAATGAACCAGAAATACATAGATGAAATAAATAGAAATGAGAATAAAACCTGGTTGCTTGTTTTACTTTACTTACACATAAATAATGTAAACACCACTCTACTCAACGTTCACTGACTCTGTCTTTTCGTAACCCTATTCAGGACCAAGAGTTGAGCAACCCAAGTTTCCAGCTGCAAAGGGTGCTACGCCCAGCCGAGCCCAGCCATAGTCGTTTCTTTCCAGCTGTTTCATTTTTCTACCATTGTAGTGAGTAATAGACATCTATTTTACTGTTCTTATTACTTTCTGTTTTCTTTATGCTATTGTTGTTGTGATGACATGTATTATTTTGAGACAGTTTGCTCTACTTTCCTTTACCGTTTCACTTTTCCTTCTGCTTAGTTATAATGCATGTGTGGATGTGGTATTATTTCCTGCTTTTGGTTATTCCTCGCTAGACGACTAGGTCTTGGGATTAATCGAAGCGAGCCGGTCTCGGATCCTGTAGAGATCTGGGAACTGGGTCGTAACACCAAGCCTAGAGATGTTATCATCAGTGGGAAGTCTAAAGTGAAGAGTTCTCCAAACCAACAAAGAGATAGAGATAGGAAAATCAAGTTTCTAAATCTCTCTCATATAAGGGATCACCCGCTCTTTGGGAAAGGAGAGATAGGCAGAAGCCAGAGAGAAAGAACCAGAGGGATTAGGGGTTCATATAAGGATGTCCGGAGAGCTATCAAGAGAAGTCCGAAGGATACGCGACCTAATGCTGGGAGGAGATGATTGAAGTGGGGAATCTCATCAGGGTGGTCTAATGTAAATACATTTATATCACATAAACTATCTATTTACACGTATTCTTAGGCATAGAATTGATCACATATTATAAATATTACATAACATGCATCATTTTGCATTTAGGGTAGTCTGTATAAAATTTAGGTTAATTATCTCCTTTTATGGCCATAGACAGGGTAACTTGTTAATTAGGGCTTTGGATCGAGGATCCAATCATACAGATCTAATCAGGGCAACGACGGGAGTTCAACGACTCCAAGATCGCTCTGATCGGACATCCGTAGCACCAGATATAGTCCAAAGAAGCCTAGAGATCAAGGGTCAAGATGGTGTTAAACCACATTTCAGATGACAAATCCAACCGCATGGATGGGTTCGGATCGACGATTGCAGCCTAATGGCGTGAAAATCGATCCAATCCGACACACGTGGCACCGTCTACAACACACAGAAGATGGACGACCAAGATGGCGCCACGTGGTGCCATCTCAGCCACCCGATCGGCCCCAGGGACCCGCCGCTGCTTTTCTTCTTCACCCGCTTGACGAATCTCCTCCATTGGATGCCCATCCAACGTTTGAGAATCGGCCACGTCACCGCTCATCAGTGCTTCTCCTCATCTGAAGGTAGAATCAACGCCTGATCTCGACAGTCGGATGAAGATCCAACGGTCGAGATTGGCCATTCGCAAAACCAACACCGCACCTCAACCGCACGCGTAGCGCAGCGGTTAAGGCGCTGCGTCGGCAGGAGGCGAGCGTTCGAATCATCGAACGGCCTCTCCTTCTCGTGCACGGGTGTGTCGTCATAGCCAAACGATCAGAAATCAACGGCCCGGATAATCTGATAGGATGAACGGGGAATTCGACATGCGAAACTCATGCGTGATCGAACGCGTGATCAAGCGGTGCGAAGCTGAAGCGCAGCGCGGGCGAGGACAACTTTAAGCGGTCCGATCTTGAGATCGAATGGCTGATATCGTCCAAACGTAGGCGTGTGTTTTAGGCGTGGAACAAGAGTAGGTGCCCGTGCAACGGGTACACATCACCCACGACGGGCCTTTAGCGACGTTTAAT
This sequence comes from Thalassia testudinum, assembly GCA_037157565.1. Classification (NCBI taxonomy): domain Eukaryota; kingdom Viridiplantae; phylum Streptophyta; class Magnoliopsida; order Alismatales; family Hydrocharitaceae; genus Thalassia; species Thalassia testudinum. The sequence continues at coordinate 31,896,328 of JAZHRO010000022.1, read as the reverse complement.
TCCGTCACTAAAGGTCCCTTAATTAATATTTTGAAGTTAAAATGTCCAAATTGCCCCCAATCCTTGCAACTATAAAAGGAGACCCCTACCCTACGAAATTCTTATTCCTTCTTCTCTTCTCTCACCCCTTTCAAAGCTCTAAGAGATTGTCCAAAACCCAGGATGCTCCTCTAGAGAAGAAATCATATTTTTTCCGCCTTCGTCCCCCTTCGTGGAGCATCTCACGGTTATCCTCTCTCTACATTCAGGAAGCAGATCCCGCGATGATGACGACGTGCTGCTTCGTTGCCATTCCTCTCGCTTCGTCCTCCTTCTTCCCACTCCATTTTTCGTCTTCCAGGCGTCATCCCGTCCGACTCATCCTCCAAGCGATCGTCAAGGAGGATACTTCTCTCTCCATTCTTTTTACTACTTTCTAGAGTAGATTTACCGCTTTCTAGTATAGATTTCCCGCTTTCTAATCGTAATGAGTAGTGTAATGAACAACTTCTGATAATGAAATCCATGTTTATTCTACATCCCTTTTGTTTTTATTTGTAATATTCTCTCTCTCTTCTATTTATTATTTGTTAAATAAATAGCTAGTTTTCGATCAGCTATTCTGTTTCGTAACAAACAAAATAAACACGTATTTTTAATCAAACGTTCGCCTCCATGTGTTCAACCCGGAACTTCTTTACGGATTTTCGATATAAATTTTATCTATTGAATGGATTTCTTCGCGACTCGAACTATGACGACGGGTTTTCGAATCCAACTGTGAACGCGTGGCTTTTCCACTATCAACATGGTCCAAAATATCCTTGATGGAAATAGGGCCAAGATCAATGGGGTTGGGAAGGAGATATTTGAGATTTGTATTCCCAATCCAGACATCAATCTAGAAATCAATAGTCCCTTCATGAACCTCCCAGCGGATGTAGGGCCTCATTAAGAGAATGTTCTCCCAAAGGTTGCAAATTTAGGAGGGAAGATGGCGAGATCCCGCAAAGATATTGCCATAAAGATGTTTCATTAAGTTGGTATAAGGAGAGTAAGAGAAAAGGATGCTCCACACCCTCTTCATCCGAAGAGCTTGAACGAAGAGGCTAAGATCATGAATGCCAAGACCGCCATGAGAGATGGGCTTGGTAACATGCTTCCAGGCATTCCAATGGTGTTTATGTTCAGAATTGGAGGAGCCCCAAAGGAAGTTCACAAATTTATTCTCAAGTCTTTTGATAATAGCCCTAGGGACATCCAGAATGGAGAGGATATAAACGGGCATGGAGAAGAGCACATGCTTGATAAGGAGCAATCTTGAAGCATAGGACAGGAGGTTAGCCTTCCAACCAACCAACTTGGCATTGGTTGTATCAAAAATGGGGGAGAAATAAGAGATTTTCGCTTGACCAGGGAATATGGGGCAACCCAAGTAGATGAAAGGGAAGGAGCCTATCTGGCACCCCATGAGTTGAAGGATATGGTGAAGTCTGCCAGAGGGGAAATGCTTCCCAAAGAAACATAAACTCTTCAGATGATTAAGGTGCTAGTCAAAGTCAAACTCAAAAGATTTCACAAACTTAGAGAGAGTGGAGATTGAGCGCACGTTGCCATTGAGGAAAAGGACAACATCATTAGCATACAGGAGAGCGAGGGGAGGAGAGGCACCCCGCTTAACAGAATAGGGAACCAGGTCACCCTGGAACGCTAATTCCTTAATACCCCTAATGAAAGGCTCCATAAAGAGATCAAACAGCAAAGGGGATAGAGGATCCCCTTGTCTAAGGCCTCGAGAGACACTAAAAAAGGAAGAGGAGGCTCCGTCAATGAGGAGGGAAGAACCTTCATGCTGGACGAAACCCGAAACAAGATCAATGACCTTCTCAGAAAAGCCAAATCTCCTAAGGATATTAAACAAGACATTCCATTCAACCCTATTGATGAGAACCTCATCATGAGCCATAACTAGCACCATTTAACCCTGATTTGCAGGAAAAAGCTCCTACATAACCTTAGAAAGGCTTGGCTCAGAGAGATTCTGAGTTTGCAAAGAAAACAGAAACTGAGGGGTAAAAATGTAATCTCCCAATCCAATCTGAAAATAGGGTAACTCAGGGTCCAAACATAGGTCAAAACAACCTAATAAGAAGGAAAGTGGGATGATCTGATCCAATAAGGGCTACAGCAATTCCAAGGAATTAAATGACAGCTTGTAACCCTAAAAATAAACCCACTTCAATTCACGTGGTTCGAGGCAAAGTAAAAATCAAGTAAACCCTCTAAAATTCATAGAAAAATAATCTCTAGGGTTTAGGACTTTCAATTTGGCCTTAGGAACCCATTTTGACCTACATTGAGAACCATGCCCAATTAACAACTTAATTTGGGTTTTTACGTAAATTGACCGGTCAAACAAGGTTTAATCTAGGAATAAAATTCACCATCAGAATCCTTAGGTCCTAATTAGTCATGTATAAAAACTTGGGCCTAAGAAGAAACCTTCTTGACCAACTTTACACTTTGGTCCTCATATATTTACTTTTTGGCCCTCAACTTTTGAACCCTCACATTTTGGATCCTAACTCTCCTTCGTTCTTTACGTTTAGGTCCCTCCTGCAAAACCTGCGCAGCGCCATGCTCCGGCGACCTTGCGCGGAGCATGGCGCCGTGCAGGGTGAGGGAGGGGCCTTGGCAAGTCAATGGGGGGTACCCTGCGTCGTCAGCCACTGTAGGGACACCCCCCTGAGTACTGCGACCGCTCATACCGCCCGTGCGAACGCACGGACGGTATGGGTCTCCTTCCTCCGGCGTCCTCTGGCGAGTGAGACACGTCGTCTCCCTCCACCCTCCTCTCTGATTCCGCCCCTATAAATACCCCCGTCGCTCCGCCGTTCTTCCCAGCTCGGATCTGATGGAGACACCCCCCTAAATTCCTCCCTTCCCACTCCGACAGACGCCCCCTTGCTCCGGCGGCCTCTCCTCCTCCTCCTCGTCGCCCTGCCGCACTACCAGCGCAGGGTTACCTTCCCTCGATCTTTCCGCGTCACACCGCACCCAGCTGACGCCTCTCCGGCCCTCTCCTCGCCGCCGCCCCTTCCTCTGGGCAATTTCTTCTCCGGCGACAGTCGATACGACTGTCGCCTGCGCCAACCCCTCCTCGTCCAGCTTAGCAGGTAGAACTTCTCCTCTTCCTCCCCTCTTTCTTTTCTATACTGAAAACCCTTACTGTCGCCACCTATTTCCCACCGATCACCCTCACCTTCTCCACCTCTGGCCAAACTCCGGCGAACCACTCCCATCGCTCCAGCACCCCACACGGCTCGCCGACCTGTGCATAACCTCCGCCTCCTCACCCTGATCCTCCTCCGCCCTTCCACTGCCCACCAAACGCCCTCTGCAGACCCACCGAACACACCCACTTCTTCGCTCGCAGTTTGACCTAGGGCGACCTGTTTGCTCCACCACGTCCCCTGCAGACCCTCTGACCACCTTCGCCGTGCCACGGCGAAGGTCCCCCGCCTGTCTGATTTGGCCGAGAGGCTGTTCTTCTGTGACCAGGCGACTCGCCCGCCGTCGCCATTACTGAGCAGGCAGAGCTCCTTCACCTGCAGGTGCAGGCACACCTTCGCCCAAGTTCGACTCCCAGGTTGCGCGGGGCGTCTCCGCGAAGCGTCCCAGGCTCGCAGTTGGGGCGAAGGACTCGCGTGAAGCCACGATTGCCCGCTGCTCCCTCCGCTGCGGGCGCTCAACTGGGGTGGGACATTTAGTCCCACCTCGGAACTTTTCAGAGGCGCGCGGGAGCATAAAGGCAAAAGGTGCCTTATGCTGTTCGCCTCCTGACCACGGGGTGAGGTCCCTCTCACCCGACCCGGCCTCGTCCGTGATCATGCTCCGCGGACCTGGCCCGACCCGATTAACCCGACCTGCACTCCTCGCCCACCACCGCACGCCGGTGGGCCTGGACCCGGGCGCGACTCGTACCTGATTACCCGGTTGCTCTGGGAGAGCTGTCCTAAGAGCGAACTCAGAGAGAAAGAGACGCGCGGGGGGAGGGGGGTAGAGTAGGTTTTTGCCCTCTGACTCTGAACTCTTGAGCGTGCAGGCACAGGTGAAGAAGAAGGAAGCTAAGGGAGACACTGTAGCAACAAGCGGTTTAAGTCGTCTGATTTTCAAATCAGACGACGTCCTGAAGACAGGAGAAGGCAAAGAAGAAGAAGGAAGGCGAGGCAGAGGAAAGAGAGGAACACAGAGCAGCCAGGTGAAGAAACAAGAGGAAGAAGAAGAAGACAAAGAAGAAGAAAAGAAGAAGAAGAGAACGGGAGGAAGATCTGAAGCAAGAACAGAAGAAACAAAGAAAATAAAAAGAAGAAAAAGACAGGATCATCCAACCAAGAAATAGAGGAAGAACACGAAGAACAAAAGCCAAAGAAAGAGAAGACAAAGAGGAAGAAAGAAGAGAAGAAGAAGCCAAACTTTCATCTCTCTCTCTCTCTTTATTTTTGTAATAGAACATGTATATCTCTAGAATACGACTTGCTCCCTGAGTTCGACCTCGGGAGAACTGTATTTTCCGAGTAACAAATATTAGCAAATGATGGCAATAACTATCTGTACTACAACGACTTAAGAAAAGCTAGTTGCTGCCACCGTTCTGCCAGTTGGCGCCGTTGCCGGGGAGCAACGGCTATTCTAGAGGTAAACATTCTTTTTTTTTTAGTTCTAATAATCTCCTCTCTTTTGTGCAGCTACAGGAAATCAAGAAGACAAGCAACCGCATGACAACCACTCCGAGGACAGGTAATTTGTTATCCTCTCAACCCCTAAATTCTAAAGAGGAAGAAAAGAAAAGAACAAGCATAGGGCTAACCTGTCTTCTATACTTAGTAAACCATAAAAAGTTGCATGTTTTCAACCCATTATTCCTACACACTATTAAGGGTATTTAAGGGCTAACACATTCTTGCTTGAGCCCTAATTACCCAACAAAGAACTAACTGGACCAAATAGAGCCAACATAAGATTCAACATTAGGATTTTAGAGACACACTACTTAAATCAAGAATGGAGAAAATCCAAAAGAAGTGTGCATAAACCATTGATTGAAAATACCCATCCAAAGAAACCCTAAAATAAGATTGGCTCTTTAAACACTTGAACCCTAAAAGACAAGACCTAATAAGCAAAACTAGCAGGTAAAGTTGACCATTTGGGTCAACTAACCTTCAAATTAGGTCACTCTTTGCACTTAAAAGACTAAAGTTCAAGTGGAACCCTAAGCACCTTGCTCTTGAACTAAAATTGATAGACTTAAGAGGTCAAGATCCCCATTCTGGTCTACCTGGAACCGCAGTGACAAGAGAGGTCGGGTGGGGGAAACCCTGTAACCCGTGGGGACGCTCTACCGTGTAGGGGTCTTCGCGGGACTCACCCTCTCTGGCTGCCCAGGTAATTCTCAGGTGGTCGATCTTTCTGATCAAGGGGTCCATCTGCCCCGCACCTCTATAGTCACCCAACACATTCTTGGGTGTCTTGATTGGGTCCAGCACCTTCTAAACTCATCTCTTCCAACAGTGCATGTACGGTAGGAGGTCCTTAATACCACCCTTAAGACCTCCTTTACAAATTCACTCTCGTCAAGGCCAAGCCTCGACGCCCGTGTTTGTGCAGCAACCCCCTCACATTATTCTCTCTTCTGATTCAGAACCAAGTTCTTCTTCTTCCCCCATCATGGCTCAGCCAGTTAAGGAAGAAAACAATCTGGAGCACCAGCTCCAGCGACTCAACGACCTCTTCCAAAACTTTGTGCACCCACCGCAGCGCCCCATGATGCGGGACCACTACAATCCTGCTGCGGTGGCCGTTGAGCCTCGAGTCAGAATCCCGATTGGAGGACCTGATTCTGAATTGAAGCCCAATATGATTCATGCTATACCTAAATTCCATGGGCTTAATTCTGAAGATCCCTTCCAGCACATCAAGCAACTAAAGCATCTGGCCTAAACTTTTGGGTCAGACGCACAAAATCGGGATATTCTTCTCATGAAGATGTTCTCCTTTTCTCTTATGGACAAGGCCGCCTATTGGTACCAAACTCAGACCCAGCCGATCAACAATTGGGAAGAACTTCAGTCCGAGTTCCTAAAAAAGTTCTTCCCTGTTGGATGGACCAACGCCTTGCGCCATTAGATTACACACTTTACCCAACAAACAGGGGAACCTCTCCATGAGGCATGGGATCGTTTTCAGGATCTCATGAGAAAGTGCCCCCATCACGGAGTTCCTAAATGGGAACAAGTCCAATCTTTTTACCAGGGACTCCGTGAGGACATCCGTCTTTTCGTCAATGCAACCTGCGGAGGAAATATCATGGGTCAACATGAAGACACCGTGTGGGAGATTCTCGAAAACATGTGCGAGAACTCCATCAACAATGACTCCATGGGATTATTCGACAGGACGAATACCCGCGCAGCGACGAATCTCAGGGGAGCACACGAGATGCAAGGCCTGTCCGCATCAGTCGACTTGGAGTTAATGGCCAGTCGATTGGACAAGGTCTCGATTATCGAAAAGAAGGTGGATGAGCTGACTCAGCATCTGCAGCGAGCCACCTCTGCGCATAACCCTTTCGCACAGCCTCCTTCCACAAGGGAAACTGTGCAAAACATTCTCCATCGATCTTCTCCTAGGATGGACCCATCATCCGAATCTTTGCCCGGAGGTCCTTCCGATTCCTTCTACACCTGCCAGGAAAATTCCATTCCCTCTTTCTCTAACTCTCTGGAGGTTCCTCAGACCTGCGAGGACCTCAACGCCATCTAGAACGACCTGTTCTCCAACACCTATAATCCTGGATGGCGTAACCATCCTAACTTTCAGTGGGCGGGAAATTCCCAAACCCAAAGACCATCCTTCCAACCCCGCCCACAACCTCCTCGTCCTTACCAGCCGCCTCAGCCTCGGCCCAACCCTACTTATCCATCTGGGCCAAATCAAGATCAAATGTCCCTTATCCTTCAGACCCTGGCTGACATTCAAAGAACGAATGCGGCTATCCAGAAACAACACAAGGACGAACTTACAGAGGTCCGAAACCAATTGACCCAGTTGGCAAACTCTCGCCAGCCAGGTACTCTTCCTTCCCAACCTCTGCCTAATCCTAATAACGTGCCAACCCAGCGGCGCGTTATGAACCCAAACCCGGGCCATGCCCATATGATCTATCAGGCCCCCTCTGTTCCTTCACCTGACGGGATAGAGGCCTCCACTTCTTTTGCAGGTTACCAGCAGCAAGCTATCTTACCCAATCCCAACCAAAACCAGGCAGGACTTAATTCCGTAACGACCCGTAGTGGTAAGGAAACCTAAGACCCACCTCATCCGAACCACTCCAAGCCTGGTAGTGATCCCAAGCCTAGGACAGTAATCCAGGACGTCCCCACCCCTATCCCAGATCCACAACCTGGACCTATCCTAGAAGAACCAACCAAGATCCCGTTTCCCGAGGCCTTGACCAAGGGAAAGAAGACCACCAAGCCCGTGGCACCTGAGGAGGACCTGGTCAAGCTCTTTGAGCAGGTCCACATAAACATCCCCTTGATGGATGCAATCCGCCACGTACCAGCTTACGCACGATTTTTAAAGAATATGTGTACACCCCAGCGTAAGCCGCGAACCAAGGGTGGGAGCCCAATTATTCTGTCAAAGCAAGCCAGCTCTGTAATCCTCAGTAAACTCCCACCCAAGGCAAAAGATCCGGGTACTCCCCTGATTTCCTGCAAGATAGGTGCTACCCAATTTGATAGAGCTTTGCTAGACTTAGGTGCATCCATAAACCTGTTACCCACATCCTTACTTGACCATCTAGAAGAATCTGAGCTAAAACCAACCGAGGTGACATTACAATTAGCAGATCGATCTATAAAGTCACCAAAAGGGATTCTCAAGGATGTTATCGTAAGAGTGTGGGATTTCTATTTCCCAGTGGACTTTATAGTCTTAGATATGGACGCGCCTAAAAACCCTAGGGATACACCAATCATTCTAGGGAGACCTTTCTTGGCTACTGCTAGAGCCAACATCAGATGTGAGGAGGGCCAAATAGAGCTTAAATTTGGAGATCAAACCTTAAAAATTGATATATTTAAGGCCCAACAAGGAATTAATTGCGGTGTCATCGAACAGATTTGTGACGTTAGGATTTTGGTTGATGAATCACACCTCCAGAATGACTCGATTATGCCTCATCAACCACAAAAAGATCTTGACCCGCAAACAGAGGAGTCGAATCCAGACATACACAACCTAGTAACTCCTACCCTTGAACCTCACATCTACACTGAACCACCCGCTGCTGCTGATAACCCTATCCTCGAGTTAAAGCCTCTTCCTGCTCACTTGAAATACATCTTTTTGGGTTCCAATCAGACCCTTCCTGTGATTATCAATTCCAACCTCAATCCCAAACAGGAATCCCGTCTGATTACTGTTCTCCAGCAACATCGCAGAGCCATCGGGTGGACTCTCGATGATTTGACTGGAATAAGCCCCTCTTATTGTACTCATCATATCTATTCAGAAGAGGGCGCACGACCTTCTCGTGAAATGCAGAGACGTTTGAACCTTAATCTGCAGGAGGTCGTGAAAAAGGAGATCATTAAGTGGTTAGATGCTGGGATCATCTACCCGATCTCCGATAGTCGTTGGGTGAGCCCAATTCAGGTTGTGCCTAAGAAGGCAAGACTCACCACCATAACGGCTGAAACCGGAGAAATCATTCCTACCCGTTTAGCCAATGCGTGGAGAGTCTGTATAGATTACCGCCGACTCAATTCCTCCACGAAAAAGGATCATTTCCCACTACCCTTCATTGATCAAATTCTCGAGAAACTAACGGGAAATAGGTTCTTCTGCTTCCTTGACGGGTACTCCGGTTACAACCAGGTGGCAATCCATCCTGAGGACCAAGAAAAGACCACATTTACCTGCCCCTTCGGAACGTATGCTTTCCGACGGATGCCTTTCGGTCTTTGCAATGCACCCGCTACTTTTCAGCGATGCATGCTTGCCATATTCTCAGATATGGTAGGTGATTTCCTGGAAGTCTTCATGGATGAATTTTCAGTCTTTGGAGAATCTTTTGATGATTGCCTCCAACACTTGGTCCATATACTCAGGCGATGCATTGAGGTGAACTTGGTTCTTTCCTGGGAAAAGAGCCATTTCATGGTGCCTGAGGGAATTGTCCTGGGACACTCAATTTCGGAAAAAGGCATCCAGGTGGATCGAGCTAACGTTGATCTGATTTCTCGCCTTCCCGTACCTAGCTCGATCAGGGACATCCGTTCCTTTTTAGGGCACGTTGGTTTTTACCGCCGTTTCAATCTAGATTTCTCGAAAATCGCGCACCCCTTGACTTCTCTTCTCTCTAAGGATGTACCTTTTGAAATCTCCGAGGAATGCACGCTAGCCTTTGAAAACCTGCGTGACCGAGTCACCCAGGCACCTATCCTACAATCCCCTGACTGGTCTCAACCCTTTGAGATCACGTGCGATGCGTCTGACTTCGCTGTAGGAGCGGTCCTGGGGCAGAAAGCTGACGGGAAACCCGTGGTCATCTACTACGCTAGCAAGACACTTGACGAGGCTCAGCATAACTACACGGTTACGGAGAAAGAGCTGCTAGTCGTAGTATTTTCCCTTGAAAAATTCCGTTCGTATCTTCTGGGTTCCCATGTCATCATTTACTCGGATCACACGGCTGTAAGGCATCTCCTTGCCAAGAAGGACGCGAAGCCCCGACTAATCTGTTGGATCTTGCTGTTGCAAGAATTCGATCTTGAGATTCGCGACAAGGCGGGAAGGCAGAATGTGGTAGCCGACCATCTGTCCCGTCTTCCTTCTGAGATCATCAACCCTTCCGGACCCATCACGGAACATTTTCCTGATGAGCACCTGCTTTCTGTTGGTACTAGACTTCCATGGTTTGCTGATATAGTAAACTACTTGGCATCTCATCAGACACCGTCTGATTGGCCGAAGGCCAAGAAAGACAAATTGCGTTCTGATTCCAAGTATTACATTTGGGAAGACCCGTACCTTTTCCGCATAGGTGCTGATCAAATTATTCGGAGATGCGTCCCGGAAGAGGAAATCAGCAATATCCTATCTTTCTGCCATGACCAGGCATGCGGTGGCCATTTCTCAGGGCATAAAACCGCATCCAAAGTCCTCCACTGTGGCTTCTTCTGGCCTACACTTTTCAAAGACGCATACAGTCACTGCAAGGCATGCAGTCGTTGCCAGACTTTGGGCAACATGAACCATCGTGACATGATGCCTTTGCAGCCGATTCTCGTATGCGAAATCTTCGATGTTTGGGGGATTGATTTTATGGGCCCCTTTCCTGTTTCGGATGGTTTCGAGTACATCCTGCTTGCGGTGGACTACGTGTCCAAATGGATCGAAGCCATACCGACCCGAACCTGCAATCACAAGATTGTTCTTAAGTTCATACATCAAAACATTTTCTCAAGGTTCGGGATTCCCCGTGCTATTATCTCGGATGGGGGGGCCCATTTTACAAATGCTCAGTTTAGGTCACTGACGGCCAAATTTAGGGTGTCTCATCGAATCTCTACTCCTTACCACCCCCAAACAAATGGTCTAGCTGAGCTATCAAATCGGGAGATCAAGAAAATCCTGCAAGTCACTGTTCGACCTGACAGGAAGGACTGGTCGTCCTGACTTCCGGAAGCATTGTAGGCCTATAGGACCGCCCACAAGACCCAATTGGGCATGTCTCCCTTTAGACTGGTGTACGGAAAGGCATGTCACCTTCCCGTAGAACTGGAGCATAAAGCCTATTGGGCAGTACGGAACTGTAATCTAGATCTTTCCAAGGCTGGAACCCACAGAAAACTCCAAATCAGCGAGATCGATGAATTACGCCTAGACGCGTACGAGAACTCGCGAATCTACAAGGAGCGGGTTAAAGCCTTCCACGACAAGCACATCTCGAGAAAGATCTTTCATCCTGGTTAAAAGGTCCTACTCTTTGATGCCCGACTCAAACTTTTCCCGGGGAAACTGAGGTCCAAGTGGGTCGGACCGTATTTAGTCCGACAGGTTTTTGGAAATGGAGCCATTGAAATCAGTCCACTCAGCCATGATTCCGAACCATTCATCGTGAACGGTCAGAGACTCAAACCGTTCATTGATGTAACTTCTACTGATTCGGCTGAATCATCCCTCATCCTCCATTCCCCTTGAACTTACTGCGCCCGGCCGATGGCGTAAAACTCAGCGCTTAACGGGAGGCAGCCCGTCATTTCTTGAAAATCTAAAACCTTTTTTCTGACACCATTGTGCACTTAAAGTTCACCCTTTAAGACAGCCGACTCCACCTTAGATGCTTGCATCTGAGATTAGAAATCGTCCGCAGAATTCATCCCGACCCATTCACTCACAAAAATATCTGTCTTAAGGAATAAATTAAGTAAATAAAAACCCCTAAATCACAATGAGGACATTGCAAGTTTTAGGCATGGGGGGGTATAAGTGCAAACTTGTAAAAAAAAAAAAAAGGTTTTAAACAAAAAATTCACATATGCCAAAAACACCATAAAAATTAAAAATTTTTCAAAATAAAAAGAATAAGAGGAGAAAGGAAATTTCGAGGAGAAGGAAAAGAAACAAAATGAAAAGGAGCACAAAAAGATGAAAGAAAAGAGTAATAGTCATTAGTAAGAAGCTAAGGAATTAACCTTAGTCTAGACCATTTTTTTTAAGAAAAGAAATGAAAAGTGCTTGGTAAGATTAGTAAGAACGCAAACCTTAGGCATTCTTGATAGACTCTTAGTACCCATTAAGATCTAGACAATCCTCAAGAGGTTGAGGAAAATGAAAAGCTTAAGTACTAGGTCTGAGGCTTAGGGAGTATTTGACCTCGCTAACTAACTTCTGGTTTACGGGACTTAGTAACCTAAGCACCCTAACCTCACACAAAGCCTGGTTCAGCAAGCGTAAAAATTAAAATCACGCAGAAGCGTCGAAAAAATTTCTGAAAAGTACACCTAGAGTAGGAGCGGCCGATCAACACAAGTTGATTTGGACGAGTTCCCAGCGCAGAGAGGCAGGAAATCCCCTCAAAGATGCGTAACAAAATATCATCTCCTCGGTGCTTGTCTCTTAGGATATTCACATATCCTACTGGGGGCATGTAAGCACCCTGCTGGTTCAGATTCCATGGATGGCATTATCACGAAGTGTCAACTGCCAGGGTCTGAACGTGGCCACGGAACACCATGGATGGGATTATCTCGAAATCTCAATAGCCAGGGTTCTGGGGGTTGCCATGGGCGGTGCTATCTCGAAGCATCGATCGCCAGGAACCCTTGAGGATTGATGATGGGGGCAAGGAATCTGATACAGACCGTGTTGAAAAGCAAATCCTAAGCTAGAATTAAAAAGAAAAAGAGAGAGAAAACTCTCCAAAAACAGAAAAATTTTCTACCTCTCTCTCTTACAAAACGCACTGCGAACTGAACCAGGGCTAAAATCATTTCAAGCACGGGTGCTTTAACTACAAAGTCCAATAAACCTTAAGTTAGTTCTTGTGGGTCTTAAAAACCTTTGCTAAGGACTGAGGCTGAGGCTAAACAGATTTGGATCTTGATTGGTACTAAAGTACCTTTTAAGCCTATGGTCAGCATTCTAACCTAATCTAAGTTTAAATGAAAAAGCACTTATCTGAAGCTATTAAGAACTTCATGGTCTAGAACAAGGGTTGAAACCTTAAGTTTTTGCTAAGGGACTAGCAAAAGCTAGGCATGGGGGTATGATGAGAACCTCATCATGAGTCATAACTAGCACCATTTAACCCTGATTTGCAGGAAAAAGCTCCTACATAACCTTAGAAAGGCTTGGCTCAGAGAGATTCTGACTTTGCAAAGAAAACAGAAACTGAGGGGTAAAAATGTAATCTCCCAATCCAATCTGAAAATAGGGTAACTCAGTGTAACGACCCGGTTCCCGAGTCCCTACGAGACACGAGAACCGGACCGACTCGACTAATCCAAATACCTAGTCGTCCAACGAGGAAGTAACCAAAAGAGCAGTAAAATAAACCCCATTCAGCATGAATATAACTAACAGTAAGAAGGTACAGCAGTAAGGAAAGAAACTACTACAGTAGATACCACCACAACAGTAGAACAACATTTATCATATAACATGAACTGCAGGTAAAGAAAAGTACAGCGGAAACAAGAACTACTCACTATAACGGAAACAAAGAGGTACAAAAGACAGTAGTAACTCTACTGGACCCTACTCGGCCCAGCGTCCTCTGCAGCCGCTGACCCTGGCTGCTCAACACCTGGTCCTGAAAAAGGTAACGAGTGTAACACGTCAGCAAAACGCTGAGTAGAGTGGCAACTAAAACTAAAGACAACAGTAGAGTGTACAGTAGCTGTTATGTTCTATTACTTTCTTTATTTACATCTTTCAATTGTCTCACTATTTCATTTATTTCTCAGATCTTTTACTTGATCTCGAATGTTCCTCGTGGGAACGATCTTGATTGCAGTCTTTTCCAAAAAGTAGAAGTAGCACGTGGTGCTCTCCTGGCCGGGAGAGTCCCCCGTGGTGATCCTACCCTCAGTCAACCACCCCAAGGTCACTGACAGACGTAACGGTGACTACGGCACGCACGATAAATGCACAGGTAGCTAACCTGTACTGGCACGCGGTCAGTCGTTTCCGTTAACGGGTGCGCCCAAAGCACAGCACGGAACCAGTCCAGGGCAGAGCCCTCTCAGTAACAGGGGTCCAACCCCTCCACAGTAACCAAACCGGGGCCTTGCCCCTCCACAGTCCGCGCACCCTCGCCTGACTACCCTGGCTTGCCCCAGCGGGCCTAACAAGTCGGTGTGGGAGGCTAGCAAAACCCCGGGGCCCGTGGGGTAGCTAGTACCTCCCTACACTAGTAGCTCTCCTCGGTACTACGTACGCGAGGGCTAGCAAGTCGGTACAGAGTGGCCAGTCCTAACCCCGGGTCCCTGGGGCGGCTGGCTCCGCTCTACACTAAACAGGGGGACAGTCGCTCTCCTTGGTACTCCGTACTCAAGGGCTATTTCACTTCCCCAAAACTAATCCATTCACTTTCCAGGAGTTCTACTCCTACTTCCCCGTAGGGTTCCATCCTTTTTACTCAAACATCGAGGTTTCACTTTCCAGTTTCACATTCTTACAATCCATGTTCTCAACCACATTATCTATTCACAACAGGCAGCTGTTAATTCAAATTACAGGCAGCTTTATATTCTTTCCATTTTCCAAGACTGCAGTATTATACATTCCACTAGTTTTCCCCATCCTAAGATTCATGCCATATCCTAGGATCTATCATACAATCTAGTTTTCCAGTCTTAGGATTCATGCAACACCTAGGAGCTATCATTCCATCTATTTCTCATTCCTAGGGTTCATGCAATGTCCTAGGTTCTATTTATGGTTTCATAATTTAACAGATTTTAATAACTTAAAGCCACTCTACCAGGTACAACGGGAGTAATGGGGGCGTGATCGGGAATCCCGCGTGCCACCGCGACTCCCAAGACTGCAACTGAACGAGGTCCTATCACAAGGATCAAACACAAGGAAAGTCTCAAAATAGTGTATAGCTACTGTAGACGGGTAGAGGAATTAATTCTGAAAAGAACGCAACTCGAATCGCGGAAAACGGAGCCCAAACGGGCCCTAAACGGGTCGAAAACGACGACACTGTGTAAAATCAGACGTCTGGAACTTCTTCCAGACATCTTAAAAAGTGGATCAGAGAATTACCTGCTCAGCGTGGTTTCCCAGATGTCCAGAAGTCTGCGGGGACGTCTGGCCTAGCTCATAGATGTCCGATGGTCACCCCGGACGTCTGGAGGTCACTCCCGCCATCTGGTACAACTTCCAGACGTCTGATTCGCAAATGATGGCAAATCAGCGAGCCTGCGCACACCCAACTCCCTCCCTCAGTACAGTCAGTCGACAGGAAGGAAGAAGAAAGCGGAATACTCACCTTTCAGACGTCTCTATGATCTTCCAGACGTCTCCCTCGCCGTCTAGCTATAAACCCAGACGTCTGATTCTGGAAATTTTTCCAGAACAGGGCACCGCTCGGCCTCCGCTCACGACGCCGCCCGCGTCGCACCTCTCGCGTCTGCTGCTCAGACCGCAGCAGGTCCCTCTCCGCATCGTTCCACGCCCCCTACGCCCTCCGCCGGCCGGCCAAGCCGCTCCGGCGAGCTCGCCCTCACGGCAGAGCTCGCCCTCGCCCTCGCACACCACACCTCCTCTGCGCTCACTGCGGCCGCCGCTGCCGCCCTCGCGCTCGCTCGCTCTCGCGCACAGGAAGGAGAAGAGGAAGGGGACGGTGGAGACGACAGGAGGGGAGGCGTGGCCTTTTAAGGCCGCGCGAGGAGGAGGGAGAGAGAGCGCAGCAGGTCTGCAGCCGCAGAGAGAGAGGGAAAAAGAGAAAGAGAGAGGAATCGCGGGTCTGCGCGCACAGGCGCGCAGACGAATCTCTCGTGCGAAAAATAACTATTTTACAGACGTCTGGAAACTATCCCAGACGTCTGGTCAGACGTCTGGATGTGCTCCCAGACGTCTTGTCAGACGTCTGGGCCACCTCCCAGACGTCTTAAAATACGTCTGGGGCACGCGTTCGTTACAATATAACAAACTCAAAGGAAATTTCGTCCCCGAAACTTGCGCCAACTAGGGTGCGGGAAAAGACGTCAAAAAAAACCATAACAAACTCAAAGAGGACCGAAGCCGGTCCGAAAAGACGTACCCGCGAAAAGCTCCGGGTACCGCTCCCGCATTACCGCCTCAGGCTCCCAGGTAGCCTCCTCATACCGCTGGCTCCTCCACAAAACCTTTACCAGGGGTACTTGCTTTCGTCTCAAACTGCGGACGGCTCGGTCTAGGATCTGCACTGGCCGCTCGGGGTAGGTCAGGTCGTCGCTCACCTCGACGCTCTCGTGACTCAGTACGTGACTAGAATCGGCTACGTACTTCCTGAGGTTGGACACGTGGAACACGTCGTGCACACCAAAAAGCTGCGGGGGAAGGGCAAGTCTGTAAGCAACGGGTCCAACCCGCTCCAGGACCTCAAAGGGCCCTACGAACCTCGGCGCGAGCTTCCCTCTCACCCCAAACCGCTGTAGGCCCTTCATGGGCGAAGCACGAAGGAAGACGTGGTCCCCAACCTCAAACTGCACCTCTCTGCGTCTCCGATCCGCGTAGCTCTTCTGTCTGCTCCTGAAAGTGCGGAGTCGTTTGTGGATCTGCTCAACTACCTCCTGACTCTGCCGGATCAACCTGGGGCCAACCTCCCACTTGGTCCCCACCTCAACCCAACTCAAGGGTGCCGTACACTTCCGTCCGTACAGAGCCTCGTAGGGAGCCATGCCGATGCTCAAGTGATAACTGTTGTTGTATGCAAACTCCGCCAGGGGCAGGTGCTCCTCCCAAGAGCCCCTCCAGTCCAGTACACAGGCACGCAAAAGGTCCTCAAGTGTCTGTATCGTGCGCTCAGGCTGTCCGTCAGTCTGGGGGTGGTAAGCCGTGCTAAACCTCAACCTCGTCCCCAAGGCCTGCTGAAACTCAGCCCAAAACTGGGACGTAAAGCGGGTATCCCGGTCGGATACAACTGTGCTGGTCCCAAAGTGACTCGGATCGGCAAGAAACGCGTCGTCTTCGTCAGTCTATCCACTATTACCCAGACTGCGTCGTGTCCCCACTAGGTAACAGGTAAGCCCACCACCAAGTCCATGGTGATGCTCTCCCACTTCCACTCTGGCACTGGAAGCGGCCCTGCAGGCCTCTGATGCTCGGCTTTCACCTGCTGGCACACTAAGCACTGTTGCACGAACTCACCCACATCCCGCTTCATCCCTCTCCACCAAAACTCGCGTCTCAAGTCGTGGTACATTTTCGTGTTCCCGGGATGTATGGTGAATCTGGAACCGTGTGCCTTAGTCAGGAGCTCTCTCAACAGCTCCTCGTCTCTGGGAACGCACAACCGTTCCCTCAAACGTAGCACCTGGTCTGTGAAAGAGAAGTCCCCTGGGTCTCCTGACAGTACTCTGTCGCGCAAAGACTGCAAGTACGGATCGACCATCTGCCCTATGATGATGCGGTCTATCAGCTCTGGCCTGGTCTGCCGTGTCACCGTCACTGCCCCACAGTATCCTCGTAACTCTAGAGGTCGCCAACTGCCCACCTCCTCCAAAAGGCTCCAACTCTGTAACTGTAGGCTGGCCAAGCGTGCGGGTGCCTTACAGCTCAAAGCGTCAGCCACCACATTGGCCCTTCCTGGGTGGTAGGAGATGCTACAGTCGTAGTCCTTCAGGAGCTCCAACTAACGTCTCTGTCTCATGTTGAGCTCCTTCTGGTCAAAAAGATATCTGAGGCTCTTGTGATCTGTAAAAATCTTGAAGGTCTCACCGTACAAATAGTGCCTCCAGGTCTTCAGCGCGAAGACAACAGCTGCCAACTCTAGGTCGTGGGTAGGGTAGGTATGCTCATGGGGCTTCAGTTGCCGCGAAGTGCAAGCGACAACGTGACCCCTCTGCATGAGCACACCTCCTAACCCCTGCAAGGAAGCATCCGTGTACACAACGAACCCGCCACTACTGTCAGGGATGGTGAGCACGGGAGCCGAGGTCAACCTCTCCTTCAGCTCCAGAAAACACGCCTCACAGGCGTCTATCCAAGCGAAAGGCACGTCCTTCCGGGTCAACTGTGTCATAGGACGTGCAATCTGTGAAAATCCTCTGATGAACCGTCTGTAGTGGCCAGCTAATCCCAGGAAACTGCGGATCTCAGTGACTGAACGCGGTCTCTCCCACCTGAGCACTGCCTCGACCTTGGCTGGGTCCACCGCCAGGCCGTCTCCAGAGATCACATGACCCAAGAAGGTCACCTCCCTCAACCAGAGCTCGCACTTGCTGTATTTGGCGTACATCCTACGTCGCCTCAGAGTGTCCAGAACCATCCGCAAGTGTTGTCCGTGCTGCGTCCGATCTCTAGAATAGATGAGTACATCATCTATGAAAACCACCACGAACTGGTCCAAGTACGGTCTAAGCACCCGGTTCATCAGGTCCATGGAAAGCAGCGGGGGCATTGGTCAGCCCAAACGGCATGACCAAAAACTCGTAGTGTCCGTACCGGGTGCGGAAAGCTGTCTTGGAGACGTCGGTCTCCCTGATCCTCAACTGGTGGTATCCAGACCTCAAGTCTATCTTGGAAAACACCATGGCACCCCGCAACTGGTCAAACAAATCGTCGATCCTCGGCAGCGGATATCTGTTCTTGATGGTGACCCTATTCAGCTGTCGGTAGTCCACACAAAGGCGTAGGGTCCCATCCTTCTTCTTCACAAACAGTACCGGGGCTCCCCAGGGAGACGCACTGGGCCTCACGAAACCTTTCTCCAAAAGGTCCTGCAACTGGGACTTGAGCTCTCGCAGCTCAAGCGGTGCCATCCTGTATGGCGCGGTGGAGATGGGGCTGGTCCCTGATACTAGTGAGATCTCAAACTCGATCTCACGCTCGGGCGGTAGTCCTGGTAACTCGTCTGGAAACACGTCGGGGTACTCTCTGACCACCAGGATGCTCTGGAAGTCTGCCACAGGGCTGGGCTCTGCCACCACATAGGCTGGGAAGCCCTCACACCCCTGGCTCAAAAGTCTCGCCGCCCGAAGTGCCGAAATGCACCTGAAACCTCCATCCACTGGCTGTCCGTGAAACTCGAAAGAAGGCAACTCCGGAATGGAGAAGACAATCTTCCTCTCAAAACAGTCCACCAAGGCATGGTAAGCGGACAACCAATCCATCCCCAGAATCACACCAAAGTCCTCCATCTGGATCATAATCAGGTCAGCTGGCAGGCTATGTCCTCCAACGCTGACCTCGCAATCCGTGTACACCTCCTCAGCTACAAACAGCTGACCACTCGGACCTCTGATTACGAACGGATTTTCTAACAGTGTATAATCCTGGTCCAAACTAACTGTGAAACTGGCTGCGACAAACGAGTGCGTAGCGTCGGAATCGAAAAGCGTGTAAACGAGTCTGCCAGAAACTGCAACCATACCTGCTACCACGGATCCCGAAGCTCTGGCGTCCCTGTGTGTTAGGGCGTTGATACGCCCCTCAGCTCTAGGTGCGGACGAAGCAGCCACACTCTGCGTCGGACGGGTAGGTGCTGGCCGGTACCCTCCTCGCGACTGCTGTCCTCCTCCTCGTGCCTGGGAACCGCGGCCTCCTGCGCGCCCTCCAGTGCTCTGCACGGGAAGTATCTGCTGACCTCCTGCCCTAGATGGGCAGTCCCTCCTGACGTGGCCCGACTGGCCACACTGGTAGCAGAGGGGAACCCGACTCCCGCCCTCAGTGAGTCCCTGCTGTCGACTAGGAGGGGGTCCGGTGCTGGCAACTGGCCCCTGTCGAGGGCCCCCAAAGGCCACTGATGGCCCTGCACAACGTGACGGCTCTCCTGCGGACGCCACGTGTCTCCGTTCTCGCCGGCCCTGTGAAAAGTTTGGCTGAAAGGGCCTCTTCCGCCCGCCATCAGTCTCTCGCGCGGACGGGTTGGTCTCCTCGTAAGTCATAGCTGCCTCTACCACCCTCGAAAATGTAGGCAGCTTCAGGGGTTTGACATACCCCCGGATCGCAGGCCGGAGCCCCTCGGTGAACCTCCAAAGGCGCTCCTCCTCAGTGGCTACCGCTGTCGCTGCAAAGCGGGACAGCTCCAAGAAACGCGTGCGGTACGCGCTCACAGTCATCGTCCCTTGGCGGAGAGTGTGGAACTCCCGCCTCCTCTGGTCCTGCCACGTCTGGGGAAAGTACTGCTCGCAAAAGAGGGTGACGAACTGGTCCCACGTCGGCTCGTCCCTCTCCTGTCCCCGGACCGCCCCCCACCACCGGTGTGCCGCACTCTCCAGCTGGTACGTGGCAAAGGCCACGCGGCACTCCACCGGGGGGCGAAGGGTGTCGAAGATCTTCTCCAGCTGCTCAAGCCAGTCCTCTGCCTCGGTCGGGTCCTCATCCCCCTTGAAGGAGGGGGGCTTCAGCTTCCGGAACTGTCCGAAAAGCTCGAAGTGGTGCTGTAGGGGAGGTGCTGGTGCACCTCCAGGCGAAGGTGCCTCGTGTACAGAAGTGTCGGAGGAAGGTGGGGGCGGCAGGGGCCCATCCCCTCCCTCGTGTCCAGCGCCGTGTCCGTCGCGTGGTCCCACAGAGGACTCCCCCTCTGCAGCCCCAGGAGGAGGCGCTCGGGGCGGTGGGTGGAGCTCCTCTCGTACAATATCTCGTATTAGTCTGGCGAGGTCCTGGGCCTGGATGCCCGGGAGTGGTGGCTGGTCCACCGAGACGTCAACAACAGCACGTCCACCTCGCCGACCTCGCCCTCGGCCGCGCCCGCGGCCAGTCTCGCCAGTCCCGCAATGAGGCATCTCCTGTAAGGAGACGCGAAACCAAACGAAAACGTCAAAATAGACGGTACCTAACGAAACTTCTAAGAGCTCAAGTCAGGAGATATGTTGTGGTGGCTACTCTAGCTATAAACATGCGAATTGGTTATTTTCCAGTCAGTTGATTCACTTCTCGGGACGACCTTACTCTGATACCATCTTGTAACGACCCGATTCCCGAGTCCCTACGAGACACGAGAACCGGACCGACTCGACTAATCCCAAGACCTAGTCGTCCAACGAGGAAGTAACCAAAAGAGCAGTAAAATAAACCCCATTCAGCATGAATATAACTAACAGTAAGAAGGTATAGCAGTAAGGAAAGAAACTACTACAGTAGATACCACCACAACAGTAGAACAACATTTATCATATAACATGAACTGCAAGTAAAAAAAAGTACAGCGGAAACAAGAACTACTCACTATAACGGAAACAAAGAGGTACAAAAGACAGTAGTAACTCTACTGGACCCTACTCGGCCCAGCGTCCTCTGCAGCCGCTGACCCTGGCTGCTCAACACCTAGTCCTGAAAAAGGTAACGAGTGTAACACGTCAGCAAAACGCTGAGTAGAGTGGCAACTAAAACTAAAGACAACAGTAGAGTGTACAGTAGCTGTTATGTTCTATTACTTTCTTTATTTACATCTTTCAATTGTCTCACTATTTCATTTATTTCTCAGATCTTTTACTTGATCTCGAATGTTCCTCGTGGGAACGATCTTGATTGCAGTCTTTTCCAAAAAGTAGAAGTAGCACGTGGTGCTCTCCTGGTCGGGAGAGTCCCCCGTGGTGATCCTACCCTCAGTCAACCACCCCAAGGTCACTGACAGACGTAACGGTGACTACGGCACGCACGATAAACGCACAGGTAGCTAACCCGTACTGGCACGCGGTCAGTCGTTTCCGTTAACGGGTGCGCCCAAAGCACAGCACGGAACCAGTCCAGGGCAGAGCCCTCTCAGTAATAGGGGTCCAACCCCTCCACAGTAACCAAACCGGGGCCTTGCCCCTCCACAGTCCGCGCACCCTCGCCTGACTACCCTGGTTTGCCCCAGCGGGCCTAACAAGTCGGTGTAGGAGGCTAGCAGAACCCCGGGGCCCGTGGGGTAGCTAGTACCTCCCTACACTAGTAGCTCTCCTCGGTACTACGTACGCGAGGGCCAACAAGTCGGTACAGAGTGGCCAGTCCTAACCCCGGGTCCCTGGGGCGGCTGGCTCCGCTCTGCACTAAACAGGGGGACAGTCGCTCTCCTTGGTACTCCGTACTCAAGGGCCAGCTCACTTCCCCAAAACTAATCCATTCACTTTCCAGGAGTTCTACTCCTACTTCCCCGTAGGGTTCCATCCTTTTTACTGAAACATCCAGGTTTCACTTTCCAGATTCACATTCTTACAATCCATGTTCTCAACCACGTTATCTATTCACAACAGGCAGCTGTTAATTCAAATTACAGGCAGCTTTATATCTCTTTCCATTTTCCAAGACTGCAGTATTATACATTCCACTAGTTTTCCCCATCCTAAGATTCACGCCATATCCTAGGATCTATCATACAATCTAGTTTTCCAGTCCTAGGATTCATGCAACACCTAGGAGCTATCATTCCATCTATTTCTCATTCCTAGGGTTCATGCAATGTCCTAGGTTCTATTTATGGTTTCATAATTTAATAGATTTTAATAACTTAAAGCCACTCTACCAGGTACAACGGGAGTAATGGGGGCGTGATCGGGAATCCCGCGTGCCTCCGCGACTCCCAAGACTGCAACTGAACGAGGTCCTATCACAAAGATCAAACACAAGGAAAGTCTCAAAACAGTGTATAGCTACTGTAGACGGGTAGAGGAATTAATTCTGAAAAGAACGCAACTCGAATCGCGGAAAACGGAGCCCGAACGGGCCCTAAACGGGTCGAAAACGACGACACTGTGTAAAATCAGACGTCTGGAACTTCTTCCAGACGTCTTAAAAAGTGGATCAGAGAATTACCTGCTCAGCGTGGTTTCCCAGATGTTCAGAAGTCTGCGGGGACGTCTGGCCTAGCTCATAGATGTCCGATGGTCACCCCGGACGTCTGGAGGTCACTCCCGCCGTCTGGTACAACTTCCAGACGTCTGATTCGCAAAGGATGGCGAATCAGCGAGCCTGCGCACAGCCAACTCCCTCCCTCAGTACGGTCAGTCGACCGGAAGGAAGAAGAAAGCAGAATACTCACCTTTCAGACGTCTGTATGATCTTCAAGTCGTCTCCCTCGCCGTCTGGCTATAAACCCAGACGTCTGATTCTGGAAATTTTTCCAGAACAGGGCACCGCTCGGCCTCCGCTCGCGACGCCGCCAGCGTCGCACCTCGCGCGTCTGCTGCTCAGACCGCAGCAGGTCCCTCTCCGCGTCGTTCTGCGCCCCCTACGCCCTCCGCCGGCCGGCCAAGCCGCTCCGGCGAGCTCGCCCTCACGGCAGAGCTCGCCCTCGCACACCGCACCTCCTCCGCGCTCACTGCGGCCGCCGCTGCAGCCCTCGCGCTCGCTCGCTCTCGCGCATTGGAAGGAGAAGAGGAAGGGGACGGTGGAGACGACAGGAGGGGAGGCGTGGCCTTTTAAGGCCGCGCGAGGAGGAGGGAGAGAGAGCGCGGCAGGTCTGCAGCCGCAGAGAGAGAGGGAAAAAGAGAGAGAGAGAGGAATCGCGAGTCTGCGCGCACAGGCACGCAGACGAATCTCTCGTGCGAAAAATAACTGTTTTACAGACGTCTGGAAACTATCCCAGACGTCTGGGCCACCTCCCAGACGTCTTAAAATACGTCTGAGGCACGCGTTCGTTACACTCAGGGTCCAAACATAGGTCAAAACAACCTAATAAGAAGAAAAGTGGGATGATCTGATCCAATAAGGGCTACAGCAATTCCAAGGAATTAAATGACAGCCTGTAACCCTAAAAACAAACCTACTTCAATTCACGTGGTTCGAGGTAAAATAAAAATCAAGTAAATCCTCTAAAATTCATAGAAAAATAATCTCTAGGGTTTAGGACTTTCAATTTGGCCTTAGGAACCCATTTTGACCTATATTGAGAACCATGCCCAATTAACAACTTAATTTAGGTTTTTGCGTAAATTAACCGGTCAAACAAGGTTTAATCTAGGAATAAAATTCACCATCACAATCCTTAGGTCCTAATTAGTCATGTATAAAAACTTGGGCCTAAGAAGAAACCTTCTTGACCAACTTTACACTTTGGTCCTCATATATTTACTTTTTGGCCCTCAACTTTTGAACCCTCACATTTTGGCCCCTAACTCTCTTTCGTTCTTTGCGTTTAGGTCCCTCCTGCAAAACCTGCGCAAGGGTGAGGGAGGGGCCCTGGCAAGTCAATGGGGGGTACCCTGCGTCGTCAGCCACCGCAGGGACACCCCCCTGAGTACTGCGACCACTCATACCGCCCGTGCGAACGCACGGACGGTATGGGTCTCCTTCCTCCGGCGTCCTCCGTCGCCGCCCTCCTCTCTGATTCCGCCCCTATAAATACCCCCGTCGCTCCGCCGTTCTTCCCAGCTCGGATCTGACGGAGACACCCCCCTAAATTCCTCCCTTCCCACTCCGACAGACGCCCCCTTGCTCCGGCGGCCTCTCCTC
This sequence comes from Thalassia testudinum, assembly GCA_037157565.1. Classification (NCBI taxonomy): domain Eukaryota; kingdom Viridiplantae; phylum Streptophyta; class Magnoliopsida; order Alismatales; family Hydrocharitaceae; genus Thalassia; species Thalassia testudinum. Next base: position 31,872,184 of record JAZHRO010000022.1, on the reverse strand, counting down.
CTCCTCCTCGTCGCCCTGCCGCACTACCAGCAGCAGGGTTACCTTCCCTCGATCTTTCCGCGTCACGCCGCACCCAGCTGACGCCTCTCCGGCCCTCTCCTCGCCGCCGCCCCTTCCTCTGGGCAATTTCTTCTCCGACGACAGTTGATACGACTGTCGCCTACGCCAACCCCTCCTCGTCCAGCTTAGCCGGTAGAAATTCTCCTCTTCCTCCCCTCTTTCTTTTCTATACTGAAAACCCTTACTGTCGCCACCTATTTCCCACCGATCACCCTCACCTTCTCCACCTCCGGCCAAACTCTGGCCAACCACTCCCATCGCTCCAGCACCCCACACAGCTCGCCGACCTATGCATAACCTCCGCCTCCTCACCCTGATCCTCCTCCGCCCTTCCACTGCCCACCAAACGCTCTGCAGACCCACCGAACACACCCACTTCTTCGCTCGCAGTTTGACCTAGGGCGACCTGTTTGCTCCACCACGCCCCCTGCAGACCCTCTGACCACCTTCGCCGTGCCACGGCGAAGGTCCCCCGCCTGTCTGATTTGGCCGAGAGGCTGTTCTTCTGTGACCAGGTGACTCGCCCGCCGTCGCCATTACTGAGCAGGCAGAGCTCCTTCACCTACAGGTGTAGGCACACCTTCGCCCAGGTTCGACTCCCAGGTTGCGCGAGGCGTCTCCGCGAAGCGTCCCAGGCTCGCAGTTGGGGCGAAGGACTCGCGTGAAGCCACGATTGCCCGCTGCTCCCTCCGCTGCGGGCGCTCAACTGGGGTGGGACATTTAGTCCCACCTCGAAACTTTTCAGAGGCGCGCGGGAGCATAAAGGAAAAAAGTGCCTTATGCTGTTCGCCTCCTGACCACGGGGTGCGGTCCCTCTCACCCGACCCGGCCTCGTCCGTGATCATGCTCCGCGGCCCTGGCCCGACCCGATTAACCCGACCTGCACTCCTCGCCCACCACCGCACGCCGGTGGGCCTGGACCCGGGCGCGACTCGTACCCGATTACCCGGTTGCTCTAGGAGAGCTGTCCTAAGAGCGAACTCAGAGAGAAAGAGACGCGTGGGGGGAGGGGGGTAGAGTAGGTTTTTGCCCTCTGACTCTGAACTCTTGAGCGTGCAGGCACAGGTGAAGAAGAAGGAAGCTAAGGGAGACACTGTAGCAACAAGCGGTTTAAGTCGTCTGATTTTCAAATCAGACGACGTCCTGAAGACAGGAGAAGGCAAAGAAGAAGAAGGAAGGCGAGGCAGAGGAAAGAGAGGAACACAGAGCAGCCAGGTGAAGAAACAAGAGGAAGAAGAAGAAGACAAAGAAGAAGAAAAGAAGAAGAAGAGCACGGGAGGAAGATCTGAAGCAAGAACAGAAGAAACAAAGAAAATAAAAAGAAGAAAAAGACAGGATCATCCAACCAAGAAATAGAGGAAGAACACGAAGAACAAAAGCCAAAGAAAGAGAAGACAAAGAGGAAGAAAGAAGAGAAGAAGAAGCCAAACTTTCATCTCTCTCTCTCTCTTTATTTTTGTAATAGAACATGTATATCTCTAGAATATGACTTGCTCCCTGAGTTCGACCTCGGGAGAACTGTATTTTCCGAGTAACAAATATTAGCAAATGATGGCAATAACTATCTGTACTACAACGACTTAAGAAAAGCTAGTTGCTGCCACCGTTCTGCCACCTATCATAAGCTTTCTGGAGATCTAGCTGAATAATAACATTGGATCCAAACACCTTCTTGTCAATGAGCTGGGCAAGCTCAAAGGTAGTAGCAACGTGATCAAAAATAAAGCGACCCTTAACAAAACCAGCTTGCTCTGAAGAAATAAGTCTAGGGAGGAGGCCAGCTAGCCTAATAGCCAGGATAGAGGAGGAGATTTTGTAAATGACATTGCTCAGGCTAATGGGGTGGAAGTCCAAGAGGTCCATGGCATTCTCTTTTATGGGAATAAGGGAGATAAACGTGTTGTTGAAAGGTTTGGGACCCTTGCAATTAACCAAAAAGTAGGAGATCACAAGGGTCAACTCCTCTTTAAGCATGTCCCAAAAGAGTCAAAAAAACTCCGTGTTAAAGCCATCAGGGCTTGAAGTGCGGTTGGAAGTCATTTGAGAGAGAGTGTGAAAATTTTCCTCCAGAGAAGGAGGGGAAATGAGAGAGTCTGAATCAAGTTGGGTCACCAGGGGAGGAATAAGATCAATCATCTAAAATATACCAGAAACATGATCCAAAGTAAGAAGGTTGCTATAAAAATCAACAACAGTGTTCACAGCGACCTCTTAGGAGCCATTACCCAAAGATTAGGTAAGATGAGATCTAGCCTTTTTAGCAAATCTTCTTTTAATGGTAATAAAGAAGAATTTATTATTACCTTCCCCATTTTTAATCCAATCAACTTTAGCCTTCTGAGAGAGGAAATCATTGAGCTTTGCTTGAGCATCATCTAGCTGGGTGTGAATGTCAATGAGCTCAGCGAAAAGATTGTCATCCCATTGCGATACAAGTTTAGAGTCCACATCATCTCTACAAATCTCAAGGTCTTTAATAATGGAATGAATATTCCCGAATGTTGTTCTATTCCATTGGATAAAAGTCCTCTTAAGAATAGAGTTTAACGCACATTTTAGATAGGGGATCGAGAGACTATTGGGAATTAGCCAATCTCCAAGTGTCCGCCACCAAAGAGTGAAAAGACTGATCCCTAAGCCACATATTTTGGAAGCGGAATGGTCGAGGCTTAGAGGGAGAGGTAGGAACGGAGCAAAGAATCATGGGTGAGTGATCGAAGTTCCTTCTGCAAACATAAGAACCAAAGGAAAACAAAGGGAGAGCATCAGCATTAAGAAGGATACAATCAAGTTTCTTGTAGATACGAGCGGATCCCTTACGACCATTGCACCAAGAGAGTTGTGAGCCTGCCATCAGTAAGTCAATCAAGGCAGCAGAATCGATACAGGACCTAAATGGAGCCGCTTGAGAATCATGGAAGGGAAGCCCACCCGATTTCTCTGAGGCAGAAATAATGCAATTAAAATCACCGACAACAACCCATGGGGCGGGGGGAACCTGAGCCAAGGAGGTGATATAATCCTAAAGAGAGCGACGGTCCTCAGCATCACAAGAGGCATAAACGGCGGTAATCTTAAGAGGAGAGTCCCCCTCACAACATTCAACCGTAAGAGCCTAATTGGTGGAAGAAAGAAGAGAGATGCTAATAGGATCCTTCGACAAGCACTAGATCTTGGAGGAGTTAGGGTTCGCAAGACCAGAGGAAAAGGAGATGGAGTCCTTAATGCAATCAATCAAGGAAGGATCTGCAAAAGGCTTGAAAAGGAAAACCAAATTGAGGTGGTGCCAGATGACAAGGTCTTTCAAACGAGAGATGGAAAGGGCATTTAGGATACCCCGACAATTCCAAAATAGGCACTTCATATAGAAAAGGTTTTGGAAACGGATCTAGCACGACTACAGGTAATCCTTCCAGGTCCCTCATTGGATTGACCACCACGGACTCCTCTAGCCCCTGAGGGAGAGTGTGCCACATATGCCAAATCCTTGAGGTGAACAGGTTCCGAAACCAAGAGATCCAAAACACCCTGAGATTCGAGATCAGAGACAGAATCTAAACTAGTTGCATCATTGCTCAAAAGGGAAGTATGCCCCTCGCCTGAGATTACCTCAATAAGAGGGGGATCCGGATCAAGAGGATGGGGGATAACAGGAAGATAGATGCCCCAAGCAAAGCTACAATGATTATCTCCAAACACCTCAGAAACAAGATTCGTTTCAGAGTAACACGACATAGAAATATCAAGATTAAAATCAAAATTAGCCAGTCCCGAAGTCAAAGGGCAGGACAATCCAATCCACAATCAAACTAGGAGGTAGTAGAAATAGAAAGTAAGACATCGACATCACAACATCTATCAGGATGTATAAAAACCAAGGTATCAGAATTTTTTGAAGGCGGACAAAGCTTAGGAAAATCAGGAGCAACCAAAATCGAAACGAGCGATTTAAATGAAGGCAAATCAGAGAAAACACCAACATCAGGCAAAGAGGAGGAGGATTTCACCTGAGGGGGAGAGGCGGATCGTCTTACAACAATCTCCTTCCCCGTGCAAGCAGAACGTTGAGGGTTCCTCTATGACTGCTGCTTCAGCCGGATGTTCCGCCTCCTTCTCCCTCTCCACGACAGTTGAGTCTTAGAGACAGGGAGGGAGGAAGGGTCTCCCCCAGAATAAGAAGAAAGGGGAAGAAGACAAGCCGAGGTAGAAGCATTAGGCGAGCCCTCCGAGATGGAAGGAGAATCAGTCTTGCGGGGAACCTCCTCTCTTGGCGAGCAAGGGCCAGAAGCAGAGGGGAGAGTAGGACTAGCACATCTGGAACAGCTACCGGAGAATGCTAGAGCAGTGGATCGCCAAGGACCGGCACAACAGGAGCAACTACAAGAGGCAAGGGCTGAGCACTCTTTGCGCCTGCAGGGGGAGGGTCAGGCAAGAAGGTAATAAATGCCCCAACTTGCAACACTTGGAACAAAAAAGGGGAACATTTTCATAAACAACACATTGGAGGATCGTATGATCACCATTAAAGATTACCGCAGAATCTCTGCGGATCACCATCAAATCAAGCTCGACGCAAACACGAGGAAAGCCCGATCGATGACCCTGGATCGTGTGATAATCAACACAAATAGGGGTCCCCAACTGATACGTAATAGAAATCAAGGCATTCGGATGGAGAAAGTGAAGATTGAGACCAGGGAACCCACCCAAATCAGAGCAGAAGAGGTGGGTCGATCCGTACGAAAATCAGGTTCCAACGAATCCTTTGAGAAATCTTATTAAAATAAATGCTAGACATTAATTGACGGGTCTTTGAAAAGGAATTGAAATGAGGAACCTTCACCACGTTTTAAGTTGATTTTTAATAAAAAGAGATAGATTGGCAAAGCAAGCATAAACAAAGACCATGAAGGATTTTTCCAACTTCAAGTGTTGAAAATGCTAGCTATGCCGTGCATGGGAGGAGAGAGTTCTTTGAATGCACTATGAATTTCAAATTTAAGTGGGAATGTAGGGAGTGCATGCATGTCATGTGAAAGAGGCTTACTGCCTTTAATATAAGTTACAATAAGGCAATCATGCCATTACCTAGACTTTACTACGCCACATCCTCACCCTACACTTTAACATTATGTATGCCACTCACATTCCAAGATAGGTTTGAACCATCGATCATACCCACCTATCTTTTTTCCTTCGCTCATATAATAATTCCACCAAATAAGCTCAATTGGCATTTATCCTTGTGCACGGCCGGTCAACCAAGATTGTGGCATGACTCAATAACCATAAACTCGAAAATGTCATAAAAATGTTTGCCTGTATATAATGTGACCAACAAGTTTTCGAGTCATTTATAAAGCTTAGAAGTTTATGGGAACACCGCATATATCTTTGTGCATGGGTACTATGCAAGAAATCTTGATGAACATGAAATCTTGTACTTTTGATGAAATCTTACTCAAACAATCTCAAAACATGTCATGTATGATGTCCTTCAATCCTTCTTGTTGCAAACTCTGAACATTAGTTATTAAATGAAAATCAAAGATGGCAACTTGTGATATGTAGAAATATATATTTCACGATATATATATTGTAGTTAAATGAAATGTACATTCTGATTTCTATAACACCTCCTATGTATGCTCAAATATGCCCTAAAACTCTTTTCTCTTCATAAATCTCCATCTCTAGTGCATATCCAGAAGAGAAGAGAAAAGAGTAGGCAAAGTGAGCACACATGTCCAATCATATGTGTACGAAAAGAGGGGGAGGACATCTAGAGATAGCATGGGTGTTGAGTGTGCATGGGTGAAAGCCTGTGACATGATTTATCTAAAGCACAAACTGTAGTTTCTTCCCTACCAGGAGGGGTGACGTAATAAATTGCGGAATAGAATATAAACAATCTCACAAAAAATTCAATCACATGAGTACACAATAATTTTTAGGTGGAAACCCAAACCGGGTGAAAACCACCCCCTAACCCTCTCGAGTTAGGATTTTCCAATCAACCAAGTTGATCAAATCCACTAAACAAATCACTTTAAACGAGGGTGATTCAACCTCAATTACAACCACGCTACAAGTGCGAGGGTAGCGTTCCTCAACCCCTTCTCTTCACGAGAAGGATTTTGTCCCACGAAGGAGACAGGAATTCGCAAAGCGAATACCCAACCAAATAACAAAGATAAAATAACAAATAATCCTATAGAGCCAACAAAGTAATTTTAAACCTAAGCTTCTATAAGAATTAAGAAACTCCCCTTTGCAAGAAGTGCGTCGAGTCGATGACGCGGGTGCGTGAGCCACGCGATGGCGCAATGTTGCTCTCGTGAATTATGGCAGGAGAGCGGGTGCGCAAAACAGTTTAATGCTCTCTAGATGTAGAACTAGAACTTAGAGAGCAAGAGAGACACAAAATGGTTTGAAAGTGTATTACAAGGTGTGTGTTTTGTGTATCTAGGTGTATCTTGATGTGCAAGAGTTTCTTCTCTATTTATAGAGGCCTTAGGAAGGCTTAGGAAAGGTTCCATAGCCGTTGGGAGTAAAGCCCAAGAGAATCAGGCCGAAATCAGGAACAATGATTGCACTGACGGGCTTATCAGACGTCTGATCCTGGCATCAGACGTCTGGAAGATCACTTTAAGACGTCTGAAAATAAGGTCAGACGTCTGATTTTGGGCGGGTCTCTTCCTGACTTGGATCAGATCTAAACAGGATTCTAGTGCAAGTCCATCAGACGACATATAGGACGTCTGGCACTATGTATGGACGTCTAGAAACCTACTTTTTCGTGGAAATGGATTTCCAAGAGAGTGCAATGGCTAGAAAATCTCTGAGAAGAGATTTTGGGTCAGCTGAGGCAAAACGGTCATTTATCAGACGTCTGGAAAGGCCTAAGGACGTCTGATAAGGCTCTAACGGTTATATCCTTGAATGTTCGCTAAGCCAGCCAACGGTCCACTAATTGGACGTCTGGCAAAGTCATCAGATGTCTTCTAAGACGTCTGGTCTAAGGTCTGGACGTCTGATTTCATCAGACAGAACTGGGAAGTCCAACCTAATTGTTATCAGACATCTGAATCAACAGTCAGACGTCTTAAAACACATTATCAGACGTCTGATTTTGGAATTGGACGTCTGGAAATGCTGTTTGAACCCTATATTGGTTTTCTAAGTTTTCTACAGAAAACCTAAGTATCTTAGGGTTGTGCTGGTGTTCCTAGGACTACTATTAGGGTACTTTGAGGCTCTTTAACAAGAATCTAAGTAACAAAAAATAAAGAGCAACAAAAGAAACGAAAAATACAAGGAGTACACGAGAAGGAAATCTATCATATTCTTCATCTCCTTCCTTCTTCAATATATCGCTCCTCGCAAATCTCCTCTGTTCTCCATCAAGCTCCTCCAATCCGTCCTGGATGCGAGCTCGAACTCCGTCTAATCACATCTCCATTTGCAATTTGCCTAAAATCTAAGACTCCAAGTGCAAATGTTAAATGACACGTGTTTTGTTATCATCAAAACAAACGATCATGATGATCTAGTACCAACACAAACAAGATGCGTTTTTAGATAATGTGCATGCAAAGTGGTCGCTTTTGGGAAAGGTTATGTGTAAGGTGGTGTTGTGCTTAGGCAAAGCAAAGCACGTGGGAGTGCTTATTTTTGTACTCATGCATGCACGCATGGGCTTATGTGCACATTGTGCACTTAATGTGTTCACACAGAGCACTTAGCTTTCATTTTGCATGCAATTTCGTAACTTTGGTCGATTTCTTGTGATATGAGTCCACATAGTTGAATTGAACCAACTCCCGTTAAGCATGTGAAACTTATCCTTATCTCATTTTATTTGCTATGTGATTGTTTTGGTCTCACATTCTCGTCAATTTTTGTGCTGGACTATTTAATTTAGGGTCCAATAAACACGTGATATCCACACCATGATGCTGCACTACATCATCAAATCTAGCAGCAACAACAAAGGGAAATCTGTTGGGGGAAAGGTAAGTAGATTGATGAGAACCTCATCATGAGCCATAACTAGCTCATTTTGACCTAATACAAAGGATAAAAGCTCCTACATAACTCAAGGAAAGGCTTAACTCAGAGAATTCTGAGTTTAAGGAGAAAACAAGTCATAAGGGGTAAAAATGCAATTTTACCAGTATAATCTGCATACAGGGTAATTCATGGTCCAAACATAGGTCAAACAAACCGAATAAGAAGGAAAGTGGGATGATCTGACAAGGGCTACAGCAATTCCAAGGAACTAAATGATAATCTGTAACCTTAAAACAAACCCACTTCAATTCACGAGGTTCGAGATAAAGTAAAAATAGAATAAACCCTCTAAAATTCATAGAAAAATAATCTCTAGGGTTTAGAACCTTCAATTTGGCCTTCAGAACCCATTTTGACCTACATTGAGAACCATGCCCAATTAATAACTTAATTTGGGTTTTTACATAAATTAACCGGTCAAACAAGGTTTAATCAAGAAATAAAATTCACCATCAGATTCCTTAGGTCCTAATTAGTCATGTATAAAAACTTGAGCCTAAGAAGAAACCTTCTTGACCAACTTTACACTTTGGTCCTCATATATTTACTTTTTGGCCCTCAACTTTTGAACCCTCACATTTTGACCCCTAACTTTCCTTCGTTCTTTGCGTTCAGGTCCTCCCTGCAAAACCTGCCAGCACCATGCTCCGGCGACCTTACGCGGAGCATGGCGCCGCGCAGGGTGAGGGGGAAGGGCTGGCAAGTCAACCGGGGGTGCCCTGCGTCGTCAGCCGTCGCAGGGACACCCCCCTGGTCGCTGCAACCCACCATACCGGCCGTGCGAACGCACGGACGGTATGGGTTTCCATCTCCGGCGTCCTCCGGCGAGGGAGACACGTCGTCTCCCTCCGCCCTCCTCTCTGATTCCGCCTCTATAAATACCCCCGTCGCTCCGTCGTTCTGAGCAGCTTGGATCTGACGGAGAAAACCCCCAACTTTCCTCTCTTCTCACTCCGGCAGACGCCCACCAGCTCCGGCGGTTCTTCCTCTTCCTCCTCTTCGCTCTGCCGCAATACCAGCAGCAGAGACTACCTTCCCCTGCTCTTCCCGCGTCGCGCAATACCGGCGCGCGCTGCCTCTGCCCCGTCGTCGCCTCCGTCCTCGTCCTCTGGGCACCTTCTTCTCCGGCAACAGTCGATACGACTGTCGCCTGCTCCGGTCCCTCCTCGTCCTGCTAAGTAGGTATAACTTCTCACCTTTCTCCCCTCTTCCTTTTCCTCACTTTAAACAGTTACTGTCGCCCTCGATTCCGATCAATCACCCTCACCTTCTCCGCCTCCGGCCATCCTCCGGCGAGTCGCTCCCATCACTCCAGCAACCCACACGGCTCGCCGACCACCGCAGAACCTCCGCCTCCTCACCCTGATCAACCTCCGCCTTTCCACTTCCCCCAAATCACCCTCTGCAACTCCACCGAACAAACCCATCTCCCGACCCACAGTCCGACCTAGGGCAGCCCTTAGGCTCCGCCCCGCCGCCTGCATACCCCCCGACCACCTTCGCCGTGCCACGGCGAAGGTCCTCCGCGTTTCTGATTGGGCCGAGAGGCCGTTTCTCTGTGGGCAGGTACCTGCGCTCGTCGCTGCCATTGTTGAAGCGAAGCAGCTTCTTCACCTGCTGCCCCAGGTGCGCCACGCCCAGGTCACGCTCCCAGACAGTGCGAGGCATCTTCGCGAAGTACCAGGCTGCAGTCGAGTCGAAGCTCTCGCGCGAAGCCCCCGCGCTTCGCTTCGACTGCCGCTGCTTCCTCCGCGCAGGCACCCAAATTGGGGTGGGACATTTAGTCCCACCTCGTAACCTTTCAGAGGAGCGCGCCCGCATAAAGGCAAAAAGTGCCTTATGCTCGTTGCCTCCTGAGCACGGGGTGAGGTCCCTTTCACTCACTCGCTCGACCCGGCCTCGTCCGCGACCACGCCCCGCAGACCTAGCCCGACCCGACTTAGACTGACCTGTACTCCTCGCCCACCACGCACGCCGGTGGGCCTGGACCCGGGCGCGACCCGTACCCGACTACCCGGCAGCTCTGGGAGAGCTTTCCTAAGAGCGACTTCTGTGAGAGAGAAACGCGGGGGGGAGGGTTGATGAGAACCTCATCATGAGCCATAACTAGCTCATTTTGACCCAATACAAAGGATAAAAGCTCCTACATAACTCAAGGAAAGGCTTAACTCAGAGAATTCTGAGTTTAAGGAGAAAACAAGTCATAAGGGGTAAAAATGCAATTTTACCAGTATAATCTGCATACAGGGTAATTCAGGGTCCAAACATAGATCAAAGCAACCTAATAAGAATAAAAGTGGGATGAGATGATCTGGCAAGGGCTACAGCAATTCCAAGGAACTAAATGATAATCTGTAACCCTAAAATAAATCCACTTCAATTCACGAGGTTCAAGGCAAATAAAAAATGGAATAAACCCTCTAAAATTCATAGAAAAATAATCTCTAGGGTTTAGAACCTTCAATTTGACCTTAGGAACCCATCTTGACCTACATTGAGAACCATACCCAATTAATAACTTAATTTGGGTTTTTGCGTAAATTGACCAGTCAAACAAGGTTTAATCTAGAAATAAAATTCACCATCAGATTCCTTAGGTCCTAATTAGTCATGTATAAAAACTTGAGCCTAAGAAGAAACCTTCTTGACCAACTTTACACTTTGGTCCTCATATATTTACTTTTTGGCCCTCAACTTTTGAACCCTCGCATTTTGACCCCTAACTCTCCTTCGCCCTTTGCATTCAGGTCCTCCCTGCAAAACCTGCCAGCACCATGCTCCGGCGACCTTGCGCGGAGCATGGCGTCGCACAGGGTGAGGGGGAGAGTCTGGCAAGTAAACCGGGGGTGCCCTGCGTCGTCAGCCGTCGCAGGGACACCCCCCTGGTCGCTGTAACCCACCATACCGGCCGTGCGAACGCACGGACGGTATGGGTTTCCATCTCCGGCGTCCTCCGGCGAGGGAGACACGTCGTCTCCCTCCGCCTTCCTCCCTGATTCGGTCCCTATAAATACCCCCGTCGCTCCACCGTTCTTCCCAGCTCGGATCTGACGGAGAAAACCCCCAACTTTCCTCTCTTCTCACTCCGGCAGACGCCCACCAGCTCCGGCGGTTCGTCCTCCTCCTCCTCTTCGCTCTGCCGCAATACCAGCAGCAGAGACATCTTCCCCTGCTCTTCCCGCGCCACGCCGCACCCAGCTGGCGCCTCTCCGGCCCTCTGCTCGCCGCCGCCCCTTCCCCCGGGCATCTTCTTCTCCGGCGACAGTCGATACGACTGTCGCCCGCTCCGGCCCCTCCTCGTCCTGCTAAGTAGGTGAAACTCCTCCTCTTCCTCCCCTCTTCCTTTTCCTCACTTTAAACATCTACTGTCGCCCTCGATTCCGACCACTCACCCTCACCTTCTCCGCCTCCGGCCATCCTCCGGCGAGCCGCTCCCATCACTCCAGCATCCCACCCGGCTCGTCGACCTGCACATAATCTCCGCCTCCTCACCCTGATCCATTTCCGCCCCTCCACTTCCCCCAAATCACCCTCTGCAACTCCACCGAACAAACCCATCTCCCGACCCACAGTCCGACCTAGGGCAGCCCTTAGGCTCCGCCCCGCCGCCTGCACACCCCCCGACCACCTTCGCCGTGCCACGGCGAAGGTCCTCCGCGTTTCTGATTGGGCCGAGAGGCCGTTTTTCTGTGGGCAGGTACCTGCGCTCGTCGCCGCCATTGTTGAAGCGAAGCAGCTTCTTCACCTGCTGCCCCAGGTGCGCCACGCCCAGGTTACGCTCCCAGACAGCGCAAGGCGCCTTCGCAAAGTACCAGGCTACAGTCGAGTCAAAGCCCTCGCGCGAAGGTCTCGCATAACGCTGTAACGCTGTAATTACCAGGCGCGAAATTGGGGTGGGACATTTAGTCCCACCTCGGAAGGCTCTGAAGGAGCGCAGCGGTATAAAGCGAAAAAGTGCTGGAGGCTTATTGCCTCAGCACACGGGGTGAGGTCCCCTTCGCCCGCCCGGTTACCCGGTCTCGTCCGCGCTCACGCCCCACGGACCTGGCCCGGACCCGACTTAGACTGACCTGCACTCCTCGCCCACCACGCACGCCGGTGGGCCTGGACCCGGGCGCGACCCGTACCCGGCTACCCGGCAGCTCTGGGAGAGCTATCCTATGAGCGGATTCTGTGAGAGAGAGACGCGGGGGAGGGTAGAGATAGGTTTTGCCCCTCTCTGATCAAGCTGTGTAAGTGTGTAGGCACAGGTGAAGAAGAACCGTGGAAGAAGACGAAGGCTGAAGGAAGGAGGATCACCGAGCGGCACTGTAGCAGCGGCGGTTTAAGTCGTCTGATTGGAAAATCAGACGACGTCCTGAAGGCAAGGAAGGAGAAGGAAGGCGAGGCAGAGGAGAACACAGAGAGACAAGCAGAAAGAGCTGAAAGAAGAAGGAGAACGCAGAGAGGCCAAGACAAGAACTGAAAGAAGAAAAAGAGCACGAGAAGAAGATCTGAAGAAAGGAAAAGAAGAAAGAAAGAAAAAGAAGAAGAAGAAGAACAGGACCGCTCTGCAGAGGAAAGGAAAAGAAGAAAAAGAAGAAGAACATCACCACTGCAGATAAAGAAGAAGAACAAAAGAAGAGAGCAGAAGATCTGAGAAGGAAGAAGAGGAGAAGCAAAGAGAAAAGAAGAAAAGCCAACAAATTCTCTCTCTCTCTCTTTCTTTATTTTTGTAAAAGAAACTTGTACCCCTAGAATACAACTTGCTCCCTGAGTTCGACCTCGGGAACTCTTTATTTCCGAGTAACAAATTGTATTAAACTGGTAATCACCTCCCTCTATACTATACTACGACGAAATAATAAAACTATAGAGGAAGGTAAGCCCCACCAGTTTTTGGCGCCGCTGCCGGGGAGCAACGGCTATTCTAGAGGTAAACATTCCTGTTTCTTTTTAGTTTCTGATAATCTCCTCTCTTTTGTGCAGCTACAGGAAATCAAGAAAACAAGCAACCGCACGACAACCACTCCGAGGACAGGTAAAATTTTTTCCTCTTGCTATTAACCCCTAAACTCTAAAGAGGAAGAAAAGAAAAGAACAAGCAATATAGGGCTAACCTGTCTTCCATACTTAGTAACCATAAAGAGTTGCATGTTTTCAACTCATTACTCCTGCACACTATTAAGGGTATTTAAGGGCTAACACATTCTTGCTTGAGCCCTAATTACCCAACAAAGAATTAACTGGACCAAGTAGAGCCAACCTAGGATCCAACACTAGGGATTTAGAGACACACTCCTTAAGCAAGAATTGAGAAAACCAAATGAAGTGTGCCCAAGCCCTTGTCTGAAAATACCTATTCAAAGAAAACCTAAAACAATTGGCTCTCTAAACACTTGAACCCTAAAAGACAGGACCTAAAAGCTCTCAAAGAAAACAAGAGGTAAAGTTGACCCCTTGGGTCAACCAACCTTAAATTAGGTCACTCTTTGCACTTAAAAGACTAAAGTTCAAGTGGAACCTTAAGCACCCTGATCTTAAAATAAAAATTGGTAGACTTAAGAGGTCAAGATCCCCATTCTGGTCTACCTGGAACCGCAGTGACAAGAGAGGTCGGGTGGGGGAAACCCTGTAACCCGTGGGGACGCTCTACCGTGTAGGGGTCTTCGCGGGACTCTCCCTCTCTGGCTGCCCAGGTAATTCTCAGGTGGACGATCTTTCTGATCAAGGGGTCCATCTGCCCCGCACCTCTATAGTCACCCAACACATTTGTGGGTGTCTTGATTGGGTCCAGCACCTTCTAAACTTACCTCTTCCAACAGTGCATGTACGGAAGGAGGTCCTTAAGACCACCCTTAAGACCTCCTTTAGAAATTCGCTCTCGTCAAGGCCAAGCCTCGACGCCCGTGTTTGTGCAGCAACACCCTCACATTATTCTCTCTTCTGATTCAGAACCAAGTTCTTATTCTTCCCCCATCATGGCTCAGCCAGTTGAGGAAGAACATAATCTGGAGCACCAGCTCCAGCGACTCAATGACCTCTTCCAAAACTTCGTGCACCCGCCACAGCGTCCTATGATGCGGGACCACTACAATCCTGCTGCGGTGGCCATTGAGCCTCGAGTCAGAATCCCGACTGGAGGACCTGATTCCGAATTAAAGCCCAACATGATCCATGCTATACCTAAATTCCATGGGCTTAATTCTGAAGATCCCTTCCAGCACATCAAACAGCTAAAGCATCTGGCCCACACTTTTGGATCAGATGCGCAAAATCGGGATATTCTTCTCATGAAGATGTTCTCCTTTTCTCTTATGGACAAGGCCGCCCATTGGTATCAAACTCAGACCCGGCCGATCAACACTTGGGAAGAACTTCAATCCGAGTTTTTGAAAAAGTTTTTTCCCGTTGGTCGGACCAACGCCTTGCGCCATCAGATTACACACTTCACTCAACAATCAGGAGAACCTCTCCATGAGGCATGGGATCATTTTCAGGATCTCATGAGAAAGTGCCCCCATCACGGAGTTCCTAAATGGGAACAAGTCCAATCTTTTTACCAGGGACTCCGTGAGGACATCCGCCTTTTCGTCAATGCAACTTGCGGAGGAAACATCATGGGTCAACATGAAGACACCGTATGGGAGATTCTCGAAAACATGTGCGAGAACTCCATCAACAATGACTCCATGGGATTATTCGACAGGACGAATACCCGCGCAGCGACAAATCTTAAGGGAGCACATGAGACGCAGGGCCTGTCCGCATCAGTCGACCTGGAATTAATGGCCAGTCGATTGGACAAGGTCTCAATCATTGAGAAGAAGGTGGATGAGCTGACTCAGCACTTGCAGCGAGCCACCTCCGCGCGTAACTCCTTTGCACAACCTCCTTCCACACAGGAGACTGTGCAAAACATCCTCCACCGATCTTCCCCTAGGATGGATCTATATCCATCCCCATCTGATTCTCGGATCGGAGGATCATCCGATCCTTTCTACACCAGCCCGGTGAACTCCATTCCCCTTTTCCCTGATTCTCAAGAGGTTCCTCAGACCTGCGAGGACCTCAACGCCATCCAGAACGACCCATTCTCCAACACTTACAACCCTGGATGGCGAAACCATCCCAATTTTCAGTGGGCGGGAAATTCCCAAACCCAAAGACCACCTTTTCAGTCCCGCTCACAGCCCTCTCGTCATTACCAGCCGCCTCAGCCTCGGCCCAACCCTACTCATCCATCAGGGCCAAATCAGGATCAAATGTCCCTAATCCTTCAGACTCTGGCTGACATTCAAAGAACGAATGCGGCTATTCAAAAACAGCACAAGGACGAACTTACAGAGGTTAAAACTCAACTGGCCCAGTTGGCAAATTCTCGCCAGCCAGGCACACTCCCTTCCCAACCTCTTCCTAACCCGAATAACGTGCCAACCCAGAAGCGCGTTATGAATCCAAATTTAGGCCACGCACAATGGATTTATCAGGCCCCTACTGCTCCATCTCCAGACGAGATGGAAGCTTCAACTTCTTATGCGGGATTTCAGCAGCAGCCACCCCTCTTACAAAACCCAAACCAAAATCAGGCCGGATTAAATTCTGTAACAACACGTAGTGGTAAAACAACTCAAGACCCGCATTATCCGAACCACTCCAAGCCTGATAACCATGACCCTAGGATAGTTATCCAAGATACCACTGTCCCGGATCCACAACCTGGACCTATCCTAGAAGAACCAACCAAGATCCCGTTTCCCGAGGCCTTGACCAAGGGAAAGAAGACCACCAAACCCGTGGCCCCTGAGGAGGACCTGGTCAAGCTCTTTGAGCAGGTCCACATAAACATCCCCTTGATGGATGCAATCCGCCACGTACCAGCTTACGCACGATTTCTAAAGAATATATGTACACCCCAGCGTAAGCCGCGAACCAAGGGAGGGAGCCCAATTGTTCTGTCAGAGCAAGCTAGCTCTGTAATCCTCAGTAGACTCCCACCCAAGGCAAAAGATCCTGGTACTCCCCTGATTTCCTGCAAGATAGGTGGTACCCAATTTGATAGAGCATTGTTAGACTTGGGTGCATCCATAAACCTGATACCCACATCCTTACATGACCATCTAGAAGAATCTGAGCTAAAACCAACCGAGGTGACATTACAATTAGCAGATCGATCCATAAAGTCACCAAAAGGGATTCTCGAGGATGTTATCATAAGAGTGCGGGATTTCTATTTCCCAGTGGACTTTATAGTCCTAGATATGGACGCACCTGAGAACCCTAGGGATACACCAATCATTCTAGGGAGACCTTTCTTGGCTACTGCTAGAGCCAACATCAGCTGTGAGGAGGGCCAAATAGAGCTTAAGTTTAGAGATCAAACACTGAAAATTGATATATTTAAGGCCCAACAAGGAATTAATTGCGGCGTCATCGAACAAATTTGTGACATCAGGACCTTGGTTGATGAATCACATTTCCAGAATGACTCGATTATGCCTCATCAACCACAGAAGGATCTTGACCCGCAAACAGAGGAGTCGAATCCAGATATGAATAACCCAGTAACTCCCACCCTTGAACCTCACATCTATACTGAACCACCCGCTGCTGCTGATAACCCCATCCTCGAACTGAAACCCCTTCCTGTTCACTTGAAATACATCTTTTTGGGTTCTAATCAGACCCTTCCTGTGATTATCAATTCCAACCTCAGTCCTGAACAGGAATCCCGTCTGATTGTTGTCCTCCAGCAACATCGCAGACCCATCGGGTGGACTCTCGATGATTTGACTGGAATAAGTCCCTCTTATTGTACTCATCATATCTATTCAGAAGAGGGCACACGACCTTCTCGTGAAATGCAGAGACGCTTAAACCCCAATCTGCAGGAGGTCGTGAAAAAGGAGATCATCAAGTGGTTAGATGCCGGAATCATCTACCCGATCTCCGATAGTCGTTGGGTGAGCCCAATTTAGGTTGTGCCCAAGAAGGCAGGACTCACCACTATAACGACTGAGACCGGAGAAATCATTCCTACCCGATTAGCCAACTCGTGGAGAGTCTGTATAGATTACCGCCGACTCAATTCCTCCACAAAGAAGGATCATTTCCCACTACCCTTCATTGATCAAATTCTCGAAAAACTTGCGGGAAATAGGTTCTTCTGCTTTCTTGACGGGTACTCCGGTTATAACCAGGTGGCAATCCATCCTGAGGACCAAGAAAAGACCACGTTCACCTGCCCCTTCGGAACATACGCTTTCCGAAGGATGCCTTTCGGTCTTTGCAATGCACCCGCTACTTTTCAGCGATGCATGCTTGCCATATTCTCAGATATGGTAGGTGATTATCTGGAAGTCTTCATAGATGACTTTTCAGTTTTCGGAGCATCATTCGACGATTGCCTCCAACACTTGGTCCAGATACTCAGGCGGTGCATCGATGTGAATTTGGTTCTTTCCTGGGAAAAGAGCCATTTCATGGTGCCTGAGGGAATTGTCCTGGGACACTCAATTTCGGAAAAAGGTATCCAAGTGGATCGAGCTAAGATTAATCTGATTTCTCACCTTCCTATGCCTAGCTCGATCAGGGACATCCGTTCCTTT
Source organism: Thalassia testudinum (assembly GCA_037157565.1). Taxonomy (NCBI): domain Eukaryota; kingdom Viridiplantae; phylum Streptophyta; class Magnoliopsida; order Alismatales; family Hydrocharitaceae; genus Thalassia; species Thalassia testudinum. Next base: position 31,854,464 of record JAZHRO010000022.1, on the reverse strand, counting down.
TTAGGGCATGTCGATTTTTATCGACGATTTATCCCTGATTTTTCAAAAATCGTGCGCCCCCTAACCACTCTTCTCTCCAAGGATGTTCCTTTCGAAATTTCCAAGGAATGCACTCAAGCATTTGAAATCCTGCGTGACCGAGTCACCCAAGCCCCGATCCTACAGTCCCCTGATTGGTCTCAACCCTTTGAGATCATGTGCGATGCATCCGACTTCGCTGTAGGAGCGGTTTTGGGGCAGAAAATTGACGGGAAGCCTGTGGTCATTTACTACGCCAGCAAAACACTCGATGAGGCTCAGCGTAACTATACGATTACTGAGAAAGAGCTGCTAGCTGTAGTATTTGCCCTAGAAAAATTCAGATCGTACCTTCTGGGTTCCCGTGTCATCATATACTCGGATCACACAGCTGTGAGGCATCTCCTTGCAAAGAAGGACGCGAAACCTCGATTAATCCGATGGATCTTGCTGTTGCAAGAATTTGACCTTGAGATTCGCGACAAAGCGGGAAAGCAAAATGTGGTAGCTGATCAGTTGTCCCGTCTTCCTTCTGAAATAATTGACCCTTCCGGACCCATCACTGAACATTTTCCCGATGAGCACCTGCTGACTATTGGTACTAGCCTTCCATGGTTTGCTAATGTAGTAAATTACTTGGCATCCCATCAGATCCCGTCCGATTGGCCGAAGGCCAAGAAGGACAAATTACGCTCCGATGCCAAGTATTACATTTGGGAAGACCCGTACCTCTTCCGCATAGGTGCCGATCAGATCAATCGGAGATGTGTCCCGGAAGAGGAATTCAACAATATCCTCTCTTTCTGCCATGACCAGGCATGCGGTGGCCATTCCGCCGGGCATAAAACCGCATCAAAAGTCCTCCAGTGCGGCTTTTACTGGCCCACACTGTTCAAAGACGCATACAGTCACTGCAAGGCATGCAGTCGTTGCCAGACTTTGGGCAACATGAGCCATCGCGACATGATGCCTATGCAACCGATTCTAGTATGCGAAATCTTTGATGTTTGGGGGATTGATTTTATGGGCCCCTTTCCTGTTTCGAATGGTTTCGAATATATTCTGTTGGCTGTGGACTACGTGTCCAAATGGATCGAAGCCATACCGACCCGAACCTGTGATCACAAAATCGTTCTCAAATTCATTCATCAAAACATTTTCTCAAGGTTCGGGATTCCTCGTGCAATAATCTCTGATGGGGGGACCCATTTCACAAATGCTCAGTTTAGGTCACTGATGACCAAATACGGGGTGTCTCACCGAATCTCTACTCCTTACCACCCCCAAACTAATGGTCTAGCTGAGCTGTCTAATCGGGAGATCAAGAAAATCCTGCAAGTCACTGTTCGACCTGACAGGAAGGACTGGTCGTCCCGACTTCCGGAAGCATTGTGGGCCTATAGGACCGCCCACAAGACCCAATTGGGCATGTCTCCCTTTAGACTGGTATACGGAAAGGCATGCCACCTTCCCGTAGAACTGGAGCATAAAGCCTATTGGGCAGTACGGAACTGTAATCTAGATCTTTCCAAGGCTGGGACCCACAGAAAACTCCAAATCAGCGAGATCGATGAATTACGCCTAGACGCGTACGAGAACTCGCAAATCTACAAGAAGCGGGTTAAAGCCTTCCACGACAAACACATCTCGAGAAAGATCATTCATCCTGGTCAGAAGGTCCTACTCTTTGATGCCCGACTAAAACTCTTCCCAGGAAAACTGAGATCCAAGTGGGTCGGACCATATTTGGTCCGACAGGTTTTTGGAAATGGAGCAATCGACATCAGTCCACTCAGCCACGACTCTGAACCTTTCATCGTGAACGGTCAGGGACTCAAGCCGTTCATTGATGTAACTTCTACTGATTTGGCTGAAGCATCTTATATCCTCCATTCCCCTTGAGCTTATTGCGCCCAGCCGATGGCGTAAAACTCAGCGCTTAACGGGAGGCAACCCGTCATTTTCCTAAAAATCGAAAACTTTTTCTGACACCTTTTTGCACTTAAGGTTCACCCTTGTAGACAGCCGACCCCACCTCAGATGCTTGCATCTGGGATTAGAAATCGTCCGCAAAAATTCAACCCGACCCATTCACGCATCCAAATTTCTGTCTTAAGGAATGAACTAAGCTAAATAAAAATCCCCTAGGTTACAATGAGGACATTGCAAATCTTAGGCATGGGGGGGTATGAAAGTGCAAAACTGGTAAGAAAAGGTTTCAAACAAAAAAATTCACATATGCCAAAAACACCATAAAAATTAAAAATTTTCGAAAAAGAATAAGAGAGGAGAAGGAAATTTTGTGAAGGAGAAGGAGAAAAGAAACAAAATGAAAAAGGAGCTCAAAATTATGAGAAAAAAGTGATAGTCATTAGTAAGGAACTAAGGAATTAACCTAAGTTCTAGACCTCATTCAAGAAAATAACTGAAAAGTGCACAATGAGATTAGTAAGAATGCAAACCTTAGGCATTCTTGAATAGACTCTTAGTACCCATTAAGATCTGGACACTCCTCAAGAGGTTGAGGAAAATGAAAAGCTGAAGTATTAGGTCTAAGGCTTAGGAAGTATTTGGCCTCGTTAACTAATTTTTGGTTTACGGGACTCAGTAACCTAAGCACCCTAACCTCACACACAGCCTGGTTCAGTAAGCGTAAAAATCAGAATCACGCAGAAGCGTCGCAAAATTCTGAAAAGAACACCTAGAATAGGAGCGGCCGATCAACACAAGTTGATTTGGACGAGTTCCCAGCGCGGAGAGACGGGAAATCCCCTCGAAGATGCGTAACAAAATATCATCTCCTCGGTGCTTGTCTCTTAGGATATTTACATATCCTACTGGGGGCATGTAAGCACTCTGCTGGTTCAGATTCCATGGATGGCATTATCTCGAAGTGTCAATTGCCAGGGTCTGAATTCAGCCACGGAACACCATGGATGGGATTATCTCGAAATCTCAATAGCCAGGGTTCCGAGGGTTGCCATGGGCGGTGCTATCTAAAAGCATCGATCGCCAAGAACCCTTGAGGATTGATGATGGGAGCAAGGAATCTGATACAGACCGTGTTGAAAAGCCAATCCTAGGCTAGAACTAAAAAAAAAAAAAGAGAGAGAAAACTCTCCAAACAAAATAACTTTCTATCTCTCTCTTACAAAACGCACTGCGAACTGAGCCAGGGCTAAAATCATTTCAAGCACGGGTGCTTTAACCACAAAGTCCAATAAACCTTAGTTTAGTTCTTGTGGGCCTTAAAAACCTTTGCTAAAGACTGAGGCTAAGGCTAGACAGATTTGGATCTTGATTGGTACTACAGTACCTTTTAGGCCTATGGTCAGCATTCTAACCTAATCTGAGCTCAAATGAAAAAGCACTTATCTAAAGCTATTAAGAACTTCATGGTCTAGAACAAGGGTTGAAACCTTAAGTTTTGCTAAGGGACTAGCAAAAGCTAGGCATGGGGGTATGATGAGAACCTCATCATGAGCCATAACTAGCTCATTTTGACCCAATACAAAGGATAAAAGCTCCTACATAACTCAAGGAAAGGCTTAACTCAGAGAATTCTGAGTTTAAGGAGAAAACAAGTCATAAGGGGTAAAAATGCAATTTTACCAGTATAATCTGCATACAGGGTAATTCAGGGTCCAAACATAGGTCAAAGCAACCTAATAAGAATAAAAGTGGGATGAGATGATCTGGCAAGGGCTACAGCAATTCCAAGGAACTAAATGATGATCTGTAACCCTAAAACAAACCCACTTCAATTCACGAGGTTCAAGGTAAAGAAAAAATGGAATAAACCCTCTAAAATTCAAATAAAAATAATCTCTAGGGTTTAGAACCTTCAATTTGACCTTAGGAACCCATCTTGACCTACATTGAGAACCATACCCAATTAATAACTTAATTTAGGTTTTTGCGTAAATTGACCAGTCAAACAAGGTTTAATCTAGAAATAAAATTCACCATCAGATTCCTTAGGTTCTAATTAGTCATGTATAAAAACTTGAGCCTAAGAAGAAACCTTCTTGACCAACTTTACACTTTGGTCCTCATATATTTACTTTTTGGCCCTCAACTTTTGAACCCTCGCATTTTGGCCCCTAACTCTCCTTCGTCCTTTGCATTCAGGTCCTCCCTGCAAAACCTGCCAGCACCATGCTCCAGCGACCTTGCGCGGAGCATGGCGCCGCACAGGGTGAGGGGGAGAGTCTGGCAAGTAAACCGGGGGTGCCCTACGTCGTCAGCCGTCGCAGGGACACCCCCCTGGTCGCTGTAACCCACCATACTGGCCGTGCGAACGCACGGACGGTATGGGTTTCCATCTCCGGCGTCCTCCGGCGAGGGAGACACGTCGTCTCCCTCCGCCTTCCTCCCTGATTCGGTCCTTATAAATACCCTCGTCGCTCCACCGTTCTTCCCAGCTCGGATCTGACGGAGAAAACCCCCAACTTTCCTCTCTTCTCACTCCGGCAGAAGCCCACCAGCTCCGGCGGTTCGTCCTCCTCCTCCTCTTCGCTCTGCCGCAATACCAGCAGCAGAGACTTCTTCCCCTGCTCTTCCCGCGCCACGCCGCACCCAGCTGGCGCCTCTCCGGCCCTCTGCTCACCGCCGCCCCTTCCCCCGGGCATCTTCTTCTCCGGCGACAGTCGATACGACTGTCGCCCGCTCCGGCCCCTCCTCGTCCTGCTAAGTAGGTGAAACTCCTCCTCTTCCTCCCCTCTTCCTTTTCCTCACTTTAAACATCTACTGTCGCCCTCGATTCCGACCACTCACCCTCACCTTCTCCGCCTCCGGCCATCCTCCGGTGAGCCGCTCCCATCACTCCAGCATCCCACCCGGCTCGTCGACCTGCACATAATCTCCGCCTCGTCACCCTGATCCATTTCCGCCCCTCCACTTCCCCCAAATCACCCTCTGCAACTCCACCGAACAAACCCATCTCCCGACCCACAGTCCGACCTAGGGCAGCCCTTAGGCTCCGCCCCGCCGCCTGCACACCCCCCGACCACCTTCGCCGTGCCACGGCGAAGGTCCTCCGCGTTTCTGATTGGGCCGAGAGGCCGTTTTTCTGTGGGCAGGTACCTGCGCTCGTCGCCGCCATTGTTGAAGCGAAGCAGCTTCTTCACCTGCTGCCCCAGGTGCACCACACCCAGGTTACGCTCCCAGACAGCGCAAGGCGCCTTCGCGAAGTACCAGGCTACAGTCGAGTCAAAGCCCTCGCGCGAAGGTCTCGCGTAACGCTACGATTACCAGCTGCTTCCTCCCCGCAGGCGCGAAATTGGGGTGGGACATTTAGTCCCACCTCGGAAGGCTCTGAAGGAGCGCAGCGGTATAAAGCGAAAAAGTGCTGGAGGCTTATTGCCTCAGCACACGGGGTGAGGTCCCCTTCGCCCGCCCGGTTACCCGGTCTCGTCCGCGCTCACGCCCCACGGACCTGGCCCGGACCCGACTTAGACTGACCTGCACTCCTCGCCCACCACGCACGCCGGTGGGCCTGGACCCGGGCGCGACCCGTACCCGGCTACCCGGCAGCTCTGGGAGAGCTATCCTATGAGCGGATTCTGTGAGAGAGAGACGCGGGGGAGGGTAGAGATAGGTTTTGCCCCTCTCTGATCAAGCTGTGTAAGTGTGTAGGCACAGGTGAAGAAGAACCGTGGAAGAAGACGAAGGCTGAAGGAAGGAGGATCACCGAGCGGCACTGTAGCAGCGGCGGTTTAAGTCGTCTGATTGGAAAATCAGACGACGTCCTGAAGGCAAGGAAGGAGAAGGAAGGCGAGGCAGAGGAGAACACAGAGAGACAAGCAGAAAGAGCTGAAAGAAGAAGGAGAACGCAGAGAGGCCAAGACAAGAACTGAAAGAAGAAAAAGAGCACGAGAAGAAGATCTGAAGAAAGGAAAAGAAGAAAGAAAGAAAAAGAAGAAGAAGAAGAACAGGACCGCTCTGCAGAGGAAAGGAAAAGAAGAAAAAGAAGAAGAACATCACCACTGCAGATAAAGAAGAAGAACAAAAGAAGAGAGCAGAAGATCTGAGAAGGAAGAAGAGGAGAAGCAAAGAGAAAAGAAGAAAAGCCAACAAATTCTCTCTCTCTCTCTTTCTTTATTTTTGTAAAAGAAACTTGTACCCCTAGAATACAACTTGCTCCCTGAGTTCGACCTCGGGAACTCTTTATTTCCGAGTAACAAATTGTATTAAACTGGTAATCACCTCCCTCTATACTATACTACGACGAAATAATAAAACTATAGAGGAAGGTAAGCCCCACCAAGGGTAGAATAGGTTTTTGCCCGCTGACGAGAGCTTTGAAGTGTGCAGGCACAGGCGAAGAAGAAGAAGACGAGCGAGGCAGAGAAGAAGGACGACGAAAGCTGAAGGAAGGAGGAGCACTGTAGCAGCGGCAGTTTAAGTCGTCTGATTGGAAAATCAGACGACGTCCTGAAGGCAAAGAAGGAGAAGGAAGGCGAGGCAGAGGAGAACACAGAGAGGCCAAGGGAAGAACTGAAAGAAGAAGAAGAGCACGAGAAGAAGAAGAAAGAAAGAAGAAGAAGAAGAACATGACCGCTCTGCAGAAGAAAAAGGAAGAGACGAGCAGAAACAGCTGAAAGAAGAAGAAGAACATCACCACTGCAGATAAAGAAGAAGAACAAAGGAAGAGAGCAGAAGATCTGAGAAGGAAGAAGAGGAGAAGCAAAGAGAAAAGAAGAAAAGCCAACAAATTCTCTCTCTCTCTCTCTTTATTTTTGTAATAAGAATTTGTATCTCTAGAATACAGTTTGCTCCCTGAGTTCGACCTCGGGAACTCTTTTATTTTCCAAGTAAAAAATTTATATATTTGAAATGATGGCAATAACTGGCTATACTACAACGCTACAATAAAACCCGGTTATACACGCCCAGCCAACGTTTCATAGATCTAGCCACTCTCTCTCTTTGTGATTCTTATGCAACACAAGGTGTTCAATCTAGCCCCAGCCGTCTAGTGGCTTGGGCAGCTAAAACAGCTTACAAGGAGGCTCTCAAGTTTAAGGATAAAGTTATCTCGCTTACCTTTATCTACTCTACTGCTAATGCGCTAGCTTACGCGATTGTGGCTTAGCGAAGGATGATTGGCAAATCTACACCAACTCTATGAATTTCAACAAGCGCATCCAAGGCATCATCAATCTCGACAAGCTTCAGTTCCCCTATATTATTCGTTGACCTCTTTTTATTTTGCTATTGTTCTGCTTGTTTATTTCTTTATTGTACTAGGTCATGAGTTGTGGTCCCTCTTTTTATGTACCTGATAGGTTTTGGTTTGATCCCTCTGTCATTTTAGTTGCCTCCAAGGAGTGAGAGGATGAATAAGATTTACTCCCGTATTTGCTAAATAAACAAAAGAAAAAAAAAGGTGTTCAATCAAGGATCTATTTAGTACCTTGCTTTTAGGTAGGGATACATAGTGTAAGACTTTAAGAAGTGTGCTGTAAGAATCGAAAAACATGGATTTGATTTGTTGTGACTTTCATGGACACTTACTTGCTCAACAATAGAGATAAGAAAGGTAAGGTAAGCCCCACCTGGCCATCCGAGCAAAGAGCACCATATTATCATGACAGGGTAATCTTATTCTTCCACTTAAATACATCTTGGCTTGTATGCTTTGGTTAACGTGAATCTTGTATTAGTTAGGATTATCTTACTAGTTATACCTTTATATTATGCATATCTTAATCCTCTTTTCGAGTCTACGGTCCTTGTACCATGCATCTCAACCTCTTTCTTTGGGTACTTGCATTGTGCCTTATAAATGATGGAATGTGTAAGCATGAATACTGGTGTGTAAAATGAGTCATGACATCATGGAACTCTTCAGTTTTTAAGAGGCCATTTGATATTAACTGTGGCTTTATTTGATTAACATGAACTACATTTTCTATTTTTAGAAAGGAAAATATGAACTACATCATCTAATGTTGGATACTTAAATGTTTAAGTTATACATCCTTAATAACTAAAATATTACATATATTTTGAAATTTTTTCAATGAACCTAAGGCTCAAATTACTTATTTGAGATGAAATATTTTTTTGTGAACCAATCATTGAATTTTAAAAAGTTTGTTACATATTTTATAGATTATTCTACAATAATAATCAAATAGTTTGAATTCTTAATTTAGATAAGCAATGAGAGAATAACCTCACAAAAAAAAGCACTCATGAAATTTGAGCTATGAAAGGTAATAAGAAAAATCACGCGGGAGTTTTTGTCTTATTACCCCATGGATGGCTCGAATTTTCATGGGTGTGTTTTTTAGTTAGATCTTTGAGAGGTGTTTGGTTAACGGATTAATTAATTTACATTCGGTTAAGTATTTAACTTTTCACTTAACCTACCTCCTATTTACGTTAGGTTAAGTAAACTTAACATGAGGTAAATTTATTCTAACTTCTATGTGAAATAATTTTAACCTGCTAAAATATTCAAATAGTTTAACTCATTTATTCTACCATTTATTCTACTTATTCTTTATTTCTTTACTTATTCCACAAATTTATTCTCTTTACCAAATAGGACATTATTATCCTAAACATTTTCGCAATGAGAGAGTGTGAGACAGTGACTCGAAGGGCGATTGAGAGGGTGACTCGGAGGGTGCCAAAGGAGGTCATCTTGTCGAATAGGGAAAGGGGTTGAAACGTCGTCGCTGGTAGGTCTCACTCCTAGGGGAGGCGTGCGACCATCTGTTTCAAATGCCATGGGAGGGGCCACATGGCGAAGGAGTGTTGAGACCTGGTTCCTTGTTTGTGGTGTGAGAGCATGGGGCATTGACAAGCAATTTGCATCAAGACTTGCGTGATGGCAGGACCTCCCGTACCTCAAAACCCTGTCCTTGCTCCACCACCTCTGTCGAGAGTGTCGGACTTAGAGGTGGTGGTGCCCTAGGCATCATCACAGAAGTCTATCGATCGATGAGGCGCTCACTTCAACCTTAGTGGGAGACGTCCTTGGAGGAAGGGTGGACATCGTCTCGATTCGGACTGCCATCTCCATAGTGTCTCCCAGGGAGGGGGCAGTTAAAGTGGTCGCATTCATGTCTAACCAATTCCTTGCTTTTGGGTTGCGACTGGACTTAAGGAATTCCCTCTACTTCAAGATGTTAAAGATTGAAGATGCAACGGTGAGGTGGCACTTGCCATTAATGCGCAATGGGGTAATTGCGGAGTGTCATTTGAAGAAGGCGGGGATCTCGATCATGCTTGAGAGGATTCCACTCTGGTTGTAAACAAAGGTGGTGGTGGTGGAGGCATTGGTTTCCCCCTTTGCTAGACTGAGGGCTTCTTCTCAACTTGGTGTCAAGGAGGGAGACATCTCCTTCGTGAAGCCAATGGTTGAAGTTATGGCTAGACACTGTGTACCTACGAAGACGATGCTAAGACATGGAGGTGCTTCAGGGATCATGACAATCAATATGGCTAAGGCAACCAAGCTCTCCTTCGCACAAGTGGTGGCCAAAGGGCCCCTATCGATGGTCGCGGGGGAAGAGGCTGTGGTGAGCGACTGATGTGGAAGGTGAAGAGTCACACCGCCAATTACAGTTCCCAACCGCAATTGGTAGATTCTGAAGTAATAATTAATATTGCAAGCATAAGTCCCGTAGATGCATCAGTTAGAGCAGTGATGGATCCCATGGTGAAGTCCAATGAAGATGAGGATGTGATTATTAAAATAGACCTTATTGATGCTAGCAGGAACCACGAAGAGAGTCTACGGCTAATGCAAGTAGTGATTGTGTAAAAGGAAATATTTTAGAGGATTAAGAATGCACATTTAGTGCAGAGGAAATGTATGCTGGATGTGCTTTTTTGCAAAGGGCATTTGGGGCTGCGGGAGGCGCCCATTCTCATCTTCTTCCGGAGGGGTCCGGATACGAAATCGGATCCGAAGCTGAAGTCCTGCTCCACTCCCTTTCCTCCTCTTGACCCCCTATCGGTTAGACCTCCTCCCCAGTCTTCCCCTCCTCCTCCTCCCACGATGCAGGTGATCTCGTGCGAGGAGCCCGATAGTGGGTTCATCGGTGACCAATGCGAGGTGGTGGATGCCCCTTCTCCCTTATCCAACACCAGCGGTGAACTCAGGTTAGCGGCACGGAAGCCTGCACTAGGCAAGCAGAGAAGGCTACTCTACCGTCTGAGGTGGAGTTTTCATGACAAGGGCGGACACACCACAACCTTGCGATCGATGGTTGGCGCTTCACTAGAGGAGATAGTGGTCTGTGAGCAACCTCGGACGGTGGTGATTGATGCAGAAGGCCATGGTGCAGGGAGCGATGAGGGCAAGCAGATTGTCGTGGCTGAGGCTGTGGGCTTCCGCGGCGCACACGAGGGGGCCGAAAACATATCCCAATGGTTGGGATCTTGTTCTAGAATGTGAAGCGGTTGAATGAACCCACCAGGAGAGCAGCTCTGGGCTAGTACATCTGTTCTTGGGGACTAGCTATGGTCTTGCTCCAAGAGACGAAACTGGATAGCTGCGATTAGAGATTCTAGAGAAAGATAGGAGGTGGCTTTATGGAAGGATACACTACACTCAATGTAGTCGAAAGGTTTGGAGGTGTGATCCTGTCCTAAAGGAAGGAGCTCTTCTCCGTAGAGGAGACGGTGGTGGGTTCCCACGTCCTTTCTATGCAAGCCCTGGGGAGGAGCGACAACACCAGTACGGTGATCTCGAGGGTGCATGGCCTGGTTGACCTCCCTCTTAGTTCACGTGCTTACACATGGAGAAGTTCAGCAGGACCAAAATCCAGAATCAATAGATTTGCAATGTGGAATTTGTGGAGACTTTCCCCTTAGCCAGCAGGTCACGATGGGTTTGAAATTGTCGGGAAAAGCTGGATAAAAGTCCCAATCCTTAGCGGGCGGGCGAGGGACCTTTCCCCAAGGTTACGCGTGGAAACATCGGGAAAGGCTCTTCACCGATGCCATCTTTAGCGACACCTATTCTCGATGGTTTTGTGGGTTTTCCCAGCACTTTTTACCCATCAGGAAAATCCATTCTTCTTACAGTGATTTGAAGATTGAGATGCATATCACGTATCAAATTACAAGCCAATCTAACACACCTGCCCTTTAAATCAAAGGTCATCAATTTTCTCCAATCTTTAACAATCTATATATCATCAAAACTTAATCTCCGTGATAAACATGCTTAAACTTCCCAAATTGGATGAAATTTAAACTTCTCATTGAAGTTATTTAGCTATTTTATCCCTCTAATCTTTTATTTCAGAATATTATCTGTGGGATATCAGAGCGAGTGCAGGTAAGGTTTCCTGCACTCCTGTGGTAGTAACCTTCCCGACACTCATGGCTTAGGCTCCCCAACTTGCATGCATGCATGCATCCATCAAAAAAACAAAAAAAAGGATAACTAAATCATGTTTCCTTCTTTACCGTGATATGATGCAGAAATAGATACGTGTTAATGAGAACTTGTGATGGATACTTGATCATAAATTAAAGGTTGATATGATATAATTTACACTGGAATGTCGATAAAAATGGGGCACATGCTCACATACTGCATGTGAAGCCAAATGGTGTGACACGTCCAATTCCAGACGCAGGAACACTTAATTAGGGAGTTTCATGGCTTCCTTGTAGAGCACTAGCTTATTCCTTTTTGTTAATGAGAGAGAAAAAACAAAAAAGAATGATCATTGCAGGTTATTTTGTTTCAAGAAGGTCAATCTTGGCAAGACGTACCGAATCAAGGAAGATATAAATGATGCCAATTAATTGCTTAATTAAACACACCTGTTTACTTATGCAAAGAACCAGTCTTTTCTCCAATCACTAATGTCAACAGTGTAGATGAGATCACGTTTGGGGTATAGTTCCCTATACCTATCCCACAAGCCATACTGCCCGAACCTGAAAATTTAACAAACAAACCAAAGATAATTAGCACACGGTGATGTGCATGTGATTGCTTATTTCTCTGAACAAAGGTTTCACATAGACTAACTTCTCAGGGTTGGTGGTGTAAAGCTTGTTCACGTATCTTGGATCTGGATCGGGGATGTAGAACTCGGCAGCGGAGCTATCGGGTATGCCAATCTCCCACAGGGTTGGGCCACGTCGAGGAGGTTTAAAGAAAATATGACCCAAATGAATCTCCCTTCCTGTTCCACTTAAGGAAAATATGGTTTCAATGTGTCCTCTGAAGTATCATAATTTCTTGTGTATGCTACCAACTGATGATGTTTCTTGCCTGGATTAATAACAATGTTAGCAGGAAATCTGTACTCCCCGATAAATCCAGAGACCCAAGCGAAAAAATTGTAAACACCAGGCCTGACATTTCGGATTAAGAAGAGTCCCTTGCTATCTGTTCTTGTCCAAAACTGGTAGCGCCCTGGGAGAGAGGGTTTTTTTAACAGTTACAGGTAAAATTTTGCTATCTGAAAACAGTTACTAGTTTTTAAATGAAAAATATCATTTTTTTATTTATGCCCCATATACCAAATATTCTAAAATAACAGAAAATCAGAAAAGTGATGCTTTTTGAGCTAAATATGTGGAGTTTCACGCCAAAACTAACTTTACACTGCAACTAATAAAAGAACGTACCTTGGATTCATTTTGCCATGACCCCAACTTCCCTAACGGTGGCAATCCCACATAAGCCGTGTCCGCTGGTAAGTCGACGTCGCTGATGAACCTGAAAAGTTCCTGATTCCATCACTCGGTTACACCAACAAGAAAATTCTCTTCCTCTTGGAAAGAGAAAAAAAGGGAACTCTTAAACTAACAGGCAAAATGCTTGGGAAGAAATTGAGTACCCTCAATTGCTACAAAAAAAACACCTTTTGGCAATTGTTTAAAATCGTCGCCTGATTAGACTTTTTAAGTAATCGGAAGATCTGACTCAACAAATCGAAGACAAGCATTCATAAGGGAAACAAGGAGATTGATAACCCAATTCCACCGCAAGGGATGTATGTTTGTGGGGAGGGGTAGCACTCCTATGAATCCACTAGAAGTAACGAGTTGGGTTACAATATCTCAAAGTCTCTCTCTCTTGAATTGCCTGAAGAAAAGCCTCCAAGACCTCTCTTTGCTATTTATAATGTTGAACAAGGATCTCGCCGTAGGATCTTCTGTCTGGACATGTCCGTTATCAGGGCACGTCCTTTGCTAGACTATTGATGGTGGTGATGCCAACATTACCGTTGACACGGGTGTCGTGGACTTTCCCACTGCCTTTCTGTCCTTGGGCTAACTGGATCGCCTCAGTGTGAGCGGATCCAGATCCGCTTGGGCATAGGTGGGTCAGGCCTAGCTGACTTCGCATGTTTACCCCCTCATTTGGGTAGCCGAATTCATTCTCAGGCTTACTGTAGAATTTTGAATCCGATGGCACTTTTTACCCATAATCATATGCCCCCTACTATCTAGCTAGCGGATGCTGCTTAGAGATTAGTTGAAGTAAAAACTCCGCAGTAGACAATGTCCCCAAATGATTTCCCAGCTTTTATTATTAAAACGAAACGAGCATTTGTCATGAAACGGAGGTTGTAACTTTATCCGGCCTTAAGAGGTAGATTTGTACTATGGACGGTTCTACCATCCTTAGGGAGTGGTTTTGTAATGTGAGAACGTGGGAGAGTAAGCCCCAGTTCCTACCAACCTTAGGAGGCGGCTTTAAAGCGTGTCTGCCTGTCTTACTACGAGCCTTAGGAGGTAGCTTTCAAGCGCGTTCGGCTGTCTTACTGCCGGACTTAAGAGGTGGCTTTTCGAGAGTGAGTGTGATATATGTGCCACCTTCTGCGAGTAATTGTCAATCATTGCGGAATTTATTTTTGTCTTATTTGTGTGACAAGACTGACATTTATTGTCGTCGTGATGAGGTGTAAGAGTTCAAACACCGCATTTGCCAGTGATATTGTTACGACCCATTTCTCAGATCCCTACAGAACTCGAGACCGGCTCGCTTCGACTAATCCCAAGACCTAGTTGTTCAACGAAAAATAACCAAAAGCAAAAAATAATACCACATTCACACATGAATTATAACTAAGCAGAAGGAAAATGAACCGATAAGGAAAGTAGAGCAACTGTCTCAAAATAGTACATGCCACCACAACAACAACAGCGGAAAGAAAACAGAAAATAACAGGAACAGTAATTTACAAGTCTATTGCTCACAACTACAGCAAAAACAAAAGGGATGGAAAGAAACTACTATGGCTAGGCTCGGCTGGGCCCAGCATCCTCTGCAGTTGGAAACTCGGGCTGCTCAACTCCTGGTCCTGAATAGGGTTACGAAAAGACAGAGTCAGCGAACGCTGAGTAGAGTGGTGTTTACATTATTCATGTACAAGTAAAGTAAAACAAGCAATCAGGTTTTAATTCTCATTTCTATTTCTTTCATCTATGTATTTCTGGTTCATTTATTTCACAAAGGATCCAAGTATTTCTTGATCTTGCTTGTTCTTCGTGGGAACGATCTTGATTGTAGTCTCTTCTGTGGAGTAGAAGGTACACGTGGTGCTCTCCTGTCCGGGAGAGTCCCCCACGGTAGTCCTACACCCAGTCAAGCACCTGAGGTCACTGTCGCGACATAGCGGTGACTACGGCACGCGTGATAAGCGCACGGGAACTACCCCGCACAGACACGTTGTCAGTCGTTTCCGCTAGCGAGTACACCCAAAGTACAACACGGAACAGTATAGGGCCTTGCCCTCTCAGAACAGGGGTCTCACCCCTCAGAACCAAAGAGGGGTCTCACCCCTCCACAGTCCGCGTACCCTCGTCCGACTACCCCAGTTTGCCCAGAGGGCCTAAAAGGCGATGTAGGTTGGCTAGTCCTAACCCCGAGCCCCGTAGGGTGACTAATTCCCTCCCTACACTAGTAGCATGCCTCAGTACCACATACGCAAGGGCCAACAGGAGTCAGTGTAGAGTGGCCAATCATAACCCTGGGTCTCAACCCAAGGGCGGCTAGCTCCGCTCTACACTAAAAGGGACAGTTGCTCTCCTTGGTACCGTGTACACACGTGCCAGCTCACTTCCCATCTACATTCCAGATTTCCTTTCATACACAGGAGCTCTACTCCTAATTCTCGTAGGGTTCATGCTCATATTCATCTCATTTATCAATATTCAGATCTCATGGTTCATAACTCGTTCATCATCCATATACAGGCAGCTCGTGTTTTCACAATTCAATTCTCAATCATATATATGCAACTCGTGGTTTCACAGTTCAATTTCTCATTCACATACAGGCAACTCGTATTTTAACATGCATCTCAAGTAAACAGAGTAGCTCAACCATTCTCATTTGTTTCTACCCTAGGGTTCATGTTCCATCCTAAAGTTTATTTAAGTATTCTAAATGTGCTCTTTCATTGTGTAAATCTTAATGTTATAGTAAACCACTCTACCGGGTATCACGGGAGGAATGGGGGCCTGCACCGCAGATCTCGTTGTCTCCGTAAGCCCCGAGCATGCCACCGGTTGGTAACTTGTACCAGCGACTAATTACATCAAACGAGCTTAAAATAGTAGGTACTCAACATGAACACATATAAAAACTCGAGTGGAAAACAGTGGTACTTCGTTTGCGGAAATCCAATTCCATTTGGGCCCTAAACGGGCCAAAAACACGGTTACTGTCCAAAATTAGATGTCTGGGACTAGTCACAGACGTCTTAAAAGACGTCAAATCTTACCTTGTGTCTCCTACAATATCCTTAAACGTCTGGATCCCTCCGCGACCGTCTGCGAGTAGCTCCAAACATCGGACAAAGCCTCCGGCCATCTGGAAGTACCTTTGAACGTCTAGCAATGTGATCTGATGTCCAAAAGTGCCTAGAAAGGTGCACCGCACGCCTTTCCAGCGCCCTGCACCTGCGTACAAAAAACGCAGAACCAAAAAAAAGCTCGGCATCCCTACGCTACATCTGCATGGTGGAAAGTAGTGCAGGAAACACGTACTTCGCACAATATTATGCTTTTAGACGTCCAGCTTCAGCTTCGGACTTCCTAGTGCCTCTCCAGATGTCTGGTCAATGCTCCAGACGTCTGATACTGGAACTTTTCTAGTACCAGAATCTCCTCCACAACGCTACTCTCCTCGCAGCACCGCCCACAGCGCACCGCAGCAGCTTCAGCTGCTGCAAAGGGCCGGGAGGCCACCTCCCTGAGCCCTTCCTCCTCGTGCGCGTGCCCGCCGCCGGCCGTGCGAGCTCCGCCGAGCTCTCGAAGGTCCACTGACCTTAGTCCTCCTCTCTCACACTATTCCTTCCTCTCTCTCCCTCTCGTTCTCCCTCGCTCACCCTCTCTCTCGTCGCTCTCGTTCTCCCTCACCACAGCTGCACAGGGAGGACAGCTGGAGGTGGTGGTGGTGGAGAGTGGCGTGGGTGAGGGTGGTGAGAAGGGGGGTTTAAATAGAAGGGGGTTAGGGTTTAGGGGTGAGGGGTGTGGAGGAGAGAGAAAAGCGCTGTGTGCCCACATGCAGAGCGCAAAGGAACGTACGAAAATTCCCACTTTCAGACGTTCGAGCCTATGTCCAAACGTCTGGACAAACGTCTAACTAAAACTCCAGACGTCTTATCCGACTAAAAGGGCAACGGGTCATTTCAAATATGACTGGCATTATTGCAGCGTTAGATATGCGCGCATGTGCATTTATTGTCGGTGATGATTACCAGGATATCTTCGCCTTGAGGCAGCATCTTTTTGAAAACTGCATCGCATCTTGCAAGATTTTGTTTTCGAAATTTGCGCCCCATCAGGAGGGAAACTGCCCATTACAGAGGTTATAAATGGGGGGTGTGGGGCATAGTTAATGACCCACCTACCCTATTGAAAACTTCCGAGCACTCTGCGACGCTGGTGCTATCCCTCTGTTCAGTGGAGGCGTGAGGAAGTGTTGTTCTTAGAAGCTCCTCTTTCCAGCAAGTGACACGATCATTTCTAGACTTGCTGGCAAGGGTAAGTCCGTCTCATCCTCGTCCGACATCTCGCTTGAAATGAGGGATCTATACACCATCCCTTCTAACTTACGTAGTTGTTCTACCATTAAGGCATTTTTGGGTGAATACAGTCTTGATGGGGTTCCATTTCAGCCTTGTGGGTCGCATACCCGGCTATGCTCTGACAGGTCTAAGGATTTATTTATTATTTGTAAATATGCCATAGAATATGGCCTTCGGATACCCTTAAATCCTTTTTGTGTTCTTTCCTTTGTTATTACCTCCTGGCCCCTTCGTAGCTCAACCTCAGTTGTTGGCCTATTTTGGGTGCTTTTGCCATTATCTGCTTCCATATGAGGATTGTCCCCCACCTAGGTCTGTTCTGCCTACTTTTTGGGCTCATGTCCCTTAAAGTTAAGAGGGGCAAGCCCCCGTCCGGTACTTATACCTTGTACATTCGGCATACTAAGTATCGGATGGTTGATCTACCCGATAGTTTGAAGGGGCAGGATCATCATTTTCTCTTCGTTTTCCATCATAAGAACCACAACATCCCTTATAATTGGCAAGGTCCGTTTGACAAGGACCTACCGCCTAAGACCAAGGAGCTTGATTCGGCTGCTCATGTGGACGCTGGTGCGACTCAAATAGGTTTTGTTAATATGGTGATATTGTTCTTGAAATTAATATAGTGAGTTAATCTAAATCGAGTCTACACTAGTTTCACAAAATTTTTTAACCTAGCCTACTTGATTTTATCTTGGTCGCTTTTACGCCTAGGGTCGATCTCAAGGAGGCAGGAATTTGAAGATCAAGGAGTTTCTACGCCTTTCCTAAAGCGTATCTCTTCCTTGCGTTTATTATGTTTTTGGTTTTTTCTATTTTTAAGATTTTTGTTGGTGATAATGTTGTCCTTGAGGTACACCCTCAAAAATGAAGTCCTTGGCCTTGAGCCGAATGGTTCTAGGCTTATAGCCAACTAGAGGTTCCCAAAAATCGATCTTGTTATTCGCAAGATCGAATACCTACAAGACAAGAATTATCTTTTCTCTTTTACTCTTTTTTTTTTGTCTTTTTAATAACAATAAATAAAAGACGAATGAAAACAGAGTAGGTTGCTAAGAAAGAAAGAAACCCTTAGCTTAGTATATATATGTATAGATGTATAGTAGAAACAGAATATATATGTGTGTATATAGTTATATATTATGTATATAGGGCTGGAGGGTGAAGTGGAGATGGAATGTTGCACGGTGTCAAGTTGGTCTGCATCTAGCAAGATGCAACCAACAAGACTGAGTGTTGCATGAAGTGTGGAGCGGATGTGTGGGAGTGTGTGGAAGCGCTTGCTTTGCATAGATATCGGGGAATATCAGCAACTGATGCAAATATTCCCGCGATATGATGCGCGGTGGATGGATGAGTGCACGGGAGTATGGGTGGTGGTTGTGAGGTATATAGATGGATATGGGTAAGTGGATGTATATGTAAGTATGTATATGTATATATGTATATATCTATAACTATATATGTATATATAGATGTATATGTATATAGCTATATATATATGTATATGTATATATATATACATATATGTTTATATATCTATATGTATATATATTTATGTATATATATGTAAGGATAAGAGTATGCGAATATATATGTAAAAATATGTGTATGCGTGAGTGTGTGAGTGTATGTGTATAAGTGTAAGGGTGTGTGTGTGTGTGTACAAGTGTGTGTGTGTACGTTAGAGGAGGAGAGGAGCGCAGCAGATAAGCCGTCTGCCACGCTTCCCCGACGTCTGAAGGAGAAGGTGCGCAGGCGCAAGAGAGAGAGCGTGCGCGTGGCCAAGTGAAGCGCAGTGCTCTGCTACGTGGACGGGCGAGGCGCAGCGCGCTGCGCAGTGCACCGCAAAGCGCTGCGGGTGTGCGCTGTGGGCGGGTGAGGCGCGGTGACCGGCTGACGTGGGTAGCGGGCGAGGAGAGAGAGCGCTGCGCCACCGGCTAAGTGAGAAACTTGCCGGTGGCTACAGTGTCATGCAGACCGCGTGCTACAATGCGCATGCGGTCTGGCAACCGGTAGCAGCCGATTTTGCGTGCGTGGGTGCACTGTAGAGCACCTGCGTGCGCGGGAAGAGGGTACACGCACCCTACAGGCGAGCGCACGACGATCGGCTGGAGCTGCAGGTAGACGCGCAGCGAGCTGGAGCTTCTGAGCTTGAGAGCTTGAAGCTCTGGCTAATGGCGGAGGAGACGAAAGGCAATGAAACAAAAGGCGAAGTCACCATGCCCACCTGCTCACGAAAGAGCTAGGTGGTGGTGGAACTCACAATGGTGGTCTGAGACCACTGTGGGTTTTCTCCTGCACACGGTGTGCCTCTTCTTAGCTTATGAGAAGAGGTACTGTGTATGGAGAGGGAGAGGGAAGGAGGTTGGCCTGAAGGTGAGGTTGATCTCCAGGTGCCTCCGCCGCAAGGGAGAGAAAGGAGTTTATAAAGAGGAGAGGGCATGCCTCATGCCATGCTACTGGCAGGAAGAGAGGTGCACACATCCAGCCATGCTATTGGTAGGAGGAGAGGCGCGCACACACCATGCCCTGCAGCTGCGCGAGAGAGGAGAATACAAAATAATAAAAAAATATGAAAAAGGTGAAACTGCAATGTCATACTTAAGGAAAATGTAAATAGGATGGCCAATTATTCTTACTCTCCTCCCCTCTTTATAAATGCATGCAGGTGTATATTTACAAATGCAATTACGGCAACATAAGAGGCAATGGTAGTGCTAAGAAATAACTCAAGATGGCATATTTACTGGTGTATTTTTGCTGTGCAAACATACTCCCATGCCTATCTTTTGCTAGTCCCTAGCAAAATATTTTGTATTGTGTTTAGAAATGATCTTAAGCTGAAGATTTTTTTTTTCTGAAGCAACATGGAGGTGTTTATCCGTTGGACATTGTGAGAACCAATTGCAGAGAAGACTACCGTTACTTTAAGTCTCATATGATATAGATCATCTCTCGACTAACCTGGACTCTTGATATTTAAACCCTAAGTACGATTTCCAGGACTCAGAAGGTTTTGTCGTACTCGAGAACTCAAGAGATTATGGTTTGTGCATAGTGAAGGATCAAGACTGACCAGATAAACATTAAGGCTCAAGCCCAGGGTTTCACGAATTTTTAAGTGCAGGTTGGTCCTAGTTTCAGCTCATGTCTTCAGATTGACCCTCAGAAAGATGATGGAAAACTCAACCCCATTTTTATTGCTTTTGTGGCTTAAGGAACATATGGTAGAAACAGGGTATTTGTAACGTGCCCTGAAAAACTTTTTGGGCAGAAGAATTTACAGATATTTGAAAGATATATTGACTTATTGTAAGATTTTTTTTTTTTTTTGTAACAAGTGTCAGTATATCTCTTACAACTTTATCTGGAAGAGCACACATTTTTGGTGGGAGAGTACTTTTTCGGTGGAAAGAGTTTCTCCTAAACACAAGACTAAAGTCTGGGATAAAAAGTCTACCTGCATGCACAGGTAAGGACTCCACCTTCCCTAATGAACACTAGGGTTGGATCTTATGTTCACCTAGTCTTTCTTGATATGTGTAGTGTGAACCAAGATTACTTAGGCTCTCAAGTAAAAGCAAACCAACGAATCCTATACTGGTGACTCAGGTACAAGAATACGTCCTTAGTTAGGAGAGATTCCGATCTATCTTATCAATGCTCAAGTGAATTAAGCCAAGCCTGAGCGAATCAAGCTTTTGTGGCCTAGAAAGTCTTTAAAACAGTGGTTGAATATCCATAAACACTTATTGTATTTTTCTTTCAGCCTTCAGATCATTGCTAAATACCCTTTTTTTTTTTTGGAATATAGTTTATGTAAATAGTTATAGATGGATATGTATAATAGATGTAGAAGCTGCATGATACCATATAATACCCAGATCCTATGGATGCCTATCCACCCTCCCATGCCAAATGATGCTATGTCCTCATATGCATGTAGGGTAAAGCAAGGTTCAAGGATCAGGGAACGAGAGATGAAGTGCAAGGTATATAGCAGGGTGGTAGGGTGGGTGGTTGGTGGGTGGTGAAGTGAAAAGTAAAGAAGTACGAAGTGAAGTGAAATGGAATTGTATAAGTGATAGTGGAGGAGTGTTGCTGGGGTGCCTCCCAACGAGCGCTGAATTTAACTTCCCCAGCTGGACTCAGAGTGAGACACGAAGTTAGTTACCTTCCAGTAGGGCAACAGTTTCACCAACGGGAGCAGGTTCATGAGTAAGATAGGGTTTTAACTGCTGTCCATTGACCATAAATTTATGCCCAGATTTGGGATCTTCAATTTCGACAGCCTCGTTGGGAAATGGTCTCGAGACCAAGTAGGGACCAGTCCATTTGGACTTCAATTTCCCTAGAAAGAATTTGAGCCAGGCATTGTAAAGCTAAACTTGCTGAGATGGCTCAAATTCCTTCCGCCGAATTCGGTTGTCGTGAAAGGCCTTAGTACGTTGCTTGAAAGTTAAGGCAAAATCATAGGCTTCACAACGGAGCTCTTCCAGCTCCTGGAGTTGGAGTTTCCTTTCTCAACCACATAGGTCTGGGTCGAGGTTACATTGGAGAACCGCCCAATAAGCGCGGTGCTCCAACTCAACAGGCAAATGACAAGGCTTCCCATAAACAATTCTATAAGGAGACATACCAAGGGGAGCCTTGAAGGCAGTCTAATATGCCTAAAGTGCGTCAATCAGCTTGTCGGACAAATCCTTACGGTCAAGCCG
Organism: Thalassia testudinum; assembly: GCA_037157565.1. Classification (NCBI taxonomy): domain Eukaryota; kingdom Viridiplantae; phylum Streptophyta; class Magnoliopsida; order Alismatales; family Hydrocharitaceae; genus Thalassia; species Thalassia testudinum. Next base: position 31,832,692 of record JAZHRO010000022.1, on the reverse strand, counting down.
AACCGTTTTCTGGAGAATTTGCTTGATTTGCCGGTTCAACACCTCAGCCTAGCCATTCGTCTGAGGATGATACGGAGATGCGATACGATGGTGAACTCCATATTTCCTCATAAGTGCTCGAAAAGAAGCATGGGTAAAATGACTTCCTCCATCAGAGATAATGGCTCGATTATCCCAAAGTGAGCAAAAATGTGGTGTTTGACAAATCGCGTAGATATGACATGGTCAACATAGCGCGTGGGAATAGCCTCGATCCATTTCGAAACATAATCAACAGCAACGAGGATGTACTCGAAGCCGTTGGAAGGAGGAAAGGGACCCAAGAAATTGATTCCCCAAATGTCAAAGATTTCAGCAGCCAGGATGGGTTGCAAGGGCATCATGTCACGACGTGACATTGACCCTAACGACTGGCACCTAGTGAAATGTTTAGCATAATTGTGTGCATCCTGGTGAAGGGAGGGCTAAAAGAAACCGCACTGCAACACCTTGGCTATAGTTTTCCTCTCAAAGAAATGGCCTCCGCAGGCCTGATCGTGATAGAAGGATAGCACACTGAGGAATTCGCTGTTAGGAATACAGCGACGGATGATCTGGTCAGCACCTATTAGAAAAAGTAGTGGATTATCCCAAAAATAGTACTTTGCTTCTACGATGAGACGCTCGCGCTGATTTTTAGGTCAACCACGTGGAAGGGAACCAGAAGCAAGGTAATTGGCAATGTCGGCATATCAAGGTCCACTTGCCACATTAATTGCCAGTAGATGCTCATCGGGAAAAACTTCATTAATCAACAAGGTAAGTCTAATGTGGTCAGGGTCCAATCTCGAGAGATGATCAGCAACAACATTCTGGGCTCCAGCCTTATCGCGGATCTCAAGGTCAAATTCATAGAGCAGAAGGATCCAACGTATCAGTCTAGGCTTGGCATCCTTCATGTTCATGACATGACGAATGGCCGCATGGTCAGTAAATACAGTAACATGCGAGCCCAGAAGGTAAGAGAGGAATTTCTCCAACCCAAAGACGAATGCCAGTAGTTCTTTCTCAGTGGTTGTATAATTACGCTGGGGCCTCGTTCAATGTTTTACTGGCGTAGTACACCACAAAGGGGTGTCTATCGCGTCTTTGTCCCAGGATGGCTCCGACTACAAGGTCGGAAGCGTCACACATGAGTTCAAAGTCAAGGGACCAGTCAAGTGGCTGGAGAACAGGGGCCTTGGTGATAGCGTCACGCGACTGCGTGAATGCTTGTATGCAGTCGGGGCCCATATCAAAGGGTACATCGGTCGATAGGAGATGAGTTAAAGGTTTAGAAATCTTAAAGAAGTCTTTGATGAATCTCCTATACAAACCAACGTGTCCTAAAAAGTAGCGGAGTTGCTTGACAGAGCTAAGCACAGGTAAATCAGCGATCACATCAAGCTTAGCTCTGTCAACCTCAATACCCCTATCGGAGATGATATGCCCGAGAACAATTCCCTCGTGTACCATAAAATGACTTTTCTCCCAAGAAAGCGTGAGGTTCACATCAATACATCTCCAAAGGATGCGGGTCAGGTTGGCAAGACAATCATCAAATGAAGGTCCGAAGACCGAAAAGTCATCCATGAAGACCTCAAGAAAGTCACCCACCATATCATGAAATATCGCCAGCATACATCTCTAGAAAGTTGTTGGTGCATTACAAAGTCCGAATGGCATCCTTCTAAATGCGAAGGTGCCGAAGGGGCAGGTAAAGGTGGTTTTCTCTTGGTTCGGAGGGTCAATTGACACCTGGTTATATCTAGAGAATCCATCCAGGAAACAGAAAATTTTACTTCCTGCTAACTGCTCCAGGATTTGTTAAATAAAAGGTAGCGGAAAGTGATCTTTCTTTGTTGCAGCATTCAGTTTCCTATAGTCTACACACACTCTCCAAGATGTAGGAGTGCGTGTAGGGATGGATTCGCCCCTATCATTGACATGGATGGTGAGTCCCGCCTGTTTAGGCACTACATGAATCGAGCTCACCGAGGGGCTATCGCTGATCGAGTAGATTATACCCGCATCAAGCCACTTAATGATTTCCTTTTTAATAACCTCCTGCATATTAGGGTTGAGACGTCGCTGCATTTCACGGGAAGGTCGAGCCTCCTCCTCCGTATATATACGGTGAGTGCAGGAGGAGGGGCTAATGCCAATTAAGTCAGATAAGGACCATCCAATGGTTGCCTTGTGTTCCATCAGAACCATTGTTAGTTTGCACTCTTGCTCCCTGGTCAATTTTGAACTAATAATTACGGGGAGCGTTTCATTTGGTCCCAAGAAAACATATTTAAGCGTGTCAGGCAACTCTTTCAGCTCGGGAGTGGATGGCGAAAGATCTGGCATTTCTTGGGACGAGAGTGTCCCAAGCGGATCAGAAGAAAGAAGGATAGGAGGAAGAAGTTGGCCCTCAGATTGGCCAAGAAGAGGGGCATCTTGGATTGATTGATCCAAAAAGGGATAGCCCCAGTGATTAGTATGTGGGCTCAAGGTCCCAGTATGGAGTCGCATTTCCGCCTAATTTGGCGCGAAAGAAAGGCAATCCAGTCTTCAAGAGGGTGGACCGGCGGTGAGTAACCCGAATATGACTCAGACCACGAGGTATGCGAAGCGGAGAAAACCTCGTCAGAAGTCTAGTCAGGAGAAAGTATGGGTAAGGGGAGGGATGGGGGAACGTCACAATATGTGTCAGTCAGGCGATGATCTGTGTTCAGGGGCAATCCATAGCAATCAGAATAGGTCCCTATTAGTCCGATACACGTGCTTACGGCCATGTCCTCGTCAGACGTGTCATCCTCGATGCAATCGCAATCAAAATTCTTGGCTGCCTTGAAGATGTTTAGCTTGAGCTTCTCAGAGCCAACAACAATCTCAATGCAGCCCGACTCACAGTCGATATGGGTGCGGGTTGTGGCCAAGAAAGGTCGACCAAGGATGATCGGACAATCAGAAAGTGAGCTAGGAACTTCCATATCCAAAACAAGAAAGTCAATAGGAAAACAGAGACTGTTGACCCTAACTACCACGTCTTCCACCACACCCTTCGGTATTTTGACAGAACGATTTGCCAACTGCAACGTGACAGGGGTGGGTTTAAGATTTCCTAAGGCAAATTTCTCGAGCATGATGGTTGGTATAAGATTGATGGAAGATCCTAGATCAAGCAGAGCACGGTTAAAATTGCAGCCTTGGATGCTACATGAAATAAGCGGTGTGCTCGGATCTTTCTGCTTCAGTGGTAGATTTGACAGTATAGCACAACTCGCATGAGGTGAGAGGACCACCGGATTCTTTGTTTTCTTTGACTATCACCTGGGTGTAGTGTAGTCTTTGAAAAATCGGGCGATAGTTGGTATATTGTCGATAGCCTCCAACAGGGGTACTTTGATTTCAACATCCCTGAATAAATTACACAGGTTATCAAAAGCCAACGTATCTTTTTTCTTGCCTTTTGGCTCCCTCAGTAGAGCATCAAGGAATCGGACTGATTTTGGCACTAGTTTGGGTGTATCGTCCTCACGAGAATACGGGCGCCGTAGTGCGTGTGTGTTAAGAGGTGTCGTTATAGTCGCACTTGATACATCGATTTTAAAATAAGTAAACGGAGGTGAGTTCGAGTGTCGGTCTCAGGGAGGCATGAAAATCAGATTTTTGCTTATCACTTGTTGTCATAGAAAAAGTGGAGTTTTGCTTGCGAAAGATGCGATTTTGAAAAGCGAGAGAGAGAGATAGAGAAAGAGTTTAGGGTTAGAAAGCTCTTTGTTTTGATCATACAACTTGAACAGAAAATAAAATGGCAATTGAATGGAAAATAACTTCATTAATCATGCATTCGTAGTTCATAACTTACAACATTAAATACATGCTTCAACAAAAGTAATGGAAAGCTTAAGAGAGAGAGAGAGAGAGAAAGAGAGAGTGGAGGGCGACGAGGCAGCCACGGCGGTGGAGGAGGTTCCGTCGGTGGCTCGTCATTTCCGACGATTACAAGAGTGCCAAAAGCTAGCTAAGAGAGGAGTGGAGTAGTTGCAAGGGGGAGTGAATGCATTGAATGGTGGTAGAAGGGGGTTTAAATAGAGTTAAGGGCTTCCTAAAAGAAGAATGGGCTTTAGCGATATCTACGGCGGGCAATTGACCAGCGGCAGGAGGGCTTACCGACGTTTAAGAATGGGCTTCCTAAAACCACTTCCACAAACGTTGGTAAAGCCCTCCTGCCGCCGGTCAACTGCCCGCCCCGGTCTTCCTCTTCGCGTGATCCGTGGCCGCTGAACGAGAGCCGTCCGATCGAAGATCGGACGGCTGAGAGCCTTCTTCGCCCGGGCTGAGATCGCGCCTTGGGCGCACGTGCATGGGCGCTCGTGGGCTGTCGTCGCGCCACGTGGAGAGATCCTGGCCGCCCACTGCTGATTGGGCGACCCAATTTTTCCGTGCCTTCCGCTCGCCTTCAAAATCCGCTCCGCGCGGCTCGAACGCGCGTCATGGCGATGCGGGCGTGCGCGCTAACCGTTGCGCCACGCTCGCGCTTTGTCGCGGCGACGGCGGGCAAGCGCGCGGATCTCGACCGTTCGATTGAAGATCGACGGCCGAGATTTGTCCTTGGCCGGCTGAAGATGTGAGTACGATGGGGGCGGGCTGACGTGGCGCTCTCTGGGCCATTGATCTCCAGATCAACGGTCAAAATTTCTTGGGCCCATTGTGAGAGCTCTGGATGTCGGATTTGGCCGATCTTGAGTCCGTTGGACTCCGTTCGTCGTTCTGAATCCATCCGTGTGGTCCGATTGCTCATTTGAGGCCTGCTTTGACAAATGCTTACACAAATGCCCATTAATACAGTTTATAAGCAATCTTGGTACTTGATGCATGCAATGCTCCTATTCTACTTATGTTGTGCCTTTTATTCTAAAGATGGGCCATATTCAACATAATTATTACCCCCTTGTGTGGTGTTATCATACCCCCATGCTTACTCCTTGCTAGTCCCTAGCAAGGTTTATTCTAGCCTTTATTTCCTTGGAGAATTCAAGAAGTAATTGCTTAGGCACTTCATTACTTGTCAATAAGAGGAAATATACGAAGATCTTAATCTACAAAGACTAAGCAGCGCCCGGGTGTCTGCCAAAATACGAATCGCCCGAATCTTTGCTTTAATGTATATATAACTATACATATGTATATATATTTTTTAGAATTTTTTTCGGAATTCAGTGTGGGTTGGTAACTTTTTACGGCTACCCAAGCCACCCAAAACTCGGTTAAAACCCTGAGTGCTAAGCATCTTGGTGTGAATGTTGTGATAGACTCACTTAACGGTAATTGAAACAGACTTCGAGTTTCTACGCCTCTAGGTGGCCAAAAAAGAAAATAAATTTTTGCCTGAAGGTGTATTTGTTCGATTGGTAGCTTTCTCCCTACGTTCGTTTTATTTGGGGTCAACACAAGGATTTTCCAGTGTATATCTCCCCGGCCTGTACTACTTCCCCGCTTCTTCCTTAGGTGTTTTGGTCTTTTTTGTGCAATTATTAAGCTGGGTTCTGGACAACTGACCAATGGGCTGTTACCCACAATCACTTGCCAGCCATACTTGTGCGGTGAAGTGTGGTTTATTTTCTTTTCTTCTTCTTCCCCGTTTTTTTTTTCGTAGGTGATTTCCCTGATCTCAAATGTACCTAGAGGCAGCGAAAAAAGAAATGGCATGTGGCTGGGTTCTGGACAACCTGCCAATGGGCTGTTACCCACGATAACTTGCCAGCCAAACCACCCTAGAGAGTTCATTAGCTACCCAATTTTTGTCAAAATCTTCGAGAAGCGAGTCTATGCAAAAATGTGTGCAGATGCTTAGACTCAAAGTTTTCCTAAGTTAGAGGGTGAGTTGATAAGTCGTATACTTATTACCTTATTTAGTAGGTGGATTAGAATAGCTTAAAGTTGCAAGGATTCACCGCTAAATCCATATTTTAACGGACACCAGGGCTGATTAAGCTTGAAGGCCTGAAAAGTCTAAGTGTTTAAGTTCTTTTTGTATTATTTTCCACTATTGACAAGTTTCTAATGCCTAAGTTTTCTTCCTAAATTCAATTTTTTTTTAATTAATTTATTCATTCAGACTGATTAATTAAGATCAGGATTATGCAATTTACCATCCCCCCATGCTTAAGTTGGACAATGTCCTCATTGGAAGATACATGGATGCACAAGGGTTCAAAAAATAGTACCTGAGTGACGTAAACTACCAGATCAGTCTGAATCCTTTGGGTTGCCTCCCAGGAAGCGCTAAGTTTAACGCCTCCAGCTGGGCGATGCTTGGTGTCAGCCCTCAACGAGGGTGACACTTTCCTTGGGGGGTACCTAGGCTAGGAAATGCTTCAATCTTTGACCATTGACTGTAAAGGTGTGCCCGGTGTTAAGATCCGTGATTTCAACCGCCCCATTAGAATAGGGCTTAACCACCCGAAATGGTCCTGTCCATTTGGACCTAAGTTTCCCTGGGAAGAGTTTCAGGCGTGCATCAAACAGCCAGACTTGTTGGTTCGGCTCAAAGGTTTTTCTATGAATGAGTCGGTCGTGGACGGCTTTCATTTTCTCCTTATATAGTCGACTATTGTCAAAGGCATTCCGACGAATTTCTTCGAACTCAGATAATTGAAGCGTCCTTTGCGCACCGGCTAACTGGGGATCCATGTTACATTGCTTGACAACCCAGTAAGCCCGGTGTTCCAATTCGACAGGGAGATGGCATGCTTTGCCAAAGACCAAGCGATAAGGTGACATGCCTATCGGGGTCTTAAAAGCGGTCCTGTATGCCCACAGGGCATCATCAAGTCGTGTGGACCAGTCTTTCCTGTCAGGTCTCACAGTCTTCTGTAAAATGTTCTTGATTTGTCTATTGAAGACCTCAGTCTGCCCATTTGTTTGTGGATGATACGGGGTGGCAATGCGGTGGTTTACCCCGTATTTTCTAAGTAGGGCACGGAATTGGGAATGGATAAAATGGCTTCCACCATCACTGATCATGGCCTTGGGTATTCCAAACCGGGAAAAGATGTTCTTCTTCACAAAGTCCATGACAGTCTTGTGATCACATCGTCGGGTGGCAACGGCTTCAATCCATTTGGAAACATAGTCTACTGAGACTAGGATGTACTCGAAGCCGTTGGATGGTGGAAAGGGGCCCATAAAATCGATACCCCAAACGTCGAAGATTTCGACAATCAAAATGGGCTGAAGGGGAATCATATCTTTCTTGGTCATGGTCCCCAGTGTTTGGCAGCGTGAGCAAGTTTTGGCAAAGATGTGTGCATCCCTAAATAGGGACGACCAGTAAAATCCAGATTGCAAAACTTTTGCAGCTGTTTTCTTTCCAGAGAAGTGGCCGCCACATGCTTGGTCATGACAAAAGGAAAGCACACTCTGAACTTCATCTTCAGGGATACACCTTCTGATGATCTGATCAACACAGAGGCGAAACAGCATGGGATCATCCCAGAAATAGTGCTTGGCCTCAACCAAGAACCTGTCCCGTTGCTGTCTAGACCAGCTGTGCGGGGTTTGTCCTATAACCAGGTAATTAACGTAGTCGGCATACCATGGCATTTTCTTGTCTTGCACGGCTAGGATGTGTTCATCAGGGAAGGTATCAGATAGAGGTAGGGAGGGTCCAATGTGGTCTGGATGAAGTCTCGACAAGTGGTCAGCCACCACATTTTTCGATCCGGCCTTGTCTCGGATTTCTAGGTCAAATTCCTGCAAAAGCAGGATCCATCTGATGAGCATGGGCTTTGCGTCCTTTTTGGCCAACAGGTGCCGGATGGCTGAATGGTCAGTGTAAATAGTCACGTGGGATCCCAGCAAGTATGAGCGGAATTTTTCAAGTCCAAATACTACAGCGAATAACTCTTTTTCTGTGACGATATAATTACGTTGGGCCTCATCCAACGTTTGGCTCGCATAGTAGATCACCACGGGCTTCTTGTCTTGCCTTTGTCCTAGGACAGCGCCTATGGAAAAATCTGATGCATCACACATAATCTCAAAGTCCTGGGACCAGTCTGGGGGTTGAAGTACAGGTGCGGAGGAGACTAAATCCCGGAGGGTGTGATAAGCCTGGATGCAATCAGGAGACATGTGGAATGTGGCGTCGTTGGCTAGAAGGTTGGTCAAGGGTTTGGAAAGCTTGGAAAAGTCTTTGATGAACCTTCGGTAGAAGCCAACATGTCCTAGGAAGGAGCAAATCTGTCGGACCGAACTAGGTGGAGGAAGTTTGGAAATTAAATCAACCTTAGCTCGATCTACCTCGATGCCCCTATGCAAAACTATGTGTCCGAGGACAATTCCTTCTTGAACCATAAAATGGCTCTTTTCCCAACTTAACACCAAGTTAACCTCGATACATCGTTTCAGGATTTTCTCCAAGTTGCTCAAACAATGGTCGAATGAATTTCCGAATACAGAGAAATCATTCATAAAGACCTCTAAGTATTCACCCACCATTTCTGAAAAAATGGCTAGCATGCAGCGCTGGAAGGTCGCAGGTGCGTTGCATAACCCGAACGGCATTCGACGGAATGCAAATGTGCCATACGGGCAAGTGAATGTGGTCTTTTCCTGATCTTCCAGAGCAATTGCGACTTGGTTATATCCTGAATATCCATCCAGGAAGCAAAAATATTTCTGCCCTGCCAATCTTTCAAGGATTTGGTCAATGAATGGCAAGGGGAAGTGGTCCTTCTTAGTGGCTTCATTAAGCTTCCTGCAATCAATACACACCCGCCATGCGGTGGTGGTGCGGGTGGGGATGGATTCGCCACGATCATTGGTGAGAACGGTGAGCCCAGCTTTCTTTGGAACCACTTGAGTGGGGTTCACCCAGGGGCTATCGGAGATAGGGTAAATGATGTCGGCGTCAAGCCACTTGATAATTTCTTTTTTAACGACCTCCCGCATGTTTGGGTTTAAACGTCTCTGCATCTGGCGGGAAGGTCGGGCCCCGTCTTCCAGGTAAATATTATGGGTGCAATAGGTGGGGCTAATTCCTCTTAAATCCGAAATGGTCCAACCAATGGCGGCCCGATGTTCTGAAAGGGTCGCAGTCAACCTGACTTCCTGATCCTTGGTTAGATGAGAATTAATAATCACCGGGAAGGTCTGGTCAGGTCCCAAGAAGACGTACTTGAGATTCTCGGGCAATGGTTTAAGTTCGGGTGTGGGTGGGACCACAGTCGATGGGAAGGGAAAGGGCGGTAGTTGATCAACATCGATCTCTTCAAATGGTGTCATGTGATGATACCCAGCCTTACAGAGGTCCACGGGTAATGATGGTGACGGGTCAGAACTACGGGTTTGGTGGTATGAGACAGAACTGAGGGTGAGGCATTCCTCGATTAAAGTTTCCACGGGATCATGTTCCTCAATGTAATCGCAATCAAAAGACTTTGTCTCCCGAAAGATATCAAATTGCATTTTCCTGTCCCCAAAGGCGATTTCCATACATCCCATGTCGCAATCAATGTTTGCTTTAGCCGTAGCTAAGAAAGGTCTGCCTAAAATTATGGGTGCATTCTGTAATTTTTCAGGGACTTCCATGTCAAGCACCAAAAAGTCGACTGGGAAATAAAAGTCCTTGACCTGTACGTCCTCGACAACCCCCTTCGGGGTTTTCACAGATCTATCAGCTAGTTGGATGGTGACAGGGGTTGGTGTCAGCTCCCCAAAACCAAATTGGTGGTACAGGGTTGTTGAAATTAGATTGATAGAAGCACCTAGGTCCAGGAGCGCTCTATCAAATGTCATGTCCCCGATATTGCAGGAAATCAGGGGTGCTCCTGGGTTAGTTCGCTTGAGTGGAAGGTTGCTTGATATCACGGAACTTGCTTGCTCAGAAAGTACAACCTTCCTAGGTGCTTGCGGTCTCGACTTACGCTTGGGTGTACAGGCATCCTTTAAGAACATGGCGTAAGCAGGGATGTGTTTAACGGCTTCTAGGAGCGAAATATTAATATGTACTTAAAAATTTCCAACAGCTCCTCAGTTTCCACAGTATTCTTCTTTTTCTTGATTGTCTCCAAGGCCTCAGGGTAGGGTGTCTGAATGTAGATTGGTTCCATGTCTGGGTCCTTGGTTGGTGCCTCTTCTGAGTCGGGTATTTCAACAGGTAAAGTCTCGGGGGGAGTCGGCCATTTGGGATCTTGGGTTTTGGTGCCGCTTCTCAAGGTCACCGCATTCGCAGAGGCATTGGGGGCCATGGGGTGATCCTTGAGGAGACGAGGACGAAGAAGCGCCAAACCCAGGAGGTGTTTGTGGGGCTGGCTGGACCATGTGAGCCTGCCCGGCGTTGCTTTGGAACCCTTGCGAATTGGGGCCTCTGTTAATTATATTTCGCGGGTTCGGTTGTAGTTGGGAAGGTAGGGATCCTTGTTGTTTACAGTCCAAGAGTCGGCTTAACTGTCCCTTTACCAAGGCCATTTCCTCCTAATGTTTCTGGTTCATGTCAGCCATCATCTTTATTAGGGTATCCATTTGGTTTTGTGGGGGAGGGGCTGCCCTATTCTGGTTATATTGGGGTCTAACTGGTGGTCCTTGCTGATAGGGGGCAAGTGTGGCTGCTGGTTTGGCCTGGGCTGGTTTTGGAATTGCGGTGGTTTCTGGTTTGTCCAACCAAAGTTGGGGTGGTTACGCCAGCCAGTGTTGGAGAAAGGGTCAGGTTTCGCATAACCTTGGATAGCTTGCACATCTTCTAAGATAGCCGATGTTGATGAAGAGGGAAGGGAGTAATCAAGGGTCGAGGGAGCAAAGGTCCCTCCTTGGAACGTGGTTAGGGGTTGTTCTAGGTTCAGTTGGGTAAAGGGTTGGACCAGGTCAACATTATGTGCTCCCTTTGCTAGGGAGAAAGTCTACAAGGGGTTCCTGGTCTGGTTCAGTAACTCATCAATCTTTTTGTCCACCAATTCTACTCGATCCAACTTTTTGGCAATGATGTCCATGTCAACTATTCCAAAATTTGCTTGTACCTCATAAATCCCGCCACGGGGTTGACTAGACCTGTTAAACTGGTTCATGGAGGCATTGTTGAGCGAATTCTCGCTCATAGACTCAAAGAGCTCAAACACGCACTCCTCATCTTTGTTTAGGAAGTTTCCCCCACATGAGGCATCGACGAAGTTCCGTAGGTTGCTGTCCAGACCATGGTAAAAGATCTGGGCCAATTGCCACCTTGGTACTTCGTGGTGTGGGCATTTCCTCAAAAGTTCATTAAATCTTTCCCACGCCTCATGAAATTGTTCCCCACCCTAGAGTGTGAAGGTAGTGATAGCTCTTCTGAGGGCATTGGGCTTTCCTATGGGGAAGAATTTCTTTAAAAATGCATGCCTCAGTTCTTCCCAGGTGGTGATGGGTCTACCTAGGGTTCTAAGCCAATGAGAAGCCTTGTCTCTTAATGAGAAAGGGAACATCTTGATTAGAACAATGTCAAGGCTAATGTTCCTAGGTTTCACCGTTCGTGCTATGCGGTCGAGATCCTCTAGGTGTTGAAAGGGGTCCTCATTCGAGCTTCCATGAAAGTGGCTCTGGATCAAACTTAAGACGTTTGGTTTCAACTCAAAATCATCTCCCCCCTCGGGGATCCTAAGGTGTGGCTCGACTCTAATAGCAGAGGGATTATAGAAATCACGGAGGGGTCTTGGCTGGTCCTGAAATGGCGGTAAATCAAGTGGTGGTTGCCCTGGTATGTCGTGGAAAGGTGGTGGTTGTTCTTGCGGGTTCTGTAACCGTTGTATGGCTTGCATGATGGTGTGGATTTGTTGTTGCTGAAGCCGATGGTTAGCATTGATTTGAGCTTGGATGATGGCCATAGCGTCTGGTGGGGGTTGATCTTCAGCCTCATCTACCCTAGGTTCAGCCATGTTTTCAACAGAATTACGTCGCCTAGATTCCTGCCCCAAAACACACAATTCGGGATGCAGTGAGCGCCTCCCGTGCATACACTAGAGAAGAACAGGAGGGGATGCGGAGGGCGACAGATGCGAGAAATGTGTTTCAATCAAGCACGCAAGCCTAATCCTTATGGTGTATTCCTTAGGAGACCTAGAAATATCACAAAGGATGATTAAGTCCGTAAGCACTGGACTCCCCTTCCCAAGGCTAATCTGGCCAGGTTGATTACGAGGGGATTGCAAGGAAGGTTCTTCCTTTGGCTTGCGCCTCCGGTTCCATAGACCCCACAACCGCGGTCGTTTGACACTGCCCCGCAGCCTAGTCACCAGATTCTACCAAGGGAATGAAAGCCAAGTGCCTAGCAAACAAAACCACACCTTTTAAGACTTAACTCAGTCCTGCCTAGGGCACGTCTACTCAGTTTTAAAGGGTTAGGATAGTGCTTGTGCTTAGGGTGATGTAATGAGGCATTGATTGGGGTGGTGCCTCTTAATTTTCCACTTTCAAAGTGTGTGCTTCTAGCAAAACATGGTTTTCAAGCAAAGATTTGTTAAGATGTGGTGTCTTTTAGTGTTTCATCCTTACTTTAGTACATTTTTAGGGTTGACGTGTCTTAATGTTTTCAAACAAGTTTCAGTGGGCACGTCAAGTTTTGCACACAACTTGGTGAAAGTAGATTTCCTTTTCTTTTGTATAGGCTCTAAAACCCTAGTATACTCATCTTGATGATCATGCAGCTTCTATTAGATGAGTCAGTTTTAGGGTTGAGTGATGCGGCCCAGGTCAATTCACGGTGGCTTCGCAAACACCACTCAAGAAAAAGAAAAGAACACTCCAAGAATTTGTTCAGAATGTTAGAGTGTACATTTTTTGTGGGGTGATGTGTTATGGATGTGGGTCAAGCAATCATACACCATGCCAATTTTTTTTCAGTTTTTACAATTTTTTTTAGCTTTTTCACGCAAGTAAACAATGAGAGAGAGGTTACTCACTATCGGTCCTCGAGGCGCCTACTCCCTTGCTACCGTCGGATGCGTCGCTTCGCCGTCCATGTGCCGAATTCCTGCAACCATCAAGTAAAAAGGAAAATAGGGCATTAGACGATGTGAGAATGAATGTGGAATGGAGGTGATAAAACAAATCCGTTGCCTCCCCAGCAACTGCGCCAAAAACTGACGTGTCGTAGTGCGTGTGTTAAAAGGTGTCATTATAGTCGCACTTGATACGTCGATTTTAAAATAAGTAAACGGAGGTGAGTCCGAGTGTCAGTCTCAGGGAGGCATGAAAATCGAATTTTTGCTTATCACTTGTCACAGAAAAAGCGGAGTTTTGCTTGCGAAAGATGCGATTTTGAAAAGCGAGAGAGAGAGATAGAGAGAGTTTAGGGTTATAAAGCTCTTGGTTTTGATCATACAACTTGAACAGAAATTAAAATGGCAATTGAATGGAAAATAACTTCATTAATCATGCATTCGTAGTTCATAACTTACAACATTAAATACATGCTTCAACAAAAGTAATGGAAAGCTTAAAAGAGAGAGAGAGAGAGAGAGAGAGAGAGTGGAGGGCGACGAGGCAGCCACGGCGGTGGAGGAGGTTCCGTCGGCGGCTCATCGTTTCCGGCGATTACAAGAGTGCCTAAAGCTAGCTAAGAGAGGAGTGGAGTAGTTGCAAGGAGGAGTGAATGCATTGAATGGTGGTAGAAGGGGGTTTAAATAGAGTTAAGGGCTTCCTAAAAGAAGAATGGGCTTTAGCAACATCTGGAGCATCGCTAAAACCACTTCGACAAACGTCGGTGAAGCCCCCCTGCCGCCGGTCAGCTGCCCGCCCCGGTCTTCCTCTTCGCCGATCCGTGGCCGCTAAACGAGAGCCGTCCGATCGAAGATCGGACTGCTGAGAGCCTTCTTCGCCCGCGCTGAGATCGCGCCTTGGGCGCGCGTGCACGCGCGCGTTTCCGCCCGACATGCGCGCGCACATGGGCGCTTGTGGGCTGTCGTCGCGCCGCGTGGCGAGATCCTGGCCGCTCGCTGCTGATCGGGCGGCCCAATTTTTCCGTGCCTTCCGCTCGCCTTCAAAATCCGCTTCGCGCGGCTCGAACGCACGTCGCGGCGATGCGGGCGTGCGCGCTAACCGTTGCGCCACACCCGCGCTTTGTCGCTGCGACCGCGAGCGTGAGCGCGGATCTCGGCCGTTCGATCGAAGATCGACGGTCGAGATTTGTCCTTGGCCGGCTGAAGATGTGCGTGCGGTGGGGGCGAGCTGACGTGGCGCTCTCTGGGCCGTTGATCTCCAGATCAACGGTCAGAATTTCTTGGGCCCATTGTAGGAGCTCCGGATGTCGGATTTGGCCGATCTTGAGTCCGTTGGACTCCGTTCGTCGTTCTGAATCCATCCGTGTAGTCCGATTGCTCATCTGAGGCCTGCTTTGACAAATGCTTACACAAATGGCCATTAATACAGTTTAAAGTAATCTTGGTACTTGATGCATGAAATGCTCCTATTCTACTTATGTTGTGCCTTTTATTCTAAAGATGGGCCATATTCAACATAATTATTACCCCCTTGTGTGGTGTTATCAGCAATCAATCAATTTTATCTTGCCTCAAAGAAAACTTCACACAACAAAAGATCCAAGAATCAAGATTCTTGGATTTTCGCTATGCGAAGTTTGCGGGAAATCAAGGGGCGGTGGGGGTGATAGCAAACAATCAACAAGTGGTTTTAATCCACTTGCCTCAAGAAATTCCCAAGAAGTGTTTTAGGTTTTTTTTTTTTTTTAGGTGACAAGATAACCTAAGTTACTAAGAGGAAGACACCTACCTCTTCAGCAACGTGGGCGAAGCTCCAATGCGGCGCCGGTGACTTCACTCTCTCGCACCCACCTTGGATTTGCCCACGTTTCCAACCTCCTCTGCTTGTCTCCTCCTTGCAACCGGTTTAACTGCACTGAAGCAAACAAAACAACCGTGAAGAGAAGGGTGTGAGAAGAGAAAATCAAATGAATAAGAGTAGAAACTTACCCCAATTTGCGCCTCCCCGACGAAGGCACCAGAAAAACGTGGTGCGACTCGAATAGGTTTTGTTAATATGGTGATATTGTCGTTGAAATTAGTATAGTGAGTTAACCTAAATCGAGTCTATATTAGTTTCACAAAATTTTTAACCTGGCCTACTTAATTTTATCATAGTCGCTTTTAGGCCCAGGGTCGATCTCAGGGAGGCAGGAATTTGAAGATCAAGGAGTTTCTACGTCTTTCCAAAAATGTATCTCTTCCTTGCGTTTATTATGTTTTTTATTTTTTCTATTTTTAAGATTTTTGTCGGTGATAATGTTGTCCTTGAGGTACACCCTCAAAAATGAAGTCCTTGGTCTTGAGCCAAATGGTTCTTGGCCTATGGCCAACTAGGGGTTCCCAAAAATCGATCTTGTTATTCGCAAGATCGAATACCTGCAAGACAAGAATTATCTTTTCTCTTTTACTCTTTTTTTTTATCTTTTTAATAGCAAGAAATAAAAGACGAATGAAAATAGAGTAGGTTGCTAAGAAAGAAAGAAACCCTTAGCTTAGTATATATATGTATAGATGTATAGTAGATACAAAATATATATATGTGTATATAGTTATATATTATGTATATAGGGGTAGAGGGTGAAATGGAGATGAAATGTAGCATGGTGTCAAGTTGGTCTATGTCTAGCAAAACGCAACCAACAAGACTGAGTGCTGCGTGAAGTGTAGAGCGGATGTGTGGGAGTGTATGTGGAAGCGCTTGCTTTGCGTAGATATCGGGGAATATCAGCAACTAATGCAAATATTCCCGCGATATGATGCGCGGTGGATGGACGAGTGCACGGTTGTATGGGTGGTGGTTGTGAGGTATATAGATGGATATGGGTAAGTGGATGAATATGTAAGTATGTATATGTATATACGTATAAATATATATGTATATATGGATGCATATGTATATAGCTATATATATGTATATGTATATATATAAGTATATATATATATATATTTATGTATATATACGTAACGATAAGAGTATGCGAATATATATGTATATATATGTGTATGCGTGAGTGTGTTAGTGTATGTGTATAAGTGTCAAGGGGTGTGTGTGTGTGTGTATGTTGGAGGAGGGGAGCACAGCAGATAAGCCGTCTTCCTCGCTACCCCGACATCTGAAGACCAAGGTGCGCGGGCGTAGGAGAGAGAACGCGTGCGTGTGGCCGAGTGAAGCGCAGCACTCTGCTGTGTGGGCGGGCGAGGCGTAGCGCGCTGTGCAGTGCAACGCACAGTGCGGGCGAGCGAGGCGCAGTGCACTGTGGATGTGCGCTGCAGGCGGATGAGGCGCAGTGACCGGCTAGAGCGGGTAGCAGGGGAGGAGAGAGAGTGTTGCACCACTGGCTAAGTAAGAAACTTGCCAATGGCTACTGTTGATTCCTTTGAGGATCATCAGTTTAATTTAATTTATTACTCGAAATTTCAAAAATACTCCGAGGTCGAACTCAAGGAGCAAACTTGATTTTAAAAGCAAAAAGATCACAATTCACAATACTGAAATATTTTACAAAAAGAATTGTAGAGAATAAAAGTAGAATTAATCTTTCTCTCTCTTTTCTCTCCTTCTTCTTTGCTTTCTCTCTATCTTCAAACGTCTGATTCTAGGAATCAGACGTCTTAAGTAGCGTTTGTTACAGTGCACGTCTCCTTCTTCTTCTTCCTTTCTTCTCTTTGGCTGCTGCTGCTTCTTCTTCTTTGGCTCTTTCTTCTTCTCTTCTTTTCTTCCCTGCTTGGCCTTCCTCTTTGCGACAGCTTCCACCTTCTCTTCTTCTTTGGCCCTTTCTTCCTCTTCAACTCCTGCTTCTGTCTTCTTTTTCTTCCTTTCCCTTCTTCTTCTTCAACTCCTGCTCCTTGGCACAGCTAAGTCCTCAGCCTCTTCCTCTTCTCTTTTTCTACTTCTTCTTCTTCCTCCTTCTTCTTCCTTCTTCTTCTTCCCTGCATAGGCACGGTTATGCAAGACCTACTCCCACCTTCCCCCACGTCTTTCTATTTCTCTCTCAGGTCACAGCTCTCCTAGAGCCAGCCAGGTTATCAAGTCGAGTATACGCGCCCAGGACCAGGCCCACCATCGTGCGATGGTGGGTGAGGTGTGCACGGATATCGGGTCAGGTCAGCCAGATCCGTGGAGGAGTGAGCGCAGATGAGGCGGTGAGTGGGCGAGGGGACCTCACCCCGTGTAGTTGGAGGCGATAAGCCCAATGCACAAAATCAATTTATGTACCTGTACTCACTCAAAATAGCCCGAGGTGGGACTAAACTTCCCACCTTTCTGTCGCGCGCCCAGCAGCAGGAGTTGCATCCAAATGCAGCTGCAGCTTCAGGCCCCGATGCCAATTGAAGACCTAGTGGAGTGTGAGAGGGAAGGCCGCGCGACCTGAGCTCGTTACCTGGGGCTAGGGAGGTCTGGAGCTGCTTGCAAGCTTGCTCCAAGCTCGGCGTCAATGGCAGAGATGGTTGCAACCCTGAAATCACGATCACGGCCTTGCGGCCCAGTCAGATACCTTGGGGAGCTTCGCCAAGGTGCGGCAAAGGTGGCCCGGGGGTCAGTGTGGCGTGGGAGCTGCTGTGTGTGTGCCTAGGGAACATTGTATGCGTGCAGGTGGGTGTGTTCGGGGGGATGTTTCAGTGGGTGGCGCAATGAGTGGAAGGGCGAGAGGTGATTAGTGGGAGGTGGTGAAGCTCAGGGACCGGTTGGAGAGGGGTGGAACTGTCTGTGGCGGTGGAATGGCCTCGCCGGAGTTGGTGGTCGGAGGTGGAGATGGTGATGGTGGACAGTGGTGTCGAGGGGTTGAAAGAAAAAATTGACAGAGGGGAAATGAAAAGGGGAGTAAGGGTAACTTATCTGGCAGGTTAGGAGTGAACAGGGGAGGGCAGATGGCGAGCGGCTGGTACTGCCGTCGCCGGAGACGAATGTGCTAGGGGGAGGAGACGACAACGAGGAAGAGGGGTTGGAGGGCGCCCGCTGGTACGGTGCGGCGCGGTGGAGGACGGCGGAGGTAGCTCTGCCACTAGTACTGTGGTAGAGCGACGAGAGAGGAGAAGGAGAGTCGCCGGAAGCTCTGGGCGGATGGCTGGAGTTGGGAGGAGATGAATTTGAGGGGGATCTTAGGCCAAATTGAGCTTGAAGAATGCGGTGTGGTGTACTACTCCTTAAATAGGCAAGGGCCGGCCGGGAGGCGCGTGAGAGCGGCGGGAAAGTCACGCTGGAGGTATGGCAGACCGGAGACCCATACCTCTCGTGCGTTCGCATGAGAGGTATGGCGAGCTTCGGGGCATGGGGAGCAGCCCATGCGGTAGGGGGCTCCGCTGGGACCTCCCCTTTCAAGTCTGGGGCCGACTCCCCATGCAGATCAAGCGCCATCCTCCATGCAAAGTCACCGGAGGTATGATCTTCTACTGTGGGTGGTAGAGGGACCGAAGTGAAGGAAATGACGAGGAAGTTGAGGGGGTAAACGTAAGGGTTTCAAAAATTTGAGGGTCAAAAAGTAATTTTTGAGGACTAATTTGCAAAGTAGGTTAAGACGACCTTTCCTTAGGTCCAAATTTTCGTATCAACCTAATTTGGACCTAAGGAATCCAATGGTGAAGTTGGATTTTAGGTTTGACCACGTTTGACTAGATATTTTGCATAAAAATCCAAATTAGGTCAAAAATTGTGTATGGACCTTAATCTAGGTCAAAACAGGTTCCAAAGGCAAAATTGAATGTTCGAAATCCTAAGGAATATTTTTCCATGAATTTTAGAGGATTTAGTTGATTTTTATCTTTCCTGAAACCTTATGAATTAAAGTGAATTTTTTTAGGGTTATAGAATGTCATTTAATTCCCAGATTTTGTCATAACCCTTTTCTGACCAAACCATCCCACTTTTTCTCTTATTAGGTTCACTTAACCTATGTCTAGACCCTTAGAAATCCTGTTCAAGCACTGCAATGGTAAAATTACAATTTTACCCTTTGTATCATGTTCTATTCTCAGATTAACAATTTCCTGAGTTAGACCTTCCCTTGGGTTATGTAGGAGCTTTTATTCACTTTATTAAGTTAAAATGTGCTAGTGAGGGTTCATGATGAGGTTCTCATCATACCCCCATGCCTAGCTTTTGCTAGTCCCTTAGCAAATTTTAAGGTTTTAACCTTTGTTCTAGACCATGAATTCCTTTCATCAATTTTAATAAGTGCTTTTTCTACTCTTCTCTTTGATTAGGTCAAAATGCCAATAATGGGCCTAAAGGTACTCTAGTACCAACCAAGATCCAGACCTATCTAGCTTTAGCTTCAGTCTTTAGCAAAGGTTTTCAAGGCCTGCAGGAACTACCCTACGGTTTATTGGACTCCAAGGTTAAAGCACCCGTGCTTGAGACATTTTTAGCCTTGGTTTAGTTTGCAGTGCGTTTTGTAAGAGAGAAATAGAGCGTTTATTTGTTTGGAGAGTTTTCTCTCTCTTTTCTTTTTAATTCTAGCTTAGGATTGGCTTCACAAAACGGTCTGTATCAGATTCCTCGTCCCCATCATCAATCCTCAAAGGTCCTTAGCATTCGATTCTTCGAGATAGCACTGCCCATGGTAACCCCCAGAACCGTGGTTTTCAAGATTTTGAGATAATCCCGCCCATGGTGTTCCATGGTCGAATTCAAACCTTGGCAATTGACATTTCATGATAATGCCATCCATGGTATCTGAACCAGCAGAGTGCTTACATGCCCCCAGTTGGATATGTAAATATCCTAAGAGACAAGCACTAAGGAGACGATATGTTGTTACGCATCTTCGAGGGGAATTTCCTACCTCTCTGCATCGGGCACTCCTCCAAATCAACTTGTGTTGATCGGCCGCTCCTAATCTAGGTGGCATTTTCATAACATTAGAAATGCTTCTGCATGATTTTGATAGTTATGCTCACTGAACCAGACTGTGTGTGAATTTAGGTGCTTACGTTACCGAGTCCCGTAAATCGAAGGTCAGTTAACGAGGTCGAATACTCCTTAAGCCTTAGACCTAATACTTAAGCTTTTCATTTTCCTCAACCTCTTGAGGAATATCTAGATCTTAATGGGTACTACGAGTCTAGCCAAAAAGGCCTAAGGTTAGCATTCTTACTAATCTTTTTGTGTTTCTTTTAGCACTTTCTCTTTACTTTTCTCTTAATGTGGTCTAGAACTTTAGTTAATTCCTTAATTTCTTACTAATGACTATCTCTTTCTTTTTCATTTTGTTCTCCTTTTTAGCATTTTGCTCTTTTTCTCCTCCTCCTTTTGTAAAGCCCACAAAAAATTTCTTCCCTCCTAATTTTTTTTGTTCTTTTTCTTTTTTTTTTTTGGGTGTTGTTTAAAAGAAATTTTTAGTTTTTTTGTTGTTTTTGACATATGTGATTTTTTTGTTGAAAGCTTTTCTTGTTATGAGTTTTCATTGCACTTTCATGCCCCCCATTCCTAAGATTTGCAATGTCCTCATTGTAAATTAGGTGGGTTTTTATTCAGCTTGGTTCATACATTAGGACAAGTGTTAGGTGAGTGAATGGGTCAAGGTGACTATTGCGTACGATTTTTAATCTTAGGTACGAGTACCTGAGGTGGAGTCGGCTGTCCTAAAGGATGAACCTGAAGTGTAAAGAAATGTCAGCAAAGGTTTCGGGTTTTCAAAAGAATGACGGGTTGCCTCAATGAGCTCATGGGGAATGGAGGATAAAGGATAACTCAGCTAAATCTGTCTTGGTTACGTCTATGAACGATTTGAGTCTCTAACCGTTCACGATGAAGGGTTCAGAATCGTGGCTGAGCGGACTGATCTCGACGGCTCCATTTCCAAAGATTTGCCGGACTAGATATGGTCTAACCCACTTGGATCGCAGCTTCCCAGGGAACAAGTTTAGTCGAGCATTGAAGAGTAGGACCTTCTGATCAGGGTGAAAGATCTTTCTAGAAATGTGCTTATCATGAAAGGCTTTAACCCGCTCTTTGTAGATTCGCGAGTTTTCATACGCATTGAGGCATAATTCATCAACCTCACTTATCTGAAGCTTTCTATGGGTTCCAGCCTTAAAAAGATCTAGGTTACAGTTTCGTACTGCCCAATAAGCTTTATGCTCTAGTTCGACAAGAAGGTGACACGTCGTCCCGTACACTAATCTAAATGGAGACATGCCTAATTGGATCTTGTGGGCGGTCCTATAAGCCCACAAAGCTTTCGGAAGTTGGGATGACCAGTCCTTCCTGTTAGGTCGAATAGTAACCTGAAGGATTTTCTTGATCTCCCGATTTGATAGCTCAGCTAGACCATTAGTCTGGGGGTGATAAGGAGTAGAGATTCGGTGTGACACCTCGTATTTGGTCATCAGTGACCTGAACTAAGCATTTGTGAAATGGGTCCCTCCATCAGAAATGATTGCTCAAGGAATCCCGAACCGTGAGAGGATATTCTGGTGAATGAATTTGATAACGATCTTGTGATCACTAGTTTGGGTCGGAATGGCTTCGATCCATTTGGACACGTAGTCAACAGCGAGTAAAATGTATTCAAAGCCGTTTGAGATAGAGAAGGGGCCCATAAAATCAATCCCCCAAATATCAAAAATCTCGCATACGAGAATCGACTATAAAGGCATCATGTCGCGATGGCTCATGTTGCCCAAAGCTTGGTAACAGCTGCATGCCTTACAGTGATTATATGCGTCCTTGAAGATAGTGGGCCAGTAAAAGCCACGTTGGAGGATTTTCGATGCGGTTTTATGCCTAGAAAAATGGCCACCGCATGCCGGGTCATGGCAGAAAAAGGGTATGTCATTGATTTCGACCTTTGGGACACATCGCCGGATAATTTCGTCAACACTTATGCAGAATAAGTACGGGTCTTCCCAAATGTAATACTTGGCATCAGAGCGCAATTTATCTTTCTTGGCCTTCGGCCAATCAAACGGGATCTGATGTGATGCCAAATAGTTTACTATATTAGCAAACCAAGGAAGCCCTGTACCAGTAGTTAAGAGGTGCTCATCAGGAAAATGCTCCGTGATGGGTCCAGAAGGATCGATGATCTCAGAAGGAAGGCGGGACAAGTGGTCAACTACCACGTTCTGTCTTCCCGCTTTGTTGCGAATCTCGAGGTCAAATTCTTGCAACAGCAAGATCCATCGGATTAATAGAGGTTTTACGTCCTTCTTCGCAAGGAGATGCCTCACAGCTGTGTGATCTGAGTAGATAATAACGTGGGAACCCAGGAGATAAGACCTCAATTTTTCAAGGGCAAATACTACAGCTAGCAGGTCTTTCTCCGTAACCGTGTAGTTACGCTGAGCCTCGTCAAGTGTCCTGCTAGCGTAGTAGATGACCACGGGTTTCCCGTCAATCTTTTGCCCCAGAACCTCTCCTACAGCGAAGTCAGATGCATCGCACATGATCTCAAAGGGTTGAGACCAATCAAGGGACTATAGGATCGGGGCTTGGGTAACTCAGTCACGAAGGATCTCAAAAGCTTGAGTGCATTCCTTGGAAATCTCAAAAGGTACATCCTTGGAGAGAAGAGTGGTCAGGGGGCGTGCGATTTTCGAGAAATCAGGGATGAATCGACGGTAAAAATCGACGTGCCCCAGAAAAGATCAGATGTCCCTAATCGAGCTAGGCATAGGGAGTTTGGAAATCAAGCTAACCTTAGCTCGATCCACTTGGATGCCCCTCTCAGAAATCAAATGTTCCAGGACGATCCCCTCAGGCACCATAAAGTGGCTCTTTTCCCAGGAAAGAACCAGAATTACGTCAATGCATCGCCTGAGTATATGAACCAAGTGCTGGAGGCAATCGTCAAATGATGCCCCAAAAACTGAGAAGTCATCCATAAAGACTTCCAGATAATCACCTACCATATTAGAGAATATGGCAAGCATGCACCGCTGAAAAATCGTGGGTGCATTGCAGAGACCGAAAGGCATCCTTCGGAATGCGTATGTCCCGAAGGAGCAGGTGAACGTGGTCTTCTCTTGGTCTTCTGGATGAATTGACACATTGTTGTAACTGGAGTACCTGTCAAGAAAGTAGACGAATCTATTTCCCGCTAGTTTTTCAAGAATCTGATCAATAAACAATAGTGGAAAAGGATCCTTCTTTGTGGAGGAATTGAGTCTTCGGTAATCTATGCACACTCTCCACGAGTTGGCTATATAGGTAGGTATGACCTCTCTGATTTCAGTCGTGATGGTGGTGAGCCCTGCCTTCTTAGGCACAACCTAGATTGGGCTCACCCAGCGATTGTCGGAGATCGGGTAGATGATCCCTACATCTAACCACTTAATGATCTCCTTTTTCACGACCTCCTGCAGATTAGGGCTCAGACGTCTCTGCATTTCACGCGAAGGTCGTGCGCCCTCTTCGGAATAGATGTGGTGAGTGCAATAAGAGGGACTTATTCCAGTTAAATCATCGAGAGTCCAACCAATGGCTCTACGATGTTGCTGGAGAACAATAATCAAACGAGATTCCTGATCAGGTGTGAGTATGCAGTTTATAATCACAAGAAGTGTCTGATTGGAACCCGAAAAGACATATTTCAAATGATCGGGAAGGGGCTTGAGTTCCAAAACGGGATTATCAGCAGCAGCGGGTGGGTCTGAGTGGGTGTGAGGAACAAAGGTAGGAGTTATGGGTTTGTCTAGATCAAGTTCTAACTCCTCTAATTGCGGGTTTTGCTTCTCTTGTGGTTGATTGTCCTCACTATGCAGTTCATCAACCACAGCTCGGATATCACAAATTTGTTCTACCACACCGCAACTAATCCCTTGTTGGGCCTTAAAGATGTCAATCTTAAGGGTTTGATTCCCAAATTTCAGCTCTGTTTGACCCTCCTCACAACTTATGTTGGCCCTTGCAATGGCCAGAAAAGGTCTCCCTAGTATAATTGGTGTATCCATTAGATTCTCAGGTGCGTCCATGTCTAGAATTATAAAATCTACTGGGAAGTAGAAATCCCGCACCATAACAATAACATCCTCGAGAACTCCTTTAAGTGACTTAATGGATCGATCAGCTAACTGC
Organism: Thalassia testudinum; assembly: GCA_037157565.1. Lineage (NCBI taxonomy): Eukaryota > Viridiplantae > Streptophyta > Magnoliopsida > Alismatales > Hydrocharitaceae > Thalassia > Thalassia testudinum. Next base: position 31,808,650 of record JAZHRO010000022.1, on the reverse strand, counting down.
AGTGTCACCTCAGTCGATTTTAGCTCGGATTCTTCAAGGTGGTTAAGCAGGGATGTGGGTATCAGGTTTATGGAGGCACCTAGGTCTAACAAAGCTCTATCAAATTGGGTTTCACCAATTTTACAAGAAATCAGGGGAGTGATTGGGTCTTTTGCCTTGGGTGGGAGTTTACTTAGGATCACAAAGCTGGCTTGCTCTGATAGTACAATCGGACTCCCACTCTTAGTTCTCGGCTTACGCTGGGGTGTACACACGTTTTTCAAGAATCGTGCGTAAGACAGTACGTGGCGGATTGCATCCATCAAGGGGATGTTTATTTGGACCTGCTCAAAGAGCTTGATCAGGTCCTCCTCAGGAGCCACAGGTTTGGTTGTCCTTTTTCCCTTGGTTAAGGCCTCGGGAAAGGGAACCTTGGTTGGTTCCTTTAGAATAAGTCCAGGTTTTTGATCTGGGACAGGGATAGGGACATCCTGGATAACTATCCTAGGACTAGGGTCACTACCAGGCTTGGAGTGGTCTGGAAAAGGTGGGTCTTAGGTTGCTTTATTACTACGGGTTGTAACAGAATTTAATCCTGCCTGGTTCTGGTTGGGGGTTGGTAAGATGGGTTGCTGCTGTTGATAACCCGCATAGGAGGTTGATGCTTCCATCCCGTCAAGTGATGGAACAGAAGGGGCCTGATAGATCAAGTGTGCTTGGCCTGGGTGGTAACGACCTTGTTTCGTCATTATGGTTATTAGGTTTACAATCATTATAGTATATGACAAAACAGCTACCAGATTAATACAAAATTTTTTACTCGGAATAACAAGTTTTCCCGAGGTCGAACTCAAGGAGCAACTATGGTTCTAGAAGCATAAATGTTCACAATTACGTTACAAAAATAAGAGAGAGAGAGAGATCAAAAGTTCTCTTGGCTTCTTCTTCCTCTCTCTTCCTCTTCTTTCTTTTCTTCTTCTCTTGCTTTGGTCGTTCCTCTCTTCTTCTTCTTCTTTCTTCTTTCCTGCCTTCTTCTTCTTTCTCTTTGCTTTCTCTTCTTCCTTGCGGCTGCAGAGGCTTCTGCCTTCTTTCTTCTTCTTCTTTTCTTCTTCTTCTTTCTTTCCTTGCGGCTGTGTCTTCTTCTTTTCTTTTTCTTTCTTCTCAGCCTGCCTTGTTCTTTTCTTCTTTCTCTTGCTTTGGTCGTTCCTCTCTTCTTCTTCTTCTTTCTTCTTTTTCTTTTCTTCTTCTTCTCTGCTTCTGCTTCTTTTCTTTTCCTCTTCTTTCTGCTCTGGCTGCTGACCTTCCTTCCTCTTTTCTTCTTCTTTTGGCTGTTGCCCTTCCGACGTCTGATGCTGTGCTCAGACGGCTTATCTGCGCATTTGCTACAGTTCTTTCCTTCCTTCTTCTTCAGCTGCTCAGTGCAGCTACAGCTTCGGTCACTCCTTCTCTCTTCTTCTTCCTTAGCTTGCTTCTGCTTCTTCTTTCTTTCTTTCCTGCGTGCACACACAGTGGTCAGTGCAAAACCTACCCCTACCCCTTCCCCGCGTCTCACTCTTTCTCAGAATCTCTCTTAGGAATGCTCTCCCAGAGCCGGGTAATCGGGTTCTGGTAGCACGCTCGAGACCAGGCCCACCGCGTGCGGTGGTGGGCGAGGAGTGCTTGGTCAGGTAGTCAGATCCAGCCCAGACCCGCGGAGCATGAGCGCGGGCGAGGGCGAGCGAGCACGTGGCGCGCCGCATGCGTGTGAGGGACCTGACCCCTGTGTATCGAAGGCAAACAGCCCGATACACTTTTGCAATTTAAGTGTGGGCGCTCGGCCGCACACTTACCAGGTGGGACTAAAATCCCACCTCCAGATCTCGCACTTGCGGCTGAGGAAGCTGCTGCCAATTGGGGCAGCTGCGAGGCTCGCGACCCAATTGCAGGCCTGGGTGCCTTCACGGAGTCAGTCCGCGCTGCCTGGGACTCGCACCTGGGCGGAGAATGCCTGGAGCTGCGAGTGAAGATGCTGCAGCAGCTCAACAATGGCGGCGAGGGGGGCTGACCTGAAAACACAGTGACGGCCTCTCGGCCAAGTCAGATAACTTGGGGAGCTTTGCCAGAGTGCGGCGAAGGCAGTGCGGTGGTCGGCAAGGCGTGAGGGCGCCTATGGAGGTGGACCTAGGTCAGACTGTGTGCGTGAAGATGGGTTTGTTCGGGGGGTGGTTGGGCGGTGAGTGGCCGTGAATGGAGAGGGGGGAACGGTTGAGTTTAGTGAGGGGGAGCCTCTGGGATGGTCGGCAAGGGAAAAGGTGGTCTGTGGAAGTGGAATGGACTCGCCAGAGAAGGTGATTGGAGACAGAGCAGATGGAGGTGGAAATGGCGTTCGGTGGAATAAAAGGGAAAATCAGAAAAGGGAAAATGTAAGGGAGAGAGCGAGGAAGATTTCTACCGAGTTACTCGACGAAGGGGGAGAGGGAAGCGTCCGGCTCGTGCCTGCCGAAGCTGAGGACGAAGATGCCCAGGAGGGCGACGAGGAGGCGGTCTGAGGGCGCCAACTGGTACGGCCTAGCGCGGACGATAGGGCAGAGTAAACTCTGCTACAGGTAGGGCAGCAGAGCGACGAGGAGGAGGAGAAGATCGTCGGAAGCTCGGGCGCTCTGACCGAAGGGGGAAGAGATGAAATGTGGGGTATTTCTCCGCCAGAGGAAGCTCGAAGGAGTCGGCAGACCTTGCCGCTCCTTATAAAGGCCTTGGCGCGGAGAGGGGACCGAGGTGGCGACGTGCCAGCCTCGCCGGAGAATGGCCGGAAAGGATACCCATGCCTTTCGTGCGTTCGCACGAGAGGCATGGTCGATGGCAGAGGTCATGGGCGGGTCCCCGCGATAGAGGACGTCGCAGGGAACCCCCCGTCTGTTATAGAGGACAGCCGCCCTGCCCTGCATGGCGCCATCCTCCGCGCAAGGTCGCCGGAGGTATGGTGCTGTGCAGAAATGGCAGGGAGGACTGTTCTGCAAAGAACGATGAGAAGTTGGGGGCCTAAACGTAAGGATTTCAAAAGATAAGGGTTAAAAAGTAAATTAAGAGGACCAATTTGTAAAGTCGGTCAAGATGGTCTTTTCTTAGGCCCAAGTTTTTATACCAGACTAATTTGAACCTAAGGATTTTAATGGTGAATTTTGATTTTAGGTTGGACCATGTTCGACCGATCAATTTGTGCAAAAACTCAAATTAATTCATTAATTGGGCATAGTTCTCATTTTAGGTCAAAATAGGTTTCAGAGGTCAAATTAAAGGTTCTAAATCCTAGGGAATATTTGTATATGAATTTTAGAGGATTTAGTTGATTTTTATCCTGCCTCGAACCTCGTGAATTAAAGTGGGTTTGTTTTAAGGTTACAGAATGTCATTTAATTCCTAGAAGTTACTATAACCCATTTCGGATCAGATCATCCCACTTCCCTCCTTGTTAAGCTTGTTTGACCTGTGTTTGGATCCTAAATTACCTTGTTTGCATATTGCATTGGTGAAATTGTAATTTTACCCCTTATGATTTGTTTTATTCTTTAACTCAGAATTCTCTGAGTTAAGCCTCTCTTTGGGTCTTATAGGAGCTTTTTGTCACATATATGGATTAGATTGTGCTAGTTAGGGTTCATGACGAGGTTCTCATCATACCCCCATGCCTAGCTTTTGCTAGTCCCTTAGCAAAAATTTAAGGTTTCAACCCTTGTTCTAAACCATGAAGTTCTTAATGACTTCAGATAAGTGCTTTTTCTTTTGAAACCTAGATTAGGTCAGAATGCCAACCATAGGCCTAAAAGGTACTCTAGTACCAACCAAGATCCAGATCTGTCTAGCCTCAGCCTCAGTCCTTAACAAAGGTTTTTAAGGCCTACACGAACTAACCTAAGGCTTATTGGACTTTGTGGTTAAAGCACCCATGCTTGAGATAATTTTAGCCCTGGCTCAGTTCGCAGTGCATTTTGTAAGAAAGAGAGGTAGAAGATTTATATGTTTGGAGAGTTTTCTCTCTCTTTTTCCTTTTAATTCTAGTTTAGGATTGGCTTCTCAACACGGTCTGTATCGGATTCCTTGCCCCATCATCAATCCTCAAGGGCCCCTAACAATTGATGCTTCGAGATAGCACCGCCCATGGTAACCCCCAGAACCATGGCTGTTGAGATTTTGAGATAATCCCATACATGGTGTTCTGTGGCCGAATTCAGACCCTGGCAATTGACATTTCATGATAATGCCATCCATGGAATCTGAACCAGCAGAGTGCTTACATGCCACCAGTAGGATATGTAAATATCCTAAGAGACAAGCACCGAGGAGATGATATTTTGTTACGCATCTTCGAGGGAAATTTCCCAACTCTCTGCGTAGGAAACTCGTCCAAATCAACTTGTGTTAATCGGTCGCTCCTACTCTAGGTGTCATTTATAGAATTTTTGCAATGCTTCTGCGTGATTTTGATTTTTATGCTTACTGAACCAGGCTATGTGTGAAGTTAGGGTGCTTATGTTACTGAGTCCCATAAACCAAAAGTTAGTTAACGATGCCAAATACTCCCTAAGCCTTGGACCTAATACTTAAGCTTTTCATTTTCCTCAACCTCTTGAGGAATGTCTAGATCTTAATGGGTACTAAGAGTCTATCCAAGAATGCCTAAAGTTCGCGTTCTTACTAATCTCACTGTGCACTTTCCATTTCTTTTCCTGAATGAGGTCTAGAACTTAGGTTAACTCCTTAATTTCTTACTAATGACTATCTCTTTTCTTTCATTTTGTGCTCCTTTTCATTTTGTTCCTTTTTCTCCTCCTTTGTAGAGTCCACAAAATTTTCTTTCCTCCTCTCATTTTATTATTCTTTTTCAAAAAAATTTTTAATTTTTATGGTGTTTTTGGCATATGTGAATTTTTTTGTTTAAAACCTTTTCTTACAAGATTTGCACCTTCATACCCCCCCATGCCTAAGATTTGCAATGTCCTCATTGTACTTAGGGGGTCTTTATTCAACTTAGTTCATACATTAGGATAGATGTTTTGATGAGTGAATGGGTCGAGGTGACAGTTGCGGACGATTTCTAATCTCAGGTGCAAGCACATGAGGTGAAGTTGGCTGTCCTAAAGGGTGAACCTTAGGTGTGAAAAGGTGTCAGAAAAGGTTTCGAGTTTTTTCAAAAAGAATGACGAGCTGCCTCCTGTTGAGTGCTGAGTTTTACGCCATCGGTTGGGCGCAATATGCTCAGGGAAAATGGAGGATAAATGATGATTCAGCCAAATCAGTAGAGGTTACATCGATGAACGGTTTGAGTCTCTGACCGTTCACGATGAAAGGTTCGGAATCATGGCTGAGCGGACTGATTTCAACGGCTCCATTTCCAAAAACCTGTCGGACAAGGTATGGTCCGACCCACTTGGATCGTAGTTTCCTAAGGAAGAGTTTGAGTCGAGCATCAAAGAGTAGGACCTTCTGACCAGGATGAAAGATATTTCCAGATATGTGCTTGTCATGGAAGGCTTTAACCTGCTCTTTGTAGATTCGCGAGTTCTAGTACGCGTCAAGGTGTAACTCATCGATCTCGCTTATCTGAAGCTTTCTGTGGGTTCCTGTTACGAACGCCGCTTCAAGACGTCTTTTAAGACGTCTGGGAGGTGGCCCAGACGTCTGGGATTCGTTTTCTGCGGCACGCGCGATTTCGTCTGTGCGCCCGCAGACCTGTGACCCCTTTTCCCCTCTCTCCTCCGCAGGCGTAGCGTTGCCCCTCTCTCTCTCTCTCCCCGCGTGGCTTTAAAAGGGCCCTCGCCCTCTCGCTCGCTTTCATCACCTCCGCTCCTCCTTCTTCTTCTTCCAGCGAGTGCGAGCGCGAGCGAGCGGCGGCAGCGACAGCCGCGGTGAGTGCGGGAGGAGGTGCTGCACAAGGGAGGAGGCTCTCGGCCGTGAGGGCTCGAGCTTGCCGGGGCAGCGAGAGCCGGCCGGCGGGGGCACAACGGGCACGGAGTGACACGGGAGGTCTGCTGCAGCTCGAGCAGCAGGAGGACGAGGCGCGGCGCGGCCGTGCGTCACGGGCGGAGGGCGAGTAGCTCTCTGATTCTGGAAGTTTTTCCAGAATCAGACGTCTAGGTTTCCAACCAGATGACGGGGAAGACGTCTGGAGGACTGTCCAGACGTCTGAAAGGTAAATTATTTCGTACTTCCTCCTTTCCTTCGACCGTCCGTACTGAGAGCGAGGAATGGGTACACGCAGGTTCTGAGATTCGCCATCCAACGCGAATTAGACGTCTGGCTGCAGTGCCAGACGACGGGAAGGACTTCCAGACGTCCGGGGTCACCATCGGACGTCTGGGAACTAGGCCAGACGCCCCCGCAGGCTTCTGGACGTCTGAGAGACTATACAGAGCGAAAGTACCATCTGATCCTCATTTTAAGATATTTTGCACTGTTTCGTCATTTTCGACCCGTTTAGGGCCCGTTCGAAGTCCGTTTTCCGCGTTTCGAGTTGCGTTCTTTTCGGAATTAAATCCTCTATCCTCTACCCGTCTACAGCAGTTACATACTATTTTGAGAAACTCCTTGTGTTGATCCTTGTGATAGGACCCCGTTCCATTTCAGTCTTGGGGATTGCGGAGGCACGCAGGATTTCCGACCACGCCCCCAGTACTTCCGTTGTAGCTGGTAGAGTGGCTATTAAGTTTATTAGCATAATCTGTTAAACTATGGAACCATAAATAGAACCTAGGACATTGCATGAATCCTAGGAATGAGAAACTAGATTGAATGATAGATCCTAGGGTGTTGCATGAATCCTAGGGCTGGAAAACTAGATTGTACGATAGATCCTAGGGTATGGCATGAATCCTAGGATGGGAAAACTAGTGGAATATATGAATACTGCAGTCTTGGAAAAGTGGAAAGGAATAAATAGCTGCCTGTAATTTGATTTAACAGCTGCCTGTTATGAATAAATAAACGTGATTGAGAACATGGATTGTAAGAACGTGAAACTGGAAGGTGAAACCTAGATGTTCTGAGTTAAAAGAGTTGGAACCCTACGGGGAATTAGGAGTAGAACTCTTGGAAAGAGAAAGGAATGGAACTGAGAAAGATAGACGTGGTAGTGTGCTGTCTCTTGGGTACGTAGTACCAGGGGAAGCACCTGTTACCTGTTTAGTGCAGAGCGGAGCCAGCCGCCCCAGGGACCCGGGGTTAGGTCTGGCCACTTTGTACCGACTTGCTGGCCCTCGTGTACATAGTACTGAGGAGAGCTACTAGTGTAGGGAGAGCACTAGCTACCCCACGGGCCCCGGGGTTCTGCTAGCCTCCTACACCGACTTGCTAGGCCCATTGGGCAAACCAGGGTAGTCAGGCGAGGGTGCGCGGACTGTGGAGGCGCAAGGCCCCTGTTTGGTTACTGTAGAGGGGTTGGACCCCTGAGAGGGCTCTGCCTATACTGGTTTCGTGCTGTGCTTTGGGCGCACCCGTTAACGGAAACGACTGACCGCGTGCCAGTGCGGGTTAGCTACCCGTGCGTTTACCGCACGTGTCGAGTCACCGTTACGTCTGTCAGTGACCTTGGGGTGGTTGACTGAGAGTAGGATCACCACGGGGGACTCTCCCGGCCAGGAGGGCACCACGTGTTACTTCTACTGTTCGGAAAAGACTGCAATCAAGATCGTTCCCACGAGGAACATTCGAGATCAAGTGAAGGATCTGAGAAATAGACAAATTGTGAAACAATAGAAAGACGTAAATAAAGGAAGAAAGAAAATAAAACAGCTACTGTACACTTTACTGCTTCTTTAGTTTTAGCTGCCACTCTACTCAGCGTTTCGCTGACGTGTTACACTCGTTACTTTTCAGGACCAGGTGTTGAGCAGCCAGGGTCAGCGGTTGCAGAGGACGCTGGGCCGAGTAGGGTCCAGTAGAGTTACCACTGTTCTTTTGTGCCCTTTTTGTTCCACTGTAGTGAGTAGTTTTTGTTACTCTCTGTACTTTTCTTTCCTCTTAGTTCTTGTTATGTTATAAATGTTGTTCTACTGTTGTGGTGGTACATGCTGTAGTAGTTCCTTTTCTTACTGCTGTATTTTTGTTACTGCTAGTTATATTTCATGTTGAATGTGGTTTATTTTACTGCAATTTTGGTTACTTCCTCGTTCGATGACTAGGTCTTGGGATTAGTCGAGTCGGTCCGGTTCTCGTGTCTCGTAGGGACTCGGGAATCGAGTCGTTACAGTTCCAGCCTTAGAAAGATCTAAATTACAGCTTTGTACTGCCCAATAGGCTTTATGCTCCAATTCGACGGGAAGGTGGCACGCCTTCCCGTACACCAATTTAAAGAGAGACATGCCTAATTGGGTTTTGTGGGCAGTCCTATAGGCCGACAAAGCTTCTGGAAGTCAGGACGACCAGTCCTTCCTATTAGGCCGAACAGTGACCTGCAAGATTTTCTTAATCTCCCGATTTGATAGCTCAGCTAGACCATTAGTCTAGGGGTGATAAGGAGTGGAGGTTCGGTGAGACACCCCGTATTTGGTCATCAGTGACCTGAACTGAGCATTCGTGAAATTGGTCCCCTCGTCAGAGATGATAGCACGAGGAATCCCGAACCGTGAGAAGATATTGTAATGAATGAATTTGAGAACGATTTTATGATCACAGGTTCGGGTCGGTATGGCTTCGATCCATTTGGACACGTAGTCCACAGCCAGCAGAATGTACTCGAAACCATCCAAAACAGGAAAGGGACTTATAAAATCAATCCCCCAAATATCTAAGATCTCGCATACGAGAATCGGTTGCAAAGGCATCATGTCGCGATGGCTCATGTTGCCCAAAGTTTGGCAAGGACTGCATGCCTTGCAGTGATTGTATGCGTCCTTGAACAGAGTGGGCCAATAAAAGCTACACTGAAGGATTTTCGATGTGATTTTGTGCCCAGAGAAATGGCCACCGCATGCCTGGTCATGGCAGAAGGAGAGAATATCATTGATTTCACCCTCCGAAACACATCGCCGGATGATTTGGTCAGCACCTATGCGGAAGAGGTACGGATCTTCCCAAATGTAGTACTTGGCATCAGAGCGCAATTTATCTTTCTTGGCCTTTGGCCAATCAGATGGGATCTGATGAGATGCTAAGTAGTTTACTATATTAGCAAACCCTGGAAGTCTAGTACCAATAGTCAGCAGGAGCTCATCAGGGAAATGCTCTGTGCTGGGTCCAGAAGGGTTGATGATCTCAGAAGGAAGGCGGGATAAATGGTCAGCTACCACATTTTGTCTTCCCACCTTGTCGCGAATCTCGAGGTCAAATTCTTGCAACAGCAAGATCCATCGGATTAGTCAGGGCTTCGCATCCTTCTTGGAAAGGAGATGCCTCACAGCCGTGTGATCCAAGTAGATGATGACTTGGGAACCCAAGAGATAAGATCGAAATTTTTGAAGGGCAAATACTACGGCTAGCAACTCTTTCTCCGTAACTGTGTAGTTACGCTGAGCCTCATCAAGTGTCTTGCTAGCGTAGTAGATGACCACGGGTTTCTCGTCAACTTTCTGCCCCAGAACCGCTCCTACAGCGAAATCAGATGCATCGCACATGATCTCAAAGGGTTGAGACCAATCAGGGGATTGTAGGATCGGGACCTAGGTGACTCGGTCACGGAGGTTTTCAAAGGCTTGAGTGAATTCCTTGGAGATCTCAAAGGGTACATCCTTAGAGAGAAGAGTAGTCAGGAGGCACGCGATTTTCGAAAAATCAAGAATGAAACGACGGTAATAATCGACGTGCCCCAGAAAAGAGCGGATGTCCCTGATCGAGCTAGGCTTAGGCAGTCGAGAAATTAGATCAACCTTGGCTCGATCCACTTGGATGCCTTTCTCAGAAATTAGATGTCCTAGGATGATCCCTTCAGGCACCATAAAATGGCTCTTTTCCCAGGAAAGAACCAAATTAACATCAATGCAACGCCTGAGTATATGAACCAAGTGCTGGAGGCAACCATCAAATGATGCCCCGAAAACTGAGAAGTCATCCATGAAGACTTCCAGATAATCACCTACCATATCAGATAATATGGCAAGCATGCACCGCTGAAAAGTTGCGGGTGCATTGTAGAGACCGAAAGGCATCCTTCGGAATGCGTAAGTTCTGAAGGGGCAGGTGAATGTGGTCTTCTCTTGGTCCTCAGGATGAATAGCTACTTGGTTATAACCGGAGTACCTGTCAAGAAAGCAGAAGAATTGATTTCCCGCTAATTTCTCGAGAATCTGATCAATGAAAGGTAGTGGGAAATGATCCTTCTTCGTGGAGGAATTGAGTCGTCGGTAATCTATGCAGACTCTCCATGAGTTGGCTAATCGAGTAGGTATGACTTCTCCGATTTCAGTCGTAATGGTGGTGAGCCCTGCCTTTTTAGGCACGACCTGAATTGGACTCACCTAACGACTGTCGGAGATCAGGTAGATGATCCCCTCATCTAACCACTTAATGATCTCCTTTTTCACGACCTCCTGCAGATTGAGGTTCAAACGTCTCTGCATTTCACGGGAAGGTCGTGCGCCCTCTTCTGAATAAATATGGTGTGTGCAATAAGAGGGACTTATTCTACTCAAGTCATCAAGAGTCCATCCAATGGCTCTGCGATGTTGCTGGAGAATAGCAATTAGATGGGATTCCTGATCAAGAGTAAGTTTGGAATTTATAATCACAGGAAAAGCCTGATTAGAACCCAAGAAGATGTATTTCAAATGATCGGGAAGGGGTTTTAGTTCAAGGATGGGGTTATCAGCAACAGCGGGTGGTTCAGGGTAAGTGTGAGGTTCAAGGATAGGAGTTATGGGTCTGTCTAAATCAGGATCTGACTCCTCTAATTGCGGTTCAAGATCTTTCTGTGGTTGATGAGGTATAATCAGGTCATTCTCAAAATGCGTTTCATCAACCAAAGCCCTAATATCACAGATTTATTCGATGACACCGCAATTGATTTCTTGTTGGGCCTTAAAGATATCAATTTTGAGGGTTTGATTTCCAAATTTTAGCTCTATTTGGCCCTCCTCACAACTGATGTTGGTTCTAGCAGTAGCCAGGAAAGGTCTCCCTAGAATGATCAATGTATCCCTAGGGTTCTCAGGTGCGTCCATGTCCAAGACTATAAAGTCACAGGGAAATAGAAATCCCGCACTCTTACAATAACATCCTCGGGAATCCCTTCAGGTCACTTTATGGATCGATCAACTAATTGCAGTGTCACCTCAGTTGGTTTTAGGTCAGATTCTTCTAGTTGTTTAAGTAAGGATGTGGGTATCAGATTTATGAAAGCACCCAAGTCTAGTAATGCTCTGTTAAATTGGGTTTCACCTATTTTGCAGGAAATCAGGGGAGTACCTAGATCTTTTGCCTTGGGTGGGAGTCTGCTTAGGATTACAGAGCTGGCTTGCTCTAATAATACAATTGGACTCCCACTCTTGGTTCGCAGCTTACCCTGAGGTGTACACACATTCTTTAAGAATCGTGCGTAAGCTGGTATGTGGCGAATCGCATCCATCAAGGGGATGTTTATTTGGACCTGCTCAAAGAGCTCTACCAGGTCCTCCTCTGGTGCCACGGGCTTAGTTGTCTTCTTTCCCTTGGTCAAGGCCTCGGGAAATGGAACCTTGGTTGGTTCTTCTAGGATAGGTCCAAGTCTTTGATCTGGGACAGGGATAGGAATGTCCTGGATTACTGTCCTAGGGTTAGGATCACTACCAGGTTTGGAGTGGTCTGGATAGGGTGGATCTTGGGTCTCCTTACCACTACGGGTCGTTACGAAATTCAGTCCTGCCTGATTTTGGTTATGGTTTGATAGGATGGGTTGCTGCTGATAACTCGTATAAGAAGTGGAAGCCTCCATCCCGTCAGGTGAAGGAATAGAGGGGGCCTGATAAATCATGTGTGCTTGGCCTGGGTTTGGGTTCATAACGCGCCGCTGGGTTGGCACGTTATTCGGGTTAGGAAGAGGTTGAGAAGGAAGTGTGCCCGGTTGGCGAGAATTTGCCAACTGGGCCAGTTGGTTCCGAACCTCTGTAAGTTCGTCCTTGTGTTGTTTTTGAATAGCCGCATTCGTTCTCTAAATGTCAGCCAAAGTCTGAAGGATGAGGGACATTTGGTCTTGGTTTGGCCCTGATGGATAAGTAGGGTTGGGCCGAGGCTGAAGCGGCTGGTAAGGACGAGGTGGTTGTGGACGAGGAAAAAAGGGTGGTCTTTGAGTTTGCGAATTTCCCGCCCACTGGAAGTTGGGATGGTTTCGCCATCCAGGATTGTAGGTGTTGGAGAATGGGTCATTCTGGATGGAGTTGAGGTCCTCGCAGGTCTGAGGAACCTCCAAAGATTTAGAGAATGGGGGAGTGGAATTCCCCTGGTTAATATAGAAAGGATTGGAGGGTCCTTCGATCCGAGAATCAGATGGGGGTGGATATGGATCCATCCCAGGAGAAGGTCAGTGGAGAATGTTTTGCACAGTTTCCCATGTGGAAGGAGGCTGTGCAAAGGAACTATGCGCAGAGGTGGCTCGCTGCAAATGCTGAGTCAGCTCATCCACCTTCTTCTCAATGATAGAGACCCTGTCCAATCGACTAGCCATTAATTCCAGGTCGACTGATGCGAACAGGCCCTGCGTCTCGTGTGCTCCCCTAAGGTTCGTCAATGCGCGGGTATTCGTCCTGTCGAATAATCCCATGGAATCATTATTGATGGAGTTCTCGCACATATTTTCGAGAATCTCCCACACGGTGTCCTCATGCTGACCCATGATATTCCCTCCGCAAGTTGCATTGACGAAAAGCCTAATATCTTCACGGAGTCCCTAGTAAAAAGGCTGGACTTGTTCCCATTTAGGAACTCCGAGATGAGGGCACATTCTCATGAGATCCTGAAAGCGATCCCATGCCTCATGGAGAGGTTCTCCCATTTGCTGAGTGAAGTGGGTAATCTGATGGCGCAAGGCATTGGTCCAACCAATGGGAAAGAACTTCAAGAACTCGGACAGAAGTTCTTCCCAATTGTTGATCGGCCGGGTCTGTGTTTAGTACCAATGAGCGACCTTGTCCATAAGGGAGAAGGAGAACATCTTCATGAGGAAAATATCCCGATTTTGTGCATCTGACCCAAAAGTTTGGGCCAGATGCTTTAGCTGTTTGATGTGCTGGAAGGAGTCTTCAGAATTAAGCCCATGAAATTTAGGTATGGCGTGAATCATATTGAGCTTTAATTCAGAATCAGGTCCTCCAGTCGGGATTCTGACACGAGGCTCAATAACCACCGCAGCAGGATTATAATGGTCCTGCATCATAGGACGCTGCGGTGGGTGCACAAAGTTCTGGAAGAGGTCATTGAGTCGCTGGAGCTGGTGCTCCAGATTGTTCTCTTCCTCAACTGGAGAAGAAGAAGGTGAGTTGGGTTCGGAGTCGGAGGAGAGGTCGATGTGAAGTGTTGTTTACTCAAACAAGGGCACTGAGGCTCGGCCTCGAGGAGAGTGAATTTCTAAAGAAGGTTTCAAGGACCTCCTACCAAACATACACTGATGGAGAGGATGAGTTTAGCAAGTGCTGGACCCAATCAAGACACCCAAAATGTTGGGTGGCTATAGAGGTGCGGGGCAGATGGACCCCTTAATCAAAAGATCGACCACTTGAGAATTACCTGAGTAGCCAGAGAGGGTGAGTCCCGCGAAGACCCCTACACGGTAGAGCGTCCTCACGGGTTACAGGGTTTCCCCCACCCGACCTCTCTTGTCACTGAGATTCCAGGTAGACCAGAATGAGGATCTTGACCTCTTAAGTCTACCACTTTTAGTTTAAGATCAAGGTGCTTAGGTTTTCACTTGAAATTTATCCTTTTGAGTGCAAAGAGTGACCTAAGTCGAAGGTTGGTTGACCCAAGGGATCAGCTTTACCTGCTAGTTCCTTTGAGAGCTTATTAGGTCTTGTCTTTTAGGATTCAAGTATCTTTAAAGAGCCAATTTTCTTAGGGTTTCTTTGAATAGGTATTTTCAGACAATGGCTTGGGCACACTTCTTTTGGGATTTCTCAATTCTTGCTTAAGAAGTGTGTCTCTAAAACCCTAATTTTGAGTCTTATGTTGGCTCTACTCAGTCCAGTTAGCTTCCTTTTGATTTGGTAATTAGGGCTTAGGCAAGAAGGTGTTAGCCCTAAATACCCTTAGTAGTGCGTGCAGGAATTGTGGGTTGAAATTGAAAACATGCAGCTTTTGATGATTTACTAGGTATGGAAGACAGGTTATACCTATATTGCTTGTTCTTTTCCTCTTTAGAATTTAGGGGTTAAAGTGGGAGGATAGAAAATTACCTGTCCTCGAAGTGGTTGTTGTGCGGCTGCTTGTTGCCTTCTTGATTTCCTGTGCCTGCACACAAAAGAGAAGAGATTAGTAGAAACTCAAAAACAGAGATTTTATGGCTTCTAGAATAGCCGTTGCTCCCCGGCAACGGCGCCAAAAACTGGTAACGGCCTTATTTCGTCGTTATGGTTATTAGGTTTACAATCGTTATAGTATATGACAAAACAACTACCAGATTACTACAAAATTTTATACTCGGAATAACAAGTTTTCCCGAGGTCGAACTCAGGGAGCAACTATGGTTTTAGAAGCATAAATGCTCACAATTATGTTACAAAAATAAGAGAGAGAGAGAGAGAGAGAGAGAGATCAAAAGTTCTCTTGGCTTCTTCTTCTCTCTTCCTCTTCATTCTTTTCTTCTTCTCTTGCTTTGGTCGTTCCTCTCTTCTTCTTCTTCTTTCTTCTTTCTTCTTTCCAGCCTTCTTCTTCTTTCTCTTTGCTTTCTCTTCTTCCTTGCAGCTGTAGAGGCTTCTGCCTTCTTTCTTCTTCTTCTTCTTCTTTTCTTCTTCTTTCTTTCTTTGCGGCTGTGTCTTCTTCTTTTCTTTTTCTTTCTTCTCAACCTACCTTGTTCTTTTCTTCTTTCTCTTGCTTTTGCCGTTCCTCTCTTCTTCTTCTTTCATCTTTTTCTTTTCTTCTTCTCTGCTTCTGCTTCTTTTCTTTTCCTCTTCTTTCTTCTCTGGCCGCTAACATTCCTTCCTCTTTTCTTCTTCTTTTGGCTGTTGCCCTTCCGACGTCTGATGCTATGCTCAGATGGCTTATCTGCGCATTTGCTACAGTTCTTTCCTTCCTTCTTCTTTAGCTGCTCAGTGCAGCTACGGCTTCGGTCGCTCCTCCTCTCTTCTTCTTCCTTAGCTTGCTTCTGCTTCTTCTTTCTTTCTTTCTTTCCTACACGCACACACAGTGGTCAGTGCAAAACCTACCCCTACCCCTTCCCCGCGTCTCTCTCTTTCTCAGAATTTCACTGAGGAATGCTCTCCCAGAGCCGGGTAATCGGGTTCAGGTAGCGCGCCCGGGACAAGGCCCACCTACGTGCGGTGGTGGGCGAGGAGTGCTTGGTCGGGTAGTTGGATCCAGCCCAGACCCGCGGGGTGTGAGAGCGGGCGAGGGCGAGTGAGCGCGTGGCACGCCGCATGCGTGTGAGGGACCTGACCCTTGTGTATCGAAGGCAAACAACCCGATACACTTTTGCAGTTTAAGTGTGGGCGCTCGGCCGCACACTTACGAGGTGGGACCAAAATCCCACCTCCAGATCCCGCACCCGCGGCTGAGGAAGCTGCTGCCAATTGGGGCAGCTGCGAGGCTCGCAACCCAATTGCAGGCCTGGGCGCCTTCGCGGAGTCAGTCCGCGATGCCTGGGACTCGCGCCTAGGCTGGAGAATGCCTAGAGCTGCGAGTGAAGGTAATGCAGCAGCTCAAAAATGGCGGAGAGGGGGGCTGACCTGAAAACACGGTGACGGCCTCTCGGCCAAGTCAGATAACGTGGGGAGCTTCGCCGGAGTGCGGCGAAAGCAGTGTGGTAGTCGGCAAGGCGCGAGGGCGCCTGTGGAGGTGGACCTAGGTCAGACTGTGTGTGTGAAGATGGGTTTGTTCGGGGGGTGGTGGGCGGTGAGTGGCCGTGAATGGAGAGGGGGGAATGGTTGAGTGGAGTGAGGGGGAGCCTCTAGGCTGGTCGGTGAGGGAAAAGGTGGTCAGTGGAAGTGGAATGGACTCGCCGGAGAAGGTGATTGGAGACGGAGCAGATGGAGGTGAAAATGGCGGTCGGTGGAATAAAAGGGAAAATCAGAAAGGGGAAAATGCAAGGGAGACAGCGAGGAAGATTTCTACCTAGTTACTTGACAAAGGGGGAGAGGGAAGCGTCCGGCTCGTGCCTGCCGAAGCTGAGGACGAAGATGCCCAGGAGGGCGACAAGGAGGCGGTCTGAGGGCGCCAGCTAGTACGACCTGGCGCGGACGACAGGGCAGAGTAAACTCTGCTACAGGTAGAGCAGCAGAGCGAGGAGGAGGAGGAGGAGAAGATCGCCGATACCTCAGGCGCTCTGACCGGAGGGGGAAGAGATGAAATGTGGGGTATTTCTCCGCCAGAGGAAGCTTGAAGGAGTCGGCAAACCTTGTCGCTCCTTATAAAGGCCTTGGCACGGAGAGGGGACTGAGGTGGCGACGTGCCAGCCTCGTCGAAGAATGGCCGGAAAGGATACCCATGCCATTCGTGCGTTCGCACGAGAGGCATGCTCGATGGCAGAGGTCATGGGCGGGTCCCTGCAAAAGAGGACGTCGCAGGGAACCTCCCGTCTGTTCTAGAGGACGGCTGCCCTACCCTGCGTGGCGCCATCCTCCGCGCAAGGTCGCCGGAGGTATGGCGCTGCGCAGAAATGGCAAGGAGGATCGTTCTGTAAAGAATGATGAGAAGTTGGGGGCCTAAACGCAAGGGTTTCAAAAGATAAGGGCCAAAAAGTAAATTAAGAGGACCAATTTGTAAAGTTGGTCAAGATGGTCTTTTCTTAGGCCCAAGTTTTTATACCAGACCAATTTGAACCTAAGGATTTTAATGGTGAATTTTTATTTTAGGTTGAACCATGTTTGACCGATCAATTAGCACAAAAACCCAAATTAAGTCATTAATTGGGCATGGTTCTCATTTTAGGTCAAAATAGGTTTCAAAGGCCAAATTGAAGGTTCTAAACCCTAGAGAATATTTTTATATGAATTTTAGAGGGTTTATTTGATTTTTATCCTACCTCGAACCTCGTGAATTAAAGTGGATTTATTTTACGATAACAGAATGTCATTTAATTCCTAGAAGTTGCTATAACCCATTTCGGATCAGATCATCCCACTTCCCTCCTTGTTATGCTTGTTTGACCTGTGCTTGAACCCTTAATTACCCTATTTGCATATTGCATTGGTGAAATTGCAGTTTTACCCCTTTTGATTGATTTTATTCTTTAACTCAGAATTCTCTGAGTTAAGCCTCTCCTTGGGTCTTGTAGGAGCTTTTTCTCACATATCTGGATTAAATTGTGCTAGTTAGGGTTAATGATGAGGTTCTCATCACTGGGTTCGGGTTCATAACGCACCTCTGGGTCGGCACATTATTAGGGTTTGGCAAAGGTTGTGAAGGAAGTGTGCCCAGTTGGCGGGAATTCGTCATCTGGGTGAGTTGGTTTCCGGACCTATGTGATCTCATCCTTGTGCTATTTTTGAATAGCCGCATTCGATATCTGAATGTCAGCTAAAGTTTGGAGGATGAGGGACATTTGGTCTTGGTTTGGCCTAGATTGATAAGTGGGGTTGAGCCGAGGCTGAGGCGACTAATAAAGACGAGGGACTTGTGGACGAGGCTGGTAGGGTGGTCTTTGGGTCTGAGAATTTCCCGCCCACTGGAAATTGGGATGGTTTCACCATCCATGGTTGTAGGTGTTGGAAAATGGGTCATTCTGGATGGCGTTGAGGTCCTCACAGGTTTGAGGAGCCTCAGGAAAGTCGGAGTATGGGGGATTAGAGTTCCCCCAGCAAGAATAGAAAGAATCGAAGGTCCCTTCGATCTGACTCCGGTCCTAGAGTCAGATGGGGGTGGATACGAGTCCATCCCAGGAGAAGATCGGTGGAAGATGTTTTGCACAATTTCCCTTGCGGGAGGTGGCTGTGCAAAGGAGTTTTGCCAGAGGTGGCTCGCTGCAAATGCTGAGTCAGCTCATCCACCTTCTTCTCGATAATAGAGACCATGTCCAACCGACTGGGCATTAGTTCCAAGTCGACAGATGCGGACAGGCCCTGCGTCTCATGTACTCCCCTAAGATTCATCGATGCGCGGGTATTCGTCCAATCAAATAAACCCATGGAGTCATTGTTGATGGAGTTCTTGCACATATTCTCGAGAATCTCTCACATGGTGTCCTCATGTTGACTCATGATATTCCCTCTGCAAGTTGCATTGACGAACAATCTAATATCTTCACGGAGTCCCTGGTAAAAAGACTGGACTTGTTCCCATTTATGAACTCCGTGATGGGGTCACTTTCTCATTAGATCCAGGAATCGATCCCATGCCTCATGAAGAGGTTCTCCCGTTTGCTAGGTGAAGTGAGTAATCGGCTGGCACAAGGCGTTTGTCCGACCAACGGGAAAGAACTTCAAAAACTCGAATTGAAGTTCATCCCAGGTATTGATCGGACGGGTCTGTGTCTGATACAAATGATCTGCCTTGTCCATAAGGGAGAAAGAGAACATCTTCATAAGTAAGATATCCCGATTTTGCACATCTGACCCGAAGGTCTAGGCCAGATCCTTAAGCTGTTTAATATGCTAGAAGGGATCTTCAGAGTTAAGCCCATAGAATTTAGGTATGGCATGAATCATATTGGGCTTCAGTTCAGAATCAGGTCCTCCAGTCGGGATTCGGACTCGAGGCTCAATTGCCACCGCAGCAGGATTATAGTAATCTTGCATCATGGGGCGCTGCGGTGGGTTTATGAAATTTTGGAAGTAGTCATTAAGATGCTGGAGCTAGTGTTCAAAATTATTTTCTTATTCAACAGGCTGAGCCATGATGGAAGAAGAAGGAGAACTAGGTTCAGAATCGAAAGAAAGGTCTATGTGGAGGGGCTGTTGCACAAACAAGGGTGCCGAGGCCTGGCCTCGGGAAGAGTGGATTTCTAGAGGAGGTTTCAAGGACCTCCTACCAAACATGCACTGATAGACTAGATGAGGTTAGAACGTGTTGGACCCAATCAAGACACCCAAAATATATTGGGTGACTACAGAGGCTCAGGGCGGATGATACCCCTTTGATCAGAAGGTCATCCACCAGAAAATTACCTGGGCAGCCAGAAAGGGTGAGTCCTGCGAAGACCCCTACACGGTAGAGCGCCCCCACGGGTTACAGAGTTTGCCCCACCTTGACCTCTTAAGTCTACCACTTTTAATTAAGATCAAGGTACTTAGGGTTTCATTTGAACTTTAAACCTTTTGTGTGCAAAAGTGACCTAATTTAAAGGTTGGCTGATCCAAAGGATCAACTTCACCTCTTTGTTCCTGTGAGAGCTTCTTAGGTCCTTTCTTTTAGTGTTCAAGTAAATTAAGAGCCTGATTGCTTAAGGATTCTCTTAAATAGGTCTTTTCAAACAATGGTTTAGGCACACCTCTTTTGGAATTTTCAATTCTTTGTTTAGAAGATGTGTCTCTAAAACCCTAGCTTAGAATCCTAGGTTGGCTCTAGTTGGTCCAATTAGTTGCCTCAGAAATGGGTGACTAGGGCTCAAGCAAGAAGGTTTTAGCCTTAGTTACCTTAAGTGGATATGCAGTTAAGATATGTTGAAACTCAAAAACATGCAACTCTATTAATTACTACGTATGGAAGATAGGAAGCCCTAAATTAATTTTCTTTTTATTTTTTCCTTTTTAGAATGTGAGGGGCTTAAGAGAGGGTTAAAGGTTACTTATCCCCTGGTGTAGTTGTTGTGCGGCTGCTTGTCTTTTCTTGCCTTCCTTTCCTGCACAACAAAAGATTAAGTCAGTATCAAATCAAAAATTATGATTTTGAAGCTTTTAAAATGCCCGTTGCTCCCCGGCAACAACGCCAAAAACTGGTGATTCCTTTGAGGATCATCAGTTTAATTTAATTTATTACTCGAAATTTCAAAAATACTCCGAGGTCGAACTCAGGGAGCAAACTTGATTTTAGAAGCAAAAAGATCACAATTCACAATACTGCAATGTTTTACAAAAGGAATTGTAGAGAATAAAAGTAGAATTAATCTTTCTCTCTCTTTTCTCTCCTACTTTGCTTTCTCTCTGTCTTCAGACGTCTGATTCTAGGAATTAGACACCTTAAGTAGCGTTTGTTACAGTGCACATCTCCTTTTTCTTCTTCCTTTCTTCTCTTTGGCTGCTGCTGCTTCTTCTTCTTTAGCTCTTTCTTCTTGTCTTCTTTTCTTCCCAGCTTGGCCTTCCTCTTTGCGACGACTTCCTCCTTCTTCTCTTCTTCTTTGGCTCTTTCTTCCTCTTCATCTCCTGCTTCTGTCTTCTTCTTTTTCTTCCTTTCCTTTCTTCTTCTTCTTCAGCTCCTACTCCTTGGCACGGTTAACTCCTTAGCCTCTTCCTCTTCTCTTCTTCTGCTTCTTCTTCCTCCTTCTTCCTTCTTCTTCCCTACACAGGCACGTTTATGCAAAACCTACCCCTACCCTCCCCCGCGTCTCTCTCTTTCTATTTCTCTCTCAGGTCACAAGTCTCCCAGAGCCAGCCAGGTTATCAGGTCGGGTATACACGCCCGGGACCAGGCCCACCGACGTGCCGTGGTGGGCGAGGTGTGCACGAGTATCAGGTCAGGTCAGCCAGATCCGCGGAGGAGTGAGCGCGGACGAGGCGGTGATTGGGCGAGGGGACCTCACCCCATGTAGTTGGAGGCGATAAGCCCAATACACAAAATCAATTTATGTACCTGCGCTCGCTCGAAATCGCCTGAGGTGGGACTAAACTTCCCACCTTTCTGTCGCGTGCCCAGTAGCAGGAGTTGCGTCCAAATGCAGCTGCAGCTTCGACCCCCGATGCCAATTGAAGACCTAGTGAAGTGCACGAGGGAAGTCCGCGCGACCTGAGCTCGTTACCTGGGGCTGGGGAGGTCTGGAGCTACTTGCAAGCTTGCTCCAAGCTTGACGTCAATGGCGGAGATGGTCGCAACCCTAAAATCATGATCACGGCCTTGCGACCCTGTCAGATACCTTGGGGAGCTTCGCCAAGGTGCAGCGAAGGTGGCCCGGGGGTCAGTGTGGCGTGGGAGATGCTCTGTGTGTGTGCCTAGGGCACACTGTGTGCATGCAAGTGGGTGTGTTCGGGGGGATGTTTCTGTGGGTGGCACGATGAGTGGAAGGGCGAGAGGTGATCAGTGGGAGGTGGTGAAGCTCAGGGACCGGTTGGCGAGGGGTGGAATTGTCTGTGGTGGTGGAATGGCCTCACCAGAGTTGGTGGTCAGAGGTGGAGATGGTGATGGTGGACAGTGGTGTCGAGGGGTTGAAAGAACAAATTGACAGAGGGGAAATGAAAAGGGGAGTAAGGGTAACTTATCTGGCAGGTTAGGAGTGAATAGGGAGGGCAGATGGCGAGCGGCTGGTACTGCCGTCGCCAGAGACGAAGTCGCTAAGGGGAGGAGACAACGACAAGGAAGAGGGGTTGGAGGGCACCCGCTGGTACGGCACGGCACGGCAGAGGACGGAGGAGGTAGTTCTGCCACTGGTACTGTGGCAGAGCGACGAGAGAGGAGAGGGAGAGTCGCCAGAAGCTCTGGTTGGATGGCCGAAGTTGGGAGGAGATGAATTTGAGGGGGATCTCAGGCCAAATTAAGCTTGAAGGATGAGACGTGGTATGCCGCACCTTAAATAGGCAAGGGCCTACCGGGAGGCGCGTGAGAGCGGCGGGAAAGTCATGCCAGAGGTATGGCAGACCGGAGACCCATACCTCTCTCACGTTCGCACGAGAGGTATGGTGAGCTTCGGGGCATGGGGAGCAGCCCATGCGGTAGGGAGCTCCCCTTTCAAGTCTGGGGCCAGCTCCCCATGTAGATCAGGCGCCATCCTCCGCGCAAAGTCACCGGAGGTATGGTCTTCTGCTGCGGGTGGCAGAGGGACCGAAGTGAAGAGAACGACGAGGAAGTTGAGGGGGTAAACGCAAGGGTCTCAAAAAGTTGAGGGTCAGAAAGTAATTTTTGAGGACCAATTTGCAAAGTGGGTCAAAACGACTTTTCCTTAGGTCTAAATTTTGGTATCAACCTAATTTGGACCTAAGAAAGCCAATGGTGAAGTTGGATTTTAGGTTTGACCATGTTTGACTTGACATTTTGAACAAAAACCCAAATTAAGTCAAAAATTGTGTATGGACCTCAATCTAGGTCAAAACTAGTTCCAAAGGCTAAATTAAATGTTCTAAACCCTAGGGGATATTTTTCCATGAATTTTAGAGGGTTTAGTTGATTTTAATCTTTCCTGAAACCTTATGAATTAAAGTGGATTTTTTTTAGAGTTATAGAATGTCATTTAATTCCCAGATTTTGGCATAACCCTTTTCTGACCAAACCATCCCACTTTTTCTCTTATTAGGTTCACTTGACCTATGTCTAGACCCTTATAAATCCCATTCATGCACTATAATGGTAAAATTACAGTTTTACCCTTTGTATCATGTTCTATTCTTAGATTAACAATTCCCTGAGTTAGACCTTCCCTTAGGTTATGTAGGAGTTTTTGTTCACTTTATTAGGTTAAATTGTGCTAGTTAGGTTCATGATGAGGTTCTCATCAGCTACAGTGTCGTGCAGACCGTGCGCTACAGTGCATGCGCGGTCTAGCAACCAGTAGCAACCGTTTTGCGTGTGTGAGCACGCTATAGAGAGCCTGTGTACACGAGAAGAGGGTGCGTGCACCCTGTAGGCGAGCGCGTAGTGAGCTGGAGCTTCTAAGCTTGAGAGCTTGAAGCTCTGGCTAATGGCGTAGGAGACGAAAGGTAGTGAAACAAAAGGCGAAGTCACCACACCCACCCGCTCACGAAAGAGCTGGGCAGTGGTGGAACTCACAGTGGTGGTCTGAGACTACTGTGGGTTTTCTCCTGAGCACGGTGTGTCTCTTCTCAGCTTGTGAGAAGAGGTACTGTGTATGGAGAGGGAGAGGGAAGGAGGTTGTCCTGAAGGTGAGGTTGATCTCTAGGTGCCTCTGCCGCAAGGGAGAGAAAGGAGTTTATAAAGAGGAGAGGGCATGCCTCATGCCATGCTGCTAGCAGGCAGAGAGGTGCACACATCCAGCCATGCTGTTGGCAGGTGGAGAGGTGCAGAGAGGCGTGCACACACCATGCCTTGCAGCCGCGCAAGAGAGGAGAATACAAAATAATAAAAAATATGAAAAAGGTGAAATTGCAATGTCATACTTAAGGAAAATGTAAATAGGATGGCCAATTATTCTTACTCTCCTCCCCTCTTTATAAATGCATGCAGGTGTATATTTACAAATGCAATTACGGCTACATAAGATGCAATGGCAGTGATAGCAAATAACACAAGATGGCATATTTACTAGTGTATTTTTGCTATGCAAACAGACGCCGATAGGATAGTTAAGTTTGGGCCAATTGCCCCCTCAAAGCTCAAGCAGGAAGATGTTCTCTGTCGTGGGTTGCAAATTCCTATCCCACGCCACGTAAGTAGGGGGGAGGTGATAGCTTTAGAACGCGTAACCCCCTCGCTCACTACTTAATGGTTTGACTTTTTGCTTCTTTCTTTGCAGCCTTTGGTCAGTTTGCCTAGCCGAACACCCCCAGGTGGAGAGGCACCGGTTCCTCTCACCACGGATCCCGTCGTGGGGAGGACAGGCTGGTGGAGTAGGGAGGGGAGCCAATCCTCCTACCCCAAGGAGCCCAAGTGGAAGGAGGGAGAGGGAAGTGAAGAGAAGGCGGAGCACCCTCTTAAGCGCATGAAGAAGGGTCCCGCTGGTGTGCAGCCAGCAACGTCCGCTCCTTAAAGCTCGAGTAGGGCTGAGGAGAAGGAAGCCCTGGTGTAGTCATCGCCCTTTCTGGCGTGCCAAAAGGGTTTATAATGCTTGATTCCCCGCCTCCTGCCCCAGTGGAGATAACTCAGATGGGGAGAGCCAGTGCCTTCAGCGTCCCGTCTGATTCTGTCGAGGCCTTCTCCTAATTAGCATAGGAGGTGGCCGTCACCGGTGGCTTCCTCAGTGGGGGCATCTTCACACAGCCGCACTTCAGGCGAAGCTCAATAGAGGCGAGGGTTCTAGTGGATCCTTCTAGCAGGGGAGGTCCAGGGGCGATTGGGCAAACGATCGAATCTATCAAGAGGCCCGTTCTGGAGGGTAGCCGAGGAGGCCTCTGACCTGGCCAGGCACTCCCGACCCAAGCGAGCGGGTCGGGCAGCAGCCTTGGCATGGAAAGGCAGGAGATCCGACATTTGGAGGATGCTATGTTTTGGGCTGCCTCCCTACTGGGAGGCATGGATATGAACCACATGTTCTATTACTGCCTCCGAGCAGTGAGTCCCCTTTCTTTCTTTTTTTTTTACCCCTTATATTTTGGAGAGGAGCTATTTTCTCACGCTCGTGTGTGGTTTTGAATAGGTGGAGGCCCTCGGGATGACTTTCATCCCACGTGGTGGTGTTCCTGCGAACGTCACTGGGCCAAGCGATTTCATAGAGGCTGCTGACATGACCATGAAGTAGGCCGCAACGGTGAAGGTGAAGTAGCGAAATCTTTTCCACCTCCTTGGAGAGGCCTCTGCTGCTCGAGAGAAGGGGGAGAAAGCCGTGGAGGATGTTCTTTGAAAGCTTCACTTACAGTAGCAGGCAGCTAGTGAAGTAGCCCGACTGTGAGAGGAGCTAAGCCAGGCCCGCCGAAGTTTGAGGGAGGTTGCGGCCCATGGCAGGAAGATGGAGAGTCTTGTCAGAGCACACAAGACTGAAGTCATGGCTCTGCGAGACTTGTTCAAGCGCCTGCAGACTGATGAGAGACTCATCATGATCTATAATTACCCTTAATTAACTAGTCTTCCTAGTTAATTAGCTAAGGATATGAATATATAAGGGTTAATTATAAAATAAGGGATATATAGTAAAGGACCTTAAAAAAAGTTAAAAATGATATTTTATCATTCGATTAACATTATTAACAATCTAATTAATAATTGCACTCGAGATCTTATTAATCATTTCCTTAATTAATAAGTTAATTAACTTAAAACATAATATATACCTAAGTATGTAATAACTTAAGTAATTTTACCTAATCTAATAAATTAACCTAAAAAGGTCAAAAATGTAAATTCAAGGTCTAAACATAATACTTACGTTATTTACTAACATATATAAAAATTTGAAAGAAATCTAAGTTAAAATGAACCTTTAAGACCTGGGTTTACATTTAGGACCTTACTAATCATTGCAATCGGGTCTTTAATTTTCATATAAATCCTTAACTTTCATTGCACATAAGTCCCCGTCTTCTTCTTCTTCTTTCAGCAGATTGAACGGCTGACGACAGAGGGTGACTCCACCGCACGATCACCGTCCTGCTGGCATCATTCTTCCTTCTCCAAGCCCCTGGAGCTTGCGCTCACCATCCCATCTTCTTCCATCGGTTTGGATTACTCTGAAATCCTAATTTGTGGTGGGAGTTAACCTCACTGTCGTTGGAGACGATGTCGAAGGTTAATCTCCCCAAGCTTCTTCTTTGTCTAGACTTCGCCACCTTCTTCGTCGCCATTCACTATAAATACCCCCCACTTCCTCGATTTCCCTCAAGTTGGCTCCCTTTCCTCTTCTAACACTAAGCCGACCCAATAGGCTATTCGTCTACAACTCCGGAGATCTTCCACACCATTCTCCGACTTCTTCCGTCCATCCTAATCAACTGAGGAGTTTCGCCGAGGTCAGCCGTGTCTCTGGACAAAGGCGACGACCAAGGAGATCCTCCGCTCCATCCAATTTCGCCTGTCGGAGATTCTTCTTATTCCCTCTGATTTCATCCTCCGTCATGAGCCGTAGATGGAGTCCCTTTGACCCCTTCGTCCAGGTAACAATAGGTAGGAGTAGGAGTAGGAGTAGGAGTAGTTTAGGTAGATAAGTAGTTAGTTAGCTTAGCTTAATTTCAAATTCTAATGTTCATCTTCTTCGACTGCGGCAAGTTCCTTGAGCTTGCTGGAGATCTGATTTTGTCGTTTTAAGCCATTGTTCACCTTCCTCTATCACTCACGACCACTTCTAATCCATTAAAACACAAATTTTATCACTGTTTCACATAATTCACCTTCACCTTCAACAGACAATATCGCTATCCATCGCGACAGTAACTGAGCTTAGATCCACCTCCATAGGGTCCTCACCACCTATTCACAATCTAAGGATCCTAATTATCACTTCAATTTGAATAATTACCACTTATAATGTAAACGCCCAAATCTAATTAAGCTTCTGAGCTCACTGTCAATGGTGGCTCAGGAGTAGTTGAAATTCTTAATTATCTATATATTTATGATCGCAGACCTTCTTTAGACTTGTCTCAACCACTCTTCTGAGTGGGAGAGCAAGTTCTGTGCTTCAACCCACTTAAAAATCCATTCAAATTGATTTCACTGCTTAATTTTTCATTTAATAAATTAAAGAGGAATTAAATGTGATCCTGAGGTTCCTTACAACCTTAGGACCCTTTTCAAATAAAAAATGGCGCGATTTACCATTCTGAACACACTTTTCACCTTTTACTGGACTCACCGGAGCTTCGGCAAGCTCCGGCGAGTCAAATCTGTGCTTCAGCCTGTTAAACTTAGTGTGAAGCTCCAGATCAATGATTTAAGGTTTACTGATCATGTTGAGATATTTAAATTACGATTTTTATGTCTGGAGCTTGAGATAGGATTTCGTCTTCTCCAACTCCAGCGGAGTTGGAGAAGTCTATACAAAAGCTTAAAAGTCACAGTTAAGGAGTCTAGAAGATTTAGTGCAATGCACTGAAGCTAATTTTAGCCTTAGACCAGTGTAACAAGCTCTGATTTTTTCTAGCGAACAAACCACTTCAGAAGCTCAGGTGATGAGCCTAAAACCCTAGGAACTCTAGTCAAAATACCTATCTAAGAATTTGAATATGTTCCTGTGAGTGAAGAGATGTTGCTTTAATTTCGTTTGAAATAGCCAAATTCAGAAAGTCAAAATTTGAGGCTTAGCTGTCAAACTAGAGTTTGAATCTTGAGTTCTAGATTCAATCTGACAAATTGAGGAATTCAAATTGTTGCTAAAATGATTATAAATGATTTGATGAAATTTGAGTGAGTTTTGATCGACTTTCCAGTGGAAATTGATTTCTGTCAGTTTGGGTTATTTTTACAACCCAAATTGACGACAGTAGTTGTTCGATGAAATTTGGATGTAAATCCTACCCAAATGAGTTCGTTAAATCCCTTAGAAGCTTTTCCAATTAATCAGAATGATCCTTAGTGTCTATTACACCTTTCTTTCATCTAAATTCCTCTCTCTGAAGCTTTCAGGGAAGCTTTGAGCTTCCCTGTGCTTCCTGAAGCTTCAAGAGCTTGGAAATCCACACAAGCAAATGCAGAATCCCTTGCAGAACCTATTTAAAACCTTAGGTAAGTGAGAAAGTCCAATTGTGGACTCTGTTAACCTTAAAATCATTTCCAGGCATATTAAACCCATAGAAACCCCCTGGATTCGCTCTTCAAATCGAAGAAGAAAACATTCCCTTAACCTAAAATTGATTGCACAATCATGTAGAGCCACTTTAGAGCTCTCCATCAAGCCTTGTTTCGCTTGATTTGGAGCTGTGAGTAAGGAGAATTCATCGCTTGACGTCTGGTCTGGAGGGGGAGAACTTAGTCCCACATCGGAAGTCCCCGAGCGCCCGCCTTGGTATAAAAGCCATTTGTTGCATAGCCGCTTCAGTCGTCAGCGCTCGGCGCGAAAAGAAAACTTGAACATCTGAGCATTGCGTGTGTGTGTGTGGGCGAGTATGCCTACGGGTGTGCACCCGAGTGGGCATGTGTGTGCGATTCGCCCTGGGAGGGCGAGGCTTGGGAGGTGTTGAGCTGGTTCGACTCGAGAGAGGGCCAGTTTGGCTCAAGAGAAAAAAAAAATCAAAAATAAACCCTAATGAAATTAGGCGAGGACCGAGTAGGGACTGGTTCCACCCTGATCTCAAGGTGCTGTGTATCCTCGAAAGGACCTCGCTGCAAATCTAAAACAAATTTTTGGTTGAAAAGCAAATTAACCCGGTTCAGCTAGAAAAGAAAAGAGAGAATGAAGGAGCTGAGAAAAGTAAGGACGCAGGTGCTGGAGAAGTTAAGAGAATAAGGAAAAGAAAAGAAAGAAGAAAGGAAACAAAAGAAGAATTCGCAAGGAGAAGCTAAGGAGGAAGAAGAGAACAGGCAGGCGCTAAAGGAAGCTAAGGAAGAATAAAGGAGAAGAAGAAGGGCAGGAATAGAAGAAAAAGTGAAGAAAGAACGAGATCGAGAGAAAAAGAGAATAAGAGGAAAACAGAAAGAGAAAGAGAAAAATAAAGGATTAAGAAATAAAAGAAAAAGAAGATGAAGAGAAGAAGAGAAAGAAGAGAGGCTGAAGAATAAGGAAAAGAAGTTAATTTTTCTTGTTATATTTTAATTTCTTTTTCTTTTAATTGTTGTATTAAGGCATATATTGACTAAATAAACTCTTCTTTGCCTTAAATCATTTGAAATAAATAGAGAATTTACATGTTCTTAAATGATGAAAATGAGAGTTTATATGGGATTCTGCATGTTATTTCATTTAAATCAATTTTTAGCAAAATTCATGCTTCCATTATTAACTTAGATATACCTTCTCTACTTATAAAGAAAAATAAAAGATAACTAATAAATATAAAATGAATTATACCTCCCAGTGAATGATCTGGACTCAACCAGTAAAAATTTTCTAAAATGTTAGGTTAATTCGGCCTTATACTACTAATCGACACAACTTCGAGTTAACCTAAGTGACTTTTCTCTACTCATAATTAAGTAAAATTAACTTAATTAACTGAGTTGAGTTAAGAAATGACCACAGACCTCCTGCTTCAACGTCCTTTCACTGAAGGAGGAGGTGCATGTGCTAAGGGCTGAGTGCTCTTCGGTCGTGAAGGGATACGTGAAGACCCTTCAGGAAGAGTGTCTTTGCCTGGGCACTACCATTGAAAAACCTGCCATGGTGTTGGCAAGTGAGGAGGCACTGAGGGCTACCTCGCTAAGGCCCAGCAGCTCACAGGGGACAAGGATAAAGCGATGCTCGAGTTGGAGCATGCTACCCTAGGGATGCACGTTTTGATAAACCTGACCGAACCCGATAGGGTTCGGGTATGGGTTTTATCCAAAAAACTTGACTGGGTATGGGTATGGGTATGGGTATGGATCTATACCCGATTACCCAACCCGAGTACCCGAATAAAATCCCTATTTACCCGAGATATAGAAATTCCACCCAAAGTCCCTCATTCCCCCAACTTTAATCTCCCTCGTAATTCTCTCCATGATTTTAAAGGTTGGGAGTGCTTCTAAATCTTTCATTGAACATTTATTTTTGAGATGGAGATCTTTTATTTGAAATGTATTTGTATTTTGCCTTTCTTTGCATTTTTTTGTTTTTGATATATTCCCCTTGAAGTTCTTTCTTGTAATAATTTCAATGAAGATCACTAAAATTGGAGTAACTTGAGCCCCTATGTGTTAGACTTGTTAAAAGTAAACAATTGACGAATTGTGTTATAGATTTTTTTTCTTCTTTAACTCTAATTTGGGCATGAATTGATTGTAAGATTAATTTATAAATGGGTACCCGATGGGTAAATGGATACTCGATGGGTAGATGGGTATGTGTATGCATTTAAATTTTTATACCCAATGGGTAAATGGGTAAGGTATGGGTATAAATTTTGTAAATTGGTATGAGTATGGGTTTAGCTAAACCCAACCCGAACCTGACCCATTTGCATCCCTATGCCCAACCGGAGCTTGATCCTAAGATAGTGATGGGATTCTTTGCTTCTGACCCATCAATGGAAGAGAACCCGGAGGCTGTCTCAAGGGAGATCACGAAGCACACCCGAGCAATGGTACAAGCCCTTCTTGAGGGAAAAGCACACCTCTATGGAGGAGTTGTGTAGCTAGTCTATGGACCAATTTTTAATCGAGTATGACCGTCAGAAAGCTAACAAACATATTGTGGACAAGTCTCCTATAGGGTTGCTTGAGGACCAGCCAAGGCCTGTGGATCAGCCGAGAAGCCCGGCCCTTGAAGAGGAGGCGCCCAAGTCGGGTCCGTCAGAAACTATGGAACCTCCTGTCCAACCGAGTAGTTCTCCTTATGCCATCTTGTCGCCGCCTACAACACTTGGAGCGGACATCTTTGAATACTGAGAATGAAGTCACCGAGTCTTCAAAGTGATAATATTATTTAGTTGGAGACCAGTTGGGAGTCTGTGTAAATTTCCAATGAGGAGATGCCTTTTGATTTGGCCACCCAAATATCTGCTAACATGGCCTCGTATTCCACCTGGTTGTTGGATGCAGGAAAGACTAGCTTGATGGTATACTTATGAGTAGTACCGTCTGGGGCGGTTAAGGCTATATCGACCCTAGACGCAGCTGTCATGGACGATTCGTTAACGTACATCTGCCAAGGGAGTGTGAGGGAGACATTTGGGTCCATGAATTCCGCACAAAATCCACCAAAACTTGTCCCTTGATGGATCTCCTCAGTTGGTATTGGACGTCAAACTCCGCCAGCTCCATAGCCCATTTGATCTATCAAGCTGACCCCGTGGGCTTGTGTAGCATCTGCCGCAGGGGGTAGTCTGACAGGACCACTATGGTGTGGGCTTGGAAGCAGGGGTGTAGCTTTCTAGCCGTAGTGATTAAAGCTAGCCCAAGTTTCTCGATGACCTTGTACTTAGCCTCTGCAC
Source organism: Thalassia testudinum (assembly GCA_037157565.1). Lineage (NCBI taxonomy): Eukaryota > Viridiplantae > Streptophyta > Magnoliopsida > Alismatales > Hydrocharitaceae > Thalassia > Thalassia testudinum. Next base: position 31,777,832 of record JAZHRO010000022.1, on the reverse strand, counting down.
GTTGATAGGTATTGCTAATGAAGTACATGGGTCGATGTGCCCCTTCTTGTTCTCCAACTAAGACCACACTGACGATGGACATGGACGCCACCAAGTACAAGAGAAGAGCATCCCAAGCTTAGAAGCAGTTAGAATGGGGGACATCGGAGTGCTTCTTTGACATCCTCTAAGGCTTTCTAGCAATGATGAGTCCAGTGGGCGGTAGTATAGCCTTTGCCCTTCCTCATACACTCGAAGAAGAGGAGGCACTTGTCAGAGGCTCGAGATAAGAACCGGCCTAAAGAGGTGATTTTGCCGACCAATGATTGCATTCCTCCCAGCGTGGTTGGCAGTTGTAGGTCCATGATCGCCTGGATCTTGTCCTAGATCTTGTTAGGGTTGTCTTCGATTCCCCTATTGAAGATCAAGAACCCCAATAATTTGTCGGCTGAAATCCTGAATACACACTTCTTGGGGTTCAGGCAGAGGCGATGTTCCTTAGTATTTGTCACACTTCTGCGAAGTAGTCTAACTGTTGAGGGAAATTCGATCCCTTTACGAGCATATCTATGTACACTTTAAATGATTTTTCAATTATTTTGGAAAAAAACATGTTTACAAGGCAATGGTAAGTTACTCCAGCATTTTTCAAGCCGAAAGGCATAACTCTATATTGAAACAAACCCCTATCAGTAATAAAGGATGTGTGTGGTCTGTCTGTTGGAGAAAGGCTGATCTGGTGGTACCCGCTATAGGTATCCAGGAAGGACATATGGGATTGTCCGTTGCATGAGTCTACCAGAGAGTCCATCCTTGGTAAGGGAAAATCATCCTTTGAGTAGACTTCATTGAGGTTGGTGAAGTCCACGCACATGCACCATTTCTTCACCATTACCACGATCCAGAGCCAGGCCAAATACAAGGACTCTTCGATGAATCCAGCTTCGAGCTTTTCGACTTCAGCCTTGGCCGCTTGTCATTGTTCAGCTGACTTATGCCGACGTGCCTATTTGATTGTTCAGGTGTCCGCCTGAATATCCAAATGGTGTTGGATCAGGGACGGGTCAACTCCCAGTAGGTTATTGCCGGACCAAGCGAAGATGTTAGCGTTGGTCTATAGTAGGAGTAACAACTCCCGAACCACGAAGGGATCAAGGTCTGCTCCGACCTGGACAAGCTTGATAGCGTCATCAGGATAAAGCTGCAAGGCCATGGCTGAAGAGCCTAATTGCAATCCCGAAGTCGCTAGTGGATCTGCTGGATCTGCTTCCTGCTAGATCGCCTGGAGTTGGTTTCTCCTCTTCCCCATTTTTGTGGCTTGGGGTGGTCTCAGCTCCATGGATCATTCCAGTTAATCTTAAGGAGCTCGCACCTGGTTGTTTGATCCCCATGTACTATCCCTATCCCGCGAGGGGATTAGAAAAGTACAAATTAAAAGTATGAGCATGGGATCAAGTAGATGCATGGGTCATTGGGCTGCCGATGTTATCGTCGAACGCTGCTGCCAACCTGACCATTATGAACGTACCCATCCGATTGAGCTGCCTGTCCCCTGATGGCGAGATTTACGCTTAATTAAGATGATTGCAATAAAAAGATGTGTCGTTGATGTATTTTATGTGGAGGAAATCTCGTATCAACAATTCATTAAATCTAACCACATTGATTAGGATGTCGTATCCACAGGGAGGAACATATGTAATAAATTCACGAATATTTTTTTTTCTTGTAATCGTCTAACTGAGTGCGAGATCCGTGCTCAAATCCAATGTGAAATGCGACGAAAAGAAGAAGACACAATAATTTCATAATGCGAGGTTATATGTGTAATTTTCCTTCCCTTAATTAAGTCGCAATGGCATGTAAGGAAATTAAATTCCAAGATATTGGTCTTTCTCCTTTAAGTGTTATGACTTTTCATTTATTTATTTGTAGATCTAAGCCAACATATGAGGATGTGAATGCATGTAAGAAATACTTTGAACTTGTGAGGGCACGCATGCAATTTCAGATGAATAAAATAAGAAAAATCATAAATCTTATAAGTGGAAATGGCATCATGTAATGACTCGTTACCTTTTAGCCTTTAAGACGTCTGAACACGTTCCTGGACGTCTGAAAGTAGAAATTTTCATACTACGCTTTGCGCTCTTCATGCGAGCGGCACGCAGAGGCCCTTCCTTCTTTCTCCCTGCAACCTCACCCAAACCCTAAACCCTATCCTATATATATATATATATATCCCCCCTCCTTTCCCCTCTCCACTCCTCACACCACAGCCACCACCACCTCTAGTTTCTTGTGCGGCTACAACGAGCCTAGACGGGAGCGGCGAAAGGGGGCGAGCAAGGGAGAATGAGAGAGAGGAAGCAAGCGTGGAAGGTCGGAGAACCTTCGGGAGCTCGGCGGAGCTTGCACCGCCAGCGGCGGGTGCGTGCGCGCGTGGAGGACGTCGATGGGGAGCTGTCCAAGCTCCTGCAGCAACTGGAGCTACCGCCGCGGGCGGAGGCGCGAGCAGAGCGAGCTGCGAGCAGGTTCTAATACTAGAAGTTTTCTAGTATCAAACATCTGGAGTGAGGAGCAGACGTCTAGTGAGGCACATGGACGTCCGGAGCTAAGGCCGAACGTCTGAAAACACGAGTTGTGCGAGGTATGTATGTTCCTACGCTGATCTCCGCCATGCAGAGTATCTCAGCGCAGGAGCTGTTGGACTGATTTGGTTCCTGCGCCCTTTCTACACAGGGTTGACTTTGGGAAGGCACGCGGTGTGCTTTCCCAGGCACTTTTGGATGTCCGATCACATCACCAGATGTCCTGAGGTGCTTCCAAACAATCGGAGACCTTGTCCGACGTCTGGAACTGCTCCCAAACAGCAACAAAGGGAGTCTGGACATCTGAATCAGCTACAGAGAACATAAGGTGAGTTTGTCGTCTTTTAAGATGTCTGGGAAGAGTCCTAGACATCTGATTTTGATCAGAAACCGCATTTTTTGGCCTATTTAAGGTCCAAACGGAATCGGATTTCCGCAAACGAAGTATCGTTGTTTTCCACTCAAGTTCCTCTACGTTTTCATGTTGAGTATCTACTATTTTGACCACGTCTAATGTAATTGGTTGCTGTTACAAGTTACCAGCCAGTGGCATGTTCAGGGCCCACGGAGGCGACGAGATCTACGGCACAGGCCCCCATTCCTCCTGTTATACCGGGTAGAGTGGTTTAATTCAGTTATTAATAGTTAAATGAGAATGAACTTGGTTGAAATAGCCGAATGGAACTGTAGGATATGGAATGAACCCTAGGGTAGAAAATGAATCAACCTGTTGTACTGTATGGTTTATTTGCATGCGTGATTAAGGTAAATTACTAGCAAATGCCTGTATTATAATTACGAGTTGCCTGTATTTAATGAATAAGTACCTGTGCAACCACCAGCTGCATGTATTGAGAATTGAATCATGAAAACACGAGCTACCTGTATATGGATGAGAAATGAATTATGAAATATGAGATCTGGATCTTCATAAATGAGGTGAGCATGAGCATGAACCCTACGGGGAATTAGGAGTAGAACTCCTATGGATAAATGGAATATGGAATGGTAGACGGGAAGTGTGCTGGTCCTTGTGTATGTGGTACCAAGGAGAGTAACTGTCCCCTTTTAGTGTAGAGCAGAGCTAGCCTCCCTTCGGTTGTGACTCGGGGTTAGGATTGGCCACTTTACACCAACTCCTGTTGGCCCTCGCGTACGTAGTACCGAGGCGAGCTACTAGTGTAGGGAGGGAGCTAGGCACCCCACGGGGGCCGAGGTTAAGCTAGCTAACCTACACTAACTTTTTTTGGCCCTCTGGGCAAACCGGGGTAGTAAGATGAGGGTTCTCGAACTGTGGACGGGCGAGATCCCTAGTTGGTTCTAAGGGGTGAGACCCATGTTCTAAGAGGGCAAGGCCCTATACCATTCCGTGCTATACTTTGGCGTACCCGCTAGCGGAAACGACTGACCGCGTGTCGGTGCAGGGTAGCTACCCGTCCACTTATCATGCGTACCGTAGTCACCGCTACGTCTTAACAGTGACCCTGGGGTGGTTGACTGGGAGTAGGACTACCACGGGGGACTCTCCCGGCCAGAAAAGCACCACGTGTACCTTCTACTATATGGAAAAGACTGCAATCAAGATTATTCCCACAAAGAACATGCAAGATCAAGAAATACCTGGATACTTGAGAAATAGAAACACGTAAAAGAGATACATAGAAACGCGAAATAAACATGTTGTTGCTTTTACTGTAATAGCACTTAAATAATGTAAACACCACTCTACTCAGCGTTTGCTGACTTTGTCTTTTTCGTAACCTTGTTCAGGACTAAGAGTTGAGTAACCCGAGTTTTCGGCTGTAGAGGGTGCTGGGCCCAGCCGAGCCCAGCTGTAATTGTTCTTTCAGTACTTCCTGTTTTCCCTACTGTTATAGTAATTAATGGGCACTTAATTTACTATCTCCGCTACTTCTGTTTCCTTTCCATTTCCAGTTGTTATTGTTGTCGCATGTACTAAGACAGTTGTTTTACTTTCTTTACTGCTTTGTACCTTTCCTCTACTTAGTTATATTGCATGTGTGAATGTGGTTTATTTTCCTTCTTTTGGTTATTTCTTGTTGGATGACTAAGTCTTGGGATTAGTCGAGGCGAGCCGGTCTCGGATCCTGTAAGGTTCCGGAAACCGAGTCGTAACACATCACATGTAAAAACTAATAGGGCCTCTACTGTAGAGAAATAAGGGAACTCGTTCCCCTTATGCACACGTGGAGAGGGAGGCCCGGTTGGAGGCGCAGAGCTCGGAGGAGGTCGACGGTGGTGAGGGGATCCCAATGACAGTGGTGGCGTCGATGGCAGCGGTCAGAGGTCTCTGAACGGGGAGGAAGAGCTCACCGGCGGTGGGTTACTCCACGCGTGCGTGTAGGTCGTGGTGGGTGCGTCTAAGGGCATGGCCGAGCTCATAAGGGCACGGCGAGCTCAACGGAGGCAACAGCGTGGAGAATGGCGGTCAGTGGAGGTGGCTGGGAGCGGAGGAGTGGCAGTTTGTTTGGGTTCTTTGCTGTTGGTTGATGGAGAAGAAGAAGACGAGGAGGAGGAGGAGGAAGCCGGTGGCTCTGTTTGGGTGAAGGAGATGCAGCTGGTTGTTGGTGCATGCAAGGGGGTTAAGCGCGCATACACGCGCGAGGGCGTTCACAAGGTAGCTACTGCATGCGAGCATGGCCAAGACGGGCATGGCCTCGCAGGGAGTCTATGCGTGGTGGCTGGTGGCCGGTGGCTTGCGCGCACCTGTTGCACACCGTGGGAAGGCAGGCTGCACGCAAGGGTGGTGCGCGCAGGCGTTGGTGGAGGAGGCTGGGGCCGGCTGCAGTAGGCAAGGTCGTGGTAATGGTGGTGCTCTCTGTCACCGAGCACCACCTGAGGGTAAGCAGTGTCGACGAAGTTGGCTTCAATCCGCAATGCGCTCTCCGAATACGGTGTTTGCTTTCTTCATGGGGGTGAAGGATGGATGATGAGAACCTCATCATGAACCCTAACTAGCATATATTGATCTAACAAATTGAACAAAAGCTCCTACAAAACCTAGGGGAATGCCTAAATCAGGGAATTACAAATCTAAGAATAAAATAATATATAAGGGGTAAAACTGTAATTTTACCATTGCAATACATAAACGGGATTTCTAAGGGTATAGACACAGGTCAAATGGACTTAATAAGAGAAAAAGTGGGATGGTTTGATCAGAAAAGGGTTATGACAACATCAGGGAATTAAATGACATTCTATAACCCTAAAACAAATCCACTTTAATTCACAAAGTTCCAGGAAAGATAAAAATCAATTAAACCCTCTAAAATTCATGAAAACATATCCCCTAGGGTTTAGAACCTTCAATTTGGCCATTGGAATCTATCTTAACCTAGATTGAAAATCATACCCAATTTTTGACCTAATTTGGGTTTTTGTGCAAAATATCTTGTCAAACATGGTCAAACCTAAAATCCAACCTCACCATTGGATTCCTTAGATCAAAATTAGGTTTATAGCAAAATTAGGACCTAAGGAAAGGTTGCCTTAACCCACTTTACAAAATGGTCCTCAACAATTACTTTTTGACCCTTTACTTTTTGGACTCTTGCAGATGCCCCCTAGCTTTCCCGTTGTTTTCTTCAAGCGGGTCCCTCTACCACCCGCCTGCGCAAGCCATACCTCCGGCGACTTTGCGCAAAGGATGGCACCGCGTAGACCTATGGAGCCGGCCCCTGATTTGAAAGGGAGACTCCTTGCATTGTCCCTTGCAGCATAGGCCGGCTCCCATGCCCTGTCAGCCGCCATACCTCTCGTGAGAACGCTCGAGAGGTATGGGTCTTTTTCCGGCCATACCTCCGGTGAGGTATCCCCGTCTCCTCCTTGCGACTCTCTCTCTACCAACACCTATTTAAGGAACGGCAGCACTTCCTTCAAGCCTGATTTGGCCGAAGAAAACCCTCAAATTTCGTCTCCTCCTACTCCAGCCATTCGCCCACAGGCTCCGGCGACCCTCCTCCTCCTCTCTCGTCGCCCTACCGCCATACCAGTGGCAGTGTTACCTCAACCATCATCTGCCGTGCCTGGCCGTACCAGCAGGCACCCTTCAGCACCTCTTCCTCATCATCGTCCCTTCCCCTGGGCTCTTTCGTCTCCGGCGACGGCAGCACAGTCGCTCGCCATCCTCCACCCCCTCCCCCTTCATCCAAAGACTCTTAGCTAAGTCCTCTCTCTCTGCTCTTTATTTTTCCCTCATTTATTTCTGATATTTCGACCCCTCAACATCACACACCACCGCCACCTTCTCCACCTCCGGCAAACCACCGGCAAGGTGTATCCACCGCTCCACGCATCCCCCCACCTCTCCAACCACCACACAACCTCCGCCTTCACCCACTGATCATCATCCACCCCTCCTCTGACCACCAACATCTCCATACTCCCCAGGTCCAGAAGGCGTGGAATCGCCTCACGAAATCAACCGGGCCTTCACTTGGCGTCAGGGGCCTCAGCTGCTGCTGCAATTGCCCGCGCCATCAGCTGCGGACGCACAGGAAGAAGGGGTGGGACTTTAGTCCCACCTCGGAAGTTCTCGAGCAGGCGCATACACTTAAGTTGCAAAAGTGCCATAGGCCGGTTGCCTCAAGACATACAGGGGTGAGGTCCCTCGCCCTCACTCACCCGGCCTCGTCCGCGACCATCCCCCGCGGACCTGGCCCGACCCGAATACCCTACCTGCACACACCTCTCCCACCACCACACGCCGGTGGGCCTGGTCCCGTGCGCGTCACCCGACCTGCATACCCAATTAAGGCTCTGGGAGAGTGGACCCTAGAGTGAAAGAAATAGAGAGAGAGAGAGATACGGGAAGGGTAGGGGTTAGGCTTTGCCTAACCGGCCTCCTATGCAGGGAACAGAAGAGGAAGAAAAGTAGGAGGAGCAGCAACGACTTAGCCGCAGGAAGGCACCTACAGCCAGAGAGAAAGGGAGAAGGACTCGAAGCAGCAGAGGAAGCAAAGGAGGAGGAAGAAGACAGCACTGTAGCTGCAGAGAAGTTGAGGTAGAAGGAGAAAGAAGACAGAAGAAAGCAAAAAGGCACGCAGCAGAGAAGAAAGAAGAAGAAGAAGTCCAGAGAAGAAGGAAGAAGAAGAAGCCAAAGAGAAGAAGAAGAACCAGCAGCAGCAGCTGAAAAGAAAAGGAGAAGCACTGTAGCAAGTGGCATTTAAGGCGTCTGACCTTTGGAGTTAAACGTCTGAAAAGAGAGAAAAAGGAAGACAAAAGAAGAAAGAAAGAAGACAAGAAGAGACATTTTCTTTCCTTTCTTTAATCTTTTTTGTAAAACAGTATCTATTGTAAATTATAATTTTCTACACTTCTAGAATTAAGTTTTGCTCCCTAAGTTCGACCTCGGAGAATTTTTGTTTTCGAGTAATAAAACATAATCAAACCGACCAGTTTTACCCCTGACCAATGGAGGAGAAGATCGAAGATGCCCCCTAAATCACGGTCTCAGCCTATTTCTTATAGAAGTTCCCACGGTTTGTTTCAACCACTCAAAATCTCCTCCAACAACTGGACGAAGATACGGAGAGGTTGAGATGGATGCGGTGAGGCTTGGCCAACTTGATTTGGCGATGGGGAGGCGATGCATTGAGTCGGGAAGGCGTTGCGCATTCTGCAAGAAGGAAGAGAAAAAGAAATAAATTGGGTTATTTATACAATTTATCTAAAATAATGTATGAAATGCATGTCACTATAATGGAATGGATAAATATGCATGCAAACCCTTATTTATAAACTAATTTATTTATATATTAAAGTATGTTATGTTCATGCAAACATTAATTTAGTAATTAGGCATTTAAATATTTACTTAGACCACAATTGTTGTCTCATCATCCCCATCGCAAACGGACAAGGCTCTCCCTTCAGCATTACCTTGTGATTGCCAAACCCTACGACCGGGTGAGCCGATGGGGAGAGATGCTCCTCTTTGAAGCCCAGCTTGTGTAGCATCTTCGTAAACAGGACGTTGACGGCGTTGCCTTCGTCCACCAAAAGCCTGGGCTACAACTGCTCTACCAGAAGGAGTGTCACTAGAAGCTGTCTGTGTGCTCTACCGAATCGGGTAAAGAGGCAAACAGGTTGGACGTTGCTTACTTAACGGTACTCCTCTCATCCCATTGAAGAGTTGGGAAAGCATGCGGAAGCGTCGACTCAGAAAGAGTAGCCGGTTGGTTTGGGGCAGCATTGACATCGAAGATCACCTCAACCTCTGCACCAATGGGTTCGGCCTGCGAGAGGTGATTGCCTTAGGGTAACGCAGGTATTGCTGCCAAGACTTGGCAGTGATACTCTGTCGGGGGGAGCCAAGGTGGCACCGCTTGTTCGAGACGGCAGGCTGTCGACCTGTCTGGCTCCTGGTCTGTGATGGAGACCATGTTAATCCCCTAAAGCTGCTGGAGCTTTTCTCTGTGGTAGTCCTCAGGACCCTCCATGGGTCGCTTTCCTTTGTCTTGGCCCTCATTTTGCTTAACGAAATGGACTAAGTTGCCAGGCCGGATCTGGGACTCGATCTGGTCACGCAAGTCTTGGCAGTCTTCAGTGGCATGACCCCGAGACTTGTGGTACTTGTAATAAGGCCCAAAGTTGGTATTCTTCTTCATAGGTTTAGGTAGGGGGAGCAAGTCTTTATTTATAGACCAGACCTCCGTCAATACATCTGCCTGGTTCACGGCCAGGGGAGTGTACTCTTCAAAGAACTCTCGCCTTGGCTGGCATGGTCCATGGTTGCAGCCCTTGGTGGGCCATTCGATCCTTTGCTCATGGAATATGGCCTTTCACTTGTGGAAGCGACTACTTCCACGGATGGATGTCGGAGCGAGTTCCCCTAAGGTCCTTTCATCTATGGGGTTGGCGTCGTCATGATGGGAACACCATCATGAGCCATAACTAGCTCAATGTGATCTGATTAAGTGAATAAAAGCTCCTACATATCTCTCAGATGATCTTGAGGGCACAAAACATTAATTTGAGAAGAAGACAAGAAATCAGGGTTAAAATTGTAATTTTACCATCATATCATGAATTCAGAACAATCATGGGTTTTCTCAGGGGTTGAACAAAGGTCAAATGATCTTAAGAGTCTAACAAGTGGGTTCGCGCGTTTCAGGAATTATTGACACTTAAAACCCTAAAAACAGACCTGCTTAATTAACTGAGGTTCTGGACAGGATAAAATTCACCTAAACCCTCTAAAAATCATAGAAAAATATTATCTAGGGTTTGATACCTTCAATTTGACCATTGGAACTCATCTTGAACCAAAACAGAGTCTCAAACACATATTTGCCCTAATTTGGGTAATTATGCAAATTACCTAATCAAACTAAGTCAAAACTAAAATCCAACTTCACCATTGGATTTTTTAGGTCAAAATTAGATTTGTACCAAAATTTGGGCTCAATCTGAGATCATCTTGACCTAGTTTGCAATTTGGCCCTATCTGAATCTTTTATCTCACACACATGCCTTAACTTTTGAATCCTTTACAAATATGTCCCCAACTTTATCATCTCCTTCTTCAAATAGGTCCCTACCCCATAAAATCCTAATCCTACCACTCCAGCGAGCTTAATTTGGCATTTTCTTCTTGATTCCTTAACGAATCCCTCTCAGATTTGAAATGGAAGTTCGTTAAGGAATTCTCTTCCTTTTGAGCCAGATCCGAAGCCTTACAAAATTCCCAATCTCTCATGCGAACGCATGAGAGATTCGAGTATCTTTCAAGCTTCCATCTTTGGTGACCTTCCAAGCTTGGGAAGCTTGCTTCCCAAGCTTCCCAAGCTCAAATTGTCCTCTAGAGGCCTATAAAAGAAGCCCCAATGTATATCGTCCATCCCACGCTCGAATTCAACCAAAATAACCCCCAGTTCTTCTCTCCTCCTCTAGCTAAAGTGCTCCTCGATGTCCGGTTACCTCCGTCTCCAATCCTCGTCTGTTCGCAATATCGGCGACAAATTTGTCTCCCTTAGCTTCCTCCGCGCCGCGTAATACCGACCAACGTCCCTTTCTCCCTCGTCCTTGTCGTCCAACCCCCACCGGAGCTACCTTCTTCCCCAGTGCCGATCATACCGCAGCCGATGTCATGTTTGCTCCCCATCGTCTGCCAACTACCTAGATAAGTCCCCTAACTCTACTTCATTTTCACCCCAACCACACTTAGTTTCGACTACGCTACCACCCATTCACTATCATCCCTTCTGCGTCCGGCCACTCCTCTAGAGAGGCACATCTCACTCCACACACCACTAAACTCCTCACCGTTCATCTCTACACCTCTGCCTCGACCTTAGGAGCAAAAGCCCTAACTTAGTTAGGTTGATTGCTCCTCCAAACCCTCTGCCAAACTCACGCTCCTCTGTCTACCCTCCGCAAGGTCGACATGCCTCATCGACCACCTCCATGCCACGCCGCACACACTCACTCTCTCACCGTTCCACGGCGAAGCTTCTGAACTTGTTTGACAAGGCCGAAAGGTCGTTTTCTATGTTTCAGATCAGTAGGTCCCCTGTGCCATTAACGACGAGCTCAAGCGAAGCTTGAAGCATTCTTCGGCACCTGCAACTCCAGGAGCCACCTCCAAGTGATGCGGCTACGTCCCAAGAATCATCCCAGGTCTTCAATTGAGGCCTCCATCAGCTGCAGCCATCCAATTGAACGGAAGCATCTTCACTGCAGTGCACGAGCAAAAGGACGGGGACTTTAGTCCCACATCGTAGAGCTGCAGATCCCCAGCAATGCATAAATTGAAAAAGTGAAGCGGGCTTATTGCCTCAAGTCACTTAGGGGGTGAGGTCCCCCACCACCCCTTTACACGTGCCTCTCCTGTGACACGCATCATGTGGGCCTAGCGCCGACCCAACTCACCTAACCCGCGCACACCTCGGCTGTGACCCACGCTCACAGCCCTCGTCCCAGGTGCACTTAGATCCGAATCCGATTACCCGGTACTGTGAAAGGCTCTGGGAGAGCGGAACCCAGAGAGAGAAAGCGAGAGAGAGCGCGCGAGGTAGGATCGGAGAGACTCAGTCTTCCGCTGTCTGATTTCCGACAGCCTCTTAGGCTTGTCTCTAACCCGTTGTTGCTCGACAAAGTACTAGCAGAACTTGTTCGCCAGTTCTTGAAAGCAGGCAATATGTCCGATTGGCAGTTTGTTGAATCATTCATGAGCTAGCCATGCCGAACAGGTATGACGGGAATGCTCGACAAAGTACTCTGTCCGGGTAGCTGTGCACCAGCATCATCTGGTGGTAGCTTCAAACGAAGCTGCTGGGATCTGTCATCCCGTCGTACAAGGCCATGACGGGTTGCTTGAACTTCTCGAGCAAGGGGGTCGTCATCACCTCCTTTGTGAATGGGTAGGTGGTGACATACGCACGTGGGCATATACCCCTCATTGCTTGGGTAACCTGGCAGACGATCTTCGATATGGAGCCTCCGCCATTGGTGGACAAGGGTTGAGCCCCCGACTGTTCCCCCGACAAAGGTGGGTGCAGAGCTTTTGGCGAGCTGGAAGGACCTTCCCCACACTGGCTACATGGCTTGCATTTTAGTTTTTCGAGTTGTTCGCGCAGGCGGGCGTTCTTCTCTTCCACCATGCGACGCCACTTTAGTTGCTCGTCTCCGGGGCTTGAACTTTAGGGCTCCTCAGACTGGGGCTTGCCAAACTCCCGGATCTGTTTAATCTCATAGAGTTTGTTGGCAACCGCTTGCTGGTCTGCCTTCAGAGCCGCCAATCGGGCCTCATACTCCTCCTGCACTTACATCTCTAGGAGGGGATCTTGCTCAGGGGTCTCGAGTAGCTGGCCGGGTTGAACCGATTTCCCCTTATCGAGGCCAGCGTGCTGAGAGTGCCGCTTGAATATTGAAACACTAGACTTCTCCTGGGCTTTCTCGGGGTGGCCGCGAGAGGAGTTGCGAGTTGTAGGAACCATCGAAGAAGATTTAAGGAGAGGAAACAATATCAAATAATAATCGTTTCCCACAGACGGTGCCAGTTGATCAAACCTCCTAAGCAATCGGAGGGTCTGACTCAACGAATCGAAAACAAGCAATTGCAAGGGAAACAAGGAGATTGGTGACTCAATTCCACCGCAAGTGGTGTACGTCTGGGGCGAGGGCAATACTGCTGTGAATCCACTAAAAGTAACGGGGTTACAATCTCTCAGAGTCTCTCAGATTGCTCGACGAGAAGCCTCAAAGGCCTCTCTTTGTTATTTATAGTGTTGAACAAGAATTTTGCTGTAGGATCTTCTGTCAGGACGTGTCCATTGTCAGGGCACATGCTTTGTTAGACTATTAATGGTGGTAACACCAACGTTACCATCGACGTGGGTGTCGTAGGCTTTCCCACCACCCTTCTATCCTTGGGCTAACTGGATCGCCTTAGTGTGGGTAGATCCGGATCTACCTGGGCAAAGGCGGGTCGAGCGTGGCTGATTTCGCCTGTTTACCCCCTCATTCGGGTTGTCGGATTCGTTATTAAGCTTACTGCGGAGTTTTGAATCCGATGACACATTTTACCCCTCGTCACCGCTAAAAGTCATAGAACTATCCCCAAATATCACCATGAAAAGTTATTTCGTGATAATATTTTGACGACGATTCTTCCATAAATCGATCATTATAGGTTTTCGATAAGGAAGTCGATTTCTTGATAAGGATTTTTACTCATCATTATAGGTTTTCAGTGACGGCCGCCAATACTATTAACAGCGATTTAGAAAACAATCGCGACAAAGTTATAGAAAAACTTTTAAAAAATTATCTACATTATTAACAACCAAATCAACAACGATTTATCCATACGGAATCAAGTAAAATCAAAAGTTAAATGATCTTGCCCTACACTAAAGTGTCATTGAAAAAAAAACTGACTATTTGGCTTTTGACTTAACATACAAGTTAGCTACATAAGCACATTACTCCAAGTTAAAATTTAATAATCCTTAATCTTTTTTTAGCACGCCTCATTTTTCTAAATTAATCTTGTGAGACTATTCTTGAGTTGTTACATGCCGATTCCTTTACTATATATATATATATATATATATATATATATATATATATATATATATATATATATATATATATATATCCTCTTAGGCTTACTAGATTATTCCTTGGAATGTCTACGATGTCCCATTGTAAAGTGATAACACGTATATACACCATATAATAGTTAAAGACTAAGGCATAGAAATGACAATACTAACAGAGGCTTGATTCTGTTCCATGCATAGTCTCTTCTGATTTAGGGCGAAGATAACAAATGTTGATGTGCTAGAAGTCCGCTCTCTACGACTGCAGCCAAAATCTATTGTCGCTTCTTGAGGCCATGTTGGAAACCATACCCAATATGGTCAGGTTCTACCACATCAGCCTCCATTTGCTGATCTTCCCATCTCAAGCAAATCGCTGCCGTCTCTTTGATGGCTCGTCATCTTCCAAGCATAGAATCCAACTAATTAACAAGCTAATTCGAAGTGGGTGCCTTCTTCTTCTCTTTCTTTTATTTTCTTTGATCGTGATGTTGTGGCTTAAGTTTTGCATCTCCCTTTGTAGGATATCAACGTTCCACCCCCTTGCAGGGATAAGATATTTCCCTCCTCCCCTCTCGCCCTTCTCAATGCTGCGTCCTCTTCCTCATTTAAATAGATGTCCAACTTTCATAAAAAGATGGATATCTATATCTATAACATAACTAAAGAGAGTTCACTTTCCCACTTCTTTCCACGTGTGCGACTCTATCCTTTCATTTCTTTCCCATTTCCTCTGGACGGGTTACGTCACCGAACCCATTTCCCCCTTCTTTTTATTTTTTTTCGTATATTTCGTCTGCCCATTTCTTCTTTCATTGGTATTGTTGTTAAATTTTTAAAAAGGTAATCTTTATTTTATATAAGATGGTAAATATATCTCATTATAGTATATGATGTGAGCAAACATCTAAAGAATTTACTGTAATAAATTTTAATTTATCATTTAATTTTTATTTATATTAAATTTGATGACTAATAATAATATAAATTATAGAGATATGAGCAAAATTTAAAAATAATATAACAAAAATTATATATAATTTTCCCCAATCGACAATCATCTGGATGATTTTAAAGTAAAGATATATAATGATAAATTACAAATTCCTTTTTATTTTACTAATACAAATGATAAACTCGCCACCATTACCTCAAATCTTTTTATCCTAAAAGAAAACAACATGTACCTTGGAGCGAAGGACTCGAACTTCCATGATTTTATTTGTTTCTTTTTCATTTTTTATCATTCTCTGTCGAGCCCCTGCTCTTCCCATATGTCACCGCATCCATTATTCCCATCAAGACTACTACTATTTCCTTTTTCTCAGCCACCATTTCCCTTTTCCTTTCACGTGATTGCCACATCAATACTTGAAATAGGGGAATAAATTTTGATTCCCTTCTCCTCATTCTTCTTTTTTTTTTAAATATCTTTTTCTTCTAATGTTGGTGTTAATGCACAAGTTGGAGCATATGGAAGTGATCCTAACGTTGATCTTGGATATAGTGTGGTGCCCCTCCTCTTCCCACACATCCTCTCTTTCAACTCTTTCGAGAGCAAGGGAGCAGCTTTTCTCAAACAAACATGATAAATGGAGTCATGACATAACTTTACAAATTTCTTATTGGCTTAATTACTTTTTAAAATATTTGACAATATTTTCATAATTTATATTATTATTAATCATCAAATTTAATGTAAATAAAAATTAAATTATAAATTAAATTTTATTAGAGTAAATTTTTTTAATATTTAATCAAATCATATATTATAATTAAATGTATAAAAATATCGTATACTCCAACAACGAAATATGGGAATATCACTAACTATAATACTAAAGGAGGGTTTTGGCCATGCTACGTGTCCACTGCGCCTCACTCCCGCGCTCTACCCACTCCCACGCCACTCCCCCACCCTCTCCCCCTCTCTCTCCATCGCTCGGTTGCAGTAACTTTTGGTTTTTTATTTTTATTTGCAGTGCTTACCCCTCCCCGCGCCTCCACCGCCCGCTCCTTCTCTCTCTCTCTCTCTCTCTCTCTCTCTCTCACTCGGTCACAGTAGCTTTTAATTTTGTTTTCAATCTGTGTTTGTGTTGTGTGTTTACTGTAAGGTCATGACTCCAAAGTTCAGTTAAACTATTTAAGATAATCTTATTTTAAATCTTACTTGAGAAATTTACTGATAGAAATTGAATCAATATTGATTAATTTTTTATATTACAATATAAAATTTTAACAGAATAAAAATATTTACGATAACATTCTTAATAGAAAAAATTAAAAATTACTTTATAAAAATTCAAATGATATTTTGTAAATACATTTAATTTGTAAAAATATAATTAATACAAGTTACTTAAAATATGTATATTAATTATCATATAACTAAAAGCGGGTTCACCCGTACGCCCCCCCCCCTTCTCTCTCCACGTTCGAAAGATCCGATCTTGGACAAAGGTAGTTGCTTTTTTTAATGTTTTAGTTACTTTTGAAATAATGGCCAGAGGAGTTGGCTCCCTTCCTTTTAATGAATTTCCCAACTCTGGGAAGAGGTACGGTTCCTGCGATGAAATTTGATTTTTTTTCTTTCCTTATTTTGATATTTTCGGGATGTGTACTTAATTAAAATGATCTAAAGATATTAAAAGGGTTAAATTAAGAGAATAAATAATAAAGTTACTGTAGTATATTTCAACCAGAAAAATGATAATGGGACGAAGAGTATAATATGACATATACCATCACCACCCCTCCCACACCCCCACGTGCCTCCCCTTTCTTTCTTGTCCATTGATTTATTTTTTTACTTTTCACCAAATTAAAGATAAAAAAAAAAAAATCATTAACATGCATTGAGTAATCCTAATAACTATTTTTCATTTAATTATAATTTTAAAATATAAATTTTATACTTTTGTGTGACATAACACACGTCTCTCTTTTATTTTTAACTTTTTTTTCCCTCATCATTTCAAAACGAAATGCAGGATTAAACACACTAGTATATTTATTAATTAAGGAGGAGGTCTACATTTCCAACGAATAATTAATTGAGTACATTCCTCCGCATGGAATTAATGCTAAAATCTCAACCAAAAAGAGTTTACCGAACTTGTGTCGCTATATAAATACCTGTCTCTAACATACAACCTGCCACTGACAGATCCTCTCTTGCGTGCCTTTGGGAACTCCTTCGAAGCTGGAAAATCGTACGGCCATTACTCGACCTCTCTTTCCACCTGTATCAATGTACCCACAGACGTTGCTATTCCTCCTTTTATTTCTAATTTGTTTAGGATAAAATGAACTCGAGTTTTCCGTGTAACCGAGTTTCCACATTTAATTATATTTATACAACCTGTAACTTTGCATCTCTCCACATCTCAGCAGCATCGACCGTTCCTCGATTTGAATTTAGATAAATGAATACGGGTTCGAAAACCTTCTTCCAGTGCTCTCCATTCCTGAGTTTAACGGCGAGGTCTACCCCGGTGTAATGACAGCTAGACGAACATCTGGATTTCAAATTTGTACCCACGTGAATCCAACAAACGGCCTTAGATGACAAAAATGAAATATAGTTAAACATTTTGAGAAAGTAGTATTCACAAGCGTTGTTCATCACCACAAAAGTACACTAAAAGAGCGAAAACCCAAGAAGCGTGCTCAAATACCTTAACTCTTGTCCTTTGATTATTGACTTTGGGGTTTTTATTGGAAAAAAAAAAAAAAATAGCCTTTGGGGTTTAAGAAAGAACTTACTTATTTGCGTTCGGATACAAACATATGGAAGTTGATGTAGTTTAAAGCGTAAGGAAGTAGATGTAATTAAAATATAAATTTAAAAATAAATATCATATCATATGTCTCTTTTTATGTAAAAGAAATAAAGAAAGTATTGTCAATTGTGTGTTTGTTTTCTAACCAAAAAAAAGTAATGTAAAGTAATATCATATGGTGAAATTCACTGCTGCTTCAAAAAAATTATCATTATTTTTAAATTAATAGAATTATTTTGTATTGATATAAATTACTAAAATTATTTTTAAAATTATTTTACATTAATACAAAATCACTAAATTACCTTCAGAATCATTTTACATCATTACAAGATCACTCTAGAATCATTTTATACTGATATAAAATCACTTTAGAATCATTTTGCAACGATATATTCTAATTTAAAATTATGGTGGCTTTTGTAACTATTTTACAATAGAACATTTTGATTCAAAATGATGATAACTTTTTAAATGAGGTAAAACTCATTATATTTTTTTATTTAAAGTAAGGATCAAATTTTCTATGCATTTCAAAATACATCCATTTTTATTTTTTTTTGTACATTTTAATTATTTATTTTAAGTTAAATAGGATATGATGTAAAATCAATATACGTCGACAGCTGCCATATATGACATTGCAATTACGTAAAATGTGTCAAAGTAATGTACTTTTCTTTCAAGTTAGTTACATCCCAATTTGGCGAGCAACTTTCAATTGGGATCATAAGTTTAAGAACTTTCACAAAATGGGTCATCTATAAGCTAGCCTACCATGAAATGAAAACTCTATGTTCATAGGCAATGGCGTCCTTATGGACTTTCTCGAAAGACCCTTAGGGTTAGTTGACGACTCGGGTTAGCTAACCTATATTAGCAAAGTTGCGACAGGGTTAATCATTATTTCTGTTTACTTGCAAATAATGATTAACCCCTATTTGTGTTTATTAAGGGCTAATTTACGACACGAGTTAGCTAACCCATGTTAGTAAAGTTACAACATGGGTTAATCCTTATTTCTGTTTACTTACAAATAGGAGTTAACCCTTATTTATGTTTATTGAATAGGAGTTAGAAATGAAGATTATACTGTGATATGATAGGTGGAAAAGAGAGAGATCGAGGGTTAAGTGGGGGTTTGGGCTAATCCCTCTTCAAATCGATGTTAAGATAATACGGGTTAGCAACCTAAAGAAAGGCTAAGTTATCCCCTAAGGTAAACAAAGGTTAACTCCAAAAAAAAAAAGATTAATCACTTTCATAAACTAGGCCTTAAGATTAGGAAAAATCCTACCCAATTCGACATATAGCCTACCACTATATATTGTCTTACTCGCCCCCTTCAACCCACGGATCCATCAAATAAGAAACTTTATCGTGGGTTCGATAGTGGCAAAAGAAGGTTGGACTGGCTCGCAACCAAAGTTCGACCTCCCCGTAAATGCACTTCAAAGGCAAATCTAATGACAGAGTCAACAGAGGACTTCTTTTAAAGTCAAAGCTTACAGACTAGATAGCTAAATAGACGTTTCGAATATTAGGACCCTAATTAATTAAAATCCATTTAATGGACTAGGACCCTATTTATGTAATTCATTCTCTATATTCTTCGCAGTGCTCAATTCAGTCAGAACGTTTGTATGTGGTATACGCACAATTACAAACAAGTAATATAAACATGGACCTGTAGAAATTGTAGGACAATTTGCCTAAAACTTTCCTACTTTGAGCCTTAAATTCAATGTGATTTCTAATCTTTACATAAGTTGGTTATCTAACATTCTTAGAAGCATTGTGGCCGTGCATCACTCCTTTTTCCGTATAGAAAATAGGTAACTATGCCATGTTTACCTGACTAAAATACCCTTTATAAAATCAATTTTCTTTTTTCCCATTCCAGTCATTTCGATAGAAGTCAAGCAAGTCCAAAAGAAGGGATCTAGGAGATAATCAAGCGTGATGCTTGTTCATGTGAAAAGGATACCGCTGATTGTCATCCTACAAAACTAGAAAGTGATGCTCCTTGACAATAGATAAGTATATGGACAAACATCAATATTTTTCTAAAGATTTTAAGGATCGTATGTATCACCATGTGTACTCCTAAAGTTCAAGATCAAATTAAGTTTACATAAAATTTAAAAGCCAACCATGCACATACCGATAGGGTTACAGGGCCTGTATGGGAGGTGAGATCTTGCTTGAGTGGCCCCCCAGTTTTGAACTCATTGCTTGGGGTTATCATCCAAAATCCTAGTGGGGGCTCTGAAGCAATCCTAGTGGGTTTCCATGGAATATTGGTATTTGTCATGAACCTAAAATCACATCAGCTAGCTAGCCATGTCTCAACCATTTGTTTTACAGATAAATCTATATACATGTGTTTTGCAATCACTTATATATATCTAGTGGCCATTCAGAGAACTTCCTCAATGGTATGTAGGTTTTCAAGGGAAATTTAGAGGAGAGGAAATATTGTCATCTTCTTACAAACAACCTAATTGAATAACGAAATTATCACCTCCCCTTTGAACATCGGACTAGTGGGACTTGTTATTCGTACGGCTTCCTTGAATGCTAGGAATTCTGCTCGGCCTTCAATGCGATCTTCTGGCATTGGCATCATTCTTTGCCTGTCATCCGAGATAGCGATGTAGCGAAATTTTCAAGTAGAAGTCAATTTATTACAAGGTGTTTCGAGAAAAGGCATAGGGAACATAGGGGCTTCAAAGTTCTGGCCAGTAGAGGTAAAATTTTTTATAAATGTCTTTAAAAATAATTATAATTAATTTATTTCCATCAGCTTCCCATTATTATGTTTAATTGACCTTACTTTTGTAACTCCGTTAAATTAATGATGTACCTAAAAAGTAAGAAAAAAATATTTTTTATCTAAAATTCTTTTTTCTCTCTCTCTTTTGTCCTTTCCTTCCTCTTCTCTCCACCTCCACCTCTTTTGTAATAACTCGAACTTAAATATGAGTCTAATTGAGAAAGATTGATTTTGATAATTTGTTGAATGTTGGTCCAATAAATCCAAGCAATCACCTAAAATATTTAGGTCTAAGTTGATAAGTAATAATTATCGATCCTTATATCACATAAATCACTTCCATGAGTTTACAATCGATGTCGAACTATTTTTAGGGTGTTATAACCTCCCCCACTTGAGATTAGGATGTTTTTGTCAGAATTCGATATTCCTAGTAATAGTGACGGCTCCATCTTATGGCACACTCTTTGGTCGTTCGAAGGACAACCCTTTCCTACTATTAAAGGGAGTTTGACTCTGATACTATTTGTAACGACCTGAACCTAGATCCGAGTATAATTAAGAAAAGTTAACCTTAACAAACTTATTGGATATGGGCCCAATAAATCCAAGCAACCACCTGAAATGCTTAAGTTCAAGTTGACAAGTAATAATTCTTAATCCTTATACCTTACCACTCACTTTCATGAATTTACGATGTATGACTATTTTTGGGATGTTATATTCTCGGTCGCAAGGGTTGTGCTAAAGAGGCACAAGGGCTGGCGGTAGTGCAATGCAAGGTTGTAAAGGAGAAGGAGGAGTGCAAGTAGACCACCTCAAGCCCATCATCTACCACCACTCAAACACCAACCTCCCTCACTCCATCAAGCTCTACTACTTCCTTTGCCACATCAAGTTTTGCACCTCCAACCATTCCCACATTGCCTCTAAGCACCTCAAGTGTATCACCTACCCCAACTGTTCCTCCTCCAACACCACCCTCACCCACCCCCACCATCGACTCGACCTTCACCACCGTTGATAACCCCTTACCCTCCTCCTTCCCCTTGACCATATCCTTCCCCCAACTCCCACCACCATTGCAAGAAGCATTCTTCTTACTCTTTCCTCCTCCACACCCACTCCACCATTGCCAAAAGCGTTCATCTTCATCGCCGTTAAAGAAAGAGGAGGAGAGGAAGGAGGGTGAGGAGGAAGAAAAAAAGAATAGGAAATGATAAGAGAGAGAAAGAGATAAATTTTTTAGATAAATATTATAAATATTGACTACTTTTAAGCCAACAGCCATTAATTTTAATGAAGTTATCTACCCGTTTCAAAAGTAACGTCACTTTTCTTACGGCCTAAAAAATAATATTGAAAATTAAATAATAAAAATTTAATTAGGCTCATTTGTGAGGACATCAACATAAAAATATATATTTTTTATTTTTTCTAGATTTCATGTAGTAGTATATTACGGCATAGTTACTAAGAAAAAGAAAAGGAGTTTAATATAAAATGTCAAGATGTGAACACTTAGGTTATACTTGGTTGTGGAATATATAGTAGTTGGGATAAGAGTTTACGTACGGGTTTAAGATGAAATTGAGAAGGGGCATTTTGGGTTCCTAGGTGAGGGGTAAGGGGGGAATATTAAGGGGGTGAGAATGGGAGAGAGAAAAGGAATGGAGAAAAAGAAATAAAAAAAGTTTTTAAATTTTTTAAATTAAAAAAATTAATTATTTCATCAAAATCTACTAATTTTTTTCCTTCTCTCAAAAAATCAACATAATAATAATTAATAATCCCACTAATTAAATACCTTCTCATATTTATTTCAGTCTTATTTTATCCTAATATAACATTATCCTTTTGTCAAATACAATTTTAGAGTTGGAAATTGAGAGAGTAAAGAAAGATACACATCGGAAGGGGCAAAGCATTAGGGTTGAGGAAGGAGGCAATAGGTCCAACACTCTCCAAAAAGGCCGTTCATTTCCACAAAGGACATCTTTACAAACATCTTTCACCTTCAGGAAGGTGTCAGCACCTTTGCACGAGGCACCTTTAAATAATGGCATTGATCGAGAGCATCGCTCGGGGTGGGGATCGTCGGATCGAAAAGGAGTAACGTTAGAAACATCACTAAAAATCTCATTCAAGGTATCCCTTACCCTCGGATGGGGATTCAAAGATGCCATCTCGGGCTCCCTTACCTTTGGATGAGGATTTCATCACGTGATGAGGTCCGTGTCAATTTATTTGAGGATTAGAACTTGTCCAAAATGAGATCTTTGATGATCGATCTCCAAGATGCATCAAGTATTTCTCATTGAAAAAGCGTCCGATCCGTACGTATGTAAAAGATAGAATCGGTAAAGATATTTTTGCAACATGTATATATAAACTTGTATGCATATATTTGTTAATTGTTACCTCTTCTTGTCAAGTTTGAGGGCGATTTTGGTTTCGTATATATTCAAATCCGGCCATCCGTCCTTGTGCTCGTAAATACCATACGCATAGAATCCTGGGCTGCCCCGAAGCACAATGTACCTGAGTAGCATTTTTCATCATGGCTTGGCAAAGAAATGAAAAACAACCAACCAAAAAAAAAATTCACCTACTTCACGTGTGTGTGTATATGCACACACGTACAACCTCTTGTCAACATTCAACAGAGGGATACTCCTATCCATATGGGTTCCCATTTCCTCGTGAAGGAAACCTCCACCTTTTCTTCATCTTCTAGTTTTACCCTAAATTTTAACCCCCTTATCCTGCAAACATCCGATGAAATCAGCTCCAAAACTTAACATCGTCAGCATATGTATATATGGGTGCACGTGCACACGAACACATGCTTCTATACATGAAATATGTGACCAAATTATCAAAATAAACAGTCTTAATTTAGCTCTAGTTCTTCTCCTTCGATCCATTTCAGTCATTTTGGGGCACTCACGTTTAGTAGTTTTGAAAAGCCTCGCATGTGCTATTACAATATTGGTTCAAAGATCATCGTCAACATATATATATATATTGACAGAGGAGAGACGGAATATAAGCACGCGTGATGTGCATAACTACAGAGGCAAATTAATCTTGTCAATGTATGGTAGTGTAAATGATGACAAGTTAATCAATGAATTAAGATTTTGGTTGAGAAATTAAAATTATGATTGCGATTACAAATTAAAAATGCATGCACGCATGTATAGAGAGGGATCGACAGGAGTATAGACGGTACTGGCAGCCATTTGTTCCGTTCCTCATTCCCCGGGGATCATCCCAAGAAACATCGCAATAACCACACAAAACGCATACACACACAGACAAGGGCTCAGGACTCAGTAGTCTATAGGCGAAAATCCAACGCATGACATATACACATGGTACATTACATTCCAATGATCGAGTTAAAGGGGAACACAAGACAAACCAACCCTCTCCTGTCATCGGGGAAACGATGTTCCATCAAGTTATCAACTCCATTGTAACGTATCCCCGTGATGTTCCCATGTGGCTTTGTAAGGTTCAGATGCAAGATCCCATTGTCCAGCACCACCTACATGTAGAGATGGAGACAGTCACGTACATGTGCAAGTGCACGTGTGCACTCGTGTACGTATATGTGCACATGCTATAAGTTGTGGCAAGAATACGTACATGTCGATCGTAGATGCATGGTCAATCGGACCGGTGGCGACCAAAAGATCTCCTGAAACGCAGCTGCCTCAGGGAGTACCAACGCATGAAGGACGCCACAGACGAGGAGAGCCAATAATTTGGACCCCATGATTTGTTATTTAGTGACCCTTCTCGTGAAGGAGGAGGTGGAGAGAAGAGGGAGGAGCAAAAGCAACCTCCTGGCCTTTGGAAGAGGGGCGGAGGAAATGGGACTTCTGCCCAATTGATATGACGCTCTTTCTCACATGTAAGAATTCAAGAGGAAGGAGAAATATATGGCTAATTTGTTCTATTCAAAGAGGAAATAACTAATAGCGTTGGAACAGAAATGGTGAGGCTCGGAGTGATCAAGAAACCGTCTTACTATTATTGTCTGCTTGTGTATTGTTGCTGGTGCTTAATTTATCGCCTGGAAAAGTATTAATTAATTTTGGATGTGAGTTGAAAAATATAAAAATTGACGTCAAAATTGATATATAATTATAAATGTGATTTTTTTATATATAAAAAGTATTAATATTTGATAAATCTAATATTATTGAAATCAACAATAAATTATTTTTGTAAGAGTGAGTAATCATGTAAAATTATTTTATACCTTTAAAAAATTTTTACGTGGATGCAAGTAAGATTGGGTGCAATATTATTTTGAATTATTTCTCGTCGGTACAAAAAAAAATTACATCGATGCAATATTTTTTCCAATCCGTGTAAAATAAAATTACATCTTATTTTAAACTACTTTACACCGATGCAATATTTTTTTGAAAGGTGAAAAATTAAATTTCAAGTATTTCTTCACATATGAGAAGTGATTTTTCACTTAAAAGGTGATTTTTCACCTTAGGTTCTTTTATTTCTTTACATTAAATATCAACTATCAAGTGAGCCAATATTATGTAAAATACAAAAATAATAACTACATCACCTTTTACATCACATTCTATATTTCCCTATTTTTTAACATTGATTTTAATGTCCCTATATATATATTGTTATTGTCTCATAATATCAATTAAACAAAACCGTCCAAGTGAAGAAATATGAAAGGAATAATAAAGTGCCTGATGGAGGCATACACATTGGTCGGTATGAGAACAAAAAGCGCATATACTTCAATTTCTGCGTTGTTTGTAGTATTTATTTAGATACCAATCAAATTAAAAATCAAAGATAGTGAGGGTTATTTATAGATGGGAATGAAAGATATAAATGTAATATGGCTTTTTCATTTAAATATTTATACATAGGAAAAAAATCAATGGAGAGGGAGGAAGGAGGGGAAGTATGGATTTGCTTGTTTGGTGGCATTTGGACGAGGGTACGACATCTTTCAAAAATAACCTTCTTTCAGTATGGAAGTGGAGATTTTTTTTCGCTTAGCTCAAAGTAGATTTTTTGGAAGGAGTGAAGGGATGTGTTTCGAGAGCGCCCCCCCCCCCCCCCCCCCCCCCCCCACATTTCCCATTCTTAAGAGGCACGCTTAGATTCGTTTCTATTGTCTTGGACGGTTTGGCCCTGCCCTTGGCTATTTAGTGGCCTTGAACATTTGGTAAGATTTATTTGGATCTCCTGCGGTAAGAATTTTATATAGGTAAGCATTTTTTTCTCGAAATTATAAGTTAGCCAGCACTAGAATATGGACCTGTCCAGGCATCGACCCTTAACCCGCACTCATTAGGTCCAACCTTTTGTGGCTCAGATAAGAACTCCCTCCCAAAAAAACCAATAATAAAAAAGGAGAGGGAAAAAAAAAGGAAAAGAATGGGATCCTCCTTTCGGATTATGGAGATCTTGAGAGAGATTAAAGCAACTATGGTAATTCCACGGTCCTTGACATGTTATGATCTATTAGATGTTGATGGTACTTTTATGTGAGAAAGACAGTTATCTAAGGAATCTTAGGAGGAAATGAAGTCTCCCTGTTGCAAGAATGAAGATATTATTAGAATGGCATGCTTGTAAGTTAAAAAGGCAACAGCTCTATGGAGAGGAAATATAGGTATGTAATTTAATTTTTACTTAGAAAGGGAAGTAGCATAATACGCATACATATCTGAATACGGGAAATGAAAGGAACTTTTGCATAGATATACTAACCTAGTATGTTACCCAACTGCCATCAACTTCTCGATATGTAAATAATCCATCAAAAAAATTGTTCCATTTACAAGAATGCTACTCTTTATCTTTATTAAGTGCTCATTAACTCCATTAATTAATAAAAATAGAAAGAATGGCAATTTCTTAAAGTTGAAGTAATTTTGGAGTGATATTTATGTAAAAATTGAAAAGACAATAAATATTAAATTGGATGTGGGTTGGGGAATATAAAAGTTAACATAAAAGTTGATGTACAATAGTGTGAATGTGATTCTCATTTGAATATCTCTCTTTTATGCAAAAAAAAGTACTGACATATAGTGAAGTCTACTACTGTTGAAACCAACAACAAACCATTTTTGTACGGATGCAAACCATTCAAATCACCTTCGGAACCACTTGTACTAGTGTAAAACCACTTTGCATCGGTGCAATCTTATTTTACATTAGTGTAAAATCATTTTTTACCTTCAAAATAATTTTTACATCGGTGTAAAGTAAGATTGCACTGATACAATCTTACTTTGAACTACTTTACACCAATGTAATCTTACTTTGCACCATACCAATATTATCTTACTTTGCACCGGTGCAAAGTAAGATTGCAGTGGTGTAAAATTAAATTTCAAATATTTCTTCACCTATGACAGGTGATTTTACATTTGAAAGGTGATTTTTCCACCTTAAGGTTTAGGATTTAGACTTTAGTGTTTAAATCCTAAATCCTAAACCATAAGGTGAAAAATCACCTTTCAAGTGTAAAATCACTTCTTATACGTAAAATTATTTTACATAAACCTAAACCCTAAACCCTAAATCCTAAACCTATAGGTCAAAATCACTTTGCACAGGTGAAACAACCCTTGTAAAAGTTTTACACTAATGCAAAATTAGATTTTATCGGTGTAAAGACACCTTAGAATAATTTTGCACCGATGTAAAATCACCCAAAATAATTTATCAATGGTGCAAAGTAGTTTATCACCAATACAAAATTATTTATCACTTATGCATTTTAGGTTAGAGTGGTGTGGTGGTTTTAGGCCTTAGGTTGAGCTCATAAATGGACCACATGGGTGGGGTCTTGTGCCAGGTTGAGTTTGGGTCACCTCAACCTAAGACTTAGTCCATTTAATAAATGAGTCATATTTATAATCTAAACTCGATCCAAGTTAATTTTAAGCTTGGGCTTGAACTTGAGCTTGGGTTGACCCAATCAAGTTGGGCCTTAGGCTAAGCTAAGCTAGCCTGACCCAAATCTCATCCCTAATTTTAAATCAATTATGTCATACACCTATTTGCTTCATATTTGCAACACGTATTATTCTAGGGTTGATAAATAAGCTAAGCTGGCATGACCTAAATCTCATCCCTAATTTTAAACCAATTATGTCATACACCTATCCGCTTCAAGTTTGCAACACGTGTTATTCTAATGTTGATAAATCATATGCCAATTAAAATGATTATTCTCAATACTAAAAAAAGGATAATATATTAAGGAATTTTATATTATTGACATATTATTAACTATTTTTGATAATGACAATTTAGTTTATTCTATATTTTTATTTGAGACTTAACAAGTGATGCAACAAAGTCAGGCAAAATATACAATCATGATGAAGAAAAAGATTTGAGTCCAAGAAAGATGTGAAGATCGATAAATGGATTTCTCAAGATTTCTTTCATAAAGTTTTTATTGTATTATTTTTCTTTTTTTAGAATTTTAAAAGAGTCTTGATAACTTTGTGAAAAATCATATGACATATCTTAGAACCTATTTAATCATTCTATTTCTTTGAATCCTTGAAAAATCAACTTTAGATGTTTGGTTTTCCTTTCATACATCTAATAGATGTTTGACTCCTTCTATTGGATGCCTATCTTTCCTTTGAGAACTCATCTCAAAAATTTTTGATCTTGAACTGTTCATGATTTCAGATGCCTAACTGAGCAATAAAATTTCATCAATGTTGTTGATTTCAAATTTCAACATTAAACATATTAATTGTTTTTTGAAAAGACCATTAAATATATTAATTAATTAACAATTACTTATGCTTGTTTAAATTTTTTAAGCTTTCAACCTTTTGATCTTTCTTTCAAATGTCTACTTGATTTGTTCTAGACATGTAAATATAAAATGTTTAGACAACCCTAGTTTCATTGCTACATGTTTGGGAACTCACTCTTTAATTTTGTTGCTTTAGCAAATGTCTAGATTTTGTTTCAAATGTCTTAATATTTATCGGAGACGTGTGAATCTTTCGTTCATACATCCTTGTCAAATCCAAGCCACTAGACTTTAGTTATTAGAAATTTTTAAATGTTGCATCATTGTAGGGTGCCTCTTATCTCTCTTTCGCATATTTGAGTTTTCTTTCAAACATCTAAGTCACATTTTTTAAAAGTCTCATTTTCATTTTCAAATGTCTGATCTAGGCAAATGTTGTAGTAATGTATTTTAGCCATTCTTACTCGAATAATTGCATTTTAATTTGAATTCCAATGGCTCCCAAGGCTTAAACCTAAATTTCTATAATCGATAAATATTCACCTAAGATTTCCTAAGCCTACATATCAAACAACAAAGTTTTTCTAGTATAAATTTGTCCTATTATTTTCTTTCAAGGTTTTTTGTGTTCTTAAGCTTTTGTGTTCTCATTGCCTTTCACACCTTCCGATCACTCTGTTTTTCATATAGATTTGAAAATGAAGTAATTTTACCTTGCTTTATATTTCATATCCTTTAAAGGCACTTAGGATATTTTATATTATTTTTTCAATAGTTTGTTTGGTATCCGAGATGTAGATTCCCCATTTTCTCTTAAAGAGTGATAAACTCTCCTTACCATTTGGAAGAAGGTTAACTCTTCGTTCATCAACCGATCGGATTTGATATTTTTTAAAATCTTTACCATTTGGAGGAATTTGTGCTTTATTTGGTTACGTATAAGATAAATTTGGAGGAATATTAAAATATAAGATTACATATATCTTGATATGATGTAAAGAATGGGGTCATAAAATTTATCATCGTTGAAACTACACTTTAGATACTACTTAAAGGGTAGATCAATGTCATTATATATCTTTTGGAGCTATATTGTAGGTTATTTACGACCTTATTTGTCTGGGGATAACTCAAGAGTTATCTTCCGATCAAAGGATTATAAAAGTAAGTCAAATGAATTATTTCGGAAGTCAAAGAATATAGCTTATTCTACTCTACCAACTAATATCAACGTCAAATTATCCTATTACATCACATCAACATCAATATACAATAAAATATATCTATTTTAATATAATATATATATTAAAATATATTTATTATATCACATCAACCTACTCACACCCCTACCATAATATTAAACAATTATCCTCAAATATCAAGTCACACTATCCATCATTTTATCCTATTATTTATTCTTATATTATAAATTAAATAACTCTATACTTATTACTATAATATTTTATCTCACTATAAATCATGTCCACCAATCAAACGCAGCCTACGTGAACAGGTGCGTCTCGTGATAGTTGGTGGAAGAAGTTAGAGAGATGAGGACTTATCCTAGAATGGGATAAAGGAAATTGGGACTCGGGGGCATTAGGAGGAATAACCGAAGGACTTTCATTCACGAAATCGGGGTGACCCTTTGTCGTCCTCGCCCGAGGGAAGGAGCTCTCCGAGTCCTACCTCACCAACGGAACAGCGCGACTCCCTCCGGCCCTTGACGACAAAGAGGAGAGCATCTCACATTTAAACGCGAATCCGATCGTGGAAGGAGAGGAGGGTAGAGGAGAGGGGAAGAGAAGGGAAGAGTAGATGACGGTGTTCCACTTCTTCAACTGCGCGATCCTCACCTTCGGCCCCCACGCCGTCTACTACTCCGCCACTCCTCTGTAGGATTCTCGCCATCTCTCTCTCTCTCTCTTTCTCTGCTCCGGTCGCGTTTGCTTTCGCGTGGATCTGAGCTATTTTTGATAGATCATGTTCTGTCTCGACTGTGCTGCTCGTGGAATCATTGTGTTCTGGATCTTGATGCCTTTGGACCAGTGCTTTTCGTCTTAAGGTTAGGGTTTCGACTCGATGTTTGGGTTCCCGGATTGGATTATTGAGCTCGATTGAGATTCGATGGGGAATGTACGTGTGAAATGTGGGGGTGAACTTCTAGCGGAGAATGTGAGAAAAATGCCACTTAGCTAAGTTCAAGCTCTATGTACATTAGGGGATTAGTGAAATGGAGCGTGATAGGCATGTGGAGGATAGCTAGTGGATGAAGTTTTTCGTCATTATCTCGATGTATAACAGGTTGGGCAATTTTTCCTTACATGCATCCATATGCTTATTGTGAAGTGGCTTTCACCTACCCAGGTTCGGGTTACATGCGAAGTCGAATCGTCGAGGAACCCGGGGCAGAACTAATCCCTGAAATTCCAATGGATGATTCACAAGCATGCATATGTAGAATTGTGAGTGGATGGATTTGAGATCCCCAAGTATAAAAAAGCGATGAACAAAACCCACGAGTTGTGGTAGGTAAACCAAGCCAGCGAACAGAAAACATTGCACCAAATGAGTTGGACAACTGTTTTGGATGTTACTCTAATTGATGTCTTAGAGTTTGATTGTTCTTGTTGGTGCAAAATTTGATGGCATAAAATGAGACCTAACCTCTCTAAAATAGGAGAAATCTTTGTTGCATATGAGGATGAAGGAATATAGACACAGGTGAGTTGCTGGCTTCAACTCCATCCTAAGGATCTTGATCTACTTTTTCTTTTTGCAGTACCTTTCCTCTAGAGCTGTTTGAAGAGCCATGAACATGGACTGGTTTGACAATTCACTTTTTACCTTTTGGAGGACTTTTGTCAAAGGATGAAGAAATAAGGTGGTTGGCCCTTGTCATTCTTCAGAGGATTGTTCCCGTCTTTTCTAGTTCTTTGCATTATTTTTTTGAAAACGAAAAGTTCTTTACATTATTTCATTCAAATAAGAATTGTACCAGTATGAAATTGTGCAATTTTTAGTCTGATCTCAATTATAATCTCTAAACTCCAAATAAATGAAATTCTTTTTAGGGATAGTCAGGTTTTTGTTGAGAATGTTGTCATGAGTGCTTGTCTTTAGGGCGTGTCATAGGGTCGCATGTCCTAACATACCTTGCTTGTATATATGTTGTTTTTTTTATAGGGGTGTGTCACAGGATGGTATGACTTTTTTTTTATTAATGTAGATGGATATCTAGTGCATGACCACTGAATTCAAGTGGTATTCCTTTTTACTTTAAAAATAAAATAAAGAATGGACCTAAATAGATATGCTATTCTTAATGGAAGATTTTTTGAGCTGGAATGGGTATAAATATATCATAATCGATATAGCAACGTATTGAGGTTTGTTTTTGATTTATTTAGTAACAATTCAAGTTCATACTGAGCCAAAATAAAGCTAGATGCAGAGCCATTTCTGAACCTGAAGCAGAAGGTTCCCAAAACACAATGAATGTCCATAGTGATGCTTTTCTGGAAATGTGAGGTTAATGATGATTACTAGCGTGAGCACTAAAAGGAGAACAATCAAAACCCAAAACTTACAATAAGCAATCCTGAGTAAGGGAGAGAAGCAAAAGACTTATCAAGTTGCCTAAGTGTTTTGGATGCCTTCTTATTGATGCTTTGCATTGCAGTTTTGATTGAATTCGGAAGCTAACATAATTGTAATACAAATGTGTAATACAAAAAAAAGATATAAAAGAAGTTATGACAAATCAAGTACTGACATAAGAGACAATAAATGTTCAAATAAAGAATATGGCGTGTTGGAAACTAATACAAAGGTGCAATACAAAAAATATACAAAAAGACAATGTTCTCGGGGTGATGCCTCACAATAAATATATTATATAAAAAGCACTCAGTGATACATGTATTGTATTACAAATTTGTACAACAACAACAACAACCAAGTCTTTTCCCACACTAAGTGGGGTCAGCTATATGGATTCTTTGCTTCCACACAGATCGATTTTGTATTACAAATTTGTAATACAAAAAAAATAAAAAAAGGAATTGCTATTTGAAGGAAATGAGGTGCATCAGAGATGTGACCGTTAACGTGTTTGGAAAGTAAATGGTTGCAAATAGATGAACAAACGCGGCCCTTCATCTTCATTCCATTGCAATCGAGAAGAAACCAAAAAGGAGAGCTTCTTGAAGGATGAAAGCGTCAGGACAAGAACAACCACAAAGACAACGATCGAGGTAAGTAAAAATACGTTATCGTATGCTATCTTTGAAACCAAGATTACAAAAAATAAAAAAGTTATTCTAAGATTTCATATAGGACCTGATATTTAAGCAAATTTTCTTATATGTGATTTAGTCATACATTTAGATGAAAATGTAGAATGTGCGAATAAAAAATAGAGAATGCTTGCACAAAGATGATCATCGTAATGTATAGCGATGTATAAATAATAATGTAAGATGAGCATAACTGTTGAAGATGATTAAAATAAAATACCATTATAATACAGAAGATAAATAGAAATAATTAGCGAGTTCTAACATGCATTGCTGTGTCTAATGTAGAGAGATATGAACCAAAGCAAGGAAACAAGCAACATGGGTGAGGCAATAAAATCTACTGCAAGAGAAGAACATACAACTTTCAAAGAGAAATAAGATTAGGGGAGTACGTTGCTAGTACACCACAGGTCATAAGGTTCTTGAAAGAATTGAGGAAAAAAATAATTTAAGTTGGGCCTTGCTCTTGACATAACCGTTTGCATGACTTTTTTGTATTACATCTTTGTATTGCACTTATGTTACTTTCTGATGTTGCAACTACCATAACATTTTATAGATGATGAAAATGTTACGCATAGGTGCTACATACACCATTTTAAGGATTTTCTTCATAAGCACCCGCTCAGTGACAAGTAAAAGGATCTCCTTGAGTAAACAACATTCCACCATCTCATAGGAGTAGGTAAGATAAACGTCGACACCAAAATTCTAAAATGGATGATAGAATGATATGCTGGGGACAAGAAGTTCTTATTAGGCGAGGGAATTCTAGAATTCTCCAATGTAGATATTGGGCTCATATTAGAAATACTCAGCATTGGATACGAGATTAAGATGAATGACAAGAGCCTACCATGGTAAAGCTACTGCCACGAAATAATATTCAGAAAGATGAGACATCTGGACAGGAGAAACATAGAACAAATAGTTCAGACTTATTATCAATTTGACGATGATAGGTCTGTGTACATTTTTGTTACGGGTCTAGTATGCCTGATGTTCATGACATTCCTATTCCCTTATTCGGGGTACTTGTTCCCTCGAATATTGATGAGCTACATGGCTTCACTCGAGGACACGAGGTACTTCAACTGGTCTACGGTGGTGGCTGAGTTCATATTGTTCAAGATGAGGGAGATGACAAGGAAACTTGCTTCCAAGGAGGAGAACACATCATGTGGCTCACTTGGCTACATAAATGGATGTGCGACCTGCTTGTATGTAAGTATTCTAATATATAAAGATAGAGTTAAACATGATAATGCGTTATGGTTATCTATTAATACATTTAAATGTTTGAAATAATATGTAGGTGTGGATATTGGAGCACTGCTTCAAAGATTCATCCATAAATAGGGACCTGAGATCGAGGTTGAGGAAGTGGATCGGTCAAACCGTTGTAAAATTGAGGGACATGAATCACATTGAAGATAATGTAATATGTTGATTACATTATGTTTTTACCAAAAAATTTTATTTGTAATATATTTTTGTATGAATTAAAAGGGTAAAGAATTTGTAAAATACTTTACAGATTGCAACAAATCTTGTTCCTGAGAAGAATGAGACGTTTAAAGTGGGAGTAAATGATTACATTTTCTCCCTTGAGACATTTGAAACAAAGGGTTCTCTGTATTGAAAGTCCTTTGAAATCATTGATGCTCCGGCTGATTTCGTACATCTTAGAATAGAGGTAACTGTTGAGGAAGGACTTTGCAGGAGAGAGACCTGAACTTCGGAGATAAGAGCTCTAAGGGATGAACTTGAGGATGCAAACAAGAGATTGGAGAGGCTTCAGGTGGAGATCGATAATGTGAGGAAGGATAACGAGAGGTTGGTGGTGGAAAGTGGAAGGCAAAAGGAAAAAAGGGAAATTGAGATTTGACAACAGTCTGGCTGTCCAG
The DNA here is from genome assembly GCA_037157565.1 of Thalassia testudinum. Taxonomy (NCBI): domain Eukaryota; kingdom Viridiplantae; phylum Streptophyta; class Magnoliopsida; order Alismatales; family Hydrocharitaceae; genus Thalassia; species Thalassia testudinum. The sequence continues at coordinate 31,743,632 of JAZHRO010000022.1, read as the reverse complement.
TTAGCTTGTTTGTGTTTGTTATATGTCAAGTTACAGTCGTTGTAGTAATAATACAGCTACCAGGTTATCATTACAAAATTTTTTACTCGGAAATGATTTTCCCGAGGTCGAATTCAGGGAGCTACTGGAATTCTAGAAATACAAAGGTTCTCTATTAGATTACAAAAATAAGGGAGAGAGAGAGAGAAAGAGAGAGAGGGAGCTTGTCTTGGCTTCTTCTTCTCTTCTCCTTTTCCTTCTTCTTTCAGCTGCTCTTCTTTTCTTCTTTCTCTTCTTCTCTGCTCACGGCTGTGTCTCTTCTTTTCTTTCGCAGGGTTCTTCTTCTTATGTTCTTTCTTTGTTCTTTTCTTTCTTTTTCTTTTCTTCTTCTGCGGCTGTGACAATCTTCTTCTTCTGACTTCTTTTTCTTCCGCCTTCTTCTTTCTTCTCTTGCTTTATCTCCTCTAGCCGCTGCTCAACCGTTGTCTGATGCAGCGGTCAGACGACTTAACTGTAGGTTTGCTACAGTGGTTCTCTTCTTTTGTTTCTTCTCTCTTGCTTCTTCTTCCTCTCTGCCCTGAGCGGCTAAGGCTTCGGCTGCCTTCCTTCCTTCTCCTTCTGCTCCTGCACGCTCACACAAGGATCAGAAAGCAAAACCTACCTTTACCCTTTCCCACGTCTCTCTCTCTTAGATTTCTCTCATAGGATCGCTCTCCCAGAGCCGGGTATTCGGGTACGGGTATCACTCCTGGGACCAGGCCCACCGGCGTGCGGTGGTGGGCGAGGAGTGCGCGGGTTAGGGTAATCGGATCCGGCTTAGACCCGCAGGCGTGAGCGTGGGCGAGCGCGTGGCGTGCGGCGTGCGTGAGGGACCTGACCCCTTTGTTCGAAGGCAATAAGCCTACAACACATTTTCCATTTATTTGGCTGCGGCGCTTCCAGAATTGCCGAGGTGGGACTAAATGTCCCACCCAAATTGGCGCCTGCAGCTGAGGAAGCTGCATGCAATCACAGTAGTATGCGAGGCCTTCGCCTCAGCTGCAGGCCTGGGATGCTTCACGGAGCAAGCTGCGCGTCCTGGGGCGTGATCCTGGGCGAGAGAGCACCTGCAACTACAGGTGAAGGAGCTCCAGAAGCTCGGTAATGGCGGTGAAGGGTCATCGACCTGAAAATAAGAATACGGCCTCTCGGCCCAATCAGAGGATGCAGGGAGCTTCGCTGGAGTGTGGCGAAGGCAGTGCGGGTGGTGGCGAGGTGTGAGGCGGCGTATGGTGGTAGCCCTAGGTCGGACTGTGGCTGGAGAGATGGGTCTGTTCGGGGGGTCGTCGGGTGGCGTCTGGCAGTGGATGGGAAGGGGGATTTGTTGAGTGGAATGAGGGGAAGCTTTTAGGGTAGTCGGCGAGGGGTGAGAAGGTCTGTGGAGGTGGGATGAGCTCGCCGGAGAGGGTGGTCGGAGACGGAGCAGGCGGAGGTGGAAGTCGTGTGTGGTGAGGCGAAAAGACAAATTGAGAGAGGGAAAATGTAATGGAGGAGGAGAGGAAGCTATTTACCTAGGTTTTGGACGAAAGGGGAGGGCGAAGCCACCGGCTCGTACCTGTCGGAGCTGGGGAAGAAAGGACCCTGGAGGAGAAGTGCGGTGACGAGGAAGCAGGCGGGGGGTGTCGGCGGGTGCAGCACGGCACAGACGAGAGGGCGAGGAGAACCCTGCTGCAGGTAAGGCGGCAAAGCGACGAGGAGGAAGCTGCGGGCCGTCTGACGGAGGAGGGGATGAAGTGGGGGGTTGTTCTCCGTCAAAGAGAGCTTAGAGGAACCGGCAGGGGTGCCAGTCCTTATAAAGGGGCTGGCGCAGAGGGAGGCGCGGGCTGGCGACGTGCTAGCCTCGCCGGAGAGTGGTCGGAGAGGGGACCCATATCTTCCGCACGTTCGCACAGAAGGTATAGGGGTCGGCAGAGAGCATGGCTGGGTCCCTGCGACAGAGGATGACGCAGGAAACCCTGCGTCTGCTTTGCAGGGCGGTCACCCCTGTCTGCGCGGTGCCATGCTCCGCGCAAAGTCGCCGGAGCATGGTGCTATGCAGAGTTTTGTAGGAGGGACCGTTCTGCAAAGAACGATGAAAAAGCTGGGGGCCAAAACGTAAGGGTTTCGAAAGATAATGGTTAAAAAGTAAATGACGATGATCAAATTGCAAAGTCGGTCAAGGAGGTCTCCTCTTAGGCTCAAGTTTTTATACAAGACTAATTTGAACCTAAGGATTTTAATGGTGAATTTTATTTCTAGGTTGGACCATGTTTGATCGGTCAATTTACGTAAAAATTCAGATTAAGTCATTAATTGGGCAAGGTTCTCTTTGTAGGTCAAAATGGGTTTCTAAGGTCAAATTGAAGGTTCTAAACCCTAGAGATTATTTTTCTATGAATTTTAGAGGGTTTAGTTGATTTTTATCCTGCCTCGAATCTCGTGAATTGAAGTAGATTTATTTTAGGGTTACAGAATGTCATTTAATTTCCTAAAGTTGCTATAACCCTTTTTAGATCCGACTATCCCACTTTCCTTCTTATTAGGCTTGTTTGACCTGTGTTTGGACCTTTAATTACCCTGTTTGCAAATTGCGTTGGTGAAATTGCAATTTTACCCCTTATGATTTGTTTTCTTAAATTCAGAATTCTCTGAGTTAAGCCTTTCTTTGGGTTATGTAGGAGCTTTTTCTTACATATCTGGGTTAGATTGTGCTAGTTAGGGTTCATGATGAGGTTCTCATCAAGATTCAAGCATCAGAGAGATCTTTCGAAAAAGGGGCAGACAAGCAAATCTTAAGAAAATTGGGTTTCAGTTTTGAAGCTCCATCATTTGACTTGGGGCTGACACATGACTATGGTGAGCGAGAAAATGAGGACAATGGCAGGGAGGGGGAAAGGGAGGACGGGAATGGGGGAGAAGAAATAGAGGATAACAATGTTACATCCAAGGCTGGGGTAGGAGCTAAAAAAGTAAAGGAGGCTGAAATGGATGGAGGGACCACAAAAAAGAAAGGACGAACACCAAGCTCAATGGTGGAGAGGATCAAATGAAGAACCGAAAAAAGGATGGCAAGAGTTGAGTCAAAGCTTGATGATGTGGTGAGGAACATTGAGGAGGAAATTGAGGGTGAAGAATAACAAGGAAAGAAGGTACATCAGAAGATAAAAATGCAGAAGAATGTTGAAAAGGAGGTACACGAAGTTGGGGATAATGGAGTGGTGGAGAGGGGAAAATTGCAAGTGAGTAACCAAGGAAAATATGTACTGAGTTCCCTGTAAACGAAGACGTTGATAGTGATGTGGTAAGTAATTAATAGTATAGGTCATTTATATAATGATCATTACTAACAACGATTGCACGGTTATATTTATATCAATGAAACCTAACCTTTAAACTATAATATATTTATAACATGTGTAGTACCTATGTGATCCACATGATGATTACCATGGACGACATCAGGTTAGTGAGGAGGTGAACATGGTAATCCAGGCATTTCTTCGAGATCCAGTGGACAAGTAAGAATACATACACCGAGATCCAGCGAACAAGTAAGATTACATACAGAACATACCCTACTTCCTTTGATTTATTAACTTGGACAAATGAAGAAATGTAATGCAATACATTGCAGGCTAAATAGAAATGATCATACATCGTTGGATAACTACTGCAAGGGTAGTATATGCACAACCTACTCTATGAATTAATGGTTGATGACACGGTAAATCATTACTTTTTAAATGTAATTTTACGGATTAAAAAAAATATATGCTACATTAACGACGTGAATAAATCAATGTTCATTCGATTTTCATTGTAAGTGTTTTGATACGAACAAACTAAACTATAGACTTCATTTTCAAATATATCATGTTGATGTGATACAATTTTTTGAATAATTGAGAGTAACGTTGATAATTGTATTACAACATGATAATACTGATTAAGACAAGGTTATTGTAAAATTGTAAGACACAAACGTACAATTGTATTGCAGAGTTAGAGTTACCTTTAATAGACAGATCCTGAAGTTAATTGTGATACTTTATTTTATTAAATATTGTATTAAACAAAAAAACAGATATGAAACCATAACATTACATAGATATATAATTGTAATACGTTAATCTACTATTATTGTAATACAATTTTTTTTCCTTTGTTGAATTGCATAATATAATAGTTTCAAAATTTTAAAAGTTGAATGTTATATGAAACTATGACCATAGTGATTAGATATAAAGTATAAACATCTTAAAAATGCAAAAAAAAAAGTCTATTTTGTTGTGATATAGTTTATTTGGTTTTGATGACCAAGCATATTATAGATGCATATATGGATTATCTTTTCTTTAAGAATTCCATGCTGTCATGAGGTGATGCGTTATTCTTCTTTGCATCACTAACAATCATGATAATGTAATACAATGATTATATCTTTTATAATTACGATACAAGAGTAACAAAATGGTTAACGTTTGACACCTATAGAGTCTGATAAAGAACAAGGCATTATGAATATTAAAAGCGTAATAGAATAAAAATCAGAACAAAGTCATAAACATGAAAACAAACCTTGCTTCTCCAGCTGAAACAAATACCAAAGGATTGGCTTTCACTGCAATGATAGAATGACCATAACGGATGAAGTTTGATAATAGAAAGAATCTATACGAATAAAAGAGATTGGTACCCGAAACTATCAAACAATAAACAAAACATTTGACAATCATGGTGTATTACCATAATAAAAATAAATGAGTAGATATAAAAATCCGTAAATTACGAAAGTAAAAGATGGTTTCGTAAAATCGCTTAAATTTGAAATAAGTAGGTTCATCAAAATACAATATGATTGGACGGTGGTCGATTGATGCTTATTTAGGATTTTGTGAGCATTGCATTCACTTGATGATTTCCTCTATATATATTCGCCATAGCAAGGAATATTTCCAACGTATCATGCCAATCCCTTGTCAAGGTATTCGCCTTGTTCTTTATCAGACTCTGTAGGTGTCAAACGTTAATCGTTTTGTTATTCTTGTATTGTAATTATAAAAGATATAATCATTGTATTACATTACCATGATTGTTAATGATGTAAAGAAGAATGATGCCTCTCCTCCTGATGGCATAGAGTTTTTGAAGAAAATATAATACATATATGCGTCTATAATCTACTGGGTCATCAAAATCAAATAAATTGTATCACAGCAACATGATAGACTTTTTTTTTTGCATTTTTAAGTTTATACTTCATATATAATCACTATGGTTATAGTTTAATACAACATTCATTAACTTTTAAAATTTTGAAAATATTATATGTACGCACATTCAACAATGGAAAGAAAATTGTATTACAACTAGAGTAGATTAACGTATTACAATTATATATCTATCCAACGTTATGGTTTTATATTTGTTTTTTTTGTGTAATACAATATTTAATAAAACAATGTATCACAATTAACTTCAAGATCTGTCTATTAGAGGTAACTCTGAATATGCAATACAATTGTACATTTGTGTATTATAATTTTACAACTATTTAAGCCTATTTTAATCAGTATCATCATGCTGTAATACAATTATTGACGTTGCTCTCAATTATTCAAAAAATTGTATCACATCAATATGATATATTTGAAAATGAAGTCTATAGTTTGGTTGGTTCGTATCAAAACACTTACAATAAAATCAAATGAACATTGATTTATTCACGTTGTCAATGTAGTATATATTTTATTAAACCATTGTAAAGTGATGATTTATTGTATCCTTAACCATTCCTCCATAGAGTAGGTTGTGTATATGCTGCCTCCTGCAGTAGTTATCTAGCGGCTTATGATAATTTCTATTTAGCCTGCAATGTATTGCATTATATTTATTATATTGTCCAAGTTAACAAATCAAAGGAATAAGGGTATGTTCTGTGTGTATTCTTATTTATCCACTGGATCTCGGAGAAATGCCTAGATTACCGTGTTCACCTCCTCACTAGCCTGATGCCGCCCATGGTAATCATCATGTGAATAACATAGGTACTATACATGTTATAAATATATTATACTTTAAAGGTTAGGTATCATCGATATAATTATAATCGTGCAATCATTGTTAGCAATGGCCGTTATATAAAATTATCTATACTATTGATTACTTACCGCATCACTATCGACGTCTTCGTTTACAGGTAACTCAGTATCTGTTTTCCTTGGTTGCTCACTTTCAGTTTTCCCCTCTCCACCACTCTCTCCATTGTCTGCAACTTCGTGTACCTTTTTTTCAACATTCTTCTGCCTTTGTCTTCTGATGTACCTTCTTTCCTTGTTATTCTTCACTCTCAATTTTCTTCTCAATGTTCCTCGCCACATCGTCAAGCTTTCACTGAACTCTTGTCTTCCTTTTTTCGATTCTTCGCTTGATCTTCTCCACCATTGAGCTTGGTGTTCGTCCTTTCTTTTTTGTGGTCCTTCCATCCATTTCATCCTCCTTTACGTTTTTTTTAGTTCCTACCCTAACCTTGGATGTAACATTCCTATCCTCCATTTCTTCTCCCCCATTCCCATCCTCCCCTTCCCCCCTGCCATTGTCCTCGATTTCTCCCTTACCACAGTCGTGTGTCAGCCCCAAGTCAAATGATGGGGCTTCAGAACAGAAAGATCTCTCTGATGTTTGAATACCGATTTCCATTTTTTCCTTATCCTTTCTACTTTCCACCACCAACCTCTCGTTCTCCTTCCTCACATTACCGATCTCTACCTGAAGCCTCTTCAATCTCTTGTTTGCATCTTCGAGCTCATCTCTCAGAGCCCTTATCTTTGAAGTGTAGTTCTCTCTCCTGCAAGGTCCTTCCTCAGTAGTTACCTCTACTCTGAGAGGTACGAAATCAACCGGAACATCAATGATTTGAAAGGGCTTTCTATATAGAAAATCCTTTGTTTCAAATGTCTCAAGGGAGAAAATGTAATCATTTTCTCCCACTTTGAACATCTCATTCTTTTCAGGAACGAGATTTGTTACAATCTGGAAAGTATTTTACAAATTTTTATCCTTTTAGTTTATATAAAAATGTATTATAAATAAAATTTTTTAGTAAGAACATAATGGAACCAACATACCACATTATCTTCAATATGATTCATGTCCCTCAGTTTTACGATGGTTTGATTAGTCCACTTCCTCAACCTCGATCTCAGGTCCTTGTTTATGTATGAATCTTTGAAGTAGTTTTCCAACATCCACACCTGCATACTATTTCAAACATTTAAATGTATTAATGGATAATCATAACACATTATCATATTTAACTTTATCTTTATATATTAGAATACTTACATACAAGCAGGCTGCACATTCATTTATGAAGCCAAGTGAGCCACATGATATGTTCTCCTCCTTGGAAGCAAGTTTCTTTGCCCTCTCCCTCATCTTGAACAATATGAACTTAGCCATCGCCGCAGACCAGTTGAAGTACCTTGTGTCCTTAAGTGAATCGATGTAGTTCATCAATATTCGAGGGAATGAGTATCCCGAATTAAGGAATAGGAATGTCATGAACATTAGGCATATCAGACCCGTAACAAAAATGTACATGGAACTATCATCATCAAATTGATAATAAGTTTGAACTATGGTTCTATGTTTCACCTGTCTAGGTGTTTCATCTTTTTGAATATTGTTTTGTAGCAGTAGCTTTGCTATGGTAGGCTCTTGTCATTTACCTTAATCTCGTACCCATTGCTGGGTATTCCTAATATGAATCCGATATCCTTCTTGGAAAATTCTACAATTCTCTCGCCTAATAAGAACTTCCTATTCCCAGCATTTCATTCTATCATCCATTTCAGAATTTTGGTGTCGACTCTTATCTTACCTTCTCCTATGAGACGGTGGAATGCTGTTTTCTCAAGGAGTTCCTTTTGCTTGTTACTGAGTGGGTGTTTATCAAGGAAATCCTTAAAATGTTGTATGTAGCACCTATGCGTGACCTTTTCATCATCTATAAAATGTTATGCTAATTGTAACATCAAAAAGTAACATAAGTGTAATACAAAAAAGTCGTACAAACATTTGTCATGAATAAGGCCTAACTTAAATATTTCAAAAGAATATGAATGTTACATTCAAAACATAGATTTTGTAATATAAAGATATATCTAAGTTAACTAAAGATGTAACCTCTTTTCTTTTTTTTTTCCCCAATTCTTTCAAGAACCTTGTGACCTGTGGTGTACTTGCGACATACTCCCCTTATCTTGCTTCTCTTAGGAAGTTGTATGTTCTTCTCTTGCAGTAGATTTTATTGCCTTGCCCATGTTGCTTGTTTCCTTGGTTTGACCCATATCTCTCTATATTAGACATCAATGTGTGTTAGAACTCGTTGATTATTTCTATTAGTTTTTTGTGTTATAATGGTATTTTGTTCTAATCATCTTTAACAATTATGCTCATCTTATATTATTATTTACATTTCGCTATACATTACGGTGATCATATTTGTGTAAGCATTCTTTACTTTTTCACACATTCTATATTTTCATTTAAATGTATGATTGAATCATATATAAGAAAATTTGCTTAAATGTTAGGTACTATATGAAATCCTAGAATAACAAATTTTTTATTTTTTGTGATCAACTTCCAGCAAGATATCTTGGTTTCAAAAATAACATATGATGATGTGTTTTTACTTACCTCAATCATTGTATTTGTTTGTGGCTATTTTGTCTTGATGCTTTCCTCCTTTGAGAAATCCTCCTTTTTGGTTTCTTCTTGATTGCAATGGAATGAAGACGAAGGGTCACGTTTGTTCATTTGTTTGTAATCATTTACTTTCCAAACACGTTAACTATTATATCTCTGATGCACCTCATTTCCCTCAAATAGTTCCTTTTTTTTAATTTTTTTGCATTACAAATTTGTAATATAATACATATATCACTGAGTGTGTTTTGTATAATATATTTATTATAAGGCATCACCCTAAGAACGTCGCCTTTTTGTATATTTTTTTGTATTACACCTTTGTATTAATTTCCAACACCATTTTCTTTATTTGAACATTTGTTGCTCTATTTATACCTTTATCCCTAATGTTAGTACTTTCTTTGTCATAACTTTTGTGTGCTTTTTTGTATTACACCTTTGTATTGCAATTATGTTAGCTGTCGTTTTATTACAACTACCATATTTTTCATTATAATTCTTAATTTTTTTGTTACAATTAATAAGGTCAATTTTTACAATCATCCGTGTTTATTTTTATAACACATATTAAGGCTCGTTGCAATCGTTTTCATTTTTTTTACTCATTTGTATGTATTTTTGTTATTCTAAAAGGATATGATGAGATCTTCGGATATTTCGTTATCTATTATTGAAAGCTGTATTACTATTTTAAAATATCTTATTAATAGTAGTGCTTAATTTTTGCATTAATAGTACTCATTTTTTAGTATATTTTTAACACGTTACATATTTATATCATCTATTATTGGTAGATTCCTTTATGTTCGTTACAAGACAAAACTACTATGGTTGTCTTTGGTGGCTTTTATTTTAATTGTTGGATTATTTTTTGATGTCTAGGAACTTATGCTCATTTCTTATTCTATAGGCAATGTGCTAACTGGATAGGCTCCCTATATATATATATATATATATATATATATATATATATATATATATATATATATGAGGACATAGAGAGTGAAGCTCACCTGCACATAACTTAGGTGAAGCTTAGCTATATTATTATGCAAAATCAATGTTTTAAAATGAAAATTTAGAGGTTAAAATCATTTAGTAAAAATATAAAGTACACAAAATTCCATTAAAATATGACTACTCTAACACTTCCATCAAGTAAGGTTAAATTTCGTAATACTTAAGCTATTCAAATTGAGCCCCTTCGATGTAAGGGGTAGGAGTATTAGATTGACTTGAAATTTTGTGTATAATATGTTCGTATATAATGAACTTAATTATTAAGTTTTCAGTTCAAAACATTATTTGTAGTGGAAGATATTAGGTAAGCTTCACTTAAGTTATGTGGAGGTGAACTTCACGCTCCCTTTTCTCTCTCTATCTATATATATATCGTTATATTAACAACATATCAAAATTTTCATTGTAGATGTGAGAATTTATGTACTTGACATTATTTTCTGCTTCCTTTGGATGTATTTGTTATTTTTCCATACCTCTCTACATAAGAGAGATTAAGATTTCTTTTCATGAATGAAATAGTTCTTTTTGGTCAACATGGTATTAAAGTGGCGATCTTATGTTGCTGGTTTGATGTGCCACCAAAAGTTCTAGATTTAGGATTTCTTGAAGAACAAAAGACAAGAAAACTTATGTTTTTCTAACCACAAAAGCCTCTCCAACTTAAGAGAAGTTTGTTGGAGTCCTGGCCACTGGCATTGCTCAGCTCCAGTGACCCTTCCAGTAGTGCTGCCTAGCCTTTGGTGAACCCCAGCTGATGGAATAGTAGGCCTAGCGACCAGTAGTAGCTATTGCTAGTCTCTTTTCGGCCAACAGTAGCCATTGTTGCCCTTTTTAGGTCACTACTTGTCAACTCCGGTGTCACACAGCAATTGGAGATTGGTAGCAACCTTGCTAGCCCCCAATGGAACCCTTCTAATGGCCTTCTTGCCCAAATCAGGAGATCTCATGGGATAGATTTCATGGGATAACTTTTTTGCAGATGGGTTATCTTACATTTTTGTTTGGAAGTCATAAGGGTTATCTTGGTGGGTTAACCTATGGTTGTTTGGAAAATTTTTGAGTTAACCTACGAAAATACATGGGATAACCCACAAAAATAGCTTATCCCACATTAACCTCAGAATAACTTATCCCTCGTTAAGTCCTCTTAACCCAGGTCAAAATACCCTTTCCACCAAACAAGGTTAACCCCTATTTTGATAGGTTATCCTCCTTACCAAACTAGGCCTTAGAGTTCAGATCTAGTGGTTTAACAGCTAGATTTTGCCTCCAACTGCTCGATTAGGTTCTTAATCCTTTCGGGTTTTCTTATGTATGTTGCGTACCTCTGGATGATGTATGTTGGTTTGGTATTACTATTCTTGTTGGTGTTGCAGTTGCTGGTGTTGATCTCGTGGGTGTATCAACGATGGAAATGATTGGTCTTCCCCCTACCGTGCTTGGGCTTGTCTTCGAGTACCTACCAATCTTCCTTTTGACTACTATATTGCTAATTGGAGGTTGGGTTGCATATGTGCGACTACACAAAAAGTTATTGTGTTGTGGTGTAGCCATGGCAGTTGCCAAAAACATAGTATAGAAGATTGTTCCTACTGCTACACATGAACAATGGATAATTGACTTAGGAGCATCAATTCATCTTACTAGGAATACCAGCCTTTTGTAGGCGTCCAAACATGCTAGACATGTAACATCAATAAAAGTAGCTAATGGCTCTTGTTCTTCGATGACTACGGATGGTGACATCTAGATATTTTCCAGACTGTAGTTGCTAGAGGTGGATTGTGCTCCGAAATTTCCTATGAATCTTTTGTCTGTCAATAGACTTTACAAGGATCTCTGATGTAGAGTTATTTTTGATGACAAGCATTGTTACTTTCAGGATAGACAAACCAACAAGATTATTGGTGGGGATATGCGAAGGATGGATTAAACCTTTTAGACATCCCATCACAGTTTGCTGGCATTGCTTCCTTCTCCTCAGATCCTTTGTTGTGACATCAACTCCTTGGTCATCTATTTGTGGACATTATGCAGCAAATGTTCTCAGATCTTGCGCCTAGTACGACCTTTGACTGTAAGGCTTGTCAAGTTAGGCAAGCACCATAAGATCTCTTTCCCCCATTGTATTGAAGGGGTGAGTATCTCTTCCTTCCGTATTGTGCACTATGATGTTTGGGGCCAGTCGGGATTACTAGTGCTAGAGGTTATATAACTTTGTGATATTTGTTGATGACCATAGCTAGTCTACTTGGGTCTTTGAGATGAATAGTAGATATGAGATTCTTCATATTGTACAACGATTCTTTGTAGAGGTGTAGATTGGATATTCATTATCCATTCAAATATTTCAGAGTGATAATGCTATGGAATTTATGCAAGCAAATCTCTAGACTTTCTTTGTTGGCAAGGGGATTATCCATCAAACACCGTGTGCTCACACCTCGCAACAGAATGACATCATGGGGCGAAAACTCAAGCACATACTTGACATTGCTCTGACCCTTCTTGTATTCATGAAGGTACCTCAATTTTAAGGGGATGCAGATTTGACGGCAACTTACCTTATCAATTGAGGACCATCATCAAATCTCCATGGAAAAATACCCTACCAATTGTTGCATCCAGACGTAGAGCGTCCCTTTGCACTGCCTCTTCATGTGTTTAGTTGTACATGTTTTGTTTAAGCCTTTAGCTTGTAGGATAAATTCTCTATGGGCAGTGAAGTGTGTATTTTTGGAGTATTCCCATGCCTAGAAAGGATATAGATGCTATGACCTAGAGATATATTATATTGTAGATGCCACATTTTTTGAAAAGGTCTCGTATTTCTTTGAAGAGGGTTCGTGTATTGATCTGGCACCTAGAGAGACATAGGTGTATCATAGATGAGAGACCCCACTACCTATGGCCCTAGTTTCTTCTTCCGAGGAGCATCTTATCAGAGTATCTTCCCCCATATGCTAGGAAAAGACAGATGATTGACCTATTGTTCTTTTGAAGTCCAACTGATCCTGCACTCTACATCTGATATCCCATTACACTTCTATTGACCACCTGAGTCATGATCTACAACAATCTGCCAATGTTTTTACTGGCATCGTTGTCCTATGCGATCATGTTGAGACTTTACAGGATCCCGACTAGAGGGTAGTTATGGATGATGAGATGAGTGCCTTAATCTCACGCAACACTTGGGAGTTGGTACCTTGTTTGCTAGATGCAACCTTGGTAGATTGCAAATAGGTCTACATGGTCAAATATGGGGTAGTTGGTGCAGTTGACAAGTTTAAAGCAGGCCTAGTGGCAAAAGGCTTTACCTAGATCTATGGGGTGATTATTTTGAGACATTTTCCTCTATGGCGAAGGTCTCATCTATATGGGTTGTATTATCTATTGCAGTATATAAGTAGTGACTATTATATCAACTAGATATAAAACATGCCTTTCTATATGTGGATCCCACAAAAGAAGTCTATATGTGTTAGCCCCCCTGGATACAAGACCAAGGGGGAGGATGTTTGTAGGTTGAAAAAGGTCATCTATGGCCTTAAACAAAGTTCTAAAGCTTGGTTTGAGAGGTTGAGTTCAAAGGTACTAAAGATTGGGTTTAATCGGTCTTCCTCAGATCATTTGATCTTTATAATGAAATATGCAGAGAGGGGATTTTGTGATTTTAGCAGTCTATGTAGACGATTTGATCTTGATTGGTGATGATGTGGAAGACATGAAACAAGTTAAGGAATTCTTGCACAAGACCTTTGTTATATAAAACCTTGGACACTTGAGATACTTCCTGGGAATAGAAGCAGCACATTGGGACACTGGTTTGTCTGTCCCAACGGAAGTATACTCTGCATATTCTTAAGGAGGTAGGATTGATAGGCGCAAAATCTTTTGGTGTACTTGTAGAACAATAAAGGAAGACTATGTTACTTGAAGGTCTGTCATTTGAGGATGTTACTTGTTACAGGAGCATTGTGGGGAAGTTCTTGTCTTTGACAGTTACTCGCCCATACATCAGCTTTGTAGTGAGTAGAGCCAACCAGTGCATAGAAAAATAACCTATAGCAGTTGGTGTGATGTCTTTATAATAATGAAGTATTTGAAAGGGAATGCTGGAAAGGGCCTTTGTTATAAAAATAACAACTTATATTGTCTCACATGTAGATGCTGATTATGTAGGGGCAGTCAAGGATAGGAAATCTACTGTAGGTTATGTTATTTTTCTTGGAGGAAATCTTGTTTCATGATGAAGCAAGAAATAAACAGTGGTGGCCCGTTCTAGTGCTGAGGTGGAGTATAGAGCCATGGCAAACAGAACATGTGAAGTTATGTGGGTTGTCTCCTTGATTCTTGAATGATCTTGGTATTTTCGCACACATTCCTATCCCCATGTATTGCAATAACAAGTCGGTTACTTACATTGCTTCCAATTTAGTGCTTTATGAACGAATCAAGCACATTGAAGAGGATTGTCACTTCATAAGAAATGCAGATTTGGAGGGAAAGATAATCATCCCTTATGTCACCATTGAGTTGCAGCTTCTAGATATACTCACGAAGGCGCTGAATAAGAAGAGGCATCTATTCTTGACAAGTTGGATCTCGTTGATATCTATGCCCGAACTTGAGGGGGAGTGTGGGAATTTATGTACTTGACATTTATTCTTTGTTTCCTTTGTATGTATTTGTTATTTTCCTATATTTCTCTACATAAGAGAGATTAAGGTTTCTCTTCGTGAATGAGATAGTTCTTTTTGTTCAACAATAGACTTACAATAATATATATGTATAACTTATACATATATGCCATAACAGACAAATAGTAGTCTAAGTTAGTAAGATATATTAGAGTAGAAGGCATACTTATACAAGATGTTAATAATATATATATATATGTTCTAAGTGTCGATTTCGATGTCGTTTCAATAAATTCCTAACCATTTCGAATGCACGCCGACATGTCGACAAAAATGCATCTCATCTTTTTCCCTTTCCTCTCCTTACCTTATCTTCTCCATTATAACCCACCCCCTTACCCTACCACCAACAAACCCTCCACCTTGAATCTTCTCCCCTCCTATATCTGACCCAACAGAGATCCACCATCTATCCTCCCTCTTCCCTATGAGGCACGAGCCACATTGCCATCAAAGTAATCAAATCCACTACTTCGACCGCCGTAGCAGCATGCAGCAATTACACCTATGTGCAAGAGTAGAGCAACAATTAATAGGCAGTAGCATGCCCTAAAATTGTCCTATCGATCGACTTATCGAAATAGTCAACGTGATTGAAATTGTTAACATACCGCCTACACCCCTGTATCTTAATACCCTTCCCATGTTGATGGGTCCTTTTGCCCAAAACCCCTATTTTGTTAGCATGCTAATGACATCTTGGTCACTACTATTGGAATGATTAGGATTGTATTGAATTCATATAATTATGTTAGAAAAACTTAAAGAACACTTTAACATTAATCCTATCAAAAAAATATTTAAATATTGAATCCTATGATCTAACAATCTAACTCTATAAAATATATAGATCAAACAATCATAGATCTAGTTACCTTTTCATAAACTCATGGATCTACAAATGTAATTGTTAAAACCCACAACATGATCTCAAGCTAATGATTGTAGTTTAAATTTAGCTTAAAGAATAAGAAACAAATACTATTTAATTTTAGAGAAGTTGAATTACCTTAAAGATTTAACAAATAGGGAGAGAAAACACTTGCAGAAGTTCTTGCTTTAACAAGCATGCAATAACAATAATGGGTGGAAATGGGTTACTGAGTCGTCTATGTCAACCTTAAATATGGTAATAGCCTAAGAATCATATCTAGTACTATCCATTTTGCCAATATCATTCGCATATTATTTTGATATTTAGCAAAATATCGGTGACACTCTTGCATTTCGACATTACATGTATGTAGATATGGCCTCACATTAGAAAAAGGTCATTTTGTCGACATGCCGTAGGCATACTGATATATATAGCACTAACATCTATATAATAGTTATAACTTAATATTAAGGAAGAGTCTTGCAATCTTACCAAAAGAGAATTGGGAATAGGGTGAGGTGACCCAAGTGACGAAGAAGGTGGCCATTCAATTGCCTGAATGAAGTCTCTTGCTTGGAATAACTTCAAGGTGACTTTAGCCTAAGGTGATAGCCTTGACAACATTGGTATAGTTACATTATTTCTCTCAAAAAATATTTATACATTCACATTATTGGATGATATGCTCAGCAATTAGCTTGCTTATTTGGTTATAAGTTGCAATATGTTTTATTTGTCTCCAACTCATGGGATGATGATAGAGGCAAAGGAATCCATGTATGTGAAACCTTTAAAGTTAAGAGGGTTTTGTAAATAGGAAATGTTTAAATGTCCAAGTTCAAGAGAAATTAGTATGAGCTTATGCAAATAGTGAAGATGTAATGATGACTTAATATCTTAGGGAGGAATTATGGAATATGCCAAATGAATACAAAACTTGGAGCCCTTAAGAAATATATAATTATGATTTCTGATCGTTGTTATATTCTTTTTAAGAAATCATGTATTGGATCTTGCATTTAGAGTTAGAGATTGATGTGCTTATTGCAGAGATAACTACTAGAATCGTCTTTGATTTCCTACTGTAAAATATAAGTTCTCATGATGTCAAAGGTCAATTATACATTCTTGTTCACTTGTTTCTTGATTTATTATCTTTCGGAGAGGGCACTTTGTCTTTTGTCTTATGAACTGTACAATCATTTATTTAATTTGAATTTGATTTAAGTATATGTTAGGATGACAAAAATAAAGTCACATGGATAGTCCATGTGGTAGTCAATAGGCCATGTGGGTTGACCATGTGGTAGCTTCTAGAAGGTCCAATAGGGCCGGCGGTCAAGGGTCCAAGGAGTTAATTTTGAAGTTTTTGCTTTGAGTGCAAGTTTGGTTATTTTTAGTAAATGCATTTTTAGGAAAATATGTTGGGATTTGATTTCTTTTTAGAGATAAGATCTTTCCTTGTTTAAGAGATATGATTTGTTTCCAAATAGTTAGGACATGTTCTTTTTATAAAAGAGTCTTACCTTGTAATCTCATTTGAGCAATAATAATTTCTCCAACTCAAGGCTCCTCTCCCCTTTTTCTTCTTCCCATCACCACCGTCGGCCACCCAACCAGCTGGTTGAACTCCTCTCTCCCTATCCAGATGTGTGGACAACCCACTCTTGGGGCTGTTTTTCCACGCACACGGGAGCCTCTGCGCTCCGAACTATGCCAAACTTGACATGGTATCGGAGCCACCGCTCTAGGCTCCTTTGTGCGTGTGGATTGTTGACTAGACGTTGGTGATATCCGCATCCAGAAAGTCTTCAAATCTTACGCCTTACACGGAGGAGGAAGACTAGAGAAGATGGCTGAGTCAACCACGACGATCAGAAATGCCATGTTATCAAGAGAAGGCAAGGAGAAGCAAAAGAAAGAGATCTATCAAGTTATTTGCATATTGACGTTTTATATCTAATTTTTTACTCTCCTTCAAAAGATGAGATTTTCCCGAAGAAAAGATATCAAGGAGAGGACATCACAGTCCACGCGATGACTTTCGAGGTTAGCAAAAAGGAGCAATGACTTCCCACATTACGAAAAGATTAGTGGTTGATCCAAGAAGTTCATTTCCTAAAGATCCAAGCAAGGCGCAAAGACTGTCACGTGGGGCTACTAGTATCTCACGCGTGGTTTTTCTCATGTCTGTAGATCTTGAGAAGACAAGTCAATGGTAGCTATCGTGATTGACTTTTCAGGTTGCCATAGATGCAACGACTCTGGAGGTCGCAAAAAGGTTACACTGTTGATTTGTTAAAGGAGAAGTCTGAGAATTGGCTCTCGAAGAAGATGGATGATGGACATCTAGCCTCACAAGTGGAAGATCAAGTCGTCGGTCTCTCGACCTTCGACTTGAGGGGGAGTGTTAGGATGAAAAAGATAAAGCCACATGGACAGTCGACGTGGCAATCAACAGGCCACGTGGATTAACCACGTGGCTTCTTCTAGAAGGCCCAATAGGGCTGACGGTCAAGGGTCTAAGGGACCAATTTTGGAGTTTTTGCTTTAGGTGCAAGTTTGGTTATTTTTAGTAAATGTGTTTTTAGGAAAACATGTTGGGATTTGATTTCTTTTTAGAGATGATATCTTTCCTTAGAGATAAGATATTTTCTTAGAAATATGATTTTTTCTTATTTAAGAGATATGATTTGTTTCCAAATAGTTGAGATATGTTCTATCTATAAAAGAGTCTTCCCTTGTAATCTCATTCGAGCAATAATAATTTTTCCAACTCAAGACTCCTCTCCTCTCTCTCTTCTTCTCATCACCATCGCCGGCCACCCAACAAGCCAGCCGAACTCCTCTCTCCCATTCACAAGTGTGGACAACCCACTCTTGGGCTGTTTTTCCACGCACATGGGAGCCTCTACATTCCGAACTGCGCCAAACTTGACATATAGATTTTCCTTTTTTTAACATTTTAACACTCTACAATGTAAGCTTAGTGTTCGAATCAATGTTTACTTAATATATTATTTCTTTTATTTTTATTTTTGTTCTATTAAAAAATGGTGATCCTTTTTTTGTTTTGTCTAAATCTTTGCCTATTCCTTATCCAAGTCTTTGTTAAAAAGATATTTTCTATATAATCACCTCATAAAGGTTATGCATGATCGTGCTGTTGCTCATTCTAGATTAACATACTACTTTGATATCACAATTTATTTGCATCAAGGATTAGTTTTGTGCCTTACCTCTTTGCCCTGATTGTGGGTGAGTTGATGAGACACATCCTAAGATTAGATGCCATAGTGTGTGCTTTTTGATGATGACATTTATTGGTTGATGAGGCAAAAAAATGGAGTACATAAAAACTTTAGTTTTGGAGAAAGGCCTTGGAAGTTGAAGGCTTTTGACTAACTAAGACAAAGACCTAGAATATGGAAGTTTAGTGGTTGAGGAGATAGAAAGGGGATACATATCAAAATTGAATTGGAGTGTATTTCGAAGAAATATGTTTTTAAATATTTGGCATTTGTCTTCAATAAAATGGAGAAATTGATAGAGTTGTCATAGTTTAAATTAATGTAAGTTGGTGGAAATGAAGAGGAGTATCTCATATTATGTGACAAGAGGCTTTTCAAAAAATATTATGTGACGAGGATTTCCTTGAAAGCTGTAAGTGTTATGTAGTTGCTTTAAAACCTATCATACTTTATGATCATGAGCGTTGGCCTGTCATCAGTAGACATGTGTAAAAGATATTTGTAGTAGATTTGCAGATGTTAAACTAGATGTATGGCCAATCATGGATTGTACCAGGGAGAAAATTTAGGTGGCACTGTGAAATTCAAGGTGGTTGGGACATTTTTAGAGGGTCAGATAATGCCTTAGTTAAGATATGAAAAGGTAGATCTCAAGCCATCCATTGCGGGGGGGGGGGGGGGGGGGGGAGTGACTGCAAATAATCTATGTACCAGACCCCACCCAGTGTAAGAAAAGCTTTGTTGTTATTGCATATTCTACTTTTTTTTCTTTATAGGCCTCTTCAATTTTTTTCTTATTATATTGCAAAAACTTCAGCCACATGTCTCAGATTCCTAGTAACTTCACCTTTTCATTGTTTAATTTTTCTGCGTCTTCATCTCTTGCAGGTCAGAGTATGACACAATGGGTACTTCGATTAAAGCTGCTAGTGTTTACCTTGGAATGACTTTAGTGAAGGTTGGTGATAATTGAATTACTATTCCTTTTTTTTTTTTTTGTGAAAGAGTTAACAAAGGATGTTAACCCCTGAAAAATCATTGCGAGAGTAGGCTAGAAGCTCCAAATGTTACGATAATAAAAGTACAAATGGTTAATTCCCTTAATAGAAAAACACTTCCTTCTAAAGACAACGCTGTGCTCCAATGAAATGCACCAAATAAGAGTAAAGGCCCTCCCAATAGATCCCACATCAACAGTGCAAGCACTGCCAGAAGGAGAGTTTGAGTCATGTTGGATAGGTGCAAGTTGTGAAGCTGACTAACACTCCCTTACAAAGGAGCAAGTGAAAAAAAGATGTTCAGTATCCTTTGGTCCTCCACCACAGAAAATACATGAGTCATTAGCTACTTGGCAGTAGGTACCCAACGATGCCTACATGAACAAGTAACCAGGCGTCTTCTCTTCAGGAACCAAGTGAAGATCTTCACCTTCAAAGGTAGGTGTGCTCTCCAAATCTTCTTGGAATTAAAAGCAAGGTCCTGATCATAAGTAGGGGTCTCCTTTAGGATATGCAAGTATGCCTTCCCTATTAAGAAAGGACCATACCCTTACATCCAACCATCATGTCCTAGGCCTAGACTTAAGCCATGAAGCATCTAGAGGAGCATGGTGAGTTCCTCGAGATGTGCCTTTGAGAGAGAGTCAGGTGGCGGGGGGACTAAGTGCTGTAGGAGTAATAGTTAGTCATTGAGGCTATAGGGGAAATGGAGAGCGCTGCAAACCTGGGGTAGACTTTTGAAAGGATACCTATTGGAGACCAAGCATGAGATAAATTTGAAGCGAGAGCCATAACCAAGGGTCGCCTTACAGTGAGGCTGAACCCTTAACATCTTTTATAAGCCCCGCAAGAAAAAAGGAAGCTTAAGTGGAACTTCTCTCGTTCCAATCAATGGTGTCAGCATATGAATCATATAAGATATGCTCTCGGAACGGATGTTGAGGTCTTATGATTTGCAGAATCTACTTCGTTAGCAAGGCATCATTCATCAATCGTAGGTCTAGGATCCCCAGGCCACTTAACTCCCTGGGCATGCAAACCTCCTCCGAAGTGATAAAAGGGATATATCTATCCTTTGAAGAGGAAGTCCAAAGGAATCTTGTCAGCATCAGATTGATCCTTTGCAAGACTATTGTTGGTATCTTCAAAACTAATAGATAATAAATGGGCAAAGTCGAGAGGATTGAGGAGAGTAAAGCCAATCTACCTCCCTAGAGAGAAGCTTAGTTGCTTAGTCCTACGACTGCTTATTCATCCTTTCCACAATTGGAGTCCAGTCCCTAGCAATGATGTGACCCGGTGTATGTGGAAAACCCAAGTACTTGATCAGTTGATTGGAGTCTGCTACTACTCAACCCCTCAGATATTGTCACGCTACATTACTGCCTTAATGGACATCCCAAAAAGTGGAAAGCCTAAGTTTTGTAGGTTGACTCTCAAGCCCAACGCTTCCCCAAGGGCCTTAAGTAAGAGTCTCGTTGCCTTGGCCTCCGATGCGGAGCCCTCAATGAAGAAAATGGTGTCATTCGCGTACTGGAGAAAAGGTACAACCATACCCCACCTATTAGGGCCAAAGCCTCGTATAAGACCCATGTCACAAAGGGCATAACAAGCACTTGCGAGGAAGTCAACTCTAAGGACGAAAAACATAGGAGCTAAGGGACAACCTTGGTGCATCCCTCTCCTTGGTCCCATCCAACCACCCTTGAGGCTGCCATTGATCATAACAGAGTAGGTGGCTGAGGTGACAGGCCTTCATGCACCTAATCCAGGCTTGTGGAAAGCCACACAATTGCAGGGAGGACTACGGGAAGCTCCAATCTAAGTTTTCATAGGCTTTAGAGAAATCGATCTTTGAACAAAAAGCCTTAGCCCCATTTCAATGATGAAAAAATCTTTGAGGTCATCGTGTAGTTCTCCATGATCGACCGCCTTAGGATAAAAGTCGACTGAATAGCTCAATAAGTTGATCAATCACGGACCACAAGTGACGTGCCAAGGTCTTGGTG
Source organism: Thalassia testudinum (assembly GCA_037157565.1). Classification (NCBI taxonomy): domain Eukaryota; kingdom Viridiplantae; phylum Streptophyta; class Magnoliopsida; order Alismatales; family Hydrocharitaceae; genus Thalassia; species Thalassia testudinum. Next base: position 31,722,059 of record JAZHRO010000022.1, on the reverse strand, counting down.
ATCAGTAGGTAAACAAAGTTAGAAAGGGCAATCAGCCTGTAGTCACCTACTGCCTCAGCTGCTTCATCCTTCAGGAGGAGGAAGAGGAAGAAGCGATTGATCCTGGTCAGGTCTCCGTCAACTGTCAGAAGATCAAAAATCACAATGACATCTCCCTTGAGGAGCTACCAAAACTCCTTAAGGAAGAAAATTGAAAAGTCATCTGGACCGGGAGAGCCGTCCTATTTCAATGAGTAGAGGGCCTACTACACATCGTCCTCAGTGAAAGGATGCGATGGAGTCAGCCTCAGCCTGACCAAGGCTTCGGGGTCTATACCCTTCAAGGTGCTAAGTCCGGGCATCTCTTTAGCAAAAGAGGTTGCGGTAGAAGTCCATGAACACTATGCCAACCTGCTATTGGCCAGAGTGATGTCTATGTTGATTAGAGATGGAATTGATTCACTTTATTCTGCTTTCATTTGCATAGGATTCGAAGAACCTGATGTTGGAGTCATCCTCCTTAAGCCATATCTGTGGGGCTCTCTGCATCCACTCAATCTTCTCCTTCCTGTCCTCTATTTGGATGCGAACATGGAGCTCTTTTATCTTTATAATCTCTTGCGTGGAGAGGTCATGGGAATCCTCAAGCCTGTCAAGTTTGGAGATACCAGCCAGTGCCTCCTCTTTAACCTGACGCTTGACTTCTCTGAGTTCCCATCTGAACTCCCACAGCTTCTCCTCAAGGAAAATAAACTTTTGATGGAAGGTGGATTGGAGGTGGTCCTTCCACCTGGTACTCATGCCACTAGCTTGCCACCTTATCACGGAAACCTTCCTTCGTAGCCAAGATCTCTCGAACTTGAAGTAGGTTTTGTAATGGATGTCCTCTCTAGAGTCCTACTCTAGGAGTGTATGGTCTGAGAAAGGTCTCAGCATGGCCTTAGCTTGGTTGGGCAGAATTCTCTCACAGAAACCAATTGACCTAAAAAATCTATTCAGACAAGACCGATTGCCACTCTCCTCAGAGCTCTGCTAAGAGTATCTGCAGTTGGGGACTTCCAACTCTATTGCCTCAACTGCAGTGATTCAGTCCATAAAGCACCAGATCCTTTGTCTCTGCCTCGGCTACTCTCAGTCTCATCCTTTGATGGGATCATGGCATTGAAATCACTCGCGACAAGCCATGCAACACCCCTTGCCAGCTGCATGAGTTCCTGCCAAAATGCTGGCCTGTCCTCATGAGCACAAGGACCATAAACATTGATGATCTGACAAGACAAGCCATCACTCCTCTGCAAATTGATGGCCATAGAGAGACCGTCTTGTGACTCTCAACAATGCGATGGAGTCCTTGCTCCAGCCAATCAGCAACCCCCTGGATCTGCCATAGGCATCGGGCATGACAAACTCATCGTGTCTTCCTCCCCTGATCTTAGACCAAATGTAGGAGTCATACTACTCAAGCTTAGTCTCTTGGAGAAGTGTAATGTCCGTCCTCCACCCCATGATGTAGTGGCCAAGAATTCCCCTCCTATCCTGGTCTTGAGACCATGCATATTCTAGGAGAGTATCTTCTTCTGGACAAAGAAATGAGCCTCCTATCAACGTTATCTCTGTGTGGCTGGCCATGCACAATGCATCTTGGGATAAGGCAGAAACCTACAATCTCCGCAATTATTGCTTTGGTCGTGTTCTCTTCTGAAGATGGGGAGGTGGTGGGTGGACCATGAAGTGATACAGGCACGACGTGCTTGACGACTCACACCCGAGCCACCCCCCGCCAAGGAAGGGGTGGAGACTGGTCTCCTATGGTAGACTAGTTCTTGTTCCACAAAGAAACGAGGGGAAGAGGGCTGTGAGGGAGGGCAACAACTGAAATATGGGTTGTTTTCAAGTCTGTTGCCCTTCAACGCTCCCCATGATGTCAGACTTGGGTCTCGAGCAGCTGCCTTATCAACTGCAGCTGTAGTTGCAGGCATCTCCAAGTTTGGCTAGGGCAAAATCGGCAGAGATCCATTTGAGGGATGGGCTCCTCCACTAATCTGACAGGATGCACAGGAGGGCAACATTGGGCAGTCGGCCTCCGAAGTGGCTGCAGCAGCTTCTGCTACTGTCGGAAGGGGCCCATTGGCCAATTGGGAGGATGCATGGTCAGGGCAGTGGTTGCCAAAGTCGGCAATAGTCACCAAAATTGGTAGCAGCCTCCCTTTGGGGCAACTCTTTGACAGGATGGATTTAAAAACTTAAATTTTTAGAAAAGGCACATGGGTTCTTCCTACAACTTACATATATTTAAGGGGAAGTACTAAATTATCCACACAAATAAGTATTTTAGGAAGTGGTTGAATTCAAATTTCAAACCATGGCTGGATCTTTCTTCGATGTCCTTTAATAAAATCCAAAAATGGATATGCATTGTTATGAACATAGTTCCACATGGAGATATATTGGATTAAAAAATAATTAATAAATAACTGGCCCCCCCTGCTTAATGTCATTTGCTCGTGTTGGAGATCTTGCGTTGCCTATAGATGCCACAACATAATTACTGTTGAGAATCGCGCAAGGAGGAGCGTGGAGGCTCCCTCGTGCGTTGGAAAAACAGTCCAAGGGTGGACTGTTCACGCATGTGGACAGGGAGAGCAGCCAGCCTGCTTGGGGAGACCGATGGCCTTCTGGATGGCTGGCTGATGTGGCCGGCTGAAGGTGGAAGGTCGGCAATAGGTGGCCGGCTCCCAAGGAGGGTGGCCGACTATTTTGAAGGAGAAGATAGAGGATAGGAACCTTAAAAGAGGGAATGCTCTCTTTTATATAGAGAACATGTCCCTTAATTAGGAAATAAATTACAACTAATCAAATCTCTAAATAAAGCAAATACTCAATTCCTAAAACAATTCTACTAAAAATAGTAAACTTGACTCCTAGGGAAAAGACCCAAAATTGGTCCATTTGGACCTCTAGCTGCCGGCCCTGTTGGGCCTCCTAAACGCTGCCATGTGGACTGCCATGTGGCCTATTGGCTGCCATGTGGCACTGCCACGTGGTGTCTTTTATTCCCAACAAGTAGAGATAGTTGTCACTTTTCTTATGGGCTGTGGTCATGTTTTGTCAGCTTTACAGAAGATTCAGTTTTAAAGAAATGCTCCTCTTTGGTGTCATTAGGATTATGTGATCTCTTTGTGCAGTGTGGGGGGGATGTCTTGTACCTTCATTTTCTGATGTAATCTTTTTTAAATTTTGATGAATCCCTTGAGTAGCCATCCTTATTTCCTTATTACTCTGGAAAAAAAGGATGCAAGCAGAAAAGAATGAGGTTTGGTAAATTCATGACAGAGGAAAATAAATAGAGGTAGAAAGAGATAGCAACTGCCGAATGGTGAATAATGGAGATCAGAGAGACAAATTGAAAGCAAGAAAGGAGAGATCCGAAGAAAGAGTGGAGATGGATGGTGAATGACAAAGATTGTAAAAACATGTTAGAAGACCCAAAAGTCCTACTAATTGTCATGGATGGTGTATGATTGCTCTTAGTTCTTTGAAAATAGTAGATGGTTAGGCTTAGTTAAGGGCGTTGTTGAAGCCACCCTTCATAGAATTTGCTAGAAAAAGCATTGCAAGGATTCAAATGTTAATATCAACACCATATAAAAAATTCAAAAAGGGGATAGTGAGGGACATATCACCAATATCTTAGAATTTCGGTGAAATAGTTTAAAATGACTCAAAATATCACAATTATGATTTTAATTACTATTACATGCATACATAAATGCCTAGAAAGATCATAATCATAAATTTCGAATGAAATAGAATATAAATACACTATTGACAAGTTCATAAGTAGCAGCATTAGAAAAAATATAGGACATGATAATAACTTAATAAGTTCATATTGCTAAGATAAGAACTCAACATAAACTAAAGATAGGCAGAAGTGACAAGAAGTAGTACCATATCAACAAATTCAATACCAATTAGCGGTTCAATTTGGCTCGATACCTCTCCTCCTTTGATTTTCATTCTCTTGTGATATTTGAATATAATCCTAGTAGTTGTCTCATGTCGTGAAGTTGTATCAATCATAGCATTCATCAATGTGATGTTGGTACTCTTTGTCATTGCAATATGCAAGTATCCTAAGATGTAGATATTGACTTTTACTGTTGCTTCAAGACTGACTTTACTCAACTTGTTGATTATGTCTAGCTGATTTAGGCCCTTGGATCCCTGGAATCTCTACTTAAACCACCTCATCTCAATTGAGAACCTGCACATTGTCTTGTTGAAGAAGAGTTTCTAGGGAGATCTGCTACTTTAGAAACTCAAATCATAAATAAAGTGACGATTTCAATAACAGGTTTGAGTTGAAATGGAATACTTGAGCTTTTACCGTGAACAAAGAGGTAACAGGGCTAAAGAGCACCAACAATGCCATCTCCACGCAAAAAAATTGTTCTATGTTGTTTCATCATTAGTCTTTCCCTTCTCAAAAACAAAGCAATAATTTTCACCTTCAGTGGCATTTTTGCTTTCCTGAATAACTTAATATCCTTAAAATTCTCATTCAATACCTAGGGGCTGACGTGCAATTTTGTATAGATATCCTTGATAAATTTCCTCTTATCTTCCAACTCCCATCTATCCACCTCTCCAGGCAATAGCTGAAAATTGTTGACTAAACTTCTGCACCCTTTAATGGGCGAAGTTGGAGAAGAAAATTGCCTCTGTATCGGGGTTGTACACCCTGGACAAATCCACCTTCCGGATAAACCTGTTTGTACCCACCATATGCTAATAGGATACCATCTTCAACACTGTGACAATGTTCCAGCATGTGTATTCCCCTGATGAAAGTTGTCTGCACTGTGCAGACCAAACTATCCATTACCTCCTATAATCTATTTGCCAACACCTCAGAAATGATGAACTGAATGGTGCTTGACAATGGATTAGGTCTGTAATCCTCAATTCTTTCTGCTGACTCCTTAGGAAGTAGGAATAGAAGTGATTTGCTTAGCCTCTCACAGCCACTACTGCGAGCTGCAAACTTCTCTAGAGTGCTCATAGCATTAGACCCAACCACTGACTGGAACTTCTTAAAGAATAGCATAGAGAGACCATCTTGCTAAGGCAATTCTTTCATCTTTAAGCCCCTCAACATGCATTACTTCCTCCTGGGAAAACGGTTTAAGTAGATTGTCACCTTGCTCTTGTAATATGCATAGTCACATCCCTGCCAAGCCACCTTCAACACAATGTAGGACCCCTCTTTCTAAAATTATGAAAGATGCCAAGGCTTCTTCAATGGCTTGCCTTCCCCACACCATAATGTCTACACCTGCAGCATGTCAATGTAATTCGAACTGCATCTCCCATTGGCCACCACAGGAAAGAAATGAGTATTTGAATCTATATCTATCTGGAACTCTATCTCTGCTCAACCTCTTACTTGAAATCCTTGAAGGCCACTGTTGGACATTTTTTTTTAGTCAAGCATCTCTTTTGTGATGAAAACCCTTGAATCCACATATCGAGGTTGCACATCTCACTCAAAGCATTATCCCTTTTAGTCTTCCTTTCCTCCCTTATACTTTTCTTGCACTTTATAAGATTTCACCTCAGTCTGCATCCACTTTGCCAAAGTAGCCATAGCCATGCCATGAGTTGGAGTTGCTTGCCAGTAATCTTGAACTTTTTGTTTGGAGCCTTCCTCAAGCAACCGAGACTTTTCAAACTTGCAGTAAATTTTTAGCATAATTCCTCAACTGAGTCCTAAAGCAAAGGTGTATGATTAGCATGCAGCTCCAACACCAGCACACCTGCTAAAGGGAACATCTCAGCAACTCCATCGAGTAGTGGAATCTGTCCAACATTTGCCTGTGCTGCTTAAAAGTACTCCTCCATGCAAACAGGCAGTTTAAGGTAACCAAATCTACCAAGCCATTAGATCTCCACACCACATCCATCACTACAACATCTCCGGATCTCCCCTTCTCCAGTTCTTCCTACTCCTACCTTCCACAGGTCTCTAACTTTGTTTGCTACAGTAACACCACATCTGCCCCCAACTTTTGCAGATAATCCCCCCAAGTTGCCCCTCCTCCCCCTGCTTTGTAGCCTCCTTGTATTCCAAGTCACTACCTTCATGGCAGCTCCCAACAACTGCCTTCCTGCAAGTTCAATCTATGCCACCCTAGCCTTTGCTGCAGTAAGGTCTAGCAACATAATCTGTGCCATCTCATCTCTATGTTGCTGATGATCATCAGAAACCTCATTGTGCCTTTGAACTCACATTTCTAGCCTTACCTGAGCTAGCTATATCAACCACACCCTCTACTTGTGCTATAGACATAGTTGAGCAATGAAGTGGCCTAACCTTTTCCACCAGCCTGAGGTGCAAGTTGAAAAGCAACCGTTGTAGCTTGATGATAGACCATTGCATCCAGGTCCACAATGTTGCTCCTTGCCAAAACTCACTCTCCATCATTGAAGCTACCCTCTAGATGAATCGATGAGGGCAACCCCCCCTCACTTAGTTGCTCTGTAGCACGGTATCCCAACCTTCTCGATCTTCTACCTCTTGGTGTGCAGCTCCCTTCTTGATGCCGTTAGTTTTTGACAAGTACCATCAGTGCAAGTTGCAATAAGGAAGATGGATCCATGAAGTGTCACCCGTAGAAGGCCCATCTGACCTTTTGAAAATAGGTGCTTCCTCTTTCATCTTATATTGCTGGAACAAATCTCTTATAACAAATTGGTTTGATAACCAAGGCTAGGAGTCAGTCTTGATCTTCACAATTGTCACTCTTTTTAGAAAATTCCTACTGGGATTGCCATTCTGTCCCATTTCGGTCTTCATTCCAGACACTAATGCTGCTTCCTTTTGCCGTCTGATGCCAAACACTTCAAGGTTTGTAGGTACGTTCTGTTGTGCCTATCTTGATTGTCGATGCAAAGGAAATCACCCTTCACGAGCCTCAAAATCTTGAGGTGCCATAAAGACCTGCGAACTCTAGGTATGTCTCAAGAGGGAATTGCCTCCATGTCCACGACTTCTCCACCTCCTTGCTAAGTTGCATTCCTTGAGACTAACAACCTTGCATTGCATGAATCTCCCAAAAAGATCCCACAACAATGTCAATTATCTGCAAATAGCACAACCTCAGGTTCTCAGCAATAGTCCTGTTTTCATCGAATTCGTAGCCTTAGTCTCATCCATAGAGCACCATCTGCCTCGAACCAAGCCCTCCATCTAGTTCTCCTATGCCCACAATGCCAAACACGAAATCATTTTTGACCTAACCTCCCGAAGCAGCCCCACAACAAAGATTCACCACAACTAGTAATGGAGACCATTGCCTCCTGCAGGACCTTTTCTATGGCTGTCTGAATGCATTCTTTTTTTTTTGAAAAAGCTGTCTGAATGCATTCTATGGAAGGCGATCCTTCAACTTTTTCTACAACGAGGCACTTTTTAAGATAAACCTCATTCTCTCACAATACACCCAACTACAGGGCTAACACCTCTTTGATCCTTTCTTGTGGCTCATAGGCAATAAACAAAGGTCCCACTGAAGATATTCAATGATTTCCATTGTTTCTCATAAATGGACAAGAGAATCTCCTATGGCCAAGTCCACCGCATGCAATGTACTTGACAGGGTTGTGAGTTGTGACACTCAAAAGGGTGGTGGCCCCAACCCTAGTACTGAAAACATCTAGACTTGACAAGTACCTTTCTTTCCCATTCCTTTCTTGACGTGAAGATGGTCTTACCCATCACCTTGTTCCGCTTTTGTCATCCACCACCACCACCACCACCACCACCACCAATTTCATCCCATGGTGAAAAAATAGATCCTAGCAAGTCTCCTGTCCTTTTGCAAGTTTTCGTTCCTTTATCAAAAAGAGAATCTGGATTATTTGTACTTCTATGAGTAGGGATTCTTACTCAGGACATGTGCTCTGATTCACCTTTTTTTTGTATGACTAAATGACTGTGCCAGTAATCATCATCTGCGCAACTGATTTTAGTTTTCAAGAAGCTAGTGTTAACACAAGCAAACCAGAATATAGCCATTTATGCAAATGCCTAAATATGAAGTTAAATAATCATGTGATGTACAATCTGTATTGGAATCCCTAATGCCTGGAACATGTAGGAATGGATTAGCATCAACATACATGATGATGGTTGAGACCTGCCTTGTACTGAGCCTTCTTAATGTGGAAAAAGTTTTTTCTTTTTTCTTTTGGTTTTGGTTTGGCTTTACCTATGTATTGGTCTTCATATATGTGTATATGTATGTATATATATTTTATTAATTTATTTATCTATTTTTTTTCTTTTCTGCTGGCAGAATGCTTCTGCATCCAGGATTTAAAGCTGATATCTTGCTTTTTGGTTTTTGCAGCTTGTCTGCCTTGCTACCTTTCTGAAAGTCCCTGAGAATGACAATTTTGATCCTTCTCAGGTATATGCTTTGTCCTTTTGATCCTTATCACTTGGTGGTGTAATTAAGTTATGAAACTCTAAATCAGGTAGCACAGAACATTTCCTGCACTTTCATTGTTATTTCCATGGGCAAAATTTTTACATTAATTCAATGAAAAGCTTTTCTTTTATCTTTGCAAAGGCTTTACTTGTGGAGAACATGATCTTATGGTATTTGATCCCATGACAACATAATGGATGCTGAGGAAAACCTTCTGTTTTTTCCTGGGGTGTGGTGGGGGAGTTCACCACTCCCACATCCCCTTGGTGACATCAATGTAATATGTTTTGTTAGCTTAACAGATGCTGATTCTTATTTGTGTGTCCAGGAGCTACTGAAGGCACTAATAGGCTTTATTGATGTTGCGGGGCTATATTTTGCTCTGACGCAGCTGACACACAGGAATATTTCTCAAAATCATAAATTTCAAGCTGTTGGACTGGGTAGCCTTTTCTGCATGTCTCTTTTTTCTTTTAAAGTCATCAAAGGGGAAGCATTACAAGACACTATTTTAGGATCTCAAGCTAACTTTAGATGCTATCTTTCACTTATTTAACCAATCTAATGCTTTAGCTCACATGTTTGGCAAAGGTAAAAGTTTGTTGATGTACAAACTTGAGGATTAATTTCCACGATGTTTGTGTGCATGCTCTCATTCCTTAATTCTATACAGTGTTTGTTATGTAATAGTACAAACATAACAGCTGAGGGATGAGGCTGCAACAAACAATATCATGCCGATTGGTATGGCGAGATTTTATCACAAGAGGGTGACTGTTGGAAGGTTATTGAGAACATCAAAATGCTTGTAGCCTATCTATGAAAGAGGAAGCTGAGTTTCTTGCAATATGTGTTTGCCATATAATGCACTTTCTAAGATGCCCCGTCAAACAATATCAATATGCAAGAAACATCTGATTGAATTTCACTCTACATGTAATTAGCCTCAAAAGTATTTGAGTAACGGTAGCTTATAAAGTGAAATATGATGCATCTTTTATTGTTCATTGTTATACTAATTTCTTTTGTACCTGCAATTGTAAAGCATTGTCAAAAGACATCCTTGCTTGAGTAACATTTTGTTTTCTCTCATTCATAGGGTGGGCCTTTGCTGATTCTGTTCTACATCGATTAGCACCTCTATGGGTTGGGGCCAGAGGTTTGGAGTTCTCCTGGGAATACATCTTGCAGGGACTGGAAGCAAATGCTAATCTGGTTCTCTTCTCTACCTGATTTTCACCTCTTGAGATCCAACAATTTATTGCCATCTAACTTGTATTTTTGGTAGCCTTTGTAGTCAGATATAGCTAGAAAGGAGTGATTGATTGTACCTGCTTGAGAATAAAAGCTATTTTTAACTATATGAACATTATATAGCAACACAGTCAGAGCTCAAAACCTTATCAAAATCAATCATATTCTTGAAAAGATTACACCTTTTAAAGATGATGCCGACTTCTCCGGAATCAAATGTTATCTGAAAAGAAACCTAAGATGAATCTTGATCCTTCGTTACTCTGCATGTAACTCTTTTCTTCCTCTTGATCCAGGTGCTAAACATCTCACTTGCAGCTTTGGGGTCTTTGATGTGGCTTCGGAAAAACAAGCCCAAGTCCCTAATTCCTATCATCTATGCATGTGCTGGGATACTTGCAACAATGCCGTCCATTACCAGGTCTGTCTATTTATGGAGATGCTTGTGTTGAATTCTACCTGTCATGCTTTTTGGATGTTAATGTTTTATACCTCGTGAACATCTAGAATAAAACTTCCTTCCAAATGATATATTCTGTCCAAAAAATTTCCAAATGATATAGAGCAAAACTGCTAATATTGAACAATTTAACTGAAAACTTTGGCCAAAGAACTTTTCTGTTTAATTTAGGCCTGCCTGTGTAATTTCCCAAATGTATTAGAAATTTCCTATGTTAGTGATCTGGTCATTAGGATATGCACAATGTGGAATACTTGTGGAAACTATTGGTTTGTTAAGCATTTGTCTGACCTACATCTAGATGGTGAAAAGTCAATTTTCTAGGTATATAAAGAAGTCCTATGCCTTCAATACTATGCCTAATCAAATGCTATCTAACTAAAGGGGATAATATCTTCCTCTCTTCCAACATATTGTATGCTTGTTGGGTGCATCTTCCGCATGGATTCTGGTGGGTCCTTGTGATGTGCCCCTGAACCGTGTTTGAAATCAACAGTTTTATGTCTAATTAAGGCATCGTTTTATTGTCAATACTAGGGTTTCAACTGGTTAGCTAAATAGCGCATCTCCAGTTGGTTGGCTAGTAGATCTTGAAAGTGTAATGATTTAACCTAATTCTTAAAAAATATGAGGCGGCTCTCTTATCATGGTGAGGTGGTTCTCTCATCACAGATTTGAGGCAGGATTGTAATAAAGGCACATCTTGTCAAAAATAATTAATAGAGGCATAACCAATTAGTCATGAGCATTTGTCTGACAACGGTAGACATGCATCAAGTATCCAAAAAAGAACGCCTGACATCTCATAATGGGACTCCAAACTCAAAACGAGATATAGGAACACACAACTAAACACCACTAGCAGGCAATCCCTCTGCAAACCAAGTTCACAATCATCACAGCATATGACTAGCACATAAGGAAAGAGAGATAAGACCATTCTACCAAGATCACTTAGAGATCATGGCGATAAATGCTCTTCCATGTGTGTGCTTTGGTTCTGTGCCACATAACCCACTATCCTAGGCCAGGTGGTATACAAGATGGGAAAAAGCAAGTTATGCATTTCATGAAACACATCACATCCATTGAATCAAGACAAGAGGATGTGTACAGATCTGATTACCTTACCCTGGGCATGGATCTTGAGGACCTCGCTATTGGGTCCCATCCCCCTTTATGTCTGAGCAAGTCATGCAACCTTGTAGAATCTCGAAAATATGAATCCCCAGGTGAAGAATGTGGAGAAAAGGGTGAAAAGCGGAGCTCATTCAGTAGGTATTAAACATTTTAGGAGTCAAGAATACTCCCTAAGGTCAAATTGTGAAGAAACAGGGACAAACATGAAAATACACACAAAAACATGATCTTAATCCTTAGACATACACACTTTGCAGATTGTGCGTCACATTCCACACTTATGTACACCCACCCTCACATGCGTCGTATCCTGTCCATAACCTTCCCTTAAATCAACATGCCTTGGTGATATGCTTGGGATTGCGTAGGGATTAGTTGCTCATATAGTGCATGTCCCTCTGCACTTGCTGTTGCTGCCTTCCTTTCATTTATGCCTCATTGCAGTGTTTAGAAAGTCGGCCGCATATGCACCCCTTCTTGAACTGAATAACTCAAGGTGGTTCAATATGTGGCTTGTGACGTATACTCGGTTCGGATAACTGGTTACTTGGCTGACATACTGTTGACTTTCAAATAGAGACATCCCCATTCCCATGTAGGTTATACTTCGTTGCCATTTGTGCAATGATGCAATACAACACAAAATTGCATGTAAAATGATAATACAATTTTAGGCCATCAAGAGGAGTACATACATCAAATAAATAATATATATTTGCATGCTCTTTATATATGTGTGTGTGTGAAAATTGTAAGGGTTATTGGGCCTGATGATATTCCTATAGATGTTTGGAGAGTATGGGACAAGAGGGTATTACTTGAGTCACAAAATTATTTAATGCTATTTGAAGAGATAAGAGGATGTCAGAGGAATGGAGTTTTCTGATGCCTTTATATAACAAGTACAACAAAGGAGAGAATACCACCATCCTATCCTAGCCACCAAAAAATGATGAGCGAGAGCCACCAAAAAAGTGAGAGGGGGCTCCATTGTGGAGGGCTACCCGGTGGAGAGGGAGAGGGCGGAGTCGGATGGTGCGATTGGGTGAACCGTGGTGGCCAGGAGGAGGCAGCACCTTGGAGGTGGAGCGGTTAGAGGTGGGGGAGCAAGGAAGGAGTGGTGCTTTAGGAGCCTGGGTCGTGGACACTGGGCTAGAGATTGTCGAGACCCTTGGAAGTGCTGGAAGTGTGGAGGAGTTGGACATCGTACTAGGCAATGCAGCCGTAGTAGGGATGGAGGAGTTTTGCCTACACCACCGACTAGGAAGGTGCCACAGGCTAAGGTTGAGGTGTCGTGATCTGAAGGGGTGGTTGCCTTGTGAGCAGTGGTTGAGGAGGGACAAGCGGGAGAGGTTCTGGAGGGTTGGATTCGACAAGAGGAGGTCGTTGCAGCATTGGGTGGTGACAAGGAGAAGGGGTGGAGCTACTAGTCCTCGACGAGAGGAAGCTCTTGGTTTTTGGACTTCCTTCGTCTGAAAGGGAGAGGCCTTCTTTCGAGGAGTTCCGGATGAAGACGGGGAGATTAAGGTGGAAAAAACCTTGTGTTCACAATGGGGCGTCTCCAGAACAGTCGTTCCACGAGCTATCCGTCACGAGGATTTTGTGGTGGCTGAGGACGATAGAGGTGGTGAAGGCGGTGGTAGCTCCTTTTGCACGGCTTCGAGAGTGTAGGAATGCTGGCCTCACTGTGTGACCTCTTGTGGCTGTGGTTGAGCTGAAAGTGGGCCTTCCCCTGTTGAAGGTCACACTTTGACTTGGGGCTCCTCTTGGGTGGTGACCTACACACCTTGGGGGGGAACCTTGCATGATGGGGCGGCCGGAGCTCCATTGAGAAAGGTGGCGCCGGGGGGCTTGGTGATGGAGTGGAAGACACGGTAGAAGAGGATTCAAAATATCGCTGGCATGGACTCGATGGCTGATGCGTCTGCTCCAATCTTGGAGGTGATGCCAATCAATGCGGAGGAAGGTGCGGAGGTTTCAGCGTGAATAGAGGATCGGGAAGTGGAAGGGGCGGTCATCAGCGTGAGAACCACTCATGCTGTCGCATTTGAATAGCTGGAGGTGTTGAGTGCAGCGCAAGCCACTTGACCCCACCCGGAACCGGTTTTGAAAAGGAGTTGGATCCACCTCATGTTGGGGATCCGACTAGTGAAGGGCGACCTTTGACTAGTGGAAGGGCCCCCTCGGATCCTCTTTCTCTAAGGGCTTGTGTTGGTCCACAGAAGAACACGAGGGAGAGGTAAGGTGTGCTATGAAACCGGGAGACGGATGGCCAGAAGGGGACGACTGCGGTAGTCGGCCGAATGAAGCTGCAGGAGGTGAATGGTCGGACAAGATGGAGCTGCGACACGATGAAGCTGAGGCGGTGACCACGACAACCGCCACGACATCAGGGTGGCGATAGTGCCTTGGTTAGCTCATGGCAACGACCGCTACGATGGTCGGTGGAACGTCGGAAGAAGAGATGCCGGTGGCGACTGGTCAGAAGTGGGACAACGGCGAGGTAGTGCTAACGACTGCCGTGGCGGTCGGTGGGACATCAAAGGAGATGGAGACACCGGCTTGTGTGGCAAATCAGACTGATGGCCAGATTGAAGTCAACATGAGGGGGTGGTGGCCGCGCATTGTAGCTAGAGGTTGGGGTGGTCGACTCTGGTACAACCAAAGGTGGAAGTTCCGGAAGAACGGATGGGGGGACCGAGTGGTGGTTGATGGCTACGGAGGGCTGCCGTCCCTGCGTCAGGAGGTTGGCATATTGGATAGGAAGGACGAGGAGGTGGGTCGAACAACGGAGGCGACGAGCTTTTGTCGACCACGAGGGAGATCTCAATGGTTTCCCAATGAATGGTGTACTTTCTTGTAACGTCAGGGGTCTTAATGACTCATCCAGGAGGTTGGTGTTGGGGATTTACATCAAGCATTGGAGGGTGGATGTGGTAGTGCTTCGTGAGACGAAGCTGCCTGCGTGTGATGGGAGGTTGTGGAGGGAGATTGGGGGTTCATGGATGGAAGGATTCCAGAATCTCGACGTGGTTGGTCGTGCGGGGAGGCTGTTGATAGGGTGGCGTGAGGATGTCTTCACCATGGAGGGCTGCTTCAGGGGAAGCCATGTCATTTCTGCCAATCTGGTTAGGCGAATAGATGGGGTTAGAATGATTGTCACTGGTGTTTGTGGTCCGTTGGAGGCTCAGGTGAGGGGGGTGATGTGGGAGGAGCTTATAGCGGTGGCGACAGGAATTCAAGGGGTGCCATGGCTGATTGGAGGAGACTTCAACGTCACCTTGTAGACTGATGATAGGCTTGGTGGGCGGGGAAGGCAGGACCTCGGCTCTGAGCACTTTATGGAGTTTGTGGCCTTACATGGAGTTCTTGACTTGATCCTTGCATCCTGTGCGTATACCTAGAGGAACTCCAACTAACAGAAGTCCTGGATTGACAGGTTCCTATCCAACATTGAGATTGCGGAGGCTTACCCATTGGCGAATGTCTCTCCTATGGAGAGGCCCTTTTTAAATCATACATCGCTTACGTGGAGATCCAATGAGGGGATCTACTTTGGCACGTACTTCAAATTTGACAGATCCTGGCTAATGAAGGATTGGTTTAGGACCATGGTGGAAGAGAAGTGGAACTCAATGGAGGTGGAGGGGTCAGCAACAATCCGACTAGCTAGGCTAACGGGTTTGAGGGATCACTTGAGGGTTTATAGGAGAGAACTCAGGGAGTCCCGACACAGTAGGAAGACAGAGGCATTGGTAGAAATCTCCGAGATTGACAAACAGGAGAATCACGATTCTGTATCTATGGTTGATAGAGAATGTAGGATGAGGATGACATGTATGGTGCAGGATAGGAAGGCAGAGGTGGAATGGAAGATGAGATTCAGGTAGAAGTGGTTGTGAGAAGGAGATTCCAACACCAGGTTCTTTCACCAGGTGGCTTTGGCAAGGAGGAATTGGATTGAGAAGTTGCAGGTGGATGGGGAGTCTTTTTCTGGCAGGGAGGTGGGACGGGTAGCTGTGGCCTATTTCAAGGAGTTCATCGGGAGGCACAACAGAGGAGAGTGGAGGTGGAGAGGGGAGGATGTAAGGAGCATTACGGAGGATCAGGCGTTGGGCCTCACATTGGCCTTCACGGAAGACGAGGTGAGGGAGGCAATGTGTTGTATTAATGCGGAGGGGTGCCCTGGTCCAAATGGTTTCCCTGTCGTCTTTTTCATGGAGTTCTAGTCAATGGTTGAGGCTGAGATCATGCAAATGATGGAGGAGTTTACGGTTGGAAATAGGAGGTTTGATAAGCTGAGCAGGTTCTACATTTTCCTGTTTCCTAAGAAGGGGGAGAGGCAATTGAGGACTTCTGACCTATTGCCCTGTAGAATGCCGTCTACCTTATCATCGCGAAGGTCCTGGCGAACAAACTTCGTATCTTTCTGTATGATCTGATTTCGCCCTTATAGATGACCTTTGTTCTAGGGAGAGGAATCCTGGATGGTTTTGTTGTCGCTTTGGAGGCTCTTGCTGCTTGGAGGAGGGAGAAGAGGAAGGCCTTTTTGTATAAGGTTGATTTTAGCAAAGCTTGACTCAGTGTAATGGGATTTTCTCTGGACCTCCCTAGTGAGGAGGGGGTTCCCTTGGACATGGATTAACTGGATGAAGAGGTGTGTTACTATGACATCCTTTTGAATCCTGATTAATGGGAATCCTGCGGGAGGTTGGGTGCAACCTAGGAGGGGTGTCAAGTAGGGTTGCCCTCTCGCCCCTATGCTTTTTGTACTGGTGGCAGATGCCCTTATAAAGGTGACTCATAGGTCTTGTGCTAGGGAGCTGATAAGTGGTTTTGTGGCTGGTAATGGGAGAGAGATCCCGGTATTGCAGTATGCAAATGACACCTTATTTTTAGTTGAGGGTCAGCTCTAAAGGCTAGGAGGATGAGAATTCTGCTGGACCTCTTTGGTGAAACATCGAGGTTGTGGATTAACTATCAAAAGTCAAGCTTTGTCCCTCTCAACATGTCAGGTGAGGAGGTGGAGGCAGTTGTTGGTGCGCTTGGTATAGATGTAGGTCTATTGCCGTTGTTGTACCTGGGGTTGCCCTTGTCTGATCGTTGTCTCAGGATGCAGGATTGGATACCACTGCTGGAAATGATGAAGAGGTTAGCGAGTTGGTCATCCAAACTATTGTCGAGGGGGGAAGGCTAACCTTAGTTAAGGTGGTGGTCTTCCGTATTAGCGTACTTTCTTTCCGTCTTCAGGGTATTGAGGCAGATAGAGAAGATCACGGGGTTGATGAGAGACTTTTCTGGCATAATGTGGGGATGATAGGGAAGGGGACGAGGCTGGTGGCCTGGGAGGAGATTTGTCAACCGGTATAGGAGGGGGGATTGGGGGTGAGGGATGTGGAGAGAGTTAACTTGAGCCTTCTTGCGAAATGGATCACTAGGCTGGTGGGATGGGAGCTGGGTCTTTTTGGTGATGTTTTACAGTAGTGTCCTTTTACTTGTGGGGACCGTTGGAGTCTCTTCCTTTGGAGGCTTCTCACTTTTTCAGAGGCTTGGTTGCATTGGCACCGAAGGTGCGATCCTTCTTCACCCTTGTCCTTGGGGAGGGTGATGCGTTCTAGTTCTGGCTTGATGATTGGCAGGAGGTTGGAAATAGCCTCTGCGACAGGTATCCCCGCCTCTTTATGAGAGCAGTGGATCCGACGACTACTGTAGGAAGTTGCTGGGACGGAGCCTGGTGTCCGACTTTTCAGGGAGGTCTCTCGGACCAAAGGTTTGTTGAGTTCCAACAAATGCTTCAGGAGCTGGAGGGCTGGGCACCAGAGGTGGGGAGTGACGCCTATTATTTGGGAAGAAGGGGAGTTTGCTGTTGCGAAGGCGTTTCACAAACTGGGTACTGTCTCGTAGAATGAAGATATTGATTTCTTGAGAGACTGCAGATTGCTCTAGTTGGCGGATTGCCTTCTGAAAGTCAAGATTTTTTCTTGGCTTTTACGGAGGGGAGGAATTGTGATAGATGTGGAGGGCGAGGTGGGTTCAAACAGATGATGTGAGATGCTCTCTTTGTGATGGAGTAGATGAGGATATACAACACCTCTTCTTCCAGTATCCGTTCGCTGCACAGATCTGGCGAAGATTGGGAATCGATTGGATAGATACCCAAGACACAGTCAGCTTCTGGTTGTCGTTCCAGAGAGGAAATATCTGTGGAGGAAACACTTTTCGATCTAAGAGGGATAAAGCCAAGGTGTTGGCGGTCATGTGGGGTATTTGGTTTGGGAGGAATGGTATGGTGTTTAGGGGCGAAAGACCCTATGTGGAGAATTTAATCTCTTTCAGTTCCTTCTAGGTGGTGTTTTGGGAGTCCACTTTGTAACCAATGTTTTAACATCTTTTGATGGCATGATGGAATGAATTCGGGTGGTTATCATACGAATAACCGCCCTTTTGCTTTTCAAAAAAATAAAGGAGATATACAAAATTGTTCTAATTATAGAGGTATCAAATTGTTGAATCATACAATAAAGTTTTGAGAGAGAATAATTGAAAGAAGCTTGGGGTAAGTCTTTGTAGTAATTGAAAGCCAGTTTGAATTTATGTTAGGTCGATCTACTATTGAGGCAATACACATGATAGAGATCTACATAGCTAAGAAGAACGATTTACATATGGTCTTAATTGATTTGAAGGCCTATTGATTGTGAAATTGGCAAGGGTGATAAGAATGTCGTGTGCGAAAACACAATTTATCAAAAAAAAAATTTGAACTTTCAAAACAGAATAGAAATAGTATAATGAGTCTGAGTTGTCCTAAAAAATTATCTAAATTACTAATTGCTAACCTAGTTTTTTTTTTTTTTTTTAAAATTTTCTTATTCTTTTTCATTTTAGAATGAGGAATTAGAATTGATTCTTAAATAAAAATTACACAAAAAATGAGGAACAAACTAACTACGAACTATAAACTATAAAATCTAATCACCAAAGTAACGAAAAAAAGGAGCAAATTGCAAAAGCAAAATTTTATTTATATAAAATAATGTTAAAATTACAACTAGAGAGTGTGAGAGATAGAGAGAGAGAGAGCAACGAGAGGGTCTCGACACAGTAGTTACGAGCAGGTGATTATGGTGGTGGAGAGATGGAGGTATGTTGGAGAGTCCCTATGCTCATGAGAAAGAGGGGGGGGGGGGTAATCAAAGATGAATATCCCTTGAGGAGGGATCTTGAGGGGTACTTGTAGCCCCTTTAAATCCCCAAAATATTGGGATTAAGCTTAAATTCACCCCCTTAATTTTGGTAAGGAGGAATAGTCATAAATGCTTCAAATCCCATTAGGATTGGGATTTTTTCCCAAATTTTCACTTCCCATCCTGGCCTAAATGGGCTTATATTGCTGTGATGGCCGTTAGCCCTACTTTCCTTTTTTTTTTCTCCATTTGTACAATGGGAATGGGAGGGGAACATTTATTGATGTGGCAAGAAGATGCCGGGGGCACAGCACAGGGGGGAAGAGTGCACGGAACACACTTTTTATTGCCTTTTTTTTTTTCTTCTATTTCTTTCTTGGCTTCCCATTTCTTCTCTCTTTTTCTTTATTTCTCTTTCACTGATTTGCATTAGTGTTTTTTTCAAATTTTTTTCTTTGCAACTGACTTTCTTGTCTTGTGATCTTTCATTTGAGATCAATATTGGCTATGTTTTCCCTTTGTTTTCTTTTTTCTTCGTCAAAATTTAAGAAATTTGTTTATTTACTAATTTGCAAAAAATGCAAAATAAAGACACGAAAAATGCATGAAAAATAATGAAAAATATGCGAAAAAATACAAAATTGTGATGTAGTCACACTCTCATGACTAACTTTTGTTAGTTTACGAGAAAAACAAACAAAATGAGAAAACCTAACTCACTTTTGCAAGAATAGTAGTTGCATTTGTCATATGTAACAAGGCTTTGAACTCCTAGGTAGCCCTAGTGGAGGAGTTGTAGTCTTTTGAGGGTTTGTAGCTAGCACATCCACAAAGTTGAAGACAAAATTAACGATAAAACATCAAGTTAGGTTGATATATATGAAAACTTACCTACCCTCATGCCTATCTCATGCATTGTTCTCATTGTATGCCGTAAATATGTATGAGAAAGGGAAGATATCATTTGAATAATTCTGAGTTGGCACATTGAGAAGTGTCTAGATCTGCAAAATTAACCTTATATATATATATTAGCAAAATTGTGTTGGGTTGCCTCCCAACAAGTGCTAAGTTTAACATTTTTAACCAGACGTTTAGCTAACAGGTCCAAGTAAGACATTATCAATGTCGGGTCTGAGTCTGGCCTATCCTGGGGTTAGTGATCTCTATGGCTATGTGCAAAAGTATGTGACAATGTAAGGGCCATTACATTGTGATCTAAGCTTTCTCGGGAATAATCGTAATCGTACATCGAAAAGCCAAGCTCTCTGATTAGTCTCAAAGCTTTTATGGACATGTACTGCCATGGAAATGTTTGATCTTCTCTTTCTAAATCCAAGTATTCTTGTATGCATTGTTACAAATTTCCTTAAGCTCAATCAATTGAAGCTTTCGATACTCACCAGCTTTCCCAAGATTGTAATTACATTCCTTAATAGCCCAATATGCCATGTGTTCTATCTCTACAGGGAGGTGATATGCCTTACCAAACACTAGATGATATGATAACATTCCCATGAGAGTCTTATAAGATGTATGGTAGGACATTGAGTTTGTTTGCTCAATCCCTTATATTGAGTTTAATCATCTTCTATAATATGTTTTTGATCTCTTTATTTGAAACCTTTGCTTGTCCATCCGTCTGTGAATGATGAGGTGTGGAAATTTTGTGCATGACCCTATATTTTTGCGAAGGACGTGACCCCATGTTTTGCTAAGGGCTAGGTTACTTGAGGGGTTAGGAAAGTGGTGTTAAGAAATGTAAAACTGATGTTAACTTGTAATTGTGTTTGCTTGCGATGTGGTGTTAACACCAGTTTGTGTTTACTTGAATTGGTGTTAAATTGTGGTGTTAACCCTTATGGTGTTTACTTGGTAGTGGTATTAGATATATAAAACATGAGAGATGTCAGAGACATAAGTGGTGTAGAATTTTAACACGAGTTTGGCTAACACCAGTTGAAACTAGTGTTAGATAAACCCGTGTTAAAGTTGCTAAACCTGGGTTAGCAAATGAGGGTTAAGTAGCTAAGTAAACGGGGGTTAACCCCTCAAAATTAACCCTCCAAGTAAACTAGGCTTAAAAGATTTCTGAAGTGAGTGTTTGTGAAATGGGTACCTTTGTCACTTTAATTATGGTTCTAAGAATCCCAAACTGATTAAAGATCTTGACAAACTTAACCACCTTGTAATCATTGTTTCAAGTCAGGATGGTCTTGATCCATTTGGACACATAATCAACAACAATGAGTATGTACTGACATTCAATGGAAGGGGTGAAAAGTCCCATACATCACTAGTAAGATGGGGTTTAAGGGCATCATATCTCTTTAA
Source organism: Thalassia testudinum (assembly GCA_037157565.1). Taxonomy (NCBI): domain Eukaryota; kingdom Viridiplantae; phylum Streptophyta; class Magnoliopsida; order Alismatales; family Hydrocharitaceae; genus Thalassia; species Thalassia testudinum. Next base: position 31,701,210 of record JAZHRO010000022.1, on the reverse strand, counting down.
TCATGTTTCCTACATATTGGCATTGGGTGTATGACTTAGACGAAATTATGAACAATTTTATAGATGGTTGGCTAATAGAATCTACTTTGCAACACTTTAGCGGCTATCTTCTTTCTTGGGAAATGTCCTCCACAAGTTGAGTTATGATAGAATGTTAATATGATATGAATTTTATTTTCAGGAATATATTTATGAATAATCTGATTAACATAAATTCTAAATAGTTTAGGATCTTCCTAGAAGTAGTATTTTTCATCTGAGAAAAATTTGTCTTTCCTTTACTTGGTCTAATCAACTGGGATTGGTTCTATGACTAAGTAATTGATTATATCATGCAACGAGGGGGTTTTGACACATGAAGTGTCTAAGATACTCTCATTCGGGAAAGAATTAGCAATCAACATAATCGAATGGAAGTCTTCAACTAAGATCCTGGATAAATGATCGACCTTACATCTTGAGTCTCGACTTTGTCTCTAACTTCGAGGTTGAACTCTTGAAGCAAGAGGACCACCTAATTAATCTTACGTTAGCATCCTTCTTAGCCAAGAGGTGTCTCAGAGCTGAATGTTTTGTGCAGATTATGACATGGGATCTTAATAAATAAGATCTGAACTTTTCTAAAGTAAAGACAACTAGCAACTCTTTCTCAGTAGTAGGTAGTTCTTCTGAGCATTATCTAAAGTCTTGCTAGTATAGTAAATCACAAGTAGTTTCTTGTTAACTCTTAGACCCAAGATAAAATCGACGACATAATGAAGCGTCACACAATTTCAAATGGTAAGACCCAGTCTGGTGACTATAGGATTGGGGCTTGGGTTACAAAGCCTTTGAGTGAATTAAAAGCCTTAAGACATGAATTATCAAGTTGAAAGGTATGATCTTTGGATAATAGGTTACTTAGAGGCCTTTCAATCTTAGAGAAGTCTTTGATAAATCTTATGTAGAAGCTTACATGACTAAGAAAAGATATAACTTGTTTAATAGATGTAAGAGGTAGGAGTTTTGCAATCAGATCTACCTTAGCCTTGTTTACCTTTATTCCCCCCATCAAAGACAACATATCCTAGTACTATTCCTTTTTGGACGATGAAGTGGCTCTTTTCTCAACCAAGGATTATGTTGACCTCAATACATTTCTTTAGTACTTTTTGGACTTGGGCTAAGTAGGAATCAAAGGGCTCACCGAAAATCGAGAAATCATACATAAATATTTCTATGAAATCACCTACCATGTCTAAGAATATTGCCATTATGCTCCTTTGAAAAGTCGTGAGTGCATTGTAGAGATTGAATGACATTCTACGGAAGGTGAAGGTACCATAAGGACATGTGAATGTTGTCTTCTCTTGATTTTTGGGACTTATGGCAACTTGGTTATAACTTATAACCTGATTAGCCGTTTAAGAAATAGATGAACTTTTGGCCAGCTAACCTTTCTAAGGTTTGATTAATGATGGGAAAGGAAAAGTAATCTTTCTTATTGCTTGAGTTCAGCTTCCGATAGTCAAATGCAAACTCTCTAAGCAAAAGCTATTCTAGTTGGTATGGTCTCCCCATGTTCATTGGTAACCACGATCAATCCAACTTTTTTTGGTGCAACCTGAATCAAGCTAAGTCAAGGACTATTAGATACGAGGTAGATAATTCTTGTGTCTAGTCACTTAATAATATCTTTGTTAATAACCTCACATATTTGAGTTTAAACATTTTTGTAACTTGCAAGAAGGTTTGGCTCCCTCTTCAAGATAAATATGATGGGTGCAATAAGGCCTAATTCCCTTGAGGTCAATTGAGTTGTGGTCCAATCAATTGCCAACTTATTTTCTCCTAAGACCTTGATTAATTTGCATTATTATTCTTTAGTTAATTTAGCACTAATGATTATAGGAAGGATTTGGTTAGATCCTAAGAATACATATTTCAAATTATTAGGTAATGGTTCTAGTTGGGGTGGGAGCATAGGGCTTGGATGGAAGGTGGAAGGGGTGCAACGGGTGTCTCAGGAAGTTTCTCCACCTGGTAAGTTCATGGAGGTTTTGTGTTGGATATGACATTGAACAAACTATTAACCTCGTGAAGTTATGGACTCTCTTTTAAGTTTTTGGGTGGTTGAGTCAAACAATTCACCAAGGGCCCTTCTATCAGATGTATGGCCATGTTTTCCTCAACTAACTCTTTAATTTGTTTAAGCTCCTCAATCATGCTATAATCTTCCTCATTGATTTTTTAGATGCCTTGAAAATGTTAAGTTGCATCTTTTGATCTTTAGAGGCAATCTTGATATTTCTAGTCTCATAGTCAATATGAGCCTTAGCAGTGGCTAGAAAAGGATGACCTAAAATGATTGGAGTGTTGCTCAGTCATTCTGAAACTTCCATATCTAAGACTAGAAAGTCAACAGGAAAATAAAAGTCTTTCAGTTTGACTATATCATCTTCCAACACTCTTCGATGGATTTTAATTTATTGGCTAGGGGTTGGTTTTAGATTATCAAATCTATTATGAAGCATGGTTGGAATGAGATTTATGGAAGTACCTAAGTAGGACCTTAGCAAAGGTGATACCACCTATGACACATGAAATCAAAAGGGCTCTTGAATCTTTTTCTTTAGGAGGTAGGTTCTTTAAGATTACAGAACAAGTGTGTTTAGACAGAAGTAGCATGTTTAGATAGAACTACCTTCCTAGGTGACTTGGTTTTGGCCTTACGCTTTTGAGTGAAAGATCCTTAGAAACTTAGCGTAGGACAGGATGTGGTTGATTGCATTGAGTGGGATGCTGATTTGAACTTGTTTAAATAGACCTAGTAACTCCTCACTGCTAGTTGTGTTCTTAACACGTTTCTATAGGGCTTTAGGGAATGAAATGTGGATGGGGACTTGTAATTTAGGTTCATGTTCCTTAGTCTCTTCTTTCTCTTTAGTTTTCTTCTCTTCTTGTTTAGGCTCATCAAATTCTTTAGGTGTTGGGTTTGTTGGCCAAACAGGATCTTGGGTGGTTGTGTCACTCTTTAGGGCGACTACACTAACATTTGCATTTGGCTTCTGGTTCACAACTTGAGGTGGTGGTGGGTTTGGTAGAATAGGTGGAGCTTGCTATTGGTTTTGGTTCTAATTGAAGCTTGGTAGTGCCTGGTTCATCCTAGAAGGGAAGCTTCTAGGGTTAAGGACAACCTGAGTAAGTAGGGTTCCATATTGTTTGGGTTCTAACTCAACTCTTGTTGATGCATTTGTTGTTGCTGAGTCCTTTGTGTAGTCATCTCACTCATCAGTCAATTTAATCAGGGTGTCCATTGGTTTTGTTGAATGGGTGCAAGGTTGGTTTGATTATAAGGTTGCCTATTCAATCGACCCTGGCTATAGGAATTTTCGTTTGAATAAGGTGGTTTGGTTTGATTTTGATTTGATTTATCCCTTGCCCTTGGCTTTGGTTTGACCATAAGAAATTTAGGTGATTTCACTAACCAAGGTTATAGTTGTTGGAGTACAGGTTGTTCTTAGGGTATCTTTGGATGGCTTGGACATCTTCTTGAGATGAGGAGGCTTGCTTTGGCTCTGGGGTACATGTGTTCATAGGTTGGGCATAGTTGGTGTAGCTCATGTATTCCTCAAGGTAAAGATAAGTCATGGGAGGTGGAACACATTTAGTGGCAAAGACATTGGATCTAGGGGGTGGTGGAGCCTTCAGTTAATCAACTCATCAAGTTTTTTAGGTATGAGGATCACTTTGTCAAGTTTTTGAGTAATCAAATCAATATCAACCCCATCGGTTGTGTTTTTGACTTCATAGATCCCTCATCTTTCTGGGTTTTGTCTATTGAAACTGAATATGGAGGCATGATTTAAGGAACTTTCACTCATATTCTCAAAGAGTTAGAATGTGCTGATTTTGTCTTTGCTCAGAAAATTACCTCCATAGGATGCATCTACAAAGTTTCTTAGTTGGCCATTCAATTCATGGTAGAAACTCTGGAGTAGAAGCCACTTGGGTACTTTATGATGTGGACATTTCCTAGTTAAGTCCATGAATCTTTCCCATGCCTCATGTAATTATTCCCTCGAATGTTGGAAGGTGGTTGTGGCTTTCCTTAAGGCACTAGTTTTACCAAGATGGAAAAGTTTCAAGAATTTTGTTTTTAATTGTTTCAAAGTTATAATGGGCTTTTTTGTGGTTTTATACCAATGATTAGCTTTATCCTTAAGAGAGAAGGGAAAAGGTTTCATCCTCAATGTGTCATCATTTAGATTTCCTATGATTTTATACCAATGATTAGCTTTGTCCTTAAGAGAGAAGGGAAAAAGTTTTATCCTCAACGTGTCATCATTTAGATTTTAGATCTTGGCATTTGGTTTATTACTAAGAATTCCTTTAGTGTTGAAAGGGATCTCCAGAGTTATTTCCATAGAAATGGGGCAACAAACCAATCATAGTCTCCTTGATCTCATAATCAAAGTTTGCTTTGGGAATTTGTACATTGGGTTGAGGCATGTAATTGGTTGGGTTATCGAAATCCCTAAGTAGTTTTAGTTGTTCACGACCTTGATCTCTATTTGCAATCTCTTGCAATTGACGTTGCAACTAGTTTATTTGTTCTTGGAATTATTTTAGTTCCATCTCAATCTTAATAGGATCACTAGAAAAGTCGTTCTTAGGAGTTTTATCCAAGGGGCTTTTTAGAGGAATGTGCTGTGATCCTCTACCTTGCATGCACTTGAGAAAAACAAGCAATCACTCAAACAATTATAACTAAGCAAAAAGATTTAGCATTAAAAGGTTCAACCTTATGAGATCTAGAGCTAAGTAAAATGCAACCAAGCCTATGAATAAATTTACTCTTGTTTCCAATGTTAACTTGGCAAGGTTGAGATAGGTGGGACTTAGGGAGCGTTCCCAAACACTTGTTCAGTGCTATTGAATAACCTTTGGTTACAACTTAAGTCGTTTGACAATTGGACCCAATATCCTAATGCCAAGTTTGGTGAAAGAAATGCAAGCAATTCACTTAACAAACTTGAATTGTATAATGAGACTTGATTAATCCCACCTTAGGGCCAATGTTTACTCAATTTTAAAAGATTGGGATTAGAGTGCACGGAATGTGATGGGCATTATTAGGGGTAGTTGCCTTTAAATGTTAATTTAATTTGTGTAGTAAAGAGCAATCAATCAATTAATCGAAGCTTAAAATGTGCAGAAATAAAAGTAGTGAAAACTTCGCAAATTTGCAACACAAAATTGGAAGAAGGGGGTGAGCAAGGTCACAGTCTTACAGAAATTGGCAGTCGGTATTCAGTCGGTGAGGTAACTAAGGGGTATACAATATGTGGGTGATTAATAAGAGATTAATCGATTTAGTATTTTTAAGTATTTAAAAATTTAAATATAATGTTATATACTATTATACATATTATATGTACATGATACAAATTAAAAACATGCACAAATGTATTACTATTATTTTTTTGGTATGCATATTCTCTCAAGGAGACTTAATAGGCAACAGGGAGGGCGATGATGATGGAGGACTAAGGACAATTGGAGAGAGGAGTGTAGGTTTAGGGTTTCATTAAGATTTGAATGTAGAGGAGGGGGATGGAGAAGTCGATGGGGTTCTTTTTCTCTTCAGCATGCTAATCAATACAAAAAATTGAACTTTCAATGTTTAATCGGATGATTAATCAATCAATTAATTGGATGATTAGCCGATTAATCGATCCTCCTGATTATAGGCTCAAATATTGATATGTGGTTTAGTCCCCAATCACATATGATTAATTGGCTGCATAGACTGATTTTTGCAGCCTTGGGGGTGAGAAGGATGAAGGTGATGAGAGAGTAGGAAGAAAGTAGAGTGAGAAGTTGTGACAAACAAGCTTTAGAGTTCGATAATAATCATCGGAAAATAAAAAGTAAAGACTTATCAAAAAAAGAAGGAAAAAAACTAATTCCTAAAGTTATTGTTAAATGTGATGTCGAGATGCAGAGCCCTCAAGCACACCCTCTGGAGTCCACTCGTGTCGTTACCAATCTCCACAAAGGTGTACCTGAAAACAAGTAAAACAAAACAATCAGTAACCTAGTATGTAAGACTAACTAAATGCATGAATTGGAGTAAAAAGTAATCTAGATTCATCCCCTCTTCGGCAAGGCACTAAAAACTAATCATGAAATTTACTAGGTGATAAGAATGTCGTTGTACTTGAAAACATAATTGTTTATCAAAAAAATTTGAACTCTTGAAAAGGAATAGGAATAGTATAACAAGAGTCCAAGTCATCGTCAGGGAGGTAAAATTGTTTAAATTATTAATTATTAATCTAAACTAATTTTGTTTGGAATTTTGAAATTGTTTTGATTTTTTTATTTTATTTTAGATTGAGAAATTAGAACTAATGCTAAAGCTAAGACTAATACTAAAATAAAAATTGTACAAAAAATGAGAAACAAACTAACTATAAACTATAAATTATAAAACTAGTCACCAAACTAATAAGAATAAGAGCAAATGATCAAAGCAAAATTTTATTAATGTAAGATGTCAGGGATATTATTTACAATTAGCAAAGTTAGTTTTAGGAAAATATGTTTGTTTTATCTTTTTCCATATTTAGGGATTAGATTTAAATTGATTATAGTATGATTATGATTAAGATTGACCCTCTCTATATAAAGTGACCAACTCATTTTTTTGAGATTTAGAAATAATATTTCCTATTTCCTCTAATCTCTAACATGGTATCAAAGTAGTGGTCCTAGACTGGTGTTCTATACCTATTTGCCTTTCTCCTATTTATTTCTTCAACCAAAAGAAAACAAAAAAAAAGGAAGGATAAAACAAAAAGAAAAAACGAAGAGGGGTTGTTGTTTAACCCTGTCAGAACCCTAGGAAGAGGGTTTCCTGCACTGCCATCGTCACGCTCTTCAGTAGGGGTGTAAATGAATCGAACCTGAGCAAACCTACCTAGGTACGACTCGATTCGGTTCGATAACAATTTTTTAAGATTCGGATTTGGTTCGTGTTCGATAAGAAAAAATAAGGGTAAGGTTTGGTTCGATTTGTTTTCTTATTGAAGGAAGGCTCGGTTCGATTCATTTTTCTTATCGAAGGCTTGGTTCGATTCGATTCATTTAAGTGTAAAGTTTGAAATGTTAATTTAGGTTTGATTCGTTTAGGGTTCGTTTAAAGGTTTGTTTATGATTCCTTTAAAGTATAATGTTTTGTTATAAATGTAACATGATAAATCATAATTTAAAAAATAAAACGTGAAGCAAAAAATTTAAAAATATATAAATTATATCATAAACAATTTAAGACATGTTTCTCAAATATATATATATATATATCTTTTAGCTCTATCGTTCACCCTCTCTTTCACACACTTCCTTCTGATTAGTGCTTTTAATCATGGAACATTGATGTATTAAATGGTATCCATGTTATTTAGTTATAAATTATAAGTCTACTATATAAATCAATAGCATCAAGTCTTTTCAATACATAAATGCTATATACTTGAAATTTTGCGTGTATATATTGTGTATTGAACCTTTAACGAATCGAACATAAATGAACCTACTTTTTTAGGCTCGGTTCGTTTAACTAAACGAGCCTAAAATTAAGTTTAGGTTTGATTCATTTATTTACGAATCAAATCTAAATTGAACTTTTAACGAATCGAACTTAAACGAATATCGAATATAAAATTTTTTTGACAGCCCTACTCTTCGGCAAGGACCTATCGCCTTCCTCTCCAGACGACCTCCTCTAGCATCTCTCCTCTCGCATTCTCTCGTTTTCCCTCTCAATCGAGACTACATCACCTCGACCAAATTGCTGCCTCGCCTCTTATTGCTTCCACGACGCTGCCATCATCCTAGAGGGCTCTGACGACCCTTCCTCCAGCGTCGCCTAACCCAACGTTGCACTTTGGTGGCCAACCATCGCTACCAAGTCATCCAATAGTGCTGCCCAACGCCAATAGTAGCATTGCCATCGTTGCTTGAGGCTTACAGAAGCCTTAGCGACGTCGCTAGTGCTTGAAGACAAACTTGCAAGGCATCGCTAGTGCTTAGGGCCTCTTGTAAGCCATTGTGTAACCCTTCCACGCCTGTGCGGGGTTTCTGCAGACATCATAGGCTGCTGTAGAGCACTGTGTAGCACCTGCAAGGGACGTAAAGTGCCTGTGCATTGTAGGTGTGGCTACGGTTCTAGAGCAGTTGTTTCTTGCCACCAAGGTTTTTTTCATATTTGATGAGATCGTTGATGTGTTTCTAGGTTGGTCTTACACGCAACCTTTGATTTCTTAGTGACTTGGGTCTCTTGAGAACCCTATGCAAGGCCCAAGATACTTTTAAAGCTATTGCCTTTGTAGAAACTTTTGCTTTTCTTTACTATTTCAAATCTGAAATGGTAAGGAACTTGTTTCTTTAGTCTCAACACGGCTACCTCTGGTTCCTCTTCCTCCTTTGAAGTCAAGCTCGTAACTTCATGTACCTCTTTAGTAGTTCAAGGCACCTCTATAAAACTCAATGGTATCGGGAACTACTTTCTTTAGGTCCAGGTGTTCAAGATTTTTATTAGTGGTCAAAAGAAGCTCTATATACTCACTAAGGATCCTTCTAAGATTGTTGCTCATGATTTTGACAAGTATAAGTAAGACAACTATTTCGTGATGAACAAGATAATGAATAGTATGAAGCCTCAGATTTCGGAGAATCTTCTATATAAGAAGAATGCTAAAGAGATTTGGGAGAGTTTGGTGAAGTACTTCCAAAAATCTAACCACGCCTGCTTGTTTGATATTTATCATTGCATATGGTCCACTTCTTAGGGAGATCGTACTCTACTTGACTATTTTACTGAGATGGAGGGATTATTTAAGGAGCTTAATGTCTTTCAACTCATGTTGTGATACTCAAATTGGACGGTGATAAACTTTGCAGGTTTACAGGTTTCTAGATCGTCTGAGCACCAGATATGCATTGGCCCGTGATTAGATTCTTGCCATGGAGAACATTCCTGTTTTGGAGGCTGTTTATGGGAGGTCCAGAAGATTTCCTCTGATATTTGGTTGAGCACTTCTTTTGATTCTATATCACCCACTACTATGGAGATGTCAGCCTTTACGACTTTGGTAGGTGTGATACTTTTGACAGCCATGGACAAGGTCGTCATGTTTTCTCCCATTGGGTTTACTGGTAGTGTACTAATCACTCTTCAAATCAATGTTGGGAAAAGTTATGCAAACCACATGGGTAAATCAGAATTCTATTGCGGAGTTTCCTGCTATTGAGACTGCGATAGAGCAACCTCCCCTACCATTTACTACAAAGGAGATAGATCATCTGCGACATTTTCTAAGGAGCGAGCCCTCCTCTATTGTTGCTATTGCTAAAACTCTTGTGGCCGAGACTACTGCCACTACTTCTGATTGGTTTACTACTTCTAGAGCATCCGATCCTCCTACTACCCATCACGAGAATTGTGAGTATTGGTGGGGGGATTGAGTGAGGAGTCTCATCTCCCACTCCACTGTTGCTACTACTGCTATAACCTTACTACTGTCTACTGCTGCTACTGTTGCTACAACCCTACCATTGCTGGTGACTGCTACAATCATCTTACCGTTACTTCTACTACTACTACTACTACTGCTTGCTTGGGATTGTCTCCCACTACCTGTCTACTATCATTGTTGCTACTTTTGCTACAGCTGCCACTACATGCCTATTACTGTGGTTGCTACTCTTCTGTAGCTGCCACCTGCTCTTCTGATATACTGCCAACTCCAGAAGTCTACATTGCGTGGAAGTTCATTTTTCTATTAAGTTGGGCATTACACGCTCCAACTTGCAGGGAAGTGTGAAATATTATTTACAATTAGGAAAGTTAGTTTTAGGATAATATGTTGGTTTTATCTCTTTCCATATTTAAAGACATGATTAGATTTAAATTGATTGTAGTAGAATTATGATTAGGATTAACCCTCTCTGTATAAGGGACCAGCTCCTCATTTGTTTCTTTTTTTTATCATCATTAGTAATGGAAAATGACAAGATGTGACCATAGAATCATGATTTCAGCACAAAGAGAGAAGAAAACAGATATATCTCTACCATGGCATTGACTGCAGAGTTATGCCTCACAGGGCTTGTGTCTTGACAAGGGTAGCCTTCAAGGTTTACTAATGAATGGAGTGATTGTATAGTCCTCAGCTTATGAAGTTGAAAGCTAGACAAATGATCTTGAATGTCTAGATATGGGGTTTTATACTGTATTTGCAGGTGTCAGCTCCAACAAACTCTGTAGTAATTGCTACTTGTAACATGGCAAGAAGTCGGACATGATTAATTATTTAGAAGATTTAAATGCTAGGTCCCAATGATAGTTTTATTATACGGTAATTGGACGAAGAAGTAAATGTGCATTTGAGTTAAGTTGACATCGAAAGTGAGATAACATAACAAAATTTGTGAAGCTAAAGCATTTTGTCTCGAAGACCAAATTTTCTTGCTTTTGCATAAAGGAAGACCATCTTTAACCCTGCTAGTTGACTTGGTTGATAAAGTAGTCATGAGATTTGAAGTCAAATGAAGCCAACAATGCTGGTTTAAGCATGTTTTTTGACCCACAAGTTGGGCTAGCTAACATTTCCATTATAAAAATACTCAATAAAGTTGGTTGTTGCTGAATTATGACATTTCGTCCATTACAAAGAAGATGCTTAGTAGTTGTGTGCATACAAAAAAAAAGATGAAAAAGGAACTCATGGCTTAGTTTAGAGGCCATATAGAATGTTTTTGTTGAGTTAGGTTTTTTTGTAAGGGACATTTAGTCTTTTTTATTGTTTGGTTGGACTTATGTTATGTTTCCCTCAACTCTCTCTCTATAAAGTGGTATAGAAATGGCTTAGTAATTGTGAAAAATCATTCTCTTCAACTTGATATTAGAGCCAAGTTGGGGTCTCCATCAAGAAAATCATAACCCTACCACCAAGCCTTATTACCACCACTGCCACCGACAGCAGCGTTGCCACCCAGGTCACACCATCGCCGTCGATTGTTGGAGGGGTAGTAGGAGGGTCTGTTCGACCCCCTCTTCTCCGACGCCTTCTCCTTGCTGCCAAGTCTTCTCCGGCGGTAGGGAGAGGGCTATAGGCCCTATTTTCTGTTGCAACAAGATCTAGGAAGGTCCTTAACACATTGGTGATGGAGTTCTAAGGCAAGGACTTTCTAGAAGGTGTTTGGAAATTCGTCTTGGATGGTATGATCAAATCAATATTTTTTATTACTGTTTCGGGGTGTGTATTCCCATGTTGATGCATGTTTTGGGGTCTATATTCCCCTTGGATTGTTGACCGTGTGTGAATGTAGTTTTTTGGGGTTTGTATTCTCCAATTGATGCATATTTTGGGGTGTGTATTCCCCGTTTTTGTCAAAATTCAGATCTATGTTTGAAGGTGCTTGTGGTGTGGTCACTATGGCCTCAGCATCGTCAGAGTCAGGAGTTACTTCAGAACAAACTGGAGAAAGTGTAGTCTACAAGAACCCATTTTTTGCTCCTATTGTAAAACTTGATGATACCAATTACCCACGTTGGTCTCAGACATTCCTTGTTACTGTGGAAGGGCATGAGAAACAGCATATCCTCCTAGAAGCACCACTTGAGCAAAAAACAGGGAAATATGCAACCTGAAACAGAGATGATATCATGGTAAGGGCTTGGATAGTGAATAGTGTGATACTCTGCATTGGAGATGAAGTCATGTACTACAAAACTACCAAAAAGATGTGGGATGGTCTGAAAGACACGTAGTCTCATGAACTTAACACCACCCAGATCTTTCAGATCCATTATAATCTCTGTCACTTACAGTAGGAATCCATGAGTCTCTCGTAGTACTATTCCACGATGAAGGGACTCTTGGAGAAATATAATGCATGTAGGCTCATATGTACCTCAGCTGTGTAGGGATTAGAGGAAGTTCTCTGCACATGTTTCCGGTAAGGCTTAATGATAGTTATTTTGCTGCACGGTCATATTTTGACACTATCTGATCTTCCTCCTATCGAGGAGATATATAGGAGACTTAGCGGGTTGCTAGTCTAGTCTATGCCAAAGGGTGTTACTAGTAATACTTCCTCTGCTCATGCAGCTATGAATACTCTTGAAGGACGGACAAGAGCCTTCAGAGGCAAAGGCAGGAGGCGTGCTGATGGTGGTCGTGGAAAGCCCACTTGCTCCTACTTCCTTTGCTCATGCAGCTATGAATACTCTTGAAGGACGGACAAGAGCCTTCAGAGGCAAAGGCAGGGGGCGTGCTGATGGTGGTCGTGGCAAGCTCACTTGCTTCTATTGTTGGAGAATTGGCCACATCGAGGTCAAATGCTGGAATAAACTTCGACGGCCTGCAGTTGCCAACCAAATTTCTATGACTATACCTCCGGTTGTGTCTACTGAGGCAGTGACCCTTACATAGGTGGACTATGATGCAGTTGTACAACGTCTAGCCCAGTTGACCCCATGAGCAACATTAGTGCTTAGGCACAACTGCTTATGCCTCTGCATCTAGTATGAATAGTTCATGGTTGATTGATTCAGGTGCCTCAGATCATTTGATAGGGAATTCCCAGTTTTGAGAATATGCAGAAAGTACCACAGGATCGCTTAGTGCAGCTTGCAGATGGTAGGCATGTCCCTATCTGTGGTAAGGGAGGGGTGTCAATTACTTCCTTTATGTATCTCTCTAACGTTTATTATGCACCTGACATGGAAATGCAGTTACTGTCTGTTGGTACTATTACTGAGCAGTTGAATTGTCGTGCCATTTTTGATGCGGTTGGATGTATGTTTCAAGATTGCATGACAGGGAGGACGATTTGTGGTGACTATGAGGAGGGTGTATATCGGCTAGTTTAGAGTCCTGTTGCTGCAACTTGTCAAACGAGTACTACTGCGGGGAGTGCCTTGCAGTGGTACAGATGACTAGGTCACCCTTTACTAGACAAGCTACGTCGGATTATCCCTTACCTTTCTCCTGCCACGAAGATTTTGTGTAATGCTTATCAGTTGGGGAAGCATCACCGTGCTAGTTTTCCAGCCTCTATCTAGTCTAATAGTTCTGCTTGTTTTGAATTATTACATTGTGATGTTTGGGGTCCCAGCCGTGTAGCAGACCGACAGTTATCGGTATTATTTGTTATTTGTAGATGATTTCTCTCGTTTATCATGGATATTTTTGATGTAGAATAAATCAGAGTTTGGATCCATTATTTAGCAAATTGTGATGTTTGTGAAAACTCAATTTGGTGTGTGCGTTAAAAAGATCAGAATTGATGATGCCTTAGAATTTTTTACTAAGAATTTGGCAGCCTTGTATGGGTCACTTGGCGTTGTGCATCAGACATCCTGTCCTCACACATTACAACAAAATGGAATTGTTGAAAGAAAACACCGTCATATTCTAGAGCCTTGCTTTTCCGAAATAGTGTCCCGCATAGCTACTAGGGAGATGCTGCTCTCACCAATGATTTAAATGTTAATTGCATGCCGCCTGCAAGGCACTTTTTAAAAAAGCTCCATACCGATATGCATCTGATGTCGAAATGCTGGGATTTCGTCGGCATGCCGACCATATGGTCGGCATGCCGGTAGATGCCGACCAGTCTGATGATATTTGTGTTGGCTGAGCACGATCTGAGGTGTCTGCTGATGGGTAAGGTCAAGATAAGGGTTTATAGGTCCAGATGGGCAAGGTCTAGGTAAGTGTTTGCATGCACGCATGCAGGGAAACACCACACACGCACACACATAGAAAATTTGAGTATTTTAACATCATTTTGAGTATTTATGGTATTTTTTGTCAACATGTTGTCGATGTGCCCTTGGCATTCCCACGACGTGCCCTCGGCATTCCCATCCGCATGGCCATCGAAAAACGGGCATTTCCATGGCATGCCTTCAGCACACTCACGAAATGCACATTTAGAATTTTAGCGGTACGACGTCGAAATCGGCATTTCGAACCTTGGTTCTCAGTGCCTGTTTTCTCATTAACAGACTTACTTCCTCTGTGCTTCATGAGCAGATTCCACAGAACATTCAATATCCTGATTCAGATTTGTTTCTTGTGCCGCCAAAGACTTTTGGTTGTGTGGCATTTATACAGCTCCTTGGGCTTGGTCGTGATAAATTGGCTCCTAGGGTGGTTAAGTGCGTATTTCTTGGTTATCCACGTAGTTAGAAAGGATATAGGTGTTTTAACCCTATAAATCAGAGGCACCATGCTAGTGCAGATATTACTTTCCATGAATCTATTATGTACTTTTCCACCTCAGGTCATCAATTGAAAGAGGTTGAGATGGATGTGCCGATGCCTGTAGCTCTTGTAGCCATGGAGGATTTCTCTCAGAGCAGTAGTGTACTTACTATAGAGCATATTGTGGGCACATTCAGAGTTGTACCACCAAATGAGAAGACCTTTAAGGGAGCTACATATCAGCTTCCTGTCAGTTATGGAGAGGACACACCCCCCCTCCCCAGTTCTTACTAAGCCACCATCGTCCTCCCCCACTCAGGTATGTGTTGAGGACACTAATGATACTTGTCCTGATATTGTGTCTCCAGGTTCTATTTCTATGGCCACAGATGAGGATATCCCCATTGCTATCAGGAAGTCTCCACGGTCTTGTGCCCAGTATCATGTTGCCGGGAGTGTTGTTTCTATTGATTCTCCGGGTACGGAGTTTCATGCGTTCACTGCTGCAGTTTCCAGTGCTGAGATACCTACCTCTTACCAGCAGGCTCTACTACATCCTACACTGGAAGATATCTTGGAGGAGATGTCTGCTCTTATTGATAGTGGCACCTGGGAGCTGACTGCTTTACCGTCTGGTGCACACCTTGTTGGAGTCAGATATGTCTTTGCCTCGAAATACAACCCATATGGGTCTATTTCTCCGTACAAGGCTTGCCTTGTGGCCAAAGAATTCACTCAAACTAATGGGGTGGATTTTTTTGACACGTTTTTTCCAGTTGCTCAGCTCTCCATTGTTTGTATACTGATTTCTGTTGTAGCTCATTATGGATGGCACCTACATTAGCTAGATGTCAAAAATGCGTTCCTCTATGGAGATTTGCAGGAGATATATATGTAGCAGCTATTTGGATTTGAGGTTCAGGGGGAGTGTGTATACAAACTTTGTAAGGCCATTTATGGTCTTAAACAGAGCCCTCGAGCCTAGTTTCAGCACCTGTCTAAGGCGTTATCTGTTATTGGGATGCAGAGGTCTTCGTCTGACCATTCACTATTTGTAAGGAAGACCAGTAATGGTATAGTGGCTCGACTTGTGTATGTGGATGACCTTATCCTTACAGGTGATGATGCTGATGGTATTTCTTAGGTGTACTTGGCATGCTAGTTTGTCATGAAAGATCTTGGGAAGTTGAGATATTTTTGGGGTATTGAGATTGCCACACGTAAGCAAGTGATAATTATGTCTCAAAGAAAGTATGCTCTTGACATTCTCCAGGAGATGGGCATGCTAGGATCTAAGGATGCTAATATTCCTATGGATTCTAAAGTTTGCCTCTTTAATGATGCTGTGAAGCTGAAGGACAAAAAGGCATATAGATAGCTGGTGGGGAAACTCTTATATTTGACAATCACTAGGTCATATATTAGCCTTGCAGTGGGTAAGCTAAGTCAATTCTTAGAAAAATCTACTGATGGTCATTGGCAGGCCGTGATGCAGGTATTGAGGTATATCAAGGGATATCCAGGTAGAGGCATTCTATTTCAGAAGAAGGCTCCTATGTATGTGGTTGTCTACTCAGATGCAAATTATGTAGGAGATGTTGGAGATAGGTGATCTACTTCTGGCTTCTGCACTTTGGTAGTTGGAAATCTGGTGACCTGGAGGAGCAAGAAACAAAGTGTAGTTTCACGCTCTAGTGCTGAGTCTGAGTATCGTGCTATGGAACATACTACAGCTAAGATGATATGAATAAGATCCTTGTTACGAGATCTTCATGTTACTGTTTAGAAGCCAATGGAAATACATTGTGACAATCGAGCTGCAATATACATTGCTAACAATCCTATGTTCCACGAGAGAATCAAACATGTGGAAGTTGATCGTCATTACACCAGGAGCTTGATTCAATAGGATCTGCTTCATACTATTTGTCTTGCATCTTCAAACAAGACCGCCGACATGTTTACTAAGCCGTTGTCTCACCCTCAGTTTGAGAAGTGTAGAAACAAGCTAAGCATGGTAGATATATTTGCTCCAGCTTCAAGGGGAGTGTTGAGTTACATTTTATTGTGATGGGTGTTTAGCCCTTTTTATTGTTTGGTTAGACTTATGTTGTTATTTTTCCCTCACTTCTCTCTATATAAAGAGGTGTAGGGATAATTTAGTAATTATGAAAAATCACTCTTCAACTTTTCTCGATCTTGGGATCAACATTTTTTGTGTGTGTACACGCATATTATGTGTCCATTCCCATGTGCATACATCAATACATGGGCAACATGGAATACTCTATGCACCCACTATCTATATGCCCTATGTGAAAGGGAAAATAACCTTTTCATTAAACAAAGAAACACTAGCCTCTCTTTTATAGAAGAGAGAGATTGGGCAAATTACAAGAAAATCCAATAAATAGAAAAAAGTTACAAATAATCCTCCTCAATCATACACATTAACACTGCCCTCATGTCAGAGTGTATATATTTGTTAACTCCAACTTGTCGCACAAAAATTCATGTCTTTTCTTCTTGAGAGTCGTCGTGAGAATATCTGCAAGTTGGAGCTTTGAGGTGATGTAGAGGGTGCCGATCCTTCCTTCCATGACTATATTCTTAATGAAATAACAATCAACTTCATTGTGTTTTGTCCGCTCGTGAAAAAAGGATTGGAGGCAATATAAGTTGCATGCTTATTATCACAATAGAATGAAACAGGTGTCTCAACCTTCACTCCCATATCTTGTAAAAATCCCACAACCCACATGATCTCACATGTAGCGTGGGTCATGGCAGAGTACTTTGCCTCTATGCTAGAGTGGGCAACTACACTCTGCTTCTTGCTTCGACAAAAAACAAGATTCCCTCCTAGGAACACAATACCTTGAGGTGGAGCGATGGTATCAATAGATCCCTCATAGTCTGCATCTGAATAGGCCATGATGTCCATGGACTTGTTATCTCTATGGTAAAGTCCTAGACCAGGACTACCCTTAAGGTATCTTAGGATGAAACATAGCTCATGCCAATGGCTATAGCGAGGAGCTTGCATATGCGAACTGGTTTTGTTAACTGCAATGTTGATATCTGGTTGAGTCACAGGTAGAGTAGCCCCACTAAGCTTTGATATTTGGTAACATCCTCATATCGGGGTCATCCTCATTTGTTCCATGGAACTGTTGCGCCTTAATAGGAATGCCAGACGATTTAGCTCCTAGAAGACCAGCCTCCTTTAGTATCTAGAATGTGTACTGCCCTTGTGACAAGGATAAATGTAACCCCTGTCGAACGACCTGAATCCCAAGGAAATGTCATAGATCACCAGATCCTTAGTCACAAAGGTGGACTATGGAAATGCCTTGGTCTAACTGATGCCTTTCTTATCATCACCTATCAAGACCATGTCATCTGTATAAATGGCCAAGGCCACAACTCTACCAGTGGATACATCACTAGTCCTCTGAACAAAAATAAAATGATTCGAGGAATGACCTTTGGAAACCAATCTTTTGGATATTTGAACTAAGACTCTTAAACCACACTGTTGAGCTCTGCTTGAGGCCACAGATGGCCTTCCTCAGAAGACAAACACGCTCCCCTTGCATGCCATATTCCATTGTTGTTTCATATACAACTCCTCTGTTAAATCAGCATATAAAAAAGTATTTTTGATATCCAACTAGCATAATGGCCATCCTCGATTAACTGCCATAGAGATGATGATCTTAATAGATGAGATATGCACCACTGGGGAGAATGTCTCTATGTAATCAATGCCATATGTCTGTGTGAAACCTTTGACAACCAATCGAGCCTTATATCTGTCGATAGTTCCATTCGTTTGATATTTGATGGTGTAGACCGAACGACAATCTACCATTGTAGCATTGGGAGGATGTGGCACCAATTCCCACATCCCCCTCAATTGAAGTGCCTGCATCTCATCCGTGGAAGCACGCCGTCTGGGGACCTGAGAGGCCTGAGAGGTCTCTGGAAACAACTGCAGAAGTGATGGCAGAGGCAAATTGTTCGATCTCCCCCTCCAGATGAGAAGTCCCAGTGTAATAAGATATCAAGTGCGGTGTGTAGGATCAACTAGGCTTTCTCAAAGCGACTAGCCTCTCCTTGGCAGAATCTGACTCATTTGGAACCACAAAAGAAGAGGTAGAAGAGGAATCATGAGCATGACAAGCAGCTGGAAGAATAGCTAGGTGTTAGTGATAGACTTGCGTCTTCCTAGGAGCCAACTCAATACTAGCACTATCCTTGGAGTAATAGGGTACCTTCTCAAAGAAGGTCACGTCTGTGATCACTACATAGCGCTTGTGGATTGGATAATTGCATTTGTAGCCCTTTTGGGTCCGTGAGTAGCCCAGAAAAATGCACTTCACTGCCCTTGGAGAGAACTTGTCCTTATTCCCATGCACCTGGACAAAACACGTGCTCCCAAACACCCACATTGGTGAAGCAAATGGTCTATCATAGTTTGGATGCAGAACATGGTAAGGAATATGCTCGTGAAGCATAGAAGAGGGTACCTAGTTGATCAAAGTAGGTAGCGGTAAGTATGCCATCACCCCAAAACCACTTAAGCACCTTCATATGTATCATCAAAGTTCGTACAATATCTAGAAGGTGCCTTAGCTTACACTCTACCATGCCATTCTGTTGAGATGTGTGAGTGCAAGAAGTCTGGTGGATAGTCCAATGAATGCTAAAGAACTCCTACATCTCCCTCTAAACAAATTCTAGAGCATTATCACTCTGGCACACTCGAACAATAGTATGTGTCTCAATCTTCAAAAATTCTCTAAACAATCTGAGGGATCTTTGATCTGGCCTTCATCAAGAAGACCAAGGTGAAGCGACTATGATCATCAAGAAATTCTGCATGGTACTTGTGTCCATCAGTACTTGATATTGTCGTTGGTACCTACATATTGCAATGAGCCAAGGCAAATGGTGTCACACTCACCCCATCACGTTGCCGTGAAAAGGTACTCCTATGATGTTTTCCCAACTGGTAATCTTCGCACTCCACTGATAACGTATCTGGTAACTTTGGATACATTTGACGCATCTTCCCAATTGATGGGTGCCCCAATCATCTATGCCTCAACCAAGAATCATTGGCAATCAATATAACACTAGCAATCAATGTGGGTGCATCACGATGGTAGAGGTTGTCTTTCTTTATCCTACCACCAATGATCTCATTGGTGCTTTTATCCTAAAAATAATAATGTTTGTCATTGAATACCACTCTGCACTGAAGGTCCTCACATATCTTGCTAATAGACAGTAAACTCATTGGGAATTCACTGGCATAAGAATTGCTGATACTTGGACCTCTCTAACTGTGATAATTGGAGAGGTTGCCCCATTGGCCACTTGATTCCACATGGCCTGGAGGGTTTCTTCAACACCTTGATATATCTCCAGTAAGATGAATTGATGCACCTAAATCTATGACCCAAGGTCTAGGCCTCTTGTTGCTCCTATTGGATCCCTTGTATACTGAGAGACAAACACCACACCGATTGGATTTTCGCCTTTTTCTTGGACAAAAGGATCCTAACTTGCATGGGAGAATGCTCATCATGCCAACAGGGAAGAACTTGATCACAACTTGTGAGAGAAGATTCATCACCAACAAAAACTTGAAGCTAAAACGTGAGAGAAGGCTCATCATCTAAAAAACCTTGGAGCAAACACTCGCTCCAACTTCTTCGAACATCCCACGCATGCTCAAATCCACGTTGAAGACCTCAACAGATGCAACAGGCAGATCCACTGCAGGTGCAGCAGCCTGATCGGTGGCGTTGCTAGTGGCATCACTGCAACTGTGGGTGTCCTCTTCATTGATCATTCTCTGGGTCACCATGTTGTTGGTGATCCAAACATTTTATTTGGTGGATATTTGGTGGGATATCAGACTATCAATTTAGGATCGTTGTTCTGATATCATGCAAAAGGGAAAATAATCTTCTCATTAAACAAAGAAATCCTAGCCTCTCTTTTATATAAGAGAGAAAATGGATAAATTAGTAGGAAATACAATAAACAGAAGAAGTTACAAATAACGCCCCTCAATCATACACGTTGAAATCCTAAATTGTTTGTTCTGACATGGCTCATGCACATGCACATGCACATGCATACTGACTTGGCAAGGTATTCATATTTTGTATCCAATATTCATTCATATTGAATTTATACGTTTGTTAATATCCGATTGATATTTATATCCTCTTTTATCCAAGCCAAATTTGTTTCCTATTTTCTAAGGATATGGCAATGAAAAATACTATCTGAGTTGCATCAGAGTTTGAATCTGTATTTGACCTTGTAAAAGGAAATTTGGATGTGAAAGTACCTATATGGCTGTATCCAAATAGATTTCATCCCCACTTGGTGGCATGAGCCCTTGCGCTAGGTGGTTTGATTTTTGCTTCAAAGAGTACTTGACACATTCTTCTAGGACGTCTCTCAATATAAGTAAGATAGCTTGTGGGACATCTCTCATTATAACAGAGGCTCTCGATAAGGACTTAGCCCAGCTGAGGTGGAAGTTAGAAAAGCATATCTAAATCTTTGTAAGAGTTGTCTCAAGATATGTGCATGATATGTGAGGTCAAGTTTTACCTTATTATAGAAAGTAACTGAGTTTAAGAATGTCTGACGCTCAGAGACTACCTTGTTTGTGAAGGAAAGGTATAATATTGAATTAATCTTATTTTGTAGATTTCTAGTGATATGTTGTTCCGGAAAAGGACTTGGGTTCTAGCGATTGACTATTTCTTGGACTTTTGGCTGTTGGGTAACTGAGATAAGTAATGGTATTGGTGTGATTTATGATGCTTCACTTCTCTGTTTCAGCTCAAAACTGTTATACTTTCCTACTTTGCTTACATATGGAGTTCCGGAGTTTTGGAATGGACAGGTAGTTCTTTGTACTACATCATGGTTGAAGAGTAGTCCCACATCGTGTGATGTTCATTTAAGATGAACTCCTATAACGTCTGCACTTGGTGCCTATTTTTTCTTGGTTGGTCCTCTCCCTACACAACATAGCACGAGTTTTAACATGTTTAAACTATAAAAAGCCATGTGTAAGGTGGTTCATCAAAGCATAGTCTCTGCATCTGGTGTTGATCAAACAATTGAAATTCACCCTCCTTTTGTTGCATATCAGTTTCTATGGCTAAAGATGCCATGAGGGTTGCATTTTAAGGTGGTTCAGTTTTTATGGCTAAAGATTCCTTGAGGATTGCATTTTAATGTGGTTCAGTTGTGTCTCTGCTTAAATTTAGTTGGCTCAAAGCTAGAAACCTGCATGAGTTTTTTTGATGCTTGATCTTGTATTACAGAGTTCTTCTGGTCC
The DNA here is from genome assembly GCA_037157565.1 of Thalassia testudinum. Classification (NCBI taxonomy): domain Eukaryota; kingdom Viridiplantae; phylum Streptophyta; class Magnoliopsida; order Alismatales; family Hydrocharitaceae; genus Thalassia; species Thalassia testudinum. Next base: position 31,679,571 of record JAZHRO010000022.1, on the reverse strand, counting down.
CATTACAATTAAGAAACTTTGTATCCTTGTGATTGAGCAGCTACCTGAGAAGAGGATTGGGATGGCATCTTCCAAAGGTTGTCGGCTTTGAGCTCTTCTCTTCACTTGTGATGGCTTTCATCAGTTGGCAACTCTTCTCAGCTTGCCAGAGACCATCGAGTTAATGCAAAGTCCCTCTGCGGTGACTTTAACCAGACTTGCTGTTCAACATCCGTGGTGATTTTTCTCTTGAAATATGCACCTACAAGACTAATTTTACAACAAATGTTAGCATGTCTTCAGGTTTTTGGGTTTTTTTTTTAGTAAGGATTTTCGGTTTATTTCACAAGTATAGCTTTGGGACAGGTTTAGCTTCATCATTAAACTCCAGCATTGTCTGCCTGAGGTCATGACCCACGAGTTCATGTGCTAATATTTAGAAAGGAAATGTTGATTAGACAAGATTAAATGAAGGCATTAAAATTGATTGGAATGTTTTGATGGGGCTGTTCACCATTTCTTATTTAATTAATCCTTAAATAACTGTAATGGTTGTCTAACGTTCACTTTTGTGGTAACTGATGTATTACGATATTTATTTACTGTAGTACCCAAAAGATCTGCAAATTTAAATTCTCATCGTCCTGAACTTGCTTTTATGTAATTGTGGTTATAATGCCTTTATATAATTGCAATTGTATTCTCAGTAGTTTGTCATTTATTGCACCTTATTCAAATATATTAGTTTCATTGCTTGATTGAGTAGCATAAATTTTACGGGATAGGCAATATTCTCATACCATGCTGCGTATCATTAACCATGTGGAATTCAATAGTATTTCTTGTAGATAACCGGTAGGGTTCCAATGGAGGGATTAAAGTAGTCTCACAACTTCAAATGCAGGGTCTTGAAATATTGAATGTGTAACAACGAGAAGCCTTGTTTATTCAATCCATACTTGTTCCTAACATGTCCCGACCCTTCTTTTTGCTCATGCAATCCCCAGACCACAAAAAAAAGCCATACCTTAATCTCAAGCTTCATCTGAACTCAGTGTTCCTTCATAAATTCGATGTCTTCATGTTTGCATGAAGTACCATTCACAAGATAAGTATGCATCCCAGTGTATTGTGGGCACATGAAGATGCACACTCCACCACTAAATACTGTCTATGTTGGTGGCAACCTTGTTACTTGGCATAGCAAGAAGCAGAATGTGGTCTTATGGTCCTCTGTAGAGGCTGAATATAGGGCAATGGCACATATTACTTGTGAGTTGTTGTGGGTGCGTTCTATTATGCTGGACTTTGGTGTTACTGTGTCTAGTTCTATGCCTATGTATTGTGATAATAAAGTTGCCACCTTCATTGTCAACAATCCTGCATTTCATGAAAGGACCAAACATATTGATGTGGATTGTCACTTCATAAGAGATGCTATATTGGAGGGAAAGATCTTGACACCCTATATTACCACAGAGGGGTAGATTGTAGATATTTTTACTAAAGCACTCTCCAAGAAACGTCTTAAATTTTGTGTTCTAAGCTGAGCATGTTAGATGTCTATACTTCAGCTTGAGCGAGAGTGTTGAGTGTTAAAAAATCTATTTGTAATGTTTTTTTTTATTTTCTCATACTTGTAAGGATGTCTGTACTATTTTTCCTTACTGTGTCATAAGGCCTCCAATAATAACTAAGTCATTTTGGACCTAACAAAACATGATTGAAGTCACCTAACACATAACTATAAAATATAAACATAGCCAAATAAACTAATCATATAGCATTGCAATAAGGAAAGAAAGCAAAATATGTTCACAGTAGTCCAATTCATAATCTAAAAAGGAAAGAGTAAAGGAAACTAAATGATTGAAAGGACTGTGGAGGTCATAAATCATATGCGAGTACTAAGCTAGGTTCCTCACCAACTAGTCTGTGCACAACCACTCCTGATTGCTCAATTATACCTGAGTACGAAGCCCTAGATAGACATCAGCAAATGCTAAGTAGAGTAATACAAACGAAAAAGCAACAGGAAACTAAAAGTATGGAAAAAGGGGTATGAGTTTATCTTTATAAATATTCTTTTAACAGTTAAATTTTCAGTTAGTTCCAACTTATCTCAATAATATGTGGTCCTCAGTATTACAATCATTTGTCTCATATCAATTTTTTAAAAGGCATGAGGAGATCTCGCTATGATTTTTCGAGATGTCAAGTATGCAGCATCCTTTTGGCTAGGAGAAAACTCCACACTCACATCTTGTTCCATCACCTTAGTCCTCGCATAAGCAGTGTAGCAGCTACATACTACGAGCTATACATATGGATGCGACCTATCTAACCAAAATATTGTATATGTATATTCACCTACTTACCCTACTTCGTTGCTTGGTTGGCCAGTGAGTCTATCATAGATTCGCAGGAAGGTTAGCCTACTTCTTGATACGCCAATCAACCCAGCCAAACTTTCTCATCCAATTATCCATATTTGTTTATAGATTTCATCATATCCTAAACATTCTTTTTAGCAATGTGGATGACTCACATTTTAATATTCCCATGTATAAGCCATTCACGATATATTCTGAAGCTGAAGCTAAAATAAGAATCATCACGTTATTTATTTAACCCAACAACAAGAGGTAATACATCATCTCTTTAATGCATCAAATTTCCCATTAATGGCTTTCATGAAATTCTCAATTAAGTCATCCAATATTACAAACCAATATCAATTTTCATATGAAGGACATGAATTATTCATTAACCAACCCTTTCAATTCATTTTCTACCATTTTAGTTCCACATCTCATTTGCATAGAATAATCTGGCATCGTAATATTTTATGGACTCCAAGACTTAGCAAGAGGAAGAAATGTGCATTAAATAACAATATTGACAAAGGAGAACAAAATAATACTTTTCATTGGGAGAAAATCTAAAGTACTCTACCTAATGTCAACAGGGGATACGGTGACTTCGAAATACACTCCTAAGGTCCCTCACTAGCACTTTAAGGGCCCACGTATTTCGTATGCGCTCCAGGACTTAAATCTACATTAAGACACGCAAAGGGGTATATCAAAATCATAACAGTGGCTTTACTGAAATTCACATACTGAATAATTTCCAAAATGGAGTTTAGAGTTTACCAGGTGTATTTCATGAAAATACAGCTCCAACAAGTCCTAGAATGCAAGAAGCAGACCTCGTTTGACCCTTAAATGGGTCAAAACACGACACAAGTGTGGAATCAGCAACTCGCGCGCACACACACGCCTACGCGTGCCTCACGCATACGACGCAAGCCTCTTGCACACAACACACCTTTGCTGCACTGGCCGTACGTGCTACCGCATGCTCTACTTGCTTGTGCTACCATGCGCTCTACTCGCTCATGCAACCGTGGGCTAATGATAAGCGCTTTATCGCTCACAATTGTGCTTTGTCGTGCATGTCTCTCCTCTGTTACGCTTTCAACATGCTCGCAGCATGCACGCCATGCACATGAAACCCATGCTCATGCATCACCAACGTTGCTTGCATGCAAGATTGGGTCGCCCTTTCCTTCTCTCTCCCCTCTCTCCTTCCTTTCTTTCTCTTTCTTCTCTTTTCTTAGGAAAAGGGATGGCCAAGGGGATAAATGAGGGTGGTTTAGGCCCTAAACCCCCTATTTGTAGACCCTCCCATAAACCTAATTAGGTTTAGGGGTCTAAAATGACCAAAATATTCCGTGGTTGTGGGTATCATTACGTCTCCTCTCCAATTTTCATATTTTTCACGTAACTTTTGCTACGGACCTCAGAAATTTGCAAAACAAGTGTCGTTAGAAAGCTCAAGATAAGAGAAATCCAACGATACCACAATCATGCCTTTTTGAAAAGGTTTGACCAAGGGTTGACTGTAATTACACGTTTTTCGTTACAAGACATCTGACTCAACCTAACCTTGATAGGTACCAACAAGTTTGAAATGATATGATCACCTCTAAAATGACTTAGAATTTGTATTTTGACAAAAATGACTCCCAAGACCTCTGATTTCGATTTGTGTGCACCTATCTCCTCGTTAAACTTGTTTTGTATGTAACTTGTGCTAAACAACTCAGATTTCTGTAAAATAGGAACCGTTGGAAAGTTTATTACAAGAGGAATCTAAGAGTATCAAATATGACAATTTGGGTAAGTTTTCTGAGAGTTGATCAAATTTGACCAAAAATTTATTTTTCTCATTTTTGGAGCATATGAATCCAATTTACACTCGACAAGTGTCAATGGGTTTGTCTCGACATGCTTAAACCCAAAACGTCGGAAATTTGGTTCGAGACTTTACAAATAGATTGAGTCACATGCATGTGGGTAGGTTTATGAGAGTTCTATATATAGGGGGTCTAAGGCTTAAACCCACCATTAATTCCCTTGGTGGTTGCACAAACCTTGAGAAAGAAAAGAGAAAAAAAGGAGAGAAAGAGTGAGGAGAGAGATGGAAAGAGAGGGTGCGAGTCGTGGACGCACATGCGTGCGTGGAGGTCTAGTAGGCATGGGGGAATTTGCAAGCGTGTGCAGAGGACTCCATGTAGGGCTGACATCAACGACCAACGTGATTGATATCAGCAGAGCGGGAGCACGCAGCTCGTGGATGCAAGTGTGCACGCATGAGCACATCAGCGGGCATGCTAGTCGAGGCATTAGTGCATAGGGAAAGCGTGTCAGCAGCAGCTTGTGGTGCAAAGTTTGAGGCATGTGCAAACATGCATGCACGTAGATCCCTATTTTCACGTCTATTTCACATTTTGACCTGTTCGGTGGTCAGACTAGATTTGTTTCACGTTCTAGGACTCGTTGAAATCGCCTTTTCATGAACTACACATTGGTAAACTCTAAATAAAGTTTTGGGAAGTATTTGATATGTAAAAATTTTGGTAAATCTCCCGTGATGATTGTGATGCATCTCCTTAAGTGTCTTGACATAAATCCAATTTCCAGAGCGCGTGTGGAATACACAGGTCCTTGGAGCAGTAGAAAGGGATCTGGGGCACACATTTTAGAGTTACCGTGACCTCCTGATGACATTAAGGTAGAGTAGTCTAGATTCTCTCCTTAATAAAAGGCATTATTTCGTTTTCCTTTGTTGATACCATTGTTTTAAGCACATTTCTTTCTCTTGCTAAGTATAGGAGTCCATGAAGTATCGTGATCCATGATTATTCTCTTGTGGGTACTATTAGTAAATGAGATATGGAAATAAAATGATAGAGCATGAATCGAGAAGATTGATTAATTGATAACCCATGCCTTGCATTTAGAAGTTGATATTGATTTATAATTTTGGGATGATTAAATTAAGAATTCATAAGAAAAATTGATGAGTCTAAGAAATGTTATATTACCTTGTGATTATTGGACTAAAGTGATAACATAATAACTCTCTTTATTGCATTAAAGAATGATTTGTAAATTGAATAAATTGTGAATGGGTTATACATGAGAAATGTTAATTGATAGTATCCTGTGATAAATGACTGTCTTGGACAATTGAATACGGATAACTGGACAAGATGGCGTAACTGAGTTGGTCGGTGGATCAAAGAGTAGGCTACCCTCTATGTGAATCTGTGATAGGCTTATTGGCCAATAGGTTAACATGGTAGTGGTATGCGAGTATATATTTATAATATTTGGTTTGATACGTATCCAGGCCATAGAGAGGGCTATTTACAAGTCAGTGTAGGTCATGTCCATGCGTATAGTTCGTAATATACAATCGCTATATTGCCTACACTAGGATCCCAAGGTTATAGAACAAGGTATAAGGTAACTTTCCTCCCAACCAAGAGGATGCTACGAACTTGTTATACCTTTCAGAAAATCGCAATGAGATCTCCCCGTGCCTTCCAAGGAATTGATATGGAATAAATATAATTGTATCATCGAGGGCAATACATTGGTGAGATAAATTGAAAATAACTGAGAAATGAACTAATAAGGAATAATTATAAAGATAAGCCAGTACCTTAATTTCTTGTGCTTTTAGTTTCTTATTTCTTTTCTGTTTGTACTATTCTACTCAATGTTTGCTAACACCTACTTTGGGCTGCATACTCGGGTACAGTTGAGCAGTCAGGAGTTGTTGTGCATGGAGCAGCTGGTCTGGGACCTAGTTCAGTACTCGCAAATGGTCTGTGACTTTAGGAGTCATTTTAGTTGTCTAGTTTCTTTTCCGTTTCCTATGAGATGTCTGATACTTTTTTTTCTGCTTTTAGATTTATGGACTTGATACTGTGGATTGCATGTTATGCTTTATTTTTTCCTTATCGCAATGCTATATGATTAGTTTGTTTGGTTATGTTTATGCTTTATGATTGTGTTGGGTGACTGAGATTCTGCTTTGGTTTATTATCATACTTAGCAACTCGGATTCCACTTGTTTAATAAGCTTGGCGAGATCTGAGTTGTCACAGTCTCCATCCCCGATATCAGGCAACACGTGACCAAATACTCGCTATCAAAGATGATTTTGACCTCGAGACTATCTATAGTCTTTCCGAGAAACTTGAGGTAACAGATCTAGGAAGTTCTACCCTAGCTGTGATAGATACATCTGCGCTAGCTACTACTAAGGGTGACTTTGGACATGGAAGAGGTAGATGCTATGGCTCTAGTTGGGTTTACGCCCCTTAACAACACTACATCCAAACCAATCATCCCCATGAGAGATGCTAGGAAAAGCATGGAAGGCCTCCACGTGGATACATGTCTACTCCATATCCACAATAGGTTTTATTTACATTCATGGATTTAGAAAAGCTCTAGGCATTACTCAAAGAGGAATAGGGGCCTCGCTCTGGAGCCTTAGTCCTCAGGTGGAGTTGGGCGTCGCCCCACTCTCCGGAGGAGGAGACGCGGCGTCTACGGCGGCCCTAGCTGGGGGCGATGACGGGGTGGTGTCTGTTCCGGGGTCCCCTGCGGTGGTGGGGGGCGGCGGGCAGCGGGAGCTAGTGGTGACGTTGGAAGTTTGGAGGATGTAGTGACGATGCGGAGGGCTGGTGCGGTGACTGGGCTTCCTGTCGGGGAGGTCCTGACATTGGGGGACACGCAGGTGCTGGTTGCAGACGGTGTGGAGGATGCGGGGCGAGGAGGGTCGGAGGGTGGCTGTGAGGGGAGCTCGCGTGGTCAGCGTTTGTTGATGGAAGAGGAGGATGGAGTGGCCGCGGTGATGGGGTTTAGGCAGTTGACGCAAGGAGGAGGTTCCCGAAGGTCTTCATGACCAAGGTCCTGTCGTGGAATGTGAGGGGTCTGAATGACCCATCGAGGCGGGCGGCTCTGCGGGGGTATATTCAGAGATGGGGACCTGATGTGATCTTTCTCCAGGAGACGAAGTGGGGGAGCTGTGATGGAAGGTTGTGGAGGGAGGTGGGGGGAGGAGATTTTGGGGGTTTCTTGGCCTTGGACGTGGATGGAAGTGCGGGGGGAATTGCTGTGGGGTGGAAGGATGATGAGTTCTCCTTGTTGGATTCGTTGGTTGGGTCCCATGTTGTCACTGTCAGACTTCAGAGGAGCCGAGATAACACATGTATTCTCCTTTCCTCAGTCTATGGCCCGACGGAGGGTCGGAGAAGGCAAGCCTTGTGGGAAGATCTGAGCTAGGTCGCGGCAGCTTTTCAGGGGATGCCTTGGTTGGTTGGTGGCGATTTTAATGTTACTCTGCTGCAGAAGACAGACCGGATGGCCGAGGGGGATTGGACCAGGGCTCTGAGGCGTTTGCGGGCTTTGTGGCGGAACAGGGGCTGGTTGACATGCCACCTTTGTCCTGTCTCTTCATGTGAAGGAGTTCTGGAGGACAGTGATCCTGGATTGACAAATTTCTTGTCTCAACGATGATGGCAGAGCTGTTCCCGATGGCGGAGGTTAGACCCCTGGAGCGACCATTCTCGGATCACACCCCCTTACTGTGGATGTCGAACGAGAGATGGAGGCATGGTACGTACTTTAAGTTCGACAGGGCGTGGCTCCTGGAAGAGGGTTTCAGGGGGTTGGTAGAGGAACGGTGGAGGTTGATTCATGTGGATGGTTTGGCGGCTGCCAAGTTGGAATCTAAACTGCGAGATTTGAGATCCTTCTTGAAGGTCCGTATCAAGCAGATTAGGGAGGGACATGGGAGGAAGAAAGAGAAGGCTCTTGGTGAGATTGCATGTTTGGATAGGGCAGAGGATGTTGGTCTCCTTTCAGATGCTGACAGGGTTTACAGAGCAAGACAGATTCAGGTGATACAGGAGGAAGACCGGAAGGTGGAGATTGAGTGGAAGGTGAGGTCTAGGCAGAAGTGGCTGAAGGAAGGCGATTCCAACACCCGATTTTTTCATATGGCTGCCTCAGGTAGGAGGAAGAGGAACTGGATTGACAGATTGGTGGTGGATGGGGAGGAGTTTATGGGAAGGGAGGTGGTGGGAGGGGCAGCTGTAAGGTACTTCAGAGACTTTACTGGGAGAAGACGGGGGGGAAGGTGGAGATGGTTAGGGTCCGAGGTGTCGCGGATCAGGGAGGCAGAAGCCAGCTTCTTGACGGGCTCGTTTGGGAAGGATGAGGTCCGTGAGGCAGTATGGGGGTTGAATGCAGATGGTTGTCCAGGACCGGATGGCTTTTCGGTTACCTTCTACAGAGTTCTGGCTGGTGGTGAAGGAGGACGTGATGCAAGTGGTGCAAGAATTTAGAGTTGGAAATTTGGGGTTCAATAGGCTGAATAAGTTCTACATGTTCCTACTGCTAAAGGAGGGCGCTGAGGAGATCCAGGAGTACAGACCAATAGCCCTCTCGAATGCTATCTACCTGGTGGTGGCGAAGCTCCTGGCGAATAGATTGAGGACTCTGGCTGGGATTGTAGACTCGGTGCAGACGGCCTTTGTTCCTGGTAGAAATATTTTGGAAGGTTATGTGTTGGCCTCGGAGATCCTTTCGTCCTGGAAGAGAAATAAGAAGGCCTTCCTGTGGAAGATCGATTTCAGCAAAGCTTATGACTCGATCCAGTGGTCGTTTCTTTGGGCATCCTTGGTGAAGAGGGGTTTCCCGACGGTGTTGATTGACTGGATGAAGAGATGTGTCACCACGACGTTGTTCTCGGTTCTTATCAATGGAAACCCAGCAGGGGGTTGGATTCAGCCAAGGAGGGGGGTGAGGCAAGGATATCCGTTGGCCTCGATGCTCTTTGTGATTGCCGTGGATGCTCTTGCAAGGGCAGCTAAGAGGTCGTGTGAGAGGAATTTGATGAGAGGTTTCTCCTTGAGAGATGGGACGAGTATCCCGTTACTTCAGTATGTGGATAATATGATCTTCATTGAAGGTGGGGAAATGGAAGTCAGAAGAATGCGGTTCCTTATCTTCTTGTTTGGTGATGCGTCAGGACTGCAAATCAACCTAGCTAAATCTGATTTTGTCCCTTTCAACTTGACTGAGGCGGAGGCAAGGGGGTATAGTTTGGGTCTTGGCATAGAGCAGGTAAAGCTCCCGATTAGATATTTGGGTTTACCGTTGATAGATGGCAGGATTCTGGTGAGAGATTGGCCCCCCTGGTGGAGAGGCTGGAGGGGAGATTGGAAGGGTGGGCGTCCATGCTATTGTCAAGGAGTGGAAGGTTGGTCCTGCTCAAGGCAGTTTTGTCAGCAATGCCATCGTATTTCACTTCTGTGCTGAAGATGCCTCGACAGGTAGTTGGAAAAATTCGGAGATTTATGAGGAATTTCTTTTGGTCCAACAAGGGGACGAATGGACCGGGTGCCAAGTTGGTTGCATGGGAGGAGGTCTACAGACCGTTGGAAGACGGGGGGCTTGGGGTGAGGGATTTGGGGAGGTCTAAGGATAGTCTGTTGGCGAAGTGGGTGGGAAGCCTGTTGGAAGGTAGGGGGAATTTGGTGGGCAAGGTTTTCGAGACGGCGTATGGTGGCCCGGTGCGGTGGGATCTCCTGATGTCTCCGCCAAGGGATGCCTCTCATTTTTTGAAAGGCCTGTCGACGGTGGCTCCTAAGGTGCGGAATTACTTTGTTCCTGTGATGGGAACGGGGGAGATTTTCAGATTTTGGCAGGATGATTGGACGGGAAATGGAGCGCTTGCCAGAAGATTTCAGAGGTTGTTTGCCCTGCCCCAGAACAAAATGGCATCTGTGGCTGAGGTATGGGAAGATGGGTGGTGCCCGCACTTCGTAGGCAGCTTGTCAGGTGCAAGAGCGCATGATTTTCAGGTTCTGCTTGAAGAGTTGGAGGGGCTGCAACCAGCATCTGGTACGGATATGTTTGGTTGGGATGAAGGTGAGTTTTCGGTAGCGGCTGCATACAGGAGATTGTCCACTGGAGATCCTATGGTGGAGCTGGATCTGGTGAGGGATTGCAGACAGATTTCGAAAGCCGCGTGTCCCTTAAAGGTCAAGATTTTTCCTTGGCTTCTTAGGAGGAGAAGGCTTGTGACCAAGGTTTGGAGGGCGAAGTAGGCTCCTGGAGAAAGTAAGGTCTGCCCTTTGTGTGGAGGTGGTGAGGAGGAGATTGACCACCTTTTTTTCACTTGCCCGTTTGTGGTGCAGATTTGGGACAGGATGGGAGGGGGTGGTGGGAGTGTTGACTGTTTGAAGACTTTTGGCATAGCTTCAGAAGCAGAGGTGGTGATGGTGGACAGTTCGTCTTCCGTACAAAGGAGAAGGCCAGACCGTTGGCAGTGCTTTGGGGTATTTGGTTGGGCAGGAATGCGGTGGTTTTCAGGGGCCAGAGACTCTATGTGGAGAATTTTGTTGAGTCTATTAATTCCTTGTTTATTCTTTGGGTTGATTCCTTGTGAGTGGGGGACCTTGGGGTCTGCATGTTGTATTGGTAGAGTTTGTTGATTCTATTATTTATATATTTGGGTTGTTATCACTCTGGATAACTACCCTTTCCTTTTTCAAAAAAGTTACTCAAAGAGGAAAAGATGACGACTGCGGCTATAGCAACGACTTTTGAGGTTGCTAAAGAAGCAATTGCAAAAGGACTCATAGTTGCATCAGAAGATTCATTCAATGAAGATCCATGAGCATACATGGATGTGGATGATGAAGAAGAATGGTGGAGCATCTAGCCTCATAAAATCACGCAAGTCTTCACCTTCTCCAACGTTCAACTTGAGGGGGGGGTGTGTTGGAGCGTGTGGAATAAGCCACGTGGCATGTGGTGTGCCCACGTTGGGTGTGGATGTGTGTGTACGCGTGAGCTTTGTCTTGCAAGCCAAGTTTGTTTTGGTGCCAGATGTGACAAGTTATTTTTGATTGGTTCTTAAGAGTCCGAATTAGGATTGGGTCAATTTAGGAATAATTAATTTGATTTGATTTAATTTGTTTTAGGAAATAGAATTAGTAAGTCCTAAATTAGTTGCGATTGTAATAGGGATTAGATCTCTTTAAATAGGGATCAAATCCTCTTGTTTTCTTTTGAGTTCTAATATTAATGTTTTCCACTCTAAGAACTCTCCTCTCCTTTTCACGCCACTGTCCTCTCTCTCTCTCTCTCTCTCTCTACGCACGCAACTTAGAGGAGAAGGGCCCTCTTCACGCATTAAGCAATTCTTTACACAACCTTGTAGTGCTTGGGGACTTTAACACTCTAATGAAGAGTAATGAAAATGAAGGTCTTCAATGTAAATCCCAGGAGCTTGCTTATCTTCAAAACTTTATATCAGGGCTCAGCTTGCTAGATATACTTGGTTGAACAAGAGAGGAGCTACTCCAATCAGCTGTACCATGAGCAGCTTGCAGATCTCGCTCGAGGAGTCGGCGTCGCTCAAGATTGGAGCAGACTCAATGATCTCGAGAGAAGAAGAGGCATGTAACGCTGTTAATGGGACGAGTCTCCTGAGGAAAAGGTTAGGGCAATTTTAAAGCTGCCCATATGCGAAGCACGTGCAGTGGTGCACTGTGGTGGAGCCGATGTGGACCCAGATCTGTTTGTGGGATTTGAACAGCCCCTTGGAGCTGCAAATTCGAGTGGAGTAGGGCTGGAGACCTGCCCTCTTGGGGTTTCGCTCGAGAAGGGCTCCCCACCCTTTCGATCTCGCCTTCGAGGTTGAAGGAGGGAGGACTGGGATGCAATGGAGCTGTGGAAGGAGAACGGCCCCCGGCTCTCCTTGACGTGGATGTCGTGGAGTCTCCCGCGGCATCTCCCTTGCTGACGGAGGTTGGTCGAGCGGTAGCGACGGTGATGGGCATGATTCCGACAACGCCAGGAGGGTTTTCCAGCTGCCTTCCTGCTGGCAGGGCAGAGGTGGTGCTCCCACGTGGGGTGTGCGAGCTACCCAAGGCTCAGCCTGATGAGTCTTCACAACTGCAGCAGTTGGATGGTGCCCCCTTGGTGTCTGGTGACCAGGTGGAGGTCCCTTTGACCGGGTGGAGACCACGTGTGGTGCGTAGTGGCCGAGATGGCACCCTTCACTATAGGAGGAAGTGGAGTTTTCGTGGAAGTCAGGAGCTAAGGGTGGTGTTGGATGGTCGTGGAAAACAACCGCAGAATTTGCAGCCAAAAGCGGTGCTAGATTGTGACGATGAGGTGCGTAGGACTACAGAGGCATGTGGCTTTCGATAGGCTATGGAGGCCCCTAATTGTTGTAGATGAATGGGGCACTTTTGTGGAATATGCGAGGTCTCAATGATCCTTCGAGGAGGGCATCGCTGGGGCAGTATATTTGGAGCTGGAGAGCAGATGTTGTGCTGTTGCTGGAAACAAAATTACCTGACTGTGATGTTTGGATCTGGAAGGAGATTGGGAGCTCTTGGATGGAGGAGTTTCGATCCCTTGGTGCGTCTAGCTACTCAGGAGGACAGATTCTTGGATTTTGGGAAGATGTTTTCTCCTTGGAAGACTTCTACTGCAAGGAGCATGTCATCTCTGCGAGGTTGATTACGAAGGTGGGAGGTGCTAGGATGATTGTTACAGGGGTTTATGGTCCATCAGATGCCCTGGCGAGAGGAGCCATGTGGGAAGAGCTCACATTTGTGGCTGCAGAATGCCATGGAAGTCCATGGTTGCTTGGAGGGGACTTCAACATCACCTTGTAGATGGAGGACTGACCTGGAGGGCGAGGAAGGCAAGATTTTGGGTCGAATCTTTTTGCGGACTTTGTTGCTACTCATGGCCTCGTGGATTGGACTCCGACATCCTGTGCGTACACTTGGAGGAATAACAATGGCCATATGTTTAGGATTGACAGATTTCTCTCCAACATGGAGTTGGTAGAGGCTTTTCCTGTGGCGAATGTGTCTGCTTTGGAGAGACCTTTCTCGGACCACACGCCCCTGATGTGGCGGCCTAATGAGGGGACGCATTGTGGCACATACTTCAACTTTGATAGATCCTGGCTGTTGGAGGAGTTCAGGAGTATGGTGAAGTGGAAATCCATAGAGGTGGAGGGATCGACAGTATGTTGCTTGGCGAAGAAACTGAGTGCAATGAGTGACCACTTGAGGGCGTACAGGAGAGAGATCAAGGCATCCAGGAGGGGTAGGAAGGAAGAGGCTCTGGTAGAGATTACCAGGATTAACAGGCAGGAGGACCAAGCCCCTATCTCGTTAGAGGATAGGGAGATCAAGGCGAGGATGACGCGGGTGGTGTAAGAGGAGGACAGGAGGCAGAGGTGGAATGGAAGACAAAGTCGAGGAAGAGGTGGTTGAAGGAAGGCGACTTCAACACCAGGTTCTTCCACCAAATGGCTTTTGCCAGGAGGAGGAGAAACTAGATAGAGAAAATGCTAATACATGGGGAGTCCTCAGGTAGGGAGGAGGTAGGAGGAGCTACGGCAGATTACTTTAGAGAGTTCATTGGGAGGCGTATTAGGGGATGTTGGAGATGGAGAGGGGAGAATGTGCAGTGTGTCACGGAGGCTTAGGCGGAAGGACTTACAGTTGGCTTCTCGAAGGACGAGGTGAGATAGGTGGTATGGAGCCTGAATGCGGAGGGGTGTCCTGACCTTGATGGTTTCCCTGTTTTCTTTTTCAAAGAATTCTGGTCCTTGGTGGGGGTGGATGTGATGCAGATGATGGAAGAGTTCGCAGCCGAGAGCAGAGGTTTCGATAAATTTAATAGATACTACCTGTTTTTGCTACCTAAGAAGGAAGGGGCGGAAGCGATCCAGGATTTTAGACCAATTGCGTTGTCAAATGCCGCGTACCTTATTGTTGCTAAGGTCTTGCCAACAGGCTCAAGGACTTTCTTGGAGACTTGGTCTCCCCTGTTCAGATGGCCTTAATTCCAGGGAGAGGAATCCTGGATGACTTTGTAGCTGCCTTGGAGGCGTTGGCCACCTGGAGGAGGGAGAAGCATGCTTTTCTATGGAAGGTTGACTTCAGCAAGGCTTACAACTCGGTGCGGTGGGATTTTCTATGGGCTTCTTTGTTAAAGAGAGATTTTCCCACAGTTTGGATTGATTGGATGAAGAGGTGTGTTACGACATCTTTCTCAGTCCTGATCAATGGGAACTTACCTAGAGGATGGATATAACCTAGGCAGGGGGTCAAACAAGGTTGTCCTATTGCATCTATGCTATTTGTTCTTGTAGCGGATGCTCTAGCGCGGGCAGTGCATAAGGCCTATGCTAAGGGTCTGATTAGAGGCTTTGTGTTTGATGAGGACAGGGAGACAGTGGTCCTGCAGTATGCTGATGATGCACTTTTTCTGGTTGAGAGAACAGATCTGGAGGCCAGGAGGATGAATCCTCTTAGAGATTTTTGGTAAGGCATCGAGATTGTAGATTAATTATCAGAAATCAACTTTTGTCCAGTTTAATTTATCGGTTGCAGAGATGAAGAGGGTGGGTGGTGCGTTGGAGACAAAGTTGGGCTCTTTGCCATTGGTATATCTGGGCCTTTCTCTATCAGACTGGCGCCTCAAATTACATGATTGGATTCCTCTGCTGGAGAGGTTGGAGGGAAGGTTGGCAGGGTGGTCTTCTAGGCTCCTATCGAGAGGTGGACGACTAACCCTAGTGAAGGCAGTTCTTGCCTTCATTCTATCTTATTTCCACTCGGTCTTCAGATTACCGAGCTAGATTGAGAAGAAGATCTCGAGGTTGATGAGAGATTTCTTCTAGGCTAATGTAGGGTTGACAGGAAGGTGGGCGAGGTTGGTGGCTTGGGAGGAGGTGTGTAGACCAGTTTAGGAGGGGGGTCTGGGGGTTAGGGATGTAGACAAGGTGAACATCAGCCTCCTCACGAAGTGGATTGCAAGGTTGGCAGGGTAAGAGTAGGGGCTTTTTGGTGATGTTATGCGGCGATGCTACGGTCTTTTCCTGTCGTAGGGGTCACTGTTTTCCCCTCCTAGAATCTCTCACTTTCTCAGGGGCTTGGCGACGGTGGCAGTGAAGGTACGCGACTTCTCCCCTACGCTGGGTGAGAGGGGCACTTTTCGTTTTTAGCAGGACGACTGGCAGGGGACTAGCTCTTCCCTAGGAGACAAGTTCCATCACCTTTTTGGGAGTGTTGTGGACCCGTCGGGCATGGTGGGGAGTTGTTGGGATGGAGCGTGGTGTCTAACCTTTCAAGGGGGCCTCTCTAACCAGAGATGCGAGGAGTTCCAACGGTTGTTACAGGAGTTGGAAAGTTGGGCACTGAAGGAGGGTTTTGATGCATTCTCCTTGGAGGAAGGAGATTTCTTGGTGGCAAAGGTCTTCCGCAGATTGGGGAGTGGCATGATTAGCTTGGACATTGATTTTTTACGGGATTGCAGATTACTATGGATGGCGGAGTGTCCGTTGAAGGTGAAGATTTTGCTTGGTTGGTGAGAAGGGGGAGAATTATGATGAAGCAATGGAGAGCGAGATGAGCCCAGTTGGAAGACCTGGTGTGTCCCCTTTGTGGTGGAGCCGATGAGGACATCCAACACCTCTTCTTTTGATCTTCATTCCGCGGAGGAAATGCCTGTGACGGAGGGATTACCTTTAGATCCAAGAAGGATAAGGCCAAGGTTTTGGTGGTACTGTGGGGTGTTTGGCTAGGGAGGAAAGGGGTGCTTTTTAGGAGAGAGTGACCCTATGTTGAGAATTTTGTTTCTTCCATTTCTTCCTAGGTGGTGTTTCTGGAGATCTATTTTGTAAACTTTGATGTAAATCGATTTTTTGGAATGGAATGATGTTGGGTGATTATCTTTCGGATAACTTTCCTTTGGCTTTTCAAAAAAAAAAAACCAAAAGAGTGGTCTCACGGTGGTTTGAACAATGATGGCTAAAAGAGTAGACGTGTACTCAGGTTGTCACAAAAATGGAAGGAAAAAAATGTTGAAGGCTAGATCACAACCAAGCTCAAGGATGTAAAATCAGAATTATCAAGATAGGTAGCAAAGGATATAAAGGATTGGTGGAACAGAAGAGTGAACAGAGGAAAGTTCAAAATGATGCAAACTTAGAGGAGGGAAAACGTTTGTAGAAAAAATATGAAAAGGTGCTTATAAAGGAAGAAATCTTGTGGTACCAAATATCCTGACACAAATGGCTGCATGAGGGTGATAGGAACACTAAATTCTACCACCTATATTCTATGAATAGGAAGAAGGAGAATCATATCTCTTGGCTGAAGTTGGAGGATGGTTGGTATACAACCAAGGAGGAGGAAATTTCTGAAAGTTTAGTTAGACATTTCACCAAGTTTTTTGGCACTGGTGAGAGTGTGGGTGAGACCCCCCTTATTTTTGAAGAATGGGACATGCTCAATGAAGATGAAGCCTCTTTTGTTCCTAGTATCCTTGGGGAGGATGAGATGCATGATTGTCTATTCAGCTTGAGCCCTTGCAAGTGTCCAGGCCTTGGTGGATTTCAAGCAATCTTCTTCAGAGGAATTGGACAACCGTAGGAGGAGACGTCATAACATAAGCTTGGTACAAAATGCTTTTGCTACAGGTTCTTTCCCTCTGGAGTTAAATGACACTTACATTGCCTTGATTCCAAAGAGAAGGAATTCTGAACAGCGAAAGGATTTCCAGCCAACGAGTCTTACGAATTCCCTTTATAAGGTCATATCCAAGCTTATTGCATCCCCTGCGAAGAAAGTTGTCTTGTGGATCAACTCACCAAATCAAAGTGTGTTCTAAAAGGGAGACAGATTTCGGATAACATCATTGCAACCAAAGAGATGTGAGCACAGATCAAACAAAAAGGGCATGCATGGCTATGAAGTTGGATATGGAAAAGGCATTCAATCGAATAGAGTGGAGGTTCATCACTGATTTGCCCATCCAATTAAAATTTCCTCATACCCTTACTAATTTTTGTCTCATAACCCCCAAATTATCTGTTCTGATCCATGGCTCCCCCTGCACACCACAATCACGGCAAAATGAGGTATCAAGCAAGGTTGCCTACCCTCGTCCTTTCCATTTATTTTATGTTCTAAATTCTTGTCTAGGTTACTTGTCAAGGTTCAAATCTCAGGTTGCATAACCAGGTACAAATCACTAAAGAGGCACCATCTGTCATGTATTTGATGTTCTCCAATGATACTATCATCTTTAGGTAGGCAGATCCGCTTCAAGCACTCAAGATATACTATGGGAAATATTCAAGGCGAAGGATCAATTTTATGGAGTAAAAAATCTTTTTCAGCGGAGGAATGGATGAAGAAAATAAGAAGTGGGCCAAGTCAGTCTTGGAGCTTTGTTTGGGTTATCCTATTAATGATGGTAGATCACAAAAAAGATTACACCAGCACATTCTCAGCAAGCTAAAACCAAATTAAATGGATGGAAAAGCAAAGCCTTATTGTAGGTGGGACACTCAGTTCTGATCACTTCATTGGCTTTGCTTCCTATCCATTTATGTCGGTGGCCTCTCTTCCCCCTCACACTTGTAAAGCTTTGGATGGACATGTGCAGGATTTTTGGTGGGGGTATGATGAAAGAACAAAGCACTGTTAGGTTAAAGGCTGGCACTCCATAGCAACTCGAAGGTGGATTGGGTTTCATAAGTACCATTGAATTCAATCAGGCACTCCTTTTGAAACAACTTTGGAGAGTATCATCAAATGAGAAGGTCCTTCAGTTTGAAGCATCATGCAAGCAAATTATTTTCCTGATGGAGACTTTTGTGGGGCACAAATCAAACCAGCATCATCAAAACTTTGGATGGAATTCTGGAAGTTGAGGGCATTCCTATTCAGTCGTTCACTTTGGTTGGTTGGTGATGGGAAGAAAGTTAATATGGAGAGATGCCTGGCTAATGGACTGTGTGAAACTTATCCAGCCTACCATTCAATTGCATTCCACACCCACTCCAGTTTCACAAATATTGGACCCCAACTGTCAATGGAATCCAGAAGTGCTGGAAAATTTTTTTGATTGAGAAACCAAGCAAGGAATAATGCAAGTTGAGCCTGCCAAGGATAAAAACCGATGAATTGGTTTGGACCCCTTGCAAAGTTTACTTCTTGATGAAATCAACATATTGATCATTTATGGAGGAAGCCTCAGCTTCAAATGTTCAAAAAAGATGATGTTCTATTCTTTGGAAACACAAAGAGTTGTAGCCTAGAGTCAAGATGTTCTCCTGGAAGTTTATTAGCAATTGCCTCCCTTTAGGTGATGTGCTAGCAAGAAGAATTCCAAACTACCCAAGCCAATGCCCCATTTGGTAACTGAAACCAGAATGAAAAAGACATTCGTTTTTGGAGTGCAGCTTAACAAACACACTATGGTTTGCACTTGGAATAAAGTCAAGTTTGGTTGAGCAGGATTTACTAGATTTCTTCTTCCAAGACCTCAGGAGACGTGAGATGTTTATCGAAGCATGGAACCTTCTACATCAGGTCTAGTTGTCACACTGTCAAATGAAGCACAATCATATCAGCCTAAGGGCCCCTATGCTACTACAGAAGATCTTTGATTGGTAGACAAAGGAAGTGGACAGTTACCATGAAGTTTCATCCAGTCCCTCTCATCTCCCTATGGCAGATATTGTGATCCAGGTTGATGCAGCTTTCTTAGATTCAAGTGTTGCTATTGCAGCTGTTTGTTACCTGGGAATATATTTTTGACACTATTGCCTTGAAGATCATTGTATCATCTTGAGAGGAAACCGAACTTTGTGCCGTAGATAAGGCGCTTGAGATAGCTAAATGCTTATGGCTGCTATTCAGTATCAATTCTAAGCAATTGTGCAAGTGTGGTGCAAATGATTACTGGAAGGCAAGATCCAATTGGAGAAGGAAGAACAAAATTCTTAGATGTCATCATTTATCATTGGACAATAGAAATCTGAATCTCATCAATGTACCAAGTTAACTTTGCACATACTTTTGCAGTTGATTGTAACAGGGGCAGGACAGAAGGAAGTTGGTGTAACACTTACCCTCCACCCGACCCCAACATCTATTGTTCATCTCATGAATCAATGAATGCTATCTTTGAGTAGTCTTGCTTAGTGGGATAAAAAAAAGGATATACAAGAGAGAGGCTCGACTCATGTTTTTCCTGCAGAAAAAGGCCTATCGGCTAAGGCCAAGTTTGGATGAGTGGTATTGGAAAACACCGGGTAAAATTTAATTGGATTGTTTGGTTGGGTAAACTAGTAAGTGATGGATTTGAGTATGATGGATTAGATAGGTGAATTGATATATTGTAAGATGAAATTATTTTATTAATTTGGGAGTAGAGGGTAGATGTGATATTATTTTATTTAAATTATTCGAATTCATTTGTTGGCGGGGTTTCTATGCAATTATCGTGGAGGCGCGATGATGGGAATGCGTAGAGCTAACATGTGGCGACGATGTTTAGCAACGGTTCATGCGGAGACAATGCATGGCAGGTGAAGAGGCAACGGGTACACACGTGTGGAAGGGCATACACGAGGAAGGGGCACACGATTGTGGCGACATGGTGCGATTTGAGCGGCCCTGGGACAATTCAAAAGTGTGAGGACCAACCAGCATTCAACAATGCCTCTCTAACCACTAGAGTGGTCTAGGTCGCACGAATCAACCTAACTAGATCGGTTCATAAGTACTCCCACTTGTTTTGATCGGTTCAAAGGTCAAGTGATGTCCATTTTTTGCGGATAAGATACCATCGGAATCGTCTTGACAAGTACTACGTGTTGGTGAGCCTTAAATCCCTTTTTCCCCACTGTTTTATACAATAACTTCTAGATTTTTCTCCTAATGCATTTGAGATCTCAATTTTTTTACACACTTGGCTTATGAACTCGACCCAGAGCGTGGATGGGCTACAATGATGCTTGACCTGCAACCTTAGGCCTCATATACATATTCTAGAGTTGCCATAACCCCCAGCCAATGATAGGTAGAGTTATTGTAGTCTCTCTCATTGTGTGGTTTGTTTTCATAATTCTCTTCTCATTTATGTCTCGTTTAACATGCATTCGACTTCTCTTGTTGAGTATTGGAATCTATAGTTGATGCCTTCCAATCCTCGTGGGTATGATTAATGGATAATCCAACTAAGGTCAATAAATGACATTGATAATGTATTTGGATATTGTGGTTCTTAGTAAAAATTTAGATATGATGGTTTCCATTAATATGTTCATGGTTTCTAGTAAGTCATGAACCAACATTTATTAGTGAGTTGATTTCTCCTATCTTCCTGTTATCAAGTGATTATACATTAATTGCTTGAGAAATCCTAATGGGAGTCATTAATCTGTGTTAAATGTCATAATTAGGCACTAGACTTTAGATCTGACTTGCTAATCAATACAAGAATATTTACTTTGTCCCATGACTTAAACCTTGTGGAATAATGAAATCCCTAACTCAAGAATTGGTTATTAATTAATTTATGAAGTACACGATGTGGTATACCGCTTGATAAATAAAATAAATCGTGGATATGATGATTTAATAATCCAGTTATTTGGTGAAACACTATAAAATGAGTTAATGATGGATTTGTTGGGAAATTGTGAATGATTGGGTAACTGGTTAAATCCTTGAGGCTTACTAGGGTTTTGGCTACAACGTCGACCTAGATTAGATCGATTGGATTGGTAGTGGGGTGCATTGCTCGAGGGTTGGAGTTGACTTGTACTTTGCTCAATTAGTGAGTGAATGAACGACTATTTGTGGTTTAGCATGTCTAGTTAATATGTGTTCACATCACACAAGATAGCTTCACTTCTCGTAATGAACCCAAGGTGATGGATTGAGATGTGGAATGGGTATGACTCATTCTCCTGATGAACAAGGTATCTTATACCAATTATACCTCTCAAGATATCGTATTAAGATTGTATCATACCCTAAGACAGATTGGGATCATCCAGATTGTAGTTTGACACGAGCAAAACACATGACAACCAATGGAATATTAAATAATGAACAATGATTGATAAATAGTTTAACATAAAAATAACACTCACTCTTTGTGTTTTCTTTGCACAACTATTTTATTCTATTCTACTTAGCTTTTGTTGATATTTTCATTGGATTCTATACTCAAGTGTAGTTGAGCCGTTGGGTGTGTAATGGGTACCTTTGGTGCTTCTAGTGTGAGACTTTAACTTAGCACCAGGAGACAATCCATGTGGACAAGACCTCTTTATAGTCTACTTAGTTTTTCTTTCCAATTTACTGTTCATGTAATCTAAGACTCTAGTTGCCCTTTTTGTTTTCTGGATCTGTGGAGTTTTATTTGCTTTCCGGTTAGCACTTTATTTAATTAATGCTTTATTAACTACTATTAGGCTATTGTTTTTTGATGACTACGTGCTGAGTGATTATAACCTTATTATTGGTTGGTGATTCGTACTCGACGGTTTGGATTTCATCAAGTTTACTCGGGTGATGAGACTGGGGTCATCACAATAGTTCCATGAAGTTCCATCCGGTCCCTCTACTACTGAAGCCTGGCGGATATTATAATCCAGGTTGATGCAACTTTCTTAGATTAAAGTGCTGCTATTGCATCATCTTGAGAAGAAGCCGAACATTGTGCAGTAGAGAAGGGGCTCGAGATAGCCAATGCTTGTGGTTGCTATTCTGTATCAATTCTCAACGATTGCCCAAGTGTGGTGCAAATGATTACTGGAAGGCAAGAAAGAAGAAAATTCTTCGATGTCATCATTTATAATTAGACAATAGAAATCTGAATCTCATTAGTGTGCCACATACTGAAGTTAAGTTAGCACGTATTTTTACGATTGATTATAACAGGGGAGGGAAAGGAGGTGTAACACTTTCCCTCTTCCCCAACATCTATTGGTCATCTCATGAATCAGCAAATGCTATCTTTGACCAATCTTGCTCAGCAAGATAAAAAAAAGGTTGTAGAGGAGAGAAGCTCGACCTTGGAAGTCTACACTTTCTCATTTTTCTTTTGCAGAAAAGGCGAATAGCCTAAGGCTAGGTTCGGATGAGAAGTAGTGGAAAATGTTGGGTGGTAAGTGTTGGATTTGAATATGATGGCTTCGATTGGTAATTTAGTGTGTGATAAGATGTAATATTATTTTATTTGATTTGAGAGTTGAGGTAGATATGGTAGGTAAGTGGAAGTTAGATGGGAGAGCTGATTAATGGAAGTTAGACATCAATGTGATATAGGTTGAGAGGATTGGAGCAAATCCTGTTACTGTAGTAGATAATACTTCCACATGAGAAAATATCCCTTGAAAGTCTGCGTCCAAACAAGGCCTAAAGTTTTATTCAATCTGTATACTTAAGATTCTCCCTTTTGGGTATGACAAGGCAAGAATATACAACTTTTGAGGAAGTATATTCTTACAAAATTAGACAGAAGTTTACTTATGATAATATATGAGTTTACTCCACTGATTTAAGATTTGCCCGATGTGGTAGCCCTCCAAAGGCCACGGTCCCATAGATAATCCCAACCCACTTTATTGTCCACTGTTCAAATGCAGCCTGTAAAATGTCTCCAGTCTTGAGTAATATCAAATCTTGAAGTGATTTACACAAAGGTCTTCAAACTTTCACCATGGAACCAACCATTTGGTATAGGATCTTTCCCTAAGGATCATTTTATGATCTCTACCTAACGAAAAAGAATCGATGCCTTTAATTCATGCCTTGACAGACTTAAAGACCCTTCTAAAATCCTCCTTTCCACTGTTCTAGGTCCCTAAAGCGGATTTCTCTACTCCAGTAAATGCAGATTGAGAGACCACAGTGTGTTCCTTTTCCTTTTTCAGACCAAATTGCTACATCTCAAAGGTAAGGGAAGATAAAGAAATTGGGGTGGGAATTTTGAATAGGGTACGGGTGTAAAAATTTAAAAATTGACATATTTTACAATTTAACAGAATGTATCGTTGTAAAATTATCATGAATTATTTTTCATCGGTGTAAAATCATCTAAAATTTTATTGTATTAGTGTAAATTATTTTATAATTATTTTATATTAATGTAAAATTATTATAAATTATTTTACATTGATATAAAATTATTACATAATTTTACATCAATATAAAATCACTCAATTATTTTATACTGTATAGAATCACTTGACATTGATGTACCACGTCAAGACTTTGCAAAGACGTGTTGCATAACACATTTTTATGTATTTTAGCTTTTGAACATCATCAATGGAAGGTACCTTCTTGTTGCCACCACCTCACGTTACATGTAACAGAAAAGCTTACCAACTACCCACCTTTATATTCTCGGCGAAGCACTTGTTCTGACCCTTTACCAAAGTGGCACGACTTCGGATGCATCATACATACAATGCACCGAGAAACCAGACGACAGAAGCTCTGTTGAGACGCACGAAACCATGTCCAGAACCGGAAATGCGACAAGTCCCAATCAGTTCAAGGTCAACTGACCCACAACAATCCACAGCAAGCCATGTTTAGAATTACCTTCGGTTCAGATCGGGGAAAAGAAGACTGCTGCTGAAATCATTGACTACTTTTTCCCCTCTCGACAGATTCTCTGGGTTACCATGTTGGGATGCCTCGCGAAAATTAATGGTTCATGTCGGTTGAATCCTTGATAACATAAGCATGAAATCACTTGAAAAAATTGAAAAAAATTAAATTATAAGATCTTTGATTTCATTTATATACTAGTGTTCAATAAAAATATAAAGATACATAGCAAGAATTGTTATTTTATAATTTTAACTATACTATAAGTAACATGTATTTAACGAGTGTTCAGTTAAAAGTAAAAGATATAACAAAAATTGAGTGTTTAACATTGAAGATGACATAGTTATGAAAAGCATAAATTATTAAAAGATGACCACTTTTAGGTCAAGAGGTGGACTACCTTATTCAAAAATAATAATAATAATTATTATTTTAATAGAAAAACGGGTAAGCTTATATTTGATAACTTAACAAAATTAATTTCTTACACAATGTGTTATTGATTGTTAAAAATCAAATGTAATTTGTAAATTAAACATTACATCTTTATTAAGAAATCACATAAAATGAAAATAAAAACACATCAAATTATTTTGTTTAGCATCCCACAACTTGGACGTGTGCAACGTGTTTCCCCATAACATAAGTGACCAAGGAGGAATGATGTAGGATGGAAGGTGCCACCCTTGGGCCACCATAAGAAACTACCACACTAAGAATTCATGTAACGAGGAGCACTGTAAGATAACGTAGGCAGTCGATCTTTTTTTATTTTTGAGGATAATTGCGGGGAAGTATTCAACACAAAATGATACATCCTTACGAGGAAGCAGAGGAAGAGAAAATCTTTACGCCCACAAGAGGGAGAGGTTGTACCATTAGAGAAGGTAGTATGTGTCAATCCAAAGGTCATTGCTCTACCTCATTTAAGCACTTGACTACTAAAATTACATGAGAAGAAAACAAATATAGATGCTAGAAACTTGTAAAAATATATTCTAAATAATTCTCATTGGCATTTCTTATCATGTACTAAGAAAGGACATAAAAGCACATTGCTTGTGTACACATATTGACAAAACTGCTTAACTAATAAGCCCAGGTTTTAAGGGGAAGAAGACAATCATAGTTGCAATGCTATATAGCATTAATAAACTCTGCACCATGGCGTGGCAAACACTTCTCAAAGTCTGTAGAGGTTGGCCAATCCTTTAACTTGATCATTTCCGACCACTAATTGTCGTACATACGTCCTTCTAATAACCTTTGCAGGAAGGAACATCCTAAGAAAAGCAACATAAGCAGCAAATTTGGTAAGTTGAAAGGTTCCATGCCAAAAAAACAAACACGAAGAAATTATTATAGGACAGATGGACTAATTAGGCTCCCATTTATTGTATTCCACATTATACAAAAATCAGAAACAAAAGAAGAAAAGAGAATTTCCAGTCTTATATTGATTTTTTAGTTTTGATAAGTAAACAAATTTTGTTGGGATGCATCTCTTTGGACAAAGTAAACAAATTTGCAGTCTTATATTGATATTATAGTTTCTTAGACAAGCTGTTGTCAAGTTGTGTTACACCATTAATTTCCAAACTTAAGGTGGTATTATAGTTTCTTTGACAAGTTATCTTCACATTGCATCATGTCATAAAATCAGCTCACCTTATCAATTATATCGAGCTTACATGGTACGCTATCTTTGGTATCTTTGGTAACTTGAGAGGTTCTTATAACATGATCCAATTACTTTTGTCAATTAATACAGTTACCACAAATCAAATAGTCCCTAGGAAAACATTTGAAATCCTTGATCATAGTGGAGTTTGCAGGGGGATTTTGCATTGAGTGATATCTTTCTGTTGTACTTGGATTGAACAAATGTAGCTATGCAGATGTCTGTCTAATGAAGTGAATGTCTACCAAAGACAAGTAATCATCTTATGTTGAATTTCAAAAAACACAAAATACAAAGCTGTGATATTGGAAATTACGCACCTCGTAGCAAAAGAGGCAATCAATAGCTTTTAAATACAGTTTCAGCATGAAGCCTCATCTCTCTAGATATCACACCAATGCAATAACCAAATAGACCGCAAAGAGTCAAATACAAAGTTTCAAAAAAGAGGGGAAAAAAGAGCCAAATATTGGAGTTTTCAACTTTGGAAACGATTCCAATCAGAGTAGAATCTTGGTTCTCAGTAGGAAAGCTCTTGCTGTATGATCTTCACTGCAATGGTCATCAGAGGAAACGACAAAATCCTAGCGAATCAGCCAGCAAGTATTGCCACATCAAACCAAAAATCTCTCCAAAATAGAAAATATGCCACATTCCCACACAGCGAGAGTATAGAGACACTAACAAGATTGTGTGAATCCCTTTCCAATAAAGTACCCTCTCGTGACAATACTCTGGCACCTGAAAGGCCTTCCCCATTGTCCATAAACTCGTGACGTTTCAGGTCGGAGGAAGACTTGACTTCGGAGGGTTGGAGGGTAGGGGGGGAGGATAGTCGGAGGGCGGGTTAGTGGGTTGAGGGTGGTTGGAGTGGAGGGGAGGGGAGGGTGGTCAGTGACTTGATGGACATGAGGGCGGAGCGTGGTTGCCGGTTGGGGGAGGATCGGAGCAGTAGGAGTCTAGGATCGATAGTCCATGGCTTGTGCCTTGGGGGAGGACTGGAGATGGAGGAGCTTACCTTGTAAGCTCGAGGATGACATCGACAAGGGCGAAGCCGATGGAGGACACAAGTGGAGGTTTCGACCTTTGGGTAGCGAGTGGTGAAGGTTTGGGAGTGGGACCTTAGGGTTAGTTAGGCTTTGTGGTGTGGCCCTGTGGGAGTTGTGAGGGCTTAGGAGAAATTGAGAGTTGAGAGCGGGAGTGTGATACAGGGTCTTATTTTGATTTTTGATTTTTTTTTTTGACTTTTGAGATTAGGAGGGGAGGGTTAATTTTTTTTTTCAAATCAAATAATTTTTTTATACCTACATAAATATATAATTATATCACATAATTTTATTTACATGTATTTTTAAATTCAAATATTTTTTAAACAAACATATATTATATTCATATTTGATTCATTCAACTAACAATACTAATTTTAATGTTCATTTTCTATTTATTTTTTTCAAATAAATTTTTATCAAATATTTTACTAATTCCGAGTAAAATTCAAACTATCCAATTCGACTAACAACCCACTCAGGAGGCCCATACGAACGCTTTCACCGATGGAAGAAGAAAGGGAACGGGAGGAAAGGAGCAAGGGTGAATGATCGATAGGTGCAAGTGTGACGTAAGGGCTACTATTTATTTGTGGAGAAGAATTTGGATCTTATTGGAATGTGTCCAGAGTTTGAATTTTTCTATTCTTCAGAAAACTGAAATCTTGAGAAGGTCGGCCAAATCAGCTAATCGGTTGAACCAATTTGACTGATTAAACCTAATTTTAACCGGTTTGTCAGCTTCTACTTTTTCTGGCCAAACCAATCTTTCCAACCGGTGAGGCACCAGTTTCCAGCCTAACCAGTTCAATTGGGATTCAATCTGATTTTTAAAACATTGCACAGAATTGCCCATCAAATTAAACCTGTAATCTTTCAGTATATCCTTGAGATTCCGGTTACGGTTCAAACCAGGAAATCCCCACATAAATCACCAACTGGTGTTTTAATCATAAAAGTCCATCCAGATTGGTTAATGCAACAGGTACATTCAACACAAAAGTCGTTACCTTTGGATCTTTATAGCACCAAAACACGGCAAAATCGGCATGCATTCTAAGAGCAACTCCAGCTTTTGGGGCATTGCATTATTGGGGAGTCTTGAATGAAATTCCAAGCCATTTTTTATCAAATTATCCCCCCGTCAGCAACTAACGAACTTTCTATGAACAAGGAATCGATCTCACAAAAGGAACCATAAAATAAAATAACAGAGTCATAAAAGAGCTTCACGCAGCTTCAAATAAGAAAAAGCTCACCACATTTCACAAAGATCAGAAAGATTTGAATCTGTTGAAACCGTCACATTGGATTCACACTTTGCTGCATCTACCGTACCCTGAGCATGATATGAGACCACCATAGGACATGAACAATATTACCATTATCACAAACAACAACGAGGAGACGTGCCCTTAAGTCAACCATTACAAGCTACAAGGAACGGGACAATTGATAATATCAGACAGGCTGGAAAGTGGAGAGCACTACCATTCTTAAAGCAACAGCTGCATTAATTTCACAGAGGCCATTCTGACGAGGAAAAGCTCCCTCTTGCTCCCAATCTAAGTAAGGACCTGATGATATGTTATTGTTTACCAGATATCTTACATTAAGGATTTACTTCAGTTTCAGATTGTCACGTGATATCTGGATCCAAGAAAGGCTCCCATCTTCTATTTCAACTGGCACATGATTTATCGATCCAAGAATAACAGCATCAATTTCCACAGCTTGAATGAAATAATAATACTAAATACAGCAGGTCAGCAGTTGACTAAATATTCTGAAAACAAGACCTTTAAGACTGACAAGGAACAAGAGCATTGTATATCCAATTTGACAACAATGGGCGTATCGATCAAACCGTCCAGAACCAACAACGAAGACCTACAAACAGCCCAAACAGCCATTGGTTGATCTTTCATATAATCAGAGACGTGACAAATTACAGCACAGAAGTGCTCGCCAAGCCAAACGTGCCCCTAAACTTTCAACCTTACAGGGAAACCCAGCATGGAGAGAGTCCAAAACATCTCACGCCGACCGCTGCTTAAACAAATTCTACACACACACACAAGAAGAATAGAAACCATGAGAAAACACAGGAATAAAGTATTTTCAACATAATAAGCACTATCATCAGAAGAAAGAAAAAGCACTTCAAGATGAAAAAGGAAGCAGAAAGATCATACTACCCATACCTCCTAGTTGATTTATGCAGGTTTACTCATCCACTGCAATCATCAGCAATCAACGGCGGCACACTCATGTAGGTTCTCAAAATATAAAGCTGCTGTCTGACAGACGAAAATAGAATAGTGCTAAGCGAAATCCACCTGATCACATCTCGTCGCCTTCTACTACAGTTGATAGTCTGCCACCTTCAACAAAGGCTGCATCCAGAAACTTGGCCACAAAAGCCCACATTTTATATACATCTTCAAAATTGGTTAGGAAACCAAGAGAAGCCGTAACAGATTCCAATCTGATCGTGGCATTTTTGCTATCATGGCGGCCACTCAACACCGGTCTACACAGAGAAGGATCATTCAACTCTGGAGCCACTTGAAGCTGTTTCTGGCCCTCCACCACGCGTATGTGACTGAGAAAGCCGATCCCCAGGGAGATTCCATTCTTCTCAGCAAGCTTCTGCACAATCTCTGGGTGAACTATGGACCCACCTCTCTCTTTTATATTGAAAGCCACCGCAGCTCCCCTCTCGTACTTGATCTTCGGGCCATATATGCAGACGAGAGGGGTGCCGTTTTGATCCTCTGCAACCGGCAGCCGCAATTGCAGCAGAGAGGTGACCAACCAATTTATCAGATACCGCAGCCTCAAGGTGGTCTTGTTGAGACCCATCATATTCACATGGTCCAGATGCCTGCATACGATCTCTGGTTCTTTTCTCCAGTCCTGTCCATCTCCATCACTGAGGTCATCGTCATCCTCTTCACCCATCACATTGGCTGAAACATCCACCACGTGCTGGTTGAGAGTGGACCTTTCTCTGTGGATGTTGCCATGCTTCTCCATGCTGAAAGATACCCTGTGCCCCATGCTCAAGACCCGTTCCCCGTCCTCCACGCCAAAGAATCTACCTCCCGTGAACCGGCTATTGCCTTCTCTCCTGTCCAAGAGTCTGAAATCACTTTCTGTTTCTCGTCTGATTGCATTTTCTTTCCTTCCAGCTGTGTCCTCCTGATATTTTTCAGAAGTTGACTCGTCTCCACACTCCCCACATTGCCCGAACACCTGATTTGAGCTACCGGTCCTGGTTCCGTAGGCAGCACAACCTTGTGAAACTGCTTCTTGTATCTCAGACTCTTCCTCTATCTCCCTTACACATGGAAAACTTACATCATTGCACCTGTTTCCTTTCAAGCCTTCCTCCGAGCTAATATCCTTAACACAATCTGAATCATGCGAGACCGATAGGACGGCTGCATCGAAGGAAAGAACGTGGTCACTGTAAAATGGGCTCTTTGGAATCTTGCATTTGATTTTCGGGGATAGCTTCTGGTTGTTCTTCCTTCCAGTGAACCACGAAGGAGGAAGCGGGGAGCTCCTCTTTCCTCTGTTGAAATGTCCCGACCCATCTGACCCAGCTGGACTCTGACCCAAATCTATCCAGAACGAGTTGTCTGAGGATTCGTCTTCACTGAAAACAGGGCTCTTCATGACTTCCCCAATTGAGATGCTCTCCGTCTCCTCGAAAATGGTGCTGGCCCCATCCCTGTCGCTGTTATCCTGATCCATCTCGCTCTCGAACACATCCCGAACCTGAGCCGATGTAAACGCACCAGAGAACGCAGGCATCTGTGACCCCTGATGGGTTCCACTCGCCAACGTGCCTTCATTCCCATTAATCGCCTCCTCGTCAAAGCCATCCAATCCTTCCAAGCCATCAACAGAATCACTGAGATACTGAGGGTACACTGGGGAGATCCTCACCATCCCTGAGCCCGTAGCACCATTACGGTTTTGCAGGCTTCCCATCACGGATTTCTTGATAAGGAGGCACCCGAAACCGGTCGGGTCCGTCCCAAAGACCCTGTAGAATGAGGTGATGATGAAATCCGGGCGGAAGAGGGACAGCCCAAGCGAGTCCATGTCCTTGGGACCCAACGAACCCGCGTCGAGCAATACATGCCAGTTGTTCTGCTGCGCCAACGCCATCCACTGGTACGAGTACTTCGCGCCAGTGACCCTCGACTGGACAGGGAACACGAAGAGCCCTGCCCTGGTGGAGTCCTTCTTCCTCCTCTTCTTGCTGGTTATCAGCTTCCTGAGCTCCGACGAGCACGGCTTCAGAGTGGGCCACTTGAACCACGCGCTGTACGTCTTCGCGCCCTTCTCTCTTGCACTCTGCGCCATCAGGCTCACCGACTGGCTCTCGTGATCGAACATCGTGAGCAGCCTCCTGTTGGTGTGGAACGGGTACGACTCGGCGAGCAGCCTGAACGCCGAGCCCCTGCTGACGGTGAACACGAGCCCATACTCGTGCTCGGGGATGTGGAGGTACTCCATGATCCTGCTCTTAATGTCGTTCTCGGCGGTGCCCTTCTCGGCGCCGCCGTAGAGGGCGTGGTTGCTGAGGTTGGCGGTGATCTCGGAGAGGCTAAACGCGGCGGACTCCCAGTACTGGATGCTCTGGAGGTGGGAGAAGAGGCCGAAGCCGCAGTAATCGAGGCACACTCTGGAGGACGGGTCACAAAGGTGGGAGTACTCGTCGGAGCGCAACTTATCGATCCTTTCGGAGGATTGGTACTTGGGGTACATGGTGAGGAACATGGAGAAGGCGTGGTGGAGGTCGGGGATGGAGTCGGGGGAGAGGAAGACGCGCTCGGCGGCGAGGGCGGTGGCGCGGAGGAACTCCCTCTGGGCGTGGAGGCGGGCGAGGGAGCGCGAGCGGCCGATGAGGGAGCCGTCAGCATTGGAGGCGTCAACGTCGGAGTCGACCTCGCGGGACTTGAGGAGGGAGCCATCCTCGGAGGCCTCCTCGAGGGCCTCCCTCAGCTTGTTTTCTTGGAGCTTCCTTAGGAGGAGGAGGGAGGACTTGCGCTTGCTGCTGCTGCTGCTGCTGCAGCTTCTGTCGTCGTCGTTGAGGGAGGACCCGTCCCTCCTCCACCGGTGCTTCCTGTCTAAGAACATCGCCGCGCAGTGGGATATGGGCTTCCATAGTGATAGATGCATCTGCGCTGCTAAGCCTCTTTTTCCTCGGAATCCAGAGCTGGAGATGGAAGAAGAAGAAGAAGGAGGAGGAGGAGGAGGAGGAGGAGGAGGAAGGGATGGAAGAGAGGGGAAGGGGAGATAGATACCCACAACGGGCGGCAAGCAAGTGGATCCCAAGAGGCCAAAAAGAGCAGGCGACGCCAAAACTTGAAGTGGGTGTGGAGGGAAAAGAGCTTTCTTCCCCCTCTTCTTCTTGTTCTTCTAATTCTTCTTCAAAGAGGGGTGCTGCTCGTCGTCGACAGTCCCCCACCACCTTTTGGAGATTTCATCGGTGGAAGCTTTTGCTTTTTTGGCGCGCCGACCATCGGTTCAAACACTAGGACGATGGGGGGTGGCCTCGAGAAAGGGAACAAGGATGGTGGGTAAAGGTAAAGGCGAGCTTAAGTGGTGGAGCGGTGGGGAGGAACTGTCTTCCTCCTCCTCCTCCTCCTCCTCCTGCAAGAGAAAGATCCAATCTTTGATGAAGAGCAGAGATGGTCATCACCACCTTGAAGAAGAACCCTAATCAGAATGGCCGATTAGGGGGGATGAAAGGCCTCTAGGGTTGGAAAGTTGTGATCTTTTTGGGAGGTGCTTGCCACGGTGTGGATGGCGTGGCGGTAGTACTGGAAAACGGGTGAAACGGCCCCCCCTCCCCCCAACAACCACCTCCCTCACTCTCACATCACACACCAACTCTCTCTCATCCTCTCTCAACAGGGTATACCTCTTTATCGTATGCCCCTCTCTCCCTCTCTCTGTTTGTTTATGTTTGGGTGCGCTCTACATGGTTTGAGGGTGCAGGAGAGAAGTAAATGCATCGCACCTCACACCCATCGGCTCCATTACTCCAATGGTCAAACAGACATGCGTGCATTAATTATTCACCCTCTCTCCACCCCACCACCCTCCTCTCTCTCTCTCTCTCTACCATGAATGCCCTCTCACTACTGCACTCCAAAAGTGGCCAGGAGTACCACTTCCTTTTTTTTTCCTCTCTCCCGCCACACCCCCTTTCCATTGCTCCCACCCTCTCTCTCCCTCTCTCTCTCTCTCTCAAGTCCAACTATTCTTCTTGAGGTTCGGGGAAGAAAAACAAAGGGAAAGACGAGAGGTTGGAAAGGGGAAAGGAACAGCGCATATGGGATGCCGAATGACTTGTCATTGTTCCAATGGAGAATAATCACCGGTCTAATTGTATCTTTTCTCTTTGTTTGTACCATCCCAGTGGAGAGTAATTTGGGACAAAGAATGATTTGCTGGATCCATGTTCATGTAGGCAGTGTTGAACATTTGGTTTCAAGAACATGGGTGGGAGTATAACCTACCAAGATATGGTAGAACGGCTGCCATTCCTACTGTTTCCAACTTCAGGTCTCAGCCTTTGCTTAAGCAAAGATAAGGGCATGTGAATTTTTCCTCTTACCATTTTATCTCCAAGGACTAGTTTCTGTGGTGCCACTAGCAAACCAAACTTAGCAAGAACAAGGGCTATTGATATAGAAGAGAAAGTTGAGCCCACCATAAGTTGATCCACAAGGTGAGTAGGTCAAAGCAAAGCCTAAAAGGAGAGTCAGCTCAACTCAAAGGCAGAATAAGACCCAAGTCAACTAGATCGGGGGACCACTATTTCGGGTAGCCTAGCCAAAGTTGGCCGATCGATTCTCTTGCTTGAAGTATCCAAGAGCACCCGGTCAGCCCTTGGGCAACGGGAAAGCACCCTAAAGATTAGGGCCCTATAGTCCATCGCTATGCAAATCTTGACAATGTCGGGTAGGAAAGGCACCAGTGGTGCAAGGGCCAAGGCAGTAGCCCGAGAATTAAAGTAGTAATGCGAGAACTAAGGCAACAATGCAAGGAGTGCAGCAACAGAACTGAAGACAAGATGACTCTCAAAGCGATTACACTCCATGAGAAGCGTATGATTACTAACCTCAGCTGCGGTCAATAATCCCCTATAAGAGAAGGAGGCATGTACCCAAGAAGGGGACCACATTGTTAAATTCTTGAAAAGATTACTAGTGAATACTTAAGGATTAGATCCCCTTCCCAAACATATACCAACTCGATGAAATTAGGTTACCAACTTCCCATGTTCTCTTTCTCTCACTTTCTCTACACTCGTGCTCTAGCAACACTCCCTTCTCTCCCACTTCCTGTTGAGCTCAGTAGGCTTAATTAGTTGGTGTTGTCTGTAGGAAACGATAATCACTCTGTCGACTAAAAAGTTAAGAAGCAACAGTCACAAGAGATAGCCCCCAAGGCAAAAAGGCTCAACTTCAATGTGGAGGTGAAAGGCAAGCTTGGCACCCCCCCCTTCAAGACCCAGTGGAATGCCTTGAGCGAGCAGTAGAGTCATCCTTTGTGGAGAAAGAGGATCCACTGGCCTAGAAGGTGGAAAAGGAGAAGTCGAACCTCGAGCTCCATACACTGAGCCAGGACGACCTCAACCCTCTTCGTCAGGTGGAAGAGGTTACAAGGAGGTGCTAGGCAAGACTCAGTGCCATTATAGAGGAAACTCAAACTCAAACGTGATCAATCTGGGATGCCTAAGCCCAGAAGGATGGTGTCCTTAAGGCCATGAGAGAGCTTGCAAATCGGGAGCCAATGTCGATTTGCTGATGTGTTCTTTGAACTTCGTACTCAGGTATATTTTGACAGCTAATGTCAGCTGCTACTTTTGGAGCTCATCCGTACTTACATAATTATTGTTTGTGTTACTCCTTCCTGTTAGTATTGTGTTCATTTATTTAATTAATGTTTTATGAATTGTTTATTAGCTATTTTTATGTTTTATGTTTATGTGTTGTGTGACTTCGATCTTGTTTCAACTTGTTTACTATACTCGATGACTTGAATTCCACTCGATTAGTTTGGATGGTAGGGTCCAAGTCGTCACAATTAATTCATGAAGGTAAAATGGTTATATAGAAAATCCACAATAACCTCAAAGAAGCATAACAACCTGAAAAAAGGCAAAGCATAGTTTCAAAACTCACTAGCAAATAACTCTAGATATTTCTTTCTCATATATGCCTCTAGTTTACAGGTTGCCTCCCTTGTATCTCTAGCTTCTTCAAAGTACCTGGGCCAAAGGGACTTCTTTTTTAGCTTTTTGACCATCCGATCCAAGATCTGTACAGGTTGTTCTTGATAGGTCAAGTTTTCCTTGATCCTCAGGTCATCCTAGCTTAGAATGTGACTTGATTCCAAGACATACTTCCTTAGGTTGGAAATGTGGAATACATTGTGAATACTAGCTGATGAGGGGCAAAAATTGTCCTTAGATCCAAAACTCAGCACAACATGGGTAGAAGATACGATAAGATGGGCCTGACTACCTATGCCCTGACAGCTACCATATAGCCTGGCAACTAGAACCCATCGAGTGAGGGTTCCCCCCTCCCAGATTATAAATAGAGAAGGAGGCCCTAAGAAGAGGGGGCTCCTCCCCAAGAGAGGGAGCGAAATCATATAATACCATGTATCTTCAAAATTATAGTGTATAGTTGAGAGCTCTATCCTCCCTCCAGACGTACACCCCTTGTGGTGGAACTGGGTCACCAATTCCTCATTCTCCTCTGTGTATGCTTGTGGATTGTTGTTCTACCCTTCTACGCGATGGGTGATTTATGGCTAAGTAAGTGCCTCCTACGCTAACAAACTTTTTGGTGGCCTTCCAATGCTCATCAAATGGTGCTGTCTGTGGGAAACTTCAACGAAAGAGCCATCGCTCTTCAAAGCATCCCACTACTAGGAGGAAGGGCCCCTCCGGCACCCTGCCTTGGTCCCCCTGAGTGAGAATTGTTGCGGTGGTCTTAACCACCCGCGATCTCACTCATAGTTTCCCTCCCCTCGGAGGAGCCCGGTCAAGATGCAGCATCTTCACGCCTTAGTGACCTCGGCTCGTCGCCCGAGATCCCCAAGCTGGACCCCCCTTCCCTGAGGCACGGCCTAGTGGAGAGGAACCGGGAGCTAAATCTAGCGGTCCCAGATATACGCCCCTACGCATACCACCTACCCACTTGGGAAAGAGAAAATGGAGGTCCCCTGTTGAAAGTGCTTGGAGACCCAGCCAAGACTCGACGTGAAAGGATAATGGACCTTAGCTTATGTACCACTCCCTTAGGAGCCACCCTTGGGATAAGCTGATGCTCGACTGTCCCAGGAGGAGTTACCACCGGGCACCTCTAGCGAGCCCACGTAGGTATTGTTGCCCGACCAGCCGGACAGCTCCTCCAAGGGTATGAAAAGTAGGTCCTGGGAGCGCTTCGCCAAGCGCTTAGGGACCGGCAACAACCCCAAGAGGTTGTCGAAAGTCGAGCTGCGGAAGACAGAGCCTACCTGGTCTTGCTTGGGTTAGCTCAAGGCTCAACACTCCCACGAGGGAGGCCCCATGAGGTGACGAACCCTCGGTGCCCCGAGTCGAGCCATCCAGTTCGCGAGCATGGGCACAATGCCCTCAACTGCGTGCCAGAGTACTGTTGGTGCTAGAGCACCACGATCGTTTATTTTGATGATAACAAAACATGTGTTATTTAACATTTGCACTTGAAGCCTTAGATTTTAGGTTAATTGCAAATGGAGATGTGTTTAGATGGAGTTCGAGCTTGCATCCATGGCGGATTGGAGGAGCTTGACAAAGAATAGAGGAACTTCGCAAGGAGCGATAGCCTGAAGAAGCGTGAAGACAAGAATATGATAGATTTTCTTTTATCTTGTTCTATGTAATTTTGTTTCTTTGTTTTGCTCTTTATTTCTTTCTTAGATCTTATGTTAAAGAGCCTCAAAGAACCCTTAAAAGTAGTCCTAGGAACACTTGTACTACCCTAGGATACTTAGGTTTTCTATAGAAAACTTAGAAAATCAAAATAAGGTTCTGGCAGCCTAATCAGACGTCTAATCTGGAAATCAAACGTCTGATAGTGACTTTTAAGACGTCTGACTATTGACTCAGATGTCCAATAACTTTGGCTGGACTTTGTAGCTTTTGTCTGATGAA
Source organism: Thalassia testudinum (assembly GCA_037157565.1). Lineage (NCBI taxonomy): Eukaryota > Viridiplantae > Streptophyta > Magnoliopsida > Alismatales > Hydrocharitaceae > Thalassia > Thalassia testudinum. The sequence continues at coordinate 31,642,804 of JAZHRO010000022.1, read as the reverse complement.
ATCAGATGTCCTGACCTTAGTCCAGACGTCTTAGAAGACGTCTGATAGTTGTGCCAGACGTCCAATTAGTGGAACATTGGCTGCCTATGTAAACGTTGAGGAAAATGACTGTTAGCCTTATATCAGACTTCCATAGAGGACCCCAGACGTCTGATATTTGACCGTTTTACCTCGATTGACCCAAAATATCCTTTGAGAGATTTTCTAGCCGTTACCTTTCTTCAGAATCCATTTCCGCTAAACAAATAGGTTTTCAAACGTCCTGACCTAGTGCCAGACGTCCTGTATGTTGTCTGATGGCCATACACTAGAACCCTGTTTAGGTCTGATTCAAGTCAGGAAAGAAACCTGCCTAGAATCAGACGTCTGACTTAGTTCCCAAACATCTTAAACAGGTTTTCCAAACGTCTGATGCCAGAATCAGATGTCTGATGACCCTGTTAGAATCATGAGTAATTCTGATTACGGCCTGTTTTGCCTTGGATTCAACCCCAACGGCTATGGAAGCCTTCTGAGTCCTTCCAAAGCTTTCCTAGGCCCTCTATAAATAGAGGAGGACCCCTTGGCTTGAAAAAATACACCAAGACACACCAAGCAACACATTTTCCATAATTTTTGTGTCCAAGAGAAATATAATAAGCTCTAGCTCTCCAAACACTCATTTCACACCTAAGAGCTTCGTCCTGCTGTGCACCTGCTCTCCCACCGACGTTACCAGAGCGCTGTTGTGCCAAAGCGTGGTTCACGCACCCGTGTCAAGCTGATGCACTTCCAAGAAAAGGGAAGTCTCTTTACCTATTGTAGCTAGGTTTATTCTGTGGCTTTATAGGTTGTTGTAATCTTTACTTTGTTATTTGGTTGGGTATTTGCGTTGTGAATTCCCATCTCCTTCACGAGACAAAATCCTTCTTGTGAAGAGAAGGGGTTTTGAGATACATTACTCTCGGTCTAAGTAATGTTGTTGTAATTGAGGTTCAGTCACCCTCGTTCAAGTGACTGGGTTTAGTGGATTTGATCGACTTTGTCAATCGGGAAATCCTAAGTTGAGAGACTTAGGTGGTGGTTTTCACCCGGGTTGGGTTTCCACCTAAAAACAATTGTGCCATTTGTGTGATTGCTTATTTTTGTGAGATTGTTATCTTTTTATTCAGCATTTTTTGTCATGCACATCTCACCCCCTCCAAGTAGGGAATTACAAGTACTCGATGAGAGACCACGGAGCGAGTTAACTCCTCCCGTGGATTGGCCAGAAAGTGCGGCAGCAACGACAGCCTCGCTGAAGGTGAGAGTGCCCCTGGAGAGGCGTGCCCCCATGCCTGCTTGCGAATAAGGTTCCTTCCATAAGTGAAGAACCCCCTCTCGTAAGGTAGCAATCGGTCCCTGAGGGTCCACAGTCACGGGCCACGCTGCGCAAAGGAGTTCCTCAAGGAACGCACTCCCTTGGCCATGCACCAAGTGGGTGTGCTTAAGGGGAATCGATCCACTAAAGGTCACCGAGGCAGACCCTGTCGAGGAGGAGCCCCCAGGAGAATGCACCCCCCTGGCCGTGGATTAGGCAAGCGTGCTAAAAGGGGCCCAGCCCGTAAACGAGGACCCGTTATCCCAAGGCTCCATCAAGCAAAAGGATAAGGGGCCTGCGAAGCGCCTAAAGGACCACCCTAAGAAGGGGCCCCAACGACTGTGGATGGTCGATTCGGTCTCCCGGGCAAAATTGAGAGCAAGGTGGGTTAGCACCCTGCCCCGGCAGATAGGTGGCGTCACCCTTACTCCCCTACCTGACGGACATTGCCGCCAAATTCTGGTGGTGGTGCTCGTGCCACCAGAGGTCCCCTCCTCTTGATGCCTGAGCACATCAGCACAGAGGTTAAGGTACCTCTCTCCTGACTTTTATCCGGGCAAGGAGGATATGACTAAGTCTCCCCGCAGGATTCGGTGGAGCGTCTAGGTTCGTCGCAGCAAGAGTCTCCCCCCTTTGAGGAAGCACCAACCCTTCGAAAAACCATGCTCCCTGGCCATGAGCCAGGTGAAAGTCACCACCGCGGTACCTGTGATGGTTCGAGGCCTCCGCCTCCGACATCCCATGTCATGCCCCAAAACCCAAACCCCTAAGTGAGGGTCAGAGTCACGAGGGAAGAAAAAGAAAGAGGTGCTAGTTTATTTAATTCGGGTTGTACCTAACTAAGTCAAGCTAAAAAGAGTTCCATTTACAACATAAAATGGAAGAAAATCCAAAAAGAATGGCACATAATTGATACAGGAAAACAGTAACAAACATAAACTTGTTTTAAACCAAAGCATAAAATGTACCTATCAATAGAGCACGTACACTTGTGTAGCGACAAATCTCGTACGTCGACGACTCGCGACGACAACCTGAAAGTAGGTCGCAAAGAAGGGATGAGCCAATCGGCTTAGTAGGGAACAATCATCTACTGTATCTCAACCAAATAGGATAGTGTAAGTTTTAATTACTGGCTAGTTCCTAGCTTAAACCCACACTCTAGGTTCTAGTTTCTTGAAACCTTCCTGGTACGACCAATCACCTTGGTCCAGTAACCCAATAACAAGTTATCCAAGTTCCTTTCCTTACATTTGGTGTAATAATTTATTCCCTCACTCCCCTCAATGATCAAATTCTGGAAATCATCCCTCTCTACTAGAGGAGATTGAGACACATCCTTTCCTTTGAATCCTAGCTTGATAGTCTCGCCCTAGCCAAGGGAGAGATTAGCAGTCCATTAATCCTCTAGAAAGGCGTGCTTGTTCTCGATGTATCGAGCATGTTGCTGACTTCAGTCAGAAGAGTTAGGCCTCTTGGGAGCTACCCAGGCCTTTGGCTTGTGATCATGAAACACGAGCCTAAACGGTGTCCAACAAGGACTAGTTATAGAACAAACCATATCATTATCACAGGATTGGCCAGAATTACCGAGCCACACCAATGCTCCCACTGAGAGCAGCTCCCCGTAGAAGCATAGTCCTTGGGTGTGCCCTCTCAATCCGCCGTCGGACGAGATTTCAACCAATCCATCTTAGTACCCCAGCCATCTCCACATATTGCGGGCGCTTGGTGAGCCTCTTGCTCGAGTACCTTCACATCGAGTCAGATTCGGGTACATCCAAATACCAAACACCAGTGACAACCCCAAGGCTTGTCACCGAACCTAGGAACCTTTCTTGTTCCGAGGCAGATCTCCTTGGTAGCCTCTTGCTATCGCAATAGCTCGGGTCTTCTACCCGAGTAGTGAACCCATGGTTCACCATGTCTAAGAGGGCAGCCTTACGAGCTCACCTAGTTGACTTACCATCTCCTTGATTTCATTTGGGTTCCGTGCCCGGAACGCGGTCCTAAGGACCTAGTGGATCTCCTGGGGTCTTACTCAAGACCTTAGGATCCAAGCATTTCCTCTTATTAGACTCGGATAGAGTCATAGGTGTCATCTCGTGGGATTCAAGTCATTACTTAGTCAATTTAGATTGCTTTTAATGTCTTTAGGGAGCTTCATGCTCAAATTATAGGTGTACACACAACCACACCCACACATATGCTTCACCCCTTGAGGGTCTAATTGCAAATTTTTCCCATTCATCCCTGTTCATTGGGGTACCTGCTAGACCCCCCCCAATTAGGTTCTAACATTACACAGGATTTCTAATTATCAGAATCACACAATTCAATACAATTATTACATTTAAAAACTATTAAACATTAGAGACCTGCTCCCTACCATTAGTACACTCAAACAGCATACATCTGTTATCAGGTAATCTTGACCTATTGCTAGGTCAAGTTCTTGTCCAAACCAGGAATTCAAAACCCGCCTTTCGTGCCCGAAACTCGGGTTTTGCACCACCAAGTCCTTTGTAATCTAGACCATCAATACACGCACATGTCTGTACCGTGAACCCAAGAGATCCTTGATCTCAATATTATGGTTTTACCCTTAACCCGATCTATTCAATCAATCTCTTCATAGAGTTCAACGATTTAGAATGAGCACACCAGTACCGATCCTAGTCTTAGGTACCGGTGCTGGGCACCCTTGCTGCCATAGCTACTAAACTCACACGATATCGATACGGGCTACCAGTACCAATACAAGGTGCCTTCAGTACCAGACTTAAGTCCCTTTCTAACTTATTTCAATTCAACAAGTATTGATAATTGTCATCGCTACCAGTATTGGGCGTTTGCTGCTCCCAAACCCCAGCTTAAACCTTTCGTTTGATTACCCAAATTATACAATTAACAGGGCGTGGGTAAGCCCTGCAACCTCTCAAGATGGCTATCCCTGTGTAGGGGCAAAGATTCATATGAAACCCGTATTAGCAATCCATTGCTAGAGTCGATTCTCTCCTCACTTAGGACCTACACTGTGTACAGGAGTACCTCCCGCGACATACGGTTAGGACCCTAAATCTTTAATGTTACAAAAGTTCCTAATGGAACTTACCTTCCACCATTACAGGATTGCGCTTATCTAGCCAATTAGGATTTCTACACCTTTACCAAAACTCGTTAGGTTTAATTTATACTACACATTTTGGCCTCGTGAGTATTCTGGTGACATGACCTCATGCATTCACTTTAGAATCTTTTCTTTATTGTTTCCAAATTAGGATTTGGACCACTAGAGGGTCTGTTTTATTTTCATTTAGGACCAACCACCCCGGGTCCTAATTATGCCCAAAATCTGAGTTCCTGACATTAGATGCTAACTAGGATTCTTAGCTTATATTCACGGTTACCAGGCTGGGGTTTAATTAATTAGATTAAGCTCCTGATTCCAGTGGGAAAATTCCATGCAAAATGGAACCACAAGCCTTAAATTGGACATCCAGCATCATGTGTCAGACATTCGAGAATAACATCCCACTCCCAGTAGCTACCGGTGACCGGTTGATTCCTTGGCTAGACATCCGAATCGAGCATATTGGGCGCTTGATATAATATTAGACGTCCAATCACTAGGACTTAGTCCCTGGAACAGCAATCCAGTTGCAGGGACGTCTAACCAAGGGATCAGACATCAGGATCAAAGGTATCAAATGTTTAATGGATCTTTAGACGTCAGATAACCCACTCAGAATCGCATCTGAGTTCAAGATGAGTTCCTAACAACCAAAAGCCACGTAGAATAACCTTTACACAAAAAATTATTGTTTACAACCTGAATTTAGTTTAAAACTGCATACAACCACATGTATTTGCACATTTTGCCCTCAAACTCAAATCGGCCAACCAGTACCAATGCTAAGCTTTAATACTGGTACTAGGCAACCCCAGTGCCAAATTCACAAGTTTCAACCAGTACCAGTACTGGGAACCAATACCGGTATTGCGCACCATCAGTTTTGTATCAACATAACCCAATCAGTACCGGTACTGAAAATCAATATCAGTATTGGGCACCATCGGCCCTATACCAGAAAACCCAGCCAGTACCGGTGCTGAACACCAGTACCGGTATTAGGCAACCCCAGTTCATCGATTGGAATCATCCAATACAGGTACTGATCACCAGTATCGGTACTGGGTGCTCTCAGTCCCCATTTCAATGCAGTACATTGTGGTACTAGGTCAACTAGTACCGGTATTGATCATTAGTACCGATACTGGGTGCTCTCAGCACCCAGTTAAACATATCAAAACACCTAGTTAACCCTAATCAAAACCACCGTTTACGTCTACAACCTGAAATCGATGGTAAACACGTAAAACCACATGAATTTGAAAACCTCAACATCAATTTCAACCCACAATGGAAACCCTCCATTTGGCATTCCCAAGATTTAACCCATAACTAGGGCATAACCCAACTATTATCGCAAGCAACATGGAAATTTTAACCAAAACAACCCTTTTTAGCTACTTTTAGTCATGGGAACAAGAGGATGGAACAAGAGAATAAACCCTACCTCAGTTGGAGCTCTCTTCTCTTCTCCTAATCGTAGCAGCAACATCAACAATAACAATGGTAGCTGCTACAACAATAGCACCACCTCCTTTCCTCTCTTCTCCTTTGTTTCACGCAGCAGCAGCAACAACCACAACAGTAACAATAGTAGCGTCAACAACAGCTATAGCAGTAGCTCTCCTCCTTTTCCTTCCCTTCTCCTTCTTCTACTCAAAGCAGCATTAGCAGTAGCAACAGCAGCAGCAGCCGGTGGGAATGAGGGGGATGAGGGTGCATTGGCTGGAGCAGAAGGAACCGACTGAGGAGGAGAAGAAAAATGAGATTTTCTTTTAAATTTTTAAATCTCTCTCTTATATAAGGGTTGGATATTTTGCATCCAAGCCCTTCAGCTTCTTTCTTAAGCATTAAGAGAGGCCTCCAAACATGTTTTCCTCACAAATGGCCACTCAACTTTTCATTTATTAACATTTTGTTAATGACTTAAGGATTTTGTTTAATTCTAGGCTAATAATCACTAAATTAGGGTTCCCTAAACCCTTAATCTCACATTAAGCAACTAAGGTTTTTAATTAGCCTATTAAGAGTATTACAAATTCGGGACGTTACGTTCCAGGCGCATAAGTGCGTAGACCGAGGCAACCTCCGAGAGTGGCGACACTCAAAATAGGTCCACAACCCACTTAACCAACTTCCAGCGATAACGCCCGTAGCACTCCGAGATGCTCGGGCCTAGCAGCCTTCCATGATACCCTTTCTGGGTTAGTGTGCCCATAGTGCATCCACTACTTCGGTGAAAATGCCCCCTTCTCCTCCCAACAACCATTTCCGTCATCGACCTTTGGCGGTCAAGGAAAAGGGAGAGGGGAAGGGTACGACCCTCCCTTGACAAATTCGGACGGAGACAGGCACCTCAACCTTGGTGCCATACCTAAGGTGGCCAGGTTAATGGTAGAATTAGGTAGCCCGGTTGGCTAATCACCAGTACGCGCCTGCCACCAAGACCTCCCGTTATGTGCCTGATCCCTCAGAGGGGAAGCACCGGACGTGGAGAAGCCACAACCCGGCGTAAGTCCCCAGAGTTGAGGCGAAGCAACCCGAGAAGCCCACACGAAGAAGGGAAAGGGGAGCCAAGTCCATGCAATCTAGCAAGGGGTTAACCCAGCTGATCTGCCACGTGACTTTAGGATCGCGGCCAGACTCTTCAGTCGTGGTATCCCCCGATTCCTACTCTTCCCTTGCAAATGCATCCAATCTCGTCAAGGGCCAGGAGGGGGATCTCAGTCTCTGTTACGACCCGAACCCGACTCCAAGTGAAATCTGGGGTTGGATCACCTCGACTAACCCAAGACTTGGTCATGCAACGAGAAATATACCAAAAGGTATCATTCCACACATGCAACATAACTAGAAACATTAAATAAAGGACAGAAAGCTGTAGAATGGACTGTAAAGGTACCAGTACCACAAAAGGTTCTCAACATAGCTATCACAACCATAATAAAAATGGAAACAGAACTACAGGTTCCAAGCATGGATACTCACGACAACAGAAGGGAAACTCCCGCTACAGCAGAAACGAAATGGAAACAAACTAAGGCTGGGCTCGATTGGGCCCAACTCCCTCTGCAGCTGGTGGTACTGGATGCTCACCTCCCTGTCCTGGACATAAGTGGTAGTCGTCAGCAACAAGCTGAGTAGAGTGGAAAATGTACATTCATCTAACACAAATTTTACTAAGGAGGAATGCAGTAAACATTTCAGGCAATAATAAACATTTCAAACACTTTCATGTTTTATTTCTATTTCTAACTACTAACCATTTTGTGATTTTCGGTTATTCTAGCAAAAGTCCCATTTTCTCTTGGTTCACATGTCCCCTAACAGAACGATCTTGTTGTAGTTTTCCCACGATGCAGAATGTTCACGTAGTGCTTTCCTAGTCGAGAGACCACCCCGTGTTTGTCCTACACCTGATCTACCACCCTAAGATCATGTAGCGACGTAGCGGTGACTACGGCACGCCCGATAAACACACGGGAAGTTACCCCACAGTGGTACACAGTTAGTCCTTTCCGCTAATTGGTACGCTCTAAGTCATACAACATAGAACGGAGCAGAGGCCGCACCCCTCACCAGTTTGCATACCCTCGCCCGACTATCCCGGTTGGCCCCGTGGGCCTAACAGGAGTTGGTATAGGGAGGTCATTCCTACCCTGGGTCCCAACCTAAGGGAAGGCTAGCTCTCTGCCTACACAAGAGGGTGAATAGCTCTCCTCGATATGAGCATACACGAGAGCCAACTCGCCCCCACACTAGAGCCCAAACAACAATCGTGCCTCACATTAGGAGAAATCAATCCATCAATATCCGAGTTTCATACCATGATAGGTAAATTATATTTCTAATTGTCACTAAGGGCGTTCATGATCCCTTCAATTCTGTTCAAGCATCAGAGATTTCATGCATCACAAGTCATAATTAGCATTTAGCATGGAATAAACAATTAGTTGCGTCATCATAAAACCTTATTCCCAACCATTAGGGTTAACATTTCTCCTGGTCAAACATTAATCAATCACACATGTAACTCAAGTGCAGAGTTTATCCTTTTAAACTTAGGGCATGCATGTATGTAAATACACTTGTAAGTCTAAGCAAATATCTGTTTCATTCATTAGGCACATTCATAAAAATCTTGGTACTTGATTAATTCACTACTTGTAGCATGCATTTAATGAAAACTAAACACATCAAGATGGGAAGGACCACTCTACCTAGGGGTAAGGGAGATATGGGGACACACAAGACTAACCCTGACACCTCCGCATGTCCCGCACCTACCACGGACTCAGAGCCTACACCAACTCAATGGTCAAATAGAGCATTTAACACGTTGACTGACATTTTAATATGCTAAAAGAGTTCAAAACAGTGTAGAAACTATTTCAGTATTTGGGAAAGCTCAAGAGTTTTCCAACGGTACCATACTTGCGAGATTTAGAGACTGAATAGGCCTCGAACCGGCCTTAGAAAGGTCCTAGTTCACTTGAATTGGATCAAGTTGACTTGGTCTGGCTGGATCGGTCGCCTGTCTACTTCAAGAAGAGCCTGACACTCGTATTTGACATCTGAGACACTCCTTAGATGTCTTAAATGGTGCAAGATTTCAACTCTCCTCCTCAGACGTCCAGCGGGTGTCCCGGTTGTCCTAGAACCACTCCAGACGCCCGATACCCTGTTCGGATGTCTGAAAGCTCCTCGAAGTCCACATGAGCTCGCTCTGTGCGACTGTTGCTTCCCCACGCAAGCTCACTCCTCGAGCCTGTCCTTATCATAGACACCTCAAGCAAGCCACACCTCATGCCTCGTAGGTCCTCAGACGTTCGGAGCTCGTCCTAGCCATTCGTAGGATCCCTCGGCCGTTCGTAGGGCATTGCGGACGTCTGATGGCCTCAGGGTCAGCCCACTCCTCACGTGCAGCACCTGCAGTAGCTTCGCTCGCCGTGCCGCTCTGCCTCGCGAGCCGTGCGCCTCATCTGCCCCACCCACAGCACCTCGCGAATTGCACCGTTGTAGCGCTCTCTCCCACCTTCTCTCAGCTCCTTACTCTCTTTGCTCTCCCTCACTCTTGATTTTGCAAAAGGGGAGTAAGGCATACCACCCAAGGTGGTGTGGGGGAGGAGCAGGATTACGAGGTGGAGGGTTTTAAAGGGGTGTCAGGTAGGTTTTCAGGGCTCGTGGGGTCAGGAAATATTATGGAAAACGTCTTAGGTTCTTAAAGTTGTTTACGTGGGGTCAAAAGGGTGAGAAGTAGGGGCGTAAGAATTGCGTTTAGCCCCTTTACGAGCCAAATAACTCAGACAGGGGTCTCTACATGTGTTTCTTGGTGCACGAAATTTACGACGAGGCCCCTTTAGTTTAGGAAATTACCAAATGACCATTGGGAAAGGTCACTTCAGTCTCCCCAAAAGTCTGAGGGCTTCAACCCTCCCCCCTGAGGGTCCAAAGTGCCCAAAAGCAGCTTCTTAAGGCCATCAGAGATCACTGAGTCCCCCCTGAGTCCAGGCGATGGCAAGACCACCTCCCAAGGGCGGCCAGCCTGAAAAATCCCTCACATGCTCAATCCTTGCTACACGAAGAGCAATCCCATCACCACCAAAATCGGCATTTATGGCCCAAATCCTACCCCGATGGAAGCAAGAGGCCTGACCTGCCTTAGCAAAGACAGGGCCCTACCCCTCGCGATAGATGACCATCACCCACAGAGGGTGGCGATTGGCCCTTGCTCTCGCCTGACGACTTGCCTTCGGAGGATGGTCGGGACAAAATTTCGACCAGGTAAGCCACCTTTTAAGGTTGACAAGAACTTAGACGGACGTGTTCGACATTCCGTGTATTGCCGCCTCTTCAGGCTGTGATGAGTTACGGCTCATCATAGCTAAATCGCCTAAGTTAAGCTAGAAATTAGGTTAAACACTATCAAATTAACACATAAAAAAGGTTAAGTGTGGGAAATAGAGAAAAAGACCTAAAACATCAATTTTGTGTTAAAAATGCATAATTAGGTTATTAAATGAGATATTCTTTTAAATAAGATTAAATGATGATCTAAGTGCAAATTTAACACACAAATGAGTTTAAAAGTCCAAATCAAAGTATAATTAACTTCCCAAATGTTCAATTAAGGTTCTATAAAATATTGGGTGCATTTGAACATCATTAGGGCCTTACATTTAAAGATTCACATTTAGGCCCTTAGTACATTACATTTCATTCTTAGAAAACTAGCCAAGGAGCTATTTGTAGGCTGCAAGGACCTTTTTGCAAGCCCAGAAGGACTGCTCTGCATTTATTCTTTACCACTTATGGGCTGTTGAAATGACCCATTGCCTTTTTAGTTGGATAAGATGTTTGGAGTTTCAATCAGACGTCTGGACACATGCCCGGACGTCTGAAAGTGGGAAATTTCGTACGTTCCATTGCGCTCGGTGCGTGGGCGGTGCGTAGAGGCTTCTCTCTGCTCCACACCCCACCCCTAAACCCTAGCATTCACTCTATTTAAACCCCAGTTCTCTTCTTCTTGCCCCCCCCTCACCACTCAAGCCACCGCCACCTCCACCTTCTCCTTGCAACAGCCGCGCCCTCCAGCCTCCCATCTCTGCTGGTGCAACCGCGGCGAGGAAGAGAGGAGCCGGCAAGGGAGAATGGGGAAGAGCGAGAGCGAGAGAGTGCGAGGGAGTGAGAGCGGGGGAAGAGGGCGATAGCCGCGGGAGCTCGGTGGAGCTCCTGGAGGAGTTCATGGGAGAGAGGAGGATGCCAACGAGGAGCTTCTCAAGCTCCTGCAGCTGCTGGAGCTGCCGTTGCGGGTGGAGGTGCGAGCGGGACGAGTTGTGTGGAGGAGTTTCGATATTGGAAGTTTTCAGTATCAGACATTTAGAGCATCGACTAGACGTCTGGCGAGACATCAGGACGTCCGGAGCTAAAGCTAGATGTCTAAAAGCACAATATCGTGCGAGGTACGTATCTCCCTGTGCTACTTTTCGCCATGCAGCATGTAGTGTAGGAGATGTCGGGCTGATTTTGTGCCTATGTTGTTCATATGCAGGGAAGGCTTTGGGAAGGTGCACAGGTGCACTTTTCCAAGTACTTTTGGACATCTAATCACGTCGCCAGACGTATGGAGGTACTTCCAGACGACCGGAGAACATGTCCGACGTCTGGAGCTGCCCCCAGACGATCGCAGAGAGAGTCTGGATGTTTGAAGCAGCTGCAGGAAGCGCAAGGTGAGATCTGAACTGATTTTGGTCAGTAATCGCATTCTTTGCCCATTTAGGGCCCAAACGGAATCGGATTTCTACAAACGAAATATCACTATGTTCCACTCGAGTTTCTCTACGTGTTCGTGTTGAGTATCTACTATTTTGAGCTCGTCTGATGTAAATTAGTGCTGGTACAGGTTACCAACTGGTGGCGTGTTCAGGGCTCGCGAAGACGATAAGATCTGCGGCATAGGCCCCCATTCCTCCCATGATACTCGGTAGAGTGGTTTAATTTAGTTATCAATGTTTAAATAAGAATGTACTTGTTTGGAATAATCGGATCGAACACTAGGATGTGGAATGAACCTTAGGGTAGAAATGTATGAGCCTGTCTTGAGCTATACTGTTTACTTGGTACATGTTTAAAATAAATTGCTAGCAAATGGTATTAATGAGATGCATGTTAGAATACAAGCTACCTGTATGTAAATGAATTATGAGATCCATGTTAGAATACGAGTTGCCTGTATGTGAATGAGAAAGTGAACGGTGAAACCACAAGTTGCATGTAAATGATTGAGAATTAAATTATGGAAACACAAGTTGCTTGTTAATGGATGAGGAACGAGTTATGAAACATGAGATCTGAATGTGGATAAATGAGATGAATAATGAGCATGAACCCTACAGGGAATTAGGAGTAGAACTCCTGTGTATGAAAGGAATCTGGAATGTAGATGGGAAGTGTGCTGGCCTTTGTGTACATGGTACCAAGGAGAGCAACTATCTCTTTTTAATGTAGAGCGGAGCTAACTGCCCTTGGGTTGAGACCCGGGGTTAGGATTGACCACTCTACACTGACTCTTGTTGGCCCTCGCGTACGTGGTATCGAGGCGTGCTACTAGTGTAGGGAGGGAGCTAGCCACCCCTCGGGACCCGAGGTTAAGCTAGCCACCCTACACCGACTTTGTTAGGCCCGTTGGGCAAACCGAGGTAGTCGGATGAAGGTACGCGGACTATGGAGGGGCGAGACCCCTGTTCTGTGAGGGCAAGGCCCTATACTGTTCCGTGCTGTACTTTGGGCGTACCCACTAGCAGAAATGACTGATCGCATGTCAGTACGGGGTAGCTACCCGTGCGCTTATCACGCGTGCCGTAGTCACGCTACGTCTTGACAGTGACTTCGGGGTGGTTGATTGGGTGTAGGACTACCGCTGGGGACTCTCCTGGCCAGGAGAGCACCATGTGTAGCTTCTACTCCACGGAAAAGATTGCAATTAAGATTGTTCCCATGAGGAACAAGCAAGATCAAGAAATACTTGAATACTTGAGAAATAGATGAACTAGAAATACATAAATGAGATAAATAGAAATGAGTATAAAACCTACTTGTTGTTTTTACTTTACTTGCACATAAATAATGTAAACACCACTCTACTCAGTGTTCGCTGACTCTGTCTTTTCATAAGCCTGTTCAGAACCAGGAGTTGAGCAGCCCAAGTTTCCGACTGCAGAGGGAGCTAGGCCTAGCTGAGCCCAGCCGTAGTAGTTTTCTTTCCAGCCTTTGTCACTGTTGTAGTTATGGTATTGGACTTTAAAATTTCTGTACTCGTTACTTTCCATTTTCTGTTGTTATTGTGGTGGCATGTAGTATATTTTGAGACAGTTGTTCTTCTTTCCTTTACTGCTTCATTCTTTCCTTCTGCTTAGTTATATTGCATGTGTGAATGTGATTTATTTTCCTGCTTTTGGTTATTTCTCGTTGGACAACTAGGTGTTGAGCGAGAATCTACGCTAACGTGTTCGGTTTTGGAAAACCCGTCGTTGTAGTTCGAAAGCGAAGGATTCGTGTTCAACAAATAAAATTTATACCGAAATAAGAATTCCGGGTCGAACACAGGGAGGCGAACGTTTGATTTAAAAACTCCGCGTTTCTTTTTATTTTGTCACAAAGAAATTCAATTTAAACTATCTAAGTATCTACAACAAATAAAAGAGAGAGAGGGAGTAAGAGAGAGAGAAGGAATACTATACATGGAAATCAAAATGAGATGTAGAATAGACAAGGAATTTATCATAAAAGAGTTCTTTCATTACAACTAGAAAACATAAAACAATTACTCTAGAAAGCATTAAAAGAATGGAGGGAGAAATGTCCTCCTCGACGATCGCTCGGAGGACGAATAGACTACTCTAGAAAGCAGTAAATCTATACTAGAAAGCAGTAAAAAGAATAGGGAGAGAGAAATTATCCTCCTCGACGGTCGCTTGGAGGACGAGCCGGACGGGACGACGCCTGGACGAAGGAGAACGAAGCGGGACGAAGGAGGACTAAGCAGAAGAACGGGAACGAAGCAGCACGCCGTCGTCGTCGCGGGATCCACTTCCGAAGGGGGACGAAAATTTGGACTTTATCTCGCGAGAAGCATCCCGGGTGTGGGACAAGCTTCTCTTGAGCTTTGGAGAGGTAGAGAGGAGAAGGAAGGGATGAAAATTTCGTATGGAGGGGGTCTCCTTTTATAGTTGCAAGGAGTGGGGGCAAAATGGACATTACATCTTCAAAATAATAAATAAGGGGTCTTTAGTGACGGATAAAACCGTCGCTAAAGCCCCGCCGTCGCCGTCGCCGCCGCGCCCACGCGCGCCCGCTCGGCTGGCCTGCGCGCGTAACGCATACGCACGTCCGCGTCGTCTCAGCCGTCCGATCGCGAGATCGGACGGCTTAGATCGCGTCCGCGCCCGCTGCGTAGCGCGCCGCCCGCGTGTGATCGCGCGCCCACCAGAGCGTCCAATTGCGCGTCGGCGCTATCGGGCGCGCGCGGCCGTTGGATCTTCATCTGACGCTCGTGCGCGCCCGCTCGCCCGCGCCTTCGACCCCCTCACCGCGGCTCGAACCCGCGACCTCCGCTTCGCCCGCAGCTGCGTCGCCGCTGCGCTACGCGGGCGAAATGGTCGCGCGGACGTTTTTAAACGCGAGCGACCGCAGCCGTTGGATCGAGATCCAACGGCGGAGAGGAGACGGTGCGCGGTCTTCACAGGACTCCTGCGGCCGATTGGGCGGCTGGGATGGCGCCACGTGGCGCTATCTTGGCCGTCCATCTTCTGGAAGTTGTAGATGGTGCCACGGATGTCGGATTGACTCGATTTTTGTGTCGTTCGGCTGCGATCGTCGATCCGAATTCATCCGTGTGGTCGGATTTCCCATCTGAAGTGCGGATTTACACCATCCTGGCCCTTGATCTTCTAGGGTTCCCCGGTCTCTATCTGATGCTACGGATGCCTGATTAGGGCGATCTTGGAGTCGTTGAACTCCAATCGTCGCCCTGATCATATCCATACGGTTGGATCTTTGATCCGAGGCCCCGATAAAATATTTGCCCTGTCCAAGCACATAAAAGGAGACAATTAACCTCCATTTTATTCAAACTACTCTAAATGCAAGATGATGCATGTAATGCAATATTTATATCATGAAATGCAATCCTATGCTTAAGAACATGCATAAATAGACATTTTAAGTAGTGTAAATGTGTTTACATCACTAGGTCTTTGGATCAGTCGAGGTGAGCTAGTCTCGGGTCCTGTAGGGATCCGGGAATTGGGTCGTACCAGTTGCTGCACAATTTCTCTACCCCTTCACTGAAAGGCGTTTCCTGCAAATTCACCAAAAGAATCAGCGGCCCACCTGTTGCCTGCGTACATTGTAGCACGCAAGAACATGGGCAATCATCACCGTTGATCCTCCCTCACCTCACGATTTGTGGCTCTCCTTGATTCGAAGCTTAGCACAACCCCTTGAGTGCAATCACCTCCTCACCCAGATCCCATCCAAGGGTCGCTTTTTTATTTAAGCTTGCGCGCGCTTTCTCCTCAAATCTCCACCGCCCATGCCCTTGGAGACTAATCACACCACCTCGGTGTTCTGATTCACTGTCACTCTACTTAAGGAGCTCTGCAATTGTGCGCGCGAAGGATCACTCCCTTCTACACCTCTAGAGCCGATCATTCTTCCCCTCCAGCTATTCTCCCCACATTTCCCCATTTTTACTACCACCGGCGGTGAAACTCTACTTCTCCAATTCTCCTCGCCGCTAAGGTCTTCGTAGCACCTTAAGGCAACCCAGAACTCTACTAGCGAGTTTTCACTCCGCTGGAGCGTTTCCTCCCTCCATTCTTCCTCTCCATCCACCGGGTGGAGATCCAAAGGTCCCATTCCTCCATTTAGATTAGGTTTACTGGTTTCTAGGTTAGCTATAGCATTAATTAGAGTAGTTTAGTAGTAGAAATTAGATGTAGATTAATTCTTATCTGTGTGTGACTGTAGTGTAGCTTAGGAATAAAGTTAGTGTAGAAATCAACTCCACCTCCTCTGATCAATTCAAATCAGAGGAGATGAATTCACATCACTCATCTGATCATTGATCTTCCCCCTTACATCATCATTTCACATTCTGATTTACCTCGATTTTTAATTCACACTTCACCCCTTTCATTCGAGCATATCTAGATCCAAGATTCTTAAGAATTCAAGATCTAGGTAGCTCTCACAATCATCTAGGGTTCTCTGCATTCATGTCAGATTTTTTACAAGGACCCCTGATCTGGTCTTTATCAAGCTGAATGGAAGATTTAATGCTGTTTGTTTTGATTTAACATAAATTAGGGTTTCAGGTTGACATGCATCTATATTGATTTAATTTGTCTTTGTCATGTTGTCTATGACATTAGAGGAGTTTTGAATCAATATTAGTTTGGATTTCACGAACTTTGGTTTCTATTGGATTCACTGTTTCTATGTGATTTGAGGACTTCATGAGATTTGAGAGGGTAATCATGTATGTGAGATGAAATTATATCCTACACTATCCATAGTGCAAGGTATAATTTCATATCATGATTTTAAAGATGTGGGAGATGAATTTGATTTTCAAGAATGTTTAGATGAGCTTTCATGAGATTTGAGGGTGTTTAATGAAGAGTTGACGCTTGATTTTGATTTTGAATGAAAATTTCAGACTGATCATGTTTTAAATGATTGCTCAAACATGTGATTTTGTGTTAAATTCTCCCACCTCAGTACATGAAATAGCTGCAACAGCAACAACAATTTTTGGGATCAATCATGATCTAGTGCATTGATAAAAATTTGGGATTGTTTTCAAAGGAATTTCATATCAGACTTTTGTGAATCTGTTGCTGCAACAACAGCAACATTGATTTCAAGTCGTCTGAATGGTTGAGGCATCAGCTGATTGTGGAAGAAAGAGCAGCAGTTGTTGCTGCTAAATTCTAGAAGTTGCTGCTGCTGCTTTGTTTTGCTGCTGACTGCTTCTCCTGCAGCTGCTATTACCTCTAAAGATAGTAGGACAATGGGTTAGGATTAGATTATTTGAATGGCTGATATGTTTTTTATTGTTGCATATATTGTGTACAAGCTGTTTAGAGAGCTTGATCGAGTTTTAGAAAAGTCACGTTATAGTACAGTCGAAAAAGCGTTCAAAACAAATATAATTTATTACTTGAATTTAAAAGTCCGAGGTCAAACACATGGAGCAAATTAGGGTTTAGAAATCAAGATCACAATTTGAGAATTTGAAAGAATATAATTTGCAATAAAATCAATGTTATAGTGCAAAAAGATAGGAATAAATGTAAGGCACTAAAGGAACCAATGTATGTGAATAAACACAAAATTGGACATCTGATTTGTGAATCAGACGCCTTAAAATGTGGATGCTACAGTGCTTGACTCTTCTTCTCTTTGTCTCTGGCGACTGCTTTCAGCTTCTTCCTTCAGTTCCTTCCTTCTCTTTCTTTCTCTGCCTTTTCTTCAGCTCCTTCTTCTTCTGCCTCCGCCCTTTCCTTCTCTCTGCTACAACCCTTCTCCTTCCTTAGCTTCTGACTTCGGCTTCCTCCTTCTTCTTCCTTGGCTTCAGCCCTTAGCTTCCTCTTCGGCCGTGTCTTCTCCTTCCTTTGCAGAGCAAAACCTACCCCTACCTGCGCAAGCTCTCTTCTCTCCTTTCTCTCTCAGGTCCACTCTCCCAGAGCCACTTCTCGGGTAATCGGGTCAGATACGCACCCAGGACCAGGCCTATTGGCGTGTGGTGGTGGGCAAGGTGTGGGGTCGGGTTGTGTTACGACTCGATTCCCGAATCCCTACAGGACATGAGACCGGACTGACTCGACTGATCCCAAAACCCAGTCGTCCAACGAGAAAGTAACTAAAAAGCAGGAAAATAAATCACATTCACTATGCTAAGCAACTAACAGTAAAAAGGTACAGCAGTAAAAAATTAAAAACTGCTACAGTACATATCACCACCACAACAGTAGAAAGTAACAAGGTACAGGAACATAGAGTACAGAATGTAAAAGTACAGAACATAAAAGTACAAGAGTCTACTCACTACTACAAACGAGTACAACAAAAGAGCTACAACTACTAAGCTCTACTGGGCCCAGCACCCTCTGCAGCCATAGGCTCTGGCTGCTCAACACCTAAACCTGAAAAGGGGTTATGAGTACACAACGTCAGCTAATGCTGAGTAGAGTAGCAACCAACTAACTAAAGCAGTAAAGGTGGACAGGTAGCTGTTGTTTTTCAATTACTTTCTTTAACTAATTATTTCTTTTTACCACTTAGTTATTTATCAGGTCTTTTTCTTGATCTCGAATGTTCCTCGTGGGAACGATCATGATTGTAGTCTTTTCCGAAGAGTAGAAGGCACACGTGGTGCTCTCCTGGTCGGGAGAGTCCCCCGTGGTGATCCTACACCCAGTCAACTACCCCAAGGTCACAGACAGACGTAACAGTGACTATGGCATGCGTGATAAACGCACGAGTAGCTACCCTGCACTGGCATGCGGTTAGTCGTTTTCGCTAACAAGTGCACCTAAAGTATAGCACGGAACAGTATAGGGCCTAGCCCTCTCAGTAATAGGGGTCTCGCCCCTCCACAGTCCACGCACCCTCGCCTGACTACCCTGGTTTGCCCAGTGAGCCTAACAAGTCGGTGTAGGGTGCTTAGTTGAACCCTGGGCCTGATGAGGTGGCTAGCTCTCTCCCTACACTAGTAGCTCTCCTCGGTACCGTGTACGCCAGGGCCAAGAAGTCGGTACAGAGTGGCAAATCTTAACCCCGGGTCCCAACGCAAGGGTGGTTTGCTCCGCTCTGCACTAAATTGGGGGACAGTCGCTCTCCTTGGTACTCCATACTCAAGGACCAGCTCACTTCCCCACTCACATTTCCAGATCCATTCCATTTATTTCCAGGAGTTGTACTCCTAATTCCCCGTTGGGTTCATGCTCATATTCTTCATGTCATGCCATACCAAGTTTCATCATTTCTATTCCCATTCTCAGGTTATACATAAGCAGCTTGTATTGTTATCGTTCCCATTTCCATACTCAGGTTAAACACAGGTAGCTCGTATTTCCATTATTCACATTACCATTCTCAATTTATATCCATGCAGCTCGTATTATGTCATTTAATGTATACAACAGGAAAGTTACATGTAACAGTTAACTAACACAAGCACTTCATATTTCACATGTAGCTGTTATTCATTTACAGGCAGTTGTTATCATTTCTATCTACTCATTCAAGACTGCAATTCATTCATCCAATATAGGCATTTCTAGTATTTCTCGTCTTAGGATTCATGCCATATCCTAAGTTCTAATCATTCATTCCACACATGCATTCAGATTGTAATTTAAATTAGGGGAAGCCACTCTACCAGTAAACTCGGGAGTATTAAGGGCTTGAACGACAGGCTCACGTGCCTCAGTAAGCCCCGAACCTGCAACGGAACGAAGTCCTATAACAAGGAACAATCATAAGGGAACTATTAGAACAGTATGGAAAGCCTTCTAACAAGTAGAAAAACTCACAAGGAACACAACGGTATCTTAATTGAGTAAAACAAACCTCAAACGAACCCTAAATGGGTCAAAACAGGGTTACTGACACAAAATCAAACGTCTAGAACAACTTCCAGACGTCTTAAATGTGTCCAGTATCATACCTCAGTCTCTGTGTCCACCCCAGACATCCAGGAACTCTTCTGGACCGTCTGGACCCAGTTCCAGTCATCTGACCACCTCTCCAGACGTCTGGAAGTGCTTCCAGTTGTCTGGTAAGCTCCCCAGACATCTGAAATGCGTGGGAGGGCGTGTCCTGCGCCTTCCCAAAGCAAATCCTGCACACATCCACCAAATCTTCTAAAAAAGGCCATGCAACGGAGTAGCAGCGAAGTGGCCTGCATGGCAATTTCCACAAAGAGGACGTACCTTCGTGAAGCCCTCTCCTCAGACGTCTGGAACTGCCTCTAGATGTCCGCATCGTCGTTTGGACATCGTTCCAGACGTCTGATTCTGGGAAAAACCTAGAACCAGAACCTGCTTCCGCTCTCCCGCGTCGTGCGTGGCCGCGCCTCGCCTCCTCACCTGCAACTCTGACTGCAGCAAGGTCGGGGATTGGTGACGGGTTTTGTATAACCGCACCAGTTTGATTATATTTTATTATTCGAATATAGAAAATCTCCGAGCTCGAACTCAGGGAGCAAAACTTGATTCTAGAAACGTAGAAAATCACAATTTACTATGTATACTGTTTTACAAAAAAGGATTAAAGAAAGGAAAAATTGTTTCTTCTTTTCTTCTCTCTTTCTCCCTTTGTCTTCCTTTCTCTCTCTCTTTTCAGACGTCTGACGACAAGGGTCAGACGCCTTAAATGCCTCTTGCTACAGTGCTCCTCCTTTTCTTTTCAGCTGCTGCTGCTGGTTCTTCTCTTTGGCTTCTTCTTTTTCTTTCTTCTCTGGACTGGCTTCTTCTTCTTCTTTCCTCTTTGCTGCACGCCTTCTCTTCTGACTTCTCCTTCTGCCTCAGCTTCGCTGCAGTTACAGTGCCTTCTTCCACTTCCTCCTTTACTTCCTCTGCTGCTCCAAGTCCTTCTCTGGCCGCAGCTGCCTTCCTGCGACTAAGTCCTCGCCACTCCTCCTCCTTTGCTTCCTCTTCTGTTCCCTGCACAGGCGACCGGTTAGGCAAAACCTAACCCATATCTTCCCCGCGTCTCTCTCTCTCTCAAATTCACTCTGGGGTTCGCTCTCCCAGAGCCTCAATCGGGTATGCGGGTCGGGTGACGTGTCTGGGACCAGGCGCACCGGCATGGGTAGTGCGCGAGGTGTGCATAGGCAGGGTTAGTCAGATCCGGGTGCCAGGTTCGCAGGGGAACTGTCGCAGACGATGCGTGGTGAGGGCGAGGGACCTCACCCCTGTTTGACTTGAGGCGATAAGCCTAAGTCACTTTTGCAATTTATTTGCGGTGGGTCGCTCGCAAACTAACAAGGTGGGACTAAACATCCCACCCGCTTCTGCGCTTGCACCCACAGTAGGTCGTCGCCCAATTGCAGATGCTGCAGTTGCCTTGGCTTCCAATTGATGGGCGGGCTTTGTTTGCGAAGGATGCCCGCGTGTCGAGGATATGGAATCCTGATGCCTGGGGCCAAAGAAGAGGCTTGCAAGCTTCTTCAAGCTCGCTCCAATGGCGGTTGAGGCCCTATCCCTGTCGACAAGAAAAACGGCCTCATGGCCTCATCAGATTACTCAGGAAGCTTCGCCGTGACACGGCGAAGCTGGCCCGGTGGTCGGCGTGGCGCAGGGTGGCCTTGACGTGAGTGCCTAGGTCACCCTATGGCTGTGCAGGTGGGTGTGTTCGGGGGGCGTGTTGGGAGGTGCTGGCGGTTAGTGAATGTGTGGAAGGTGCTCAGTGGATCGTGGCGGAGCTCGTGGAGTGACTGGCGAGGCGTGTGGAGGTGCGATGCGGTGGCTACGCCTCGCCGGTGGTCTGCCGGAGGTGGAGAAGGTGGCGGTGGACAGTGGAGTAGAAGGGTTGAAAGTGCAAAATTAGAAAGGGAAGTGAAGAGGAGAGAGGGAACTTATCTATGAGTCTTTGGACGAAGGGTGGAGGTGGTGGTAGCGAACGGCTGCGTTGCCGTCGTTGGAGACGAAAGAGCCCAGGAGAAGGGATGGCGACGAGGAAGAGGTGCTGGACGATGCCTGCTGGTACGGCTAGGCACGGCGAACAACGGCAGAGGTAACCCTGCCACTGGTATGGTGGCAAGGCAACGAGAGAGGAGGGGGGTCGCCAGAGCCTGCAGGCGAATGGTCGGAGAGGAGGAGACGAAATTTGAGGGTTTTCTTCGGCCAAATCAGGCTTGGATGAAGCAGCAAGGGTTGCCATTCCTTAAATAGGTGTTGGCAGAGACAGAGTCCCAAGGAGGAGATGAGGATACCTAGCCAGAGGCATGGCCGGAAAAAGACCCATGCCTCTCGAGCGTTCACACGAGAGGTATGGTGGCCGATAGGGCATGGGAGCCAGCCCATGCTGTAGGGGACAACGCAAGGAGTCCTCCTTTCAAATCTGGGGCCGGCTCCTTAGGTCTGTGCAGTGCCATCCTCTGTGCAAAGTCGCCGGAGGTATGGCCTGCGCAAGCGGGTGGCAGAGGGACCCAATTGATGAAAGAGACGAGAAAGGTAGGGGGATATCCACAAGAGTCTAAAAAGCTAAGGGTCAGAAAGTAATTGTTGAGGACCATTTTGTAAAGTGGGTCAAGGCGACCTTTCTGTTGATGAATCGCTCTTTCGTCATGTTTTAAAGTTATGTTCGTTGCAATATGGAAAGCGATTATCAATTTATTTCAATTTGTTACTCGAAATTTAAAATATCCCGAGGTCGAACTCACGGAGCACACTTTGATTCTAGAAGCATACAAATTCACAATTTACTATGATATACTATTTTACAAAAATTTAAGAGAGAGAACAAAAAAAAATCCTTTTCTTCTTTCTTCTCTTCTTCTTCTCTTTTCCTTTTCTTCCTTTTTTGCCTTTCCCTTTGAGGACATATGATTCTTTGAATTAGACGCCTTATCAGCCCCTTTTCTATAGTGCCTCGCAGCTCCTTCTTCTTTCTTCAGTTGTCTTCTCAGCCTTCCTGTCTTCTTCTTCTTTCAGTTGCTGTGATTCTTCTTCTTCTCTTTCTTTTCACTGTAGCTTCCTCCTTCCTATCCTCTTCTTCCGCTTTTAGAGGCTCTGTGCAGCTAAGTGTCCTCAGCCGCTCCTCTGTCTTCTATCTTCAGCAGCTCCTTCCTTCTTCTCCTCTGCTCCGCTCCTCCTTTTTTCTTCTCCTCCTCTGCTTTTCCCTGCGTGTTACACGATTAGGCAAAACCTAACCCCTACCCACCCCCGCGTACGCTCTCTCTCTATTTCTCTCTTCGCTCTCCCAAAACTAGCCAATCAGGTATTCGGGTCGGGTTACGCGCACCTGGGTCCAGGTGCATAAGCGTGGGTGGTGCGCGGGGAGTGCAGGGTAAATGGGTCGGCCAGGTTCGTGTGGGCAGTGCTGCGGACGAGACCGGGTGAGTGAGGGCGAGGGATCTCAGCCCTATGTGACTTGAGGCAATAAGCCTAAGTCACTTTTTCCTTTTATGCAGGTGCGAGCACGCCTTCACTTCCGAGGTGGGACTAAAGTCCCACCTGCTTCTTCGTGCGTCTGCAGGAGGAAGGCGCGAGCAATTGGGGCTGCAGCTGAGGCCTTCGACTCCAATTGAGGGCCTGAGTGCGTGCGCGAGAGTAAGCCGTGCCTTCTGGACCTGGGGACCTGGAGCGCTACGGCCTGGAGAAGCTTGCAAAGCAGCTTCGACCTGCTCGTCAATGGCGGCGAGCCCCTAGAACCTGAAAGCACCAGAACGGCCTCGCGGCCACGTTAAAAAGCTCAGGGAGCTTTGCTAAGGTGCAGCTAGTGTGAAGAGGTGGTCGGCGAGGCGTGGGAATGCTTGTGGGAGCGTGCCTAGGGTTTACTGTGGCCATGGAGTTGGGTGTGTTTGGGGGGCAAATGAAGAGGTGTTGGCGGTCAATGGAGATGGGGAAATGGATCAGGGAGTGATGGTGGAGCTTCTGAGGGTTTTGGCGAGGTGGATGGAGGCGTGGAGTGGCGAGGACACCTTGTCGGAGGTCTGGTCGGAGGTGGAGATGGCGATGGTGGACAGTGGAATCGAGGGGTACTTTGGTGAAATAAATTGAGGGGAATTGAAAAAGGGGTAGAGAGGAGTGTTCCTAACCTGATTGAATGGATGAAAGGGGAGAAAGGGTGGTAGGCAGTACCTACTGTCGCCGGAGAAGAATATACCAGTGGAGGGAGGGCGGCGACGACGACGGGGCTGGGGGCGTGTGTGAGGGTGCTGCACGACGCAGAGGAAGGAGGTGAAGACAACGCTGCCACTGGGATTGTGGCAGAGCGACTAGAAGGAGGAGGAAGAGTGGAATTTTGAGGGAAATCTCCGACCAAATCAAGCTTGCCTGGTGAGGAACGACATGGGCTTGCTTAAATAGGCACTGGCAGGCGGTTCATCGCACTGAGGCGGCCAAAAGCCGACGCTGAAGGCATGGTCGGAGGGGATACCCATACCTCTCGAGAGTTTGCACGAGAGGTATGGGGCGATTCAGAGTATGGGGAGCTGCTCATACGGTAGGGGGTTCGCAGAGAGCTCCCCTTTCAAGTCTGGGAGTAGCTCCCCAGGCAAGTAGGGAGAAAAACACCTCGCGACGTCACCGGCGATATGGGTCCCTGCTGCTGTGGCAGAGGGACCTGAATGAAGAAAGTGACGAGAAAGCTGAGGGGTTTTTGCGAGGCTTCAAAAAGTTAAGGGTTAGAAAGTAATTATTGAAAACCAATTTGTAAAATAGGTCAAGGCAAACTTCCCTTAGGTCCAAATTTTGATATAACTCCAATTTTGACCTAAGGAATGCAATGGTGAAGTTGGATTTTAGGTTTGACTACATTTGATCGGTCAATTTGCATAAAAACCTAAATTAGGTCAAAAATTGGGTATGGTTCTCAATATAGGTCAAGATAGGTTCCAATGGACAAATTAAAGGTTCTAAACCCTAAGGAATATTTTTTCATGAATTTTAGAGGGTTTAATTGATTTTTATCTTTCCTGGAACTTCGTGAATTAAAGCGAGCTTGTTTTAGGATTACAGAATATCACTTAATTCCTAGAAATGCTATAACCCTTTTCAAATCAAATCATCCTACTTTCTTTCTTATTAAGCCCATTTGACCTGTGTTTAGACCCTTAGGCATCCCATTTGTGTACTGCATTGGTAAAATTACGATTTTACCCCTTGTGAGTTGCTTATACTTGAATTTATATTTCTTTGATTTAGGCTTTCCCTTAGGTTTTGTAGGAGCCTTTGTATACTTATTTAGATCAAAATGTGTTAGTTAGGGTTTATGATGAGGCTCTCATCACTTTCCTTAGGTCCAAATTTTGGTATAACCATAATTTTGACCTAAGGAATCCAATGGTGAGATTGGATTTCAGGTTTGACCATGTTTGATAGGACATTTTGGATAAAATCCCAAATTAGGTCAAAAATTGGGTATGGTTCTCAAAATAGGTCAAGATAGGTTCCAATGGCCAAATTGAAGGTTCTAAACCCTAGGGGATATTTTTTCATGAATTTTATAGGGTTTAATTGATTTTTATATTGCTTGGAACTTTGTGAATTAAAGTAAGTTTATTTTAGGGTTAAAAAATGTCATTTAATTCCCCGATTTTGTCATAACCCTTTCCTGATCAAACCAACCCACTTTTTCTCCTGGTAAGCCCATTTGACCTGTGTCTAGACCCTTAGAAATCCCGTTTATGTACTGCAATGGTAAAATTGTAGTTTTACCCCTTATGAATTATTTTATTCTCAGATTTGTAATTCCCAGATTTAGGTCTTCCCTTAGGTTTTGTAGGAGCTTTTGTTCAATTTATTAGGTCAAAATGTGTTAGTTGGGGTTCATGATGAGGTGCTCATCAGGGATGATCTCCCCGACGCACTCTTCCTCTTCACTCGCGCGTCGCTCTGGCCGTGCGCGCCCGACGAGCTCCAACACGAGCTCACGAGTTCACTCTCCTCCTCTCATCACGTCGCTCCTTCTCGACGCCACTCTCGCGCTCTCGCTCGTGCTGGATCTCTCACTAGAGTGGAGGAGTGGAAGATGGCTGGTGTGGGGAGAATGAGAGAGGGGGAGGGGTTTATAAAGTTGGGGATTAGGGTTCGCTAAAGGCGGGAGAAAAAGAGAGAGAAGAAGGAGGAAAAATGAGAGCACTGTCTGCGCATAGCCCGCGCACAGACGCGAGCTCGTACACAAAATTTTTGATTTCCAGATGTTTGGGAAGGTATCCAGACGTCTTAAAAGGCTTAAACTGCACGGGTCTTAACAGGTCGGGTCACCAGGTCCGCGGGGGGTGGTCTCGGATGGGGCTTCGGGTTGGGTCAGAGGGGACCTCACCACGTGAGTTTGAGGTGATTAGCCCTATCCAGAAATTCCTTTTATGCGGCTTTGGCACTCCAGATGTTTCCGAGGTGGGACTATCTTCCTGCCTCTTTCATGTGTGCCTACAGCAGAGAGGCATCCTCGATTGCAGCTATAGGGATGGATCTTGCCTTCAATTGGTGTAACGAGCGCGTGCCCCAGACGCCTTTTAAGACGTCTGGGATCACATCCAGACGTCTGACCAGACGTCCGGGATAGTTTACAGACGTCTGGCGAACAGTTATGCTCGCACGGGATATTCGTCTGCGCGCCTGTGCGCGCAGACCTGCGATTCTGCCCTCTTTCTCTGCGGCTACAGGCGGTTGCGACCGCCTTCTCTCTCCTCTCCGCGCGGCGTTAAAAGGGGGGGCGCGCCTCCCCTCCCGTCTCCACCATCTTCCTCCTTCTTCTCCTGCCTGTACGCGAGAGCGAGCGGACGCGAGGGCGCAGTGGCAGCCGCAGTGAGCGCGGAGGAGCTGCGGCGTGCGAGGGCGGGGCTCTGCCGTGAGGGCGAGCTCGCCAAGAGCGGCTTGGCCGGCCGGCGGAGGGCGCAGGGGGCGCGGAGCGTCGCGGAGAGGGACCTGTGCGGGCTGAGCAGCAGACGCGCGAGGTGCGACGCGGGCGGCATCGCGAGCGGAGGCCGAGCAGGGCTCTGATTCTGGAAAAATTTCCAGAATCAGACGTCTGGATTGATTTCCAGACGGCAAGGTCGACGTCTGTGAGATCATACAGACGTCTGAAAGGTGAGTTTCCGCTTTCTTCTTCCTTCTTGTCGACTGACCGTACTGAGGGAGGGGGGTTGGCTGTGCGCAGGTTCGCTGATTCGTCATCCTTTGCGAATCAGACGTCTAGAAGTTGTACCAGACGGCGGGAGTGACCTCCAGACGTCCGGAGGGACCATCGGACGTCTTGGATCTAGGCAGACGTCCCTGCAGACTTCTGGACGTCCGGGGAACCAAGCCGAACAGGTAATTCTCTGATCCACCGTTTAAGACGTCTGGAAGGAGTTCCAGACGTCTGATTTTGCATAGTATCGTCTTTCTCGACCCGTTTAGGGCCCGTTTGGGCTTCGTTTTCCGCGATTCGAGTTGCGTTCGTTTCAGAATTAATTCCTCTACCTGCCTACAGTAGCTATACACTGTTTTGAGACACTCCTTGTGTTTGATCCTTGTGATAGGACCTCGTTCGGTTGCAGTCTTGAGAGTCGCGGAGGCGCGCGGGATTCCCGATCACGCCCCCATTACTCCCGTTGTACCTGGTAGAGTGGCTTTAAGTATTAATAAAATCTGTTAAAGTATGGAACCATAACTAGAACCTAGGGCATTGCATGAATCCTAGGAATGAGAAATATATGGAATGATAGCTCCTAGGTGTTGCATGAATCCTAGGGCCGGAAAACTAGATTGTATGGTAGATCCTAGGATATGGCATGAATCCTAGGATGGAAAAACTAGTGGAATGTATATTACTGCAGTCTTGGAAAAATGGAAAGGAATATATAAAGCTGCCTGTAAATTTAATTAACAGCTGCCTGTTATGAACAAAGAAACATGTTTGAGATCATGGAATTTGAGAACGTGAATCTGGAAAGTGAAACATATGATGTTCTGAAATAAAGAGCTGGAACCCTACGGGAAATTAGGAGTGGAACTCTTGGAAAGAAAAAGGAATGGAACTGAGATGTTGTAACGAGCGCGTGCCCCAGACGTCTTTTAAGACGTCTGGGAGGTGGCCCAGACGTCTGGGATAGTTTACAGACGTCTGGCGAACAGTTATGCTCGCACGGGATATTCGTCTGCGCGCCTGTGCGCGCAGACCTGCGATCCCGCATCTTCTCTGCGGCTGCAGGCGACTGCGACCGTCTCTCCCTCCTCTCCGCGCGGCGTTAAAAGGGGGAGGGGGCGCGCCTCCCCTCCCGTCTCCACCATCTTCCTCCTTCTCTCCTGCCTGTGCGCGAGAGCGAGCGGACGCGAGGGCGCAGCGGCAGCGGCGGCCGCAGTAGGCGCGGAGGAGCTGCGGCGTGCGAGGGCGGGGCTCTGCCGTGAGGGCGAGCTCGCCGGGAGCGGCTTGGCCGGCCGGCGGAGGGCGCAGGGGGCGCAGAGCGTCGCGGAGAGGGACCTGCTGCGGGCGGAGCAGCGGACGCACGAGGTGCGACGCGGGCGGCGTCGCGAGCGGAGGCCGAGCGAGGTTCTGATTCTGGAAAAATCTCCAGAATCAGACGTCTGGACTGATATCCAGACGACAAGGTCGACGTCTGTGAGATCATACAGACGTCTGAAAGGTGAGTTCCGCTTTCTCCTTCTTTTTGTCGACTGACCGTACTGAGGGAGGAGGGTTGGCTGTGCGCAGGTGCTCGGATTCGTCATCCTTTGCGAATCAGACTTCTGGAAGTTGTACCAGACGGCGGGAGTGACCTCCAGACGTCCGGAGAGACCATCGGACGTCTGGGATCTAGGAGAGACGTCCCCACAGACTTCTGGACGTCCGGGGAACCAAGCCGAACAGGTAATTCTCTGATCCACCGTTTAAGACGTCTGGAAGGAGTTCCAGACGTCTGATTTTGCACAGTATTGTCTTTCTCGACCCGTTAGGGCCCGTTTGGGCTCCGTTTTCCGCGATTCGAGTTGCGTTCGTTTCAGAATTTATTCCTCTACCCGCCTACAGTAGCTATACACTGTTTTGAGACACTCCTTGTGTTTGATCCTTGTGATAGGACCTCGTTCGGTTGCCGTCTTGAGAGTCGCGGAGGCGCGCGGGATTCCCGACCACGCCCCCATTACTCCCGTTGTACCTGGTAGAGTGGTTTTAAGTATAAAAAAAAATCTGTTAAAGTATGGAATCATAACTAGAACCTAGGGCATTGCATGAATCCTAGGAATGAGAAATGTATGGAATGATAGCTCCTAGGTGTTGCATGAATCCTAGGGCCGGAAAACTAGATTGTATGATAGATCCTAGGATATGGCATGAATCCTAGGATGGAAAAACTAGTGGAATGTATATTACTGCAGTCTTGGAAAAATGGAAAGGAATATATAAGCTGCCTGTGAAATTAATTAACAGCTGCCTGTTATGAACAAAGAAACATGTTTGAGATCATGGAAATTGAGAACGTGAATCTGGAAAGTGAAACATATGATGTTCTGAGATAAAGGGCTGGAACCCTACGGGGAATTAGGAGTGGAGCTCCTGGAAAGAAAAGGAATGGAACTGAGATGTAGTTTGTACTGTCTCTTGGGTACGCAGTACCAAGGGAAGTACCTGTACCTGTTTTAGTGCAGAGTGGGGCCAGCCGCCCCAGGGACCCGGGGTTAGGCTTGGCCGCTCTGTACCGACTTGTTGGCCCTCGTGTACGTAGTACCGAGGAGAGCTAGTAGTGTTAGGAGAGTACTAGCTACCCCACGGGCCCCGGGGTTCTGCTAGCCTCCTTCACCGACTTGTTAGGCCCACTAGGGCAAACCAGGGTAGTCAGACGAGGGTGCGCGGACTGTGGAGGGGCAAGGCCCCGGTTTGGTTACTGTGGAGGGGTTGGACCCCTGTTACTGAGAGGGCTCTGCCCTGGTTCCGTGCTGTGCTTTGGGCGCACCCGTTAACGGAAACGACTGACCACGTGCCAGTACGGGCTAGCTACCTGTGCGTTTATCACGCGTGCCGTAGTCACCGTTACGTCTGTCAGTGTCCTTGGGGTGGTTGACTGAGGGTAGGATCACCACGGGGGACTCTCCCGGCCAGGAGAGCACCACGTGCTACTTCTACTTTTGGAAAAGACTGCAATCAAGATCGTCCCACGAGGACATCCGAGATCAAGTAAAGGATCTGAGAAGTAAATGAAATAGTGAGAAAAATTGAAAGATGTAAATAAAAGAAAGTAATAGAACATAACAGCTACTGTACACTCTACTGTTGCCTTTAGTTAGTTTGCCACTCTACTCAGCGTTTTGCTGACGTGTTACACTCGTTACCTTTTTCAGGACCAGGTGTTGAGCAGCCAGGGTCGGCGGCTGCAGAGGACGCTGGGCCGAGTAGGGTCCAGTAGAGTTGCCACAGCTTTGTACCTTCTTTTGTTTCTGTTCTAGTGAGTAGTTTTGTTTCCGCTGTACCTTCTTTACCTGCAGTTTTGTTATATGATAAATGTTGTTTTACTGTTGTGGTGGTGCCTACTGTAGTAGTTTCTTTCCTTACTGCTGTACTTTCTTACTGTTAGTTATATTCATGCTGAATGTGGTTTATTTTACTGTCTTTTGGTTACTTCCTCGTTGGACGACTGGGTCTTGGGATTAGTCGAGTCGGTCCGGTTCTCGTGTCTCGTAGGGACTCGGGAACCGGGTCGTTACAAGATGGTATCAGAGCAAGGTCGTCCCGAGAAGTGAATCAACTGACTGGAAAATAACCAATTCACATGTTTATAGCTAGAGTAGCCACCACAACATATCTCTTGACTTGAGCTCTTAGAAGTGTTGTTAGGTACCGTCTGTTTTGACGTTTCCGTTTTGTTTCGCGTCTCCTTGCAGGAGATGCCTCGTCGTGGGACTGGCGAGACTGGCCGCGGGCGCGGCCGAGGGCGGGGTCGGCGAGGTGGACGTGCTGTCGTTGATGTCTCGGTGGACCAGCCACCACTCCCTGGCATCCAGGCCCAGGACCTCGCCAGACTGATACGGGATATTGTACGAGAGGAGCTCCACCCACCGCCCCGAGCACCTCCTCCTGGGGTTGCAGAGGGGGAGTCCTCTGTGGGGCCACGCGACGGACGCGGCGCTGGACACGAGGGAGGGGATGGGCCCCTGCCGCCCCCACCTTCCTCCGACACTTCTGTACACGAGACACCTTCGCCTGGAGGTGCACCAGCACCTCCCCTACAGCACCACTTCGAGCTTTTCGGACAGTTCCGGAAGCTGAAGCCCCCCTCCTTCAAGGGGGATGAGGACCCGACCGAGGCAGAGGACTGGCTTGAGCAGCTGGAGAAGATCTTCGACACCCTTCGCCCCCCGGTGGAGTGCCGCGTGGCCTTTGCCACGTACCACCTGGAGAGTGCGGCACACCGGTGGTGGAGGGCGGTCCGGGGACAGGAGAGGGACGAGCCGACGTGGGACCAGTTCGTCACCCTCTTCTGCGAGCAGTACTTTCCCCAGACGTGGCAGGACCAGAGGAGGCGGGAGTTCCACACTCTCCGCCAAGGGACGATGACCGTGAGCGCGTACCGCACGCGTTTCTTGGAGCTGTCCCGCTTTGTAGCGACAGCGGTAGCCACTGAGGAGGAGCGCCTTTGGAGGTTCACCGAGGGGCTCCGGCCTGCGATCCGGGGGTATGTCAAACCCCTGAAGCTGCCGACGTTTTCGAGAGTGGTAGAGGCAGCCATGACTTACGAGGAGACCAACCCGTCCGCGCGAGAGACCGACGGCGGGCGGAAGAGGCCCTTTCAGCCAGACTTCTCACAGGGCCGGCGAGAGCGGAGACACGTGGCGTCCGCAGGAGAGCCGTCACGTTGTGCAGGGCCATCAGTGGCCTTTGGGGGCCCTCGACAGGGGCCAGTCGCCAGCACCGGACCCCCGCCTAGCCGACAGCAGGGACTCACTGAGGGCGGGAGTCGGGTTCCCCTCTGCTACCAGTGTGGCCAGCCGGGCCACGTCAGGAGGGACTGCCCATCTAGGGCAGGAGGTCAGCAGATACTTCCCGCGCAGAGCACTGGAGGGCGCGCAGGAGGCCGCGGTTTCCAGGCGCGAGGAGGAGGACCGCAGTCGCGAGGAGGGTACCGGCCAGCACCTACCCGTCCGACGCAGAGTGTGGCTGCTTCGTCCGCACCTAGAGCTGGGGGGCGTATCAACGCCCTAACACACAGGGACGCCAGAGCTTCGGGATCCGTGGTAGCAGGTATGGTTTCAGTTTCTGGCAGACTCGTTTACACGCTTTTCGATTCCGGCGCTACGCACTCGTTTGTCGCAGACAGTTTCGCAGTTAGTTTGTACCAGGATTATACATTGTTAGAGAACCCGTTCGTAATCAGAGGTCCGAGTGGTCAGCTGTTTGTAGCTGAGGAGGTGTACACGGGTTGCGGGGTCAGCATCGGGGGACACAGCCTGCCAGCTGACCTGATTATGATACAGATGGAGGACTTTGGGGTGATCCTGGGGATGGATTGGCTGTCCGCTTACCACGCATTGGTAGACTGCTTTGAGAGGAAGATTGTCTTCTCCATTCCGGAGTTGCCTTCCTTCGAGTTTCACGGGCAGCCAGTGGACAGAGGTTTCAGGTGCATTTCGGCACTTCGGGCGGCGAGACTTTTGAGCCAGGGGTGTGAGGGCTTCTTAGCTTGTGTGGTGGCAGAGCACAGCCCCGTGGCAGACTTCCAGAGCATCCCGGTGGTCAGAGAGTACCCCGACGTGTTTCCAGACGAGTTACCAGGACTACCGCCCGAGCGTGAGATCGAGTTTGAGATCTCACTAGTACCAGGGACCAGCCCCATCTCCACCGCGCCATACAGGATGGCACCGCTTGAGCTGCGAGAGCTCAAGTCTCAGTTGCAGGACCTTTTGGAGAAGGGTTTCGTGAGGCCCAGTGCGTCTCCCTGGGGAGCCCCGGTACTGTTTGTAAAGAAGAAGGATGGGACCCTACGCCTTTGTGTGGACTACCGACAGCTGAATAGGGTCACCATCAAGAACAGATATCCGCTGCCGAGGATTGACGATTTGTTTGACCAGTTGCGGGGTGCCACGGTGTTTTCCAAGATCGACTTGAGGTCTGGATACCACCAGTTGAGGATCAGGGAGACCGACGTCTCCAAGACAGCTTTCCGCACCCGGTACGGACACTACGAGTTTTTGGTCATGCCGTTTGGGCTGACCAATGCCCCCGCTGCTTTCATGGACCTGATGAACCGGGTGTTCAGACCGTACTTGTACCAGTTTGTGGTGGTTTTCATAGATGATGTACTCATCTATTCTAGAGATCGGACGCAGCACAGACAGCACTTGCGGATGGTTCTGGACACTCTGAGACGACGCAGGCTGTACGCCAAATACAGCAAGTGCGAGTTCTGGTTGAGGGAGGTGACCTTTTTGGGTCATGTGATCTCTGGAGACGGCCTGGCGGTGGATCCCGCCAAGGTCGAGGCAGTGCTCAGGTGGGAGAGACCGCGTTCAGTCACTGAGATTCGCAGTTTCCTGGGACTGGCAGGTTACTACAGACGGTTCATCAGAGGGTTTTCGCAGATTGCACGTCCTATGACACAGTTGACTCGGAAGGATGTGCCTTTCACTTGGACAGACGCCTGTGAGGCGTGTTTTCTGGAGCTGAAGGAGAGGTTGACCTCGGCCCCCGTGCTCATCATTCCTGACAGTAGTGGCGGGTTCGTTGTGTACATGGACGCTTCCTTGCAGGGGTTAGGAGGTGTGCTCATGCAGAGGGGTCACGTGGTCGCTTACGCTTCGCGGCAACTGAAGCCCCATGAGCATACCTACCCTACCCACGACCTAGAGTTGGCAGCTGTTGTCTTCGCGCTGAAGACATGGAGGCACTACTTGTACGGTGAGACCTTCGAGATTTTTACAGATCACAAGAGCCTCAGATATCTTTTTGACCAGAAGGAGCTCAACATGAGACAGAGACGTTGGTTGGAGCTCCTGAAGGACTACGACTGCAGCATCTCCTACCACCCGGGAAAGGCCAATGTGGTGGCTGACGCCTTGAGCCGTAAGGCGCCCGCACGCTTGGCTAGTCTACAGTTACAGAGTTGGAGCCTTTTGGAGGAGGTGGGCAGTTGGCGACCTCTAGAGTTACGAGGGTACTGTGGGGCAGTGACGGTGACACGGCAGACCAGACCAGAGTTGATAGACCGCATCATCACGGGACAGATGGCCGATCCGTACTTGCAGTCTTTGCGCGACAGAGTACTGTCAGGGGACCCAGGGGACTTCTCTTTCACAGACCAGGTGTTACGCTTGAGGGGACGGCTGTGCGTCCCCAGAGACGAGGAGCTGTTGAGAGAGCTCCTGACGGAGGCACACGGTTCCAGATTCACCATACATCCCGGAAACACGAAAATGTACCATGACTTGAGACGCGAGTTCTGGTGGAGAGGGATGAAGCGGGATGTGGGTGAGTTCGTGTAGCAGTGCTTAGTGTGCCAGCAGGTGAAAGCCGAGCATCAGAGGCCTGCAGGGCCGCTTCAGCCGCTTCCAGTGCCAGAGTGGAAGTGGGAGAGCATCACCATGGACTTGGTGGTGGGCTTACCTGTTACCCAGCGAGGACACGACGCGGTCTGGGTAATAGTGGATAGGTTGACGAAGACGGCACGATTCTTGCCGATCCGAGTCACTTTGGGACCAGCACAGTTGGCAGAGAGGTATATCCGTGATGTGGTGCGACTACACGGAGTTCCGCGGGAGATCGTATCCGACCGGGATACCCGCTTTACGTCCCAGTTTTGGGCTGAGTTTCAGCAGGCTTTGGGGACGAGGTTGAGGTTTAGCACGGCTTACCACCCCCAGACGGACGGACAGTCGGAACGCACGATACAGACACTTGAGGATCTTTTGCGTGCCTGTGTACTAGACTGGAGGGGCTCTTGGGAGGAGCACCTGCCCCTGGCAGAGTTTGCATACAACAACAGTTATCACTCGAGCATCGGCATGGCTCCCTACGAGGCTCTGTACGGACGGAAATGCACGGCACCCTTGAGTTGGGTTGAGGTGGGGACCAAGTGGGAGGTTGGCCCCAGGTTGATCCGGCAGAGTCAGGAGGTAGTTGAACAGATCCACAGACGACTCCGCACTGTCAGGAGCAGACAGAAGAGCTACGCAGATCGCAGACGCAGAGAGGTGCAGTTCGAGGTTGGGGACCACGTCTTTCTTCGTGTTTCGCCCATGAAGGGCTTACAGCGGTTTGGGGTGAGAGGGAAGCTCGCGCCAAGGTTCGTGGGGCCCTTCGAGGTCCTGGAGCGGGTTGGACCCGTTGCTTACAGACTTGCCCTTCCCCCGCAGCTTTCTGGTGTGCACGACGTGTTCCACGTGTCCAACCTCAGGAAGTACGTAGCCGATCCCAGCCACGTACTGAGTCACGAGAGCGTCGAGGTGAGCGACGACCTGACCTACCCCGAGCGGCCAGTGCAGATCCTAGACCGAGCCGTCCGCAGGTTGAGACGAAAGCAAGTACCCCTGGTAAAGGTTTTGTGGAGGAGCCAGCGGTACGAGGAGGCTACCTGGGAGCCTGAGGCGGCAATGCGGGAGCGGTACCCAGAGCTTTTCGCGGGTACGTCTTTTCGGACCGGCTTCGGTCCTCTTTGAGTTTGTTATGGTTATTTGGACATCCTTTTTCCGCACCCTAGTTGGCGCAAGTTTCGGGGACGAAACTTCCTTTGAGTTTGTTATATTGTAACGAGCGCGTGCCCCAGACGTCTTTTAAGACGTCTGGGAGGTGGCCCAGACGTCTGTAAAGACGTCTGGGATCACATCCGGACGTCTGACCAGACGTCCGGGATAGTTTACAGACGTCTGGCGAACAGTTATGCTCGCACGGGATATTCGTCTGCGCGCCTGTGCGCGCAGACCTGCGATCCCGCATCTTCTCTGCGGCTGCAGGCGACTGCGACCGTCTCTCCCTCCTCTCCGCGCGGCGTTAAAAGGGGGAGGGGGCGCGCCTCCCCTCCCGTCTCCACCATCTTCCTCCTTCTCTCCTGCCTGTGCGCGAGAGCGAGCGGACGCGAGGGCGCAGCGGCAGCGGCGGCCGCAGTAGGCGCGGAGGAGCTGCGGCGTGCGAGGGCGGGGCTCTGCCGTGAGGGCGAGCTCGCCGGGAGCGGCTTGGCCGGCCGGCGGAGGGCGCAGGGGGCGCAGAGCGTCGCGGAGAGGGACCTGCTGCGGGCGGAGCAGCGGACGCGCGAGGTGCGACGCGGGCGGCGTCGCGAGCGGAGGCCGAGCGAGGTTCTGATTCTGGAAAAATCTCCAGAATCAGACGTCTGGACTGATATCCAGACGACAAGGTCGACGTCTGTGAGATCATACAGACGTCTGAAAGGTGAGTTCCGCTTTCTCCTTCTTTTTGTCGACTGACCGTACTGAGGGAGGAGGGTTGGCTGTGCGCAGGTGCTCGGATTTGTCATCCTTTGCGAATCAGACGTCTGGAAGTTGTACCAGACGGCGGGAGTGACCTCCAGACGTCCGGAGAGACCATCGGACGTCTGGGATCTAGGAGAGACGTCCCCACAGACTTCTGGACGTCCGGGGAACCAAGCCGAACAGGTAATTCTCTGATCCACCGTTTAAGACGTCTGGAAGGAGTTCCAGACGTCTGATTTTGCACAGTATTGTCTTTCTCGACCCGTTAGGGCCCGTTTGGGCTCCGTTTTCCGCGATTCGAGTTGCGTTCGTTTCAGAATTTATTCCTCTACCCGCCTACAGTAGCTATACACTGTTTTGAGACACTCCTTGTGTTTGATCCTTGTGATAGGACCTCGTTCGGTTGCCGTCTTGAGAGTCGCGGAGGCGCGCGGGATTCCCGACCACGCCCCCATTACTCCCGTTGTACCTGGTAGAGTGGTTTTAAGTATAAAAAAAAATCTGTTAAAGTATGGAATCATAACTAGAACCTAGGGCATTGCATGAATCCTAGGAATGAGAAATGTATGGAATGATAGCTCCTAGGTGTTGCATGAATCCTAGGGCCGGAAAACTAGATTGTATGATAGATCCTAGGATATGGCATGAATCCTAGGATGGAAAAACTAGTGGAATGTATATTACTGCAGTCTTGGAAAAATGGAAAGGAATATATAAGCTGCCTGTGAAATTAATTAACAGCTGCCTGTTATGAACAAAGAAACATGTTTGAGATCATGGAAATTGAGAACGTGAATCTGGAAAGTGAAACATATGATGTTCTGAGATAAAGGGCTGGAACCCTACGAGGAATTAGGAGTGGAGCTCCTGGAAAGAAAAGGAATGGAACTGAGATGTAGTTTGTAGTGTCTCTTGGGTACGGAGTACCAAGGGAAGTACCTGTACCTGTTTTAGTGCAGAGTGGGGCCAGCCGCCCCAGGGACCCGGGGTTAGGCTTGGCCGCTCTGTACCGACTTTTTGGCCCTCGTGTACGTAGTACCGAGGAGAGCTAGTAGTGTTAGGAGAGTACTAGCTACCCCACGGGCCCCGGGGTTCTGCTAGCCTCCTTCACCGACTTGTTAGGCCCACTAGGGCAAACCAGGGTAGTCAGACGAGGGTGCGCGGACTGTGGAGGGGCAAGGCCCCGGTTTGGTTACTGTGGAGGGGTTGGACCCCTGTTACTGAGAGGGCTCTGCCCTGGTTCCGTGCTGTGCTTTGGGCGCACCCGTTAACGGAAACGACTGACCGCGTGCCAGTACGGGCTAGCTACCTGTGCGTTTATCACGCGTGCCGTAGTCACCGTTACGTCTGTCAGTGACCTTGGGGTGGTTGACTGAGGGTAGGATCACCACGGGGGACTCTCCCGGCCAGGAGAGCACCACGTGCTACTTCTACTTTTGGAAAAGACTGCAATCAAGATCGTCCCACGAGGACATCCGAGATCAAGTAAAGGATCTGAGAAGTAAATGAAATAGTGAGAAAAATTGAAAGATGTAAATAAAAGAAAGTAATAGAACATAACAGCTACTATACACTCTACTGTTGCCTTTAGTTAGTTTGCCACTCTACTCAGCGTTTTGCTGACGTGTTACACTCGTTACCTTTTTCAGGACCAGGTGTTGAGCAGCCAGGGTCGGCGGCTGCAGAGGACGCTGGGCCGAGTAGGGTCCAGTAGAGTTGCCACAGCTTTGTACCTTCTTTTGTTTCTGTTCTAGTGAGTAGTTTTGTTTCCGCTGTACCTTCTTTACCTGCAGTTTTGTTATATGATAAATGTTGTTTTACTGTTGTGGTGGTGCCTACTGTAGTAGTTTCTTTCCTTACTGCTGTACTTTCTTACTGTTAGTTATATTCATGCTGAATGTGGTTTATTTTACTGTCTTTTGGTTACTTCCTCGTTGGACGACTGGGTCTTGGGATTAGTCGAGTCAGTCCGGTTCTCGTGTCTCGTAGGGACTCGGGAACCGGGTCGTTACAGATGTAGTTTGTATTGTCTCTTGGGTACGTAGTACCAAGGGAAGTACCTGTACCTGTTTAGTGCAGAGTGGGGCCAGCAGCCCCAGGGACCCGGGGTTAGGATTGGCCGCTCTGTACCGACTTGTTGGCCCTCGTGTACGTAGTACCGAGGAGAGCTAGTAGTGTTAGGAGAGTACTAGCTACCCCACGGGCCACGGGGTTCTGCTAACCTCCTTCACCGACTTGTTAGGCCCACTAGGGCAAACCAGGGTAGTCAGGCGAGGGTGCGCGGACTGTGGAGGGGCAAGGCCCCGGTTTGGTTACTGTGGAGGGGTTGGACCCCTGTTACTGAGAGGGCTCTGCCGTGGTTCCGTGCTGTGCTTTGGGCGCACCCGTTAACGGAAACGACTGACCGCGTGCCAGTGCGGGCTAGCTACCTGTGCGTTTGTCGCGCGTGCCGTAGTCACCGTTACGTCTGTCAGTGACCTTGGGGTGGTTGACTGAGGGTAGGATCACCACGGGGGACTCTCCCGGCCAGGAGAGCACCACGTGCTACTTCTACTTTTGGAAAAGACTGCAATCAAGATCGTCCCACGAGGACATTCGAGATCAAGTAAAGGATCTGAGAAATAAATGAAATAGTGAGAAAAATTGAAAGATGTAAATAAAGGAAGTAATAGAACATAACAGCTACTGTACACTCTACTGTTGCCTTTAGTTAGTTTGCCACCCTACTCAGCGTTTTGCTGACGTGTTACACTCGTTACCTTTTTCAGGACCAGGTGTTGAGCAGCCAGGGTCGGCGGCTGCAGAGGACGCTGGGCCGAGTAGGGTCCAGTAGAGTTACCACAGCTTTGTACCCCTTTTTTTGTTTCTGTTCTAGTGAGTAGTTTTTGTTTCCGCTGTACCTTCTTTACCTGCAGTTTTTGTTATATGATAAATGTTGTTTTACTGTTGTGGTGGTGCCTACTGTAGTAGTTTCTTTCCTTACTGCTGTACTTTCTTACTGTTAGTTATATTCATGCTGAATGTGGTTTATTTTACTGTCTTTTGGTTACTTCCTCGTTGGACGACTGGGTCTTGGGATTAGTCGAGTCGGTCCGGTTCTCGTGTCTCGTAGGGACTCGGGAATCAGGTCGTTACAATTGGCCACCTGGAGAGGTTTGCGAGAGTACCCCGCGTGACCTGGGGTTGGATCTTGGAGTGGGCACGACCTGGAGAAGCTTGCAAGGGAGCTTCAAGCTGTGCATTAATGGCGGCGAGCCCCTGGTCCTGAAATCACATAAACGGCCTTGCGGCCGCGTTAAAAAGCTTAGGGAGCTTCGCCAAGGTGCGGCGAATGTGCAGAGGTGGTCAGCGTGGCGTGGGACCACCTGTGGGTGTGTGCCTAGGGCACACTGCAGCCGTGTATGTGGGAGTGTTCGAGGGTGCTTTTGGGTGAGTGGCGGAGTGTTGTGAGTGAGGGGTTATGTTCAGTGAGTCATGGCGGAGCTTATGGACCAATCGGCGAAAGGGGAGATGGTCTGTGGAGGTGGAGCGAACTTGCCGAAGTGGTGGCCGGAGGTGAAGGGGATGATGGTGGTGGAGTGCAGCAGTGGTCGTTCGAGGGAAATAAAGAGGGAAAAATAGAGTAAAGGGTGAGAGGACTTACTGAGAGTGAAGAAACGAAAGGGGAGGCAGGGATGGCGGCCGTGCGTATCGCCGACGTCGGGGACGAAAGTGCTCAGAGAGGGAGGTTGGAGAGGATGAAGGGGATGCAGGAGCGTCGGCGGGTGCGGCGAGACGCGGACGAGCAAGAGGAAGAGGATCCTGCCATCGGTATTGTGGCTAGGCGACGAGGGAGAGTGGAAGAAGTCACTGGAGCTTGATGAGCAGTTCAACCGGAGGAGGGGAGACGAAATTGAGGGGTTTCTCCAACTAAATTCAAGCTTAGGAGATGCGGGGCAATTTAGGGTTTCTTAAATAGGTCCTGGAGGTCGGGTTTGCAAGCTTCCAAGCACGGCAAATTCGTCGGTAGAGGAAACTCGAGAGAGACCCAAATTTCTCATGCATTCACATGAGAGATTAGGTACCAAATAGGGCTTCTAATTGGGTTCACATTGAAGGAGATTTCTCAAAGAATCTCCCTTTCAATTTTGAAGGGGATTCTCTGAGAGATCACGGAGAAATCACCCTTTCAAGCTCGTCGAAGTAGGATTCCCTTTGCTATAATGGTGGAGGGACCTAATTGCAAGAAGATAGGGGTTCAATTGTGAGGGTTTTTGAAATCTAGGGTAGAAATGTAATTGGGCTGGACCTATTTGCAAAGTGGGTCAAGATGAATTCCCCTTAGGTCCAAATTTTGGTAAAAACCTAATTTGGACCTATGGAATCTAATGGTGAGGTTGGATTTTGGGTTTGACCACGTTTGACTGGGTAATTTACGTAAAAACCTAATTTAGGGCAAACATTTGTCTGAGACCCCATTTTAGGTCAAAATAGGTTCCAATGGAAAAATTGAAGGTTATAAACCCTAGAGAATATTTTTATATGATTTTTAGATGATTTATGTGAATTTTATCCTGACAAAAATCTTGTTAAATCAAGTGGGTCTGTTTTAAGCTTACAAGAAGTCATTTAATTCCCAGAATTCACACGAACCCTTTTCTGTCTGATTCAACCCACTTATTATCTTGTTAAGACCATTTGACCTGTGTTTAGCTCATGAGAAAACCCATTGTTACACTGCAATGGTAAAATTACAGTTTTACCCCTTGTTTCTTGCTTTTATCTCAGAATGATTATTCAGTGAATTAAGACCTCCAATTGGTTATATAGGAGTTTTTATTCTCTTTTATGGGTCAAAATGAGCTAGTTAGGGCTCATGATAGTGTTCCCATCACAAGCTTTCCTGTACTGATATTGATTTAAAAAATGCATTTAAATGCTTGTATCTTGTGTCAATCATTCATTGTCAGCTAGTTTTGTACCTAACTGTCCAACCGTGGAAATATATGGAAATGGAGTTAAAAAGCCTGATTATATGATTGCACATCCTTTAGTTAGTGTTTAGAACTTACTTGAGGCAGTCTACTACCTATCTATCCATTAGAACTAGATCAAGGGTCTTAGGTTTGCCTTTGAAAATATTTTAAAAGCCTTAAATTGTACTCACTTGTAAATAAATAAAAATGCTTTAAAAAAATCCAAAAAAAAAAAACTTTTCTTGGTGAAGATCAGGCATACTTTTAATTGCATGCCAAGTTTCATGGCATTCTAAACCTTCGACTTGGTAGAACATACCAACCGACGGTTCAGTCTACCTTAAAACTTAATAAAAGACTTCAAATCAAAAATCCCCAAAACACTCTATTCTCCTCATCTCACTCCTTCTCTCTCACCCCCTACCGCTATAAAACTCACAAAATCGATAAAAGTAAGAAAAATCATAAAAATA
Source organism: Thalassia testudinum (assembly GCA_037157565.1). Classification (NCBI taxonomy): domain Eukaryota; kingdom Viridiplantae; phylum Streptophyta; class Magnoliopsida; order Alismatales; family Hydrocharitaceae; genus Thalassia; species Thalassia testudinum. Next base: position 31,601,276 of record JAZHRO010000022.1, on the reverse strand, counting down.
CCTAAAACACTAGGTATACTATGTATATACATGTAAATATAAGCTATATACTAAGTTATATATGTATATATTGTAAAATTGGTATATAATAGGTATAAGTAACTTACGTATATATTATATAATGTAAATTAAATATTTAAGATAACTTAAACTGTATATAACTTATTTGTATAATTATTTATTAATTATACTAACTTATATGTACTAAAATCAAACTAAATTAATAGAACCATGTAAATAACTATATTTACTAATGGTATTGTATATAGCTATTTATGTATGTATTATATATATATTAAAACCCTGTAACTTAATTTAATTGTATATATATAATAAATAAATAATTTATTAAGTTATTAAGTAAGTTACTAAATTAAATTAGAATAAATTAGTAAATTAAGTTATTACTGAACTAATTTATAATGAATATTTGTACTATGGTATTTTAAGTAATTTAAACTAATTTAACCATATTTATACTGTATTATACTAATTACATATAATTTATATGTACAAGACACTGAAACTAGATATTAAATGTATATAAATTAAAATAAATCATGTAAAATATAATAAAAATCTGTAATAAATACTTTAATATGTATATTACTACTGTAGTAGGTCAATTAGACCATTAATTAACTAATTTATACGTTAATTAAGAAATAAACCCAATAATCAATATGCATAAAGTGTAAAGTTTAGTTAATTTATTTATATAGTAAACATAACTAATTATGTAAATAAATTATATAATTGAGTAGACCTATGTAAATACTTTCATATCCCATAATTTATTTTTTAATTATAGCAATTTATGGCCCTCAATTCGAGGGCCAAAATCCACAAAATAAGACGCACACCCGCTGAATTGCAGTGCAGCAGCGCCCTGTGGCTTAGTGCCACCCGTGCTTTTATTTTTTTTTGCATAGGGCTTCCCAGTCAACAAGCGCACGGCGCTAAATAAGCATATCTCCTTACGAGCATATTTGAGAGCATTTGACCATGGTTTGAAATGATGAACGTGTGTGGTGCGGGCCAGGGGCCTGGCATTGTGCGTGGACTGTGTGGGCCCAGTATTGAGCTTAAATCAAAATTAAGAGGCTAATTAAACAAATTAGGGTGGCTTTAGTTGAGATTTGGTCCAACCCGAGAGGGTGCTGTGATCACTTGAAAAGGCCACCCGCCAACTAAAAAACTTAAATTTTGTACTAAGTGAGGGTTAATGAGGGGTTAACAAGAAAAAAAAAAGAAATGGCTATGTACAAAAGAACAAAGAAGAAGTATGACCCTATGCCTTGTATATGTGTATATAGAGTATATGTATATATATATAAGTATACTATAAATAATAAGTATCTGTATATTAAGTATACGTAGTATAGGTAATATTTATGCTATATATGTATATAAATAACAGTATAGCTTTACTGATAGAATAATCTGTCACTGTAAATAGAATAAGTGTCACTATAGACCTTAGTTTTTGCCTTAGCTTTTGTGCATAGTTTTTCCTAAGGTTTAGCAACGTTTATATATGTCGCTGTACATACTGTATATGTTACTATATATGTTAGTATATTAAGTTTAGTATAGGATATATTATTACTTATTATTATATATATAAGTATTGTTATTATAAGTTCTAAGTATATAGTATATATTATTCATTTATAGTGTTTGATGCTTGTTTGTATATATATGTTGCAAGCATTTCAATTCATTCTCTTAAACATAATTAAGCTATTTATTCGTTCATTGATTATTCATTAATTCATTCATTCATGATTGTACATAGAATTGATCTTTTTAGAATTAAGGAATGATATTGGATTTAGAGAGTGATGTATATCAATAACTGCCTCCCAGTGAACGACTTGGAATAAACCAGTAAAAATTACGTATTAAATAAAATTGATGCGATAACGGTTTGTATTTGTGACACATATTACAACAACGACGATTTTTATATGAACCGTGGTTGATCGTCTCCGATTATTTTTGGCACCGTTACCGGGGAGGCAACTCTCTATCAGCCAAATAATTTTTTAGTTCTTAATTTGTAAATAATTTTTATTTTTGTATATAAATTCATTCATATTCCTTGTGTGTACATAGTCATTCTTTTATTCATTAATTGTTTTTGTATATACATTTTTTGATTATTTTATTAATCAGTTGTTGTTCTTGCAGCACTTGAGGAGTAGAAGTAGCGTCATCTTCGAGGCAGAGGTCGTCTTCCTGGCGAAGTCGTTGCACTTCTGACCTGACGTCCAGGTGGAGTTTTTGCCTTGGGAGCTGCAATTACATTTTTCTTAGTATAGTATAGTTAGATTTAGGTATATTACTTTGGATCATTTCTTAGGCATAAGTTGTGAGAGCCTGCTCTTACACATCATTTTATAATAATTTAGACTCTCTCGACTCTTTTATTCTCTCTACTCATCTCTCATCAATGAGATTTTTCCGTTCGTTGGTTTTCCGTATTGATTTCTTTCTTTTGTTTTTGTTTGTTGCATTATTCAAAAATCCAAAAAATTATAAAATCAAAAAATTCAAAAAGATCTCATCTCTTATCTAGCAGCAGTATATTTCTAGGCATCCATTCTTAGGTTGCATATTTCCTGCTAGATTTAAATTTCAAGTCATTTGCATACTGTAGAATTGCTGGAATCAGGTACGCATTCCCTATCCTTCCTTAACTCTTGCCATTTTGCATTTGACTTAAAACTAACAAAGACCATCCCTTGTTTGAAAAAAATTAAAAAAGCGAGACAAGCAGCATAGAATACACTTCTAAATACTCGATTCAAATCAAAAGGAGACATTAAAAACTTGCTTGAAACCTTGACTGAGGTTTTTCATCGCCATTATGTTGATTGCTATCGTGCACACAACACGATCACTTAAGATTCACATACACGGGTTTCTACCTCATCTCCTTTAGCATCCACAGGATCTGGATTCGCACGCCAGTCTTATCTAGACTCCCAGTGGACTATAGAGGTCTGCACTTCGCTAGGTTGATCTTTAAGATGCATACAATTGTTTGAAACATTTGTTTGAGTACTATTATTTTTTCATAGCAGCCTCTAGGGAAAATTCGATTTATCTCGCTTGATTGCTAGATTGGTCTTGTGGTGATTAAGATTTTTTGGGATTTCTAATTTTGGATTGAGATTGAGATTGGGATTTATCCTTTCTATTGAGTTGTGACTATTTTAAAATTCGTTTTCAAAAACTGACTCAATGGAAGGTAGGAGATCCCAGAACCCTGAACTAGTGCTCCCCTTAGGTGCTGATGCCCAAGCCACCACTTCCACTTCTATGCCTTCCACATCCAATCCTTTACCTCGTGAGCCTCAAACTCCTATCCACTACTCCACACATCATGAGGATGATCATTATTCTGCACAGTTTGAGGATTTCGAAGAACTTCCTCCACATCTTATTGCACATCCTCCACCACCACCACCACCAAACCGTAGGTTCAAACCTCCACCTAAAAATCGTAATTTCCCTAATCCACCACCGGAGAGAGGACCTATGCCTCATCTTTAACACCTGTTTGAAACACAACTTCAAATGAACACCCTTACCCAACAGGTGCAATAACTTATACAAGTTGTTAATCTATTAGCAAACCCCCAACCACAACCTCAACATAGAAACCCTTAGGCACCACCTCAACCTCGTAGATGTCAATTACAGGATTACTATAATCCTGTAGTTGCACAACCTATGCCTGTGATACGTTATCCCGATGGGAGTCATGCTGCTAAATTGAAGCCAAACATTATAGCACTTATTCCTCACTTCCATGGACTTGCTTTTAAGGATCCTTTTCAGCATTTAGAGGAGCTGAAAAATCTTGCTCAAACTCTGGGTCTGCAAGGCCATGATCAGCATATGCTTTTAATGAAAATGTTCTCCTTTTCATTAAAGGATAAAATCGCCTTCTGGTTTAGAACCTTAGCACGGACTACACCAATAGACACATGGGCTTCTTTAGAACATGAGTTCCTAAATGAGTACTTTCCTGTAGACCGCATTAACGCTTTAAGGCATGCTATCACCACATTCACCCAAAATTCAGGAGAACAAATGCACGAGGCTTGGGAGAGATTCCACGAGCTTCATAGAAAGTGTCCCTTCCATGGTGTCCCACGCTGGTAACAGGTCCAGATCTTCTATCAGAGGCTCCATGATGACGCAAGGAATTTGTACATGCCGCTTGTAGAGGCAATTTCCTGTATCAGGACGAGAACTCAGCCTTTGAGATCTTCGAAGGCATGGTGAAAACTCTATTAACATTGTTTCGATGAGTGTGTTTAATAGAAAGTTCTCACATTCTAATTCACATTCAGGGGTACACGAAGCCCAATCCAGCAACAGAGACTTAAAGATAGTGGCTAGTCAGCTGGATAAGGTGGGCTTAATCGAAAAGAAAGTAGATGAAGTATAAAAATTTCTCTCTAAACCTTCATCATCTCCCTCTTCTCAATCACTTGCACAACACACTTCTCAGTTTCCCACAGGGAGGGAAACTGTGAATAACCTTTTTGTGACACAACCTGCACTACTAGACTATTCATTTCCATATCCTTCACCTGTTGGAGGAACCTTTGTTTGTCCTTACGCTGACTTCCCTGCACCTTCTGGAGCTTTGGAGGAGCTCCATGCCATTCACAATGGTCCATTTACACAAACCTACAACCCTAGATGGCATACTCATCCAAAATTCTTGTGGTCAGGAAATTCACAAAGACCTCTATATCAACAACCTTCTGCACCACCACTTCACAACCAGATCCGAGCACCACCTCCACAATCACACGAGTATCCACCGCGTGCCTACTAGCAAGCCCAACCCAGGCTCGCCCAATACTCTCACCCTGGGCCTACACGAGATAACCAGTTGGGGTTTATCATGAAAGCTCTTGCTGATATGCAACAACAAAATCTTGCTATGCAGCAAAGATAGGACGTGGCACTAACTGAGATGAGAACCCAGCTATCTCACTTGATGGAATCCCGTCAACCACATTCACTCCCATCTCAAGCGGAACCCAACCCGAGGAACGTACCTACCCAGAGGTATGTTCAACCTAGACCTTCAGTGCAAGGTTAAGCACATGCCATCTCACAACCCTTGCACGAAACTGAATTCTACACTGACCCAAATTCTTCCTATCCACAACCTCAACCAACTTTGTTACCAAACTTTGAGATACCATCTACATCTAGGGCTGAACTTAATGCCATAGTCACTAGGAGTGGTAGAAGCACTGTAGATCCACCATTTCCTACTTCTACATCTCTTCCTGGACCTTCTACTTCCACTCCTCCATCTGATTCACTTCTTCCTGCTTCTTCTCTACCTAGGAATGACCCTCTTATCACCACTTCCGTACCATTTCCAGAGGCTTTAAAGAAGAAGGGGAAAGGAAAGCAGAAGACCTGTGTGTCACCTGAGGAGGATTTGCTTAAGCTCTTTGAGCAAGTCCACATAAATATCCCATTGTTGGATGCAATTCGCCACATACCTCTTTACGCTAAGTTTTTAAAATACCTATGTACACCTAAGCATAAAGCAAGGATTCAAAAAGGGAGTAGTCCAATCATCCTCTCGGAACAATATAGTTCCACCATATCCAGTACCCTCCCTACTAAGATGAAAGACCCCGACACCCCTCTTCTATCCTGCATGATAGGTAACACCACATTCAATAGAGCATTACTTGATCTAGGTTCTTCCATCAATCTTATCCCAACATCCCTATTGACACATTTCAAGGTTGGCAATCTAAAGCCAACTGAGGTGTCCTTGCAATTAGCTGACAGATCAGTTAAGACACCTTAGGGAGTGTTGGAAGATGTTATAGTGCGTGTCAAGGACTTTTATTTCCCTGTAGACTTTATAGTCTTTAACATGGAAGTACCTGAGGATATCCAGAACACACCTATCATACTAGGAAGACCTTTCTTGGCTACGGCCAAAGTGAACATCAATTGTGAGGAAGGCCTAATAGAGTTGAAATTTGGAGATCAGAAGATAAAGATTGATATTTTTTAGGCCCAAAGAGGACCATCATGTAGTTTAATTGAGGAAATCTGTTCCTTGGATTCTTTGGATAGGTTGGTTGAGGATACTTTGATTGATTCACTGAATTTAGAACCTTAACACTCTTTGGACTCTGACTTGACTCTCACTGAGACGCCAGCTATAGAAATTGAGGACTTACCTCCTATTCCTTTAGTGTCTCTAGGATCTTCTGAGATCTCGACACCTGCTCCTTCACCTGATCCCATACCTGTTGAGCTTAAACCTCTTCCTGATTCTTTGAAGTATGTTTTCTTAGGACCTGATCAGACTTATCATGTGATTGTCAACTCTTTCTTATCATCTGATCAAGAATCATGACTCTTATCTATCCTGAGAGCACATAGACAGGCTATAGGATGGATCCTCTCTGACTTGACTGGCATTAGTCCTTCTTACTACACACATAGGATTTTCACTAAAGAAGGATCTAGACCTACTAGACAGCCACAGCGTAGATTGAATCCTACACTTCAAGAGGTGGTTAAAAATGAGATGATTAAGTGGTTAGACAATGGAATCATTTTCCCTATTTCAAACAATCAGTGGGTAAGTCATCTTCAAGTTGTGCCTAAAAAGGTCGGACTTACCATCATAACCACTGAATCTAGAGAAGTAATCCCTACACGGATTGGTAATTCGTGGCGAGTATGTATTTACTACCGCAAACTCAACCAGGCCACGAAGAAAGATCACTTCCTATTGCCCTTCATTGATCAGATACTGGAAAGATTGGCTGGGAATAGATTTTCTGCTTTTTGGATGACTATTCAGGTTATAATCAGGTGTCAATTCACCCCAATGACCATAAAAAATGACCTTCACCTGTCCCTACGGAACCTTTGCATTCCGTAGGATGCCATTTGAATTGTGCAACGCACCTGCTACATTTCAGCGGTGTATGTTTGCAATCTTCTCTAATTTAGTAGGTGATTGTTTAGAAGTCTTTATATATGACTTCTCAGTCTTCAGGAGCACATTTGATGCATGCTTAGCCACCTGACTAAGGTTCTGCAAAGATGCATAAATGTTAATCTGGTACTTTCCTGGGAGAAATCACATTTCATGGTACCAGAAGGACTAGTTTTAGGTCACCTTATTTCTGAGAGAGGAATAGAGGTTGACCGTGCGAAGGTAAAATTGATTTTTGAACTACCACTACCTTCGTCGGTTAAACAGATTAGATCTTTTCTCGGGCATGTTGGTTTATCGCCGCTTTATAGCGGACTTCTCAAAGATAGCCTGACCTCTCACAAATCTCCTCTCTAAGGATGTAGACTTCCAGATCTCTGACGCTTGTGTTCATGCCTATACGACACTTCGTGATCTGGTTACCAAGGCACCAATACTACAACCCCCGGATTGGTCTCACCCTTTTGAGATCATGTGTGATGTCTCTGATTATGCAGTAGGGGCTGTCCTTAGTCAAAAACTGGAAGGGAAACCTACAGTCATTTATTATGCTAGCAAGACCTTAGATGAAGCTTAGAGGAATTACATCGTCACAGAAAAGGAATTGCTAGCTGTAGTATTTGCACTGGAAAAATTCAGACCCTATCTCTTAGGTTCCCAAATTATAGTCTACACTGACCACACTGCAGTTCGACATCTTCTCGTCAAGAAGAATGCAAAATCTTGTCTAATTGGATGGATCGTACTACTACAGGAATTTGATTTAGAGATTCGTGACAAGGTCGGGAAGCAGAATGTGGTAGCTGGCCACTTATCCCGCCTTCCTTCTGAAGTGATATCTCCTTCACTTCCTGTTTTTGACCACTTCCCTGACGAGCAATTGCTGGTCATCCATTCTGATCTTCCCTAGTATGCTGGCATTGTCAACTACTTGGCTTCTGGAATCGTTCCCTCTGATTAGGTCTGACATCAAAAAGACAGACTTAGATCCGAGGCCAAGCACTATTACTGGGAAGAACCAAGGCTTTCCAAGCATTGCAAAGACTAGATCCATAGGAAGTGTGTCCCTGATAAGGAGATTGATAGTATTTTGTCATTTTGTCATGACCAGGCTTGTGGCGGTCATTTCTCTGGCAAAAAGACTGTTGCAAAAATTTTGTAGAGAGATTTTTATTAGCCCACAATTTTCAAAGATGCACACGAATATAGTAGGGCATGTCCACGCTGTCAGTCTCTCGGCAGTATTGGCCGCCAAGACATGATGTCCTTGAATCCAATCTTAGTGTGCAAAATCTTTGATATTTGGGGCGTTGACTTCATGGGACCTTTTCCAAATTCTCATGGCTTCGAGTATATCTTGTTGGCAGTTGAGTATGTTTCTAAATGGATTGAAGCCATCCCCTCGAGGACTAATGATCATAGAGTTGTGACACAATTTTCCCAAGACTTTATCTTCTCTAGATTTAGGGTACCAAAAGCCGTCATTAGTGATGGAGGGTCTCAGTTTAGGAACACACACTTTCAGTCCCTACTTCAAAAGTATGGGGTGTCACATAGGATTGCTACACCATATCACCCTCAAACTAATGGACTAGCTGAATTGTCCAACCTGGAGATCAAGAAGATTTTGCAGACTACCATTCGACCTAATAGAAAGGATTGGTCTTCCCGCCTTTCTGATGCATTGTGGGCATATAGGATAGCTCACAAAACCCCATTAGGCATGTCTCCTTTTAGACTTGTGTACGAGAAACACTGTCATCTTCCTGTAGAACTTGAGCACAAAGCTTATTGGGCCATCAGAAAGTGTAACTTGGATTTAGAGAAGGCCGGTGATCATAGAAGATTGCAAATTTCCAAGCTAGATGAATTAAGGAATGAATCTTATCATAGCGTGAGGATTTATAAGGATAAATTAAAGGCCTTCCATAACCATCACATTCATAAGAAGTCATTTCACCCTAGTCAGAAAGTCCTTTTCGACTCTAGACTCAAACTCCTCCTAGGAAAACTCAGATCCAAGTGGACTGAATCTTTGACAATGGAGCCGTTGAGATCACTGAGATTGATAAATCTGAACCTTTCACTGTCAATGGACAAAGATTAAAACCTTTTATTGAGCCGCATGATCTCGGACTTGTCAATTCTACCATTTCGCTCCTACATTTTGAATTACCCACTGGGTTTACACCTAGCTGAAGGCGTTAAACTTAGCAAACCTATCCTTGTATATAGCTATTTTCACCTTTCTTATTTCACCTTTCTTGCATTAGGTGTCTACCCTTGCATTTTAAGCATACATTGCATTGTCACATATGTCATGCATTTCACTTCTTAGCCCGACTTTCCACTCTGATCTTGTATCAGACTTGAAATCGTCCGCGTAGAGATTTTTATCTCCTCATGCCGACTTTCTTCTGTCACCCAGCCTAGGATAGTGAAAAGCAGAGCATTCATTTGCATCCACCCTATTCATTCAATGAGGACATTACATCATTTAAGCATAGGGGTGTAAATGGTGAATCATTTACTAGAATGTAATTATAGACACATCTGTAGTGTATATAATATAGTATTATCAAAAATACCAAAAAAAATTGAAAAATTTTGAAAAAAATTACAAAGCCAAAACTACAAGAAAATGAAAAAACACAAAAATTCCAAAAATACAATAAGGGACCTGTACCTTTTGTTGAGGGAGAACTCCAAAGAAAATTCTGAGAGAAAAGTTTTAAAAGAAATATAAGTGTTTAATTATGATCTTCTAGCTAAAAACAAAAATAGCATAGTGTTTATGGACATTCAACTTTTGCTGGTTAGACTTTCTGGGCCACTGTAGCTTGATTCACTCAGGGTTTGGCTAAATACACTTTAAGCTTTAACAAGATAGACCATAATCTCTCCTAACTTTAGGACCTATTCTTGTACATGAGTCACCAGTACAGGATTCGCTGGTTTGTTTGACTTAGGAGTCTAGGTAACCTTGATTTACAAGACACAGTGTCGGGAAAGACCTTGTGAATTTGAAATTCAACCCTAGTGTTCATTAGGGAAGGTGGAGTCTTTACCTGTGTATGCAGGTAGACTCTTTGTCCTAGTCTTTAGTCTTGTGTCTAGGAGAAGCTCTTTTCACAAAAAAATTGACCCACCAAATAAGGTGCACTCTACCAAATAAAGTTGATGGAGATATACTGACAAAGTCAAAAAAAAAAAGTTTCAAAAAAAAGTTCTTTAAAATAAGTCAAGTATGTTCCCCAAGTTCTGTGAATACAAAAATTACACCAAAAATGTTTTTAGGGTTCAGTACAAATACCCTGTTCTACCAAATATTCTTTGAGCCACAAACGCAATAAGAGTTGGGCTTGAGTATTAGTGGCGGTATGACTAGGTTTTGTTGTTTGTTATAGAAATGACGTTGTAGTACAGATAGTCATTGCCACTATTACAATTTTACTCGGAAATAAAAGGTTTCCCGAGGTCGAACTCAGGGAGCAAACTATAATTCTAGAAGTACAATGTTTCTATTACAAAAATAAGAGAGAGAGAGAGGTAGATTGTCTCTTGGCTTTTTCTTCTCTTCTTTCTCTCTTGTCTTTGTCTTCTTCTTCTTTCTCTTCTCTTCTCTCTGCTTGATAGTCCTTAGTTCTTCTTCTTCTTTACCTTCTTTCTTTTTCTTTCCTTCTTCTCTCTTTGATCTTCTTCAGTTCTTTATCTTCTTCCTTTATCTTCTGTTCTTCTTGATTCTTCTTCTCTTTTCTTCCTTCTTTTCTTTGCCTTCAGCTGCGGCACCTTCTCTTCTCTTCTTCTTCTTTACTTTGTCTGCAGAGCTTCATCCGTCGTCTGATTTCTCAATCAGACGGCTTAAGTAGTGTCTGCTACAGTGCTTCTTCTTCTTGCAGTCGTTCTTCTCCTTCTTCTTCCTCTTCTGTGGTCTTCTTTCTTCTTCTTCTCTTCCTGCACACTCACATAGCTTGGTCAGAGCAAAAACCTACCCCTACCCTCCCCCGCGTCTCTCTCTTTCTCAGCTTTCGCTCAAGGGATCGCTCTCCCAGAGCCGGGTATTCGGGTACGGATTCGCGCCCGGGACCAAGCCCACCGGCGTGCGGTGGTGGGTGAGGAGTGCAGGTCGGGTACACGGGTCGGGCCAGGTCCGCGGGGGGTGGTCGCGGACGAGGCCGGGTGAAGCGGGTGAGAGGGACCTTACCCCGTGGTCAGGAGGCGAAGAGGCTATGTCACTTTTCCAATTTATGCGCGGGCGGCGTTTCGAAATCCCACGATGTGGGACTATCCTCTGTTCTATCTTCGCGCGCGCCCGCAGGACGATTCCACCTCGCCCTCTGCTCAGCTGTAGACGCTGTCGACGCCAACTAATGAGGAGGAAGTCTTCGCAGACTTTGCCCCAACCTGCAGCACCTGGGAACTTGGGGCTGCAGGGCCTGGAGCTCGCCCCGAAGCTACTTCAATCGTCGTTAATGGCAGCTGGGGTGGCGACCCTGTCAGACGGAAGCACGGCCCTTCGGCCCAATCAAACTAGCGGGGGACCTTCGCCGTGGCACGGCAAAGGTGGTGCTGGGTGCGACAGGTCGTGGGGCGACGTCTGGTGGCGGGGCTAGGTCGGACAGCGACCGGAAAAATGGGTCTGATCAAGGGAGTGTGGTGGGGGTGTGGAGCGGCAATGGGTGGGCGGAGGTTGTTCAGTGTGATGAGGCGAAGGTTCTGTGAGGGTTGGCGAGTTGTGTGGGGCTGCGGAGCGATGGGGGCGTCTCGCCGGAGGGTGGCCGGAGACGAAGAGGGTGACGGTGGACAGGAGTGGTCGAGGGTTTAATCGAATGAAAAACAGTGACGAAAAGAAAGAGGGGGAGGTGGGGAGTAGTTCTGACCTAGTTATAGGGACGAAAGGGGCCGGAGCAGGGCGGCAGTCGTATCGACAGTCGCCGGAGAAGAAAATGCCCAGAGGGAGAGGGCGGCGGCGAGGAGAGAGCGGGAGGGCGCGCGCTGGGTACGGCGCGACGCGGGAAGAGCGGGTGAAGGTGGCTCTGTTGCTGGTATTGCAGCAGAGCGACGAGAGGGGGATGAAGAACCGCCGGAGTTGGTGGGCTTCTGCCAGAGTGGGAAGAGAGGGAAAATGGGGGCCTTTCTCCGTCAGGATCGAGCTCCCCTCTTCTGCAGGCGGAGGCAGTTTTTATAGAGGCGAGGGCGGAGAGGTGGGCGGAGGGAGGCGACGTGCCTCCCTCACCGAAGGATGGCCGGAGTAGGGACCCATACCTTCCGCGCGTTCGCACGGAAGGTGTGGGCTGCTATAGAGATCATGGAGGTGTCCCTGCGACAGCAGACATCGCAGGGAACACCCGGTTGAAAGGGCAGAGGGCCTCCCTCACGCTGCGCGGCGCCATGCTCCGCGCAAAGTCGCCGAAGCATGGCACTGCTCAGAGTTTTGCAGGGAGGACCTAAGTCCAAAGAACGACGAAGACTTAGGAGCCAAAATGAGAGGGTTTCAAAAGTTGAGGGTCAAAAAGTAATAGATGAGGACCAAAATGCAAAGTCGGTCAAGAAGGTCTCTTCTTAGGCTCAAGTTTTTATGCATGACTAAATGGGACCTAAGGATTCTAATGGTGAAATTTATTTCTAGATCAGACCTTGTTTGATCGATCAATTTACGTAAAAACCTAAATTAAATCATTAATTGGGCATGGTTCTCAATGTAGGTCAAAGTGGGTTCCCAAGGCCAAATTGAAGGTTCTAAACCCTAGAGATTATTTTTCTATGAATTTTAGAGGGTTTAGTCGATTTTTACTTTACCTCGAACCTCGTGAATTGAAGTGGGTTTGTTTTAGGGTTATAGGATATCATTTAATTCCTTGGAGTTGCTGTAGCCCTTGTTGGATCAAATCATCCCACTTTCCTTCTTATTAGGTTAGTTTGACCTATGTTTGGACCCTGAGTCACCCTGTTTACTGATTGTGTTGGAGAAATTGCATTTTTACCCCTTAGTTCATGTTTTTTTCACAAACTCAGAATTCTCTGAGTCAAGCCTTTCTATAAGTTATGTAGGAACTTTTTTCTCACAAATCTAGGTTAGATGATGCTAGTTTAGGGTTCATGATGAGGTTCTCATCATACCCCCATGCGTAGCTTTTGCTAGTCCCTTAGCAAAAACTTAAGGTTTTAACCTTTGTTCTAGACCATAATGTTTTTAATAACTTCAGATAAGTGCTTTTTCTTTTGAACTTAGATTAGGTTAGAATGCTGACCATAGGCCTAAAAGGTACTCTAGTACCAATCAAGATCCAGATCTGTCTAGCCTCAGCCTCAGTCTTTGATAAAGGTTTTTAAGGCCCACAAGAACTAACCTAAGGTCTATTGGACTTTGTGGTTAAAGCACCCGTGCTTGAAATGATAGTAGCCCTGATTCAGTTCGCAGTGCGTTTTGTAAGAGAGAGAGATAGAAATTTTTTCTGTTTGGAGAGTTTTCTCTCTCTCTCTCTCTTTTTTTTTTAGTTCTAGCTTAGGATTGGCTTTTCAACACGGTTTGTATCAGATTCCTTGCTCCTATCATCAATCCTCAAGGGTTCCTGGCAATCGATGCTTCGAGATAGCACCACCCATGGTAACCCCCAAAACCCTGGCGATTGAGATTTCGAGATAATCCCATCCATGGTGTTTCGTGGCTGAATCCAGACCCTGGCGATTGACACTTCGTGATAATGCCATCCATGGAATCTGAACCAGCAGAGTGCTTACATGCCCCCAGTAGGATATGTAAATATCTTAAGAGACAAGCACCGAGGAGATGATATTTTGTTACGCATCTTCGAGGGGATTTCCCGCCTCTCCGCGCTGGGAACTCGTCCAAATCAACTTGTGTTGATCGGCCGCTCCTACTCTAGGTGTGCTTTTCAAATTTTTTTTTTTTTTTTTTATGCTTACTGAACCAGGCTGTGTGTGAGGTTGGGGTGCTTAGGTTACTGAGTCCCGTAAACCAGAAGTTAGTTAATGAGGTCAAATACTTCCTAAGCCTTGGACCTAATACTTAAGCTCTTCATTTTCCTCAACCTCTTGAGGAATGTCTAGATCTTAATGGGTACTAAGAGTCTATCCAAGAATGCCTAAGGTTTGCGTTCTTACTAATCTCTCCATGCACTTTTCATTTCTTTTCTTGAATAAGGTCTAGAACTTAGGTCAATTCCTTAGTTTCTTACTAATGACTATCAATTTTTTCTTTCATTTTTGTGCTCCTTTTTTTCACAAAATTTCCTTTCTCCTCTTATTCTTTTTATCCTTTTTTTTTATTTTTTTTTTTATTTTTATGGTGTTTTTGGCATATGTGAATTTTTTTGTTTAAAACATTTTCTTATAAGTTTTGCACTTTTATACCCCCCCATGCCTAAGGTTTGCAATGTTCTCATTGTGACTTAGGGGGTTTTTATTTACTTAGTTCATTCCTTAAGATAGATGTTTTAATGAGTGAACGGGTCGGGATGATTGTTGCGGACGATTTATAATCCCAGATGTAAGCATCTGAGGTGGGGTCGGCTATCTATAAGGGTGAAGAAAAAGGTTTTAGATTTTTAGGAAAATGACGGGCTGGCTCCCGTTAAGAGTTGAGTTTTATGCTATCGGCTGGACGCAATAAGCTCAAGGGGAATGGAGGATATAAGATGATTCAGCCAAATCAGTAGAAGTCACGTCAATGAACGGCTTAAGTCTCCGACCGTTCACAATGAAAGGTTCGGAATCGTGGCTGAGCGGATTGATTACGATGGCTCCATTTCCAAAAACCTGCCGGACTAAATATGGTCCGACCCACTTGGATCGCAACTTTCCCGGGAAAAGTTTGAGTCGGGCATCAAAGAGTAGGACCTTCTGACCAGGATGAAAAATCTTTCTCGAGATATGCTTGTCATGGAAGGCTTTAACCCGCTCCTTGTAGATTCGCGAGTTCTCATACGCGTCTAGGCGTAATTCATCGATCTCGCTGATTTGAAGTTTTCTGTGGATTCCAGCCTTCAAAAGATCTAGATTACAGTTCTGTACTGCCCAATAGGCTTTATGCTCTAGTTCTACGGGAAGGTGACATGCCTTTCCGTACACCAGTCTAAAGGGAGACATGCCTAATTGGGTTTTGTGGGCGGTCCTATAGGCCCACAATGCTTCCCGAAGTCGGGACAACCAATCCTTCCTATCAGGCTGAACAGTGACCTGCAGGATTTTCTTGATCTCTTGATTTGACAGCTCAGCTAGACCATTAGTTTGGGGGTGGTAAGGAGTAGAGATTCGGTGAGATACCTCAAATTTGGTCATCAGTGACCTAAACTGAGCGTTTGTGAAATGGGTCCCCCCGTCAGAGATTATAACACGAGGAATCCTGAACCTTGAGAAAATGTTTTGATGAATGAATTTGAGAATGATTTTGTGGTCACAGGTTCGGGTCGGTATGGCTTCGATCCATTTGGACACATAGTCCATAGCAAGCAAAATGTATTCGAAACCATCCAAAGCAGGAAAGGGGCCCATAAAATCAATCCCCCAAACATTAAAGATTTCGCATACGAGAATCGGTTGCAAAGGCATCATGTCGCGACGGCCCATGTTGCCCAAAGTCTGGCAACGACTGCATGCCTTGCAGTGACTGTATTCGTCTTTGAACAGCGTGGGCCAGTAAAAGCCACACTGGAGGAATTTTGATGTGGTTTTATACCTAAAGAAATGGCCACCATATGCCTGGTCATGGCAGAAAGAGAGGATATTGCTGATTTCCTCCTCCGGGACACATCTCCGGATGACTTGATCAGCACCTATGCGGAAAAGGTACGGGTCTTCCCAGATGTAATACTTGGTATCAGAACGCAATTTGTCTTTCTTGGCCTTCGGCCAATCCGACGGGATCTGATGAGATGCCAAGTAGTTTACTATATTAGCAAATCATGGAAGTCTAGTACCGATAGTCAGCAGGCGCTCATTAGGAAAATGTTCTGTGATGGGTCCGGAAGGGTTGATAATCTCAGAAGGAAGATGGGACAGATGGTCGGCTACCACATTCTGCCTTCCCGCCTTGTCGCGAATCTCAAGGTCGAATTCTTGCAACAGCAAGATCCAACGAATTAGTCGGGGCTTCGTGTCCTTCTTGGCAAGGAGATGCCTTACAGCCGTGTGATCCGAGTAGATGATGACATGGGAACCCAGGAGATACGATCGAAACTTTTCGTGGGCAAATACTACGACTAGCAGCTCTTTCTCCATAACCGTATAATTACGCTGAGCCTCGTCAAGTGTCTTGCTAGCGTAGTAGATGACCACTGGTTTCCCATCAGCTTTCTGCCCCAGGACCTCTCCTACAGCGAAATCAGATGCATCGCACATGATCTCAAAGGGTTGAGACTAGTCAGGGGATTGTAGGATAGGTGCCTGGGTGACTCGGTCACGAAGGTTTTCAATGGCTAGTGTGCATTCCTTGGAGATTTTAAAGGGTACATCCTTAGAGAGAAGAGAAGTCAAGGGGTGCGTGATTTTCAAGAAATCCGGAATGAAACGACGGTAAAAACTGACGTGCCCCAGAAAAGAACGGATGTCCCTGATCGAGCTAGGCATAGGAAGGCGAGAGATCAGATCAACCTTAGCTCGATCCACTTGGATGCCTTTTTCTGAAATTAAGTGTCCCAGGACAATTCCCTCAGGCACCATGAAATGGCTCTTTTCCCAGGAAAGAACCAAATTCACATCGATGCATCACCTGAGTATCTGGACCAAGTGTTGGAGGCAATCGTCAAATGATGCTCCAAAAACTGAAAAGTCATCCATGAAGACTTCCAGATAGTCACCTACCATATCTGAGAATATGGCAAGCATGCACCGCTGAAAAGTAGCGGGTGCATTGCAAAGACCGAAAGGCATCCTTCGAAACGCGTATGTTCTGAAGGGGCAGGTGAACGTGGTCTTTTCTTGGTCCTCAGGATGGATTGCCACTTGGTTGTAACCGGAGTACCCGTCAAGAAAGCAGAAGAACCTATGTCCCGATAGTTTCTCGAGAATTTGATCAATGAAAGGTAGTGGGAAATTATCCTTCTTCGTGGAGGAATTAAGTCAGCGGTAATCTATACAGACTCTCCACGCGTTGGCTAATCGGGTAGGAATGATTTCCCCGATCTCAGTCGTTATAGTGGTGAGTCCTGCCTTCTTAGGCACAACCTGAATTGGGCTCACCCAACGACTATCAGAGATTGGGTAGATGATTCCGGCATCTGACCACTTGATGATCTCCTTTTTCACGACCTCCTGCAGATTAGGGTTCAAGCGTCTCTGCATTTCACGAGAAGGTCGTGCGCCCTCTTTTGAATAGATATGATGAGTACAATAAGAGGGACTTCTTCCAGTCAAATCATCGAGAGTCCACCCGATGGCTCTGCGATGTTGCTGGAGGACAGTAATCAGATGGGATTCCTGTTCGGGATTGAGGTTGTAATTGATAATCACAGGAAGGGTCTGATTAGAACCCAAAAAGATGTATTTCAAGTGAGCAGGAAGTGGCTTTAGCTCGAGGATGGGGTTATCAGCAGCGGCGGGTGGTTCTGTATAGACGTGAGGTTCAAGGGTAGGAGTTACTGGGTTGTTCAAATCTGGATTCGACTCCTCTATTTGCGGGTCAAGATCTTTTTGCGGTTGATGAGGTATAATCAGGTCATTCTGGAAGTGTGTTTCATCAACCAAAGCCCTAATGTCACGAATTTGTTTGATGACACCGCAATTGATTCCTTGTTGGGCCTTAAATATATCAATTTTCAGGGTTTGATTCCCAAATTTGAGCTCTGTTTGGCCCTCCTCACAGCTAATGTTGGCTCTAGCAGTAGCCAAGAAAGGTCTCCCTAAAATGATTGGTGTATTTCTAGGGTTTTTAGGTGAGTCCATGTCTAAGACTATGAAGTCTATAGGAAAGTAGAAATCCCTCACTCTTACAATAACATCCTTGAGAATCCCTTTTAGTAACTTTATAGATCGATCTGCTAATTGTAATGTCACCTCGGTTGGTTTTAGCTCAGATTCTTCTAGATGGTCAAGTAAGGATGTGGGTATCAGATTTATGGAAGCACCCAAGTCAAGCAAGGCTCTATCAAATTGGGTATCACCTATCTTGCAGGAAATCAGGGGAGTACCAGGATCTTTATCCTTGGGTGGGAGTCTACTTAGGATTATAGAGCTGGCTTGCTCTGACAGAACAATTAGACTCCCACTCTTGGTTCGCGGCTTACGTTGGGGTGTACACACATTCTTTAAGAATCGTGCGTAAGCCGATACGTGGCGGATTGCATCCATCAAGGGGATGTTTATGTGGACCTGCTCAAAGAGCTTGACCAGGTCCTCCTCAGGTGCCACGGGCTTGGTAGTCTTCTTTCCCTTGGTCAAGGTCTCGGGAAACGGAACCTTGGTTGGTTCTTTTAGGATAGGTCCAGGTCTTGGGTCTGGGACAGGGGTAGGAACGTCCTGGATTACCGTCCTAGGCTTGGGATCACTACCAGGCTTGGAGTGGTTTGGATGAGGTGGATCTTGGGTTTCCTTACCACTACGGGTTGTTACGGAATTAAGTCCTACCTGGTTTTGGTTGGGATTGGGTAAGATGGGTTGCTGCTGGTAGCCTGCAAAAGAAGTGGAGGCCTCCATCCCGTCGGGTGAAGGAATAGAGGGGGCCTGATAAATCATATGGGCTTGGCCCGGGTTTGGGTTCATAACGCGTCGCCGGGTTGGCACGTTATTCGGGTTAGGAAGAGGTTGGGAAGGAAGAGTGCCTGGTTGGCGAGAGTTTGCCAACTGGGTCAATTGATTTCGGACCTCTGTAAGCTCGTTCTTGTGTTGTTTTTGAATAGCCGCATTCGTTCTTTGAATGTCAGCCAAAGTCTGAAGGATAAGGGACATTTGATCCTGATTTGGCCTTGATGGATAAGTAGGGTTGGGCCGAGGCTGAGGCGGCTGGTAAGGACGAGGGGGTTGTGGGCGGGGCTGAAAGGGTGGTCTTTGAGTTTGGGAATTTTCCGCCCACTGAAAGTTAGGATGGTTTCACCATCCAAGGTTATAAGTGTTGGAGAACGGGTCATTCTAGATGGCGTTGAGGTCCTCGCAGGTCTGAGGAACCTCCAGAGAGTCAAAGAAAGGGGGGATGGATTTCCCCAGGCTAGTGTAGAAAGGATCGAATGGACCTCCGGTCAGAGAATCAGATGGTGGATATGGATCCATCCTAGGAGAAGATCGATGGAGAATGTTTTGCATAGTTTCCCTTGTGGAAGGAGGTTGTGCAAAGGGGTTATGCGTAGAGGTGGCTCACTGCAGGTGCTGAGTCAGCTCATCCACCTTCTTTTCAATGATCGAGACCTTGTCCAATCGACTGGCCATTAATTCCAGGTCGACTGATGCAGACAGGCCCTGCGTCTCATGTGCTCCCCTAAGATTCGTCGATGCGCGGGTATTCGTCCTGTCGAATAATCCCATGGAGTCATTGTTGATGGAGTTCTCGCACATGTTTTCAAGAATCTCCCACACGGTGTCCTCATGTTGACCCATGATATTTCCTCCGCAGCTTGCATTGATGAAAAGGCGGATGTCCTCACGGAGTCCCTGGTAAAAAGATTGGACCTGTTCCCATTTAGGAACTCCGTGATGGGGGCACTTTATCATGAGATCCTGAAAATAATCCCATGCCTCATGGAGAGGTTCCCCTGTTTGTTGAGTGAAGTGAGTAATCTGATGGCGCAAGGCGTTGGTCCGACCAACGGGAAAGAACCTTTTCAAAAACTCGGACTGAAGTTCTTCCCAAGTGTTGATCGGCCGGGTCTGAGTTTGATACCAATGAGCGGCCTTGTGCATAAGAGAAAAGGAGAACATCTTCATGAGAAGAATATCCCGATTTTGTGCATCTGACCCAAAAGTTTGGGCCAGATGCTTTAGCTGTTTGATGTGCTAGAAGGGATCTTCTGAATTAAGCCCATGGAATTTAGGTATAGCATGAATCATGTTGGGCTTCAATTCGGAATCAGGTCCTCCAGTCGGGATTCTGACTCGAGGCTCGATGGCCACCGCAGCAGGATTATAATGGTCCCGCATCATAGGACGCTGCGGTGGGTGCACAATGTTTTGGAAGAGGTCATTGAGTCGCTGGAGCTGGTGCTCCAGATTGTTTTCTTCCTCAACTGGTTGAGCCATGATGGGGGAAGAAGAAGAGCTTGGTTCAGAATCAGATAAGAGAATGATGGGGTAGGGTTGCTGTGCAAACACGGGCATCGAGGCTTGGCCTTGACGAGAGTGAATTCCTAAAGGAGACCTTAAGGGTGGTCTTAAGGATCTCCTACCGTTCATGCACTATTGGAATAGAAGAGTTTAGAAGGTGCTGGACCCAATCAAGACACCCAAAAATGTGTTGGGTGACTACAGAGGTGCGGGGCCGATGGACCCCTGATGTAAACACATTTACACTACTTAAAATGTCTATTTATGCATGTTCTTAAGCATAGGATTGCATTTCATGATATAAATATTGCATTACATGCATCATCTTGCATTTAGAGTAGTTTGAATAAAATGGAGGTTAATTATCTCCTTTTATGTGCTTGGACAGGGCAAACATTTTATCAGGGCCTCGGATCAAAGATCCAACCATATGGATGTGATCAGGGCAACAATTGGAGTTCAACGACTCCAAGATTGCCCTAATCAGTCATCCGTAGCATCAGATAGTGACCCGGGAACCCTAGAAGATCAAGGGCCAGGATGGTGTAAATCCACACTTCAGATGATAAATCCAACCGCACGGATGAATTCGGATCGACGATCGCAACCCAACGACACAAAATTCGAGTCAATCCGACATCCGTGGCACCATCTACGACTTCCAGAAGATGGACGGCCAAGATAGCGCCATGTGGTGCCATCTCAGCTGCCCAAATGGCTGCTTGCATCTTGTGAAGGCCCCGCGCCCGCTCGCTCTCCGCCGTTGGATCTTAATCCAACGGTTGTGGGCGCTCGCGCTTAAAAGCGTCCGCTCGACCATCCGCACCCCATAGCGCAGTGGTTGAGCGCGCTATCGCGAGCGTCGGGCGCGGGTTCGAGCCGTGGTAAGGAGCGGCAGGCGCGGGCGATTGGGCACGGGTGGAGCGTCAGGTGGAGATCGGACGGCCGCGCGCGCCCGATAGCGTCGACGTGCGATTGGACGCGCAATCGGACGCGCAATCAAACGCGCGGGGGGGCGGGCAACGTAGCGGGCGGAGACGCATCTTAAGCCGTCCGATCTCGTGATCGGACAGTTGAAAAGCGGCAAACGTGCGCAAGCCGTTGAGCGCGCGAGCAGGCGAGGAGGCGCACGCGAGCCGGCCACGACGCCCACGTTGAGGGCTTTAGTGACAGATTTATCCGTCACCAAAGAGACCCCTCTTTATTATTTTGAAGTTGTAATGTCCATTTTGCCCCCACTCCTTGCAACTATAAAAGGAGACCCCCTCCATACGAAATTTTCATCCCTTCTTTCTCCTCTCTACCCCTCCAAAGTTCAAGAGAAGCTTGTCCCACACCCGTGTTGCTTCTCACGAGATAAAGTCCAATTTTCGTTCCCCTTCGGAAGTGGATCCCGCGACAACGACGGCGTGCTGCTTCTTTCCCGTTCTTCTGCTTCGTCCTCCTTCGTCCTGCTTCGTTCTCCTTCATCCAGGCGTCGTCCCATCCGGCTCGTCCTCCAAGCAGCCATCGAGGAGGATTTCTCTCTCCCTATTCTTTTTACTGCTTTCTAGTATAGATTTACCGCTTTTTAGATTAATCTACTCGTCCTCCAAGCGACCGTCGAGGAGGACATTTCTCCCTCCATTCTTTTGATGGTTTCTAGAGTAAATTTATCGCTTTCTAGTGTAATTGTTTTATGCATTCTAATTGTAATGAACAGTCTCTTCTATGATAAATTCTTTGTTTATTCTACATCTCATTTTGATTTCCATGTATAATACTCTCTCTCTCTCTTACCCTCTCTCTCTCTTTTATTAATTATAAATAATTAGATAGTTTAAATTGAATTACTTCGTGACAAATAAAAAGAAACGCAAAGTTTTTAAATCAAACATCCGCCTCCCTGTGTTCGACCTGGAATTTTCATTTGGTATAAATTTTATTTGTTGAACACGAATTCTTCGCTTTCGAACTACAACAACAGGTTTTCCAAAACC
The DNA here is from genome assembly GCA_037157565.1 of Thalassia testudinum. Taxonomy (NCBI): domain Eukaryota; kingdom Viridiplantae; phylum Streptophyta; class Magnoliopsida; order Alismatales; family Hydrocharitaceae; genus Thalassia; species Thalassia testudinum. The sequence continues at coordinate 31,579,073 of JAZHRO010000022.1, read as the reverse complement.
AAACATGGAAGCATAGCGGTTCGCAAAAAACGTTTCAACATTTTGGCGCCGTTGCCGGGAGGCAACGATCTTTGATTTCTCTTTGCGTTTGTAACTTACAAATCATTTACTTCACTTTTCTCCTTTCTTATTGTAATTGCAGGTACTCTTTTGAGATGAGCAAAAGTGGTAGATTGGAGTAAAGTGTTGTGGAAGGTTTTGTAAGTTATCCCCCATTCTTTCCCCCTCCATAGATTTCATTCGCCACATTGAATCCAAATTCCAATTAACCTAGGTGTTTGCATAAATCCTAGGAATAGTTTGGTTGTTTGGATTCTCACTCACATTCATTACACCTCCATTTATATATATAAAAAAAAGATAATTTTGTGGGGCAATTTTCAACAAACACACAACGTACATCCACATTTAAAGGCACTTAACCGAATTGATTTGTTTCTACTCAACCGGGTTCTGATCTGTGGGACCGGTACACACAAAGCAACACATAAAAGAGTAGAAATCATTCTAGGTTAACCATATTTGTGTGCCTAATTAAGTGATGCATCAGGCCAATTTTTTGAGTTGTTTGGGCCGTACCATTTCAAATAAACTAAACTCATCAAGTAGCTGCCAATTAGGTTCAACTCTTAGGGATTTACCAGGCACTCCACATTCTTTTTAAGCTTTAAAGGAAAATATCTTCACCCATGCTTGCAAAACTTGGTGTTCCAATGAAACTTGTTTGAAAGCACCTAAAGTTGAATCCTAAAAGCTACTAAGCAAGATTTGAACCTTAAAATTCACCACATCAAAACTAATCTTGCTTGAAAACCACTAGTTGTGCACGCACACACAAATCAATCAATCATTAAGGGCACAACCCATTTAAAGGGCCCATCACATTCCAAAGCACATTCAAACCTAGCCCTAAATAAAACAGAGTAGACGTTGGCCTTAAGGATTGGACTCGCTCTTCAGAACCCAGAACGAGATTATTTTCGATTAGTCTGTTTCTACTGTTCAATCTGATGTCTAGCTAGGGGAGCAGAGTCAAACGATCGCGGCTGGGGGGTACACTAGGAACCGGAGGCGTAAGCCGAAGGAAGAACCTTCTCCCCAGTCCCTCCTTCTAACTAGTTGGATTGAACAAACAGAAGTAGATCAAATCATTCATTTATCTCAAGATGGGTTTTGGGAGTCTGTAGGTCTGTAGGCTAACCCATTTAAGGACAGGCTTGATTGTTTGTATTGCAGAGTACCTTTCTTCCTCCCGTGTCTCATGAATCCTTCCACATATTTCACGCATTCCCGCTCTTTCCCTCCAGTTGTGAATTATCCTCAACATGACGATTATCCCAACTCGTATTGTAATCAACCATCAGTCAGTTGGGATAATTCGGATTGGGGATACAATTCCGGACCCCCGTGTTTAGGGTCTAACCCTGAACACTTTGATTCTGATTTCTATCCTTCTCGGAGCTACATCGATTATAGATCATCTTCCTTTCATGCACAACCTAATACGATCTACAATCAAGAAGGATACACCGATCCTTACCCATTCTCTGATTTCACTGCCTTTAGGTCATCACCATCTTTTCAACAATCTGAAATGACCTATTATCAGGAAGGGTATAACGAATCTCAATTTGTTAATTCCCCTGCATTAATCCCAAACCCGCCCAACCCTGAACCAGCTCATTTGGTTCAGGTTAACCAGGTTCAAGATAAGGTTCTGGCTAACTTGAGGAATATCATACAATCTTTAGAAGTTCAGCCAATACCTTGCATTGAGAGATTGGAGCCCCTGATTGAAATGATTGATGATTTAAACAAGTCTTTGTTGGATTGGCTCCAGGATGTTAAGGATAAGAACTCGGGTGAGTTTCTACTTAGGAAATTAGCGAAATTGAGGATGAGATTCGTGGTTGCTTTGATTCAATCTTGGAATAATTCCCAGGATGAACCCTCTTCAGGAAAGCCAATGACAAAACCCGCTCAGGCACCTGTTGGGGGGACACGTGTTACGAGGCTGACAAGATTGAATTAAAGCAATCAATTAAGGATGATCTGATTTCTTCACCTGAGATCCCTGAGCCGGGTTACGAGGAAACGTATGTCTCTGGGGAACACAAAGTGACAACTGATTTTGGGACATACATTGATACGGATCCTAATGGTGAAGATTCAAGTTGCGAAGTCTCACGCAAGTTTTCTGAAAATGATTTCTGTGAGACGATTGGGCCTGAGGAATCTGATAGATCATTTGATAGCCCAATAACTGAGGAAACTGATCTTATTAGGGAACACATTACGGATCTAGAATCGCATTTTCTGGAGGAATCAATTCAATGCCCTGATTATCAGTTACACCTTGCTGAGCTTATTGAGGATTCTAATTCTGAGATAATTAGACCCAAGTCAATTTTGATTCTGCCACATCATTTAGACTTGGAGATTTCAGACGGGATGATGAATATACAAGAGGTCCTGGAATTTGATATGCTAAATGAGGAGAATAGGAGCTTGGAAGTTCTGATTTGGGAAGTTAATTTTGGAGGAAATAGAAGATTGAGTCGAATGGTTCCTTTTAAGCTGAAACCATCAAATCAGAACCCTTACGACATTTGTTTCGAGGATGTTCAACTCAAGCACACATTCAACGATTATCCTTTTGAGCTTCAATTCTCTGTAACTCGACTTTTTGGTCTTGGGTTGCATCCTCATAAATCGCAGGCCCGACCCCGCTTGCATTCTGATTTTAGGTTTTAGGTAATTTTTATCCAGAACCTAAGATATTCTCGATTATGGGGTGTGGGTCTGCACCACAATCTGGTCCACATCTGTAGACCTCTGCTGACAGGTCAGAGGATTCTTCTGTTCATTCTAATTCTGACCTGCACTTGTAAATTTTTCATTTCTTTTCCTTGTATAGTGTGCCTAGCTGCAGGCACTAAACTCAGCACATATACAGTTCTTTTTAATTTTTCATCTCAGAGCGGACCTGACATTCACGCAATTCAGGTGCTTTCTTCGCTTTTCCACTCTGTTTTATGTCTTTTTAATACAATGAGGACATTGCATTAGATAGGCATGGGGGGGTGGATATTTATCTCTGAATTCATTCGTCAGCTCCGTAGATTTGTTTTATTTTGATTAAAAAGAAAAAAAATCGATATTAGGAAAGAGAATTTGGGTTTAAGAAAATTTTCAATCCTAGGAAAAACTACATTAAGATCTGAACACAAAGACCCTTCAGGTCTTTGAACTTAATCAGCCCATGTATCCACTAAAATGTGGATTTGTTTTTTGAGTTCTCGCCAACTTGAGTTTTATTTTAATTAGAGTAATTAAAGTTTGGGTGATAAGTACACGACTTATCAACCCGCCCTCTGATTTGAGGGAATTTTGAGTCTTAAGCATCTACACACTTTCTTTGCACTGACTCGTTGTTCGGCGATTTAACGGAAATTGGGTAGCTAATGAACCTTCTAGGGTGATATGGCTGGCAAGTTATCGTGGGTAACAGCCCATAGGTAGGTTGTCCAGAGCCCAGTCACTGGACCTTTCTCTTTTTCCTGCCCTTAGGTAAATCTTAGACCAGGGAAGCCACCTATTTTAAAAAAAAAAAAATCAAAAAGAAAAGGAGAAAAAAATAAAAAGAAATAAGCCACACTTCCCCGCACGAGTATGGCTGGCAAGTTGTCAGTGGTAACAGCTCATCGACCGGTTGTCCAGAACCCAGCTCAGTAAATGCACTAAAAAAATTCCCAAAACACTTAGGAAGAAACGGAGAAGTAGAATAAATCGGGGAGATATACACTGGATTCACCTTTGTGTTGACCCTGTAAAAAATAAAAGTAGGGAGAAAGCTACCGGTTGTAAAGATACACCTTTAGGCAGAAGTCTTTTTGAGGTCACCTAGAGGCGTAGAAATCGAAAGTCCGTTTTAATTACCGGTCAACGAGTCTATCACAATCACAATAAGATGCTTAAAACTTAGGGTTCTCATCAAATCTTGGGTGAATTGAATGGCCGTAGAAAGCCACTCTTAAACCCTAAAATTTGAAAATCCAAAAAAATTAGAAAAGAGTAAAAAGAGAAAAAGAAATTTTTCTTTTAATAAGGCGAGGGCTTGAGGCGATCTGCATTTTGGCTGAATTCGGATCGACGATCGCAGCCCAACGACACAAAAATCGAGTCAATCCGACATCCGTGGCACCATCTACAACTTCCAGAAGATTGACGGCCAAGATAGCGTCACCTGGCGCCATCTCAGCCGCCTAAACAGCCGCTTGCATCTTGTGAAGGCCCTGCGCCCGCTCGCTCTCCGCAGTTGGATCTTAATCCAACGGCTGTGGGCGCTCGCGCTTAAAAGCGTCCGATCAACCATCCGCGCCCCATAGCATAGTGGTTGAGCGCGCTATCGCGAGCGTCAGGCGCGGGTTCGAGCCGTGGCGAGGAGCGGCAGGCATGGGCGATTGGGCGTGGGTGGAGCGTCAGGTGGAGGTCGGACGGCCGCGCGCGCCCGATAGCGTCGACGCGCGATTGGACGCGCAATCGGACGCGCAATCAGACGCGCGCGCGGGCGCGCAACGCAGTGGGCGGAGACGCATCTTAAGTCGTCCGATCTCGCGATCGGACGGCTGAAAAGCGGTGAACGTGCACAAGCCGTTGAGCGCGCGAGCAGGCGAGGAGGTGCGCGCAAGCCGGCCACGATGCCCACGTTGAGGGTTTTAGTGACTGATTTATCCGTCACTAAAGACCCCTCTTTTATTATTTTGACGTTGTAATGTCCATTTTGCCCCCACTCCTTGCAACTATAAAAGGAGACCCCCTCCATACGAAATTCTCATCCCTTCTTTCTCCTCTCTACCCCTCCAAAGCTCAAGAGAAGTTTGTCCCACACCCGGGATGCTTCTCACGAGATAAAGTCCAATTTTCGTTCCCCTTCGGAAGTGGATCCCGCGACGACGACGGCGTGCTGCTTCGTTCCCGTTCTTCTGTTTCATCCTCCTTCGTCCTGCTTCGTTCTCCTTCGTCCAGGCGTCGTCCCGTCCGGCTTGTCCTCCAAGCAACCGTCGAGGAGGATTTCTCTCTCCCTATTCTTTTTACTGCTTTCTAGTATAGATTTACTGCTTTCTAGATTAATCTACTCGTCCTCCAAGTGACCATCAAGGAGGACATTTCTCCCTCCATTCTTTTGATGGTTTCTAGAGTAAATTTATCACTTTCTAGTGTAATTGTTTTATGCATTCTAATTGTAATGAACAGTCTCTTCTATGATAAATTCTTTGTTTATTCTACATCTCATTTTGATTTCCATGTGTAATACTCTCTCTCTCTCTCTTACCCTCCCTCTCTCTTTTATTAATTGTAAATAATTAGATAGTTTAAATTGAATTACTTCGTGACAAATAAAAAGAAACGCGAAGTTTTTAAATCAAACGTCTGCCTCTCTGTGTTCAACCCGGAATTTTCATTTCGGTATAAATTTTATTTGTTGAACACGAATTCTTCGCTTTCGAACTACAACGACAGGTTTTCTAAAACCAAACATGTAAGCGTAGCGATTCGCAAAAATGGTTCAACAACCCCTTGATCAGAAAGATCGTCCTCCTGAGAATTACCTGGGCAGCCAGAGAGGGTGAGTCTCGCGAAGACCCCTACACGTTAGAGCGTCCCCACTGGTTACAGGGTTTCCCCCACCCGACCTCTCTTGTCACTATGGTTCCAGGTAGACCAGAATGAGGATCTTGACCTCTTAAGTTTACCTCTTTTACTTTAAGATCAAGGTGCTTAAGGTTTCACTTGAACTCTTCGGTATTTCTGTGAATAAGGTGGCCTAATTTGAAGGTTGGTTGACCCTAGGGGTCAACTTTACCTAGTGATTCCTTTGAGAATTTAGGCCTTGTTTCTTTTTAGGGTTCAAGTGTTTAGAGAGCCAATTTGTTTAGGGTTTTTCTTATTTGGTATTTCAATCAATGGCTTAGGCACACCTCTTTTGGATTTCCTCAATTCTTGATTAAGGGGTGTGTCTCTGAAATCCTAATGTTTGACCTTATGTTGGCTCTACTTGGTCCAGTTAATTCTTTGCTGGGTATTAGGGCTCAGGCAAGAAACTGTTAGCCCTTAATTACCTTTAATATTGTGTGCAGGAATAATAGTTTTTGAGAATATGCAGCTATTACTATGTATAAAAGACAGGTTATACCTATTTTTTTCTTTCTTTTTCCTCTTTAAAATTTTAGGGTTTAATAGGAAGTTACCTGTCCTTGGAGTGGCTGTGGTGCAGCTGCGTCTTTTTCTTTCTGTACCTGCACAAAAGAGAGAGAGAGATTATTAAAAACTTCTAGAATAGCCGTTGCTCCCCGGCAACGGTGCCAAAAAAATAGTGGCGGTATGACTAGGTTTTGTTGTTTGTTATAGAAATGACGTTGTAGTACAGATAGTCATTGCCACTATTACAATTTTACTCGGAAATAAAAGGTTTCCCGAGGTCGAACTCAGGGAGCAAACTATAATTCTAGAAGTACAATGTTTCTATTACAAAAATAAGAGAGAGAGAGAGAGGTAGATTGGTCTCTTGGCTTTTTCTTCTCTTCTTTCTCTCTTGTCTTTGTCTTCTTCTTCTTTCTCTTCTCTTCTCTCTGCTTGATCGTCCTTAGTTCTTCTTCTTCTTTACCTTCTTTCTTTTTCTTTCCTTCTTCTCTCTTTGATCTTCTTCAGCTCTTTATCTTCTTCCTTTATCTTCTTTTCTTCTTGATTCTTCTTCTCTTTTCTTCCTTCTTTTCTTTGCCTTCAGCTGCGGCACCTTCTCTTCTCTTCTTCTTCTTTACTTTGTCTGCAGAGCTTCATCCGTCGTCTGATTTCTCAATCAGACGGCTTAAGTAGTGTCTGCTACAGTGCTTCTTCTTCTTGCAGTCGTTCTTCTCCTTCTTCCTCTTCTGCGGTCTTCTTTCTTCTTCTTCTTCTCTGCCTGCACACTCACATAGCTTGGTCAGAGCAAAAACCTGCCCCTACCCTCCCCCGCGTCTCTCTCTTTCTCAGCTTTCGCTCAAGGGATCGCTCTCCCAGAGTTGGGTATTCGGGTACGGATTCGCGCCTGGGACCAGGCCCACCGGCGTGCGGTGGTGGCCGAGGAGTGCAGGTCGGGTATACGGGTCGGACCAGGTACGCGGGGGGTGGTCGCGAACGAGGCCGGGTGAAGCGGGTGAGAGGGACCTCACCCCGTGGTCAGGAGGCGAAGAGGCTATGTCACTTTTCCAATTTATGCGCGGGCGGCATTTCGAAATCCCACTATGTGGGACTATCCTCTGTGCTATCTTTGCGCGCACCCGCAGGACAATTCCACCTCGCCCTCTGCTCAGCTGCAGACGCTATCGATGCCAACTGATGAGGCAGAAGTCTTCGCAGACTTCGCCCCAACCTGCAGCACCTGGGAACCTGGGGCTGCAGGGCCTGGAGCTTGCCCTGAAGCTGCTTCAGTCGTCGTTAATGGCGGCTGGGGTGGCGACCCTGTCAGACAGAAGCACGGCCCTTCGGCCCAATCAAACTAGCAGGGGACCTTCGCCGTGGCACGGCGAAGGTGGTGCGGGGTGCAGCAGGTCGTGGGGCGACGTCTGGCGGTGGGGCTAGGTCAGACAGTGACCGGAAAAATGGGTCTGATCAGGGGAGTGTGGTGGGGGTGTGGAGCGGCAATGGGTGGGCGGAGGTTGTTCAGCGTGATGAGGCGGAGGTTCTGTGAGGGTTGGCGAGTCGTGTGGGGCTGCGTAGCGATGGGGGCGTCTCACCGGAGGGTGGCCGGAGACGAAGAGGGTGACGGTGGACAGGAGTGGTCAAGGGTTTAATTGAATGAAAAACAGTGAGGAAAAGAAGGAGGGGGAGGTGGGGAGTAGTTCTGACCTAGTTATAGGGACGAAAGGGGCCGGAGTAGGGCAGCAGTCGTATCGACTGTCTTCGGAGAAGAAAATGCCCAGAGGGAGAGGGTGGCGACGAGGAGAGAGCGGGAGGGCGTGCGCTGGGTACGGCACGACGCGGGAAGAGCGGGCGAAGGTGGCTCTGCTGCTGGTATTGCAGCAGAGCGACGAGGAGGGGGAGGAAGAATTGCCAGAGCTAGTGGGCTTCTACTAGAGTGGGAAGAGAGGGAAATTGGGGGTCCTTCTCCGTCAGGACCGAGCTCCCCTCTTCTGCAGGCAGAGGCGGTTTTTATTGAGGCGAACCCGGAGAGGTGGGCGGAGGGAGGCGACATGCCTCCCTCACCGAAGGTTGGCCGGAGTAGGGACCCATACCTTCCGCGCGTTCGCACGGAAGGTGTGGGCTGTTGCAGAGATCATGGAGGGTTTAGTCGATTTTTACTTTGCCTCGATCCTCGTGAATTGAAGTGGGCTTGTTTTAGGGTTACAGGATGTCATTTAATTCCTTGGAGTTGCTGTAGCCCTTGTTGGATCAAATCATCCCACTTTCCTTCTTATTAGGTTAGTTTGGCCTATGTTTGGACCCTGAACCACTCGGACCTCGGATTACGAACGGATTCTCTAACAGTGTATAATCCTGGTCCAAACTAACTGCGAAACTGGCTGCGACAAACGAGTGCGTAGCGCCGGAATCGAAAAGCGTGTAAACGAGTCTGCCAGAAACTGAAACCATACCTGCTACCACGGATCCCGATGCTCTGGCGTCCCTGTGTGTTAGGGCGTTGATACTCCCCTCAGCTCTAGGTGCGGACGAAGCAGCCACACTCTGCGTCGGACGGGTAGGTGCTGGCCGGTACCCTCCTCGCGACTGCTGTCCTCCTCCTCGTGCCTGGGAACCGCAGCCTCCTGCACGCCCTCCAGTGCTCTGCACGGGAAGTATCTGCTGACCTCCTGCCCTAGATGGGCAGTCCCTCCTGACGTGGCCCGGCTGACCACACTGGTAGCAGAGGGGAACCCGACTCCCGCCCTCAGTGAGTCCCTGCTGTCGGCTAGGCGGGGGTCCGGTGCTGGCGACTGGCCCCTGTCGAGGGCCCCCAAAGGCCACTGATGGCCCTGCACAACGTGACGGCTCTCCTGCGGACGCCACGTGTCTCCGTTCTCGCCGGCCCTGTGAGAAGTCTGGCTGAAAGGGCCTCTTCCGCCCGCCGTCGGTCTCTCGCGCGGACGGGTTGGTCTCCTCGTAAGTCATAGCTGCCTCTACCACCCTCGAAAACGTCGGCAGCTTCAGGGGTTTGAGATACCCCCGGATCGCAGGCCGGAGCCCCTCGGTGAACCTCCAAAGGCGCTCCTCCTCAGTGGCTACCGCTGTCGCTGCAAAGCGGGACAGCTCCAAGAAACGCGTGCGGTACGTGCTCACGGTCATCGTCCCTTGGCGGAGAGTGTGGAACTCCCGCCTCCTCTGGTCCTGCCACGTCTGGGGAAAGTACTGCTCGCAGAAGAGGGTGACGAACTGGTCCCACGTCGGCTCGTCCCTCTCCTGACCCCGGACCGCCCTCCACCACCGGTGTGCCGCACTCTCCAGCTGGTACGTGGCAAAGGCCACGCGGCACTCCACCGGGGGGCGAAGGGTGTCGAAGATCTTCTCCAGCTGCTCAAGCCAGTCCTCTGCCTCGGTCGGGTCCTCATCCCCCTTGAAGGAGGGGGGCTTCAGCTTCCGGAACTGTCCGAAAAGCTCGAAGTGGCGCTGTAGGGGAGGTGCTGGTGCACCTCCAGGCGAAGGTGCCTCGTGTACAGAAGTGTCGGAGGAAGGTGGGGGCGGATGGGGCCCATCCCCTCCCTCGTGTCCAGCGCCGCGTCTGTCGCGTGGTCCCACAGAGGACTCCCCCTCTGCAACCCCAGGAGGAGGTGCTCGGGGCGGTGGGTGGAGCTCCTCTCGTACAATATCCCGTATCAGTCTGGCAAGGTCCTGGGCCTGGATGCCAGGGAGTGGTGGCTGGTCCACCGAGACGTCAACGACAGCACGACCACCTCGCCGACCTCGCCCTCGGCCGCGCCCGCGGCCAGTCTCGCCAGTCCCGCGACGAGGAATCTCCTGCAAGGAGACGCGAAACAAAACGGAAACGTCAAAACAAACGGTACCTAACAAGACTTCTAAGAGCTCATGTCAAGAGATATGTTGTGGTGGCTACTCTAGCTATAAACATGTGAATTGGTTATTTTCCAATCAGTTGATTCACTTCTCGGGACGACCTTGCTCTGATACCATCTTGTAACGACCCGGTTCCCGAGTCCCTACGAGACACGAGAACCGGACCGACTCGACTAATCCCAAGACCTAGTCGTCCAACGAGGAAGTAACCAAAAGACAGTAAAATAAACCACATTCAGCATGAATATAACTAACAGTAAGAAAGTACAGCAGTAAGGAAAGAAACTACTACAGTAGGTACCACCACAACAGTAAAACAACATTTATCATATAACAAGAACTGCAGGTAAAGAAGGTACAGCGGAAACAAAAACTACTCACTAGAACAGAAACAAAAAGGGGTACAAAAGCTGTGGTAACTCTACTGGACCCTACTCGGCCCAGCGTCCTCTGCAGCCGCCGACCCTGGCTGCTCAACACCTGGTCCTGAAAAAGGTAACGAGTGTAACACGTCAGCAAAATGCTGAGTAGAGTGGCAAACTAACTAAAGGCAACAGTAGAGTGTACAGTAGCTGTTATGTTCTATTACTTCCTTTATTCACATCTTTCAATTTTTCTCACTATTTCATTTATTTCTCAGATCCTTTACCTGATCTCGAATGTCCTCGTGGGAACGATCTTGATTGCAGTCTTTTCCAAAAGTAGAAGTAGCACGTGGTGCTCTCCTGGCCGGGAGAGTCCCCCGTGGTGATCCTACCCTCAGTCAACCACCCCAAGGTCACTGACAGACGTAACGGTGACTACGGCACGCGCGATAAACGCACAAGTAGCTAGCCCGCACTGGCACGCGGTCAGTCGTTTCCGTTAACGGGTGCGCTAATGGAGACGTTGGCAACGAGAGATAACCGGGTTTTATTGTTATAGCGTTGTAGTATAGCCAGTTATTGCCAACATTTCAAATATAATTTTTTTTACTCGGAAAATAAAAGAGTTCCCGAGGTCGAACTCAGGGAGCAAGTTGTATTCTAGAGATATACATGTTTCTTTTACAAAAAATAAAGAAAGAAAGAGAGAGGGAAAGAGTTTGTTGTCTTCTTTTTTTTCTCCTCGTTTTCTCCTCGTCTCAGCTCTTCTTCTTCTTTGTTCTGCAGAGGTGATGCTCTTCTTTCTTTCTTCAGATCTCCTTCTTTCTTCTTTGTTCTGCAGAGGTGATCTTCTTCTTGTTTGTTCTGCAGAGGTGATGCTCTTCTTTCTTTCTTCAGATCTTCTTCTTTCTTCTTTGTTTTTCTTCTTTCAGATCTTCCCTTGTTCTTTTGTGTTCTCCTCTGCCTCGCCTTCTTCTGATGTTCTTCAGTCAGGGACGTCGCCCCTCCTTCTTTCTTCTTTTCCCTTCAGGCCGTCGTCTGATTTCCAAATCAGACGACTTAAACTGCCTGTTGCTACAGTGTCTCCCTCAGCTTCCTTCTTCTTCCGCGGTTCTTCTTCTTCACCTGTGCCTGCGCACTTCAGAGCTTACGTCAGAGAACAAAACCTACTCTACCCTCTCCCCCCCGCGTCTCTCTCTCTCTCTGAAACCACTCTTGGGAAAGCTCTCCCAGAGCTGCCGGGTAATCGGGTTCGGGTCACGCCCGGGTCCAGGCCCACCGGCGTGCGTGGTGGGCGAGGAGTGCAGGTCAGTCTAAGTCGGGTCGGGTCGGGTCAGGTCCGCGGGGCGTGAGCGCGGACAAGACCGGGTAACCGGGTGGGTGAAGGGGACCTCACCCCGTGTGCTGAGGCAGTAAGCCTCCAGCACTTTTGCGTCTTATATCGCTGCGCCTCTTCAGACTTTTCCGAGGTGGGACTAAATGTCCCACCTCAATTGCGCGCCCGCAGCGGGGAAAGCAGCGGGAGATCGTGGCGTCATCGAAGCCTTCTGCCTTAGCTGCGCGCCTGGTGTTTTGTCGAAACGCCTCGCAAGGCCTGGGAGTCGAATCTGGGCGTGGCGCTGAGCGTGGCGCGCCTGTAGCTGCAGACGGAAGCAGCTCCTTCTGCACGGCAATGGCGGCGGAGGTCGGGTGGCCTGTTCACAAGAAAACGGCCTCTCGGCCTAATCAGAAAGTGCCGGGAGCTTCGCCAGGGTGCGGCGAAGCTCGTGTGGGTGGTGGCGAGGCGTGGGGCGGCGTGCAAGGGCTGCCCTAGGTCGGACTGTGGGTCGGAGGATGGGTTTGTTGGGGGAAGCGTTACGGAGGTGTGGAGTGGCAGTGAAGGGGTGGGGGGTGCTCAGTGTGATGAGGCGGAGGTTCGGTGAAGGTCGGCGAGGTGTGTGAGGCTGTGGAGCGATGGGAGCATCTCGCCGGAGGGTGGCCGGAGACGAAGGGGGTGACGATGGTCAGGGTCGGTCGAGGGCTTAATTGAATAAATTGAAAGTGGGGAAAGAAAGAGGAGAAGAAGGGAAGTAGTTCTAACTTACTTGCAGGGACGAAGGGGGAGGAACAGGGCGACAGTCGTATCGACTGTCGCCGGAGAAGACGATGCTCAGGGAAAGGGGCGGCGGCGAGCAGAGAGCTGGAGAGGCGCCAGCTGGGTACGGCGTGGCGCGGGAAGAGCAGGGGAGGAAGTCTCTGCTGCTGGTATTGCGGCTGAGCGAAGAGGAGGAGGGGGAGGAACCGCCGGAGCTGGTGAGCGTCTGCCGGAGAGAGAAGAGAGGAAAGTTGGGGATTTTCTCCGTCAGATCCGAGCTGCCCCGGTCGGTCGAGCAACGGGGGGTATTTATAGGGATCAAAACAGGGAGGAAGGCGGAGGGAGACGACGTGTCTCCCTCGCCGGAGGATGGCCGGAAACAAAAACCCATACCGTCCGTGCGTTCGCACGGCCGATATGGTGGGTTACAACGACCAAGGGGGTGTCCCTGCGACGGCTGACGACGCAGGGCACCCCCGGTTTACTTGCCAGGTCCCCCCCCTCACCCTGCGCGGCGCCATGCTCCGCGCAAGGTCGCCGGAGCATGGTGGTGGTAGGTTTTGCAGGGGGGACCTGATCGCAAAGAACAAAGGAGAGTTAGGGGCCAAAATGTGAAGGTTCAAAAGTTGAGGGCCAAAAAGTAAATATATGAGGACCAAAGTGTAAAGTTGGTCAAGGAGGTTTCTTCTTAGGCTCAAGTTTTTATACATGACTGATTAGGACCTAAGGAATCTGATGGTGAATTTCATTTCTATATTAAACCTTGTTTGACCGGTCAATTTATGCGAAAACCCAAATTAAGTTATTAATTGGGCATGGTTCTCAATGTAGGTCAAAATGGGTTCTGAAGGCCAAATTGAAGGTTCTAAACCCTAGAGATTATTTTTCTATGAATTTTAGAGGGTTTATTCTATTTTTACTTTGCCTCGAACCTCGTGAATTGAAGTGGGTTGTTTTAGGGTTACAGATTATCATTTAGTTTCTTGGAATTACTGTAGCCCTTGTTAGATCATCTCATCCCACTTTTATTCTTATTAAGCTGCTTTGACCTATGTTTGGGCCCTGAATTACCCTGTATGCAGATTATACTGGTAAAATTGCATTTTTTACCCCTTATGACTTGTTTTCTTCTCAAACTCAGAATTCTCTGAGTTAAGCCTTTCCTTGAGATATGTAGGAGCTTTTATCCTTTGTATTAGGTCAAAATGAGCTAGTTATGGCTCATGATGAGGTTCTCATCATACCCCCATGCCTAGCTTTTGCTAGTCCCTTAGCAAAAACTTAAGGTTTCAACCCTTGTTCTAGACCATGAAGTTTTTAATAGTTTTAGATAAGTGCTTTTTTATTTGAGCATAGATTAGGTTAGAATGCTGACCATAGGCCTAAAAGGTACTCTAGTACCAATCAAGATCCAAATCTGTCTAGCCTTAACCTCAGTCTTTAGCAAAGGTTTTTAAGGTCCACAAGAACTAACCTAAGGTTTATTGGACTTTGTGGTTAAAGCACCCGTGCTTGAAATGATTTTAGCCCTGGCTCAGTTCGCAGTGCGTTTTGTAAGAGAGAGATAGAAAGTTATTCTATTTGGAGAGTTCTCTCTCTTTTTCTTTTTAGTTCTAGCCTAGGATTGGCTTTTCAACAGGTCTGTATCAGATTCCTTGCTCCCATCATCAATCTTCAAGGGTTCCTAGCAATCGATGCTTCGAGATAGCACCGCCCATGGCAACCCCCGGAACCCTGGCTATTGAGATTTCGAGATAATCCCATCCATGGTGTTCCGTGGCCGAATCCAGACCCTGGCAATTGACACTTCGAGATAATGCCATCCATGGAATCTGAACCAGCAGAGTGCTTACATGCCCCCAGTAGGATATGTAAATATCCTAAGAGGCAAGCACCGAGGAGATGATATTTTGTTACGCATCTTCAAGGGGATTTCCCGCCTCTCCGCGCTGGGAACTCGTCCAAATCAACTTGTGTTGATCGGCCGCTCCTATTCTAGGTGTTCTTTTCAGAATTTTGCGACGCTTCTGCGTGATTCTGATTTTTACGCTTACTGAACCAGGCTGTGTGTGAGGTTAGGGTGCTTAGGTTACTGAGTCCCGTAAACCAAAAATTAGTTAACGAGGCCAAATACTTCTTAAGCCTTAGACCTAATACTTCATCTTTTCATTTTCCTCAACCTCTTGAGGAGTGTCCAGATCTTAATGGGTACTAAGAGTCTATTCAAGAATGCCTAAGGTTTGCATTCTTACTAATCTCATTGTGCACTTTTCAGTTATTTTCTTGAATGAAGTCTAGAACTTAGGTAAATTCCTTAGTTCCTTACTAATGACTATCACCTTTTCTGATAATTTTGTGCTCCTTTTTTTCATTTTGTTTCTTTTCTCCTTCTCCTTCACAAAATTTCCTTCTCCTCTTTTCCTCTTATTCTTTTTCGAAAATTTTTTTAATTTTTATGGTATTTTTGGCATATGTGAATTTTTTATTTGAAACCTTTTCTTACAAGTTTTTGCACTTTCATATCCTCCCATGCCTAAGATTTGCAATGTCCTCATTGTAACCTAGGGGTTTTTATTCAACTAAGTTCATACATTAGGATAGCTGTTTTGATGAGTGAATGGGTCGGGGTGACTGTTGCGGACGATTTCTAATCTCAGATGCAAGCACCTGAGGTGGAGTCGGCTGTCTTAAAGTGTGAACTTCAAGTGCAAAAAGGTGTCAGAACAAGTTTCAGGTTTTCAAAGAGAATGACGGGCTGCCTCCCGTTGAGCGCTAAATTTGATGCCTTCAGCCAAGCGGGAAATGCGATGGAGAGGGGATGGTCAAATCAGCGGAGTTTTGTAAGACAAGCACCTTGATTAAGAGCCTGGTTGGTCCAACCAGGTGCTTGTTCAGATCAACAGGCTGATGATGCAGCCCAAACCCAATCAATCTGGTGGGTTGATAGATGTGGATAAAAAGGTGTGGAACCCACCATAAACTATGAAGCTCCGATGGATGTGGAAGTGTAAACGCAGGGTTTGGCTGAGTCGAATCAGCCTGGTCAGAGTAGGGACTCGTAGAATAATCAATGAATGACGCGGAAACCCTACAGGGGTGATCAGAGAATGATAGAGCATGGTATGTAGTCTGATCAATGTTCGAAACCCGATGTGGAAATGCAATCGGCTTGGTGAGAGGTGAATCTGAATAGAAATTGAGTCCGGTTGCGGGTCGGGGTTGGGAAGAGGTTTTGATCCGTTCTGTGTGTGCGGATGAGGTGGCCATTGTGTTCGAGGGCTCTTCTAGAAACGGATGATAGGTGGTTTCCTGTAGAGAGTCCTCTGGGTAACTATCAGATGCCGGAAGAGTGTCTGTAGGATGAAAGAAATCGGATTCGAGAAAAAATTTGGATTCTGGGTTACAATCACTCTTGGCATTTTCTGTTTTTGGTTCCTGAGGATCGAAAAGGAATGATTCTGTGTTATCAGTGATCTCGGGAATCAGGACCTCAGAGTCGGAGTCAGAGTCGTGAGAACTGAGGTCGTAGATAGGCCTGGCGTGTTCAGGAAGGGGAATCTCTCCGCAATTATAGTCAGATCTGAAATTGTCGGGGAGTTGGCGAAAATGAGATTCATGATCATGAATTCCACCACAGCAAAAATCATCAGATGTGGAATCAGCAGCCTGATTGGGGTCTAGCCTATATGTCAATTCTGGGCTCGAAAAGGTATTCTGTCTAGGCTCAAGCTCCAAGCTGGTAGGATAGACCCAATTAAAATCCAACTCGTCCAACTCCTCAGTTTCTGTATCATAAATTGGCATGTTTTCTGGAAAATCGATCAGATTTTCTGAAGATGTTGGAGAGGGATATTCATCAAATAGAGGCCCGGAATCATATTCTGCAAAAATTTGATCTTTCTCAAAAGGGGCCTCATAATCTTCCCAATAAGTTTCGGATCTAGGTTCTAGGCTTAGGATGTGGGTAGAATTATTAGAACCTAAGTCCGAATAACCTTCGAGGGCCACCTTATTAAAATAAGGGGCGGAATTTATACCCTCAAAAGGTTCAGTTCTGATCTCATTATTGCAGGAGTTTTGAAATTCTAGGCTTGGCAATTCATGGTCTAAGTTTGGCTCATCATTGTGTTCTCCTGCAATATCCCAACCTAATTCAACATTGTCTTCTATTTGGGTTGGGATTTCACAACCACTTTGTGCCCCAGTCCCGAGATCTGGGAAACTGGATTGTTCCTTAATATTGTTCCAAGATGGTTCATCCTCTATTTCTGGTATATATGGGTATTTCTGGTTGATAATTTGTTCTACTGATTTCATCATTTCTACCCGTTTTATAAGGGCATCTTGGTGTTGTTCCCAAAGTACAGGATTTGTCAAGCATTGGAGGTATTCAGATTGGTGTAATTTTTCCATCTCAATGTATCCTGTCATGAGCATATCTCGGGTTGATCCTTTTGTAACTTCTGTCAATAGAATCTGGGCACAGTTTATGATGAAAGCTGTGGTTGTTGGGACATCAACCTGAATGTTTTCTATTGGTGTTGAGGGTTTATATTTGATTTCATAGAATTCAAGGGCATCCTCAATTATCTTATCTTTCATGGACCTCAGATATTCAGGTTTTTTATATGGTAGTCTTGCTAGGTAATTAGGCTGCATCATTGGATCAGGTGGTGGAATCAAGATATAGAATCAAAGTTTGAATCAAGATGGAAGAAGGGGATTTTGTTCAGAATCAGAGGAAAGAAGGGCTATGTGAATGATTTCTGCAAAAACAAAGGAGCCGAGGCTTAGCCTCGGGGAGAGTGAATTTCTATAGGAGGTTTCAAGGACCTCCTGAACAATACTGAAGGACTGGATGAGATAAGCAGGTGCTGGACCCAATCAAGACACCCAAAAATTTGTTGGGTGACTATAGAGGTGCGGGGCAGATGGACCCCTTGATCAGAAAGATCGTCCACCTGAGAATTACCTGGGCAGCTAGAGAGGGAGAGTCCCGCGAAGACCCCTACACGGTAGAGCGTCCCCACGGGTTACAGGGTTTCCCCCACCCGACCTCTCTTGTCACTGCGGTTCCAGGTAGACCAGAATGGGGATCTTGACCTCTTAAGTCTACCAATTTTAAGATCAGGGTGCTTAAGGTTTTCACTTGAACTTTAGTCTTTTAAGTGCAAAGAGTGACCTAATTTAAGGTTGGTTGACCCAAGGGGTCAACTTTACCTCTTGTTTTCTTTGAGAGCTTTTAGGTCCTGTCTTTTAGGGTTCAAGTGTTTAGAGAGCCAATTGTTTTAGATTTTCTTTGAATAGGTATTTTCAGACAAGGGCTTGGGCACACTTCATTTGGTTTTCTCAATTCTTGCTTAAGGAGTGTGTCTCTAAATCCCTAGTGTTGGATCCTAGGTTGGCTCTACTTGGTCCAGTTAATTCTTTGTTGGGTAATTAGGGCTCAAGCAAGAATGTGTTAGCCCTTAAATACCCTTAATAGTGTGCAGAAATAATGAGTTGAAAACATGCAACTTTTATGGTTACTAAATATGGAAGACAGGTTAGCCCTATATTGCTTGTTCTTTTCTTTCTTTTGAGTTTTAGGGGTTAATAGCGAGAGGAAAAATTTACCTGTCCTCGGAGTGGTTGTTGTGCGGTTGCTTGTCTTCTTGATTTCCTGTAGTTTTCTGCACAAAAGAGAGGAGATTATCAGAAATTAAAAAGAAACAGGGATGTTTACCTCTAGAATAGCCGTTGCTCCCCGGCAACGGCGCCAAATAATGATAGCGATGATGGGTGGCTTCGAGAGATAACCGGGTTTTATTGTTATAGCGTTGTAGTATAGCCAGTTATTGCCAACATTTCAAATATAATTTTTTTTACTCGGAAAATAAAAGAGTTCCCGAGGTCGAACTCAGGGAGCAAGTTGTATTCTAGAGATATACATGTTTCTTTTACAAAAAATAAAGAAAGAAAGAGAGAGGGAAAGAGTTTGTTGTCTTCTTTTTTTTCTCCTCGTTTTCTCCTCGTCTCAGCTCTTCTTCTTCTTTGTTCTGCAGAGGTGATGCTCTTCTTTCTTTCTTCAGATCTCCTTCTTTCTTCTTTGTTCTGCAGAGGTGATCTTCTTCTTGTTTGTTCTGCAGAGGTGATGCTCTTCTTTCTTTCTTCAGATCTTCTTCTTTCTTCTTTGTTTTTCTTCTTTCAGATCTTCCCTTGTTCTTTTGTGTTCTCCTCTGCCTCGCCTTCTTCTGATGTTCTTCAGTCAGGGACGTCGCCCCTCCTTCTTTCTTCTTTTCCCTTCAGGCCGTCGTCTGATTTCCAAATCAGACGACTTAAACTGCCTGTTGCTACAGTGTCTCCCTCAGCTTCCTTCTTCTTCCGCGGTTCTTCTTCTTCACCTGTGCCTGCGCACTTCAGAGCTTACGTCAGAGAACAAAACCTACTCTACCCTCTCCCCCCCGCGTCTCTCTCTCTCTCTGAAACCACTCTTGGGAAAGCTCTCCCAGAGCTGCCGGGTAATCGGGTTCGGGTCACGCCCGGGTCCAGGCCCACCGGCGTGCGTGGTGGGCGAGGAGTGCAGGTCAGTCTAAGTCGGGTCGGGTCGGGTCAGGTCCGCGGGGCGTGAGCGCGGACGAGACCGGGTAACCGGGCGGGTGAAGGGGACCTCACCCCGTGTGCTGAGGCAGTAAGCCTCCAGCACTTTTGCGTCTTATATCGCTGCGCCTCTTCAGACTTTTCCGAGGTGGGACTAAATGTCCCACCTCAATTGCGCGCCCGCAGCGGGGAAAGCAGCGGGAGATCGTGGCGTCATGCGAAGCCTTCTGCCTTAGCTGCGCGCCTGGTGTTTTGTCGAAACGCCTCGCAAGGCCTGGGAGTCGAATCTGGGCGTGGCGCTGAGCGTGGCGCGCCTGTAGCTGCAGACGGAAGTAGCTCCTTCTGCACGGCAATGGCGGCGGAGGTCGGGTGGCCTGTTCACAAGAAAACGGCCTCTCGGCCTAATCAGAAAGTGCCGGGAGCTTCGCCAGGGTGCGACGAAGCTCGTGTGGGTGGTGGCGAGGCGTGGGGCGGCGTGCAAGGGCTGCCCTAGGTCGGACTGTGGGTCGGAGGATGGGTTTGTTGGGGGAAGCGTTACGGAGGTGTGGAGTGGCAGTGAAGGGGTGGGGGGTGCTCAGTGTGATGAGGCGGAGGTTCGGTGAAGGTCGGCGAGGTGTGTGAGGCTGTGGAGCGATGGGAGCATCTCGCCGGAGGGTGGCCGGAGACGAAGGGGGTGACGATGGTCAGGGTCGGTCGAGGGCTTAATTGAATAAATTGAAAGCGGGGAAAGAGGAGAAGAAGGGAAGTAGTTCTAACTTACTTGCAGGGACGAAGGGGGAGGAACAGGGCGACAGTCGTATCGACTGTCGCCGGAGAAGACGATGCTCAGGGAAAGGGGCGGCGGCGAGCAGAGAGCCGGAGAGGCGCCAGCTGGGTACGGCGTGGCGCGGGAAGAGCAGGGGAGGAAGTCTCTGCTGCTGGTATTGCGGCAGAGCGAAGAGGAGGAGGGGGAGGAACCGCCGAAGCTGGTGAGCGTCTGCCGGAGAGAGAAGAGAGGAAAGTTGGGGATTTTCTCCGTCAGATCCAAGCTGCCCCGGTCGGTGGAGCAACGGGGGGTATTTATAGGGATCAAAACAGGGAGGAAGGCGGAGGGAGACGACGTGTCTCCCTCGCCGGAGGATGGCCGGAAACAAAAACCCATACCGTCCGTGCGTTCGCACGGCCGGTATGGTGGGTTACAACGACCAAGGGGGTGTCCCTGCGACGGCTGACGACGCAGGGCACCCCCGGTTTACTTGCCAGGTCCCCCCCCTCACCCTGCGCGGCGCCATGCTCCGCGCAAGGTCGCCGGAGCATGGTGGTGGCAGGTTTTGCAGGGGGGACCTGATCGCAAAGAACAAAGGAGAGTTAGGGGCCAAAATGCGAAGGTTCAAAAGTTGAGGGCCAAAAAGTAAATATATGAGGACCAAAGTGTAAAGTTGGTCAAGGAGGTTTCTTCTTAGGCTCAAGTTTTTATACATGACTGATTAGGACCTAAGGAATCTGATGGTGAATTTCATTTCTATATTAAACCTTGTTTGACCGGTCAATTTATGCGAAAACCCAAATTAAGTTATTAATTGGGCATGGTTCTCAATGTAGGTCAAAATGGGTTCTGAAGGCCAAATTGAAGGTTCTAAACCCTAGAGATTATTTTTCTATGAATTTTAGAGGGTTTATTCTATTTTTACTTTGCCTCGAATCTCGTGAATTGAAGTGGGTTGTTTTAGGGTTACAGATTATCATTTAGTTTCTTGGAATTGCTGTAGCCCTTGTTAGATCATCTCATCCCACTTTTATTCTTATTAAGCTGCTTTGACCTATGTTTGGGCCCTGAATTACCCTGTATGCAGATTATACTAGTAATATTGCATTTTTTACCCCTTATGACTTGTTTTCTTCTCAAACTCAGAATTCTCTGAGTTAAGCCTTTCCTTGAGATATGTAGGAGCTTTTATCTTTTGTATTAGGTCAAAATGAGCTAGTTATGGCTCATGATGAGGTTCTCATCATGCGCCCAAAGCACAGCACGGAACCAGGGCAGAGCCCTCTCAGTAACAGGGGTCCAACCCCTCCACAGTAACCAAACCGGGGCCTTGCCCCTCCACAGTCCGCGCACCCTCGCCTGACTACCCTGGTTTGCCCTAATGGGCCTAACAAGTCGGTGAAGGAGGCTAGCAGAACCCCGGGGCCTGTGGGGTAGCTAGTACTCTCCTTACACTACTAGCTCTCCTCGGTACTACGTACACGAGGGCCAACAAGTCGGTACAGAGCGGCCAATCCTAACCCCGGGTCCCTGGGGCGGCTGGCCCCACTCTGCACTAAATAGGTACAGGTACTTCCCTTGGTACTGCGTACCCAAGAGACAGTACAAACTACATCTCAGTTCCATTCCTTTTTCTTTCCAGGAGTTCCACTCCTAATTCCCCGTAGGGTTCAGGCTCTTTATCTCAGAACATCATATGTTTCACTTTCCAGATTCACATTCTCAAAATCCATGATCTCAAACATGTTTCTTTATTCATAACAGGCAGCTGTTAATTAAATTTACAGGCAGCTTTATATATTCCTTTCCAATTTTCCAAGACTGCAGTAATATACATTCCACTAGTTTTTCCACCCTAGGATTCATGCCATATCCTAGGATCTATCATACAATCTAGTTTTCCGGCCCTAGGATTCATGCAACACCTAGGAGCTATCATTCCATGTATTTCTCATTCCTAGGATTCATGCAATGCCCTAGGTTCTAGTTATGGTTCCATACTATAACAGATTTTATTAATACTTAAAGCCACTCTACCAGGTACAACGGGAGTAATGGGGGCGTGATCGGGAATCCCGCGTGCCTCCGCGACTCTTAAGACTGCAACTGAACGAGATCCTGTCAGAAGGATCAAACACAAGGAGTGTCTCAAAACAGTGTATAGCTACCGTAGATGAGTAGAGGAATTAATTCTGAAACGAACGCAACTCGAATCGCGGAAAACGGAGCCCAAACGGGCCCTAAACGGGTCGAGAAAGACAATACTGTGCAAAATCAGACGTCTGGAACTCCTTCCAGACGTCTTAAACGGTGGATCAGAGAATTACCTGTTCGGCTTGGTTCCCCAGACGTCCAGAAGTCTACGGGGACGTCTGTCCTATACCCCAGACGTCCGATGGTCCACACGGACGTCTGTAGATCACTCCCGCCGTCTGGTACAACTTCCAGACGTCTGATTCGCAAAGGATGGCGAATCAGCGAACCTGCGCACAGCCAACCCCCCTCCCTCAGTACGGTCAGTCGACAAGAAGGAAGAAGAAAGCGGAGACTCACCTTTCAGACGTCTGTATGATCTTACAGACGTCGACCTTGCCGTCTGGCTATCAACCCAGACGTCTGATTCTGGAAATTTTTCCAGAATCAGAACCCTGCTCGGCCTCCGCTCGCGACGCCGCCCGCGTCGCACCTCGCGCGTCTGCTGCTCAGCCTGCAGCAGGTCCCTCTCCGCGTCGCTCCGCGCCCCCTGCGCCCTCCGCCGGCCGGCCAAGCCGCTCCGGCGAGCTCGCCCTCACGGCAGAGCCCCGCCCTCGCACGCCGCACCTCCTCCGCGCTCACTGCGGCTGCCGCTGCCGCTGCGCCCTCGCGTTCGCTCGCTCTCGCGCACAGGCAGGAGAAGAAGGAAGAAGACGGTGGAGACGGGAGGGGAGGCGCGCCCTTTTAAGGCCGCGCGAGGAGGAGAGAGAAGGTGGTCGCAGCCGCCTGCAGCCGCAGAGAAAAGAGGGAAGAATCGCAGGTCTGCGCGCACAGGCGCGCAGACGAATCTCCCGTGCGAACATAGCTGTTCTCCAGACGTCTGTAAACTATCCCGGACGTCTGGTCAGACGTCTGGATGTGATCCCAGACGTCTTGTCCGACGTCTGGGCCACCTCCCAGACGTCTTAAAAGGCATCTGGGGCACGCGCTCGTTACAATATAACAAACTCAAAGGAAGTTTCGTCCCCGAAACTTGCGCCAACTAGGGTGCGGGAAAAAGATGTCCAAATAACCATAACAAACTCAAAGAGGACCGAAGCCGGTCCGAAAAGACGTACCCGCGAAAAGCTCTTGGTACCGCTCCCGCATTGCCGCCTCAGGCTCCCAGGTAGCCTCCTCGTACCGCTGGCTCCTCCACAAAACCTTTACCAGGGGTACTTGCTTTCGTCTCAACCTGCGGACGGCTCGGTCTAGGATCTGCACTGGCCGCTCGGGGTAGGTCAGGTCGTCGCTCACCTCGACGCTCTCGTGGATCAATACGTGGCTGGGATCGGCTACGTACTTCCTGAGGTTGGACACGTGGAACACGTCGTGCACACCAGAAAGCTGCGGGGGAAGGGCAAGTCTGTAAGCAACGGGTCCAACCCGCTCCAGGACCTCAAAGGGCCCCACGAACCTCGGCGCGAGCTTCCCTCTCACCCCAACCGCTGTAAGCCCTTCATGGGCGAAACACGAAGGAAGAC
Source organism: Thalassia testudinum (assembly GCA_037157565.1). Taxonomy (NCBI): domain Eukaryota; kingdom Viridiplantae; phylum Streptophyta; class Magnoliopsida; order Alismatales; family Hydrocharitaceae; genus Thalassia; species Thalassia testudinum. The sequence goes on along the minus strand of JAZHRO010000022.1, from coordinate 31,555,547 downwards.
GTGGTCCCCAACCTCGAACTGCACCTCTCTGCGTCTGCGATCTGCGTAGCTCTTCTGTCTGCTCCTGACAGTACGGAGTCGTCTGTGGATCTGCTCAACTATCTCCTGACTCTGTCGGATCAACCTGGGGCCAACCTCCCACTTGGTCCCCACCTCAACCCAACTCAAGGGTGCCGTGCATTTCCGTCCGTAAAGAGCCTCGTAGGGAGCCATGCCGATGCTCGAGTGATAACTGTTGTTGTATGCAAACTCCGCCAGGGGCAGGTGCTCCTCCCAAGAGCCCCTCCAGTCTAGTACACAGGCACGCAAAAGGTCCTCAAGTGTCTGTATCGTGCGTTCCGACTGTCCGTCCGTCTGGGGGTGGTAAGCCGTGCTAAACCTCAACCTCGTCCCCAAAGCCTGCTGAAACTCAGCCCAAAACTGGGACGTAAAGCGGGTATCCCGGTCGGATATGATCTCCCGCGGAACTCCGTGTAGTCGCACCACATCACGGATATACCTCTCTGCCAACTGTGCTGGTCCCAAAGTGACTCGGATCGGCAAGAATCGTGCCGTCTTCGTCAATCTATCCACTATTACCCAGACTGCGTCGTGTCCTCGCTGGGTAACAGGTAAGCCCACCACCAAGTCCATGGTGATGCTCTCCCACTTCCACTCTGGCACTGGAAGCGGCTGAAGCGGCCCTGCAGGCCTCTGATGCTCGGCTTTCACCTGCTGGCACACTAAGCACTGCTGCACGAACTCACCCACATCCCGCTTCATCCCTCTCCACCAGAACTCGCGTCTCAAGTCATGGTACATTTTCGTGTTTCCGGGATGTATGGTGAATCTGGAACTGTGTGCCTCAGTCAGGAGCTCTCTCAACAGCTCCTCGTCTCTGGGGACGCACAACCGTCCCCTCAAGCGTAACACCTGGTCTGTGAAAGAGAAGTCCCCTGGGTCCCCTGATAGTACTCTGTCGCGTAAAGACTGCAAGTACGGATCGGCCATCTGTCCCGTGATGATGCGGTCTATCAACTCTGGCCTGGTCTGCCGTGTCACCGTCACTGCCCCACAGTACCCTCGTAACTCTAGAGGTCGCCAACTGCCCACCTCCTCCAAAAGGCTCCAACTCTGTAACTGTAGACTGGCCAAGCGTGCGGGCGCCTTACGGCTCAAGGCGTCAGCCACCACATTGGCCTTTCCCGGGTGGTAGGAGATGCTGCAGTCGTAGTCCTTCAGGAGCTCCAACCAACGTCTCTGTCTCATGTTGAGCTCCTTCTGGTCAAAAAGATATCTGAGGCTCTTGTGATCTGTAAAAATCTCGAAGGTCTCACCGTACAAGTAGTGCCTCCATGTCTTCAGCGCGAAGACAACAGCTGCCAACTCTAGATCGTGGGTAGGGTAGGTATGCTCATGGGGCTTCAGTTGCCGCGAAGCGTAAGCGACCACGTGACCCCTCTGCATGAGCACACCTCCTAACCCCTGCAAGGAAGCGTCCGTGTACACAACGAACCCGCCACTACTGTCAGGGATGGTGAGCACGGGAGCCGAGGTCAACCTCTCCTTCAGCTCCAGAAAACACGCCTCACAGGCGTCTGTCCAAGCGAAAGGCACATCCTTCCGGGTCAACTGTGTCATAGGACGTGCAATCTGCGAAAACCCTCTGATGAACCGTCTGTAGTAACCTGCCTGTCCCAGGAAACAGCGAATCTCAGTGACTGAACGCGGTCTCTCCCACCTGAGCACTGCCTCGACCTTGGCGGGATCCACCGCCATGCCGTCTCCAGAGATCACATGACCCAAAAAGGTCACCTCCCTCAACCAGAACTCGCACTTGCTGTATTTGGCGTACAGCCTGCGTCGTCTCAGAGTGTCCAGAACCATCCGCAAGTGCTGTCCGTGCTGCGTCCGATCTCTAGAATAGATGAGTACATCATCTATGAAAACCACCACAAACTGGTCCATGTACGGTCTAAACACCCGGTTCATCAGGTCCATGAAAGCAGCGGGGGCATTGGTCAGCCCAAACGGCATGACCAAAAACTCGTAGTGTCCGTACCGGGTGCGGAAAGCTGTCTTGGAGACGTCGGTCTCCCTGATCCTCAACTGGTGGCATCCAGACCTCAAGTCGATCTTGGAAAACACCGTGGCACCTCGCAACTGGTCAAACAAATCGTCGATCCTCGGCAGCGGATATCTGTTCTTGATGGTGACCCTATTCAGCTGTCGGTAGTCCACACAAAGGCGTAGGGTCCCATCCTTCTTCTTCACAAACAGTACCGGGGCTCCCCAGGGAGACGCACTGGGCCTCACGAAACCCTTCTCCAAAAGGTCCTGCAACTGAGACTTGAGCTCTCGCAGCTCAAGCGGTGCCATTCTGTTTGGCGCGGTGGAGATGGGGCTGGTCCCTGGTACTAGTGAGATCTCAAACTCGATCTCACGCTCGGGCGGTAGTCCTGGTAACTCGTCTGGAAACACGTCGGGGTACTCTCTGACCACCGGGATGCTCTGGAAGTCCGCCACGGGGCTGTGCTCTGCCACCACACAAGCTAGGAAGCCCTCACACCCCTGGCTCAAAAGTCTCGCCGCCCGAAGTGCCGAAATGCACCTGAAACCTCCGTCCACTGGCTGCCCGTGAAACTCGAAAGGAGGCAACTCCGGAATGGAGAAGACAATCTTCCTCTCAAAACAGTCTACCAAGGCGTGGTAAGTGGACAGCCAATCCATCCCCAGAATCACTCCAAAGTCCTCCATCTGTATCATAATCAGGCCAGCTGGCAGGCTATGTCCCCCGATGCTGACCCCGCAACCCGTGTACACCTCCTCAGCTACAAACAGCTGACCACTCGGACCTCGGATTACGAACGGATTCTCTAACAGTGTATAATCCTGGTCCAAACTAACTGCGAAACTGGCTGCGACAAACGAGTGCGTAGCGCCGGAATCGAAAAGCGTGTAAACGAGTCTGCCAGAAACTGAAACCATACCTGCTACCACGGATCCCGATGCTCTGGTGTCCCTGTGTGTTAGGGCGTTGATACGCCCCTCAGCTCTAGGTGCGGACGAAGCAGCCACACTCTGCGTCGGACGGGTAGGTGCTGGCCGGTACCCTCCTCGCGACTGCTGTCCTCCTCCTCGTGCCTGGGAACCGCGGCCTCCTGCACGCCCTCCAGTGCTCTGCACGGGAAGTATCTACTGACCTCCTGCCCTGGATGGGCAGTCCCTCCTGACGTGGCCCGGCTGGCCACACTGGTAGCAGAGGGGAACCCGACTCCCGCCCTCAGTGAGTCCCTACTGTCGGCTAGGCGGGGGTCCGGTGCTGGCGACTGGCCCCTGTCGAGGGCCCCTAAAGGCCACTGATGGCCCTGCACAACGTGACGGCTCTCCTGCGGACGCCACGTGTCTCCGTTCTTGCCGGCCCTGTGAGAAGTCTGGCTGAAAGGGCCTCTTCCGCCCGCCGTCGGTCTCTCGCGCGGACGGGTCGGTCTCCTCGTAATACATAGCTGCCTCTACCACCCTCGAAAACGTCGGCAGCTTCAGGGGTTTGACATACCCCCGGATCGCAGGCCGGAGCCCCTCGGTGAACCTCCAAAGGCGCTCCTCCTCAGTGGCTACCGCTGTCGCTGCAAAGCGGGACAGCTCCAAGAAACGCGTGCGGTACGTGCTCACGGTCATCGTCCCTTGGCGGAGAGTGTGGAACTCCCGCCTCCTCTGGTCCTGCCACGTCTGGGGAAAGTACTACTCGCAGAAGAGGGTGACGAACTGGTCCCACGTCGGCTCGTCCCTCTCCTGACCCTGGACCGCCCTCCACCACCGGTGTGCCGCACTCTCCAGCTGGTACGTGGCAAAGGCCACGCGGCACTCCACCGGGGGGCGAAGGGTGTCGAAGATCTTCTCCAGCTGCTCAAGCCAGTCCTCTGCCTCGGTCGGGTCCTCATCCCCCTTGAAGGAGGGGGCTTCAGCTTCCGGAACTGTCCGAAAAGCTCGAAGTGGCGCTGTAGGGGAGGTGCTGGTGCACCTCCAGGCGAAGGTGCCTCGTGTACAGAAGTGTCGGAGGAAGGTGGGGGCGGATGGGGCCCATCCCCTCCCTCGTGTCCAGCGCCGCGTCTGTCGCGTGGTCCCACAGAGGACTCCCCCTCTGCAACCCCAGGAGGAGGTGCTCGGGGCGGTGGGTGGAGCTCCTCTCGTACAATATCCCGTATCAGTCTGGCGAGGTCCTGGGCCTGGATGCCAGGGAGTGGTGGCTGGTCCACCGAGACGTCAACGACAGCACGACCACCTCGCCGACCTCGCCCTCGGCCGCGCCCGCGGCTAGTCTCGCCAGTCCCGCGACGAGGAATCTCCTGCAAGGAGACGCGAAACAAAACGGAAACGTCAAAACAAACGGTACCTAACAAGACTTCTAAGAGCTCATGTCAAGAGATATGTTGTGGTGGGTACTCCAGCTATAAACATGTGAATTGGTTATTTTCCAGTCAGTTGATTCACTTCTCGGGACGACCTTGCTCTGATACCATCTTGTAACGACCCGGTTCCCGAGTCCCTACGAGACACGAGAACCGGACCGACTCGACTAATCCCAAGACCTAGTCGTCCAACGAGGAAGTAACCAAAAGACAGTAAAATAAACCACATTCAGCATGAATATAACTAACAGTAAGAAAGTACAGCAGTAAGGAAAGAAACTACTACAGTAGGTACCACCACAACAGTAAAACAGCATTTATCATATAACAAGAACTGCAGGTAAAGAAGGTACAGCGGAAACAAAAACTACTCACTAGAACAGAAACAAAAAGGGGTACAAAAGCTGTGGTAACTCTACTGGACCCTACTCGGCCCAGCGTCCTCTGCAGCCGCCGACCCTGGCTGCTCAACACCTGGTCCTGAAAAAGGTAACGAGTGTAACACGTCAGCAAAACGCTGAGTAGAGTGGCAAACTAACTAAAGGCAACAGTAGAGTGTACAGTAGCTGTTATGTTCTATTACTTCCTTTATTCACATCTTTCAATTTTTCTCACTATTTCATTTATTTCTCAGATCCTTTACCTGATCTCGAATGTCCTCGTGGGAACGATCTTGATTGCAGTCTTTTCCAAAAGTAGAAGTAGCACGTGGTGCTCTCCTGGCCGGGAGAGTCCCCCGTGGTGATCCTACCCTCAGTCAACCACCCCAAGGTCACTGACAGACGTAACGGTGACCACGGCACGCGCGATAAAGGCACAGGTAGCTAGCCCGCACTGGCACGCGGTCAGTCGTTTCCGTTAACGGGTGCGCCCAAAGCGCAGCAGGGAACCAGGGCAGATCCCTCTCAGTAACAGGGGTCCAACCCCTCCACAGTAACCAAACCGGGGCCTTGCCCCTCCACAGTCCGCGCACCCTCGCCTGACTACCCTGGTTTGCCCTAATGGGCCTAACAAGTCGGTGAAGGAGGCTAGCAGAACCCCGGGGCCCGTGGGGTAGCTAGTACTCTCCTAACACTACTAGCTCTCCTCGGTACTACGTACACGAGGGCCAACAAGTCGGTACAGAGCGGCCAATCCTAACCCCGGGTCCCTGGGGCGGCTGGCCCCACTCTGCACTAAACAGGTACGGGTACTTCCCTTGGTACTGCGTACCCAAGAGACAGTACAAACTACATCTCAGTTCCATTCCTTTTTCTTTCCAGGAGTTCCACTCCTAATTCCCCGTAGGGTTCCAGCTCTTTATCTCAGAACATCATATGTTTCACTTTCCAGATTCACATTCTCAAAATCCATGATCTCAAACATGTTTCTTTATTCATAACAGGCAGCTGTTAATTAAATTTACAGGCAGCTTTATATATTCCTTTCCAATTTTCCAAGACTGCAGTAATATACATTCCACTAGTTTTTCCACCCTAGGATTCATGCCATTTCCTAGGATCTATCATACAATCTAGTTTTCCGACCCTAGGATTCATGCAACACCTAGGAGCTATCATTCCATGTATTTCTCATTCCTAGGATTCATGCAATGCCCTAGGTTCTAGTTATGGTTCCATACTTTAACAGATTTTATTAATACTTAAAGCCACTCTACCAGGTACAACGGGAGTAATGGGGGCGTGATCGAGAATCCCGCGTGCCTCCGCGACTCTTAAGACTGCAACTGAACGAGATCCTGTCACAAGGATCAAACACAAGGAGTGTCTCAAAACAGTGTATAGCTACCGTAGATGAGTAGAAGAATTAATTCTGAAACGAACGCAACTCGAATCGCGGAAAACGGAGCCCAAACGGGCCCTAAACGGGTCGAGAAAGACAATACTGTGCAAAATCAGACGTCTGGAACTCCTTCCAGACGTCTTAAACGGTGGATCAGAGAATTACCTGTTCGGCTTGGTTCCCCGGACGTCCAGAAGTCTACGGGGACGTCTGTCCTATACCCCAGACGTCCGATGGTCCACACGGACGTCTGTAGATCACTCCCGCCGTCTGGTACAACTTCCAGACGTCTGATTCGCAAAGGATGGCGAATCAGCGAACCTGCGCACAGCCAACCCCCCTCCCTCAGTACGGTCAGTCGACAAGAAGGAAGAAGAAAGCGGAGACTCACCTTTCAGACGTCTGTATGATCTTACAGACGTCGACCTTGCCGTCTGGCTATCAACCCAGACGTCTGATTCTGGAAATTTTTCCAGAATCAGAACCCTGCTCGGCCTCCGCTCGCGACGCCGCCCGCGTCGCACCTCGCGCATCTGCTGCTCAACCCGCAGCAGGTCCCTCTCCGCGTCGCTCCGCGCCCCCTGCGCCCTCCGCCGGCCGGCCAAGCCGCTCCGGCGAGCTCGCCCTCACGGCAGAGCCCCGCCCTCGCACGCCGCACCTCCTCCGCGCTCACTGCGGCTGCCGCTGCCGCTGCGCCCTCGCGTTCGCTCGCTCTCGCACACAGGCAGGAGAAGAAGGAAGAAGACGGTGGAGACGGGAGGGGAGGCGCGCCCTTTTAAGGCCGCGCGAGGAGGAGAGAGAAGGTGGTCGCAGCCGCCTGCAGCCGCAGAGAAAAGAGGGAAGAATCGCAGGTCTGCGCGCACAGGCGCGCAGACGAATCTCCCGTGCGAACATAACTGTTCTCCAGACGTCTGTAAACTATCCCGGACGTCTGGTCAGACGTCTGGATGTGATCCCAGACGTCTTGTCCGACGTCTGGGCCACCTCCCAGACGTCTTAAAAGGCGTCTGGGGCACGCGCTCGTTACAACAGCCATAACCTCTTAGCATTCTGAGTCTCTATAAAACCCCCTGAGTCCTGGAATTCGACTGAAAGTTTTAAATATCAAGAGTCCTTGTTAGTCGAGAGATGGTCTATCTTATATCAGTCTTGAGTTCTGGTCAATTTTCCTAAGCAACTGGTTCTCACAATGTCCAGACATAAACACAGTTGGTTTGTAAGAAAATCTTTCAACTTAAAGATCATCTTTAAACACTTAACTTTGTGAGAAAAAGAAAGAAGTAAAGATATCTCATCACACTTACCTTGCTGATACTTAAATTGCTATGCACTTTAATGAGTTGTTTGCTAAGGGAGTAGCAAAGCCTCAGCATGGGGGTATGATGAGTTGCGACTCATCATAGCTAAATCGCCAAGTTAGAAACTAGGTCAAACACTATCAAATTAATATATAAAAAGGGTTAAGTGTGGGAAATAGAGAAAAAGACCTAAAGCATCAATTTTGTGTTAAAAATGCATAATTAGGTCATTAATTGAGGTATTCTTTTAAATAAGATTAAATGGTGATCCAAGTGCAAATTGAACACACAAATGAGTTTAAAAGTCCAAATCAAAAGTATAATTAACTTCCCAAATGTTCAACTAAGCTTCTATTAAAACTTGGGAACATTTGGACATCATTAGAGCCTTGCATTTAAAGATTCACATTTAGACCATTAGTACATTACATTTCATTCTTAGAAAACTAGCCAAGGACCTATTTGTAGGCCACAAGGACCTTTTTGCAAGCCCAGAAGGACTGCTCTGCATTTATTCTTTACCACTTATGGGCTGCTACACAATTTCTCTACCCCTTCGCTGAAGGGCTTTGCCTGCAAATTCACCAAAAGAACCGGCGACCCACCTGCTGCCTACGTACACTGTAGCATGCAAGAACATGGGTAACCGTGACCGTTGATCCTCCCTCACCTCATGATTTGTGGCTCTCCTTGATTCGAAGCTTCTCATGACTCCGTGCGTGTGATCACCACCTCACCCAGATCCCATCCAACAACCGCTTTTTGATTTAAGCTTGCTCGTGCTCTCTCCTCAAATCTCCACTGCCCAAGCCCTTGGAGACTAATCGCACCACCTCGGTGCTCTGATTCACTGTCACTCTAATTAAGGAGCTTCGCAGTTGCACGCGCGAAGGATCGCTCCCTTCTAGACCTCTAGAGCCGATCATTCTTCCCCTCCAGCTATTATCCCCACATTTCCCCATTTTCACTGCCACCGGCGGTGATTAAACGAGTTTTGAATCAATATTAGTGTGGATTTCACGAACTCTGGTTTCTATTGGATTCACTGTTTCTATGTGATTTGAAGGACTTCATGAGATTTGAGAGGGTAATCAAGTATGTGAGATGAAATTATATCCTACACTGTCCACAGTGTAAGGTATAATTTCATATCATGATTTTAAAGATGTGGGAGATGAATTTGATTTTCAGGAATGTTTAGATGAGCTTTCATGAGATTTGAGGGTGTTTAATGAAGAGTTGACGCTTGATTTTGATTTTGAATGAAAATTTCAGACTGATCTTGTTTTAAATGATTGCTCAAACATGTGATTTTTGTATTAAATTCTCCTACCTCAGTACATAAAATAGCTGCAACAGCAACAACAATTTTTGGGATCAATCATGATCTAATGCATTGATAAAAATTTGGGATTGTTTTCAAAGGAATTTCATATCAGACTTTTGTGAATCCGCTGCTGCAACAACAGCAGCATTAATTTTAAGACGTCTGAATGGTTGAGGCATCAGCTGATTGTGGAAGAAAGAGCAGCAGCTGTTGCTGCGAAATTCTAGAGTTGCTGTTGCTGCTTTGTTTTGCTACTGACTGCTTCTCCTGCAATTGGTATTACCTCTAAAGACAGTAGGACAGTGGGTAAGGATTAGATTATTTGAATTTTTGATATGATTTGTATTGTTGCATATATTGTGTACAAGCTTTCCTATACTGATATTGATTTTAAAATTGCATTTAAATGCTTGTATCTTGTGTCAATCATTCATTGTCAGCTAGTTTTTATACCTAACTGTCCAATTGTGGAAATATATGGAAATGGAGTTAAAAAGCTTGATTGTATGATTGCACATCCTTTAGTTAGTGTTTAGAACTTACTTGAGGCAGTCTACTACCTATCTATCCATTAGAACTAGATCTAGGGTCTTAGGTTTGCCTTTGAAAATATTTTAAAAGCCTTAAATTGTACTCACTTGTAAATAAATAAAAATGCTTTTAAAAAATCCAAAAAAAAAACTTTTCTTGGTGAAGATCAGGCATACTTTTAAGTGCATGCCAAGTTTCAAGGCATTTTGAACCTTCAGCTTGGTAAAACATACTAGTCAACGGTTCAGTCTACCTTAAAACTTAATCAAAAACTTCAAATCAAAAATCCCCAAAACACTATATTCTCCTCTCCTCTCTCTTTCTCTCTCACCTCCTACCGCTGTAAGACTCACAAAACCAATAAAAATCAGAAAAATCATCAAAATACCTAAAAATACTATGTATACTATGTATATACAGGTAAATATAAGCTATATACTAAGTTATATATGTACATATTGTAAAATAGTATATAATAGGTATAAGTAACTTACGTATATATTATATAATGTAAATTAAATATTTAAGACAACTTAAACTGTATATAACTTATTTGTATAATTATTTATTAATTATACTAACTTATATGTACTAAAATCAAACTAAATTAATAGAACCATGTAAATAACTATATTTACTAATGATACTATATATAGCTATTTATATATGTATTATGTATATTAAAAACCTTGTAACTTAATTTAATTGTATATATATAATAAATAAATAATTTATTAAATTATTAAGTAAGTTACTATGTTAAATTAGAATAAATTTGTAAATTAAGTTATTACTGAACTAATTTATAATGAATATTTGTACTATGGTATTTTAAGTAAGTTAAACTAATTTAACCATATTTATATTGTATTATACTAAGTATACATAATTTATATGTATAAGACACTGAAACTAGATATTAAATGTATATAAATTAAAATAAATCGTGTAAAATATAATAAAAATCTATAATAAATACTTTAATATGTATATTACTACTGTAGTAGGTCAATTAGACCATTAATTAATTAATTTATGCATTAATTAAGAAATAAATCCCATAATCAATATGTATACAGGGTAAAGTTTAGCTAATTTATTTATATAGTAAACATAACTAATTATGTAAATAAATTATATAATTGAGTAGACCTATATAAATACTTTCATATCCCATAATTTATTTTTTAATTATAGTAATTTATAGCCCTCAATTCAAGGGTCAAAATCTACAAAATAAGACACACACCCACTGAATTGCAGTGCAGCAGCACCCAGTGGCTTAGTGCCACATCGTGGGCACACGATGCTTCGCCCACGCTTTTATTGCTTTTCTGCATCGGGCTTCCCAGCCGACAAGCGCACGATGCTAAATTAGCATATCCCCTTACGAGCATATTTAAGAGCATCTGACCATGGTTTGAAATGATGAACGTGTGTGGTGCGAGTTGGGGGCCTGGCACTGTACGTGGGACTGTGTGGACCCAGTATTGAGCTTAAATTAAAATTAAGAGGCTAATTAAACAAATTAGGGCGGTTTTAATAGAGGTTTGGTCTCACCCGAGAGGGTGCTGTGTATTCCTCGAAAAGGTCACCCGCCAACTAAAAGACTTAAATTTTGCACTAAGTGAGGGTTAATGAGGGGTTAACAAGAAAAAAAAAAGAAATGGCTAAGTACAGAAGAACAAAGAAGAAGAAGTATGACCCTATGCCTTGTATATGTGTATATAGAGTATATGTATATATATATGTATATTGTAAATAATAAGTATCTGTCTGTTAAGTATACGTAGTATAAGTAATGTTTGAGCTATATATGTATATAAATAATAGTATAGCTTTACTGACAGAATAATTTGTCACTGTAGATAGAATAAGTGTCACTATAGACCCTAGTTTTTACCTTAGCTTTTGTATATAGTTTTTCCTACGGTTTAGCGACGTTTATATATGTCGCTGTACAAACTATATATGTTACTATATGTGTTAGTATATTAGGTTAAGTTAGTATAGGATATATTATTACTTATTATTATTATATATATATATAAGTATTGTTATTATAAGTTATAAGTATATAGTATATATTATTCATTTATAGTGTTTGATGCTTGTTTGTATATATATGTTGCAAGCATTTCAATTCGTTCTCTTGAACATAATTAAGCTATTTATTCATTCATTGATTATTCATTAATTCATTTATTCATAATTGTACATAAAATTGATCTTTTTGGAATTAAAGAATGATATTGGATTTAGAGAGTGATATATATAAATAACTGTCTCCTAGTGAACGACCTGGAATAAACCAGTAAAAATTATGTAATTAAATAAAATTGATGCGATAACGATTTGTATTTGTGACACATACTACAACAGTGACAATTTTTATATGAACCGTGGTCGATCATTAAGATTAGGTTGGCAAGCCACCTCTTAAGGTCAGTAAGAACTTGGATGGATACGTCCGACATTCCATGTCTTGCCGCCTCTTTAGGTCGACAAGACATCTCTTAAGGTCAGCAAGAACTCAAACGAACACGTTCGGCATTCCATGTATTACCACCTCTTCAGGCCGACAAGCCACCTCTTAAGGTTGGCGAGGACTCGAACAACACATCTGACGATCTACATATTGCCGCCTCTTCAGGCTAACAAGCCACCTTTTAAGGTCAGTGAGAACTCGAACGGGCGCACCTGACGTTCTACATATTCCCGCCTCTTCAAGTCAACAACTCACCTCTTAAGGTCGGCGAGAACTCGGACGAACGCATCCAACTTTTTGTGTATTGCCGCCTCTTCAGGCCGGCAAGCCACCTCTTAAGGTCGACAAGAACTTGGACAAATGCGTCCAACTTTCCGTGTATTGCCGCCTCTTCAGGCCGGCAAGCCATCTCTTAAGGTCGGTGAGAACTCGGACGAACGTGTCCGACGTTCCACCTATTGCTGCCCCTTCAGGCCGACAAGCCACATCTTAAGGTTAGCAAAAACTCGGACGGACGCATCCAATGCTTCACTTATTACCGCCTCTTCAAATCGACAAGCCACCTCTTAGGGATGGCGAGAACTTACTGCCTCTTCAGGATGGCAAGTTACCTCTTACAGATGGCGAGAACTCGAACGGAGGTGTCCGACGACCATGTAGTGCCGCCTCTTCAGGCCGGCACAAACCCGGACCAATGCTTCCAATGTCCTTTATCTTGCCACCTCACAAGGTCAGCAAGAATTCTGGCAAACTCACCCAACACTCTCTTATACCGTCACCTATCCAGGCTAGCGAGTCATCTCCCCAGGTTGGCCGGGGGTCGGACGAACCCACCCTCTGATCTTGGGAATTGTCGCCTCTTATGGCCGACACAACCACACTCGATGGCTGGCGTGAATCCAGACCAAGGCACTCGCACCCCATTTTCTGGCTACTAGGATGCCATCTATGAAAAATGACAGAACTAGGGCTTCTACGCCTTACGTTCCAACGACTAAGACACCAATTCCCCGGGTTAGTGAGGACTCAGGCCCATGCACCCTGACGTTCCACACATCTCCTGTGGGCAAAGCTTTTGCTGCTCCACCCTTAGAGGCATCTGCCCACTAGAGCGAATGGTTAGGATGCGGGCCACCTTGCCCAACGGCCGCCATGCTGGCCACAAAAGATGAGTTGGGACCCTAGGGCCCCATGTCGCATGACACCCGTAACGCGAGCTTGGACCCCTGCGCTCCAAGCCCCATTAGACGTGCTTCCGGACCTCCACTCGAGAGAGTCCGAACACCCACTCTTGGCTCTTGTCGCCACCCTCCAAGGTCATCCCCACTTCATGGCCACCCTCTACTGAAGGTTCCAGGCAACGGTCACTCCCAAGGGTCGACCCATGCAGAAATCCCCTTGCCCCTGCCCTCTTTGGAGGCATGGCCAAAAGGGTATCGCTCGGCAGTATCACACCCTGTGGCTGCAACCTCGCCTCTCATTCACATATAATAAGAGCGGCCCTGGCGATAAAATGGCTAACCGCCTTTGCAAGGAGGCCAAGGTAATGGGTTGCGATTCAACAACCGGGCCCAAGTTATCCCCTACAGGATTTTAGCAAGGTTCTTCAACCTCGGCTACTCGATCCTACCCAGATGATGCTGCGTATCTCATCCAGGTAAGGGATCCACCCACTCAGGCAACCATCATCCAGCCTCAACGAAAGGCCAAGGGTGAGTCTCGAAAAACTCTTGAAAAATGGCTCTTCTATATGTTTGTGATGAGCACAACTCTCAAGGGAAGCGGTGACCCTAAAATGGTGCATGGCCATAAGCCCCTCCTGCAGATTTTGCCTCAGGGCTCCCTTATCAAGGATAGGCATCTAGGCGTGCTCCTGCATTGAACACTTCCGCCCAATCCCCACAAGGGACTTGCAGCGAGCACCGCTAAAGATGAACCTATCCTAACCAAGGGGTCTCCCAGAAGACCCGACTAAACATCCCCCAGATTGTGGGGAATGTCTTAAGAAGAGGAGCCCCAACTCCCCACAGTCCTCAACAAAAGGACAGAGGGACAACATTGCCAAAGCGGCCATAGCGGCCACCGGACAGAAGGGCCCAGGTGGCACAGATAGAGCTGGAGCACCCTCTTAACTTCACCCTAAGCAAACCCTGTCAAGCGATGATTGATTTAGAGGGGTACAAGAAGGGTTGGGGCATCCCGCTCGAAAGCCACCAAGGCAAGCAGGGACTCTCCACCCCTCCTTCTACTACCCTGCAAGGAAAATCGTCCTAAGAGAACAATGGAACCAGGGCTCCCGCACCCCACGGCCACGATGCCAGCCCCTCAGACCAGTTAGGACTCTGGCCCATGCACCTTGAAGTTCAACACACCACTCACTAGCAAATGTCTTAGCCACCCCACCCTCAGAGGCATCCACCCACCAAAACGAATGGCGAGGGTTCAGACTAGCGCCCCGTCTCCCAAGCGACACAACACCGCATAATGACACAAGTTTGGGCTCAATGCCTTGAGGCCATCTCCCGAGATCGGCCCTCCTTCTTGGACACCCTTCAAGGGAGACCCTCATAAGCAGTCGACCCCTAGAGGAACGCACAATGGACCATGGCATTCCGCTTCAAAAGTCAACAAGGCAAGCCGGGACTCTCCACCCCCTCCTATCACCACCTCACAAGGAAAGTCGCTCGAAGACGAGGCGGGCACAGCAAACGCCCAAGCCTGACCATTCTGCGGCGATGAATGCCACATACCTAGCAGCCTCAACACAACCCCTCACCTACAGAGAGCGTACCACTCCTTCCTACTAAGGGAATACACATGCCCACCCCATTAGGCACACGGGGAGTGGTCAAGGCACTAATTCCAGCCACGACAGATACAGGTGGATGGACTAGGCATCGAGCAACTAATCAGCCCATGGAGGCCGCAAGAAGACCCCCGAGGGTAGCCCACCTGCGCCTTCACGACACAAGCCATAGGTTCCTGGCCACCATCGCAGATGGCCTTCTCCATGAGCATCCCAGTAGGCCCCACCAACAATTAACTAGGAAGGAGCAATAGGAGAAGCCTCTATGCCAAGTTCTTCAAACAAACAAAAGAGATCAGGCCAAGCCTCATAAAGCATTGTTCAGAAAACTCGTGCGAGCAAATCCCAGACAGAAAATACATTTTCACACTTGTCATACGAGTAATCCATGAAAGGAATGAAAAATTTCTTCATTTACAAAAAAATCAATTGTTACATTCCTTGGATTATTGTCTCCAGCTAAATTACAGTTAATAAAAGATAAATTAATATAAGGGAAAAGTCAGCACCAGTCATCACGACTCAGCGGCCTTGGCCCAGGTCTTCAATCCCACTCACCTTCAGTAACACAGGTGATAGTGCAACATCAAGACTGGCAGGCCCTGCAGCTTGATCTGGCCCCTCGATGATGGCCCATCTTTTCCTAGCCAACACCTCTCGCCCAAGGTAGACCCTTGATTAGGCAGGTGAACTCACCCTCAGTCCAATCTACAGAGGAAGGCGAACTGACCAACGAACTTCGCAAGCAGAGCAGCAAGTCTTGGCGGGCTAGAGCACCGGTGCTAAGCAGGTGTAACAACCCAGCCGTGCGAGTTGCCCTCCCATATATTAGTGAGGCACCCCACGTGGTCGAAGCTATAAGGCTTCCAGCGGGCCATTCACATAGGAGTAGCCAGTTAAGCATAATTGCCTCGGCAGACGTCGCACCCATCCCTACCAAAGAGCCATGCCCCACTTCTGCCTACGCAAATGCACTCCCATGAGAGGAGCTTTCGGCAATAGCAGTCCCCGCTCCACCTTTACGGAGTCTCAAAGGGAATAAAGTGGCACTGGAGAAGCCCTGAGCCTCCTTAAAGGAGCATGCTTCCCCCAAACTTTTGGCGGCAGCTCCACTACCCAACATCCAGCAGGTTTTCCACACAAGGACGAAGGGGGTGGCAACCTCAATAGAACGACCCCTGTCTTACCCCCACCTACGTCCATAAAGACGGATGCGACTGACTCCCTCTCAATGCATGCCACGTCGGATTCGCCCCGCGGGCGCCTTGAAAGAGCCTACTCTACCCCTTCGCGGCTCCCCACCTACTCCCCATTGACCACCTCGCAAGCAAGAGACTCGCTTCTTCATGCCTCGTTAAACAAGTTTCCCCCACATGGGATGAGCCCCAAACTAGGAGGGCCCGCTACAACATTCAAATTCACCTGGCAAAAAAGACCCCCAGGAGCCTACACTAGGAAACAAGGCAAGATGAGTGCGTAGGAGGGACGATAAGCCACAACAGGCACATCAAAAGATGGAAGCCCTTACCTTAACCCGTGCGTTGAGTGGGAGCACGAAGAGGGGTTCACCCCCATCTGAAGAGTTGCACAAAACCACTCTTCAGTCGCTCCATTGAACACGTAGAAGTTCGACAATAGAGCTCTATCCAAGGAGCAAACGACTCACAAACATTCCTTTCAACGACTCTTAAGTCCCTCAAGCACATCTAAAGACGATGGAAGGCAGTGAAGTAAGACCTACATTGAGCCTCTATTTATAGACCCACCTCACAGGCTCCCGAGTGCGATAACATCTTTCTACTCCCCCTGCAGATCCCAATTCCCAAGGAACCGAATCCCCCGAGATTCAGAATGGATTCCGCGGCTACATGAATGCACTGATAAAACTGCAGGTGAAGGACCCCTGCGCGTTATTACACAACGGATATTTGAAAAGCCACTCACTCCTTTTTTGAAAGGCCTGACGCTTTAGGCCATGCCTTCTCATGATAACAACAGTTAATGCCAACTTCAACATCTCAATCAGGAGAACTACTGCCTCCTTAGGCCGGCACGGGCCCGGGCTAATACGCCACATAGCCAACTTCTACCGCCTCCCAAGGAAAATACGAGCTCGAGCTAATACGCCCCACGCCCAACTCCTGCTTCCTCACCAAGCTGGCATCGACTCAGGCTCACACGCCCCTCGCCAAAGTGATGCCGCCTCCTAAGGCTGGCATTAACTCGAGCTTGTACTCCCCTCGCCAAAGTTATGCCGCCTCCTGATGAGAATCTCATCATGAACCATAACTAGCACAATTAATCCAAATGAGTGTGAAAAAGCTCCTACAAATCCTAAAGAGAGGCTTAACTCAGAGAATTTTGAGTTAAAGAATAAAACAAATCATAAGGGGTAAAACTGTAATTTCACCAATGTAGTGTGCAAACAGGGTAATTAAGGGTCCAAACACAGGTCAAACGAGCTTAATAAGGACGAAAGTGGGATGATCTGATCTGAAAAAGTTATAGCAACTTCTAGGAATTAAATGACATTCTATAACCATAAAACAAACCTACTTTAATTCACGAGGTTCGAGGTAGGATAAAAATAAACTAAGCACTCTAAAATTCATGGAAAAATATTCCCTAAGGTTTAGAACCTTCAATTTGGCCTTTGCAACCTATTTTGACCTAAAATGAGAATCATGCCCAATTTATGACTTAATTTGGGTTTTTGTGTAAATTGATAAGTCAAACATGGTCCAACCTAAAATAAAATTTCACCATTAAAATCCTTAGGTTCAAATTAGTCTGGTATAAAAATTTGGGCCTAAGAAAAGACCATCTTGACCGACTTTACAAATTTATCCTTTTAATTTACTTTTTGACCCTTATCTTTTGAAACCCTTGCGATTTTCCCCCTATCTTCTCGTCGTTCTTTGCAGAACGGTCCCCCCTGCCATTTTTGTGCGGAGGATGGCGCCCCGCAGGGCAGGACGCCTATCCTCAGGAACAAGAGGAGGGTTCCCTGCGTCATCCTCTGTCGTAGGAACCCTCCCCTGACCTCTGCAACCAGCCATGCCTCTCGTGCGAACGCACGACAGGCATGGGTGTCCATCTCTGGCTATCTCCGGTGAGCATGGCACGTCTCCTTTTCGGTCTCCTCTCCTCTCCAGTGCCTATTTAAGGAGCGGCAGGGTCTGCCGTCTCCTTCAAGCTTGTTTTGGCTAAGAGAAACCCTAGATTTCGTCTCTCCCCTCTCCGGTCAGGCAGCCCAAGCTTCCAGTGATCCACCCTCCTCCTCCTCGTCGCTCTGTTGCAGAGCCCACTCTGCCCCGTCTTCCCACACCAGGCCGCACCAGCTGGCACCCTCAGATCTCCTCGTCACCGATAACCCCCTCCAGGGCAATTTCGTCCCCAGCTCCGGCAGGCACGAGCCAGACGCCTCCCTCTCCCTCTTCGTCGACTAAGTAGGAAGGAATCTTCCTCTCTCTCTCCTTTATATTTTCCCCTTCCTAATTTACCATTTTAACCCACCAACTGCCACTTCCACCCCCATCTGCTTCACCTCCAGTCGCCTTCTCCGGCGAGGTCGCTCCACCTCCACAGACCACCTCACCCCTCGCCGACAAGCCCAAAAGCTCCCCCTCACTCCACTCAACCGTTTCCCCCACTCCATTCACCGCCCTTCACCTCCCGACCTCCTCCCCGAACACACCCATTTCCGCGCACACAGTCTGCCCTGGGTGTACCTCCACAGGCGCTCTCGTGCCTCGCCAACTCGCTCACTGCCTTCGCCACTCTCCGGCGAGGCTCCCTGCGTTGCTTGATGTAGCCGAGAGGCTGTCCTTGTGATTTCAGGTCTCCTCCCCCTCGCCGCCATTGTCGAGATGCTGAAGCTCCTTCGCAAGCAGCTCCAGGACGCCTCCAGCCCAGGTGTGAGCCCCAGGCAGCGCGGGTTGCTTCCGCGAGTGCGCCCAGGTTCGCGATTGGGGTCGCAGACACTCGCTACTGCCCCAATTGGTAGTGCCCTCTCTCCTGCAGGCGCATAGAGCAGAGGTGGGACTTTAGTCCCACCTCGTAATTGTGTGGCCTCGCGTCCACACTGAAATTGAATTTGTGAATTAGGTTGTTCGCCTTCGATACACAGGGGTCAGGTCCCTCGCCCACGCACGCAGCACACCACGTGCTCGCCTGCCCTCGCCTGCGCTCATGCCTCGCGGGTCTGGGCCGAATCTGACTACCCAACCAAGCACTCCTCGCCTACCACCGCACGTCGGTGGGCCTGGTCCCGAGCGGCAACCCGAACCCGATTACCCAGCTCTGGGAGAGCTTTACTAAAGAGAGATTCAGAGAGAAAGAGAGACGCGGGGAAGGGGTAGGGGTAGGTTTTGCACTGATCGTTGTGTGCACGTGCAGGGAAGAAGGAAAAAGAAGAAGAAGCAGGCAAAGAAAGAAGAGAAGAGGAGCGGCTGAAGACTTAGCCACACTGAGCAGCTGAAGAAGAAAGGAAGGAGAGGAGCTGAAGGAGAAGAAAAGGAGCCGCATTGTAGCAAACTCATAGTTAAGTCGTCTAAGCACCGAGTCAGACGACGGAAGGTTAGCAGCCAGAGCAGGAAAGAAGGCAGGGTGAAGAAGAAAGAAAGAAGAGGAAGGGCCAAAGCAAAGAAAAAAAAGGAGACAGGAGGGAGAAAGAGAGAAAGAAGAGGAATGGCCAGAGCAGAAGAAGAAGAAGAAGAAGAAGAAGAAGAAGAAGAAGAAAAGAAGGAAGAAGAAAGGAAGACTTAGTAGTTGAAAGAGAGAGAAGGCAGAAGCTCTGTAGCCGCAAGGAAGAAAAGAAGAAAATCAGAGAGGAAGAAAGGAAAAAGAGAAAGGGTCACCACAGCCGCAGAAAGAAAAGAAGAGAGAAGAAGGCAGATTGAAGGAAGAGAAGAATCAGTTGCAAGAGAAGAAGAAAAGAGAAGAAGAGAGAAGAAGAAGAAGCCAACAAAAAAGAGAACTTTTGCTCTCTCTCTCTCTCTCTCTTATTATTTGTGTAACATAATTGTGAACCTTTATGCTTTTAGGATTATAGTTGCTCCTTGAGTTCGACCTCGGGAAACTTGTCATTCCGAGTAAAAAAAAAATTATATTAAACTGGTAATCGCTTTGTTATATACCACAACGACTGTAATAAATAACCAAACCAACGAAGTGACCCACCACCTCCTAAGGCCGAGACCAGCTCAGGCTCATACGCCTCACATCGAAGTTGATGCTACCTCATAAGGCCAATTCAAACTCAGGCTTACACACCCCGTGTTCAGCCTCGGTGCATGTCGCTTCCTAAGGCCGACGCAATCTCGAGCGAATACGCCCTATGTTCAAGCAATGTCACCTACTAGAGCCGGTGAGAGCTTGGGCTCATACACCCTAACAAGGGGCCTCTTCCAAGCAACTGGAAGCAAGAGAAGGCCACTCAACTCCTCCATCATATATGTTCCCACCACTGTAGTACAACAAGAAGAACATTTAAGGGCATCATCTACAGCAGGGTTTTAGCCACTCTCACTATGCTCTCAGCAGTTCACACTAGCTAGAAAGTAGGGGCATATGATGAGGGGCAAAAATTACCCTCGGATCCAAAACTCTGCACATAACCCGATAGAGGGTTCGACTACCCAACTATAGGGTGTACAGGTAGAACCGGCTCAATCAGCCTTGCCTCAGACCAGCCGGATTCCAACTATAGGGATACCAAAAGGTTCAGTATAGCATGGGCAGAAGATACGATAAAATGGGCCTGACTACCTATGCCCTGACAACTACCATGTAGCCTGGCAACTAAAGCCCATCGAGTGAGAATTCCCCCCTCCCATATTATAAATAGAGAAGGAGGCCCTCAGAAGAGGGGGCTTCCTCCCCGAGAGAAGGAGCGAAATCATGTAATACCATGTATCCTCAAAATTATAGTGAATAGTTGGAAGCTCTGCCCTCCCCCCAGATGTACATCCCTTGTGATGAAATTGGGTCACCAAATCCTCGTTCTCCTCTGTGTATTCCTGTGGATTGCTACTCTACTCTCCTACGCGATGGATGATTTATGGCTAAGTAAGAGCCTTTACTCTAACAAACCTTTTGGTGGCCTTCCGAGGTTCAATTTGTGAAATGACCCAATGCCTTTTTAGTCAGATAAGACATCTAGACTGTCCGTCAGATGTCTGTCCAGACGTCTGGACATATGTCCGGACGTCCGAAAGTAGGAGAATATCGCATAATATTTTCGCCCTACGCACAGGCGGTGCGCAGAGTCCTGCTCTCTCTCCTTCACCCCCCTCACTCGAACCCTAAACCCACTCTATATAAACCCCCCCTCTCTTCTTCTCACCCCCTCACACCACTCAAGCCATCGCCACCACCACCTTCTCCTGCGACGGCCACGCCCCCTCCCGTCTCTGCTATAGCCGCGGCGAGGAAGGAGAGGAACCGACGAGGGGAAAACAGGGAGGAGTGAGAGAGAGAGAGTGCGAGGGAGTGAGAGTGGGGGAGGTGGATGACGGTTGCGGGAGCTCGGTGGAGCTCGAGGAGGAGTTGTGGGAGAGAGGAAGACGCCGGCGAGGAGCTTCTCAAGCTCCTGCAGCTGCTGAAGTTGCTACTGCGGCGGAGGGAGAGCGAGGCGAGCTGCATGGAGGAGTTCTGATACTGGAAGTTTCCAGTATCAGATGTCTGGAGTGACGTCCAGATGGCTGGCGAGGCACCAGGACGTCCAGAGCTAAAGTCGGACGTCTGGAAACACATATAGCGCAAGGTACGTATCTTCCTGCGCTACTTTTCCGCCATGCAGATCGTAGCGCAGGGGATGTCGGCTGATTTTTGTGCCTGTGTTGTTCGTACGCAAGAGAAGGCTTTGGGAAGGCACGCGGTGCGCTTTCCCAAGTACTTTTGGATGTTTGATCACGTCGCCAGACATCCGGAGGGACTTCTAGACGATCGGAGACCTTGTTCGACGTATGGAGCTACCCCCAGACGGTCGCAGAGGGAGTCTGGACGTCTGAAGCAGCCACAGAAAGTGTAAGGTGAGTTCTAATTTTAGTCAGTAACCGCGTTTTTGGCCCATTTAAGGCCCAAACGGAATCGGATTTCCACAAACGAAGTACCGCTGTTTTCCACTCGAGTTCCTTTACGTGTTCGTGTTGAGTATCTACTGTTTTGACCTCGTCTAATATAATTAGTCACTGATACAGGTTACTATTCGGTGGTGTGTTCGGGGCCTATGGAGATGATGAGATCTGCAGCACAGCCCCCATTCCTTCCGTGATACCTGGTAGAGTGGTTTATTGCAATTATTAAGATATGAATAAAGAATATGTCTGTTTAGATTAAATTGATTGAAACTCTAGGATGTGGAATGAACCCTAGGGTAGAAATGTATGAGCATGATATGGAACTACTCTGGTTTACTTGAGATGCATGTCAAAATACGAGCTGCCTGTATGTAAATGAGAAATTGAACTATGAAACCATAAGTTGAATGTTTATGATTGAGAACTGAATTATGAAAACATGAGCTACCTGTATATGGATGAGGAACGAGTTATGAAACATGAAATCTGAATATGGATAAATGAGGCAAATATGAGCATGAACCCTATAGGGAATTAGGAGTAGAACTCCTGTGCATGAAAGGAATCTGGATTGTAGACAGGAAGTGTGTTGGCCCTTGTGTACGCGGTACCAAGGAGAGCAACTGTCCCTTTATAGTGTAGAGCAGAGCTATCCTCCCTTAGGTTGACACCCGGGGTTAGGATTGACCACTCTACACCGACTCCTATTGGCCATCGCGTATGTGGTACCGAGGTGTGCTACTAGTGTAGGGAGGGAGCTAGCCACCCCACGAGGCCCAGGGTTCAGCTAGCCACCCTACACTGACTTTGTTAGGCCCTTTGGACAAACCAGGGTAGTCGGACGAGGGTACGCGGACCGTGGAGGGACGAGACCCCTGTTTGGTTCTGAGGGGAGAGATCCCTGTTCTGAGAGGGCAAGGCCCTATACTATTTCGTGCTGTACTTTGGGCGTACCTGCTAGCGGAAACGACTGACCGCATGTCAGTGCAAGGTAGCTACCCATGTACTTATCATGCGTGCCA
This sequence comes from Thalassia testudinum, assembly GCA_037157565.1. Lineage (NCBI taxonomy): Eukaryota > Viridiplantae > Streptophyta > Magnoliopsida > Alismatales > Hydrocharitaceae > Thalassia > Thalassia testudinum. The sequence continues at coordinate 31,532,823 of JAZHRO010000022.1, read as the reverse complement.
TAGTCACTGCTACGTCTCGACAGTGACCTCGGGGTAGTTGATTGGGTGTAGGACTACCACAGGGCATTCTCCTGGTCAGGAGAGCACCACGTGCACCTTCTACTCCACGGAAAAGACTGCAATCAAGATCGTTCCCACGGGGAACAAGCAAGATCAAGAAATACTTGGATACTTTGGGAAATAGATAAACCAGAAATACATAAATGAGATAAATAGAAATGAGAATAAAACCTGCTTGTTGTTTTTACTTTATTTGTACATAGATAATATAAACACCACTCTTCTCAATGTTAGCTGACCCTGTCTTTTTGTAACACTGTTCAGGACCAGGAATTGAGCAGCCCGAGTTTCCGACTGCAGAGGGAGCTGGGCCCAGCCGAGCCCAGCCGTAGTGGTTTCTTTTACAGTCCTTTGTTTCTACTGTAGTTGTGAGTACTAGACTTTAAATTACTGTTCTCGTACATTCCTATTTTCTGTTGTTGTTGTGGTAGCATGTACTATTTTAAGACAGTTGTTCTACTTTTATTTACTGCTTCGTTCTTTCCTTCCGCTTAGTTATATTGCATGTATGAATGTGGTTTATTTCCATGCTTTTGGTTAGTTCTTGTTGGACGACTAGGTCTTGGGATTAGTCGAGGCGAGCCGGTCTCGGGTCCTATAGGGATCCAGGAATCGGGTCGTAACAAGATGGTATTAGAGCAAGGTCGTCCCAAGAAATGAACCAATTGGTTTGAGAATAACCACTCGCGTGCATAAAACTAGGATAGCCACCATAACGTATCGCTTTGATATTCGTTTTCGAGTCTTTTTCTCGATGTAATCTGATATCATTGATAACTCTTGTTCTATCTCTTGCGTCTCCTTGTAGGAGATGCCTCTTCAGGGAGTTCCCGAGGTAGGCTGTGGTCGTTGCCGTGGACGAGGTCGAAGGGGCGGACGTGCCGGACCTGAGGCACTAGTTGATCCACCTCTCCTCTTGGGTATTCCAGCCCAGGATCTCGCCCAGTTGATCAAAGACATCATACGAGAGGAGCTCCACCAACCTCCACGGGCACCTCTCCCTGAGGACGTGGAGGGGGAGTCCTCGGTGGGACAAAGAGACCGCCGTAGCGCCGAACAAGCAGGAGGGCTAGGGGGTGATCCTCCACCACCCCCACCACACTCTGACACTTCTGAGCACAAGCCCTCCTTGACTGGAGGCGTGCCTGTTCCCCCACTGCAGCTACACCACGAGCTTTTCGGACAGTTCGGAGAGTTGAAGCCACCCCTCCTTTAAGGGGGATGAGGACCCGTCTAAGGTAGAGGACTAGCTGTAGCAGATAGAGAAGGTGTTCGACACCCTTTGCCCTCCCACGGAGTGCTGTGTGGCCTTTACTGCGTACCAGCTAGAGAGCGCAGCACATAGGTGGTGGAGGGCAGTTAGAGGCCAGGAGGGGAGACAGCCAATGTGGGACCAGTTTGTGGCTCTCTTTTGCGAGCAGTACTTTCCGTAGACCTGGTAGGACCAGAGGAGGCGGGAGTTCCACACTTTCCGCCAGGGGACATTGATGGTTAGCGCATATTGCACGTGTTTTCTAGAGCTGTCACGTTTCGCCCCAACAGCTGCGTCTACTGAGGAGGAGCGCCTATGGAGGTTTATTGAGGGGCTCCGACCTGCTATTCGAGGCTATGTCAAACCCCTGAAGCTTTCCACTTTCTCTCGTGTGGTTGAGGCAGCCATGACTTACGAGAAGACCAACCCGGCCGCGTGAGACACTGACAGTGGACAGAAGAGGCCCTACCAGTCAGAGTACCCTTAGGGCCATCGAGAGAGGAGGCACACGATGCCTGCAGGAGAGCCGTCTCATTCTGCGGGGCCATCAGTGGCCTTTGGGGGCCCCAGACAGGGGTCAGTTGCCAGCACCAGACTCCCACCCGGCCGCCAGCAGGGACCTACAGAGGGAGGAGGTCGTGTACCCCTCTGCTACCAGTGTGGCCAGCCGGGCCACATCAGGAGGTACTGCCTATCTAGGGCTGGAGCATAGTAGATGCTCCCCGCATTGAGCGTTGGAGGTTGAGCTGGTGGTCGTGGTTACCAGGCGCGTGGGAGAGGACAGCAATCACGAGGAGGGTACCGGTTAGCTGTTGCTCACCCGACCCAGAGTGTAGCTACTTCGTCTGTACTGAGAGCTGAGGGGCGCATCAACGCCCTGACACACAAAGACGCCAGGGCTTCGGGTTCTGTGGTGGCAGATATGGTTACTATTTCTTGCAGATTAGTGTACGTACTTTTTGATTTTGATGCCACACACTCCTTCGTCGCTACGAGTTTTGCCATAAGTTTGAGGCAAGACAGTGTATTGTTAAAGGATCCATTTGTGATCAGAGGCTTAGGTGGCCAGTTGTTTGTAGCTGAGGAGGTCTACACGGACTGCGAGGTTAGTATCGGGGGGCACAGCCTCCCCGCTGACCTGATTGTGATCCAGATGAAGGACTTTGGCGTGATCCTAGGGATGGATTGGTTGTCTGCCTATCACACCCTGGTGGACTGTTCTGGGAGGAAGATCATCTTCTCCATACTAGAGTTGCCTCCCTTTGAGTTTCACGGACAACTGGTGGATGGAGGTTTTAGATGCATCTCCACTCTTCGAGCAGCTAGGCTTTTGAGCCAGGGGTGTGAGGGCTTCTTGGCCTGTGTAGTGGCAGAGCCTAGCCCTGTGGCTAACTTTCAGAGTATCACGATGATTTGCAAGTGCCCCGATGTTTTTACAGAGGAGCTGCCAAGACTACTGCCTGAGTGTGAGATTGAGTTTGAGATCTCACTGGTACTGGGGACCAACCCCATTTCTACTGCACCGTACCGGATGGTACCGCTTGAGCTGCGAGAGCTCAAGTCACAGCTATAGGACCTATTGGAGAAGGGCTTTGTGAGGCCCAATGCATCCCCGTGTGGAGCCCTGTGCTGTTTGCGAAGAAGGACGGTGCCCTGCAACTTTGTGTCGACTACCGACAGCTGAATAGGGTCACCATCAAGAACAAGTATCCGCTACCAAGGATTGATAACCTCTTCGACTAGTTGCGAGATGTCACAGTGTTCTCCAAGATAGATCTGAGGTCAGGTTATCACCAGTTGAGGATCAGGGAGACCGACGTCTCCAAGACAACTTTCCATACCCGGTACGGGCACTACGAGTTCTTGGTCATTACGTTTGAGCTGACCAATGCCCCTGCTGCCTTTATGGATTTGATGAACTATGTTTTCAAGCCGTACTTAGACCAGTTTGTGGTGGTGTTCATCTACGACGCACTCGCTTACTCGCGGGATCATGCGCAACATGGACAGCATTTGCACATGATCCTAGATACCTTGAGGCGACGCAGGCTATATTCGAAGTACAACAAGTGTGAGTTTTGGTTGAGACAGGTGACTTTCTTGGGTCACATGATTTCAGGAGATGGTTTGGCTGTGGATCCAGCCAAGAAAGAGGTCATGCTCAGGTGGGAGAGGCCACACACAGTGACAGAGATACGCAGCTTTTTGGTACTGGCAAGTTACTACCAGCGGTTTATTAAAGGATTCTCTCATATTGTGCATCCTATGACCCAACTGACTCGGAAGGACGTGCCCTTTGCTTGGATAGATGAGTGCAAGGCGTGTTTTCAGGAGTTGAAGGAGAGACTGACTTCAGCTCCTGTGCTTACCATTCCAGACAGTAGTGGTGATTTTGTGGTTTACACCGACGCCTCATTGCAGGGGTTAGGGGGTGTGCTCATGTAGTGAGGTCACATTGTCGCTTATGCTTCACGACAACTGAAGTCCCATGAGCATAGCTACCCTACCCATGACTTAGAGCTGGCAATAGTTGTCTTCGCGCTAAAGACATGGAGGCACTACCTTTACGGTGAGACTTACGAGATTTTCACAGATCATAAGAGCCTCAGGTACTTGTTTGACCAGAATGAGCTTAACATGAGACAGAGACATTGGTTAGAGCTCTTGAAGGACTATGACTGGCATCTCCTACCACCCAGGGAAGGCCAATGTGGTGGCCAACACCTAGAGCCAGAAGGCGCCCGCCCACTTGGCCAGTTTATAGGCACAGAGTTGGAGACTCATGGAGGAGTTAGGCAGTTGGCAACCCCGAGAGTCATAGGGGTATTGTGGGACAGTGACAGTGACGCGACAGACACGACCAGAGATGATAGACCGCATCATCACAGGGCAGTTGGCCGATCCGTACTTATAGACGCTGCGAGACAGAGTGTTGATAGGGGACCAAGGTGTTACTACCCGGTTCCCGAATTCCTACAGGACACAAGAATCGGTCCGACTCGACTAATCCCAAGAAACAGTTGTCCAACGAGGAAGTAACCAAAAAGCAGTAAAATAAACCACATTCACCACGCAAGTAACTAACAGTAACAAAAGTACAATAGTAAGAAAGTAAATTACTACAGTACACACCACTACAACAGTGGAGAAATTTAAACGGTACAGAAATATGAAGTTTACAGTAAAAGAGTACAAAGTGTAACAAAATACTCACTACTACAGAAAATGGGTACAACACAAGTACAACTACTGGGCTCTACTAGGCCCAGCACCCTCTGCAGTCGTAGGCTCTGGCTGCTCAACACCTGGACCTGAAAAGGTGGTTAGTACGACACGTCAGCGAAATGCTGAGTAAAGTGGCAACCAGCTAGTTAAGAAAAACAGTAAAGGTGGATAAGTAGCTGTTGTTTTTTAATTTCTCCCTTTATTTAACTAATTATTCTTTCTTTCTTCACTTGGTTTATTTAACAGGTCTTTTTCTTGATCTCTAATGTTCCTCGTGGGAACGAACTTGATTGCAATATTTTCCGAAAAGTAGAAGTAGCACGTAGTGTTCTCCTGGACGGGAGAGTCCCCCGTGGTGGTCCTACCCTCAGTCAACTACCCCAAGGTCGCTGACAGACGCAACGGTGACTTCGGCACGCGCGATAAACGCACGGGTAGCTACCCCGCACTAGCACACCGTCAGTCGTTTCCGTTAACGGGTGCGCCCAAAGCACAGCACAGAACCAATATAGGGCAAAGCCCTCTCAGTAATAGGGGTCTAGCCCCTCCACAGTAACCAAACAGGGGTCTTGCCCCTCCACAGTCCGCTCACCCTCGCCTGACTACCTTGGTTTGCCTAGTGGGCCTAACAAGTCGGTGTAGGACGGCTAGCTAAACCCCGAGCCTCGTGGGGTGGCTAGCTCCCTCCCTACACTAATAGCTCTCCCCGGTACTATGTACGCGAGGGCCAAAAGTCAGTACAAAGTGGCCAGACCTAACCCCGGGTCTCAACCCTAGGGCAGCTGGCTCCGCTCTGCACTAAACAGGTAATATGTGCTTCCCCTAGTACCACGTACCCAAGAGACAACACACTTTCCCATTCACATTTCCAGTCCCACTCTATTTTTGTCCAGGAGCTCTTCTCCTAATTCCCCGTAGGGTTCATGCTCATGTTTCTCAGGCCAAGCCATACTAGGTTTCATCATTTCAGTTTTATTCGCATATAGCACGTGTTTCCAACATTCAATCTTTCTTTTCCAATTTATATACAAGCAGCTAGAATTTAATTTTCAAACAACAGGAATTACATGTAGCAGTTACTAACAACAGTACTCTACATTTCACAGGCAACTGTTATCTAATTACAGGCAATTATCATTATTCTATCTATTCATCCAAGACTGCATTTCAGTCATTCAAGACATTCGTTCCAGTGTTTCTGTTCCTAGGATTCATGCCACACCCTAGGATCTTTCATTCAATCTAGTGTTTCTGGTCCTAGGATTCATGCCATACCCTAGGATCTATCATTTATACCAGATATACATTTATGTTTGTAATTAACTAAGGGAAGCCACTCTACCCGCAAAATCGGGAGTAATGGGGGCTTGATCGGCGGGTCCACGCACCTCCGCAACCCTTAAATCAGCAATAAAATGAGGTCCTAACACAAGGATCAACTATAAGGAACCACTCAGAACAGGATAAAAGTATTTCAAACAAGTATAGGATTTATATGGAGAAGTACGGAATCTTAAACGGGGAAATCGGACCTCAAACGGACCCTAAACGGGTCAAAAATGATAATTCTGACTCAAATCAGACGTATGGAACATCTTCTAGACGTCTTAAAAGGAGTCCAGATCCATACCTCACTCTGTGCTACTCCTCAGACGTCCAGAGATCCTGTTGAACCGTTTGGACCTAGTTCCAGACGTCCGACCACCTCTCTGGACGTCTGGAGACACTCTCCGCCGTCTGGTGACTCGCCCAGACGTCTGAACCGCGTGGGAGGGCGTGTCCCACGCCTTCCCGAAGTGGATCCTGCATGCGCACGCAAAAGCTCTCAATACTGCATGCAACAGAGTTTCGGCGGAACGGCCTGCATGGCCGTATCCGCAGAAAGGAAGGAATAGGCATAGTACGTACCTCTCAGTCGTCTGGAGCTTCCTCCAAACGTCGTCTGCGTCGTCTAGATGCAAGTCCAAACGTTTGATTCTGGAAAAAATCCCAAAATCTGAAGCTCCTTCGTCTTCTTCCTGCTATGCGCGGTCGCGCCGCGTTTGCTCCTCCACTGCTCTAGCTGCAGTAGCGTTGGGGAGGACCTCCTCGACACACACTCTGCCTCGCGCACGCTCGACCGGCCTCGAACTGCTCCGACGAGCTCTCTCTCTCTCACGACTAGCGCGCTCTCCTCTCCCCTGCTGCACTCGGTTGCAGCAGTTGCTCTCGCTCTCGCATTGGAGGAAGGGGAAGACGGATGGATGTGGGGTGGCATGAGGGAGAGGAGAGGGTATAAGTAGGCGTGAGGGGGGGGGGGTGGGGGGAAGGTGCTGCAGTCGGCGGGGGAAGAAGAAAGAGAAGGGGGCGGTTGGGGTTCAGTCTGCGCGCGGCACGCGCGCAGACTTACGATCGTACACACGCAAAAATTGATTTCCAGACGTCTGGCCCAAGTCCCAGACGTCTTAAAGAACTTTGATGGCACGAGTCTTAACACAAGGAGACTTTTCCTTCTCAGACGAGATACCGCGCATGAGGGGACGCATAGTCTTAACACAAGGAGACTTTTCCTTCTCAGACGAGATACCGCGCATGAGGGGACGCTTATGCGTCCCTAGGGACGAGGAGTCATTGAGAGAGCTCCTGGCTGAGGCGCATAGGTCCAGGTTCACCATACATCCCAGGAACACAAAGATGTACCATGATTTGCGACGCGACTTTTGGTGGAGAGGGATGAAGCAGGATGTTGGTGAGTTTGTGCAACAGTGTTTGGTATGTCAGCAGGTGAAGGCCAAGCACCAGAGGCCTACAGGGCCATTGCAGCCACTTCCTGTGCCATAGTGGAAGTGGGAGAGCATCACCATGGACCTGGTGGTGGGTCTACCATTTACCCAGTGGGAACACGATGCAGTGTGGGTGATAGTAAACAAGTTGATGAAGACGGCGCGTTTCCTGCCGAACCGAGTCACCTTTGGACCAGCATAGTTAGTAGAGAGATACATTAGAGATGTGGTGTGCTTGCACGGAGTCCCACGAGATATTGTATTCGACAGGGATACTCGTTTTGCTTCCTAGTTTTGGGCTGAGTTTCAGCAGGCCTTGGGTACACATTTGAGGTTCAGTACCGCTTATCACCCCCAGACGAACAGACAGTCAAAGCGCATCATACAAACACTTGAGGACCTTTTGCGTGCCTGTGTGCTAGACTGGAGAGGCTCCTAGGAGGAGCATTTACCCCTGGTAGAGTTTGCATACAATAACAGTTACCACTCGAGCATCGATTTGGCACCTTACGAGGCTCTGTACGGATGGAGGTGTACTGCACCCTTGAGTTGGGTCGAGGTGGGGACCAAGTGGGAGGTTGGTCCCAGGCTGATCCGGCAGAGTCAGGAGGTGATAGAGCATATTCACAGACGACTCCACACTGTCAGGAGCAGCCAGAAGAGCTATGCTGACCGGAAACGCAGAGAGGTGCAGTTCGAGGTTGGGGATTACGTCTTCCTCCGTGTTTCGCCCATGAAGAGCCTACAGTATTTTGGGGTAAAAGGGAAGCTTGTGCCGAGGTTTGTGGGGCCCTTTGAGGTCTTAGAGCGGGTAGGACCCGTTGCTTACCAGCTTTCCCTTCCTCCCCAACTTTCTGGAGTGCACGACGTGTTCCACGTGTCCAATCTCAGGAAGTACGTCGTCAATCCCAGTCTTGTTCTTAGCCATGAGAGCATCGAGGTGGGTGACGACCTGACCTACCTTGAGAGCATAGTACAAATACTAGACAGAGCCGTCCAGAGTCTAAGACGGAAGTAGGTACCACTGGTGAAGGTCCTATGAAGAAGCCAGCGGTATGAGGAGGCGACTTGGGAGCCTGAGGCGGTGATGCGAGAGCGGTACCTTGAGCTTTTTGAGGGTACGTCCTTTCGCACCTACTTCGGTCCTCTTTAAATTTTTTATGCACTTTTACGTTCCTTTTCTCGCACACTAGCTAGCTCAAGTTTCAGGGACGAAACTTCCTTTAAGTTTGTTATGATGAAATGACCCGTTCCCGTTTTAATCGGATAAGACGTCTGGACTATCAGTCAGATGTCTGTCCAAGCATCTGGACATATGTCCGGACGTCCAAAAGTAGGAGAATAACACATATTCTTTTTGCTTTGCGGGCGGGCGGCGCGTAGAGTCCTGCTCTCTCTCCTTCACCCCTCTCACCCGAACCCTAAACCCACTCTATATAAACCCCCCCTCTCTTCTTCTCGCCCCTTCACACCACTCAAGCCACCGCCACCTCCACCTTCTCCCACGTCAACCACTCCCCCTCCCGTCTCTGCTACAGCCGCGGCGAGGAAGGAGAGGAACTGGCAAGGGGAAAACGGGGAGGAGCCAGAGCGAGAGAGTGTGAGGGAGTGAGAGCGGGGGAGGAGAACAACGGCTGCGAGAGCTCGGTGGAGCTCGAGGAGGAGTCGTGGGAGAGAGGAGGACGCTGGCAAGGAGCTTCTCAAGCTCCTGCAACTGCTGGAGCTACCGCTGCGGGTGGAGGGCGAGCAGGGCGAGCTGCGTGGAGGAGTTCTGATACTGGAAGTTTCTAGTATCAAACGTCTGGAGTGACGTTCAGACGGCTGGCGAGGCACCATGACATTTGGAGCTAAAGCCGGACGTCTGGAAACACATATCGCACAAGGTACGTATCTTCCTGCGCTACTTTTCCACCATGTAGATAGTAGCGCAGGGGATGTCGGCTGATTTTTGTTCCTGCGTTGTTCATACGCAGGTGAAGGCTTTGGGAAGGCACGCGGTGCGCTTTCCCAAGTACTTTTGGACATCTAATCACATGGTTAGACGTCTGGAGGTACTTCCAGACGACTGGAGACCTTGTCCGACGTCTAGAGCTGCCCCCAGATGGTCGCAGAGGGAGTCTGGACGTCTGAAGCAGCCACAGGAAGTGTAAGGTGAGTTTTGACGTCTTTTAAGACATCTGGGACTAGTCTCAAATGTCTGATTTTAGTCAGTAATCATGTTTTTGGCCCGTTTAAGGCCCAAACAAAATTGGATTTCCACAAACGAAGTGCCGCTGTTTTCCACTTGAGTTCCTCTACGTGTTCGTGTTGAGTATCTACTATTTTGACCTCGTCTAATATAATTAGTCCCTAGTACAAGTTACCAGCCGGTGGCGTGTTCGGGGCCCACGGAGACGACGAGATCTGCAGCACAGGCGCCCATTCCTTCCGTGATACCCGGTAGAGTGGTTTATTGCAATTATTAAGATATGAATAAAGAATATGTCTCCTTAGATTAAATTGATTGAAACTCTAAGATGTGGAATAAACCTTAAGGTAGAAATGTATGAGCATGATATGGAACTACTCTGGTTTACTTGAGATGCATGTTAAAATATGAGCTGCCTGTATGTAAATGAGAAATTAAACTGTGAAACCATAAGTTGCATGTTTATGATTGAGAATTGAATCATGAAAACATGAGCTTCCTGTATATGGATGAGGAACGAGTTATGAAACATAAAATCTGAATATGGATAAATGAGGCGAATATGAGCATGAACCCTACGAGGAATTAGGAGTAGAACTCCTGTGTATGAAAGGAATATAGAATGTAGACGGGAATGTAGCCACCCTACACTAACTTTGTTAGGCCCTTTGGGCCAACCGGGGTAGTTGGACAAGGGTACGCGAACTGTGGAGGGGCGAGACCCCTGTTCTGAGAGGGCAAGGCCCTATACTGTTCCGTGCTGTACTTTGGGTGTACCTGCTAGCGGAAATGACTGACCGTGTGTCAGTGCGAGGTAGCTACCCGTGCGCTTATCACGCATGCCGTAGTCACCGCTATGTCTCGACAGTGACCTCGAGGTAGTTGACTAGGTGTAGGACTACCACGGAGGACTCTCTCGGCCAGGAGAGAACCACGTGCACCTTCTACTCCACGGAAAAGACTGCAATCAAGATTATTCCCACAAGGAACAAGCAAGATCAAAAAATACTTTGATACTTTGGGAAATAGATAACCTGAAATACATAAATGAGATAAATAAAAATGAGAATAAAACCTACTTGTTGTTTTTACTTTACTTGTACATAGATAATATAAACACCACTTTACTCAGCGTTCGCTGACCCCGTCTTTTCGTAACACTATTCAGGACCAAGAGTTGAGCAGCCCAAGTTTCCAGCTGCAGAGGGAGCTGGGCCCAGCCAAGCCCAGCCGTAGTGGTTTCTTTTACAGTCCTTTGTTTCTGTTGTAGTTGTGAGTACTAGACTTTAAATTACTGTTCTCGTACATTCCTGTTTTCTATTATTGTTGTGGTGGCATATACTATTTTGAGACAGTTGTTCTACTTTTGTTTACTGCTTCGTTCTTTCTTTCTGCTTAGTTATATTGCATGTGTGAATGTCGTTTATTTCCCTGCTTTTGGTTATTTCTCGTTGAACGACTAGGTCTTGGAATTAGTCGAGGTGTGCCGATCTTGTGTCCTATAGGGATCCGGGAACTGGGTCGTAACAACTTGCTTTAGGATCTCTGACGGTCCCAAGAATCTCGATGTTAGTTTTCCCTTCACCCCAAACCGTTGTATGCTCTTCATGGGAGAAACTCTAAGGAAAATGCATTGATTGACGTGAAATTCCTCTTTTGGTGAGTCTAGAACCTTTTTAAAGATTTAACTATATTTTTTGGGTACTTTATTGTGAAATAATTGGATGTTATGAAAATTATTAAGAATTAATGACCTAATGTACCCCTATCATCGCATGCATGAAACGAACTCCGATTTATGTGAAACAAGTTCTGTTGTGTTCGTTAATTGATAAATAATATGGGACCACTTTCATAACTTGGAAAATATTGGTGAACGGATGAGCTGGGGAATAACATGAATATCTGGAAATCCTAGAATTAATAAACTTAACTATTATAGTATGCTTTGGTTTGATGACAATAAAAGATACAGTTATCTAGAAATGATAAGATAATCAATATGACTATTTAGTCGGGTCTTAGAGGATGGATAATTGGTTTTAGCCCGCTACTCGTTGGAATTAGCTGTAGCTTCGATCTTTCATACCCATTTTGGGCTGGTTTAGGGAGTTGTTGGCCTCCTTACGACTCTTTGATTAGGTTTAACGACCAACTAGGATAACGGGATGTGTCGCTCAAGGTTGGGAGAGGTTTCTTCTCAATCGGTGGGTGGATCATTGGCTGTCTATGGGTCAGCATACATAGTACTTGTACGTGTTCACGCTACACAATGTAGCCGTCACCCCTTTTTGCAATGACCCCAAGGTGATATAGCATGGTGACTCAATGGATATAAGCCGTTTTCTCAGCCAAGAAGGTGGCTTATACTAGTCTTGCACCTCAGAAAGTTACACGAGATCATCTCTTGCCTCGAGACGTTGACTGACGGATTGTGGACTATAATAACGTGAGCTTAAGTACATAACAAAATTGGATAAGTAATAATTAATAAATGAAATAATTACTGATACGGTGCCCTCTTTTTTTTGCCGTTGTTGCTACTTTGTTGTAGTTTTTCTACTCTACTCAGTTTTACTGGCTTATTTCTTGGGTTCCGTACTCAAGTGTTGCTGAGCAATCGAGTGCAACAGCAGCTGTTGGATCATCTACTGTAGGATCGAGTCCTACTTTAGGAGACGGTTTATTCTGAGCCAGTGGCTCTTTAGCTCTGTTCTTTTTTCCGCTGTTAGACTTTTGTTTCCTATCTCTTGATAATTGTACTAGCACTTGAGCACTTGTTACTTTCTTGTTTCTATGGTGGATTTTTCTTTATATTTTGTTAGCACTTTATTCTTTTTATTTAATGCATTATGAATGAATGTTTGGCTATTGATATTCTATGATTATGCCCTGGGTGACTACAATCATGTGGTTGGTTATGCTTACGATTAACACACAACAACTTAGGTTTCATCAGTTGGTGGGACTCGGGTCATCACATTAGCCAATTCAATCATTATAGGCTTTAGACTTGATTATTCAAGTACCCAAGCGAGAAGGTCCACAAGCAGCATAATTGGACTTCGAACTTAGCAAGAATTGAAGATATTCATACAAGACTAGGAGAACAACGAATTGTCAATCCAATAACACTTTTAATCATCACATCAAGGGGAAGTAAGGACTACCATATCAAGGGCCACGATGGGGTTACGGTAATTCTAAGTAATTAAGTCAAAGGCTCTTGCTACTTCTAGTAGTGTCTCCAACCTCATGCACACTTTGAGATTGTGCCTATTAGTCAAGAGTACATCCAATAAGGCAATAAACTCATCAACGAACTATTTTAGCATTTACGTGATAAGGTAATAATCAAATTAAAGTGATTTTGGATAATCCTAAAGTGTAGTTCATGAAATGGTGATTCTAACGATACCTTATTTGATAAATTCCAAGGTTGGGAAGGCCTAAAATCGCTCTGAGTAAGTTGAAAGGATTTCTTAACTGGTCTAAACTAAATCTAGACCACCGACTCACGTAAACCAAGCCTGGACCACCACTAGCGCTTGCACCACGTGTCCCTAGCTAGTTTAGCCATCCACGCACACCTGAAACGTCGCTGGGCGTGATCTAGATCGCACAACACTCATGTGCATGATTACATGCCAATCTTCCTCCCTCATGCGCACAACTTCATATTCCTACTAATGAGTCCTCCTTCCCTGCCACGTGTCAAAGCTTGGTTGGTATGCCACCGCTGTTGTTAGGTGGTAGGCCTTGCCACTGTTCTTCTATTCTTTCTCCTCTCTTTCTCTCATTAATTTCTTGTACAATTTCTCTTGGTTTTCAAGGCACTCGAGCATGAAGGCGCAGTACAAAACCCTAGGCACTATTTTTTATTGTATGGTGATCGAGTTAGGGTTAAGAATACCCAGTTTTGGACCAAAATGCCCCCATTTTGGTTCACGTGCATCTACATCCCCATTTAAAGTGTTGCGTGTAACTTAAGCTATGCAACTCGAATTTTCGTCAAATAGAATCGGTTGAAAAGCTTGCAACAAGAGGAATCTAAAAGTACCAAATATGAAATATTTTGAGTAAGTTTTACTCGAGGGTTAAATAAGTTTGACTAAGACACGCAATTTCTCATTTTCGAGTTACATTAACCCGATTTACGTTTGATGTAAACACATTTACACTACTTAAGATGTCTATTTATGCATGTTCTTAAGCATAGGATTGCATTTCATGATATAAATATTGCATAACATAATCATCTTGCATTTAGAATAGTTTGAATAAAATAGAGGTTAATTGTCTCCTTTTATGTGCTTGGACAGGGAAAACATTTTATCGGGGCCTCGGATCGAAGATCCAACCGTATGGATGTGATCAGGGCGACGATTGGAGTTCAACGACTCCAAGATTGCCCTAATCAGGCATCCGTAGCATCAGATAGTGACCGGAGAATCCTAAAAGATCAAGAGCCAGGATAGTGTAAATCCATACTTCAAATGACAAATCCGACCGCAAGGATGAATTCAGATCGACGATCGCAGCCCAACGATGCAAAAATCGAGTCAATCCGACGTCTGTGGCACCATCTACAACTTCCAGAAGATGGACGGCCAAGATGGCGCCACGTGACGCCATCTCGGCCTCCCAAACAGCCACATACATTATCTGAAGACCTGGCACCTGCTCCCTCTCCGCCGTTGGATCTTGATCCAACGGCTATGGGCAGCCGCGCCTAAAAGCGCCCGCTCGACCATCTGTGCCACGTAGCGCAGCGGTCGAGCGCGCTTGCTCGAGCTGCAGCCGCGGGATCGAACCGCAGCGAAGGGGAGAAGCGCATGGGCAAGTGAGCGATGGCGGGCGTTAGATCGTCATCAGACGGCCATCTACGCTCAATAGAGATCATGCGCTCTTGCACGCACGTCAAGGACGCGCGATCGTATGTGCCGGGCGGGCGCGGCGCAGTGGGCGATCACGCATCTTAAGCCGTCCGATCTCGCGATCGGAGGACTAAGAATTAAAGAACGTGCGCGGACGTTGAAGAAGAGCGCAGCTGAGGAGGTGCGCGTGGGCGCGGGTGCTACACCCACGTTGGGGGCTTTAGTGACGGATTTATCCGTCACTAAAGAAACCTCATTTATTATTTTAAAGATGTAATGACCATTTTGCCCCCACTCCTTGCAACTACAAAAGGAGACCCCCTCCATACGAAATTCTCATCCCTTCCTTCTCCTCTCTACCTCTCCAAAGCTTAAGAGAAGCTTGTCCCACACCCGGGATGCTCTTCGCGAGACAAAGTCTAAATTTTCGTCCCCCTTCGGAAGTGGATCCCGCGACGACGACGGTGTGTTGCTCCGTTCCCGCTCTTCTGCTTCATCCTCCCCCGTCCTGCTCCGTTCTCCTTCGTCCAGACGTCGTCTCGTCCGGCTCGTCCTCCAAGCAATCGTCAAGGAGGATAACTTCTCTCTCCCATTCTTATTTACAGCTTTTCTAGTGTAGAATTTTCCTGCTTTATAGTGTAATTGATTTCTCACTTTCTAGTATAACTTTTATTTAGTTTGATTGTATAAACAGTTGAAATATTGAATGCATGTTCTCTTTCTCTCTCTCTCTCTCTCTTTCTTTTAGTCTGATAACTCCATTGTAATTATATCGCTTTGCTTATCAAAAATTCCAAAAAAAATATAATTGCGAATATAGATCAACGTAGCCTCCCTGTGTTCGACCCGGAATTCTTTTCGGTATAAATTTTATTTGTTGAACACGAATTCTTCGCTTTCAAACTACAACGACAGGTTTTCTAAAACCAAACACGTTAGCGTAGCAATTCAACCGTTCAACATTTTGGCGCCATTGCCGGGGAGGCAACGATTTCCGATCTTCTTTTCGCATTTCTTGCACTTTATTTGTTTTCTAACTTGCTTTCTCTTGTGTCTATTTTTTTGCAGAGACCTCCATCAAGGAATCAACAAGAGATAGACTGGAGTAAAGTGCAGTTGAAGACAACTGTAAGTGCTCCCCCATTCTTTCCCCCTCTATAGATTTCATTCGCCACATTAAATCCAAATTCCAATTAACCTAGGTGTTTGCATAAATCCTAGGAATAGTTTGGTTGTTTGGATTTCCACTCACATTCATTCCACCCTCATTTATAAAAAAATAACAAAAAGATAATCTTGTGGGGTAATTTTCAACAAACACACAACACACACCCACATTCAAGGCCCTTAATCAACTTGATTTGTTTCTACTCAACCGGGTTCTGATCTGTGGAACCGGTACACACAAAGCAACACATAACAGAGTAGAAATCATTCTAGGTTAAGCATTTTTGAGTGCCTAACTTAGTGGTGCAATTGTGGCTAATTATTTGAGTTGTTTGAGCCGCACCACTTTATTTAGAGCCAACTCATTAAGTAGCTCTTCCTCAAGGTTTTCAATCTAAGTATATTCCAGGCACTCCACTTTCTTTCTGATTTTAAAGGAAAATAATTTTCACCTATGTTTTACAACTTGGTTTGCCTAGAAACTTGATTGCAATTCACCTAATTTGAAATCCTAAAAGCTACTTAAGAAAGATTTGAACATTAAAATTCACACATTATAAATAATCTTGCTTGAAAACCCTGGTTGTGGACGCACTTACACAAATCTCAATCAATCATTAAGGGAACAACCCATTGTAAGGGCCCATCACATTCCATAAGCACCACAATCCCAGGCCTTAATAAAATTGAGTAGACGTTGGCCTTAAGATTTGATTCTCTCTTCAAGGCTTAGTCTGAGATTATTTTTGATTAACCTACTTGTACTGATTAATCTGATGTCTAGCTAGGGGAGTAGCGTCAAACGACTGCGGTTGGGGGGTACACTAGGAACCGGAGGCGAAAGCCGAAGGAAGAACCTTCTCCCTAGTCCCTCCTTCTAACTGGTTGGATTATACAGACGCAAGTAGAGTAAATCATTTACAGTCTTAAGGCGGGTTTTGGGAGTCAGTAGATCCTTAGGCTACCCCACTTAAGGACAGCTTTGTTTTGTTGTGCTGCAGGGTCCCTATCCCCAGTCCTTCCAGCCTTCTCCTAGTTTATACTGGGAAGACAGTCATTGAATCCCCGATTTGAAGGACCGTTAGAACATTCTAGGAGGCGCAAGTTGGATTTTGGTCAATTTGATCCCATGGCTAAACAACAGCCTCCTCTACTTGGAAATCCACAGGAAGAATTTCGAAGGCAGCTGGAACAAATGCAGAGAATGCAGGAATGGTTCCAAAGAATGCAGGGCGCTCAGCCCTTGAAGGATTTTTATGATCCTTCAAATTACGGGGAATGTCCCAGCGTCCAGATTCCAGCTGGTGACGTAGAAATCAAGCCCCAGGTGTTAAGCCTGATTAAACATTATCATGGGCTTGGCTCCGAAGATCCGTTTCAGCACTTGGAGGACTTGACCACTTTGGTCCAGACCACCAAGGCTCGAAACATAAACGAGGAGCAAATGATCATGAGGCTCTTCCCCCACTCTCTTAGGGATAAGACCGCGCATTGGTATAGGACAATAGGAAGACCAATTACAACTTAGAATGAGTTGAAATCGACCTTTCTAAAGAAATTCTTCCCAATCGGTCGTACCAATGCTTTGAGACGGGCAATCACTACCTTTACCCAGCGGCCAGGGGAGCAGTTTCATGTGGCCTGGGAGCGATTCCAGGACTTATTGCGGAGGTGTCCACACCACGAGGTGCCGAAATGGCAACTCGTGCAAATTTTCTATCATGGGTTGACTGAGCAACTCAGACATCATGTGGATGCTTCTTGCGGAGGTAATTTCCTCAATAAAGATGCAAATAGTGCACATGATTTATTTGAGAAAATGAGTGAGAATTCAATTAATCATGCCTCCATGGATACTTTTAACCGGTCCCAGCAACCCAGATCAAATGTCAATGAAGTCCATGACTCTCATTCATTTGATATGGAATTGATTTGTAATAAACTTGATAAGGTGGACTTGGTTGCTAAAAGAATGGAAGAGTGGATGGCTGGCAATTCTATGAACAACTCTCGATCCACTCAATCCCAAAATTCGGGATTCCATTCCTCACGAGCTCCTTCTGGACGGGAGTTCGTGAATCAACTCGATGCGACTCAACCTATGAGTCAGCATTTTTCGGAACTCCATGGGTTCCCAACTGGGGCCTTTGATCCCAGTTTTTCCGATCGTTCCCTTTCTTTCTCTCCATCATCACCCTATGAGGATGTCTGCGCTGTACAAGAGAATGTTAGATCCAACCCCTACTCAAATGCCTATAATCCAGGTTGGAAAAACCACCCTAACTTCTCTTGGAAAAATTTGAGGTGTAAATCCGCACTTCAAATGACAAATCCAATCGCAAGAATAAATTTGGATCGACGATCGCAGCCCAACGACGCAAAAATCGAGTCAATCCGACGTCCGTGGCACCATCTACAACTTCCAGAAGATGGACGGCCAAGATGGCACCATCTCAGCTGCCCAAACGGCCGCATACATTCTCTGAAGACCCCGCACCCGCTCCCTCTCCGCCGTTGGATCTCGATCCAATGGTTGTGGGCAGCTGTTACGAACGCGCGGCTTCAGACGTATTTTAAGACGTCTGGGAGGTGGCCCTGACGTCGAACCAGACGTCTGGAACCCCTTCCAGGCGTCTGGGATTCGATTTTTTTCAACATGCGCGGTTTCGTCTGCGCGCTCCTACGAATGCACCCCCCTCTCTTTTTCCCTCTCCCTCCTGCGGGCGCTGGCTGCGCCCCTCTCTCTCGCTCTCTCTCTCTTTCTCTCCCCGCACGGCTTTAAAAAGCCTCGCCCTCACTCTCACCTCCGCCCCCTTCCTCTTCTCCTTCCAGCCGGTGCGCGAGTGCGAGTGCGAGTAAGCGAGCGGCGGCGGTGGCAGCCGCGGCGAGTGCGGGAGGAGGTGCTGCGCGAGAAGAGGAGGCGCTCGGCCGTGAGGGCGAGCTTGCCGGGGCTGCTAGAGCCGGCCGGCGGGGGAGCAGCAGACGTGGGGTGACGCGGGAGGCCTGCTGCACCTCGAGCAGCAGGCGGACGAGGCGCGGCGTGGCCTTGCGTCGCGGGCGGAGGGCGAGTCGCGCTCTGATTCTGGAAGTTTTTCGAGAATCAGACGTCTGGGTTTCCAACCAGACGACGGGGAAGACGTCTGGAGTACGGTCCAGACGACTGAAAGGTAAGTTATTTTCATACCTTCTTCCTTTTCTTCGGCCGTCCGTACTGAGAGAGAGAAATGGGTACGCGCAGGTTCTGGATTCGCCATCCAACGTGAATCAGACGTCTGGCTGCAGTGCCAGACGACGGGAATGACTTCCAGACGTCCGGGGTGACCACCGGACATCTGGGAACTAGGCCAGACGCCCCCGCAGGCTTCTGGACGTCTGAGAGACCACGCAGAGCAAAGGTAACCTCTGATCCACTTTTTAAGACGTCTGGAAGAGGTTCCAGACGTCTGATTTTGCACTGTTTCGTCGTTTTCGGCCCGTTTAGGGCCCGTTCGGAGTCTGTTTTCCGCGTTTCGAGTTGCGTGCTTTTCGGAATTAAATCCTCTACCCGTCTACAGTAGCTATATACTGTTTTGAGAAACTTCTTGTGTTTGATCCTTGTGATAGGACCCCATTCTGTTGTAGTCTCGGGGGTACGGAGGCACGCGGGATTCCCGACCACGCCCCCAGTACTCCTGTTGTAACCGTAGAGTGGCTTTTAAGTTTATTGGTATAATCTGTTAAATTATGGAACCATAAATAGAACCTAGGACGTTGCATGAATCCTAGGAATGAGGAACTAGAATGAATGGTAGATCCTAGGGTGTTGCATGAATCCTAGGGCTGGAAAACTAGATTGTATGATAGATCCTAGGGTATGGCATGAATCATAGGGCTGGAAAACTAGATTGTATGATAGATCATAGGGTATGGCTTGTCTGCGCTCAATAGAGATCACGTGCTCTTGCACGCACGGCAAGGACGCGCAACAGCGGGCGATCACGCATCTTAAGCCATCCGATCTCGCGATCGGACAGCTGAGAATTAAAGAGCGTGCGCGGACGTTGAAGAAGAGCGCAGCTGAGGAGGCGCACATGGCCGCGGGTGCTACGCCCACGTTGGGGGCTTTAGTGACGAATTTATCCGTCACTACAGACCCCTCATTTATTATTTTAAAGATGTAATGACCATTTTGCCCCCACTCCTTGCAACTATAAAAGGAGACCCCCTCCATACGTAATTCTTATCCCTTCCTTCTCCTCTCTACCTCTCCAAAGCTCAAGAGAAGCTTATCCCACACCCGGGATGCTCCTCGCGAGATAAAGTCTAAATTTTCGTCCCCCTTCGGAAGTGGATCCCACGACGATGACGGCGTGCTGCTCCGTTCCCGCTCTTCTGCTTCGTCCTCCCTCGTCCTGCTCCATTCTCCTTCGTCCAGACGTCGTCTCGTCCGGCTCGTCCTCCAAACAATCATCGAGGAGGATAACTTCTCTCTCCCATTCTTATTTACAGCTTTTCTAGTGTAGA
Source organism: Thalassia testudinum (assembly GCA_037157565.1). Lineage (NCBI taxonomy): Eukaryota > Viridiplantae > Streptophyta > Magnoliopsida > Alismatales > Hydrocharitaceae > Thalassia > Thalassia testudinum. The sequence goes on along the minus strand of JAZHRO010000022.1, from coordinate 31,512,789 downwards.
ATTTTCCTGCTTTATAGTGTAATTGATTTTCCATTTTCTAGTGTAACTTTTATTTAGTTTGATTGTGTAAACGGTTGAAATATTGAATGTATGTTCTCTTTCTCTCTCTCTCTCTTTCTTTTAGTCTGATAGCTTCATTGTAATTATATCACCTTGCTTATTAAAAATTCTAAAAAAAATATAATTGCGAATATAGATCAACGTAGCCTCCCTGTGTTCGACCCAGAATTCTTTTCGGTATAAATTTTATTTGTTGAACATTAATTCTTTACTTTCAAGCTACAACAACAAGTTTTCTAAAACCAAACACGTTAGCGTAACAATTCGACCGTCCAATAGAGTTCAACAAGTGCTGATAGGTTTGCCTTGACATGCTTATTTGTGATAAAAGTTTGAGATTTGAAATTCAAGTCATCACATAGTCTAACTCATGTATATCTCATCAAAAATGCATAACTAATTTATTACTTAAATTCAAGTTTGATGGCTTTAAAACTATAAAATTCTCATGTTTTTCCTACTAATCAAATAACTATAGATGTTGAAAATCTCCTTAATCCAAAAGAGTATAAGAAATCTTTTAGTGGCTCCAATTTCTTAGTTTCACAATACTAGATTTGTTTTTGTATTCAATAAGCAAACTTGTAATGTGCCGGCATGACAAGCATTTGAGTTTTGTAAAGGCCTATTAAAGATAATAGCATAGGCACTACTTTTGCGGTATTAAACCAATCTTTCATGCTTGCATGGAATGCACTGAAATATGCTTTCATTTGTTGAGGACAAAGTTGCTAGTAAAGATATGATTGTTGGATAAACAACTCCCTAGCTTCGACCACATGTCCTATATTTTCACCAAGACTCCATTAGCAAATTGCTTCATTTAACTTTATAATGAACTTCAGCTCATTCCGTGACCTTTAATTAAAGAAAAGGTGTACTATTATCATGCAAAATCTTAAGGCGTACTTTATAATTCATGCAAATAATCACATGTGGTGATTATAGGTTATTAATCATCGTTAGCTCTACAAGTCTAAGTCAATCTATTAGCTATAGCAATCTCTCTACCTTACTCATCTATAAATTAATGCCACCACATTTAGGAGGTAGAGGTAAGTTTCCTTTTCCGTATTTCTCAACATTACAATTGTCAACCCTGTCACAAGTAAATCAACCCTTTGGTGATCCCCTAACAATTTGAGCATTTTACGTGCTTAATTTAATCAAGATAAAGGGAGGTTCGTAAAAATCTACAAAACTTTGAGAACCTTTGTTTTGACTCATAGCTAGGTTTCTTTAAAAAAAATGTACTAGTGGTGCAAGGTATATGTATGAAAGATGAAAAGGTGACAGCTTCCTAATCTCCTCTCAGCTAGCCTATTTAATATGCATGCCGTAGGTGGAATCAAATGGAAGTATCATTGGCATTTGGAAATTCAAATCTCCCTACAAGTAGAGGGTGATAATTAACTCCCGAATGGATTCTCTACCATGCATCCATATATATATATATATATATATATACGTGCACATATTTGTGTGTGTCTTTGGCATCATTCACGGACGTGAATGAGAACATATTCTTGACCGGACATTTTCCAATTTGTTCGTTTTTATAAGAGTACTGCTTTTCCTAAAACATGGTTTCTGGGATGCATCAGTCCTGTAGCCTTTACGCAATCCGAATCTTGGAGCTCTGTGCTTTATTTTGTTGCCTTCCTTCGGATTATGTTGACACGTAGTATTATAATATGGAAGGAGATCTTTTAATACTATATATATATGTGTGTGTGTGTGTGTGTGTGTGTGTGTGTGTGTGGATGTGAAATGGTGGAAGTCCACGAGGGTCTGAATTGACGTATTTGGCACGCCGATAGAAAGTCAAGTAGTGGGAGAGCTTTGGGATTCTAATGTCGGCTCTCCTTGTCTACATGCTAAATGTCAATGGATGCTCAAAAGATTTGAAAGAAAAAGGAAACAAATGAACAAAAAAGTACCTTTGACCACGAGTCATTGTACATGACTTTGATGCCCAGAGGAAAGTTACTTCAGAGATTGAAAAGCGGATGTGATTTGATTGAGGGGAATTATTACTCCAAAAAATTAGTCTTGGCTCCTTTTAAAATCAAAGGAATGACAAAAAAAAAAAAAAATGACGGATGAATGGTACAAGTGGGTAGCTGTAACGATCTGATTTTCGAGTCCCTACGAGACACGAGAATCGGATCGACTCGACTAATTTCAAGATCTAGTCGTCCAACGAGGAAGTAACCAAAAGAGCAGTAAAATAAACCACATTCAGCATGAATATAATTAACAGTAAGGAAATACAGCAGTAAGGAAAGAAGCCACTACAGTATATACCACCACAACAGTAGAACAACATTTATAACATAATATGAACTGCAGGTAAAGAAAAGTACAACGGTAACAAGAACTACTCGCTACAGTGGAACAAAAAGAGGTACAAGAGAACAGTGGTAACTCTACTGGACCTTACTCGGCCCAGCATCCTCTGCAGCCGCTGACCCTGGCTGCTCAACACCTAGTTCTGAAAGGTAACGAGTGTAACACGTCAGCAAAACGCTGAGTAGAGTGGCAACTAAAACAAAAGAAACAGTAGAGTGTACAGTAGCTGTTATGTTCTGTTACTTTCTTTAATTACGTCTTTCTATTGTCTCACAATTTATCTATTTCTCAGATCCTTCACTTGATCTCGAATGTTCCTCGTGGGAACGATATTAATTGCAGTCTTTTCCGAACAGTAGAAGTAGCACGTGGTGCTCTCCTGGCTGGAGAGTCCCCCGTGGTGATCCTACTCTCAGTCAACCACCCCAGGGTCACGGACAGACGTAACGGTGACTACGGCACGCACAATAAACACACAGGTAGCTAACCCGCACTGACACGCGGTCAGTCGTTTCCGTTAACGGGTGTGCCCAAAGCACAGCACGGAACCAGTACAGGGCAGAGCCCTCTCAGTAACAGGGGTCCAACCCCTCCACAGTAACCAAACAGGGGCCTTGCCCCTCCACAGTCCGCGCACTCTCGCCTGACTAACCTGGTTTGCCCAGTGGGCCTAACAAGTCGGTGTAGGAGGCTAGCAGAACCCCGGGGCCCGTGAGGTAGCTAGTGCCCTCCCTACACTAGTAGCTCTCCTCGGTATTACATACGCGAGGGCCAGCAAGTCGGTACAAAGTGGCCAGTCCTAACCCCGAGTCCCTGGGGCGGCTGGCTCCGCTCTGCACTAAACAGGTACAGGTACTTCCCTTGGTACTACGTACCCAAGAGACAGCACACTACCACGTCTTTCTTTCTCAGTTCCATTCCTTTCTCTTTCCAAGAGTTCCACTCCTAATCCCCCGTAGGGTTCCAGTTCTTTTAACTCAGCACATTCAGGTTTCACCTTTCCAGTTTCACGTTCATACATCCCATATTCTCAGACATGCTCATTTATTCATAACAGGCAGCTGTTAAACCAATTTACAGGTAGCTATTATTTCCTTTCCACATTTTCCAAGACTGCAGTATTCATATATTCCACTAGTTCTTCCCATCCTAGGATTCATGCCATACCCTAGGATCTATCATACAATCTAGTTTTCCAGCCCTAGGATTCATGCAACACCCTAGGATCTACCATTCATTCTAGTTTCTCATTCCTAGGATTCATGCAACGTCCTAGGTTCTATTTATGGTTCCATAATTTTACAGATTATACCAATAAACTTAAAAGCCACTCTATCGGTTACAACAGGAGTACTGAGGGCGTGGTCGGGAATCCCGCGTGCCTCCGTACCCCCGAGACTACAACGGAATGGGGTCCTATCACAAGGATCAAACATAAGGAGTTTCTCAAAACAGTATATAGCTACTGTAGACGGGTAGAGGATTTAATTCCGAAAAGCACGCAACTTGAAACGCGGAAAACCGACTCCGAACGGGTCCTAAACGGGCCGAAAACGACGAAACAGTGCAAAATCAGACGTCTGGAACCTCTTCCAGACGTCTTAAAAAGTGGATCAGAGGTTACCTTTGCTCTGCGTGGTCTCTCAGACGTCCAGAAGCCTGCGGGGGTGTCTGGCCTAGTTCCCAGACGTCCGATGGTTACCCCGGACGTCTGGAAGTCGCTCCCGTTGTCTGGCACTGCAGCCAGACGTCTGATTCGCACTGGATGGCGAATTCGAACCTGCACGTACCCATTTCCTCTCTCTCTTAGTACGGTCATTCGAAGAAGAGGAAGAAAGACGGAAATAACTCACCTTTCAGACGTCTGGACAGTCCTCCAGACGTCCTCCCAGTCGTCTGGTTGGAAGCCCAGACGTCTGATTCTGGAGAAAATTCCAGAATCAGGGTGCGACTCGCCCTCCGCTCGCGACGCTCGGTCGCGTCGCGACTCGTCCGCCTGCTGCTCGAGCTGCAGCAGGCCTCCCGCGTCACCCCGCGTTTGCTGCTCCCCCTCGCCAGCCGGCCCTAGCAGCCCCGGCAAGCTTGCCCTCCGAGCGAGCGCCTCCTCCCTCGCGCAGCACCTCCTCCCACGCTCACCGCGGTTGTCGCTGCCACCGCTCACTCGCGCTCGCTCTCGCGCACTGGCTGGAAGGAGGAGGAAGGGGGCGGAGGTGATGAGAGTGAGGGAGAGGGCGTGGAGTTTTAAAGCCGCGCGGGGAGGAGAGAGAGCGGACAGAGGGCGCAGCCTGCGGCCGCAGGAGAGAGGGAAAAAGAGAGAGAGATGCGCTCGCAGGTCTGCGCGCTTAGGCGCACAGACGAAACCGCTCGTGTCGAAAAAATCGAATCCCAGACGTCTGGAAGGGGTTCCAGGCGTCTGGTCCGACGTCTAGGTCACCTCTCAGACGTCTTAAAAGACGTCTGAAGCCACGCGTTCGTAACAGTAACCTTAACTCTTGATTAAACAGGATATCGGCAAGGAAATTAGCTCCCTATTTTTATCGGAACGAGAAATTAATAACTAAAGATATCTTTGGAGTGGGGCAATTAGATTCTATTTTCTCACGTGGAGGAACAAATTGTTCGTGTAATTTGCAGTAAGATTTCATATTCGTTGGAGTCGGTTTATATCCCAACTCTGAAAACCGAGGTCTGTATTTATCGAACTGGGGGGTTCACACCTATTTGTGTTAATTCTTTTGCAGGAGCATTAGATTAATTAGGAGTTAATGTTGCTTCTAATCACTTTGCATGAGAGCGAAGTTAACTCCTTGACATGACAAGCCTTATGTGATTGGAGGCCCAATGTTTGCACTTTGAAGTTCTCCTAAACCTCTCACTTGATTAATTTGCAGAAGTTTGATTTTGTTATAATTAAAGATTTGTTTTACAAGAACTTTGGAGGATCCCAGTTAACAAGGCCATCCACAAAAAGCACCTATATCCCTCACCTAGCGTAGTGTCCGCATGTTGCTGTGGATCTCGAGGAAATCGAGATGATATCAGTCATGGTATTAAAACACACCGCAAATGAGATATATATGACAAAATATCTTATAGAAAGACATTTGCTTTAGATGGATAAAGCATATGATTGTATACATAGAAAAAAATTATATTACCATAAAGGTTGAGAGGTGTAGTTGACATGGATGAAACACATGACAGAAATATGTAGAGGATTAATGCTACATGGTAAATACTGGGAGGGATCAGTTCTTTTCTTTAGGTAATATCAACCAAGAAGAATTTGACATTGCAGTTAGCCCATTATCGTAAAGTTTCCGTTGGAAAGAGAAAGAAATAGTCTAGACGGTAAACGAAAGATAGTTTTATAATTGATTTATAAATAACATGATTTTGTAATAAGATTTGGTGGTGAAAAGTTGAATACAACGTATAGCTATTAGCAGTAAGGGTAGGAAATTTGAATTCGTATTTGCACCAAGAAAATCAATTATTTATCTCTTACATGAAAACTTTGATATGATTTACCAGCTTCAATCGAAATTAAGTATTAATGATAGAAGCAAACCTATCTTTATTAGCAACATCTAGATATAGGAGATGATTGAGCACAATTTCTTATATGAAGTCATTTAACAAACGCATCGTTCACCTATATACCTCAATTCTTGAAGTAGGAGTGCATGAGCAAAGGGAGGAGCCATGGAAAAGGAGCAAGGTGCGTTCACATGGTAGGTATAACTTCTCATTGTAGAATATATGTTGCTACTTCACAACAAGCCCTTTTTGTCGTTAAAGGGACGTATGCTATGGTGCAATAGGGGAGGTGGTTGAGGGAGAAAGGAGGAGGATGTTAGGTTAGTTTCTTTGCAAGTTACAAAACATAAAGGAGAAGATAAAAGGGTATAGCAATACGACTTTATCTATGCCATGCTATTGATGCTATAGTAGCACATTATTGTAATATCTATATATGTTATAGCAACATCGTGGCACTAGAGCATCATTGTTGTTACGATACAATGCAACACAACAATATAACAATACTATCACGCTACAACATTATTTGCTATGGTAGCATTGGCAAGAAGGTACATGTGAAAAGTTGGAAAATATTAACATAGGTGGGATTTTAGGTGTGCATGTAGTAATGTATGTGTGGATGAGTTTATCTTCATTTTTAACTTTGAATAACCTACCGTCGTACGTACTCATAAGGATTAGTTCATGAGAGGGGTTTTCTAACACCACTCTGCAAAATGGAAAGAATGGATAACATATATGTGTATTATGTGGGAAGGGGATATATATATCCTCTACTAATGTTTAATGAATGGAAGTTCAGGTCATTGTAATCCTCCCGAAAAGAGCTAATGTTAACTTATCGTTTCCATCAAATATGGATTAGTTTTTAATTTGTATTTTACTATAGGATTACAAAAATCAATCGTATAAAAGTATAATATGATTACATCTTGATTTTTTATCAATGAAAATTAATACATCATATATTGTAAAATATATTACTCGATGTATTTTAATTTTTGATCGATAAAAAATAAAAAAATCGATTAAAAATAAATATATACTGTACGTTGCAAAATATTTTGTCTGATATATTTTGATTTTTAATTGATATTTTAGATTGAATTTATGTTATATGATTTTATATATGTATTATTATATATTCTCATAGAAATTTAGTTAATATTGATTTTTAATGAAAAAATATAAAATGAGGAGGTCGTTTACAAAGATAAAATTCAAAATGAACTAACATGTTAAATAATGCTTAAGGAAAAAAAAATCAGAGGAAAAACAAAAAAGAGAGATAAGAGAGACAGAGCAGTAGATAGAGAGAAGGAAAAAGGAAAACACAGAAAGCAACGGCAGTAATTAGATTGCAAGCCATCAAAAATAATAAAATAATAGAACAATTACAATTGCTTCCGAATGAGGAATCAATAGATGTATAGATTACGCCAAATCTATACCTTAAATGCTTAACTAGTATTAAGATAACATCTGAGATAAATGGAAGTTATCCTCTAAAATGAAAATATAACCCATAGAGTGAAAAAGGAAAAAAAAAAAAAAAACAGAAAAGAGATAAATTAAATGTCTACCTTCGCATCTGTTGTTCTCCGTATGGAAAGTGAAAGGAGGCACATACTAGAAATGAAATTGTTATCATGTGATATTTACTGAGAGTGTCATTGAGAGAGGAAATAAGATAAGAGAGAAATAACCAAATAATGATGTGAACAGTATTATTTCAACGGAGATTCATGGATATGAAAAAGCATCAATTCTGGTTAGACAACATGAATTGGTACAAGTGAGTCTTTTCACCACTAACATCAGGAATCGTAGAGAGTCTAATCCACCCTGGGTCGATCCAACGAGTTGGAACTGTTCCCCTTTCTTTGGCTTATATTTGGATCTTAGATCCGGAGCCAACTATTCGAGGCTATAATCGCATCCGCTATTACAACGTTAGATCTGCATAGGCCTTTCTGACCATCCACAATGAAAAGGTCTTATCCCAAGTCCTTTCTCCAAATCAAGAAGGTCCCAACTATTCCACTCGATTAGTTGGACTCCATTGTTAACTAATTCAAGTGGCCACTCTTAGATCGGATACGATCTGATAAAATTTCATGTAGGATTAGATGAATTACAAATTTTTATCATTCTTTGGAAAAAATATACTTTGAGCTAGAATAAAAAGCTAGAGACTGATTCGATCCAATTTACTTTCACCTTTATTGAAGTTTTCAATTAATACATCTAATTGCCCCGAAGAACAGTGCAAAATAAAAGGTTTTGCTTCTTCTTCTTCTTCTTGATAAATTTCCTGATTAGATTTTGGACGTCGAGCTCCCCAAAACCCCATATGCCAAATCTGACATTGCATAGCTTATAGGCAACCCCTTTTGACGTCTCGATGGTCTGCAACTTAACAATAGAAAACAAACAAGTATCAAACTAATGAAGAATCTCAACTTGCGTTGCTTTCCTCCCTGTCAATGCAATTTGCCATGTTTCAACTCCCCACTTTCTACGCATACACATTGGTTTCCAAGTAGAAAAATAGGGATAATAATGGAGAACCAAACAAGATGGGACCATTCACATGCTTCCAACTCTGACAATATGTTCTGGGATTTTTTTTTTTTCTTTGTTGGAAGGCGTTGATCCTTCGTGACAGAAACATCGGAATGAGCAAGACCCTCATCACGCTCGAGAAGAGATGCATGTTATTATCCTAAGAACAAATGTTTCGTCCAACTCATATTTGGAGAAAAAAACTATAAGGTGAAGGTTATTGTCAACTATACGTAGACAAATTGAAGGATTTTTCCTTTGCGCAGCAGAGTCAAAGCCGCCAAATCAAAACCACTTTCCGCGCTTTTTCTTGAGTGGATGAGGAATTCTCTGCCTTTTGAGTACAGTGTTTGCTTAAACTTTAGAAGGGGATTGACTTGATTTGCAAGTTGGTTTTAATCAAAGAAAAGGAAAAGGCAAGTTTGATGTATATTATAACCGAGGCTCATTTGCTACATTTTTTTTTTTTTTTTTCAAAAAGAAAATCTTTATCCTCCTGCAATGACCTTGTAGCCACCCGTATCTACCTCTTAAACAAATTAATTAAAGCATTAAAGCATGCTATCTATCTATCTTCGTAGTTATCCTATTTATCGATTTATGTGCATATGTACTTTATATCGTAAGTTATGTATATTATATGCTTATACTTATGCATGCTATGCGTCTTAGCAAATCGAAAATAACTAGCATTTCCTTTCATCAGCAGGAAGAAAATTTGATTTTGGTTCTATTAAAAAATGGGGTAACTACCCAAAATCAACACAATACCTCGTCAAATGAGGTCCTCAACGAACGAAGTTTAGCTGAGAAGAGCAGCGAGAAATGGCTGTCACGGAAGAATCCCTCCCTTCTCGTCATAGCTAAAGCTCCTTCCACTCCTTCCGAAGTCGTATATGATCGAAAGTAGAACTGCATGAATCGAAGGTCAGAAGAAAAACACGATTTGCTTCCATCGTTCTTTTAGCTTCAGAATAAGAGTTACAACTTTAATCCATTCATATGTTTTGGTTGAGGAGTTTATCTTCCACCTAAACATGATAGGGATTTTAATCTTTGGCATTGAACTTTTATGAGCACTTTTGATTTTGTTCCATGGCAAGTTTATGATTCCAATTTCCAATTATGTTAGAAACATTGATACCTTATAAAATAGTGAGCTCCCAAGCAACGAGAGGAGAATATGATGTCCGGCTACATGCCTGGCGAAGTATGAATCAGCAACTCATAGGTAGTGGCTTGGTTAAAGAAACCCACCATAGTCGCAGCGAAAGCAAGTCCTCGTAGGAAAGTTGTCACCGCTTATGAATTCGAGCTTGGGTGATCTATCCATAATCAAGATAAAACTTGGATGAAACTAAGTGGTAAAGGATGCTAGTGTCGAAGAATCAGTAGATGGATTGTGATTACGGTGAAATGCCGCTTGAACCCAGAGTTAGTTGGTTTTATGAGAAATTTGTTGAGGTGCATTGATTTGTGTTTATTTCAATGACAAAGAAATAAATATATATTACCCAATGTAGAAAATTGAATGAATTGATCACTTAAACGCACCTTCGTAGAGATAACATACTCTACGACCTTAAGTTGATTAAAGTATTTTCAAAAATGATGAATATGATATAATTCGTGATTATATATATTAGCAAGATCCAACGATACCATTGCATCGTATCTGATGAGTCCTCCTAAATTAGGAGACATGTCAAGTCAAAATTAATGTTTACATACATGGAATTTAGAACTGATACATCTAGGGTCGGGTGGCCTATCAAATAAGGTGCATTGACACATAGTTCGGCCACCATGGTTTGGTAGCTTATAGTATGATATATCAAAAATATGAGCATATTTCCTACCGAGAAGGGGTGACAGTGTAATCCACCGAGAAGATTCATGATAGTATTATGCCACGAAGGTCATGTCTACATCCTATCCTCAATTTTGTAATTACCAAGACCCAATTGACACTTGTTAGGATACAATTCGACCGGTGGTAAGTAGGAAACCTAAATTCTAAATTTGCCAATTGTTGAGGATTTGTGATATGGGCAGCACGGTCGGCGATGAACATGACAAGTTTATGACAAGAGACTTCCACGTGTTCATAGATATTTCTAAATCAAGCATTAATTTGGCTTCTACAATGTCCATTGACCCTACAAGTTCTATTACTTTTTGCCACCAATATTCATAATCCAAGCCATTACCAGATAGCATATAGGAACATAACTCCTATTCACGGAAAGAGTTGTCTTTTATTGAAAAAAAAAAAGGCTCTAAATATCGGGATATCACCACCAAGTTTATGCGCAATTAAATGATGCTTATTAGCTAGAGTTGCTCCAATGGGATCAATGCCCAATTATGAAACCCTTGTCAATGACCATTGATATATGATTTTACTTCTCTCTAGCATGCCCTTTACTTTGGAGGGGTTTTTTGTGTAAATATCATCATCATGTGGGTGTTTGATTGTTTCTTCTCTTCTCTGAAATCAAGATTGTTTATCTGGTATTACAACTCTTTACCATATACCCAAAAAGCTAGTCCCATAGCAACACGCCAATTGAAGTTTTGCTAATAGTGATGTCAAAGTTTGAGATCAAGAAGTTCAACTGAAATGTTAACATTGGCCTATGAAAATAAAGGTGGAATTGATTATTGTTGAATGAATCTCTAAGGTGTAACTTCACAACAATGACAACCCAACATCATCGATAAAGGAGCAAAAGGAAGAGATGGAGGAGAAGGCTTTGGCAATTATGCCTTAGTCTCTTCAATAAAGTCTTTCAAGAAGTCACCCAAGATGCTACAAATGCAAAGCTTTGGTTGATGTTGAAGTTGCTTTGACAAATACTTTTCTAACTAGCTTACATTTGAAGGAGCAGATATTCATACTACATATTATAGAAGCTACACAGTTTGATCCTCATGTAAATAGTTCAACTTCCATGGCTATGGACCTAGAAAATTTCAATAAGAAGATTAAAGGTGAAGATCAAGCCCTACCATTGTTGTGCTCTTTATCGATCTAATGCAAGCCCTTTAAAGAAGATGGTCTATTATCATGATGAAGTTACTACGAAGGATGTGAATTATGCATTGTTTTTCAAAGAGTTAATCGACAAAAAAACTCTCAAGGATTACAACCTCAAATTAGAAATCAAAAGAACTTATAGAAGGAGCAAAGAACTCTCAAGCATTACAACCTCAAACTAGAAATCACAGGAACTTATAGCTAGGAGTAAAGAATGATAAGTAATGAAAGAAAATGAAAGCAAATCTAAGGAAAGATATGACCATAAATAGTGACTTAAAAAAATGAATATGGAATATAATGGATGAATGCTGAAGCAAGAGAAAGACGAAGCAAGATTTAACATAATCAAGATGCATTAAGGTCCAAACTAAGGATGCATGTTATCAATCACAATATACAAATCGAAGGATGATTAGCTATTTGACTTAGGAGCAACTTTTCCACATAATTTCTAATAAAGATCAATTTTTCACTGAAAGAACAAATTCAAGGTAGAGTCATCATCATTAGCAATTACATACAATTCATGTAGCACTATCTTAACCGCAAATAATGGCACATTAGTAGAATAATGAATGTCATGCATGTGTCCAAAATGATAAAGGATCTCATATCTCTCCAACATGCTTAAGACTAAGGGATGCAAGCATGAAATGTAAGGTAGGCTTCTAACAATCACCATGAACAACAATACTGTGATGTGCTACACATAAGATCATGGAAATTTTATATTTTATAGGGCCAAGCTATCACTAATGACACAACAAACTCTATTGCCACTAACAAAATAGAATGCACCATATTATGGCTCCTTAAGACAAGCAATTGAGAAGTATTGAGAATCCTCAACAAAAGAGGACTTCTCGGTGATCAAAGTATGGAAATCTTGACTTCAACAAATATTCGATGCCCTACAAGTAAACACATCCGAGCTTCAATTTGCTCACCAAATGAAAAACATGCTAGACTATGTGCATTTTGATGTTTAAAGGCCTTGTCAAGTCCCATTATGTTCATCTTCATTAATGACTTTTGAGGAAAGGCTTATACTCCAATGTCTAAAGATGAAGTGCTTATGTACTTCAAGCAATGGAAAATTGATGATGATGAAAAAGTAGATATACATGCATATTGAGTATCAAAATAATTAGGACAAAGTTCTACCTAGATGCAATTGGCTATTATTCCTTTAGTTTATAGTTTTTATTGGTATATTGGGGTTGTATTTTTGCTAAGAAGAAACTCTGTTGCCTGGTGCTAATGCTTTTAGGGCCAATTATGTTATTCTTAATCTAAGTCCAAAATGGAGTCTTTTCTAAGTGCAAACTTTATTTTAGGATGAATGATCGGAATCGTTTCTTGGTTTTTGCTAAAACATAAAAGGGTATTTACATACATACCTCTAAAATCTTATTAAATTATATTTATATCCCTATAAACTTCATATATATATCTATACCCCTAAAAACATACTAACTAGCTATAGTTATACCCCCAAGTTAATTTTCCTTCAGTTGAGGAGGAATATACCTCTAACACCATTAAAAGTAACGGCATAAAATCTAAAAATTACATCTATACCCTTATGATATTTTTTCACCATTTTAAAAAGGGTTATTTACATCCATGCCTCTTAAATCTTATTTCCTTACATCTATACCCCTGTAAACTTCATCCTTCTTTTATCATCCCTTCATTTCCTCATCCCTTATCCCCCTCGATTCCTCCTCCGGTCCTTCCACAACCGACGTAAGGGAGGAGGGCAACAACCACCACCGACCAAAAGGATCGACTTCCAACCCCTAGTCAGCCTTCGTTGGCCATGTCGACTCTCCACCTCATCACGTAGATGCCTCTCCTCATCACTTCTTCACATTTTGGGTTCTTTAACCCAAGAGATCTCCACCTCCGGCAACCATGACCTCCCAATTATCCATCAACCCTCGCTAACTATCCATTGACCCTTGCCTGACCATAGAGACCCCACTGGAGGTAGTGGTCGAATGTGATGTGGCTACAGAGAGGGTGGAGGAGGTGGTGCCTGCTAGGAAGTGGGTGGAGGAGGTGGTGCTACGTGTGAGGGAGAAGGTGGTGGTTGTAGGGGTGGCGATTGTGGGAAGGAGGGTGGAGGAGGTAGGCTTATTTTTCTTTTTCTAAAAAGTAACTTTGGTATATGAAGTTTACATGGATATAGATGTAATTTAGCAAAATTTCAGCGGCATAGATGTAAATATCCCTAGATCATAACCATAATTAATGTATCATACCGTTAAATACTAATTGAAGGGCATATGAGATAAACGATACAAGTTTGTAACGATATAAATGTAATTTAGTAAAATTTTAGAGACGTATGTAAATATCTCTAAGAAAAATCTACCAAAATGTGCTTAGACCAATTTGGCAAATACAAGGATATAATCAAATATTAAATTGCCTATCATACACCTTAAAAGAACAAAAGTGGCAGGGAAAATGAATAGAAGACTCTTTAAGAGAGAGATGTTTGCTCCATGCTAACATGATGAGAGGCTTCTGAGCAGAGGTGTAACGACCCGATTCCCAAATTCCTACGAGATACGAGAATCGGACCGACTCGACTAATCCCAAGACCCAGTCGTCCAACGAGAAGTAACCAAAAGATCAGTAAAATAAACCACATTCACCATGTATATAACTAGCAGTAACAAAATATAGCAGTAAGGAAAGGAAACACTACAGTATACACCACCACAACAGTAGAGAAATAAACATGTACGTAACATGAAGCTTACATTAAAGAGAGTACAAGGAGCAACAGAAAACTACTCACTACAGCGGAAAGAAAAGCGTAGTAAGTACTACAGGTAACCCTACTGGACCCTACTAGGCCCAGCGCCCTCTGCAGCCGCTGACTCTGGCTGCTCAACACCTGGTCCTGAAAAGGTAATAAGGGTGACACGTCAGCGAAATGCTTAGTAGAGTGGCAACTAAAAGCTAAAAGAAGCAGTAGAGTGTACAGTAGCTGTTATATTTTTACTTTCTTTCCTTATATTTTCCATTTATTCACTGTTGATTATCTCTCAGATCCTTCTCTTGATCTCGAATGTTCCTCGTAGGAACGATCTTGATTGCAGTCTTTCCTAAAAGGTAGAAGTAACATGTGGTGCTCTCCTGGCCGGGAGAGTCCCCCGTGGTGGTCCTACCCTCAGTCAACCACCCCAAGGTCGCTGACAGACGTAACGGTGATTACGGCACGCGCGATAAACGCACGGGTAGCTACCCTGCACTGGCACGCGGTCAGTCATTTCCGTTAACGGGTGCGTCCAAAGCACAGCACAGAACCAGTATAGGGCAGAGCCCTCTCAGTAACAGGGGCCCAGCCCCTCCACAGTAACCAAACAGGGGTCTTGCCCCTCCACAGTTCGCGCACCCTCGCCTGACTACCCTAGTTTGCCCAGTGGGCCTAACAAGTCGGTGTAGGTGAGCTAGCAGAACCTCGGGGCCCGTGGGGTAGCTAGTACTCTCCCTACACTAGTAGCTCTCCTCGGTACTGTGTACGCGAGGGTCAAAAGTCGATATAAAGTGGCCAGACCTAACCCCGGGTCCCTGGGGCGGCTAGCTCCGCTTTGCACTAAACAGGGGGACAGTCGCTCTCCTTGGTACTCCGTACTCAAGGGCCAGCTCACTTCCCCAATTCTATTCCATTCCTTTTCCAGGAGTTCTACTCCTCATTCCCCGTAGGGTTCATGCTCTTTTAACTCAGCCAATTTAGGTTTCACCGTTCCAACTTTATATTCCTATAACCCATGTTCCCAATCATATTTATTCATTCATAACAGGCAACTGTTAACCAATTTACAGGCAGTTATCATTTCCTTTCTACTTTTTCAAGACTGCAATGTTTATATATTCAACTAGTTTTCCATCCCTAGGATTCATGTCGTACCCTAGGATCTATCATTCAATCTAATTTTCCAGTCCTAGGATTCATGCAATACCCTAGGATCTATCATTCAATCTAATTTCTCAGTCTTAGGGTTCATGCAATGCCCTAGACTATAATAATTGTTTCATAATTGTACAAATTTTGTTAAATAAATTAAAGGGCTGATCTACCCGCAAAATCGGGAGTACTGGAGGTGTAATCGGCAATCTCGCGCGCCTCCGCAACCCCCTGAGTTGCAACGGAACGGGGTCCTAACACAAGGATCAACACAAGTAGTTTCTCAGAACAGTATACAATTACTGTAAACAGGTAGAGAAAATAAATCTGGAAAGAACGCAACTCGAAACGCGGAAAACGGACTCCGAACGGGTCCTAAACGGGTCAAAAACGAAGAATCTGTCCAAAATCAGACGTCTGGAACCTCTTCCAGACATCTTAAAAGGTTGATCATGTCGTACCTCGGTCTGCGCAATCCTTCAGACGTCCAGAAGCCCGCTGGATCATCTGGCCCTAGTTTCCAGACGTCCGATTGTCACCCCGAACGTCTGGAAGTCCTCTCCGTCGTCTGGTACTGTGGCTAGACGTCTGATCCATGTGGGATGGCGAGCCCTCGCGCCCTCCTGAACAACATCTGCGCACACACACACCTGCTCTCATCACGAAGAGGCGCAGAAGGAGGCGGCGAACAGCTACATGGCCATACACGCGTAAAAAGGAGAAGATAGGAAATTATTGTACCTGTCAGACATATGGACTGTCCTCCAGACGTCTTCGGCGTCGTCTGGACGTAAGTCCAGACGTCTGATTCTAGGAAATTTTCCTAGAATCAGAACCCGGTTCGCTCTCCACCCGCGACGCACGGCTGCGCCGCGCCGCGTCTGCCTACTACCCGAGCTACAGCAACCCCTCCGCGACACCCCACGCCCGCTGCTCCCCCATCAGCCGGCTCTAGCTGCCCCGGCAAGCTCACACCCTCGCGGTCGAGCTTCTTCCTTTCTCTCGCAACACTCCTTCCCGCACGCTCAGCCGCAGTCGCTCACTCGCTCGCTCGCGCTCTCGCTGGCAGGGAGAAGGAGAAGAGGAAGGTGGTGGAGTGAGGGTGAGGGAGAGGGCGATGGTATTTAAAGGCAGCGCGGGGAGAGAGAGAAGAGAAGCGGTGCGTCTGCAAGGAGGGAGAGAAAGAGCAGAACGAAGGCGGCGGATTTAGTCTGCACGCGCACGCGCGCAGACGCGAAACCGTACGCTGGAAAAATTTAATACCAGACGTCTGGGAAGGGTTCTAGACGTCTAGGCCACTTCCCAGACGTCTTAAACCACATCTGACGCTCACGTTCGTAACAATATAACAAACTTAAAGGAAGTTTCATCCCCAAAACTTGCACTAACTAGGGTGCGAGAAAGAACAATATATATACATAACAAACTCAAAGAGGACCGAAGCCAGTCCGAAAAGACGTACCCGTGAAAAGCTCCGGGTACCACTCCCGCATCGCCGCCTCAGGCTCCCAGGTAGCCTCCTTGTACCGCTGGCTCCTCCATAAAACCTTCACCAGGGGTACTTGCTTTCGTCTCATACTGCGGACGGCTCTGTCAAGAATCTGCACTGGCCGCTCTGTCAAGAACCTTCACCGTAGGTCAGGTCGTCGCTCACCTCGACGCTCTCGTGACTCAGGACGTGACTGGGATCGGCGACGTACGTCCTGAGGTTGGACACGTGGAACACGTCATGCACACCAGAAAGCTAAGGAGGGAGGGCAAGCCTGTAAGCAATGAGTCCAACCCGCTCCAGGACCTCAAAGGGCCCCACGAACCTCGGCGCGAGCTTCTCTCTCACCCCAAACTGCTGCAGGCCCTTCGTGGGCAAAACACGAAGGAAGATGTGGTCCCCAACCTCAAACTGCACCTCTCTACGTCTCCGATCTGCGTAGCTCTTCTGCCTGCTCCTGACATTACAGAGTCGCTTGTGAATCTGCTCGACTATCTCCCGACTCTGCCGGATCAGTCTGGGGCCAACCTCTCACTTGGTCCCCACCTCAACCCAACTCAAGGGTGTCGTACATCTCCGTCCGTACAAAGCCTCGTAGGGTGCCATGCCGATGCTGGAGCGATAACTGTTGTTGTATGCAAACTTCGCCAGGGGAAAGTGCTCCTCCCAAGAGCCCCTTCAATCCAGTACATAGGCACGCAAAAGGTCCTCAAGTGTCTGTATCGTGTGCTCAGACTGTCCGTCCGTCTGAGGGTGGTAAGCTGTATTGAATCTCAACCGTGTCCTCAAGGCCTGCTGAAACTCAGCCCAAAACTGGGACGTAAAACGGGTATCCTGATAGGATACGATCTCCCGCGGAACTCCGTGTAAACGTACCACGTCGTAGAAATACCTCTCTGCCAACTGTGCTGGTCCCAAAGTGACTCGGATCAGCAAGAATCGTACCGTCTTCGTCAGTCTATCCACGATTACCCAGACTGCGTCGTGTCCTCGCTGGGTAACAGGTAAGCCCACCACCAAGTCCATGGTGATGCTCTCCCACTTTCACTCTGGCAATGGAAGCGGCTGTAGCGGCCCTGCAGGCCCCTGATGCTCGACTTTCACCTGCTGGCACACTAAACACTACTGCACGAATTCACCCACATCCCGCTTCATCCCCCTCCACCCAAAACTCGCGTCTCAAGTCATGGTATATCTTCGTGTTTCTGGGATGTATGGTGAATCTGGAATAGTGTGCCTCAGTCAAGAGATCTCTCAACAGCTCCTCGTCTTTGGGAACGCACAAACATCCCCTCAGGCGCAGCACCCGGTCTGTGAAAGAGAAGTCCCCTGGGTCTCCTGACAATACTTTGTCTCGCAAGGACTGCAAGTACGGGTCAACCATCTGTCTTGTGATGATGCGGTCTATCAGCTCTGGCCTCGTCTGTTGTGTCACAGTCACTGCCCCACAGTGCCCCCGTAACTTTAGGGGTCGCCAACTGCCCATCTCCTCCAAAAGGCTCCAACTCTGCACCTGCAAGCTGGCTAAGTGTGCGGGCGCCTTCTGGCTGAAGGCGTCAGCCACCATGTTGGCCTTTCCTGGGTGGTAGGAAATGCTGCAGTCATAGTCCTTCAAGAGCTCCAACCAACGTCTCTGTCTCATGTTGAGCTCCTTCTGATCAAAAAGGTATCTGAGGCTCTTGTGATCTGTGAAAATCTCGAAGGTCTCACCGTACAAGTAGTGCCTCCAGGTCTTCAGCGCGAAGACAACAGCTGCCAGCTCCAGGTCGTGGGTAGGGTAGCTATGCTCATGGGGCTTCAGTTGCCGCGAAGCATAAGCGACAATGTGACCCCTCTGCATGAGTACACCCCCTAACCCCTGCAAGGAGGCGTCCGTGTACACAACAAACCCGCCACTACTGTCAGGGATGGTGAGCACGGGAGCCGAAGTCAGCCTCTCCTTCAGCTCCAGAAAACACGCCTCACAGGCGTCTGTCCAAGTGAAGGGCACGTCCTTCCGGGTCAACTGTGTCATAGGACGTGCAATCTGTGAAAAACCCCTGATGAACCGTCTGTAGTAGCCTGCCAGTCCCAGGAAATTGCGAATCTCAGTAACCGTACGCGGTCTCTCCCACCTGAGCACTACCTCGACCTTGGCTGGGTCCACCGCGAAGCCATCCCCAGAGATCACATGACCTAAGAAGGTCACCTCCCTCAACCAAAACTCGCACTTGCTGTATTTGGCATACAACCTACGTCGTCTCAGTGTGTCCAGAACCATCCGCAAGTGCTGTCCGTGTTGCGTCTGATCTCGAGAATAGATGAGTACATCATCAATGAATACCACCACGAACTGGTCCAAGTACGGTCTAAATACCCGGTTCATCAGGTCCATGAAAGCAGCGGGGGCATTGGTCAGCCCAAACGGCATTACCAAAAACTCTTAGTGTCCGTACCGGGTGCGAAAAGCTGTCTTGGAGACGTTTGCCTCCTTGATCCTCAACTGGTGGTATCCCGACCTCAAGTCGATCTTGGAGAATACCGTGGCACCTCGCAGCTGGTCAAACAAGTCGTCGATCCTCAGCAGCGGACATCTGTTCTTGATGATGACCCTATTTAACTGTCGGTAGTCCACACAAAGGCATAGGGTACCATCCTTCTTCTTTACAAACAGTACCGGGGCTCCCCAGGGAGACGCACTGGGCCTTACAAAGCCCTTCTCCAAAAGATCCTGCAACTGAGATTTGAGCTCTCGCAGCTCAAGTGGTGCCATCCTGTATGGTGCGGTGGAGATGGGGCTGGTCCCTGGTACTAGTGAGATCTCAAACTCGATCTCACGCTCGGGCGGTAGTCCTGGCAACTCGTCTGGGAACACGTCGGGGTACTCTCTGACCACCGGGATACTTTGAAAGTCTGCCACAGAGCTGGGCTCTGCCACCACACAAGCTAGGAAGCCCTCACACCCTTGGCTCAAAAGTCTCGCCGCCCGAAGTGCAGAAATGCACCTGAAGCCTCCGTCCACTAGCTGACCATGGAACTCGAAAGAAGGCAACTCCGGTATGGAGAAGGCGATCTTTCTCTCAAAACAGTCCACCAAAGCGTGGTAAGCGGACAGCCAGTCCATCCCCAGAATTACGCCAAAGTCCTCCATCTATATCATAATCAGGTCAACGGGAAGGCTATGTCCCCCAATACTGACCTCGCAACCCGTGTACGCCACCTCAGCTACAAACAGCTGACCACTCGAACCTCTGATCACGAACGGATCCTCTAACAGCATACAATCCTGGCCCAAACTAACTACGAAACTGGCTGCGACAAACGAGTGCGTAACGCCGGAATCGAAAAGTGTGTAAACGAGTCTGCCGGAAACTGAAACCATACCTGCCACCACCGATCCCGAAGCTCTGGCATCCGTATGTGTTAGGGCGTTGATACACCCCTCAGCTCTAGGTGCGGACAAAGCAGCCACACTCTGCGTCGGACGAGTAGCTGCTGGCCGATACCCTCCTCGTGACTGCTGTCCTCCTCCTCGCACCTGGTAACCGCGGCCTCTTGCTCGCCCTCCAGTGCTCGACGCGGGAAGTATCTGCTGACCTCTTGCCCTAGACGGGCAGTCCCTCCTGATGTGGCCCGGCTGGCCACACTGGTAGCAGAGGGGAACCCGACTCCCGCCCTCAGTGGGTCCCTGCTGTCGGCTGGGCGGGGGTCCGGTGCTGGCAACTGGCCCCTGTCGAGGGCCCCCAAAGGCCACTGATGGCCCTGCAAAACGTGATGGCTCTCCTGCTGACGCCATGTGTCTCCTCTCTTGCGGCCCTGTGAAAAGTCTGGCTGGTAGGGCCTCTTCCGCCCGCTATCAGTATCTCGCGCGGACGGGTTGGTCTCCTCGCAGGTCATAGCTGCCTCCACCACCCTCGAGACCGTAGGCAGCTTCAGGGGTTTGACATACCCCCGAATCGCAGGCTGGAGCCCCTCGGTGAACCTCCAAAGGCGCTCCTCCTCAGTGGCTACCGCTGTCGCTGCGAAGCGGGACAGCTCCAAAAAACGCGTGCGGTACGCGCTCACGGTCATCGTCCCCTGGCAGAGAGTGTGGAACTCCCGCCTCCTCTGGTCCTGCCACGTCTGGGGAAAGTACTGCTCGCAGAAGAGGGTGACGAACCGGTCCCAAGTCGGCTCATCCCTCTCCTGTCCCCTGACTGCCCTCCACCACCTGTGTGCCGCACTCTCTAGCTGGTACGTGGCAAAGGCCACGTGGCACTCCACCGGGGGGCGAAGGGTGTCGAAAACCTTCTCGATCTGCTCGAGCCAGTCCTCTGCCTCGGTCGGGTCCTCATCCCCCTTGAAGGAGGGGGGCTTCAACTTCCAGAACTGCCCGAAAAGCTTGAAGTGACGCTGTAGTGGAGATGCTGGTGCACCTCCGGGTAAAGGAGCCTCGTGCACAGAAGTGTCAGAGGAAGGTGAGGGCGGTGGCGGCCCATCCCCTCCCCCGCGTCCAGCGTCACGTCCGTCGCGTGGTCCCACAGAGGACTCCCCCTCCGCAGCCCCAGGGAGAGGCGCTCGGGGCGGTGGGTGGAGCTCCTCTCGCACTATATCCCGTATCAGTTGGGCGAGGTCCTGGGCCAGAATGCCCGGGAGCAGTGGCTGGTCCACTGAGACGTCGACCGCAACACGCCCACCTCGCCGACCTCGTCCTCGGCCGCGCCCACGGCCAGTCTCGCTAGTCCCGCGACGAGGCATCTCCTGCAAGGAGATGCGAAACAGAACGGAACACGTCAATATGGAATGATATCTAACGAAGAAGTCTAAGAACTCATGTCAAAAGAAACGTTGTGGTGGCTACTCTAGTTACAAACATGTGAATTGGTTATTTTCCAATCCGTTAGTTCACTTCTCGGGACGACCTTGCTCTGATACCATCTTGTAACGACTCGATTCCCAAATCCCTACGAGACATGAGAATTGGACCGACTCGACTAATCCCAAGACCCAGTCGTCCAACGAGAAGTAACCAAAAGAGCAGTAAAATAAACCACATTTACCATGTATATAACTAGCAGTAACAAAATACAGCACTAAGGAAAGGAAACACTACAGTATACACCACTACAACAGTAGAGAAATAAATATGTACGTAACATGAAGCTTACATTAAAGAGAGTACAAGGAGTAATAGAAAACTACTCACTACAGCGGAAAGAAAAGTGCAGTAAGTACTACAAGTAACCCTACTGGACCATACTAGGCCCAGCACCCCCTGCAGCCGCTGACTCTGGCTGCTCAACACCTGGTCCTGAAAAGGCAACAAGGGTGACACGTCAGCGAAACGCTGAGTAGAGTGGCAACTAAAAGCTAAAAGAAGCAGTAGAGTGTACAGTAGCTGTTATATTTTTACTTTCTTTCCTTATATTTTCCATTTATTCACTGTTGATTATTTCTCAGATCCTTCTCTTGATCTCGAATGTTCCTCGTAGGAACGATCTTGATTGCAGTCTTTCCCGAAAGGTAGAAGTAACACGTGGTGCTCTCCTGGCCGGGAAAGTCCCCCGTGTGGTCCTACCCTCAGTCAACCACACCAAGGTCGCTGACAGACGTAACAGTGACTACGGCACGCGTGATAAACGCACGGGTAGCTACCCCGCACTGGCACGCGGTCAGTCGTTTCCGTTAACGGGTGCGCCCAAAGCACAGTACGGAACTAGTATAGGACAGAGCCCTCTCAGTAACAGGGGCACAGCCCCTCCACAGTAACCAAACAGGGATCTTGCCCCTCCACAGTCCGCGCACCCTCGCCTGACTACCCTGGTTTGCCCAGTGGGCCTAACAAGTTGGTGTAGGTGAGCTAGCAGAACCCCGGGGCCCGTGGGGTAGCTAGTACTCTCCCTACACTAGTAGCTCTCCTCGGTACTGTGTACGCGAGGGCCAAAAGTCGGTATAAAGTGGCCAGACCTAACCCCGAGTCCCTAGGGCGGCTAGCTCCGCTTTGCACTAAACAGGGGGACAGTCGCTCTCCTTGGTACTCCGTACTCAAGGGCCAGCTCACTTCCCCAATTCTATTCCATTCCTTTTCCAGGAGTTCTACTCCTCATTCCCCGTAGGGTTCATGCTCTTTTAACTCAGCCAATTTAGGTTTCACCGTTCCAACTTTATATTCCTATAACCCATGTTCCCAATCGTATTTATTCATTCATAAGAGGCAGTTGTTAACCAATTTACAGGCAGTTATCATTTCCTTTCTACTTTTCCAAGACTGCAATGTTTATATATTCAACTAGTTTTCCATCCCTAGGATTCATGCCGTATCCTAGGATCTATCATTCAATCTAATTTTCCAGTCCTAGGATTCATGCAATACCCTAGGATCTATCATTCAATCTAATTTCTCAGTCCTAGGGTTCATGCAATGCCCTAGACTCTAATAATTGTTTCATAATTGTACAAATTTTGTTAGATAAATTAAAGGGTCGATTTACCCGCAAAATCGGGAGTACTGGAGGCGTAATCGGCAATCCTGCGCGCCTCCGCAACCCCCTGAGTCACAACGGAACGGGGTCCTAACACAAGGATCAACACAAGTAGTTTCTCAAAACAGTATACAATTACTGTAAACAAGTAGAGAATAAATCTGGAAAGAACGCAACTCGAAACGCGGAAAACGAACTCCGAACGGGTCAAAAACGACGAATCTGTCCAAAATCAGACGTCTGGAACCTCTTCCAGACGTCTTAAAAGGTTGATCATGTCGTACCTCGGTCTGCGCAGTCCTTCAGACGTCCAGAAGCCCGCTGGATCGTCTGGTCTTAGTTTCCAGACGTCCGATTGTCACCCCGGACGTCTGGAGATCCTCTCCATCGTCTGGTACTGTGGCTAGACGTCTGATCCGTGTGGGATGGCGAGCCCTCACGCCCTCCCGAACAACATCTGCGCACACACGCACCCTCTCTCATCACGAAGAGGCGCAGAAGGACGCGGCGGACGGCTGCATGGCCGTACACGCGTAAAAAGAAGATAGGAAATTATTGTACCTGTCAGACGTCTGGACCGTCCTCCAGACGTCTTCGGCGTCGTCTGGACGTAAGTCCAGATGTCTGATTCTGGGAAACTTTCCTAGAATCAGAACCCGGTTCGCTCTCCGCCCGCGACGCACGGCCGTGCCGCGCCGTGTCTTCCTGCTGCCCGAGCTGCAGTAGCCCCTCCGCGACACACCACGCCCGCTGCTCCCCCATTAGCCGGCTCTAGCTGCCCCGGCAAGCTCGCACCCTCGCGGTCGAGCTTCTTCCTTTCTCTTGCAACACTCCTTCCCGCACGCTCGCCGCGGCTGCTGCTGCCACAGTCGCTCACTCGCGCTCTCGCTGGCAGGGAGAAGGAGAAGAGGATGGCGGTGGAGTGAGGGTGAGGGAGAGGGCGATGGTATTTAAAGGCAGCGCGGGGAGAGAGAGAAGAGAAGCGGTGCGTCTGTAGGGAGGGAGAGAAAGAGCAGGACGAAGGCGACGGATTCAGTCTGCACGCGCACGCGCGCAGACGCGAAACCGTACGCTGGAAAAATTTAATGCCAGACGTCTGGGAAGGGTTCCAGACGTCTAGGCCACTTCCCAGACATCTTAAACCACGTCTGACGCTCACGTTCGTAACAATATAACAAACTTAAAGGAAGTTTCATCCCCGAAACTTGCACTAACTAGGGTGCGAGAAAGAACAATATATATACATAACAAACTCAAAGAGGACCGAAGCCGGTCCGAAAAGACGTACCCGTGAAAAGCTCCGGGTACCGCTCCCGCATCGCCTCCTTAGGCTCCCAGGTAGCCTCCTTGTACTGCTGGCTCCTCCACAAAACCTTCACCAGGGGTACTTGCTTTCGTCTCAGACTGCAGACGGCTCTGTCAAGAATCTGCACTGGCCGCTCGGGGTAGGTCAGGTCGTCGCTCACCTCGACGCTCTCGTGACTCAGGACGTGACTGGGGTCGGCGACGTACTTCCTGAGGTTGGACACGTGGAACACGTCGTGCACACCAGAAAGCTGAGGAGGGAGGGCAAGCCTGTAAGCAATGGGTCCAACCCGCTCCAGGACCTCAAAGGGCCCCACGAACTTCGGCGCGAGCTTCCCTTTCACCCCAAACCGCTGCAGGGCCTTCATGGGCAAAACACGAAGGAAGATGTGGTCCCCAACCTCAAACTGCACCTCTCTACGTCTCCGATCTGCGTAGCTCTTCTGTCTGCTATTGACAGTGCAGAGTCGCTTGCGAATCTGCTCAACTATCTCCCGACTCTACCGGATCAGTCTGGGGCCAACCTCCCACTTGGTCCCCACCTCAACCCAACTCAAAGGTGCCGTACATCTCCGTCCGTACAAAGCCTTGTAGGGTGCCATGCCGATGCTCGAGTGATAACTGTTGTTGTATGCAAACTCCGCCAGGGGCAAGTGCTCCTCCCAAGAGCCCCTTCAATCCAGTACACAGGCACACAAAAGGTCCCCAAGTGTCTGTATCGTGCGCTCAGATTGTCCGTCCGTCTGGGGGTGGTAAGCTGTACTGAATCTCAACCGTGTCCTCAAGGCCTGCTGAAACTCAGCCCAAAACTGGGACGTAAAGCGGGTATCCTGGTAGGATACGATCTCCTGCAGAACTGTGGAACTTGGTTCGCTCTCCGCCAGCGACGCACGACCGAGCTGCAGCAGCCCCTTCGCGAGCAGTAGCCCCTCCGCGACACCCCACGCCCGCTGCTCTCCCGCCGACCGGCTCTAGCTGCCCCGGCAAGCTTGCACCCTCGCGGTCGAGCTTGTTCCTTCCTCTCGCAACACTCCTTCCCGCACTCTCGCCACGGCCGCTGCTGCCGCAGTCGCTCACTCGCTCGCTCGTGCTGTCGCTGGCAGGGAGAAGGAGAAGAGGAAGGCGGTGGAGTGAGGGTGAGGGAGAGGGTGATGGTATTTAAAGGCAACGCGGGGAGAGAGAGAAGAGAAGCAGCACATCTGCAGGGAGGGAGAGAAAGAGCAGGACGAAGGCGGCGGATTCAGTCTACGCGCGCACGCACGCAGAAGCGAATCCGTACGCCAAAAAAATTTAATACCAGACGTCTGGACCACTTCCCAGACATCTTAAACCACGTCTGACGCTCACGTTCGTAACAAGAGGCAAATCAAAAAAGAAGCATACATGGTGAATTGTTAAAGACAACGTCCCAAGATTGTTCGAATTCCATTTCTTAGATTCCTACTTGAGAAATATCACACTCTCACCCCCATTTGATAAGGAAAATAAGTTTGTATAATAAGTTAAAGGAGTAAAATAAATGATGAATTAAATGAGTTAATCTATTTAAATATTTTGACAAGTTAAAATTATTTCACATAGAATGTAAAATAACTTTACATCGAGTTAAATCCACTTAATCCAATGTAAATAAGAGGCAGATTAAGTGACAGATTAAATACTTAACCTGCCAACCAAATACAACCTCTATGTCTGCAGTTACTTTTGCATCTCCATGGTATCTTATATTGAAGAAAGAGCTTGAGAGAGAACAATGATTGTAATGCCTCATAATCTTACAATGAATGCCATGGCTCTTACCCTGATCTTGCTAGTTTGGTTTTTCATGAGAAACCTCGAATTGCAACTTGACATCCAAATTTTACATTTTGGTTATCATCATTCTCTTGCTTTCCCGAGATGGCTCAAAAACAGCATCCTTAACACACCAACTGTAAGTGGTCCTCGCGCTTCCAACAAAAGAAAAGATCATAATGATACGACACCAAATCATTGATGTATAGATATCTTGAAGAGAACTTTTCAGGTCTTTGTGACAAACAAAGCATTTTAACAGAAAAGTTACTGCAAAGTAGCTATCAAAGATTAATACACATTCGGTTCCAAATGACTACATTGGTCCATCTATGTATGAACTTATAAACAGAAAAGAATGGTAACTTAACTGTCAAAGACGGAGCACATCTGTAGCCATCCACTTTCCACCTCTCATACTCTTACCTGATAGATCCCTATGGATTATTGGACACAACAGCAAGAGAGGGGAGATCTACAACACTTTTGTATCCATTCTTATGCCTAATCTTAGCATCCAAAACACTCTTTTCTTCAGGTCTACGCTCAGTTGGGTTTGAAGAACTTTAATTTCAGTCCACTGTTCACCATACTCCAAACGCCACCCACAGAGAATGCCAAACTGAATGCAATGCCCAGAATTCCCAGACCCCAGTTTAGATACCAATCAAAGGTAAACCTCCGAGGCTTCTTTATTAGGACCCACATGAAGCAAGGATAGGCAAACGTCACGGGGAGGGTGAGGCCACCTAACAATCCTGCGAGGCTGGAGAGAAAAGGTAGAGCTATCCCTATAAAGAACGATACGAAGCCATAGAACACTCGAAAGCCCGAACGCACCCAGACGGAACAGGGACGATTTGTGCGCCTGGTGTACCCTGCTTCGAAGCTATCAAATACAGGCATCGAGTATATCTGAAAGCTGCTTAGGCAGTTGAAGACAACCAAGAGGAAGGTTGTTGCGAGGAGACCTCTCGAGATGTCCTCGCTGTGAAATGCGTAAATGGCACTCAGCATCCCTCCAGCAGGCATCTACAGGAAAAAATCACTAACGATATTAGAGAGCGGCTGAGAGAAGCAATCACTTTAAATGCTTCTACTTTCTGTAGAAAATGCAAGTGTTCTGCCAACTCACAATACACATGAATCATATAAAATGAACTACTAAATGGTACAACTAACAACTTGATTGGAACCGTATAAGTTGATGAAGAACGTAGAGCTTACAAGATTTCCATATGACCAGAAGCCACCGATAGCGATAGGAAATAGGCAGAGGGCAATGAGGAGATATGCAACTTTTGCACCTCTCCACATGGGCACATGTGCAGGATGCTTGAAAGTTGATGGCATTGTTGCCTGAATCGACAAATATATCAAAAAGAATTGAGAGAATGAGAAATACATGGATAGACGTGAAGAACTGAGTGCATGCTTTTACCTGAATTTCAAGTGCAAGATTGTGTCCTCTGAATGCAAAAGCAACTATGCCGAGAGCATTGAGCACTGAAAATATTGATGCAGTAAAAGAAGGTAATTTGGTTGGTTCATAGGAGATGGATGAAGGCCTCATTTGGCTAACTGAGAGGATCCAAGAGAGTGTGGTGTATGTTATGGCTGTTATAGCTCCAATCAAGGAGAGACCAGCAATGGAGTTGAGGTTCGGCAGCTGAGAGAGAACTATGCACAAAGATGTGAAGACCAGATACCATTCTATTGTACTCAGGGGGTTTGATGAGCAAAGGGATCCACAAATTATTTGGAAGAAGAGCTTCATGGTCTCTCCACCAACAAGAATCAGTGCAGTCGCAGTTCCAGCTGATAGATAGACTGTAGGAAACAAAGCTAGCCAAACACCAAGTTTTTCACCTGAAAAAAAAAAACTGTGGTTGGTAGACAAAGATAGTTTCTAATGGAAGCATATCTTAATCTTGAGGAGCTAATTCTTATCAGAAATAAAGCACGAATCTAGCCACGATCAATGACTATCGAGTGGCGATGCAATTTGATCTCATCACTGGTTCAAGAATGCAAAGACTTGCTCATTTTTCAAATGGCTAAAATCAGGTAAACTTGGAAACATTTAGGACGAAAAGGTCTTCTATAATCGAAAAGAACCAAAAATAGGATTGGTATATGATCGCATCATTATTTTATATCTATTTCATGCCAAATTGTTGCTAATTTCGAGCCATTTAGACTGTATATAAGTTCAGTTATGCATATTTATTTTTGTTAGCTTTAATATCATTACATGGATATCAATTACATATAGCATACATTTTGTAAGTTGATATTTTTCATTTTTCAACGTTGCTGCCGGGTAATTTCTATGAGATTTGGGAACTCAAGATATGACAGGCTACGGATAGATATGTGAAGAAATCAGACGAAAATGGGTTTCCATAGCAAGTTCCATGCTCGTCGGGGCCTATGTGCAAGTTCCATATCATCCGAGGGACTTGTATAAAATCTGCTTGAAGAAAAAAAAATACATAAAGAATAGAATTGGGGATGGCTCCCCCATTGAGCATGCAATTGACGTCAATCTTAAAACCTGCATTGATGCCTAGAGTTGATAAAAGAAAAAAAAAAAAAAAAGAATGAGCAAATAAGGAAAGTGGAATGACGGGGATTGGATTGCAAATTTGTGAACGACGGAAGAAAGAATAATGGGAGGTATTGGCATGGCCTCCGAAATTGATGGGCTCACGCAGAGAAAAAAAGGGGAGTGGGAATTGGGCATATGCACGAAATCAGAGAAAAGGAAGGAATCAATACTACAACGTAATGTTAGGCCCAATTAGAAAAGCTTTTGGCCCAAGAAAAACATTTAGACCATAAAATTCCTATTCCAAATGGAATTTCAATAATTTCTTCCCAAATTAAAAATCCTAATTGCCAACTCTGACCTCCATTAATCATATTACAAATTTGGGATTCGCAAGACCTCTAAAAGTTTATAAATAACCCCCAAGACTCCCCCTCCGTAACACATCTCATAATTCCATCTCTCTTCCACTCTCTCCCTCTTCACTGCCAAAGCCAACGTTCGCCACCACCCCCGCGCCTTCACCACACGCTGAAATCCTCCTCTTGCTCACCCTCTCCCTACGATCTTTTTCCTTATAATCTTGACATTGATTAGCATTAATAAATTTTTATTTTAGTAATTTATTGTTATTTTCATTAGTTTAGTAATTAGCTTTGTAGTTTTAAATTTTCAACTAATGTGTTTTTCACTTTTCGTGCATTTTATATTGTTAATTTAGGAGTAGTTTTATTAAGAAAGAAAGACAACGTTTAATTATTCAAAAGAAAATCCTAACCCCTTTTTTAGGGAGATGTATTAGGAGAATTACAAGGAAGTTCAACCATAAATAAAAAATAATACATCACTCAATAAAAGACTACAATATATTTCTAACAAGTTTCTATAATTTGGCATAGTCCTCGTCTCTTATTATAAAATTTCTAAAAAAATAAAAAATCTTCAAAAAAGGAAAATTTTGGATAATTTTGAGTTCGCTAATTTTTGATAAATGATCACATTTTCACGCATAACAACATTTTTTTTTTATGATGAGAAACCCTCCGTTGGCACTCGAACCGGCAACCTTTACCACAATGGTGGCATAAGCCTTACCAGATGAGCACCGATGTGAGGGCTCACTTTTTACCCTCTTACGAATCACACGACCAGTGTACGGTGTACCCTTCAAATACGAGTTTAGAAAGAAACAAACCTGTTTCCCTTCATATCCCTTGTCCAAGTATTTATGCAGGACAGAAACTACCGAAAAATGCATTAATTTTAAATTTACATCTTGTTTCCATTTGCTCCCTATTGAAGTGCTTCCTTGTACCTGGAAATAGCCAGAAGTTATTAGGAAATGTACGCGTATTAGGAAATGTACGCGTAGAAATGAAAATGAATAAGAACAGGGAGATCAATCACACATGGACACCTTACTTACGTGAAAATCCTCTCCTATGAGAGGAAGAAAATCACGAGAGCAAGTCCTGGACCTCCTCTTTCAACGGAGGCTAAGGATTTTCTTCAC
Organism: Thalassia testudinum; assembly: GCA_037157565.1. Lineage (NCBI taxonomy): Eukaryota > Viridiplantae > Streptophyta > Magnoliopsida > Alismatales > Hydrocharitaceae > Thalassia > Thalassia testudinum. Next base: position 31,482,206 of record JAZHRO010000022.1, on the reverse strand, counting down.
TAAACAACAAGCAAAGAGAGGACATATAATATATAGTATTATGGATCCGCCCTAAGATTCATATACCTATTTACAATAGAACACTCAACACTCCTTTAAAGTTGAGCATGGATATCAAACATGCCCAACTTGCCAACATTTTCCTCAAACTATGTCATGGCAAGTCCTTTGATGAAGATGCCAACAATTTAATCAGTAGATCAAATTCGAATATAAGGGAAGCACACCTCGCTAGAGCCAATCTTCTATCGTATGAAGTATCGATGTAACTCCATCTATTTGGTTCTATCATGAAAAATCAAAAAATTCACCAAATTTATAGTAGCTTTATTATCACAATAAAGTTTCATAGGCACATCAAAAGATAGACCCATGTCTATCAACATAATCTTCACCCAAAGCATTTCTATGATCTCAGATGCCATAACTCTATATTCTACCTCTGTATTTGATCTTGCACAAACACTTTGCTTTTCACTTCTCCAAATGATGAAATTGCCACCCAGGAAAACCACATAACCTATAGTAGATCCCCCGACATCCACAGATCCTACCCAGTCTATATCTATATATCCTTAAATTTGAAGACCGTTCCTTTTAGTAAAAAATAATCCTCTAATAGTATTTTTCTTCAAGTAACAAACTATTCAACTCTGCCTTTGTCGAGGTTCTTATGCCTTTTCATTACTTGTCTCAAGCACGGGTAAAGGAGGAGGATTGCGTTAGGTAGCCAACGGTCAGTGTAAAATTTGTCGAATCTTTAAACATGAATTCTAGCAAACACTCAGATTTTGTTGGGACGTTCCCTACTTGTGGCACTGTACATCGGCACCCGGGTGTAGTGAAAAATGAGCAAGGATTCTCATATGAGGAACGCATGCAAGTAAAGAAGTTAGTTTCGCTACATGGCCGCCCATATATAGTACAAAATGAGCAAAGGTTCTTACATGAAGAACACATGTGAGTAAAAAAGTTAGTTCTACTACATCGTCGCCTGGATGTAATCCAAAATGAGCGAGGGTTCTCACATGAGGAACGCATGCAAATAAATAAGCTAGTTCCACCACTTTGTCATCGAAGTGTATCAGATAAGAAGTTGAGATTCGGCAGTTAGAATATTGGTACTTTGACCAGCGCTTATGGAGATTATGGATACAATGGTAAGAAGAATGATTCAAATTCTTTACCTTCAAGAAACTAAATAGGTTGAAGAAAAAGCAAAGGAAATCGAAAAAATAAATTTCAAATTGTGGTATTTAGGAGGGGACAAAGGTAGAAACGGTGTGAACATTATTATTCATAAGGATTTGAAGGAGTGTGGTTGACGTTAAGTAATTAGGTAATCGAATTATTTTAATAAAATTTGTCTTAGAAGAAGAGATCTTGAATGTCATTTCAATTTATACATCTCAAGTTGGCATAGAAGAAAGAATAAGAGGGAGCTTGATATGATAATTCAAGGAATCCTATAAAGAAATGATTTTCTTGGGTGGAGATTTAAATGAGCATGTGGGAAAGATGCTTTAGCATATGCAGGAGTGCATGGAAATCATGATTTTGGTGTTAGGAATGAAGAGAGGACTTTCCTCGATTTTGCAATTGCTTATGATCTTTTGATAGCAAATACCTTCTTCAAAAAATGAGAAGTGCATTTGATCACCTATAAAAATGGCTTAACAAGAATACAGATTGATTACTTTGCTTTGAGAAGAGATCGCTTATCTTGTAAAAATTGCAAGATTATTCTAGGGGAGAGTTTAATTGCTCAACATCGTCTTTTTGTGATGGATGTTCATATGAAGGCAAAGAAAAGAAAATTGGTGTTTAAGAATTTGTGATTTAAATGGTAAAATCTTAAGAAAGAGCAAGAGAGATTCAAAGAGAAGATGATGTAAGAAAAGATTTAGGATCTTGATGGAAATACTGATGAATTGTAGTTAAATATGGCAAACTGTATTAGGAAGGTGGTAAAGGAAGTGTTAGGCGTGTCTAAAGGAGAAGTTCCAGGAGAAAGGGAAGCTTGGTGGTGGAGTGAGGAAGTGCAGGAAAAGCTTAAAATTAAAAGAACTTGCTTTAAAGCCTTATATAGAGATAAGACCAATAAAAACATGAAAAATTACAAAAGAGCAAAGAAAGAAGCAAAGAAAGTGGTTAATGAAGCAAAAGAAAAAGCTTGGGAGTATTTTTATAGTAAATGACTTTACACAAGTAAAATGCATCAAGGATGAAGAAGAAAGGATGCTTATAGCTAGTAATAATATAAATACAAGATGAAAAAGATATTTCCATAAGCTTGTTAATGAAAAATAAAATAATGCTATCATCTTAGGGGAGTTAACAAACTCAGAAGATTTTGTAAATCGGACAAGCTATCAAAGGATAAAAAAGATAGTGGAAGCTTTGAAAATGATAAAAAATAGGAGGATTGTTAGGCTTGATGATATTCCTATAGACGTTTGGAGAGTGATGGGAGAAATGGGTATAACTTAACTTACATAATTATTTAATACTATGTGAAAAGGCAAGAAAATGCCAGAGGAATAGAGGAAAAGTTTTGTGATACCTTTATACAGGAACAAGGGAGATATATAAAATTGTTCAAACTATAGAGGAATTAAATTGATGAGCCATGCGATGAAACTTTGGGAGAAAATAATTGAAAGAAGGGTGAGGCAAGTCTCTGTAGTAACTAAAAATCAGTTTGGCTTTATGTTAGGCCGACCTACTACTGAGGCAATATATCTCTTAAGATATGATGAAAACCTACAAAATCAAGAAAAAGGATTTACATATAGTTTTATTGATTTGGAAAAAGCCTATGATTCTATCCCGGGGGATATGTTGTGGAGAATTTTGGAAAAAAAATAGATACATGTTTTATATATCAAGCTCAAAAAGGATATGTACTATGGAATTACAACTTCTGTAAGAACCAAGAATGATTGGACGAACTACTTTGATATCACTATTGGTTTGTATCAATGATCGACTTTAAGTCCTTATCTCTTTGCTTTAGTCATGGATGAGTTGACAAAGCATACCCACGCTGAGGTGCAATGATGTATGCTTTTTGCTGATGACATTATGTTGGTTAATGAGATAAGAGATGGAGTGAACAGAAAACTTAAGCTTTAGAGAAAATCCGTAGAAGCTAAAGGACTACGCCTAAGCAAGACAAAGACTAATGGAATGCAAGTTTAATAGTGGAGGGAACAATGAAGGTATGGGTGTAAAAATTAGATAAGAGTGCATTCCAATGAAAGATGCTTTTAAGTACTTGAAATTCATTTTCCTACAAGATGGTAGAATTGATAGAGATATTACACATAAAATTAATGCAGGGTGATTGAAATGGAGGGATGCATCTGGTGTTCTCTGTGATAAGAAGGTTCCTTTAAAAGTCAAAAGAAAATGCTATCGAATTACGGTAAGACCAACCATGTTGTATGATTCTGAATGTTGGGCTATCAACTATAGGCATGTACAGAAGATGTTTGTAGCAAAAATGAAGATGTTAAGATAGATGTGTGGTCATACAAGAAATGACCATGTTTCAAATAAGATTATTCAAGAAAAAATTAGGGTGGCATCGAGAGAGGATAAAATAAGAGAGACAAGCCTAAGATGGTTTGGACATTTGCAAAGAAGGCTACTAGATACTCTAGTCAATAGATGCGAGAAGTTGGAGGCTAAACCTGCTAAGAGAGGGCGAGAAAGACCAAACAAGTGTTCGAAGAAAACTATTAAGTATGACCTCAATTACTTTAATTGAAGTCCTGAAATGACTCAAAATCGATCTATGTTGAGGCAAAGAATCCATATATCCGACCCCACTTAATGTGGGAAAGGACTTGGTTGTTGTAACAAACCATTCAATTCATAGCCTTAAGATAAACATTTATAGGGGCATGCATAAATTGACTCATGACATTTACAGCATACGTAATATTAGGCCACGTCAGGCTAAGATGAGTTTTTCGACAATTTCTGACATTTGTGCTTCTAATGATCATCAAGAGGTTCACCACTTTCTAAACTCAAGTAATGATCAACCTCAGTTACACTTAAGCTTCACAATTTCTTTCAACGAGTCTAATGCAAACTTTCTTTGACATAACAATAGTCTATCTCTAGATCTTGCAATCTTAATGCTAAAAAAATATTTTAAATTACAAAGATCCTTGATCTAAAATTCTTTCGCAAGTCTTCCTTTTAGGTTTTGAATTTCTTCATAAGCATCACCTGTAATTACCATATCATTAACATACACCAAAAGAAGAGTAATTTTGTCTCCATACTATTTTACGAACAAGGTATGATCTCCATTTCCTTATAGCTTTGATTTTTTATTATAACCCTCAATCTTTCAAACCAATTCCTCAGAGACTATTTTAAGTCAAAAGGAAATTTTCTAAGTAGGCAGCACATCCCCTGTTGTTCATATACTAACGACATATGCATGTAGACCTCTTCCTTGAGATTCCCATTTAAGAGTGTATTCTTAACATCTAGTTGGTATAATGGCCAAGAATACTGAACTGCCAAAGCAAGAAGCATCCAAACTGAGTTCATCTTCGCTACCGATGCAAAAGTCCCCAACTAATCCACTCCATATTTCTGTGTAAACCCTTTTAACACTAGTCGAAGCTTTTACCTACCCATCTGCTTTATACATGATAATACACACCCACTTGCAGTCTACTGTGTGGGTGCCCTTAAGTATATCTACTGTTAAGACCCGTGTTGTTTGCGCTTTTTAAGACGTCTGGACTATGAGTCAAACGTCTGGACACCTTTCCAAACGTCTGGAAATTGAAAATTTTGAGTACGAGCTCACGTCTGTGCGCGGGCTACGCGCAGACAGTACTCTCGTTTTCCTTCTCTCTCTCCTTTTCTCCCCCTCCAGCGAACCCTAATCCCCAACTTTATAAACCCCTCCCCCTCTCTCGTTCCTCCCACACCAACCATCTTCCCCTTCTCCACTCCAGCGAAAGAGCCGACGCGAGCAAGAGTGGTGCCGAGGAGCGGCGTGAGGAGAAGAGAGTGAGTTCGCGAGCTCGCGTGGGAGCTCGCTGGGAGTGCACGACCGGAGTGACGCATGCGCGAGGAGTGCGTCGAGGGAGTCCTCGATGCTGCTGCAACCGGAGCTGCAGGCGAGGAGGGGCAAGACATGGCCACGTGCGGTGCAAGCGCAGCGGAAGCAGGTTCTGGTTCTGGGTTTTTCCTAGAATCAGACATCTGGAGTGACCTCCAGACGACGGTGCGGACGTCTGGAAGCGATTCCAGACGACTGAAGTGAAAGTTTCACGAAGGTACGTTCCCTTTGCGGATACGGCCATGCAGGTCGCTCCACTGATACCCTGTTGCATGGCCTTTTTTAGAAGATTCGGTGGATGCATGCAAGATTTGCCTCGAGAAGGTGCGGGACACGCTCTCCCATGCATTTCAGACGTCTGGGGAGCTTACCAGACGACGAAAAGCACTTCCAGACGTCCGGAGAGGTGGTCGGACGTCTGGATCTGGGTCCAAACGGTCCAGAAGAGTTCTTGAAGGTCTGAGGATTGGCGCAGAGCTTGAGGTATGATACTAGACACTTTCAAGACGTCTGGATGTTGATCTAGACGTCTGATTTGAGACAGAAACCCTGTTTTGACCCGTTTAGGATCTGTTTGAGGCCTGTTTTACGCAAATAAGATACTGTTGTGTTCCTTATGTGTTCCTCGACTTGTTGGAAGGCTTTCTATACTGTTCTGATAGTTCCCTTGTGATTGTTCCTTATGATAGGACTTCGTTCCTTTACGGATTCAAGGCTTGCTGAGGCACGTGAGCCTACCGTTCAAGCTTCCAATACTTCTGGATTTACTGGTAGAGTGGCTTCCTCTAATTTAATTATAACCTAAATGCATGTGTGGAATGAATGATTAGAACCTAGGATATAGCATAAATCCTAAGACGAGAAACACTTAAAATGTCTGTATTGGACGATTAAATTGCAATCTTGAATGAGTAGATAGAATGATAACAATTGCCTATAAATGAATAACAGCTGCATGTGAAATATAAGTACTTGTGCTAGCTAACTGTTGCATGTAAATTTCTTGTTGCATACGTTAAATGACATAATACGAGCTGTATGTATATAAATTGAGAATAGTAATGTGAATGATGGAAATACAAGCTACCTATGTATGGAATGTGAACGATAGCAATACAAACTGCATATGTATAACCTGAGAATAGAAATAGTAATGATGAAACATGATATGACATGACATGAGAAATATGAGCATGAACCCTAAGGGGAATTAGAAGAAACTCCTAGAAATAAATGGAATGGATCTAGAAATGTGAGTGGGGAAGTGAGCTGGCCCTTAAGTACGAAGTACCAAGGAGAGCGACTGTCCCCCTGCTTAGTGCAGAGCGGAGCTAGTAGCCCTTGGATTGGGACCCAGGGTTAGGATTGGTCACTCTATACCGAATTCTTAGCCATTGCATACACGGTACCGGGGAGAGTTACTAGTGCATGGAGAGAGCTAACCACCCCACGGGACCCAGGGTTCAGCTAGCCGCCCTACACCGACTTTTTAGGTCCACTGGACAAACCAGGGTAGTTAGGCGAGGGTGCGGAAACTATGGAGGGGCAAGACCCATATTTGGTTCTTAGGGGCTAGACTCCTATTACTGAGAGGGCTAGGCCCTACACTGGTTCCGTGTTGTACTTTGGGCGCACCCGCTAACGGAAATGACTGACCGCCTGCCAGTGTGGGGTAGCTACCAGTGCACTTATCGCGCGTGCCATAATCACCGTTATGTCTGTCCGTGACCTTGGGATGGTTGACTAGGAGTAGGATCACCACAGGGGACTCCCGACCAGGAGAGCACCACATGTGCCTTCTACTGTTCGGAAAAGTTTACAATCAAGATCATTCCCACGAGGAACATTCGAGATCAAGAAAGAGATCTGATAAATAAACTAAGTGGTGAAAAAGAATAATTAATTAAAGAAAGTAATGGAAAAATAACAGGTACCTGTCCACTTGTACTGCTTTAGTTAGTTGGTTGTCACTCTACTCAGTGTTCGCTGACTTTGTGTACTCATAATCCTTTTCAGGTCCAGGTGTTGAGCAGCCCGAGTCTACGGTTGCAGAGGGTTCTGGGCCCAATAAAGCCCAGTAGCTGTAATTCTTTTGTTGTACTCCTTTTTTAGTAGTGAGTAGACTCTTGTACCTTTATATTCTGTACTTTTACGTTCTATACGTTATGTTCTTGTACCTTGTTATTTTCTACTATTGTGGTGGTGATATGTACTGTAGCAATTTTTACTTCTTTACTGCTGTACCTTTTTACTGTTAGTTACTTAACATAGTGAATGTGACTTACTTTCTTGCTTTTTGATTACTTTCTCATTCGACGACTGGGTCTTGGGATCAGTTGAGTCGGTCCAGTCTCGTATCCTATAGGAATTCGGGAACCGAGTCATAACAAGATGGTATCAGAGTAAGGTCGTCCCGAGAAATGAACCAACTAGCTTGAGAATAACCAATTCACGTGCTTGTGAATAGGGTAACCACCACAACATACCTTTTAACATCTGTTTTGAGATTCTTCTGCTAAATGTCCATTAGAATTGACGTCTTCTTGTTCTGTTGTTCACGTCTCCTTGCAGGAGATGCCTTGATGTAGAGACATTGAGGCAGGCTGCGGACATGGCCGAGGACAAGGTCGGAGAGGCGGATGTGTTGAGCCGAACATTTCAATGGACCAGCTACTTCTTCCAGGCGTTCAGGCCCAGGACCTCACCCAGTTGATATGCGAGATAGTACGAGAGGAGCTCCACCCGCCCCCATAGGCACCTCTCCCTGGGGACGTGGAGGGGGAGTCCTCTGTAGGACTGCGAGACCGATGCAGCGCTGGACATGGGGGAGGGGGTGGTTTTCCACCGCCCCCACCGCATTTTGATACTTCTGAGCACGAGCCCTCCCTGCCTGGAGGCGTACCCGTTTCCCCACTTCAGCGACATTACGAGCTTTTCGGACAGTTCTGGAAGCTAAAGCCCCCCTCCTTCAAGAGGGATGAGGACCCGACTGAGGAGGAGGACTGGCTTGAGCAGATCGAGGTGTTCGACACCCTTCGTCCCCTGCGGAGTGCGGCGTGACCTTTGCCACGTACCAGCTGGAAAGCGCAGCACACAGGTGGTGGAGGGCGGTTAGAGGTCAGGAGGGGGCAGAGCCGACGTGGGGCCGGTTTGTCACCCTATTCTACGAGCAATACTTTCCGCAAACATGGCAGGATCAGAGGAGGCGAGAGTTCCACACTCTCCGCTAGGGGACGATGACTGTGAGCGCATATCGTACGCGTTTCCTGGAGCTGTCCCATTTCGCTGCGACAACTGTGGCTACTGAGAAGGAGCGCTTGTAAAGGTTCACTGAGGGGCTCTGACCTGCCATTCGGGGGTATGTCAAACCCCTGAAGCTGCCCACATTCTTAAGAGTAGTGCAGGCAGCTATGACATATGAGGAGACCAACCCGGCCGCACGTGACACTGACAACAGATGAAAGAGGCCCTACTAGTCAGACTACTCACATGGCTGGCGAGAGAAGAGGCACACGGCGCCCACAAGAGAGCCGTCACGTTTTGCAGGGCTGTCAGTTCCTTTTAGGGGCCCCCGACAGGAGCCAACTGCAAATACTGGACCCCCACCCAGCCGTCAGTAGGGACCTACCAAGGGCGGGAGTCGAGTTCCCCTTTGCTACTAGTGTGGCCAACTAGGCCACATCAGGAGGGACTGCCCGTCTAGGGCTGAAGGTCAACAGATGCTCCCCGCATCGAGCGCTGGAGGCCGAGTAGGAGGTCGTGATTCCCAGGCGTGTGGGGAAGGACAGCAATCGCGGGGAGGGTACAGGCCAGCGGCTACCCGTCCAACGCAGAGTGTGGCTGCATCTTCCACACCGAGAGCTGAGGGACGTATCAACGCTCTGACACAGAGACCCCACAACTTCAGATTCAGTGGTGGCAGATATGATTACAGTTTCCGGCAAACTAGTTTACACACTTTTTAATTCCGACGCCACGCACTCATTTGTTGCTACTAGTTTTGCTGTCAGTTTGGGACATAACTGTGTGTTGTTAGATGATCCTTTTGTGATCTGAGGTCTGGGTGGTCAGCCATTTATAGCTGAGGTCTACACAGACTGTGAGGTCAGTGTTGGGGGACACAGCCTCCCCGCTACCTGATTGTGATACCGATGGAGGACTTTGACGTGATTCTGGGGATGGATTGGTTGTCCGCTTACCACGCTTTGGTAGACTGTTTTGAGAGGAAGATCGTCGTCTACATACTGGAGATGCCCTCTTTTGAACTTCGTGGATAGCCGGTGGACGAAGGCTTCAGGTACACTTCTGCACTTCGAGCGGCGAGACTTTTGGGTCAGGGGTGTGAGGGCTTTCTTGCTGGTGTAGTGGCAGAGTCCAACCCCGTGGCAAACTTTCAGAGCATCCCGGTGGTCAGAGAGTATCCCGACATGTTTCCAGTGGAGCTGCCAGGGCTACCGCCTGAGCGTGAGATCGAGTTCGAGATCTCACTGGTACCGGAGAACAACCCCATTTCTACGGCACCTTATAGGATGGCACCGCTTGAGCTGCGAGAGCTCAAATCCCAGTTGTAGAACCTTCTAGAAAAGGGTTTTGTGAGGCCTAGTGCGTCTCCGTGGGGAGCCCCGATATTATTTGTGAAAAAGGATGGTACCCTACGCCTTTGTGTAGACTACAGACAGTTGAAATGGGTTACCATCAAGAACAGGTATCCACTGCCGATGATTGATATTTGTTTGACCAGTTGCGAAGTGCCACGATTTTCTCCAAGATAGACTTGAGGTCTAGCTACCACCAGTTGAGGATCAGGGAGACCGACGTCTCCAAAACAGCTTTCCACATCCGGTATGAACACTACGAGTTTCTGGTCATGCCATTTGGCTGACCAACGCCCCCGCTGCCATCATGAATTTGATGAACTAGGTGTTCAGACTGTATCTGGATCAGTTTGTAGTGGTGTTTATTAATGATGTGCTCATTTACTCGCAGGATCAGGCGCAGTACGGATAGCACTTGCGAGTGGTTCTGGACACGTTGAGATGGCGTAGGGTGTATGCCAAGTACAGTAAGTGCGAGTTCTGGTTGAGGCAGGTGACCTTAGGTCATGTGATTTCAGGGGATGGCTTGGCTGTGGATCCAGCTAAGGTAGAGGCAGTGCTCAGGTGGGAGAAACCACGTACAGTGACAGAGATCCACAGTTTCTTGGGACTGGCAGGTACTACCGGCCGTTTATCAGTGGTTTGTCGCAGATTGTGCATCTTATGACACAGTTGACCTGGAAGGACGTGCCCTTTTCTTAGATAGATGCTTATGAGGTGTGTTTTCAGGAGTTGGAGAGGCTGACTTCAGCTTCTGTGCTTACCATCCCAGACAGCAGTGGCGATTTCGTTGTGTACACGGACGCTTCTTTGCACGGGTTAGGGGGTGTGCTCATGCAGCAGGGTCACGTTGTCGCTTACGCTTCCTGGCAATTAAAGCCCCATGAGCATAACTACCCTACCCATGATTTAGAGCAGGCAGTTGTTGTCTTCGCACTGAAGATATGGAGGCACTACCTGTACGGTGAGACTTTTGAGATATTCACAGATCATAAGAGCATTAGGTACCTGTTTGATCAAGAGCTTAACATGAGACAGAAACGTTGGTTAGATCTCCTGAAGGACTATACCTATCGCATCTCCTACCATCAGGGGAAGGCCAACGTGATGGCTGACGCCTTGTGCCGGAAGGTGCCCGCCCACTTGACCAGCTTACAGGCACAGAGTTGGAGGAGGCAGTTGTTGTCTTCGCACTGAAGATATGGAGGCACTACCTGTACGGTGAGACTTTTGAGATATTCACAGATCATAAGAGCATTAGGTACCTGTTTGATCAGGAGCTTAACATGAGACAGAGACGTTGGTTAGAGCTCCTGAAGGACTATACCTACCGCATCTCCTACCATCTGGGAAAGGCCAACGTGATGGCTGACGCCTTGAGCCGGAAGGTGCTCGCCCACTTGACCAGCTTACAGGCACAGAGTTGGAGGCCTATGGAGGAGTTGGCGACCCCTAGAGTTACAGGGGCACTGTGGGGTAGTGACAGTGACACAACAAACGAGACCAGAGCTGATAGACCACATCATTACAAGACAGATGACCGATCCATATCTACAATCATTGCGAGACAGAGTACTGTCAGGGGACCCTGGAGACTTCTCCTTTACTGATGAGGTACTGCGCATGAGGGGACGTTTGTGCATTCCCAGAGATGAGTTGCTGAGTGAGCTCCTGAGTGAGGCACACAGGTCCAGGTTCACCATACATCCCGGGAACACGAAGATGTATCATGATCTGAGACGTGCCTTTTAGTGAAAGGGGATGAAGCGGGATGTAGGTGAGTTCGTGCAGAAATGTTTAGTGTGCCAGCAGGTGAAGGCCGAGCATCAGAGGCCTACAGGGCCGTTACAGCCATTTCCAGTGCCAGAGTGGAAGTGGGAGAGCATCACCATGGACTTGGTGGTGGGTTTACCCGTTACGCAACAAGGACACGACGTAATCTGGGTGATTGTAGACAGATTGACGAAGACGACACGTTTCTTACCCATCCGAGTCACCTTGGGACCAGCACAGTTGGCAGAGAGGTATATTCGTGACGTGATATGTCTGCACGGAGTTCCACGCGAGATTGTATTCGACCGGGATACCCGTTTTACGTCCCAGTTTTGGGCTGAGTTTCAGCAGGCTTTAGGGACACGGATGAGGTTCAGTACGACGTACCACCCCTAGATGGACGGACAGTTAGAACGCACGATACAGACGCTTGAGGACCTATTGCGTGTCTGTGTACTGGACTGGAGGGGCTCTTGGGAGGAGCACTTGCCTCTGGCAGAGTTTGCATATAATAACAGCTATCACTCGAACATCGACATGGCACCGTACGAGGCTCTGTACGGACGGAGGTGTACTACGCCCTTGAGTTGTGTTGAGGTGGGGACCAAGTAGGAGGTTGGCCCCCGACTAATCCGACAGAGTCAAGAGGTGGTTGAGCAGATTCACAGACGACTTCACACCGTCAGGAGTAGACGGAAGAGTTATGCCAATCGAAAGCGCAGAGAGGTGCAATTCAAGGTTGAGGATCACGTCTTTCTACGCGTTTCGCCCATGAAGGACTTGCAGCGGTTTTAGGTGAAAGGGAAGCTCGCACCGATGTGTGTGAGGCCCTTTGAGGTCCTGGAGCGGGTAAGACCCGTTGCTTACAGGCTTGGCTTCCTCCCCAGCTTTCTGGTGTGCATGACGTGTTCCACGTATTCAACCTCAGGAAGTACGTCGCCGATCCCAATCACGTTCTGAGCCACAAGAGTGTTGAAGTGGGTGACGACTTGACCTACCTCGAGCGACCAGTGCAGATATTAGACAGAGTCGTCCAAAGATTGAGACAGAAGCAAGTACCCCTGGTGAAGGTCTTGTGGAGGAGGCAGAGGTACAAGAAGGCCACCTGGGAGCCTGAAATAGCGATGCGAGAGCGGTACTCGGAGCTTTTTAAGGATACGCCTTTTCGAGCCAACTTCAATCCGCTTTAAGTTTGTTATGCATATATTGTTCCTTTTTCCGCACCCTAGCTAACTTAAGTTTCGAGGACGAAACTTCCTTTAAGTTTGTTATAATGTTAAGCCTCGTACTTTTTAAGCCTTTTAAGATGTCTGGACTGTGGGTTAGACGTCTGGACACCTTCCCAGACATCTGGAAATCAAAAATTTTGAGTACAAGCTCGCGTGTGCGCGTGAGCTGCTCGTATACAGTACTCTCATTTTCCTTCTCTCTCTTCTTTACTCCCCCACCAGCGAACCCTAATCCTCAACTTTATAAACCCCTCCCCCTCTCTCGTTCCCCCCACACCCGCCATCTTCCCGTTCACTCCAGCGAGAGAGCCAGCGCAAGCGGGAGCGTGAGAGTGCCGTCGAGGAGCGGCATGAGGAGAGGAGAGTGAGTTCGCGAGCTCGCGTGGGAGCTTGCCGAGAGCGCACGGCCAAAGCGACGCGTGCGCGAGTGCGTCGAGGAGTCCTCTGCGACGCTGCTGCAGCCGGAGCTATAGGCGAGGAGGGGCGAGGCGCGGCCACGCGCGGCGCGAGCACAGTGAAAGCAGGTTCTGGTTCTAGGTTTTTCCCAGAATCAGATGTCTAAAGTGACCTCCAGACGACGGTGCGGACATCTAGAGTGACCTCCAGACGACTGAGGTGAAAGTTTCACGAAGGTACGTTCCCTTTGAGGATACGGTCATGCAAGCCGCTCCGCTAATACACTGTTGCATGGCCTTGTTGTGAAGATTCGGTGGATGCGTATAGGATTCGCTTCGGGAAGCGCGGGACACGCCCTCCCACGCATTTCAGACGTCTACGGAGCTTACCAAACGACGTGAAGCACTTCCAGACATCCGGAGAGGTGGTCGGATGCATGGATCTAGGTCCAAACGGTTCAGAAGAGTTCCTGGACATCTGAGGATTGGCGCAGAGCTTGAGGTATGATACTTGACACTTTTAAGACGTCTGGATGTTATTCCAGACGTCTGATTTGAGACAAATCCTGTTTTGACCCGTTTAGGATCCGTTTAAAGTATGTTTTATGCAAATAAGATACCGTTGTGTTCCTTGTAGTTCCTCTACTTGTTAGAAGACTTTCTATACTGTTCTGATAGTTTCCTTGTGATTGTTCCTTATGATAGGACTTCATTCCTTTATGGGTTCGGAGCTTGTTGAGGCACGTGAGCCTTCCGTTCAAGCCTTCAATACTCATGAGTTTATTGGTAGAGTGGCTTCCCCTAATTTAATTATAACCTAAATGCATGTGAGGAATGAATGATTAAAACTTAGGATATGACATGAATCTTAGGACGAGAAACACTTGAAATGTCTGTATTGGATAATTGAATTGCAGTCTTGAATGAGTAGATAGAATGATAACAATTGTCTGTAAATGAATAACTGCTTGTGAAATATAAGTACTTGTGCTAGGTAACTGTTGCATGTAAATTTCCTGTTATATACGTTAAATCACATAATACGAGCTGCATGTATATAAATTGAGAATGATAATGTGAATGATAGAAATACGAGCTATCTATGTATAACATGTGTATGGAAATGTAAACGATAGCAATACAAACTGCATATGTATAACCTGAGAATGGAAATAGTAGTGATTTAACATAGTATGACATGGCATGAGGAATATGAACAGGAACCCTACAGGGAATTAGGAATAGAACTCCTGAAAATAAATAGAATGAATCTGGAAATGTAAGTGGGGAAATGAGCTAGCCCTTGAGTATAGAGTACCAAGGAGAGTGATTGTCCCCCTGTTTAGTGCAGAGCGGAGTTAGCCGCCCTTGGGTTGGGACCCAAGGTTAGGATTGGCCACTTTGTAACGACTTCTTGACCCTCGCGTACATGGTACCGGAGAGAGCTACTAGTGTAGGAAGAGAGCTAGTCACCCCACGAGACCCAGGATTCAGCTAACCGCCGTACACCGACTTGTTAGGCCCACTGGGCAAATCAGGGTAGTCAGGCGAGGGTGCGCGGACTGTGGAGGGGCGAGACCCCTATTTGGTTTTTAGGGGCTACACTCCTGTGACTGAGAGGGTTAGGCCCTATACTGATTCCGTGCTATACTTTGGGCGCACCTGCTAACGGAAATGACTGACCGCGTGCCAATGTGGGGTAGCTACTAGTGCGCTTATCGTGCATGTCGTAGTTATCGTTACGTCTGTCCATGACCTTGAGGTGGTTGACTGGATGTAGGATCACTACAGAGGACTCTCCCGGCCAGGAGAGCACCACGTGTGCCTTCTACTCTTCGGAAAAGACTGCAATCAAGATCGTTCCCACGAGGAACATTCGAGATCAAGAAAGAGACATGATAAATAAACTAAGTGGTGAAAAAGAATAATTAGTTAAAGAAAGTACTGGAAAAACAATAGCTACCTGTCCACTTTTACTGCTTTAGTTAGTTGGTTGCCACTCTACTCAGCGTTCACTGACTTTGTTTACTCATAACCCTTTTCAGGTCTAGGTATTGAGCAGCCCGAGTCTACGACTGCAAAGGGTGCTGAGCTCAGAAGAGCCGAGTAGCTGTAGTTCTTTTGTTGTATTCCTTTTTTAGTAGTGAGTAAACTCTTGTACCTTTATATTCTGTACTTTTACGTTCTATACTTTATATTTCTGTACCTTGTTATTTTTTACTGTTGTGGTGGTGATAAGTACTGTAGCAGCTTTTACTTATTTACTACTGTACCTTTTTACTGTTAGTTGCTTAGCATAGTAAATGTAGTTTATTTTCCTACTTTTTGGTTACTTTCTCGTTCGACGATTGGGTCTTGGGATCAGTCGAGTCGGTCCGATCTCGTGTCCTATAAGAATTCGAGAATCGGATCGTAACATTTACCACTTTTCAAGTTCCACTCTTTATTAATGTTTTCATTTCCTCTTATATTGCAACCATCCTTCAATGATTAAGTTGTGCCTCTCCAACATTCTTAACAACAAAGGAAGTTGAGAGCCAAAAAAAGAAACACTTGTCCTCTACACTAAATCAAGAGAAAACCACACATCTACCAATGTTGCATCTAGAGCATTCTACATATCTTTAAGACCAACTAATTTCTCTGTTGAGTTATACGAGTTATATGGGTCTTTGTTATATTTCTTTATTGTATGAGGGTATGCGTTGTTATTTTTTTTCTCTCTCTATATCAAGGCACGTAGGGTCCCATAAAATAAACAATTCACTCATTTATCCTAACATGGTATCAAAACAACAGTCCTAAATCAATACCTAGGTGCACCACCAAATCCTAGCCTCCAAAACCCTTCCACCCAAACCCCTCTTCTCTCTCCATGGGTATCGTTAGCCCAGCACCACCGCCACTGGGCTTTCTCCTCACTTCTGTCAGTCCAACGCTATCGCTAGGAGGCCTCTAAGGCTCCTAGCACCGCCGCTGGTGCCTCCTCTCGTCGCCCAAGTCTCCCCAACACTACCACAAGGACTGTTCTTGCATGTGGGGAGACCCATCTTCTCAACAAGCACACTGTAGTGCCCTCCTTCCTCCTCTCACGTCACCAGAAGCCTAGGAGGAAGAGGCAGCCCTGTTGGGGCCTATTCTTGCCCCAAAAAGTGGTTGCTACGCCCATCTTGTGGTCTTCAAATCAATCTAATGGTTTGAAATCTTCCCTTTCAAATTTGACTTTTGTTCCTTCGGTGGAGCATATGAATTAGTTTGGTACAAGAATCTAATTGAAGCAAGTATCCTACAAACCAAGGTGTTATAGGATACCATAAAAATTCCATGAGAGACTCAATGGAGAGATTATCCACCACAAGCACCTCTCCACACATGTACGAGACTTCCATCAAGTTAGATGGTTCCAACTTTCTTCTTTGATCTATATCATTTTCTCAGTTCATTGGATCTCATTGGAACAAGTACATTCTCACGGAGAATGAGCTTCCAGTAAAGTCTACCACTTGGGAGGCAAATAACAATTGGGAAGCCACATGTTTACTAAACAACATGACCCTAACTATTGCCAAGCAAGTGATGGCATGTGCCTCGACGAAGAAGATGTGGGAAGTTCTACATGAGATACACTCCTATAAGAGCAATATCACTTGTTTTAAAAAAGTTGTGGAGGAGCTGCACACACTCCAAAAGGGTACGATGTCCCTGCCTAATTATTAAGTACCATGAAGAATTTATAGAATGAGCAGGACATTCATCAGCCTATATCCTCTAATGTAGTTATCATGACAAGACAATGGGAGGCGATCAAATCCATGCATATGCTCTTTGACGTTGGACTAGAGTATAAGGCGGTCAGGGACCAGTTCATGACCATGGATGAAATCGCTACACCTACTCAAATTTATGCTCGCTTCTTTAGACAGAAGACTTCTGAACCTGTGCCTACATATGATTCATCTACCATCGCAACTATTGGCCGTGGCCATGGGAATTCTGGTTCTGAAGGTCATGGTGATTGCGGCTGTGGTGGTTCCCACAGTGGTCATGGTCATGGACGAAGCAATCTGAGGATTGCCACGAGAATGGTCATATAACTGATAGATGTTGGATAAAGCACGACTACCCTTAGGGAATGGACCCACGTGCTCATCAAATATCTACAGAAAATATTACTCAAGCTCAAGAGGATGACAGTTAGGTTGCTATCACTAAGGCAGAGTATTAGAGGTTCATTACGTCCCAGGCTTCCACTTTGGCTAGGGCATCTGTTTTGCAACCGACAGCTACCTCTGCATTATCTACTAGGTCCTATGCTCCAGATTAGATTGTTGATTTAAGGGCTTCTTCTCACATCGTTGATGATGCTAGTCTTCTCTTCCCTTTGAGATCTTGCTCCCCACTTCTAGATCAAGGTAGCAAATAGAAGCTTATCACATATTACAAGACTTGGGAATATTTTGCTATCATCTACTTTGCCTCTTTCTAATGTGATGCATGCATCGAAATTTCCACTTAGCCTAATATCTATTAGCCTGATTACCAAAGATCTTCGATGCCAGGCTATTTTTCATGACCAGTATTTCTTCTTATATGACCTTCAGATGATGAGGTGGATTAATAGAGGGCTTGAGTAGAATGACTTGTACTACCCCCACATTCCACCTCCCTCTACTGTTGTGTGTGCCACAACTACTGTTCGATGGCACCTTCGTCTTGACCATTCCAATCTTCCTATGCTCCATTGCTAGTTTCCACATCTGTCATTCCTGAATTCCTTTCAGTGTGAAGCTTGTCAACTTGACAAGCACCACCGATCATCATTTTCATCATCCCAGATTAAACATTCTGAGTCTATTTTTAGTTTGGTTCATGCAAATGTGTGGGGCCCACGTAGGGTCCATAGTGTTAAAAGGTGTTCATTACTTTCCTTTGTTAGTTGATGATTGTACGCAGATGTCATAGGTCTTTATGATGAAAGAGAAGTCTAAGGTCCCTGTTATTGGTCAAAATTTTTTTCAAGAAATAAAGACTCAGTGTTCCATAATTATCAAATTTTTAAGAGTGATAATGAGCTTGAATTTGTGAATACTAGGCTTACTCAATTCTTTCAGTCCATTGGAGTTATTCATCAGACATCTTGCGTTCACACCTCCCAATAAAAATGAGATTGCTAAACATAAGCTCTATTATCTCCTGGATGTTGCCCATACTATCATGTTCTAGATGAATGTACCGTCTTCTCTTTGGGCAGATGCAGTCTTGACTACCACCTTTCTGGTCAATTGGGTTTCTTCCTCTAATTTGGGTGGTAGAACCCCCACTTTGTGTTGTTTGCTAGTAGAGATTTATTTCCCATCACCCCTGTTGTTCTTGGTTATGTTTGCTTTGTTCACTTATTCAAGGTGGATAAGATTTCACCCTAGTTTGTCAATTGCATTTTTCTGGGGTATTCTAAGACACAGAAAGGATACTAGTGTTATGATCCTTTGATAGGACATTTTCATCTTTACAAATGTTACCTTTCTTAGGGAAATCCCCAATTATCCCAAAATGGGGGAGTCTAAACGTCAGGAGGTTCCTCTTCCTATGCCTATTACACCACCACCAGAGTCCTCTGAGCCTTCCTTACCATAGACAGATGTCCCTCCAGATGTCATCTTTCAGACATTTCCTAGACACTTCCAATGCAAGACCGCATCTACCACTTCAGTAGATGAGCCCTTGTTTACCATTTCTGCTCAATCTTCCCTAAATGCCAGTGACTCATCTGAGGATCAGGTACCCTCTACAACAACTGAGAGCATAGATCTAAGTCTTCCCATTACTCATCAAAAAGCTCAGCAATTTTGTGATATTTTATTTCTCAGTTTATGTCACTTGACCATTTGCCTGCAGGAAAATACATTTCTTTGACTGTTGACAGCCACCAGGTTCCGTGGGATAGCGATGTGTTCTAGGATCCATCCTGGACACTTGCTATGGAAAGAGATAACCACCTTACAATCCTGTAAGACATGGGAGCCAAGGTTCAAAATGCCGATTTCGATGTCGTGCTGATAAAATTCTAAGTGTGCATTTCGTTGGCATGTCGAGGGCACATCGTGGAAATGCCTGTTTTTCGATGGGCATGTCGAGGGAACACCGTGAAAATGCTCGTTTTTCGTGTATCGACATGCCAACAAAAATGACAGTAGTCAAAAAAACCAGCAGCAGCCTCGACATGACCATCGATTTTGCTGACATGCCGATCATACCGACGACACGCCGACGATATCCTAACATTTCGACAATTTTATCATGTCGACATGGGCTTTTCCCAAAAAAGGCCTTACCGACGGCATTTAAATCACTGATGGGAGCTAGTGGACCTACCCTTAGGTGCCACAATTGTGGGGTGTAGGTGGGTGTTCACCCTCAAGTGTTGCCTTGATGGATCTGTGGAGAGATACAAAGCCTGTCTTGTTGCCAAAGATTATACACAAACATTTGAGATGGACTACTTTGAGACCTCTCCAAGGGCATGACTTACTTTTGTCTAAATCCTACTTTTTGTGGCCGTTAATCAAGGGTGTACTATTCATCAGTTGGATATCAAAAATACATTTCTTTATGGGAATCTGGAAGAAGAGATTTACATACAACAACCTTTAGGATTCGTGGGGAGTGTTGGAAGGTATGCAAGTTAAAGAAGGCCATTTATGACCTTAAACAGAGTTTGAGGGCATGGTTCAAAAGATTTAGTAAAGCAATACAATAGCATTGCTTTAATAGATCTTTTGCTGACCACTTAGTGTTTACATTGCATAAGGGGACAAGATCAATGATTTTAATTGTCTATGTGGATGACATTCTATTGATTAGTAACGATAGAGAAGGATATAAAACACCAAATCCTTATTGCATTCGCAGTTTGTTACTAAAGATTTGGGCCTTATCACATAGATGTATAGCACATAGATAGGGGACTAGTCTTGTCTCAAAAAAGTTATGTGCTAGACATGCTAAAGGAGGCTAGTGTGCTCGGATGCAAACCGACATGTGTGCCTATGGATCCATCATTTCCTCTTACAGATGCAAATAATCCACCATTACAGGATGTGATTAAGTATCGTGCCATGGTTGAGAAATTGTTATACTTGGCAATCATTGGATCTGACATTGCCTTTGTTGTTGAATGACTGAGCCAGTTCATGTCGACACTCAAGGAGGTCCACTAAGATGGAGTTTGTCAGGTGTTGAGATATTTGAAGCGTACTCCTGGGAAGGGACTCTCTTTCCAAAACCATGGTTATCTTGATGTTTGTGGCTATTCTGACACTGACTATGTCGAGGCACATGAAGACCAGAGGTCTACCATTGGGTACTATACCTTCGTGGGAGGTAATCTTATCACCTAGAGGAGCAAAAAGTAAGCAATTGTTTCTAGATCAAGTGCAGAATGTAAGTACAAAGCCATGGCACATAATACCTGCGAGCTATTGTGGGTCCAATCCATTTTGCAAGATCTTGGTGTCTAGATTCCAGAGCATGTTCCTATGTTATGTGATAATAAGGTTACTACATTCATTGCCGATAACCTAGCATTTCATGAGAGGACCAAGAATATTGAGGTCGATTGCTACTTCATTAAAGATGTTATTGTGAACAAGATATCCACACCTTACATTGGCATCAAAGACCAAATTGCAAATAGTTTCATTAATATACTCTCCAAAAAGCAACTTGAAGTCTTATGTTTCAAGTTGAGTATGTCTGACACCTACACTCCAACTTGAGGGAGAGTGTTGAGTTGTACCGATTACAGGATATTTGTTATATTTCTTTATTGAATTAGTGTGTTTTTATTTTTCCTTTGTGCTTCTCTATATAAGGGAGTAGGAATGTCATTGGCGGTTGGTGTTAGATTTTGAAATGAGGGAATGATATCTATGTTAGTATTCTTCTTAAAAAGGGAATGTGAATAGGGATGTTGATACCTTTCCATACATCTTGCCTTTGCTGTCATCACTATTATTCTCCTCCTAGTTGTCATTGTCATTGTATTGTTTTCTATATCATTACTACATCGACTTCCATCATCATTGCTCATAACAAGTATTAGGATAGGAGGAACAATCACGTGCTCATTAGTTTTCTCAATTTAAAGCTTTCATCTACCATTCTATTCTCATCTCCAACATTAACCATACCATCGAAAGCAAAAGTGTCACATTGAATGTCAAAACCCATTTTACTTCTACTCTCCCCTTATGGAGGATTATTGGCCTAAAAATAAAATTAAGTCTCTAGAAAGGTCACATCCCTTATAACATATCTTTTTCCTGTACATGGGTCTAAGCATTTGTAACCCTTGTGTGTGTCTTAAGTAACCCATGAACACACCATTGATGCATCTTAAATCAAATTTAGACTGTCCAGAATGCAAGACGTATAAAACATGAAGGACGAGCGATTCATCTGGTTGTATCGTGGAAGCGTGCAAGAGCAATCCTTTAAAATTTTGATTCAATAAATGGTCAATGCCCAAAAAATTGAATAACGATAATTGAATCAAACAACCTAAATTAAAATCACATGGGAAAAATTAGTTTCTTCCCATTCCAAGATCCCCATGAGTATTGAGAAATATCTCTTGGGGTGGTGTAGCATAAAGGTGATTCCCAATTGTGGTTCGTAACTCTGTTATGAGCAATCCAATCATTAGGGGATGAAGCATGATTATATTTTCTTAAGTACGTAGAGCACAACTAGAATCCTTTTCCACTAGCCACATTATCGATGCCTCATATCTTATTGTCCACGATCACAATTGCATAGAATAGTCACAGGAACCAAATCCAACAAGATAAATAGAACCACCTCTACCCCTTCATACAAGGGAATCCAACTAGGTATGTTGTAGACGAGACCACCCATACCTCTTCGCAAAGAAGACAATACAACCAAATGTACGAATCTTATTTTAGAGAGAAGGAATCAAACCAGAGTATCCAATACAAGTAGCCTACATGCAACCAATAATCCACGGATGATGAAATAATTAGATGGGATCCACTCAAACATGTGATTATCCACAACAATCACCAACCTAGGATGAAGTATCGCCAAACACTTAGCCCAAAAATGGAAGCAATGATACCCAGTTGCTTATCTAACTTGGTATAAGAGCCACAAAGAGGCAGTAGCAAAGGGATGATAACAATAACATGATAACAATAACAGGAGCGACAAGAATGGTCACTTGAAGCAACTAACCTTCAGTCACAAAAACAGTTGATAGGAAACAAAATGACCTAGTTTATTCCAAAGAACCTCACACTCCTTTATATAGAAGAGAGGTGTGGGAAAAATAACACTACATGTCTAAAAAAGAAACATAAATAACATGCAACATAATAAAAATAAACTAACACAGGTATATCAACACTCTCCCTCAAACTAGAACATAAATGCTAATCATATTCAACTTAGAACAACATGTATCAAAAGCTCTACATGGCAAACGCTTCATGAAGATGTCAACCATTTAGCCCTCCAAAGTAACAAATGTTGTGCACTGAATCAAATATCTAGTATAGTGGTAATCAACTTCCACATGCTTAGTGCACTCATGAAACATGAGATTGTTGATAATATACGTGGCAATCCTATTATCACATCATATCTCCATGGCCTCCTCAGCCTAAACATTCAAATCCCACCAAGGATCTACTCTAAACCACCTCAGTGGCAATATGGGCCATAGTCTTATATTCTAACTCAGCACTAGAACGAGAGACCACAACATGCTTTTTACTCCTCCAAGTAATCAGGTGACCTACAACAAAAGTACAAAAGCATGTAGTAGACTCTCTATATGCAACACATCATACATAATCTGCATTTGAGTATCCCACCACAACCACGAAGCCCCAGCCTGAAAGAGAATACCATGTCTAGGTGCTTTCTTTAAGTACCTGAGCACCTGCATAACAGCCTACCAATGCTGCTTGGTCAGCCTATCCAAGAACTGACTGAGCATGTCTACAGCAAGTGTAATGTTGAACCTTTTCATAGTCAGATATAGTAGCTTACCAACCATCTGTATGATCTACTATCAGTTGACTCTACTTCCTCATCATGAAGATGTGCCTTAGGGTCCATGGGAATGTTAGTTGACTTGGACCCCAGCATACCTATCTCCTAAAGAACATCTAATGCATACTTGTGTTGAGAGAGAACAATCTCATCTTTTCTCCTTGCAACCTCGATCCTTAGGAAGTATCGAAGCTGGCTCAAATCCTTCATAACAAGCTATCGTGCAAAAGATTCCTTGACCTGACTTATCACATCCTCATCATTACCAATGATAATCAAATCATCCACATAAACTAGGAGTGCCACAATGACCTTCTCTAATTTATTGACAAACAAAGAGTGATATGAGGAGCATCTTTACATCCCCATCTTTTGCAACACATCTGCAAGCTTCTGGAACGATGCTCTCAGACTCTACTTCAGGCCATAAATGGCCTTCCTGAACTTGCACACACACTCCCCCCCCCCCCCCCCCCCCTAGCCTTAAAATCTAGGGGTTGCTAGATGTAAACCTCCTCTTAAAGATCACCACAGAGGAAAGCGTTCTTCACATCAAGTTGGTGCAACCGCCAATCTCTATCAAACGCAACAGAGATGAGTACACAAACAATGGCAAGGCGAGCAACGAGAGAAAAAGTGTTAAAGAAGTCACCCCATAAATTTAGGTGAACCCCTTTGCCACCAACTTGTCCTTTGGGTCAGGGTTGTATTTCAAGGAAAAGACCCATCTGGAGTTGATCGGTCGTGCGCCTATAGGAAGTATGCTAAGCTCCCAAGTCTGTCTACTCCAGAGTCCTTCGATCTCTTCCTCCATGACTTGGCGCTACTTTAGATCGAACATGGTCTACTGGTATGTAGATGGAATGTGTGAGACCGTAAGTGCCTGATAGAATCTGTCAAACTCAAAACCAAGGCTGTCAGGAGCTAAACTGCCTCCAACACAATATCCAAACTAACATGTGCAAAGTGCCTTCCTAATGGTAATAGGAAGGCTTGAATCATTTGGTACCTCGGTATGTTAGTAGAAGGAACCTCACTACCACTGTGATCAGGACTTTCATAAGGATCAGACCTGACCAAACTGTTATTGTCACTAGATACAATCTCATCAACCTGTTGAGCATCATGCGCTGGTGGAGAAGGGGGGCCTCTGTAGTGTCATATGAGGTCTACTATATGTGTACATCGGACCATGCAATTTTAAAAATCATCTAAAGAGGTCGTGAAACCAGAAGAAGCAAACTCGAGATCGAAATTTCCTTCAAAGGAATTAAAGGAATTAGCATGGGAGCCAGATCATAAAGGGAATTCATTTGTTCAGCAACTGAAAAGAACGGTATGATCTCATGGAATGTCACATCAACGCTAATAATAGTATGTCCCATGGATGGGATCATAACATCAATACCCCTTCTGCCTCTTGGAATAAGTGATGGCACATGAACAAAGGTAATACATCTAAAAATCCTGGGAGACACATGGAAGAGCTTGTCATCTGGATGTAGTAGAAGAATTGATATCTACTCATGGAGAACTGAGCTCGGCATTTTATTACTGAGGCAACACACAGTCAAGACTACATCTCTCCAATATCGCTACAGAACACTATGGTGGATAAGAAGAGAACGAGCAACCTCCAACAGATGTTTATACTTCCACTCTGCAATCCCATTCTGCTGTGAGGCATAGGGCAAGTAGTCTAGTAGATGATCCCATGAGCCCTATAAAACTCGAGAGCATTATCTGTCCGCACAACCTTTACTATGGCAAAGTACTATGTCCTAATCTTCAATAGAAGAGTCTCTACAATACCTCTAACATCAACTTTGTTCTTCAAAAGAAACACCAAAGACACTAGAAAAATCATATACAACCACAAGATAATATCGATGTCCTATCATGTCCGGAACTCTGCTTGGCCCCCAAACATTCATATGAAGTAACTCAAAGGTACTGGCAGGAAAAAATCGATAATGCTTACCCAGCTGATAAGCGTCACATCTAATAATAGTAGCAGGAGAGATGTGAAATTACTCTCCTGAGACGATATAGAGGTAAGTGACCGAGACAAACGTGCCATTGCAAAATACTCCCTCCATCATACCTGCTAACCCCTGCAAACGGCTCTTGCCCAAGATGATACATGCCATTTTCCTCTATGCCTCTAGCAATGGTCTTCCCTATGAACTTATCCTAGACAATACATCTAACATCATCAAACATAACCTTGCAGTTAAGTTTCATTATAATCCTACTCACCAACAATAGACTCATTGAAAGGTCAAGCACATATAACACTCTCAACAGCCACAAAGTGGGAGTTACAAACAACTCCCTCTGACCAACAATGGGAGTGTGTTTGCGGTCAGCATCCTGCACTATTCTCCTTGGTGCAACTGAACTATGCGACTGGAAATAACTCTGAATGCCACAAAGATGCTAAGAGGCTCTAGATTCAACTAGCTATTCTACACCATGGTAACTCTTGTCATGCTCTCAATGTATCAAGTCTGCATACTCCACTATCCCTATCACAATAGCGGTAACAAATGCCATCTCTAATCTTTATGAGGATGACATCATGCCTATAGGACAGGGAAGATGCCACCAAACATGATCTGAAACACGATTTCAGATCTGAAGCATAGAAATCAGGAAGATAGCAGCCTCTTGATCATAAAATTGAAGACCCTTAAGTCTTAGAAATCACTCCAAGAGTCACTACAGCCCCTTAGAATCAACCAAGACACATGCTAGGGCACAGGGAAACCCCTCGCAATGTCCCTAAGTGGTGTTGGCCCCCCTTGTGCCAACATAGAGGAGCCCTGCTCGACCAGCTACAAACGGTTGCAGCAGCAATGCTATTGCCCTAGGAGGCAAAGGGGCAATACGCTTCCCCTGTGGTCAGCGACGGCAACAACAGAGAAGGGACAACCGGCAGGAAAGATAAGAGAGGGTTAGGGTGGAAGGGTATGGAGGCCTTATGTGAGTGAAATATCATACCGTTGATCTAAAATCGTCACTCTGATACCAAGTTGATAGGAAACAAAATGACCTAATTTATTCCAAAGAGCCTCACAACCCTTTATATAGAAGAGAAGTGCGGGAAAAATAACACTACATGTCTAAGAAGGAAAAATAAATAATATGCAACATAATAAAAATAAACTAGTGGGGATATGTCAACAAAAACAAAAATCCCAACAACTACTACTTTGGGAGGAAGGTGAGCCAATCAGATGGTTCAAAAATAGAAGAATATAGAATGGAGTTGAAGAATAGATCTGACTGGTTAGATAGAGAACAATAGCACCAGTTCCAACCTCCCAAATTGGCTGACTGATTGGACAATAGTCTAATTAGTCAAGATTGTCAATGATACTCCCCGAGGGATTTTTTGACCAGTTAACGTCACCCGAGATGCCCTTTGCAATTTGCGAAAAACTCCAACACAAAGAAGTCACCCCACAAACGAGTATCTCCATGAGCACCTCCTCCTCAGAGATTGACACAACCACCACAACTAGCTTTGCAACGATAACAAACACCACAAACCATGAACTCTCAACAAAAGTGTGGAGACCCTCAACCTGCACAGTTTGTGGGATGCTTTGACACGCACATGCATGGAGTATCCCTAATGATTATTGATTGAAATCTGGTGTGATACAATGTAGAAATGAAAACAAATAACAATAGGGAGATCAATCACACAAAGAGACATGATTTACATGGAAACCCTCCCCTAAGAGAGAAAAACCCACAAGAGCATGTGTTCTAGACCTCCTCTCTCAACAAAGACTAGAGATTTTCTTCACTAGGTAACAAGAAAAGGAAAAGGGTACAATATATAGTATTCCAGGTTATATGAATTCACCCCAAAGTCCATACAGCCATTTACGATAAAACACTCAACAGTTTCTATTGGCATCACATACCTTAAGTGATGGATACATAGGACTCTATAAAGCAAAAAAATACAAAAGGCTGAGTTCGGACTCATCTATATTTCCTCTAAATAAACTATGGTAACCGGCGGCAGCGATTCATTTTCCAGGTCCAAATTACAAACCGATAGATGCAATTCTGGTTCTTTAACACAGAAGTGATTCAAATTTAGTAAAGTAACCTATGAAAATAAAATCAATAGCAACCAAAAGTAATGGTTGTTGTATTTCTATGGAGCATAGACCTTGCAAGACCAACAGCAGGTTAAGGCTGCATATGATTATCTGAAGTGGCCTGACCCTTCCTGGAAACCTACACTAACGCAAGCTTTGTGCACCAAGCTGCCCTTTATAGACACCACGGTGCCGTTTTTGGTTGGGGGAATTGCGCCCTCTCCCCCCCCCCCTCCCCCCCCTCCCCCAATTCCGATGTTTGAAAATCACCTCCCATGAAATTAACTAATTCCTCTTGCTAATTCCACGTAGCATCTCTTTACAACTAATTTTCTTGATATTCCACTAACTTATTTCACTAAACAAATACCCCAAGCGGAATAAAATTCCTTCATTTCTTTAACAATACAACAAATTCAACCAAACACCAAAATCCCTCACAATTCCTCCATTATTCTAATTTTTATTCCTCCTAATAATTTCTCTTATCTAATGGTCCTAAAAAATTATTTTGAATTCAACGTCAGGTCATAACTGAGACTGAAAATTTGTGATATCAAACACCTACTTTCCTTCGAGGGTATAGCTTATAATACGAAGTTCCTTTTACTGGATAAATGTGTTGCAGCAACAATTGATCTGTCGAAAGTGACTGTGTATTAGTAGCTTTTGTGTGAAGCAACAACAAAAAACTTGCCATCAATCCATAAGGATTGGATGAAATCTATAACTTGATCCAATCTGAGGATACACCCGAGAGAACAGGATTTTTCATCTCAAACAAATTGCATTGGTTTGAAATTTTTGCAATCCATTGAAAATCGTATTGGACTGGAGTAGGAGTTCAACCAATCCTTAATCCACTAATTCTCGTAGTTACTTGATAGGTATATTTTGCACACGTGGTTTTAGGCACATCTTCACATTTTAATCCCATACTTCTTATAAGTTTCTATGAAAACCTAAGATTTCCCCTTTTACTTGTTTTATAGATCTTCTTACGTTGTTGAAAATGCACAAGAATCAAGCCCTAGATTTCAAATTTAAGGCAACTAGATCTTTCAGAATTTGGCATTTAGAGATTTGGGAAATGCTGGAATCAAGCTAACCTTATTAGATTCCAAATTTTAAGGTAACTACAACAATAACCATTTTCCCACACTTAGTGAGGTTGGTTATATGACTTCAATACAGATCTATTTTGAATCATTTCTAGATTTAAATTAAAGTAATTGAAGTCATACTTAATAATTTCCTTTCAAAATTAAGGCAACTAGATCTTTCAAATTTGGAAGAGATTTGGAAAACATTGGAATCAAGCTAACCTTTGACTATTGAAAAAAAATTAGATCCAATCCAAAATTAATGGAGGATTAGTTCTTAACCGGGATTGGATTAGATTATAAACATTATGATGCATGGAGGTCAGATTGGATGGTGAATTTGGCCAAATCTGAACCTATTCGATCCAGTGATCCCCTCAAAGCCACTTCCATTTCACAATTTCATAGTCAACCACCAATTTCCTATATTTAGATCTACAAGAGGGGCATAACCTTACCAAAGGCGGCCTGTGCAAGTTCCACATATCTGTTGTACCTCTTTCCTGGAACAGCTTCATGCAACTGAACTAAAATCCACAATGTATACAATTGCCAGCAATAGGCGATAATCAGCGATATTATGCCCCAACTCCTGCATAAAATTTTTAAGTAGGATTATTAAGACAAGATAGATATACTTCGACATAAATATTAAAAATAGTACAAAATTGAAAACATATGTAATTTTATTCTTCTTCATAAGGATAAAGTCAGATTTTAACTGCAAGAAATCACTCTCATTTTCTTTTCGGTCCCAAATTCTTGCTTGCTTCACCTAAAATCTTGAGAAATATGGTTAAGGTCCAAAATTAATTGGTGAAAACTCTAGTCTTATCTTATCTTGACCTTATACCTTGAAATAAACCCATAAGGGTTATATTTTAAGACAAGGACTCATCTAGAGCCAACTAATTGTACCCCTGTAGGAAGTGAGGTGAGCTCCTAGGTCTGTTTACTCCGAAGAGCTACCATCTCGTCCTCCCTTGATTGACACCATTTTGAATCAAGCATGATCTGCTGGTAGGTGGATGAAATGTGTGAGGCTGTAAGTGCCTAGCAAAAGCTGTCAAACTGAAAATCAAAACCATCAGTAGCCAAACTACCTGCAACACGATATCCAGACACACATGTGGATACCTTCCTAATAGCAATAGGAAGGACAAAATCATTTGGTATCTCTGACTGAGTCTCTGCAGAAGGAACCTCACTATTGTCGTAATCTACGCTGTAAGGGGATTTAGGTCGAACTCAACTGTCATTGTCATTATCAACAGAACTCATCTCAACAGTCTGTGGAGTATCAATCATTGGTGTGGACGGTGGCATCTATAGTGTCACATGAGGTCTACTATACGTGCGTAGCAGACCATACAATCTCTCGTAGTCATCCAAGGCAGTAGTGGATCCCGAAAGAGTCAGCTAAGGTGTTGGAGATCATTCTCTGTTTGTCAGGAAAATGGAGAATGGAGTTGTAGCACTACTGGTTTATGTAAATGACCTGATTATCACTGGCAGTGATGAGGTTGGGATAAGACAGGTCAAGACGTCTCTTGCACAACAGTTTATTATGACGGATCTGAGCCATCTTAGATACTTTCTGGGGATCAAGGTCACTAGGAACAGAGATAAGATTATTCTTTCTCAACGCAAATATGCATTGGATGTTCTTTAGGAGACAAGCATGCTGGAGTCCAAGCTAGCTAATATTTCTATGGACCACAAGGCACATCTACATGATGAAGAGGCAGAGACAGCTGATAGCAGAGCATACAGATAGCTTGTGAGCAAGTTGTTGTACCTGACCATTACCAGATCGGATACTACCTTGGCAGTAGGCAAACTTAGCCAGTTTATGGAGAGGTCAACCAAGCTGCATTTGCAGGCAGCTATGCAGATGCTAAGATATTTGAAGAAAGCACCAGGTCATGGTATTCTCTTTCGGAAAGGCTCTCCTATGATAGTAGTAGGATATTCCGACGCTAATTATGCAGAATGTGTGCTTGACAGGAAATCCACCACTGATTTCTGTACATTTATTGATGGTAATCTAGTTACTTAGAGAAGTAAGAAACAAGGGTAATTTCTCGCCCTAGTGCTAAGTTAGAGTACATGGCAATGGTTCAAACTGCTACAGAGATAATCTAAATACGATCTCTTGTATGATTTGCATGTCTAAATTGAGGAGTCCATAGAGATGCCATGTGACAATCGGATACCTACCTACATAGCTAATAACTCGATGTTCCATGTGTACACCAAACATGTTGAGGTGGGTTGCCACTACACCAGAGATCTTATACAACGTGGTTTGTTACACACTACTTATGTGACATCTGAGGATCAAACAACTGATGTGCTCACAAAGCTTCTATATCGTTCGACGTTTGATTCTTGCTATTCCAAACTGAGTATGATTAACATCTATGCTCCAACTTAAGGGGGAGAGTTGATACTCCATTTATCTTGTGTTTTTCCAACTGTTAGTAACTATTTTATTATTTATTATTTCTTTATGAACATGCACTATTATTTACCCATACATCTCTCTCTATAAAGAGGTATTGGACTCTTTTCTAAGAAATAAGACCGATTACTCTCTCCTACCATCCCCAATTCTTTAACTACTCCTATTTCGCTAAATTTTATTTTTGTAGAAATATAATCCTATGGTTCACTTACTTCTTTCCCTGAGTATCCTAAATTATCAACACCCATTTATTTGCATTTCTTAGCTTAAATAGGGCCAAAGAGCTAATGTATATTCAGATCTTTGTTTCATAGGAATACAGACCCGATACACAATCATCTGTTGAGAGCAAGTGGAAGCACAAAGCATGGGACTTTGAAGCAAGAGCAAGGGCAGCACAAAGATAATCTTGGTATTAGATGATGACATATAATTTCATTTCATTTGAACAGAGCTAACACCACATGATTTCTATCTCTGTCCCAACTGGATATGATTGGAAGACTTGCACATCAACTGGAAATAAGAATATGAATATCGATTGCATTTGTAAGATCTGCTTTGAATATCCAGACTTACACACAATGAAATCTGCCAATTCTATTTAACTACATCTTCTGGATTATCAAGCACTTGCATCAATCCTTTCCAACTACCAGTTAGATACAGCCAATTCTACACCACATCATGGAGGCTATATACAAAATCTGTCCATAATAATATCTACAATCAGGTATCCAATTCTTACAGATATGTGTACCCATATCCACAAAACTAGTACTGACTTAGATCTGGTAATACCCGTGTCCAATCCATACACAAACTATTTGCAACCCCAAAATAAGGGCATCATATGACCAACCAATACCATGCTAGACAAACAAGAGGACTTCATCTATAATTCACAAATTTTGGATACCACAACAAAAAATTAGAGAAAAAAAGACAAAAGCTAAAGAAACTCCTTTTGCAACAAGCGTTGTAAAAAGGACTCATGGCCGCCTACTCTCCCTAAATCATGTGCTTGGTGGGTCTTATGTCGCATATCACCCTCCCGAAACAAACACCAGTAATTCTTGCATGTGCACCAAATATCACAGTGATTTTTAAATTTGAACCAGTATCACAATTACAGGTGAAAACCAGTGATGATTTCTCGATGGCCCCATCATGTGTATTGCAAAGAACGCATGACCTTTCAAGTGACAGTAACAAATATCACTAGGTGCATTCTTACATGCCTAAGAGGGACATATGATGTGATCCCTACTTTTGCATTGTATTTTTCATTTTGCGTTTATGTACTCTTGTCCCATGAACAATAAAAAAAAAACCACCAATAATATTACTCGAGACAACTCCCAAATTTAAAACAAAAAAATAACTCTATATAGATAAGTAACCTAGTAAAATCACCCCCATACCAACCCACTCACTAACCAAATACCCAAAGTAAAACCCTCCCAAAATCCAGAAAAAGATCCGATTTTCCTTATCCAGGGAAGAGAGAGATTTTGTTTCTTCTTAACTATTCCATCTTTTAGCCATTCCCCACAAAAAAAGGATCCACTTTTTTCACCTCCCGGAAGAAATCCTATCTTTTTTTCCTTCACCTGAGATTCAACTGAAGAAGCTCTGCTCCTTAAGTATCCCATTTCTGGACTTTCATCATCCAGATAACCCAAAGCCAGGCCTTTTCCCCCCATTCCACACACCTGGGCACAAGATATCAAAAACCCAACAACACAAACAACAACAATACCCACATGGGTACACGACGACCGAGTTAAGCAGAGAGCAAAACTAACATATACGTACGTATCTATGTACATAAGAATGAGCAACGTACCATCCAAGGAGAGAGAAGGCGACGGGGAGGAGGAGGGCCTGGAAGCCGATGCCGGCGTTGAGGTTGTGGAAGGCGGCGTAGTGGGCGTTGCCGTTCCTCGACTCGGTGATGGGCAGCCACGCGTCCTGGGGGTTGAGCCTCGTGAGGTGGCCCACCTCCTCCAGGTACGACCTCAGGTTCACCACAACCCTCTTGACCGACGACGAGGTCGACGCCGGCGTACCCATGGGGCTCAGCAACCGCGGGGACACCAAGAGGGTCGGCGTCCACGTCTTCGAGTTCGCGTTGCTGCTCCCTTCCTTCGGCGTGGGTCCCATGTTGTTGCTCATGTTGCTGTTGCTTGGGCGCACCACCAGCGGGGGCGAACGCAGACCCGAGGGGGTGCTGGCCGTCTCCGGAGTGGAGATGGTTCCCCCCCTTGGGGTGGCGGGGATGGACACGAGCTCCATCTCCGGAGCCGTGAGGTTGGGGTGGCTCGACGGCGGCCTCTCCTCCTCCTGCTCCGTGGGCGTCGTCGCCATTTGCTTGCTGCTGCTGCTGCTGCTGCTGCTGGAGTGAGCGGTGGTGTCGTGGTCGTTCTTGTGGGACGACCGTCTTTATTGTTGTGTGGGCACTGGTGACCACTGGCGACACGATGGTGTGTGGAGCGTGCGCGACGTAATTTTTCGCGGAGTGGGGAAGGGGAATTTGCGTTGGTGACTTCAACTCTTCGAAATGGGAATATTGCATGTGCATCCTCCTTGAAAGGAGGACTTGCATTTGTACGGTCCTGGAAGGGAATATTGCATTAAAGACCTCCCCGAAGGAATGTTTTCCGTGGGTACCCTTGCTGGTAAATGATCATGATGAATGATCTTTTGGGTGGAGTTACCGAATCCGAATCCCATCTAGTTGATCGTACCCTATTCTGACCCGAGCGTACATGCATTTGGGTTATATACGAATGATGACTTGTTTCGAATACAAGTTTAGTTTCAAACCTGTGCCCATTACGACCCGAATGATGACTTCACGGGACGATCACGCGAGTTGATGAAGTTGGATCCTTTTGGTCAACAAAAGAAGTTTGGGTCAAATTTGAACCAACCAATCCAATTGAGAGGCCTAAATAAGGCACGTTGCCATGTACTTGGAGATATGGCGAGGTGAGCATAACCATACGAAGAGGTCAATGCCAGGATCAAATCGATTTTCAGAAAGAGAGTGTGGACTAAATGGCCACAACCAGCAAAAACAAAAGGGAATTGCGAATATCTACGTTAGTAGTTAGGAGGTTAAAAATAGTATGGTAAGGGAGGCTAGGCAGTAGTGATTGGCGAGAGAATGTCCTTGTTCCTTCGTGAAATAGTCTTGGGCGCCCGTCTACCTTGTGAGACATAAGATGGTCATTTATAATTCTATAGTCGATAAAGTGAAGAATGGGGGCACGCACGGTTTGTCTCTTGGATAATTGAGGGGATATTGGATTTTTGAATGGAATTTGTCCCACTTTTTAATGCATTGTTTGTTTCTTAAGATTATTCTTTTTGACCCCATTTGGATCTTTTAATCTCAGGATAGGTTAATTTCGAAGGGGAAGATATGAGATTGTCTTAATCTCAAGTTTCAATTCACCGTTCTCCCCCAAATTTAAAAATAATCCCTCCTAACAAATATATTCACACTCTTTAATCCTTTGATTTGACACCCATTGACCAACTAAACAAAATTTATCCTCTATCCTAAATTTGTCACATAATCCCACATCCAACAAAGTCTATCCGTAAAAAATAATTCCCCGTAGCAAGCAATACCTAAGGGAGTAATTAGGCGGATCAAGATTTTCTAGTTCTTACCTTTAGTTGGGGAACAAGGCTCATCTATTGGGATGAAAGCAGATGTGCTATTCCATCTGCAAGGATCCGGCATATATGGTGTAAGTATTAGGAGGTTTTATTTTTGTTTGATTACAAACATGGTATACACAGATATTTATAAAGGAAGCAAATACAAAATATCAAAGGCTAAATATAGATTTAAGAGGGAATTAGTGGAGACATTGTCTCCTAGACACCAATTTTGACTAGCATTCCCCCTCAAATTCAGGATGGTGTAGAAGTCATCACATTGGGTTTGGAAAGAAAATACTGGAAACATCCTAGCAATGGTACCTTGGTGCAGATTCCCATTGTTTGTTCAGCAAAGGTAACATGTAGTCACAAAAGAGTGCATCCTTGTATATACTATCAGATGAAATGGCATTCCATCTTAATACGCTTAGTGTATTCGTGGAAGACATCATTGTAAGTAATTTGCATCGCACTCTTATTGTTGCAATGCAATACTGTGGCATTTGTTACTTGAACAACTAAATCTTGAAGGAGTGGAGTGTGGAAGGTTCGAACATATATATCGATAAGTGTTCATTTTTCTAGTTGTGGATTGGGTAATTTGAAGAACATATGGTGACCTATTTTGCTTACTATATAAGAGTGGTTATTTCTTGTGGCTTCATGGTTGTTTGGGTTGGAGGTGTTGTGATCTATCATTGAGTTATAATATATTCCTTTTCTGGAGTAAATAAATGACCATTGATCCAAGAAGAGTAGACTCTTAGGTTGTATAATATTTCTTTTTGTTGTAGATGTCTTTAGATTGCTTTCTCCAAGGTCTACATTGCTATGAAGGGCAAAATGACGAACGAACACAAGATTGATTTAATTTAGTGTCTACTTTATCATCTCTATGGCACGGCAACTTGTGCACCCTCTAATTTCTCATTAATTACAAGTAATGTTCTACCCTGATTCTCCAAGGCCTTAAGGTAGTGCTTGACTACGCGATAAAACTTATCCAATAATAAATGATGTTGAGTCTTTGATCGTAAGGTAGAATAAATGTTGGACTGAATATGATGATTATGTGTAGTGAAACTGATTATCATTTTCTTGTAATATGGGAGACGTGGTAAAGTAGGATTCAAAAAGCCTAGCCAAGGAAGTCTTGATTCAGGGGAAGAGTACCCCCAGTGGCAGCCCTCACGCCACCCTGGCTACGAAGGCGCAAGGGTACACGGAGGACCCCTTTTAAAATACGTATATGAAGAGGGTGTATGTCGTGAAACCTTCGTGCCACCTTTGGCTGCGGTCACCGAAAAGTTTGGAATTCCGAAAATGGCCCTTCACGGGAGGTCGTGCCGCTCACAATTCCCTTTTCTTTTCAGTCCATGATTCCGTGGACCGAAGCTTTTGCTTTTGTCCCCACGATCTTCCCCTCCGTGATCAGACGGATCGATCTTTGCTTTGCATATCTTTTTCCTTAATTTATTATCTTGGGAATTAATGCTTTGGTTAAGTCCGAACCGTAATAAGTGAATGCACCTCCTTTGCCAGGACAAAAGGTAGAATGAATCGAATCCACTTGCATCTGAACGTCTGTTCGTTCCATTTCGAACAGGGAAAGAACAGTCTCTCCTCGTGACAAGAGCAAGAAAACGCTTCTCTTTTACCTACCATGGCACGTTTGCACCATCCCATTTGCATACCATTAACTTTATTCGTCACAGGAAAAAAAATGGATATTTCCTCTCTTCACAGCAAGACACCTGTAGCTATGTGCTACCTGGAGGTTCTAAATTATATGTAACAAAACTGACACCGCCCTGAAGAGGAAACGCTTTCCGTTGTGACAAAAGAAAATATACGCGACATTTTCTTAGAAGGCTCGAGAGTCAAGAGCCATCTCAGGAACTTGAAACTGAGCTCGCTAATCATAGCATTTACGTTGTATGGGAGCCCATTTGTTCAACCACCGGATCACTCAACTGGATTAAGCTTTATTTGATCGACACATGCAAGAAAGATCAAAAAAATAAAAAAAACTTGGTCCTGACTAGGATTACCGAAAAGATGATGACAAGCGTAAGCTTGCGTGACGGGTAATATTCCAATTGCTGGAGGGGTACGACGATAAAAAGGCCCTGGGTTGAAAACGACAGTGAAACGGGGGGCAAGGGAAGTGCGAGTCACTTCCTGACATAATGGGTGGGACGGACTCGGATGGGTTGCCTTGCCCTTTGTCTGTTCCAAAGATTCGATTGGTCGTCGACAGAGCCGGACAAAATGACTTTAGTACCCATGGATGCCGTGTGGCTGAAGTAGCGCTCGGGTCTGAGGGTGGAATGGTCATTATGTGGAGGGACACGAGGGGAGGCAGAACGGGAGGGCTCTCGAGGGGCCTGTGGTGAGGAGGGGAGACAAACGCCTCGCAGTTTGTGGACGTGATTGCGATTGGCGTTTCCACTGTCCGTTTTCTCAAACATATGCGATGGCACTGGCGCACGCTATAGTTAAGTGCTGCCTTTGGCAGCATATTTTGGGCTAGTTTATCACATCTGAGTTAACGAATCTTGGTAATCAAATATGCAATTGGATATATATATATATATATATATATATATATATATATATATATATATATATATATATATATATATATATCTTAGCTATCAAGATGAGATTTTTTTTTTTTTTTTTTGTTGGTGTTTACCTATAGAAAGAGGAACCTATTATTTATATTTACTAAGGTGATGTTTGTTTAGCAAAATTATCTAATTTGTTGTGGAATTAATTTAGGAGTTTGATAATTGTAGTAGTAAGTCCTTGATTTTAAAATAAATCAATTCCACCTCAAGGGTGGAATTCATTTATTCTTAAATCGATTTCTTATTGTTCACCTCATTCCACTCGATGATCCAAATACCAAAACCCTTCAATTCCCCCTTGGTAGTCTACTTTTTTGCAATTCCTTTGTTTATTCCACTTTTCTTCGATTAATTTGTTAATTTTATTTTCATAATTCCACTAAACAAATGCCACTTAAATGAATAAGGAAGAGAGATATCCCTTGTGAACGGATCAATCGGATCGATACGCAACATCGCTAGAGTGAGAAACACGGCATTTCAAAATTTTTCAAAATTGAGATCGAATCAATGTCAAAAGCTCAATCAAGTAATGAAGCAAAACACCTTTAAAAAATCAGAACCATATGAGGAAAACTAATTTTCTTCTATTCTAGGCTTCTATAAATATAATGGATTATAAATTCACGAGTGGAGTAGATTAGTACCCCATGTGTGGTGCCTCTTTGAATAAATCTCGATGCACTCATAACCCCTTCTCGACTGGTGGATGAAACCCTTCATGTCAAGGATAATCAATCATGAAGAAATCCTGTGAATGCCTTTGTAGGAATCGAGGACAATGATTGTCCTTCTCCTTTCTCAGCATAGTACTCCTAATGTTCAGGAGCAGAAGAGATTATGCAACATCAGACATCTAGAATGGTTTCGGAATGTCTAATTCCCTCTTTATCAAGCGACCAAAACACTTTCTGGACATCTGGAAAAGGTTCTGGACTTCTGATATGATGATTAGAAGTTCAATTATAAAGGGACTAAGAGTGTCATTGCCATTCTCTCTTCTTGTCCTCTCTCTTCTTCACATGGTAGTGGAGATGATTTAGGTTGATTGTGATTGAATTAGAGCGATTCCAATGGCCTTAGGAGATATTTTTTTAAGGATCCAACCTTAATCCTAATATGATGGGAGGCCTTGGATTTTCATTCAATAGTAGAGATCAAATCCTACTTGAATTTTATAGGATGAGCATATAACAACATATAAGATGTTTGGTTTTAGTTTTCAAACATAAATTAATTGTAATCCAACCTTTGAATTTTTAAACTAATCAAATCAGGTGAAATTAGTCACCAAATTAGTGCAATTTAATCGTTTAAATTACAATTGATTTATCGTACAAGTAAGAATCCATCAAAATCATTATTGGATTTATCACACCGATAATAAAGAGTTTAGACTCCATGAAATTATGACACTACGCCCCCTTAAATATTCCAAATAGCCATAAATCATTCACAGATAGAGGATCATTCCTCTTTGGATAATATTATTTTCAACATTTCTTTTATATCATTGGGATGGAAACAAAGACTGGATCATTTCCCAAATGATTATCTTCTTCTCTTTCTTACATAGAGACTAATTATGACTCTGCAACCACATGTGGAATCATCGTTTGGAGCGAGTTCATTCCTCCAATCTACTGCATATACTTATGTAACAGATTTATGTGATCCTTTCGAGAGATCATGCACCTCTTGTCTCTTCCCATATACACTAGCTTTCTAGAATTAACACCAAGGTGGGTGCATCTACTAGTAGTCCACCAAATGCATGTGATCGTGAACAGAGACATGTATCTGTCTTAGGTCAAAAGATACGCTTCTCCATGGCAACATCCAAGAAGGTCTTAGGCTATCTCCTGTTTTGATTAGGTTAACTCCTTAACCCGAGCTGCGTGATAGTTCTGAATCTCTACTCAAGAACATCAATCAGGTAACAGCTTCTAAAGAAGGTTATCATCTCAACTCAGGTCGAAAATAATTGATCAAATCAGATGGTCTCTTGA
Source organism: Thalassia testudinum (assembly GCA_037157565.1). Lineage (NCBI taxonomy): Eukaryota > Viridiplantae > Streptophyta > Magnoliopsida > Alismatales > Hydrocharitaceae > Thalassia > Thalassia testudinum. The sequence goes on along the minus strand of JAZHRO010000022.1, from coordinate 31,443,031 downwards.
TGTGTTATCGAATCCTGTAAATCGTTTAGATCTTCGAATCAACACACATCAATTTTATTTAATTTAGTTAAGTACATTACCATATCCGTACTAAGGGACTCAATTCATATATTGAAAAAGAATCTAATTCCTTTTGTTCAAATGCAATGTAATCATATTACATTATTCGGATAACTCCCTCAAGGCATCCAAAATCCAACACCTGATTTGTGTACCTATATCCTTGTTATTTCTTAATTATAGGAAAGTTATTATTTTTTTTCTTCTTTTAGAAGGAGTATGGACATATTTATTACCCTTTTTAATTAGGATTTTAGGGGGAGAATCCTTTGCTACATTGATTTTTCTTCTTGTCAAAGGTCAATAAAAGTATGTTATATGGCCTCTCTTAATAAAGTTTTCAAGCTTTCCAATTTTACATCTCATGCTTCAACCTAAGCAATTGCCTCTTGTAAAGGTTTCTGTATGCCATCAATGCCCTCCATGAGTTTTGTGTCCTCTCACTCTATCATCAAAAGTGATAGTTGAAGGGAGATTAAGAGGAGGATAATGTTTTGGAAGTTCTATAAATGGTGGCCATGGTTATGAGATGTAATTTTGTGGGGTGACTCTTTATGACACATATGATTCTTAATCTTTCATTAGTAAATTAATATGATGGATTATGATTGCATCACAATTTTTTACAATTTCTTTACCTATTTTTTCTATCTTTGGGGTATTTTTTGAATTTTTATATTGTATTTTTAGATAATTTAATTTCTTTAATTGTTGATGTAGGAGAAAGAAAATGAGGAAAAAATATATCAAATATTGATCTCAAATAAAAGAACATGATATGAGAAAAATAAAAAATTATGCTCATGCAAAGTATTGAAAGAGATCAAGAAAAAAAAAGAAAAGAAAAGGAAGCCAAAGAAAAGGAAAACTAAAAAAAAAAATTGAATGTTCATCTCAAGCACAAGCAAGAGTGGAAAGTGGCCCCATTTGAGCAGACACTAAGTCGGCTGGCATTCAAGAAAAAGAAAGGAAAAAAATAAAGGAAAGAACTCAATCTTATTTCTAACTAAAAGTTAAGAAATAATCTCATTTTTAATAAGATTTGGAGTTTACATAGCTCTCCAAAAGTACTGAAATTAAAGGGGACAAATTTAACCTTAATCCCAATAATTTTGAGATTCAAGGGACTATAAATACTAGTTAAGGCCCCCGGAGGCATCTTGATAATTATTATTCTTCCTCCCTCTCCCTCTCTCTCCATTTTCCTCTTTCTTGGGCATGGGAAACTTCCTACAAAATTTTACCTCTCTGCCACCTAACTATCATCGGCCATCTCTCTTTGCTCGACACTGCCCTTGTCGAGACTCTCCCTTGCTCTCTTTTCTTTGCTTTCTTTCTTTTTCTCTCTACTCTATTTCTAGTAATAATTTTGACATTGTTTTGCATTAATAAAATTCTACTTTAGTGTTTTCTTTTTTGTTTTCATTAGTTTAGTGATTAGTTTATAAGTAGTTTATAGTTAGTAATTAATTAGTTTATCTCTCATTTTTCGTGCAAGTTTTATTTATTAGTTTAGAATTAGTCTTTAAGCTTCAAAATTAGTTCTTATTCCTCATTCTAAAATTAAAAAAATGAAAAATCCCCAAAAATTACAAAAAAATAGTTTAGGTTACTAATTATTAATTTAGACAAATTTGTCTGAGGATGATTTAGACTCCCATTATATCATATTCCTTTTTTATAGTTCAAATTTTTGATATAATCATGCTTTTGCATATAATGATATTAATCATTTTGCAAATTTCACACTCAATTTTTAGCACCATTGCTAAGGAGACAATGGATCTAGATTGCACTTACTTCAATTCATGCATTTAGTTTCTCACTTATTAGTTACTTATGCATTTGCCTCCATTTTGTTTGTGCATCTTACAAGTACATCTACTTAGAAGAAATCAATGGTGACCACTACAAGTGGGCTCCGGAGGGTGTGCATAGTGTGTTAGGGAGGATCTTCATCTTGACATTGTATTTAGAATTAGTTTTTTTTTTTTGCTTTTTTTTTTGTGAGAGAAGGTTTTATTTCCTATTTTTCTAGTTATTGTTCCTACACTCTAAACTCTCTACTCTGTCCCTCCTCTTTGTGGTTAGTAGATCATCAAGTCCACCGCTTGTTTGTTGCGGCTTCTCACTCTACTTTCTTCCTACTCTCTCATCCCCCCTCATCCGTCTTTTCATCCTCGTCTTCTGATTTTCCATGCTACAATTTTGATGTGTTTCATGATTACTATTCCTACACATTTTGGGCTTTGAATGCTTGATTGATTGATCCTCACTACACAATTGAATTGATCACTAAAGATAATTACCCCCAATAATGCCCATCACATTTTGTACACTTTGATTTTAAGCCTTTAAAATTGAGTAGGCGTGCACCTCGACTGTATTTAATTTTCCTTGGGATTGGGATTTAATCAACTTGAGGCTTTGTCTACTTGGAACCACCAATGACAAGGTAGGATGGTATAGTAACTGTGTTAATCGCTTGGGTGAACCATTGTGCGGATTATCCAAGTGGGTCCCTCTCACCTGACCAACCAAGTAATTTAAAGGCCAACAATATTCAATTTGGATCTCAAAGGTACTAGGATTAAGTCCCTTAGGGTGACACACCAATTAAGGTTAGATTTGTTTGATTGATTATTTAGTGAATGTACACTTGAGATGGTTTATTCTTACTACAATCAAAGTCAACCAAACCCTCAGTTTGAATACTTCCCATTTATTAGTACCGTTGTAAATGACTCCTCACTTTAACCTTATGGATCTCCCACTCTTTATAATTCAAATTTGAAAAATCCATAAGTATAATAACTTTCCTGGAGATCATCCAAATCCATTGACTCCTTAATATACAAACCCTCAATCAAACTTTTCTTATGAATATTGCCCATTTATTAGTACCATTGTGAATGACTCCTCATTTAAGCCTTGTGGATCACCTTCTCCTTACAATTTCAATATGTATGAGTACAACAACTACCTAGGAGATCCTGCAAATTCAATTGGTCCTTCTCAATATGCGAACCCATCTCTTATGTTTGCCTATGACTTTAACATTGGTTTAGGGTCAAGGTATCAAATGATGACACCTAATCCCCACACCCTTTACGATTCATCAAGACTAGGTTAGAAAAATAACCCTAGCTTTAACTCAAATACATACAACTCATCCAACTGTGAGTTCAATCAAACTACATCGCCTTATAACCTTGGTTGGTCAAGTTAAATTAATTATTCACTTGAGCCATGTGCAATTCTGGCCATCTTGAATGGATCGCATTACGATAGTCTCTCCACATGTAATATGAGTAGAGATTGGTTTAATTATTTAAATGATTTGTACTATAACTTTCAGCCTCAATATGCAAGTTGAGAATCAAATCATAAACAAGCTCGATTTTTTGTGTTCACATCTCAACCTACATGTTAAAACTTGCAGTATGGAAGTGATTTCAATTTTATCAACCCTTCTTCTCTACTTGATTACAAATTAAACTTAGCTAATTCCTTAGACTCACCTAGAAATGGTCAGTTCTCTTTTGATATCCCTGTTGAACTTGAACCTTCACCCAAACTTTGTTGGTGCTAGAGCACCACAATCATTTGTTTTGATGATAACAAAACACGTGTTATTTAACATTTGCAATTTGAGTCATAGATTTCAGGTCAATTGCAAATGTGGACGTGTTTAGACGGAGTTCGAACTCGCATCCAGGACGGATTGGAGGAGCTTGACGGAAAACAGAGGAGGTTCGCGTGGAGCGACAGATTGAAGATAGAAGACAAGAAGAATAGGATAGATTCTTTTTAATCCTTTCTTGTATCTCTTGTCTTTATTTTCTTGCTCTTTTTATTTTCCTTAGAATATTGTTAAAGAGCCTCAAAGTACCCTAACAGTAGTCGTAGGAACACCGGCACAACCCTAGGATACTTAGGTTTTCTGTAGAATACTTAGAAAACCAATATAGGGTTCAAACAGCACTTCCAGACGTCTAATTCCCAAATCAGACGTCTGATAAAGTATTTTAAGACGTCTGACTGTTGTTTCAGACGTCTGATATCTGTTAGGCTGGGATAGCTAGTTCTGTCTGATGAAATCAGACGTCCAGACATTATACCAGACGTCTTAGGAGACGTCTGATGGACTTGCCAGACGTCCAGATAGTGGACCGTTGGCTAGCTTAGCAGGCACTCAAGATTATGACCGTTAGAGCCTTATCAAACGTCCTTAGGCCTTTCCAGACGTCTGATAAATGACCGTTTTGCCTCGGCTGACCCAAAATCTCTTCTCAGAGATTTTCTAGCCGTTGCAACGTTTGGAAATCAATTCCCACAGTAGAAGTAGGTTTCCAGACGTCCAGACATAGTTCCAGACGTCCTGTATGTCGTCTGATGGACTTGCACAAAAACCCTGTTTAGATCTGATTCAAGTCAGGAGGAAACCCGCATAGAATCAGACGTCTGACCTTGGAATCAGACGTCCTAAAGTGGCCTTCCAGACGTCTGATGAAAGAGTTAGACGTCTGATAACCCTGTCAAATGTAATCATTGTCCTGATTTCGGCCTGATTCTCTTGGACTTTTTTCCCAACGGCTATAGAACCTTTCCTAAGCCTTCCAAAGCCTTCCTAAGGCCTCTATAAATAGAGGGGAGCCTTTACACACCTAAATACACTAAGAAAGACACAAGATACACACTTGGATACACTTAGCTACACACTTTCACACTCTTTTGTGTCCAGAAAAGATCTTGCTCTCCAAGCTTAAGCTCCATTCCCTTGAGAGCATCAAACCTTCGCGCACCCGCTCTCTCGCCGTTGTTCACGAGAGCGACATTGCGCCGTTGCGTGGCTCACGCACCCGCGTCATCGTCGACGCACTCCTTGCAAAGGGGAGTTTCCTAATTCCTATAGAAGCTTAGGTTTATTACTTTGTTGGCTCTATAGGTTTGTTGTTTATTTTATCTTTGTCTTTTGGTTGGGTATTCGCTTTGCAATTCCCGTCTCCTTCGTGGGACAAAATCCTTCTCGTGGAGAGAAGGGGTTGAGGAACGCTACCCTCGTACTTGTAGCGTGGTTGTACTGAGGTTGAATCACCCTCGTTTTAAAGTGATTCGGTTAGTGGATTTGATCAACTAGGTTGATCGGAAAATCCTAACTCGAGAGGGTTAGGTGGTGGTTTTCACCCGGTTTAGGTTTCCACCTAAAATTCTTTGTGTACTTTGTGTGTTTGTTTATTCTGTGATATTGTTTATTTCCGCATTTTATTACGTCACCCCTCCTCGTAGGGCCAAACCTTCAATTGGTATCAGAGCAGGTTCTTGCAAGATCGGAGTAACACCCGGCAAGAAGATCATGGAGGGAAGCTGTTCCACAAGCAGGATTTCCAAGGGGCAGTCCACAACCCGTCCGCTGTTCTTCGACGGGAGCAACTACCCCTACTGGAAGTTGCGGATGAAGACCTGGCTTCAAGCCACCGATTTCACAGTCTGGGCCAGGTGCGAGACCCCCTTCGACATCCCAGAGAAACCCGCCGGAGGATACTCGCAGCAGCAGATCCGGGAGCTCTCTCTCAACGCAAAAATAATGAACGCGTTGTATTGCGCGCTCAGCTCGGAGGAGTTCAACAGAATCTCGCAATGCGCCACCGCATACGAGATCTGGCACACACTTGAGGTAACTCACGAAGGTACCTCTAAGGTAAAAACTTCTAAACTCAATTTACTTTTACAAGAATTTGAGGCTTTCTCTATGAAATCTAACGAAACTTTAAGTGAGATGAACACTAGGTTCACTCTCATAGTAAACAATTTAAAAGCTTTAGGGAAGATCTTCATCAAGGGGGAGCTTCAAGGGAAGCTTCTTCGTTCCCTTGGACCGGAGTGGGAACAGAAAGTCGCCGCCATCGAGGAGGCGAACAAAGTAGAGGAGCTCAACATGGAAGATCTCCTAGGCAATCTAATGGCCTACGAGACAAAGTTGAAGCAGAAGAAGAAGGATACACCGGAGCCCAAACTGAAGAAGACTCTTGCCTTCAGAGCCGTGTCGGATAGCGAGGTAAGTTCCGACGATGAAGACTTTAGAATTTTACTTAAAAATTTTTCCAAGTTTTGTAGGGAATTAAAGAAAGAAAAAAAGGAGAAGAAGGAAAGCCCGAGACGTTGCTACCACTGCAACGAGAAAGGGCACCTACGACCAGAGTGCCCTCTTCTCAAAAAGGAGAAGAAAAAGGAAAAGAAATCTAAAAAGAAGGCGTTCCAAGCCACTTGGGACGATTCCAGCTCGGAGGAAGAAGAAGAAAAGGAAGAAACCGCTTGCTTTGGTTTCATGGCCAGAGGAAGCAACAGCGACAGCGAAAGCGGAAGCGACGACAGCGACAATGAGGTAAATTTTGATTTACAAGAAGCTTTTAATGAACTATTTCAGATTAGTAAATCACTTAAAATAGAAAACAAAAGTATTAAAAAGAACCTTAGTTTTCTTAAAAATGAAAATGATAGGTTAGAAAAATAACTTAAGGACATAGAAGCTAGTCCTAGAATTGATAACCTATTATTAGAAAATCAAGACCTCATCAATGAAAATAATAAATTGATTGAGGAAAATGATAGTCTAAAGTTAGAAATCTCTAATTTAAAGACTAAGATGAGTATTATAGAAAAAGAAATTGCATGTCTTAGGGAAAACTCCAATAAATTAATCAATAAAGTAGATAATTTTTATAGCCCTAAGGTTGAGAAAGGATCTCCATCAAGGAGACCCGCTAACAGATCCGGATCCAAGCCCACTTGGATACCGAAAAAAGAATTAGAATCTTGTTTTGTAGGGTTCAGGGATAATTACAACATAAAGGACTGGACCTACAAGCTCAAAGCTGGTCAACTCAAGTTGGGAGAACCAAGGAGTAGACCAAGGAGGAGAATAAGAAGACCGACGAGACGGCGAACAAACGACGAACCCGCCGCACGTCGACCACTAGATTGGAGACCGGCGCCGATGCCCGGGCCTCCAAGCTACGGATGGGAGCCCCATCCGATGTGGCATCCACCACCACCATTCGGGCCATTTTATTGGCCATGGTAGGTGAGGTAAAACCATTTACCCTATCTTTTTATCATAATCATTTAGATAGGGGGAGTTAAAAAAATGATGAGCTAATTGTCAATTTTTAAGGGGGAGATATAAGGTAGCTAATTTTTCTTTAGTAAGGGGGAGAAAAATAATAGCTATCTTGTTGTTACAAAAAGGGGGAGAATATCACCTTTGTTAAAATAAATTCATAGAAGAGCATGTTTTAAGGGGGAGTTATAGGAAATGTAAAACCAATCAAACCTTTTTGATAATGTCAAAAAGGGGGAGGATTTTTTGCATTACTATTTACGATTTTTTCATCATCAAAAAGGGGGATATTGTTGGTGCTAGAGCACCACGATCATTTGTTTTGATGATAACAAAACACGTGTTATTTAACATTTGCAATTTGAGTCCTAGATTTCAGGTCAATTGCAAATGTGGACGTGTTTAGACGGAGTTCGAGCTCGCATCCAGGACGGATTGGAGGAGCTTGACGGAAAACAGAGGAGGTTCGCGTGGAGCGACGGATTGAAGATAGAAGACAAGAAGAATATGATAGATTCTTTTTAATCCTTTCTTGTATCTCTTGTCTTTATTTTCTTGCTCTTTTTATTTTCCTTAGAATATTGTTAAAGAGCCTCAAAGTACCCTAACAGTAGTCGTAGGAACACCGGCACAACCCTAGGATACTTAGGTTTTCTGTAGAATACTTAGAAAACCAATATAGGGTTCAAACAGCACTTCCAGACGTCTAATTCCCAAATCAGACGTCTGATAAAGTATTTTAAGACGTCTGACTGTTGTTTCAGACGTCTGATATCTGTTAGGCTGGGATAGCTAGTTCTGTCTGATGAAATCAGACGTCCAGACATTATACCAGACGTCTTAGGAGACGTCTGATGGACTTACCAGACGTCCAGATAGTGGACCGTTGGCTAGCTTAGCAGGCACTCAAGATTATGACCGTTAGAGCCTTATCAAACGTCCTTAGGCCTTTCCAGACGTCTGATAAATGACCGTTTTGCCTCGGCTGACCCAAAATCTCTTCTCAGAGATTTTCTAGCCATTGCAACGTTTGGAAATCAATTCCCACAGTAGAAGTAGGTTTCCAGACGTCCAGACATAGTTCCAGACGTCCTGTATGTCGTCTGATGGACTTGCACAAAAACCCTGTTTAGATCTGATTCAAGTCAGGAGGAAACCCGCATAGAATCAGACGTCTGACCTTGGAATCAGATGTCGTAAAGTGGCCTTCCAGACGTCTGATGAAAGAGTTAGACGTCTGATAACCCTGTCAAATGTAATCATTGTCCTGATTTCGGCCTGATTCTCTTGGACTTTTTTCCCAACGGCTATAGAACCTTTCCTAAGCCTTCCAAAGCCTTCCTAAGGCCTCTATAAATAGAGGGGAGCCTTTACACACCTAAATACACTAAGAAAGACACAAGATACACACTTGGATACACTTAGCTACACACTTTCACACTCTTTTGTGTCCAGAAAAGATCTTGCTCTCCAAGCTTAAGCTCCATTCCCTTGAGAGCATCAAACCTTCGCGCACCCGCTCTCCCGCCGTTGTTCACGAGAGCGACATTGCGCCGTTGTGTGGCTCACGCACCCGCGTCATCGTCGACGTACTCCTTGCAAAGGGGAGTTTCCTAATTCCTATAGAAGCTTATGTTTATTACTTTGTTAGCTCTATAGGTTTGTTGTTTATTTTATCTTTGTCTTTTGGTTGGGTATTCGCTTTGCGAATTCCCGTCTCCTTCGTGGGACAAAATCCTTCTCGTGGAGAGAAGGGGTTGAGGAACGCTACCCTCGTACTTGTAGCGTGGTTGTACTGAGGTTGAATCACCCTCGTTTTAAAGTGATTCGGTTAGTGGATTTGATCAACTAGGTTGATCGGAAAATCCTAACTCGAGAGGGTTAGGTGGTGGTTTTCACCCGGTTTGGGTTTCCACCTAAAATTCTTTGTGTACTTTGTGTGTTTGTTTATTCTGTGATATTGTTTATTTCCGCATTTTATTACGTCACCCCTCCTCGTAGGGCCAAACCTTCAAACTTTTCTAAAGAAAAACAAAGGGCAGATTAGTGCCTCTCAAGAAATTAGATCTAGATGACACCATCTTACTTTCTAAAGGTCTTGATGGTCCTATCCTTAAAAGTCTACCTATAGAGCTAAACTCAAACCCAAAATTGACTAAGGAACCAAATTTGCAAAATGATTTATGCCAAGAATGATTAAGGTCTCAAGTAGTTGAAAAACTCAAACAAATAATATACAACATCAATCAAAAACTGTTGCAACTTCTAAATAAAATGAAAGAAGAATGACAAATTAGTTTTGAGAAGATCAATGAGACTAGCCTAGAGAGAAACTTAGGAAACCCTAAAATTGATCGAGTTAAATGTTAAGAAACCCAATGAAATTAAAACTGAATCATGCAAGATGTACATTTGGAGTTCAATTAAGTGAGTTAGGGGTAGAATCAAACAAAAATCTTGGAGAACAATTGCATGAGGACATTAAGGAGGAATCATTTCCTTTCAAGAGGGCTTGTGCTAATGCTTTAGAGACTGAACTACACACTGACCCTGAGATTCTCTAAGACAAGCTACCATATGAAGAGCTTGAATTCAAAGAGTTCCTAATTGATTCAAATAACCTTGAAAATAAGTCAAATAAGGATTGGGAGTTTATAATGGAAAACAAGGAAGAAAAAGTCCCTTCACCCGAGGAATTTAATCTCGATGAAGGCAAGCAAGGCAAAGAGGGTGTCTCACTAATGGGGTTGGATTTTAAGGATAGTGACCAAAAGAAAGATCTTTAAAATGAAATAAAACCTGAATAAGAGATGCTTCAATTTGAAGATAATACACATGATAGTGCTAAGTATGAAAAGTTTATGGTTGAATTAAATAAAAACTTCTTTCTTGATTTAGGTGAGATTAAAATGAATGAATCACACTTTGAACTAGAAGATAATTTGTTGCTAGTTTCACCACTACATTAACTCTTGAGGAGCTAGGATTTGAATCTTTCATGCCTAAATTTGACATCAAGCCGATGTAACCAACTTCAAACCAATTTCTTAGGGCTCAAAGGACTTGTATTTCATGGAAGGAGTTAAGGAATTCAAAAACACTACATATGCATAATTGAATAATAGTGAGGAACATTCTGAAGAGAGTTTTGGAGGAGATGAATTGCTAAAGCTAAAGACCCCTATATGCTTCATATTGTCAACCTTTTATGAGGACCCTTATTGCCCTTACAATTTGGATTGCTTTAAGAGGTTTAAGGAACCGAAGTTTGTGCAATCATGGGATCATCATCCTAAACTTCAAATCAATGGACACAAAAACTTTATATTATGCATTTATCAAGTGTCTGACGCTTTAGACTTGAGTTTCACGTAACTAAAGCTAGAATTAGTCCCCATATACTCAAGTTTAAAAGCTAATGGATGCATGAATTTGAACTTTCACTATTTAGCAAGTATCTAACCTGTTAGAATAGGGTTGCATCATCAATTAAGCTACATTGATGGACACCTCCTATCTGAGTTGCATGAATATATCAACCTTTGATTTTGTCTATTTCAACTGAATTGCCTGATACATTTTTGTTGAGGACTATGTATAGCTGAAGATATTAAACTTAGAGCTTATTGGGAGGCAACCCAACACAGTTTTACTTATATATTAGGTTAATCATGCAAATCTGGAGCTAAACATTTCTCAATGCATCAACTCAAAATTATTCAAGTGATATCTTATCCTTCTCATGCATATTTATTAGCATACAATGTGGACATTCCATGAAATAAGCATGAGGGTGGGAAATTTTTTGTAGAGTTTTCTTATGTACCTAGTCTTCAAAAATTTTGCTGGATAAAAAAAAGGAAGATTTGAAATGGTTTTACTCGAAATTTTGATCAAGTTTTGTCAAGGTCTGAGTTAGGGAAGGATGACGCTACTTAGGTTCTCAGGATTCTCTAACGCATAGAAGTATATTAGAAATCTTTCACCTAGACTTTTTAGGTCATTTTTTATTTAATCAACTCGAGTATTTACTAAGATGTGAATTTGTTTCGAACTCCTTAAGAAATCTAATTTGCTGAGGTATTAAGTCAATAATGTAGGAAGTGCATGGCTTTTTTTTCAACCACCATCTGAATTAAATGTTTTTGAATCTGAGTATCTCATCTTTGTGTTATTGCAATATAATGATATTAGATTAAATATTGAAATATTTCCTTTAAATAATTGTTATGATGCTTTACACTTCAATCTAGATATTTGCGAGTTTATGTTAAGCTATTTGCAGGCATTCCATTAATTATCTGTTACGACCCGATTCTCAAATCCCTACAGGACATGAGATCGGACCGACTCGACTGATCCCAAGACCCAGTCGTCCAATGAGAAAGTAACCAAAAAGCAAGAAAGTAAACCACATTCACTATGCTAAGCAACTAACAGTAAAAAGGTACAACGGTAAAGAAGTAAAAATTGCTACAGTACATATCACCACCACAACAGTAGAAAATAATAAGGTACAGGAACAATAAGTACAGAACGTAAAAGTACATAACATAAAGGTACAAGAGTCTACTCACTACAACAAATGAGTACAACAAAAGAACTACAACTACTGGGCTCTATTGGGCCCAGCACCCTCTACAGCCGCAGGCTCTGGCTGCTCAACACCTAGACCTGAAAAGGGTTATGAGTACATAAAGTCAGCGAACGTTGAGTAGAGTGGAGACCAACTAACTAAAGTAGTAAAAGTGGACAGGTAACTGTTTATTCCATTTACTTTATTTCATAATTTATTCCTTTTCATCCATTGGTTTATTTATCAGATCTCTTTCTTGATTTTGAATGTTCCTCATGGGAATGATCTTGATTGCAGTTTTTTCGGAAGAGTAGAAGGCACACGTGGTGTTCTCCTGGCCGGGAGAGTCCCCCGTGATGATCCTACACCCAGTCAACCACCCCAAGGTCACGGACAGACGTAACAGTGACTATGGCACGCGTGATAAGCGCACGGGTAGCTATCCCACATTGGCACGCGGTCAGTCGTTTCCGTTAGCGGGTGCGCCCAAAGTACAGCACGGAACCAATATAGAGCCTAACCCTCTCAGTAATAGGGGTCTAGCCCCTAAGAACCAAATAGGGGTCTCGCCCCTCCACAGTCCGTGCACCCTCGCATGACTACCCTGGTTTGCCCAGTGGGCCTAACAAGTCGGTGTAGGGCAGCTAGCTGAACCCGAGCCCCGTGGGGTAGCTAGCTCTCTCCCTACACTAGTAGCTCTCTCCGGCACAGTGTACACGAGGGCCACCGAGTTGGTGTAAAGTAGCCAAACCCATCTCGGGTCTCAACCCGAAGGTGGTAAGCACCCCTCTACACTAAGAGTTAACACGCACTTCCCTTAGTACCACGTACTCAAGGGCTAGCACACTTCCCAACACATTTCCAGATCCATTCATTTATTTCCAAGAGCTCAACTCCTAATCCCCTATGGGGTTCATGCTCATATTCCTCATGCCACACCATACCAGGTTTCATCATTTCAATTTCCATTCTCAGGTTATATATATGCATCTTGTGTTGCTATCGTTCACATTTCCATACTCAGGTTATACACAGGTAGCTCGTATTTCCATCATTCACATTACCATTCTCAATTTATATACATGCAGCTCGTATTATGTCATTTAACGTATATAATAGGAAAATTTCGTGCAACAGTTAACTAGCACAAGTACTTTATATTTCACAGGCAGCTGTTATTCATTTACAGGCAGTTGTTATCATTTCTATCTACACATTCAAGACTGCAATTCATTCATCCAATACAGAAATTTCCAGTATTTCTCGTCCTAGGATTCATGCCATATCCTAGGTTCTAATCATTCATTCCACACATGCATTCAAGTTTGTAATTAATTTAGGGGAAGCCACTCTACCAATAAACCCAGGAGTATTGGGGGCTTGAACGGCAGATTCATGTGCCTCAGCAAGCCCCGAACCCGCAATGGAACGAAGTCCTATAACAAGGAACAATCACAAGGGAACTATCAGAACAATATGGAAAGCCTTCTAACAAGTAGAGGAACTCACAAGGAACATATCGGTATCTTATTTGCGGAAAACGGACCCTAAACGGGTCAAAAATAGGGTTTCTGACTCAAATCAGACGTCTGGAACAACTTCCAGACGTCTTACAAGTGTTCAATATCATACCTCAAGCTTTGCACCAATCCTCAGAAGTCTGGGAACTCTTCTGGATCGTCTAGATTCAGCTCCAGATGTCCGACCACCTCTCTGGACGTCTGGAAGTGCTTCCAGTCATCTAGTAAGCTCCCCAGACATCTGAAATGCGTGGATGGGCGTGCCCCTCGCCTTCCCAAAACAAATTCTGCATGCCACCCCGCAATCTTCTCAAAAAGGACATGCAACAGGGTAGAAGTGGAGCAGCTTGAATGGTCGTATCCGCAAAGAGGACGTACCTTCGTGAAGCCCTCTCCTCAGATGTCTGGAACCGCCTCCAGACGTCTGCACCATCGTCTAGACGTCGCTTCAGACGTTTGATTCTGGGAAAAACCCAAAACTAGAATCTGCTTACGCTCTCTCACGCCGTGCGTGGCCGCGCCTCGCCCCTCCTCGCCTGCAGCTCCAGCTGCAGCAGTGTCGAGGACTTCCCCGACGCACTCCTCACGCACACGCTGCTCCGGTCGTGCGCTCACCGGTGAGCTCCTACGTGAGCTCGCGAGCTCACTATCCTCCTCTCCTCACGCCGCTCCTCCTCGACGCCGCTCTCGCGCTCACTCACTCGCGCTGGGTGAAGGGGGAGGGCAGGAGCGGCTGGTGGCTGTGAGGTGAGGAGAACGAGAGAGGAGGAGGGGGGTTTTATAAGGTCAGGGTTTAGGGTTTGCTGGAGGCGGGGAGAGAGAGAAGGGGAGGAAAAATGAGAGTACTGTCTGTACGCAGCCTACGCATAGACGCAAGCACGTACTCAAAATTTTTGATTTCCAGACATTTGGGAAGGTGTCCAAACGTCTGACCCACAGTCCAGACATCTTAAAAGGCTCAAACAGCACGGGTCTTAACATTATCTCACATTAACTCGCATCGAGACATGAAGCTAAAAAGGATCCAAATTGATGTGTAAAGAAACCTTAAAAAATAGCCTGAAGATGGCTTATAAAGAGGTTGAAGTTAGCTTAAGAAGAAGCCTATGAAGAATCCTCAAAGATGATTTTATTCTTACTCTTTTTAGTTGCAAAATTGTGCAATCAATGATGTAATCTTATTATTTACTTTTTGTATCATAGATTAAGTGTTAAAGAGTCCTACATATAGTGCAAGTAAGCCCTTAGCTATTAGTATACCTAGGAAACCAAAAATCCACCATAAAAGACTCCTAATTTACCTTAACCCTCTATGAGGTGTTGATTGGCCCCACAACCAGCCAGCTTGCTTCATTATGCCAAGTCGACCTGCCCTTTCACCCGCTGACTAGCTCCTTTGTAGCCAGCCGACCAAGGGTCGACCTCCTTCTTAACCGTTGGTCCTCTAACGTTCTTTTTTGTCTTGGGAATCAAAGCAATGAATGACATTAATCATTTTTCCTAATCACCCTTGAAAAACTTAGTTCTAGTCAAATGAGAGTCAACCAACCATCATGTGAGGCGCTGGCTGATACTATCAAGGCATCAACTAGTGGCCCCCTGATCCCAACTCTAGGGCTTTTTGTTCTGAGATCTCTTCTATAGAGAAATGACTTGGCGTCGACTTGCCACTACTTTCCTAGTTGACCATTGGTCATCTCACCACTGAACTACTATGTCCCTTTGGACCATTGTGTGGCACCAACTGAAAAGATTTTTTTGTCGACCAATTGAGCTCTAGCACGCCGATTGGTCAGTACTGTCTAATTGGCCTATCTTTTGATTTGATTTTTGAACATTGCCTTTCACCTAATTAAGACCACCAACGACTATTTCGATCCCAAAGTCTATCTAGAGTGTTCCTAAGCACTCTATAAATATGCTAATATACTCTCACACTTAGTCAAATACAAAAGAGCTCAATACCACCTTAAAATATGTTCTTGCTCTCATTTACTCTCAATTGTTCTCTAGATCATTCTTAAGAGACAAGCTCCCTTGTGCTGCAACTCTATATTGCCCCAGGGAACCCCGGTGATCTCTATACTTCCCATGTACTGCATTATGTTTTGAAGTTCTATAGGATCTTTTTTATTTTATTCTATTGTAGTTGGGTATCAGGTTTATGGATTCCTGCTTTTCTTGGATGCAAAACATGCATCAGTTTTGTCCATTGCATTGTGTATTGAAGTTATATCACCCTCAATTTCAAGTGATACATTAGTGTAGTTGGTTGATTAGGTCAGTCATGAAATCCTAAGAGGCTTAGGTGGTGGCTTTTACCTATGAGATTTCCACCTAAATATCCTTGTGCAAACTTGTGGCTTGCTTTTATGCAATTGTTTTTATTTGTATTCAATTTTATCATGCACTATTCACCCCTCCTCTAGTGAAATTTCACTCTACATCTACATACTGGCTAACTTGTAGGCATAATATCATTATAAAGCTAGGTTTTTAGAAGGCTGAGGCCTTGAATCTCTATGTATTCATGCTAATGAAATGTTATTGAATCATATTTTGGAGGAGTGAGTGTGAAGTTCACTTGCACATAACTTAGCTAAAACTTACCTAATATCTTTCACTACAAGTAATGTTTTGAATTGAAAACTTCGAGATTGAAATTACTCTGTATAAACATATTATGCAAAAAATTTTAAATCAATCTAATGCTCCTATCTCTTACATCAAAGAGGGCTTAATTTCAACGACCTATGTATTACAAAATTTAACCCTACTTGATGAAAGTGTTAGAGTTGTTTGATTTTAATAAAATTTTGTGTACTTTATGTTTTTACTAAATGGTTTCAGTCCCTAATTTTTCATTTTGAATAATTGATTTTGTATAGAAATATGCCTAAGCTACATGTATGTTAGGTGCAGGTGAGCTGCACGCTCCCTATCCTCTCTCTCTTTCTCTACACACACACACACACACACACACACACGTGTGTGTGTGTGTTTGTGTTACGACCCAATCCTGGCTCCCTACAGGACCCGAGATCGGTTTGCCTCAACTAAATCCCAAGATCTAGTCGTTCAGTGAGAAATAACCAAAAGCAAAAAATATTCTACAACCACACATGCAATGTACTAAGTAGAAATAAATAAAAGATAGTACTGGAAATCAGAACGAGAAGTCTCAAAAATATTACATGCCTCAAGCGGAAGAGTACTATAACATACATAGCCATCACAACTACAACAAAGGGAAATATAACAAAAATATAGCAGAAACAACTTCTACATGCTAAAGGTACTCACTACTACAAAAAGAACTCTGAAACAGGAAAGTGACAACTATGGCCAGCACCCTCTGCAGTTAGTGGCGCTAGCTGCTCAACTCCGTGACCTGAACATAGTTATATAATCCGTGGTCAACTAACGCTGAGTAGAGTGGTGGTTAAGCCATTTACATGTAATTTAACATAAAGAAACAAGCAAATAACTAATCATTCGTTTCCATTTATCTCAACTAGGTATTTCTGATTTGGTTATTCTAATAAGGATCCACAACATTTCTTAATGTATGGTGGTCAGTCCTAACCCTGGGCCCCATGAGGCGATTGGCTCCCCCCCTACACTAAAGTAACAAGAGTCAGTGTAGGGGGCCATTCCTAACCCCAGGTCTCAACCCAAGGGCGGCTAGGTCCCCCCTACACTAAAGTGACGGTAGCTCTCCTCCGTATCACATACACGAGGGCCAGCTCACTTTCCATACAAAAGGGACAGTTTCTTTCCTCGATACCGTGTACTCGAGGGCCAGCTCACTTCCCTTCTACATACAATATTCGTTCCATATGCGTGAGTTCCTTTTCTAGTTCTCCGTAAGGTTCATGCATTATATTAATTTCATTTTGTTTCACGACATGCATATCTCGTTGTTCACATCTTGGTTCTTAATCATATAACAGGTAGCTCATGATTTAATAACTGAAAGAAGCATCACATCATTTAACTTATTCATTTGCTAGCATGAATGGTTCTAACATTAGTTTCAGAATAGACCGTGTGGCTCAAGCAATGTTCATTCACTCAATTATGCCCTAGGGTTCATTTCATATCCTAGGGTTCAATTAATTCATTCTAATATAGCATGCACTTTGATTAATTAAGTCATTATATTGAGAAAAACCACTCTACAAGGATACATGAGTGGAATGGGGGCTCGAATCGTAGATCACGTTGTCTCCGTGGGTCCCATATATTCTATTAGCTGGAGACCTATACAATTGACCAAATCACATCAAACGACTTCAAAATAGTATACGAGTCTCATAAACATGTAGAGAACTCCAAATTGAAATCAACAATACTTCATTTGCGCAAAATCGACTCCGTTTGGGCCTTGAACGGGCCGAAAACGTGCACTCTGACTAAAATCAGACGTCTGGGACTAGACCCAGACGTCTTAACGACCACAGAGGCTCACCTTGCTTTCCTATGCTGGTTTCGGACGTCTGGAACCCCTCACAGCCATCCTGGGTCCTTCCAGACGTCTGTCAATGCACCCGGATGTTTGAGATGGTTACCAAATGTCCGCAGAGACGTGCAGACGTCCTAAAGCACCTCGAAGGGCACACCATGTGCCTTTCCAATGTCCTGTACATACGCATGTACACACCGATTTAAATGCAACACATAAAAAAATTTATGTACATGCAAAGCAGGCTCGTACATAATACATACCTTGGCCTTCTCGTACTGTCAGACGTCTAGCGCTAGCTCCGGACATCTTGAGGCTCCTCCAGACGTCTGGATAGCATCCCAGACATCTGATACTATGGCAAAATAATTCCGCAGAACACCTTGCGAAGCTTCTCCCCGCACGGCTCTCCACCCGCAACACCGCAGCTGCTGCTCTAGCAGCTGCAGGAGGTCGTGGAGCTCCTCTCCATGAGCTCTCTCGGTCGCACCTCCTCTCCCACACACGCTCTCGAGCTTCTCCTCGCGCCTCCAGCAGCACCTCCTCTCCCGAGCTTCCCACTCTCCCTCTCCCTCGCCCACACTCTCCCCCTCTCCTCTTCCATCTCAAGCTCCCCTCCTTCCCCACTCGTGACTACAAGGGGACGGGGAAGAGGAAAGGAGGCTGCCGGTGGCAATGGTGGTGGAGTGAAGGTGGAGGTGGTGGTGTTAAATGGGGAGAGGGTTAGGGTTTTGTGAGGGGGGTGTGTGAGTTGGTGTGTGTTTAGGAAGAGAGAGAGAGAGAGGGACAAATTGTGAAATCTCTCCTGCGAAGTTCCTTCCTCGCAAAGCCCACAAACTTAAACCCAGGCGGTTTAAAATTTCGTTTACACCCCTACCCTTTCGAGAAAACCTCGAACGACCCTTTGGAAGGGTCATTTTAGTTTGCATATCTAAATATGCAGTTAAGAAGAGTCAGGTGCTTCTTGTAACATCCCAAGGCATCGAAGTGTAGAGCCTAGCTTGGAAAGTGGCTTTTATGATGTCATCTTGAGATGTTGGAGCACAGGGTCTTCTGAGGGTGCCTCTTATGGTGTCATCTCAAGATGTTGGAGTTTAAAGCCCTCCAGAAGATGTAGAGAGGGACAATAATTCCTGCACATAGTAAGGTAGATTTAAAGTGGGATACATAGAGTGATAGGTAGACCTGTCTTTTGATGAAGGCATAGAATTTTCAAATAATTACCCACTTATCATGCTGGCTATCACATACATAGGTGCTCAGTCCTTTCGATTCTATTCAAACCTTTGGGATCATTTGCGAGCCATAAAAACACATATTTGAGGCCTAAATCCGAGGTTGATTGAGTCTGATTGGACAAAGTGGTTTGTATTTTGGTTAGTACTTGAGTACTATTGTTGAGTCTTCATGTTTAGATGCATGGAATTTCATATTTCTTAATATATGCAAAGCGAGACTAAGTCTCTTGATCTGCTATGTAAAATCTGAGGTTGATGGGAGTTTGATTGGATAAAGCGGTTTGTATTTTGGTTAGTACTTGAGTATTGTTGAGTCTTCATGCATGTTTAGATGCATGGAATTTTGTACTTCTCAATATATGCGAAGCGAGCCTGAGTGTCCTAATCTGCTACGTGCATTACGATAGTAGATCTATGTGATCTCTTCGAGAGATCATGTGTCTTATATGTCCTCATATGCACACTAGCTTTCCAATCTCAACGCCAAGGTGAGTGCATCAACTATCGATCTACCAAATGTGTGATGAGAGCCTCATCATGAGCCATAACTAGCTCATTTTGACCTAATAAAGAGAATAAAAGCTCCTGCATAACTTAGAAAAAGGCTTAATTGGAGGAATAAGTGTTCTGAGAAGAGAACATGAAATAAAGGGTAAAACTATAATTTTACCATTGCAGTACATAAATAGGATTTATCAGAGACAAAACATAGGTCAAATGGTCTAAATAAGATAAAAAGTGTGTTGATTCAATCAGAAATGGGTTCATGTGCAATCCAGGAATTAAATGACATCCAGTAACCCTAAAACAAATCTGCTTAATTCAACAAGGTTCCGGTCAGGATAAAAATCAAGTAAATCCTCTAAAATTCATGTAAAAATATCCTCTATGGTTTAGAAGATTCAATTTGGCCTTTGGAACCTAGTTTGACCTAGATTAGGGTCCTAGCTCATCAATTGACCTAATTTGGGTTTTTACGCAAAATATCCAATCAAACGTAGTCAAACCTAAAATCCAACTTCACCATTGGATTCCTTAGGTCCAAATTAGGTTTGTACCAAAATTTGGACCTAAGGGGAGGTCATCTTGACCTACTTTGCAATTTAGTACACCCAATCACATTTTGATCCCTATCTTTTGAAAACCATTGCATAAACCCCCCTAACTTCCTCGCCACTCTTACAAGCTGGTCCCTCCACCATTATTGGGGAGAGATCCTACTCCGGCTAGGAATAGAGAGGGAATACTCTCTGATTCCTCAGAGATCTCCCAGATTTGGAAGGGAGATTCTCTGAGGAATTCCCTTTCATCTGAAATCAATCGTGATCCCTGATTTGCACCCAATCTCTCGTGCCGAGGAGGTGTGGTCGAAGATGAGTTGGAAGCCTGTGCCTATAAATTAACCCTCATCTCCGGCCGCACCTCCTCAGCTCGACTTGGCCGGAATTCTACCTCAATTTCCTCTTCTTCTTCTCCGGCCAAGGGGTCCAGCGAGCTCCGGCGAGCCCCCCTACTCTTCCTTGTCGCTCTTCCACAAAACCAGTGGCAGAGCAGTCCTCCTCATTCTCCTCCGCGTTGCGCAACACCCTCGCGACCTGCCCTAGCCCCGTTGTCGCCGCCGTCTTCCTCCACTGGATGCTTTCTTCTCCGGCGACAGCAGGTACTGCTGGCCACCTTCTCGCCCCCTTCGTCCCTTTAGTTAGGATAGAACTGCTCTTCTCTATCCCCTCTTTCATTTCCCTCATCTTATTTCACCAAACACCCCTTGACCGCCGCTGTCCACCACCATCTTCTTCATCTCCGGCCACCCTCCGGCGAGACTCCCCCATCACTCCGCAGCCCCACACTTCTCGCCGACCATCGCATAACCTCCGCCTCACCTCACTGAACATCCTCCACTCATCCACAGACCCTCTACACCGCCACAACAACCCCCCGATCAAACCCATCCGGCCGACCACAGGGTGACCTAGGCACGCACGCCTAGGCCGCCACGTGGCCTGCCACCTAGTGCCTCACCTTCGTCGTGACACGGCGAAGGTGCTCCTGTGGTTTGATTAAGCCGCAAGGCTCTTTTTGTGTCAGGCAAGTTTCACGCTCCAGCCACCATTAGCGGTGATTCGAGGAAGCTGCACGCTTGCTTTAGGTTGCAAGACTTCAGGGTTCCAGGTGCAGCAAAATTGGGAGGGTCTTGCGAATCCAGTCGTCCCAACAAGTGACGCCGCAAAGCCTGCAGTTGTGGCAATTGGAGGCACGGTCTGCTACGGGCACGTGAGAAAGAGCTGTGGGCATTAGTCCCACATCGGTAAGCTGTAAAGCGCGTGAGTCCTTTAAATTGATTTTGTGTTATTGCCCTGTTGCCTCCGATCACACTTGGGGTGAGGTCCCTCACCTATATCACCGCCTCGTTCGTGAGCTCACCACACGGATCTGGTGACCCGACCCGACACCCTCCTGAGCACTCCACGCGCACCACACCCACGTCGGTGTGCCTGGACCCGAGCGTGTGACCCGACCTGTTTACCTGGCTCTGGGAGAGCGTGCTGAAGAGTGATATACAAAGAGAGAGAGATGCGGGTGTGGGTAGAGGGATAGGTTTTACTCCTCGGTTTGTGTAGGGAAGGCAGAAGGGAGAAGCGAAGCTGACACTTAGACGCTGCTAGCAAAGGACAAGAAGAAGAAGGAAGGAAGCCATCGCAGAGGAAAAAGAGAAAGGCAAGGCAGAGGGAAGAGCTAAAGAAGAAATAAAGAAAGGGAAAGACAATAAGAAGAAGAAGAGAAGTTGAAGGCAAGGGAAACAGAACCAAGGAAGGAAGAAGAGGAAGCAGAGATAAAGAGAAGAAGACCTGTAGAGAAAAGGAGAAAGATACTGCAGGAGAAGAAAGAAGCAAGGCAACTGCAGAGAAGAAAGAAAAAGCACAAAGAAGAAAGGAAGAAAATCAGAAGTTAGAAGAAGAAGAACAAGAGAGGAGAAAACATATTTTTAAGACGTCTGATCCCATGATCAGACATCCAAATTTCTTCTTTTTGCCACAATTGACTTTTAAACTCATGCATTTATATATTTTGAATTAAGTTTTGAGTAATTAAGTGTTCAATTACATTCTTGAGATTAGCAATAAATTTCAATTGCTCCCTGTGTTCGACCTCGGATACTTAGGTTTTCGAGTAATAAACTTTTATTTATTGACAATACTTGATCACCTATACTACGACGTAACTAACTGTTAAAACACGATCAAGGAGCGTCAACAATGTGCATAATCAAATATAGATACACATGCCTGGTTTAGGTCAATGGATATGCCTTCTCTGTGACAGTAATAAAAGAACTTCCGCATCTTCATCTCATTGAGTCAACTCCTTGAATCAACTTACATGAGAACCTTGAGTCTCCATTCCTATGCAGAGGATATGCATCAATGGCATCAGTTAGGAAATTAACTCTAAAGAAGATTGTCATCTCTTCTCATATTGAAGACAACAATTGGATATCATGATGGTTATTGATGACTTATTAAAATCCTTGATCCAAACCATTCGAATCTTCAATACTTATCATCAATATATTGTTGAAGGGATCTAGATAGGAGTATTAAGTGTGTCTAGTAGTAAAATCTCCTAAATAGAACTCTCAACAAATAATATTTATAACTTGAATATCTAAATGAAATCCGAGGTTGAACACAGGGAGCAAGTATTGTAATTCACGTGCTAATCTTCAATTAAAATACAAATGAGCATAGGAATAAGCACAATAATGATATTCAACGAATGAAGACTACTCAAATTGATATTCAATGTATAACATGAGTATTTCAACAGTTAATTATGACAAAAAGATACCTAGAATAAAATAATGGTGATTTAGATCACCAATTATTAGTCTAAGCACATATATATCAACTATTCAATCAGGTTAAATAAATGAATAGTAAGCAGACGTTTGATTTGGTAATTAGATGACTTAACTGTCTCCTGCTATAGTAGTTAGAGAGCCTTCTTCTTTGCTGTTCTTCTTCTTCTTTAGGTCTTCTCCTTCTTTCTTCTCTCTGCCTTCAGCCTCTTCCTCTTCTTCTCTGGTCTTAGCTTCCTCTCTTCTTCTGCCTTTGCTTCCTTTCACACA
Organism: Thalassia testudinum; assembly: GCA_037157565.1. NCBI lineage: Eukaryota > Viridiplantae > Streptophyta > Magnoliopsida > Alismatales > Hydrocharitaceae > Thalassia > Thalassia testudinum. The sequence goes on along the minus strand of JAZHRO010000022.1, from coordinate 31,419,926 downwards.
CAAGGGAACTCAACTTCTTAGTGACTAAGTGTCACTCAAATCCTTCAGGAGCAAATCCCTCCCTTCCCTCATTCTCTCTCTCTCTCTCTCTCTCTCTCTCTGTTTTTCCTTCCTCCTCTCTTCTCTCAGATATTCGAGCTTAACCGGGTATTTGGGTATGCGTAATCGAGTTCAGGCTCACCGAGGGTGGTGATGAGTGAGGAGTGACATAGGCGGGTCAGGTCTGTGTGTGGGTGTGAAGGGAACCTCACCTCGTGTTCTGAGGCAGTAAGCTGTATGAAGAAAATCAACTTATGCGGTTTCACGTGCTTCTCTCTCACTGATGTGGGACTATTGATGAGAACCTCATCATGAACCCTAACTAGCACAATTTAATCCAAATATGTGTGAAAAAGCTCCTACAAAACCCAAAGAGAGGCTTAACTCAGAGAAATTCTGAGTTAAAGAATAAAACAAATCATCAGGGGTAAAACTGCAATTTCACCAATGCAGTATGCAAACAGGGTAATTAAGGGTCCAAACATAGGTCAAACAAGCTTAATAAGAAGGGAAGTGGGATGATCTGATCTGAAAAGGGTTATAGCAACTTCTAGGAATAAAATGACATTTTGTAACCCTAAAATAAATATACTTTAATTCACAAGCTTCGAGGCAGGATAAAAATCAACTAAACCCTCTAAAATTCATAGAAAAATATTCTCTAAGGTTTAGATCCTTCAATTTGGCCTTTGCAACCTATTTTGACCTAAAATGAAAACCATGCCCAATTAATGACTTAATTTGGGTTTTTACGTAAATTGATCAGTCAAACATGATCCAACCTAAAATAAAATTTTACCATTAAAATCCTTAGATTTAAATTATTCTGGTATAAAAATTTGGGCCTAAGAAAAGATCATCTTGACCGACTTTACAAATTGGTCCTCTTAATTTACTTTTTGACCCTTATCTTTTGAAATCCTTGCATTTAACCCCTTAACTTCTCGTCATTCTTTACAGAGTGGTCCTCCCTGCCATTTCTGCGTAGCGCCATACCTCCGGCGACCTTGCACGGAGGATGGCGCCGCGCAGGGCAGGGCAGCCGTCCTCTAGAATAGACGGGGGGTTCCCTGCGACGTCCTCTGTCGTAGGGACCCGCCCATGTCCTCTGCCATCAACCATGCTTTTCGTGCGAACGCACGAAAGGCATGGGTATCCTCTCTCGCCCTTCTCCGGCAAGGCAAGCACGTCGCCTCCTCAGTCCCCTCTCCACGCCAAGGCCTTTATAAGGAGCGGCAAGGTCTGCCGACTCCTTCAAGCTTCCTCTGGCGGAGAAAAACCCTACTTTTCATCTCTTCCCCCTCCGATCAGAGCGCCCGAAGCTTTCGACGATATCCTCCTCCTCCTCCTCGTCGCTCTGCTGCCCTACCTGCAACAGAGTTTACTCTGCCCTGTCGTCCGCGCCAGGCCGTACCAGCTGGCGCCCTCCAACCGCCTCCTCGTCGTCGATACCCTCCTGGGCAACTTCGTCCTCAGCTCCGGCAGGCACGAACCAGGCACTGCTCTCTCCCCCTTCGTCGAGTAAATAGGTAAAAAGTTTCCTCTCTCTCTCCCTTGTATTTTCCCCCTTCTAATTTGCCATTTCAACCACCCGACCGCCACTGTCAAACTCCATCTTCCCCATCTCCGGTCGCCTTCTCCAGCGAGGCCATCCCACTTCCACAGACCTCCTCACCCCTCGCAGACCTGCCCAGAGGCTCCCCCTCACCCCACTCAACCGATCCCCCCTCTCCATTCACTGCCAATCATCGCCCAACCACCCCCTGAACAAACCTATCTTCACGCACACAGTCTGACCTAGGTCCACCTCCACAGGCGCCCTTGCACCTCGCCGACCACCGCAGTGCCTTCGCCGCACTCCGGCAAAGCTTCCCACGTTATCTGACTTGGCCGAGAGGCCGTCACTGTGTTTGCAGGTCAGCAGCCCCTCGCCGCCATTGCTGAGTTGCTGCAGCACCTTCACTTGCAGCTCCAGGCCTTCTCCAGCCCAGGTGCGAGTCCTAGGCAACGCGGACTGACTCCGCGAAGGCACCCAGGCTTGCTATTTGGGTCACAAGCCTCACAGCTGCCCCAATTGGCAGCAGCTTCCTCAGCCGCGGGTGTGAGATCTGGAGGTGGGATTTTAGTCCCACCTCGTAAGTGTGCGGCCGAGCGCCCACACTTAAATTGCAAAAGTGCATCGGGATGGTTGCCTTCGATAAACAGGGGTCAGGTCCCTCTCACCCGCACGCAGCGCGCCACGCGCTCGCTTGCCCTCGCCCGCGCTCATGCCCTGCGGGTCTGGGCCGGATCCACTACCCGACCAAGCACTCCTCGCCCACCACCGCATGCCGGTGGGCCTGGTCCAGGGTGCGCTACCCGAACCCGATTACCCGGCTCTGGGAGAGCAGTCTTAAGAGAGATTCTGAGAAAGAGAGAGACGCGGGGAAGGAGTAGGGGTAGGTTTTGCACTGACCACTGTGTGTGCATGCAGGAAAGAAAGAAAGAAGAAGAAGCAAGCTAAGGAAGAAGAAGAGAGGAGGAGCGGCCGAAGCCTTAGCCTCACTGAGCAGCTGAAGAAGAAAGGAAGGAGAGGAGCTAAAGAAGAAGAGAAGAAGCCGCACTGTAGCAAACCCACAGTTAAGTCATCTGAGCATCAAATTAAACGACGGAAGGGCAGTGGCCAGAGCAGAATGAAGAGGAAAAGAAAAGGAGCAGAAGAAGGAAGAAAAAGAAGAAAGAAGACACAGCAGCAAGAAAAGAGAAGAAAAGAAAGAAGGAAGCAGAGAAGAGAAAGAACAAGGCAGGCTGAGAAGAAAGGAAGACTCTGCAGCTGAAAGAAAGAAAGAAAAAGAGAGGAGAAAGAAGAAGAAGATCACCACAGCCGTAGGCTAAAGAAGAAAGAAGGCAGGAAGAAAAGAAGAAAGAAGAAGAAGTAGAAGAGGAATGGCCAAGAAGAAGAAAAGAGAGAAAAAGAAGAGAGAAGAAGAAGAAGCCAACAAAACTCTCTCTCTCTCTCTTATTATTTTCGTAACAAAATTGTGAATATTTATGCTTCTAGAATTCTAGTTGCTCCCTGAGTTCGACCTCGGGAAAACTTGTTATTACGAGTAAAAATTTGTAGTAATCTGGTAGCTGTTTTGTCATATACTACAATGATTGTAAACCATAAATAACCATCACAACGAAACAAGGCAGCAACCAGCACTAACTATCTTTCCCACATCCTTCACATGCACGTGCAACTGTTGGTCTTCATTCAATTCGTAGAGAAGGAGCGGTCAACGCTCCCAATTGAGCACTTGGGTAGATGACTGGAATGACTCTGCGCAACTTGGAGGTAGCGCCTGGAGCAAGCGCCGCAAGAACACGCTTTGAGCTTGCTCGAAGTAGCTTCAGTAATGGCGGCAATGGATGGCAAACCTGAAACACAAGGTACGGCCTTTCGGCCTTGTTAGAGAAGCTCAATAGGATCGCAAAGATGTGGCAAAGGCGGCAGTGGCAATGGCATGCTGTGAGGGTGGTTAGAGATGGCTGGCGAAGGTAAAGGAGGTCACGTGAAGTGGGTTTGTTCGGTGGGTGGTTTGGGAGGTCGAGAGGATGAAATAGGTTAGGGATTTTGTTCGTGGTGATGTGGCGGAGGTGTATGGCTTGTTAGCGAGGAGTTTGGAGGGGTGAGGTGAGCGGAAAATCTTGTCGGAGAGGTGGCCAGAGCGGAGGACGAAGGTGGATTGCGTTAAGTTAAGGGGATATTTTTGAGTTTTGAATAGTAGGCTAGAACCTAGGGAACTAAGGAAAATTATCTAACCTAATCTAACGGTTGAAAGGGGTAGGTTTCACATCGGTTTTGGCAAGTCGACGACGGAGAAGATGAAGCCTCCTATGGGAGATGTCGACGAGGAAAGAAGTCTAGGATGATGAGGCTTTGGCCTGCCATCGTCAGAGGAAGGAGGGGAGGATAGTTGTGCCTCCAATTTGACGGTTGGGGCTACAGATGAAGGAGAATGAAGATGACCGCCAGAGCTTGGTCAGAGAGGGGCCGGAGATAAGGAAGAAGAAGAAATTTTGGCCCCAAACCTAGCTAAGGAGGATGGTAAGCTTCGCGAAATAAGAGACCTGAACCTTCAAAAGATTCGCATGAGCGTTTGGATGGATTTGGAAGGTCATAAAGAAACTCAAATGAAGGAGGATCTCGTCAGGAGTCCTCCTTCCATTTTTGGGAGAGATTTGCCAAGGAATCAGAGAGAAATCTCTGATTGAAGGTCACTAGAGTAGGAGTTCCTTTATGATAATGGTGGAGGGACCTGATTTCAAAGAAGAAGACAAACTTAGGGATCCATTTATAAGGAATTCAAAAGCTAGGGGTGCGTATGTGATAAAAAGAGTTAGACTGGACTGAAATACAAATTAGGTCAATATGATATCAGATTGGGTCCAAATTTTGGTACAGACCTAATTTGGACCCAAGGACTCTGATGGTGAAGCCAGAGTTAGGTTTTGATCAAATTTGATTAGGTAATTTGCACAGAAATCCAAATTAGAGCAATTGTTTGTCTTCAGGTCAAAATGAGTTCAATGGTCAAATCAAAGGTACCAAACCTTAGGGAATATTTTTCTATAATTTTTAGAAGGTTTATGTGAATTTTATCCTGACCGAAACCTCAGTTAATTAAGAGGGTCTATTTTTAGGATTTTAAATATCTATTAATTCTCAAAATGCGTAAAATCTTGTTTCTGTCTGCATAAACCCACTTATTAGACGTTTATGATCATTTGACCTTTATTTAACCTTTGGGAAACCCCGTGATTGTTCTGCAATTAGGATATTCTATTAAAATTACAATTTTACCCCTATTTTAATGTATTTCTCTCAGAATGAATACGCAATGAATTAGGGTTCTTTGGCTGTTATGTAGGAGCATTTATCTTTTAATTATGACTAATTAAAGCTAGATATGGCTGATGATGACGTTATCATCATAGATTCAACAGGTCTACAGTACATTCTCTCAATTATATTAAGGGACCTATCTAACCATATTAGTGTGTCCATGTCATTTGACAATCAAATTTGAATCATTGATTGAGTGATTCGACTTAGGTTGGATCACTTAGGGCACATTATTCCAACACCAACTTCCTCCAAATAAAGGTGGACCAGCTCATTGTGCACTTCAAAATTTCCAAGGAAGCGTAAAACAATGATCTTGAAGTTATCGAAGGCATCCATATCATTTACACATCTTTGATGCCATTGAATAGAGTTGTACATTCGATGACATTATTTGTTGACTTGAAGTGGAAAGCATGTCTATGCGCTAGTTTTAAAGAGGAAAAGAGAGTAAAGTGCAAGTAATCAAACATTTGCGTGGGAGATTTCACTAAGTTTGTGATTTGTTAGTGGTACAAGCTAGGAGACTTGGTGTCTAATACAATAAAAGGAAATGATGAATGATTGCTTTGGTGCAATTTGTTCTTATACCATTTATAGCAATTTAGGAAAAGGAAGCATTTAACTGAAACTTCATTATAAAAACTGTGATCGCAATTGATTGAACCACAAGTATTACATTTAGGTATCAACGGAGAATTACCACCCTTTCAAAACTTTAGCTCATTCATCCATACAATTCTTCTCACTATTGGATCAAAGCTTGTCAAATGTTTGGACGATAACTGCAAATGTGTTGGATTGAGATGATCTTTTTTCTTTGTTAAACACCTAAATGAAAGAAATCAGGTTTAATCCACAAAATTGGATCTTGCTTTTAGGAGTTATTTAAGGAATTATTGAAATACCTTTCCATCTCTCATTCTAAGATAATTATATTTCATAAAGTAGTCCCAAACAAATATACCCAAATTAAATGACCTAATACAAAATGTCACCGGTGATGTCACATTTAATTTCTAATGGCCTAACTTTCCTTCCACAAGTCAAATGCTTACATGCCAAGTACAATTAGTAACATCTTCTAAATGCCTCTACATCCGAGCATTTTTCAAGTATACACACATTTAATTCAAATATAAATTGACACTTAAGTCTTCCTTATGAGGACATCAAATCTATTCTTAATTAATAGATGATATAAAAAGTATAAAAATATAAAAAAATACTAATCACATGTATAGCCTACTTATTAGCGTACATACACACATCACACCTTTGCATGACTTGCAAACCCGGAGTCCGAACCCCGATTCCTCCCCGAACTAATATCTCCACTTACCCTGGCTTTTTCTTATATTAAGGCAAAGCCTCCCGCCGCAAATCAACAAAAAAAAGTGGGGGGAAGAAAATATATTCAAACAGAATGGCCCGCAACAGAAAACGGCCCCTTCCCACCATCGAGGAGCACGAAACAACCCCCAGGACAGCCGCCGCCGTGCCCGCCATCTTCCCGGACGCCATCATCGCCTCGACCAAACGCGGCGGCCCCTCGTCCGTCCGTCCCGTCTCCGCCTCCACCTCCGCGGCCCCACCCGGCGGCGCCCCACTGCACTTCCCCCCTCCACACGCACACACCCAACCCAACCCACACCTTCCCCAGTTCCAGCTCGTGCAGCCGCAGCTCCTCCCTTATCACGCGTACCCGCCAGTCGTTCCGCAGCCGTGTTTGATCCGTAAGGCCGATGGAAGCCCCGCGGATCCCCAGACCAAGTGGGACGAGCTCCACTGCGAGTCCCAGGCGCTCCTCCTCCAAATCGAGTAAGGTTCTTCGTGCCCGCCCTTTCCTTCTGGAGCTCCTTTTTCGTGTTCTTTGGTGTTCTCCGGGTTCGCGATATCTTGGCCTTGAATTATGGAGTTTAATGCTGTGGATCTTGAGTTCCCAGGGAGAGGATGGTGGAATATAGGATCGAAAGCGAGGAGATTGATCAATGTAGCCGGATTCATGACGTGTGGGCGGTGGAGAATAGGGCGGAGCTCGACGCGAAGCGCATTCGTCGGGTTAGGAGCAAGAGGACTTGTTTTAATTGCCGCGATCTTGTTTTGGAGTTCTTGAATTGGACGGGGAATGCCGGGATTTGAGGGGTCAGATTTCTGCAAAATAGTGAAAATTCATTTGTGTTATTTCACCCTATCATAAGACTATTGATCGATATTTCTTGAATTTCTGTTGGGCTCGATTTCCTGTTCATCAACCCGATTCGAATAGCATGGATTCATCATTTTTCTGTGGATATTTTGCTTGGAGCAGAGATAAAGATGTTTTAGTGGGTGAGACCCACATTTGCCTCAGGTTTAATCACTTGGGTTTTAGGTTGAATAATGATAGATTGTGCTCAATTTTCATTGCATTGCGATGCCCTTAATTTCCAATGCTTTTCTTTAACCGTTCTTTGATTTCCTATTCTTCATGTTCCATGCAAGGCATATGTGTATATGCTAACAGATTCGAGATTTGCTAGTGCTCCACATCTACTATACAACCTCTGTAGAAGCCAATTGTGGAGCATTATGTGTGGATGCATCCATCAGATAAAATAGAAGAAATGCCTTATGGAACAGGAACACCTAGTTGTTTTAAGAAAATAAGATTATTCTCAAATCAAAATGTATGAAAATCCATTCTGTTATAGTCTTAAATGGATTTTAAAAGCTAGATTTATATAAAAACAGTTTTTGAAGAGGATTCCGTATCGAGGATTTTATCAAATTTCTTTTATCCTTGAATGGATAATGGAGTATTGAATTTCTTTTTTTTTTTTTTGTTTATAGAATCCAGTTTGGGAATGATTTATAGAAGTCAAGAGTTTTTTTTTTCCAAGCATCAGAATCTTTTGTTGATCTCTTCCAGATGCAGTAAATGCACTGCCCACATTCCAATAGTATAAGCCCACTCACCATGCGAGACTAAATGTCAAGGGGCTTACCAAGATATGTTGGTCATGCACATATGTGTACCTGTGCATGCATATGTATATAATGTTGTTTGATGATTGATAAATTATTGTGCCTTTTTTTTCAGAGCTAAGTATACGTCAAAGATTGCTAAACTTCTATAGATGAACATAGTTGAAATTTCAAGCAGGAACTTGAAGGACTCCACATACCCATTAAACGGGAGAATGCTATGGCTAAGGAAGCTCTTTCTTCCTTGAGGTGTTTGATGCGGGAAATGGAACATGCCATTTATTCATATGAACTGAGGAGGCAACGTTTACTCCAAGCAAACACCAGAGAAGCAGCAAGGAGTGGTTATTATCTTACTGGAACTGCAGCATCACCTATGTCAACTCCACAAATAATACCCAATCTCACACGAAGGTCAAGTTCCCATTATAGTTTGCCCAGCAGACCCTCTCCATACATGCGGAATAAGGTGACTACACTCGAACAAAATCTCACCAAGTACAGAAAGCACGTTGAAGAACTAGAAAAGGCTGTTCAAGAGGAAGGAAGATCCTCATTGCAATCTCTGCCAAATACTTTATGGAACATCCACTACTTTCTCATTTCTGTTGCGTCGAAGGTAACCTCTTTGTTGCTTAAATTGCAAAGATATCTTTGATGAAGTTCATTATGCCAGAAAATTGCTGGGAGTTTTTGGGAAAACAATTGCCAAGTTGCCATATGTTAATCATTTAGCTCTTATATTCAAGTAGATAACCTCCAATGCTGCTGATGTGATGAAAAATTACAAAGGCTTTAAGATTCTAACATGATTGTTTTAGAGGTCTCATGCATGCTTTATTGTGGCAGCTACCAAATTTGTTATTGAGAGTGCACGTCTTCGATATCTGTGCCATACAAGGAAGTTCTTAGAAGTTCATGCTCATATATGCATAAAAATGTGCCCTTGGGAATCAATAGTGATGGTTTCCAATGGTGATGGTTTGTAGTGTTGTTCTGTAAAACTTCAAGGTGCTTCTCTTTCAAAATGTCAAACTTATATATATATACTCACTCTTACTCTCCTCTGTTTTTCTTGATCTTCCAGTTAGAGAATTTGCATGAGAAACTTCAGGAAATCAAAGGGGCTTTGCATGCTAGACGTAGAAAACCATGTGGAAAGACTGATCCTTTCGGGAATTCTGAAAGAAGGGGAGATCAAGGAGAAGCTTCTGCAAGTCGATTTCATCCCTAGGGACGAAGAATGTTTCAACATAGTGTCAATTTTTGAATCTTAGTCAGTAGTCACCTTGTTCAAATCCTTATATTGTATCCAACAATTTGATTTCCAGATTTTGGTACTGGAAGCTCTTCAGAACCTTGAGTTTGTCACAGCTATTATAGTAACCACCTAAGCCAAATTTTCACTGGTATGAAAATATCTCCCATTTTGCTTGGGATGGTAGCGAATCATTCGGTCAAATGCATAAATGAGAACAAGCAATTACATGCTACCACTCACAGAACACGAAGATTTATGTTGAAAGCCCCTCCAAGCTGAAGGCAGAGCAGAGGCCAAGAGTAGCAGAATTAGAATTCAGATGAGTTACAAGCATATATACTGACCCTCAAGTGGATCTTCCCAAATGCGAATATCAAACAATGTTGGAATTTGTGACCGATGCCAATCGATATTGAGAAATGAGATCAATCCAAGTGCAGTTTTCTACCAATCACCTCCAGGAAATAGGAACAACTGTCGGGTCTATCAGCCAGTATGATAGGATCCATAACCAGATTTAAAAATATCAGTGTCCATTTAACTTCTTTATGAGGTGTGGCTCATGTCATGATCAGGACTTGGTTCGTGGAATAATCAACACCCTTTAACTGAAACCTCTCTCGTACGTTTCCTATGATTCATTCTTTTTTCAACTTTTGCAGCATGAAACGTGCTTGAAGTTAGTTTACACTATTCTAATATGAACTTTAGTGGCAAATAAATAATTCATCATGTCTATATGCACAGCTTCCTCTCTTGAGAGCATAATTGGTAATCAGGGTTATATATCTCAGTTTTTTGTTCCATTCCTTTTAGTAAAGGGAAACTAATGAAAATCATTCAGTATTTCTGCTTTTTCAGGAAGAGGTACTACATTTCAGTAACCCCTTTTTTTAGAACTTTCAGGCGTTTCCCACCTAAAACTTTGTTGGATCATGGCAAAAGAATGATGGAAGCATCCTCGCAACTGCAGATACATAGAGCATACTTATATATTGCTGTTGTTTTCCGAATACTCCTTGCATTATTGACTTATATGCATGAGAAGTCCATTGGAGATGTTTGCATTCTTCAATTAGAGGAAACTATGAATTGACTACATCAAAGAATCAGAACCACTCCTAGAGGCGTTTAACACTTGGGAGAATTCGAATAGGGGCAATTGTTCTCTGTTCTTCTATGATTATGCCTACTTAGAATTGTCTATTGGAATTTGTGCCTTTGATGAGCCATCCAAAAAATGTAACATGTTGCATTGGTTTTTGGTAGTGTCGCCAACCGCAGTGCTGCTTTTACGTGTCTTTATGTTTATTATAATACAATCGTTATAGTATAAGATAAGACAACTACGGTTGCCATCACCATAGAAATTTACTCGGAAATAGTTTTTCCGAGGTCGAACTCAGGGAGCTACTGGAATCCTAGAAGTACAAAGTTTCTTTATTGAATTACAAAAATAAGAGAGAGATAGATTTTTGTCTTGGCTTTTTCTTCTCTTTTTGTTTTCTCTCTGATCCTGTCTTCTTCCCTCTTCTTTCTTCTTCTGCCCTTCTCTGCCTTGCCTCTTCTCTTCTTTCTCTTTTCTTCAGCAGCAGAGCCTTCTTCTTTTTCTTCTTCTTCTTCTGGCTGCTCGTCTTCTTCTGCTCTTCAGCTGCAGAGTCCTCTCTTCTTCCTTCTTCTTTTCTTCCTTTGCCTTTCTCTCTTTCTTTCTTCTTCTTCTTCTTCTCTGCTTTATCTCCTCTGAAGGCTGCTTATCCATCGTCTGATACAGCAGTCAGATGACTTAACTGCAGTCTGCTACAGTGCTTCTCCTCTTTTCCTTCCTTCGCTGCTTCTTCTTCTTTGGCGAGCCTTCTTCTTCTTCTGCTTCTTCTCTTCTCCTTCTTGCGGCTAAGTGCTAAGCCCTTCTCCTTCAGCGCTCCTATCCTGCACACAAGGGGGAAGCAAAACCTATCCCCTCCCTCTACCCGCACGTATCTCTCTCTCTACGAACCGCTCACAGGAAGCTCTCCCAGAGCCGCGGGTTAACGGGTTGGGTTGCGTACCGGGACCAGGCGCACCGGCGTGATTTGGTGCGCGAGGTGTGCGTGGGTAGTGTTGGGTCGGATCCGCCGGGTCCACGTGGTGAAACCGCGGACGGGGCGTGTGATGGGGCACGGGACCTCACCCCAGGTGTATCGGAGGCAACCAGCCGTATACACAAAAACAATTTAAATCAGTGCGTTGTGTTGTGAACTTACGATGTGGGACTATCTTCTGCTTTTCCTCGTGCGTGCCCGCAGGAGAACCTCCTCGCAATCTGCTCAACTGTTGCCGCTGTTGGTGCCAAGTGCTGAAGCAAAAGTCTTCACAGACTTCACCCCAGTCCACAGCACCTGGAGCGCAGCTGCCCCGACGCCTGGAGCCTGCTTGGAAGCTGCTTCAATCGTCAACAATGGCTGTAGGGCTCCAGAACCTGTCGTGCACGAATACGGCCTATCGGCCTAATCAAACCACCGGGAGACCTTCGTCGTGACACGGCGAAGGTGGTGCGAGGTGCAGCAGGTCGCGGGACGGCCTAGGCGTGTGTGCCTAGGTCGTCCTGTGACCGGAAATATGGGTGTGTTCGGGGGTGCGTTGAGTGGGTGTAGAGCGGCAGTGGGTGGGCGGAGGATGTTCAGTGTGATGAGGCGGAGCTTTTGCGACGGTCGGCGAGTTGGGTGGAGCTGTGGATCGACGGGGGCAACTCGCCGGAGAGTGGCCGGAGGCGGGGAAGGTGATGGTGGATAGGCGTGGTCGTGGGGCAATCAACCAAAATAGATGGGGGAAAAGAAAGAGGGGAAGAAGGGGAGTAACTGTAACCTACTTGCAGGGACGAAGGGGGCCGGAGCGGCGGGCAGTCGTATCGACTATCGCCGGAGAAGAAACACCCAGAGGGAGAGAGCGGCGGCGAGGAAGTGGGCAGGGAGGCGAGCGCTTGGTGCGGTGTGACGTGGGAAGATGAGACGATGCTGGCTCTGCTGCAGGTATGGCAGTAGAGCGACGAGAAGGAGGAGGAGTAGTCGCTGGAGCTGGTGGGTTTCCTGTCGGAGTGGGGAGAGAGGAAAGGTTGAGGGTTTCTCCGCCAAGACCAGACTGCTCGAACTGGCTGACGGTGCTGGTTCTTATAAATGGGGTGGCGGAGAGGCGGATGCAGGCTGGCGACGTGCACGCCTCGCCGGAGTATGGTCGGAGACGAGACCCATACCTTCCGCGTGTTCGCACGGAAGGTGTGGGGGTCGTCAGGCGGCATGGCTGAGTCCCTGCGATAGCAGACGTCGCAGGGAACTCCACGTTCACTTTACAGGACATTCCCCTCACCCTGCGCGGCGCCATGCTCCGCGCAAAGTCGCCGGAGCATGGTGTTGCGCAGAGACTTGCAGGAGGGATCATTTTGCAAAGAACGACGAGGAAGTTGGGGGCCAAAATACAAGGGTTTCGAAAGTTAAGGGTCAAAAAGTAAATGATGGGGACCAAATTGCAAAGTCGGTTAAGGAGGTATCTTCTTAGGCTCAAGTTTTTATGCATGACTATATTGAACCTAAGGATTTTAATGGTGAATTTTGTTTCTAGGTTAGACCATGTTTGACCAGTCAATTTACGTAAAAACCTAAATTAAATTATTAATTGGGCATGGTTCTCAATGTAGGTCAAAATGGGTTTCTAAGGCCAAATTGAAGGTTCTAAACCCTTAGAGATCATTTTTCTATGAATGTTAGAGGATTTAGTTGATTTTTACCCTACCTCGAACCTCTTGAATTGAAGTGGGTTTGTTTTAGGGTTACAGAATGTCTTTTAATTTCTTGAAGTTGCTGTAGCCCTTGTTAGATCAGATCATCCCACTTTCCTTCTTATTAGGTTAGTTTGACCTATGTTTGGATCCTTAATTACCTTGTTTGCAAATTGCGTTGGTGAAATTGCATTTTTACCCCTTATGACTTGTTTCCTTCTTGAACTCAGAATTCTCTGAGTTAGGCCTTTCTTTGAGCTATGTAGGAGCTTTTTCTTACATATCTAGGTTAGATTGTGCTAGTTAGGGTTCACGATGAGATTCTCATCATACCCCCATGCCTAGCTTTTGCTAATCCCTTAGTAAAAACTCAAGGTATCAACCCTTGTTCTAGACCATGAAGTTCTTTGAGATAAGTGCTTTTTCATTTGAACCTTGTTAGGTTAGAATGCTGACCATAGGCCTAAAAGATACTCTAGTACCAACCAAGATCCAGATTTGTCTAGCCTCAGCCTCAGTCCTTAGCAAAGGTTTTTAAGGCCCGCAAGAACTAATCTAAGGTCTATTGGACTTTGTGGTTAAAGCACTCGTGCTTGAGATGATTTTAGCTCTAACTCAGTTCGCAGTGCGTTTTGTAAGAAAGAGAGACAGAAGATTTTTCTGTTTGGAGAGTTTTCTCTCTCTTTTTCTTTTTAATTCTAGCTTAGGATTGGCTTTTCAACACGGTCTGTATCAGATTCCTTATTCCCATCATCAATCCTCAAGGGTTCCTAGCAATCGATGCTTTGAGATAGCACCGCCCATGGCAACCCCTGGAACCTTGGCTATTGAGATTTCGAGATAATCCCATCCAGGTGTTCCGTGGCCGAATCCAGACCCTGGCAATTGACACTTCGTGATAATGCCATCCATGGAATCTGAACCAGCAGAGTGCTTACATGCCCCTAGTAGGATATGTAAATATCCTAACAGACAAGCACCGAGGAGATGATATTTTGTTACGCATCTTCGTGGGGAATTTCCCACCTCTCCGCGCTGGGAACTCGTCCAAATCAACTTGTGTTGATCGGCCGCTCCTACTCTAGGTGTTCTTTTCAGAATTTTGCGTCGCTTCTGCGTGATTTTGATTTTTACGCTTACTGAACCAGGCTGTGTGTGGGGTTAGGGTGCTTAGGTTATTGAGTCTCGTAAATCAAAAGTTAGTTAATGAGGCCAAATACTCCCTAAGCCTTGGACCTAATACTTAAGCTTTTCATTTTCCTTAACCTCTTGAGGAATGCCCAGATCTTAATGGGTACTAAGAGTCTATCCAAGAATGCCTAAGGTTTGCGTTCTTACTAATCTTACTGTGCACTTTTCAATTTTTTCGTGAATGAGGTCTAGAACTTAGGTCAATTCCTTAATTTCTTACTAATGACTATCACTCTTTTCTCACATTTTTGTGCTCCTTTTTCATTTTGTTTCTTTTCCTTCTCCCACAAAATTTCCTTTCTCCTCTTATTCTCTTATTCTTTTTTGAATAAATTTTTTTAATTTTTATGGTGTTTTTGGCATATGTGAATTTTTTCGTTTAAAACATTTTCTTACAAGTTTTGCACTTTCATACCCCCCATGCCTAAGATTTGCAATGTCCTCATTGTGACTTAGGGGGTTTTTATTCACTTAGTTCATTCCTTAGGATAGATGTTTTGATGAGTGAATGGGTCGGGATGACTGTTGCAGACGATTTCTAATCCCAGATGCAAGCATCTGAGGTGGAGTCGGGTGTCTTAAAGGGTGAACCTTAAGTGCACAAAGGTGTCAAAAAGGTTTTAGGTTTTCAAAGAAAAATGACGGGCTGCCTCCCGTTAAGTCCTGAGTTTTACGCCATCGGTCGGGCGCAATAAGCTCATGGGGAATGAAGGATATAAGATGATTCAGCCAAATCAGTAGAAGTTACATCAATGAACGGCTTGTGTCTCTGACCGTTCACGATAAAAGGTTCGGAATCATGGCTGAGGGGACTGATTTCGACTGCTCCATTTCCAAAAGCCTGTCGGACCAAGTATGGTCCGACCCACTTGGATCGCAACTTCCCAGGGAAAAGTTTGAGTCGGGCATCAAAGAGTAGGACCTTCTGACCAGGATGAAAGATTTTTCTCGAGATATGCTTGTCATGGAAGGTTTTAACCCGCTCCTTGTAGATTCGCGAGTTCTCATATGCGTCTAGGCGTAATTCATCGATCTCGCTGATTTGAAGCTTTCTGTGGGTTCCAGCCTTCGAAAGATCTAGGTTACAGTTCCGTACTGCCCAATAGGCTTTGTGCTCCAGTTCGACGGGAAGGTGACATGCCTTCCCATACATCAGTCTAAAGGGAGACATGCCTAATTGGGTTTTGTGGGCGGTCTTATAGGCCCATAAGGCTTCCGGAAGTCGGGACGACCAGTCCTTCCTGTCAGGCCAAACAGTGACCTGCAGGATTTTCTTGATCTCCCGATTGGATAGCTCAGCTAGAACATTAGTCTGTGGGTGATAAGGAGTAGAGATTCGGTGAAACACCCCGTATTTGGTCATCAGTGACCTGAACTGAGCGTTAGTGAAATGGGTCCCCCCATCTGAGATTATAGCACGAGGAATCCCGAACTGTGAGAAGATGTTTTGATAAATGAATTTGAGAACGATTTTGTGATCACAGGTTCGGGTCGGTATGGCTTTGATCCATTTGGACACGTAGTCCACAGTCAACAGAATGTATTCGAAACCATCCGAAACAGGAAAGGGGCCCATAAAATCAAACCCCCAAACATCAAAGATTTCGCATACGAGAATCGGCTGCAAAGGCATCATGTCGCGATGGCTCATGTTGCCCAAAGTTTGGCAACGACTGCATGCCTTGCAGTGATTGTATGCGTCTTTGAACAGTGTGGGCCAGTAAAAGCCGGACTGGAGGACTTTTGATGCGGTTTTATGCCCAGAGAAATGGCCACCGCACACTTGGTCATGGCAGAAAGAGAGAATATTGTTGATTTCCTCATCCGGGACGCATCTGCAGATGATTTGGTCAGCACCTATGCGGAAGAGGTACGGGTCTTCCCAAATGTAATACTTGGCATCAGAGCGCAATTTGTTTTTCTTGGCCTTCGGCCAATCAGACGGGATCTGATGAGATGCCAAGTATTTTACTATATCAGCAAACCATGGAAGTCTAGTACCAATAGTCAACAGGTGCTGATCAGGAAAATGTTCCGTGATGGGTCCGGAAGGGTTGATAATCTCAGAAGGAAGGTGGGACAAATAGTCAGCTACCACATTCTGTCTTCCCGCCTTGTCGCGAATCTCGAGATCAAATTCTTGCAACAGCAAGATCCATCGGATTAGTCGGGGCTTCGCGTCCTTCTTGGCAAGGAGATGCCTCACAGCCGTGTGATCCGAGTAGATGATGACGTGGGAACCCAGGAGATAAGATCAGAATTTTTCAAGGGCAAATACTACGGCTAGCAGCTCTTTCTCCGTAACCGTGTAGTTATGCTGAGCCTCGTCAAGTGTCTTGCTAGCGTAGTAAATGACCACGGGTTTCCCGTCAGCTTTCTGCCCCAGAACTGCTCCTATAGCGAAATCGGACGCATCGCACATGATCTCAAAGGGTTGAGACCAATCAGGGGATTGTAGGATAGGTGCCTGGGTGACTCGGTCACGAAGGTTTTCAAAGGCTAGTGCACATTCCTTGGAGATTTCAAAGGGTACATCCTTAGAGAGAAGAGTAGTCAAGGGGCGCGCGATTTTTGAGAAATCAAGAATGAAACGACGGTAAAAATCGACGTGCCCCAGAAAAGAACGGATGTCCCTGATCGAGCTAGGCATAGGAAGGCGAGAGATTAGATCAACCTTAGCTCGATCCACTTGGATGCCTTTCTCCGAGATTAAATGTCCCAGGACAATTCCCTTAGCACCATGAAATGGCTCTTTTCCCATGAAAGAACCAAATGCACATCGATGCACCGCTTGAGTATGTAGACCAAGTGTTGGAGGCAATCGTCGAATGATGCTCCAAAAACTGAAAAGTCATCCATGAAGACTTCCAAATAGTCACCTACCATATCTGAGAATATGGCAAGCATGCACCGCTGAAAAGTTGCAGGTGCATTGTATAGACCGAAAGGCATCCTTCGGAATGCGTACATTCCGAAGGGGCAGGTGAACGTGGTCTTCTCTTGGTCCTAAGGATGGATTGCCACCTGGTTGTAACCGGAGTACCCGTCAAGAAAGAAGAAGAACCTATTTCCCGCTAATTTCTTGAGGATCTGATCAATGAAAGGTAGTGGGAAATGATCCTTCTTCGTGGAGGAATTGAGTCGTCGGTAATCTATACAAACTCTCCACGAGTTGGCTAATCGGGTAGGTATGACTTCCCCGGTTTCAGTCGTTATGGTGGTGAGCCCTGCCTTTTTAGGCACGACCTGAATTGGGCTCACCCAACGACTATCGGAGATCGGGTAGATGATCCCTGCATCTAACCACTTGATGATCTTCTTTTTCACGACCTCCTGCAGATTGGGGTTCAAGCGTCTCTGCATTTCACGAGAAGGTCGTGCGCCCTCTTCTGAATAAATATGATGCGTGCAATAAGAGGGACTTATTCCAGTCAAATCATCGAGAGTCCATCTGATGGCTCTGCGATGTTGCTGGAGGACAGCAATCAGACGGGATTCCTGTTCGGGATTGAGCTTGGAATTGATAATCACAGGAAGGGTCTGATTAGAACCCAGAAAGATGTATTTCAAGTGATCAGGAAGGGTCTTTAGTTCAAGGATGGGGTTATCAGCAGCAGCGGGTGGTTCAGAATAGATGTGAGGTTCAAGGGTAGGAGCTATTGGTTTGTCTAAATCTGGATTTGACTCCTCTGTTTGCGGGTCAAGATCGTTTTGTGGTTGATGAGGTGTAATCAAGTCATTCTCAAAGTGTGTTTCATCAACCAAAGCCCTAATGTCACAAATTTGTTCGATGACACCGCAATTGATTCCTTGTTGGGCCTTAAATATATCAATTTTCAGGGTTTGATTTCCAAATTTGAGCTCTATTTGGCCCTCCTCAAAGCTAATGTTGGCTCTAGAAGTAGCCAAGAAAGGTCTCCCTAGAATGATCGGTGTATCCCTAGGGTTTTCAGGTGCGTCCATGTCTAAGACTATAAAGTCTACAGGAAAGTAGAAATCCCGCACTCTTACAATAACATCTTCGAGAATCCCTTTTGGTGACTTTATAGATTGATCTGCTAATTGTAATGTCACTTCAGTTGGTTTTAGCTCAGATTCTTCTAGATGGTTAAGTAAGGATGTGTGTATCGGATTTATGAAAGCACCCAAGTCTAGCAATGCTCTGTCGAATTGGGTATCACCTATCTTGCAGGAAATTAGGGGAGTACCAGGA
The DNA here is from genome assembly GCA_037157565.1 of Thalassia testudinum. NCBI lineage: Eukaryota > Viridiplantae > Streptophyta > Magnoliopsida > Alismatales > Hydrocharitaceae > Thalassia > Thalassia testudinum. The sequence goes on along the minus strand of JAZHRO010000022.1, from coordinate 31,401,637 downwards.
TCTTTAGCCTTGGGTGGGAGTCTGCTTAGGATTACAGAGCTGGCTTGCTCTGACAGTACAATTGGACTCCCACTCTTGGTTCGCGGCTTATGTTGGGGTGTACACACATTCTTTAAGAATCGTGCGTAAGACGGTACGTGGCGGATTGCATCCATCAAGGGAATGTTTATGTGGACTTGCTCAAAGATCTTGACCAGGTCCTCCTCAGGTGCCATGGGCTTGGTAGTCTTCTTTCCCTTGGTTAAGGCCTCGGGAAACGGAACCTTGGTTGGTTCTTCTAAGATAGGTCCAGGTCTTTGATCTGGGACAGGAATAGGAACATCCTGGATTACTGTCCTAGGCTTGGGATTACTGCCAGGCTTGGAGTGGTTTGGATAGGGTGGATCTTGGGTTTCCTTACCACTACGGGTTGTTACGGAATTAAGTCCTACCTGGTTTTGGTTGGGATTGGGTAAGATGGGTTGCTGCTGATAGCCCACAAAAGAAGTGGAAGCCTCCATCCCGTCGGGTGAAGGAACAGAGGGAGCCTGATAAATCATGTGTGCATGGCCCGGGTTTGGGTTCATAATGCGCCGCTGTGTTGGTACGTTATTTGGGTTAGGAAGAGGTTGGGAAGAAAGTGTGCCTGGCTGGCGAGAATTTGCCAACTGGGCCAGTTGATTTCTAACCTCTGTAAGTTCGTCCTTATGTTGTTTTTGGATAGCCGCATTCGTCCTTTGAATGTCAGCCAGAGTCTGAAGGATAAGAGACATTTGGTCCTGATTTGGCCCTGATGGATAAGTAGGGTTGGGCCTAGGCTGAGGCGGCTGGTAAGGACGAGGGGGTTGTGGGCGGGACTGAAAGGGTGGTCTTTGGGTTTGGGAATTTCCCGCCCACTGAAAGTTGGGATGGTTTCGCCATCCAGGGTTGTAGGAGTTGGAGAATGGGTCGTTCTGGATGGCGTTGAGGTCCTCGCAGGTCTGGGGAACCTCCAGAGAATCAGAAAAAGGGGGAATGGAATTCCCCGGGCTGGTATAGAAAGGATCGGATGACCCTCCGATCTGAGAATCAGATGGGGGTGGATATGGATCCATCCCAGGAGAAGATCGGTGGAGAATGTTTTGCACAGTTTCCCGTGTGGAAGGAGGCTGTGCAAAGGAGTTATGCACAGAGGTGGCTCGCTGCAAGTGCTGAGTTAGCTCATCCACCTTCTTCTCAACGATTGAGACCTTGTCCAATCGACTGGCCATTAATTCTAGGTCGACTGATGCGGATAGGCCCTGCGTCTCGTGTGCTCCCCTATGGTTCGTCGATGCACGAGTATTCGTCCTGTCAAATAATCCTATGGAGTCATTGTTGATGGAGTTCTCGCACATGTTTTCGAGAATCTCCCACACGGTGTCCTCATGTTGACCCATGATATTCCCTCCGTAAGTTGCATTGATGAAAAGCCTGATATCCTCACGGAGTCCCTGGTAAAAAGACTGGACTTGTTCCCATTTAGGAACTCCGTGATGGGGGCACTTTCTCATGAGATCCTGAAAGCGATCCCATGCCTCATGGAGAGGTTCTCCCGTTTGCTGAGTGAAGTGAATAATCTGATGGCGCAAGGCATTGGTCCGACCAACGGGAAAGAACTTCTTCAGAAATTCAGGCTGAAGTTCTTCCCAAGTGTTGATCGGCCGGGTATGAGTCTGATACCAATGAGCGGCCTTGTCCATAAGGGAGAAGGAGAACATCTTCATGAGGATTATATCCCGATTTTGTGCATCTGACCCAAAAGTTTGGGCTAGATGCTTCAACTGTTTGATGTGCTGGAAGGGGTCTTCAGAATTAAGCCCATGGAATTTAGGTATAGCATGAATCATATTGGGCTTTAATTCAGAATCAGGTCCTCCAGTCGGGATTCTGACTCGAGGCTCAATAGCCACCGCAGCAGGATTATAAAGGTCCCGCATCATAGGACGCTGCGGTGGGTGCACAAAGTTTTGGAAGAGGTCATTGAGTCACTGGAGCTGGTGCTCCAGATTATTTTCTTCCTCAACTGGCTGAGCCATTATGGAAGAAGAAGGTGAGTTGGATTCGGAGTCGGAGGAGAGGTCGATGTGAAATGTTATTTTTTCAGACAAGGGTACTGAGGCTCGGCCTCGAGGAGAGTGGAGTGCTAAAGGAGGTTTCAAGGACCTCCTACCGAACATACACTGTTGGAAGATATGAGTTTAGCAGGTGCTGGACCCAATCAAGGCACCCAAAATGTTGGGTGACTATAGAGGTGCGGGGCAGATGGACCCCTTGATCAAAAGATCGACCACTTGAGAATTACCTGGGCAGCCAGAGAGGGTGAGTCCCGCGAAGACCCCTACACGGTAGAGCGTCCCCACGGGTTACAGGGTTTCCCCCACCCGACCTCTCTTGTCACTGAGAATCCAGGTAGACCAGAATGGGGACCTTGACCTCTTAAGTCTACCTCTTTTACTTTAAGATCAAGGTGCTTAAGGTTCCACTTGAACTTTAGTCTTTTAAGTGCAAAGAGTGACCTAATTTTAAGGTTGGTTGACGCAAGGAATCAACTTCACCTCTTGTTCCTTTGAGAACTTTTGGGTCATTTCTTTTAAGGTTCAAATGGATTTAAAAGCCTGATTTGCTTAGGGTTCCTCTTGTGTAGATCTTTTCAAACAACGTTTAGGCACACCTCTTTTAGGAAAAACTTTTTCTTTTTTAAGAGAAGGTGTGTCTCTAAAAATCCTAGATTTTCAATCCTTGAGTTAGCTCTAGTTGGTCCAATTTAGTTGCCTCAAAATTTAGTATCTAGGGCTCAATCAAGAATGTTTTAGCCCTAGCTACCTTAGTTGGATGAGCAGTTAAAAATGTGTTGAAATGAAAAATTAGGTAGCTTTTGATGAATTATGAAGTATAACACAGGTAGCTCTAAGTTGATTCTTCTTTTTGTTCCTTTTCAGATTTTTAGGGAGTTAAGAGAGGGCTAATGAAGATTACCTGTTCCTTGGAGTGTTTGTTGTGCGGCTGCTCTTCTAATTTTTCCTTTACCTGCACACAAGAGGGAAAATATTAGAAATTCTTAAAAGAGTTTAAAGCTTCTAGAATAGCCGTTGCTCCCCGGCAACGGCGCCAAAAATGGTAGTGTCGCCAACCACAGTGCTGCTTTTGCGTGTCTTTATGTTTATTATAATACAATCGTTGTAGTATAAGATAAGACAGCTACGGTTGCCATTACCATAGAAATTTACTCGGAAATAGTTTTCCTGAGGTCGAGCTCAGGGAGCTACTGGAATCCTAGAAGTACAAAGTTTCTTTATTGAATTACAAAAATAAGAGAGAGATAGATTTTTGTCTTGGCTTCTTCTTCTCTTTTTGTTTTCTCTCTGATCCTGTCTTCTTCCCTCTTCTTTCTTCTTCTGCTCTTCTCTGCCTTGCATCTTCTCTTCTTTCTCTTTTCTTCAGCAGTAGAGCCTTCTTCCTTTTCTTCTTCTTCTAGTTGCTCGTCTTCTTCTTCTGCTCTTCAGCTGCAGAGTCTTCTCTTCTTCCTTCTTCTTTTCTTCCTTTGCCTTTCTCTCTTTCTTTCTTCTTCTTCTTCTTCTTCTTCTCTGCTTTATCTCCTCTGAAGGCTGCTTATCCGTCGTCTGATACAGCAGTCAGACGACTTAACTGCAGTCTGCTACAGTGCTTCTCCTCTTCTCCTTCCTTCGCTGCTTCTTCTTCTTTGGCGAGCCTTCTTCTTCTACTACTTCTTCTCTTCTCCTTCTTGCGGCTAAGTGCTAAGCCCTTCTCCTTCAGCGCTCATATCCTGCACACAAGGGGGAAGCAAAACCTATCCCCTCCCTCTACCTGCACGTATCTCTCTCTCTACGAACCGCTCACAGGAAGCTCTCCCAGAGCCGCGGGTTAACGGGTCGGGTTGCGTAACGGGACCAGGCGCACCGGCGTGATTTGGTGCGCGAGGTGTGCGTGGGTAGTGTCGGGTCGGATCCGCCGGGTCCGCGTGGTGAAACCGTGGACGGGGCGTGTGATGGGGCACGGGACCTCACCCTAGGTGTATCGGAGGCAACCAGCCGTATACACAAAAACAATTTAAATCAGTGCGTTGTGTTGTGAACTTACGATGTGGGACTATCTTCTGCTTTTCCTCGTGCGCACCCGCAGGAGAACCTCCTCGCAATCTGCTCAGCTGCTGCCGTTGTTGGTGCCAAGTGCTGAAGCAAAAGTCTTCACAGACTTCACCCCAGTCCACAACACTTAGAGCGCAGCTGCCCCGACGCCTGGAGCCTGCTTGGAAGCTGCTTCAATCGTCAACAATGGCGGCAGGGCTCCAGAACTTGTCATGCACGAATACGGCCTATCGGCCTAATCAAACCATCGGGAGACCTTCGCCGTGACATGGCGAAGGTGGTGCGAGCTGCAGCAGGTCGTGGGACGGCCTAGGCGTGTGTGCCTAGGCCGTCCTGTGACCGGAAATATGGGTGTGTTCGGGGGTGCGTTGAGTGGGTGTAGAGCGACAGTGGGTGGGCGGAGGATGTTCAGCGTGATGAGGCGAAGCTTTTGCGATGGTCGGCGAGTTGGGTGGAGCTGTGGATCGACGGGGGCAACTCGCCGGAGAGTGGCCGGAGGCGGGGAAGGTGATGGTAGACAGGCGTGGTCGTGGGGCAATCAACCAAAATAGATGGGGGAAAAGAAAGAGGGGAAGAAGGGGAGTAGCTGTAACCTACTTGCAGGGACGAAGGGGGCCGGAGCGGCGGGCAGTCGTATCGACTATCGCTGGAGAAGAAACACCCAGAGGGAGAGAGCAGTGGCGAGGAAGTGGGCAGGGAGGCGAGTGCTTGGTGCGGCGTGACGCGGGAAGATGAGACGAAGCTGGCTCTGCTGCAGGTATGGCAGCAGAGCAACGAGGAGGAGGAGCAGTCGCCGGAGCTGGTGGGTTTCCTGTCGGAGTGGGGAGAGAGGAAAGGTTGAGGGTTTCTCCGCCAAGGCCAGACTGCTCGAACCGGCTGACGGTGCTGGTTCTTATAAATGGGGTGGCGGAGAGGCGGGCGCAGGCTGGCGACGTGCGCGCCTCGCCGGAGTATGGTCGGAGACGAGACCCATACCTTCCGCGTGTTCGCACGGAAGGTGTGGGGGTCGTCAGGCGGCATGGCTGAGTCCCTGCGACAGTAGACGTCGCAGGGAACTCCACGTTCACTTTGCAGGACATCCCCTCACCCTGCGCGGCGCCATGCTCCGCGCAAAGTCGCTGGAGCATGGTGTTGCGTAGAGACTTGCAGGAGGGACCATTTTGCAAAGAACAATGAGGAAGTTGGGGGCCAAAATGCAAGGATTTTGAAAGTTAAGGGTCAAAAAGTAAATGATGAGGACCAAATTGCAAAGTCGGTCAAGGAGGTCTCTTCTTAGGCCCAAGTTTTTATGCATGACTATATTGAACGTAAGGATTTTAATGGTGAATTTTTTTCCTAGGTTATACCATGTTTGACCGGCCAATTTACATAAAAATCCAAATTAAATTATTAATTGGGCATGGTTCTCAATGTAGGTCAAAATGGGTTTCTAAGGCCAAATTGAAGGTTCTAAATCCTAGAGATTATTTTTATATGAATTTTAGAGGGTTTAGTTGATTTTTACCCTGCCTCGGACCTCGTGAATTGAAGTGGATTTGTTTTAGGGTTACAGAATGTCTTTTAATTTCTTGGAGTTGCTGTAGCCCTTGTTAGATCATATCATCTCACTTTCCTTCTTATTAGGTTAGTTTGACCTATATTTGGACCCTTAATTACCCTGTTTGCAAATTACGTTGGTGAAATTGCATTTTTACCCCTTATGACTTGTTTCCTTCTTGAACTCAGAATTCTCTGAGTTAAGCCTTTTTTTGAGCTATGTAGGAGCTTTTTCTTGCATATCTAGGTTAGATTGTGCTAGTTAGGGTTCATGATGAGGTTCTCATCAGTTTTGATCATGTCATCTAAATGAAATATTTTTATTTCTATTGGTGCATAATTAGGTCACTTAGTATAAATAGAGTAATATACTTAATATGTTTGAATATAGCCAACTTGCATTGACTTCGGTATAGAAGATCTGATGGCACATCAAAAACCATCAATATATTCGATCATATGTTTTCGATCTGAATAGGAATGGCAACCTTCGCAAAAGATTATCATCTAACTCATGTTCGTGAATGGGGTTTCAAAACTACTATGCAAGACAGATCATGGAGTGATCTAGTGAAACAGGAGACAAGTGAAGTTCATCTCTAATGTTGTCCTAGAGAAGATGTGTCTTGGACCTACGAAACATGTGTTTTTGTTCTTGAACATATATATTAGCCAGGCCAATGGTTGATACACCCACCTTAATGTTGATGCTAGATATCTAGTGAATATTTAAGAGAATTGGGGATACATAATCTCTTAAAAGGATTACACAAATTTACTATGCAAGTGTATATAGTGGATTAGAGGAACAAGCTCACTTAAGTATCTTGAAATAGATGAATTCCACATATACTAGAGTCCTAATCAAACTCCTACAGGAAAGAAAAGAAGACTCCTTTGAAAAATGAGTTGGTCTTCATTCTTGTTCAAATAATACGAAGAGATCCAATACATATATAGCCTTTGGCAATGATGATAGCAAGCTAATTGAATTAGAAGTAAGGGTCATATTCTCCTTTGATGTAAAGAATTCATGGGTATTACGAGTACCTAAGAAAAATGTAGTATATAAATCTGCAACCCTAAATGCTTTGTTGTTAATGTGATGAAACCAATAGTGATTTCAATGGAGTTCTATTTGGAGAATAGTCAAATATTATTTAAAGAGTTAAGTGATATTTTATTTGACTTTTGATTAGGCTGAAAGGGTTTAGTTTTGATCTAAAGAGATTTAGGTAGAAATTAAATGAAAGTTGAATATTAAGATCAAATTAACTCATTAATAATAACGACCTATGTGGAACTTACCAAGTAACGTTAGTCTTAACCATTGGATTGGGTCCAACGATCACCATTGTATCAGGATTATCCTAAATTCCTTATAAATATCTCCTAAGAACTTAAAGGAAACCCTAACTAACTAAGGTGCAAATTATCCACCAAAAACCCCCTTATGAAAGGAGAGAGCATGGAGCAACTAGTGTCACCTTCCTCATCTTTGGTTGGGCATTGACTATAGTAGTCGGGTGCCAACCAACAACCTCGGGCATCATCTAACCCCTCTAACAATCGTTGCTTCCTTTGGCCATCTTCTGTAGGAGACTACCTTCTCGTTGCTAATTAGAATAAAGGAGCAATCATTGCTTTATAGATCATGAAGGGTTTAAGGATCACACACATTTTGATGTTCTCATCATTGAGTGTCATATCTATCCACCAAGAAGAAGGGTGTTTTTCCAAGTCAAGACTTATTGTAAAAAGCATAGCACATTAAGTACTATACTACACTCCCTAACGTAGAACCCTCTCACTCGCGTGGATCTCAAGATAAGAAAAAGCTAGTTCTTCCCATATGCTTTTGGTATAGATTGTTTTCTTTGTTATCTTTCTAGTGTTTTTGGTATTGAATCAAATCAAATCAAAGTTTTAAAACAATTGTTTTTCACGTTTTCATGATACTATGGCAAATCGTTTACCAACATAGTCTTATCCTAGCATCCCGGTGTCCACCAATGATTTATCCATAATGGTGTCTAGGTCTCCAACAAAGGGGACACCTACAAATCACAACATATACAATGAGAATGATACCATCAAAAAGGAGAAGTATATTAATTGAAGATAGTATACAAACTCTCTCACTCTCAACCTCTCCTCTTTCAACTTGAGATATGTGAAGTTTGGAGACCCCATCCCTCTATTTATATATTCTACAAGACGACTGATCCTACTCAAGATCCTACTCCTAATAAGATTCCAAACTCCTACTCCTACTTGAAACACAAGTCAATAATAGAAGGAAAAAGGATCCTTGTTACTATTCTTTACCCTTGGAAACTAGGATTTGAAACCCAGCAGTAAACATCTTGATGTAGTTCCTCTGTCGTTAGGGACATCCCAATAGAATTCTTTTCCTTCCATTATAGACCTACTTAATAATACTTTAACAAGTGACCACTAACAAGCGCCCCTTATTAAGGAAAACAAAGCATGGTCCAAGAGACGAACAAAAGAATTATTCTTTCAAGTGATTAAGTCAAATTGAGATGGTGGGAAAACCAATGAGGAAGAAAATGATCTTCACATGTAGATCATTGCCCACTAGGATAATAAGTGAAGTTCTTGATACCAAGGCAAGGCTCATGAACTCGATAAGACCCAATTGAAGAGACCCTACATAGACTAAGAGCAATAGCAAGGCTCCATGATCCATTAGCAAATCGACAACAAGGGTAAAGGCAAAGTGCCACTCTTTAAAGGAGTAGGACCTTTTAAGAAATCACAAAGCACAATTACCCTTAACTGAAGGCTTATCTGCTAAAAAAATCATAGTAGACTACCACCAAGTGAAAAAGAGCTCAAGTAGTGTAAGAAGTTTCCTTCTCTACTTGAAGCATATCCACTGAAAGGAAGTCACCGATAAGGGTTATGGTGTCGAGAAAGGGCATGGAGTATATCTTATTGAATCCATGCTATAGTGGGCTAAAGATCCTTGACGAGAATCTCTCTCTTAAATCTTTCTCAAGAATTGCACACTCACTAGATGATTGACATATATAAAAAATGTTGAGCGTAAGCATGAGTAGAGAAACGTGAGAAGACAAGAGCTATACTTTCTAGCACTTAAGAAGGACCACAGCTACTCCAATATGGAAAAAAAAATGTCCACTATAACTCTAGTATTTAGTATCTCAAATATAATGGGTGGATTCCTAGTATGCAATGATGTTTCACATCGAAAGGGCTTAGGATCTATACTTATGTTGAGAATGTGTGCACCTATGCATTTGTGATTTCCATTATGATGGTGCCTCTTACCTTGCCCTTATAGGTGAAGGGCTAAGTGCTAGCTATTGGTGCATAAGCACTATGATATTTGATTTTGATGATAACAAAACGTATAATTGTTATATTGCTCTTTGCAAGTCTTTGCATTTTAGAAACAAGGGGCAAAGCAAGGAAGAAGGAGCTAAGTTGATAGTCAAGAAGAAAGAAGCTAGAAGATTAGACTTTGGTCTTTGCATTTCTTTTGATGTATTTTATCTCTCTTATTTTAGAAATGATGTAAAGATTTGGTCTGTTATCATCCCCAATAGCATTCCTCATCCTTTCAAAAAAAAAAGAAATGATGTAAAGAGCCCAAGTTTGATATCCTAGGACACTTAGGCAAAACTTAGAATCAAATTAGAAATCCAAAACAAATTACCTAATCTGGAGTCTAATATCCTTGTCAGACATTTGAAACCCTCTTATTAGATGATCAACTTTTATTTCCAAACATCTCCTATAGTGACTGTTGGCAGCCCAACATTCATCTTAGGTTAGATGTCCAACTTTGACATCAAACGTCTTATAGGTCCCTTAGATGTCCAATGAGACCATCAGATGATTCATAGTTTCACATTGGACCTTGGAAACCTAAATCTAACATAATCTTGTGTCAGAAGCTCGAGTCCTAAAAAGTTTTCCATATTAGATGTCCAACCATAGGATCATATGTCCTATCAGATGACCGACATCTAAACCATACGTCTGACCTCACTTTAGACTCAAATTCAAGAAAGGCTTGGTTACAATAACAAATGTCCATCCCTTTTGTCAAACGTCCAAAACCTTCATTTAATCTGTCTGATCACTTGATCAGGCATCCCCTTGACAAGTACTTGTTGACCTATTTATAAAACTCTTTCTATTAGATGTCCACCTCTTTTGTCAAAACAACTGACCCGATAGATCAAATGACTCATGACATGACTAGACGTTTGATACTATTCTGACGGTTGCTGACCTTTGTGCAATCTGTCCTAATTCCGAGAGCTATTGTCTCAAATCTCATCCAACAACTATAAGGCCTCTCTTAACGATTTTACAGCCTTCTTAACACCTCTATAAATAATCTAGTAGCTCTCCATTGCAATATACAACACAAGAGTCAATTCTTCCCACCATACTTACAAAGAGAGAAGATTATTGAGAGAAAATCCATACATCAGCTCTCCTAGCTTACAACACACCTACTGAGAGCTTAATTCACTGTGCCTACACTTTGATCTACTTCCACTTAAAGGAAAGTTTTCTTTACTTATAGAAGCTAATAGTTTACATTCATATTATGGCTCTATAGGATCTTTTGTTTGTTGGGAGATCGTAGATCGCATTTTTGATAAAAGCGTCGTTGTATAGTTGCGAATACGATCCAACAAAGATATTGTTTTGAAAATAACGAGACTTTGAGTCCCGGTCGTTCGTCTCTGGGAGGCGTTGTTTTTATTTTTGAAATCGATCTTAAAGTCGCTCTACTTTATTTAAACGACATGCTGGTGCGTAATATATAGGTGGTTAAAGAACATGCACTTAAATCACGCAAATATGATAATCATTTAGCTCAAGGTGATTTCAAACACATAAGATATATATATATATATATATATAAAATGAAATTTCATTCATCGTGGGAGAGTTGTTGCACAAGGAAATCGAGAGGAAAGCTTATACATGAATACTTAAAATTAAATCTAACTGCCAGAAAACGATTGCATACAAGAATCAACGGGGGGATTTCGCATGCATCATTGGGGGAGAAGTAGGACTACTCTACTAAGCAGTAAATGAAAGCAATAAAAATTATGAAGGGCATGATCTAGAGCTAGAAGAATAGAGGGCATTCAGGGGTGGTCCCCGATGGCCTTGGAGTGGTCGAGAAGAGAATGAGGGGCGGCCAATGTAGCTTAGGCCGACCCTTGGAAAGAAGTAGGGTTGATCCAGCATCCCGGCATGGTGTCCTCCATGGTGGTGGTAGTGAGCTCGTGGAGGTGGAGTGAGTGGCTAAGTGGAGGTGGCGTGAATGGCACCAATGGAGAGAAATTGCCAAGGGAGTGAATGGGTGCCAATGGCCACCCAAGGGGTCTTTTTATAGACCTAAGGGAAGCTCTCTAGAGAATTATGGAATTATCTAGAAGGCCTATGGTGGGAGCTCGTGGGAGAGTGAGAGAGAGAGGGTGGATGGTGGTTTCTAGATCCACCAAATGTGGATCTAAAAATTGAATGGCTCTTGGTTGCTATTTTTGGCAACCAAGGCAACCACACATGGTAGAGAGTTCTAGAGAACTCTAGGCTAGATATTTTCGTGTGGATGGTGTGTGTGGGTGTGTGTGGGTCGAAACTTAGGTGGCTAGGTTGATTAGGTTGGGTTCTAGTGGGTTTAGGTAAAGGTAGGTCTCAAATTAGGGTTATAAACCCTAATTCACTAAGGTAAAGTGCAATTAAACTTAATACAAGTTTAATTGGGTGTGTGGAAACTTAATTGAGAGTAAAACAACTCAATTAAGTCAGGTCTAGGTCAATTGGACTCTTACTGAATCCAATTGGACAGTGTGTGCTGAGATCAGGGCTCAATTGGACTCAATGAGTCCAATTGAATAGGCTGATGGAATTGACTAAGATCCAAGTCAATTAGGTTTAGTGAGGACCTAATTAAGTCCTTAGGGAGGTCTAGAGGTGGTGTACTAGGGTTAAGGCACCTTAATTTAGGTTCCTATGGGGTTGGAATTGGGTTTAGGGACATAGAGATCCAAGATCAAGGCTTAAATCTCAAAACAGGAATTGGAGAGCAGTATCAGACGTCTAATTATATAATAAGACGTCTAATTATAGAATCAGACGTCTAATTATATAATCAGACGTCTTATACTCAAAAATCAGAAGTCCAGACTTCTTGTCTGGACGTCCAATCAGAGTCAGGAAGGATTTCGGTTTCTGTTTTGGGTATTCTGCAGAAATTAGACGTCTGACAAAGTGTCTGGACGTCCAATAACACTGCAGAAGTGGGTTTGAAGTGTGCGGGAGTTGGCTAAGGGTCCTGGACGTCTTAAAACTTATCTAGACGTCTAGAGAAGGGTTGGAACTAGGGTTTTAGGGCTTCCTAGGGTGTTGTGACCTAATTTAAGGGTGGCTAAGGCTTGGGGAAGTCTCTAGGCTATCATAGGGCTAGGATGGACCTAAGCTCTTCACATTTTACTGTTTTATTTCTACTTAATAGAATAGAAAACCTTTAAACCCCTTACATTATTATTCCTACATCTAAATTAGGCCTTCTGCTCCAGCTCTGCTACAACTCCTGTTATTCTTGATCCAGCTTCAGATCCAGCTCCTGATCAGCTTATTCCCTGCAATCGACATAATGCACTTAATCAGCACATTATAACATTATTTCATGCATAGCTAAAGGAAAGCAGTAAAGATGCAGATAATGCTTATGCATGCATGAATAACCCTAACTTATGCTAAGTCCTAGCCTAATTTAGGTCAATTAAGACCTATGATTGCTGCGCAATCATTGTTCTATTTTTATTTTGTTGTAAGGGTGTTTAGGTTGTGGATTTCGATCTTGTAGAGACAAAATTGTATGGGTTTGATCTGGCATATTATTGTATTGAGGTTACACTACCATCAATTCAAACTAGAGTGGTATAGTGGATTTTATCACTTGGCAATCGGGGAAAATACTAAGTTGAGGTGACTTAGGTGGTGATTTTTATCTGTTGGGGATTTTCCACCTAAAAATCTTTGTGTCCCTCTGCCCACCGGTGTCGCTGAAACCCCTTCTTCATTTGGAAAGCTCTTCTCCCTATTTAAACCCCTTCCAACCACCCATTCAAGGCATTCACTCCACTTGCAAGTGTTCTATCTCCATCCTCGCTACCTTTAAGCCCTTTTGTACTCACTGAAGACGATGAGCCACCGAGGAGCCCTCTCCACCACTGTGGCTGCCTCGCCGTCCCCTCTCTCTCTCTCTTTCCTTCTTTTAAGCTTTACTTTACTTATGTTTAAGCATGTATCTAGTGTTGTAACTATGAACTAAAGTTGCATGTTAAATGAAGCTATCTTCTATTCAATTGCTTGCTCTATTTTCTATTCAAGTTGCATGTTGCGAATGAAACAGTGCTAACCCTAATCTCTCTCTCTCTCTCTCGCTTTTCACCTGTGTCTTTTCGCAAGCAAAACCCTGCGATTTTCGTGACAATAAGTGGCAAGAAGAATCTGATTTTCATGCCTCCCTGAGACCGACACTCGGACTCACATCCGTTTCCTTACTTTAAAACCGACGTTGCAAGCGCAAGCTACAACGACACTTCCAAACACATGCGCACACTCACGCCAGTTTTTGGCGCCGTTGCCGGGGAGGCAACAGATTTGTTTTGTCACTTCCATTTTACATCCATACTCACATTGTCTAACACTTTGTCTCCTTTTACTTGATGGTTGCAGGAATTCGGCACTTGGACGGCGAAGCAGCGCAACTCATGACGGTAACAAGGGAGTAGGCGCAACAAGGACCGGTCGTGAGTAGTTCTTCACTCATGGTTGTTTGCTTGCTTGAAAATCTAAAAAAATTGTAAAATTGAAAAAAATTGGCGTGGTGTATGATTGCCTGACCCACATCCTTAACACATCACCCAACAAAAAATATACACTCTAACATTTTGAATAGATTCTGGGACTGTTCTTTTCTCTTTTTGAGTGGTGTTTGCAAAGCCACCTTGAATTGACTTGGGACGCACCACTCAATCCTAAAAACGACTCATTTAATAGAAGCTGCATGATTATTAGGATGAGTACATTAGGATATTCGAGCATCTACACAATAAAGGAAATCTATCTTCACCGAATTGTGTGCAAAACTTGACGTGCTTATTGAAACTTGTCTGAAAACATTAAGACATATCAATCCTAAAAGACACTAAAGTAAGGATGAAACATTAAAAGACACCACATCTTTAAAAAAATCCTTGCTTGAAAATCATGTTTTGATAGGAGCACACACACTGAAAGTGGAAAACCAAGAGGCACTACCCTAATCAACGCCTCATCACATAACCCTAGCACAAGCACTATCCTAGCCCTTTAAAACAGAGTAGACGTGCCCTAGGCAGGACCGGGTTAAGTCTCGAGAGGCGAGGTTTTGTTCGTTGGGCACTTGGCTTTCATTCCCTTAGTAGAATCTGGTGACTAGGCTACGGGGCAGTGTCAAATGACCGCGGTTGTGGGGTCTATGGAACCGGCGGCGCAAGCCAAGGGAAGAACCTCCCCTGCAATCCCCTCATAATCAACCTGGCCAGATTAGCTTTGGGAAGAGGAGTCCAGTGCTTACGGACTTAATCACCCTTTTGAGATTTCTAAGTCTCCTAAGAAATACACCATAAGGACTAGGCTTGTTTGCTTGATTGAACACACGCTTCTCGCATTTGTCGCCCTCCGCATCCCTTTCTGTTCTTCTCCAGTGTATGCACGGGAGACACTCACTGCATCCCGAGTTGTTTGTTTTGGGATGGGAATCCAAGCGACTTGATTCTGCTAGAAACATGGCTGAACCTAGGGTAGATGAGGTTGAGGACCAACCCCCACTGGACATAGTGGCCATCATCCAAGCCTAGATTAACGCAAACCACCGGCTTCAACAGTAGCAGATCCACACTATCATGCAAGCCATACACCAGTTACAGAACCCACAAGGGCAACCACCACCACCTTTCCAAGGCCCACAAGGGCAACCGCCACTTGATCTACCACCATTCCAGGACCAACCTAGGCCCCTCCGCAACTTCTATAACCCTTCCGCTATTCAAGTTGAGTCGCACCGTAGGATCCCCGAAGGGGGAGATGATTTTGAGCTAAAACCAAGTGTTTTGAGTCTGATTCAGAGCCACTTCCATGGAAGCTCAAATGAGGACCCCTTCCAGCACCTAGAGGATCTTGACCAAATAGCCCGAACTGTGAAACCTAGGAACATTAGCCTTGGCATTATTTTGATTAAGATGTTCCCTTTCTCGTTGAGAGACAAGGCTTGTCACTGGCTTAAAGCCCTAGGTAGACCCATCACCACCTGGGAAGAACTGAGGCATGCATTTCTAAAGAAATTCTTCCCCATAGGAAAGACCAATGCCCTCAGAAGAGCCATTGCTACCTTTACACTCCAGGGTGGGGAACAGTTCCATGAGGCGTGGGAAAGATTTAATGAACTCTTGAAGAAATGCCCACATCACGAAGTACCAAGGTGGCAATTGGCCCAGATCTTCTACCATGGTCTGGACAGCAACCTACGGAACTTCGTCGATGCCTCATGCGGGGGGAACTTCCTGAACAAAGACGAGGAGAGCACGTTTGAGCTCTTTGAGTCTATGAGCAAAAATTTGCTCAACAATGCCTCCATGACCCAGTTTAACCGATCCAGTCAACCCCGTGGCGGGATTTATGAGGTACAAGCAAATTCTGGAATGGTTGACATGGACATCATTGCCAAGAAACTAGATCGAGTGGAATTGGTGGATAAAAAGATTGACGAGCTACTGAACCAGACCAGGAATCCATTACAGACTTTCTCCCTAGCAAAGGGAGCACATAATGTTGACCTAGTCCAACCCTTAAGCCAACTGAACCTGGAACAACCCCTGACCACGTTTTAGGGAGGGACCTTTGCTCCCTCAACCCTTGATTACTCTCTTCCCTCCCCATCGACATCTGCTATCCTTGGAGATGTGTAAGCTGTCTAAGGTTATGCTAAACCTGACCCTTTCTCCAACACTTACAACACTAGCTAGTGTAATCACCCCAACTTTGGTTGGACAAACCAGAAACCACCTCAATTCCAGAACCAGCCCAGGCCAAACCAGCAGCCAAACTTGCCCCCTATCAGCAAGGACCACCAGTTAGACCCCCATACAATCAAAACAGGGCAACCCCTCCCCCGCAGAACCAAATGGACACCCTAATAAAGATGATGGCTGAAATGAACCAGAAACATCAGGAGGAAATGGCCTTAGTAAAGGGATAGTTAAGCCAACTTTTGGACTATAAACAACAAGGATCCCTACCTTCCCAGCCACAATCGAACCCACGAAACGTGATTAACAGAGGCCCCAATTCGCAAGGGTTCCAGGGCAATCCCGAGCAGGCTCACATGGTCCAGCCAGCCCCACAAACACCCCCTGGGTTTGGTGCTTCTTCGTCCTCGTCTTCTCAAGGATCAACCCATGGTCCCAATGCCTCTATGAATGGGGTAACCTTGAGAAGCGGCACCAAAACCCAGGATCACAAATGGCCGACTCTTCTCGAGACTTCATTAGCTGAAACACCCGACTCAGAAGAGGCACTGAAAAAACCCAAGGACCCTAAAATAGACCCTATCTATGTTCAGACAACTTACCCCGAGGCCTTGGAAACAATCAAGAAGAAGAAAAGTCTTGTAGAGACTGAGGAGCTTTTTAAGCAGGTTTAGATTAATATTCCGCTCCTCGAAGCCGTTAAGCACATCCTGGGTTACACCAAGTTTTTAAAGGATGCTTGTACACCCAAACGTAAGCCAAGACCTCAAGCACCTAGGAAGGTTGTGCTCTCTGAGCAAGCAAGTTCCGTAATATCAAGCAACCTTCCGCTCAAGCGAACTGACCCAGGAGCACCCCTGACATCCTGGGACATGACATTTGATAGAGCGCTCTTGGACTTAGGTGCTTCTATCAATCTGATTCCAACAACCCTATACCACCAATTTGGTTTCGGAGAGTTGACGCCCACGCTTGTCACCATCTAGCTGGCTGACAGATCTGTGAAGACCTCGAAGGGGGTTGTCGAGGACGTGATTGTACAGGTCAAGGACTTCTATTTCCCGATCGACTTCTTGATGTTTGACATGGAAGTCCCTGAAAAACTACAGAATGCACCCATAATCTTAGGCAGACCTTTCTTAGCTACGGCTAAGGCAAACATTGATTGTGACACGGGATGTATGGAAATCGCCTTCGGAGACAAGAAAATGCAGTTAGATATCTTCCAGGCAACCAAGTCTTTTGATAGCGGTTGTATTGAGGAACATGATCCAGTGGAACCTTTGGTTGAGGAATGCCTCACCCTTAGTTCTGTCTCAGACCACCAATCCTGTAACGACTGTTCTGACCTGTCACCATCGCTGCCCATGGACCTTTGTAGGGCTGATTACCACCAAACAACACCATTTGAGGAGATTGATGTTGATCAACTCCCGCCTTTCCCTTTTTCTTCGACTATTGTTCCACTCGCACCTAAACTAAAGCCACTACCTGAGAATCTCAAGTATGTCTTCCTGGGACCTGACCAGACTTTCCCTGTGATTATTAACTCTCATCTAACCAAGGATCAGGAACTCAGGTTGACTGTCACCCTTTCAGAACATCGGGCCGCCATTGGATTTACCATTTCACACTTGAGAGGAATTAGCCCTGCCTATTGCACTCATAAGATTTACCTGGAAGACAGGGCACGACCCTCCCGCCAGATTCAGAGATGGTTAAACCTAAACATGCGGGAGATCGTTAAGAAAGAAATTATCAAGTGGCTTGACGCCAACATCATCTATCCTATCTCTGATAACCCCCTGGGTGAGCCCCACTCAAGTGGTTCCAAAGAAAGCTGGGCTCACCGTTGTCACCAATGAGCATGGCGAATCCATCCCCACCTGCACCACCACTGCATGGCGGGTGTGTATTGATTACAGGAAGCTCAATGAAGCAATTAAGAAGGATCATTTTCCCTTGCCATTCATTGACCAGATCCTTGAAAGATTGGCAGGGCAAAAGTATTTTTGCTTCCTGGATGGATATTCAGGATATAACCAAGTCGCAACTGCTCCGGAAGATCAAGAGAAGACCACATTCACTTGCCCGTATTGCACGTTTGCATTCCGTCGTATGGCATTCGGGTTATGCAACGCACCCGCTACCTTTCAGCGTTGCATGCTAGCCATTTTTTCAGAAATGGTGGGTGAATACTTGGAGGTCTTTATGGATGATTTCTCTGTATTTGGGAATTCATTCTACCATTGTTTGAGCAACTTGGAGAAAATCCTGAAATGATGTATTGAGGTTAATTTGGTGTTAAGTTGGGAAAAGAGCCATTTTATGGTTCAAGAAGGAATCGTCCTCGGTTACATCATATCGCATAGGGGCATTGAGGTGGATCGGGCTAAGGTTGATTTGATTTCCAAACTTCCTCCGCCTAGCTCGGCCTGGCAGATCCGTTCATTCCTAGGACATGTTGGTTTCTACAGAAGGTTCATCAAAGGCTTCTCCAAGCTTTCCAAACCCTTAATCGATCTTCTGCCCAATGACGCCATATTTCACATGACCTCTGATTACATCCAGGCTTATCACACCTCCGGGACTTAGTTTCCACAGCACCTGTACTTTAGCCCCCGGATTGGTCCTAGGACTTTGAGATTATGTGTGATGCATTAGATTTTGCCATAGGCACTGTCCTGGGACAAAGACAAGACAAGAAACCCGTGGTGATCTACTATGCGAGCAAGACATTGGACGAAGTCCAACGAAATTATACAGTCATAGAAAAAGAATTGCTCGCTGTAGTTTTCGGACTTGAGAAGTTCCGACCTTACCTGCTGGGATTCCACGTGACCATCTATACTGACCATTCAGCCATCCGGCACCTGTTGGCTAAAAAGGACGCGAAACCCAGGCTCATCAGATGGATCCTGCTCTTGCAGGAATTTGACTTGGAAATCTGCGACAAAGCCGGATCAAAGAATGTGGTGGCTGACCACTTATCCAGACTTCACCCAGACCACATTGGACCCTTCCTGCCGTTATCTGACACCTTCCCCGATGAACACATTATGGCTGTGCAAGACAAGAAACTGCATTGGCATGCTGACTATGTCAACTACCTAGTGGTAGGACAGACCCCACACAACTAGTCCAGACAGCAATGGGACAGGTTCTTGGCCGAGGGTGATCCCATGTTGTTTCGCCTCTGTGCCGACCAGATCATCAGGAGGTGTATCCCCGAGAACGAAGTTTAGAGTGTGCTATCTTTCTGTCATGACTAAGCTTGTGGTGGCCACTTCTCTGGAAAGAAAACGATTGCAAAAGGTTCTACAGTCCAGATTTTACTGGCCTTCCCTATTTAAGGATGCACACAACTTTGCCAAGACTTGCTCGCGCTGCCAAACACTGGGGACCATGACCAAAAATGATATGATGCCCCTCCAGCCCATTTTGATTGTCGAGATCTTCGACGTTTGGGATATTGATTTTATGGGCCCCTTTCCACCATCCAACGGCTTTGAGTATATCCTAGTCTCGGTAGACTATGTTTCTAAATGGATTGATGCCGTTGCCACCCGCCGATGCGATCATAAGACTGTCATGGACTTTGTTAAGTAGAACATCTTTTCCCAGTTTGGAATACCATAGGCCATGATCAATGATGAAGTCACTTTATTCACTCCCAATTCCGTGCCCTACTTAGAAAATACAGGGTTAACCACCGTATTGCTACCCCGTATCATCCGCAAACAAATGGGCAGACCGAGGTCTCAAATAGACAAATCAAGAACATTTTACAAAAGACTGTGAGACCTGACAGGAAAGACTGGTTCACACGACTAGATGATGCCCTGTGGGCATACAGGACCGCTTTCAAGACCCTAATAGGCACGTCGCCTTATTGCCTAGTCTTTGGCAAAGCCTGCCACCTTCCTGTTGAATTGGAACATCGGGTTTACTGGGCTGTCAAGTAGTGTAACATGGATTCCCAGTTAGCCAGCGCGCAGAGGACGCTCCAACTTTTTGAGCTCGAAGAAATTCGTCGGGAAGCCTTTGAGAATAGTCGACTGTATAAGGAGAAAATGAAAGCCGTTCACGACCGACTCATCCATAGAAAGACCTTTGTGTTGGTGCTAGAGCACCACGATCATTTGTTTTGATGATAACAAAAGACTTGTTATTTAACATTTGCAATTTGAGTCCTAGATTTCAGGTCAATTGCAAATGTGGACGTGTTTAGACGGAACTCGAGCTCGCATTCAGGATGGATTGGAAGAGCTTAATGAAGAATAGAGGAGGTTCGCGTGGAGCGACAGATTGAAGATAGAAGACAAGAAGAATATGATAGATTCTTTTTAATCCTTTCTTGTATCTCTTGTCTTTATTTTCTTGCTCTTTTTATTTTTCTTAGAATATTCTGTTAAAGAGCCTCAAAGTACTCTAATAGTAGTCCTAGGAACACCGGCACAACCCTAGGATACTTAGGTTTTCTGTAGAATACTTAGAAAACCAATATAGGGTTCAAACAGCACTTCCAGATGTCTAATTCCCAAATCAGACGTCTGATAAAGTATTTTAAGACGTCTGACTGTTGTTTCAGACGTCTGATATCTGTTAGGCTGGACATAGCTAGTTCTGTCTGATGAAATCAGACGTCCAGACCTTAGACCAGACGTCTTAGGAGACGTCTGATGGACTTGCCAGACGTCCAGATAGTGGACCGTTGGCTAGCTTAGCAGGCACTCAAGATTATGACCGTTAGAGCCTTATCAGACGTCCTTAGGCCTTTCCAAACGTCTGATAAATGACCGTTTTGCCTCGGCTGACCCAAAATCTCTTCTCAGAGATTTTCTAGCCGTTGCAACGTTTGGAAATCAATTCCCACAGTAAAAGTAGGTTTCCAGACGTCTAGACATAGTGCCAGACGTCCTGTATGTCGTCTGATGGACTTGCGCAAAAACCCTGTTTAGATCTGATTCAAGTCAGGAGGAAACCCGCATAGAATCAGACGTCTGACCTTTAAATCAGACGTCTTAAAGTGGCCTTCCAGACGTCTGATGCAAGAATTAGACGTCTGATCACCCTGTCAAGTGTAATCATTGTCCTGATTTCGGCCTGTTTCTCTTGGGCTTTGTTCCCAACGGCTATAGAACCTTTCCTAAGCCTTCCAAAGCCTTCCTAAGGCCTCTATAAATAGAGGGGAGCCTTAGACACACCAAGAGAAACACTTGGATACACTTAGCTACACACTTTCACACTCTTTTGTGTCCAGAAAAGATCTTGCTCTCTAAGCTCAAGTTCTACATCTTGAGAGCATCAAGCTTTGCGCACCCACTCTCCCGCCGTTGTCTACGAGAGCGACATTGCGCCATCGCGTGGCACACGCACCGCGTCATCAACTCGACGCACCCCTTGCAAATGGGAGTTTCCTATTTCCTATAGAAGCTAGGTTTAAATTCCTTTGTTGGCTCTGTGGGATTACTTGTTTTATTTTATCTTTGTCTTTTGGTTGGGTATTTGCTTTGCGAATTCCCGTCTCCTTCGTGGGACAAAATCCTTCTCGTGGAGAGAACGGGTTGAGGAACGCTACCCTCGTACTTGTAGCGTAGTTGTATTGAGGTTGAATCACCCTCGTTTTAAGTGATTCGGTTTAGTGGATTTTGATCAACTTGGTTGATCGGAAAATCCTAACTCGAGAGGGTTAGGTGGTGGTTTTCACCCGGTTTGGGTTTCCACCTAAAAATTCTTGTGTTCTCTGTGTGATTGTCTTTTTGTGTGATTGGTTTTCTTTGGTGAGATTGCTTTATATTTTATTTCCGCATTTATTACGTCACCCCTCCTCGTAGGGCCAAAACTACACTTTGAGCCTAACTAGCAAGTTTGGCTTTTCGATGCCCGCCTAAAACTCTTTCCAGGGAAACTTAGGTCCAACTGGACAGGACCATTTAGGGTGGTCAAGCCTCACTCCAATGGGGCAGTTGAAATTGCTGATCCGAACACTAGGCACACTTTTACAGTTAATGGCCAAAGATTGAAGCACTTCCTAGCCCAGGTTCCCCCAAAGGAGAGTGTCACCCTCGTTGAGGGATGACACGAAGCACCGCCCAGCTGGAGGCGTTAAACTCAGCGCTTCCTGGGATGCAACCCAGAGGATTCAGACTGATCCGGTATTCTACATCACTCAGGTAATATCTTTTTGAACCCCTGTTGCATCCATGTATTTGCCAATGAGGACATTGTCCAACTTAAGCATAGGGGAGGGTGGTAAATTGCATGATCCCGAGCTCATTTAATCAATCTAAATAGAATAAAATTAAAAAAAAAAAAGAATTTAGGAAGAAACTTAGGCATTAGAAATTTGTTAATAGTAGGAAATAATACAAAAAGAACTTGAACACTTAGACTTTTCAGGCCTTCAGGCTTAATCAGCCTAGGTATCCGTTAAAATATGGATTTAGCTTCAAATCCTTGCAACCTTAAGCTACTCTAATCCACCAACTAAATAAGGTGATAAGTATACGACTTATCAACTCACCCTCTAACTTAGAAAGACTTTGAGTCTAAGCATCTGCACACATTTTTGCACAGACTCACTCCTCGGAGATTCCGACAGAAATTGGGTAGCTAATGAACTCTCTCGGGTAGTATGGCTGGCAAGTGATCGTGGGTAACAGCCCATTGGCAGGTTGTCCAGGGCTCAACCATGAGACCACTTCTTTTTCATTGCCTCTAGGTAAATTTGAGATCAGGAAAGCCACCTACGAAATAAAAAAAAGGAGAAAAAAAGAAAACAAAATAAACCACACTTCACTGCACGAGTATGGCTGGCAAGTGATCGTGGGTAACGGTCCATTGGTCGGTTGTCCAGAGTTCAGCTCAGTAATTACACAAAAAGAACCAAAACACTTAAGGAAGAAGCGGGGAAGTAGTACAAGCCAGGGAGATATACACTGGAAAAATCCTTGTGTTGACCCTAATTAAAACAAACGTAGGGAGAAAGCTACCGATCGAACAAATACACCTTCAGGCAAAACACTTCATCTTCCTGTCACTTAGGGGCGTAGAAAATCGGAGTCTATCTAAATTACCATTGAGTGAGTCTCACGATTTTTACACCAAGATGCTTAGCACTTAGAGTTTTGTCCGAGTTTTGGGTGGGTTGGGTAGCCGTAAAAAGTTACCAACCCACTCTTAATTCTAAAAAAATCTAAAAATAAGAAAAAATATATATACATACATTAAAGCAAGGATTCAGGTGATTCATATTTTGGCAGACACCCGGATGCTGCTTAGTCTTTGTAGATTAAGATCTTAGTATATTTCCTCCTATTGACAAGTGACGAAATGTCTATGTAGTTACTTCTTAAATTCTGACTGGAAATAAAGGCTAGAATAAACCTTGCTAGGGACTAGCAAGAAGTAAGCATGGGGGTATGATAACACTGCATCTTGGGGTGATAATTCTGTTAATTGGGGTCCATCTTAAGAATAAAATGCACAGATATCACATCATAAATAGAATGGGAGCATTGCATGCATCATACATCAAGATTGCTTATAAAATAGTATTAATGGCCATTTGAATAAGCACTTGTCAAAGCAAGCCTCAGAGCACGGATGGATTCAGAGTGATGAACGAAGTCCAATTGACTCGAAATCGGTCAAATCCGACATCCGGAGCTCCCACAATGGACCCAAGAAGTTCTAACCGTTGATTTAATGATCAATGGCCCACGGCGCGCCACGTGGCATCTGCTCGTTGCATCCAGACCACCGCCCTCTTCCACCTTCACCCAGAGGATGCATTTCAGCTGTCGATCTTCGATCGAATGGCTGAGAGCCGTCCACGCAGTCGCTCTCGCCGCGACAAAGCAGCGAGCACAGCGCAGCGGTCGGTGCTTCAACCACATAGAGAGGGGCGCAGGTTTGAAACGCCCGTTGCTCCCAAATTGCTGTGCGATTTGAGGCGCGCACGAAATCGACCACCCGATCGGCAGCAAACGGCGTAGACGAAGCCGCGCGGCACAACGAATGCGCACGGAAGCTCACGCGCACGATAACGCGGAGATGCGAGTGCCTCAGCATGATCTAGGCACGTGCCCCGCGCAAGATCACAGCCGTCCGATCTTCGATCTAACGGCTTATGATGCGCGCACACGTATTAGGCGCGACGAAGTACAGTCGCTGGCGAGAGACCGGCAGGCAGGGGCCTTCACCGACATTTTGGGAAGGGTTTTAGCGACGTCCCGGACATCGCTAAATCTTCATTTGGAAAGCTCTTCTCCTTATTTAAACCCCTTCCAACCACCCATTCAAGGCATTCACTCCACTTACAAGTGTTCTATCTCCATCCTAGCTACCTTTAAGCCCTTTTGTAATCGTCGGAGATGACGAGCCGCCGACGGAGCCCTCTCCACCACTGTGGCTACCTCGTCGTCCCCTCTCTCTCTCTCTTTCCTTCTTTTAAGCTTTACTTTACTTATGTTCAAGCATGTATCTAGTGTTGTAACTATGAACTAAAGTTGCATGTTAAATGAAGTTATTTTCTATTCAATTGCTTGCTGTATTTTCTATTCAAGTTGCATGTTGCGAATGAAACAGTTCTAACCCTAATCTCTCTCTCTCTCTCTCTTTTCACCTTGCCTTTTCGCAAGTAAAACCCCACGATTTTCGTGACAATAAGTGGCAAGAAGAATCCGATTTTCATGCCTCCCTGAGACCGACACTCGCACTCACATCCGTTTCCTTACTTTAAAATCAACGTTGCAAGCGCAAGCTATAACGACACTTCCAAACACACGCGCACGACCGGAGTGGCACGTGTGGGAGGAGAGTGTCGGGAGAGTCGTCCCCGACACTGTTACAGCCAGAGATGTAGGCGAGGAGGTGAGGTCGCGGCTACGCGGGGCAAGAGCGAGCAGGAGGAGGTTCTGGTTCTGGGTTTTTCCCAGAATCAGACGTCTGGAGTGACATCCAGATGACGAAGTGGACGTTTAGAGATGACTCCGGACGTCTGAAGTTAGATTTTCATGAAGGTACGTTTCCTTTTGCGGATATGGCCATGCAGGCTGTTCCACAGCTATGTTTTGTGTGGCTTATTAAGGGAGATTTGCTGTAGGGATTGCTTCGAGAAGGCGCAGGACATGCCCTTCCATGCGTTTCAGACGTCTGGGCAGCTACCAGACAGCTGGAAGCACTCCCAGACATCCGGAGAGGAGGTCGAACGTCTGGAGCTGGGTCCAGATGGTCCAAAAGAGGTCCTGGACATCTGAGGTCGACGTAGAGCCTGAGGTGTATTTTTTGTCACTTTTAAGACGTCTGGACATTGTGCCAGACGTTTGATTTGAGTCAGTAACTTTGTTTGTGACCCGTTTAGGGTCCGTTTGAGGTCTGTTTTACGCAAACAAGATATCGGTGTTTTCCTTGTGAGTTCCTCTACTTGTTAGAAGACTTTCTAGGGAGATTTACTGCAAGGATTGCTTCGGGAAGGCACGAGACACGCCCTCCCACGCGTTTCTGGCGTCTGGGCAGCTTACCAGACATCCGGAGAGGAGGTCGGACGTCTGGAGCTGGGCCCAGACGGTCCAGAAGAGGTCCTGGACGTCTGAGATCGACGCGAAGCCTGAGGTGCCTTTCTGGTCACTTTTAAGACATCTGGACATTGTGCCAGACGTCTGATTTGAGTCAGTAACTTTGTTTGTGACCCGTTTAGGGTCTATTTTACACAAACAAGATATCGATGTTTTCCTTGTGAGTTCCTCTACTTGTTAGAAGACTTTCTATACCGTTCTGAATGTTCCATTGTGATTGTTCCTTATTATAGGACTTCGTTCCGTTGTGGGTTCGAGGCTTGCTGAGGCACATGAGCCTGTCGTTCGAGCCCCCAATACTCCTGTGTTGTCTAGTAGAGTGGCTTCCCCTAATCTAATTATAAACCTGAATGCATGTGTGGAATGAATGATTAGAACCTAGGATATGGCATGAATCCTAGGACGAGAAGTACTTGAAATGTATGTATGCTTGATTGAATTGCAGTCTTGAATGAGTAACTAGAAATGTTAACAAATGCCTGTTAATGAACAAGAGCTGCCTGTGAAATATAAATTACCTGTGCTAGTTAAACAGTTACATGTGACCTGACCTGTTGTATACGTTAAATGATAGAATATGAGCTGCATGCGTATAACCTGAGAATAGAAAATGTAAATGATAGAATACGAGCTGCATGTGTATAACCTGAGAATGGAAATGTGAATGATAGAAATACGAGCTACATGTGTATAACCTGAAGAATGGAAATGTGAATGATGAAACCTGGTATGAAATGGCATGAGAAATATGAGCATGAACCCTTCGGGGAATTAGGAGAACTCTTGGAAATAAATGGAATGGATCTAGAAATGTGACAGGAAGTGTGCTGGCCCTCGAGTACGTGACACCAAGGGGAGCGCCTGTTCCCTCTTAGTGTAGAGGGGAGCTTGCCGCCCTTTGGGTTGAGACCTGGGGTGGGTTTGGCCACTTTACACCGACTTCTGTTGGCCCTCGCGTACATAGTACCGGGGATTGCTATTAATGTAGGTAGGGAGCTAGCCACCCCACGGGACCCGGGGTTAAGCTAGCCAACCTACATCGACTTTTTTTTGGCCCTCTGGGCAAACCGGGGTAGTAAGACAAGGGTGGGCGGACTGTGGAGGGGCGAGACCCCTGTTTGGTTCTGAGGGGTTAGACCCCTGTTACTGAGAGGGCTATGCCCTATACTGTTCCGTGCTATACTTTGGGCATACTCGCTAGCGGAAACGACTGACCGCGTGCCAGTACGGGGTAGCTACCCGTGTGCTTATCATGCGTGCTGTAGTCACCGCTACGTCTAGACAGTGACCCTAGGGTGGTTGACTGGGTGTAGGATTATCACGGGGGACTGTCCCGGCCAGGAGAGCACCACGTGTGCCTTCTACTCTTCGGAAAAGACTGCACAGTGACCCTTTTACTGTTAGTTGCTTAGCATAGTGAATGTGGCTTACTTTCCTGCTTTTTGGTTATTTCTTGTTGGACGACTTGGTCTTGGGATTAGTTGAGTTGAGCCGGTCTCGGATCCTGTAGGAATTTGGGAATCGGGTCGTAACATTTGTATTGGGCCTGGCTTTTTTCCCCTCATCAGGAATACTTTGACACTCACACCCAAGTAGGGAAGAAACCTTTTAGACTACTAAGCAATAGCACTCAAGCTAAGGTTTGACGGTGCTTCCCCTTTAAATAAAAAATAAGAAGCAAGTTAGGCATTTAGTCATTCATTCACTCCCTCCAACTCGCTCACTCCAACTCAACTCTTCTCTCTCCTTATGATTGAGCCAAGCTTCACTCTTTCCTCCACAATTCCCTACTCTTTTTGTCTTCATAAATTTGAAACTTGACCAATATAAAGCATCAACATTTTTGGCTAGTCCTTTGTGTTTTGTATAGGATAATGAAGGTGTGGTTTGCCCTTTCCATCCAAAAGTGAAAGCCGTAGAGAGAAACTTTCCAAGAGCTTCCTGGATGGTCTAATCAAATCAACCTACAGGAGTGAAAGAAGTCATATTTTAAGTTTCTTTACTAGGCAAAGTCCATACCACTCAAACAGGCTATATTATTTTCCTTATCTCTATAAAGTAGACAAAAGAAGTACTTATGACTTATCCCTAGATCAAATAAGGCTCAAGGAACATCAATGGAAAGGACAGGTGCTTCTAAAGTCAAGTAGTCATCAACTTGTTGTCCCTCCATATTTGTGGCAATTGGAGTGCTATGATCTCATTCAAAATTTTAAATCTACATAAGCCAAAGACTATAGCATTTATTACTACTATAGCCTAAATGTTAGGAGGATGTATGGGTATTACGAGATCTTGTAAAACAAGCTTTGATTCTACAAGTGGTTTAAAATGAACAAAGTCATTTCGGATAAAAGGAGAGAAACTCGCTGATAGGAGAAGACAAAAGCAAAGCAATGCTAAGAGCTTCATTAAGTTGATTCATCCATATCACTCATGATTGTCAAAGGAATATTTACAAAATGTGACCTCAATGGTGGAAAAGCCTAATGTATGTCTCACACGTGGTTAACATAAGAGTAGAAACCAAATCATTCAATGGGCACTTGTGGAGAAAGGTAAGGTTTAGACCTACTCTAATCTTATACAAGGGATAAGGACAACTGTAGCAAAGAAAGAACTCTATACAAGGAACAGGAATATGGTTGCCACACCTAGTGTAACTCCATAATAAAAACAAAGAGAAAGCTATAATTCTCCTAAAACTTGGTGAATTGGAGGTTCCATCCATGTCTAGGACATACGCACATTAAGATAGAGCCTGGTAAAATTTTGGTTAATGTTAGTGCTGCTTCCACTTGTTAAGTCCATATTTTTTATTAAGTACTCTCTTGAGTAGAACTCTCAAGATCCGATCCACATAACTAATCAGAGTGTCTAATCAAGTAAAATTAGACTTTGTCTGTTATCTTTTGTCCAACCTTAAAAGATATGGGGGTTCAATCAATTATCCCTCAATCATAGATGAGGCGATAAGTGCATATACTCTCACAATTTTTTTTTAGCAAATAGATTTTCATTAAAGGAAACAAAGTAAATACAAGGACGCGAAACCTCGACAGGTGAGGGAGGGAGAATAATCAAAATGCCCTCCAAAAAGAGGGCCAACATTGACATGCCCTGCCTCAAAGAATGGGGGAACTCGGAAATATATAGACTTTGGAGTAAAGCGAAATAAAACTAGAACACAATAAAAATAAAAACTAAAAATGAAACAAAGAAAGCACGATCATAAGCAAATCGTAGCGAGCTAAATCAATTGCTTCATGTCATAATATGATGACAGCGTCAGCGAAGATGAGGCTTCGGCAATCAATTCAATGAGCACTAGCAAGAGGCTAGAGACTTGGAAGCCAAAGATGAGTCGGCCACATCTTAGTCATGTGTGACAGCAATCTCTAACGTGGTCCTGACGAGAAAGACTGCGGGGGTGGAAGGCGAAACCCAAGCCAACTATCGCATCGCATCGTCCTCACTCCCCCCCACGACTCTCGGCAAACCACCATCTTGCTCAAAGAAGTACGGGCAAGGAATCCTACTTATCGTTGTAGCAACAACTCTTCATGCAGGAGAAGGAACCAAAGGAGAAAGGAACGCCGATTGAGGGCCCCAAGCTGAGGCAATGCTAGGATTTTGTTGGAAGACGAGAGGGGACAAGAGCACAGACTATCAACAAATGCTACACAATGTGATTGTGATTGGGGTGTGGTTCTCTCCTTTTCCCTTTTCCCCCCTCCAAAATCTTCAACAAATGCTACACGATGTAAAGGACTTTTCTTCTAGAACAGAATCTGTCAGCACACCAAACATTGGTCCTCTTTGGTCATGTGAACACAAATAATCCTAGTTTGAAAGAATGAGGTTAGTCATAGAAAAAGACATCCACATAATTAATGTCACCATTATTTGCATTAGTAGCTTAAGGAAACGTGGGTTCTGATTTACTGAGCAATCCGTAAATTTTACATCAAAAAAGCGTACAGATCTGCACGAATGTTGATTGGCTAGAAAAGACTGAAAGATAGATAAGATTCAAATTTAGTGCTAGGATTTCAATTCTTAAAGTTTACCAATCATAGCCCCACACGACGATATTAATTTCAAATGAAGTCTTCTTACTCACGAAAATCATAATAGCCTTTCTGTTTGGTGGATTGCAGATTAACAAGATCCTAATTTTGGAAATTTCTCAAAGCTAGGAGTATCACCGTCTATCCCAACACCATCAGGCACAGAGCTTAACATACATAGAGGATCCTACTTGAATTCATATCATAGCATCGGACTCTTGGCAAATTTTACTAACGTGGACCCTATCTAAAAGATTGAAACCCATCCAATAGATTTACGCGCTTGGTAAAAATGATTATTACTCGATTGAGAACTAACGTACAAGGGACTTCCACGGTCAAAACTTGAACTCAATGTGAGCATTATTGGGGGACAACCAATTAAATGATGTTGCAAGCTCATGCTCCTTTCCCTCTTTGGGGGTTGGTATTATGGCAGGTCACACATGCTTCTGGTTACTGCCACTGCCTCTGCCTCCTCTCCCTTTTACCACTCATGTAGGCTTTTACCTTTCGATTGGTGGACAAATTTTCAAGATCTTCTCGTGGAAGCAAACTTTTCATACCACTTATCTTTTGCACTCCGGATCTTCTCTTATAAAAAAAAAAATTCCAATTCCACTTACGTTGTGGACCAGTCCAATAGAAGGTTATTCCTTTTATCAAAGGAAGTAACCAGGAATATGGGCAGCCAACTACCGACAATGAAATCAGAGACAAGTATCATTAAAAAAGAGAAAAAACGGAAAGAAAACCATAAGCAGGTGAAGGAGAAAATTATCAGACTCCATTGAAGAGCACTGAACATGACCTGAGTAGATATCACGATTCATTAATTCAGTCTAACCTATAGCCAAATATTCAACTCTGATATCGTGATGTTCTTGTCATAACTCGTCCATCACACCACTTGTTTGTGAAGGTCAATTAAGTTATAATTGAAGAAAACCTGATGTACACGACATTTTCGGGCAAGTACCATCTCCTTTTCATTCTAACAATCTCTACGCGTTCTAATCAATGCATTAGATTAACTCGGGTCTATGGGTAACTTCCGTCTACGCAGGCATGCATGTACGCGTTCATTATAGTAAGTTATTAGGTACCTGGTTATTTCTTGTTTCTACTAACGATGAGCCCAGAGGCCGTCGTTGAGGTCACCGATGGCTATCAAAAAATTTATAGTTATGGGAAATGTAATATAGCTACTAAGAGTAAAAATCAACAAACATCCACATGAAAGTAAAGAATGTACATATGGAGAGGGGATCTAATCTTTAATATCCACTATAAGTGATATAATACAAGATATAGTAGGTTGTTGGCCCTTTGGATTGCTTCCATTGGGTGTGTCCCCTCCATGTAGGAGGGGGACCAAGTTATAGAGTACATAATATAGGATGTTACATATTTAGAGAAATTTAACTACCAAAGCAATGAGAAGTAATGAGAAATAATGAGAAGTTATAGAGGGTTATGGAGTTGACTGTGTAACTGCTCGATGGGCCCGCACCTCTTCGCATTTCTGTGCGGACCGAGTCTAAGCGGGTTCCGTTAGTCTGATCAGGGTCACTTGGGTTTATTTCGTAAGGGCAATTAATTTCTTCCCTCATCATTTGCCCCCATGCTCGTAGTTTGGCTGTGTCAATTGCAAGAGTAGAATTGTCATCTCTCTTTTTGCCCTCGCACGGAGGTTATTCTTGCCCTCAGCAACTATCACTCGATAGTGTTG
Source organism: Thalassia testudinum (assembly GCA_037157565.1). Lineage (NCBI taxonomy): Eukaryota > Viridiplantae > Streptophyta > Magnoliopsida > Alismatales > Hydrocharitaceae > Thalassia > Thalassia testudinum. The sequence goes on along the minus strand of JAZHRO010000022.1, from coordinate 31,370,512 downwards.
AGGGGTAGGTACTCCGTTACCCTTGCTCACTTCTTGAGGGAGGGTTTGCAAATTCCCTCCTAAAAAATAGGTGATTAGTAAAAAATATAAGTCGTGGTGGAAGTGCGAGAGTTCGCATCTAGATATCGGACTTGATCTCGACCCACTATTCACGTTGGCAATACTATAGTACCTAGGTGCTCCCCGTGTCCTTAAGAGGTAGTCCACAGTAGGATGATAGGATGCCTTGCATGAAGCCGACACTCACAGGGGGCCTGAGGTCCACTCTGGTTGGGGTACCTGCTGGCAACCTGTTTCGTACGAATGGCGTGAGCTTGTCAGGAACACAAGGAGGTTTTTCAATGCTGATGTGTACCAATTCGCAGGTGGAGAGATATATAAGTGACATGAGATAGTATACAATTTGCAAATATGAGAATCTAAAGTAGAAATTTTGACTTATCTTTGTATAGAAGGTAATAGTGTCTAATGGAACGAGTGTGAAGCGTATTTGGCCGGATTCCATCTTTTTCTTTTTTAAAGCACCCCATAGCAAGTAGGTAGAGGGACACCAGCCAACCTTGTAATTTTTTCTTTTTACCACCCTCACATTAATGTGGATAAATTTCACATGCAAATGACATCCCTATCAATAATAACAACCACTCCCTGCAAAAAAAAAAAAATGCCATCCGAATTTTCGCAGAGCACCCAATAATAAATGGCCATTACTCTTGAAAATTTCTCTCCATTCAGATCATTTGGCAACTCCTAGCAAGAGTAATGGACTAGCTTGCAGTTGGTTGCCTTGATGGCCCGATGGACACTCATAGGTGGGTAGGACTTAAGTTAGGCAGAGCCGTCGCTCCAGTAGGGGGAAGTGCCTCACCACCAAGGAGAGTTGCCGAGAGGTACTTAGTGGGAGGATGATCCTCGCAGAAGGGGGGGAATCAGGTAGGTAGGTGATACGGACCATTCGCATTGGTCCACCTAGCCTAGGGAGATGGCAAGTGAGGATTCGAAGAAGACTCTCCAAATCAGCTGTAGTATTAAAGAAGATATGGTCAAATCCTTGTCATGAACTGCTGAGCCACATGTTAGGCTCATTTTGGCTAGTGTCAGTACTTGGTTTAGGTTCCAAAAGTCTTGCATCAAGATATGGGGTCATGTAAGCCTATGAGCCAACGGCTATTAATGTATTCCTCATGTCTAGAATGGAAGGCAAGCATTTTGAATTCCCCAATTAAATCCTTGTTTGTGGTTGTTGGTCTCTTATTCCACCCATGACGGCTCATAGGTGCACCTCGATTCCTCCCTTATATCAGAGGCGATCTCCATGCCTCAATCCAAACCAAACTAATGCTATCAACCTAGTATTAGAGCACTCTAATCCGAAGGCCATGGAGCACTTGGCCGCCACCAGCTCCGACAATAAACTCGACTCCAGGGTGCATTCTCAGCAAGAGATGATCGGTCTCATGCAGCTGTTGGTGCAAGGGCACCATGATCGGTAATTTTGATGATAACAAAATACTTGTTATTTAACATTTGCATTGAGTTTATGAGTCTCAAGAAAGTGCAAATGCATATGAAGTGTGAAGGAGCTCAAGCTCTCATCCATGGCGGTTTGGAGGAGCTTGATGGAGGAGAAGGAGCTTCGCTTAGAGCGAAAGCTTGAAGGAAGGAAATGAAGAATATGATAGATACTTTTGTTCTTGTATTTATTTGTTGTTCTTCATTCTTTGTTTCTTTAGGTGATTGTTAAAGAGCTCAAAGTAACATAACAATAGTCCTAGGAACACATACGCAAATCTAAAATACTTACGCTTTTCGTAGAGAACTTAGCCAAAATAAGCATTAGACAACCTGATTAGACGTCCAATCTGGACATCAGACGTCTGATCTTAGACTTTAAAACATTTGACTGTTTGATCAGACGTCCAAGACGCTTAGGCTGGAGAACCACTCTCTGTCTGCCAATTTCAGACGTCTAGCCCTTAGTCTAGACGTCTTAGAAGACATCTGATGACCTTTCCAGATGTCCAACTAGAGGATCGTTGGCTTGTCAGACTTAATCATTGAGGATCATCCTTTCATCTGACGTACTTTTACTTTCAAACATCTGTAGAGATCCCTAGACATTTGATAAATAAACGTTAGGCTCAATCCATCCCCAAATCACTTTTGTTAGTGATTATAGTCGTTTGAGCCTTGGGAAATCAATTCCCACAGTAAATCCTATTTCTAGACGTCTAGACTTTGTGCCAGACGACCGACCTATCGTCTAACCAACAAGACCTAGAACCCTTTTTAAGTCTAGACATAACAGGAAGGAAACCCGTCTAAAATTAGATGTCTAATTTGTTTGACCGACATCTTAGAATTGATCTTTAGACATCCGTTTTGATCCAACCTTCAGACAAAGACCCAGACGTTTGACCTTCAGTCCAGATGTCTGATAACGCTGTCAGAATCATTAATAGCCCTGATTCCAGCCTGATTAGCCTTGGATTTGTTTCTAACGGCTACCTAAGGCTTCCATAGTCTTCCTAAGACACTTATAAATAGAGGGGGACCCTTCGTTTGTTAGATACACTCAAGAATACTACTTCCACTTATTTTGTGTCCAAAAGAAGAGTTTATCAAGTGCCAGAAGTGCCATTGCTCACCCGTCTACACAATCATCATCTGAGAGCATAGATCCGCTGCGCAGTTCGCTTCCATCTTAGGGAAGTCCTCATTGCCTATAGAAGCTAAGTTTAAGACAAATACTTTGTAGCTCTATAGGATTGTTGTAATTTTCATTTTTGGTTAGGTATTCGCTTTACGAATTCCCATCTCCTTCGTGAGACAAAATACTCTTCGTGAAGAGGAGGGTTTGAGGTATGTTACCCTCATTCAAAGTAGCGTGGTTGTAAGAGGTTCTACTACCCTCGTTTAAGTAGTATGTTAGTAGATTTGATTGACTTGATCGATCCGGAAATCTTAAATCGAGAGGCTTAGGTGGTGATTTTTACCTGAGTTTGGATTTCCACCTAAAAATCCTTGTGTACTTGTGATTGCTATTTTATGAGATTGTTATTATATTTTTCCGTATCTTTTTTTGTATCATGCAAATCTCACCCCCTCCTGTAGATCCTACAATTGGTATTAAAACAGGTCTTGCACATCGACATTACAACCTGACAAGGATCTAATAGAGGGAAGCGTCACCGCCACAAGACACGTTGAGGAGTAGTCCACTACCCGTCCTCCCTACTTCGACGGGAGCAACTATGGGTATTGGAAGCTCGGAATGAAGATGTGGCTTCAAGGTAACGACTTCACCATATGGGCTAGGTGCGATGCCTCGTTCGACATCCCGGAGAGACCCGAGGGAGCTACTCGCAGCAGCAAACCTACAAGCTTTCCCTCAACGCGAAAGCAATGAACGCGTTGTACTGTGCGCTAAGCCCGGAGGAGTTCAACCGGATATCTCAATGCACCACCGCATATGAGGTATGGAACACTTCTAGAGGTAACTCACGAAGGTATTTCCAAGGTAAGAGCTTCTAAAATTTTTTTATGAAATCTAATGAAACTTTAAGTGAGATGAACACTAGGTTCACTCTCCTAGTGAAAAATTTGAAAGCTTTAGGGACGACCTTCATCAAGGGGGAACTTCAAGAAAAGCTTCTTCATTCCCTCAGACCGGAATGGGAATAAAAGGTCACCACCATCGAGGAAGCGAATGAAGTAGAAGAGCCCAACATGAAAGACCTCTTAGGCAACCTCGTGACATATAAGACAAAGATGAATAAGAGGAAAGACACACCGGAGCCAAAGCCAAGAAAGAGTTTAGCATTCAAAGCCACATCAGATAGTGGGGTAAGTTCTGATGACGAGGACCTTAAAATTTTATTTAAGAAAATTTTCAAGTTTTGTAGGGATTCAAAGAGAGAAGAAAGAGAAGAAGGAGATGGAGAAGGAAAACCCAAGACGTTGCTATCATTGCAATGAAAAAGGGCATCTTTGACTCGAATGTCCTCTCCTCAAGAAGGAGAAGAAGAAGGAGAAGGAGAAGGAGAAGAAGTACAAAAAGAAAGCATTCCAAGCTACTTGGGATGACTCGACCTCGGAGGAAGAAGAGGAGGATCCCGAGAAGAAAAATGAAGCCACTTGCATGGGCTTCATGGCCATCACAAGCAATAGCAAAAGTGAAGACGACAACAAAGAGGTAAATGTTGAATTGTAAGATGATTTTGATGAATTATATGAACTTAGTAAGTCACTTAAAATAGAAAACAAGAGCATTAAAAAGAATCTTAGTTTTCTAAAATTTGAAAATGATAGATTAGAAATTAAAGTTAGGGATCTAGAAATTAGTTCTCACATTTCTAAAGGAGATGACTTGTTGTTAGAGAATAATAACCTAATCAATGAAAATAATAAATTAATTAGGAAAACACTAGCTTAAAAAATGAAATCTCTAGTCTAAAAATCAAGATGTATGTTATAGAAGATGAGCTTGCATGTCTTAAGAAGAACTCTGAAATATTGTTAAATAGAGTCAACACTAGTCAAAAGATTGAGAAAGGATCTCCATCAAGGAGACCAACTGACACAACCGGATCCAAATTGACTTGGATACTGAAAAGACAACTCAAATCTTGTTTTGTAGGATTCAAAGGATACTACAACATGAAGGATTTGAACTACAACCTCAAGGATGGTCTACTCAAACTAGTGGACCAACGTCAAGGCCAAAAAAGAAGACGAGGAGATCGACGAAAAGATCGGCGGGCGATCGAACCGCCGCATATCGACCGCTTGATTGGAGACCTGCTCCGATGCCCAGACCTCCATGCTACAAATGGGAGACCCATCCATTTTTGCATCAACCTCCATTTGGGCCATACTATTGGCCATGGTAAGTAAGGTAAAATCTTTACCCTATCTTTTTATCTATGACATATAGATAGGGGGAGTTATAAATTGATAAAGCTTTTTATCCATCATTAAGGGGGAGGAATTAAAAAATAACATAGCTATATTTCCTTTAGAAAGGGGGAGATAATTACATAGCTATCTTGTTATGTGAAAAAGATGAAATTAGAAGAGCACGTTTTTGTTAGTTCAACCACTCGATATAATATTTTGATGATTTTACAAAATGAAGAAAATGAAATAAAAAATAAAGCGTGGCATATTATTTTCTCTCTGTAATAACATATTTGCAGGATTTCAAAAAGCTTTCCAAGACGGGAGATTAAAAGCGTAAAGAAGAGTAGCATAAGTATTAGGTCTTAGGATTTTTCGTGTAAACTTTCAAAGGTTGTAATTTTCATTTTATTTGAGTCTAGAAATATTGTAAAGAGCCCCCGAACAAAACCTATAAATAGCTAACTTAGGCTCTCTACACTTAGGATAAATTAGAAACAAAAACCCAACACTTATACTTTTATCAGACGTCCATGACAAATGCCAGACGTCTGATTTTCCACCATAAGACGTCTGACATGTGTATCAGACGTCTAATTTCAAATATTTCTGCCTTTGTTCATCTCCTCATAAACATCAGTCGAAGGACTTCACTTTCAGACGTCGATAATCATTCACAGACGTCTGATTCTTTACCCAGACGTCCTCATACTAACCGTTAGACTTTCTGTAGGCAAAAACAATTTCCAGACGTCTTGACACACTTCTAAACGTCTGCCTTTGAACCGTTGGCCATGATTTTCTGTGCGTATCTCTCTACGGCCACATAATCTTTTGGCAGAAGTAGCAAGGAAGAGTATTTAGGTTTCCAGACGTCTGGTAATGTCCTCAGACGTCCATAACGACGTCTGATCCTCTAAACCTAGAACCCTGTTTGGATCCGATGATAACAGGAACGAATGCACCATTCATTAGACGTCCAATGAAATAATCAGACGTCTTATGAGATAATATCAGACGTCCTTCTTTTGATCCAATAGAGTCAGTTAAGGATGTCCTGCAATATTAGACGACCATAGGAAAAATCAGACGTCCTGTAAGACGTCTGGTCCTATAATTAGACGTCTGATGTTGCTGTCAGAATCATCATTGCCCTGATTTGTGTGGATTTCGTCCTAAACTCTTGGGATTTGTCTCCAACGGCTAGAAGAGCTCTCCCAAGTGTTCTTGAAGGTTCCAAACTTGCCTATAAATAGACTATAACTCCTCTTAGGAAACACACACCTCTTGAGATACAATTCCATTAGAAAAATCTCTTGCTCACTACTTTAAGCTCCATCTTGCCCTTGTGCTGTGCTAATACTCTGATCAAAGGGCAAATCCATACTCCCCGCTCGCTCCGTTCTGCAAATCATCAGGGAGTTCTTTTCATGCTTAGTAGATAAGAAAGAAACTAAATTATTGGGGTGCTCTATAGGTGTTATTTTTACTTCTTAATTTCTGTATTTTGGGTATCCGGCCTGTCGGGTCCCCGTCTCTTCATTTTGAAGAGAGAAACCTCCGTTAAGGGATCGGAGGTGGGAATTGTAATTGAGGTACACTACCCTCGTTTAAGTAGTGTGGTTAGTGGATTGATCACCTTGTGATCGAAAATCCTAAGTCAAGAGATTGGCTTAGGTGGTGGTTTTCACCCATCTTCGGTTTCCACCTAAAAATAATTGAGTATATTGTGTGATTGAATTTTTTGTATCACAATATTCTATAATTTCACTATTCACCCCCCCTCTAGTGTAATTTCATTTGGTATTAGAGCAGGTTTTCCGCCTACAGGAGTAACATCCGCGGAAAGATCACATGGAGGGGAAGGCCATTTCCACAAGCAGATTGGAGGGGCAATCCACCACTCGCCCACCACTCTTCGAAGGAACCAACTACACTTACTGGAAGCTGAGAATGAAGATGTGGCTTCAAGCCAACGATTTCTCCATTTGGGAGAAATGCGAATCCGCATACGTCATTCCCGAGAAACCAGAAACTGGTTACACAGTGGAGCAAATCCATCACCTTGGACTGAATGCCAAGGCAATGAACTCGCTCTACTGCGCTCTCAGCTCGGAGGAATTCAACCGCATCAGCCAATGCGAAACCGCCCACGAGATCTGGAGAACCTTGGAGGTTACTCATGAAGGTACATCTAAAGTTAAATCCTCAAAGATAAACTTGTTATCGCAGGAATTCGAAGCTTTCTCTATGAAGGATAATGAAAGACTTGGGGACATGTACACCCGATTCACGTTAATCGTGAATAACCTTAAGTCTTTAGGAAAGACATTTATAAATGGGGAGCTTCAAGGGAAGCTCCTTCGCTCCCTTGGACCTGAGTGGGAGCAAAAGGTAACGGCAATAGAAGAAGCCAACCAAGTAGAGGATCTAGACATGGAAAATCTACTTGGGAATCTCATGGCTTACGAATCAAAAATGGAGCAAAAGAAGAAATCAATCTCATCGGAGCCAAAGAAGAAGACCTTAGCCTTCAAAGCTACTTCGGATGATGAGGTAAGTACCGATGACGAAGAATTTGTTTTATTAGCTAAAAAGTTTAAAAAGTTTCTCAGAAATAGAAGAGAGATCAAGGGAAGGAAAAGAGAAGAAGATCCTCTAATTTGCTATAATTGCAAAAAGAGAGGTCACATAAGGAAAGATTGTCCCTTACTCAAAAGGGATGATGAGAAGAAACCCAAGAAGCCTTCTGACTACAAGAAGATCTCCAAACCGAAAGGATTCAAGAAGAAGGTGTTTCAAGCAACGTGGGATGACTCCACCTCCGAAGAAGAAGAGGAGGAGGAAACAAATGAAGAAACGGCATGCTTGGGATTAATGGCAACAAATGATGGTTATGAGTCTGAATCTGAGGAACCTGAGGAGGAAGAAGGTCTACAAGGAGGAAGACAAGGAGACCACCACCACCAAGGAGGCCGATGGGTGATGGACTCCGGATGCTCCAAACATATGACGGGAGACAAGCGCCTATTTTTGGACCTCCAACCTACGGATGGAGGAACAGTTACATTTGGCAACAACCACAAGGGCCATATTATTGGCCTTGGTAAAATAGGTAACCCTCTCTCTCCCATCTCAAATGTTTCTCTAGTTAAAGGACTAAAACATAATCTTTTAAGTGTAAGTCAAATATGTGATAAGGGGTTTAAAGTAGTGTTTACTTCTAAAATATTTGAAATTATGCATGCATTAACCAATGAAACCCTTCTTAAGGGAACTAGATTTAAAGACATTTATGTCGTAGAATTTGATAAAAATGGCATTTATGAATGTCTTATAGCAAATGATGAGTTAAGTATATGGCATAAAAGACTAGGACATGTTCATATGAAGATGGTTCAAAAATTAGCTAAACATGAACTAGTCCGAGGTCTTCCTAAAAGAAAATTTTTAAATGAGCTTATTTGTGATTCATGTAAATTAGGTAAGATTATAAAATCTAATTTTAAAAGTAAAGAAGTTATATCCACATCAAGACCTTTAGAACTACTTCACCTAGATCTGTTTGGACCAACAAAATATGAGAGCCTCAGTGGATGCAAATATTGCCTTGTAATTGTAGATGATTATTCGAGGTTTTCATGGGTCTCCTTCTTGAGATCCAAAGAAGGAGTGTTTTCCGTCTTTTCTGTTTTTTGTAGGAAAGTTCAAACTGAAAAAGGCTACCAAATCACTTGTATCCGTAGTGATCATGGGGGCGAGTTTGAAAATTCCTTGTTTGATGATTTTTGTCAAGAGCATGGTATTGCTCATGAGTTTTCTTTTCCTCGAACACCTCAACAAAATGGGGTGGTTGAGAGAAAGAACCGTACTCTTCAGGAGTGTGCTCGAACATTGCTCATAGACTCGGGGTTACCAAAGTACTTTTGGGCTGAGGCGGTTAACACGGCTTGTTACGTGTTAAATCGCACCTTAATTCGATCCGGATTGCGAAAAACTTGTTTTGAACTATACTATGGGAAAATACCCAAAATTAGTTATTTTAAAGTTTTTGGATGTCGATGTTTTGTCTTGAATACCCGCTCTAATTTAGATAAATTTGATGCCAAAGGTGAAGAAGCCATCTTTATTGGTTATTCCTCACGTAGTAAGGCATATCGGGTTTTTAACAAGACCACATTAATAGTGGAGGAAACCCTTCATGTCTCCTTCGATGAATCTCCTCATTCCTCCATTGACCGAGTCAATATGGATGATGAAGATGATTCTACTATTGATGTGTCTAACATTCCAAACTCCAATATCCATAATCTTCCAAAAGATTGGATATATCAAAGGGATCATCCCGAAAGTCAAGCATTGGAAGTGTTTCTGATGGCGTTAAAACCCGATCTCGCTTTAGTTGCTCCTTTGGTCTCTCCGCCCTTGTATCTCAAGTTGAACCGAAGAGTGTCGAGGAAGCGTGCTCCGAAGAAACTTGGATGATGGCCATGCAGGAGGAACTCAACCAATTCCAAAGGAATGAAGTTTGGGATCTAGTACCCAAGCCTGATGGGCAAACGGTAATAGGTACCAAATGGGTATTCCGGAACAAGTTGCATGAATCCGGTATAGTTATTCGAAACAAGGCTCGGTTGGTAGCACAAGGGTACAACCAAGAAGAAGGAATTGATTTTGATGAGACCTACGCTCCCGTAGCTCGACTCGAATCAATTCGCATGCTTCTTGCTTATGCCGCCTTTCTTGGCTTTAAACTCTTTCAAATGGACGTTAAGAGCGCGTTTCTTAACGGATTCATTAAGGAGGAAGTTTTTGTAAAACAACCTCCTGGTTTTGAGTCTCATGATAAGCCTCATTTTGTCTACAAATTAAACAAGGCACTATATGGTCTAAAGCAAGCTCCTAGAGCTTGGTATGAAAGGCTCAAAGACTACTTGTTAAATGCAAAATTCTCTATAGGGGAAGCTGATTCCACATTATTCATTAAAAGAAAAGGAAAAGACATTTTATTAGTTCAAATATATGTAGATGATATTATATTTGGTGCTACTAATGAATCTATGTGTAGAAAGTTTTCAGAAATTATGCAGGAAGAATTCGAAATGAGTTTGATGGGTGAACTCAAGTTTTTCTTGGGCTTGCAAATCACTCAGCTCGAAATTGGAACCTTTGTGTGTCAATCAAAATACACATAGGAGATGTTGAAGAGATTTGATATGAACAAAAGTAAAGGGAAGAACACTCCTATGAGTGTCACAACTTCCTTAGACTTGGACGAATCAGGTACGCCCATAGATCAAAAGCTCTATCGTAGCATGATTGGATCTTTACTGTATTTAACTTCCAGTAGACCTGATATTTTGTTTAGTACCTGCTTATGCGCTAGGTTTCAATCAAACCCTAAACAATCACACCTAAATGCTGTAAAACGAATATTTAGATATCTAGTTGACACATCTGATTATGGCTTATTCTACCCTAGGAGTCCACAATTCAACTTAGTTACATATAGCGATGCGGACTATGCAGGTAGCCGCACCGATAGGAAGAGTACTAGTGGGACGTGCCAATTCTTAGGCGAATCACTAGTCTCTTGGTTCTCAAAGAAACAATCTAGTGTAGCTTTATCAACTACAGAAGCTGAATACATAGCCGCCGCACTAGCATGTTCCCAAGTGCTGTGGATGAAAAATACTTTGAAGGATTTTAACTTGATATTTAATAAGATAAAAATATTATGTGACAATACTAGTGCTATCAACCTCTCGAAAAACCCCGTACATCACTCTCGCACAAAACATATTGATGTTCGACATCACTTCTTGAGAGATAATGTACTTAAGGGAGAAATCGAAGTTGAATTTATTTGTACTGAACTGCAATTAGCTGATATTTTCACTAAACCTTTGAATTATGATCGCTTTAATTATATACGTAGGAAACTAGGCATATGTAAGCTAAGTGATATTTGAAGAATTTAGTGATTTAATGGAACCTCTTTTGTCATGAGCATAGATAGAACCTTGATTTCACAAAGTTAGAAGCCTTCATTCTCAGTTCAAACATCTAAATGCACATTCTCTCCAATAGCAGACGTCTGATTAAATAATCTGACGTCTTATGCATTAAAATTCGTCGTCTAAACATCTGGGACAGACGACGATTTTATATAACAAAACAGTCATATCAGACGTCTGGTACACCACACAGACGTCTGGGATGTCGTCCAAATGTGTTGACAGACGTCTATCTCGGAGACAGAACATTGTCTGCCTGTCAGATGTCTGAATATGTGGTTAGACGTCGTAGGGATCGTCTGACAGGAAAAGCGGACGACCCTGTAACTTTAGACGAAAATCCAGGAAGGTCTGTCTGCAGAAATCGGACGTCTAATATTAAATTTAGACGTCTTCTTTGTCGTCTGAGTAAGAAATCAGACGACAACCTGGAGAATAAATCTTTTTGCTGGGGAGGATTCCTGCAGAAATCAGACGTCTATTTATATAATTAGTCGTCTGATTGGTCGTCTGATGAATAAAACAGACGTCTCCCTGAAATGGGTTAAAATCCCTTTGGCAAATCCCGACGTCCGACTCCTTTTCCAGAAGTCTGATCTGGGAAAAATCTGCGCGTCGCGATTTTTCTCTAGACGGTTTGAAATGCAAATCTCCCCAACTTCAGGGGGAGACTTGCTACGTGACATTGGGATATAAGATCCCCTTCGCAAAGGTCCCACTCTCCTGTCCAAAATCCCTACCCCACACAAAATCTGTGCGCTGCTCTCCCTCACACCCGACGGCCCACAGCAGCAGTTGGCGAAGTTCTGCTCGCCGCCAGACGACCGTCGCGCCTCTTCGACGACTGACGGAACCGCTGCTCCTCTGCGCGCGTCCTCCCTGCCTCTCGACCGCGCATTTGGAGGCTTCCCTCCTCCCGTGGGTATATCCTCTCCACTCCTAGGGCGTCTCCATGATCTCTTACCCACGACCTTGTAGCATCTTGTAGCATCTAGTTCTCCTTCTTGATTCACTTGACCTACATGTGCATTTCATATCATTATCAGCCTTAGAACCCTAACCCTCGGTCAAGAAAACCCTGTTAGCCCTAGCTGCATCTTCCATGGCAAGGGTATTACCTCATGAGGATCAAGCCGACATTTTAGTGGCTTGCATCCAAAGATATATTGCCACAACTACATGGCAGGTTGTATTGCCTCAAGGCATACTGCCACATATTTTTTCATGATGTTTGTAGTGTTTGAAACTATGTTTTGGGTGAATGTTGTTTGGTTGAATGGTTGTTTCTTTTTTGCAGGTATTCTATCCTCAAAACACCACTCATTTTTTCCTAAACCTAACGACCCATTCCACCAAATATGCCTCCCCGTAGGAAGCAAGTTGAGGGATCTTCCAGTTCCTCTTCCACTTATTTGGTTGATCAATTGCGGGGTGACATCGCTAGGCAGTGATTTCGTCGTTTCGCGAATGCCAAAGTTAAATGCCCTCGTTTTATTGTTTGGAATGATTTTGCCCGTTTGAACCTTCGGGAACACTTCCAAACTCTCCATCTTTTCCAATATTTTGACCGTCAATTCCACTCCGGCATTGGAACTCTTGGTGTGTTCCCTGATCTTTGCCGTCTCTTTTATGCCAACATCGTTGAGGACTACAGCAACGATGAACTTGAACTCCATACCCGCCTATTTGGTCGTGAAATACACATCACATCCGAAACTATCTCTGACCTTCTAGCCATCCCCAATGAGGGAAATGATTTCAATGACATTTTGAGGCAATACGACCCAGAAACCATCAATCAAGAGTTAGTTCTCCCGGAAAAATATGTTGAAAACCTTGGCACTCTACCGTGCAAAAATCTCAAACCCCTTCCACGTCTACTCTCTCGCATTTTTGGGTGGGACCTCCTAAACAAATCGGGAGGCTTTGATTACATCTCACGCCAACACAAGGCGCTCCTTTTTGCGGCCGTTCGTCATATTCCTTTCAATTTTTGCCGCCTCATTGTTCGCGTCATGAATGAGAACCATGGGGCATCACTTCCGTTTGGGTCTATTCTATCCAAAATCTTTTCATCCCATCGGATTTCCATAACTGACCAAGCAGTTGACAAGAAAATTGAGCCTTACAACCGGGCCACAGCCGCCAAGATGCATATACTTAGAGAACATCTTGAGCCCGTCGACGAACCCATGGAAGAAGAGCCCCTTCCACCCTTTCCAGACTTCCATGAACCACGGCCCCTTCAAATTGAAGCTCCCCGCTTGAGCTTTGATGAAGCATGGGATCCAGCCACAGATTCCCTCTCCTCCGGCATCTCCCTCCTGTTGCGTCGAACTGGCGAGATGTACACCTATATGGGAAGCATGCGCCGCGACATCGACGAACTTAGATCAGATGTTCAAAATTTGCAGATAGGACAAGGACCCGCTCGTCGCCGCCGCCGCCAAGATCAAGAAGAATAGTTTTAGTGCTTCTATTTTTCTGTCTTTTATTCTAAGTTTGTATTAAGGGGCCTTGACCCCGTACTTAATACTTTTGGGAACAAATAGCTAGTCCATGCTTAAATATTTCTATTCCTAATAAATTTTCCTTAATGCCTTGTCATCTGTTAAACATGCAGTTTTACTTATGCACTCTACTTTGTAGATATCACTCTTGTAGTTTGGATTTCAACTCCCTTTAACAACCCTTCATGATGATATTCAAAAAGGGGGAGAAGAATGTAGGTAAGAACTTAAGGAATAATATAAAAACTTCCTAAATAGATAAAGACTACCAAGTACAACCTTTAGGGGGAGGAAATAGGAACCTACAGCTATATTTTGAAAATCATCAAAAAGGGGGAGATTGTTAGTTCAACCACTCGATATAATATTTTGATGATTTTACAAAATGAAGAAAATGAAATAAAAAATAAAGCGTGGCATATTATTTTCTCTCTGTAATAACATATTTGCAGGATTTCAAAAAGCTTTCCAAGACGGGAGATTAAAAGCGTAAAGAAGAGTAGCATAAGTATTAGGTCTTAGGATTTTTCATGTAAACTTTCAAAGGTTGTAATTTTCATTTTATTTGAGTCTAGAAATATTGTAAAGAGCCCCCGAACAAAACCTATAAATAGCTAACTTAGGCTCTCTACACTTAGGATAAATTAGAAACAAAAACCCAACACTTATACTTTTATCAGACGTCCATGACAAATGCCAGACGTCTGATTTTCCACCATAAGACGTCTGACATGTGTATCAGACGTCTAATTTCAAATATTTCTGCCTTTGTTCATCTCCTCATAAACATCAGTCGAAGGACTTCACTTTCAGACGTCGATAACCATTCACAGACGTCTGATTCTTTACCCAGACGTCCTCATACTAACCGTTAGACTTTCTGTAGGCAAAAACAATTTCCAGACGTCTTGACACACTTCCAGACGTCTGCCTTTGAACCGTTGGCCATGATTTTCTGTGCGTATCTCTCTACGGCCACATAATCTTTTGGCAGAAGTAGCAAGGAAGAGTATTTAGGTTTCCAGACGTCTGGTAATGTCCTCAGACGTCCATAACGACGTCTGATCCTCTAAACCTAGAACCCTGTTTGGATCCGATGATAACAGGAACGAATGCACCATTCATTAGACGTCCAATGAAATAATCAGACGTCTTATGAGATAATATCAGACGTCCTTCTTTTGATCCAATAGAGTCAGTTAAGGATGTCCTGCAATATTAGACGACCATAGGAAAAATCAGACGTCCTGTAAGACGTCTGGTCCTATAATTAGACGTCTGATGTTGCTGTCAGAATCATCATTGCCCTGATTTGTGTGGATTTCGTCATAAACTCTTGGGATTTGTCTCCAACGGCTAGAAGAGCTCTCCCAAGTGTTCTTGAAGGTTCCAAACTTGCCTATAAATAGACTATAACTCCTCTTAGGAAACACACACCTCTTGAGATACAATTCCATTAGAAAAATCTCTTGCTCACTACTTTAAGCTCCATCTTGCCCTTGTGCTGTGCTAATACTCTGATCAAAGGGCAAATCCATACTCCCCGCTCGCTCCGTTCTGCAAATCATCAGGGAGTTCTTTTCATGCTTAGTAGATAAGAAAGCAACTAAATTATTGGGGTGCTCTATAGGTGTTATTTTTACTTCTTAATTTCTGTATTTTGGGTATCCGGCCTGTCGGGTCCCCGTCTCTTCATTTTGAAGAGAGAAACCTCCGTTAAGGGATCTGAGGTGGGAATTGTAATTGAGGTACACTACCCTCGTTTAAGTAGTGTGGTTAGTGGATTGATCACCTTGTGATCGAAAATCCTAAGTCAAGAGATTGGCTTAGGTGGTGGTTTTCACCCATCTTGGGTTTCCACCTAAAAATAATTGAGTATATTGTGTGATTGAATTTTTTGTATCACTGATGAGAACCTCATCATGAGCCATAACTAGCTCATTTTGACCCAATACAAAGGGTAAAAGCTCCTACATATCTCAAGGAAAGGCTTAACTCAGAGAATTCTGAGTTTGAGAAGAAAACCAGTCATAAGGGGTAAAAGTGCAATTTTACCAGTATAATCTGCATACAGGGTAATTCAGGGCCCAAACACAGGTCAAAACAGCTTAATAAGAATAAAAGTGGGATGAGATGATCTAGCAAGGGCTACAGCACTTCCAAGGAACCAAATGATAATCTGTAACCCTAAAACAACCCACTTCAATTCACAAGGTTCGAGGCAAAGTAAAAATAGAATAAACCCTCTAAAATTCATAGAAAAATAATCTCTAGGGTTTAGAACCTTCAATTTGGCCTTTAGAACCCATTTTGACCTACATTGAGAACCATGCCCAATTAATAACTTAATTTGGGTTTTTGCGCAAATTGACCGGTCAAACAAGGTTTAATATGAAAATGAAATTCACCATCAGATTCCTTAGGTCTTAATTAGTCATGTATAAAAACTTGAGCCTAAGAAGAAACCCCCTTGACCGACTTCACACTTTGGTCCTCATATATTTACTCTTTGGCCCTCAACTTTTGAACCCTCGCATTTTGGCCCCTAACTCTCCTTCGTTCTTTGCAATCAGGTCCCTCCTGCAAAACCCTGCCAGCACCATGCTCCGGCGACCTTGCGCGGAGCATGGCGCCGCGCAGGGTGAGGTGGGGGACCTGGCAAGTAAACCGGGGGTGCCCTGCGTCGTCAGCCGTCGCAGGGGCACCCCCTGGTCATTGTAGCCCACCATACCGGCCGTGCGAACGCACGGACGGTATGGGTTCGTGTTCCGACCATTCTCCGGCGAGGGAGACACGTCGTCTCCCTCCGCCTTCCTCCCTGTTTCATCCCTATAAATACCCCCCGCTGCTCCACCGACCAGGGCAGCCTGGATCTGAAGGAGAAAATCCCCAACTTTCTTCTCTTCTTCCTCCGGCAGACGCTCACCAGCTCCGGCGGCTTCCTCCCCCTCCACCTCTTCGCTCTGCCGCAATACCAGCAGCAGAGACTTCCTCCCCTGCTCTTCCCGCGCCACGCCGCACCCAGCTGGCGCCTCTCCGGCTCTCTGCTCGCCGCCGCCCCTCTCCCTGAGCATCGTCTTCTCCGGCGACAGTCGATACGACTGTCGCCCTGTTCCTCCCCCTTCGTCCCTGCAAGTAAGCTAGAGCTACTCCCCTTCTCCTCCTCTTTCTTTCCCCGCTTTCAATTTATTCAATTAAGCCCTCTACCGACCCTGACCACCTTCACCCCCTTCGCCTCCGACCACCCTCCGGCGAGCCGTTCCCATCACCTCAGCAACCCACACGGCTCGCCGACCCTCACCGCACCTCCACCTCATCACACTGAGCACCCCCCACCCCTCCACTGCCACTCCACACCTCCGTAACACTCCCCCGAACAAACCCATTCCTCCGGTTGCAGTCCGACCCAGGGCTGCCACCAGACACCTCCTTGCGGCCTGCCGCGCAGCTCCTCACCTTCGCCGTGCCACGGCGAAGGTTCCCCAGTGGTTTGATTGGGCCGCGAGGCCATATTCATGTTCAACAGGTTTTGAGGTCCGACCGCCATTGACGCACCTTAAGGCAGCTTCTCCCGCGCTCCAGGCTTGAGGACGCCAGGTCTCCAGCTGCTGCGGGGTACGGGGCGTCGTGCGAAGGCAGCCAGCCAGCAACTTATGCAGATAGAAGCTGCAGCTGCAGAAGCCAAGCCGCGGTCTCCCAGCAGGCGCACGCGAGGAACGGTCTGCGTTTAGTCCCACATCGGTAAGCCTCACACACGTTCCACTGTTTAAATTGATTTCGTGCACTAGCCTCATTGCCTCAGTACACGGGGTGAGGTCCCCTTACACCTGCCTGGTTACCCGGTCTCGTCCGCGCTCACGCCTCGCGGACCTGACCCGACTTAGACTGACTGCACTCCTCGCCCACCACACACGCCGGTGGGCCTGGACCCGGGCCTGACCCGAACCCGATTACCCGGTAGCTCTGGGAGAGCTTTCCCAAGAGTGGTTTCAGAGAGAAAGAGAGACGCGGGGGGGGGAGGGTAGAGTAGGTTTTGCCTCTTGACGAAAAACCCTGAAGTGTGCAGGCACAGGCGAAGAAGAAGACCCGCGGAAGAAGAAGGAGCTGCACTGTAGCAAATGCATAGTTAAGTCGTCTAAGCACCGGGTCAGACGACGGAAGGTCAGCAGCCAGAGAAGGAAAGAAGGCAGGCTGAAGAAGAAAAGAAGAGCAACGGCCAAAGCAGAAGAAGAAGAAAGGAAGACTTAGTAGCTGAAGGCAGAAGCTCTGCAGCGATAAAGAAGAAAAGGGAAAAGAGAAAGAGATCTGAAGAGGAGCATCACCTCTGCAGAACGAAGAAGAAGAAGAAGGAGCTCTGAAGAAAGAAGAACATCACCTCTGCAGAACAGAGAGAAAGAAGGAGATCCAAAGAAAGAGAGAAAGAAGAGCATCCCCTCTGCAGAACGAAGAGAAAACAACAAATTCTTTCCCTCTCTCTTTCTTTTTGTAAAAGAAATATGTATATCTCTAGAATACGACTTGCTCCCTGAGTTCGACCTCGGGAACTCTTTCATTTTCCGAGTAAAAAAAATTTATATTTGAAATGTTGGTAATAACCGGCTTTACTACAACGTTATAACAAAACCCTCAAACCCGGTTGTCGCGACGTTTCATTTTGGCGCCGCTGCCGGGGAGCAACGGCTATTCTAGAGGTAAACATTCCTGTTTCTTTTAAGTTCTGATAATCTCCTCTCTTTTGTGCAGCTACAGGAACTCAAGAAGACAAGCAACCACACAACCACTCCGAAGACAGGTAAATCTTTTCTCTCACTATTAACCCCTACACTCTAAAGAGGAAGAAAAGAAAAGAACAAGCAATATAGGGCTAACCTGTCTTCCATACTTAGTAACCATAAAAAGTTGCATGTTTTCAACTCATCACTCCTGCACACTATTAAGGGTATTTAAGGGCTAACACATTCTTGCTTGAGCCCTAATTGCCCAACAAAGAGTTAAATGGACCAAGTAGAGCCAACAGAAGGTCAAACATTAGGATTTCAGTAGAGACACACCCCTTAATCAAGAATTGAGGAAATCCAAAAGAGGTGTGCCCAAGCCATTGATTGAAAATAATTAACAAGAAAAATCCTAAACAATTGGCTCTCTCTAAACACTTGAACCCTAAAAGACAGGACCTAAAAGCTCTTAAAGACAACAATAGGTAAAGTTGACCCCTTGGGTCAACCAACCTTAAATTAGGTCACTCTTTGCACTTAAAAAGACTAAAGTTCAAGTGAAACCTTAAGCACCCTGATCTTAAAATTGGTAGACTTAAGAGGTCAAGATCCCCATTCTGGTCTACCTGGAACCGCAGTGACAAGAGAGGTCGGGTGGGGGAAACCCTGTAACCCGTGGGGACGCTCTACCGTGTAGGGGTCTTCGCGGGACTCTCCCTCTCTGGCTGCCCAGGTAATTCTCAGGTGGACGATCTTTCTGATCAAGGGGTCCATCTGCCCCGCACCTCTATAGTCACCCAACACATTTTTGGGTGTCTTGATTGGGTCCAGCACCTTCTAAACTTACCTCTCCCAACTGTGCATGTACGGAAGGAGGTCTCTAAGACCACCCTTAAGACCTCCATTAGAAATTCGCTCTCGTCAAGGCCAAGCCTCGACGCCCGTATTTGTGCAGCAACACCCTCACATTATTCTCTCTTCTGATTCAGAACCAAGTTCTTCTTCTTCCCCCATCATGGCTCAGCCAGTTGAGGAAGAAAATAATCTGGAACACCAGCTCCAGCGACTCAATGACCTCTTCCAAAACTTCGTACACCCACCACAGCGTCCTATGATGCGGGACCACTACAATCCTGCTGCGGTGGCCATTGAGCCTCGAGTTAGAATCCCGATTGGAGGACCTGATTCCGAACTAAAGCCCAACATGATTCATGCTATACCTAAATTCCATGGGCTTAATTCTGAAGATCCCTTCCAGCACATCAAACAGCTAAAGCATCTGGCCCACACTTTTGGATCAGATGCGCAAAATCGGGATATTCTTCTCATGAAGATGTTCTCCTTTTCTCTTATGGACAAGGCCGCCCATTGGTATCAAACTCAGACCCGGCCGATCAACACTTGGGAAGAACTTCAATCCGAGTTTTTGAAAAAGTTCTTTCCCGTTGGTCGGACCAACGCCTTGCGCCATCAGATTACACACTTCACTCAACAATCAGGAGAACCTCTCCATGAGGCATGGGATCGTTTTCAGGATCTCATGAGGAAGTGCCCCCATCACGGAGTTCCTAAATGGGAACAAGTCCAATCTTTTTACCAGGGACTCCGTGAGGACATCCGCCTTTTCGTCAATGCAACCTGCGGAGGAAACATCATGGGTCAACATGAAGACACCGTATGGGAGATTCTCGAAAACATGTGCGAGAACTCCATCAACAATGACTCCATGGGATTATTCGACAGGACGAATACCCGCGCAGCGACGAATCTTAAGGGAGCACATGAGACGCAGGACCTGTCCGCATCAGTCGACCTGGAATTAATGGCCAGTCGATTGGACAAGGTCTCAATCATTGAAAAGAAGGTGGATGAGCTGACTCAGCACTTGCAGCGAGCCACCTCTGCGCGTAACTCCTTTGCACAACCTCCTTCCACACAGGAGACTGTGCAAAACATCCTCCACCGATCCTCCCTTGGGATGGATCCATATCCATCCCCATCTGATTCTTGGACTGGAAGATCATCCGATCCTTTCTTCACCAGCCGGGGGAACTCCATTCCTCCTTTCCCTGATTCTCAGGAGGTTCCTCAGACCTGCGAGGACCTCAACGCCATCCAGAACGACCCATTCTCCAACACTTACAACCCTGGATGGCGAAACCATCCCAATTTTTAGTGGGCGGGAAATTCCCAAACCCAAAGACCACCTTTTCAGTCCCGCCCACAGCCCTCTCATCACTACCAGCCGCCTCAGCCTCGGCCCCACCCTACTTATCCATCAGGGCCAAATCAAGATCAAATGTCCTTAATCCTTCAGACTCTGGCTGACATTCAAAAATCGAATGCAGCCATTCAAAAACAGCACAAGGACGAGCTTACTGAAGTTAAAACTCAACTGGCCCAGTTGGCAAATTCTCGCCAGCCAGGCACACTCCCTTCCCAACCTCTTCCTAACCCAAATAACGTGCCAACCCAGAAGCGCGTTATGAATCCAAATTTAGGCCACGCTCAATGGATTTATCAGGCCCCTACTGCCCCATCTCCAGACGAGATGGAAGCCTCAACTTCGCGTGCGGGATTTCAGCAGCAGCCACCCCTCCTACCAAACCCAAACCAAAATCAGGCCGGATTAAATTCTGTAACAACACGTAGTGGTAAGACAACTCAGGACCCGCATTATCCAAACCACTCCCAGCCTGATAACCATGACCCTAGGATAGCTATCCAAGGTACCGCTGTTCCAGACCCACAACCTGGACCTATCCTAGAGGAACCAACCAAGATCCCGTTTCCCGAGGCCCTGACCAAGGGAAAGAGGACCACCAAACCCGTGGCCCCTGAGGAGGACCTGGTCAAGCTCTTTGAGCAGGTCCACATAAACATCCCCTTAATGGATGCAATCCGCCACGTACCAGCTTACGCACGATTTCTAAAGAATATATGTACACCCCAGCGTAAGCCGCGAACCAAGGGAGGGAGCCCAATTGTTCTGTCAGAGCAAGCCAGCTCTGTAATCCTTAGTAGACTCCCACCCAAGGCAAAAGATCCTGGAACTCCCCTGATCTCCTGTAAGATAGGTGGTACCCAATTTGATAGAGCATTGTTAGACTTAGGTGCATCTATAAATCTGATACCCACATCCTTACTTGACCATCTGGAAGAATCTGAGCTGAAACCAACCGAGGTGACATTACAATTAGCAGATCGATCTATAAAGTCACCAAAAGGGATTCTCGAGGATGTTATCGTGAGAGTGCGGGATTTCTATTTTCCAGTGGACTTTATAGTCTTAGACATGGATGCACCTGAGAACCCTAGGGATACACCAATCATTCTAGGGAGACCTTTCTTGGCTACTGCTAGAGCCAACATCAGCTGTGAGGAGGGCCAAATAGAGCTTAAGTTTGGAGATCAAACACTGAAAATTGATATATTTAAGGCCCAACAAGGAATTAATTGCGGCGTCATCGAGCAAATTTGTGACATCAAGACTTTGGTTGATGAATCACACCTCCAGAATGACTTGAGTATGCCTCATCAACCACAGAAGGATCTTGACCCGCAAACAGAAGAGTCAAATCCAGATGTGAACAACCCAGTAACTCCCACCCTTGAACCTCACATCTATACTGAACCACCCGCTGCTGCTGAAAACCCCACCCTCGAACTGAAACCCCTTCCTGCTCATTTGAAATACATCTTTTTGGGTTCTAATCAGACCCTTCCTGTGATCATCAATTCCAACCTCAGTCCTGAACAGGAAACCAGTCTGATTGTTGTCCTCCAGCAACATCGAAGAGCCATCGGATGGACTCTCGATGATTTGACTGGAATAAGTCCCTCTTATTGTACTCATCATATCTATTCAGAAGAGGGCACACGACCTTCTCGTGAAATGCAGAGACGCTTAAACCCCAATCTGCAGGAGGTCGTGAAAAAGGAGATCAAGTGGTTAGATGCTGGGATCATCTACCCGATCTCCGATAGTCGTTGGGTGAGCCCAATTCAGGTCGTGCCTAAGAAGGCAGGACTCACCACTATAACGACTGAGACCGGAGAAATCATTCCTACCCGATTAGCCAACTCGTGGAGAGTCTGTATAGATTACCGTCGACTCAATTCCTCCACGAAGAAGGATCATTTCCCACTACCCTTCATTGATCAAATTCTCGAAAAACTAGCGGGAAATAGGTTCTTCTGCTTTCTTGACGGGTACTCCGGTTATAACCAGGTGGCAATCCATCCTGAGGACCAAGAAAAGACCACGTTCACCTGCCCCTTCGGAACATACGCTTTCCGAAGGATGCCTTTCGGTCTTTGCAATGCACCCGCTACTTTTCAGCGATGCATGCTTGCCATATTCTCAGATATGGTAGGTGATTATCTGGAAGTCTTCATGGATGACTTTTCAGTTTTCGGAGCATCATTCGACGATTGCCTCCAACACTTGGTCCAGATACTCAGGCGGTGCATCGACGTGAATTTGGTTCTTTCCTGGGAGAAGAGCCATTTCATGGTGCCTGAGGGAATTGTCCTGGGACACTCAATTTCGGAGAAAGGTATCCAAGTGGATCGAGCTAAGGTTAATCTGATTTCTCACCTTCCTATGCCTAGCTCGATCAGGGACATCCGATCCTTTTTAGGGCATGTCGGTTTTTATCGACGATTTATCCCTGATTTTTCAAAAATCGCACGCCCCCTGACCACTCTTCTCTCCAAGGATGTTCCCTTCGAAATCTCCAAGGAATGCACTCAAGCATTTGAAATCCTGCGTGACCGAGTCACCCAAGCCCCGATCCTACAGTCCCCTGATTGGTCTCAACCCTTTGAGATCATGTGTGATGCATCCGACTTCGCTGTAGGAGCGGTTTTGGGGCAGAAAAATGACAAGAAACCTGTGGTCATTTACTACGCCAGCAAAACACTCGATGAGGCTCAGCGTAACTATACAGTTACTGAGAAAGAGCTGCTAGCTGTAGTATTTGCCCTAGAGAAGTTCAGATCGTACCTTCTGGGTTCCCATGTCATCATATACTCGGATCACACGGCTGTGAGGCATCTCCTTGCAAAGAAGGACGCGAAGCCTCGATTGATCCGATGGATCTTGCTGTTGCAAGAATTTGACCTCGAGATTCGCGATAAAGCGGGAAAACAAAACGTGGTAGCTGATCACTTGTCCCGTCTTCCTTCTGAAATAATAGACCCTTCCGGACCCATCACTGAGCATTTTCCCGATGAGCACCTGCTGACTATTGGTACTAGCCTTCCATGGTTTGCTAATATTGTAAATTACTTGGCATCTCATCAGACCCCGTCCGATTGGCCGAAGGCCAAGAAAGACAGATTACGCTCCGATGCCAAGTATTACATTTGGGAAGACCCGTACCTCTTCCGCATAGGTGCCGATCAGATCATCCGGAGATGTGTCCCGGAAGGGGAAGTCAACAATATCCTCTCGAGAAAGATCTTTCATCCTGGTCAAAAGGTCCTACTCTTTGATGCCCGACTCAAACTCTTCCCAGGAAAACTGAGATCTAAGTGGGTCGGACCATATTTGGTCCGACAGGTTTTTGGAAATGGAGCAATCGAAATCAGTCCACTCAGCCACGATTCTGAACCTTTCATCGTGAATGGTCAGAGACTCAAGCCGTTCATTGATGTAACTTCTACTGATTTGGCTGAGGCATCTTATATCCTCCGTTCCCCTTGAGCTTATTGCGCCCAGCCGATGGCGTAAAACTCAGCGCTTAACGGGAGGCAGCCCGTCATTCTCTTTGAAAACCTGAAACTTGTTCTGACACCTTTCAGCACTCGAAGTTCACCCTTGTAGACAGCCGACCCCAACTCAGATGTTCGCATCTGAGATTTGAAATCGTCCGCAAAAATTCAACCCGACCCATTCACTCATCCAAATTTCTGTCTTAAGGAATGAACTAAGACCCCTTAGGTTACAATGAGGACATTGCAAATCTTAGGCATGGGGGGGTAGGAAAGTGCAAAAACTTGTAAGAAAAGGTTTCAAACAAAAAATTCACATATGCCAAAAATACCATAAAAATTAAAAAAAAAATTTTCGAAAAAGAATAAGAGGAAAAGAGGAGAAGGAAAATTTTGTGAAGGAGAAAAGAAACAAAATGAAAAAGGAGCACAAAATTATGAGAAAAAGTGATAGTCATTAGTAAGGAACTAAGGAATTAACCTAAGTTCTAGACCTCATTCAAGAAAATAACTGAAAAGTGCACAATGAGATTAGTAAGAATGCAAACCTTAGGCATTCTTGAATAGACTCTTAGTACCCATTAAGATCTGGACACTCCTCAAGAGGTTGAGGAAAATGAAAAGCTGAAGTATTAGGTCTAAGGCTTAGGGAGTATTCGGCCTCGTTAACTAATTTTTGGTTTACGGGACTCAGTAACCTAAGCACCCTAATCTCACACACAGCCTGGTTCAGTAAGCGTAAAAATCAGAATCACGCAGAAGCGTCACAAAAATCTGAAAAGAACACCTAGAATAGGAGCGGCCGATCAACACAAGTTGATTTGGACGAGTTCCCAGCGCAGAGAGGCAGGAAATCCCCTCGAAGATGCGTAACAAAATATCATCTCCTCGGTGCTTGTCTCTTAGGATATTTACATATCCTACGGGGGGCATGTAAGCACTCTGCTGATTCAGATTCCATGGATGGCATTATCTCGAAGTGTCAATTGCCAGGGTCTGGATTCGGCCACGGAATACCATGGATGGGATTATCTCGAAATCTCAATAGCCAGGGTTCCGGGGGTTGCCATGGGCGGTGCTATCTCGAAGCATCGATCGCCAGGAACCCTTGAGGATTGATGATGGGAGCAAGGAATCTGATACAGACCGTGTTGAAAAGCCAATCCTAGGCTAGAACTAAAAAGAAAAAGAGAGAGAAAACTCTCCAAACAGAAAAACTTTCTATCTCTCTCTTACAAAACGCACTGCGAACTGAGCCAGGGCTAAAATCATTTCAAGCACGGGTGCTTTAACCACGAAGTCCAATAAACCTTAGGTTAGTTCTTGCGGGCCTTAAAAACCTTTGCTAAAAGACTGAGGCTAAGGCTAGACAGATTTGGATCTTGATTGGTACTAGAGTACCTTTTAGGCCTATGGTCAGCATTCTAACCTAATCTATGCTCAAATAAAAAAGGCACTTATCTAAAACCATTAAAAACTTCATGGTCTAGAACAAGGGTTGAAACCTTAAGTTTTTGCTAAGGGACTAGCAAAAGCTAGGCATGGGGGTATGATGAGAACCTCATCATGAGCCATAACTAGCTCATTTTGACCCAATACAAAGGATAAAAGCTCCTACATATCTCAAGGAAAGGCTTAACTCAGAGAATTCTGAGTTTGAGAAGAAAACCAGTCATAAGGGGTAAAAGTGCAATTTTACCAGTATAATCTGCATACAGGGTAATTCAGGGCCCAAACACAGGTCAAAACAGCTTAATAAGAATAAAAGTGGGATGAGATGATCTAGCAAGGGCTACAGCACTTCCAAGGAACCAAATGATAATCTGTAACCCTAAAACAACCCACTTCAATTCACAAGGTTCGAGGCAAAGTAAAAATAGAATAAACCCTCTAAAATTCATAGAAAAATAATCTCTAGGGTTTAGAACCTTCAATTTGGCCTTTAGAACCTATTTTGACCTACATTGAGAACCATGCCCAATTAATAACTTAATTTGGGTTTTTGCGCAAATTGACCGGTCAAACAAGGTTTAATATGAAAATGAAATTCACCATCAGATTCCTTAGGTCTTAATTAGTCATGTATAAAAACTTGAGCCTAAGAAGAAACCCCCTTGACCGACTTCACACTTTGGTCCTCATATATTTACTCTTTGGCCCTCAACTTTTGAACCCTCGCATTTTGGCCCCTAACTCTCCTTCGTTCTTTGCAATCAGGTCCCTCCTGCAAAACCCTGCCAGCACCATGCTCCGGTGACCTTGCGCGGAGCATGGCGCCGCGCAGGGTGAGGTGGGGGACCTGGCAAGTAAACCGGGGGTGCCCTGCGTCGTCAGCCGTCGCAGGGGCACCCCCCTGGTCATTGTAGCCCACCATACCGGCCGTGCGAACGCACGGACGGTATGGGTTCGTGTTCCGACCATTCTCCGGCGAGGGAGACACGTCGTCTCCCTCCGCCTTCCTCCCTGTTTCATCCCTATAAATACCCCCCGCTGCTCCACCGACCAGGGCAGCCTGGATCTGACGGAGAAAATCCCCAACTTTCTTCTCTTCTTCCTCCGGCAGACGCTCACCAGCTCCGGCGGCTTCCTCCCCCTCCACCTCTTCGCTCTGCCGCAATACCAGCAGCAGAGACTTCCTCCCCTGCTCTTCCCGCGCCACGCCGCACCCAGCTGGCGCCTCTCCGGCTCTCTGCTCGCCGCCGCCCCTCTCCCTGAGCATCGTCTTCTCCGGCGACAGTCGATACGACTGTCGCCCTGTTCCTCCCCCTTCGTCCCTGCAAGTAAGCTAGAGCTACTCCCCTTCTCCTCCTCTTTCTTTCCCCGCTTTCAATTTATTCAATTAAGCCCTCTACCGACCCTGACCACCTTCACCCCCTTCGCCTCCGACCACCCTCCGGCGAGCCGTTCCCATCACCTCAGCAACCCACACGGCTCGCCGACCCTCACCGCACCTCCACCTCATCACACTGAGCACCCCCCACCCCTCCACTGCCACTCCACACCTCCGTAACACTCCCCCGAACAAACCCATTCCTCCGGTTGCAGTCCGACCCAGGGCTGCCACCAGACACCTCCTTGCGGCCTGCCGCGCAGCTCCTCACCTTCGTCGTGCCACGGCGAAGGTTCCCCAGTGGTTTGATTGGGCCGCGAGGCCATATTCATGTTCAACAGGTTTTGAGGTCCGACCGCCATTGACGCACCTTAAGGCAGCTTCTCCCGCGCTCCAGGCTTGAGGACGCCAGGTCTCCAGCTGCTGCGGGGTACGGGGCGTCGTGCGAAGGCAGCCAGCCAGCAACTTATGCAGATAGAAGCTGCAGCTGCAGAAGCCAAGCCGCGGTCTCCCAGCAGGCGCACGCGAGGAACGGTCTGCGTTTAGTCCCACATCGGTAAGCCTCACACACGTTCCACTGTTTAAATTGATTTCGTGCACTAGCCTCATTGCCTCAGTACACGGGGTGAGGTCCCCTTACACCCGCCCGGTTACCCGGTCTCGTCCGCGCTCACGCCTCGCGGACCTGACCCGACCCGACTTAGACTGACTGCACTCCTCGCCCACCACACACGCCGGTGGGCCTGGACCCGGGCCTGACCCGAACCCGATTACCCGGTAGCTCTGGGAGAGCTTTCCCAAGAGTGGTTTCAGAGAGAAAGAGAGACGCGGGGGGGGGAGGGTAGAGTAGGTTTTGCCTCTTGACGAAAAACCCTGAAGTGTGCAGGCACAGGCGAAGAAGAAGACCCGCGGAAGAAGAAGGAGCTGCACTGTAGCAAATGCATAGTTAAGTCGTCTAAGCACCGGGTCAGACGACGGAAGGTCAGCAGCCAGAGAAGGAAAGAAGGCAGGCTGAAGAAGAAAAGAAGAGCAACGGCCAAAGCAGAAGAAGAAGAAAGGAAGACTTAGTAGCTGAAGGCAGAAGCTCTGTAGCGATAAAGAAGAAAAGGGAAAAGAGAAAGAGATCTGAAGAGGAGCATCACCTCTGCAGAACGAAGAAGAAGAAGAAGGAGCTCTGAAGAAAGAAGAACATCACCTCTGCAGAACAGAGAGAAAGAAGGAGATCCAAAGAAAGAGAGAAAGAAGAGCATCCCCTCTGCAGAACGAAGAGAAAACAACAAATTCTTTCCCTCTCTCTTTCTTTTTGTAAAAGAAATATGTATATCTCTAGAATACGACTTGCTCCCTGAGTTCGACCTCGGGAACTCTTTCATTTTCCGAGTAAAAAAAATTTATATTTGAAATGTTGGTAATAACCGGCTTTACTACAACGTTATAACAAAACCCTCAAACCCGGTTGTCGCGACGTTTCAATCACAATATTCTATAATTTCACTATTCACCCCTCCTCTAGTGCAATTTCAGTTTTAAGGGAGAGTATAGGATAAATGATTAAAAGTTATTAAACCTTTTTGATAATGTCAAAAAGGGGGAGAATTTTTTGGATTTATATTTATGGTTTTGTCATTATAAAAAATGAGGAGATTGTTGGTGCAAAGGTACCACGATCGTTAATTTTGATGTTAATAAAATACTTGTTATTTAATATTTGCATTGAGTTTATGAGTTTCAGGAAAATACAAATGCATATCAATTGTGAAGGAGCTCAAGCTTTCATCCATGATGGTTTAGAGGAGCTTGATGAAGGAGAAGGAGCTTCGCTTGGAGCGAAAACTTGAAGAAGGAAGGAGATGAAGAATATGATAGATACTTTTATTCTTGTATTTATTTGTTGTTCTTCATTTGTTATTTCTTTAGATGATTGTTAAAGAGCCTAAAGTAACATAACAATAGTCCTAGGAACACCTACACAAACCTACGATACTTATGCTTTTTGTAGAGAACTTAGAAAGCTAAAATAAGCATCAGACAGCATGATCTAACATCCAATCTGGACATCAGACATCTAATCTGAGACTTTAAAATGTCTAACTATTTGATTAGATGTCCAAAACACTTAGGTTAGAGAATCACTCTCTATCTACCAGTTTTAGATGTCCAGCCCTTAGTCCAGACGTCGTTGATTATAGTATATGATCAAGCTAACCTAACATTTTAGATTTTAATTCATTTAACCGATTGAATTCAGGTCGTTTACTAGGAGGTATAAACTTAATTTAATTTACCATTTTAATTCTAAAGCATAATACTACCAATTACTTAATTAATTAAATTAATAATTACAATATATGTTAAGCACAAGTATAATTGCACAATATATTTGAATATGAAATCATACAACTATTCCATTAATGAAAGACTTGTATATGAATGATTCTGCATTGAATAGCATGAAAAGAAAATTACACTTTTCACAAGTGTTTTCAAAATATAAGGCATAAAACAAATTAACAATACAGACAATGCTTTTGTTACAATAAATTCCTTCAGTTGACTATCTTCAGCCTTCACTCCTCTTTTAGACGTCTCTTAAGTCCATCAGATGACTTAAGTGTAGAAATTAGACTTCCAAAACTCTCATCAGACGACTCTCTCTCTTTCATTTTTTCATTTATTCTTAATTCCCTCTCTTTCTTCATTTAGATCATTCTTTCTGCTTGTGACTTTCTCTATTCCACACTTAATCTTTCCCTCTTCTCCTCTCTTTAATTCACTGTGCACACCTCTCCATACTTGGTCATTTTTAAGCCCTTAATCCCATTTTTTAACACTTAACAAAAAATTTGGTTAATGGGCAGATCGAGCCCTTTTCAAGGATGCACAATCCATTTCTAGACCAAATCAAACCCTACTCGAGGCCCATTCCTAGTTTAATTAGGTGTAGACTTTAGTGTATTCATTTGCACAGTATTGGGCCCATCAGGCGCACATCGCATGCTCACGCCCACCCGGGCCCACACGCACATAGGCACACACACACATATACGCACGTGCACTCACGCATTCATTCGAATCAGAGGTATATGGATATTTGGTGCGCCCAACGCTGACAACTGAAGCACTGGGGCACCAAATCCCTTAAATATGTGTGCAACACTTCATTCGTTCTCGATGTGGGACAAACCTCAGTGGATCTCCTTCAGCAATGCGCTCACCGGCCGTCGACTTCGGATGACTATTCTGATCGACTCAACGGACCAAATCGAGCAAGCAAAAGCTCAATTGAAAGCTTTTGAGGTCCTTTATCCAATTGCATTGCTAATTGGGGCTTCAGATCAATATTGATCCATGGATTTAGGAATTGAATATGGCAGTGTTCACGTGCCCTTAAACATACCTTAGAGAGAAATTAGAGATCAATTGACCTCCAAAAGAGTTAATACCCTCAGTTGAGAGTCTCAGAATGCTTCAGAATGCGTTCCACATCGAATTGAGGAAGAAAGGAGTTAGGAAGAGCTTCATAAAGCTCAGAAGCTTGAGATCTTCGAACTTGAGGTTCAAAGCTCTAATTCAAAGTTGAATTAGCTTAGCAAATAGATTAGGACAGATGGAAAGGGTCTAAATCGAATTAACAGACAACCAATGACTGATTTGGACTAGATTTGGCTCTAAATCTCAACAAAATAGCTATGAAAGCCATTGGATTTCAATTTGAACCCAAACTGTGAAGGTAATCAAATTCACACTAAACCTCTGTAAATCTCACTCTAATTGGTTCCACTAACATCGCAATCACCACAGGAACTCAAAACATCCTTTAAATCTCTATTTCGAGGATTGAAACCTTACTAACAACCCTGGGTTGACGAGTTGAGCTCAAAGGTTGACTTTCTAATATAAAGCTTCTCAAGTCAACTGATGACGATTGCTTAGCTACGACGAAATCGTGTTTTTAAAAGGATATTCGTTGCAGTATATTTGAAAACGTCGTATAAACGATTATCAACTTTTGTTACTCGAAATTTTAAAAATATTCCGAGGTCGAACTTAGGGAGCAAATTGGTATTTAGAAACCAAAAATCACAATTCTCAAAATGTGATATTTAACAAGGATATAAGTGAAAGTTTATGTATAAGAAAAGAAAATAGCAATGGCTTTTCTTCCTTCTTCTCTTCTCTCTTTCTTTTTCTTTGCTTTCTTTTGTTTTTTTTTTTCTTCTTTCTCTGTCTTTCCTTTGTCAGACGTCTGATTCTGTGAATTAGATGCCTTAACTGGTGATCTGCTACAGTGCTTCTTCAACCTTCTTTGGCTTCTTCTTTCTTCTCTGCTGCAGCTCCTTCTTCTTCTTCCCTGCTTGACTTGGCTTTCCTCCTTGGCTTCTTCTTCTTCTTTTCTGCTTGACTTGGCTTTCCTCCTTGGCTTCTTCTTCTTCTTTTCTTGAGCTGCTGCACCTTCTCCTTCCTTCAGCTGCTCCTCCTCTTCTTCTTTCCACGGCTAAGTCCTTCCTTGGCTGCTCTCTGCTGCGCCTTCTCCTCTTTAGCAACACCTTCTTCTCCCTTAGCTGCTCTTGCCTTCTCCTTCCTTCCCTGCACAGAGCAACGCAAAACCTACCCCTACCCTCCCCGTGTCTCTCTCTCTCTCTCTATTTCACTCTTAGGACATAGCTCTCCCAGAGCCTTTCTCAGGTAAACGGGTCGGGTATGCGTGCTCGGGACCAGGCCCACCGACGTGCGGTGGTGGGTGAGGAGTGCAAGGGTATTCGGGTTAGGCCAGGTCTGAAGATGCGTAGGTCGCGCACGAGACCGGGTCGGGTGAGTAGGACCTCACCCCGTGGATCTGAGGCGATAAGGCTAATTCACAAATTCAATTTAAGTGGCGCCTCCCGCTCGTCAGCTTCTGAGGTGGGACTAAATGTCTCACCTTCTTCTCGCACACGCCTGCAGCAGATGTTGCGCTCGATTGCAGCAGATGCAAGGGGCTTCAGTGCTAATTGCTTGGCTGGGGTTGTGCGCGAAGGGCTTCCAAGTGACCTGGGGCACTTCACCTGGAGTGGAGAGACCTGGAGGAGCTTCCCAAGCAAGCTCCTTGCTGCATCAATGGCGGGGAAGAGGGTCGACACCTGTCAACACAAATACGGCCTCACGACCCTGTCAAAACACTCAGCAGGCTTCGCCGTGACACGACGAAGGTGGCCCGATGGTCAACATGGTGTGGGGGCACCTGTGTGAGCGTGCCTAGGGCTCACTGTGGCTGTGCAGGTGGGTGTGTTCGGGGACAGTGTGTGGAGAGTGTGGTGGTCGATGGAGGAGGAGGAAATGATCAGTGGACGGTGGTTGAGCTTCTGCGGTGTTTGGTGAGGTGGATGGGTGCGTGGGATGGTGGGCACACCTCGCCGGTGATCTAGTCGAAGGTGAAAACGATGGTGGTGGTAGTGGCAGTCGAGGGGTTGAAACTAAAAATTGATAAGGGGGAAATAAAGAGGGGAGAAAGAGGTACTTATCTAGGGTGTTTAGAGCTAAGGGGGGAGGAGGAAGGCAAGTGGCAGGTGTCTGCCATGGCCGGAGATGAAGACCCTGTGGTGAAGAAGTGACGACGAGGAAGAGTGTCGGAAGGGCGCATGCTGTTACGGCGCAGCGCAGAGGAACACGGCGGAGATGGCTCTGCCACTGGTACGATGGCAGAGCGACGAGAAGAGGGAGGGAGAGTCGCCGGAGCCTGCGGGCAGTTGGCCGGAGTGAGGAGGATACGAATTTGGGGGGATTTCTCAGGCCAAATCAGGCTTGAAGGAAGTGGAGGAATCTGGGCTTCCTTAAATAGGCAAGGGCAGAGGGAAGAGTCGCGAGGAAACGGTGGGAAGACCACGTCAGAGGTATGGCCGGAGAGGACCCATTCCTCTCGAGTGTTCGCACAAGAGGTTTGGGGCGTTTTTGGGCATGGGGAGCTACCCATGCGGTAGGGGGCTTCGCAGGGAGCTCCCCTTTCAAATCTGGGAGCAGCTCCCCATGAAATCGAGGAGAAAACCTCCGTGCAAAGTCGCCGGAGGTATGACCTGCTGCTGTGGGTGGAGAAGGACCTAAGTGAATAAAATGACGAGGAAGATGAGGGGGTAAACGCAAGGGTTTCAAAAAATTGAGGGTTAAAAAGTAATTTTGAGGACCAATTTGCAAAGTGGGTCAGGACAACCTTTCCTTAGGTCCAAGTTTTGGTATAAACATAATTTGGACCTAAGGAATCCAATGGTGAAGTTTGATTTTAGGTTTGACCATGTTTGACTGGATATTTTGCATAAAAACCCAAATTAGGTTAAATATTAAGAATGGAGGTCAAAACAAGTTCCAAAGGCCAAATTGAAGGTTCTAAACCCTAGGGGATATTTTTCCATGAATTTTAGAGGGTTTAGTTGATTTTTATCTTTCCTGGAACCTTGTGAATTTAAGTGGATTTATTTTAGGGTTAGAGAATATCATTTAATTCCTAAATTTCACAATAACCCTTTTCTGACTGAACCATCCCACTTTTTCTCTTATTAAGTCTAATTGACCTATGTCTAGACCCTTAGAAATCCCGTTGATGCACTGCAATGGTAAAATTACACTTTTACCCCTTGTTTCATGTTCTCTTCCCAGATCAGTGTTTCCTTGAATTAAGTCTTTCTCTTGGTTATGTAGGAGCTCTTGTTCACTTTATTAGGTCAAAATATGCTAGTTATGGCTCATGATGAGGTTCTCATCATCAACTGAACTACCCAGATCAATTTAATTCAATCTAAATAACTCAACAAACACTTCAAAATCATGTTTTAATCCCTCTAGATGAGGTCTAAGGCACTTTCGCCTAAGATCAAAGGAGACTTTGGTCGTCAGATCAAAAGAGAGATTCACAAACCTAATTAAAAATATTTCCAAATTCTATATGCTCTGCTCATGCTTCAGGATCTAATTCGAAGTTCTAAGCCTCAAAGAACTCGTCTCCTCAGCTCTGCTGGAGCTGAGGAAGACGGTGATGAATAGCTAAGGGATAAAATCAATTAAACACAAGTCTATGTACTAAAATCTAATCCTTACATCACATCTAAGTAATCTGGAGCTCTACAGGAGGTTTCATAAGCTGTAGCTCAGATTTGGAGTTGTCGAAGCTCCCCAGAGTTCCAGTGATTGCTGATTTAGCA
The DNA here is from genome assembly GCA_037157565.1 of Thalassia testudinum. Classification (NCBI taxonomy): domain Eukaryota; kingdom Viridiplantae; phylum Streptophyta; class Magnoliopsida; order Alismatales; family Hydrocharitaceae; genus Thalassia; species Thalassia testudinum. The sequence continues at coordinate 31,336,654 of JAZHRO010000022.1, read as the reverse complement.
CACTGGAGAGTAATCTCCAAGAAATAGATCAAGAGTGGTCTTGAACGAATCCTGAGGTCATAAGGAACCTCAAGAGCATGTCAATTGAGTCAATTGATAATCTGAAATAAAGATTTTTCAAGGAATCCAGTAATAACACATCTTGAGTTCGGATGAACTCAAGAATAGCTCTTTCTCTCAATTGATTGAGGGGAATAGCTTAGGTATGTAGGGTGGTGGTGATTGAGTGTGTAATTAGATGAAAGAACTCCTTTTGAGCCGCCATGGATAGCGAGCTCAGAAGGTTGAAGGAATTTAGGCATTTCTCATGTAAGTGATTATATGTCTAATTATAAGCGAGATCGGAGCCCTGAAGTGATGAATAGGTGGTGGAGGACCCAAAATGTGTGTGAAAATAGCCGGAGATCTCCACCATAGATAGTGGAGATACTCCGATGAAGGTGGAGTGAGTTAGGCGTATAGATGATTAATCAAATGCATGAGAAGGTGGAATGGAACCACTGAGAAGTAGAGAGGGTGTATAGGTAACTAAATCGATGAAAGAAGGCCCGACGAGTTGAAATTAGATTGCTAGAGGCAAGGAAGATGAACTTAAAACTAAGCTAACTACTCCTACTCCTAGGCATTACTCGCCTAATACCTAGCTAATTCTACACCTAAGAGGTTAGACTATTTACCTGACGAAGGAGGAGAGGGATTTCACCATTGGCAGGGTGAGAACGGGAGCGAAATCAGAGCTTAGTGAGAGGAGCAACTTCAGCCAATCAAAACAAAGAGGAATCACAGCTATGGCGCGCTCCAACGCCGTTGGCAGGGTGGAGGAGAGGAAGAGGAGGTGAGGGAGGCAGCGCTCCTCAGTTGTAGCACTTGAGAACAGTGGTGAGAAGATGTCGGAGCTTGGAGGAATAGCCTATAAATGACCATGGTGGGGGGAAGGGGGTTGGGGGTCGCTAACCATGAATCGAAGGTGTTGTGGTCTATTTATAAGTGAATCAGAAGAATATGGACGGAATATCGTCTAGGTTCAAGGGAACCACCGGCGTCGTCTCCGACACCAGTGAGGTTATCCACTTAGTCTAAATAAGATTTACAGGACATCCGATCCGTCAGATGGAAAGGTGGCGATGAGCTTAGCATCAGCAGCAACGGTGATGGAGTTTAGACACAGGATAAGCGATGATCGGAGGTTGCGGAGACCGACGGTCATGAATCGTCCAAACTGAAGGTGAAGATGAAGAAGACGAAGGACTGTACACAGGGGCATAAATGCAATAAAAAGGACCTATTTGTAATAAGAAGGACTCAAGTGAAATAGGAGTTAGGGACGTAAACGTAAACAGTGACCTTTTAGGTTTATTTTAATTTATTTATTTTGCAACTTTTTATATTATTATAAATTAGGTAAATATTATATTTATGCCTTGAAATTACATTTTTATCCTCTTTAGCTATATTTATTTAAATGGCATAGCTAAATAGGTTTTTTTTTAACAGGTTAATTAAGTACTTAGGTCTTTAAATTAATTAAGTTAAAGAAAATACTTCTTATATAGCCAATTATTATTATCTTGAGTCCTAATTATTAATTAAATTATTATTAAGATTAATTATTATTTAATTTTGTATTTTTAACTAATTTTGCAGGTCCTTGGTATTTTTACCCTTATAGTATAATTAAACTTATATTTAATGTATTCTTAGGTAATTAGTTAGGGAAAATAGCTAATTAGTGATTATTAAGAGTCATGATGAGTCTCTCATCAGCCACCTCCTAGGATCTTGACTGTCTTACTCTCACCTACCAGACTTTGGATGGCCCCTTCGTCCTTTAAGGTATCCTGTCGGAGGGAGGAGTCCTTATGCCTAATGAAATTCGTCAAGCGCATGTGGAAGCCACAAAGCTTTATATCCTCCACACACATGTGGTGGACACTCCAGCCACTCAGGACGAGCATCCCTGCACCCACTCGGCCCTGGCCCATCTCCTTTGTGAGTTCAAGGATGTCTTCCCCGAACATCAAGGCTTACCAGTCTCGTGTGGTGAAGGCCATACCATTACTCTTAAAGTCGAGGCAAAGCCCATCGCCATAGCCCCTTACCGCCACAACTGGGTGCAAAAAAATGAGATTGAGAGGAAAATCTGCCTCTTGTTCAATGACGGCCTCATCCACCCTGACGAGTCGACTTTCCACTTTGCGTTGTAGTATTTAAGTGGTGGAAAAATTGACTAATCAACAATAAAAATAACCACTCACAGAAGAGCGGGTCGTGTCCACAGGGAGGCAATTATGCAATAAACTCTCGATTATTTTATATTCTTTCGGTTAAGTGCAAAATCCTTATTCAAATCTGACATAAAATGCGATGGAAAGTAGATTCACAATAACTTAAAAAGATAATGGTATATGTGTAGTTTTCCCTCACTGAAATCCTTAATAAATATATGATGCTTTTGTGTAATTTTCAATTGTCATATACTAGAGAGAATTGGTGCACGTGTTGATCCCAAAATCAATCTTAAAACAGGTGAATATCGATAACATGCAATTATCAGAAAGCATGAGTGTGCATGCGTAATTTTGCCATAATAAAATAATAATAAATCAAAAATCAAATTATGGTGGCAATGGTAGTAAATGTAATTTTTAATCTCCCTCAAAATAGAGCATTTTCTCTCTCTCCTCCTCCTCCTCTCGAGAGAGAGAGAGCATCGGTGGGGCTTTCACAAGCGAGGGAGGTTGGCGAAGATGAGGCCGATTCGATGGAGGTTGCGGAGTCGACAGAGATGGCTGGAGGTGGCCGATCGGCGGAGGAGAAGAACGTCGGAGAGGCTGTTGCTGCCGTGAAGGCGCTACTTGAGAGGGGCGCGCGGAGGTGTGTGCCTGCGGGCATGGCCTGACAGAGGTGGACGGGTGGACGCCTGCAAGCGTGAAGGTGTGCAGCACCTGCGGGCGTGGCTAGAGGTGGGCACTGGACAAGGAGTGGGCGCCTGCAGGTGCTAGGGCTGTCTGCACGCACGGTGGGCGGTGTGCGTTGGAGCGCCTGCGGGTCGGCTGGAGATGAGCAGTGGAGAAGGAAGGATGCGCCTGCGGGCGTGGCCTGGCAGGGTGAAGACGCGCAGCGCCTTCAGGCGCGGCTGGAGGGGGTGCGGGATGGAGCGAGGAGGGTCTGTAGAGGGGTGCGCGCCTGCGGGCTGGTTGGAGGGCATGGTGCAAGCTGGTGATTGGAGATGCAGCTGGAATGGCGAGATGGGTCTGCAGAGGTGGGGGGGCGCGCTGCAAGGAGGCGCTGGAGGGTGGACGCGCCTGCGGGCACGGTCTAGCAGGGGCAGACGTAGCGCCTGCGGGTGCTTGAAGGCGGGTGCAGGCACGCGCTGCAGGGAGGCGCACGGGTGTGGTGCTAGCGCCTACAGGAGGGTTGGAGCAGGTAGAGGTGATGGCGCGAGCGGTGCTTGCAGGCTGCGGAGAGGCTTGCTAGGGTGCGGTTGCAGGTGCGCTGTGGGGAGCCTGCAGCTTTGGGTGCGCTAGGAAAATGTAGGTCCACAGTGCACGCTGGAGTTACCCACTCTCTGGATGATCCTTCCTCCCGTTTCTCCGCCTCTTCTTTTAACTCCTCTCCTTTGCGCGTGCGTGAGTTAAGGGATTTTCAAATCCCTTAACTATTTCTGGCCGGCGGTTGTTGAGGGTGCCCGGAGGATGGGGAAAAGAACAACCGCCGGTTATTTGAAAGGGTAATTTACCCTCCCCTCCTCATTCTTTTGCCAAATATTTTTCCTGCACATAAAAAGAACATAAAATCATTACATATTAAGTATAGAATAGATGTAAACCTAAATCATGATGCATGTAAACATTCTATAACTTAATATAGTTATTAACAAACCTAAAAGATATAATTAAAGTTACTTAGGCATAATATTAGTTCATTAAAATGGACTCATCATGCCCCAGTCGTAGCCCCTTTGCCTCTCCAATACTCCTGGTTTGCAAGAAGGATGGTACATGGAGGTTTTGCGTCGACTATAGGGCGCTCAACAATCACACTGTCAAGGATCGTTACCCCATTCCCGTCATCAACGATCTCCTTGACAATTTACGATGGGCCACTTCACCAAATTTGACCTTCGTTCCAGATACCACCAAATCTGCATGAACAAGGCCGATGTCTACAAGATGGTGTTCCGCACTCACGATGGTCATTACAAGTTCCTCGTAATGCCATTTGGCCTATGCAATGCCCCCTCCACCTTCTAAAGGGTTATAAACAACCTCTTTCATCTCTGCCTCCACGATTTTGTCTTGGTCTTTTTTGATGACATTATTGTCTATAGTCCTACCTGGGAACTTCGCCTCAGGCATGTTCGCATGGTCCTTAACCTACTCCGTCTCCAGCAGTTCTTTGTCAAAAAAGTCCAAGTGCTCCTTTGGAGTCACTACTGTCGAATTTAGGCCATATTGTCTCGACCAACGGAGTGGAGGTTGACCCCAAGAAATTTGATGTTGTCCTCTCTTGGCCAACACCCACAACAATCAGAGAATTGCACTGCCTCCTCAGTCTAGCGAGGTATTACTGCGATTTTGTTCATGACTTTGCCACCATCACGGCCCCACTCCATAGCCTTGTCAAAGCATGTACACTCGTATGGACCCTTAAGGCAACACACTCCTTTGCAATCTTAAAAACAACCCTCACCACCACCCCAGTACTTGCATTACCCAACTTCTCCACCCCATTTATAGTTGAATGTGATGCCTCTAAAAAAGGAATAGGAGTCGTTCTTATGCAAAACAACCACCCCCTTGGCTATCCCAGCCAAGCTCTAACCACCCATCAATCAACCTTCTCAACCAACGAGAGGGAACTCTATGCCCTCACGGTAGCCATCCGCAATTGGGAGTGCCACTTGTTGACAGGCAAGTTCATTGTCGGTAGTGATCATCCACACTATGGTATCCATGCGTGCTTTAGTCCGCCGTTGGGTCCGCCAATGCACAACCTGCAAACAACACAAGGCATCCACCCTCACTCCTGTCGGACTTCTGTAACCCTTACCTATTCCTAACCTCATATGGGAGGAGTTATCCATGAATTTCATAAAGGCCCTACCTATGGACAAGCGTGTCACAGTTATCCTCATCATTGTCGATCACCTCTCCAAGTATACACATTGCCTCGTTCGCCACCCATTCTCCACAGTCGAGGTAGCTCACCTCTTCTCTGACACTATCGCTCGACTACATGGCATCCTACGCGCTATCATTAGCGACCGCGATTCTATCTTCATAAGTCAATTCTGGAGGGAACTTTTTAAACTTCAGAGGACTCAGCTCCAGTTCTCCTCTACATACCATCCCTGGACCGACGGCCAAACTGAGGTCGTCAACCATAGCATTGGCACATATCTTCGTTGCTTTTGTAGTGAACATCCCACTCTTGGGTTCGATGGTTGCCTTGGGCTGAGTATTCATTCAACACCCAACATCACTTGTCCACTGACATGACTCCATTTGAGGCCTTGTACGACTGCCCACCTCCTGCATCAGAGACTACATTCGAGGAGAAGCCCAGTCTAAGCAAGTGGCACACCAACTCATGTTTAGAGATGCCATTCTCAGAGAATTGAAGGAACACCTCCGTCGTGCCCAAGACTGGATGTGCTCTCTTGCTAACTGCTACCACTGAGACATTCATTATCAGATCGACCAAATGGTATACTTGAAGTTACCACCCTTCTGCTCTACACTACTCACCAAACGCCCCCACAACAAGAACTCCCCCAAATATTATGGGCCTTACCCAATTCTATGTCGCATGGGTGAACTTGCATATGAGCTTTGTCTCCCCACCAAGTGTCGCATTCACCCTGTCTTTCATGTCTCACAACTGAATCCTCACCGCGTGTGTCACACGCTTGCCCCTACCTGTTAGATGCACTTTAATCGGGTTTTAAAATCGTGATTTGTAGTATAGGTGACTAAAGCGAATTAACATTTAATATTTATAATTCTCAAAACAAAAGTATCCCGAGGTAGTCTCTAGGAGCAAGTAATTGCGCAATTACCACTATTTAATGTTTCACAACTGAACTTGTATCAGATGTTAATTTTGAAAATGCATAAGTTCAAGGCCGCACTTGGTTTTAAAACAAGTCGATTAAATTTAAATTTCAAGTGCAATTATCCTCAATAGATTAGCATAATTAAGTGAGAATAAAGTTGAGCACCAAATAGTTGACTAGCAGTAATATTTAGGCAAGATATAGCAATAAAACTTATTCAAAACCAAATATTAAGCCTAGTCAACAAGATTAGCAAATAGGTTCCTAAAAAGGCTGATTTCCTTGCATTGTAGTCCCTGAAGTCCTACGTTTAGGTTCCTGCGAGTTTCTTTTTCTTTTTGCTTTCATGTTCCTATCCTTCTTCTTCAGCTGGTAGGGCTCGCCGGAGGAGCTGCGATGCGTCGCCAGAAACAAGCTCCGGCTGTGGGATCTTGCCGACATGCGACAGAGCAATGTCGTCGGAGCAACGCCGATCTGATGGCGGTGGTGGATCGTTGATAGGAGGCAAGGAGAAGGCGGTGATGACGGCGGCGAGTCGTGGGGCCAATGGTGGTCAATGGTGGTCCTCAAGGCACAAAAAAGAACTCACCGATAGTCACAAAAGGTGGCTCATGCCACCACGGAGCTTCTCACGAAGCTTCGAGCCATAGGTTAGAGGTGGGTCGCCGTGGTCTGTAAGGATGGCGGCAATGATGGGTCGTCGGTGAGGAGAAGATCGCTTCGAAGCTCGATTCCAAGAGGTCGAGAAACTCCGTTGTGATTCGCTGAAAGTGATGGCAGTTGCGATTTGTTGCAAGGAGGTCAGAGGAGGGCTGGCAAACTCGAAGAAAGTGTCAATGGTGGGTTGAGCCCGTTGGAGGCGTAGAGGCGTCGAACCTTTGAATAGGAAGAGGGCTTTTGCTCCTCTTGACGTTGCGATGCTCGTGGGGTGGTCGGTGGCGAGGGAGGCGATGTGGATGCAGGTGTGGGTGAACGTGCATCGTTGGAGTGGACGTCGGAGCGTGGCTGAAGTATCGCTATGCATGAAGAAGATGAAGGGGAGGAAGAGGATGTAGTGGTAAAATCCTATGTCTAAAGGGCCTAAGCTACTCTACGAGAGGAGAAGAAGGAGAACTACCTAGGAGTGGATGAGGGGGTGGAGAGCAGCTGGTTTTGGTTCGCCGGCCACGAAGAAGATGGAGGATCCGAGAAGAAGACCGACGGCGAGGAAAGGGAAGGATAGGATCGTGCTTTGGTTGGCGACGACCTGAGAAAGGTGAGGAAGGTGGTGGTGCTGCTCATAAGGTCAGAGCGTGTTTGGAGGAAGAGTTTGGAGGAGCCTCCAGGTCGGAGATGAGAAAGTGGTTGTGGCTAAGGAGAAGGGCAGGAAATGCAACCTTATCTCGACGACGAGAAGTGGCCTGAGATGGGAGAGCTTTATCACTCCTTGGCACATGGGAAAAGGGTTGGTTGTTGCGTGCAATGACTGTCGGACTTTCAATATCAGTCATGCGATCGTGATGATCGACAATTGAGATCCCGCGCGCTGTGGCTGCAGATGGTCGCGGCGATGTTCTAAGAGTCTTGTGCGCTCAGCCGTTGGATGAAGATCCAATGACTAAGATCAAGAGTTTCCTGATGAGAAGGGGGAGGGCTGCAGCGTTGGGCAGCTATGATGGTGCCACGTGGAGGCATCGTGGTCGCCCATCTTCTTTGTTTTGTATATGACGCCACAGATGTTGGATTGGATTGATTTTTATGTTGTTGGGCTGCAATCGTTGATCTAGATCTATCTGTGTGGTCGGATTTGGCATCTGAGGTTCGGATTTGTGCGACCTTGCCCCTTGGCCTTTGATCTTTTGCGGACTGCATATGATGATACGGAAGTCTGATCAAGACGATGTTGGAGGCGTTGGACTCCAATTGTCGTCCTAATAAGATCCGCATGGTCGGATTTATCATCCGCGGCTTTGAATCATCTACAATTATTATTGTCTATCAATCAGAACATAAAAATAGTGTTATTATTTATATAGCTAAACAAATCAACTACGATGCAAAGTATGCTTCTCATGCATGCATTATTCCTAAGTTAAGTTAGGATCCAACTTAATTTAGGTAGATTAGGTCCTATGATTGCTGCACAATCATATAGAGGATCCATTCTTCCATAGTGGAGTCCACCTCGCCGAAGAGCACTAGCCATTGAAGCTTGGAGGCCTTGAGAGAGAGGAGAGGAAGCTCTCGTTGCAGTTGTTGCAAAGGATCTATCGAAGTCCAGTGCATAGAGGTCACCCCCTATTTCTTGTAGGTGATGACAAACCTCCCATATGGAAAGGGAGGGAAAGAAAAACTGACAAGAGTGGACTCATGCTTCCTTATTGCAGGAGTGGGCCCATGCCCCCCATTTCTCACAGGAGTGGAAAGGGAGAAAAGAACTTGACAAGGGTGTTTAATTTAAATAACAAATATATTAAAGTAATAGATTTCCTGATTTTTGGAATCCACCCAAGGGATTAGTCTTTGGTGAGAACGAAGTCTGTTGGGTTTCCCATCATGTCCTGTTCATGCATGAAGGCATAGGGTAGTTGGCCTGTAGCATGTGATTGGGGGTGCCCCCTTGGATGGTCCTCTTATATGGGGCCATTCGAGGAATATGATGAATCTTTGGAGGAGAGTCATCTGCTCTTTAGAGGAAAAGAGGGACCATTAGGTCGAGGGCTAATTTCAATGGGATGAATGCCTCTCCTGACGAAATGGAGACTATAGCTCATGCATGAGGAGAACATGACATTTTTTATTAATGTTTTTCATAGACTGTTTGTCACGCCAAATCGGGTTTTAAGAATATCGCGTTGTAATATAGCCGAAAAAGCATTCAAAACAAATACAATTTTATTACTCGAATTTTAAAGTCCGAGGTCGAACACAGGGAGAAAATTAAGGTTTAGAAATCAAGATCACAATTAAAAGAATATGCAATAATGTCAATGTCACAATGCAAAAATATAGGAGTAGATGTGTAGCACAAAATATTCAAGAACTCAATTATGAATAAAAAAATATGAGAATTTCTTCTCTCTCTAATCATCTTCTTCTAATTTTGCCTTGGCTTCTCTCTTCCTCAGCTTAGCCTTTCTATTGGCTTCCTCTGCCTTCTTCTCTTCCTTTGGCTTTTCTCTCTCTGCCGGTTGCCTTTTTCTTTGGCTTTTGCCTTGCTGCCTTCAGCTTCTTCTTTCTCTACTTTCCTTGCCTTCCTCTCTTTGGCTTTGGCTTCTTCCTCCTGCTGCAACCCCTTCTCCTTCTTCTTCCTTAGCTTCTCTTGGCCTTGTCTTCTCCTTCCTCTTCCTTTGGCTTCTCATCTCTTCCTCTGTAGAGCAAAACCTATCTCCTACCCGCGCGAGCTCTCTTCTCTCTTCTCTCGTGGGTTTCGCTCTCCTAGAGCCACACTTCTCGGGTAATCGGGTCGGGTATGAGCCCAGGACCAGGCCCACCGGCGTGCGGTGGTAGGCGAGGTGTGCTAGTCAGGTCGGGTCACCAGGTCCGCAGGGCGTGGTCGCGGATGAGGCAGGTCGGGTGAGAGAGGGACCTCACCCTGTGAGTTGGAGGCGAAGAGCCTCTGACAAAAATTCACTTTATGCGGGTGAAGTGCCTCAAAGCTTTTCGAGGTGGGACTATCTTCCCACCCCCTTCACGCATGCCTGCAGCAGAGGGGCTATCTTCGATTGCTGCAGCTGCAAGGGCTTGTGGCTCTACTTGTCAGCCTAGAGTCGTTCACGAGAGTGCCCCTTGGAACCTGGGACTACGACCTGGAGCTGACGAAGCCTGGAGCCCGCTGCAAGCAAGCTTCAAGCCTAACTTCAATGGTGGAAGGCTCCTGGACCTGAAATCACCACAATGGCCTTGCGGCCGTGTTAAAACTCTCAGGGAGCTTCGCCAAGGTGCGATGAGTGCACAGAGGTAGTCGGCGTGGCTTGAGAATGCCTGAGGGAGCATACCTAGGGCACACTTTGGCCATGTGTGGGTGTGTTCGGGGGTGTGTTTGGGTGAGTGGCAGAGTGATATGAGTGGGGGGTTATGATCAGTGAGTCGAGGCGGTGCTTATGGACCGGTCGGCGAGGAGGGAGGTGGTCTGTGGAGGTGGAGCGAACTCGCCGGAGTTCGTGGCTGGAGGTGAAGGGGATGATGGTGGTGGAGTGTGGCAGTAGTCGGTTGAGGAAATAATGAAGGGGGAAAGGAAGTTGTTACGACCCAGTTCCTGGATCCTTACAGGACCCGAGACCGGCTCGCCTCGACTAATCCAAAGACCTAGTCATCCAACAAGAAATAACCAAAAGTAGGAAAGTAAACTATATTCACACATGCAATATAACTAAGCAGAAGGAACGTACAAAATAGTAAAGGAAATAGAATATTTGTCTTGATACATACCACAACAACAACAACAACAACGGAAAGAGGAAAGTAAATAGTAGTAGCAGAATAGTAATTAAGAGTCCATTACTTACTACAACAGTAGAGAAAAGAAAGGAAATGCTGAAGAAAACTACGGCTGGACTCGACTGGGCCCATCACCCTCCGCAGCTGGAAACTCGGGCTACTCAACTCCTGATCCTGAAAAGTGTTTTGAAAAGACAGAGTTAGCGATCGCTAAGTAGAGTGGTATCTATATTATCTAAGTACAAAATAGTAAAAACAATAGGTTTAATTCTCATTTCCATTTATTCGTTTTATGTGTTTCAGTTTCACCCATTTCTCAAAGTATCTAGATATTTCTTGATCTTGCATGTTTCTTGTGGGAACGACCTTGATTGCAGTCTTTTCCGTAGAGTAGAAGGTACACATGGTGCTCTCCTGGCTGGGAGAGTCCCCCGTGGTAGTCCTACACCCAGTCAACCACCCCGAGGTCACTGTCAAGATGTAGCGGTGACTATGGCACGCGTGATAAGCGCACGAGTAGCTACCTCGCACTAACACACGGTCAGTCGTTTCCACTAGCGGGTACATCCAAAGTACAACACGGAATAGTATAGGGCCTTTCCCTCTCAAAATAGGGGTCTTGCCCCTCCATAGTCCGCACACCCTCATCTGACTATCCTGGTTTGCCCAGAGGGCCTAACTAATTGGTGTAGGGTGGCTAGCTGAACCCCGGGCCCAGTGGGGTGGCTAGCTCCCTCCCTACACTAGTAGTTTGCCTCGGTACCACGTACGCGAGGGGCAACAGGAGTCGGTGTAGAGTGGCCAATCCTAACCTTGGGTCTCAACCCAAGGGAGACTAGCTCCGCTCTACACAAAAGGGGACAGTTGCTCTCCTTGGTACCACGTACTCAAGGGCCAGCACACTTCTCGTCTACATTCCAGGTTTCCATCTATCCACAGGAGTTCTCCTAATTCCCTGTAGGGTTCATGCTCATGTTCACCTTATTTATCCCGATCTAGATCTCATCTTTCATTTCTCATCCGTATACAGGCAGCTTGTGTTTTCATAATTCAATTCTCAATACATGCAACTGGTGATTTCACAGGTAATTGTGCATTAAATACAGGCAGCTCATAATCTAACAGGCAACTCACAATTTAATATAGGCAATTTCGAGCAATTTATTTCAATCACGCATGCAAGTAAACCATACAATACAAACGGTTCATTCATTTGTCTACCCTAGGGTTTATTCCACATCCTAGAGTTCCACTTGGCTAATTCATCCAAGCACATTCTTATTCAAATATTAATACTGGATTAAACCACTTTACCAGGAAACACGGGAGTAATAGGGGCTTGAACTGCAGACCCAGACATCTCTACGAGCCCCAAACGTGTAGCAGGCTGAAATCCTATACCAGGGAATACATCACAAAAGGAGAGTTTAGAACAGTGTAAAATAGACTCTAGTACGTAGAGGAACTCGAGAGGAAAGTATAGATATTTCGTTTAAGTAAAACGGATCCTGATTGGACCCTAAACAAGTCAAAAACGTGCATACTGTTCAAATCAAACGTCTGGGAATAATCCCAGACGTCTTAAAAGGCGTTAGATCTTACCTTATGTTCCTGCAGTATCCTCAGACATCTAGGCCTTCTCTGTGATCGTCTGAAGGTAGTTCCAAACGTCGAACAATGTCTCCAGTCGTCTGGGTGCACCTCTGGGCGTCCGGTGATGTGATCAAATGTCCAAAAACGTGTGGAAAAGCATTCCGCGAGCCTTCCCAAGGGCCTTTACTTGCATACGAAACCGTAGGTCCAAATTAGGCTAGACCAAGCTTCTGCGGTGAGGCCTACATGGCCATAACCACGAAAAAGAATGTACCTTGCGGTATAAGTGCTTTCAAATGTCTGGTCTCAGACTCGGACGTCCAGCTGCCACCACGGTTGTCTGGTCGACTCTCCAGACGTCTAATACTGGAAAATTCCCAATATCAGAACCCCTCTCGCGAGCTGTCTCCTTCGAGAGCTCGCCTGCAGGTGCTTCCGCCGTCCCTCTCGTGGCTGCAGAGGGTCAAAAGCTGCCTCGCCGAACCCCTTCGAGTCCTGTCGAGCCTCCACCTAAGCTCCACTGAGCTTCCACCAAAGCCCCTCCGAAGGTCCACTGACCTTAGGCCTCCTCCTCCTCCTCCCACGCTCTCCTCCTTCCTCCCTCTCGCTCTCCCTCGCTCACCCTCGACTCGCCTCACTGGAGATCCGAAGGTGGTGCTGGCTGGAGTGTGAGGAGGAGAGGAGAGGGGAAGGGAGGGGTTTATATAGGAGGGTGTGGGGTTTAGGGTTCGAAGGAGATGAGGAAGAGAGAATGGAAGGAACGGTTCTGCGCGCGGCCGGCATGCAGAGCGTAGTGCGGAGTACAAAAATTCCACTTTTAGATGTCCGGGAATGGGTCCAGACGTCTGACTGAAACTGTAGACGTCTTAAATGGCTAAAAGTGTTACGGGTCATTACATCATAACAAACTTATCCCCGAAACTTAAGCTAGCTAAGGTGCAGAAAAAGGAATATAAAATGCATAACAAACTTAAAGAGGACCGAAGTAGGTCCGAAAAGACGTACCCTTAAAAAAGCTTCGGGTACCGCTCTCGCATCGCCCCCTCAGGCTCCCAAGTCACCTCCTCGTACCGTTGGCTTCTCCATAGGACCTTCACCAGTGGTACCTGCTTCCGTCTTAGACTACGGATGGGTCTGTCTAGTATCTGTACTGGTCTCTCGGGGTAGGTCAGGTCGTCACCCACCTCGATGCTCTCGTGGCTCAAAACGTGACTAGGATCAGCGATGTACTTCCTGAGGTTGGACATGTGGAACACGTTGTGCACTCCAGAAAGCTGGGGAGGAAGGGCAAGCCGGTAAGCAATGGGTCCTACCCACTCCAGGGCCTCAAAGGGTCCCATAAACATCAGCGCAAGCTTTCCTTTCACCCCAAAATGCTGCAGGCCCTTCATGGGTGAAACACGGAGAAAGACGTGATCCCCAACCTCAAATTGCACCTCTCTACATTTCCAGTCAACGTAACTCTTCTGCTTGGTCCTGACTATGTGGAGTTGTTTGTGAATCTACTCTATGACCTCCTGACTCTGCAGAGCGCAGTGCGGAGTACAAAAATTCCACTTTCAGACTTTCGAGAACAGGTCCAGACGTCTGGTCAGACATCTGACTGAAACTCTAGACGTCTTAAATGGCTACAAGTGTAACGGATCATTACAGGAGTAGAAGGTGAGAGGAACTTATCTAGTGGTGAAGAGACGAAGGGGGACACGGAGATGGTGTCTGGCTCATATTGCCAAAGTCGAAGACGAAGGTGCTCAGTGAGGATGGTCGGCGAGGATGAATGGGAGGCAGAGGCGTCGGCGGGTGTTGTGTGATGCGGACGAATGTGAGGAAGAGGAACCTGCCACCGGTATTGTGGCTAGGTGACGAGGGAGAGTAGGAGAGGTCGCCGAATCTTGATGAGTGAGTCGGCCGGAGGAGGAGAGACGACTTTAAGGGGGTTCTCCGGCTAATTTCAACCTTCCGAGAGTTGGGGCGAACTGGGGTCTTAAATAGGCCCTGGAGGTCGATTTTGTGCTTGGAAGCCAAGCTTCCAAGAAAGGTAAGGTCGCCAGTGATGGCAACTCGAAAGAGACCCGAATCTCTCATGCATTCGCATGAGAGATTAGGTACCAAGTAGGGCCTCAAATTGGGTTCACATTGGAGGGAATTTCTCAGAGGATCTCCCTTCCAATTTTGAAGGGGATTCTCTGAGAGATCAGGGAGAAATCTCCTTCTCAAGTTCGTCGGAGTAGGATTCCTCCACTATAATGATGGAGGTACCTAATTGCAAAGAACAATGAAGAAGCTAGGGGGTCAAATGTAAGGATTTTTGAAAGATAGGGGTAGAAATGTAATCAGGTTAGACCTATTTGTAAAGTGGGTCAAGATGAGTTCCCCTTAGGTCCAAATTTTGGTACAAACCTAATTTGGACCTAAGGAATCCAATGGTGAGGTTGGATTTTGGGTTTGACCATGTTTGACTGGCCAATTTACGCAAAAATCCAATTTAGGGCACATATTTGTCTGAGACCCCATTCTTTTTCAAAATAGGTTCCAATGGCCAAATTGAAAGTTATAAACCCTAGAGAATATTTTTCTATGATTTTTAGAGGGTTTAGGTGAATTTTATTCTGACCATAACCTTGTTTAATCAAGTGGGTCTGTTTTAGGGTTATAATAAGTCATTTAATTCTCAGAATGCACACGAACCCTTTTCTGTCTGATTCAACCCACTTATTATCTTTTTAAGACCATTTGACCTGTGTTTATCCCTTGAGAAAACCTGTTGTTGTACTGCAATGGTAAAATTACAGTTTTACCCCTTATTTCTGACTTTTCTCTCAGAAAGATTATTCAGTGAATTAGGACCTCTAGTTGGTTATGTAGAAGCTTTTGTTCTTTTTTATGGGTAAAAATGGGCTAGTTAGGGTTCATGATGGTGTTCCCATCACAGACAATGTCCTTTGATGAACCTTGGAGGCCACCAATGGCCATCAAAAAATTTGTAATTTGAGGGAAACGTAACATGGCCACTAAGAGTAGAAATCAATAAGCATCCACACGAAAGCACAGAATTGTTGACCCAAGTTCACCCAGTATAAGTGTATATCTAGTGAGGGGATCTAACCCTTAATATCCACCATAGGTGGTATGATACAAGATATAGTGGGTGTAGCCATGCATGCATTCTCCCTCATGAAATACTCAAACTTCTTGTACTACTTCCTAAGAGCTTGCTTTAATCCATAGCGACTCTTCCTCAACCTGCAAACATAGTCTTTCTTGCCTCAGGCCTCAAAAACTTTGGGCTGCATCATGTAAATTTCCTCCTCAAGATCACCATAGAGAAAAGTTGTTTTCACATCCATTTACTTCATCTCTAAGTCAAAACTGGATGGCAAACTGAAAACAACTCTAATGGATGACATCCTGACCATAGGTAAAAATATCTCCTTAAAATCAACTCCTTTTCTCTAACTGAATCCCTTCACAACCAACTTAGCTTTGTACCTTGGGTTTGAAGAGTTCTCATAATGCTTCACTCTAAAAACCCATTTGTTCTTCAATGCCCTCTTCTCTTGGGGCAACTTCAGAAGCTAAAAGGTATGGTTATCATAGAGAGATTGCATCTTATCCTTCATGGCCTCAATCCATTTTGTCTTTGTGCACATCTTGCATTGCCTCTTCATAGTATTCAAGCTCACTACTATCTGTCAAGGGATATCTCTCTCATGTGGATCTACAGCGTGGTTCTGCATCAAATGAGGGACTATCCACTTGCTATCCATCATGACTAGGAGTAGGGACATCTGACATGTCCACCTCTTCTTCTAATCAGGTGTCTGCATAGAAGTATTATCTAACACTACATTCAGCACATGTTGCAATGGAACAGGCTCTATGTTAACTGACTTATAGTTACTTTGAGAAGAATCTTTGATTGCTTTTTGAATTTCTTCTATTGTCTAATCCTCTGCAAACACCATATCTAGACTCCTAACAAGTTTCTTCTCATTTGGATCATACAACCTATAACCAAACTCATCCTATCCATATCTGAAAAACATGCATTGTTTGGTCTTTGCTTCCAACTTAGATCTCCCATCTTTTGGAACATGCACAAAGGCCCTGCATCCAAAAACACCTAAGTGATCATAGGATACATTCTTAACATACTAGATTCTGTCAGGAATATCACCATCCAAGGATGCATGTGTAGACAAGTTAATCACATGCCCAACAATATGCAAAGCCTCACACCAAAAAGAACTAGATAACTTAGCCTCAGATAAGACACATCTAACTCTCTCAATAAATGTCCTAGTTATCATCTCTACTACACCAATCAATTAAGGAGTTTTTGGTGAAGTATTCTGATGCTTGATCCCATGAGACCTACAATACTCATCAAAATGACCCACATACTCACCATCATCTTCACTGTGCATTAAGGAGTTTTTGGTGAATGTACTTCAATTTATTTCTTATCTATTGCTCAACTAGTTCATGAAAGTCCTTGAACACACCAGGGACTTGATCCTTCCTCTTCAAGCCATATACCCATACTTTTCTAGAACAGTCATAAGTGAAAGTAACAAAATAGAGAGCACCTTCGAGAGAGCTAACCTTTAAAGGACCACAAATATCAATGTGAACTAACCTTAGCACTTGCATCTTCTTTGTGGGTGGATGACTTTTAAAACTTGTATACTTCCCAACTAAGCAATGGTTGCATTTGTCCAATTTTTCTTTCTTCACATTTGGAAGAAGATTCTTCCTAGTCAAACACCGCAATCCTTTTTCACTCATGTGGCTGAGCCTCCTATGCCATAGCTCAATGGACTTATCATCCTGCGTCACATGAACCATATCTCTAGAAACTAATGTCTGTATAGTATAGAGACTATTGCTGCATTTCTTATCTCTAGCCACAACTAAAGAACCCTTAGTGAGCTTCCAATTGCCATTACCACATGTGTTGTGGTATCCTTCATCATTATGCTTTCTTGTAGTGATAAGATTCAAGTGCATATCTGGAGCATGACTAACATCCTTTTGCCTCAGCATAATCCCATTGCCATTCTGCAAGGCAACATCACCATGGCAACGACATGAAACAAAAAGCCATTACTTATTCTTAAAATGCCAAAATCACCATAACTATAAGCAGAGAAAAAATCCCTAATAAAGGTAACATGAAGTGCGAAACCACTATCAACCAACTAACATGTCTCATCACTTGTGGCATTCACCATCTCAACGTCACAAACAACAAGATCATGTTGAGTAACAGTGGCAATATTGTCATCTCTATCAATTTTCTTTTCCTGCCTATCCCCATTTTTATTCTCTCTTAAGCTAAAAATAATATTTCTTGATGTGCCCTTTCTTTTCAGAGTGGTGACATGCCATGTTCTTGTACTTGGACCTAGATTTGCTTCTACTTTTATCTCTACCTCAGTCATTCTTGAACTTGCTCCTCCCCTTGTTCTTTGTAATAAGAACTTCTGACTGTGTCATTTCTTCATTCAAAATATTTGACTTAACAATCTCTAAAGAAATAAACCCATTGGGCGCAAAATTAGTAAGTGAGACATTGAATGTCTCTCATGTATTTGATAGAGTAGCAAGCAATAATAGCTCCAAAATCTCATCCTCAAATTTGATTCTCATGTTTGAAAACTGACTAATGATTCCCTAAAAAACATTTATAAAATTGGACACGGAACTACCTTGAATCTCAAGTGGATCAATCTCCTAAATAAAAATAATTTGTTGCTAC
The DNA here is from genome assembly GCA_037157565.1 of Thalassia testudinum. NCBI lineage: Eukaryota > Viridiplantae > Streptophyta > Magnoliopsida > Alismatales > Hydrocharitaceae > Thalassia > Thalassia testudinum. Next base: position 31,318,823 of record JAZHRO010000022.1, on the reverse strand, counting down.
CTAATCAAGGTCCTTAGAATAGGAACATCGAATCAACAAATAAATCACAAAGAAATGCACACACAAGGTTTGATAACCTAGTTCCACCAGAAGTAGGTGTACATCTCAAGGGAGGACGATGCTCCCAATGGGCACTAATATTTGGTTGTTATAAACTCTCCGAATCTCTCTTCCACTCAATTTGCCTAAAAAACGAAAGCAAGTTTGCCTGTGGTATTTATAAATTGGAGTTCCCTTGGTTCACAGACTTCTTTTTTGTTTTCACGATCTTGGGATCCTAACCAACAAGCTATCATGAGTTGGTTCTGTACTTCACGCGATCTCCTTCCCATGGTGGTTCTAAGCATGTTGGTTGATAGTCTTCTAGAAAGGCCCGCCATTCGGTCGTGAATGTAGATCCAAGTAAGCGAATCCATCTTGGAGGACTGGGTTTTTACCATTTACTGGCCAGTCGACTCCTCCGTGCGGCTCAACTTGTGAGGTGATTTTTCTACCCTCATCAGTTGCCCCCACTCTCTTTGTCCAAGTTTGTCAGTGGAGAGAGTAGAACTAATTTTGCTTCGAACGTACCATGCCCAAGATGATGGGTCGGGAGGCTCCCCGACTGTCCCATTATTGAGAACATGGTAATTAGCTGCTAGTTGCTTTCATGAGCAGGTCAAGGTCCATTCATTTAATGTGCTGTGTAGGTGGGTGGGGCCCCACCCATTTACTTGGCAAGCAATTGTTCAGGCGGGCAAGGCGCCATTTATTTTGAGGTATAGGCATATTGCCACTTGTTTGTTTTAGGGGATAATAAGCATGTCGCCGCCTAAGTTCCCCCTAGCCTTAAGAGGTCGCCTTCTTGGGCATTTAATTGTACGATGTAAGCATCGCCTTCCACAAGGGATGGCCAATCACTGCAGGTGGAATTTTGTCGCTTTGTGCTGACAAGACGCACATTAATTGCTATAATTATGACCAAATCGCATCCCAGTGGTCGGGACGGATTACGTGGCCTATGCTTGTCATTTGAATTGCACCATAATGATTTCGTGTGCAAGGACATTAAATGCGCTTGATAATTATCCAGATTTAATAGCACTAGGCATGAGATGTCCTAGATTATAAATAGGGGGTAGGTGGGCAGTAAATGCCCTTACTCCACATCTCTGTTAGAAAGAAGAGGTAAACCCTAAGCAAGTGTGAGCGCCAGCACCGCTGGAGGAGCGATCTTGTAGGAGAAGAGAAGCACCCCTTTGCTAAAGCCTTTCGCTAAGAAGATGTCGGGCATCTCTAGGAAAGGTGAGCTATCTTCCTCCACCCCTCGTCTCTCTAATGAGACACTCAGGTTGTACTCTTTTAAGTTCTCTTTAGGTAGTAAATTTTCTATTCAAGGGTTTTTGAGGGAGTATGGGCTTTGGAATGTTCAGTTCCAAGCGCCAGGGATGCTGACCCGCCTGTGTTCCCCGGCTGGGGGTGATTTTTTTGTCATCTGTAAATACGCCATTTAGAATGGCCTCAAGGTTCCTTTGAACCCTTTCTTGACGTCTTTTCTTTTGCACTACTATCTCGCTCCTTCCCAACTCATCCTCAATTGTTGGCTGATTTTGAATATTTTTACTGTCCTTTGCTTTCACTTAGGCTTCCACCCTTGTCAGGGTCCTTCCTGCCTACTTTTTGGATTGATGCCCTTGAAAGTGGAGGGTAAGCCACCCTCTAGGACCTATACTTTGTACAACAGGCAGACTAAGTATAGAAAAACTGACCTGTCGAATAGTTTAAAAGGGCATGACCACCATTTTTTCCTTCTCCATAATGTGGAGAAGTTAGAAGTCCCCAACTCTTGGCAGGGTACGCTTGATAAGCACCCATTGCTTGACCCCCACGAGCTTGATCCGGACGTGGAGGAGGATGCCAATAAAATAATGGAATTCGGGCCAATAGCTCGCTCTAAGTTGAGGCGGTTAGACATGTGGGTGGCTCTAACGTGGGTGGTGGACTCCTACCCCATGCCATGTAAGTTACGAGGAGATGAGTTTAACCCTTTTGATTGTTATTCATCGTTGACCGCTAATGGCAACACCATCATTGGTATTAATAAGCCTAATTTAACCTAACTGCAGTAATAAATGCTCATAAATAGTCATCAGAAGATCATAACTCTGTTCTGAATTACATTTAAGAAAAAGATAAGAAAAGAAGTTAATTCTATGATTTTAACATTTAATCACTAATGCAGATTAACTAAGGGGTTAATCATGGCTTAATCCAAGTTTAAATGATCTTAATTTCCCAAGAAGTGGGCCTGAGCTGACTGAATCAGAGTTTTCTAAGAATTTGAGGATTATTTTATTATTAAAAACCCTAAATTTATCCTTATTTCGATTAAATGGGTTCTGGTGGAAATAAATGCAATCTAAACCTCCTAAAAATCATCGAAAAATATTCTATGAGGTTTGGAATCTTCACTTTGACCAAAGGAACCCACTTTGACAAAAAATAGAGACTTAGGTGGGAATTTGCCTTATTTTGGGCTTCTGTGTAATTCACCTAGTCAAACGTAGTCAAAACCCAAATCTAAGGTCACCATTAGATTTCTTGGGTCCAAATTAGGTTAACCCCAAAATTTGAGCCCAAACGGATTCCGTCTTGACCTAGTTTGTATTTTAGCCCACAAATTTCTATTCAGTGCACATGGCTCCCTAAGTTCTATGTTTTCCTTACAAACAAGCCCCCATCTTTTCATCATTTTCACAAAGAGGCCCCTGATGCCTTCTCCTTCCTCTCCTTTGTGGTTTGAATAGCATCTTCAACCCCTCAAGTGCGAATTTTGGACAAGGATTTGGACACCCAAATCCTTCTCAAATCCAACCAAACTTAGTGGGATTGACAATCAGAAGATCCCTAACTGTTTAAGCAACTCAATAAGACTTGAGGCAGCCGAAGATTTTGAGAATGAGCATCAATTTTGCAAGCTCTAAAGTTAGCCAATAGCAAGTTCAAAACTTGCTTAATTGGGTCCAAAGTGGAGGGACACTCCTCTATTTAAAGAGCCCAACTCCTACAGGTAGAAATCGTGCCCAATTTCGCTGGAAATCCTCTTTTCCTTCCCTCTCGCCAGCTTAAATTGAAGCACCTTCGAAACTCTTCGAACCTCTTCCTCACCCTCTATCACGAACGATAGATGGAGGGATTCTCTTCCCTAAGTTCACATGAAGCTTTGCCCCATAATTCTTCTTCTGCTCCGGCCACTCCACTTTCTTCCTCAGCTTTGGCGTACCTTTGACAAGCTTCTCCGAGCCTCCTTTCATCCAATAAAGTTAGGGCTTCTCACTCTCTCCCCTCCAATTAGACTTAGGTATAATTTTAGCCCCATTCTCCTCCTCCATCCCCAATGCCAACAACCTTTGCTCCGACCACCTCCACCGACTCACCCTCTCCATCTTCCTATGCCCAAAATTAGGTTAGGCAAAACACTTCCCACACCTCCAGAAGTTTTTTGCCCAACCTAATTCCATCTCACTACATCTCCACCATCGTCCCCACCACCGTTAGCTGGAACCACAATCCTCTTCATTGTCCAACCGTCACCTACCACAAAACACCCCATCACCATCACTAACACCTTCTCCACCTCAAGGCGAAGATTCACGAGTATTTAATTGGGCCTTAGAGTCGTGTTTTCTTTGCAGGACCACCGCCGTCACCGGTCATCTTCTTCGTCACTGACCATCACCATCCGGCCATCAAACACCATGCCTCCACTTCCAGTAGGTGCGGACCAGCTCCAAGGGTCTCCCCGCACCTTCAATTGGATGAAGCACAGCAACAGCAGCACCAATTTCCTGAAACCTCAGCCCACCTGCAAACAAAGAAAAAGAGAAGATAGTCCCACATCGTTGGATTTTAATTTGGAAATGGCCACTTAACGTTTCACGTGCAGCAGTTGTTTGCCTAAGACCACGGGGGGTTGAGTCCCCCACGCACGCCTCATGCACACCTCGCCTGTGAGCGTCTTGGGTCTGGATCTGATTAGGGTCTGATTAGGGAGAGAAAGAGGAAGGTCTGGGATGAGAGATTGGTGGGGGGTTTTGCTCTGGGCGGAAATTAGACATCTAAGCTTGGGTTTGATTTTGAAAGATAAGTCATCTACGGATTAGTGCAGACTTCTGATTGAGGGCTTGAGTTCACTTTGGGGCAGAGATTTACTAAGTGTTGATGAGATTTACCCTCTTTAGTTGCAAACCAAATTTTTTGCTCTTTGACACTTAACTCATATATATTTTGATTGAGCTTGATATATACATTGCTTCACTTTGCATATCTTTTTGTTATATCAATCTTTTGAGCTTCACTTGATTACTTGATTAGTGGTTTATATTGAGATTATTTTGCTCCCTGTGAACAATGTCGGAAACTCATGCTTTTCGAGCTTTACAAATTTTAAATGTTTTCGTCACTTTAGTTGCATGTACTACAACACGTATTTTAAACTTGACTTTAGCGCGATAATAATCACTTGCCTATTTTTTGCAGCTTTTGGACGATTTCCCAAGCGGATACCCCAAGACGTTGATTAGGGGGCTCCCACGGGTCCAAGAGGAAGATGGTGAAGCATGAATTCCTCGAGGATGGGAGAGAGTAGCTGACCCCCTTATCGCCTAGAGGGCAAAAGGAAGGAAAGGGGGGAGGCCTCCTGCAACTTGGAGGAGATACCCCTTGGTGTTGGTTTCACCATCAGTTTGATTTAGTTTTATTACTCAAATTAAAATGTTCCAAGGTCAAACTCAGGAAGCAATCTTGATTTTAGAAGCATAAAAATCACAATTCACAATAATGTACTATTTTACAAAAAAGAATTGCAGAGAATGAAAGTAGAATTAATCTCTCTTTCTTCTTTTCTCTCCTTTGCTTTCTCTCTGTCTTCAGACGTCTGATTCTAGGAATCAGACGCCTTAAGTAGCGTTTGCTACAGTGCACATCTCCTTCTTCTTCCTTTCTTCTCTGCTGTTGCTACTGCTTCTTCTTCTCCTTGGCTTTTTCTTCTCTTCTTTTCTTCCCTGCTTGGCCTTCCTCTTTGCGACAGCCTCCTCCTTCTTCTCTTCTTCTTTGGCTCTTTCTTCCTCTTCAGCTCCTGTTTCTGTCTTCTTTTTCTTCCTTTCCTTCTTCTTCGTCTTCAACTCCTGCTCCTTGGCACGATTAAGTCTTTAGCTGCTTCCTCTTCTCTTCTTCTGCTTCCTCTTCTCTTCTTCTGCTTCCTCTTCCTCCTTCTTCTTCAGCTTCCCTGCACAGGCATGGTTAGGCAAAAACCTACCCCTACCCTCCCCGCGTCTCTCTCTCTATTTCTCTCTTCGGTACGCTCTCCCAGAGCCAGGTAATCGGGTCCGGTGCGCTCCCGGGTCCAGGCGCATCGGTGTGGGTGTGATGTGCGTGGAGTGCTAGGTCTAGGTAATGGAGTTAGGTGCCAGGTCCGCGTAGCATGGGCACGGATGAGGCATGAGTGGGTGAGGGGACCTCACCCCATGTGACTGAGGCAATAAGCCTCTGTCACTTTTTCAATTTATGCACTGCGGGGCGCTCGAAAACGCCTGAGGTGGGACTAAAGTTCTCATCCTTCTACCTGTGCTCCTACAGCTGATGGCGCGAGCAATTGCAGCTGCAGCTGTGGTCTTCGAGGCCAATTAGCTGCCTGGTTGAGTATGCGAGGGGAAACCGCGCCTGCTGGACCTGGAGGCCTGGGGCGCTGTGATTAGGATGAGGCTTCAAGCAAGCTTCGTACTGTCGTCAATGGAGGAAGGGGACCGTGACCCTGAAATCACAAATATGGCCTTGCAGCCCTGTTAGAACCTTCAACAGGCTTCGCCGGAGCACGGCGAAGGTGGCTCGAGGGTCAGTGTGGCATGAGGACACCTAGGTGCGTGTGCCTAGGGCACACTGTGTGCGTGCAGGTGGGTGTGTTCGGGGGGAAGAGAAAGTGGGTATGGCGGTCAGTGGAAGGTCGCAAGATGATCAGTGTACTGTGGCGGAGGTGGTGAGGTATCTGGCGAGGTGTGGAGCGGTGGAGGCACCTTGTCGGTGGGTGGCCGGAGATGGAGAAGATGGCTAGGGTTAGTGGCTACGAGGGGTCGAAAATTGAAATAGAAAGAGGGGAAATGAAGAGGGGAGTATGGGGAACTTATCTAACAAGTCTAGAGTGAAGGGGAAATGTGGAGGTGGAGAGCGGTCGGTACTGTCGTCGCCGGAGACGAAGGTGCCAGGGGGAGAGAATGACGACGAGGAAGAGGGGTTGGAGGGCGCCCGCTGGTACGGCGTGGCACGACGGAGGATGGCGGAGGTAGCTCTGCCACTGGTACTGTGGAAGAGTGATGAGAGAGGAGGGGGAGAGTTGCCGGAAGCTCTGGGCGAATGGCCGAAGTTGGGAGGAGATGAATTGGAGGGGAATCTCAGGCCAAAATGAGCTTGAAGGATGCGGCGAAGTGTGCCGCTCCTTAAATAGGTGAAGGCCGGTCGGGAGGCGTGCGATAGTGGCTGGAAAAATCTCACCGGAGGTATGGCAGACTAGAGACCCATACCTCTCACGCGGTTGCACAAGAGGTATGGCAGTCTTCAGGGCATGGGGGTGACCCATGCGGTTTCAAATCTGGGGTCGGCTCCCCATGCAGGTGTGGCACCATCCTCCGTGAAAAGTTGCTGGAGGTATGGCCTGCTACTGCAGGTGGTAGAAGGACCGAAGTGAAGAAAAATACGAGGAAGATGAGGGGGTAAATGCAAGGGTTTGAAAAAATTAAAGGTCAAAACGTAATTTTGGGGACCAATTTGCAAAGTAGGTCAAGACAACCTTTCCTTAGGTCAAAATTTTGGTATCAACCTAATTTGGACCTAAGGAATCCAATGGTGAAGTTGTATTTTAGGTTTGACAACGTTTAACTAGACATTTTGCATAAAAACCCAAATTAGGTCAAAAATTGGGTATGGACCTCAATCTAGGTCAAAACAAGTTCCAAAGGCCAAATTGAAGATTCTAAATCCTAGAGAATATTTTTTCATGAATTTTAGAGTGTTTAGTTGATTTTTATCTTTCCTGGAACTTCATGAATTAAAGTGGGTTTGTTTTAGAGTTGTAGAATGTCATTTAATTCCTAAATATCGGCATAACCCTTTTCAGACCAAATCATCCCACTTTTTCTATTATTAGGTTCACTTGACCTATGTCTAGACCCTTAGAAATCCCGTTGATGTACTGCAATGGTAAAATTACAGTTTTACCCTTTGTGTCATGTTTTATTCTCAGATTAATAATTCCTTGAATTAGGCCTTCCCTTAGGTTATGTAGGAGCTTTTGTTTACTTTATTAGGTTAAAATGTGCTAGTTAGGGCTCATGATGAGGTTCTCATCACCCCTCCAACGGAGGAAGAGACACACAAACCCCGTGTAGATCTCCTTCGGCTCAGAAGAGGCGGGTGGCGAGGCGTCCCCTTTGTCTTCCCATCACCCAAGTTTGGCAGAGGTTGGAGGTGCGAAGGTCTTCGCTGAATGGGATGAAGGGGGCTGGGAGAGATTTCCACCTACTTCGTCCAAGGCTCCCACCGCGTTTACCCACGTGGTCGAGTAGGCGGCCAAGGGGAAGAGCTTCACAGTCAACAGTATATTTGAGTCGCCGCAACGTACGACTAGACCCCCTGGGGATGATGCGTTAATTCTCAACATAGTTAATTAAGTTAATTAGACTTAATTAATTGTATCAAAAAGTAACTTAGGTTAACTCGAATTAGTATCGGAATTGTAGTATAGGGTCAAGTTAACCTAACATTTTAGATTTGAAGTTCTTTTTTAACTGGTTGAGTCCAGGTTGTTCACTGGGAGGCATAATTGAATCCTAATTCACCATTAATTCCTAAAGCATAATTACTATCTACTTAATCAATCAGATTATAATTACAATATATTTAAGCACATGAATCATGCACAAAAGGTAGATTAAGTAAAAGCATGCAAAATTCCATTTGAAAAGAAATGTATATACAAAGAAGATTTGTCATTTAAAACTAAGTAAACAAGTTTATTACAACTTCTTACAAGAATATAAGGCAAAAGAATGCATTAAGAAGAGTTTAACAAGCCTTTACAACGTTAAAAGATAGAAAACATGTAATATAATAGCTTTAGCCCTGAAATCAGACGTCTGAAATAGAGTTAGACGAATTAAAAATACAAATTGGACTTCTGATGAGTAAGTTGGACGTCTGATTTCTCACTTTTCTTTATTCATTAATTTCTTCTTAAGTCTTCCTTTCTTCTCCTTTCTCTCTCTCGAGCTCTCCTTGTTAGCTCTCTTCTTAAGCTCTCTTTAAACTCTCCTTTTCTTCTTCTTTCTTTCTTTACTGTGCCTTCTCTAGTCCCACACTTAGCCAAATTTGCACCCAACTAACTCCATTAACCTCTCAATTATAAAAATTATGATTTTTAATGGACAACACAAGCTTTTCGAGGATACACAACACCCACTAAGGGCAGGACCAGACCCTACTAGGCCCGTGCCTAGTTTATTTATTGTGGATTTTAATTCATTTCATAGCCTAGCATAGTACCGAGTCCATATCAAGCCTGCTCACATCCACACCCACATGCGCATAAACCCACGCACAGGCACGTGCACACTCGTGCACCTGCACAAATGCTCAATTCATTTCACCCCCTGCGCTAACGATCGGGAGGGTCTCAGCACAAAAATAGTGATATACCATGTCGTGCAGCCCTAAATTCCCAATGTGGTGCTAAGTTTAACCCTTCCAGGTCGGACTTTGCCTGGTGATTCCCAGCGAACCACTGGGCCAAAATGGTCGAGCAAAGGCTCGATCAATAGCTATTTGTGTGCTCTACATGATTCAAGCATCAATTTGATGCTTCGATCAAGATTAGTCCATTGATTTGATGGACAAAAGAAGGTGTTTCACACGGCCATTTTAAGCCTGCAGAGAAGAGAATTTCAGGTCATTTGACCTGACAAAGGGCTATAGCTCTCAGTTGAAAGTCTGCGTGCCTTCAGTGAGTCAATCCATGCCTAATGAGTGAAGAAGAAGAGCCTGAAGAGGAAGAGAGGTTCTAAAAAGCTTCAGAAAGAAGGAGAAGCTCAAATGCTTCGCTCAGGAAGGACAGAGCTCGAAATTGAGCTTGATTTGGCTCGATAGAGAGGTAACAACGTCAAGAAGAGGTTTGAATAGTTTCAGAAGGTCGAAAGCATCTGATCTCGGCTCGATTAGGGTTCAAATTTCACTAAAATGCCTAGAGAACAATAATGGGTTCAAATGAACCCAAACTGTTCAAATTTTCGAATTCCTCTCAATCTTCAATGAAACCCATTAAATTCAATCCTAACAAACTCCATATCACCTCAGGATTCTAATTAACCCATTAAATCTGAATTTGAACTAAAATTTCTTTGAATTAACTCTAGAGTTGACCAAATTCCGTTCAGGAGTTGACTTGCTGTTTCAGGACTTTTCTGATCAAATTAAAACCCTAAATCTACCTTATTCACCTTCAGGAAATGATCTAACACCTCAATACTGAGTTTCAAGGACTGAGACAGTGCTCTCAGACATTGTTGCCTGAGGGATGAGGAAGGTGTGTTCGGTGGAACAACCTAGAGGGTTTTAGACAGATACAAACCTATAGTAGTTTCCCTAGGTTCTATGGATTCTCCTGGACCTACTTGCAAGCTCAAATCCCTAACAGACTCACTCCTCCAACTCTGCCGGAGTTGGAGAAGATGGAGCTCATAAAAGAAGGATTCACATCAAAACTCAATTTAAACCACATGGATCTGAACCTTGGGCCTTAAATAAATGTTCTAGAGCTTAGCAAACAGTTCTAAGGGCTGAATCTCAAAATTGACTCGTCGGAGCTCGCTGGAGCTCTGGTGAGTCTAGAAATATGGAAACGGAGTTAAAACTCCATGATATTACTCAAGAACAACCTAAAAAGGTTCCTGAGGTCACAAGGAACCTCAAGAACTCATCAATTGAATTAATTAAAGAAGAAACTAAATGATATGCTTTGAATTCAAAGAAAATGCAATCTAAGTTCGCTGGAACTCAGATTAACCCCTCTCACTCAATTGAGTGAGGAGAATTGTTTAATAGGAGTAGACGATGCTTTGGATGTGTTTGATTAGATGAAGGAACTCCTCTGAGCTCGCCATTGACAACAGCTTAGTGGTTGAGAAGGAAATTAGGCATTTACTAATTAGGTGTTGAATTGACTAATTACTAAGTCGAATAGGGCCTTTATGTAATGAAGAGGTGGTGGAGGGCCCCAGTGAGTGCGATCTAAGCTCAGGGACCTTCGCCATGGATAGCGGAGGTCGCCGATGAAGGTGGAGGTGGTCTAGGCGAATCAACTGATAAAAATGAGGGAAAAGAAGTGGAGTGTGATTGTGGAGAGTGACGAGTCGATTCTTCGCTTTTAAAGTCGTTTGTAGTTTTATGTGGTGAAAAAATCGACTAATCAATAATTAAAATAACCACTCGCAGAAGAGCGGGTCGTGTCCACAGAGAGGCAATAACGTATTTAAACTTGCATTGGTTAAAAATGTATGTTCACAATTAGTTTCGACGAGAATCGAGCCAAATCTGCCTTCAGATTAAGATAGTATCAAGAGAACATGTTGAAATGGCAATTTTGAACAACTAAAGGATATTTTTTGCAATGCAGCTTTAATAAAATATCAATAAAAGTTGGCAATGGCAGAGAATGTAAATATTAATCGGCCTTTTACTGTAGCAAAATAGGGGATCTTCTTGCCCTTGGCCGTGCATGAGGAGGAAGGAATGGCCGGAGGCGTGAAGCTTGGAGGAAGTTCTTTAGACCGAGGGCTTCGCAGTGATGGTGGCGACGAGTTGCAAGGTGGCCGGAGCCAACCGGACGGAGCTCTGGTGAAGGTGGGTTTTGACGATGGCTGCACCTGCTGGAGGAGGCGCGGATGGGCACGCGCGGAGGCTGCTGCAGGTGGTGTGCATAGAGGCTACTGTTGCGTGCAATGTGGCCGCACGCACTGCTGGAGGCACGCTGGTCGCAGGTGCTGGAGCTACGCGGGTGACGGAGGCGCTAAAGGGATGTGCCTACTGGCAAACACGCCGCTGCTGTTGGATGCTGCTGGCAGACGTTGCAAGGAAGGCGCACGGAGGGTAGGCGGAAGCATGCTGGAGAAGGTCGGCGAGGGTGCAAAAGTGGACACTAGAGGCGCTGCAGGTGATGCATGCTCTACAGGCAGTGCGCGGTCTGCAGGCGCATTGGAGAAATGCTGCAGGCTGGCGCGAACGCTGGCGGGCACGCTGGCTGCGTGCGTGGGCTGGTGCAGGCGTGAAGGCGGTTACTGCAGGGTGCGCGCATGGGTGGTGCGAGCGTGAAGTCGGTTGCTGCTGCAGAAGGTGCGGCGCGCCGAGGTTGCAAGGAAGGCGCACGCAGGCTGGGGATGGCGCTAGAGGCTGGAAGAAATGAAAAGGTGTGAAGTGGAGGTTGTTGGTGATGACGGCGAGGGTGAGATGTTGATTCTGGTGAGACACAGTGGTGCAGACGAGCTCCAGATGGCGGTGTGTCCTGTCACACCACATGCCCACGGTGGTGGAGGCTCGTCGCCGCGGTTGAGACCGGTGGTGGTGGAATGGACGAGAGATGAACTCTCTGCACAGTGTGGATTGTTGGGATGGTGGCCTCCTGAGCTCGGCTGCCTCCCTCCTCCTTTTGTAGCCACCTGCATAGATTTGAAAGGAGAGGCGGGAGCAAATCCACATTCTCCGCTTGTCCTTGAATGCAGGCTTCAGTGCGGCAGCTGGTGGCGATGGAGCGGCAGCCGAAGGAAATGCAGCCGTTGCTGCAAGAAGAAGAATAAAAAAAATAATGTTAAAATATTATGGTTATTTATATACAAACCCTCAACTTTTATGTTAACTTAAATTAATGTATGCAATGCACCTAATTGGTTAACTAATTAAATGAATGCAATTCTAAGTTAATTCTAAATGCATTTAAATATGAATGCAATGCATGAATTATGTAATTAAATTACAAATATGCATTAACCTATTTACATCCTAATTTTTGCTAAATAAATGTTAGAATTAACTTAATGTCTAGGAACTTAAATACTTAAATAGCCCACAAATATGGGCTAATCAGAGAGTAGAGAAATGTGTACAGATAGTGAAGGAGTGGATTGAGGTCCAGCGAGGCCGAAATTGGTCTCGTTGGAGTCGAAGAAGGAAGTCTGAAATTGGGCTAAACTAAGCTAATCTACCTATCTAAACTATCCTTAAATAACACCATCTACTCTATGATTACTTGGACGAAGTAAGGGGGAGGGATCTCCGTTGAAAGCTACGTAATGGAGGATGAAATTAGAGGGTTCGGGGAAGATCTCCAGCGAGAATGGAAGTGGAGAGAGAGAGTGGCGGCGTGCTCCCAAGCCCTATCCCGGCCGTGGGAGAGGAAGAGGGGGTGAGGGAGGCAAACATCTTGGGTGAGGCACTTCGATAGAGAGGTGAGAGGTCGCTAGCATTGGTTGGACGAATAGCCTATCGTCAGCTCAGTGGGGGAAGAGGGAAGGGAACCGACCCTTGAAATCGGAGGGGTGGAGGGGTTTAAATAGGTTGTGATGAGAGCCTCATCATGAACCCTAACTAGCACAATTTGATCTGAATAAATGTGAAAAAGCTCCTACAAAACCTAAAGAGAAGCCTAACTCAGAGGATTTTGAAGTAAAGAATAAAATAAATCATAAGGGGTAAAACTGCAATTTTACCAATGCAGTACACAAATAGGGTATCTAAGGGTCTAAACACATGTCAAATAAGCTTAATAAGAAAGGAAGTGTAAAACCTTCCTTTCTCTCTCTGGCAAGTATGAGTCGAGCGCCACCTCCATCCCCCTTCGTCAAGTTAGGTAAGTAAAACCTTCCTCTCTCTCTCCCTGTTATTTCCCCCTTCCTAATTTACACTTTTAACCCACCGACCGTCATTGTCCATCGCCATCTTCCTCACTTCCGGCCACCATCTCCGATGAGATCGTCCCACTTCCACAGACCCTTCCACCCCTTGCCGACAAGCCCAGAAGCTCCACCATCACTCCCTGACCAGTTTCCCCATCTCCATTGGCCGCCAACACCTCTCCAGATGTTACGACCCGATTCCCGAATCCTTACGAGACACGAGAATCGGAGCGACTTGATTGATCCCAAGACCTAGTCGTCCAACGAGAAAGTAACCAAAAGAGCAGTAAAATAAACCACATTCACCACGTATATAACTAGCAATAACAAAATACAGCAGTAAGGAAAAGAACTACTACAGTATACACCACCACAACAGTAAAGAAATAACAGGTACATAAACATGATGCTTACTATGAAAGAGTACAGTGGTAACAGAAAATACTCACTACAACAGAAGGAAAGGTACAATGGGTATTACACAAGTAAAACTACTGGGCTCTACTAGGCCCAGCACCATCTGCAGCCACCGACTCTGGCTGCTCAACACCTGGTCCTGAAAAGGTGACAAAGGTGACACGTCAGCGAAACGTTGAGTAGAGTGGCAACCAAAAGCTAAGAAAAATAGTAAGGTGGACAGTAGCAGTTATATTTTTAATCTCTTTCTTTATTTTTCCATTTACTCATTATTGAATTATTCCTCAGATCTTTCTCTTGATCTTGAATGTTCCTCGTGAGAACGATCTTGATTGTAGTCTTTTCCGAAAAGTAGAAGTAACACGTGGTGCTCCCCTGGCCGGGAGAGTCCCCCATGGTGGTTCTACCCTCAGTCAACCACCCCAAGGTTGCTGACAGACATAACGGTGACTACGGCACGCACGATAAACGCATGGGTAGCTACCCCGCACTGGCACACGGTTAGTCGTTTCCGTTAATGGGTGCGCCCCAAAGAACAGCACGGAACTAGTATAGGGCAGAGCCCTCTCAGTAACAGGGGTCCAGCCCCTCCACAGTAACCAAACAGGGGTCTTGCCCCTCCACAGTCCGCGCACCCTCGCCTGACTATCCTGGTTTGCCCAGTGGGCCTAACAATTCGGTGTAGGAGGGTTAGCAGAACCCCGGGACCCGTGGGGTGGCTAGTGCTCTCCCTACACTAGTAGCTATCCTCGGTACTGTGTACACGAGGGTCAAAAGTCGGTACAAAGTGGCAAGACCTAACCCCGGGTCCTTGGGGCGGCTAGCTCCGCTCTGCACTAAATAGGGGGACAGTCGCTCTCCTTGGTACTCTGTACTCAAGGGCCAGCTCACTTCCCCAATTCTATTCCATTCACTTCTCAAGAGCTCTACTCCTAATTCCCCGTAAGGTTCATGCTCATTTTTCTTTAACTCAGCCAATTTAGGTTTCATCATTTCAGCTTTATATTCATATAGCCCATGTTCTCAACAGTAATTATCCATTCATAACCGGGCAACTGTTAACCAATTACAGGCAGTTATCGTTTTCCTTTCTACTTTTCCAAGGCTGCAATATATATATTCAATCTAGTTTTCCAGTCCTAGGATTCATGCCATACCCTAGGATCTATCATTCAATCTAATTTTTCAGTCCTAGGATTCATGCCATACCGTAGGATTTATCATTCAATCTAGTTTTTCAATCCTAGGATTCATGCAATACCCTATAATATACTAATTATTTCACAAGGCATAATTTTTGATAAATAATTAAAGGGGTCACTCTACCCTCAAAATCGGGAGTACTAGGGGCGTGATCGGCAAGCTCGCACGCCTCCGCAACCCCTAGAGCTGCAACGGAACGGGATCCTAACACAAGGATCAATTACAATGAGCTACTCAGAACATGATACAATTACTGTAAATAGGTAGAGGAACTAAATCTGAGAAGAACGAAGCTTGAAACGTGGAAAACGGACTTCGAACGGACCCTAAACAGTCAAAAACGACAAGTCTGCCCAAAATCAGACGTCTGGAACATCTTCCAGACGTCTTAAACGATGGCTCAGGTCATACCTTGATCTTGCGCTGTCCTTCAGACATCCAAAATCTCGCTGAACCGTCTGGACTTAGTTTCCAGACGTCCGATTGTCACTTTGGACGTCTGGAAACCCTCTCCGTCATCTGGTGCTGTGCCCAGACGTCCGATCTGTGTGGGAGGGTGTGCCCTTGCGCCTTCCCGAATGAGACCTGCACACATATGCGATCGTCCTCAACGCGGAACGAAGCAGAACCCTTCGGCGAAACGACTGCATGGCCGTACACGCGAAAGAAGAAGGGAGGAAACATATCGTACCTTTCAGACGTCTGGACCTTCCTCCAGACGTCTCTCGCGTCGTCTGGACGTATGTCCAGACATCTGATTCTGGGAAATTTTCCCAGAATCAAGACCTCCTCGCCCTCCGCCTGTAGCTCACGGCCGTGCAGCGCCGCGCTCGCCTGCTGCCTGAACTGCAGCAACTCCTCCCTAACACCATGCTCCCGCTGCACACCCGCCGACCGACCCTGGCTGCTCCGACGAGCTCGCTCCCTCGCGATCTAGCTCTCTCCCTCTCGCAGCAACCCCTCCTCCCCACGCACTCACGGTAGCAGCTGCTGCTGCCCTCGCCGCTCACTCTATCGCTAACAGGAAGAAGAAGAGAAGGAGATGGAGTGAGGGTGAGGGAGAGGAGAGGGGGTATTTGAAGGCTTCCGTGGGGAGAGAGAGAGAAAAAATGGCTGTGCCTGCAGGGAGGAAGGAAAGAGAAGGAGGACAGCGGTTCAGTCTGCGCACGCATGCGCGCAGACGCGAACCCATACACCAAAAAAATTAAATTCCAGACGTCTGGGAAGGCTTCCAGACGTTTGGATCAATTCCTAGACGTCTTAAACGACGTTTGATGCCGGGGTCATAACATAACAAACTCAAAGGAAGTTTCGTCCCTGAAACTTGCGCTAACTAGGGTGCGGAAAAGAACGATATATGCATAACAAACTCAAAGAGGATCGAAGCTGGTTCGAAAAGTCATACCCGCAAAAAGCTCCGGGTACCGCTCCTGCATCGCCGCCTCAGGCTCCCAGGTAGCCTCCTCGTACCGCTGGCTCCTCCACAAAACCTTCACCAGGGGTACTTTCTTCCGTCTCAGACTGCGGACGGCTCTGTCGAGAATCTGCACTGGCCGCTTGGGATAGGTCAGGTCGTCGCTCACCTCGACGCTCTCGTGACTTAGGACGTGACTGGGATCGGCGACGCGCTTCCTGAGGTTGGACACGTGGAACACGTCGTGCACACCAGAAAGCTGGGGAGGAGGGGCAAGCCTGTAAGCAATGGGTCCAACCTGCTCCAAGACCTCAAAGGGTCCCACGAACCTCGGCGTGAGCTTCCCTCTCACCCCAAACCACTGCAGGCCCTTCATTGGCAAAACGCGAAGGAAGATGTTGTCCCCAACCTCAAACTGCACCTCTCTGCGTTTCCGATCTGCATAGCTCTTCTGTCTGCTCCTGATAGTGTAGAGTCGCCTGTGAATCTGCTCGACCACCTCCTGACTCTGTCGGATTAGCCTGGGGCCAACCTCCCACTTGGTCCCCACCTCAACCCAACTCAAGGGTGCCATACACCTCCGTCCGTACAGAGCCTCGTAGGGTGTCATGCCAATGCTCGAGTGATAACTGTTATTATACGCAAACTTCGCCAGGGGCAAGTGCTCCTCCCAAGAGCCCCTCCAGTCCAGTACAAAAGCACGCAAAAGGTCCTCAAGTGTCTGTATCGTGCACTCAGACTGTCCGTCCGTCTGGGGGTGGTAAGTTGTATCGAACCTCAACTGCATCCCCAGGGCCTGCTGAAACTCAGCCCAAAACTGGGACATAAAGCGGGTATCCCAATCGGATACGATCTCCTGCGGAACTCCGTGTAGATGTACCACGTCGTGGATATACCTCTCTGCCAACTGTGTTGGTCCCAAGGTGACTCGGATCGGCAAGAAACGCACCGTCTTCGTCAATTTGTCAACGATTACCCAGACTGCGTCGTGTCCTCGTTGGGTAACAGGTAAGCCCACCACCAAGTCCATGGTGATGCTTTCCCACTTCCACTCTGGCACTGGAAGTGGCTGTAGCGGCCCTGTAGGCCTCTGATGCTTGGCTTTCACCTGCTGACATACTAAACACTGCTGCACGAATTTACCCACATCTCGCTTCATTCCCCTCCACCAAAATTCACGTCTCAAGTCATGGTAAATCTTCGTGTTTCTGGGATGTATGGTGAATCTGGAATCGTGTGCCTCGGTCAGGAGCTCTCTCAACAGCTCCTCGTCTCTGGGAACGCACAGACGTCCCCTCATGCGCAGCACCTGGTCTGTAAAAAAGAAGTCCCCAGGGTCTTCTGACAGTACTCTGTCACGCAAGGACTGCAAGTACGGGTCGGCCATCTGTCCTGTGATGATGCAATCTATCAGCTCTGGCCTCGTCTGTCGCGTCACAGTCACTGCCCCACAGTGCCCCCGTAACTCTAGGGGTCGCCAACTGCCCATCTCCTCCAAGAGGCTCCAACTCTGCACCTGTAAACTGGCCAAGTGTGCAGGCGCCTTCCGGCTCAAGGCGTCAGCCACCATGTTGGCCTTTCCCGGGTGGTAGGAAATGCTGCAGTCATAGTTCTTCAGGAGCTCCAACCAACGTCTCTGTCTCATGTTGAGCTCCTTCTGATCAAACAAGTATCTGAGGCTCTTATGATCTATGAAAATCTCAAAGGCCTCACCGTACAAGTAGTGTCTCCAGGTCTTCAGTGCGAAGACGACAGCTGCCAGCTCCAGGTCATGGGTAGGGTAGCTATGCTCATGGGGCTTTAGTTGCTGCAAAGCGTAAGCGACAACGTGACCCCTCTGCATGAGCACACCCCCTAACCCCTACATAGAGGCGTCCGTGTACACAACGAACCCGCCACTACTGTCCAGGATGGTGAGCACGGGAGCCGAAGTCAGCCTCTCCTTCTGTTCCTGAAAACACGCCTCACAGGCGTCTATCCAAGTAAAGGGCACGTCCTTCCGGGTCAACTGTGTCATAGGACATGCAATCTGTGAAAAGCCCCTGATAAACCGCCTGTAGTAGCCTGCCAGTCCCAAGAAACTGCGAATCTCAGTAACCGTACGCGGTCTCTCCCACCTGAGCACTGCCTCGACCTTGGCTGGGTCGATAGCCAAGCCATCCCCAGAGATCACATGACCTAAGAAAGTCACCTCCCTCAACTAGAACTCGCACTTGCTGTATTTGGCGTACAGCCTACGTCGTCTCAGTGTGTCCAAAACCATCCGCAAGTGTTGTTCGTGCTGCGTCTGATCTCGAGAATAGATAAGCACATCATTAATGAATACCACCATGAACTGGTCCAAGTACGGTCTAAACACCTAGTTCATCAAGTCCATGAAGGCAGCGGGGGCATTGGTCAGCCCAAACGGCATGACCAGAAACTCATAGTGTCCGTACCGGGTGCGAAAAGCTGTCTTGGAGACGTCTACCTCCTTGATCCTCAACTGGTGGTATCCAGACCTCAAGTCGATCTTGGAGAATACCGTGGCACCTCGCAGCTGGTCAAACAAGTCATCAATCCTCGGCAGCGGATACCTGTTCTTGATGATAACCCTATTCAGCTGTCGGTAGTCCACACAAAGGCGTAGGGTACCATCCTTCTTTACAAATAGTACCGGGGCTCCCCAGGGAGACGTGCTGGGCCTCACAAAGCCCTTCTCCAAAAGATCCTGCAACTGAGACTTGAGCTCTCGCAGCTCAAGTGGTGCCATCCTGTGTGGTGCTGTGGAGATGAGGCTGGTCCCTGGTACCAGCGAGATCTCAAACTTGATCTCACGCTCGGGCGGTAGTCCTGGCAACTCGTCTGGAAACACATTGGGGTACTCTTTGACCACCGGGATACTCTGGAAGTCTGCCACATGGCTGGGCTCTGCCACCACACAAGCTAGGAAGCCCTCACACCCCTAGCTCAAAAGTCTCACCGCCCGAAGTGCAGAAATGCACCTAAAGCCTCCATCCACTGGCTGCTCGTGAAACTCGAAAGAAGGCAACTCCGGTATGGAGAAGACGATCTTTCTCTCAAAGTAGTCCACCAAGGCGTGGTAAGCGGACAGCCAGTCCATCCCCAGAATTGGGCCAAAGTCCTCCATCTGTATCATAATCAGGTCAGCGAGAAGGCTGTGTCCCCCAACACTGACCTCGCAACCCGTGTATACCTCCTCAGCTACAAACAGCTGACCACTCGGACCTCTGATCACGAATGGATCCTCTAACAGCATACAGTCCTACCTCAAACTAACCGCGAAACTAGCAGCGACAAACGAGTGCGTAGCGCCGGAATGGAAAAGTGTGAAAACGTGTCTGCCGGAAACTGAAACCATACCTGCCACCACTGATCCCGAAGCTCTGGCATCCCTGTGTGTCAGGGTGTTGATACGCCCCTCAGCCCTAGGTACGAGCGAAGCAGCCACACTCTGCGTCGGACGGGTAGCTACTGGCCGGTACCCTCCCCGTGACTGCTGTCCTCCTCCTCGCGCCTGGAAACCGCAGCCTCCTGCTCGCCCTCCAGTGCTCGGCGCGGGAAGCATCTGCTGACCTCCTGCCCTAGACCGGCAGTCCCTCCTGATGTGGCCCGGCTGGCCACACTGGTAGCAGAGGGGAACTCGACTCCCACCCTCAGTGGGTCCCTGCTGTCGGCTGGGCGGGGGTCCGGTGCTAGCAGCTGGCCCCTGTCGAGGGCCCCCAAAGGCCACTGATGGCCTTGCAAAACGTGACGGCTTTCCTGCGGGGGCCACATGTCTCCTCTCTCGTCAGCCCTGTGAGAAGTTTGGCTGATAGGGCCTCTTCCGCCCGCTGTCAGTATCTCGCGTGGACGGGATGGTCTCTTCGTATGTCATAGCTGCCTCCACCACCCTCGAGAACGTAGGCAGCTTCAGGGGTTTGACATACCCCCGAATTGCAGGCCGAAGCCCCTTGGTGAACCTCCAAATGCGGTCCTCCTCAGTGGCCACTGCTGTCGCTGCGAAGTGAGACCGCTCCAGAAAACGCGTGCGGTACGCGCTCACAGTCATCGTCCCATGGCGGAGAGTGTGGAACTCCCGCCTCCTCTGGTCTTGCCATGTCTGGGGAAAGTACTACTCACAGAAGAGGGTGACGAACCAATCCCAAGTCGGCTCGTCCCTCTCCTGTCCCCTGACCGCCCTCCACCACCTGTGTGCCGCGCTCTCCAGCTGGTACGTGGCAAAGGCCACGCGGCACTCCACAGGGGGGCGAAGGGTGTCAAAAACCTTCTCAATCTGCTCGAGCCAGTCCTCCGCCTCGGTCGGGTCCTCATCCCCCTTGAAGGAGGGGGGCTTCAGCTTCCGGAACTGTCCGAAAAGCTCGAAGTGGCACTGAAGTGGAGATGCCGGTGCACTTCCAGGTAAGGGAGCCTCGTGCTCGGAAGTGTCGGAGGAAGGTGGGGGCTGTGGCAGCCCATCCCCTCCCCCGTGTCCAGCGCCATGTCCGTCGCGTGGTCCCACAGAGGATTCCCCCTCCGCAGCCCCAAGGAGAGGCGCTCAAGGCGGTGGGTGGAGCTCCTCTCGCACGATGTCCCATATCAGCTGGGCGAGGTCCTGGGCCTGAATGCCCGGGAGCAGTGGCTGGTCCACTGAAACGTCTACCTCAACGCGCCCACCCCTCCGGCCTCGTCCTTGGCCGCACCCGCGGCCCGCCTCGCTAGTCCCACGTCGAGGCATCTCCTGCAAGGAGATGAGAATACAGAACGGAAACACGTCAATACAAAATGATATCTAACAGAGAAGTCTAAGAACATAAGTCAAAAGAAACGTTGTGGTGGCTACTCTAGTTACAGACACGTTAATTGGTTATTTTCCAGTCAATTGGTTCACCTCTCGGGATGACCTTGCTCTGATACCATCTTGTTACGACCCCATTACCGAATCCTTACGAGACACAAGAATCGGACCGACTCGACTGATCCCAAGACCCAGTCGTCCAATGAGAAAGTAACCAAAAGAGCAGTCAAATAAACCACATTCATCAGGTGTATAACTAGCAGTAACAAAATACAGCAGTAAAGAAAAGAACTACTACAGTATACACCACCACAACAGTAAGGAAATAACAGGTACATAAACATAATGCTTACTATGAAATATTACAGTGGTAACAGAAAATACTCACTACAACAGAAGGAAAGGTACAATGGGTATTACACAAGTAAAACTACTGGGCTCTACTAGGCCTAGCACCCTCTGCAGCCGCCGACTCTGGTTGCTCAACACCTAGACCTGAAAAGGTGACAAAGGTGACACGTCAACAAAACACTGAGTAAAGTGGCAACCAAAAGCTAAGAAAAACAGTAAGGTGGACAGTAGCAGTTATATTTTTAATCTCTTTCTTTATTTTTCCATTTACTCATTATTGAATTATTCCTCAAATCTTTCTTTTGATCTTGAATGTTCCTTGTGGGAATGATCTTGATTGCAGTCTTTTCCAAAAAGTAGAAGTAACACGTGGTGCTCCCCTGGCCGGGAGAGTCCCCGTGGTGGTTCTACCCTCAGTCAACCACCCAAGGTCGCTGACAGACGTAACGGTGACTACGGCACGCGCGATAAACGCACGGGTAGCTACCCCGCACTGGCATGCGGTCAGTCGTTTCCGTTAACGGGTGCGCCTCAAAGCACATCACGGAACTAGTATAGGGTAGAGCCCTCTCAGTAACAGGGGTCCAGCCCCTCCACAATAACCAAACAGGGGTCTTGCCCCTCCACAGTCCGCACACCCTCGCCTGACTAGCCTGGTTTGCCTAGTGGGCCTAACAAGTCGATGTAGAAGGGCTAGCAGAACCCTGGGGCCTGTGGGGTGGCTAGCGCTCTCCTTACACTAGTAGCTCTCCTTGGTACTATGTACACGAGGGTCAAAAGTCGGTACAAAGTGGCCAGACCTAACCCTGCGTCCCTGGGGCGGCTAGCTCCGCTTTGCATTGGACAGTCGCTCTCCTTGGTACTCCGTACTCAAGGGCCAGCTCACTTTCCCAATTCTATTCCATTCACTTCTCAGGAGCTCTACTCCTAATTCCCCGTAGGGTTCATACTCATTTTTCTTTAACTCAGCCAATTTAGGTTTCATCATTTCAGCTTTATATTCATATAGCCCATGTTCTCAACAGTAATTATCCATTCATAACCGGGAAACTGTTAACCAATTACAGGCAGTTATCGTTTTTCAACTTTTCTAAGACTGCAATATATATATTCAATCTAGTTCTCCAGTCCTAGGATTCACGTCATATCCTAGGATTTATCATTCAATCTAGTTTTTCAGTCTAGAATTCGTGCCATACCCTAGGATCTATCATTCAATCTAGTTTTTCAGTCTTAGGATTCATGCAATACCCTAGAATCTACTAATTATTTCACAAGGCATAATTTTTGATAAATAATTAAAGGGGCCACTCTACCTGCAAAATCGGGAGTACTGGGGGCATGATCGGCAAGCCCATGCGCCTCCGCAACCCCCAGAGCCGCAACGGAATGGGGTCCTAACACAAGGATCAATTACAATGAGCTACTCAGAACATGATACAATTACTGTAAATAGGTAGAGGAACTAAATCTGAGAAGAACGAAACTTGAAACGCGGAAAATGGACTTCGAGCGGACCTCAAACGGGTCAAAAATGACAAGTCTGCCCAAAATCAGACGTCTGGAACATCTTCCGGATGTCTTAAACGATGGATCAAGTCATACCTTGATCCTGTGCAGTCCTTCAGACATCCAGAATCCTGCTGAACCATCTGGACTTAGTTTCCAGACGTCCGATTGTCACTCCGGATGTCTGGAGACCCTCTCCGTCATCTAGTGCTTTGCCCAGACGTTCGATCTGTGTGGGAGGGCATGCCCTTGCTCCTTCCCGAATGAGACCTGCACACATATGCGACCGTCCTCAACGTGGAACGAAGCAGAACCCTTCGGCGGAGCGGCTGCATGGCCGTACATGCGAAAGAAGAAGGGAGGAACAATATCGTACCTTTCAGACGTCTGGACCTTCCTCCGGACGTCTCACGCGTCGTCTGGACGTATGTCCAGACGTCTGATTCTGGGAAATTTTCCCAGAATCAGGACATCCTCACCCTCTTCCTGTAGCTCATGGCCGTGCCGCGCCGCGCTCGCCTGCTGCCTGAGCTGCAGCAGCTCCTCCCCAGCACAACGCTCCCGCTGCACACCCGCCAGCTGGCCCTGGCTGCTCCGGCGAGCTCGCACCCTCGCGATCTAGCTCTCTCCCTCTCACAGCAACCCCTCCTCCCCATGCACTCACGGTAGCAGCTGCTGCCCTCGCCTGCTCACTCTCTCGCTAACAGGAAGAAGAGAAGGCGATGGAGTGAGGGTGAGGGAGAGGAGAGGGGGTATTTGAAGGCTGCCGTGGGGAGAGAGAGAGAAAAAGATGGCTGCGCCTACAGGGAGGAAGGAAAGAGAAGAAAGGAGGGCGGCGGTTCAGTCTGCGCGCACATGCATGCAGACGCGAACCTATACGTCGAAAAAATTAAATTCTAGACATCTGGGAAGGCTTCCAGACATCTAACCAGATGTCTGGACCAATTCCCAGACGTCTTAAACGACGTTTGATGCCGGGGTCATAACACCAGACCACCTCTCGAACACACCCATTTGCAAGCACGCTGAGTGCCCTAGGCGCACGGCCGTAGGCACTCTCGCGCCTCGCCGACCACCGCACCACACACACCGCACTCTGGCAAACCTTTCTGGAACATTTTGACATGGCCGCGAGGCCGTGTACGTATTTCAGGTGTTGCTCTCCTCGTCGCCATTAACGAGCAGCAGGAGCTCCTCTGTAGACAGCCCCAGGCCTCCTCAGCTCCAGACGTGGATTCCAGGTGACGCAGAAAGGCGTCACGCTCACGCCCAGGTTCACAGTTGGCATTGCGAGGCTTGCAGCTGCCCCAATTGCAAGGAGCTTTCTCCGCGGGCACCTGAAATCGAAGCTGGGACTTTAGTCCCACCTCGTAAGTGTGTGGCGTCTCGCCCACACTTAAATTGATTTTGTGCTTTCGGCTTATCGCTTCCAAAAGCACACGGGGTGAGGTCCCTCACCTATTCACTCGCCTCGTCCGCGGCACTGCCTACGCGGATCTGGTGACCCGACCCGACACTCTTGTGCACTCACGCACCACCCACGCCGGTGCGCCTGGACCCGGGCACGTGACCCAACCTGATTACCCGGCTCTAGGAGAGCTTCCTAAAGAGAGATCTAGAGAGAGAAAGAGATGCGGGGAAAGGGGTAGGGGGTAGGTTTTGCTCTAATGTATGTGTGTGCACGCAGGAAGGAAGGAAGGAGAAGAGGCAGCGGCTGAGACTTAGCCACACGGAAGGAAGAAAGGGAAGAAGAAGGAAGAAGCAGGAGAAAGGAAGGAAAGAAGCTGAAAACAAAGAAGAGGAGCTGCACTGTAGCGACCAAGCGGTTAAGCCGTCTGAGCGCTGAATCAGACGTCGGTGAAAGAGGAGAGTCAGCAACAAGCAGAGAAAAGAGAAGAAGAAGATGTAGAGAAGAAAGGAAGAAGAGAAGAAAGAAGAAGAAGAAGAGGAAAGGCCAATGCAGAAGAAAGAAGAAGAAGAAGAGGAGAAGAACTTAGCAGGAAGCAGAAGCCTCTGCAGCCGCAGAGAAGAAAAGAAGAAGAAGAGGAAGGCAGAAGCCTCTGAGGAAGGCAGAAGCCTCTGAGGAAGGCAGGATGAAGAAGAAGAAAGGAGAAGACAGAAAAAGAAAAGAAAGAAAAGAGAAGAAGAAGACGCAGAGAAGAAAGGAAGAAGAGAAGGAAGAGAAGAAGAAAAAGCCAAATCTCTATCTCTCTGTCTCTTTCCCATTTGACTTATATTTTTGTAAAACATCATATTGTGAATTTATATGTTTCTAGAACTATAGTTTGCTCCCTGAGTTCGACATCGGGAATCTTTCTATTCCGAGTAATAAATCATATTAGACTGGTAACCGTTTTTGTCATATACTCCAACGACTGTAATTACCATAGCGACAAAAGCACACACCAGTTTTTGGCATCGTTGCCGGGGAGCAACGGCTATTCTAGAAGCTATTGATTCACAATTTTTGATCTACTATTGGCTTAATCTCTTCTCTTTTGCTGTGTAGGCACAAGAAATCAGGAAAGAACAAGCAGCCACACAACCAAGGGACAGGTAATTTTCTATCCTCTCTCTTTTAAGCCCCTAAAATTCTAAAGAAGAAAAAAAAAAGAGAAAAAAAATAATCTAGGAATACCTGTCTTTCATACATAGTAATCGCAAGAGTTGCCTGTTTTTCAATTTCAACACATTATATCTGTACATCCACTAAAGGTACTTAGGGCTAAAACCTTCTTGCTTGAGCCCTAATTACCTAATCTTGAGGCAACTAACTGGACCAATTTGAGCCAACCTAAGACTCAAAAGCTAGGGTTTTAGAAGACACACTTTCTAATCAAGAAATACAAATTCCCAAAAGAAGTGTGCCTAAGCCATTGCTTGAAAACATTTATTAAGAGAAACCCTAAGAAATTTGGCTCTTAAAAACACTTCAACCCTAAAAGACAAAGACCTAATTAGCTCTCAAAGGAACTAGTAGGTGAAGTTGACCCCTTGGGTCAACCAACCTTGAACTTAGGTCACTCTTTGCACTCAAAAGGATAAAGTTCAAGTGAAAACCCTAAGCACCTTGATCCTAACTAAAAGTGGTAGACTTAAGAGGTCAAGGTCCCCATTCTGGTCTACCTGGAATCTCAGTGGCAAGAGAGGTCAGGTGGGGGAAACCCTATAACCCGTGGGGGCGCTCTACCGTGTAGGGGTCTTCGCGGGACTCACCCTCTCTAGCTGCCTAGGTAATTCTCAGGTGGACGACTTTCTGATCAAGGGGTCCATCCGCCCCGAACCTCTATAGTCACCCAAAATTCTGGGTGTCTTGACTGGGTCCAGCACCTGTTAAACTCATCCTCTCCGTCAGTGTATGTTTGGTAGGAGGTCCTTGAAACCTCCTTTAGAAATTCACTCTCCTCGAGGCCGAGCCTCGGTACCCTTGCGTGTGCAACCAACACTCCACATAGACCTCTCCTCTGATTCTGAACCCAACTCACCTTCTTCTTCCACAATGGCTCAGCCAATTGAGGAAGAGAACAATCTGGAGCACCAGCTCCAGCGACTCAATGACCTCTTCCAGAACTTCATGCACCCACCGCAGCGTCCCATGATGTGGGATCACTACAATCCTACTGCGGTGGCTATTAAACCTCAAGTCAGAATCCCGACTGGAGGACCTGATTCTGAACTGAAGCCTAACATGATTCATGCTATTCCTAAATTCCATGGGCTTAATTCTGAAGATCCTTTCCAGCACATCAAACAGCTAAAGCATCTAGCCCAGACTTTCGGGTCAGATGCACAAAATCGGGATATTCTCCTTATGAAGATGTTCTCTTTCTCCCTTATGGACAAGGCCGCTCATTGGTATCAAACTCAGACCCGACCGATCAACAATTGGGAGAAACTTCAATCCGAGTTTCTGAAGAAGTTCTTCCTCGTTGGTCGGACCAATGCCTTGCACCATCAGATTACCCATTTCACGCAGCAAACGGGAGAACCTCTTCATGAGGCATGGGATCGTTTTCAGGATCTCATGAGGAAGTACCCCCATCACGGAGTTCCTAAATGGGAACAAGTCCAGTCTTTTTACCAGGGACTCCGTGAGGATATTAGGTTGTTCGTCAATGCAACTTGAGGAGGTAATATCATGGGTCAACATGAGGACACCATGTGGGAGATTCTCGAGAACATGTGCGAGAACTCCATCAATAATGACTCTATGGGACTAGTCGAAAGGACGAATACCTGCGCAGTGACGAATATTAGGGGAGCACATGAGACGCAAGACCTGTCCACATCAGTCAATCTGGAATTAATGGTCAGTCGATTAGACAAGGTCTCTATCATTGAGAAGAAGGTGGATGAGCTGACTCAGCACTTGCAGTGAGCCACCTCTGCGCAAAACTCCTTTGCATAACTCCTTTCACACGGGAGACTGTGCAAAACATTTTCCACCGACCTTCTCATGCGGTGGACTCGAATCCATCCCCATCTGACTCTAGGACTGGAGGAACCTCCGATCCTTTCTATTCCTATCAGGGGAACCCCATTCCCCCATTCTCTGACTTTTTTGAGGCTCCTCAGACCTGCGAGGACCTCAACGCCATCTAGAATGACCCATTCCCCAATACCTACAATCCTGGATGGCGAAACCATCCCAACTTCCAGTGGGCAGGAAATTCCTAAACTCAAAGACCACCCTTTCAGCCTTGTCTACAAGCACCTCGTCCTTACTAGCCGCCTCAGCCACGGCCTAACCCTACTTATTCATCCGGGCCAAACCAAGACCAAATGTCCCTCATCCTTCAGACTTTGGCTGACATTCAGAGAATGAATGCAGCTATTCAAAAGCAACACAAGGACGAAATCACAGAGGTCCAAAACCAACTAGCCCAGTTGGCGAATTCTCGCCAACCAGGCACACTTCCCTCTCAGCCTCTTCCTAACCCTAATAACGTGCCGACCCAACGGCGCGTTATGAACCCAAACCCGGGCCATGCATACTTGGTTTATCAGGTCCCCTCTGTTCCTTCACCTGACGGGATAGAGGCTTCAACTTCTTATGCGAGTTATCAGTAGCAACCCATCCTATCAACCCCTAACCAGAACCAGGCAGGACTGAATTCTATAACCACCCGTAGTGATAAGGAGACCCAAGATCCACCTTATCCAGACCACTCCAAGCCTGGTAGTGACCTAAACCCTAAGATAGTAATCCAGGACGTTCCTCTCCCTGTCCCAGATCAAAGACCTGGACCTATCCTAGAGGAACCAACCAAGGTTCCATTTCCCGAGGCCTTGACCAAGGGAAGAAGGACAACAAAACCCGTGGCTCCTGAAGAGGACCTGGTCAAGCTCTTTGAGCAGGTCCAAATAAACATCTCCTTGATGGATGCGATTCGCCACGTACCGGCTTACGCACAATTCTTGAGGAATGTGTGTACACCTCAGCGTAAGCCGCGAACTAAGAGTGAGAGTCCAATTGTACTATCAGAGCAAGCCAGCTCTGTAATCCTGAGTAGACTCCCACCCAAGGCAAAAGACCCAGGCACTCCCATAATTTCATGCAAGATCGGTGAAACCCAGTTCGATAGAGCATTGCTAGACTTAGGTGCTTCCATAAACTTGATACCCACATCCTTACTCAACCACTTAGAAGAATCTGAGCTAAAACCGACTGAGGTGACACTATAGTTAGCATATCGATCTATTAAGTCACCAAAAGGGATTCTTGAGGATGTTATTGTAAGGGTGCAGGATTTCTATTTCCCTGTAGACTTTATAGTCTTAGATATGGATGCACCTAAAAATCTTAGGGATACACGAATCATTCTAGGGAGACCCTTTTTGGCCACTACTGGGGCCAACATCAGTTGTGAGGTGGGCCAGATAGAACTGAAATTTGGGA
This sequence comes from Thalassia testudinum, assembly GCA_037157565.1. Lineage (NCBI taxonomy): Eukaryota > Viridiplantae > Streptophyta > Magnoliopsida > Alismatales > Hydrocharitaceae > Thalassia > Thalassia testudinum. The sequence goes on along the minus strand of JAZHRO010000022.1, from coordinate 31,290,285 downwards.
ACCAGACTCTCAAAATTGATATCTTTAAGGCCCAACAAGGAATCAATTGCGGTATCATTGAGCAAATCTGTGATATTAGAGCTTTGGTTGATGAACCACAATTTGAGGATAACCTGATTTTACCTCATCAACCACAAGAGGATTTTGAACCACAATTAGAGGAGTCAGACCCTGATTCAGACAAACCCATAACTCCTATCCTTAAACCTCACACCCACCCTGAACCACCCGCTGCTGCTGATAATCCCATCCTCAAACTCAAACCTCTTCCCGACCATTTGAAATACATCTTCTTGGGTTCTAATCAGACTTTTCCTATGATTATAAACTCTAAGCTCACTCCTGATCAGGAATCCCGTCTGATTGCTATTCTCCAGCAACATCGCAGAGCCATTGGTTGGACTCTCGATGACTTGATTAGAATAAGTCCCTCTTTTTGCACCCACCGTATCTATTCTGAAGAGGGCGCACGACCTTCCCGTGAGATGTAAAGACGTTTGAATCCTAATCTGTAGGAGGTCGTGAAAGAGGAGATCATTAAGTGGTTAGATGCAGGAATCATCTACCCGATCTCTGACAGTCGTTGGGTAAGCCCAATCCAGGTTGTGCCTAAAAAGGCAGGGCTCACCACCATTACGACTGAAATCGGAGAAGTCATACCTACCCGAATAGCCAACTCGTGGAGAGTCTGCATAGATTACCAAAGACTAAATTCCTCCACGAAGAAGGATCTTTTCCCACTACCTTTCATTGATCAGATTCTCGAGAAATTAGCGGAAAATCGATTCTTCTGCTTTCTTGATGGGTACTTCGGTTATAACCAAGTGGATATTCATCCAGAGGACCAAGAGAAGACCACATTCACCTACCCCTTCGGGACATACGCATTCCGAAGGATGCCGTTCGATCTCTGCAATGCACCCGCGACTTTTCAGCGGTGCATGCTTGCCATATTCTCAGATATGGTAGGTGATTATCTGGAAGTCTTCATGGATGACTTCTCAGTTTTCGGGGCATCATTTGATGATTGCCTCCAGCACTTGGTTCACATATTCAGGCGTTGCATCAACGTAAACCTGGTTCTTTCCTGGGAAAAGAGCCACTTTATGGTGCCTGAGGAGATCGTCCTAGGTCATCTAATTTCTGAAAAGGGCATCCAAGTGGATCGAGCCAAGGTTGACCTAATTTCTCGACTCCCTATGCCTAGCTCAATCAGGGACATCCGTTCTTTTCTGGGGCACGTCGATTTTTACCATCGTTTCATTCCTGATTTCTCGAAAATCGTGCACCCCTCTCACTACTCTTCTCTCCAAGGATGTACCCTTTGAAATCTCCAAGGAATGCACTCAAGCCTTTGAGAATCTTTGTGACCGAGTCACCCAGGCTCCGATCCTATAGTCCTCTGATTGGTCTCAACCCTTTGAGATCATGTGTGATGCATCTGATTTTGCTGTAGGAGCAGTTCTAGGGCAGAAGTTGACGGGAAACCCGTGGTCATATACTACGCTAGCAAGACACTTGACGAAGCTCAGCGTAACTATACAGTTACGGAGAAAGAGCTGCTAGCCGTAGTATTTGTCCTCGAAAAATTCCGATTCTATCTCCTGGGTTCCCACATCATCATCTACTCAGATCACACGGCTGTGAGGCATCTCCTTGCCAAGAAGGACGTGAAGCCTCGATTGATCCGATGGATCTTGCTGTTGTAAGAATTCGACCTCGAGATTCACAACAAGGCGGGAAAACAGAATGTGGTAGCTGACCACTTGTCTCGCCTTCCTTCTGAAATCATCAACCCTGCTGGACCCATCACGGAGCATTTTCCTGATGAGCACCTACTGACTATCGGTACTAGGCTTCCATGGTTTGCTGATATAGTGAACTACTTGGCATCTCATCAGATCCCGTCTGATTGGCCGAAGGCCAAGAAAGACAAATTACGCTCTGATGCCAAGTACTACATCTGGGAAGACCCGTTCCTCTTCCGTATAGGTGCTGACCAAATCATCCGGCGATGTGTCCCGGAGGGTGAAATCATTGATATTCTCTCCTTCTGCCATGACCGGGCATGCGGTGGCCACTTCTTTGGGCACAAAACCGCATCTAAAATCCTCCAGTGTGGCTTTTATTGGCCCACTTTATTCAAGGACGCATACAATCACTGCAAGGCATGCAGTCGTTGGCAAACTTTGGGCAACATGAGCCATCGCGACATGATGCCTTTGCAGCCGATTCTCGTATGCAAAATCTTTGATATTTGAGGGATTGATTTTATGGGCCCCTTTCCTGTTTCGGATGGCTTCGAGTACATTCCGCTGGCTGTGGACTACGTGTCCAAATGGATCGAAGCCATACCGACCTGAACTTGCGATCATAAAATCGTTATCAAATTCATTCATCAGAATATCTTCTCACGGTTTGGGATTCCTCGTGCCATCATTTCTGATGGAGGGACCCATTTCACGAATGCTCAGTTCAGGTCACTGATGACCAAAAATGGGGTGTCTCACCGAATCTCTACTCCTTACGACCCCTAGACTAATGGTCTAGCTGAGCTTTCTAATCGGGAGATCAAGAAAATCCTGCAGGTCACTTTTCGACCTGATAGGAAAGACTGGTCGTCCCGACTTCCGGAAGCTTTGTGGGCTTATAGGACTGCCCACAAGACCCAATTAAGCATGTCTCCTTTTAGACTGGTGTACGGGAAGGCGTGTCACCTTCCCGTCGAATTGGAGCACAAAGCCTATTGGGCAGTACGGAGTTGCAATTTAGATCTTTCTAAGGTTGGAACCCACAGAAAGCTTCAGATAAGCGAGATCGATGAATTACACCTCGATGCGTACGAGAACTCGCGAATCTACAAAGAGCGGGTTAAAGCCTTCCATGACAAGCACATATCTAGAAAGATCCTTCATCCTGGTTAGAAGGTCTTACTCTTTGATGCCCGACTCAAACTCTTCCCTAGGAAACTGCGATCCAAGTGGGTCGAACCATACCTTGTCCGACAAGTTTTTGGAAATGGAGCCATAGAAATCAGTCTGCTCAGCCATGATTCTGAACCTTTCATCGTGAACGATCAGAGACTCAAACCGTTCATTGATGTAACCTCTACAGATTTGGCTGAGTCATCATTTATCCTCCATTTTCCCTGAGCATATTATGCCCAGCCGATGGCGTAAAACTCAGCGCTCAACGGGAGGTAACCCGTCATTCTTTTTGAAAAAACCAGAAACCTTTTTTGACACCTCTTCGCACTTAAGGTTCACCCTTTAGGATAACCGACTCCACCTCAGGTGCTTGCATCTGAGATTAGAAATTGTCCGCAACAGTCACCCCGACTCATTCACTCATCAAAACATCTATCCTAATGTATGAACTAAGTTAAATAAAAATCCTCCTAAGTTACAATGAGGACATTGCAAATCTTAGGCATGGGGGGTATGAAAGTGCAAAGAAAAGGTTTCAAACAAAGAAATTCACATATACCAAAAATATCACAAAAAATTTTAAAAATACCATAAAAAATAAAAAAAAAAAGAATAATAAAATGAGAGGAGGAAAGAAATTTTTGTGGAGGAGGAGAAAAAGAACAAAATGACAAAAAGGAGCACAAAATGAAAGAAAAGAGATAGTCATTAGTAAAAAGTTAAGGAATTAACCCAAGTTCTAGACCACATTCAGAAAAAGAAATGGAAAGTGCACAGTAAGATTAGTAAGAACACAAACCTTAGGCATTCTTGGATAGACTCTTAGTACCCATTAAGATCTAGATATTCCTCAAAGAGGTTGAGGAAAATGAAAGGCTTAAGTATTAGGTCCAAGGTTTAGGGAGTATTCGGCCTTGTTAACTAACTTTTGGTTTGTGGGACTCAGTAACCTAAGAAACCAAATTTACACACACAGTCTGGTTCAGTAAGCATAAATATCAAAATCACGCAGAAGCGTTGAAAAATTTCTGAAAATGTCACCTAGAGTAGGAGCAGCCGATCAACACAAGTTGATTTAGATGAGTTCCCAGCGTGGAGAGGTGGGAAATTCCCCTCGAAGATGCGTAACAAAATATCGACTCCTCGGTGCTTGTCTCTTAGGATATTTACATATCCTACTGGGGGCATGTAAGCACTCTGCTGGTTCAGGTTCCATGGATGACATTATCACGAAGTGTCAATTGCCAGGGTCTGAATTCGGCCACGAAACACCATGGACGGGATTATCTCGAAACCTCGAAAGCCAGGGTTCTGGGGGTTACCATGGGCGGTGCTATCTCGAAGCATCGACTACCAGGGACCTTGAGGATTGATGATGGGGATAAGGAATCTGATACAGATCGTGTTGAGAAGCCAATCCTAAGCTAGAATTAAAAAGAAAAAGAGAGAGAAAGCTCTCCAAACAAATAAATCTTCTACCTCTCTCTCTTACAAAACGCATTGCTAGTTGAACCAAGGCTAAAATTATCTCAAGCATGGGTGCTTTAACCACGAAGTCCCATAAACCTTAGGATAGTTCCTGTGGGCCTTAAAAACCTTTGCTAAAGACTAAGGCTAGAAGCTAGACAGATATGGATCTTGGTTGGTACTAGAGTACCTTTTAGGCCTATGGTTGGCATTCTGACCTAATCAAGGTTACAAAAGAGAAAGCACTTATTTAAACTCAATAAGAAATTCATGGTCTAGAACAAGGGTTAAAACCTTAAAATTTTACTAAGGAACTAGCAAAATCTAGGCATGGGGGTATGATGAGAGTCTCATCATGAACCCTAACTAGCATAATTTGATTTGAATAAGTGTGAAAAAGCTCCTACAAAACCTAAAGAGAAGCCTAACTCAGAGGATCTTGAAGTAAAAAATAAAACAAATCATAAGGGGTAAAACTATAATTTTACCAATGCAGTACACAAACAGGGTATCTAAGGGTCTAAACACAGGTCAAATAAGCTTAATAAGAAAGGAAGTGGGATGATCTGATCTGAAAAGGGTTATAGCAACTTCTAGGAATTAAATGACATCTTCTAACCCTAAAATAAATCCGCTTTAATTCACGAGGTTTGAGGTAGGATAAAAATCAACTAAACCCTCTAAAAATCATAGAAAAATATTCCTTATGGTCTAGAACCTTCAATTTGGCCTTTGCAACCTGTTTTGACCTAAATTGAGAATCATGCCCAACTTATCACTTAATTTGGGTTTTTATGCAAATTGATCGGTCAAACATGATCAAACCTAAAATTAAAATTTACCATTAAGTTCCTTAGGTTCAAATGAGGCTGGTACAAAATCTTGGGCCTTAGAGAAGACCATCTTGATCGACTTTACAAATTGGTCCTCCTGAATTACTTTTTGACCCTTATCTTTGGAAACCCTTTCAATTAGACCCCTATCTTTCTCGTCGTTCTTTGCAGAACGGTCCTCCCTGCCATTTCTGCGCAGCGCCATACCTCCGGTGACTTTGCGCGGAGTATGGCGCCGCGCAGGGCATGGCAGCCGTTCTCAAGAATGAACAGGAGGTTCCCTGCATCGTCCTTTGTCGTAGGGACCCGCCCCTGCCACCTGCGGCTACCCATGCCTCTCATGCGAACGCACGAAAGGCAGGGGTATCCATCTCCGACCATGCTCCTATGAGCCCTCCACGCCACTGACTCGTGCGTCTCCCCTCGCCAGCGCCTTTATAAGGAGCGCCAGGGTCTACCGTCTCCTTCAAGCCTGATTTGGCCGAGGTTCCCCCCCCAATTTCATCTCTTCCACTCACGGCCAAAATGCCCGTAGGCTCCGGTGGCCCTTTCCTTTTCCTTCCGTTGCTCTGCTGCCACACCTGTAGCAGAGCCCACTCCGCCACGTCTTCCCGCGTCAGGCCGCACCAACTGACACTTTCCTGACCTCTTCTTCGTCGCCATTACCCACCTCTGGGCCCCTTCGTCTACGGCGCCGGCAGGTACGAGTCGAGTGCCACCTCCATCCCCCTTCATCAATTTAGGTAAGTAAAACCTTCCTCTCTCTCTCCCTGTTATTTCCCCCTTCCTAATTTACACTTTTAACCCACCGACCGTCACTATCCATCGCCATCTTCCTCACTTTCGGCCACCATCTCCGGCGAGATTGCGCCACTTCCACAGACCCTTCCACCCCTCGCTAACAAGCCCAAAAGCTCCACCATCACTCCCTGACCAGTTTCCCAATCTCCATTGGCCGCCAACACCTCTCCAGACCACCTCCCGAACACACCCATTCGCAAGCACGCAGAGTGCCCTAGGCGCACGGCCGCAGGCACTCTCGCACCTCGTCGACCACCGCACCACACACGCCGCACTCTGGCGAACCTTTCTGGAACTTTTTGACGTGGCTGTGAGGCCGTGTGCGTGTTTCAGGTGTCGCTCTCCTCGTTGCCATTAACGAGCAGCAGGAGCTCCTTCGCAGACAGCCCTAGGCCTCCTCAGCTCCGGGCGTGGATTCCAGGTGACGCGGAAAGGCGTCACGCTCACACCCAGGTTCGCAATTGGCGTTGCGAGGCCTGCAGTTGCCCCAATTGCGCGGAGCTTTCTCCGCGGGCACCTGAAATCGGAGGTGGGACTTTAGTCCCACCTCGTAAGTGTGTGGCTTCTTGCCCACACTTAAATTGATTTTGTGCTTTTGGCTTATTGCCTCCGAAAGCACACGGGGTGAGGTCCCTCACCTATTCACTCGCCTCGTCTGCGGCACTGCCCATGCGGATCTAGTGACACGACCCGACACTCCTGTGCACTCCTCACGCATCACCGACGCCGGTGCGCCTAGACCCAGGCACGTGACCCGACCCAATTACCCAGCTCTGGGAGAGCTTCCGAAAGAGAGATCCAGAGAGAGAGAGAGACGCGGGGAAAGGGGTAGGGGGTAGGTTTTGCTCTAATGTATGTGTGTGCACGCAGGAAGGAAGGAAGGAGAAGAGGCAGCGGCTGAGACTTAGCCGCACGGAAGGAAGAAAGGGAAGAAGAAGGAAGAAGCAGGAGAAAGGAAGGAAAGAAGCTGAAAAGAAAGAAGAGGAGTTGCACTGTAGCGACAGAGCGGTTAAGTCGTCTGAGCGCCGAATCAAACGTTGGTGAAAGAGGAGAGTCAGCAGCAAGCAGAGAAAAGAGAAGAAGACGTAGAGAAGAAAGGAAGAAGAGAAGAAAGAAGAAGAAGAAGAGGAAAGGCCAACGCAGAAGAAGAAGAGGAGAAGAACTTAGCAGGAAGCAGAAGCCTCTGCAGCTGCAGAGAAGAAAAGAAGAAGAAGAGGAAGGCAGAAGCCTCTGAAGAAGGCAGGCTGAAGAAGAAGAAAGGAGAAGACAGAAAAAGAAAAGAAAGAAAAGAGAAGAAGAAGACGCAGAGAAGAAAGGAAGAAGAGAAGGAAGAGAAGAAGAAAAAGCCAAATCTTTATCTCTCTCTCTCTTTCCCATTTGACTTATATTTTTGTAAAACATCATATTGTGAATTTATATGTTTCTAGAACTATAGTTTGCTCCCTGAATTCGACCTCAGGAATCTTTCTATTCCGAGTAATAAATCATATTAGACTGGTAACTGTTTTTGTCATATACTCCAACGACTGTAATTACCATAGCGACAAAAGCCCACACCAGGTTGCGGTGAGGATAGAGAGGGTTGTACCTGGACGCTAGAAGGTCTAGATTCAAGGTAACTACCGGCGTCGCCTCCGACGTCAGTGATGTTAACCTCACACCCTAATTAGGATTAGAGCTTCATCCACATCGTCGGATGGAAAGGGGAGAGTGAATCGAAGCTCAGCAACTTGGGCGGAGGAGTTTTGATGGTGGATGGGCTGTGATCAAAGGGTGCAGTGACTGGCCTCCGTCAGTTGTCCAAGCTGATGAAGATGAAGAAGAAAAAGATGCTAAATACATAGGGACATAAATGCAATGAAAGATAAGGACTTATTTGCAAGAAAAGGACTCGATTGAAATGGTTTTTAAGGGCCAAAATGTAATATGAGGCATTTTAAGTTAAATTTAATTCTTTTATTTTCCAACTTTTTATATATGATTATAAATTAGATAAACATTATATAAATTCCTTGAAGTTACATTTTTGACCCATTTAGCTTTATTTATTTAAATTAATTAAGTTACTTAGGTTGTTACATACTTAAGTATAATTATTGCTTAAGTTAAATTAAACATTAATTAGGTAGCTAAATATTTATAATTCGAGTCCAAATTATTATTTAAATTATTAATAATATTAATTAATGTTTAATTTAGCATTTTTAACTTATTTTTGTGGTCTTTATTAATTTATTCCTTGTATTATAATTAAACCCTAATAAAGCATATTCCTAACTAATTAACTAGGGAACTAGTTAATTAGGGGTATTTAAGAGCCATGATGAGCCTTGATGGGAAAATCATCATGAGTCATAACTAGCTCAATTTAGTTATTATCAAGGAATAAATGCTCCTACATAACCGCAAGAGAGCCCTAATTCATTGCATGATCATTCTAAGGGAAAGACAAGAAAATAAGGTTAAAACTACAATTTTACCATCATATCATGAATGCAGTACAATAATGGGTTTTCCCAGGGGGTAATTAAGGGTCAAATGACCTTAAATGTCCAACAAGTTAGTTAATACAGACAGAAAAGGGCTTTCGCATGTTTTGAGAATTAAATGACATCTAAAACCTTAAAAATAGATCCGCTTAATTAACTGAGGTTCTGGTCATGATAAAATTTACCTAAACCCTCTAAAATTCATATAAAAATATTCTCTAAGATTTTTTATGTTTGATTTGATCATCAGAACCCATCTTGACCGAAAATAGTCTCAGACAGACATTTACCCTAAATTAGGTTTTTACATAAATTACCCAGTTAAAATAGGTCAAAACCAAAATCCAACTTCACCATTGGATTCCTTAGGTCAAAATTAGGTTTTTACCAAAATTTTGGCCTAATCTGAGATTGTCTTGACCTAATTTGCAATTTGGTCCTGTCTGATTCTTTTATATCACACATATGCCCTTAACTTTCAGAATCCTTACAAAAAAGCCCCTAACTTTCTCATCATTTTCAAAACAGGTCCCTACCACCATGAATCCTATTCCTACAAACTTCGGCGACTTAAATTTGGCAAGAACTCCTTGATTCCTTGACGAAGCCCTCTCATATTTGAAAGGAAGTTCGTCAAGGAATTCCCTTCCATCTGAGCCATTCCTTGGGCTCCAATTCTTTCCCAAAAGGTCATGCGAACATTTCAAACATTTGGGTATCCTATTTTGCAAAAACCTTCCAAGCTTGGAAGGGCTTCCTATGGCCTATAAAAGAACCCCTATCGCACGACCAAGCTTTTTAGCAAGTTTTGGCCTGAGAAATCATCCTCTACTCCATCTCTGGCCACCTTCAAACTTAGCTCCAGCGACTCCTCTCCCCTCTCCTCCTCCGGCTGTCCAACCATCAAATTGGACGGCCAACTAGCTTCCCCTCATCCTTGCGAACCTCTCCTGCCAACGAGAGGTCATGCCTCTACCTCAATCGACATCGCCTCCTCGTCGCCTCTACTTCCTTCTCCGGCTTTGATCGACCAACACCGGAGCCTTCTGCCTATCTCCTTCTCTCCTAAGGCCCTCTACGTCTTCCTATTTCCCTCTACTTCTCTCTCCCACACTCACAACACATACGCAACAGCCAACCACTCATATCCATCCCCGTCTTCTCCGTCTCTGACAACCACTCCGACGAGGCTCTCCATTTGCTACACCACACCATAAGCCTCACCACCTATCCCAAAAGCTTCGTCTCATCCTCGTGAGAAAACCCCTCAAGAAATTGAGGGGTTTGCTTGCTCTATAGTGCCATCGAACTCCTCGCTCACTGCACCCACGTTTTGAGGTCGTACGACCTCCTCACCCCGCCAAACACCACCGCACGGCCACCTTTAAGTTTTTCATCGTCCGGCCATGCTATTGAGCTGGTTTAACAGGGTCGAAAGACTGTTCTTTGGATTTCAGGTTCTGGACCTTCGCCGCCATTGTCGCACTTGCTTTAAGCGAGCTTTCATCATGCTCTTGGGTTTGCAGCTCTAGGTCTCTGCATCAGAAGACGTGGAACACCTCCAGGAAGGATCCCAGGGTGCCAATTGAAGGTGTCGCCCTCAGCAGTTGGTCCAATTGGAGAGCTCATTACTGCAGCAGTGCACGCGAAGAAAGGATGGGACTTTAGTCCCACCTCTGTAGCTAAAGAATCAGCGTGCGGACATAAATTGAAAAGGTGCTATAGCATGTTCTCCTCAGTAACCACGGGGTGAGGTCCCCACACCCACGTGCCCCACGCATGCCCTCGCTTGCACTCACCCCTCGAGGGTTTGGGCTTGGTCCGTTTACCCGAATACCCAGGTCTGGTCTGATTTGCTAGTTCTGAGAAATGAAGAAGAGAAAAAGAGAGGAGAGGGGGGGGGTTTTACTCTGTCGCCTTTCTCTTGACTCTTGTGAGATCTAAGAGAGGCCTTTACCTCTGCTGGCGTGCTAAGTCATGTGCTGCGCCTTCTCTAAAGCTAAAGGAAGAAGAGAAGGAAGAGAAAGAAAGAAAGAGAAGAAAGAAGAGGGGAAGAGGAAATGAAGAAGAGAGAAGCCTCTCCCTGAGGTTTGAAGAGAAAAGAAGAAGAGGCCTTCGCCTCTGTTAAGGCGTCTGAGCCTATTCTGTTGTCTGATATCTAATACTTTGGTTCTATTGGTTAAATTGAGATGTGCATGGCTTATCGGATTTGTTACTTTGAGTAGCTTGTTAAGCTTTACATTATGGGGTAATTTGGTGATTCAAATCACCATTTTACCCTCTCATCTTTTTGCATTATTGACATCAAATTTCATTTATATATCATTCTTGTTTGGAATTCTTATATTGCATTTGAATTGTGATCTTGAGTATTAAATTGCCACTTGCTCCCTGTGTTCAACCTTAGATTTCTTTTCTGATATTCGAGTAATAAATATTATATGTTTTCGCACTGATTCGATCTATACTACAACGCAACGATTTTAAAACCCATTTCAAAGCGACGAACAAGGCTCTCATCAGGCTAGCGCCTTCGCTAGTTCCCAGGACATGGGTAGGCACATGACTCTTGGGCAGGGAAGCACTGGTTCCGCCTACGTCACTCTTCAGGTGGTGTCCCCTAGTTGGAATCTTACCACCACTCTACAGACCACTACCTCTAGCTACCCTTCGCCTGCTCCCAAGTGTTCCTCAGCGTCTTAGGCTCGAGGTGTCGACCCCGCCCTGATCAACCTGGAGAGGTAGCTACTTCGATATCTTCAGGATGCCGTGACCTAGGCTAACCCTCCTAGCGAGAGGGTTAATTTGAAGAACATCTACTTCTATTGCCTTCGGGTGCTAAGTTGCTTTCCTATGACAATCCCCCTAAAGTACCTTTTCCAACATGTTTAAACACTTCCTATCTTGTTACTGTGTAGGTGGATACCTCGAGGCTGAGGTTTATTCCTAGCTCCGTAATGACTGAGTCCTTTGCTGGTAGATGTCAATGCTGCCTAGTGAGGCGGCCGACCTGGCAGCCAAATGAGCGGTTATTGCCAAGGCTGAGAAAAGGAATTTTGTCCGCCAACTGGTAGATGTCAACGCTGCCTACCAGTTGACTGAGAAGAAGGCGAAAGAGGCTATCTGAAGGGTGAATTCCTTCGAGGATCTCCCTTTGCTTTTCGTCTAGGCCTGTAAGGGGGTGAAAGTTGCGAGGCGCGAGCTGAGGATGGCAGGGAGAATGGCCACCAAGTTAGACGACTCCCTTGGGAAGATCCACAAGAAAGATCTCGTGTAGATTGGGGAGCTTGAGGGCGTTGCCACCAACCTCTCCTGGCTGAAGGAGGAGGTGCAAGTGCTTAAGGTGTGCCACTCTTCTGCCCTCGAAGAGTATGAAAGGTCCTTAGAAGAGGAACGTCTCCTCTTGAACTGAGTGATGGATGATCTTGCTAAGGCCTAGGAGGCGTAGGAGAAGGCGAAGGCCCTAGAGACCAAGCGGGAGCTGACTATGGCCCATCAGTTTGGAGAGGAGGGGGCTAAGCGGATTCGGGAGCTAGAAAATGCCCCTGTGCTTGAGAAGGATCCTGAAGCAATAATGGAATTCTTTTCCCTCGATCCTTCCATGCAGGACAGCTGAGACCTCGTCACTACTGAGGCCGGCAAATATACATTGGCGACGACCCAATCCATATTGGAGGGAGGGCATACCTTGACGCAGGAACTCTGCGGTTGGTCAATAGACAGATTGAACGCTGAGTTTCTCCGCCAAAAGGAGGTAGGTCTGATAGAGGACAAGGCCCGCATCTCTCCCCTCGGAGGTCCGGCTGAGAGCCCAACTCTTAAAGAGGGGTCGGATGAGGTCAGTCCTGTCAGGTCCCCGTGTGTGCCTAAAGAGGGGGATCAACCTCCTAGCTACCATAGCCCCGCCATTGAGGTCGCCTCGACTTCGCCAACTCCCAAGGTTGATCTTCCCTAGGACTCGCCGTAACTTGCTATCATGACTATGTAGTTGGTTTTTCCCTTTCTTAAGTCCCCTCACCCTTTATGGGTCATTTGATGGGAATGACCCTTGTAAATACTGGTGTTGATTTATTATCGGCACATTATCCATATAAAATGTGGGGAAATTTCTGTACATTGAGACTTAGTTACAATACATCTTCAAGTTACTGGCGTGCCATGTGCGTGGGACTGGCTTTCCACTAAGTGTTTGTAACTTGCAGTAGTCGGCATCGTTGTGCTTACATATCTTATAAGGCCCTTCCTAATTAGCATCCGGCTTTCCACCTAATTCGGTCGGGTCAGATGCCCCACTGCAACACAACACTAAGTCACCTTCTATGAATTTCCTCTTCTTGACTCGTCGATCATGGGAGGTTGTTGTCTTCTCCTTGTAAATGTATGCTGCCTTTGATGCTTCTTCCTAACCTCGTCTATCAAGTCTAATGCCGTATGTACTTGGTCTTTGTTGGTGAGTGGGTAATACAACTGGGAACGGTATGTTGGGAGGAGTGTTTCTATTGGCAGCCGGGCCTCCATACCGTATACCAAGCTATAGGGTGTGTGGCTAGTTGTGATCTTCTAACTTGTACGATACCCCCAAAGCACATTCGGTAGTTTGTCTGCCTAATTTCCCTTTGTTGAATCCAACCGTCTTTTAAGTGTGGAAATGATTGTCCATTCTCTTGCCCGTTCGCCTGGGGGTGGGCAACGAACATGAAACATAGCTGGATACCCCAGCTCGCGCAGAAGTCCAAAAACATCTTAGAGGCAAACTACATGCCGTTATCAGTGACGATGGTACTTGGGCATCCATATCGAGCGAGAATGTTTTTCCAAACAAATGTTATGACTCTGTCCACTGTCGGGCTGGCCATGGTCTCTACCTCAATCCACTTCAAAAAGTAATCCACCGCTACTAGGATGAAATGCTTTTGAGCTAGTGCTGGCAGGAAGGGTTCAACAAAGTCCATTCCCTACTTTGCAAAGGGAATTGGGGAAACAATTAGCACCATGTTCCAGACAGGAGATGATGGATTGGGGCAAATTTTGGTATTTGTCACATTTGCGAACAAATTCTTGGCACTGTCGCTTCATTTAAGGCTAAAAGTAACCTGTCCGAAACAGACAGGCTACCAAGGTTTTGTACCCTTCGTGATTGCCACAAATTTGAAATTCCCCCGTAGGCCTCTTGGATTACTTAAGATGCTTCTGCCGAGGTGAGGCAACATAATAGGGGGACTGAATATCCCATTTTATATAATTGCTCGCCTATTAGCGTGTAGCGGGAGTGATGAGAACCTCATCATGAGCCCTAACTAGCTTATTTTGACCTAATAAAGTGAACAAAAGCTCCTGCATAACCTAAAGGAAGGCCTAACTCAAGAGATTACTGATCTGGAAAGAATACATGAAATAAAAGGTAAAACTGTAATTTTACCATTACAGTACATCAACAAGAATTCTCAGGATCTAGACATAGGTCAATTGGATTTAATAAGAGAAAAAGTGGGATGGTTAAATCAGAAAAGGGTTATTGTGAAATTTAAGAATTAAATGACTTTCTGTAACCCTAAAACAAATTCACTTAATTTCACAAGGTTTCAGTCAAGATAAAAATCAACTAAACCCTCTAAAATTCATGAAAAAATATCCCCTAGGGTTTAGAACCTTCAGTTTGGCCTCTGAAACCTGTTTTGACCTAGGTTGGGGTCCAAGCTCAATATTTGACCTAATTTGGGTTTTTTTGCAAAATGTATAGTCAAACGTGGTCAAACCTAAAATTCAACTTCACCAATGGATTCCTTAGGTCCAAATTAGGTTTGTACCAAAATTTGGACCTAAGGGAAAATCATCTTGACCTACTTTGCAAAATAATCCACCAATTACATTATGGCCCCTAACTTTTGAAAACCCTTACGAAAACCCCCTCAACTTCTTCGTCACTATTTCCAACCCCTCGACAACCGCAGACTACCACCATCTTCTCCACCTCTGGCAGACCACTGGCAAGGTATCTCCGTCACCTCTCCACACCCATCCACCTCACCAAACCCCTCAGAAGCACCACCACCATCCACTGATCACTTTCCCCATCTCCATCGTCCGCCACAACCTCCATTATCTCTCCCCGACCTAACCCATCTTCACAGTCATAGAGTGACCTAGGCACGGATGCCTAGGTTGCCTCGCGGCCAGCCACCCACCGCTTCACCTTCGCCGCAACACAGCGAAGCTTCCCATGTGGTCTAATGAGGCCGCAAGGCTGTATTGAGTGACTGCAGGTCTGAGCCTCCGCCGCCATTAGCACCGGCTCGAAGGAGCTCTCAAGCTTCAACCCAGGTGCTTCACTCCAGGTCTCCAGGTCCAGGAGGTATGGGTTGGACTCGCACACACGTTCAGCAGGCAATTGCCCTTGAAGGAGAGCCCAGCTGCAGCAATTGGGCGAAAGTCTCCTGCGGGTGTGCGCGAAGAAGAAGGTGGGACTTTTGGTCCCACCTCGTGAACTCAACAGCACAGTGAGTGGTTTATATTGAATTTCTATTTTTAGCTATTCGCCTCCAAACGACGGGGTGAGGTCCCTTGCCCACGCCCCCGCCTCGTCCACGCTCACTCCTTCGCAGACCTAGCTAACCTGACCCGATAGCCCTATACTCCTCGCGCATCACCCACACCGGTGCACCTGCACCCGGGTGCACTTGACCCGACCCGAATACTCGATTGGCTCTGGGAGAGCGAACCGAAGAAAGAAAAGAGAGAGAGTGTACGGAGGGGAGGGTAGGGGTAGGTTTTGCCCTGTGCTATGCAGGAGCTAAGGAAGGAGTCGCAGAAGAAGAAGCCAAGGAAGGAGCTAAAGGACTTAACAAGGAAGACTGAAGCCGCAGCAGAGAAGAACAAAAGAAGAAGGAACAGTAGAATAAAGAAGAAGAAGAAGAAAGAGTGAGCACTGTAGCAATCGCCAGATAAGGCGTCTGATTTACAAAATCAGACGTCTGATTCACAGGGAAAGTCAGAGAAAGAAAGAAGGAAAAGGTGCGGCCAAGAAGAGAAAGAAAAAGGAAGAAAGAGAAGAAAGAAGTCATTAGAGAGAATACTCAATTTCCTCTTGCATTTCTATTCCCTTTTTAGTTTTCTTCTACATGGACTCTCATATATATTCTTGTTAAATATCATATTTTGAGATTGTGATTTTAATTTCTAAAATACCAATTTGCTCCCTGAGTTCGACCTCGGATACTTTAGTTTTCGAGTAAAATAAATTGTTAATTGTTTATAACGCTTTTTCAACTATA
The DNA here is from genome assembly GCA_037157565.1 of Thalassia testudinum. NCBI lineage: Eukaryota > Viridiplantae > Streptophyta > Magnoliopsida > Alismatales > Hydrocharitaceae > Thalassia > Thalassia testudinum. The sequence continues at coordinate 31,274,497 of JAZHRO010000022.1, read as the reverse complement.
CTGCAAAGAGACTAATTTAAAAACATGACAAAGCATTACAACAGGGAGGCCTTCAGTCGGAAGGCCCTTGGGTGAGGTTCTTCTGGCGGTGCCTCGCCTGTCTTCAGGAAGGTTATTATCGTAGTCATCCAGGAGACACCTGACTCGATTACCAATGCTTGTGGAGGGAGTACTGAGGGTTTACTTAGTGCTTGTAGGAGTATGTCATCCTCCTATCCCTCAGGAATGGTCGAAGCTAGGCGAGCCAAGGCATTTGCCAACAGGTTGTCAGATCTGGGTATCTGCTTGACTGTGACTACCATAAAATTTAGCATCTCTTCCTTATCGCGTTCCATGTAGAGGCTCATGTTGGGATCCTTAGTCTAGTACTCACCATTAATTTGGTTGGGCACCAATTGTGAATCCATGTGTACCACCAAGCATGAGGCACCCATGGAGTTGGCCACCTTAAGCCCAGCTAGTAAAACCTCGTATTCTGCCATGTTGTTGGAGGCGGGAAAGGCTAACTTGATGGCATACTTATGAGTAGTGCGGTCAAGAGCATTCAACGCAATTCCGGTACCAGCCCCGGCATCATAGAGGATCTGTTGACATATAATTTCCATGGCAAGGGCTGGGATGATCGGGACTTGTGAATTCCGCCACAAAATTGGGCAGGACTTGGCCTTTAATTGACTTCCGTGGCTAATATTTTATATCAAATTCTACCAACTCCATAGCCCACTTCATTTTCTTGGTTGACCCAGTTGGCTCATAAAGCATCTGGCGTAAGGGGTAGTCCGTGAGTACAACTATTGCGTAGGCCTGGAAGTATGGGCAAAGCTTTTTGGCGGACATCACCAAGGCGAAGCCCAGCTTCTCAATCATAATATACTTTGCTTCTGCCCCTTGGTAAGTTTTGCTCACGAAATACACTGGCTACTGACGTGCGTTCATGCGTGTGTGTTTAGAAGTGTTGTTATAGTTTGCACTTGCACGCCAGTTTTAAAGTAAAGAAACAGATGTGAGTCCGAGTGTCGGTCTTAGGGAGGTGTGAAAATTGGATTTTTCTTGTCACTTATTGTCACGAAAATCACGGAGTTTTGCTTGCGAAAAGACATGGGTGAAAAGCGAGAGAGAGAGAGAGAGTTTAGGGTTAGAATCATTTCATTCTTAACATGCAACTTGAAAAGGAAATAAAGTAGGCAACTGAATGGAAAACAACTTCATTAATTGTGCAGCTTTAGTTCACAAATTACAACATTATATACATGCTTAAACATAAGTAAAGTAAAGCTTAAAAGAAAGGACGAAAGAGAGAGAGAGAGGGAGGGCAGCGAGGCAGCCACGGTGGTGGAGAAGGCTCCGTCGGCGGCTCGTCATCTCCGGCAATTACAAAAGGGCCTAAAGGTAGCTAAGAGAGGGGTAGAGTAGTTGCAAGTGTAGTGAATGCCTTGAATGGGTGGTTGGAAGGGGTTTAAATAGGGAGAAGGGCTTTCCAAATGAAGAAGGGGTTTCAGCGACGTCCAGGACGTCGCTAAAACCCTTCCCAAAACGTCGGTGAAGCCCCCTACCCGCCGATCGCTCGCCCGTAGCCTTTCTTCCTCACGCTCGATCCGTGGGCGCGGCATGAGAACCGTCCGATCGAAGATCGGATGGCTGAGGTCTTCACACAGGCGTGCTCGGATCACGCCTTGAGTGCACGTGTGCACGGGCGTTGTCCACCGATGTGTGCGCACGCGTGGCTGATTGTCGCCTGAGGACGTGCCGCGTGGCGCGATCGTCACCGTTCGCGTGCGGATCTACGGCCTTAATCGGCTGCGCCCACTCGAACAGCGAATTAGGCAGCACGCGGGGTCTCGAACGCCCGCCGCTACCTTTGTGAACAGCACGCAACCCGCTGCGCTACTAGACTAGTTTGTCACGCGTAGGAGGCGAGGCACGCCGGCGTGGGGCGCTGTGGAGCCGTGCGATGGAGGATCAACGACTGAGATGCATCCCTTGGTGGAAGAAGCGGGGGCGTGCTATGCGCGGAAGGGCGGATGCGGGCGCGGTGAGGCTGACACATGGCGGCCCCATGGCCGTTGATCAGCAAATCAACGGTCAGAACTTCTTGGGCCCATTGTGGGAGCTCCGGATGTCGGATTTGGCCGATTTCGAGTCCGTTGGACTCCATTCGTCGTTCTAAATCCATCCGTGCAGTTCGATTGCTCATCTGTGGCCTACTTTGACAAGTGCTCATACAAATGGCCATTAATACTATTTTATAAGCAATCTTGACATATGATGCATGCAATGCTCCCATTCTACTTATGTTGTGTTATCTGTGCCTTTTATTCTTAAGATGAGCCCTATTCAACAGAATTATCACCCCCAGATGCAGTGTTATCATACCCCCATGCTTACTTTTTGCTAATCCCTATCAAGGTTTATTCTAGCCTTTTTTTTCTGTCAGAATTTAAGAAGTAATTGCGTAGACACTTCGTCACTTGTCAATAGGAGGAAATATACTAAGATCTTAATCTACAAAGACTAAGCATCGCCAGAATCCTTGCTTTAATGTATGAAAATATACATATGTATATATATATATTTAGAATTTTTTGGAATTCAGAGTGGGTTGGTAACTTTTACGGCTACCCAATCCACCCAAAACTCGATCAAAACCCTAAGTGCTAAGCATCTTGGTGTGAGGATCGTAATAGACTCACTCAACGGTAATTCAGACAGACTTCAGGTTTCTATGCCCCTAGGTGACCGGAAGAGGAAGTATTTTGCTTGAAGGTGTATTTGTTTGATTGGTAGCTTTCTCCCTACGTTTGTTTTAATTGGGATCAACACAAGGATTTTTCCAGTGTATATCTCCCCGGCTTGTACTACTTCCCCGCTTCTTCCTTTAGTGTTTTGGTTTTTTTTGTGCAATTACTGAGCTGGACTTTGGACAACCGACCAATGGGCTGTTACCCACTATCACTTGTCAGCCATACTCGTGCGGTGAAGTGTGGTTTATTTTGTTTTCTTCTCCTTTTTTTTTTTGTAGGTGGCTTCCCTTATCTCAAATGTACCTAGAGGCAATGAAGAAGAAGTGGTCCCATGGCTGGGCTCTGGACAACCTGCCAATGGGTTGTTACCTACGATAACTTGCCAGCCATACCACCCTAGAGAGTTCATTAGCTATCCAATTTCTGTCAAAATCTCCGAGGAGTGAGTCTGTGCAAAAATGTGTGTAGATGCTTAGACTCAAAGTTCTTCTGAGTTTAGAGGGTGAGTTGATAAGTCGTATACTTATCACCTTATTTAGTAGGTGGATTAGAGTAGCTTAAGGTTGCAGGGATTCGAAGCTAAGTCCATATTTAAACGGACACCAGGGCTGATAAGCCTGAAGGCCTGAAAAGTTTAAGTGTTCAAGTTCTTTTTGTATTATTTCCCACTATTGACAAGTTTCTAATGCCTAAGTTTCTTCCTAAATTCATAATTTTATTTTTAATTTTATTTTACTCAGACTGATTAATTGAGCTTAGGATCGTGCAATTTACCACTCCCCCATGCTTAAGTTGGACAATGTCCTCATTGGCAAATACATGATGCAACAGGGGTTCAAAAAGATACTACCTGAGTGACGTAAAATACTAGATCATCCTGAATCCTCTGGGTTGCCTCCCAGGAAGTGCTGAGTTTAACGCCTCCAGCTGGGTGGTGCTTCGTGTCATCCCTTAATGAGGGTGACGCTCTCCTTTGGGGGAACCTGGGCTAGGAAGTGTTTCAATCTTTGATCATTAACTGTAAAAGTGTGCCTAGTGTTTGGATCAGCGATTTCAACCGCCCCATTAGAGTGAGGCTTAACCACCCGAAATGGTCCTGTCCATTTGGACATGAGTTTCCCTGGAAAGAGTTTTAGGCGGCCATCGAATAGCCGGACTTGCTAGTTAGGCTCAAAGGTCTTTCTATGGATGAGTTGGTTGTGGACGGCTTTCATTTTCTCTTTATACAGTCGACTATTCTCAAAGGCATCCCGACGAATTTCTTTGAGCTCAGATAATTGGAGCATCCTCTATGCACCAGCTAACTGGGAATCCATGTTACATTGCTTGACAGCCCAGTAAGCCCAGTGTTCCAATTCGATAGGAAGATGGTAGGCTTTGCCAAAGACCAGGCGATAAGGCGACATGCCTATCGGGGTCTTGAAAGCGGTCCTGTATGCCCACACGGCATCATCTAGTCACGTGGCCCAGTCTTTCCTGTCAGGTCTCACAGTCTTTTGTAAAATGTTCTTGATTTGTCTATTTGAGACCTCGGTCTGCCCATTTGTTTGTGGATGATACGGGGTAGCAATGCGGTGGTTAACCTCGTATTTTCTAAGTAGGGCACGAAATTGGGAGTGGATAAAATGACTTCCACCATCACTGATCATGGCCTTTGGTATTCCAAGCTGGGAAAAGATGTTCTACTTAACAAAGTCCATGACAGTCCTATGATCGCATCGACGGGTGGCGACGGCTTCAATCCATTTAGAAACATAGTCTACCGAGACTAGGATGTACTCGAAGCCGTTGGATGATGGAAAGGGGAGCATAAAATCGATACCCAAAACGTCGAAGATTTTGACAATCACGATGGGCTGGAGGGGCATCATATCTTTTCTGGTCATGGTCTCCAACGTTTGGCAACGTGAGCAAGTCTTGGCAAAGTTGTGTGCATCCTTAAATAGGGAGGGCCAGTAAAATCCAGACTGCAGAACCTTCGCAGCCATTTTCTTTCCAGAGAAGTGGCCACCACAAGCCTGGCCATGACAGAAGGAAAGCACACTCTGAACTTCATTCTCGGGGATACACCTCTTGATGATCTGGTCGGCACAGAGGCGAAACAGCATGGGATCATCCCAGAAATAGTGCTTGGCCTCAGCTAAGAACCTGTCCCGTTGCTGTCTGGACCAGCTGTGCGGGGTTTGTCCTACAACTAGGTAGTTGACATAGTCAGCATACTAAGGCAGTCTCTTGTCTTGCACAGCCAGAATGTGTTCATCGGGGAAGGTGTCAGATAAAGGCAAGGAGGGTCCAATGTGGTTTGGGTGAAGTCTAGACAAGTGGTCAGCCACCACATTGTTTGATCCGGCCTTGTCGCGGATTTCCAGGTCAAATTCCTGTAAGAGCAGGATCCATCTGATGAGCCTGGGTTTCGCGTCTTTTTTAGCCAACAGGTGTCGGATGGCTGAGTGGTCAGTATAGATGGTCACGTGGGATCCTAGCAAGTAAGGTCGAAACTTCTCCAGCCTGAAGACTATAGCGAGCAATTCTTTCTCTGTGACCATATAATTTCGTTGAGCCTCGTCCAATGTTTTGCTCCGTAGTAGATCACCACGGGTTTCTTGTCTTGTCTTTGTCCCAGGACAGCGCCTATGGCAAAATCTAATGCATCACACATAATCTCAAAGTCCTGGGACCAACCTGGGGGCTGAAGTACAGGGGTTGTGGAGACTAAGTCCCGGAGGGTGTGATAAGTCTGGGCGCAATCAGAGGACATGTGGAATATGGCGTCGTTGGCCAGAAGGTCAGTTAAGGGTTTGGAAAGCTTGGAGAAGTCTTTAATGAACCTTCGGTAGAAGCCAACGTGTCCCAGGAATGAGCAAATCTGTCGGACCAAGCTAGGCGGAGGGAGTTTGGAAATCAAATCAACCTTAGCCCGATCCACCTCAATGCCCCTATGCGATACGATGTGACCGAGGATAATTCCTTCTTGAACCATAAGATGGCTCTTTTCCCAACTTAACACCAGATTAACCTCGATACATTGTTTCAGGATTTTCTCCAAGTTGCTCGGACAATGGTCGAATGAATTCCCAAATACAGAGAAATCATCCATAAAGACCTCTAAATATTCACCCACCATTTATGGAAAAATGGCTAGCATGCAATGCTGGAAGGTAGAAGGTGCATTGCATAACCCGAACGGTATTCAATGGAATGCAAACGTGCCCTACGGGCAAGTGAATGTGGTCTTTTCTTGATCTTCCGGAGCAATTGTGACTTGGTTATATCCTGAATATCCATCTAGGAAGCAAAAATACTTTTGCCCTGCCAATCTTTCAAGGATTTGGTCAATGAATGGCAAGGGGAAATGATCCTTCTTAGTGGATTCAATGAGCTTCCTATAATCAATACACACCCTCCATGCGGTGGTTGTGCGGGTGGAGATGGATTCGCCATGATCATTGGTGACAACGGTGAGCCCGGCTTTCTTTGGAACCACTTGAGTGGGGTTCACCCAGGGGCTATCGGAGATAGGATAGATGATGTCGGCATCAAGCCACTTAATAATTTCTTTCTTAACGACCTCTCGCATGTTTGGGTTCAATCGTCTCTACATCTGGCGGGAATGTCGTGCCCGTCTTCCAGGTAAATCTTATGGGTGCAATAAGTGGGGCTAATTCCTCTCAAGTCAGAAATGGTCCAACCAGTGGCGGCCCGATGTTCTGAAAGGGTTGTGGTCAACCTGAGTTCCTAATCCTTGGTTAGATGAGAATTAATAATCACAGGGAAGGTCTGGTCAGGTCCCAAGAAGACATACTTGAAATTCTCAGGTAGTGGCTTAAGTTCGGGTGCGGTGGAACAATGGTCAACAGAAAAGGGAAAGGCAGGAGTTGATCAACATCAATCTCCTCAAAGGGTGTTGTTTGATGGTAATCAGCCTTACAGAGGTCCACGGGTAGCGATGGTGATGGGTCAGAACAGTCATTACAGGTTTGGTGGTCTGAGACAGAATTAAGGTTGAGGCATTCCTCAACTAGAGTTTCCACGGGATCATGTTCCTCAACACAATCGCAATCAAAAGACTTTGTTTCCTGGAAGATATCCAATTGCATTTTCTTGTCTCCGAAGGCGTTTTCCATACATCCCATGTCACAATCAATGTTTGCTTTAGTCGTAGCTAAGAAAGGTATGCCTAAGATTATGGGTGCGTTCTGTAATTTTTCAGGGACTTCCATGTCGAGCACCAAGAAGTCGACCGGGAAATAGAAGTCCTTGACCCGTACAATTACGTTCTCGACAACCCCCTTCGGAGTCTTCACTGATCTATCAGCCAGCTGGATGGTGACAGGTGTGGGTATCAGCTCTCCAAAACCAAATTGGTGGGACAGGGTTGTTGGAATCAGATTGATAGAAGCACCTAAGTCCAGGAGCGCTCTATTAAATGTCATATCCCCGATATTGCAGGAAATCAGGGGTGCTCCCGGGTCAGTTCGCTTGAGCGGAAGGTTGCTTGATATTACGGAACTTGCTTGTTCGGAGAGCACAACCTTCCTAGGTGCTTGAGGTCTTGGCTTACGTTTGGGTGTACAGGCATCCTTCAAAAACTTGGCTTAAGCCGGATGTGCTTAACGGCTTCGAGGAGCGGAATATTAATCTGTACTTACTTAAAGATCTCCAAAAGCTCCTCAATTTCCAGAACATTTCTCTTCTTCTTGATTGTCTCCAAGGCCTCAGGGTAGGGTGTCTGAACATGGATCGGATCTATTTCTGGGTCCTTGGGTTTTTCTGGAGCCTCTTTTGAGCCGGGTATCTCAACGGGTGAAGTCTCCGGGAGAGTCGGCCATTTGGGATCCTGGGTTTTGGTGCCACTTCTCAAAGTTACCGCATTGGCAAAGGCATTGGGACCATGGGATGATCCTTGAGAAGACGAGGACGAAGAAGCACCGAACCTAGGGGGTGTTTGTGGGGCTGGCTGGACCATGTGAGCCTACCTGGGATTACCTTAGGGCCTCTGTTAGTTATATTTCGTGGGTTCAGTTGTGGCTGGGAAGGTAGGGATCCTTGTTGTTTACAGTCCAAAAGTTGGCTTAACTGTCCCTTTACTAAGGCCATTTCCTCCTGATGTTTCTGGTTCATTTCAGCCATCATCTTTATTAGGGTGTCCATTTGGTTTTGTGGGGGAGGGGCTGCCCTGTTTTGATTATATGGGGGTCTAACTGGTGGTCCTTGCTGATAGGGGGCAAGTGTGGCCGCTGGTTTGGCCTGGGCTGGTTTTGGAATTGCGGTGGTTTCTGGTTTGTCCAACCAAAGTTGGGGTGATTATGCCAGCCAGTGTTGTAGGTGTTAGAGAAAGGGTCAGGTTTAGCATAACCTTGGACAGCTTGCACATCTTCAAGGATAGCAGACGTCGATGGGGAGGGAAGAGAGTAACCAAGGGTTGAGGAAGCAAAGGTCCCTCCCTGGTATGTGGTCAGGGGTTGTTCCAGGTTTAGTTGGCTTAAGGGCTGGACTAGGTCAACATTATGTGCTCCCTTTGCTAGGGAGAAGGTCTGTAATGGATTCCTGATTTGGTTCAGTAGCTCATCAATCTTTTTGTCCACTGATTCCACTCGATCAAGTTTCTTGGCAATGATGTCCATGTCAACCATTCCAGAATTTTCTTGTACCTTATAAATCGCACCACGGGGTTGACTGGATTTGTTAAACTGGGTCATGGAGGCATTGTTGAGCAAATTCTCGCTCATGGACTCAAAGATCTCAAAAGCGCTCTCCTCATCCTTGTTCAGGAAGTTCCCCCCGCTTGAGGCATCGACGAAGTTCCGTAGGTTGCTGTCTAGACCGTGGTAGAAAATCTGGGCCAATTGCCACCTTGGTACTTCGTGGTGTGGGCATTTCCTCAAGAGTTCATTAAATCTTTCCCATGCCTCATGAAACTGTTCCCCACCCTGGAGTGTAAAGGTAGTAATAGCTCTTCTAAGGGCATTGGTCTTTCCTATGGGAAAGAATTTCTTTAGAAATGCATGCCTCAGTTCTTCCCAGGTGGTGATGGGTCTACCTAGGGTTCTAAGCCAGTGAGAAGCCTTGTCTCTTAATGAGAAGGGGAACATCTTAATTAGAACAATGTCAAGGCTAATGTTCCTAGGTTTCACAGTTCGTGCTATTCGGTCAAGATCCTCTAGGTGTTGGAAGGGGTCCTCATTTGAGCTTCCATGGAAGTGGCTCTGGATCAGACTTAAGACATTTGGTTTTAGCTCAAAATCATCTCCCCCTTCGGGGATCGTAAGGTGTGGCTCGACTCTAATAGCAGAAGGATTGTAGAAATCGCGGAGGGGCCTCGGCTGATCCTGAAATGGTGGTACATCAAGTGGTGGTTGCCCTTGTGGGTTCTGTAACCGATGTATGGCTTGCATGATGGTGTGGATCTGTTGTTGCTGAAGCCAGTGGTTTGCATTAATCTGGGCTTAGATGATAGCCATTGTGTCTGGTGGGGGTTGATCCTCAGCCTCATCTACCCTAGGTTCAGCAATGTTTCTAGCAGAATCAAGTCGTCTGGATTCCCATCCCCAAACAAACAACTCAGGATGCAGTGAGCGTCTCCCGTGCATACACTAGAGAAGATCAGGGGGGATGCGGAGAGTGACAGATGCGAGAAGTGTGTGTTCAATCAAGCAAATAAGCCTAGTCCTTTTGGTGTATTCCTTAGGAGACCTAGAAATCTCAAAAAGGGTGATTAAGTCCATAAGCACTGGACTCCCCTTCCCAAAGCTAATCTGGCCAGGTTGATTACGAGGGGATTGCAGGGAAGGTTCTTCCTTTGGCTTGCGCTGCCGGTTCCATAGACCCCACAACTACGGTCGTTTGAACTGCCCCGCAGCCTAGTCACCAGATTCTACCAAAGGAATGAAAACCAAGTGCCCAGCGAACAAAACCTCGCCTTTCGAGTATTAACTCAGTCCTGCCTAGGGCACGTCTACTCAGTTTTAAAAGGGCTAGGATAGTACTTGTGCTAGGGTTATGTGATGAGGCATTGATTGGGGTGGTGCCTCTTAATTTTCCACTTTCAAAGTGTGTGCTTCTATCAAAGCTTGGTTTTCAAGCAAGGATTTTTTTCAAGATGTGGTGTCTTTTAGTGTTTCATCCTTACTTTAGTGTCTTTTAGGGTTGACATGTCTTAATGTTTTCAGACAAGTTTCAGTGAGCACATCAAGTTTTGCACACAATTTGGTGAAAGTAGATTTCCTTTATTGTGTAGAGGCTCTAAAACCCTAATATACTCATCCTAGTGATCATGCAGCTTCTATTAGATGAGTCATTTTCTAGGGTTGAGTGGTGCGGCCCAAGTCAATCCATGGTGGCTTCGCAAACACCACTCAGAAAGAGAAAAGAACACTCCAAGAATTTATTCAGAATGTTAGAGTGTACATTTTTTTGTTGGGTGATGTGTTAAGGATGTGGGTCAGGTAATCATACACCACACCAATTTTTTTTCAATTTTACAATTTTTTTAGTTTTTCAAGCAAGCAAATAGCCATGAGTGAACTAGACACTACCGGTCCTTGTTGCGCCTACTCCCTTGTTGCCATCATGGGTTGCGCTGCTTCGCCGTCCAAGCGTCGAATTCCTGTAACCATCAAGTAAAAGGAGACAAGGCATTAGACGATGTGAGAATGGATGTAAAATGGAAGTGACAAAACAAATCCGTTACCTCCCCAGCAACGCCGCCAAAAACTGATGTGCGTTCGTGAGTGTGTGTATAAAAGTGTCGTTATAGTTTGCACTTGCACGCCGGTTTTAAAGTAAAGAAATGGATGTGAGTCCGAGTGTCAGTCACAGGGAGGCGTGAAAATCGAATTTTTCTTGTCACTTATTGTCACGAAAATTGCGGAGTTTTGCTTGCGAAAAGGCGCGGGTGAAAAGCGAGAGAGAGAGATTAGGGTTAGAATCATCTCATTCTTAACATGCAACTTGAATAGGAAATATAGTAGGCAACTAAATGGAAAACAACTTCATTAATCATGCAGCTTTAGTTCACAAATTACAACATTAGATACATGCTTAAACATAAGTAAAGTAAAGCTTAAAAGAAAGGAAGAAAGAGAGAGAGAGGGAGGGTGGCGAGGTGGCCACGGTGGTGGAGAAGGCTCCGTCGGCGGCTCGTCGTCTCCGGCGATTACAAAAGGGGCTAAAGGTAGCTAAGAGAGGGGTAGAGTAGTTGCAAGTGGAGTAAATGCCTTGAATGGGTGGTTGGAAGGGGTTTAAATAGGGAGAAGGGCTTTCCAAATGAAGAAGGGGTTTTAGCGACGTCCGGGACGTCGCTAAAACCCTTCCCAAAACGTCGATGAAGCCCCCTGCCCGCTGATCGCTCGCCCGCAGCCATTCTTCCTCGCGCTCGATCCATGGGCGTGGCATGAGAGCCGTCCGATCGAAGATCGGACGGTTGAGGTCTTCGCATAGGCGTGCTCGAATCGCTCCTTGAGTGCGTGTGCGCGCGCGTAGCTAATTGTCACCTGAGGACGCCCCGCGTGGCATGATCGTCACCGTTCGCGTGCAGATCTACGGCCTTAATCGGCTGCGCCCGCTCGAACAGCGAATTAGGCAGCGCATGGGGTCTCGAACGCCCGCCGCTGCCTTTGTGAACAGCGCGCAACCCGCTACGCTACCGGGCTGGTTTGTCGCGCGGAGGAGGCGAGGCATGCTGGCGTGGGGTGCTGCGAAGCCGTGCGGTGGAGGATCAACGGCTGAGATGCGTCCCTTGGTGGAAGAAGCGGGGGCGTGCTGTGTGCGGAAGGGCGAATGTGGGTGCGGTGAGGCTGACACGTGGCGGCCCCATGGCCATTGATCAGCAGATCAACTGTCAGAACTTCTTGGGCCCATTGTAGGAGCTCCGGATGTCAGATTTGGCCGATTTCAAGTCCGTTGGACTTCGTTCGTTGTTCTAAATCCATCCGTGTGGTCCGATTGCTCATCTGTGGCCTACTTTGACAAGTGCTCATACAAATGGCCATTAATACTGTTTTATAAGCAATCTTGACATAAGATGCATGCAATGCTCCCATTCAACTTATGTTGTGTTATCTGTGCCTTTTATTCTTAAGATGGGCCCTATTTAACAGAATTATCACCCCCAGATGTAGTGTGATCAACTACTATATGTTGTTACCTTCACATAATCGTCATCATCGAAGCTGCCAGATAGGAACAGGGTTTCCTCACCCATGGGGTTTACGAGGATGGGAGGCTCTCGAAGGTACTTCTTGACTTCTTCAAGGGCTTGCTAGCACTGAGGGGTCTAGTGCGTGAGAGAATACCCTTTTCCTTTTTTGATGCATTCAAAAAAGGGGAAATAGTTGTTAGAGGATCAAGATAAGAATCGACCTATAGTTATGATCTTGCTGACCAATGACTATATTCCTTTCAGGTTTGTCGGGGGGGTCATGGCCATAATCGCATGGATTTTGTCGAGATTAGCCTTTATTCCTCAGTTGGAGACCATGAAACCTAGGAATTTCCTCGAAGCTACGCCAAATGCGCACTCCTCAGGATTTAGGCGAAGCCGTGTGTTTCTCAGAACTTGAAACACTTGGGTTAAATTCTCTAAGTGTTGGTAGAAGTTTAACCATTTGACAAGCATGTCATCAACATACACCTCAAATGATTTTCCTATTAAATAGGCAAACACCAGATTTACAAGTGATGGTAACGCCTTGATTCGTCATAACTAACTTGAATTAGATGGAATCAAGAGATAAATGCTGCTAAATGATCGCCTAAGGATAGTAATTCCACTCTAATATGTTTTGAGGAAAAGACAATAAAATAAGGCTAATTTGTTGTTTTAACATTACATAATGAATGTAGAGAAACCACGGGGCCATCCAGAGGTTAATTAAAGGTCAATTGAGCATTAAAGACCAAGAAGTGGGTCAACACTGATAGAAATGGGATTTCATGCATTTCGAGAATCAAAACAATACACAAAACCCTAATTCTCAACCCTACTTGAATTGAAGAGGTTCTAGTTAGGATAAAATTCATCTAAACCACCTAAAATTCATAGAAAAATATTATAAGAGGTTAGTACCTTTGATCATCTGAACCCATTTTTGACCTAGAATAGAGTTTCAGACGGGATTTCGCCCTAATTTGGGCTCATGTGCAAATGGCCTAGTCAAACACGGTCAAAACTCAAATCCAAGTGCACTATTAATTTCCTTGGGTCCAAATTAGGTTAGCATTAAAATTTGGGCTTAATCAGAGTCTATCTTAACCTAGTTTGCAATTCAGTCCTTTAGATTTCTGTTTCTCACCATCAACCCCCTAACTTTTGGATTTATCGCATTTACCCCGCTAAATTTCTCATCTTCTTCACATTCAGGTCCTTGCCACCATTGTTGGGTTAAAACCTAGCATCGCCTACTTTGATCGACTGATAATCCCAATAAATCAACACTAAATCCCACCAAAATTGGTGGCCCTAACTTTTGGATTTATTGCATTTACCCCCCTAAATTTCTCATCTTCTTCACATCCAGGTCCTTGCCACCATTGTTGGGTCAAAACCTAGCACTGTCTACTTTGACCGACTGATAATCCCAATAAATCAACACCAAATCCCACCAAATTTGGTGGGATTGGTGTTCAGACGGAGGAGAATCATTTGAGCAAGGTTTTAAACCTAAATTTCGAGTAACAAGATCAGGCGAGCTCACTAAAAATTTGGGAGTTCTTATCCCAAATCTCAACGTAATCACATGAATTCTTCCTATTAGAGCTCGGTTTCAACCTTTATAAAGAGTCTCCTAAGTCCGAGCGTTTGATTCAGTCCGATTTGGCCCCAAAATCCTCTTCTTCCTTCTTCCTTTGGCTACCTTTGCCACGACTCCAACAAGCTTCTTCAACATCCTTCCCAACCACTAGATGAACAAATCAAGCAGCCCTCCTTCTTCCTCGCCTTCCTCTGCTCCTCACTAACCACAGCAGGAGCCATCTCCCCCTCTGTAGCCGCCGTTCTCTCTCAACAGAGAATTTGTCTCCTCTGGCGCCGACCAATCACAGCTAGTGCCAATTCCTCCCCTTTCCTCCCTCTTAGGTTGTTGTTCTTCCTCCACTTCTTCTTTAGGTTAGAGTCAACTCCTCAGCTCCCCAATTCAGTCGTTGTTCTTATGCCTTTCCCCTCGTCTTCTCTGCCTCTAGTGAGGCCATGCAGCTGACATGCTCCACCAAACACACAACCACCACCACCAAAACCTTCCCCATGATTTAGGGATCAAAATCCCTCACTTTATTGAGAGCTTTGATCCCTGAATACTTCGGCTGGACAACCCACGTCTTCCCCGACCACCCCTCCATCGTTCGACCACTCCAAACCTCCAAGCACCTCGACACCACCACCATCATACTCGCCACGCTCAAGCGAAGCTTTTGAATGCCACAATTTGGGCCTAGAGGCCTGATGATAACATCATTATCAGCCACATCTAGCTTTAATTAGTCATAATCCATTGATAAATGCTCCTACATAACTGCCAAAGAGCCCTAATTCATTGCATATCCATTCTGAGAGAAATGCATTAAAATAGGGGTAAAACTGTAGTTTTGATAGAATATCTTAATTACAGAACAATCATGGGATTTCCCGGGGGTTAAATAAAGGTCAAATAGTCATAAATGTCTAATAAGTGGGTTAATGCAAGCAGAAACGGGTTTTCACGCATTTTGAGAATTAATGGACATCTGAAACCCTAAAAACAGACCCACTTAATTAACTGAGGTTTTGGTTAAGATAAAATTCACCTAAACCTTCTAAAAATCGTATAAAAATATTTCTTAAGGTTTGGTACCTTTGATTTGACCATTGGAACCCATTTTTAACCTAAAATAGAGTCTCAGTTGGACAATTGCCCTGATTTGGAATTCTATGCAAATTACCCAGTCAAAATTGGTCAAAACCTAAATCTGACTTAACCATCAGATTCCTTGGGTCCAAATTATGTTTGTACCAAAATTTGGACCCAATCAGAGATCACCTTGACCTAGTTTACATATCAGTCTATACAGACTCTTTTTATCACACAAAGGCCCTTAACTCTTTGAATCCTTTACAAATAGGCCCCTAGATTTTTCATATTCTTCACAGTTTGGTCCTTGCACCATTTTTGGAAACTCAGACCTTCACCATCGAGATTCGAGCGAGGATTCCTCACTCGATTCTCAATCAATCACTCCTAAATTTGAAAGGGAGATTCCTTAAGGAATTCCCTTCCACATGAGACCATTCATGAATCCTAAAACCCTTTAGAATCCTCATGCGAACGGTTTGAATACACATGTTCCAAGCTTGCACGTGAAGGTCGAAGTTCACAAGCTTGTTTCCAAGCTTGGAACTCCATTATAAGCCCTATAAAAGAACCTAGGACACCTGCTTTACCTCCTTAGCTTGTTTTTGGCCAGAAAACTGATGAGTCCAATTTATTGGACACTTAATTAGCTTAAGTAAATTTAAATCATGCATCATTAGATTGCAAAAAGAATTAAGTAATAGTTTATCTTAATTAGAAGATATGTTGCTAAAAACTTCATACATATATGTTTATGCAGGGTTATGTATGCAAATGTCCAAAAGTAAACCATCATCTCCATCGCCAGTAGTGCGCTGGCTCTCGCTGGCCTCATCTGACTGCCTCAACAGGCCACCTCCTTCTCACCAACCTCAACAGATCGGTCACCCAAATCAGTCGAATCTCACGCAATAACTTGTGGCACTACCTCATCGCCAATATTGTTGGAGATGATCTCAGGGAGGAAACAGAAAAAGACGAACTCGACATTTAAAAAGAGGAGGATGGATGGGGGATCCATCATCTATACTTCCTCCCCTTGGGGGACCTCCTCCCTCTCCACCGTGAACCTTGAACCTGCACCGTGATCAAGAGCGAACACTGTGGCCTGAAGCGAACCCACCTCCGCCTTCCCCTATCGTGGTGTGCGCGGTGATAGCGCGCACACCATCACCATTGTGCATACCATCTCCCCATCTTCACCTTCCACAATACCACCCACTCCACGCACACTATTCATCTTCTTCCCCTTCTCTTCGTCTTCCCCTGTTTCTCTTTTATCTTCCACCACCGAACCCAAAACCCACCACCACCATCATCGCTGGCCACCAACTCCTCGCTACACCTCCAGCCCGTGCACGACCAACGCCCCTCTGCCACACCACCACGCACGCACACGCACCTCCAGCAGGCCAGCAACCCACCCGCACGGCCGCACACATGTAGGCCAGCAGTGCGCTCCCACCAACAGCCAACAGTGCACACGCATGCACCTCCAGTAAGCCAGCTACCCACACGCGCGGTTGCACACACCTCCAGCAGCCTCTCTTCTCCACACGCCAGCATGCGCCTCCTCGTGTCGACTACAGCAAGCATCAGGAAATACCCAACACTGCCACTAGTCAACCATGTGCAGCGGCCACCTTCGACCATCTCCAATCACGCTAGCAACTTCATCGCGAAGCCCTCATCTCAACCGATCTCCTCCGAACTCTGTCTGATCGGCCAATCTCCTTCCCGTGCGCGAGGAGGAAAGAGGAAGAATCCTCTATTTTTGATTGAATTAGTAATTACATTGATATGCCATTGTTGGGATTTTAATTTTAAATAAAATATTTGATTTATTGAATGCAATTACAGCCAACCCCTTGAGTTTTAGCTATATCATCTGATTGCATATCTATTCAATCTATTAGCTTCGCGTACATTGCATGTTAAACTATAATTGTAGGTGACATCACGCTGGAATAATAAGATAAGGAATTTGCGAGTTTTATTAGGCTTAAACCTCTCTATGGATACGACATCTTTTCTGTGGTTTAAATTGGTATCTATTTTAATCTTTGATTGAGAGATTTCCACCACATAAATTACAATGATAAATCATTTCATTGTTATCTTCATAATTAAGCGAAATCCACTCCATCAAATGGCACCCTTGCCGGGGAGGCAACTAGCTTAGTAAACTTGTACATATTTCCTGTGATTTCTGATTGAGATTATACATCCATTGACCTATCATTTTCTTTGTGCAAGGTACATCGAAGGAGAAGGTGCACGCAACAGACATTCATCTTGGTGGACCTTGACACCACCTTAGAGATAATCGCTGGAGCCTATGGGCCTTGACCCCACACGCGTGGAGATGCACGGAGGACCATTTAGGAGGATTCTTCCTCTTAGACTTTTGATTTAGCATTTTAGAGTAGACTCTTTAGGTTTAGTCTAGTTATTTGTTTTCTCACCCTTGTAATCTAGGACTTGTTTGCGGGAGAGTGTCCCCAATTCTTTAGATTCTAGGATTATTCTATCTGTGGTTGTTAGTTTCTTTTGATTGCACATTCATATAAAAAAAAAGGAAATCGAACTGTCTACTAGAAGCTACATATCCATAGGGCGACCATCTAGGATTGAATGAACAATATCTAGTTTTTTCTTTTTGCATTGCAAACATCCTGTATTGAAGAGAGCTGAAGTAAGATACGCCTTTTCTTGTGCATCAATTATCTGCACACGCATTGCATTTAGACATAATTAATCAAGTAGTCACATTACTTCTTGAAAAGAAAGTAAAATATATAGGAAGTGTTTGAATAACTTGACTGCATTTTTCGAAAGAAAATCACTTTTTGCTGTGTGATGCACATTTCTCGCACTGGGCATGCGCTATAGGCACTGCACTAGGACTTGGACTCTTAAGGTTATAGGCATCAATCTCTTTATCAGTGCAAACCCTCCTATCTCGCTTTGTGATGGTGGTATTAACTTATGCCTGAGTAATTTGATACTCTAGGGAGGGGGACACCCAATAAAGGAATTCAAGGGTAGTTAAGAGGCACTGCTAATGCACCACCTCAAAGGAAGGGTTTGCCCTACTTGCATCCCTTGGTTCCATCCTTGGAGTACCTTTTTACTTGAGCATCTGAGAATATCATTACAGCAAAGTGTAGGTCTCTAGGGCACTCGAAGGTCTATTTAGGGTGTGTAATTGATTGACAACTTGATTGATCACCCAAAAGAATTAAAAGAAACCTCACCCTCCTTAACAGCCTTTGACCAGGAATCTCAAGTGCCTCACTTCTCTTATACCACTTACGTGGGAACGGAGAAATACTGCCTTGACTCCATTTGGCCAAGCTAGAAAGGATTGGAAGAGGGCTTAAAGTGCTTTAACTCAACAAAAGACCTCATGCCTTGTGTTTGCTTGGTGTGTGAGTGATAGAGCTCTCTAGGAAGTTTCTATTTTTAATCTAAGTCTTAAGAGAGTTAAACCATTTGATTGAAAGAAATGGACTATCCGTACTCCTATTATTTTAACCAGGATCCCATGCTCCAAGCATATCCATCCTTTGATGGGTACAATAACAATTCATAGGATCAATCATATTCCTATCCTGGAAGTACTAGCCCGATAACTCCCACTTTTCAGTAGAGCCTAGGAGTGGATTTTTCCAGTTTGCAAACACCCAACCATCCCACTCTTCATGATGTTCCCAATCGAGGTTGGACCGATACCCCTAGAAAACTAGAGCCTAAGATTGACTATCCTCCCCAATCTGATAGCAGTAGCCTCTCCTCTTTTATGATAGAAATGCAAAACCAACAAAAAGAAATGATGGAATCTATGGGAGAGATGTTGAGGAATAGTCAACAATTGAACAAGGAAATTAGACAGCTTAGCTACTCTCTTGCTATTGATTCTGATCCTTACCTGTACAACCATGATCATCAAAATAATTCTGAGGAAACCAATGACAATAGGGATCCCGTTTTGAATAGCTATCACTTAGACTCTCCCCATGAAACACGACCACTAGAGGAAAACGACCCTAGCAATTATCCACCTGAGCTATATTGGGGTCAAAAGAAAGGGAAGATGGTACCTCTTCAGGACCTTGACCCCAATGACAGTATTTCTCTTACCCCTAATAACCCGGGTCAAGGTCGTGTTGTTCATGCCACTTCCCCTATTAATCATGTGGTGGAACCCCATTCTACCCTTAGTGAGCCTAATCCCGACCCTCCACTTAGGGAATCAATACCTGCCATTCAACATTCTGAGGATTTAAATGCACCCAATGAAGGTAACCCTAATGGGAATGGAGGATGAATTGGATCAATTTTGGTCTCAGGAACACAAAGAGTCTCTTTTACAGGAGGATGATGACCCAATGGAGGAACTTGAGATTAGAGTTTGGAGTGAATCTCAGCGAGATTATGTGTTATTCGAGGACTTACCCCCTAAGGACATAAATGATCTAGTGAAATCTAGATTCCTTTCTTCTTTTGATTTTGAAAGTCATCCTCCCAAAAATTGGGAAGATACAGAGTCTAAGTTGTAGGAGGACCAGTATAAGATTGAGAAGCCTAGCAGAGACTCTCGAGGACAATACACATCAATTGAGGATTTATGCCTCGAGGAGAACAAAGAATTGACTTATATAGGCTTACTCCATAACATTAAGACTGATCCTCCTTCAGAAATAATTGCGGATACTGAAGCAACTCCTCTCTTTACTGGTGAATCACATATACACCCCGACAAAAACTTAAGTGAACCAAAAGAATCCAGGGATGAAATTAATGATAATGATTCTATTGCTTCGACCCTACCATCAAAGGAATTTAATTTGGAGTCCACCATTGATTCACTGGAAGGTGAAAATATAACTCCGATTCTTGAGGAAATCATTAATGATAGGCAGGGTGACGTGAATTTTTTTACAACTGTTAAGGAGAATAATGCAGAATCTGAATTGTTGGACTTGACACAAACCAAGCCCTCCTTGGACTTAACCATTACCACCCAACACCACAAAAGTCCCTTACACTCCCTAACCAATCCTTGGCTCAGGTCTCTGCTCATACACATTCTTTCTGGGGAGAATATCGAGCCAGTACATCCTCGGGTAGAATGGCGTGTTTGGATTGATGCTTATACTTTTAGTCTCGCCATTCAAGGGTTTGAAATAATTATGCATATATCTTTTAAAACCCTTCCTACTCGGGAGGATCCTTGTTATCCTCCACTTATTCCAATTCAAGAGGTCCCTTCTTCTGTTACTCTTTCCCTTAGACCTCTCCAGGTAGCTTGCGAGATTATTTATTATCATGTCTTCTGGCGAGCATTTGGAATCACGCTGCATCATTAGCTCGCCAACATCCGTGGCTACCTATTTTTTAGGCCCGTACTGTTACGCATATTCTTAGGGCCTAGCTCTTTCTGTCTGGAACCAGACTTACAGGTTCGCTATAAGTCTGGCTGCCAATAGAAAATGTAACGCTTGTTGGGAGGCAACAAAACGTCCAGAATAATGCCTCATCAGGTGATTTTCTTCCTTTCTCCCCCTGTTTTAATTTTACAATGAGGACATTGTAAGATTTAGGCATAGGGGGGTGCATTTTGCATTTTTAGGTAGTAGTCATGCATTTAGGTTAGATGCATTAGATGAAAGAAAAAAAAATCTCTTTTATTTTCTTGAACTAAATTGGTTAGTCCCTAGCAGAAAATTTTTATAAAAGGAGGTGTCATTAAAGATTTTCTACTTTAATTGCTTCAGAGTTTAGAATCCAATACATTCACTTGCACGTAGATCGAGTAATGGATCTTTGTAGAAAACCAATAAGCATTTTTAGTCTGCTAAATCCTTAGGCAGTTTAAAGGGAGTCAGGCAAACTACCTTCTATTAGATCCACCTATTATTTGTGAGGAGAAAGTAGAGAGACTACTGGTGCGCTAAGTCTAGTGTAAAGACTCTTAAGTTCTGGATAATTAAATGATAATACCTCAGAGTTAGGTATAGTTTTCGTTTTCTGTTCCTATGTGCAAACATTGTGTGAATTACTAAGAGTCATCAAATAAGGCAGATACACAGAGATTGAGTCCTAATAAAACTATGACTATGGTGGATGGCTGCGACCGTCCATAAAATCCTCGGCTAAAGAAGGGTAGTGGTGTCAAAGGTTAGAAATACGTTTGTCCTATTCATCCTTTCCCGATGTCGAGAGTAAGCACTTCCACCAAATAAGCCACACAATATCCTCTTGACCATTATCATCTCTAATAATGCCTCATGAATAAAAGTCTGCATCATGTTGTTTTGAGTTATGAAAAAGAAAAAGAAAGAAAAAAGAAAGAAAAAATATATATATATAAAGAAAACAAATGTGTTCAAGTTATAATTGTCTTAGGTGTCAATTCTATCAGGTGTCCATATTATTGAGGCAATAAAAACACTCATTACGAGCTACCAAATATGACCCATACCTACTTTTCAGTATTTCTGATCGCCCGAATACTGGTTGAGGACTTCTAACTTAGTTGTAGGGTTATTAGGACTTTAATTGGAGTGTAAATGCCATGTGAGGCCACCAAACATTGAGTACATTTACAAAATCTCGCAAGATATGTGATCTCAGAAAAGAAAGAAGAAAAATAAAAGAAGAAAAAAAAGTGGGCGCAAAGGAACGCAAAGAGAGCACAGTTTTTAGCCTATCTCTGGGTTGACCTCTTCAATAGTCTAGACACAATTTTTAGCCTATCTCTGGGTTGACCTCTTCAATAGTCTAGAGATCTAAAGTCTACAGTACTAGACTGCATGTAGCACCAGATGAGTATGAGCCACCAAATATAAATCCTTTCGACTCAGTGTCTCCTACCTAAGCCAAAAAGTCAGGCTCAAATTATAGATCATTTTCTGCTTTATCCCCGAGGGAAGTAAGTTGCCTATCCCGGTAGAATTTTATCAAGGGTTAAGTATGAACTTCAAATGTAAGTTGGCTTTTCACTTGGATCCGTTACCTAAGCTACTATCACTTCACATTTGTCTGGATCTCTAAATATTTGGAATAAGGAAAGAAGAAATTTTTTGGTTACTTCTATTGTTTTTCATTTTTGCTCGAGACTAGCAAAACTTCGACATAAGGGTATTTGATGAGTCCAATTTATTGGAACTTAATTAGCTTAAGTATATTTAAATCATGCATCATTAGATTGCAAAAAGAATTAAGTAATAGTTTATCTTAATTAGAAGATATGTTGTTAAAAGCTTCATACATATATGTTTATGCAGGGTTATGTATGCAAATGTCCAAAAGTCAACCATCATCTCCATCACCAGCAGTGCGTTGGCTCTCGCTAGCCTCATCTGACTGCCTCAATAGACCGCCTCCTTCTCGTCGACCTCAATAGATCAGCCACCCAAATTAGTCGAATCTCATGCAATAACTTGTGGCACTGCCTCATCACCAATATTGTTGGAGACGATCTCGGGGAGGAAATAAAAAAAGATGATCTCGGCGTTTAAAAAGAGGAGGATGGACAGGGGATCCATCATCTATACTTCCTCCCCTTGGGGGACCTCCTCCCTCTCCACCGTGAACCTTGAACCTGCACCGTGATCAAGAGCGAACATTGTGGCCTGAAGCGAACCCACCTCCGCCTTCCCCTATCGTGGTGTGCACGGTGATAGCGCGCACACCATCACCACTGTGCATACCATCTCCCCATCTTCACCTTCCACAATACCACCCACTCCACTCACACTATTCATCTTCTTCCCCTTCTCTTCTTCTTCCCCTGTTTCTCTTTTATCTTCCACCACCGAACCCAAAACCCACCACCACCATCATCGCAAGCCACCAACTCCTCGCTACACCTCTAGCCCGTGCACGACCAACGCCCCTCTGCCACGCCACCACGCACGTGCGCGCACCTCTAGCAGGCCAACAGCCCACACGCGCGGCCGCACACACGCAGGTAAGCAGCGTGCTCCCACCAGCGGTCGACAGTGCAAGCGTGTGCACCTCCAGCAAGCCAGTCGCCCATGAGTGTGGCCGCACACACCTCCAGTAGCCTCTCTTCTCCACGCACCTCCTCGCGTCGGCTACAGCAAGCAGCAGGAAATAACCCAACACCACCACAGGTCAACCATGTGCAGCAGCCACCTCCAACCATCTCCAATCACACTGGCAAGTTCATCGCGAAGCCCTCATCTCGGCCGATCTCTTCCGAACTCCGTCTGGTCGGCCAATCTGCTTCCTGTGCACAAGGAGGGAAGAGGAAGAATCCTCTATTTTTTATTGAATTAGTAATTACATTGATATGACATTGTTGGGATTTTAATTTTAAATAAACTATTTGATTTATTGAATGCAATTGCAGCCAACCCCTTGAGTTTAAGCTATATTATCTGATTGCATATCTATTCAATCTATTAGCTTCGCGTACATTGCATGTTAAACTATAATTGTAGGTGACATCACGTTGGAATAATAAGATAAGGAATTTGCGAGTTTTATTAGGCTTAAACCTCCCTATGGATACGACATCTTTTCTGTGGTTTAAATTGGTATCTATTTTAATCTTTGATTAAGAGATTTCCACCACATAAATTACAATGATAAATCATTTCATTACTATCTTCATAATTAAGTGAAATCCTCTCCGTCAAAAACCTCCTTCTTCCCTCCTCTCTGGCAAATGCTCCACGAGCTACGGCAACCTCCTTCGACCACCTTCCTCGTCCGCTCTCACAGACTATAGCAAGCAGATTCTTCATCCTCAACTTCTTCCGCTCATCGCAATACCGACGGCCATCGCCTATCTCCCTTTGTGGTCACCACTTCTCCCACCGGAGTTTTCGTCTTCCCCACGTCCGGCATACCACCAACATGGGCATTCCCCCGTTTCATTCGTTAGTTTAGGGTTAGATTAGTTCCTTTAGAGTCTTAGGTTAGTTTTCCCTACCCAAAATCCAAAAAGAACCCCTTGATGAATACGCAAGCCACCTTCTTCCTCCACTCTAGCCACCTCTCCAGCGAGGCGTTTCCGTCACCTCACACCTCCAACTGCCTCGCCACCTACTCCACAACCTCTGCCACATCCACCCGCACAAAATCCCCATAGTTATTTCACCGTCCACGCACTCAAGACCGCCACTGAACAACCCACCTTCTCACCTCCGTCCGACCACCACGCACCCTCACATGGCACGCCACCACCACCCACACACTCGTCGTGGTCCGACGATCCTCCTGAATGCTTTTGATTGGGCTGAGAGGCCGTGTTCTTGTTTTTTAGGTTTCACCCTTCGCCGCCATTAATGACGAAGCTCCGAGCAAGCTTGAAGTTGTGTTTGCGGGCATGCTTGCTCTAGGTGACATCTCCAGGTAGCACAGAGTACTCCCAGGCACAAGCCTAGGTGGGTAATCGAGGATCAAGCCATGTGCAGCTGCCTCAATTGGAGGTGTCTTCATTTGCAGGCGCGCGAAGATAAGGGAACTGGATTAGTCCCACATCGTGAATGGATGAGCTCACGAGCACGCATATATTGATTTTCTGAACAAGCCTTATCGCCTCAAACACTTAGGGTGAGGTCCCTCACACCCGCACATATACCCAGTCCGACTAGCTGTTCACTCCTCAGTTGTGACACCTACACCAGTAGCTCTAGATCTGGTTGCACGACCCGAATACCGGATAAGCCTGGTTTGAGAGAAAGAGGAAAGGAGGAAGGAGAGAGAGAGAGAGCGGGGGAGGGGAGGGTTTTGCTCCTCTGCTCGTTGGCCAACACTTAGCCGTGAGAGAAGAGGAGGAGACTGAAGGTTTCCCTACTAGGAGGGGTGACGTAAAAATATGCGGAAATAAAAATATAAAGCAATCTCACAAAATTCAATCGCACAATGTACACAGGTATTTTTAGGTGGAAACCCAAACCGGGTGAAAACCACCACCTAACCCTCTCGAGTTAGGATTTTCCGATCAACCTAGTTGATCAAATCCACTAACCGAATCACTTTGAACGAGGGTGATTCAACCTCAATACAACCACGCTACAAGTACGAGGGTAGCGTTCCTCAACCCCTTCTCTCCACGAGAAGGATTTTGTCCCACGAAGGAGACGGGAATTCGCAAAGCGAATACCCAACCAAAATACAAAGATAAAATAAAACATCAATCCTATAGAGCCAACAAAATTAAACCTAGCTTCTATAGGAAATAGGAAACTCCCCTTTGCAAGGAGTGCGTCGACGATGACGCGGTGCGTGTGCCACGCGATGGTGCTACGTCGCTCTCGTTATCAACGCCGGGAGAGCGGGTGCGCAACGGGAATGATGCTCTCAAGATGATGGAGCTTGAGCTTAGAGAGCAAGTGCTTCTTGGACACAAGAGAGTGGAAATACTTGATCTTAGTGTATCTTGGTCTCTCTAGGTGTATATCTTGTGTGTCTAAGTGTATCCAAGTGTTTTTCTAAGTGTCTCTTGTTGTGTTTGTGTTGCAAAGGCTCCCCTCTATTTATAGAGGCCTTAGGAAGGCTTTGGAAGGCTTGGAAAAGCTTCCATAGCCGTTGGGTGCAAAGCCCAAGAGAATCAGGCCGAAATCAGGACAATGATTGCATTTGACAGGGTTATCAGACGTCTAACTCTGGCATCAGATGTCTGGAAGGCCACTTTAAGACATCTGATTCCAATGTCAGACGTCTGATTCTATGCGGGTTTCTCCCTGACTTGAATCAGATCTAAACAGTGTTTTTGTGCAAGTCCATCAGACGACATACAGGACGTCTGGCACTAAGTATGGACGTCTGGAAACCTACTTTTACTTTAGGAATTGATTTCCAAACGTTGCAACGGCTAGAAAATCTCTGAGAAGAGATTTTGGGTCAGCCGAGGCAAAACGGTCATTTATCAGACGTCTGTAAAGTCCTATGGACGTCTGATAAGGTTCTAACGGTCATATTCTTGAGTGTCTTCTAAGCCAGCCAACGGTCCACTAACTGGACGTCTGGCAAAGTCATCAGACGTCTCCTAAGACGTCTGGTCTAAGGTCTGGACGTCTGATTTCATCAGACAAAACTAACTATGTCCAGCCTAACAGTTATCAGACGTCTGAAACAACAGTCAGACGTCTTAAAATTCTTTATCAGACGTCTGATTTTGGGATTAGATGTCTGGAAATGTTGTTTGAGCCCTATATTGGTTTTCTAAGTATTCTACAGAAAACCTAAGTATCCTAGGGTTGTGCAGGTGTTCCTAGGACTACTTTTAGGGTACTTTGAGGCTCTTTAACATAATGTTCTAAGGAATCAAAAAGAGCAAGAAAATAAATACAAGAGATACATGAAAGGATAAAAAAGAATCTATCCTATTCTTCTTGTCTTCCATCTCCAATCTTTCGCTCCACACGAACCTCCTTTGTTTTCCGTCAAGCTCCTCCAATCCGTCCTGGATGCGAGCTCGAGTTCCGTCTAAACACGTCCACATTTGCAATTGACCTGAAATCTAGGACTCAAATTGCAAATGTTAAATAACACGTGTTTTGTTATCATCAAAACAAATGATCGCGGTGCTCTAGCACCAACAATCTCCCCCTTTTTGATGATGACAAAACCGTAAATAATGCATAAAAATCCTCCCCCTTTTTGACATTATCAAAAAGATTTTATATTTCCTATAACTCCCCTTAAAACATGCTCTTCTATGAGTTTATTTTAACAAAGGTAATATTCTCCCCTTTTTGTAACAACAAGATAGCTATTATTTTTCTCCCCCTTACTAAAGGAAATTTAGCTACCTTACATCTCCCCCTTAAAAATTGACAATTAGCTCATCATTTTTTAACTCCCCCTATCTAAATGCTTATGATAATAAGATAGGGTTAAGAATTTTTACCTCACCTACCATGGCCAATAAAATGGCCCGAATGGTTGTGGTGGATGCCACATCGGATGGGGCTCCCATCCGTAGCTTGGAGGCCCGGGCATCGGCGCCGGTCTTCCAATCTGGTGGTCGACGTGCGGCGGGTCCGTCGTTTGTTCGCCGTCTCGTCGGTCTTCTTGTTCTCCTCCTTGGTCTACTCCTTGGTTCCCCCAACTTGAGTTGACCAGCTTTTAGTTTGTAGGTCCAGTCCTTTGTGTTGTAGTTATCCCTGAACCCTACAAAACAAGATTCCAAATTTTTCTTCGGTATCCAAGTGAGCTTGGATCCGGATCTGTTAGCGGGTCTCCTTGATGGAGATCCTTTCTCAACCTTAGGGCTATAAAAATTATCAACTTTGTTGATTAATTTGTTAGAATTTTCCCTCAGACATGCGATTTCTTTTTCTATAATATCCATCTTAGTCTTTAAATCAGAAATTTCTAACTTTAGACTATTATTTTCCTCAATCAATTTATTATTTTCATTGATGAGGTCTTGATTTTCTAATAACAGGTTATTATCCTTAGGACTAGTCTCTATATCCTTGAGTTGTTTTTCTAACCTATCATTTTCATTTCTAAGAAAACTAAGGTTCTTTTTAATGCTTTTATTTTCTACCCTAAGTGATTTACTAATCTTAAAAAGTTCATTAAAAGCTTCTTGAAGATCATAACTTACCTCATTGTCGCTGTCGCTTCCGCTTTCGCTGTCGCTATTGCTTCCTCTGGCCATGAAACCAAAGCAAGTGGTTTCTTCCTTTTCTTCTTCTTCTTCCTCCGAGCTGGAATCGTCATGAGTGCCTTCCAACCTCCTCCATATCTCGTGGGCGGTGGTGCACTCTTGGATTTTCTCGAACTCTTCCGGACTCAACGCGCAATACAGGGCATTCATTGCCTTTGCGTTGAGTGAGAGCTCTAGAATCTGCAGCTGCGAGTAGCCTCCCGCGGGTTTTTCTGGGATGTCGAAAGGTGTCTCACATCTGGCCCAGACTGTGAAATCGGTGGCTTGAAGCCACGTCTTCATCCGCAACTTCCAGTAGGGGTAGTTGCTCCCGTCGAAGAACGGCGGACGGGTTGTGGACTGCCCCTCGGAAATCCTGCTTGTGGAACAGCTTCCCTCCATGTGATCTCTTGCCGGGTTGTTACGCCGAAACAGCAAGACCTGCTCTGATACCAATTGAAGGTTTCCCTACTAGGAGGGGTGACGTAAAAATATGCGGAAATAAAAATATAAAGTAATCTCACAAAATTCAATCGCACAATGTACACAGGTATTTTTAGGTGGAAACCCAAACCGGGTGAAAACCACCACCTAACCCTCTCGAGTTAGGATTTTCCGATCAACCTAGTTGATCAAATCCACTAACCGAATCACTTTGAACGAGGGTGATTCAACCTCAATACAACCACGCTACAAGTACGAGGGTAGCGTTCCTCAACCCCTTCTCTCCACGAGAAGGATTTTGTCCCACGAAGGAGACGGGAATTCGCAAAGAGAATACCCAACCAAAATACAAAGATAAAATAAAACAACAGTCCTATAGAGCCAACAAAATTAAACCTAGCTTCTATAGGAAATAGGAAACTCCCCTTTGCAAGGAGTGCGTCGACGATGACGCGGTGCGTGTGCCACGTGATGGCGCTACGTCGCTCTCGTTATCAACGCCGGGAGAGCGGGTGCGCAACGGGAATGATGCTCTCAAGATGATGGAGCTTGAGCTTAGAGAGCAAGTGCTTCTTGGACACAAGAGAGTGGAAATACTTGATCTTAGTGTATCTTGGTCTCTCTAGGTGTATATCTTGTGTGTCTAAGTGTATCCAAGTGTTTTTCTAAGTGTCTCTTGTTGTGTTTGTGTTGCAAAGGCTCCCCTCTATTTATAGAGGCCTTAGGAAGGCTTTGGAAGGCTTGGAAAAGCTTCCATAGCCGTTGGGTGCAAAGCCCAAGAGAATCAGGCCGAAATCAGGACAATGATTGCATTTGACAGGGTTATCAGACGTCTAACTCTGGCATCAGATGTCTGGAAGGCCACTTTAAGACGTCTGATTCCAATGTCAGACGTCTGATTCTATGCGGGTTTCTCCCTGACTTGAATCAGATCTAAACAGTGTTTTTTTGAAAGTCCATCAGACGACATACAGGACGTCTGGCACTAAGTATGGACGTCTGGAAACCTACTTTTACTTTGGGAATTGATTTCCAAACGTTGCAACGGCTAGAAAATCTCTGAGAAGAGATTTTGGGTCAGCCGAGGCAAAACGGTCATTTATCAGACGTCTGTAAAGTCCTATGGACGTCTGATAAGGCTCTAACGGTCATATTCTTGAGTGTCTTCTAAGCCAGCCAACGGTCCACTAACTGGACGTCTGGCAAAGTCATCAGACGTCTCCTAAGACGTCTGGTCTAAGGTCTGGACGTCTGATTTCATCAGACAGAACTAACTATGTCCAGCCTAACAGTTATCAGACGTCTGAAACAACAGTCAGACATCTTAAAATTCTTTATCAGACGTCTGATTTTGGGATTAGACGTCTGGAAATGCTCTTTGAGCCCTATATTGGTTTTCTAAGTATTCTACAGAAAACCTAAGTATCCTAGGGTTGTGCAGGTGTTCCTAGGACTACTTTTAGGGTACTTTGAGGCGCTTTAACATAATGTTCTAAGGAATCAAAAAGAGCAAGAAAATAAATACAAGAGATACATGAAAGGATAAAAAAGAATCTATCATATTCTTCTTGTCTTCCATCTCCAATCTTTCGCTCCACGCGAACCTCCTTTGTTTTCCGTCAAGCTCCTCCAATCCGTCCTGGATGCGAGCTCGAGTTCCGTCTAAACACGTCCACATTTGCAATTGACCTGAAATCTAGGACTCAAATTGCAAATGTTAAATAACACGTGTTTTGTTATCATCAAAACAAATGATCGTGGTGCTCTAGCACCAACAGAGACAAGGAAGAAGAAAAGAGAAGGCTTGCAGAGGAAAGGAAAGAAAAGAACAAGGGGCTGTGCCCCTCTGAAGCTGAAGAGGAAAGGAAAAAGAAAAGAAGAAGAAGCTAAGAAGAAGAACAGCAACAAAGAAGAAGACTCTCTAAGTACTGTAGCAGGCGACAATTAAGTCATCTAATTATCAAATCAGACGTCTGATTACTATTCATTTATTTAACATGATTGAGTAGTTGATATATATGTGCTTAGACAAATAATTGGTGATCTAAATCACCATTATTTTGTCTTAGATATCTTTTATCCTCTTTAACTCTTGAAATACATTGAGCATCATTAAATATCTAATGTGACAGATTAATATTTATTGAATATCATTATTGTGCTTATTTCTATGCTCATTTATATAGAGATTAATGTGCGAATTCCTACTTACTCCCTGTGTTCGACCTCGGACTTCATTTCTAGATATTCGAGTTATAAATTTTATTTGTTGACAAGCGATTTCAGCTATACTACAACACAACAATTTTAAAACATTGATTTCGCCCTACCAACAAGCCCGTACTTTCTATCTCAAGTCTTCATCGGAGCTCTACTGCCGCCTTCATCTTCTCTGACCACATTTGCACTTCTCCAGCCTTCATCTGATCTACTATGGGATGCAATCGAAGCGGCTCCAGGTGACAAAGATTCCCAGGTCCACAATCAAGCAAAAGAGGTAGTGGCAACTGCCTTAATTGGAGCAGATCCCTCATGGCAGTGTGTAAAGACGAAGGAAACAGCAATTAGTCCCACATTGTGTGGGACAAAAATGTGAATGTGCATAAAAGAAATGTGTGCATAGGGCTCTTTGCCTTGAACACAAGGGTGAGGTCCCCTCACCTACGTGCTATGTCACTCCTCACCTGTGCCCACATGCACATGGGTTTGGTCCCAACTCGAATCCAATTACCTGATTAGAGATCTGATTAGGCAGAGAATCTGAGGAGGAAGGGGGAGGGTTTTGCACTGTGCACCTCAGGATGCGTGCCTATGTGCTCTATACTCAGCCATTTTCGAGGCTTTATGTTTAGAAGAGGTGCTGGTTCTCTATGCTGGTGCTCTTATGCCTTGCCTACTTGGAGACACTTAAGTCGTCTGGTCTCTATGGTTAACATCTGATTTGGGTACTGTTAATATATTTGAAGCTTGAATCTGACATTTGGTTTACGTGGAAATTGAGAGTAAGTGGTTGAGAAACCACTGTAACAAAATTGAGATATTTGGGATATGTGCTTAATATGGGAGATTAATTGGTGATCTAAATCACCATTTTTGAGCTTTTCTATTCTTTTTATCCTAACAATTTTTGAGATACTATTTGGCTTATCATTGAATATATTGTTGAGTGAATTATTCATTGAATATCTTTTTTATGCTTAATGATTATGCTCATTGCTATTAATTGTGGTTAGTATTATGAATTTCACATTTGCTCCTTGCGAACGACCTCGGACTCACTTTTGTTTCTCGAGTTTATAAATTTTAAATGTTGTTGCGATTTTTGTCACTATACTACGATGCAATCATTTCCTAAAATGACAATTTTCGCCCTTCAACAATAAGACGCTGATAAGTAGCCCTAGAGTTTTTCAAGCCAAAGGGCATAACTATATATTGGAACAAGCCCCTATCAATTACAAACAATGTGTGGGGTCAATCGGCCGAAGCTGGACTTACTGGTGATAACCACTGTAGGCGTCAAGGAAGAACATGTGAGAATGCCCGCTGCAGGAGTTCATAAGGGCGTCGATCTTCAGTAGGGGGAACTCGTGCTTTGGGCATGCGTCATTCACATTTGTGAAGTCCACACACATCTTCCACTTCTCGTTTGACTTCTTGACCATCACGATATTAGATAGCCATTCCGGGTAGACAGACTGCTTGATGAAGCCTTCCTCTAGTAGTTTGTTGACTTCTACAGCGATCGCTTGCCATTGCTTGGCTGATTTATGACGCTGAGCTTGCTTGACAGCCCGGGAGCTCAGCTGTATATTGAGCCAGTGTTCGATCAAGGATAGGTCTACTCCTGGCAGGTCATTAGCTAACCAAGCGAAAATGTCCGCATTGGCCCTTAGTAGCATGAGCAACTTGTGGACTTCGTCAACAGATAGCTTGATTCCTGTTTAAGCAATCTAGAGAGTGTTAAGATTAAGTTATCATCGTTGTACTGCAAAATCCTCAATCGATCTCTCAACAAATAAAATTTATAAACTCAGATATCTAGAAATGAAGTCCGAGGTCGAACATAGGGAGAAAATATGGAATTCATGTACTAATCTTCATTAAAAGTATAAATGAGTACAATGAATAAGCATAATAATGATATTCAATGAATACTAATCTATCACATTAGTGTTCAATGAATAACATAAGTATTTCAAGACTTAAAGATGACAAAAAGATACCTAGAACAAAATAATGGTGATTTAGATCACCGATTATTATCCTAAGCACATGTATATCAATTATTCAATTATCTCAAATAAAGGAACAGTGATCAGACGGCTTAACCAAGACTTACTATAGTACTCTTCAAAGCTTTCGTCTACTTCTTCTCTTTGGCTTCTTCTTCAGAGGCACGACCCCTCTTTTTCTTCTCTTCTTTCCTTCACAAAGCCTCTTGTGTAGCCTTTCCTTTTCTCTTCCTTTCTTCCCTTCTTCTCATAGCGGCTACATGTCAAGCTTTCTTCTCTGAAGCAAAACCCACCCCTCCCCCACTCTCTCTCTCTTTCTTTCCTCCTCTCCTCTTTCTCTCAGATGGTTGGGTAATCGGGTAATCGGAGCACGTACCCAGGTTCAGGGTTGCGAGCATGGGTCACAGCCGAGGAGTGACAAGGGCTTAGGCGGGTCGGGTGTGTAAGGGTAAGCAGGACCTCACCCTAGTGTGCTGAGGCGATAAGGCCATATCACAAAATCAATATATGTGTAGGTAGATGCTCTTCCACGAATGATGTGGGACTAAATGTCCCTCCTTTGCATGTGCCTGCAGCTATGAAGATGCATCGAATTGAAGCAGCTACTGGCGTTGGCACCTTCAATTGGCCACCTGGGGAGATGCCTCAGGTGATTCCGTGTCACCTGGAGTGAGCACCTGGAGCGTGCGCGGCCGGGACTTGATGAACACGCTGGAGAAGATGGTGCGACGACGGAGAGACGGTGAGGAACCTGAAATACAAAGTACAGGCTCACGACCCAATTAAACAAGTTCAGAGGCGAATGTGTGGGTGATGGTCTTGTGGAGTTTGTTGGAGTGTAGAGGTATGATGAAGTCGGAGATGGAGTACAGTGATTGGTGTGTTCGGGGGATGGTTTGGGTGGATGGAATGGTGAAATAGGAGAGGGCTTTTGGTCGTGGTGATGTGGCGGAGGCGTAGAAGGTGTTGGCGAGTTGTTTGGTGGGTTGTGGAGGTAGGGCAGACTCGCTGGAGTGGTGGCCGGAGTGGAGAACGATGGTGGAGTGTGTTCGGTCGAGGGTTTGTTTTTGGTTTTGGATAAAGAGATTTAACCTAGGAAACTAAGGGAATCTAACTACCTATTCTAATGGGATGAAGGGGGTAGGATTGACACTGGCATTGGCAGGCCGGCACCGTGGAAGATGAAGATATCTGGAGGGGATAGCGACGAAGAAAAAGGTCTGGGATGATGGGGCTTTGACCGGCCACCGTCGGAGGAAGGAGGGGAGGATAGCTGTGCCTCCAATTTGACAGTTGGGGTCGCGGACGAAGGATAACGAAGAGGGCCGCCAGAGCTTGGTCAGAGAGGGGCCAGAGGTAAGTTTTGGAAGAGATTTTTGGCCCCAAACCTCGCTAAGGAGGTAAGGCATGCATTGGGCGTGCTTTTATAGGCCCTAAGGAGTTTCAAGCTTGGAAAGAAGCTTGAAAGCTTCAGAGTTTTCGCGCATGTGGGATACCCATATCTCCCATGTGTTCGCATGGGAGATTGAAAAGACTTAGGGTCCAAGGTCAAGTTTGATTGAAAGAGAATTCCTCAAGGAATCTCTGGTTCAAATCTGGGACTGATTAATTGAGAAACGAGTGAGAAAATCTCACTCGAATCTCACCGGTGAGATGCAGCTATTCCTAATGGCAAAATGAGACCTAGATGTGAAGAAGATGAAGAAGTTAGGGGGGTCCCTGTAAGGATTTCAAAAGTTAGGGGTATGTGTGTGAGAGAAAAGAGTTAGATAGGACTGAAAAGTAAATTAGGTCAAGGTGACCTCTAATTGGACCTAAATTTTGGTACAAACCTAATTTGGACCCAAGGAATCTGATGGTGAAGTCGGACTTAGGTTTTGATAAATTTTGGTTAGGTAAATTGCATAGAAACCTAAATTAGGGCAACTATTTGTTTGAGACTCTGTTTTAAGTTAAATTGGGTTCAAATGGTCAAATCAAGGGTACCAAATCATAGAGAATATTTTTATATGATTTTTAGAAGGTTTAGGTGAATTTTATTCTGACTATAATCTCAGTTAATTAAACGGATCTATTTTTAGGGTTTCAGATGCCATTTAATTCTCAAAACGCGTGAAAACTCGTTTCTGTCTGCATAAACTTACTTATTAGACATTTATGACCATTTGACCTTTAATTAGCCCCTGAGAAACCCCGTGATTGCTCTGCATTTAAGATATTATGTTAAAACTGCAGATTTACCCCTATTTTACTGTTAATATCTCAGAAAGGATATATAGTGAATTACGGTGTTCTGGTGGTTATGTAGCATTTATCAATGGATTATGACTAATTTAAGCTAGATATAGCTGATGATGACGTTATCATATGTTCCTACGTGAACCAACTTATCAGTTG
Organism: Thalassia testudinum; assembly: GCA_037157565.1. NCBI lineage: Eukaryota > Viridiplantae > Streptophyta > Magnoliopsida > Alismatales > Hydrocharitaceae > Thalassia > Thalassia testudinum. The sequence goes on along the minus strand of JAZHRO010000022.1, from coordinate 31,240,218 downwards.
TATCAGGGTACAACTGAATGGCCATGGATGAAAAACCAGGCTTCATCTCCTGCATAGGGAACTAAGTAGGGAATTCATCCTCTCACAAGGTGTGGACCAAATTCCTCTTCTTCCCCCATTTGTGAGGCTTAGGGGGAATTCTCTCCATTAAGTACTTAAGCTCAATGAGCAACAACTCCCGACAGGCGGACTAGTCTCCATGGAAAATCCTGACTCCACGCAGGGTGTGGAAGAGTATGCATTGGAAGCACAAGGAAGGGATTTCCCAGAAGGCATGAGTCATGGGGCGGCCTATGATACCATCAAAGGATGTCGTCAGCCCTACCACTATAAAAGTGGTCATCCAGTTAAGGTGTTTGTCTCCATCACATATTGATATTGGCTCGCTGATTTCTCCTTTGGGCATCACTTTATGGCTCCCGAACCCTACACCGACAGGGTTAACGGGGACAAGTGCTCCTTGTTGAGACCCAATTGCGCAAGAGCCTTAAGGAAGAGGACATCCATGGCGCTACCCTCATCTACAAGGAGATGAGGTTGTTGGCGCCCGGCTAGGAGGAGAGTTACCAGCAAAGGGTTCATGTGGTCTGCCAAATTTAGCAAGGTGGAAAAGAGCCTTGAGGCGGTTTGCCTGACGAAGCTCCTATCTCCCCATTGTAGAGTGGGATACGCCTCCCAGGTGGCCTCTGCAAGGGGAGGGGCAGCCCCCGACCCTCCCAGGGATCTGCGTGCTGCGTTGACACTAAAGATTACGTTTATCTGCCCTTTGACTAAGTGTTGGGGTGACAGCATTGACTGGGGTAACAAGACCCTAGTCGCTTGATTTTCCAACCGCCCCATCTCGAGAGTCGCCATAACTTGGCGGTGAAACTCTTCAGGCGGGAATTCCAACAAGAAGGAATATCATGTGGACACCCTAAAGCTGCTAGAGCTTCTCCTGATGATAGTCTTTGGGAGCCTCTATGGGGCATTTCCCCTTGTCTTGGCCCTCATTTCGCTTAATAAAATGGACAAAGTTGTTGTGACGGATCTGAGACTCAATCTGATCATGCAGATCGCGGCAATCTTCCGTGGTGTGCCCCTGGGCCTGATGGTATTTGCAATAAGGCCCAGTCTCTAACTTCTTCCTGAGGGTTTTGGTAGGGGAAGCAAGTCATTATCTGTGAACCATACTTCTGCCAACACATCTGCCTGATTCACAGCCAGGGGTGGGTATTCCTCAAAGGGATCACACTTGGGTTGATGGGGACCATGGAGCTGGCTCTTGTTGAGCCGATCCCTCATATCCGAAAAGTTTCCCTTCCATTTGTTGAGGCAGTGACTACTCCTTGCCGATATTAGTTCTACTTCAGCTGGGATCCTCTTTGCCTCGGGGGAGGCACGGTCCTCGTAGAGTCCATCTGCCAGACAGCTTCGCGAGTGGAAGGAGTCGTTCTGCTGGGCAAACTTGGTGGCGCAATCCCAAAGCTCCACCATCTCCCTTGGAGGGAAGTCGTCAATGTCGTACCAGAACATTTGAGTCAGTAGTCCTGACTTGAACTACTGGATAGCTATAGCATCATAAGGATGCTTTCACTTAAAGTACTTGATTGCACAGCAAAAATACACCAACAATTATGCCATCTTGTGTTATTTCCTAGCATTGCCATTGCATATTAGGTAGCCATGGTTGCATTTGTAAAAATTAACACATGCATGCATTTATTTGAGAGGGGAGGAAAGTGAATAATTGACCATGTAAATAACATCTTCTTCAAGTGTTGCCTCGCAATTTCACCATCCTCATTTTTTTATTTTTGCTTTGAATTTCTTCTCCCTCGCATGGCTCAGGGCATGGGCTTGCTCTTCTTCGTGCCATTCTCTGCCTGTGCATTCCCTGCTAGCTGCATGGCTGGTCATGCACACCCAGGGCATGGCCGTGCATGCCTCCCTCTCCTTTAAAAAGCCATGCCCTCTTCCTTGCGAGGGAGAGCCTGGCACACATAACACCCGCAGACCCTTCCTCTAGGCCATCTTCCTCCCCTCTCCCCTCCATACGCAGAACCTCTTCCCACTCAAGAGATACACTGCGAGAAGGAGCAGGCTCACAGTGACCCCACGACCATCACTGTGAGTTCCACCACCGCCCAGCTCATCCAAGAGTAGGTGGGCATGGTGGTTTCACTCTCTGATTCCATCACGGAAGCCCTTCCCGCCATTGCCGAAGACCTAAGCTCTGAAGCTCAGCAGCAGCAGCAGCACAGCAGCCAGCAGCAGCGCAAGCACAACGCGCATGCCAGTAGCCGGCTACAAGCTCCTTCCGCGCACGCAGGTGCCTTTCAACGCGCCCGCGCATGCAGAACCGGCCGCAACCGGTTGTCCAAGCTGCACGGCACTGTAGCTACTGTTCACGCGTTTCTGCGCGACACTGTAGCTACAGTGCGGTGATCGGAGAGTTTCTTACTTATATGATCACCGCACGCTCTCTCTCCTCGCTGCTACTGCCTCCATCCAGTCGCCGCGTCAGCGCCAGCACCCACTCCAGTGCCCGCGCCTACGCCCGCGTCTGCGCTCGCTCCCGTTCCAGCCCGTAGTGCGGTGTGCTGCGCTACGCAGTGCACTGCGCTGCACTCTCTCGCCCGCGGGCTCCCTCCAGTGAGCGCACGTGCCCTCTGCGCCCGCGCCTGCATCCTTGCTCCTGCGCCATCAGACGACGCTTTTCACCCCCAAACACCTTAAACGCCCGCGCTTTCTCTCTCACAGCCACTCCCTCACTCTCCAACAGACACACACACAGACACACACCACACTCGTACACACCCACACTTGTACACTCGCACTCACTTGTACACCCTTATACATATATATTTATATATTTATATATATATATACACACATATTCATACCTATACAACTATATATAAGTATATATACTTACATACATATATATATATATATATATGTTTATACATATATATATATATATAACCATCTATATATTTACATATCTATATATACATAACTACATATACACCTATATAATTACAACCCTATCTATATATATACATATAAATATATATTTACATATATACATATATATATATTTACATACATATCACCTACCTTCATCCATACGCACTAGTCACTCCACCACACGTTATATCGCGGGAATATCTGCACCAGTTGCTGATATTCCCTAATACCCGTGTAGAGGAAGCGCCTCCGCACACACTTCCACACATCCATCGTACACTCCACGCGGCACTTCGTCCTGTTGGTTGCATCTTCCTAGACGTCGACCAACTTGACACTGTGCTACATGCCATTTCCACCTCCACTCCCACCCCTATATATATAATATATATATCTATATAGACTATATTTCTTTACAAGCAACCTCTATTTCTCTTTTGTTTTCTGCTATTGAAAAGATAAAAAAAATAGTAAAAGAGAAAAGATAATCCTTGTCTTGCAGGTACTCGGTCTTGCGAATAGCAATACCAGATTTTAGAACCCTAAATTGGCTCAAAGCCAAGAACAATTTGGCTCAAAGTCAAGGACCTAATTTTGAGGGTGTATCTTAAGGAAAAAATTATCAGCAAAAAAAATCTTAAATAAAAAAAAACAAAAACATAATAAACGCACGGAAGAGATTCGTTGTAAGAAAGGTGTAGAAACTTATTCACCCTTAATCCCCGCCTCCCTGAGTTCGACCCTGGGCCTAAGAGTGACCAAGATAAAATTAAGTAGGCCAGGTTAAAAATTTTGTAAAAAGATGGTTAGGCTCCATTTAGGTTAACCACTATACTCACTTCAACGATAATTTCACCATATTAACACAACCTATCCGAGCCTATCACACTCTTTTTCTGGCACCGTTGTCTGGGAGGTATGCATTGAGGTAAGTTTCTACTCCATTCCTTCAATTTTCTCTTCTCACACCCTTCTCTTTACGAGTGTTTTTGTTTGTTGGTGTGCAGGTAAACCCGTTGCAAGGAGGAGGCAAGCAGAGGAAGTCGGAGACGTAGGTTGATCCAAGGCAGGAATGAGAGCATGATGTCGCCGGCGCCGCACTGGAGCTTTGCCCACGTTGTTGAAATGGTAGGTCCCTCTCTCTTAGCAACTTAGGCCAACTTGTCACTATAATAAAAAAAAAAACTTCTTGGGATTTCTTGGGTCGAGTGGATTAAAAATCACTTGTTTGATTACTTGCCATCACTCCCACCGCCTCAGGATTTCCTGCCAAAACTTCGCATAACGAAGATCCAAGAATCTTGATTCTTGAATCTGTCGTCATGTGAAGCATTCTTTGAGGCAAAATTAAATAGATTGATTGCCATCCCTCCTTGCCTCATTTATCCGCAATTCGGGATCACATTTTTGGTGGGGAGACTTGGAATTGAGTTGATTCCAACCCCACCATGACCTTGCACGTGCCTTAGATTTGATCCCGAATACTTCAACCCCAACACTTTGATTTTCTCTTTACATTATCTTGTGGTTGAGCCTTATGTGTGGAACATCATTCTGGTGATTGAGAGCACTTGAATTAAAGTGCTTTGGCTCCCTTTCACACTAACTTAAAATTGACTCGTGCATCCACACATAGAAATTTCCACCTTGGGAAGCCCAGTGCATTTTTAGCATGCATTAACCAAATCACATTGAAGAAGGGTTTGTTGGGCATAAAAGAACTTGTATTTCCTCAAAACCCGGAGATTGGTTGAATTGGTAACTCAGCGAAATCTTAAAATCCATATTACTTAAGGCTGAAATCCTAAAAATCATTCACCATCTAAAACTTCAATTGGGGGAGATTTCTCCGTTGCATGCTTGGTTTACACATTTTCTAAAATTAACGCACTTGGGCATTACCCGTAAACAACGCCCTTCACATTCCAAAAGCACTTGATCCTAAGCCTCTAATTAAAACTGGTAGCAACTTGACCCTTACTAAGGATTGGAGGTCTAACTACTTGCGTGTAATGCCTATGTGCTGGTGAGGGTTCCCGCATGCTATCAGGTGTCTAAGACTGGGGCAAACGGCCTTTCAATCTGGCCCGGTGGTTCCACGGTGCTCGCATTTGATTTCGTAGGTTGTGATAGTAGGTAACTTAGATCTTTAGGTCTAAGGGCACACTATAGAGGTTAGGACTTTGATTGCCTTGATTTGTCATCAAGTGTACCTTTGCGATGTCATTTCTCTCATCTCTTTTTCCCTTCTTATCCCCCCAATTCTTCCGGCGGTAGTGCATGTTTAGGAGGAGGTCACAAAACCCTGAATTGTTTGAATTGTCTGATAATTTTAGGAAAGAAGCCGAATCGTCATCCTCCTTCACAAACATGGCTGCACGCCCACCCCCAAATCCCGAGGGAGGAAACTGCCCTCAAAACCCACCAGGTGGTGGAGCCATGGATCCCATAACCCACCTCCAAGCCCAAATGGAAATGTATAATGACAAATTGAAGCCATTAGGGAAACCTTGGAGGAAATGCAGAACCCTCCCGAACGGGAGGAGCCTAGGTCTCTTAGCTCTTATCAAAATCTCGCTGCTACAGAGACCATAGGACAAATTCGAGTCCCCATGGGCGGGGAAGATTTTGAATTGAAACCCAACATAATTGGCCTGATTAATTTCCACTTTCATGGTCTTGCAAGTGAAGATCCTTTTCTCCACTTGGAAGACTTAACCCGATTGGCTGAAACTGTTAAACCGAGAAACATCGGGTTACCTATTGTCCTCATGAAAATGTTCCGTTTACATTGCGGGATAAAGCGTCACAATGGTTACGCACCCTTGGGAGAACCATCCATTCTTGGGAAGAGATGCAAACGGCATTTCTCAAGAAATTCTTCCCAATCGGGCAAACCAATGCGCTTCACTGTGCTATAATTTCCTTTACGCAACAAAATGGCAAACAGTTTCATGAGGCTTGGGAGAGGTATAGTGACCTCCTCTGGAAGTGTCCGCACCACGATCTGCCTAAGTGGTATATAGCCCATATTTTCTATTATGGGCTAAATGAGACTTTGAAGCAGATTGCTGATGCTTCCTGCGGAGGGAATTTCATGAATAAAGATGAGAATGGAGCATTTGAATTATTTGAAAACATGAGCGAGAACTCAATAAACAATGCCTCCATTGTCGCCTTTAATCGTACCAGCCTGCCCCGTAATGTTCACGAAGTTGACACGGGACCCTCCCATTCATCGACTGATCTTAACCTTATCGTACAAAAATTGGATGAAGTCTCCGTCGTGCACAAGAAGCTGGACGAGCTTTTGGCCAATCCCGCCCATTCTATGGCAAACACCCCCACCTCACCACTTCGTCACAATTCTAATTCTTCCAACACCAGGCTTATCCCCAAGAACCCTGTGAGATCTTCCTTACCGAGTGTCGCACCGAGCGATTCGGTAAGTCATGTGGATCTGGCTTCTGCAAGCTAGTATTTTGACACTGAGGACCAAGCCTCCATGTGCTCAGATGCGTATTTACATGAGGACTCGTCTTTTGGATTAGAAGACGCTTGCACCCTGGGGAACAACCCATTCTCTGCTAGTTATAACCCAGGGTGGAGAAATCATTCGAACTTCGCATGGTACAGCAACTCGCAGCGCCAAAACCCCCGGGTGGGCCAATGCGATCGTCCGTACCTGTCATCCCAAGGGCCCAGTCTAACCCTGTGGCGAATCTGTCATCGGGTCCTTGCATATCGCAAACAGAAAATGCATCAAATCCTCTTGATAAATTGATGCGAATGATGACGGAAATGTCGAAGCGCCATGAAGAGAACATGACCTCTCTTCAGCACCAATTGGCGCAGCAAAATGCTGAGATCAATCAACTACGCATGGCGACTCGATCTCAGGGCACTCTACCAGCCCAACCTGTTCCCAACCTGCGAAATTTCGTACCCCGTGGTCCTCAACCACAGGTACGACCTTCTCAGGGGCAGGTTCATCAGATTCTGCAGGCTCCGAGCATTCCACCGGGATTTCAGGCTAATCCCGCTGCAGCACCTCACCCTTATGTCCCTATTGTGAACCCTCCTCCGCCTTATGATCCCACTGGACCCGCGACGTCCAATGCGATTACTACGAGGAGCCCTAAGCAAACCGTTGATCCGCCTCGACCCGATCCTGGCCCATCTTCGTCATCGCCCTCTCATTCGCGATGCGCACTGCATTTACAAGAGGACGATACACCCAAATTAGTGCCAAAATCGGTCCCATTCCCTGAGGCTCTACTGAGGGAGCCAAAAGGCAAGAAAAAGGATACACAGGCCTTTGATAACCTACATAATTTATTCAGGGATGTTGAAATAAAGGTACCCCTGTTAGAGGCTATCGACCACATGCCTACTTTCGCCCGATTTTTCAAAGACTACACTACACCCAGGCGACAATCAAAGAAAACAAAGAATCCGGTGGTTCTCTCGCCTCATGCGAGTTGTGCTATACTATCAAATCTACCACTGAAGCAGAAAGATTCGGGCACACCACTTATTTACTGTAGCATCCAAGGCTGCAATTTTAACCGTGCCCTACTTGATCTAGGATCTTCCATCAATCTTATTCCAACCATCATGCTCGAGAAATTTGCCTTAGGAATCTGAAACCCACCCCTGTCACGTTACAGTTGGCAGATCATTTTGTCAAAATACCAAAGGGTGTGGTGGAAGACATGGTGGTTAGGGTCAACAGTCTCTGTTTTCCTGTTGACTTTCTTGTTTTGGATATGGAAGTTCCTAACTCACTTTCTGATTGTCCGATCATCCTTGGTCGACCTTTCTTGGACACAGCCCGCGCCCATATCGACTGCGAGTCAGGCTGTATTGAGATTGCCGTTGGATCTGAGAAGCTCAAACTTAACATCTTCAAGGCAGCCAAGAACTTTGATTGCGATTGCATCGAGGATGACACGTCTGACGAGGACATGGCCGTCAGCACGTGTATCGGACTAATTGGGACCTATTCTGACTGCTGCGGATTGCCTTTAAACACTGACAATTGCCTGACCAACACATATTGTGACGTTCCCCCATCCCCTCTTTTCCCGTACCTTTTCCTAACCAGACTTCTAACGAGGTTTTCTCCGCTTCCCATACCTCGTGGTCTGAGTCATATTCGGGCTACTCACCGCCGGTCCACACCCTTGAAGACCGGATTGCCCTTTCTTTCCCGCCAAATTAGGCGGATTTGCAATTCCACACTGGGACCTTGAGCCCACATACTACTCACTGGGGCCATCCCTTTTTGGATCCATCTATCCAAGATGCCCCTCTTCTTGGCCAAACTGAGGGCCAACTTCTTCCTCCTGACCTGTTTTCTTCTAATTCGCTTGGGACACTCTCGTCCCAAGAAATACCAGATCTCTCACCATCCACTCCCAAGCTGAAAGAGTTGCCTGATACGCTTAAGTATGTTTTCTTGGGACCAAATGAAACGCTCCCCGTAATCATTAGCTCAAAATTGACCAGGGAGCAAGAGTGCAAACTAACAAAGGTCCTTATGGAACACAAGGCAGCCATTGGATGGTCTTTATCAGACTTAACTGGAATTAGCCCCTCCTACTGCACTCACCGTATATATACGGAGGAGGAGGCTCGACCTTCCAGCGAGATGCAGCGACGTCTCAACCCTAACATGCGGGAGGTCATTAAAAAGGAAATTATTAAGTGGTTGGATGCGGGTATAATCTACTCGATCAGCAATAGCCCCTGGGTGAGTCCAATTCACATCGTGCCCAAAAAGGCAGGACTCACCATCCATATCAATGACAGGGGCGAATCCATCCGTACACGCACTCCTACATCTTGGAGAGTGTGTGTAGATTATAGGAAACTAAATGCTGCAACTAAGAAAGATCACTTTCCGCTACCTTTTATTAACCAAATCCTGGAGCGGTTAGCGGGAAATAAATTTTTCTGTTTCCTGGATGGATTCTCAGGATATAACCAGGTAGCAATTGACCCCCGGGACCAAGAGAAAACCACCTTTACTTGCCCCTTCGGCACCATTGCATTTAGAAGGATGCCGTTCAGACTTTGTAATGCGCCAGTAACTTTCCAGAGATGTATACTGGCGATATTCGATGACATGGTGGATACTTTCTCGAGATCTTCATGGATGACTTTTTGGTCTTTGGACCCTCTTTTAATGACTGTCTTGCCAACCTGACCCGTATCCTTAAGAGATGTATTGATGTGAACCTCGTGCTTTCTTGGGAAAAAAATCATTTTATGGTACACGAAGGAATTGTTCTCGGGCATATCATCTCCGACAGGGGTATCGAGGTTGACAGAGCTAAGCTCGATGTAATTGCTAATTTACCTGTGCCTGGCTCTGTCAAACAAATCCTCTCCTTCTTGGGACACGTCGGTTTCTATAGGAGATTCATCAAAGACTTCTCCAAGATTTCTTGACCTTTAACTCATCTCCTATCAACCGATGTGCCCTTCGATATGGGCCCCGATTGCATACGAGCATTCACGCAGCTGCGTGATGCTGTCACCAAGGCCCCTATTCTCCAGCCACCTGATTGGTCCCTCGACTTTGAACTCATGTGTGACGCTTCCGACCTTGCAGTCGAAGCCATCCTGGGACAAAGACACAATAGACACCCCTTCGTGGTATACTACGCCAGTAAGACGTTGGACGAGGCCCAGCGTAATTATACAACCATTATGAAAGAACTACTGGCGATCATCTTTGGGCTGGAGAAATTCCGCTCTTACCTTCTGGGCTCGCATATTATTGTTTTCATTGACCACGCGGCCATTCGCCATCTCGTGCACAAGAAGGATGCCAAGCCTAGACTGATTCGTTGGATTCTTCTGCTCCAAGAATTTGACATTGAGATCCGCGATAAGGTCGAAGCCCAGAATGTTGTAGCTGATCATCTCTCTAGGCTGGACCCTGACCACATTGGACTTACCCTGCCGATCAATGAGATTTTTCCCGATGAGCACCTATTGGCAATTAATGTGGCAAGTGGACCTTGGTATGCTGACATTACCAATTACCTTGCTTCTGGTTCCCTTCCACGTGGCTAGCCTAAAAACCAGCGCGAGCGTATCATGCCAGAAGCAAAGTATTACTTCTGGGATAATCCACTTCTTTTTCGAATAGGTGCTGATCAGATCATCCGTCGCTGTATTCCTGACAGCGAAATCCCCTGTGTGCTATCCTTCTTCCACGATCAGGCCTGTGGAGGCCATTTCTCTGGGAGGAAAACTGCAGCCAAGGTGTTGTAGTGCGGGTTCTTTTGGCCCTCCCTTCACCAGGATGCACACAATTATGCCAAACATTGCATTAGGTGCTAGTCGTTAGGATCAATGTCACGTCATGACATGATGCCCTTGCAACCCATCCTAGTTACTGAAATTTTTGACATTTGGGGAATTGATTTCATGGGTCCCTTTCCTCCTTCCAACGGCTTCGAATACATCCTCGTGGCTGTTGATTATGTTTCAAAATGGATCGAGGCTATTCCCACACGCCATGCTGACCATATCATATCCACTCGATTTGTCAAAGACCACATTTTTGCGCCCTTTGGGATCCCTCGAGCCATTATCTCGGATGGAGGAAGCCATTTTACCCATGCTTCTTTTTGGGCACTTCTGAGGAAATATGGAGTCCACCATCGTATCACATCTCCGTATCACCCTCAGACGAACGGCCAGGCTGAGGTGTCGAACCAGCAAATCAAGCAAATTCTCCAAAAAATGGTTCGGCCTGATCGTAAGGATTGGTCCGACAAACTGATTGACGCACTTTGGGTGTATCGGACCGCCTTCAAGGCTCCCCTAGGTATGTCTCCTTATAGAATCGTTTACAGGAAGCCTTGTCATTTGCCCGTGGAGCTGGAGCACTGCGCTTATTGGGCAGTTCGCCAATGTAACCTCGACCCAAACCTGTGTGGTCGAGAAAGGAAACTCCAACTCCAAAAGCTGGAAGAGCTCCGTCGTGAAGCCTATGATTCTGCCTTAACTTTCAAACAACGAACTAAGGCTTTTCACGACAGCCGTATTCAGCGGAAAGAATTTGAGCCATCTCAGCAAGTTTGGCTTTACAATGCCTGGCTCAAATTCTTTCCAGGGAAATTAAAGTCCAAATGGACTGGTCCTTTCCTGGTCTCGAGACCATTCCCCAACGGGGCCGTTGAAATTGAAGATCCCAAATTTGGGCGTAAATTTACGGTCCATGGGCAGCGTTTAGAACCTTATCTTACTCATGAACCTGCCCCCGTTGGAGAAACTGTTGCCCTGCTGGAGGGTAACTAATGTCGTGCCTCATTTTGAGTCCAACTGGGGACGTTAAATTCAACGCTCATTGGGAGGCGCCCCAGCAACACTCCTCCACTATCACGTACACTTCACTTCACTTCACCACCCACCAACCACCCACCCTACCACCCTACTTCTCTGCCCGTTCCCCGAACCTTGGACCTTCCTCTACTCTATCCTGCATGCATATGAGGATATAGCATCGTTTGGCATGGGGGGGTGGATAGGCATCTATAGGATCTGGGTATTATATGGTATCATGCAGCTTCCATCCATCTATAAATATGTACATAAAAAAAAAGTGGGTGTTTAGTAATGACCTGAAGGTTGAAACAAAAATACAATAAGTGTTTATGGATATTCAGCTGCTGTTTTGAAGATTTTCCAGGCCACAGAAGCTTGATTCGCTCACGCTCGGCTTAATTCACTTGAGCATTGACAAGATAGATCGGAATCTCTCCTAACTAAGGATGTATTCTTGTACCTGAGACACCAGTACAGGATCCGTTGGTTTGCTTCTACTCGAGAGCCTAAGTAATCTTGGTTCACACTACACATATCAAGAATGACCAGGTGAACATAAGATCCAACCCTAGTGTTCATTAGGGAAGGTGAAGTCCTTACCTGTGCGCACAAGTAGACTTTTTATCCCTGACTTTAGTCTTGTGTTTAGGAGAGACTCTTTCCACCAAAAAGGAACTCTCCCACCAAAAGAAAAGTGTGCTCCTCCAAATAAAGTTGTAAGAGATATACTGACACGTGTTTCAAAAAAAAAAAAACTATGCAAATAAGTCAGTATATCTCGCAAATGTCTGTAAATTCTTCTCCCTCAAAATGTTTCAGGGCAAAGTTACAAATACCCTGCTTCTACCATATATTCTTTGAGCCACAAAAGAAGAAAATGAAGGTTGAGTTTTCCATCATTTCTTTTATGGTCAATTCGAAGACATAAGCTGAAACTAGGACCAACCTGTACTTAAAGATTCGTGAAACCCTGGGCTTGAGTCTTAATGTTCATCTGGTCAGTTTTGATCCTTCACTATGCACAAGCCATAATCTCTTGAGCTCTCGAGTACGGCAAAAACCTCCTGAGTCCTGGAAATCGTTCTTAAGGTTTAAATATCAAGAGTCCAGGTTAGTTGAGAGATGATCTATGTCACATAAGACTTAAAGTACTGGTAGTCTTCTCTGCAATTGGTTCTCACAACATCCAACATATAAACACACCTATGTCACCTCAGAAAAAATTCTTCATCTTAAGATCATTTCTAAATACAATACAAAATGTTTTGCTAGGGATTAGTAAAAGATAGGCATGGGGGTATGATTGCACAGCAAAAATACACCAACAATTATGCCATCTTGTGTTATTTCCAAGCATTGCCATTGCATATTAGGTAGCCATGGTTACATTTGTAAAAATTAACACATGCATGCATTTATTTGAGAGGGGAGGAAAGTGAATAATTGGCCATGTAAATAATATCTTCTTCAAGTGCTGCCTCGCAATTTCACCATCCTCATTTTCTTATTTTTGCTTTGAATTTCTTCTCCCTCGTGCGACTCAGGGCATGGGCTTGCTCTTCTTCGCACCATTCTCTGCATATGCATGCCCTGCCAGCTACATGGCTGGTCATGCACACCCAGGGCATGTCCATGCATGCCTCCCTCTTCTTTAAAAAGCCCTGCCCTCTTCCTTGCGAGGGAGAGCCTGGCACACACAACACCCGCAGACCCTTCCTCCAGGCCATCTTCCTCCCCTCTCCCCTCCATACGTAGTACCTCTTCCCACTGAAGAGATACATTGCGAGCAGGAGCAAGCTCACAGTGGCCCCACAACCACCACTGTGAGTTCCACTACCGCCCAACTCATCCAAGAGTAGGTAGGCGTGGTGGTTTCACTCTCTAATTCCATCGCTGAAGCCCTTCCCACCATTGCCGAAAACCCAAGCTCTGAAGCTTAGCAGCAGCAGCAGTACGGCAGCCAGCAGTAGCGCAAGCACAGTAGCCAGCAGCAGCGCAAGCACAGCGCGCACGCCAGCAGCCGGCCGCAAGCTCCTTCGGCGTGCGTAGGCGCCTTCCAGCATGCCTGCGCACGCAGAACCAGCCGCAACCGGTTGTCCAAGCCGTGCAGCACTGTAGCTACTGTTCACTAATTTCTGCGTGACACTGTAGTTACAGTGCGGTGACCGGAGAGTTTCTCACTTATCTGGTCACTGCACGCTCTCTCTCCTCGCCGCTACCACCTCCAGCCAGTCGCCACGTCAACGCCAGTGCCCGCGTCTACACCCGCACTCACTCCAACGCCTGCGTCTGCGCTCGCTCCCGATCAAGCCTGCAGCGCGGTGCGCTGCACTCTCTCGCCCGTGGGCTCCCTCCAGCGCGCGCGCGTGCCCTCTGCACCCGCGCCTGCGTCCTTTCTCCCACACCATCAGACGACGCTTTTCACCCCCAGACGCCTTAAACGCCCGCACTCTCTCTCTCATAGCCACTCCCTCACTCTCTAGCAGACACACACACAGACACACACCACACTAGTACACACCCACACTTGTACACTCACTTGTACACCCTTATACATACTTATACATACATATATATATATACTAATATATCTATATACATATATACATATACATATCTATACACATATATTAATATATATATATAGTTAAATATATATACATATATATCTAGTTATAAATATATATATAACCATCTATATATTTACATATCTGTATATACATAACTACATATACACCTATATAATTACAACCCTATCTATATATATACATATAAATATATATTTACATATATACATATATATATATATATTTACATACATATCACCTACCTTCGTCCATACGCACTAGTCACTCCACCACGCGTTATATTGTAGAAATATCTACACCAATTGCTGATATTCCCCGATACCTGCGTAGAGGAAGTGCCTCCGCACACACTTCCACACATCCATCCTACACTCCACGCGGCACTTCATCCTGTTGGTTGCGTCTTCCTAGATGTCAACCAACTTGACACTGTACTACATGCCATTTCCACCTCCACTCCCACCCCTATATATATAATATATATATCTATATAGACTATATTTCTTTACAAGCAACCTCTATTTCTTTTTTGTTACCTACTATTGAAAAGATAATCCTTGTCTTGTAGGTACTTGGTCTTGCGAATAGCAAGACCAGTTTTTGGAACCCTAAATTGGCTCAAAGCCAAGGACTTGATTTTGAGGGTGTATCTCAAGGACAAAATTATCAGAAAAAAAATCTTAATTAAAAAAAAAACCAAAAACATAATAAATGCACGGAAGAGATTCGTTGTACAAAAGGCGTAGAAACTTATTCACCCTTAATCCCCGCCTCCCTGAGTTCGACCTTGGGCCTAAAAGTGACCAAGATAAAATTAAGTAGGCCAGGTTAAAAATTTTGTAAAAAGACGGTTAGGATCGATTTAGGTTAACCACTATACTCACTTCAACGATAATTTCACCATATTAACACAACCTATCCGAGCCTATCAGTACTGAGTCTTAAACCAATCCAGATTGGACCAAAAAGACTTAGCCTTTCTCTATCGGATCTTTGAGAGCCTCTCAGGATTATCCTTAACTCGCTGTTGACAAGCAAAATACTAGCAACACTTGTCGACCAACTCCTGGAAGCATGTGATTTGCCCCGCCGACAATTCATTGAACCACTCGTGGGCCATCCAGGTTAAGTAGTATGGGAATACCCAGTAAAAGACCCCATCTGGGCATTCGTGGACTAGCATCATTTGCCGGTATTTTCCTACAAAGTTATTAGGGTCCGACGTTCCATTGTATGGAGCCAAGACAGGTTGCTTGAACTTCTCGGGGAGAGAGGCAATCATTACTTCTTCTGAGAAGGGGTACGTGGTTACGTATGCCCGGGGCCTAATGCCTCTCATGACCTGATGACCTAGTAGATGATCTTGGGAATCGAGCCTCCACCACTGGTCACCAAGGAATTTGCCCCCAACTGCTTGTCAGACTCCCGAGGAGGCACAAGGGGGGCCTTTGGGGGACCAGAAGGGACTTCACCCTTCTAGCTACTAAGCTCATGCTTCATTTTTTCCAGCTATTTGCGCAGACGGGCATTTTCTTCTTCCACGGTGCGACACCACTTTAGCTGGTCATCTGTGGGGCTAGAACTTTGGGGTTCTTCTTGTCGAAACTCCTCCTACTCCCTCATCACCTGGATCTCCAATAGTTGCTTCGCAACCATCTGCTGCTCGACCCTTAAGGCCACCAACTTCGCCTCGTACTTGTCCTCCTTTGCTTGCTTGTCAAGGAGAGCATCCTTTGGAGGGCCCTCTTGACGGGGGGAACCCTAAGGCACGCTTGGTGACCGTACTTCCTCGCCTTTACTCAGCTTGGAGGGCTACCGATGCTTCCTAGACATGGAGACGCTAGACTCTATCAGTCTAGGCTTCTCTAAGTTAGCACGAGAAGAGTGACACATAGAGGGAGCCATAATAGGAGGGCAGAAGTTGAGAAACGTAGTACTATACGTTTCCCACAGACGACATTAATTAATCGAGGCCCTTAGAATAGGAATCTCGAATCAACAAATAAATCACAGAGAAATGCATGAATGAGGTTTGATAACCCAGTTCCACTAAAAATAGGTGTACATCTAGGGGGAGGATGATGCTCCCAATAGGGATTAATATCTGGGTGTTACAAACTCTCTGTATCTCTCTTCCTCTCAGGTTACGTAAAAAACAAAAGCAAGTTTGCCCCTAGTATTTATAGATTGGGGTTCCCTTAGTTCGCGAGGCTCTTTTCTATTCCTGTGATCACAGGATCCTAATCGACATGCTATCATAAGTCGATTCCGCCTTCGCGCGATCTCCTTCCAACAGTAGTTCCAAGCATGTCAGCTGATAATCTTCTAGAAAGGCCCACCATTCTGTCGGGCATGCAAATCTGAGGGAGCGGATCCGTCTTGGGGGACTAGGTTGTTACCAGTTGCCGGGCAGCTAGATCCTCTGTACAACTTGACTTGTGAGGTGATTTTTCTACCATCATTACTACCAATTTTTAAGGCATACAAATTCTTTAGTTTTGTCCTCAGTCCATGCATAATTTTCATTTTGAATATGATTGTAAATATTTTCATCAACAAACTATTGAATAAGACTACAAACTTGCTTATGTCAAATAAAACCACAAACTTTCTCATTCATCATCACTTTTATCTTGAGCTTTTGTGTGGAGGTGTATACCTTCACAAATAAAAGACCTTTCATCTTATTTTTTCACAAAGTATAATTAATTTCATTTAGACTAATCATTTAGCTTGTACCAAAATCCATCTTATCAACTATGACACTCTAATACCAATTGTTGGGATTAAATGAAAATCCCACAAATAAAAAATCGAACAACCCACATGATGATTCCTTAAATATGCCAACAACTACTACTAATATGTATAAAAAACCAATTGTAAGGTTAAAAAAACTTCTACTGCAAAACAATTAGTCCAACAACACCCAAAAATTAACTACTACTTTTAGTACATATTACTAACGTGATAATCCCCTACTTTCCATTGTTGTTTATGGTCTCTACTAATATGCGATGCCCGAAAAAGGAGGCAAAAGATCTCGATGACTACTTGATCCCATGCTATCACCAACTTCTTGCACAAAAAACAACTGACCTTTTTAAGAAAATGTTAACCGTCACAAACATATAATAAAATATGTACATAGTAGACAACTATCCCTCGAGTTAATCAAGGAAATTATGCACATCGCTGAACTGCTTCTCTCCACAGATGCAAGCAAGCCAACCGCAGAAGCACTAGGTGCACTAGAAAACGATTCTTATGATGAAGTAGTAACAACCGACACACCTTCAGCATAAAAATCGTGGCCTCCTCTCAACTTCTCTATAATCCTACTTCCCCTTACCTTTTTTAATGGTAATTCATGCGTGGATTTCTTTCTCTTCATCCAAGGCCTACCCCAATGTTACGATCGTGGCATCAGACGGGTTTTTAAGACATCTGGGAAGTGGCTCAGACGTCTGGAACCCTTTCCAGACGTCTGGTAATAAATTTTTTCGGCGTATGGGGTTGCATCTGCGCGCGTGCGCATGTAGACTGTGAAGTTTTCGCCCTACCAGGAGGGGGTGACGTAATAATTGCGGAAATAAATATAAACAATCTCAAAAATAGACAATCACACAAGTACACAAGTATTTTTAGGTGGAAACCCAAACCGGATGAAAACCACCACCTAACCCTCTTGAGTTAGGATTTTCCGATCAACCAAGTTGATCAAAATCCACTAAACCGAATCACTTTAAAATGAGGGTGATTCAACTCAATTACAACCACGCTACTTAGACGAGGGTAGCGTACCTCAACCCCTTCTCTTCACGAGAAGGATTTTGTCTCGCGAAGGAGACGGGAATTCGCAAAGCGAATACCCAACCAAATAACAAAGATAAAATAAATAAGTAATCCTATAGAGCCAACAAAGTAATTTTAAACCTAGCTTCTATAGGAATTAGGAAACTCCCCTTTGCAAGGAGTGCGTCGAGTTGATGACGCAGTGCGTGTGCCACGCGACGGCGCAACTTCGCTCTTGTGAACTACGGCGGGAGAGCGGGTGCGCGAAGCTTGATGCTCTCAAGATGAATGGAACTAGAGCTTGGAGAGCAAGGGCTTCTCTTGGACACAAAAGAGTGGAACTAAGTTGCTTAGGTGTGTCTTGTGTTTCTCTTAGTGTGTATCTTGTGTATCTAGGTGTCTAAAGGCTCCCCTCTATTTATAGAGGCCTTAGGAAGGCTTTGGAAGGCTTGGAAAAGCTTCCATAGTCGGGTACAAAGCCCAAGAGAATCAGCCCGAAATCAGGAACAATCATTGTTCTGACAGGCTTATCAGACGTCTAATTCTGGCATCAGATGTCTGGAAGACCACTTTAAGACGTCTGATTCCAAGGTCAGACGTCTGATTTTGGGTGGGTTCCTTCCTAACTTGAATCATATCTAAACAGGGTTCTAGCGCAAGTCCATCAGATGACATACAGGACGTATGGCACTATGTCTGGACGTCTGGAAACCTACTTTTTCTGTAGGAATGGATTTCCAAACGTTGCAACGGCTAGAAAATCTCTGAGAAGAGATTTTGGGTCAGCCGAGGCAAAATGGTCAATTATCAGACGTCTGGAAAGTCCTATGGACGTCTGATAAGGCTCTAACGGTCATATTCTACACTGTTTGCAAAGTCAGCCAACGGTCCACTAATTGGACGTCTGGCAAATCCATCAGACGTCTTTTAAGACGTCTGGTCTAAGGTCCGGACGTCTGATTTTATCAGACAGAGTACTACGTCCAGCCTAATAGTTATCAGACGTCTGAATCAACAGTCAGACGTCTTAAAACACTTTATCAGATGTCTGATTTTGGAATTAGATGTCTGGAAATGCTGTTTGGACCCTATATTGGTTTTCTAAGTTCTCTACAGAAAACCTAAGTATCCTAGGGTTGTGCAGGTGTTCCTAGGACTACTGTTAGGGTACTTTGAGGCTCTTTAACAGAAATATAAGTAACAAAAATAAAGAGCAACAACAGAAATGAAAAATACAATGAGTACAAGAGAAGGAAATCTATCCTATTCTTCATCTCCTTCCTTCTTCAATATATTGCTCCTCGCGAATCTCTTCTGCTCTCCATCAAGCTCCTCCAATCCATCCTAGATGCGAGCTCGAACTCTGCCTAATCACGTATCCATTTGCGATTGACCTGAAATCTAGGACTCAAAGTGCAAATGTTAAATGACACGTGTTTTGTTATCATCAAAACAAATGATCGTGGTGCTCTAGCACCAACAGACTGCACCCGTCGCTTTCGTTCCTCTTTTCCTCTCTCTCTTCCTGCAGGCACGCCGCTCTCTTCTCTCTCTCCCTGCGCGGCCTTATAAGACACCCTCGCCCTCTCCCTCACCCTCATCTCCTTCACTTTCCTCTTCTCCTCCCTGCCAGTGCGAGAGCGAGAGCGAGTGAGTCAGCGGCGGCAGCAGCGGCCACGGCGAGTTGCTGCCGCCGCTCGTGAGTGTGCGGGAAGGAAGGTTGCGAGCGGAAGGAAGAAGCTCGATCGCGAGGGTTCGAGCTTGTCGGGGTAGCTAGAGCTGGTCGGTGGGGGA
This sequence comes from Thalassia testudinum, assembly GCA_037157565.1. Taxonomy (NCBI): domain Eukaryota; kingdom Viridiplantae; phylum Streptophyta; class Magnoliopsida; order Alismatales; family Hydrocharitaceae; genus Thalassia; species Thalassia testudinum. The sequence continues at coordinate 31,220,743 of JAZHRO010000022.1, read as the reverse complement.
GCGACGGGCGTGGGGTGTCGCGGAGGGGCTGCTGCAGCTCGGGCAGCAGGCGGACGGGGCGCGGCACGGCCGTGCGTCGCGGGCGGAGAGCGAATCGGGCTCTGATTCTGGAAAATTTTCCAGAATCAGACGTCTGGAGGACTGTCCAGACGTCTGATAGGTAAGATATTTCTATCTTCTCCCTTTTTCGCGTGTACAGCCATGCAGCCGTCCGCCGCGACTTCGTCTACGTTTCGTCGTGCTGAGAGCAGGTGTGTGTGTGCGCAGGTTCTGCTCGGGAGGGCGCGAGGGCTCGCCATCCCACGTAAATCAGACGTCTGGCCGCAGTGCCAGACGACAGAGAGAACCTCAAGACGTCCGGGGAGACAATCGGACGTCTGGAAACCAAGCTAGACATCCTAACGGGCTTCTGGACGTCTGAAGGACTACGCAGAACTAAGGTACGACCTGACCCACCTTTTAAGACGTCTGGAAGAGGTTCCAGATGTCTGATTTTGGACAGTTTCGTCGTTTTTGACCCGTTTAGGGCCCGTTCGGAGTCCGTTTTCCGTGTTTCGAGTTGCGTTCTTTCCAGAATAAATTCCTCTACCCGTTTCCAATAATTGTATACTGTTCTGAGAAACTCCTTATGATTGATCCTTGTGTTAGGATCTCGTTCCGTTGCATTCTTGGGGGTTGCGGAGGCGCGCGGGATTGCCGACCATGCCCCCAGTACTCCCGTTTTCGCTGATAGATTGGCTTTTTAATTTACTTAACAAAATTTGTTACAATTGTGGAACAATTAATAGAGTCTAGGGCATTGCATGAACCCTAGGACTAAGAAACTAGATTGAATGATAGATCCTAGGGTATTGCATGAATCGTAGGACTGGAAAACTAGATTGAATGATAGATCCTAGGGTATGGCATGAATCCTAAGACTGGAAAACTAGTGGAATATATAAATATTGCAATCTTGGAAAAGTGGAAAGGAAATAATAGCTACCTGTAAATTGATTTAATAGCTGCCTGTTATGAATGAGTAAATATGATTGAGAACATGGGTTGTATGAACATAAAACTGGAACGGTGAAACCTAAAATGGCCAAATGAAAAAAGAACATGAACCCTATGGGGAATCAGGAGTAAAATTCCTGGAAAGAGAATAGAATGGAACTGAGAAAGTGAAACGTGGAAGTGTGTTGTTTCTTGGGTACGTGGTACCAGAGAGAGCACACATTACCTCTTAGTGTAGAGGGGAGCTTGCCGCCCTCAGGTTGAGACCGGGGTGGGTTTGGCCACTGTACACCAACTTGCTGGCCCTCACATACACAGTACCGAGGAGAGATACTAGTGTAGGGAGAGCACTAGCTACCCCACGGGTCCCGGGGTTCTACTAGCCTCCTACACTGACTTGTTAGGCCCACTGGGCAAACCAGGGTAGTCAGGCAAGGGTGCGCGGACTGTGGAGGGGTTGGACCCCTGTTACTGAGAGGGCTCTGCCCTATACTGGTTCCATGCTGTGCTTTGGGCGCACCCGTTAACGGAAACGACTGACCGCGTGCCAGTGCGGGGTAGCTACCCGTGCGCTTATCGCGCGTGCCGTAGTCACCGTTACGTCTGTCAACGACCTTGGGGTGGTTGACTGAGGGTAGGACCACCACGGGGGACTCTCCCGGCAAGGGGAGCACCACGTGTTACTTCTACTTTTTGCAAAAGACTGCAATTAAGAACGTTCCCGCGAGGAACATTCGAGATCAAGAGAAGGATCTGATAAATAAATCAATAGGGAATAAATAGAAAGACGTAAATAACGACAGTAAAACTATAACAGCTACTGTGCACTCTTCTGCTTCTTTAGCTTTTAGTTGCCATTCTACTCAGCGTTTCGCTGACGTGTTACACTCGTTACTTTTCAGGACCAGGTGTTGAGCAGCTAGGGTCAGCGGCTGCAGAGGACGCTGGGCCTAGTAGGGTCCAGTAGAGTTACTTGTAGTACTTTTTGTACTTTTCTTCCACTGTAGTGAGTAGTTTTCTTTGTTACTCCCTGTACTTTCTTTGTCGAAACTTTATGTTATGTACATGTTTATTTTCCTTCTGTTGTGGTGGTGTATACTGTAGTATTTCCTTTTCTTACTGCTGTATTTTGTTACTGCTAGTTAGATTCATGGTGAGTGTGGTTTATTTTACTGCTCTTTTGGTTACTTTCTCGTTGGATGACTAGGTCTTGAGATTAGTCGAGTCGATCCGATTCTCGTGTCTCGTAGGGATTCGGGAATCGGGTCGTTACAAGACCACAACAATAATGATGATCCAATATGTGAACACCATTTTGCACTTCCTTGTCAACTTCTGGGTACATCCACCTGCACCCGCAACATGAAAGATAATAAACATGAATCATAGAATCTCAGCCTCGACAACTAAGGTAAACACACTCTAAGGGAAAGCACCCACACAATCCAATGGGTCACTCTTTAACTCATCAAGAACCTTTTCAAGAAGCTCACAACACTTATTGTAGCTTTCTATTGAAGCAGCGCCAACCTCTACTATTTTCAAGGATCTCTGACATATGTCCTTGTACCTGTCAACTGGGGCATCAACAATTATACTGTTACCTGAATCCTCTATTGAAGAGCACCTCACAATGTCTTTTCTCTATCGATTAATAATGTGTCTTTTCAAAACTAAGTCAATTTGGTGCTCCTTCAAAATTAAAAGAGCATGGCTACACAACAACCCTCAACACTCAAACGACTTACACAAACAACTAACCATAAAATTTTCCTTTAAGAAGATCCTAAACACCTTCCTTTTCCAAAACCTGGATCCATCATCTAAATTAACAATCCTTCTTTCCAGCATGTCAAACCACATCATTCCATCACCCCACTGATCCTCCCTAACTCAAGAACATTGCAAAATCCCACATATCTCATTTTGGAATCTTCTAAAAATATCAATTGTGCAAAATCTAGCAACTGTTTTTCTATAAACAAGCCCATGTTACTTTGTGGTGTCTTATGAAAACATTTGAAATCTGCCTTGGCTTGCTTCTCTTATTTTTAATTTAACACTAACTCATACTGAGAAACAAATTGCTTAAGTGTCATCTTCAAGTTCACATAATCATTAAAAAATGCATTCATTTTTTGTGATCTTTGCACTATCTCATATCAGCTCAAAACCTGTCATTAATAAATGTAGGAATCTACAAATGATGTATCTCATACATCTTTAGAAATCACGATTGTGATTGCAGCAATCTACTAACAATAAGAGACTCATGAGCAATCCTTTTCACCTCATTCTTTGTTGTGAAACCATTTCCTAATTTTGAAGGAATCTTGCTCATAATATGCATCAAACAAAGCTTCTGTTGTGCGTATAGGAAAACTTTGGCCACTACAATCATAATTGCTTGAGCTTGATTCGTTACTTTCCTCTATGGTGGAATCTCTATTTTAAAAGTAAACTGCAAAGTCAAACAAACACCAACTTCTTGCTTTTGGAATTAGAGGATTTCTTCTAACAACTGGCAATAAAAATATATGTAAACAAATGTTGAAATCTAACTCGACCATCTACGTATCCAAATCCGTCCTACCACCTACTAATAATAACCACACATACCTTTCATGCATTCCAACCAAGACTTAAACAACCACACAAAGGTCTCCATCATTTCCTCACAAAGAAGTGAGTAGCCTAACAAGATGGAATGATCATGATGATTTACTCCCACAAACAACACAAATGACATTTGGTAGCGATTAACTAAATATGTTGTATTAAAAGTCATAGCAACTCTAAAGTACTTGTATGAGAACCTAAATTGGCTATCAGCCCAAAACACATTCCTTAAATGACTGTCGTCATCTAAATCCATCACATAAAAAAATCAAGAATTCTTTGCTTGCATTTGACAAAAGTAACGGTATATTGCTTGGGCATCACCTTCACCTAAACTTAACACCCTGCATTTCTTTACCACATTGCGAACATCACTCTCTGTAAAACTTAAGTTCTCGTGACCACCAACTTCAACAACAAAAGATTACATTATCTTCAAAGTACGAATCTTAGCTCTATCATTTATTATAATTTGATACTTCTTTGATAAGGGGACATCACATTTGCTATTCAAGAAAAGCATTTGCGAAGCATCCAACAATTAATGATTATGTTCATCGTACAACTCAACAACATAATGTTTATAAGATTTCACACTAAAGGGGGTGAATAGTGTAGTATATATCTAAAAATTTGATACAAATGAATAATCACATAGCATTCGCTACAATTGCACAATTATTTTTAGGTGGAAACCCAACCTAGGTAAAAATCACCACCTAAGTCTCTCAACTTAGGATTTCATGATCTACCAAGTAAATCAGATCCACTAAACGTACCACTTCAAACCGAGGGTGGCAAAACCTCAATACAACACTACTCACATGAGGATAGTATACCTCAATCCCTCTTCTTTACAAAGACAATTTTGTCTCACGAAAGAGACATGAATTCGCTACGCAAATACCCAGCAAAAAACAAAAATGGAAAAACAATAATCTATAGAGCCTCAAATATAACTTATTACTAAGTTCCTATAAGCAAAGGAACTTCCCTAGGATAGAAGTGTAATGGAGTGATCACCTAGAGTTTCGGTGCTCTCAGATGTAGAGTATGAAGCTTGGAGAGCAAGGACCAGTTTTCTCCTTCTTAGATCTCTCAAATAGTATAAAGGTGGAAAGAATTATCTCTTAGGTGTTTTTAGCCAAGGAGAGGTTCCTCTCTGTTTATAGAAGTCTTAGGAAGGTTCAAGAAGGCTTGGGAGCCTTCTTCTAGCTGTTGGAGGCATATCCCAATAAATTGGGTAAAAATCTAAATCAAATCAGGCAATTATTGACTCTGACAGTAGAATTAGATGACTGATTATTTGTTGAGACGTCTGATCTAGGGTTTTTGGATGTCTGACAAAAGATCTAGACGTCTGAAAAAGAGGATCACTGTTACTAGAATTGATTGGATCTAAACAATGTACATGACACTATAAATCAAACATTTGATTACCCATTATAAGACGTCTGGCTGAATTATTGGAAGTCTGAAACTAAGCGGGTTTGTTCCTAGAAGTAATCAGATCCAAATAGGGATCTAGTGTCCAATGGCCAGGTGTCTATAAGACCTCTGTTCCTAATGCTGGACATCTGATTAGAAGGATAATCCTCGAGAATTGATTTTCCAAGATACTAATAATCATAAAGGGTCTGACAATCAAGATTTGGGTTTAACATCTCTTTACTAGACATCTGGAAAGGGTCTTGGATGACTGGGACAATTAATACAATATTGGTTAAGAGTCTCGAGACAATTTTTTATGACAAGAGATATTTAGAGTCCAACAATCCTTTTATTGGACGTCTGAAAAGGTATTTAGACATCTGAAAGAAGGTATGGTTGTCTGGAAGTAAGTCAGGATGTCTGGGAATTAAATATTGCAAACTAAGTCTTCCAGGTCTTGATTATTAGGCGTTTGATCTAAACATCAACGACTTAAAAGAGATTATCAGACATCTGATGCTTATGTTGGAGGTCTGATAAAGCTATCTGATTACTATTTTGGTTTTTTAATTTTTCTCTAGGTTTTGCGTAAGTGTCCTAATGATGGGTAACTGTTCCTAGGACTTAGGTAGTTATTATTTTGGGTTCCTTTACAAGAATCTAAAGAAATACAAAATTACAACAACAATTCCTAAGCCCTAATAAGTCCTACACTCCTTCATTAATCTTCTTCCAAAGCTCCTTGATCCTTTTCTCTTCCATCAAGTTCATTCCTTCATGAACTTGAGCTTGAGCTCCTTCACATTTGTTTCCATTTACAATTAACTTGAAATCTTAATCTCCAATGCAAATATTAAATCTCAAATGTTTTGTTATCACCAAAATCAATGATCATGGTGGACTTGCACCAACAATCTATCATTCTTGCGAATTGTCTTCATTTTTGCACCGCAATTTACTTTTATAATAAGTTTCTTCTGCAAACAATCAGAAAGATAAACACTATGCCAAATCCTATCTATACAAGCAACTGTGCATACTTAAAATTACAATTATCTTGTACACAGTTATGCGGATTAGCAGGTGACGATCCCCCTTGCAACTGCCAAGGATTGCTAGATGAACAACTCCATTGACCTTCGTAGAATGTTGAACAATAACCTTGTAACCTCCACGATCAACAAAGCACACATACGCCTTCCAAATGTCTTCAAATGAAAAAAATGACAATCCTAAACAAAGATTTAAAGACCTCCTACAAAAAATAGAAACATATATAAATAACATCTACTCAACTAACCAAGCAAACAAATAATAACATCTACACATAATAACCTTTCAAATTCTCATCAGCAATTGGAGAATCCCCCTCCACTCTAACAGCCAAAGTATCATTCACTTCGATAAAAGCAATCAACTATTCTTTGCGATAAACACACCAATAAAAAACTTAGAAAAATGCGAGGAAAATAACAAGCTCATAACACAACAGACAAACCAGCGTAAACGTTAGTTGCCATACTCCACCACATATGATTGTAAAGAGTAAATAACAATTGCACATGCTCACAATAATAAAAAATGCTTTCACCTAAATTATTTCTCACAAGAGAACTAAACAACAAAATCACAGAAAACACCTTCTGCTTTCGCCCTCTGTTGCCTCGATTCCCTCTAAAAATTGACATCACATCAACAATAGCATTATCGAGCAATTGTTAGAACTTATTTCACCTCTGCTATGACCCATACTTTCCTTCACCTCTATTACGACTCATACTTTCCATCACCTCAGAAAAACTCGCGTCACCTCCCCACCGTTAAATTCACTAGAGAAATTTCAAATCACATGCACTCCCAATACACGTTCCACGTGATGTGGAATTCCATGTAATCCACGGATATATTTTTTTGTGAGAAATTTTATGGTTAGATTCATCATGTATATATTATGTAAGAGATTGGTGGGTGGAGGATAATGATGAATATTTTAATCTAATTTTGGAGTGGAGACTTTGGGTAAAAAGAAGATAAAAAAAGGAAAAGAGAAAAGTTAAGTGTAAGTCATTTTTCAAGTTCGATTCTACACCCTCTCTTCACCTGAGCAGCCGCTTCCGCAGCCCGATGGGCTTCATGACCTTTTTTTTATCAGCATCTGTGGATCAAACGGAGTATGACGTGGGCTTGCAAAAAGGCGTGGGTAGGTCGTGCTTAACTAATGCAAAAAAAACAAAAAAAGAGGCCCGAGCACAATGGGCAAGGCGACCATTTATTGACTATTTACTAGCAGAGCCGGAATGTTACACATCACGGCCGCACAAAATGGAAGGCGCCGGCGGTGGTTGCTCTGAGACGCGGCGGAGGGTCCGCTTCCTCCTCAAGGACTCCCTTCTACCCCTCTCTACTCTCACGAAACCATCTCCTATCCTCACCAACGAAGCCGAGAAGAAGGTCCTCTTAACTCTCACATCGGTAATCCTATCAGTCTTCACTCCCTCAGTCTTCATAGCACATTAGCCCTTTCCTTCTGCGTCGAAGCCGATGCTCATTCGTTTGAAAAGGTGGTAACTTTGGATTATTTCGTGGCAATTCTCTCAGGTCCTCAGGGAAGTGAGGCAATGGGCCTGCCAAATCGGAGACTTGCCTCTCGATCGTGTAATCTAATGGGATCGAACCCCTCTTCCCTTTTCGTTTTTAGAAATCATATGGATCTTTCTGTTGTTTCTGAGTTGACTATTATCGTCTCTGGTCAGGTTGAGGGGCAGAGACCTGTTTTGGGTGGTCGCGAGTTTTGTGATTCGCGATGTGATGGAGGAGCTTCTGTCGATGGCTGCGATTGCTTAGAGTATGTTGTGGCCTTGTTGGTAAGTTGCGTTTTTAATAAGGAGGTGTTGGGATGGTATGCTTTAAGAGGTTCTTTGGATTGGTGGGGTGTAAATGGTGTTGTTCTTTTTCATGTAATTTGACTGCAATAGAATGTGAAAAATGCTGTTGTGGTGATTGTTGAAGTACTGAGAAGTGAATTCGGATGTGAAATCGAGCAGATTTTGAGACGAAATAGAATTATTGGTTATTTATGTCAAAACAAAGTTTTTTTTTTCTTCTCCAATTAAATTGGAAAGAATGACATTAAGCCAAATTATATTTGCAGCAGTTTAAATGGGTTAATGGGTTTTTATTATGATTTCGCATATTTGGATATTTGTTTCATGGAAGATAGCATCTCTGCTGTGGAGCTGGTAAAGATGGCTCTTGGGGTGTGCCCTGAAATATTTTTCCATGATATGAACTCTTTGAAAAAAAAAATCTGATTTTCAGGTTCACGATATTTAGTAGGTGGAATTTCTGCGAAATGTGATCTTGCTTTCCTTGTTAAAACAAGAAGCTAATTATCACAATCCAAAACTCCCCAATGTCGAGCTTTCTATGTGAGGATCTATTTTGTTGTTTGTGAAATGTTGTGCAATCTCAAATCATTCTCATTTCTTGGCTCTTTGATAACTAAAGTCTTGTGAATCTTATGAATAATTTCACTTCCAACAAAATGAAGAATCCAAACGTGACATGGGAGTCTGATCATATTTGTATATATTTTTAGAAGCTATAATTCAAAACATGCATGAAGGAAAAAGAGCCTTTTCCTAGATTAAGTGGAGTTAGCTACATAGAGTTTTGCCTTCATCAACATCTATCTTGCGAAATTAATTCCCAGGCTTAGGTTTACGAATTGAGATCATATCTTATGGGTCCCCTAAGCAATATGATGGTTGCATTCACAAGTAAATAAAGTCACATGTGAACCTTTTGAATTTCACTTCCATAAGAATTCAAAAATGACTTGAGAATTCTTTTATATTTTTTCCCAAAAGGTATAATTTAAAAACTATATGGAAAATTTTATTTCTTAAAATTTGGAAACAATCTGATTAAGATGATTATGCTCCATAAAACTAGCCGATCTACTACTGAGTTCTGCACTTTTATTAGTAGGAGCCAAATTACCAGACTATGTTTTACATTTTTAGTATTGAGTTAGAATATTAAACTATGGTTAATACTATTTGCTAAGTCTTATAGGAAAAATGTTTACTTTAGGTATTCAAGTAGCAAAAGCGTTCCTCAATATTGCATAAATAAAATTGTTGCATTTCTTGCAAAGTAACCTTGCTTCTTATGAGTATACAAAGCAGATAGGCCTATTTGGATGAGGATGGTGGGATAGGTATAGGCTTGTCTTGGAAGAGGGACTACAAGCCTGGGATTTCCCATCTTGCATCTCCTGGTTGCTTCAGAGGCTAGTCTCTCAACATAGTTCTCTAGATTTGTTTCAGTTTAAATTCATGAATGCTTCCCATGCATTTGTTAATCCAAAAGACACTTGTAGAAAGCCATAGTTTGCAGGGGTCCATATGTGGAAGCCTCACATGATTTAGGTCATCTCCTTTGAATGTGATGGTTTAGGGAGAAAGAACTTACATTGAGATAGGTAGACATGTTATACTCATTGCTTTCATTGACAATGAGACTCTCTTTCTGATCTTGATTGGTTCATGCTTCTTTCCCTATGAGACTCTTCCTTCCCTTCCCAATAGGTAGGAAGGGAGGTTAGTTGTCCAACACTTAATAATCAACGGAATAGTCTGGTCCGAAAATGCAATAGGTCGAGTGTGTCATCCAACTTCACAATAGTCTTAGGTAACCCTTCTAAAAAAAAAAATCTTAGGTAGCTTAGAAGGTGAGGAAATGGGTAGAGTCCTTATTCCTCTATTGATACACAAGAGGAGGATGAAACTCCAACTCAATGGTGTTGTCCTCGACAGAAAAAAAGAGTATCCTTCTCAATGAACATAACATTGGCACAAAATACCAATGACTTAGGATCATAATAGTCATTACCCTTTCTAGGTTCTAGAATATCACTCAAACACATACTATAGCCCTCAAAAGACAATTTGTCTGGAGCATCGAAAAGATGAACAAAGCATACATAGCGAAAGACACATAAAGCAAGTGAAAAAGATTAGAACAACCAAAAAAGAATAGCCTCTTTTAAAACATAAGAATAAAGACGATCAATTAAATGAGTGGCCATATGAATTACATCCTCCAAAATGCTTAGGCACCTCCATATAATTGAGAAGGGCCTCATCAATGTTAAGAATGTGACTCAACTTCCTCTCTAAAACACCATTTTGTTAAGAGGTGCTAGTGATTAGATGCTTAGACCAGTAGAACACACCTAGCAATGGCAGTGTCAAACCTAGTCTAGGGTTAGCATTGAATATAGTGGCATGGCACAGCACCAAGCCGGACATGGCAACAATGAGGACTAGGGTGATGGCCAATGGCGGACAGGGCAGTGAGATGACATCATTACAAGCAATGATGCTATATCATACAACTCGCACACTCTTGTAATCTCCTTTGGTCGTGTGTTGCTTAGGGGTGCAAATGGATTGTATTGGATTGAATTTTGCTAAATCTGATTCTACAATCCAATCCACCCTTACTAATTATGATTTCCAATATGATGCCAATCTAATCCAATTCAATCTGTGAAATTTTGGATTGGATAGTACATGATTTTGTGCATTGTTTTCCTAATGGCTATTAAAACAATATCCTTTTTTTCTTTGGAAAAGAAAAAATGATGATAATCCGCTTCATTAATAAAAGCGGGATATCTAAAAATGTATGACAAAGGAAACGTCGTCTCCTTCAATACATTAGCCTCCCCACATTTATTCTCCACAAAATGCCTTTCCTCCTTAAAAATAACCTCATTCCTTTGAAGCCAAATAGTCCAGAGGATAGCAAAAGGGGGGGCCCACTCTGTTCTCCTCCTAAAAGATCCTCTTCTGAATCTCCTCCAAAGCCAATTGAAGGAGAAGTACTAATCGATTGAATCACCTGCATACAGATTTGCAAGGTGAAGGGGTAAGTAAAAAATAAATGTGAACCATGTTTGCTTCCCTTGCACATAAAGGACATTTTGTAGTGGCTCCGTTTGGTAAGGGGAATAAATTTGTGGAATTAGTGAAATAGGAAAGGAGTGGAATAAATGGTGGAATAAGTGAGTCAACTTGTTTGGATGTTTTGTCAGGTTAAAGTTATTCCATAGAGAGGGTGGAACAACTTTACCTCGGGTTAAGTCTCACTTAACCCGGCCCAAGTGGGGGCTAAGTTAAGTGACGAATTAAATACTTAACCCGGTACAAATCAACTTAACCCGGCAACCAAACAATAACATCTGAGTTTGACATGGTCTAGTATCTTCATGCAATGCACCTTCGTCAACAGCCTTTTTTTGCAGCAACCACACAAAAACCTTAACTGTGAGGGGCATCTTTTCATTCCAAAATCAGTTGACAATCTCTGAAAAAGGCTTCATCTTCATGCTGCAAGTGTGGAGAAAGATATAGATAGGCTACTTTCGCCGAAAACAAATCACACACCAACCATCCAATCACATCTTCCACCCTCTCATTAGAAAAATTCCTCATGCACAGGGGACCCCAAGCAGTGCTATTCTTGTCCCAATAGCTCACTACAGATGCATGCATGTCAGAAGCAGGGCCACACAACCATGGAAATCTGTCAGCCCAAGGGCCTCTCCTTGTCCAGTCATCTAGCTAAAATCTGAATCCTTGCCATTACCCAGTAACTCCAACAAAAAGGGAGCCATCAAGGGTATTATTTTCTAGAGGCCTCTCCAAAAGACAGAGGAGACACAAAATGGTTGCCATCTATCTTCCCAATTTAACTTTCCATCATAAGATTCATAACTAACCTCCAAAATAGAGGTAACTGAATCTCTTTCCATCCCCATTACTTTAACCATCCATTTTGCTAGCAAGGGTTCGTTCATTATTTTCAGATCCAAAACTCCCAAGCCACCTTCTGACACCGGCTTACAAACCTGCTACCATGCTACCAAAGCCATGTGATTGTTCCCTACCAATGAATTCTTCCAGAAAAAAACAATGCCATATGGCATCCATCTTTTTTATTACTGCACATGGCAATAAGTAGGCAGACATATAAAAAAGTGGTATAGCAAAATGCACCAACCTTAAAAGAACCAAGCTGCCACCCATGGATAGGAGCTTTGATTTACATGCAGCTAATTTCCTCGCCACATGCTGAAGTAGAAAGTTCCAATCTGCTACTCTTAGTGGAGCCACGGACAGCAGGACCCGAAGGTATTGCAATGGCAAGGACATAATAGGAGTGCTCAAGATGGTTGCACACTTTCCAGACTCCTCCCCCTGTATTCCAAAGGAAACAAAAGAAAAATTTTCCCTATTCTCTAAGAGTCTTGAGGACCCCGCAAACAATTCCATCAAAATGGAAACATTTTTCAACTCCTCTTCTGAGCCTTCAATGAGAAAAAGTGTATCATCAGCATACCCAAGAATCAAAACCATATTCAAATGACCAGCTAGACTTAAAACTTTTATGGATCCACTGTTACATGCTACGAAAGAACAGATTGCCAAGGAATCCACTGCTAAAACAAATAATAAGGGAGTTGGGGGGCATCCCCGATGCAGACCACTCGGAGGCTGAATTTATTTGTCATTCAGTCCACCATTCATTAACACTGAATAGAAGTTCATTGCAATACATCTTTTCATTCAAGCCACCCAAAGTTTTAGGAAGCCTCACCTATATAGAGCGTTCCATAGAAAATGATTGGTTGACAGAATCATATGCCAAGGTTTTAGATGTCAATATCGACACCACATCAAGTCAAAAGGGGCATATTAGGGATATATTGCTTAGACCATATTGAATCTCACTCGATATCCATATCTGACTCCCTGGAAAACCCTCATCAAGTTGTGGTGGGGGGTCTAAGAGAGTGAGATTTGATGAGGGGAGGGTCCGCTGAGGTCTTGCCAGGTTTGAGGAACACTGGAGAGGGTCTTCTGGGGCCGATGAGGGCAGCCTGAAGGTTAACAAGGTATAATTCTATCAGGAGAGGTCTGGTGAGAGAAGGTGGGAGGGGAGGAGGTGGAGGAGGGAGAGTAAGGGGGAGGGAAACATATAAGCTTGAGCATATGTACATAAATTTTCCTTATTTTTAGGTCCATCGTCATTATGTTAACAGTGTTAACTAATAGAGTGGTGATTGCATAAATGGCGTAATTTTACAGGGTGGCAAGTGCGTAATTCAAAGGTTTACAGTGGCATCTATGTAAAAATTCCTACATCTTATTATCCTAATAAATTTCCCAGATCTATAATTAAGTGCACTTTTGTCTCCATTACTTGCATAGAAGCTAGAGAATGGTTCTGCAAACCTTTTTTTCGGAAGCCTAACCTGATCTTTTCTCATCCATGTACAGGTATCTTTCTTAGCAGTTGAGAATTTATATATTCAACATTTGTCTGGACAGATAGCTGTGGAGATCTTTGAGTTTCTGGTTAAGTCTGTATGTTGTCCAAAGAAACAAATCCTTTTCCATTTTGAGTTGCTTAAGCACATTGTAAGCTTCTTGTTATTATCAGGGGGATGGCTGGGAGGAATTTCTTCAGTTATTGTGGATCAGCTTTGAGGCATCATTTCATATAACAGCATTGTTCTCCAATTGCAGTCAATCTGAAGACATTGCAAAAGAGTCTCCAATGCCACTTTCATCATTCATGGACAATTTCTGCATTACTAAAAATTTTGCTTGCAATATTGTAAATTCCATTGCTTTATTTCATCCTAGTGCTCTGAAAGAAAACCATTGTATGCTAACTCCTCTCGTCAAAGTTTTGCGGGACATATTGAAATTGGTCAAGGTGGATCGTAGTGATCTTTTGAAGAGATGTGCAGAACTTGCTATCACTTCCCTTTCAGCATATCCTTGGAGTTTACTGAAGAGTAGTCATAGTCAGATTGTCAGTAGAAGGTTATGCTCTGTAGAGGTAGAATCTGATCCTCTTGTTGAAAAAGAAATACTTTCAACATCAGATTCTATGCTATTCGGAGTGCTTCTTCAGTTGTTGTGCTCTATAGTTGATCAGAAAGGTCCCGAAGGAGATGCTATAGTAAATGATTATTCTGTCTATTCTAGATTGATGAGTTTGGTGCAGAAGATCTTTTCTTCCTGCCTTTGCAAGGGAAAAGAATACAACTCCGGCATTCAGCATTATTTGAGACATAAATCCTTGGTAATTCCTTTTCAAAAACAAAACTTTGGGCAAATTTTCAACTATTTGCAATTTTTGGATACGAGAAGAGGCTTTTTTGGGTAGTAGATTTAATGCATGCAAGCAGGGGCAGAGCCAGGAAAAATTTGTGGGTGGCTGCCTTGGGGGGAGGTTTACACAACTGTGAGATGTATTTTCTTCAACCATGGTTGTTTTATTCATTTAAGCAAGCCTAGATTCATGCTACCTGGGTTTTTCACAGCGAAGATTTGACAGATGATGAAACGGGTTCTTTTTACAAGTCCAAGAATTTTGTCAACCCTAAGTGTATTGCTTTATGGAAGAAAAAGTGGAGAATGAGGCAGTGGCCATGAAGAAAGATGATGGACATGAAAATTGATTATATCAAAATTTATATAATTTTGACCAATATACAAGCTTTAACCATATTCTCCAAACTGAGTATAAATGTAAATCATGAACCCTGAAGCAAAATTGATGGCATGATAAGATTGTTGAGAGTTGTATCTTGAGGGTGTTTTTGTTGTTTATCTTTGCTTGTATGTATGAGCTGTTGTGTACTTTCCCCACATCTTTATATATTGAGATGCAGGGTTAGAGAATAAACGGTTTTCTCATTTCTATCAACTTGGTATCAGAGCTACGTTGTCAAACTCCCATTATGTGTAGGGTCTTGGAAAAGGGTCAATTCAGTTGGGTAAGTCATTCTAGTGAAGCTAGGTGGTCCATTTGAGGACCAGATTGCTAATGTATTTACTAAGGTGGTTCCATAGGCTTCCTTCGACTGATGTTGCTCCAAGCTAAGCATGATTAATATATATGCTCCAGCTAAGGGGGAGTGTTGAGAGTTGTATCTGGAGGGTGTTTTTATTCTTTATCTTTGCCTGTATGTATGGGCTTTTTTGTACTTTTCCCATGTCTCTATATATTGAGACATAGGGTTAGAGAATAAATAATTTGCTCATTTCTATCAACTAAGATCTAAGACAATTTTCATCTTAGAGGATAATGAAAGGTAATATTTACCATTCTTCCATTGATGATGCCATAGCGATAGCCAAACACATGCATGTTATTTTTGTGCGATGGCATTGCAAGGAGGAAGCAATGCATACTTGTTTATTGAAGACAAAACATAGAGAAATGTGGTTAATGATAGTGGTCGCTTAGACCTTATTTTGCATAAGTGAAAGCAATTCTATTTTATGTGGATCCCTTGAAAAAAAATCTATTTTTTGGGGAGCGGAAAGGATCTTTTTTCTTCCCCGAAGAAAAGCAATAAGGGGGTGTCAGGAAGAGAAACATTGCATATTTTGGGGAACTGAGATATTAATGATGTTATCGTTGAATGAAAGGATAGGAGTGTTTACCCTAATAGATGAACTTTTATATCAATTATCTCTAGTTTTTTTATAACATAATGTAAAATCTAAAATATGTGATTGGTGGTGGTTGTGCATGTTTTTCCTCTTAACTCTTACCATCTATTTTCTTCCCTTGACTTTTTTTTTCCCTTTTTGGTGGTGGTTGGTGTTTGTGGTGGCGGGAGATGAGGGGCCATGGTACCTGCCTAACCCTCAAAGCTCCCCTGTATGTAGAGAGTTATCTAAGCAATGGTGCCTTCCATGCAATTTTTTTTTTTGTATTCCAATTGGGCTAAGGATCTACAAGGAGGAGGACTTTTTGGAGCTTTGACAATGACTGTTGATTGATTAGTAAGAGTGGATAACTATCAACATGGAGTGGTTGTCCTTTTGCTTTGCTTGACATCACAATACCAGAATTTAGTTTGCGCTTGTTATCAGTCATTTAGCAATTTACATTCTTAGAGATATGGGAACATCACATTTTTGTAAGTGTGTGGACTGAGGATGGATATTTTAATTCTTCAATTGATCCTAAGTCAACTGGTCAATGCTTATTGCAGATACTAATGATCAGGCTCAGTGTTGGGGCTCACTGGAAATGTTCTTTTGTCATGACATGGATGAAGTTACTAGGGGAATATTTTGAAGATTTATTATACCAGCCTATGTGGAAACATCACAAGGAAGTTGATGATGCCTTGGAAGGCAGTCCCTTCCAAGCAAGCTTTATGGTTGAAGAGGCAGATGTTCTGTGTAGTTGTCATTTACAAAGGCAGGCCAATTTTCTTTTTCTTAAATGTTGCTTTGCTTCTTCACACTTTAGTGGTGAGTCTGCTGCTGGATGCGATGATTTGGCAGTGTGTCGTGATGTGTGTTCAAGAGAACTTTATAAGTGGCTAGTAAAACATTTGTTGGTGGATAAGCTTCTTGTTCATTCCCCTTCATTCCGCAAGTTTTCATTGTCGCTATTGCAGCTATACCTGGATGAGGTATGCTTTGTTGCTCTAGTTTAATCTTTTTTATGGTTTTTTTGGTTAGTTTCAAGTGGAAGTGATTTTGCTTTGGTTACGGGATTAGATATAAAATTTCTTTGTTGAGAGTGATAAGTGTTTGGTTATTAGTTTACTGGATCCTATGAAGAACCAGTTATGTGGTTTAGTGCTACATTCTATGTTTTGGAATTTGATAGGTATGTATAACATGTGCATATGCATGTGTATGTATTTATGTATGTTGTTATGTATCGATGTAGTATATCTACATGTGTGTGGAGGTGGGTGTGGCCTGCATGGGAAAGAAGGGAGTCTAACACTCTTCAGTTCTTTGAGAAGAATGATATTATATCTGGTTCATTAGGGGCTCTGTTCCCATTGCTTTTCCCTTCTATAATTGAAGTTTTCTTTGTGCTCTTGAAGCTGCATATATCTTTATTCGTGTTTTACCTTTACATGGCATCAGAACATGCCCAATCTTTGGTTTTGTTCTCAAAGTTCTTGCTATTTTGAGGTACAATGTTGCTTTTTGTGCTCACATTTATTGATGCTCATGGCAATGATGTGCGATGATTTTGGTGGCATTGGAGAAGTATCAGATTCTTTTTTTTTTAAGAATATGTCAAAGAATTAACAGTATTCTTAAATTTTTTCAGTACTCAGATTCAGGGTTCGATGTATGTGATTTATGTTTTGAGTTTCCTATGTACAAAGGCATGCCAATAGAAGTTTCTCTTTATTGGAAAAGATAAATCCTATCGCGGAGAAGGTGGTGTTTGGAGTTTTGACAGTCATCTCAAGGAAGGGGTTGAGACCAGCTAATCATCTTTGTGAGAAGCTATAAGTAGTTGTATACAGAGAATCATGCTAGCAGAAAAGATGGCCAAGAATCCCAATATGGCTCATCTTGCTTGTTTGGGTCTAGAAGGGGTTGAGACCAGGTAGACATCCCTTAATCCTATGTGTTGGGAATAAAGTCAGGCCACGTGGCAGCAGATCAGGGGCCCACTTGGGTATCAGTTTTGGAGTCCTAGAAGTCCTATTTTGGTCTTTGCTTGGATTGCAAGTTCTGTTTGTTTATTAAGTTGTTAAGAGAATTTGTTTTATTTGGGATTTGTTCTTTCTTATGTAGGAGATAAGATTTGATTAGTTTGTTTCTTATTTTAGATGATATGTTATTTCTATAAAAAAGAGTTTTCCTATTGTAATTACCTTTGAGCTAGCAATAATATTTCTCATCTTCTCAAACTCCTCTTCCTTTCCTCCAATAACAGCTGACCACCCTCACAGCTGGCCAACATCATCATCGGCCATCATCACCGGCTGGCCACCATCCCACAGCAGCCGGTGGCTGCTGTTGTTGCTCTTCCTCTCCCTATTCCCAACGTGGAACAGTCCCACGTGAATTGTTTTTCCCATGCCTAGGAGCCTCCACACTCCACGTGCACAAATCTTGACATGGTATCAGAACCTATGGTCTAGGCTCCTTGGTGTGTGCATGTTTGTGACCACACACGTGTGGTTCCCATCTCTGACAAGTCTTCCTCGACAAATCTGGCGCCTTATGCAAAGAAGGAAGATCATAGAAGATGACAGACACCACCACTACGGTCATCGATGTCATGTTGGCCCTGAGAGAAGACAAGATGGTTGTTTATGCAACCAAAAAAAAAAAAAGTTTGAGGAGGAGATTTATCAAAAGGTATTTCAGTTTGTATGGTGCCTTTTTATTTGACTTTTTACTCTTTAAAAGAGGAGGTTCTATTAGAACAAAGGGTGCCAAACACTTCAAAAAGATTAAAGGGTGCCAAAGGAGCATCGACTATCGAAGATGCATCAAGACCAGTGGTTGCCGCATTAACTCCGACTCAAGAATGAGAAGAAAAAGAGGCATAGTGTAGCCTCTTCACAAAGACTGCATCGACTTCACTTTCTCTTGGTGACCTTGGCTTGAAGAAAAGCCGAGGGTCTTTTTCGGCTCACGAGCAAGGCGCCATACTCTTTGAGAAGGCACGTGGAACCCTCTAATGCATCAAAGAAAGCCGAGATAAAGGGCTCGACTATCGAGCATAGAAGAAGATGCACGAAGACCATCCTCAACTCTTCAAAGAAGAATGATGTAGCAATATCATCATCAAGTTTAGCAAGTCTTCATCCTCTTGACCTCGACTTAAGGGGGAATGTTGGGAATAAAGTGAGGCCACATGGTAGTGCCACGTGGCAGCAAATTAGGGGCCCACTTGGGCACCAATTTTGGAGTCTTAGAAGTCCAATTTTGGTATTTACTTAGGTTGCAAGTTTTGTTTATTTGTTAAGTTGTTTTTAGGAAAGTTGTTTGGAGAATTTATTTTATTTGGGATTTGTTCTTTCTTATTTAGGAGATAAAATTTGATTAGTTTGTTTCTTGTTTTAGATGATATGTTCTCTCTATAAAAGAGAGCCTTCCTATTGTAATTACCTTTGAGTTAGCAATAATATTTCTCATCTTCTAAATTCCTCTCCCTCTCTTCTAATAGCAGCCGACCACCCTCACAGCTGGCCACCATCATCGCCAGCCATCATCACCGGCTAGCCACCATCCTACAGCAGCCGATGGCTGTTGTTGTTGCTCTTCCTCTCCCTGTTCCCAACGTGGAATAATCCCATGTGGACTGTTTTTCCCATGCCTAGGAGCCTCCACGTTCCACGTGTGCAAAGCTTGACACTATGAAATTGATGCCAGATTTTGGATGTATGCATGTGGGTATCTAGTGATTCCTCGTGATTTCTTCACTTGCTTGCCGGTTTTTAAGATCATATTTCAGATCCATCATTTTCTTTAATTAAAAAAATCCAAGTATTTTGATTCTAAAGGTTTCTATGTATTGCAAATCAATCCATAAATTTAACTAAGACCAAGAACCCTGAAAATCTCTTTTTAACTCAGTTAACTAGGATCAGGGGCTTAAACCCCAAGACAAACAACTGAAATAAGAGGAGTATAACAACAAAGCCTTATCCCCACACATAATAGGATTACCTACATGCATTCTATGCCTTAGTTTAGATTTGTCTTGATTTTTGGGCTTAAAATGGAGGTGATCAAGATCATCGTGATAGTTTTCTTTCAACAGCTTTCTCATGATGCTTGATTTCTCCTGTTAGTCTCAATAGCCAACTTCTCATATCTCCTGACTGGGGATGTTAATTGGCCTCTTTTGCAAATGTCAAAACTAGTTTTAATGTGTTTCTCTTATTTTTTTCCCTTTATTGGTGCCATTCCAACTTTTTCCTTGATAATTTAATTGGAAATCGAATTCTTTTTTATATAGCAAAATATCCACCTTAACATTTTCATTTCTAACACATGCATCTTCTACACATACAACATGGGAGGTCTCATAGATACTCTATAGTATTTTCTTTTAACTTTCACGGGAATCCTCTTGTCACATGGAATAACAATTGCTCTACTCCATTCCAACCAAGTTATGTTACTTCAGCTCCAAATTCTCCATCTTGTTAAAATATAGACCCTAAATATTTAAAAAAGATCTTTTTTTGGAGTGCAACTTGGTCTAATTTTGACATCCATCACCTCCTTATGTTCCCTCTATAGTTAATCTTGCATTCCACATGCTTTATCTTTTTATCCTATTTAGCTGAAAGCCTTTAGCTTATAAGGCTTCTCTCCAAAGCTTAAATTTTTTGTTTACTTTATCTTTCTTCTAATCAACTAAGGCAATGTCATCAACAAAAATCACACAACATGACACTCTCTTATACATGCTTTGTCAACTCATACATGACTAAGGTAAAGAGGTAAGCGCTTAAAGTTGATCTTTAATGCAAATTGATGGTGAATCAAAGTAGATCGTCAATCTATCCTGAGTCATTAAACAAGTTGTAGCTCCATCATTTATATCTTTTATAGGTTGATATATAGAATGAAGTTGTCTCCTCCAAAATTATCCATAAAATATCACTTGGAATAAAATCAAATGCCTTTCCCAAATCAACCAGGATCACATATAAATCCTTTTTTGCCTTTGTACATCTATATCATATACCTTAAAAGATATATTATTTCAATAATAGACTTATAAGCATAAACCCAAACTAGTTCTTAGTTAGTTTGGAGAATTGCCTCAGCCTTTCTTCAACTACTCTCTCTTAAAGCTTCATTATATTAATTATCAATTTGATACCTTTATGGTTTGAGCAATTCTATATGTCTCCTTTGTTCTTCTTTAGGGATATAATAGTACTTTTCCCCCATTCTTGTGGAATTCTCTTTCCTTGAAAATTAAATAATTTTACAAGCGAAGTCTTCTTCACCTATGACTTTCCAAACATATATAGGAATATCATTAGATCCAATAACCTTCTTAGGTTTCGTCATCTTTAGCGCACCTATTACTTCTTTCCCTTGTGTCTATTTATAGTTTGTAAAATTTTGGTAAGCTTCTAAATTACTAATATTCCTTATTAGGAGTCTTATTTCCATTAAAAACTTACGAAAATAATTTTTCTACCTTGTTTTATCTTCACTATCTTTGAGCATCTTTTCTTCATCCTTAATACACCTTGCTTGCATAAGATCCTTCCTTTTTTGCACCCTTGCTTTAACTACTTTGAAGATATCTCTCTTGCCTTCTTTAAAATCAAGTTTCTTGTGGATAGCTTTTGTTTTTGCTTTTCTAGCTGGCGTTTTTGCTTATTTATTTTCTTTTTTGTAATTTGCTAAGTTTTCTTTAATTATGCCCTGGTATAAAGCTTTGAAGCATACCCTTTTAGCTCTAAGCTTCTCTTAAACTTTCTCGCTCAACCACCACGATTCGTTTTATCCAAACACTTCAATCAGGCTCTCAAGGCCCTTGTAGCATCTCCTTGAAACTATTCTTATTTTTTTTAAAGATTTCATCATTTAGTTTCTATTGGATACGAATTTTCTTTTCTTTTGACTTCTTTATATTCACATCCATGACCAACATACAATGGTGAGTAGTTTAGAATCCTTGCAACATAGTTGATCTCAAAGCAAAATAATCAATATGTGTTCTTGCTTGATCATTCTTGGAGGTGATTAAATGATCTTGTTTTTTTGAAGAAAGTATTTTCTATAAAAAGATCATAAGTCATCTCAAAATTTAAAAAAAAATCTTCATAACCCTTGCATTCTTTAAATAAATCATCTTTTCCCACATTCTTATGGATGATGAGCCAACCATATTTCAAGCTTTCTCCTTTCATGAGTACTATAGTTTGAATCTTATCCTTTTAATCTCCTTGCCTTTCTCTCCATTCACTTTGTCTCTTGCAGGCAAAAAATTTGATTCTTTTTCCTAATCGTTGTATCTATAACTTCTAAGTACTTGCTTGTTATGGTGTCAAAAGTACCAAATGTTAGATTCTTCTAGGCTACGCTTTGAGGTAGAGTGGTGGAAATAGCTACTTTACTTGCATGCATCTTGTTGCGAATCAAGCCAACCAGCCATGTGGCACTACCACATGGCAACATCTCAGGGCCCATAGAGGCTGGCAGTTTTGGTGGTCCAAGGGACTAAAATTGGAGTCTTTGCTTAATTGTTTAGTCTAGCTATTGTTAGTAAAAGTGTTCTAGGAAAATATGTTAGGATTGATTTTGATTAGAGATAAGATCTAAGATCTTTTCTAATTAAGGATAGAATCTTTTGTTTCCAATTGTAGGGATATGCTCTCTCTATAAAAAGAGTCTTCCCATCTTTTCTATTTTGAGCAATATATAAATATTTCCCAAGAAGCCAAAGCTCCTCTCCTCTCTCTCTTCTCTCTCCAACTGCCGACCACCCTTGGCCACTGTCAGTCACCACCTCACCAGCCACCAACCTGCCAGTGGTGCTCCTCCACATCTCCAAGCCCATGCGTAAATAGTCCTCCACGTGGACTATTTTTCCTACGCACACAGAATCTCCACGCTCTTACTTGCGCAACTCGCAACACATCCCTTATGGGAGAACCTTTAAACATTTTAGACTATATTTAGGTGGTAATATAAAGGAACTGGCCTTTCTTATTTACATGTGTCTCTTAAGAGATAACCTTTTCTTGTTTTCCATTACATCTAGGCACCAATGTAGCGCGTCACTAGTAGGGAATGCCCCAATGAATTTTAAATGAGTGCTTGAATCCATGTTCAAAAGATTTAACTAGTTTTATGCTAGCCATTGGCTACCAAATGCAACACTCCTTTATTTGGGCGTAGGGTCAACAAGGAAAAGGCAAAAACCTCACCATAGGTAGAGTTTGAAACAAGAGAAGAGTATCACAAGAAAGTTCAAACCAAAGAAGATGCATAACCCTCAATTCTTGAATATAGGAATAATTTTTCATTGCTTTAAAATCTAATGTCTATCGATAGAATAAAGAATGGAAAAAGTGGTGAAAGTAGGGAAGAAAAGAGAAGTTGAGAGGATCTCCTTAGTTTTTTCTGTTAACATATTGGACTGTTTCTTTGATTTCAACAAGCATAGGAGAAATGGGAAGAATCGGTTTATGAGCTTGTTGAGGCCCAATAAGTAAGTAAACCATTTTGAGCTTCCCACATAAAAGAAGCTCAATCTTTGTCCATTTGTGAGGAGGAACTTAACTCCTAGTTTGCATTTTTTTTTGAAAGGTCTCCTAGTTTGCATTTTTTTTTTGAAAGGTCTCCTAGTTTGCATATTAGAGAAGCCTACTATGGAGACTTTTGTAAGTGAAAGGCCTTAGTTTTTGTTATGAAACGACCCTATTTGAGTTTTGTGTAGGAGAGGCCTATCATCGAGGTCTTCGTTGGAGAGGCCCATTCATGTAGTTTCTATATGGAGAAGGCACCCACTCCCTTTAGGGTCTATATAAGAGAGACATCATAGTTCAATGTTGGCAGTCATCTTGGCTCTAGCTCACAATTCATTGATGTTAGCATACCCGTCTACAAGCAATAATGAGGATGTGACTTTGTTATTATTTGTCAATATTAGGGCCTTAACCTAGTTAAACCATTTGTCAATTTCTTGCTCTCTGTATATGAGTGGGGATTTTAATCTACAATAGGCTATGCACTAGATGTTCTATCTCGAGGGTGTGTTTTGAAAGAGATGAGTGTTTAGTTGTTGAGTTAATGGATCTTATGAATATCCAATTATGTGGTTTGTGAATGGAAGTTTAAAAGATGTGTCATGTCCTAGATATGTGACTCTTGTACCCCCTTAGTTTTCCTAGAAGGATGTGTATGTCCAGTCCTGTTGCTTTGATGGGTTTAGGTGGACATTGGTTTGTCTTGGAATGATCATACTTTTTAAGAATTTTGGAGATCCTACAGACGGTATTGGCTAAATTCAGAACTAGAGGAGAATGGGTGGTATCTTCAGCACTTCTTTGGTCTATTTGGTTGGAGAGAAATCTGGCATTTTTTGGCTGTTCAAGAGCATACATGAAGTGCATGGTTTTCCATGCAAAGAAAGGCATGTTATGGAGTGGGGTCTTTTGCTCTCTTAATTACCAATATAAGCTCATTTTGTTTTTAATAGAGCAGGAGGGCTACTAACTAAATCCAGTCCATGGGGGCTCCTCTCCTATAGTTTTTCCCTTCTCTGTTTGAGGGGATTTTCCACCTAATTTACAGTATTCTTGGTGTTCTCGGTGCTGCATTCATTACATCTGTTTATTTTTACACTGCTGTTACTCCTTCGTTTTAGCTTTTTAAATGCATGTCCATTGAATGCTCTTTGCCAACCACCATTTCAACCATGTCTACCGCAGGATGATTTGTTGTTTGAGCTACTCTTGCTGTTGATGGATGCAGCTTATCCCGATGTCCAAGTGTAAGCATTTAAATATTTCTGTTGTCTTGTACATAATTGATCTAGTGTACTCCACTCAGTTTCTTTTTGGAAAATGAACAGGGAAAATAATGAATGTTGCGGATTGTTCTTTATTACGATGGGAAGTGATATTGCACCTTATATATCAAGTATTTTCAATCCGATTCATCTTTTCCACATGTTCCTTTCTCTGGTAATCTGACACATCTATAAAAATTGGTTAGAATTTAGGGTTTTGTTGTCTATATTGAGGGGAACTTTGATTTGCTTGATTTCTCTACTTACCTATCATCAAGTGTCTCAATCTTTAGGGATATTCTATGTAGAGAATCTGGAGGTTAATTTCCATGATATATGCATGTGATATGTTTGTTTTTTATTATCTAATTATTAATGTTTTTCTAGCTGTTTACACTATCCTCTTTAAGACCAGACTCTTAACATCATAGCAAGTACCATTCTGAATGAGTTAAATTGTATTGTAATACATCTTGTCCCCATAATTTGACAGATGGAGATGGCCAAGATGGCTGCAACTTGATACTTTTTCCTAGTTTAGGAATTTTATTTCCATGCAGTACTTGAGAGATTACTAGCATGCTATATAAGTTATATGTTGATTGAACCTCATTTCAGTTGGTGGCTTCTAATTCCATCGAGGAGAGGAAAGATTTCAATAATTTTTTATAGCTGTGAGTTGACATTTTGCTTCCAATGGTGAAAGGAGTTAGGCCTCCCTAATTGAAACAAAATTTGATCTAAGGTCTAGGTAGGTTGAATAGTGTGGTATAAAAATAAAATGTAAAATGAATGCAAGCACAAAAATTCATCACAATGCACAATAATTTTTTAGGTGAAAAACCCTTTCGGCAAAAATCACCACCTAAATCTCCCTAACTTAAGATTTTCCTGACCAGACAATCCAATCAAAACCCTCTAACAACCCCACTTAAAACCGACGGTTGTAGCCTCAAATTACAAATTCCCTCCTTGGTTTCTATCGATGAATTTTTGTCTCCCCATTTCAAGGAAGAAATGGGAATCCAAAAGCCTAGACACCCAATACAATAGAATGAAAAAAAGAAATAAAGTTACACATGTCCATAGAGCCACAAGATATATTAAAAAGAAATATGCTTCTGTAGGATAGAAGGGCTTATCTTTAGATGTGATATGAAATGCAGTAGCAGGGAATGAAGAGCTCCCAAAGAGTTGGAGTTAACCACCAGTGAGAACTTGAGCACTTGGATGTGTTCTTTTTTTCGAAAAAAGCACTTGGATGTGTTCTTGGCAATGAAAGTGTGTGAGTGCCTTAGATCAATGTGCAATGGTTGTGTATGGCAATGGGAATCTCTTATGGTATTTATAGACATTCTAGGAAGGGTCTAGATAAAGTTTGAGGATGGTCAAATAGTTATTAGAATTGACTAGGATCAAGTGCCTAACAAGCAGAAAACAAGAAAAACAAGCATTAATTCTAAGTGGTCAACCACTAAACTTGGCAAATTGCACCTACAAGAGATAGTGGTCAATGCATACATGCAGGAGCCGACACTTGAACAAAATGGACGAAAGGGCTTTTTTGGCCTGATCAGTAGATGGTGCCCAAGTAGGATGGACGGCACCTTCAATGCATGGTGGATGCCTTAAATTGAAAAGCAGAGGTTCCACTAAAGTAGAGGTTTTTTCGGCCAAAATCCGAAATTCCTTGAATCAAAATTTGGAGTTGTAGGGTCATCTCCCAAAGAGTGGTTATCTGACTATTGTGTAGGAGTGATCTACTGGTATGGGTGACGCGATGACTCCTAATTGTTAATGGCTAATGGGTAATTAATCAAGTGTAATTAATCTTAGTTTGAAGGTCATTAACTGAAGTGAATGTTGAATGATCAATGTTCATTCCATGGATGCCACCTACGGCTGGTAGATGTCTGTTATGGGTTATAACTTATAAGACAGTGATTGAGGCTGGACCACATCCAATAACTAAAGGAGTAGACGGCAGGTACGTCCAGTAGTCGTCCAATATAAGTTGTTTGTTCTTTTTGGGTGATTTAATCTAAGTGTTAAGGTTTCCTAAGTTTGTCTAATGGCTAAGTGTCTTAATTAGGGTTGAGTTGGTATACTTGGGCTCTTTTATGTTAAGTTTAAAACAAGAAAAATAAAATACATCATTTGAGAAATAAATACAAAAGAATTAATCTCTGGGTTTAATACTTGGACTTCTTTGAGTGCTTGAGCTTCAATGCTAATTTCATCAAGAAATTGCCTTCTATTTATATTGGTCTTTATGAGAATTTCATGCAGGCTGTTGAGTAATTATTTAAGAGAACCCTGCAAATAACTTGAACACAAAAACTACAGGCAACATATATCTAATATGTATTCAATTAATTACTTAATTCTTTTTGTAAATCATCAAAACTAATGTTAGCACCAACACAGGTCACACGATTCATTACCAATTTTTAAAGTTCCACACTGAAATAAGATCTCTAACATATGAAACCATTGACAATGTGGCAACCATGTTGTCTAGGACATTGTTGCATCCCCATCCTTCGCTTTTATAGGCTCATGACCAGAATGAAAGCTTTTGCTCATGTACTTTCCAAATGTGATAATTGATATTTTTGCACTCCATACTAATAGTTACATGCTAGAATAATTTTATCACTAGAGTGTTATGTTGTGGCTCTTAATATTTATTGAGCTTACACTATGCTGCTGATAGCCTATCAATATCTTTAATTGCTTGTGTTCAAACTTGTATTTGATGATCATGTTTCTACAATCTTTCAGCTGCATTACGATCACATGGTTCTTCTTGATTATCTTATTTCAAGGGATACGGGAATTCAGTGCCTTCGGTATGTGATGAGGTATACATTGTTGATGTTAGCATACCCATGTTGTCTGTAATTCACCTTTTTCAGTCAGATACAGTCAATTCTACTTTCTTTTACCTGTCACTTATTGTGGGAATAGTATCCGTTTTCCAAACTTCAGTAGATGAATTCTGCTGGTTTTATTTTTTATTTTTTCCTGCTTGTTGTTGCTATAGTAAATAGCCATGCTTATAACCTGAAATTCTTTTACCATGGAATCAGATTATGTTGGAACTACATTGTATCTGTGGCTACCCCACCTGGACATGGCTCCAGTAGAGGCCATTTGGATAGAGGTGTTGGGGGTACTTCAGACCAAGTCTGAAACATGGGATGGGGATAGAGTCCCATATATAAGACAACTATACTGCATGAAAGGGTCTTATAGAACATAATGAAGTTGGGAAATATTAGGATACATGTGTGAAATGGGTGGGAGACAGAATTCCTTTGCCTGGAGGCTTTGCTAGGACCTTGGGGGAAATCTGAAGGAGTTAATATTTCATGGTCATCAGGGCATCTGCTTTAGAAAGTGGGTGGAGGATAGGAAATTGCAGACTAGAGTCAGCATATAGTAGGTTAAGACATGTAGCATGAATATGAACTTTTGAGAAAGGCATCATGGTTTTGAAAAGTCTGCAGGCAAGACAGGTTTAATCAATGTTACTGGTTTAGATTTCTGTCATGTAAATGGTTTGTTGATGTTATGAAGCATTTGTCTAAGATATCCTAATGCTATATGAACGTTAGAGAGTTGCTGAAAGTTTCACCTGTTTGTAGAAAATTTATCTTTTGCAGCTTGGA
The DNA here is from genome assembly GCA_037157565.1 of Thalassia testudinum. Taxonomy (NCBI): domain Eukaryota; kingdom Viridiplantae; phylum Streptophyta; class Magnoliopsida; order Alismatales; family Hydrocharitaceae; genus Thalassia; species Thalassia testudinum. The sequence goes on along the minus strand of JAZHRO010000022.1, from coordinate 31,192,661 downwards.
TTTATTCAATGCAACCAAGGATATATTCAGTACAAAATCTTCGGCTTTACTGGTTAATCTGATATGACTGTAACACTCATTTATTATTGAGAAATTTACATAAAAGTCCCTCAACTTGCACCTAGACTTCAATGTGGTCCCTGGACTGTGAAATACGTCGATGTCATCCCTAACCTTTATATTTGTATCAATGCAGTCCCCCTTTTCACTACTCAATCTAACGTAGTTATAATTTCCTAACCTTTTCAGACCAAATTGGATTAACAACTTCAAAATGTGGCATATTATTTAAACCAACTTTGAATTTTAGTAAATGACAACATTGATACAATTAAAATGATCAAGGATGACATTGATGTGTTTTGAATTCCATGGACTATATTGAAATATGAGAGTAAATTTAGGGACTTTTAAGTAAATTAAGTTGGAAGAATGAGCAAGATCAATTTATTTCTCTAACCCTATCTCTCTTTATATAGAGAGAGAGGTGGGTACAAATTACATGTAACCTCATGAAGAAAACATAAATAATAACGCACCACATGATACCATGAAACTAACTAGACTCTGTAACACTCCCCCTCAAGCTGGAATATAGATATCAATCATGTTCAGCTTGGATATACATGTATCAAATGCAGATTTAGCTAGTGGTTTGGTAGAGATATCATCCGTTTGAGTCTCTAAAATAACTTGGGAGGTAAAGATAAATCCCTTCTAAATTAAATCTTTGGTGTAATGGCAATCTACCTCCACATATTTGGTGCATAAAATATGGGGTTGTTGGTAATATAAGTGGCAGTTCTGTTGTCACATTGCAACTCCATAAGCTCATCAATCTGTATATGTAGATCACTCAGCAAGGATCTCACCCACATCAATTCTAGTGAGGTTTGAGCCATAACATGATACTCAGACTCAGCACTGGATTTGGACATTGCAGTATGTTTCTTGCTTTTCCAGGTGACCAAATTCCCTGCAAAATATGTACAAAAACCTGTGGTAGACATCCTATCATCATAGATACCTACATAATTTGTGTTAGAGTAATCCAACAACCGTCATAGACGTTCCTCTAGTAAAAAGAATACCTTGTCCTGGTGCTCTCTTTACGTACCTGAGCACCATCATGGCTGCATCCCAGTGCTATCTAGTAGGCCTCTCCATAAATTAGCTTAGCTTTCCTACTGCAAAGGAAATATCCGGCCTAGTAATTGTCAAGTAGAGTAACTTCCCCACCAGCTGGCAATACTGTCTACTATCAACTAGCTTTGTATCACTGTCATATAGTCGTGCCTTAGGATCCATGGGAATATTTGCTGGCTTGGCTCCCAGCATACCTGTCTCCTTTAGCACATCAAGAGCATATTTCCGTTGAGATAGCACAATACCATGCCTACTACGGGCTATTTTTATCCCAAGGAAATATCTTAGTGGTTGCTGTAGGAGGTAGCATCTGGAAGGTACTGTGGGGTCGCTGATATGTAACAACAGGTTCAGAGAACTTTATAGGACCCTCTGTTGTAGTAGGAGGGGTAGAGATAGGTATCTCCTCTAAGGGAATAAAAGGTATAGGCATTGGAGCTGTTGTAACATCAGGAGATAAACTCCAGGCGGCAGTGGAAAAATATGGGATAGACTCATGAAAGGTGACATCAACACTCACATAGTACCTACCAGTAAGAGAATCAAATCATCTATATCCTTTCTGAGTTCGTGCATATCCCAAGAACACGCACTTGACTGCTCGTAGTGCCAACTTGTCTCGCCCTGGAGAAAGAATATGAACAAATGCTGCACATCCAAACACACGTGTTGGTTAATGAAACAACTCCTACTCTGAATGCACTATATGCCAAGGAATCTGCTCATGAAGCACTGAACTGGGCATCCTATTGATTAAGTAACATGCTGTGAGGACCGCATCACCCTAATATAGTGGAGGCACACTATGGTGAATTAATAAAGTGCGGGCTACATCCAAAAGATGTCTGTGTTTCCTCTCAGCCACCCCATTTTGCTGAGAGGTATGAAAGCAAGTAGTCTAGTGCACTATCCCATGTGACCTATAAAACGCAGACAGTCTGGTGGTACATAACTCAAGTGCATTATCAGATCTAACTACTTTAATAACCGCTGAATACTGAGTCTTAATCTCCATCATGAAATGCTCAATGATAGAACCAACATCTGACTTGTTCTTCAGCAAGAATACCTATAATAGGCGGGAAAAATCATCCACAACTACTAAATAATAACGGTGACCTTGCCTATCTGGTATCCGACTCGGCCCCCACACATCCATGTGCAGTAACTCAAATAAGGCCGTAGACCTAGAACGGGTATTCACCGGGTAGGAGGTACAATGGTGCTTGCCCATATGGCACGCATCACAACATATTCGAGTTGCAGGAGAGATATGTGGAATGACTCGTCAGAGGCTATCCAAGGGAAGATGTCCAAGTCAAAAATGCCACTGAACGGCGCTCTCAACAACAAACGATACTTCTCGACATGTAGAGGCAAGAGGAGTCTGAATCAGATGATAGACTCCACCCTCTACATTTCCACTACCAATCGTCTTCCCTGTCAGTTTGTCTTGAAGGATGCATCCCACGTCATCAAAGATAGCATGATAATTAAGCTCCTTGGTAATCTTACTAACTGAGAGTAAGCTCATAGGAAAGTCTGGCACATAACAAACATCAGGTAACCTCAAAGTAGGAGTCACCAGTACCTCCCCTTGACCCGCTATCTTGGAGTGTGTGCCATCTGCAACTTGCACTGTCCTTCCTGCAGGTACAGATCTGAGATGGGTAAAATGATCCCGATCTCCACTGAGATGTCGTGAAGCCCCTGAATCAACAAGCCACTCCAAACTACCTTGATTCCTGCCGTGTGCAATAGAACCCAACTCAGTGGCTCCTTGAAGCCCATCATAATGGCTACAACCTCGGAGCAGTTTCTCATACTCACTCGGGTAATGGTCACTATATTATCTACCAACCTCTATGTGGTAGGGGTGCTTGGCCAATATGAAAAGAAGCCATACTACTATCGTGAAATCACAGATTCACCAAGAAACAAACCTCTAGAGCACAGGATCAGGGATAAATCATACCAAAAAAGCAGACGGAGAATCGATATGAAATTTTCTGATCATGATCATAAGCAGCAGAGGGCGACGATTGCTTCCTCTGGGCGGAGCAACAACAGCCCCGCCTCTAGGCGGCGATGCCCCTCGGTGGAGCAGCAGCAGGCAAAGCAGTAGCGTCGCCCCTCGGTGGGCAGTAGCCCCCTGAGTGAGGTGGAGCAGTAGCAAACACCCCTAGGCAGAGCAAGGCGGAGCAACAGCAACTGCACCTCTAGGCGGCGGTACCCCTTGGTGGAGCAATAATAGACGGAGCAATAGCAGCTACACCTTTGGGCGACGGCACCCCTGGGTGGAGCAGCAGCAAGCAGAGCAGCATCAGCTCCTTGGCGCGCGGCGGCGAAGGAGTTTGGTAGACTCCTTTGTGGTGTAGGTGGTCGGCGAGTGCTACCTGAGCGAAGTGGCAGTGGTGGTGGGACTGCAAAAGGTGTAGCTCAGGTTAGGGTTAGGGTGGAGGTTTCGGAGGCTTGTTTGGGTGGGGTATCTAGGGCACCGGTCTAGGACCTCTGCTCTGATACCAAGTTGGAAGAATGAGTAAAATCAATTATTTCTCTAACCCTACCTTTGTTTATATAGAGAGAGGTAGGTGCAAATTACATATAACCCCATGAAGAAAACAAAAATAATAATGCACAACATGACACAATGAAACTAACTAGACTCCATAACAAATTACTCTATTTTTCATGTTGAAGGCATGAATTGAGTTGAGAACTGCTCTAGGTGTTCGTAACTGTTGAAAAGATAAAGGAAATGTTACATTGATACTCCAGTAAACATTTCATATTACATGTATACCCTCGTAAAGTTGCTCAATGTTACAGTTATGGCCCTTCATAATTATTAGCTTTCAAATTAAGCACACGTGAACTAATTTATACTAAGCTTCAGGTTTGTTAAGTTATTGTTGTCCATTTAAAGGTTGGGATCCAATCAAATTATTTTTTGAGATAGAAAGGAATGGTATTCAGAACGATAGCAAACCGGAGGATCCAATCAAATTATTAAAAGATAAAAAAAAGAAGCTAATTTTTTGAGTTCTGATGACCTAAAAGCCATAGTGAATTTGTGGTTTAGGTGATAGAAGGTAAATTGACATGTGTTTCAATATCAGGATATAAAAGAACATGGGGAGTATCCATTTTTTGACCTTCTCCATCAAAATAGAATTTTCCTATAATAGCTTAATCTGGAGGCTTTTTTTTTGAGGAAAATCTGGGGGCATTTATATAAGGGTATCAATCTTGTAGAGTGTAAATATGAGAAATCTAGGGGCATTTTCGCAATGTTAGTATCTCATAGGTGTAAAGACCAATGATCCATGCTTTTGTTGGTGCCTGGTGGGAGACAGGTGGAATCAAATAGATAGGTTGGTTGTGGGGGAGGAAGCCTTGCATGTCGGGGAGTAGATTGGTGATTACATGGCTTTGCACTTCATACAGTTTTATAAGGTGTCATATAGGTTCTTTACGGTGGAAAGGTGGGGGTGTCACAATTGTCAAGGGAGAACAATAAACGCTAGTAACTGACATCTTTGAGAAAGTGAAGCCAACTTGGTCCCCTTTTTTGTATGAGTTTCGAAGACTAGTGGGAGGCAATGTCATGGTGGTGATCAAGGAATCTATGGATGGTGACCATGGGTTTTGCTCGTTTGAATAAGTTATTCTTGCTGAATGTTTTGAATGTTGATATTAATGTCATATCGACAAGTTAAAAAGGGGATATGTTGTGGATATATCACTGATATTGGTGAATTTTTGGGAAATCACTTAAAAATGTTCAAAATAGCCCAAAATGTTACAAATTTGATGAAAATTAATATTTTAATAACTATTACATGCACGAAGTAATGTCTAGAAGACCAAAATCATAAATTTTGAATGAAAACATAATATAAACACGCTGCTGCCATATCAACAAAGTCATATCATAGCATTGAAAAGAAAATGCACATAACATGATAATAACTAAAGATGTTCATACTAATACTTACTAGTAGAAATGAAATATAAGTAGTACTAGTGGACTAGACCAAGTATTAGCCAATGCCACCAAATTAATATCATGTTGAGCTTTGACTTAGCTCGATACCTCTCCTTCGATTTTCTTCTGTTGAATTATTCTTGTATGCCTTTTTAGTGTTATGTTAAGTGAGGGGTATACTTGTAATTCTACCCTTTGGTTGCCTCTCTATATAAAGGCACCTAGGAATTTCCTAATAGAATAATGGACATTTCAACCTAACATCTTCTATTTGTAATACTCTAACATACTCACAGTAGGACTCCTACTCCATGAAGTTGTATCGAGTGTAGCACAAGATTTAACCTTGGTATGAATAATGACTGAAGTTAAATGTAGGTGATTTAGGTCTAATGATGCAAAAAAAATGACAAGATTAAGTTGATTACCTTATTAAGAGATGAACGAGGACTCCAAATCACCTAATAATTGAGGCACACAGATATGTGAACACTCGTAGCAGGCAGTAACAGAGAACGGAGGAGAGGACAGGAAGAAAGAAAGAGGAGATTGGAGAGCAGTTGTAGTTGCAAGATATCATCCATATTTTTTGGAAAAATTGCATGTTTATGCTTCAGTTTCAATGATACATCATCGACACACATCGACATGGGTGATATTTCACTTGAAAACCTGGAAAAAAGGTACTCTGGCAATGTCGACACAGGTATTATTGGCGATATCGACATGTTACCGATATGTTGCAACATCTCTCTCACTGATCCTGAAGGAGTCAATCAAGGCATTAAATGATATTTCATTTAGTTATCCAATTAAATGTTGTCTACTTGATAGTAGCAAAACCCTTGGCGAAGTAGCTGCATCTAGTCTTAAACTCTTTGTTCTTCCTGTTTAGATTGCTTTTTATTCAAGGGAGATGCTTACCAAATTGTTTCGTGTCAAATATGAAGTGCTTAGACGCTAGCTTGCAGCAATGCAAGGGGTTGGTGCCTACCTAACCTCAGCGAGCTGCTTTTGCTTGGGGGTTGTCGAGGCGAGCATCCGAGTAAACTGGTTGGATTTCTACCTTTTTAATGGATTTGTTGGCTGCATTTTGTGATTTTCATCTTATGGCTTTATCTCACTATATTACACACACACATATATTTATACATACACATGAGAACAACAACAATGTCTTTTCCTACATAACATGGGGTCATTTGAATGCACGCATACACCCATATATATATATATAGTGCCTCATTTGTCTTAGACAAGCGCTTAGGGGAGTAGCTAGCGCATTGGGCATTTTGGAATCCTATCACCTTTTGTCCTTTTAACAACATTGCTATGGAGTTGGCATTGTATGGAAGACGACGAGGACATGAACCTTCCTATGAAAGTTGGATATTGCCAAGGCTTACGATTTAGTGGATTAGGAGTTCTTGTGGTCCTCTACCTAATTATTAATTAAGGAAAACCATTTCAAAAAAGAGAACTATTTATTAAGATAAAATATATAATATATCGTTTCCTGATTATACTACTTGGATAATTTCTAGGCAAAAAGTCCCACTAGTTTTCATAATGGAAACTAGTGGAATTGGAACTGGATGGAGCTTTTTGAGTGTTCTGTATTCTCTTGAGGCCGTTTTCAAACCCATGTCACACTTGAATTTGGGAACCCTTCTTGAGACTTAGATCCAATGGATGAAGATGTACAACTCTCACCTTCTTCTCTGCTTTGTTTAATGGGCATCCTATAGGGGGGTGAGTGTAGCCTAGGAGAGGTGTCAGGCAATAGTAATTACGAAAGATGGACAGACTGTCTTCTCCCTCTCTCATAAAAGGGAGAATCAAAAACATCATGTCCATCAAATTTGGTGGGCTAGGTGTCTTGGTCAAAAACTGCCACAGTTCAGTAATAAGGCCCCATGGAGCCTTCTCTTTCTTCCCTTAAAAAAGCCTGAGGGGGCAGCTATAAACTGCAAGAAAGCACAAAAGATAAATTCCCCTTGTTTGTTGTGCCTCCATTATATCAATACAAAAAAGGGCAACAGATCCCAACTGTTATCAACAAAATCACATCATTCCCTTCTTGAGTTCATTCTAACCCAACAACTAATAGCATCATGTTCTTTGTGGCTACAGCTACTGTCAAGAACTGCATTCAAGATCCCAACTGCTATCAATGAAATCACATCATTCCCTTCTTGAGTTCATTCTAACCCAACAACTAATAGCATCATGTTCTTTGTGGCTACAGCTACTGTCAAGAAACTGCATTCAAGAGAATCGTGAAGCGATGACAAGTTTCTTGGAAATCATCACATAATCATGAGATCCATGGTGAAAAATCCAGCAGCTAAGGTTTAGTACTTGGTTTTGCTTAGAAATAGAATACGAAAACATACCAAATAGGAACAAAATAAAGCAGAATAGCAGAAATAACATCAAATTATCAACAGTGACACCAACTATGCTACAAACTCTTTCCATGTTCTTTCATTACATGTGCAAGATCTGTGGGAGGTATCTCCATCTATGGCTAATTTCTGGAATATAGGCATGTAGTGATACGACAATAGCACACCACAATGAGAATAAAATTAAAAGGAAGGTTTGTTCTGCCACAGATACTGTCCCAAGTCTCATATCGATACAAACAATTCTGGAGCACGTGTCTAAGAAGGTGTTTCCAGATACTGGAAAGCATTTTATATGCTCTTGGAAGTCAATCCACCAAACAGATCCTGATCGAGGTGACAGCTAGTCGGGAATACTACATAATGCAGGATCACACATTAACCTCAAAGGAAAATTTAGAATGAAAAAGACAGCATTGTGAACACTATGAGAAAATCCTTAAAAAAAAAAACATTATGAGAAGAATTTTTTTTTTTCCTTTTTCCCTTTTTTTAAGGACAATAGAAGAAGACTTGTCACAGAAAACTCTTCCCAAGAGAGAGTGAAATGCCTTGATGTGCTGGATATAGCAGGGATTCTTCACATGGAAATACAAGGTATAAGATGATAACTCTCATTCTGGGCCGGGGGGATAAATAGCCCGCAAACTTATTCCCCAAGGTTAGCCAGTACTGGAATTGGGGACCTGCCGTTCCCACTTAAGTGGTATGAGCTTGCTCACTAGCTGAACTATTCGACAGGCTCAAATGCAAGGTATAAGGCCCTTCGTATTAGGCACCACATGTCTCTCAAACTTCCCCACCTTGATGGAATGGGACTAAACTATATGCCTCTTGACAGGATCCATTCATCCAGGACCAAGATGGTACATCTTTCTTCCCTGATCGTCTTTCATTTACATGAATATAACCCTTGCCATAGGATATACAACCATCTAAATGTTTTCTTTGTATGTAGGGATTTTTTCATAGATGCCTCTATAAATATGAATATGTTACACATAAACCCCTACATTTGCCCCTGTAAATATGTTTATATTACATGTACACCCCTACAACATTTGCACAAATGCTCTCGTAAAATTACTCAATCTCACACTTGCACCTCCATCGGTATGAGCTCTTAGAAAGCAAGCTGTATGAGCTAATTTCTACCAAGGCTAGGGTCAATTAGGATCTTATTGTATACCTAAAGGCTGGCAGCCAATCACAATATTAGATTAATGAAAATTGATAATCTTGTCAAGTAAATCTAAACGTTGGAGGAGATTGGAACTGTGACAGATTCATAATCGAGATGTTGGAGGCAAAAAGGACATTGATTTGAGTATTAGGAGATGAGAGAGGGCCTAATTTATTTATTTATTGACTTTTTTCGACCAAAGATAGCAAATTTCTTCTTGTAACATAATTCTACGGTTATTTATGTAAAGGGTATGGATGTTGTAAGGTTGTATGTGTAATTTTGAAAACATTGTGCAATACAAATATTTTCACAGAGAAATCTATGTAAAATTCCCTTATATATAATTTCTGCTACTCTAATTTGCTTTTCTGGAAGGGCGATCTATTTTTCATTTCTTTCCAGGGACTCTTCTTACAATCTGTGTGGTATTTCCTGTCAGGTGTTTGCACTCTATCTGCAGATCATGGTCCATGTTTGTGAAGTTCTCTTTATCTGAATTGGATAGCGGGCTACTGGATTCTCAGGAACGAAAGGACTCCTTGGTTGGGAGGGATTTTAGTGGGTGTCCTTTGCAAATAGATAGGGGTAGCTGTATGCAGATTGAGAAAAAGAACAAGAAACTTCGGGATCATGGCAAGAAGCGGCAAAAGACCAGGCATCAGACATTCAAGAAAGCTAAAAATTGTTTGCTATCGCTAAAAACATCAATTGAGGATTTACACAGGAAAAACTTGTTTCCCTACAATCCAGCTTCTCTTCTTAGAAGGTCTAAGATTTTTATTCATTTTGCTTCCTTGTGTTTATTTTATCAGTCTATCATATTTATCTTGAGCTTTCATCTGCTGAAAAGCCTTCATCCGACAAGATTAATTTTTCCTCTTCATGTTTGATTATAGAATTAGTCCAAACCATTTCTCAAGCTCCATACAAGAATTTCTCATGATTTAAACATTTGACATGTTGTATTGCATCGTGCAGTTTCGCTAGATTCCAGGAACTTTGCAATAATGTAAGCTGACATCGTATGAAGGAGCTAGTAGGTACTTTTACCTGCCTACTCTCTCACCAACTCATTTCCACTACTCTGACGGTGAAAATGCTGGGCAAACTTTGTGTTATTTCTCTTGCTGTAATTCTAGTTGAAGTTAAATTGGCAGAATGTGGTCTCTTCTTTTTAAGTGGAAATCCTGGAAATCTTTTTTATTTTATTTTTCTGAAAGTCCTCTGTAACTTAAAAATTGGTTTCCATGTCTTATCTGAAATAAGCAACAGGAAAAGACTGCTAGGAACTTAGATTTCTCAATAGATGCTGTAAGATGCTATCTACATGGCAAATTATATTCATAACTGTGTCCTTATCAGACTGAGCAAATGCAGGAAACCTGGGGATAAAAAAATAGACAACTCATCTGGTAACCAATAAAGGCACAAACACTAGCGACCACCAGAGCAAAATGATCAGCTTCCTACCAGGTTCAGCTATTATCTCTTCAGAATAGAAAGACAAACAAGAACACTGCTAGTACGAGTTCACTTCTATGATACTTCATGCTATAAATATGGCTGATGAAGAGCTGGCAGTTGCTATTTGGAAACAATAATGGTATTTGGCTTTGCGCAGTGTTCACTTCTTCCTTAGCCAACATGGCTTACACATAGAGGGGATTGTCTCTCTGCATATCTTATTTCAGATTCTCTTCCTTGTAGCTATATGGACACCTTTTAGCATGAACAGCAACGATTCTTGTTAACCTCAGATGACAAGTTCATACAGCAGGAATAGAGGTTCATACAGCAGGTGATATTTTTTGAAAAATATCGTATGATTCATGTAGATGACACTGTAGTATGGCTACAAAGAGTACACATCCAATTGATAATACAGGGAAGCACATTGGAGGGCCACACTTAGTCTGGATTACATCCTAGTCGTGGTGTGGTTGATCATGCCCCTTCATCCTGCTATTCATTGTTGCCTTAGTAAGGCATTATCTCTCCAGCTAGCTAATCAGACAACGCATCACACAGAATCCTTTATGTGCTAATAAGGCCTATCCATGGAGTCAGGTAAATTACAGGCAGCTGAGGACCAGAATCTTCAGCCCCTTTCACCTCTAATCCTTTCTCACAATAGCTCGTCATGGGAAATTTGTGATATCTATTGCATCAAACTGTTGATATTCGGCAGCTTAATTGCTATGCCAAGGTTTTGTTGGACTATCACACGTGGAAAAAATGGTACATCTGGATTCAAATTTTTTTGTTCCAACTATGTTTTCTTTTCTTATATAACTTAAAGATGTAGCAAATGAATACTCAAAGTCAATAAGAGTCCTGCTTTTATTAGATGAGCACAGTGGATATTATATGAAAGACGCCATACAATGTATCCCGCCCGCGCTGTTGCTGCTTTTCTAGCACTCAACAAATATGTGAGACATTAAGTTGTTGCTTTGTCAGTGCGGAACTCAGCGATTCCAGTCTTGTTTAGCAAAGTTCAACTACCAGATGTGATCTGGGCGCCTAATTTCTAGATATGATGATTGTAGCTTATAACTGAGGAGCAAAAAGTGGCCTGCATGCTGCCCATCCAAAATGCCATAGCTTATGGGTGTTTCCAGTGGCGTTAGAAGGCTGAGCCAAAAAACACAGAGATCTGCAAACGCATTGCATACTCAAAGATTGCCCAGTGACCGTTAAATCTTGCAGTCTGAAGCACCATGGTAGTCCTTCCGGGCCAAAGCATGTAATGTTATTGATACGCAGGTTATCTTTTTTACCATCCATGTTAAGCATGCAATCGGATGCAGAATTATCTTTATCCATTCTTAACCATATGGTCCATATCCATTTTAAATATGACTACTCGTAGATACAGGTGCAAATATGAATATTTAGTTTGACTATGACAGATTCGAATACGGGCAGAAACATCAAATTTTAGATTTTAATAGGTGTGGATGTTGATACATATTTATTAAATTTTAGTGCTCGCAGAAATAAATATTTAGTTTTGAGTATGACAAATCCAAATGTGGAAACGAATATCAAATTTAAATTTTAATAGATATGGATGTTTGATACATATTTACTAAATTTTACTGGACAAAGAAATGAATATCCACTTTTTTCGTAAAAATTGTTTTTTAATAATATATAACCAAATTAATAGGGTATTATGTGCAATTTTCAATCAATGATTACTTTTAGAACTTTCTAAAATTCCATATCTCGATTCCTTCGGCCCCCTCTCCAACTCCTATTGATGCCACACTCCACCATCCCACCCAAATAATAATTAAATTAAAGCAATGTGTACATAGATAAGCGATTGGATTTTTCTCTTTATATAACAAATTGGTCAGGTATATCTTCTTTCATTATTTAGTTGCCTTCTAACTACAAAAGTTTCCATGTGCTTTATTATTAGTTTAGAAATTAGCTTAACTATGAGATTGGGGCTGACAAAGGAGGACCGTTGCTAGCCCCCTTTGCTGGAGCCAAGTGGGACGAATCAATTGGCTCTAACCAAGACCACCTTCCACAAATAAGCATTGTGTATTGTGGGATAAGTAAGAACGAAGAAGGCAAATCAGCTTGGTAAAAATGACAATGTGTAAAGCCAACAATTGTGCAAGAGGAAGGGCGAGGCACTCGAAAGGGCAACATGAATCCAAAGCACATGCTGATGAAGAGGCAAAGGTAGGGATGCAAATGAGTCAGGTTTGGGTCAGATTTAGCTAAATTTATATCAATTTACAAAATCCATATCCATACACTACTTATTTACCCATTGAGTACAAAAATCCAAACCTATACTCATATCCATCTATCTATCAGGTATCCATTTATAAATTGATCTTATAATTAAATTATGTTCAAATTAGAGTTAAAAAGGAAAAAAAAAATCTATAATATAATTCATTAATTGTTTATTTATAACAAGCGTGAAATATAGAGACTTAGGTTACTCCAATTTTAATGATGTCCATTAAAATTATTACAAAAAAAATCCTTCAAAGGGAATACATCAAAATATATATATATATATATATATATATATATATAGAAAAATAAAATATAAATACATTTCAAACAAAAAGATTCACATATCCAAAATAAATGTTCAATGAAAACTTTAAAAGTACTCCTAACCTTCAAAATTATAGAGGTAATTATGAGGGAGATTAAAATTGGGGGAATGAGGGACTTAGGATAAGACTTATATGTCTCAGGTAAATAGATATTTTATTCAGGTATTCGGATCAGGTAATTGGGATAAATCTATACCCATATCCATAACCAATCCCAATTGGATTTTTTTGGATAAAATCCATACCCGAACCTAGTCGGGTTTGGGTCAAGTTTTACCCATTCAATTCGGGTCGAGTTGGGTTAGGTTTATCAAAACTTACATCCTAATGCAAAGGAGAGCTTGTGGAAGGCAAGCAGAGGCAAAAAAACCTCAAGGTAGTAGACGAAACCTATGACCAGTGATGAAGAGGATGGAGTCTCTCTTGATATAGGAGAAAGGTGGATGGTGGAGATGGTTGAGGCAGGGGGGTGGGGAGGCGGGGACCTACGCTCTACTTCTATGCTTCAAGTTTTACCAGTTCAACAGCCGCAATTCCCTCCCAAGGGTTCTCTCTCATCTACTATTAAGGACATTTTTTGTTTGCCACATGGTCTGCCATATGAACACCATATTCCTTTGGTTGATGAATCAACGGTTGTCTCTAAACCTCTCCACTGCTATTTTTCACTGCCAAAGTAAACTGTATACAGTAAGTTCAAGATGCATTGAAGGAATGCTTGATCAGGTCTAATACCGGTTCTTTAGCTGCTCGAGTGTATCTGGTAAAGAAGTCTAAAGGTTCTTGGCACATGCACATTGATTATAGTGGCCTAAATGCTATTACCATCAAGGACACATTCCCAATTCCATTAGCTGGTGATCTGTTAGATGAGCTAGTGGGTTCTAAATTTTTTACAAAGTTATATCATTGTTTAAGGTATCATCAAATTAGAGTACATGAGAGAGACACTTAAAAAACTACTTTTAGGAGTCATGAGGGACATTATGAGTTCCTTGTAATGTTATTTGGCCTCACTACTACTCCCATTTTCTAGAATCTTATGAATACCTTGTTCAGGCAAATGCTTCATCAATTTGTGTAAGTATTTTTTTTATGATATTCTAGTTTATAGCAAGAACTTTGATTTTCATCTCATTTAGAAATGGAGTTTGCCATCTTGTGAGAGAACAAACTCTATGTCAAGTATTTTGAGTGCAGCTCTGTGTCACTTATGTTACTCATTGGGATCATGTGATTGATTAAAAAGGTGTTTAGATGGGACCAAATAAAGTGGCAACAATGGCAAATTGGACAGTGCCCTCTATAATCAAAGCCTTGCAGGGATCTTTTAAGTCTTGCACGGTTTTATCGCAAATTTGTTTGTGATTTTGGCACTATAAAGTGACCACTATCTGAACTCTTGAAAATGGATTCTTTTATGTAGAATGACAAAGGCATCTTAAGCATTTTTAACTTTTAAAGGAGCTCTAATTTTAGGCCCAATTCTTGATGTTCCAGTCTTTAGTCTTCCTTATGTAATTAAGTGCAATGCAAGTGGATTCAAACGGAAGCTCTGTTACGCCAGCAAGGTCGTCCAATAGCATATTTGGGTAGAACTTTCACTACATGGTAGAAAGCAAAATCTACTTGTGAAAAGGAGCTTCATGCCATACTAATTGCTATTGAGAAATGGTATCGTCATCTTTTGGAAAGAAAATTCATCATCAAAGCAAACTATTGAAGCCTTCATTATATATTATAGTAGAACGACTGCCACTCTATCTCAAGATAAGTGCTTGATTGGGCTTGTGGATCTTGACTTCTAGCTGGAATATAAGGGGGATTGACAAAATAACGCAGCTGGTGCACTTTCATGGCTAGAAGAATATGCAACACTACAAGCTATTTCTAAGCCCATTCTAGAGTGGATTAAGGAAATTAAGCAAGCCTAAAATTGCAAGCAAAAAAAAAATGGAAATTAAGCAAGCCTCTAGATTCCACACTTGTTGACTTGACGTGGGGACGACAAGATGGGCAATTAAACAAAATCATCTATCAACTACGAGATGGACTCTGGTGCCATAAGGGTTGTATATTACTTAGGAAATCATGCCTTTTTATTGAGTAAGCACTTAGTGTTTCTCATAATACATCAGAAAGAGATTATTTTTGGTTTCTTTGCATTACTTCAGCACAATTTTGTATGGAAGGGGATGAATTTTGATTTTTGCACATACATTAGAAAGTGATATTCGCCAAAGCTGTAAAATAGAAACTTAAGCTCCAGGTACTTCAATTTTTGCCAATGCCTTCTAGAATTTGCCATGATATTTCCATGGATTTTATTAAAGGTCGTTCACTTTCAAAGAGGTGATTCTAGTAATCGTTGATAGGCTTTCCAAATAGGGCCATTTTATTCCACTTGCTCATCCTTATTCAGCCTAGGATGTGGCTATCATTTTGATACAAGTGGTTGGATTACATAAGATTCCCTCATCAATTGTATTTGATCAAGATGCGGTCTTTTTGAGTTCATTCTAGCAAGAATTGTTTGCAACAACCACTAAGCCTTTTCTCACATTAAGTGAGGTCAGCTACATGGATTCTTTGCTTCCACTCAAATTTGTTTTGAGTCATTTCCAAAGTCAAATTGAAGTAATTGAGGTCATACTTAATAGTTTTCTCCCAACACTTCTTTGGTCTTTCTCACCTCCTCTTAGCAAGTTCAACCCCTGACTCCTTGCATCTCTTGATTGGAGCATTTAGCGGTCTTCTCTGTAAATGTCAAAACTACTTTAGATGTCTTTCATTTTATCCTCTATCAGTGCTACCCCAATATTTTCTCGAATAATCTCATTTAAAATACAGTTCTTTCTTCCTTTAAAAAAAAATATATAGTTCTTTCTCATAGGACCACACATCTATCTTAACATCTTTGTTTCTACCACAAACATCTTTTGCGCATGCCTATAGTTGGCAATCCAACATTCAGAACCATACAGCATACAATGGCTCGATAGTACTTTTCTTTAACTTTCAAAGGAACCCTCTTATCACATAGAACACTAGATGCTTTCCTCTATTTCAACCACCTTGCATTAATACTATGTAACATCTCCATCAAATTTACCATCTTGTTGAAAAATGAATCTCAAGTATTTAAAAACATCTTTCATTAAAATGTACTCTTATCTAATTTTTACATAAATCCTTTCAGTGTTCCCTCTACCATTAAACTTACATTTTATATACGTAGTCTTTGTCCTACTTAGGTGCAAGCCTTTAGCTTCTAGGGCTTCTCTTCAAAGTTCAAGTTTTTTGTTTACCCCATCTCTTGTCTTATTAACTAATATAATATCATTAGTGAAAAGCATGCCCCATGGCACCTCAACTTGAATATGCTTCATCAATTCATTCATGACCAATGTAAAGAGGTAAGGGCTTAAAGTTACTCTTTGATGCAGACCAATGATGATATCAAAGTAATTCGTCAATCCATCCTTAGTCATTACACAAGTCGCAGCACCATCGTACATATCCTTCATGAGGTTGATATATAGAGTCGGTACATGTCTTTTCTCCAAAATTCTCTACAAAATATCTCTTAGGATAAAGTCAATAGGCTTTCTCCAAATCAATACAAAACATATATAAATCCTTGCTGTTGACTCTATAGATCTCTATTGTGCGCCTTAAGAGGCATATTGCCTCAATAATAGACTAGCCTGGCATGAATTCAAACTAGTTTTCAGTTACTTCGAAGACTTGCCTCAACCTTCTTTCAATTATTCTCTCCTAAAACTTTTTCATATGACATATCAATCTAATACCTCTATAGTTGGAATAATTTTGTATCTATTTTGGTCTTGTATAAAGGTATTACAAAACTTTTCCTCCATTCCTCTGGCATCCTCTTGCCTCTCCAAATAACATTAAATAATTTTGTGAGACAAGTTATACCCTCTTCTCCCATTACTCTTTAAACATCTATAGGAATATCATCAGGCCCAACAACTCTCCCAATTTTTATCATCTTTACTTATTTTGTATCCTTCGATAGCTTGCTTGAATCACATAATCTTCTAAATTGGCTAATTCCTTAATTCTTTTGATTTTCATTAAAAAGCTTATGAAAATAATTTTTCCATCTTGTCTTTATATCCCCGTTAGCTATAAGCATTGTTTCTTCTTTGTCCTTGATGCACCTTATGTGTGCAAGGTTCTTTATTTTCTGCTCTTTTGTTTTAGCTAGCCTGAAGATATCTTTTAACCTTCTTTAGAATTAATTTTCTTGTAAAAATACTCTCAAGCTTTTGCTTTTATTTCATTAGTTGCCTTATTTGCTTCTTTCTTTACTCTTTTGTAATTTTTCATGTTTCCATTAATCTTATCTCGATATAAAACTTTGAAGCAAGCTCTTTTAATTATAATCTTCTTTTGCACTTCCTCACTCTACCACTAAGCCTCCTTTTATCCTGGAACACTTCCTTTAGACACTCCTAGCACCTTCTTTGCCACCTTTCCAATATAGTTTCCCATATTTAAATCTCTCTTACTCTTTCTTAAAATGCCACCATTTAATTCTCATATTCTTAAACATCAATTTTCTTTTCTTTGACTTCTTCATGTGCACATTCAACACCAAAAGACGATGTTGAGTAGTTAAACTCTCCTCTAGAATAATCTTGCAATTTTTACAACATAATCGATCTCTTCTTCTCAAAGCGAAGTAATTAAGCTGCACTCTTGTTAAACCACTTTTGTAAGTAACCAAATGCTCTTCTCATTTTTTAAAGAAGGTATTTGCTATAAAAAGATCGTAAGCCATTGCAAAATTAAGGGAAGTATACCCTTCATTCCTATCACCAAAATCATAGTATTTATGCACTCCTATATACTCTAAAGCATCTTTTCCCACATGTTCATTTAAATCTCCACTTAAAAAAATTATTTCTCTTTGTGGGATTCCTTGAATTATCATATCAAGCTCCTTCCAAAATTCTTTCTTTTTTCTTTCCTCTAAACCAACTTAAGGTGCATAAACTAAATGACAATCTCCTCTTCTAAGATTAATTTTATCAAAATAATTCAATCGCCCATCCTCAACCTCAACTACACTCTCTTGGAAAGAATTGGTTGCTACTTAAAAAACCAAATTAAAGATAAGTTCTTCGCATCACCCCCAATCTGATGGGCAATCTAAAGGCTCAAACAAATGTTTGGAAACATCTTTGAGATGTTTTTACTATCAGTATAATACTAGCCATCATTCTTCAACTAACATGACTCTATATGAGATTGCATATGGATACCCTCCACCACCAATTACAACTTATGCAATTAATACATCTTCAGCACCATATGTTGTTTCCCTGTATGGCAGAGAACATATTCTTAAAGCATTATAGACCCATCTTCAAAAGGCACAACAGCGGGTGAAGCACTAAGGAAAAAGAAGGCATAGAAAATTCATTTTAAGTACGCAATTGGGTGTACCTTAAGCTCAAACCATACTGCCAAAATTCCTTAGTAAGAAGGTATAAGTACAAGCTTGCTGCTCGTTACCATGGGCCTTATCAGATTGTCACCAAAGTAAGGATTGTGACATGTCAACTTGAGTTACCTCCAGAGTCAAAGATACACCACATATTTCATATATCCCCCAGTTGAAGAAGAAACATGGACATCACTGTGCAGCCTCAGCTATTGCTAGTCTTTGAAAGAAGATCGTCAACCACAATGACTGTTGGGAAGGAGAATGGTTAAAAGAAATAATATGGCCGTGGCACAGCTATTGATCCATTGGGCATGTCAATTTATGTAAGAAGCTGAGTGGGTGGATTGCTCTGTTCTTATTCAGAAATATCCTAATTTCAACCTTGAGGATGGCATCGTTTTCTTGCTAGATAGTTAATTCAGTTAAAGCTGGTACAACAGAAAGTGGAGGAAAAGGCTGTTACTGCAGGAGGACCTAATATATAGTAATTCCCTGCTATAAGTAGTTTGAGCAATGCATAACATGGTCATGTTGACTAGTGGTTTAACCCCTTTATAAATTCTCCCCTCCGGTTCTCTCTTCTCCTCCAAATGGGTTGTTGATCTCATAGTTAAGCTAATTCCATTTCTTCCTCTTCTTCTACCATATCCCTTGATAGATCCAATCCCAAGATACCACCCCAAGGATGTCACGGTAGTCAGCCAGTTTGAAAGGGGTGTCAGGAACCACAAAGTTGATGCAGTTGACTGCACACCATTGCTTGCCATCAGTGACAGGTGTAGATCTAGCGACGATACATGACTGCTAGATGGGGATGCTTCCATTATGGTAGAACCCTTGTGGGTTTGGTCTAACAGCATTTGCTGTCAAGTTTAATCTGAACATAGAAGCATGGAAAGAAATGAATAGAAGGACAACAAGCGAATTTGCCATCCTACCATTCCATTCTAAAGTGAATTGATGTAAATTTACATGTCACTAAAATGATTTTGGATTAGTAAGATGTCTGGATCAGCATAGGCATTTATTCCAAGACTTGCATTGTCTAACTAATAGTGTACTTCTTTCTTAAACATTAACATTTCAGAGCAAGCATTCCACCCCATAACAATGCAATTTTTTCTTTTACAAGTATAAACAATGCCATCTATCACAATAGAAGATACGGTTGGACATCCTACTGCATATGCAACCAGGGATGGTGATCCATATTCCTTTGCAAAACGTGTTGAGCCCTTAATAGGAGTTCAGCCTTTCAGCTTATAAGATTGGCAACAGACAGTATGTTGTAGAAATATTTTTTAACTCAAAGATAGAGACCTTCTGCTACATGGAAGATTGTGATCAAGAACTCCTATGGAATCTTTGTCGGACCAACTTTGAGCTGGAGACCATATATGCCACGTTCCATTTGCCTTCATTCACATATGGAACTCATTCCCTACCCATGACACGAAGAATTTTCGTTACATTTGAACATGGAACTTAGGCTATGTTTCTGCTTCCTCTGTCAACTTGTGTGCCTCTGGCAAACGGGATTTTTTGTAGCGAAAAGAACTCCACTTTTTCACCAAGTTTTTGTCCCCAGTTATACATCATCATTGGATCAAATGACCATCCAACCAAAGAGCAACTAGAAAAACTTCTATAAACAAATTCACATAACCGACCGCCCTATTGGTGGTATGCCTCATAATCTTGCATATTAAATTATCTACTACAGACATGTATTGTAGGAGAGAATAATCGAGGACGTATGCTAACCTCAATTTTTATGCTGATATGACAAGCAGGAATATCACAAAAACCTCTAGAAGAAAAATCAATAAGATTGTCTATTCAGCTTGAAAGGTAACTAGAAATTTGGCTACTAAGGAATTGACATCCAAGTTGCTACAAATCCATGCCTACCATATTTACCTTTTCAACAAAAAAAATCCAAATTTCATTTATAGACAAATTCTACGTTTTTCCTCTAAAGAAAAAAGGGACAAGGAAATGTCCCTGACATTGGATTAGACTTCATATGTGACGATAAGTGGGGGATAATAGCCTCATGAACTTTACGTAAAGTACTTGATATACCTGAGATCTACCTTTTATCAGGGATATAAGTTAGAGAGGATCTCATAATAGAGATAAGACCTTTGAACTTGCTAGCAATCATGCGAAGCAACCACCACAAACAATTAATCCACAAGACAGATTTACGTGAAAACCCCTCCAATGTAGAGGGAAAAAATCACAAGCAAAGAGAGATGATCTACTATAGAGAGAATGATGGAGTACAAAACCTTGCTCACAGAATCATCCTAAGAGAGACCTCTTGACGGTGCCCACTTGGAAAAGCAAGTAAGAGACACACCTTCACAAAACCCTAACTCATATATATGGATACATTAAACGTATTCTTGTCATCCAAGGCATGCTCAACACTTGTTTTCCTTGACTTTTGAAGTTTTATTTTTCGTTCCTCCATATAGCTCAAGTTACATACTGAAAAGAACACAGAGATACAAAAGCTTGTGTACAGAGTTCTGTACGTTAACATGCTAGTCTGAATCCGAGGATACCTCAGGGTGAGGATCCAAAGTCCGAACCATCCTGAACAGTGCCTCACCCATCTCCTCCACTTCAACATCTGAAAAACCCCAGCTCCTCAGCAATGGCATCCCAAGTGCACCCGTTTGGATCCCAAACCTCTGGAGATCTGTCAGCCTCTTTTCTATGAAAGGCAATATTGCACGACATGATCGCAATCTTGTACCCATTGGTATGGATTCGACTTCAAGCGGTCCCTGAGGTTGAGGGCTATGAACTTGGTCAGTTAGCAGCTCGCCCTGCTTTCCAACGAGATACCTAAAGATTGAAGGAAAAGATAAGGGAATCGGAAGTGGGCAGAGCATGGCAGCCAAATGAGAGAATCTTGGACTCGGCAATCTGTATTTGTATGCCTTGTGTATCGCACCCTGCACTTCAGAAATTGATGCCCGATGACCTGTCATACAGTAAGTCAAAATAAGCAACATGCATCTCAATTTACAAGGGCAAGAGGATAGTTGAAGCAAAAAGGGACAGTCTGTGTAAGTATCTGAGAGAACATGTTATTCTTTCTGATAATAGCTAAAAAGCTAAATGCAACTCTACCAGATCGCAAATAGGGATGAAGCACCTGATTGTTGAGCACCCTGTATTACTATGGATTCAATTGCTTGTAGGTCTTCAATTTCATCCTTCACAACTTCATGATTCAGAGGATGAAAGCTCTCATGGAGATACCCCTGGCTGTTGTTACCTGAGAAATCATCAAAAACTAGAAATGTAATTCGAGCCTTTAGATATAAAAATCCCAACACCATCTGAAGAAATTTGAGCAAAACATTACCATCTATTGATGGCACTGGCATTGATGCATCCAAAACAGCAACCATGTTCTCCCAACCTTGGCCTGTTAAAATATGCACAAGCTCACCAATGTCAACAGCACCAGAGACATGCCTGGAGTCTGAAGTGGGTCCAAGCAACTCCATGCGAAATGGAAGGCTGGTGCAGTTTATTGAGGCAGCATAAACAGCACTCGAATGGAAAAGTTTTGTGTCAGTGATGCAAAGAGTATCAGATAACTTACCTGGAAGGCAAAGATGAACATAATCCAAGTAAGACTCAAATCTTCACGCTCAAACAACGAAGAGGGGGGAGAGGAAGATGCCTCACCATATCACATGAAATGCACCTTTCAACTGGCTCTTAAGTTGTACAAGATTTATGGATACGAAAAATTCAATCACCGATAAATTAACAAAGAAACTCATTGCATGAACACAACAGAAGTAAAATTTTCACCCCAATTACATATTAGAGCACAATCATGCAAATTTGACCTCTTCTGTGCATATCAAAGATTGGAAACAGCTGTATGCTGATGCAACTAATATGGTGTGTAAAATCACACAATTTATGATATCAGATTCATTGGTTACTTGTGATTCAGAAAAGATGCAGATTGGGAGTATACAGGAAGAAGTCCTTAATTCAATTAACTATTTAAAAAATATTTTTCTAAAACTGCAAATGCAATTGATAGAATTTAAGTTTCAATATGCAAGCAAACTCTTTAGCAGAGGGCAGAGGAAAACAACAGATCTCAAGTAAAGAAGAAATTCCATGCGCAAAGATCTTGAGCCTTCCCCAGGCCCTTTCTAAAAGCACCTCTTCCTGAGCTTATTGAGTTCCTTCTGCACCGTAATTTGCATCTCAAATGTTGACAAGTAGAATAACAGCATGGCTGATAGAACTGACTTTAGGAAGGTCAACACCCACCCCTGCTCCCCACACGCCCGACAACAAACAAGCCTTCCAGTCTTGTAATCTCCTTCCCACCTTCTAAAAAGCCACATGCCAATCAATTAGCCGTGAAGGCCTACCACTGAAAGGAAGGCCAAGATATGTCATAGGGAGAGAAGCATTTGGCATTTGTCAAAAAATATACCTATGCAGATATTTTTGGTAGCCTCCGTTGATCCTTCAAATATTAAGATGGTGTCATCCATGTACTGAAAAGTAGGTATTAGTTTGATGCAATCACCAAAGCTAAAACCTTTCAGAACATCACAATCACAAGCTGCATACATGATAGCAACCAAGGCATCCACCACCAAGACAAATAATTAAGGGGTACGGAGTTATCCCTATCTAGCACCTCTTTGCAATTGGATTCAGCACCCTTAAAGCCTGCCATTAACTAAAATAGAGAATGAATTAGTGGTGATACAAGCACTTCGTCCATGAAATCCAGACATCCGAAAAATGGAGCTTTCTAATAGTACTCCACAAGGCACTATCAAGAGTCGTATTGTAATGCCCTAAAATCCAGGTTCCGAGTCGGCCGCATTGTTTCGGACCTATTGGTACCCATCAAGATTGTGTTGGGTCAGAACGCCTCATAAAATGTGCCATTTTTGTCAAACATCCGTCAAACCCTTTCAGATGGGTCATATTTGGTACCGTTGGATTCCTCTCGTCAAACAAGATGAATGGATTTGAAGCATGGATAAACCAACACCAAGGGATATTTTTGTCAACACCCAAACTTTCCTAATCCTAATCCGTATTCTTAAGCCTATATAAGGCTTAATTGGGGTTTTTCTCCCATCTTCAGCACCCATGGGTGGCACGTAACTCGAGGAAAGAGAGGACAAAGGGAAAAAACGCAAGCATGCGTGAGGCGAGCATGCGTAGTGCATGTGAGGGGAGGCAAGTGCGGCATACGTGCGCACAAGGAGAGGTGCACAGCACGCGCAGAGAGGATGCAAGTTTGACTGTGCTTGCGAGCATCAATGGCTAGGATTGTGCCACACACATGATTCGCAACTGTGTGCACAAGCCAACCAACGTGCAACATGTGGCAACATGATTATGTGGGTCCAGCAATTCTTTGAAGTTCGATTCAAGCCATTTTGTGTATTTTGGGAGGCTCGGAACCTTCCTAAACTCCGTTTTGTACAAATAAAGTATCGTTGGAATCATCTTGACGAGCAATGTGTTAATGACTCCCAAAAGCCCTTTTAAATATTGTTTCACACATTAAAATTCAAGAATGTGTTCTAACGTGTATAAGACATCGATTTTCAATATGCTTGGCTTAAGGACTTGACCCGTAGCATGCACGGACTACGAGGGATGCTCGACCTGCCTCCTTGGACCTTGAGCACGTATTTTGAAGTCATCGTGACCGCTCAACAATGTTAGGTAGTCGCTCTCTTGTGTTTTGAGTTCATTATTGCAACTTGCTTCACGTGTAGCATCATTTTGTGTGTGTTCCCTTTTGTTGAGTTCAGAGTCCTCAATTGATTATACTTATCTTCTATTTAGGTACTTGAACCTAGATTGATAATAATTAAATTTATCTCTTCTTAATGACTTATAATTGGTGGTTCATTGAACTAATGGTGGTTAATGACTTTGTTAATATGCTTGAATACCATGAGTCTTAATTAGTAATTTTAGATTCGATAACTCCTATTAATATGTCACCGCAGTCTTTGATGAATCATGAACCAACTTGAAATCAATGAATTGAATGGCATGATCTTCTTGTACCTGAGAAGCCTTAATAGGATTATGGGAGTCCTAAACATTTGTGAATGCCATAAGTAGACACTTGCCTTAATCTTGTGGAATAATGAAAACCCTAACTCGAGAATTGGTTATTAATTAAATTTCGAGGTATTTGTTGAGACTTATCACTTGATAAATAAAATGATTCATGAATTTAATCACACGACATAGCCACCACTTCTCACAAGGACCTCAAGGTGATGAATTTTGATGTGAAATGGCTATATGTCATTCTCTTAGCCCATAAGGTGTCTCATATTGGTTGTACTTCTCAAGATATCACATTTCTCAAGATATCACATTGAGATTGTCTCATGCCCCGAGACAGATTGGGATCATCAAGATTGTAAATTGATATGGGCAACTGCATAACCAATGGATTAATAAATAATGGACAATGGTTGGTAAATGGCATAATAAATAAATAGTACCCATTCTTATGATTGCTTTATGCTACTATTTTGCTCTATTTTACTCAACTTTTGGCGCAACAGCAACATTTGGTGCTTTTGGTGTGGGACCTAGTTTGGTACTAGGAGACGATTTCTGCATACAATAAACATCTACCGGTTTATTTAGTTTTCTTTTCAGTTTTCTAGTTGTTGTACTATGGACCTTTAGTTATTTTTCATCTTGTTTTCTAGATTTGTGAACCTTGTTTCTACTTTCTAATAAGCACTCTTTTTATTTAATGCTTGGTTATTAATGTTTTATGACTACGTATTGGGTGACCGTGATCCTATGTTAGATTGATAGCTCCTACTAAATGGCTCGAATCTCATCAAGTTTACTCGGTTGATAAGACCAAGGTCATCACACATATGCCTTAGTGAAATCTACCATCTACAAAAACCTCTTGTTCCCATTCTCTTTCGATAGGCAACTACTTCCGTAGCAAGGATTACACTATCAAGCATATGTTTCCCTACTCAACGGCTTGAATCTCATCAAGTTTAATCGGTTGATAAGACCTAGGTCGTCACACATATGCCTTAGTGTAATCTACCATCTACAAAAACCTCTTGTTTCCATTCTCTTTCGATAGGCAACTACTTCCATAGCAAGGATTACACTATCAAGCATATGTTTCCCTTCTATCAAAGCTGATTGAACAGGATATAACCAAATCATCCATGAATCTCTAAGGCAATTGGCCAAAACTTTGGAAACAATTAAATAAAGAGAATTATATAACAAGATAGGCATGTAGTCTTCAATTATCTCCACAATCTCTTTTTTTGGCAACAAGAAGAGAAGTGATCTATGAAGTCTCTCAAACAGCATATTACCCTGCTGAAACTCCTTCAACACAGCCACAACATCACCACATAGAAGTGCCTAAGACTCCTTATAAAATAATATAAGCCATCTGAGCCTGGTGTCCCCTCCACAGTTAGTTGTGCTAGAGTAGCCTTTACTTCACTCTCCAAGAAAGGTTTGATCAACCCCCATCATTCTCGAATGCTAATGTACAAATTCCTCTTCCTGTCCATCTCCATCTTCCCATGGGCCTCTTCTTTGTAAAACTTCTAACACATTCAACACATACACCCCAATCTCTTCTTTGTTAGCACACTCCTTCCCACTAATCAGGAGTTTGTATATAAAGTTCTTTCTTTGTCTTCCATTTGCCATCATATGTAAGAATCACATATTAGTGTCACCCTCCATCAATCACATCCATCGCAACCGTGCCTCCATTCCACTTTCTTCATGTCCTCCCTTGCCACAATTTATTGGGACTCATTTCTAGAATTCTCTCCTCCACAGATAGTGACACATGCCCTCCACCTCCTCTATCTTCTCAAGGGTTTCCATTTTTTTTTGCATTTCCTTCTTGCTTAATTTTCTTTTTATAACAAGACGGAGCTTTAATTCTATAAACTTTTGTGCCAATTTTGCTGTTTAAATCCATCTAGAACTTCCGCAGACAACCACCATTCTGCCAATATCTCCTGAAATCCTGATTCCAAGATACATGATTTGTCAGATTTAAAATATGTTGACAGCCTCAGCTCATCATTAAAGCACCAAATCAGCGGCGTATGGTCTGAAAACAGCCATGGAGCATCCACCACCCCACACAACGGAAATACCTCCAAAAAATCAAGGGAGCAGGAAGACGACCAATCTTGAACATAAATGTATCAAATGCAATATTACACCAAGTATACTGACAATTTGGAGATCCCAACTCTTGCAAAGCTAACTCTGCCAATAATTCATGACATTCCTGAGAACCAACATCTGTCCCAGCCCTATCTTTCAGTCCATCTTCTACTGCAATTCTAACATTAAAATCCCTACCAACACTCTACAAAGGTTTGCTTCTTGCCTAAGGTCATTCTCCAACTCTCTCCTTAATTCAGAAGAAACAGGCCCATAGACCAATGTAACATTAAAGAATTTTACTGTTAGATTTTCTTCTTAAAATTACTACCCCCATATGCCTGCTTAACCATTCGAACTCAACTTCTACGTACTCACTTCCCCCAACTCATGAGGATACCTCCAGATCTCCCATTAGAACATAAAGAACGAATTTACCAAACTTCCAACCTCCAATAGACCGCAAAGATTGATCCGCAGAGTCAAGCTTGGTTTCCTAAAGAAGAAAGACGTCCACCTCCCAATCGAACAAGTATCCTTGTAAAATCTTCCTTCTTTTAGGGTCCCTCAATCCCCTTACACTCCAGGATAGGATCTTCATCACTGACATTGTGGCTTCCCCGCCATTGGCAGTCCCCCACAGCATGAACCAACCAGCATCACAATGACACAATCTCTGTGACCTTTCTCTCAATTGCAAGTGACCCTTGGGAGGGTTGTCACCCCTCAAGAGCAGACCTCAAATCAGCACCCTCCTCTCAATCGGTTCTATCATCAACCAGCAGAGATATTGCTCCTCTCTCCTCTGTACAGTAGTCTGTCACCCCCTTGTGCATCTTCAATCGCCCCCAAGACCACGGATGGACCCCCTCCAAAGGGGACCAACATAACAAGCTCAGGCATAGAGTTTCACGTGACATCACTACCACAAGCTTCCAACCACTCCTTTCCAGGTTGCTTGCCACACAGCACCTCTAGTGGAAGATGTGATTCTCTGATTCTCTCCTCCAAGTCCTACACTAACCCAAGCACAGGCCCGCCTAGTTTAAGCCACTTCCTTTTTTGAAAAGTTAGATGAGGCCACTTCAAATGTCCTACATATGAAATGGCCATATTAGTAAGTGGCAGCTCAACATCAACCCCCTCCCCAACAGATCATGCAACATCATCGGCTACAGTTTCACTCAAGATTTTTTGTGTCACACCCACATCATAGGACATATTGCAGACTAAATTAGATTCAAGTCCCTCGGCAGAATATTGTCCACAACAGCCAAAGCCTCAAACACAATTCCCACACCATGAACATCGGCATACTTATTATCCAAATCCAAGCATCTGCATTCTCACTTGGGAAAGTGTTGGCTAGAAAGCCAAGTCATTGATCAGAGCGAAGAAAATTGGAGGCAAAAAGTGTGCAACTATCCATGTGCACCTGCAAGGACCTAATGAGCAATCAGCCAGTGACACCCCACATCTTTCAGCCATGATGCCTTCAGAGTAATCTCACTAAAAAATCGAAAGCATGTGCCCCTTCCCAACTTTTGAAAGAAAAAAATGAATAGAAAGAATAGGAAACAAGATAATATGTGGAAGTGTGGGGGGAGGTGATTTTGGGGGGTTCTTAGCCCTGGATGTGGTTGGAAGTGCGGGGGGAATTGTTGTGGGGTGGAAGGATGATGATTTCTCCTTATTGGACTTGTTGGTTGGGTCCCATGTTGTCACTGTCAGGCTTCAGAGGCGTCGAGATAATGTGTATGCTCTTTTCTTCGGTCTACGGTCCGACGGAGGGTTGGAGGAGGCAGGCTTTGTGGGAAGATCTGAGTCAGGTTGCGATAGCTTTTCAGGGGATACCTTGGTTGATTGGTGACGATTTTAATGTCACTTTGCTGCAGAGGACAGACCAGATAGCCGTGGTGGATTGGACCAAGGCTCTGAGGCGTTTGCAGGCTTTGTTGCGGAGCAAAGGCTGGTTGACATGCCACCTTTGTCTTGTCTTTTCACGTGGAGGAGTTCTGGAGGACAGCGATCCCAGATCGACAGATTTTTCGCCTCAACGGCGATGGCAGAGTTGTTCCCGATAGCGGAGGTTAGACCCCTGGAGCGGCCGTTCTCGGATCACACTCTCTTATTGTGGGCGTCGAACAAGGAATGGAGGCATGGTATGTATTTTAAGTTCGACAAGACGTGGCTCCTGGAAGAGGGGTTCAGGGGGCTGGTAGAAGAGCGGTGGTCGGTTCATGTGGATGATTCGACGGCTGTCAGGTTAAAAGCTAAGATGCGGGATTTGAGATCTTTCTTGAAGGTCCGTATGAAGCAGATTAGGGAGGAACGTGGGAAGGAGAGAGGAGGCTCCTGGTAAGATTGCATGTTTGGAC
Organism: Thalassia testudinum; assembly: GCA_037157565.1. Lineage (NCBI taxonomy): Eukaryota > Viridiplantae > Streptophyta > Magnoliopsida > Alismatales > Hydrocharitaceae > Thalassia > Thalassia testudinum. The sequence goes on along the minus strand of JAZHRO010000022.1, from coordinate 31,163,756 downwards.
ATGGTGGAGGATGTTGGTCTCCTTTCTGACACTGACAGGGTTTGCAGAGCAAGGCAGATACAGGTGATACAAGAGGAAGACCAAAAGGTGGAGATGGAGTGGAAGATGAGGTCTAGACAGAGGTGGCTGAAGGAAGGAGATTCCAACACCCGATTTTTTCATATGACTGCATCAGGAAGGAGGAGAAGGAACTGGATTGACAAGTTGGTAGTGGATGGGGAGGAGTTTATGGGAAGGGAGGCGGTGGGAGGGGCAGCTGCGAGGTACTTCAGAGAGTTTACTGGGAGAAAACGAGGGGGAAGATGGAGATGGTTAGGGTCTAAGGTACCGTGGATCGGGGAGGCTGAAGCCAACTTCTTGACGGGTCCATTTGAGGAGGATGAGATCCGCAAGGCAATCTGGGGGCTGAACGCAGATGGTTGTTCGGGGCCAGATGGTTTTCCGGTTACCTTCTATAAAGAGTTCTAACCGGTGGTGAAGGAAGATGTGATGCAAGTTGTGCAAGAGTTTAAAGCTGGAATTTTGAGTTTCAATAAGCTGAACAAGTTCTACATGTTCCTGCTGCCGAAAAAGGAGGGTGCTGAGGAGATCCAGTAGTACAGACCGATAACCCTCTCGAATGCTATCTACCTGATTGTGGCGAAGCTTTTGGCGAATAGATTGAGGACGCTGGCTGAGATTGTAGACTCAATGCAGACGGCTTTTGTTCCTGGCAGAAATATTTTGGAAGGTTATGTGTTGGCCTCGGAGATCCTTTCATCCTGGAAGAGAAATAAGAAGACCTTCCTGTGGAAAGTTGATTTCTGCAAGGCTTATGACTCGATTCAGTGGTCGTTTCTTTGGACGTCCTTGGTGAAGAGGGGTTTCCCACCGATGTGGATTGACTGGATGAAGAGATGTGTCACCACGACGTCTTTCTCGATTCTTATCAATGGAAACCCGGTAGGGGGCTGGATTCAGCTGGGGAGGGGTGAGGCAAGGATGTTCTCTGGCCCCGATGCTTTTTGTGATTGCAGCGGATGCTCTTGTAAGGGCAGCTAAGAGGTCATGTAAGAGGAACTTGGTGAGAGGTTTCTCCTTGAGAGATGGGACGAGTATCCCATTACTACTGTATGCGAATGATACGATTTTCTTCATTGAAGGTGGGGAAGTGGAAGCAAGGAGAATAGGGATCATAATCTTCTTGTTTGGTGAGGCTTCAAAACTGCAGATCAACCTGTCTAAATCTGATTTTGTCCCATTCAATTTGACTGAGGCGAAGGTGAGGGGGTGTAGCTTGGGTCTTGGCATAGAGCAGGTGAAGCTTCCAATCTGAGTTTACCATTGACGGATGGTAGAATTCTGGTGAAAGATTGGACTCCCTTGGTGGAGAGACTGGAGGGGAGATTGGAAGGGTGGGCGTCCAACCTTTTGTCAAAGGGTGGAAGGTTGGTCTTGCTCAAGGCGGTTCTAGCAGCAATGCCGTCGTATTTCACCCCTATTCTGAAGATGCCTCGATAGGTTGTTGGGAAGATAGACTTATGAGGAATTTCTTTTGGTCCAACCAGGGGACGAATGGACCAGGTGCCAGGTTGGTTGCATGGGAGGAGGTTTGTAGGCCGTTGGAAGAAGGGGGCTCGGGATGAGGGACCTGGGGAGGTCTAATGACAGCCTGTTGGCGAAATGGGTGGGAAGCCTCTTAGAATGTAGGGAGAATTTGGTGGGCAAGGTGTTCGGGACGGCTTATGGTAGCCCGATGCGATGGGATCTCCTGATATCTCCACCGAAGGATGCTTCTCATTTTTTGAAAGGTCTGTCAATCGTGGCCCCTAGGATGGGAAATTGCTTTGTTCCTGTGGTGGGAACGAGGGAAATTTTCAGATTTTGGCAGGATGATTAGACGGGACAAGGTGCTTGTTAGAAGATTTCAGAGGTTGTTTGCTTTGTCCTAGAACAAAGAGGCATCTGTGGCCGAGGTGTGGGAAAATGGGTGGTACCCGCATTTTGTAGGAAACCTGTCAGATGCAAGAACTCATGATTTTCAGGTTCTGCTTGAAGAGTTAGAAGGGCTGCAACCGGCTTCTGGTACAGATATATTTGAGTGGGATGAAGGTGAGTTCTCGGTAGCAGTTGCCTACAGGAGATTGTCCACTGGAGATCCCATGGTTGAGCTGGATCTGGTAAGGGACTGCAGACAGATTTGGAAGGCCGCGTGTCTTTTAAAGGTCAAGATTTTTGTCTGGCTATTTAGGAGGAGAAGGCTTGTGACTAAGGTTTGGAGGGCGAAATGGGCTCCTAGAGAAAGTAAGGTCTGCCCTTTGTGTAGAGGTGGAGAGGAGGAGATAGACCACCTTTTTTTCACTTGCCCATTTGTGATGCAGATATGGGGCAAGGTGGGAGAGGGGTGGTGGGAGTGTCGATCTTTCGAAGATTTTTGGCACAGCTTCAGAAGTGGAGGAGGTGATGTTGGACGGATCGTCTTCTGTACAAAGAAGGAGAAGGCCAGACCGTTGGCAGTGTTATGGGGCATTTGGTTGGGCAGGAATGCTGTGGTCTTCAGGGACCAAAAACCCTATGTGGAGAATTTTGTTGAGTTTATCAATTCCTTGTTTAATCTTTGATGTGGTTCCTTGTGAGTGGGGGACCTTCGGGTCTGCCTGTTGTATTGGCGGTGGCTATTGATTCTATAATTTATATATTTGGATAGTTATCACTCTGGATAACTACCCTTTCCTTTTTCAAAAAAAGAATAGGAAACAAGAATGTGCATAGGGAAGAAAAACCTTATCATGGAAGGACCATTTAACATTTCAAATACACAACTCTGCTAGACACGGCCACTTTCCCCCTGCTCTCCCAGACTCCCACCACAGCACAACCCCATGGGCCAAAGTTATTAATGTCCCTATACAAAACTGTTTGTAATTACCATAAACACAAATATTTGGTCAACCCTTTTCACTTACTAACTCTAGAAGATCTTCATCTCAATCCGATAATAATACTTAATGGCTTTTATTTCCAAATAAAATTCAATCAAGTAATAACTCTTAACTGTCTTTATTTCCAAATAAGTGTCCAAAACAGCTGTTTAATTATCAAATCAAGAAGGGGCATGCGGTAACCAAGCCTTTACATACGAATCTAAAGAGGGGAGCAAATATCATTAAACAGAATGCAAACATTCCAAAGTCTTTAAATTGCCTTGAGGTAGTGTGGATTTTTTCCCAATATCTGAGTTAGGGCACACGCCAACCACCTGTTAAATCATATACTAAAGATGGGTGCAGAGCGAATGATTCTAAAACAGATTTATTACATAGAGAAGATCACAAAGATAAGACTCAACCTTTGCCTGAACAAAAAGAACAAGGCCTTTAATTTAAAAGTATAATTTTGTTAGGCATTAAATGCTTTCAGATCTCCATATGTCATACTGATGACAAAATAATAATAACATGCAAAAGGAAAAATTCTCTGGCGCATACAATCAAAAGTACTTAAACTTTCTTCTATTATCTCAGTTACTTTGATCTAAGCCCAAGTATGCCCCAAAACAGATACTAGTGGAAGCAAAGAACCCAGGCAGCCAGCCCCACCTAATCTGAGAAAGGCCTAGTTGTTGTTGTCCAATGCATACAGTCAAGAATATTCAGAACTTTCTTTTATTAACACTTGAGCACCTATCATATTGTTTGCTTCCGTATGATATCACACTTGATATGAGAGTGAATCATTCATGAAGACTACTACTCTTTCTGCTTCTTTGATATGAGAGTGAATCATTCATTCAAACTATTTCTGTCCTGATGACCAATCCTCTCATCCTGGTTTCTATTTCCCAGTCATCCCAGACTCTTTTTACTGTGCCCTCCTCCTAGTGAGCTCAATGATAATCCCTTCCCTGAATTCATCAACCAAAATAAAAAATCTCATAAAAATATAAACAGTAAAACCAGCAAGACCACATGCAAAAGTAAAGGTACAACAAGAGGACATAAGCTGTGTCCCATAGATAAAACCACAGTGCAAAACTAAAAGACCAAAAAATTGCAAATATCCCATGGTATATGGTATCATACTTGCACTGAATGATGGCAGACCAACTGGAACAATTAACTGACAATAACTTGCTAACTGCGAAAATGAAACAGCATCATGTAGAGCTCTGGTCATGGACAGCTTCTGGTTGTTGACACTAACAAAAGAAACGGGACTTCTTGCAGTATAAAGCAGCACCGGGGTCTTGTTGTAATCATCTGCAATGGTCTCCGCAAAGTCTACTGCTACACTAGAGAAACCTCCAGAATCATCAACAATGCATTGGAATCCCTACATAAGCATCCAAGGAGGAAAGTTTCAGAAGTTGCATTTTTATGAATAAATATCTACTCTACAAAATAGCCCTTCTGTAGAATAAACACTTATTAGAAGAAAATTTGCGGTTTTAGATGCACCTACTGATCTGTACAAAGTCAAGCACAAATAAGAGCAGCTAAAGCAAAACACGACCATGACAACATAAAAATAATTCGAAGAGCTACCAAAGCTATTTGAAAGTATGTTTTGAGTAGTCTAACATCACCTGAATACCATCACACTCTTCAACAAAATATCTTAGCCTGTCATTCATCTCTTCTCCTTGCATGCCATCAGATAAAACACCATTACCACATCCATAGTTCTCGAAGTCTGCCAAGTCAATCCATGAAGTGCACAATTCAAACAAACTCCTACGATGATACTGAACCTTCGAGAAGTCTGTCCAATGGTAAATCTCATTTTCCAGGCTCTCCACTATATCCTTATCTTGAATCTCTTGCTGATTTTCATCTGTCATATTTTTTTCTGAATTATGTGGTTTTTCTTGTTCTCCCTCATGTAGACGTTCCAGAAACAAATTCCTTTTTCGTGGTTTAGCAACTTGTCTGGAAATCTTTCCTTTCCTGTCAATCAATGAACAAGGGAGAGCTAAGACTGAAATAATGTGCAGAGGTCGAATGGATGCATTTAAGCCTACAATTAAGAAACAGCAAACACAAAGTCACGAAAATCAATCTAGCAGTAGTTGATGGTGTAGATGAAATCTTGTCAAGTTCAAATTTAAGAGTATACCCTTGGAAGGATATCACAGACAAAATAACAGAACAGGAAAAAAGAAGAGAGACAAAAGCAGCCCCTGGAAATCTTACCAAGTGGTGACCTCAGAAGCATCAGTTGATGGGTGTGAAGGGTATAATGAAGAACATAAAGAACCAAGGGATCCTGCGAAAAGAACTAAATGTTAAAATTGTATAGTCTCAAATATATATAGGCTAGAAATTCCACCAGAAGCCAGCAAAAGTTTACAGGTAGAGACATTTCTCAAGGATGCAAAAATTGTTCACAATTGCCGCAGGAAGTGGAAGTTTTTTTTTTTTCTTTTACAGCACATTTTATACTAATCAACAATGTACTAAGCCCAGTTTAGAATCTATTAGCAATGACATTCAGTTCAATTAGATATGCAAAACATAATATAACTGCACAACCCATAATTGCCAGCAGCATAAAGTATCTATCCAACCTCTTCCTTGTGGGTTATTGATCCTCACAATTTTCCCTATTTCCCTTTTAAAATCGATATCATCCCCATAAAAGCACCCTTACAACATTCTGAAAAATATATAGTTGAAGTAATTTCAAATCAAACAAGCCCAAGGAAACCTTCATTGAGCATGAGAACAAGAAAAGGTTGGCAATGGATTATAACATTGCAATGGTGGATTCATGTGACCACATTATCACATGGAGAGAACAGGTATACTTTATGGTTAACAGTAAGTGTGAACATCAATAATGAACTAACTGAAATTGTGAGTAGTGAACATAGGGGCATGCTCCTGCAATGATCCATTAAGGCTTCAAGGATTTGAACTTATTAAAGGTGTCTTTCAAATAAAAGAATTTATAGAGGATAAATGTCTCATTTTATCACGTTAATTACTAATTAAGGCATAATAAAACTTAAGCAAAGGAATCATTTTGAAGGTAAACCATGAGAAATATATAAGCAAATACATCTTCTACGAAGATGTACATGCCAAATTTAAATTTTATAAATGCATGCATTTCTAAAGAAAGATATGGTAAACTATGTCACCAAACTTAAACACAACCATCCATTGATAATAGGAATGCAAGAAAAAGGGGGAAAAATCACCTTGAGTACCAATGGATATCAGACGAGGTGTATATGTAGAAATTCCCTGCAAAAAACCTAAGGCATAAGGAAGACAAGGAATCAATGAATTGAGAAACACTATTGGTATTTTTTGTTCTCTGTTTTTTAAAAGAAAGGGGATATTTTACACCTCCAGCTTCAGTACCAAATCAGAAAACTGAAACAACAGAAAATGCATCCAGGAAACAACCAATGGATATGCAAAGTATCCCTTGTGATTTATTTGGCATTGCAATCATGAAATGAGTCAGCTGATCATTTTCAAGTTTCAACATGAAATACAATTATTGAAACCAACAATGACAATGATTAAATGGAAATTGAAACAGGAAGTTTAAATAACAGTAAAGGTTAGATGGAGATTGAAAATTTTCTACTCAATTATGTTCACCTGATGTTCACCAGAACGATATAGTACATCCATATTCAAACAATGGTTCTTATACATGGGATCTCCATGCGGTTCATCAGCCAAACCAAGCAATTCATCCTTCCAAAAAAAAAAATCACAAAAGTAATATGTCAAAATAGGCAGATACCATTTGTGCCAAAATTAAATGCTCATAGAACTTTGTAAGCAAAAGATTGAAGTAAGATGAGCAACTTCAAAATAAAGTAGAAAAGAACCCAGCAGCAATACAAGAAGGATACATCATTTTCTGGAAAAACTACTCAAAAACACCTAATGAAGGAACGCCAAGCAGGAAATAGCAAGTCTCTTAGGTTTCTCATTTGCATTTTTCTTTTCTTTTTTTGTCAAAGAGCTTCTTATTTGCATTTTAATGATCGAAGATTGTCAGATGAGAAAATTTTCACATGTGGAAGTGGAACAAGGAGTAGGAGATCTACCTGAAAATTCCAGAAGTGAGAACCGATGAAATTTGCAAAGTTCCCAACTTGTATCGTCATGATCTCCTTCATTCTGACTAAATAAACAGTGCCTTGAATCCAGTGAGGGGCCAAAAAGAAAAGAAGAAAAAGAAAATTCACTAATCATATCAGTGGATAACAACAGAATCCTCAACAAATCCAATCTTAAAAAAAAGTTGGTCATCGAAAGGTATCTCTTCATGATTTACCTTTTTCCCAAAATAGCTCATGCAATTTCTTCAAAAACAATCTCTTTTCTCATGTGCAGGCAAAACGACAAGTTCTGATGAGTGTTATAGTAATGATCAGGTAAAATAAACACTAGAATCTCACTTGAAAAATAAACAAAGAACTAACAAACACGAATCTCTCAAACAGCATAGTGGTGGGAATTTTCCAAGGTTTGTCACATTTACCAAATCCATTAATGATTCATTTTTCAAGCATTCACTAATCACATTTAAGAGCAAATTTGGGTAGTTCAAGAGATTAACCAGGAACCCATCCAGGGTTAGGAAATCAGTACACTGGGCCAACTAATCAGCCAAGCATGTGGGACAGGAGACTAGCATCAATATACATAGTAATATATTCACATTGGTGGCCAAGTATCCAAGCCAATCAATCAGGTCATCCCAAAAGCAATAGCTACATCCAGTTGGCACAAATTTGTACTGTCCAGATGAGTCAACCATATGCATATGATTTTTGAAAGGGAAATATGCCATTACATCAAGTGTATAACCTTCCTAGCAGTAATTAAATCTGTTAGCTTGTATAAAAGTCTGAATAGATGCCAGAAAAAAGCCTTTTAAACCTTGAACAAACTGCAACTACTTATCCTTGATAAGTTAGGAGAGCTGAAAAGCTGTCGACAACTGGGGCAAGGTGAGTGGCATGGTTGCTTGAGCTTTTTGCAGATTACAATGGGCCTACAAATCAATTTTACCACATCAACTCTTATTCTTGGTGGAATGAATAAGGAGGAGGCAACAGATATTGCACACGTATAGGAGTGTTCCCCCTATTTATTATCTTGGCCTGCCCCCTTCTGATAAGCCCCTTACTACTCTGAGACAGGATTCCTTTGGTGGAACAAATAGCACGGTCGGCTGGTTGAGCAAATAGGATTCTTTCTAGAGACAGATGACTTGTTCTCCTCAAGTTGAAACTCTCATCACTCCCTTATTTTTTCACGTCCGTCTATAAAATGCCAGCTAAGGTTTTAAAATGCTTGGATGGACTGATAAGGGGTGTTCATGGGTTGAGTACTTGCCTCATTTCCACCCGACCCAACTTGACTCGATATTAATTAGATCATGGGTCAACTCGACCCGTTCAAACAAGTACTCAAAGGATAGGATACCCAACTCTATCAAACCAGATCATGGATAAGTTAACCAATTTAGCTAGAATATAAATTTTAAAAATATAAAATATAATTCAAATAAAATTGTAAAAATTAATAATAAAAAATTAAAATAAAAATATTTTTAAAATATAAAAATTTAAAAATAAAAACCAATTTTTAAAATATTTCAAAATAAACTTATAAAAATTATAGAAAAATTATAAAAATCAATTAAAAAGGAAATAAAATGAAAAAAATAGAAAATAAATTGAAACATAAAAACCATAAAAATGAAAAAAATACAAATAAAAACTGAAAAAATAATTTTGTGGTAAAAACACAAAATAAAATTTAGAAAGTATGAAAGTTTGAACACAAAAATAAAGAAAATAAAAGAAACAAAAAGAAGAAAAGTTCTATAAAGAAAAAATCATCATTTGGCTTCTTCAAAAGTAAAATTAGCATAACAAGTAAACATTTGTTTTTAATAGGAAAAGTTTTTGCCACCATACCAACAACAATGCACAACATATGTGAATGTGGCATTACAAGCAACCCCCCTGAAAACACCGGAGGAGTTTCAAGCAAGAACAAATTCTACAACAAGAGAGACTTCCAAACATGAGTCTTAACCAGAATGTGAGCTCGTCACAAATGACGCATTCTGCCGTTTCCAGTGGGTACATACCAAGGAATGACATTGGTGGTTTCCACTTTCTAGTGGCACATTCCATTAGAGCACGAAAGGGGAGGTAAGAACAAGGGGTGCTTAGTTGGTAAAATAGAACACAGACCATCCAATGGGAAAATTAAAAAAGGCAAAAATAAGGGGACCTCAGGCAGCATCAGATTAACATCAAATGAAGGAATTCAGTCCATAATTCCAACATTATTACAAACGCCCCATCCATCAAAACTCACAGGAAGAATCAAAGTGGCAGAAAACACAAAACCAACACTGGATTCGAGGTGTCATCGCATAAACAAAATATGGATTTTTTTGGGTGTATCAATCCATAGGTTCCTATCAAAGATGCAAAACAACGGAGCTTCATATCTGCCCAAACAAAGAATTGGCAATTCTTTGCATCAATCTTTTCATGGCAACCTGGCATTCAGGCAAACTAAATATCAAACTAAACAAAAAATTAATAACAATAGACAAGGAAGGACCCTCAGAGACCCATTTCAAATCACCCACACAGCCACGTCCAAGACATGCCATCCATCTCCACAACCTCCAAAACACATTACCTCTCAACAGAGATACCAAAACGGCATCTTGCGAGCAAAACGTGATTGAAGGGGGGAAGATCAAGAGAATCAACAGGTTGGGTGAGACCGCACCTGCAAACCAACAGGACCCAACAAGACCAAAAGATCAAAGATCGAATCTTTGCACGCCTCGCCGCCGCTGCCGATAGTCCATAGGCACGCCGCGCGCCTCGCCGCCGGCGCGCTACCGCTGTGGCCTGTGAGGAAGAGGTGGAGTCTTGGACGAGGGGAAGGGATCGAGGGATGCGATGGGGAAGGAGGGGAGGAGAGTGGAGTTGGGGATTGCGACATCGGATGGCCTGATGGGTACCCGAATAAGATGGGTCACCTAAGATGAACACTCCAGTGATAAGGAACAGAAAAATGGTGGGGAGGAATTCCCACGGGTGTTCTTTTAGTTTGTGGGAATTCCATCAGGGTGGGAACTAACCTGATGGTGGTGCCTTCTTTGCGATCCAATAAGGAAAGGGAAGTGATGGCGAGCCAACGTCGACGGGAAGGAGTGGCAGCGAGTTCGTCGGGAAGGAAGGTGGGCGGCGGCGGGAGTCGGATGTGGGGAGGGTTTGGAGGGCTTCCGGGGCTTTGGAGGGGGAAGTTTGCGGGTTTGGTTGGAGGAGATGGACCGGGTACGGATTTTAGTTTGCGGGTTTTAATTGTTTTGTGCTTTTGGGCCGAACCAGGCCGGGCTTTGTATAGTAAAAACAAGACCATCTTTGAAATGGATGGGCTATTTGATGGGTCGGACCTGGTCAGATCATAGATATCAAAGCCTAACCCTATGCGAGATGGGCAGGCGGCTATAGGTCATTGCGAAGGTCTAATGAGTTATACGCATAATTTTAGTAATTATGCATGCTAACCAATAGGTAAGACGATAATCATCAATATGCCTTGAGGATATGCCTCAATAAGACTTGGGCTCATATTTTATTTGCATATAGGTTTTTGTCCTATACGACAAGGTATGATTTGAGCTGTGTGCTTCCCTTTTTATAAATTTTTTAAGTTGTGGTTGATGTTAGCATAGGAAGAGGGGTGAATTGTAAAGTAAATAAAGATTTGAAAACAAACCTAAAAGGGACACTAAGATTTTAGAGAGGAAATGATTTAAGAAGAAAACCTCTACATGGAGCTTTCGACCTAGGATTTAACCCGAGCTACTTGAGAAATCCACACTATTCACACTATAAGAATGAATCAAGGGTAGTGTTCCTACCAAATTACAAAGCCCCTCTCCTATATAGCCCCTTAAAAAGAGTTATGTCTCTCTCAAAAGAGAAAACAAGGAATCCACAACTTAGCTACCAAAACAAATGAAAAAAAAAAAAAGAAATAATCTTACGAGTCTCGAGTAGAGCTATCAAAAAAAGCAAAACCCACCAACCCAACCCGTTTTCAACTCAAAAAATCCACTCAAACCCATTTACGTTAAATGGGTTTCAACCCATTTAACGTAAATGGGTTCAGGTGGATGAAGGGAGTTTCCTAGCATTTAACGTAAATGGGTTCAGGTGGATGAAGGGAGTTTCCTAGATATCTTCTATTTGCATGCCTACAAGACCATGTAGCTTTCAATGAAGTTGCTTAAGGTTTACAAGCATGCTATCGAAGACTTTGGGAATAATAAGACACTCTTTGGGAATGATCAAGCTTCTCATATCTATGGTTCATAGTCATAAGTGCATAAATCAAATCTTCACCTTTCTAGAAGTATACATATTTTTGAACCTTAACACTATCATTGGAGACCACTCACTTATAATCCTTTTGTGTCGTCCTCCTACTTTTGAATCCATTAAGTTTATGACTTTCAATCCAAGGGAGTTAGAACGGTCCAAACAAATTGGAAAGTGCCCTAGAGATGTTACTTGTTGCACTTCAATAGTAGTTGGTGAAGAAAAGTTTGCCTATGGCAAAGTGAAGTGGCTAAAGAAGACCTTAGTCTAGGAGGACCCAAATGAGACCCCTTGCCCAAGATCATATCAACTTAAGTTGGGTAAAGGGGCATTCTTCATTGCTCTTTTTGAGAAGTTTATAAATCGCCTAATCTACCTTAACAGATAGCTGGATGATGAGAGGGTCATTCGATTAGTGGCCTTGATGTGAGTCAATAGTGAGGTTCTAGCTTGGTCCACTGCAAACAACATGATTAATTAGACCTAAAAGTGATCTAACATTGATTCTACACTATTTGAACTTCTTTCTTGTCCATACAACCACTCAAGAAGCATGTCCCTAAGTACTAGCAAAGTGTGGCCATGGAGATCCAAAGGCTACTAGATACTAGGTTCATCGAAGAAACATCCTTCAACTTATGGTGGTTGAACATTATTTTTGTGAGAAAGAGGAATGACAAATGATGAATGTGTTTAGACTTTATCAATTCGAGCAAAGCCAACCCAAAGGATGCATGTCCTTTGCCAAGGGAGTGGTTAGCTTATTCATAGAAGAGTGGAACAATCTTTTACATCTTTCTTGGGTGTTATTCTGAGTTACAATCAGATTCTTTTATGTCCCCTCAATAGATCATTAAATTATTTTACAACTAATACACGACAATCACTATAGGATTATGCTCTTGAACTGAAGAATGTCAAAAGCTTCCTATCAACTTCTTGTTAATCCTACGTTTGCAAAAGTAACAGACAAAAACTTAGACGTGTATATCGACTATATGTTGGTTAACGACTTCAATTTTACATGATACCTCTAAAATCTTAATAAAGTATTTTCCACCCTAGGATGCATTCATTGCTAAATTAAAAAAATTCCATAAGCATCTCATACCCCCCATTGAAGGATTGGGATAAACCTAGATTCCAACAAGACCATCACCAACTTACCCTTCTCCAATATCATCGAGAAAGTGTAAATAAATTTATATAAAAAATTATTATCAAATATTAATCATTTCTTATCCTTACGGGAAAAAGATGAAGAACTTAAAAAATAATTTAATGCACAGCAGTTCAGAAACAAAACCCATCTCATCGTAAGCAACGCAAGCATGTCCTTGGATATTTCTTTATTACAAAGCTAGTTGGTCTGCTGTAATTTATTAAAATTGATCGACAGATCGAAAAAAAAAAAGCTATATATAATAATTTTGGAGGGAATGGACAAGGGGTTGGGGGCCAAACGGAGGCAGAGAGAGGAGTAGCGGGTGGGGCGGCCAGTGAGTGGCTGCTGTTTTCTAACTACTCGTATCCTCACCTCCTCTCCCTCTCTACCCCTCTCTCATGGAGCTCTCCTCTGCAGCCCTCTCCCGCTCCCACCCCTCCAATGTTCACCACCGCATCGCCGCCCTCCATATTCCCAAATCCCAAGCCACTCTTGATCTCAGAAGAAGACCCAAATCATCCAACTCCACTTCCACTCCCACCAGCTTCTGTCTTCCTTCTTCTTCTTCTTCTTCTTCTTCTTCTTCTTCTTCTTCAGCTAGCTCTTTTTCCGCTCCAAGACTCCTCCTTTACAGCCGAGGCGGCAAGATTTCCCACCGGACCTCACTCCTACGGGGCTTCACCATCAGGGTATGTCGGCACGTTTCTTCCTCTATGACTCTTCCTCTTCTTCGGTAGTTGTAAAAGGGGTTGGTTCTCGCCGTTTCCCTTTTTCTTTTTCTTGAAAAACCCAGCAAGGAATGATGTTTGTGTCTTTCTTTCCATTTTTTTTTTTAATGCCAATTAGCGTTTTGCACCTTAATGTTGTTTTTTTTTAAAAAAAAAAAAGAAAGAAAGAAAACTCATTTATTTATACATGTTCATGATTCAAGAGGTGATTTTGCTGGTAGGCATGTTCCCAAGCTGGGTCTGCTGGCTCCCAACCAATTCTAGGGAAGATTTCAAACTTAAAGGAACCCTTTTGGAGATTCTTGAGACCTCATACGATTCGTGGTACCGCCCTCGGATCCGTGTAAGTTCAAATAATATATCGTGATTATTACCCAAAAGAAGAAGCTGTTTTGACTGTTTACATACTTCTATTCCTCATCTGCTTTTACTCTGGATATTGTTGGAACTACTTTCTCCAGAGCTTTGGTTGCGCGAGCTTTGATCGAGAATCCCCATCTAATTAACTGGTGGTTGATCATCAAGGCATTCTACGGCCTCCTGGCATTAATTTGTGGGAATGGCTACATTGTAGGAATCAACCAAATTTACGACATTGGAATCGATAAGGTAAACAAACCATACTTACCCATAGCCGCGGGGGATCTGTCGGTTCAGTCAGCATGGTTGCTGGTGATATCTTTTGCTGCTGCTGGGCTTGCACTTGTTGGTTGGAACTTTGGCCCCTTCATCTCTTCCCTTTACTGCTTGGGACTTTTCCTCGGCACCATATACTCCGTACCTCCATTTAGATTGAAGAGGTACCCCGTTGCCGCGTTCCTTATCATCGCCACGGTGAGGGGTTTCCTCCTAAACTTTGGAGTGTATCACGCAACTAGAGCGGCATTGGGGTTGGCATTTGAATGGAGTTCCCCGGTTGCCTTCATCACCACGTTCGTGACGCTGTTTGCTCTGGTGATTGCCATAACTAAAGACCTTCCAGATGTAGAGGGAGATCGGAAATTCCGGATTTCAACATTGGCCACGAAGCTCGGTGTTAGGAACATTGCTCTTCTTGGGTCTGGGCTTTTGTTGGCCAATTACATTGGTGCCATACTTGTGGCCATTTACATGCCTCAGCCTTTCAGGCGGGCCTTGATGATACCTGCACACGCGACCTTGGCGTTTGCTTTAGCCTTTCAGACGTGGATTTTGGAACAAGAGAAGTATACGAAGGAAGCGATATCCAGCTTTTACCGCTTTATCTGGAATCTTTTCTATGCGGAGTATGCCATTTTTCCTCTGATATGAGAGAAAAATGGTCGAATTCTGTCGCTTCTTCAGTGTTTGTTTTGCAATGTATTGATACGATGTAAGTTTATTCTTTGGCTAAAATGGTTCAAACCCCAGCTAAGATGCAGTTTTGAAGTTCTTCCACTGTAGTTGTTGAGTACTATTTCTTTCTTTCTGTTGTATGAGTTTATGCTTGCAGAATGAATGCCTATATCCAGCCAGATGCAAAGGCTGCAGTTCTGTCCAGTGGCATTTTCACTGTGCTAATTTATTTACAAATGCTGGTGAAGATGGTTTGGTTGTACAGAAGCCTTTTTGGAGATTTAGGAGGCTGATTGATGAATGCAGGCAAATTGCTTAATGTTTCAGTCTAATATACCAACTACCAAGTGCTAATATGTTTACTCGATTACATGTGAGTGAATTTTTCATAAGATCCGTTTGCTTTTTAAGAATACTTACGGGAACACTTCCAGAGTAGTGTGGAATAACGTGTCGGGTATGGAGAGCATAAAATGTCGAGTTAGTGAACAGAACAACACATGTAATTTCATATGACGAAGATGATGGACCTTATGTTGAAGATATAGTAATCTTGAATTTAGAAGCGCTATCCATTTAAGTTAGTGGTTGGGTTATTGTTATATAGTTTAGTTAATTTCATGGTGTCATGTGGTGTGTTATTTTTTTTCTTCATTGGATTACATGTAATTTGCACCCAAATCTCTCTCTATATAAAGATAGGTAAGGTTAGAGAAATAAATTGATTTTGCTCATTCTTCCAACTTGTTATCAGAGCAGCGGTCCTAGATCGGTATCTTAGATACCTCACCTAAACAAGCCTTCGAGACCTCTACCCTAACCTTAACCCGAGGTGCACCTTTTGCAGCCTCACCACCGTTGCCACCTCACTCAGCACCGCCGTCACTGTCTGGTGAAGAGAAGAGGAGGAGGTGGGGCAGCACTCACCGACCACCCACACTGCAGAGGAGTCTACCGGACTCCTTCACTGCCGCGTCGCCTAGAGGGAGCTGTTGTTGCTCCACTTGCTGCTACTCCACCCAGAGGTGCAGCTACTGCTGCTCCACCTGTTGTTGCTCCACCTAAGGCCACCACCGCCCAGAGGTGCAGCTGCTGCTACTCTACCTCGCTCTGCCCAGGGGTGTCTGCTACTACTCCACCTCTCTCAGGGGGCTATCACCCGCCCAGGGGCGACGCTACTGCTTCGGCTGCTGCTGCTACTCCACCTAGGGGCGCCACCGCCCAAAGGGGGGGCTGCTGTTGCTCCACCCAGAGGAAGCAATCACCCCCCTCCGCCGCCCATGATCATAATCTAAAAATTTCATATCTATCCTCCATCTCCTTTTTTCGTATGATTTACCCCTGATCCTGTGCTCTAGAGGTTTGTTTCTTGATGAATCTATGATTTCACGATATCAGTATAGCTTCTTTTCATATTGGTCCAAGCACCTCTGCTACACAGAGGTTGGTAGATGATATAGCGACCATTACCCGGAGTGAGTATGAGAAACTGCTTCGAGCTTGTAGCCATTATGATGGGCTCCAAGGAGCCACTGAGTTGGGTTCTATTGCACACGGCAGTAGTCAGGGTAGTATGAAGTGGCTTGTTAATTCAGGGGCTTCACAACATCTCAATGGAGATCATGATCATTTTACCCATCTCAAATCTGTACCTGCAGGAAGAACAGTGCAAGTTGCAAATGGCAGACACTTCAGGATAGTTGGTCAGGGGGAGGTACTGGTGACTCCTACTTTGAGGTTACCTGATGTTTGTTATGTACCAGACTTTCCTATGAGCTTACTCTCAGTTAGTAAGATTACTAAGGAGCTTAATTGTCGTGCTATCTTTGATGACGTGGGATGCATCATTTAAGACAAACTGACAGGGAAGATGATTGGTAGTAGAAATGTAGAGGGTGGAGTCTATCATCTGATTCAGACTCCGCTTGCCTCTACATGTTGAGAAGCATCGTTTGCTGTTGGGAGTGCCATTCAGTGGCATCTTCAACTTGGACATCTTCCCCTAGATAGTCTCCGACGAGTCATTTCACATATCTCTCCTGCAACTCAGATATGTTGTGATGCGTGTCAGATGAGCAAGCACCATCGTACCTCCTACCCGGTCAGTACCCGTTCTAGGTCTACGGCCTTATTTGAGTTACTACACATGGATGTGTAGGGGCCGAGTCGAATACCAGATAGGCAAGGTCACCGTTATTATTTAGTAGTTGTGGATGATTTTTCCCACCTGTCATGGGTATTCTTGCTAAAAAACAAGTTAGATGTTGGTTTTGTCATTGAGCATTTCATGATGGAGATTAAGACTCAGTATTCAACTGTTATTAAAGTAGTCAGATCTGATAATGCACTTAAGTTATGTACCACCAAGTTGTCTGCGTTTTATAGGTCACATCGGATAGTGCACCAAACTACTTGCTTTCATACCTTTCAGCAAAATGGGGTGGCTGAGAGGAAACACCGACATCTTTTGGATGTAGCCCACACTTTATTGATTCATTATAGTGTGCCTCTGCTATATTGGGGTGATGCACTCCTCACAGCATGTTATTTAATCAACAGGATGCCCAGTTCAGTACTTCATGAGCAGATTCCTTGGCATATATTGCATACAAAGTAGGAGTTGTTTCATGTACCATCACTTGTATTTGGATGTGCAGCATTTGTTCATATTCTTTCTTCAGGGTGAGATAAGTTGACACCACGAGTAGTCAAGTGTGTGTTCTTGGGATATTCACGAACTCAGAAATGATATAGATGCTTTGATCCTCTTACTAGTAGGCACTATGTGAGTGCTGATGTCACCTTTTATGAGTCTATCTCATATTTTTCCATTGCTACCCGGAGTTTATCCCCTGAGGTTACGACGGCTCCAATGCCTATACCTCCTATTTCCTTAGAGGAGATAGATACTTATCTCTACCCCTTCTACTACTACAGAGGGTCCCATCAAGTTCTCTGAGTCTGTTGTTACATATCAGCGACCCCACAGTACCTTCTAGATGCCACCTCCTACAGCAACCACAGAGACTCCACCTTCTCCACCTCAGGAGACCACAGACAGGTTGCAAAGTAATGATACGGCACCCTCTGATGATAGATGTCCGGATGAGGATATTTCTACTTCACAACTAGTACAGGAGGATCAAATGGCTGATCTTGACCTTCCTATTGCCATTAGGAGGGCACCTCGCACCTGTGAGTCCAGATACCATGTTGCCAGTAGTCTGGGTACTGATGGCCTTGGGTCAGCTTTTGGGAGCTTTTGTCATGCTCTTTCTGCCATATCTATCCCTGCCACCTACCAACAGGCTATGCTTGATCCAAAGTGGCACCAAGCCATGGAGGATGAGATGACTACTCTTATTTCTTGTGGTACTTGGGAGATTACACCTTTACCAGAGGGTGCTACAGTAGTTGGTTGCAGATGGGTGTTTGCAGTCAAGTACAATCCAGATGGGTCTGTTGCACGATACAAGGCTCGACTTGTTGTCAAAGGGTTCACCAAACATATGGGGTGGACTTCTTTGACACTTTCTCACCGGTGGCTTGGCTATCTACAATGAGGATTTTGATTTCAGTGGCAGTTCAGCGAGATTCGCATCTTCATCAGCTTGATGTGAAGAATGCTTTTCTTTATGAGGATTTGCAAGAGGAGGTTTATATCCAGCAACTTCCTAGTTACGAGGTTTAGTGGGAGTGTATATGTAGATTGCAAAAGGCCATTTATGGCCTCAAGCAGAGCTCGAGAGCTTGGTTTCAGAAGCTTTCTCAGGTGGTAGAGTCGGTGGGGTTCACCAGATCATCTGCAGATCATTTTTTGTTTATTAGAAAGACGGGGAAATGTATTGTTGCTCTTTTGGTCCATGTTGATGACTTGATTATCACTAGTGATGATACAACAGATGTGGCTGGGATTAGACAGACTTTGGCAGATCAGTTTGTGATGAAGGATTTAGGGCCATTGAGATATTTCCTTGGGATAGAAGTTACCCATAGTAGGCGTGGTATTGTACTATCTCAACGGAAATATGCTCTTGATGTGCTAAAGGAGATATGTATGCTGGGAGCTAAGCTAGCAAATATTCCCATGGATCCTAAGGCACAACTATATGATAGTGATGCAAAGCCAGTTGATAGTAGACAATATCACCAGTTGGTGGGAAAGTTGCTCTACTTGACAATTACTAGGCCGGATATTTCCTTTGCAGTAGGAAAGCTAAGCCAATTTATGGAGAGGCCTACTAGACAGCACTGAGATGCAGCCATGATAGTGCTCAAGTACGTGAAGAGAGCATCAGGACAAGGTCTTCTTTTCACTAGAGGGATGTCTATGACGGTTGTTGGATACTCTGATATAGATTATGCAAGTAGCCATGATGATAGGAGGTCTACCACAGGTTTTTGTACATATGTTACAGGGAATTTGGTCACATGGACAAGCAAGAAATAAACTATGGTGTCCAGATCCAGTGCTGAGTCTGAGTATCGTGCTATGACTCAGACCTCAGCAGAATTGATGTGGGTGAGATCCTTGCTAAGTGATCTACATATATAGATTGATGGGCTTATGGAATTACGATGTGACAACAGAGCTGCCACTTATATTACTAACAACCCCATGTTTCATGAACGCACTAAACATGTAGAGGTAGATTGTCATTACACCAGAGATTTAATTTAGAAGGGATTTATCTTTACCTCTCAAGTTACTTCAGAGGCTCAAACGACTGATATATTTACCAAATCATTAGCTAGATCTACATTTAATACATGTGTATCTAAGATGAGTACGATTGATATCTATACTCCAGTTTTAGGGGAAGTGTTACAGAGTCTAGTTAACTTCATGATGTCATGTGGTGCGTTATTTTTTATTTTCTTCATGGGATACATGTAATTTACACCAAACTCTCTCTCTATATAAAAAGGGGTAGGATTAGAGAAATAAATTAATTTTGTTAATTCTTCCAACTATTATTGATCGTTTATTCCAAAAGCCATGGTCCAAATCTAGAGTTTTAAGAGGCACGCATGCTACATCTAACGTCGCTTGGAACAATAATGGCATACGCTTCTTTACCATCGATGCAGGGTTTGTAGCAAAAACTTTTGTTTGATTTCGACAATGTCCATTCAACACAATTAGAAGATAAAAGTCGTTGCCCATGCTACCAAGAGTATCATAGTGGCTCTTCCAGCTTTTATCACATCTATATTTTGCGGGTTAGGTGCAGAATATTTATGGATAGCTTTTAGAATTTGTAAATGCCGAATATCATAAAGGTGGACATCTTGTAAAATAGCATGCACATTTCACTACCATTTGATGAATAAATAAATAAATAAATGATTACAGTAAACATTCGATAACAAGATGAATGGAGAATTGAGTGATATATGAACAAAAAATAAGTGCACGGTGGAGTAAACATTTAATATTCGTAGGTACTTTACAAAACTAATGTCTACCGCGAATCATGAAAGGATAAAAGTTATAAGTTTGGGTCACTTGTGTTTGTTGAGAGAAGGTGGTTGGTTATTAGATTAATGTCTCAATGCCAATTTACTTGGTTTCTATGCATGCAGATCTAGTGTCTATTCTCACCTCCCCTGCTATGTATTGATCGGGAGGGAGGCTTATGTATAGACCGCTGTGCGTTCTTATTTCGTCAGAAAAATTAATGCATATGAAGCAAGTCAGAACATTTCTCTTATGGTTCGTCCTTTTCCGTGACAAGGATTTTCCATATGATCAAGTTTTGCTTTTGGTACTTAATTAGGGGCTTCAAGAGGTTGCCATCGAGACCGATGATGGTCGTTAAAAAATTTATAGAGCAAAAGAAATGAAATATAGTTATGGAAAAATAGAAATGATCATGAATTTACATAAAATATAAGGGATTGTTGATTCATTTCTACCTAACATAGATATGTGTGGAGAGGAGATCTAACTCTTAATGTTAACTATATGTGATATAATACATGAGCTATAGCTCTTTTAGGTTAGCCCATTGACCATGCCCCTATCATCTAGGTAGGTGGCTGATGGTTCTCGAGGGTCGTTGTCGGGGCTACCAAAGGCCATCAAAGAATTTATAAACGTGAGGAACGTAACGTAGCTACAAGGAGTTCATTACAAAGGGCAAGGGCATGGAGTTGGACCTCCTAAGTGATCGAAGTGTCTGATTCCATAGCCTGCAAGCAATTGTAAGGAAGATGAGGAAATTGGTGACTCAGTTCTACCGAAAGAAATGTACATCTAAGGAGATGATGATACTCCCAACTCTACACTAGTATTAATGAGATTACAAGATTTCTCTCCCTTTTTTCTTGGTTTTCACTCGGGGGTCTCTCCTCACTATTTATAGCATGGGAAGAGTCCTAGCCTAGTAGGATCTTCTCGATGATCTCTACTATATCTTCTGTCAAACTGCTTGTTTGTTATCAGGTTATGAGTAGTCATTTCTATCCCGTCGTGATCTTGGCCCTAGCTGCACTAAGTCTTCTAGCAAGTTGGGTGGCTCCAAGCCCAGGTCTGACTAGTCGTAGGCGGGTTGAGTAATACCAAACCTGCTTATTTACCTTATAATCGGGTAGTCCGATCCTTTGTTGGGTCGTGTGCAGAGTTTTGGATCCGATGGCTGTTTTTGCCCCTCATCAGATGAGCCCACTCTCTAGCTAGCGCAAGCTGCTGAGAGAGTAGTTAGAGCACTTAAAAATCCGTGGTAGACGATGCCCCCAAATGTGCTGCCAGCTAGAACAAAGCAGGTAGGACATTTGTCATGTAGGAGTTGTAGGATGCTGATAGGCGAGGTTGGGTAGTTTGCCTCTATTTCCTGTCGATTGTAAGAGATCAGGTGTCGGAAAATTTTTTTCTGACTTTGTGCCAGCTGGGGTGGTGACGTAGTTATAGGAGAACGTAGGTGCTTCGGCCGAGGTTCTGACCAGCCTTGAAAGGCAATGTTTGCCTATGATAGGGAGCTGGCGTTTTTTCGTGTCTAAGATTCCGTAGCCGTCCTTAAGAGGCAACATTATGTTATTTGGAACATGGGGTGTGAGAGCCCTAATTTCTGTCGACCTTAAGAGGCGGTATTTAGGAATTTGTTTTCTCGTGTAGTTTGACAAGATGGCTATTAATTGTTGTTGTCATGAAGAGTCATGGCCTCAATTGTTGCACTTGTCAGTGAGGTGATTGACGCTACTGTGGTGTCGATATATGTGTAGGGACATTTGAAGCACAGAATTCTGACCAAAGATTTGGTTAGTCTGGGCGGGATGCTGCATGTGGAATCCGTGTCATGATTCTAGGGGATTTCGTTCCTTGGGAACCTACGCTCTGCGGGTGGGTTGGGGTGATGGAACCACCCTCAAGGGGGGGTTATAAATAAGGGTTTGGGGTGGGTTGGAGTTCATGCCCCTCCACCCTTATTTATCGCGTCCAAATGACTTGGTAATTGTCTTGAGAAATCTTCCTTTGGTTCACTTTTACGACAAGGTTTTGTTGTTGATCCTCTGAGTTCGGCGAATTGGCCAAGGAGCGATTATATGTGGGCCTGTGGTCAGAGGCAAGTCCGATTTGTTTCCCCTTCTCAACGCACGGGCTAAGGTAAGGGCTTCTAGGAGCTTTTTGTAATCGGTACGCCTATTGATACGTTGATGGATTTTAGGCCCGCCTCTGTTTCATGGCAAAAGGTACCTTTAAAGCTCCTTTTTTTCCTTTCTCGCTCGGTTATTCTGCTTTGTTTTTTGCAAGTTTTTGGTGATTTACCTGGCTGGACAATTCTAGGTGTCGCGATAGTTCTTCTCAGCACTGGACTTGTCTCGTGTGGGGGAGGTCCATGGGGCGGGGCAAGAAGAGTGGGTCCTCTTGTTTTTGAAGAGTTCAAGAGGAGGTAGGCAGGAAGCGAAGAGGAGGCAGAGTAGGTTCCCCTAAAGCGTCCGCGGGGAAAGCCCAACGAGACGTTTGTTGCAAGGGGGTCAGCTACGTCTACTCTTCTAAATCCGAGAGGGGATGGGGAGGAGGATGCCCCAATGGGGTCAGCGATTCCTTTAGGTCTGCTTGGATCGCCCAAAGGAATATGGTCATAATTGCACCACTCCTGGCTCGAGTGGAGGCTACTCCATCAGGGAGGCTTAGTGTCTTTGCCACCTTGCTCGACTCCCTTGGTGGCTCCACGAGGGTGGTGTGGGAGATGCTATCACCGGTGGCTCCTCGTGCAGCAGTGTATTTGCCTGGCCAAATATGGGGCGGAGCTCGATGAGGGCGACGGCAGAAGTGGATCCCTTTGCTAACAGGGGTTCGAGGATGATTGGCCAAACAGTTGGGTTTATCCACGGATCCTTCGTGGAAGGGCTTGCCAAGGCCTCATGTCTAACAAGGTGGCGTTGACCAAGTTGGGTGCCTCCATTTTGGAAAGGTGGGTGCTCTAGCACCTACGAGCTGCTCCGGCTGCCTAAGGGTGATGGGTGCTTTGCAACCAGTATGTATATTTGTTTTTATTACTCGAAAATAGAAAATTTCCGAGGTCAAACTCAGGAAGCAACACTTGATTTTAGAAGCGTATAAAATCACAATTTACAATATGGATATAAATTGTTTTACAAAAACAAGAAAGGAAAATTTGTTCTTCTTCTGCCCCTTTCTTTTCCTCTTCAGACGTCTGACTCCAGGGTCAGACGACTTAAACTCCACTTGCTACAGTGCTTCTTCTATTGGTTCTTCTTCCTCTTGGCTTCTTCTTCTTTTCTTCTTCTCTGCTGCTTCTCTTTCTGTTCTTCTTCTGTGCAAGGCTTTCTCTGTCTTCTCCTTTGCCTTAGATTTTAGCTGCGTCCGCAGCTTCTTCTTCTTTCTTTCCATCAACCGTGTCTCTTCTTCTCTTTGCTGCACTCCCTCCTCCATCTTCTTCAGCTTCTGCTCCTCTGTGCGGCTAAGTCCTCAGCCGCTCCTCCTCCTTTCTCCTTCTTCTTCTTCTCCTGCTTCCCTGCATGGTATAAGGTTAAGCAAAACCTAACCCCTACCCTCCCCACGTCTCTCTCTCTCAAATGCACTCCACGGTTCGCTCTCTTAGAGTCGTAATCGGGTCAGTGGGTCGGGTGACGTGCCCGGGACCAGGCCCACCGGCGTGTGGTGGTGGGCAAGGTGTGCATGGGTAGTCGAGTTAGGCCAGGTCCGCGGAGGCGTAGGTCGCGGATGAGGCCTGTTCAGTTCGGGTGAGAGGGACCTCACCCCATGATTCAGAGGTGAACAACTACTGGCAAGAATTCAACTTATGCAGGTGCTGCGCTTCAGAACTTTCTGAGGTGGGACTAAACGTCCCACCCTTTCTCATGCGCCCGCAGCAGCAGGCACGAGCAATTGCCACTCCAGCCGAGGCCTTCGCTGCCAACCGAAGACTTGGAGTTGCACGTGGAGGTCTTCCGCGCAACCTGGGTGCGTCCCCTGGAACAAGAAGGGCTTGGAGCTGCTTTCGAGCTCGTTCCAAGCTCAGTGTCAATGGCAGCGAAAGCTCGAGACCTGAAATCAGTAATACGGCCTTACGACCCTGTCAAAACGCTCGGCGAGCTTCACCAGAGCACGGCGAAGATGCCTAGGTGGGTGGCTAGCCATGGGGCAGCCTAGGCGTGCGTGCCTAGGTCGCTCTGTGGCCGTGTAGATGGGTTAGGTCGGGGGAAGGCGACAGGGGTTGGCGCGGTCAGTGGATGGTCGTAGGGTGATCAGTGGGTGGTGGTGATGCTCAGGGATCGGTTGGCGAGGCGGATGGAGGTGTGGAGCGGCATGGATGCCTCGCCGGAGGTCTAACCGGAGGTGGAGATGGCGATGGTGGACAGTGGAGTCGGGGAGTCGAAAGATTAAATGGATAGAGGGGAAATAGAAAGTAGGAGAAGAGGAGCTTATCTGGGGTACTTGGAGCGAAGGGGGGGCAGAGGAGATGAACAACGCGTTTGTGCCGTCGTTGGAGAAGACGGCCCTGAGGGAGAGATAATGGCGAGAGGAGGATAGGAAGGCGTGCGCTGGTGCGGCGCAACGCGGAAGAATGAAGCGAAGTAAACCCTACCGGTGGTATGGCAGCAGAGCGACGAGAGGGAGGAGGAAAAATCACCGGAGCTTGCGGGCTACTTGGTTGGAGAGAGGGGAGATGAATTTTGGGGTGAGTCTGCGGCCAAATCAATCTTAGGAGAAGTGGTAGAGCATGCTGCTTCTTAAATAGGCGAGGGCAAGCCGACAGGTGCGCGAGAGTGGGGGGGAAGAACCTTGCCGGAGACGTGGGCAGCCGGAGACCCATACCTCTCACGTGTTCGCACGAGAGGTATAGATGCCAGCAGGGCATGGGAGGTGGTCCATGTGGAAGAGGACAACGTAGGGGATCCTCATCTCGTTTCTGTGGTCGGCTCCCATGCCCTGCATGGCGCTATCCTCCATGCAAAGTCACCGGAGGTATGGCCTGCGGCTGCGGGTGGCAGAGGGATCGATTTGCATAAAATGACGGGAAAGTTGAGGGGGGAAGTGCAAGAGTTTAAAAAGTTAAGGGTCAAAAAGTAATTATTGAGGACCAATTTGTAAAGTGGGTCAAGGCAACCTTTCCTTAGGTCCAAATTTTGGTATAACCCTAATTTGGACCTAAGGAATCCAATGATGAGGTTGGATTTTAGGTTTGACCATGTTTGACCAGATATTTTGCACAAAAACCTGAATTAGGTTAAAAATTGGGTATGGTTCTCAATCTATGTCAAAATAGGTTCCAATGGCCAAATTGAAGGTTCTAAACCCTAGGGAATATTTTTTTATAAATTTTAGAGGGTTTAATTGATTTTTATCTTTCTTGAAACTTCGTGAATTAAAGTGGGTTTATTTTAGGGTTGTAGAATGCCATTTAATTCCTAGATGTTGCTATAACCCTTTTAAGACAAAATCATCCCACTTTCTCTCTTATTAAGCCCATTTGACTTGTGTCTAGACCCTTAGAAATCCCGTTTATGTACTACATTGGTAAAATTACAATTTTACCCCTTGTGAATTATTTTATACTCAAATTTGTAATTTCCTTATTTAGGCTTTCCCTTAGGTTTTGTAGGAGATTTTGTACACTTATTTAAGTCAAAATGTGCTAGTTAGGGTTCATGATGAGGTTCTCATCATACCCCTATGCCTAACTTTTGCTAGTCCCTTAGCAAAATTTTAAGGTTTTAACCTCTATTCTAAACCATGAATTTCTTTCATCAATTTTGGTAAGTGCTTTTCCTTCTCTTGTCTCTTTGATTAGGTCAGAATGTCGACCATTGGCCTGAAAGGTACTTTATTACCAACCAAGATCCCAATCTGTCTAGCTTTAGCCTCAGTCTATAGCAAAGGTTTTTAAGGCCTACAGGAATTAACTTAAAGTTTATTAGACTCCGTGGTTAAAGCACCCATGCTTGAGATATTTTTATCCTTGGTTCAGTTTGCAATGCGTTTTGTAAGAGTGAGACAGAAGGTTTATTTGTTTGGAGAGTTTTCTCTCTCTTTTCTTTTTAATTCTAGCTTAGGATTGGCTTCACAACCCGGTCTGTATCAGATATCAGATTCCTCGTCCCCATCATCAATCCTCAAAAGTCCCTGGCAATCGATGCTTCGAGATAGCACTGCCTATGGTAACCCCTAGAACCCTGGCTTTCGAGATTTCGAGATAATCCCGTCCATGGTGTTTCGTGGCCGAATTCAGACCCTGGCAATTGACACTTCGTGATAATGACATCCATGGAATTTGAACCAGCAGGATGCTTGCATGCCCCTGGTAGGATATGTAAATATCCTAGGAGACAAGCACCGAGGAGATGATATATTGTTACGCATCTTCAAGGGGAATTTCCCACCTCTCCGCGTCGTGAACTTGTCCAAATTAACTTGTGTTGATCAACCGCTCCTAATCTAGGTGTAATTTTCAAAATATTTGAAATGCTTCTGCGTGATTTTATGCTCGCTGAACCAGACTGTGTGTGTGTGAATTTGGGTGCTTAGGTTACTGAGTCCCGTAAACCAAAAGTCAGTTAATGAGGCCGACTATTCCCTAAGCCTTAGACTTAATACTTAAGCTTTTCATTTTCCTCAACCTCTTGAGGAATATTTAGATCTTAATGGGTACTAAGAGTCTAGCCAAGAATTCCCAAGGTTTGCATTCTTACTAATCTTGTTGTGTACTTTCGCTTTACTTTTCTTTAATGTGGTGTAGAACTTTGGTTAATTCCTTAATTTCTTACTAATGACTATCCCTTTTCTTTTTCATTTTGTGCTCCTTTTTAGCATTTATCTCTTTTTCTCCTCCTTTTACCAGTACTTTCATCCCTTAAAGTTTTTTTTTTTGTATATGTGGATTTTTTTTTGTTGAAACCTTTTCTTGTTATGTCATTTCATTGCACTTTCATACCCCCCCATGCCTAAGGTTTGCAATGACCTCATTGTTCATTAGGTGGGTTTTTATTTGGTCAGGTTCAACCATTAAGATAGAAATTTGGGCGAGTGGATGGGTCGAGGTGACTGTTTGCAGACGATTTCTAATCTCAGGTACGAGTACCTGAGGTGAAGTTAGCTATCCTAAGGAATGAACCTAAAGTGCAAAGAAATGTTAGAAAGGGTTTTGGTTTTTCAAAAGTGTAACGAGTGTGTGGCGCAGACGTCTTTTAAGACGTCTGGAGGGTTGTCCAGACGTCTGACCAGACGTCTGGGATAATTTCCAGACGTCTGGAAATCCTTTATTTTCGACACATGCGAGTCGTCTGCGCGCCTGAGCGCGCAGACCGCATATTCGCCTTCTTCCCTCCTGCAGTTGCAGGATTCCCCTGCCGCGAATCCTTCTCTCTCCTCTCCGCGCGGCCTTAAAAGGGCACGCCTCCCCTCCCGTCTCCACCGTCTCCTCCTTCTCCTCCTTCAGCTAGTGAGCGTGAGAGTGAGCGCGCGCGAGGGCGGCAGCGGCGGCCGCAGTGAGCGCGGAGGAGGTGCGGCATGCGAGAGCGGAGCTCTGCCGTGAGGGCGAGCTCGCCGGAGCAGCTTGGCCGGCTGGCGGAGGGCACAGGGGGTGCGGAACGACGTGGAGAGGGAGCTGCTGCAGTCTGAGCAGCAGGCGCGCGAGGTGCGACGCAGGCGGCGTCGCGAGCGGAGGCCGAGTAGCGCCCTGATTCTGGAAAAATTTCCAGAATCAGACGTCTGGGTTGATAGGCAGACGGTGAGGACGACGTCTGGTAGCTCAGACAGACGTCTGAAAGGTGTGTATTCCGCTTTCTTCTTCCTTCCTGTCGACCGACAGTACTAAGGGAGGGAGTTGGCTGTGCGCAGGTTCGTTGATTCGCCATCCTTTGCGAATCAGACGTCTGGAAGTTGTACCAGACGGCTGGAGTGACCTCCAGACGTCCGGGGTGACCATCGGGCGTCTGGGAGCTAGGACAGACGTCCGGGAGCTAGGACAGACGTCCCCGCAGACTTCTGGACGTCTGGGAAACCACACTGAACAGGTAATTCTCTTATCCACTGTTTAAGACGTCTGGAAGAAGTTCCAGACGTCTGATTTTGCACAGTATCGTCTTTTTCGACCCGTTTAGGGCCTGTTCGGGCTCCGTTTTCCGCGATTCGAGTTGCGTTCTTTTCAGAATTAATTCCTCTACCCGTCTACAGTAGCTATACACTGTTTTGAGACACTCCTTGTATTTGATCCTTGTGATAGGACCTCGTTCAGTTGTAGTCTTGAGAGTCGCGGAGGCACGCGGGATTCCTGATCATGCCCCCATTACTCCTTTGTACCTGGTAGAGTGGCTTAAGTTTATTATTAAAATCTGTTAAAGTATGGAACCATAACTAGAATCTAGGACATTGCATGAATCCTAGGAATGAGAAATGTATGGAATGATGGCTCCTAGGTGATGCATGAATCCTAGGGATGGAAAACTAGTTGTATGCTAGATCCTAGGATGTGGCATGAACCCTAGGATGGAAAAACTAGTGGAATGTATAATACTGCAGTCTTGGAAAAATGGAAAGGAATATAAAGCTGCCTGTAAATTGAATTAACAGCTTCCTGTTATGAATAAAGAAACATGATTGAGATCATGGATTGTGAGAACGTGAAACTGGAAAGTGAAACATATGATGTTCTGAGATAAAGAGCTGGAACCCTACGGGGAATTAGGAGTGGAACTCCTGGAAGGAAAAAGGAATGGAACTGAGATGTAGTTTGTATTGTCTCTTGGGTACGCAGTACCAAGGGAAGTACCTGTACCTGTTTAGTGTTGAGTGGGGCCCGCCACCCCAGGGACCCGGGGTTAGGATTGGCCGCTCTGTACCGACTTGTTGGCCCTCGTGTACGTAGTACCGAGGAGAGCTACTAGTGTTAGGAGAGTACTAGCTACCCCACGGGCCCCGGGGTTCTGCTAGGCTCCTTCACCGACTTGTTAGACCCACTAAGGCAAACCAGGGTAGTCAGGCGAGGGTGCGCGGACTGTGGAGGGGCAAGGCCCCGGTTTGGTTACTGTGGAGGGGTTGGACCCCTGTTACTGAGAGGGCTCTGCCCTGGTTCCGTGCTATGCTTTGGGCGCACCCGTTAACGGAAACGACTGACCGCGTGCCAGTGCGGGCTAGCTACCTGTGCGTTTATCGCGCGTGCCGTAGTCACCGTTACGTCTGTCAGTGACCTTGGGGTGGTTAACTGAGGGTAGGATCACCACGGGGGACTCTCCCGGCCAGGAGAGCACCACGTGCTACTTCTACTTTTGGAAAAGACTGCAATCAAGATCGTTCCCACAAGGACATTCGAGATCAAGTAAAGGATCTGAGAAATAAATGAAATAGTGAGAAAATTGAAAGATGTGATTAAAGGAAGTAATAGAACATAACAGCTACTGTACACTCTACTGTTGCTTTTAGTTAGTTTGCCACTCTACTCAGCGTTTTGCTGACGTGTTACACTCGTTACCTTTTTCAGGATCAGGTGTTGAGCAGCCAGGGTCGGTAGCTGCAGAGGACGCTGGGCCGAGTAGGGTCCAGTAGAGTTTACCACAGTTTTTTGTACCTCTTTTGTTTCTGTTCTAGTGAGTAGTTTTTGTTTCCGCTGTACTTTCTTTACCTGCAGTTCTTGTTATATGATAAATGTTGTTCTACTGTTGTGGTGGTATCTACTGTAGTAGTTTCTTTCCTTACTGCTGTACTTCCTTACTGTTAGTTATATTCATGCTGAATGTGGTTTATTTTACTGCTCTTTTGGTTACTTCCTCGTTGGACGACTAGGTCTTGGGATTAGTCGAGTTGGTCCGGTTCTCGTGTCTCGTAGGGACTCGGGAACCGGGTCGTTACAAGATGGTATCAGAGCAAGGTCGTCCCGAGAAGTGAATCAACTGACTGGAAAATAACCAATTCACATGTTTATAGCTAGAGTAGCCACCACAACATATCTCTTGACATGAGCTCTTAGAAGTTTTGTTAGGTACCGTCTGTTTTGACGTTTCCATTTTGTTTCGCGTCTCCTTGCAGGAGATGCCTCGTCGCGGGACTGGCGAGACTGGCCGCGGGCGCGGTCGAGGGCGAGGTCGGCGAGGTGGACGTGCTGTCGTTGACGTCTCGGTGGACCAGCCACCACTCCCTGGCATCCAGGCCCAGGACCTCGCCAGACTGATACGGGATATTGTACGAGAGGAGCTCCACCCACCGCCCCGAGCACCTCCTCCTGGGGTTGCAGAGGGGGAGTCCTCTATGGGACCACGCGACGGACGCGGCGCTGGACACGAGGGAGGGGATGGGCCCCTGCCGCCCCCACCTTCCTCCGACACTTCTGTACACGAGGCACCTTCGCCTGGAGGTGCACCAGCACCTCCCCTACAGCGCCACTTTGAGCTTTTCGGACAGTTCCGGAAGCTGAAGCCCCCCTCCTTCAAGGGGGATGAGGACCCGACCGAGGCAGAGGACTGGCTTGAGCAACTGGAGAAGATCTTCGACACCCTTCGCCCCCCGGTGGAGTGCCGCGTGGCCTTTGCCACGTACCAGCTGGAGAGTGCTGCACACCGGTGGTGGAGGGCGGTCCGGGGACAGGAGAGGGACGAGCCGACGTGGGACCAGTTCGTCACCCTCTTCTGCGAGCAGTACTTTCCCCAGATGTGGCAGGACCAGAGGAGGCGGGAGTTCCACACTCTCCGCCAAGGGACGATGACTGTGAGCGCGTACCGCACGCGTTTCTTAGAGCTGTCCCGCTTTGCAGCGACAGCGGTAGCCACTGAGGTGGAGCGCCTTTGGAGGTTCACCGAGGGGCTCCGGCCTGCGATCCGGGGGTATGTCAAACCCCTGAAGCTGCCAACGTTTTCGAGGGTGGTAGAGGCAGCTATGACTTATGAGGAGACCAACCCGTCCGCGCGAGAGATTGACGGCGGGCGGAAGAGGCCCTTTCAGCCAGACTTCTCACAGGGCCGGCGAGAACGGAGACACGTGGCGTCCGCAGGAGAGTCTTCACGTTGTGCAGGGCCATTAGTGGCCTTTGGGGGCCCTCGACAGGGGCCAGTCGCCAACACCGGACCCCCGCCTAGCCGACAGCAGGGACTCACTGAGGGCGGGAGTCGGGTTCCCCCTCTGCTACCAGTGTGGCCAGCCGGGTCACGTCAGGAGGGACTGCCCATCTAGGGCAGGAGGTCAGCAGATACTTCCCGTGCAGAGCATTGGAGGGCACGCAGGAGGTCGCGGTTCCCAGGCACGAGGAGGAGGACAGCAGTCGCGAGGAGGGTACCGGCCAGCACCTACCCGTCCGACGCAGAGTGTGGCTGCTTCGTCCGCACCTAGAGCTGAGGGGCGTATTAACGCCCTAACACACAGGGACGCCAGAGCATCGGGATCCGTGGTAGCAGGTATGGTTTCAGTTTCTGGCAGACTCGTTTACACGCTTTTCGATTCCGACGCTACGCACTCGTTTGTCGCAGCCAGTTTCGCAGTTAGTTTGGACCAGGATTATAAACTGTTAGAGAATCCGTTCGTAATCAGAGGTCCGAGTGGTCAGCTGTTTGTAGATGAGGAGGTGTACACGGGTTGCGAGGTCAGCATCGGGGGACATAGCCTGCCAGCTGACCTGATTATGATACAGATGGAGGACTTTGGAGTGATTCTGGGGATGGATTGGCTGTCCGCTTACCACGCCTTGGTAGACTGTTTTGAGAGGAATATTGTCTTCTCCATTCCGGAGTTGCCTTCTTTCGAGTTTCACGGGCAGCCAGTGGACGGAGGTTTCGGGTGCATTTCGGCACTTCGGGCAGTGAGACTTTTGAGCCAGGGGTGTGAGGGCTTCCTAGCCTGTGTGGTGGCAGAGCCCAGCCCTGTGGCAGACTTCCAGAGCATCCCGGTGGTCAGAGAGTTCCCCGACGTGTTTCCAGATGAGTTACCAGGACTACCGCCCGAGCGTGAGATCGAGTTTGAGATCTCACTAGTACCAGGGACCAGCCCCATCTCCACCGCGCCATACAGGATGGCACCGCTTGAGCTGCGAGAGCTCAAGTCCCAGTTGCAAGACCTTTTGGAGAAAGGTTTCGTGAGGCCCAGTGCGTCTCCCTGGGGAGCCCCGGTACTGTTTGTGAAGAAGAAGGATGGGACCCTACGCCTTTGTGTGGACTACCGACAGCTGAATAGGGTCACCATCAAGAACAGATATCCGCTGCCGAGGATCGACGATTTGTTTGACCAGTTGCGGGGTGCCAAGGTGTTTTCCAAGATAGACTTGAGGTCTGAATACCACCAGTTGAGGATCAGGGAGACCGACGTCTCCAAGACAGCTTTCCGCACCCGGTACGGACACTACGAGTTTTTGGTCATGCCGTTTGGGCTGACCAATGCCCCCGCTGCTTTCATGGACCTGATGAACAGGGTGTTTAGACCATACTTGGATCAGTTCGTGGTGGTTTTCATAGATGATGTGCTCATCTATTCTAGAGATCGGACGCAGCACGGACAGCATTTGCGGATGGTTCTGGACACTCTGAGACGACGCAGGCTGTACGCCAAATACAGCAAGTGCGAGTTCTGGTTGAGGGAGGTGACCTTCTTGGGTCATGTGATCTCTGGTGACGGCCTGGCGGTGGACCCCGCCAAGGTCGAGGCAGTGCTCAGGTGGGAGAGACCGCGTTCAGTCACTGAGATTCGTAGTTTCCTGGGACTGGCAGGTTACTACAGACGGTTCATCAGGGGATTTTCACAGATTGCGCGTCCTATGACACAGTTGACCCGGAAGGACGTGCCTTTCTCTTGGACAGACGCCTGTGAGGCGTGTTTTCTGGAGTTGAAGGAGAGGTTGACCTCGGCTCCCTTGCTCACCATCCCTGACAGTAGTGGCGGGTTCGTTGTGTACACGGATGCTTCCTTGCAGGGGTTAGGAGGTGTGCTCATGTAGAGGGGTCATGTTGTCACTTACGCTTCGCGGCAACTGAAGTCCCATGAGCATACCTACCCTACCCACGACCTAGAGTTGGCAGCTGTTGTCTTCGCGCTGAAGACCTGGAGGCACTACTTTACGGTGAGACCTTCGAGATTTTTACAGATCACAAGAGCCTCAGATATCTTTTTGACCAGAAGGAGCTCAACATGAGACAGAGACGTTGGTTGGAGCTCCTGAAGGACTACGATTGCAGCATCTCCTACCACCCGGGAAAGGCCAATGTGGTGGCTGACGCCTTGAGCCGTAAGGCGCCCGCACGCTTGGCCAGTCTACAGTTACAGAGTTGGAGCCTTTTAGAGGAGGTGGGCAGTTGGCGACCTCTAGAGTTACCAGGATACTGTGGGGCAGTGACGGTGACATGGCAGACCAGGCCAGAGCTGATAGACCGTATCATCACAGGACAGATGGCTGATCCGTACTTGCAGTCTTTGCGCGACAGAGTACTATCAGGGGACCCAGGGGACTTCTCTTTCACAGACCAGGTGTTACGCTTGAGGGGACGGTTGTGCGTTCCCAGAGACGAGGAGCTGTTGAGAGAGCTCCTGACTGAGGCACACGGTTCCAGATTCACCATACATCCCAGAAACACGAAAATGTACCATGACTTGAGACGCGAGTTTTGGTGGAGAGGGATGAAGCGGGATGTGGGTGAGTTCGTGCAGCAGTGCTTAGTGTGCCAGCAGGTGAAAGCCGAGCATCAGAGGCCTGCAGGGCCGCTTCAGCCACTTCCAGTGCCAGAGTGGAAGTGGGAGAGCATCACCATGGACTTGGTGGTGGGCTTACCTGTTACCCAGCGGGGACACGACGCAGTCTGGGTAATAGTGGATAGATTGACGAAGACGGCGCGATTCTTGCCGATCTGAGTCACTTTGGGACCAGCACAGTTGGCAGAGAGGTATGTCCGTGATGTGGTGCGACTACACGGAGTTCCGCGGGAGATCGTATCCGACCGGGATACCCGCTTTACGTCCCAGTTTTGGGCTGAGTTTCAGCAGGCCTTGGGGACGAGGTTGTGGTTTAGCATGACTTACCACCCCCAGACGGACGGACAGTCTGAGCGCACGATACAGACACTTGAGGACCTTTTGCGTGCCTGTGTACTGGACTGGAGGGGCTCTTGGGAGGAGCACCTGCCCCTGGCGGAGTTTGCATACAACAACAGTTATCACTCGAGCATCAGCATGGCTCCCTACGAGGCTCTGTACGGACGGAAGTGTACGGCACCCTTGAGTTGGGTTGAGGTGGGGACCAAGTGGGAGGTTGGCCCCAGGTTGATCCGGCAGAGTCAGGAGTTAGTTGAGCAGATCCACAGACGACTCCGCACTGTCAGGAGCAGACAGAAGAGCTACGCGGATCGCAGACGCAGAGAGGTGCAGTTCGAGGTTGGGGACCACGTCTTCCTTCGTGTTTCGCCCATGAAGGGCTTACATCGGTTTGGGGTGAGAGGGAAGCTCGCGCTGAGGTTCGTGGGGCCTTTTGTGGTCCTGGAGCGGGTTGGACCCGTTGCTTACAGACTTGCCCTTCCCCCGCAGCTTTCTGGTGTGCACGACGTGTTCCACGTGTCCAACCGCAGGAAGTACGTAGCCGATTCCAGTCACGTACTGAGTCACGAGAGCGTCAAGGTGAGCGACGACCTGACCTACCCCGAGCGGCCAGTGCAGATCCTAGACCGAGCCGTCCGCCGGTTGAGACGAAAGCAAGTACCCCTGGTAAAGGTTTTGTGGAGGAGCCAGCGGTACGAGGAGGCTACCTGGGAGCCTGAGGCGGCAATACGGGAGCGGTACCCGGAGCTTTTCGCAGGTACGTATTTTCGGACCGGCTTCGGTCCTCTTTGAGTTTGTTATGGTTATTCGGATGTCTTTTCCCGCACCCTAGTTGGTGCAAGTTTGGGGACGAAACTTCCTTTGAGTTTCTTATATTGTAACGAGCGTGTGGCGCAGACGTCTTTTAAGACGTCTGGAGGGTTGTCCAGACGTCTGGAAATCTGTTATTTTCGACACACGCGAGTCGTCTGCGCGCCTGAGCGCGCAGACCGCATATTCGCCTTCTTCCCTCCTGCGGCTGCAGGATTCCCCTGCCGCGAATCCTTCTCTCTCCTCTCCGCGCGGCCTTAAAAGGGCATGCCTCCCCTCCCGTCTCCACCGTCTCCTCCTTCTCCTCCTTCATCCAGTGAGCGTGAGAGTGAGCGCGAGCGTGAGGGCGGCAGCGGCGGCCGCAGTGAGCGCGGAGGAGGTGCGGCGTGCGAGAGCGAAGCTCTGCCGTGAGGGCGAGCTCGCCGGAGCGGCTTGGCCGGCCGGCGGAGGGCGCAGGGGGCACGGAACGACGCGGAGAGGGACCTGCTGCAGTCTGAGCAGCAGGCGCGCAAGGTGCGACGCGGGCGGTGATGAGAACCTCATCATGAGCCATAACTAGCTCATTTTGACCTAATACAAAGGATAAAAGCTCCTACATAACTCAAGGAAAGGCTTA
Source organism: Thalassia testudinum (assembly GCA_037157565.1). Classification (NCBI taxonomy): domain Eukaryota; kingdom Viridiplantae; phylum Streptophyta; class Magnoliopsida; order Alismatales; family Hydrocharitaceae; genus Thalassia; species Thalassia testudinum. The sequence goes on along the minus strand of JAZHRO010000022.1, from coordinate 31,128,284 downwards.
ACTCAGAGAATTCTGAGTTTAAGGAGAAAACGAATCATAAGGGGTAAAAATGCAATTTTACCAGTATAATCTGCATACAGGGTAATTCAGGGTCCAAACATAGGTCGAAGCAACCTAATAAGAATAAAAGTGGGATGAGATGATCTGACAAGGGCTACAGCAATTCCAAGGAACTAAATGATAATCTGTAACCTTAAAACAAACCCACTTCAATTCACGAGGTTCGAGGCAAAGTAAAAATAGAATAAACCCTCTAAAATTCATATAAAAATAATCTCTAGGGTTTAGAACTTTCAATTTGGCCTTCAGAACCCATTTTTGACCTACATTGAGAACCATGCACAATTAATAACTTAATTCGGGTTTTTACGTAAATTGACCGGTCAAAAAAGGTTTAATCTAGAAATAAAATTCACCATCAAATTCCTTAGGTCCTAATTAGTCATTTATAAAAACTTGAGCCTAAGAAGAAACCTTCTTGACCAACTTTGCACTTTGGTCCTCATATATTTACTTTTTGGCCCTCAACTTTTGAACCCTCACGTTTCTACCCCTAACTCTCCTTCGTTCTTTGCATTCAGGTCCCTCCTGCCAAAACCTGACCAGCACCATGCTCCGGCGACCTTGCACGGAGCATGGCACCGCGCAGGGTAAGGGGGAGGGTCTGGCAAGTAAACCGGGGGTGCCCTACGTCGTCAGCCGTCGCAGGGACACCCCCCTGGTCGCTGCAACCCACCATACCGGCCGTGCGAACGCACGGATGGTATGGGTCTCCATCTCCGGCATCCTCTGGCGAGGGTGACACGTCGTCTCCCTCCGCCCTCCTCTCTGATTCTTCCCTATAAATACCCCCCGTCGCCCCACCGTTCAGAGGAGCTCGATCCTGACGAAGAAACACCCTCTTTTCACTCTCTTCCCACTCCGACAGGAAGCCCTCCAGCTCTGGCGGTCTCTCCTCCTCCTCGTCGTTCTGCCGCACTACCAGCAGCAAGGCTACTTTCCCCTGCTCTTCCCGCGCCGCGCCGCACCCAGCGCGCGCCTCTCCAGCCCTCTCCTCGCCGTCGCTCCTTCCTTTGGGCAGCTTCTTCTCCGGCGACAGTCGATACGACTGTCGCCCGCTCCGGCCCCTCCTCGTCCTGCTAAGTAGGTAGAACTCCTCCTCTTTCTCCCCTCTTCCTTTTCCTCATTTTACATCTTTACTGTTGCCCCGATCCGACCAATCGCCCTCACCTTCTCCACCTCCGGCCCCTACTCCGGCGACCCGCTCCCATCACTCCAGTAACCCACACGGCTCGCCGACCACCGCAGAACCTCCGCCTCCTCACCCTGATCAACCTCCGCCCTTCCACTTCTCCCAAATCACCCTCTACAACTCCACCGAACAAACCCATCTCCCGACCCACAGTCCGACCTAGGGCAGCCCTTAGGCTCCGCCCCGCCGCCTGCACACCCCCTGACCACCTTCGCCGTGCCACGGCGAAGGTCCTCCGCGTTTCTGATTGGGCCGAGAGGCCGTTTCTCTGTAGACAGGTACCTGCGCTCGTCGCCGCCATTGTTGAAGCGAAGCAGCTTCGACCTGCTGTCCCAGGTGCGCAGCGCCCAGGTCACGCTCCCAGGCTGTGCGGGGGCATTTCGGCAAAGCGTTAGGCTGCAGTTGAGGCGAATCCCTCGCGCGAAGGCCTCGCGTAAAGCTGCGATTACCAGCTGCTTCCTCCGTGCAGGCGTGAAATTGGGGTGGGACATTTAGTCCCACCTCGGAAGGCTCTGAAGGAGCGTAGCGGTATAAAGCGAAAAAGTGCTGGAGGCTTATTGCCTCAGCACACGGGGTGAGGTCCCATTCACCCGCCCGGTTACCCGGTCTCGTCCGCGCTCACGCCCCGCGGACCTGGCCCGACCCGACTTAGACTGACCTGCACTCCTCGCCCACCACGCACGCCGGTGGGCCTGGACCCGGGCGCGACCCGTACCCGGCAACCCGGCAACTCTGGGAGAGCTTTCCTAAGAGTGGCTTCTGTGAGAGAGACGCGGGGGAGGGTAGAGATAGGTTTTGTCCCTCTGATCAAGCTGTGTAAGTGTTCAGGCACAGGCGAAGAAGAAGAAGACGAGCGAGGCAGAGAAGAAGGACGACGAAAGCTGAAGGAAGGAGGAGCACTGTAGCAGCGGCGGTTTAAGTCGTCTGATTGGAAAATCAGACGACGTCCTGAAGGCAAAGAAGGAGAAGGAAGGTGAGGCAGAGGAGAACACAGAGAGGCCAAGGGAAGAACTGAAAGAAGAAGAAGAGCACGAGAAGAAGAAGATCTGAAGAAAGGAAAAGAAGAAAGAAAGATGAAGAAGAAGAACAGGACCGCTCTGCAGAAGAAAAAGGAAGAGACAAGCAGAAACAGCTGAAAGAAGAAGAAGAACATCACCACTGCAGATAAAGAAGAAGAACAAAGGAAGAGAGCAGAAGATCTGAGAAGGAGGAAGAGGAGAAGCAAAGAGAAAAGAAGAAAAGCCAACAAATTCTCTCTCTCTCTCTCTTTATTTTTGTAATAAGAATTTGTATCTCTAGAATACAGTTTGCTCCCTGAGTTCGACCTCGGGAACCCTTTATTTCCGAGTAACAAATTGTATTAAACTGGTAATCACCTCTCTATACTATACTACGACGAAATAATAAAACTATAGAGGAAGGTCACCACCAGTTTTTGGCGCCGTTGCCGGGGAGCAACGGCTATTCTATTGGTAAACATTCATGTTTCTTTTTAGTTTCTGATAATCTCCTCACTTTTGTGCAGCTACAGAAAATCAAGAAGACAAGCAACCGCACGACAACCACTCCGAGGACAGGTAATTTTTTTTTTCCTCTCCCTATTAACCCCTAAACTCTAAAGAAGAGGAAAAGAAAAGAACAAGCAATATAGGGCTAACCTATCTTCCATACTTAGTAACCATAAAAAGTTGCATGTTTTCAACCCATTATTACTGCACACTATTAAGGGTATTTAAGGGCTAACACATTCTTGCTTGAGCCCTAATTACCCAACAAAGAGCTAACTGGACCAAGTAGAGCCAACCTAGGATCCAACACTAGGGATTTAGAGACACACTCCTTAAGCAAGAATTGAGAAAATCAAATGAAGTGTGCCCAAGCCCTTGTCTGAAAATACCTATTCAAAGAAAACCTAAAACAATTGGCTCTCTAAACACTTGAACCCTAAAAGACAAGACCTAAAAGCTCTCAAAGGAAACAAGAGGTAAAGTTGACCCCTTGGGTCAACCAACCTTAAATTAGGTCACTCTTTGCACTTAAAAGACTAAAGTTCAAGTGAAACCTTAAGCACCCTGATAAAAATTGGTAGACTTAAGAGGTCAAGATCCCCATTCTGGTCTACCTGGAACCGCAGTGACAAGAGAGGTCGGGTGGGGGAAACCCTGTAACCCGTGGGGACGCTCTACTGTGTAGGGGTCTTTGCGGGACTCTCCCTCTCTGGCTGCCCAGGTAATTCTCAAGTGGACGATCTTTTTGATCAAGGGGTCCATCTGCCCCGCACCTCTATAGTCACCCAACACATTTTTGGGTGTCTTGATTGGGTCCAGCACCTTCTAAACTCATCTCTTCCAACAGTGCATGTACGGAAGGAGGTCCTTAAGACCACCCTTAAGACCTCCTTTAGAAATTCGCTCTCGTCAAGGCCAAGCCTCGACGCCCGTGTTTGTGCAGCAACACCTTCACATTATTCTCTCTTCAGATTCAGAACCAAGTTCTTCTTCTTCCCCCATCATGGCTCAGCCAGTTGAGGAAGAAAATAATCTGGAGCACCATCTCCAGCGACTCAATGACCTCTTCCAAAACTTCGTGCACCCACCACAGCGTCCTATGATGCGGGACCACTACAATCCCGCTGCGGTGGCCATTGAGCCTCGAGTTAGAATCCCGACTGGAGGACCTGATTCCGAATTAAAGCCCAACATGATTCATGCTATACCTAAATTCCATGGGCTTAATTCTGAAGATCTCTTCCAGCACATCAAACAGCTAAAGCATCTGGCCCAAACTTTTGGGTTAGATGCGCAAAATCGGGATATTCTTCTCATGAAGATGTTCTCCTTTTCTCTTATGGACAAGGCCGCCCATTGGTATCAAACTCAGACCCGGCCGATCAACACTTGGGAAGAACGTCAATCCGAGTTTTTGAAAAAGTTTTTTCCCGTTGGTCGGACCAACGCCTTGTGCCATCAGATTACACACTTCACTCAATCAGGAGAACCTCTCCATGAGGCATGGGATCGTTTTCAGGATCTCATGAGAAAGTGCCCCCATCACGGAGTTCCTAAATGGGAACAAGTCCAATCTTTTTACCAGGGACTCCGTGAGGATATCCGCCTTTTCGTCAATGCAACTTGCGGAGGAAACATCATGGGTCAACATGAAGACACTGTATGGGAGATTCTCGAAAACATGTGCGAGAACTCCATCAACAATGACTCCATGGGATTATTCGACAGGACGAATACCCGCGTAGCGACGAATCTTAAGGGAGCACATGAGACGCAGGGCCTGTCCGCATCAGTCGACCTGGAATTAATGGCCAGTCGATTGGACAAGGTCTCAATCATTGAGAAGAAGGTGGATGAGCTGACTCAGCACTTGCAGCGAGCCACCTCCGCGCGTAACTCCTTTGCATAACCTCCTTCCACACAGGAGACTGTGCAAAACATCCTCCACCTATCTTCCCCTAGGATGGATCCATATCCATCCCCATCTGATTCTCGGATCGGAGGATCATCCGATCCTTTCTACACCAGCCCGGGGAACTGCATTCCCCCTTTCCCTGATTCTCAAGAGGTTCCTCAGACCTGCGAGGACCTCAACGCCATCCAGAACGACCCATTCTCCAACACTTACAACCCTGGATGGCGAAACCATCCCAATTTTCAGTGGGCGGGAAATTCCCAAACCCAAAGACCACCTTTTCAGTCCCGCCCACAGCCCTCTCGTCATTACCAGCCGCCTCAGCCTCAGCCCAACCCTACTTATCCATCAGGGCCAAATCAGGATCAAATGTCCCTAATCCTTTAGACTCTGGCTGACATTCAAAGAACGAATGCGGCTATTCAAAAACAGCACAAGGACGAACTTACAGAGGTTAAAACTCAACTGGCCCAGTTGGCAAATTCTCGCCAGCCAGGCACACTCCCTTCCCAACCTCTTCCTAACCCGAATAACGTGCCGACCCAGAAGCGCGTTATGAATCCAAATTTAGGCCACGCACAATGGATTTATCAGGCCCCTACTGCTCCATCTCCAGACGAGATGGAAGCTTCAACTTCTTATGCGGGATTTCAACAGCAGCCACCCCTCTTACCAAACCCAAACCAAAATCAGGCCGGATTAAATTCTGTAACAACACGTAGTGGTAAAAAAACTCAAGACCCGCATTATCCAAACCACTCCAAGCCTGATAACCATGACCCTAGGATAGTTATCCAAGATACCACTGTCCCGGATCCACAACCTGGACCTATCCTAGAAGAACCAACCAAGATCCCGTTTCCTGAGGCCTTGACCAAGGAAAAGAAGACCACCAAACCTGTGGCCCCTGAGGAGGACCTGGTCAAGCTCTTTGAGCAGGTCCACATAAACATCCCCTTGATGGATGCAATCCGCCACATACCAGCTTACGCACGATTTCTAAAGAATATATGTACACCCCAGCGTAAGCCGCGAACCAAGGGAGGGAGCCCAATTATTCTGTCAGAGCAAGCCAGCTCTGTAATCGTCAGTAGACTCCCACCCAAGGCAAAAGATCCTGGTACTCCCCTGATTTCCTGCAAGATAGGTGGTACCCAATTTGATAGAGCATTATTAGACTTGGGTGCATCCATAAACCTGATACCCACATCCTTACTTGACCATCTAGAAGAATCTGAGCTAAAACCAACCGAGGTGACATTACAATTAGCAGATCGATCTATAAAGTCACCAAAAGGATTCTCGAGGATGTTATCGTAAGAGTGCGGGATTTCTATTTTCCAGTGGACTTTATAGTCTTAGATATGGACGCACCTGAGAACCCTAAGGATACACCAATCATTCTAGGGAGACCTTTCTTGGCTACTGCTAGAGCCAACATCAGCTGTGAGGAGGGCCAAATAGAGCTTAAGTTTGGAGATCAAACACTGAAAATTGATATATTTAAGGCCCAACAAGGAATTAATTGCGGTGTCATCGAACAAATTTGTGACATCAGGACTTTGGTTGATGAATCACACTTCCAGAATGACTCGATTATGCCTCATCAACCGCAGAAGGATCTTGACCCGCAAACAGAGGAGTCGAATCCAGATATGAACAACCCAGTAACTCCCACCCTTGAACCTCACATCTATACTGAACCACCCGCTGCTGCTGATAACCCCATCCTCGAACTGAAACCCCTTCCTGCTCACTTGAAATACATCTTTTTGGGTTCTAATCAGACCCTTCCTGTGATTATCAATTCCAACCTCAGTCCTGAACAGGAATCCCGTCTAATTGTTGTCCTCCAGCAACATCGCAGAGCCATCGGGTGGACTCTCGATGATTTGACTGGAATAAGTCCCTCTTATTGTACTCATCATATCTATTCAGAAGAGGGCACACGACCTTCTCGTGAAATGCAGAGACGCTTAAACCCCAATCTGCAGGAGGTCGTGAAAAAGGAGATCATCAAGTGGTTAGATGCCGGAATCATCTACCCGATCTCCGATAGTCGTTGGGTGAGCCCAATTCAGGTCGTGCCCAAGAAGGCAGGACTCACCACTATAACGATTGAGACCGGAGAAATCATTCCTACCCGATTAGCCAACTCGTGGAGAGTCTGTATAGATTACCACCGACTCAATTCCTCCACGAAGAAGGATCATTTCCCACTGCCTTTCATTGATCAGATTCTCGAGAAACTAGCGGGAAATAGGTTCTTCTGCTTTCTTGACGGGTACTCCAGTTACAACCAGGTGGCAATCCATCCTGAGGACCAAGAAAAGACCACCTTCACCTGCCCCTTCGGAACATATGCTTTCCGAAGGATGCCTTTCGGTCTTTGCAATGCACCCGCTACTTTTCAGCAATGCATGCTTGCCATATTCTCAGATATGGTAGGTGATTATCTGGAAGTCTTCATGGATGACTTTTCAGTTTTCGGAGCATCATTCGACGATTGCCTCCAACACTTGGTCCAGATACTCAGGCGGTGCATCGATGTGAATTTGGTTCTTTCCTGGGAAAAGAGCCATTTCATGGTGCCTGAGGGAATTGTCCTGGGACACTCAATTTCGGAAAAAGGCATCCAAGTGGACCGAGCTAAGGTTGATCTGATTTCTCACCTTCCTATGCCTAGCTCGATCAGGGACATCCGTTCCTTTTTAGGGCATGTCGATTTTTATCGACGATTTATCCCTGATTTTTGAAAAATCGCGCTCCCCCTGACCACTCTTCTCTCCAAGGATGTTCCTTTCGAAATTTCCAAGGAATGCACTCAAGCATTTGAAATCCTGCGTGACCGAGTCACCCAAGCCCCGATCCTACAATCCCCTGATTGGTCTCAACCCTTTGAGATCATGTGCGATGCATCCGACTTCGCTGTAGGAGCGGTTTTGGGACAGAAAATTGACGGGAAACCTGTGGTCATTTACTACGCCAGCAAAACACTCGATGAGGCTCAGCGTAACTATACGATTACTGAGAAAGAGCTGCTAGCTGTAGTATTTGCCCTAGAAAAATTCAGATCGTACCTTCTGGGTTCCCGTGTCATCATATACTCGGATCACACAACTGTGAGGCATCTCCTTGCAAAGAAGGACGCGAAACCTCGATTAATCCGATGGATCTTGCTGTTGCAAGAATTTGACCTTGAGATTCGCGACAAAGCGGGAAAGCAAAATGTGGTAGCTGATCACTTGTCCCGTCTTCCTTCTGAAATAATTGACCCTTCCGGACCCATCACTGAGCATTTTCCCGATGAGCACCTGCTGACTATTGGTACTAGCCTTCCATGGTTTGCTAATGTAGTAAATTACTTGGCAACTCATCAGATCCCGTCCGATTGGCCGAAGGCCAAGAAGGACAAATTACGCTCCGATGCTAAGTATTACATTTGGGAAGACCCGTACCTCTTCCGCATAGGTGCCGATCAGATCATCCGAAGATGTGTCCCGGAAGAGGAATTCAATAATATTCTCTCTTTCTGCCATGACCAGGCATGCGGTGGCCATTTCGTCGGGCATAAAACCGCATCAAAAGTCCTCCAGTGCGGCTTTTACTGGCCCACACTGTTCAAAGACGCGTACAGTCACTGCAAGGCATGCAGTCGTTGCCAGACTTTGGGCAACATGAGCCATCGCGGCATGATGCCTATGCAACTGATTCTAGTATGCGAAATCTTTGATGTTTGGGGGATTGATTTTATGGGCCCCTTTCCTGTTTCGGATGGTTTCGAATACATTCTGTTGGCTGTGGACTACGTGTCCAAATGGATCGAAGCCATACCGACCCGAACCTGTGATCACAAAATCGTTCTCAAATTCATTCATCAAAACATTTTCTCAAGGTTCGGGATTCCTCGTGCAATAATCTCTGATGGGGGGACCCATTTCACAAATGCTCAGTTTAGGTCACTGATGACCAAATACGGGGTGTCTCACCGAATCTCTACTCCTTACCACCCCCAAACTAATGGTCTAGCTGAGCTGTCTAATCGGGAGATCAAGAAAATCCTGCACGTCACTGTTCGACCTGACAGGAAGGACTGGTCGTCCCGACTTCCGGAAGCATTGTGGGCCTATAGGACCGCCCACAAGACCCAATTTGGCATGTCTCCCTTTAGACTGGTGTACGGAAAGGCATGTCACCTTCCCGTCGAACTAGAGCATAAAGCCTATTGGGCAGTACGAAACTGTAATCTAGATCTTTCCAAGGCTGGAACCCACAGAAAACTCCAAATCAGCGAGATCGATGAATTACGCCTAGATGCGTACGAGAACTCGCGAATCTACAAGGAGCGGGTTAAAGCCTTCCACGACAAACACATCTCGAGAAAGATCTTTCATCCTGGTCAAAAGGTCCTACTCTTTGATGCCCGACTAAAACTCTTCCCAGGAAAACTGAGATCCAAGTGGGTCGGACCATATTTGGTCCGACAGGTTTTTGGAAATGGAGCAATCGAAATCAGTCCACTCAGCCATGATTCTGAACCTTTCATCGTGAACGGTCAGAGACTCAAGCCGTTCATTGATGTAACTTCTACTGATTTGGCTGAAGCATCTTATATCCTCCATTCCCCTTGAGCTTATTGCGCCCAGCCGATGGCGTAAAACTCAGCGCTTAACGGGAGGCAACCCGTCATTTTCCTAAAAATCCAAAACTTTTTCTGACACCTTCTTGCACTTAAGGTTCACCCTTGTAGACAGCCGACCCCACCTCAGATGCTTGCATCTGGGATTAGAAATCGTCTGCAAAAATTCAACCCGACCCATTCACTCATCCAAATTTCTGTCTTAAGGAATGAACTAAGTTAAATAAAAACCCCCTAGGTTACAATGAGGACATTGCAAATCTTAGGCATGGGGGGGGTATGAAAGTGCAAAACTTGTAAGAAAAGGTTTCAAACAAAAAATTCACATATGCCAAAAACACCATAAAAATCAAAAATTTTTTTGAAAAAGATTAAAAGGAGAAGGAAATTTTGTGAAGGAGAAGGAGAAAAGAAACAAAATGAAAAAGGAACACAAAATTATGAGAAAAGGTGATAGTCATTAGTAAGGAACTAAGGAATTAACCTAAGTTCTAGACCTCATTCAAGAAAATAACTGAAAAGTGCATAATGAGATTAGTAAGAACGCAAACCTTAGGCATTCTTGAATAGACTCTTAGTACCCATTAAGATCTAGACATTCCTCAAGAGGTTGAGGAAAATGAAAAGCTGAAGTATTAGGTCTAAGGCTTAGGAAGTATTTGGACTCATTAACTAATTTTTGGTTTACGGGACTCAGTAACCTAAGCACCCTAACCTCACACACAGCCTGGTTCAGTAAGCGTAAAAATCAAAATCACGCAGAAGCGTCACAAAATTCTGAAAAGAACACCTAGAATAGGAGCGGCCGATCAACACAAGTTGATTTGGACGAGTTCCCAGCGCGGATAGGCGGGAAATCCCCTCGAAGATGCGTAACAAAATATCATCTCCTCGGTGCTTGTCTCTTAGGATATTTACATATCCTACTGGGGGCATGTAAGCACTCTGCTGATTCAGATTCCATGGATGGCATTATCTCGAAGTGTCAATTGCCAGGGTCTGGATTCGGCCACGGAACACCATGGATGGGATTATCTCGAAATCTCAATAGTCAGGGTTCCGGGGGTTGCCATGGGCGGTGCTATCTCGAAGCATCGATTGCTAGGAACCCTTGAGGATTGATGATGGGAGCAAGGAATCTGATACAGACCGTGTTGAAAAGCCAATCCTAGGCTAGAACTAAAAAGAAAAAGAGAGAGAAAACTCTCCAAACAGAATAACTTTCTATCTCTCTCTTACAAAACGCACTGCGAACTGAGCCAGGGCTAAAATCATTTCAAGCACGGGTGTTTTAACCACAAAGTCCAATAAACCTTAGGTTAGTTCTTGTGGGCCTTAAAAACCTTTGCTAAGGACTGAGGCTAAGGCTAGACAGATTTGGATCTTGGTTGGTACTAGAGTACGTTTTAGTCCTATGGTCAGCATTCTAACCTAATCTAAGCTCAAATGAAAAAGCACTTATCTAAAGCTATTAAGAACTTCATGGTCTAGAACAAGGGTTGAAACCTTAAGTTTTTGCTAAGGAACTAGCAAAAGCTAGGCATGGGGGTATGATGAGAACCTCATCATGTGCCATAACTGGCTCATTTTGACCTAATACAAATGATAAAAGCTCCTACATAACTCAAGGAAAGGCTTAACTCAGAGAATTCTGAGTTTAAGGAGAAAACGAGTCATAAGGGGTAAAAATGTAATTTTACCAGTATAATCTGCATACAGGGTAATTCAGGGTCCAAACATAGGTCGAAGCAACCTAATAAGAATAAAAGTGGGATGATATGATCTGACAAGGACTACAGCAATTCCAAGGAACTAAATGATAATCTGTAACCTTAAAACAAACCCACTTCAATTCACGAGGTTCGAGGCAAAGTGAAAATAGAATAAACCCTCTAAAATTCTTATAAAAATAATCTCTAGGGTTTAGAACTTTCAATTTGGCCTTCAGAACCCATTTTTGACCTACATTGAGAACCATGCCCAATTAATAACTTAATTCGGGTTTTTGCGTAAATTGACCAGTCAAACAAGGTTTAATCTAGAAATAAAATTCACCATCAAATTCCTTAGGTCCTAATTAGTCATTTATAAAAACTTGAGCCTAAGAAGAAACCTTCTTGACCAACTTTGCACTTTGGTCCTCATATATTTACTTTTTGGCCCTCAACTTTTGAACCCTCACGTTTCTACCCCTAACTCTCCTTCGTTCTTTGCATTCAGGTCCCTCCTGCCAAAACCTGACTAGCACCATGCTCCGGCGACCTTGCGCGGAGCATGGCACCGCGCAGGGTAAGGGGGAGGGTCTGGCAAGTAAACCGGGGGTGCGCTGCGTCGTCAGCCGTCGCAGGGACACCCCCTTGGTCGCTGCAACCCACCATACCGGCCGTGCGAACGCACGGACGGTATGGGTCTCCATCTCCGGCATCCTCCGGCGAGGGAGACACGTCGTCTCCCTCCGCCCTCCTCTCTGATTCTACCCTATAAATACCCCCCGTCGCCCCACCGTTCGGAGGAGCTCGGTCCTGACGGAGAAACACCCTCTTTTCACTCTCTTCCCACTTCAACAGGAAGCCCTCCAGCTCCGGCGGTCTCTCCTCCTCCTCGTCGTTCTGCCGCACTACCAGCAGCAGGGCTACTTTCCCCCGCTCTTCCCGCGCCGCGCCGCACCCAGCGCGCGCCTCTCCAGCCCTCTCCTCGCCGTCGCTCCTTCCTCTGGGCAGCTTCTTCTCCGGCGACAGTCGATACGACTGTCGCCCGCTCCGGCCCCTCCTCGTCCTGCTAAGTAGGTAGAACTCCTCCTCTTTCTCCCCTCTTCCTTTTCCTCATTTTACATCTTTACTGTTGCCCCGATCCGACCAATCGCCCTCACCTTCTCCACCTCCGGCCCCTGCTCCGGCGACCCGCTCCCATCACTCCAGCAACCCACACGGCTCGCCGACCACCGCAGAACCTCCGCTTCCTCACCCTGATCAACCTCCGCCCTTCCACTTCTCCCAAATCACCCTCTACAACTCCACCGAACAAACCCATCTCCCGACCCACAGTCCGACCTAGGGCAGCCCTTAGGCTCCGCCCCGCCGCCTGCACACCCCCTGACCACCTTCGCCGTGCCACGGCGAAGGTCCTCCGCGTTTCTGATTGGGCCGAGAGGCCGTTTCTCTGTAGACAGGTACCTGCGCTCGTCGCCGCCATTGTTGAAGCGAAGCAGCTTCGACCTGCTGTCGCAGGTGCGCCGCGCCCAGGTCACGCTCCCAGGCTGTGCGGGGGCATTTCGGCAAAGCGTTAGGCTGCAGTTGAGGCGAATCCCTCGCGCGAAGGCCTCGCGTAAAGCTGCGATTACCAGCTGCTTCCTCCGCGCAGGCGCGAAATTGGGGTGGGACATTTAGTCCCACCTCGGAAGGCTCTGAAGGAGCGCAGCGGTATAAAGCGAAAAAGTGCTGGAGGCTTATTGCCTCAGCACACAGGGTGAGGTCCCATTCACCCGCCCGGTTACCCGGTCTCGTCCGCGCTCACGCCCCGCGGACCTGGCCCGACCTGACTTAGACTGACCTGCACTCCTCGCCCACCACGCACGCCGGTGGGCCTGGACCCGGGCGCGACCCGTACCCGGCAACCCGGCAGCTCTGGGAGAGCTTTCCTAAGAGTGGCTTCTGTGAGAGAGACGCGGGGGAGGGTAGAGATAGGTTTTGTCCCTCTGATCAAGCTGTGTAAGTGTTCAGGCACAGGCGAAGAAGAAGAAGACAAGCGAGGCAGAGAAGAAGGATGACGAAAGCTGAAGGAAGGAGGAGCACTGTAGCAGCGGCGGTTTAAGTCGTCTGATTGGAAAATCAGACGACGTCCTGAAGGCAAAGAAGGAGAAGGAAGGCGAGGCAGAGGAGAACACAGAGAGGCCAAGGGAAGAACTGAAAGAAGAAGAAGAGCACGAGAAGAAGAAGATCTGAAGAAAGGAAAAGAAGAAAGAAAGATGAAGAAGAAGAACAGGACCGCTCTGCAGAAGAAAAAGGAAGAGACAAGCAGAAACAGCTGAAAGAAGAAGAAGAACATCACCACTGCAGATAAAGAATAAGAACAAAGGAAGAGAGCAGAAGATCTGAGAAGGAGGAAGAGGAGAAGCAAAGAGAAAAGAAGAAAAGCCAACAAATTCTCTCTCTCTCTCTCTTTATTTTTGTAATAAGAATTTGTATCTCTAGAATACAGTTTGCTCCCTGAGTTCGACCTCGGGAACCCTTTATTTCCGAGTAACAAATTGTATTAAACTGGTAATCACCTCTCTATACTATACTACGACGAAATAATAAAACTATAGAGGAAGGTCACCACCAGGCGGCGTCGCGAGCGGAGGCCGAGTAGCGCCCTGATTCTGGAAAAATTTCCAGAATCAGACGTCTAGGTTGATAGGCAGACGGCGAGGATGACGTCTGGTAGCTCATACAGACGTCTGAAAGGTGTGTATTCCGCTTTCTTCTTCCTTCCTGTCGACCGACCGTACTAAGGGAGGGAGTTGGCTGTGCGCAGGTTCGTTGATTCGCCATCCTTTGCGAATCAGACGTCTGGAAGTTGTACCAGACGGCTGGAGTGACCTCCAGACGTCCGGGGTGACCATCGGGCGTCTGAAAGCTAGGACAGACGTCCCCGCAGACTTCTGGACGTCTGGGAAACCACACTGAACAGGTAATTCTCTGATCCACTATTTAAGACATCTGGAAGAAGTTCCAGACGTCTGATTTTGCACAGTATCGTCTTTTTCGACCCGTTTAGGACCCGTTCGGGCTCCGTTTTCCGCGATTCGAGTTGCGTTCTTTTCAGAATTAATTCCTCTACCCGTCTACAGTAGCTATACACTGTTTTGAGACACTCCTTGTGTTTGATCCTTGTGATAGGACCTCGTTCAGTTACAGTCTTGAGAGTCGCGGAGGCACGCGGGATTCCTGATCACGCCCCCATTACTCCCGTTGTACCTGGTAGAGTGGCTTAAGTTTATTATTAAAATCTGTTAAAGTATGGAACCATAACTAGAATCTAGGACATTGCATGAATCCTAGGAATGAGAAATGTATGGAATGATAGCTCCTAGGTGATGCATGAATCCTAGGGCTGGAAAACTAGTTGTATGCTAGATCCTAGGATGTGGCATGAACCCTAGGATGGAAAAACTAGTGGAATGTATAATACTGCAGTTTTGGAAAAATGGAAAGGAATATAAAGCTGCCTGTAAATTGAATTAACAGCTGCCTGTTATGAATAAAGAAACATGATTGAGATCATGGATTGTGAGAACGTGAAACTGGAAAGTGAAACATATGATGTTCTGAGATAAAGAGCTGGAACCCTACGGGGAATTAGGAGTGGAACTCCTGGAAGGAAAAGGGAATGGAACTGAGATGTAGTTTGTACTGTCTCTTGGGTACGCAGTACCAAGGGAAGTACCTGTACCTATTTAGTGCAGAGTGGAGCCAGCCACCCCAGGGACACGGGGTTAGGATTGGCCGCTCTGTACCGACTTGTTGGCCCTCGTGTACGTAGTACCGAGGAGAGCTACTAGTGTTAGGAGAGTACTAGCTACCCCACGGGCCCCGAGGTTCTGCTAGCCTCCTTCACCGACTTGTTAGGCCCACTAGGGCAAACCAGGGTAGTCAGGCGAGGGTGCGCGGACTGTGGAGGGGCAAGGCCCCGGTTTGGTTATTGTGGAGGGGTTGGACCCCTGTTACTGAGAGGGCTCTGCCCTGGTTCCGTGCTGTGCTTTGGGCGCACCCGTTAACGGAAACGACTGACCGCGTGCTAGTGCGGGCTAGCTACCTGTGCGTTTATCGCGCGTGCCGTAGTTACCGTTACGTCTGTCAGTGACCTTGGGGTGGTTAACTGAGGGTAGGATCACCACGGGGGACTCTCCCGGCCAGGAGAGCACCACGTGCTACTTCTACTTTTGGAAAAGACTGCAATCAAGATCGTTCCCACGAGGACATTCGAGATCAAGTAAAGGATCTGAGAAATAAATGAAATAGTGAGAAAATTGAAAGATGTGATTAAAGGAAGTAATAGAACATAACAGCTACTGTACACTCTACTGTTGCCTTTAGTTAGTTTGCCACTCTACTCAGCGTTTTGCTGACGTGTTACACTCGTTACCTTTTTCAGGATCAGGTGTTGAGCAGCCAGGGTCGGCAGCTGCAGAGGACGCTGAGCCGAGTAGGGTCCAGTAGAGTTTACCACAATTTTTTGTACCTCTTTTGTTTCTGTTCTAGTGAGTAGTTTTTGTTTCCGCTGTACTTTCTTTACCTGCAGTTCTTGTTATATGATAAATGTTGTTCTACTGTTGTGGTGGTATCTACTGTAGTAGTTTCTTTCCTTACTGCTGTACTTCCTTACTGTTAGTTATATTCATGCTGAATGTGGTTTCTTTTACTGCTCTTTTGGTTACTTCCTCGTTGGACGACTAGGTCTTGGGATTAGTCGAGTCGGTCCGGTTCTCGTGTCTCGTAGGGACTCGGGAACCGGGTTGTTACAAAAAGGAATGATGGGATGCCTCCCATTAAGCGCTAAGTTTTACGTCATCGGCTAGGCGTAATAAGCTCAGGGAGAATGGAGGATAAATGATGACTCAGCCAAATCTGTAATGATTACGTCAATGAACGGTTTGAGTCTCTGACCGTTCACGACGAAAGGTTCGGAATCGTGGCTGAGTGGACTAATCTCGGCGGCTCCATTTCTAAAAATCTGCCGGACAAGATATGGTCCAACCCACTTGGATCGTAGTTTCCCAGGGAAGAGTTTGAGTCGGGCATCGAAGAGTAGGACCTTTTGACCAAGGTGGAAGATCTTTCTAGATATGTGCTTGTCATGAAAGACTTTAACCCGTTCTTTGTAGATTCGCGAGTTCTCATACGCATCAAGGCGTAATTCCTCAATCTCGCTTATCTGAAGCTTTCTGTGGGTTCCAGCCTTAGAAAGATCTAAGTTGCAGCTCCGTACTGCCCAATAGGCTTTGTGCTCCAATTCGACGGGAAGGTGACACACCTAGCCGTACACCAGTCTAAAAGGAGACATGCCTAATTGGGTCTTGTGGGCGATCCTATAAGCCCACAAAACTTTCGGATGTCTAGACGACCAGTCCTTCCTATTAGGTTGAACAGTAACCTACAGGATTTTCTTGATCTCCCGATTTGAAAGCTTAGCTAGACCATTTGTCTGGGGGTGATAAGGAGTAGAGATTCGATGCGACACCCTATATTTGGTCATCAGTGACCTGAACTGAGCATTGGTAAAATGGGTCCCTCCATCAGAGATGATCGCACGAGGAATCCCGAACCGTGAGTAGATATTCTGATGAATGAATTTGATGATGATCTTGTGATCACAAGTTCGAGTCGGAATGGCTTCGATCCATTTGGACACGTAGTCCACAACAAGTAAAATGTACTCGAAGCTGTCCGAAATAGGGAAGGGGCCCATAAAATCAATCCCCAAATATTGAAAATCTCATATACGAGAATCGACTGTAAAGGCATCATGTCGCGATTGTTCATGTTACCCAAAGTTTGGCAACGACTGCATGCCTTACAATGACTGTATGCGTCCTTGAAGATAGTGGGCCAATAAAAGCTACACTGGAGGATTTTTGATGTGATTTTGTGCCTAGAAAAGTGGCCACCGCATGCCTGCTCGTGGCAGAAAGAGAGAATGTCATTGATTTCGCCCTCCGGGACACTTCGTCGGATGATTTGGTCAGCACCTATGTGGAATAGGTACGGGTCTTCCCAGATGTAGTACTTGGCATCGGAGCGCAACTTGTCTTTCTTGGCATTCGGCCAATCAGACGGGATCTGGTGAGATGCCAAGTAGTTTACTATATCAGCAAACCATGGAAGCTTGGTACCAATAGTCAAGAGGTGCTCATCAGAAGGGAGGCGAGATCTCAGATGGGAGGCGAGACAAGTGGTTAGCTACCACGTTCTATCTTCCCACCTTGTCACGAATCTCGAGGTTGAATTCTTGCAACAGCAAGATCCATCAGATTAATCGAGGCTTCGCATCCTTTTTAGCAAGGAGATGCCTCACAGCTGTGTGATCCGAGTAGATTATGACGTGGGAACCCAGGAGATAAGATCTGAATTTTTCAAGGGCGAATACTACTGCTAGCAGCTCTTTCTCCATAACCGTGTAGTTATGCTGAGCCTCGTCAAGTGTCTTGCTAGCCTTGTAGATGACCACGGGTTTCCCGTCAATCTTGTACCCCGGAACCGCTCCTACAGCAAAGTCAGATGCATCGCACATGATCTCAAAGGGTTGAGGCCAATCAGGGTACTATAGGATCAAAGCTTAGGTGACTCGGTCACAACGAATCTCAAAAGCTTGAGTGCATTCCTTGGAAATCTCAAAGGGTACATCCTTAGAGAGAAGAGTAGTCAGGGGGCGCACGATTTTCAAGAAATTAGGGATGAAACGGCGGTAAAAATTGACGTGCCCTAGAAAAGATCGGATGTCCCTGATTGAGCTAGGCATAGGAAGTCTAGAAATGAGATCAACCTTGGCTCGATCCACCTAGATGCCTCTCTCAGAATTTAAGTGTCCCAGGATGATCCCCTCAGGCACCATAAAGTGGCTCTTTTCCCAGGAAAGAACCAGATTTACGTCAATGCAACGCCTGAGCATGTGAACCAAGTACTGGAGGCAATCGTCAAATGATGCCCTAAAAACTGAGAAGTCATCCATGAGGACTTCCAGATAATCACCTACCATATTAGAAAATATGGCAAGCATGCACCGCTGAAAAGTCGCGGGTGCATTGCAGAGACCGAAAGGCATCCTTCGGAACGCGTACGTCCCGAAGGGGCAGGTGAACGTGGTCTTCTCTTGGTCCTCTGGATGAATCGCCACTAGGTTGTAACCGGAGTACCCGTCAAGAAAGCAGAGGAATCTATTTCCCACTAGCTTCTCGAGAATCTGATCAATAAATGGTAGTGGGAAATGATCCTTCTTCGTGGAGGAATTGAGTCTTCGGTAATCTATGCAGACTCTCCATGAGTTGGCTATACGTCTAGGTATGACCTCTCCGATTTCAGTCGTGATGGTAGTGAGCCCTGCCTTCTTTGGCACAACCTGGATGGGGCTCACCCAACGACTGTCGGAGATCGGGTAGATGATCCCTGCATCTAACCACTTAATGATCTCCTTCTTTACGACCTCCTGCAGGTTGGGATTCAGACGTCTCTGCATTTCACGTGAAGGTCGTGTGACCTCTTCAGAATAGATGCGGTGTGTGCAATAAAAGGGACTTATTCCAGTCAAATTATCGAGAGTCCAACCAATGGCTCTACGATGTTGCTGGAGAACAACAATCAGATGGGATTCCTGATCAGGTGTGAGTTTGGAGTTTATAATCACAGGAAGCGTCTGATTGGAACCGAAAAAGACGTATTTTAGATGATTGGGAAGGGGTTTGAGTTCAAGAATGGGGCTATCAGCAACAGCGGGTGGTTCAGAGTAGGTGTGGGGTACAAGGGTACGAGTTATGGGTCTATCTGGGTTAAGTTCTGACTCCTCTAATTGCGAGTTTAGATCTTCTTGTGGTTGATGAGGGTAATCATGTTGTCCTCAATTTGTGGTTCATCAACCATGGCTCTGATGTCACAAATTTGTTCAATGACCCCGCAATTGATCCCTTATTGGGCCTTAAAGATATCAATTTTGAGAGTCTGATTCCCAAATTTCAGCTCTATTTGACCCTCTTCACAACTTATGTTGGCCCTTGCAGTGGACAGAAAATGTCTCCCTAGTATGATTGGTGTATCCCTTGGGTTTTCAGGTGCGTCCATATCTAAAACTATGAAATCTATAAGGAAGTAGAAATCACGTACCCTAACAATAACATCCTCAAGAATTCCCTTAGGTGACTTGATATATCGATCTGCTAACTGCAATGTCACCTCAGTCGGTTTCAGTTCAAATTCTTCTAGATGGTTAAGTAGGGATGTGGGTATCAAGTTTATGGTGGCACCTAGGTCCAATAATGCTCTATCAAATTGGGTTTCACCGATCTTACATGAAATCAGGGGAGTGCCTCGGTCTTTTGCCTTGGGTGGGAGTCTACTCAGGATTACAGAGCTGGCTTGCTCTGACAGTACAATTGGACTCCCACTCTTGGTTCACAGCTTACGTTGAGGTGTACACACCTTCAAGAATCGTGCGTAAGCTGGTACATGGCGGATCGCATCTATCAAGGGGATGTTTATTTGGACCTTCTCAAAGAGCTTGATCAGGTCCTCCTCAGGAGCCACGGGTTTAGTTGTCTGCTTTCCCTTGGTCAAGGCCTCGGGAAAAGAAACCTTGGTTGGTTCCTATAGGATAGGTCCAGGTTTTTGATCTGGGACAGGGATAGGAACATCCTGGATGATTGTCCTAGGGTTTGGGTCACTACCAGGCTTGGAGTGGTCTGGATAAGGTGGATCTTGAGTTGCCTTACCACTACGGGTTGTTACAGAATTTATTCCTGCCTGGTTCTGGTTAGGGGTTGGTAGGATGGGCTGCTGCTATTGGTAACCCTCATAGGAGGTTGATTCTTCCATCCCGTCAGGTGATGGAACAGAAGGGGCCTGATAGATTAAGTGTGCTTGGCCTGGGTTTAGGTTCATAACGCGTCGCTGGGTCGGCACGCTATTTGGGTTAGGATGAGGCTGAGAAGGAAGTGTGCCCGGTTGGCGAGAATTTGCCAACTGGGCAAGTTTGTTGCGGACCTCTGTGATTTCGTCCTTATGTTGCTTTTGGATAGCCGCATTCATTATCTGAATGCCAGCCAGAGTCTAGAGGATAAGGGACATTTGATCTTGGTTGGGCCCAGATGGATAAGTAGGGTTGGACCGAGGCTGAGGCGGCTGATAAGAACAAGGGACTTGTGGACGGGCCTGAAAGGGTGGTCTTGGATTCTGAGAATTTCCCGTCCACTGGAAATGGGGATAGTTTTGCCATCCAGGATTGTAGGTGTTGGAAAATGGGTCATTCTGGATGGCGTTGAGGTTCTCGCTGGTCTAAGGAGACTCAGAAAAGTCGGAGAATGGGAGAGTAAGGCTCCCCCGGCAAGGATAGAAAGGATCGGAGGCTCCTCCAGTCCTAGAGTCAGATGGGGGTGGATAAGAGTCCATCCCAGGAGAAGGTCGGTGGAAAATGTTCTACACAGTTTCCCATGTGAGGGGGGGCTGTGCGAAGGAGTTCTGTGCAGAGGTGGCTCGCTGCAAGTGCTGAGTCAGCTCATCCACCTTCTTAATAATTGAGACCTTGTCCAATCGACTGGCCATTAATTCCAGGTCGACTGATGCAGACAGGCCCCGCGTCTCATGTGCTCCCCTAAGGTTCATCGCTGCATGGGTATTCGTCCGGTCGAATAGTCCCATGAAGTCATTGTTGATGGAGTTCTCGCACATATTCTCGAGAATCTCCCACACAGTGTCTTCATGTTGACCCATGATATTTCCTCCGCAAGTTGCATTGACGAACGGTCTAATATCTTCACAGAGTCCGTGGTAAAAATGCTTGACTTGTTCCCATTTAGGAACTCCGTGATGGGGGCACTTTCTCATGAGATCCTGAAAACGATCCCATAACTCATGAAGCGGTTCTCCCGTCTGCTGTGTGAAGTGAGTAATCTGATGGCGTAAGGCGTTTGTTTGACCAACGGGGAAGAACTTCTTCAAAAACTCGGACTGAAGTTCTTCCCAAGTGTTGATCGGGCAGGTTTGTGTTTGATACCAATGAGCTGCCTTGTCCATAAGGGAGAAAGAGAACATCTTCATAAGTAAGATGTCTCGATTCTGCGCATCTGACCCGAAAGTCTAGGCCAGATCTTAAGCTGTTTGATATGCTAGAAGGGGTCTTCAGAGTTAAGCCTGTAGAATTTAGGTATGGCATGGATCATGTTGGGCTGCAATTCGGAATCAGGTCCTCTAGTCGGGATTCTGACTCGAGGCTCAATTGCCACCGCAGTGGGACTATAGTGATCTCGCATCATGGGACGCTGTAGTGGGTTCATGAAGTTTTGGAAGAGATCATTGCGTCGTTGGAGCTGGTGCTCAAGATTATTCTCTTCTTCAACGGGCTGAGCCATTATGGAAGAAGAAGGGGAATTAGGTTCAAAATCAGAAGCGATGTCTATGTGAAGTGGTTGTCATACAAACAAGGGTACCAAGGCTTGGCCTCGGGGAGAGTGAATTTCTAGAGGAGGTTTCAAGGGCCTCCTACCGAACATGCACTGATGGATTGGACAAGGTTAGCAAGTGTTGGACCCAATTAAGACACCTAAAATGTTGGGTGACTATAGAGGTTCGGGGCGGATGATACCCCTTAATCGGAAGGTCGTCCACCTGAGAATTTCCTAGGCAGCCAGAGAGGGTGAGTCCTGCGAAGACCCCTACACGGTAGAGCGCCCCCATGGGTTACAGGGTTTCCCCTCCCTGACCTCTCTTGTCATTGAGATTCCAGGTAGACCAGAATGGGGACCTTGACCTCTTAAGTCTACCACTTTTAATTAGGATCTAGGTGCTTAGGGTTTCACTTGAACTTTATCCTTTTGTGTGCAAAAAGTGACCTAATTTAAAGGCTGGTTGATCCAAGGGATCAACTTCACCTATTAGTTCCTGTGAGAGATTATTAGGTCCTTTCTTTTATGGTTCAAGTGACTTAAGAGCCGGATTGCTTAGGGTATATCTTTATTAGGTCTTTTCAAGCAATGGCTTAGGCACACTTCTTTTGGGAATTTTCAGTTCTTGATTAGAAGGTGTCTCTAAAACCCTAGCTTAGAATCCTAGGTTGGCTCTAATTAGTCCAATTAGTTGCCTCAGGATTAGGCAATTAGGGCTCAAGCAAGAATGTTTTAGCCCTAATTACCTTTAGTGGATATGCAGATAGAATGTGTTGAAATTAAAAAGCAGGCAACTCTTGTGCTTTACTATGTATAAAAGATAGGTAATCCTTAGATTACTTTTCTTTTTCTTCTTCCTCTTTAGAATTTAAGGGGCTTAAAAGAGAGGATAGAAGATTACCTGTCCCTTGGGTGGTTATTGTGCGGCTGCTTGTTCCTTCTTGCCTTCCTGTGCCTGCATAACAAAAGAGAGATTAAGTCAGTAGCCAATTAGAAATTGTGATTTAATAGCTTCTAGAATGCCCATTGCTCCCCGACAACAACGCCAAAATGATGGGTGCTTTGCAACCAGTATGTATATTTGTTTTTATTACTCGAAAATAGAAAATTTTCGAGGTCAAACTCAGGGAGCAACACTTGATTTTAGAAGCGTATAAAATCACAATTTACAATATGGATATAAACTATTTTACAAAAACAAGAAAGGAAAATTTGTTCTTCTTCTTCCCCTTTCTTTTTCTCTTTAGACATCTGACTCCAGGGTCAGACGACTTAAACTCCACTTGCTACAGTGCTTCTTCTGCTGGTTCTCTTCCTCTTGGCTTCTTCTTCTTCTTTTCTTCTTCTCTGCTGCATCTCTTTCTGTTCTTCTTCTGTGCAAGGCTTTCTCTATCTTCTCCTTTGCCTTAGGTTTTAGCTGCGTCCACAGCTGCTTCTTCCTTGGCTTCTTCTTCTTCTTTCTTTCCATCAACCGCGTCTCTTCTTCTCTTTGCTGCACTCCCTCCTCCATCTTCTTCAGCTTCTGCTCCTCTATGCGGCTAAGTCCTCGGCCGCTCCTCCTTTCTCCTTCTTCTTCTCCTGCTTCCCTGCATAGTGTAAGGTTAAGCAAAACCTAACCCCTACCCTCCCCACGTCTCTCTCTCTCTCTCAAATGCACTCCACGGTTCGCTCTCCCAGAGCCGTAATCGAGTCAGCGGGTCGGGTGACGCACCCGGGACCAGGCCCATCGGCGTGTGGTGGTAGGCAAGGTGTGCACGGGTAGTCGGGTCAGGCCAGGTTTGCGGAGGTGTGGGTCGCAGACGAGGCCGGTTGGGTTCGGGTGAGAGGGACCTCACCCCGTGATTCGAAGACGAACAGCTACTAGCAAGAATTCAACTTATGCAAGTGTTGCGCCTTAGAACTTTCCGAGGTGGGACTAAACGTCCCACCCTTTCTTGCGCGCCCTCAGAAGCAGGCGCGAGCAATTGCCACTCCAACCGAGGCCTTCCCTGCCAACCGAAGACTTGGAGTTGCACGCGAAGGTCTTCCGCGCAACCTAGGTGCGTCCCCTGGTGCAGGAAGGGCTTGGAGCTGCTTTCGAGCTCGCTCCAAGCTCGGTGTCAATGGCAGCGGAAGCTCGAGAACTGAAATCAGTAATACGGCCTTGTGGCCCTGTCAAAACACTCGGCGAGCTTCGCCAGAGCACGACGAAGATGCCTAGGTGGGTGGCTGGCCACGAGGTGGCCTAGGCGTGCGTGCCTAGGTCGCTCTGTGGCCGTGTAGATGGGTTAGGTTGGGGGAAGACGACTGGGGTTGAGGGACCTGTTTGCAGAAAATGACAAGAAAGTTGAGGGGGATGTGCAAGAGTTCAAAAAGTTAAGGGTCAGAAAGTAATTATTGAGGTCCAATTTGTAAAGTGGGTCTAGGCAACCTTT
This sequence comes from Thalassia testudinum, assembly GCA_037157565.1. NCBI lineage: Eukaryota > Viridiplantae > Streptophyta > Magnoliopsida > Alismatales > Hydrocharitaceae > Thalassia > Thalassia testudinum. The sequence goes on along the minus strand of JAZHRO010000022.1, from coordinate 31,104,429 downwards.
CCTTAGGTCTAAATTTTGGTATAACCCTAATTTGGACCTAAGGAATCCAATGGTGAGGTTATACTTTAGGTTTGACCATATTTGACCGGATATTTTGCATAAAAACCCAAATTAGGTTAAAAATTGGGTATGGTTCTTAATCTAGGTCAAGATAGGTTCCAATGGCCAAATTGAAGGTTCTAAACCCTAGGAAATAGTTTTTTATGAATTTTAGAGGGTTTAGTTGATTTTTATCTTTCTTGGAACTTCGTAAATTAAAGTGGATTTGTTTTAGGGTTGTAGAATGTCATTTAATTCCTAGATGTTACTATAACCCTTTTCAGACCAAATCATCTCACTTTCTCTCTTATTAAGCCCATTTGACCTGTGTCTAGACCCTTAGATATCCCGTTGATGTACTGCATTGGTAAAATTCCAATTTTACCTCTTGTGAATTATTTTATACTCAAATTTGTAATTTCCTGATTTAGACTTTCCCTTAGGTTTTGTAGGAGCTTTTGTACACTTATTTAAGTCAAAATGTGCTAGTTAGGGTTCATGATGAGGTTCTCATCAAAGGGGTTTCTTGGAAGTGGCTCTATAAGGCCTGTCCAAGTGCTTGCAAGCTTCTCCTACCACCCTTCTTTTGGTGAAGAAGGAGGTGCATGTCTTGGAAGTGGGACAATCCTCTGTTGAGGAGGGGTAGAGAGCTTGAGGACCTACCCTCTCGAGGCTTGACAACTCACGGACGACATGGGCAGGAGGGTGCCTACACTAGAGCTTGTTGGAAAGTACCAGCTCTTAAAGAGGGGGTGTCCAAGTTGAGCCCTCCAATAGCTGCGAGAGCGCCGAAATAGCCAATTAGCCTTTCAAAGACTGGGGATGAAGCCACCAAGTCCTAATATGTGGTGTTGTTGTTATCTTTGTATGTTCATCATCAATTTGCCCACCCCCCTTAAATGACCCTCTCCAAGGGCCATTTGGGTGATTTTCCTAAACTATAAGGGCCTTGACATAAATTTTATGCACCAAGAAACGCACGTAGGGACCCCACTCAAGTTTTTTTGTTTTGTAGAGGGGTTTAGGGCAATTCTTACACCCCAACCTCTCACCCTTTTTACCCCACGTGAACAACTCTAAGAACCTAGGACTATTTCCGTAAATTTCCCTGACCCCACAAGCCCTAAAACCCTACCCGCTACCCCTTTAAAACCCCTCCCTCGCAACCCCCACTCCTTCCCCACACCACCTTGAGTGGCATGCCCTACCTTTCCCCCTCTTTGCAATAGAGAGTGAGGGAGAGGGAGAACGAGCGGCAGAGAAAAGGAGAAGGCAGGAGAGGGGGTTTGCAGCGGTGCACAGTACGAGGCGTTACAGCCGTTGGCATGATGCATTCGATGCATGGAATGGGGCTAATTCCTGCATTCATTGGACGTCCACAACACCTTGCGGATGGCTGGGAGGCTTCGCAGATGGCCGAGGCGCGCTTCAGAAGTCCAGGGATGTGCGAGGCTCGAGGTGACTTGCCCAAGGTGTCTGCGGCAGGGACGACCTCGAGGAGTGAGTTGCACTGGGAAGAAGCACTCATGTAGAGCAAGTTCGCATGGGGATTCACATGCGTGGGTGGACTTCGAGGTGCTTTCAGACATCCGAACAGTGTATCGGATGTCCGGAGAGGTTCCAGGACGACCGGGACACCCACCGGACATCTAAGGAGGAGAGTTGGGGTCTCACGCTATTTAAGATGTCTGATGAGTGTCTCGGACATCTGATTCGAGTGCCAAGCACTCCTTGAGGCAGGCGGTCGGTCGGTTTAGTTTGGTTGAATCGACCCGGCCAGATTCAAGCAAACCAGGGAAGGTTTCTAGGGTGGTTCAGGGCCCAAACGGGATCGGAATTGGATAACCAAGGTATCGTTGGAAAGCTCTTGAATTTTCCTACATTTTAGATCCATTTCTACACTGTTGTGAACTAATTTTGCATATTGAAATGTCAGTCAATGTGTTTGATGCCCCGTTTGACCATTAAATTTGTGTAGGCCCCAAGTCTGTGGTGCGTGTAGGACTTGCAGAGGTGTTGGGATCTGCCGCTCGTGCCCCCATATCTCCCGTACCCCTAGGTAGAGTGGTTTTCTTCTACTCTTTCTCTTTGGTTTGGTTAAGTAAATGCTCAAAGTTAAAGAATTCTATTTTGAAACCTAGGTTATGCAATACAAGTTTGAGGTCAATTAGGCCCCGTCTATTTATGAAATGATGAATGCCACCCTAACCTTATGGGTTAGGTATTATGTGAATTTGTTACCCATGTCTTAGCCAATATGGTGGTGGTCACAATTAAGTTAATAATTCAATCTAAGGGTGATGCTAAATGTGTATGATATCATAAAGCCTAATCAATATAGAATGAAACCTAAGCATGTGAATGATGCTTGGTTATCATCAATACATGGAACTTGTTTGATATAACATAAATGTGAATGATGCTTATTTATCTTTAATGGATGGAACTACCATTGAATGAACTTGATAACAGTAATAATTAAGACATACTTGAACACTAAGGTGTACTGGAAGAATAAATTACCTACTATGGTACAAAACTTGGATAATGATGGAATAACTCGCCTACAGTGAGGCAAGATTGTTGTTTGGACCCTAGTTTGGGGGCTAGCTGGCCCTCGTGTACGTACGTACCAAGGAGAGCTATTCACTCCTTGTGTAGGGAGATAGCTAGCCTTTCCTTGGGTTGGGACCTAGGGTAGGAATGGCCTCCCTACATCGACTCCTGTTAAGCTCACGAGGCCAACTGGGATAGTCGAGCGAGAGTACGCAGACTGGTGAGAGGCACGACCCCTATTTTGTTTTGTGCTATACAATTTAGAGCATACCAGTTAGCGGAAAGGATTGACTGCATGCCAGTGCAGGGTAGCTTCTTGTGCATTTATCATGCATGCCGTAGTTACCGCTACGTCGCGACCATGACCCTGGGGTGGTAGATTAGGTGTAGGACAAACGCGGGGTGTTCTCTCAGCTAGGAGAGTACCATGTGCTCATCCTGCATTGCTGGGAAAACTGCAGCAAGAATGTTCCGTTAGGAAACATATGAATCAAGAGATAACAAGATCCTTTGTTAGAATATTCGAAACACTAAATAGATGGTACCTAGAAATGGAAACAAAATATTAAAGTGTGTGAAACATTTACAATTACCTGAAATGTTTACTATTTTAAATTCAATTGCATTAGTTAATTTTGCACTTGCCACTATACTCAGCTTTTGCTGACAACTGCCACTTATGTTCAGGTCAGGGAGGCGAGTAGCCAGTACCACCGGCGGCAAAGGGTGCTAGGTCTAGTCAAGCCCAACCTTAGTCCATTTTTTGTTTCCGCTGTAGTTGAACTTTTCTACTACTGTAGTGAGTACTCTTATTTTGAACCATTAGTTACATTTATGTTCTTCGCTTTGGTTGTGATGGTTATGTGGAGAATCTTGATATTCTCTTGTGGTACTGTTTACAGTCTACTCTTCAATTTTCTGCTTTCATTTAAGTTCTAGTTATGTTACATGTGTGGATTGCTTGCCTTTGTGATGTTATTTCTCATTAGACAACTGCGTCTTGGGTTAGTCGAGGTGCCTCGACCCTGGGATCCACATGGATCCACGTTCGGGTCATAACAAGATGGTATCAGAGCAAGGTCGTCCCGAGAAATGAATCAAATGGCCAGAAACTAACCCCTCATGTGAATGCAGCTAGGGTAGCCATCACAACGTGTTATCTTGATTTCCGCTCTTGAGTCTTGTATTAGTCTTGTGTCAAAAATGATCTTTGTTTCCTTCTATCTCCCTATAGGGGATGCCTTGTCGTGTAGCTCATGGGGCCGACTAGGGGCGTGGCCGTGGCCGTGGTCACGGGGGCAGACATGCTGAACCTAAGGCGGGGTCGCTCCACCCCTCCTTCAGGGCCTCCAGTCCCAAGAGCTCGCTCAGCTGATCCAGGACATCGTAGGGGAGGAGTTTCAGCAGAAGCCACCTCCTCCGCCGCATCTTCCTAAGGATGTGGAGGGGGAATCCTCTGTGAGATAGGGGAGTCGCCGCAGTTCTGGGCGAGCTGGAGAGGGAGACCCTCCACCACCCCCACCTCCTTCAGACACTACTGAGCAGGAGTCCTCCCTACAGGGGGATACACCTGTGCCCCTATTACGGCTTCACCACGAGTTGTTCGCCCAGTTTCAGAAAGTGAAGCCCCCCTCCTTCAAGGGGGAGGAGAGCCCTTCTGAGGCAGAGGATTGGTTGGACCAGATGGAGAAGATATTTGACATGCTCCACCCTTCTATAGAGTGCCGCGTGGCCTTTGCCATGTACCAGCTGGAGAGTGCCACCTATAGGTAGTCGTGGGAGATTCGAAGTCAGGAGGGGGGAGAGCCATCTTGGGATCAGTTCGTGGCTCTTTTCTACGAGCAGTATTTTCCGCAGACGTGGCAGGACCAGGGGAGGCAGGAGTTCCACACTCTCCACCAGGTGGCGATGATAGTTAGTAAGTACCGCATGTGTTTCCTGAAGGTGTCATGCTTCACCTCGTCTGCTGTGACTATAGAGGAGGAGCATCTATGGAGGTTCATTGAGGGTGTCCAGCCTGCTATATGGGGGTATGTGAAGCCCCTGAATCTACCTACCTTCTCTTGCATGGTCAAGGCAGCAATGACCTACGAGGAGACCAACCTGATCGTGCGAGACAACGATGGGAGAGGTCGGAAGAGGCCCTATTAGCATGAGCACTCTCAGGGTCGTCAGGAGAGGAGGCATACGGTACTTGCGGGGGAGGCATCCCGCTCTGTGGAGCTACTAGTGAACTTTGGAGGCCCCAAACAAGGGCCAGCTGCCTATACCAGACCCCCGCCTAGCTACCAGCAGGGACAGACTCAGGAAGAGAGTCATGCCCCTCTATGCTACTAGTGTGGCTAGCCAGGCCACATGAGGAGGGACTACCCGTTTAAGGCAGGAGCATACCAGAAGCTCCTCAAACCCAGTGCAGGAGGCTAATTTGGCCGTCGTGGTTACCAGAGCTTCAGGTTCTGTTGTGATAGGTATGGTTACAGTTTCCGGCAGATTATTTACGTGTTTTTTGATTATGGTGCCACACAATCTTTTGTCTCCATGAGTTTTGCCGTCAGTTTTGGGCCAAACAGTACACTATTAGAGGATCCATTTCTGATTAGAGGGCCAGGATACGTACTCAACCTGGCTCCACATGGATCCTGGGGTCGGGGCGCCTATGATTCGTAGTGTGGAGCATGAGGAAGGGGTGGGAAATCCTTGCTTGACTAGACGACTTTAAAGTGAAATGCCCTAGTTCGTTGAACACTTTGGAATAGCTGGCTCTGGAGTCAGTAGTCACCAACGTGTTGCCAACGTATAGTTTTTAGGGCAGAGTGAGGAGGGCACTTAGGCTTGCCGGTGTTGCCTCAGGCCCTTTGTAATGTGTTTGAAGGAGGGAATTGTGTTAGCCAAAAGGCTAAGACAAGAATCATCCCGAAAGGGGGTCGATTTTGTCGACTAGCGACCATACCCTTTTCTTGGTGCTCGAGGGCTGAAGGGCCATGGTCAGTTGGAATTTGTCAAAGTCTGCCCATCTCTCTATTGGAGACCAAGGGCCTTCAGAGCTCTTCGGATGAGAACTCGGGCACACCCCTTCTTAGGGTTCAAGTGTAAACGGTTGCCATATGCAAAGGGCGTGGTTATGTATTGTGGCAAACCCGCATCTGCTTGGGGTAGGAAATTCGTTAACTGAAGCAAGGTTGATTTGGCAGTACTCGCTGCGGGTCCCCTATAGGGGTTGGGCAGAATCTCCCATCACAGGAGTTCTCCAGTGCCCATCCTTGGTAAAGGAGCTTTACCTCTCAGGGTAGGCTTTGTTGGTGAAGCCTATGCGTGTGCCTCGTTGAGGGTTGCCGCCTCCCTCGAGAGCCACACCCAACGTGGGGGTTTAATAAAATCAATTTTAGGAAGCTCCCTTACTTCAGTCTTGGCCTTTTATTGTGGCTCAGCCGAGTTACGCCCGCCAGAATATGCAAGACCGTCATTTGGTATGCCACTGGTAGTCCAAGTGGATTTTTTTTTTTGTGTTGGGTCTGATCGTGAGTGACGATAATCAGAAGGATCAAGTTCTACTTTGACCTGGACGTGCTCAATGGCGTCATCATGATAGCGTTGAGTAGCTACAGCCAGGGAGCCTGGTTGAATTTCTGAAGTTGTTGGCAGGTAGGCTAGTTTTTCTTTTTCTTAAGGGACTCAAGCCCGACAGTTCAATCCTGATTCATTGCCCCAGCTCTCCACAGAGACAAGGGCTTGGAAACACACGGGGGGTCGGTTGATGGGTGGACAATTATGTCCACGAAAGCTGACGTTAGTCCGATCGTTCTGAATGCGGTTATTCTGTTGCTAGGCCCTTCCTTATCGTATGCGGATAAGGGAAGGTTTGCCGGCATGGCCGCAGGGCGTAATACCCTCATGCGTCGGCCTGCTTGATTGTACCCCTAGTATCTTTTTAGGGAACAAGGAAAGCGCAAGACAACACCTGAGAGAGCCGACCTCAGGAGGTGGCAACGAATGAGGGCTGACCTTAGGAGGTGGCAACGAGAGCTAAGTGCAGGCGTCTGGATTTCCATTGTTGGAAGTTCGAGTTGTGTCGATGTTATGTTAGGTGGAACTTGGGGCATGCAAGCTCGAGTTCCTGTTGTCCTTGAGGCATGGTATGACACTGAGTGGAACATCGAGTGCGAGGGCCTGAGCTCTCATTGGCCTTACGAGGCGGCGTTGTATGAAGCAGAACTTGGGGCATAGGAGCCCAAGTTCTTTTCGTTGTTGTGAGGCAACGTTGCGTCATCTGGAATGTGGGTGCCAAAACCTAGTTCCAACCAACCTTGAGGGATGGCATGATATCGTCAGGCGTGGGGGCCCGAGTTTTCGCCACCCTTTCCAATTAGCAAATGCTGCTAAGAAAGAAGTGGTTAAAACCCTGCCAGTAGACGATGCCCGACTTTTTTTTCTAAGCAGGGGGGTTGCAAGTGTAAGCGATTGTCGTCAGAAAATGCATTAGATTAATTTTTTTGTTGTAGTATATGTTTACGAGGTGAATTTCAAAAAAAAGAATTGAACGTGAGTACAAGTATCGAACACGAGGAGGTGTGAAATCGGATCAATTAATCGCTTAATGTCACAAGATATCTTATTCCGTTTGCTTGCGAAATGGGAGAAAGTGAGAGGGAGAGTTAGAAATCCAAGGTAAAATAGAGGTCGTTAACAATGCATGATAACATTAACATGATGTAATAAGAACATGGACTAACATGGATATAGCTGAATACTAAGACAATAATTATGATAATGTGAACTACTATATTGCGTAAGCAGAATGTCTTGAAACTATAAGAAAGTACACTAGAAGAATGGTTAAAGACATGCAACACTAAGCTAAAGAAAAAAAGCAAGAAAATGAATGTAAGAAGTAGGAGGGCATTGAGGTAGCCATGGCAATGGGGGAAGCTTCTGTCGGCGGCTCGGCGACTCCAAGGACTTGCTCTAAGCTCTAGAAGGTGGTGGGAACGTGCTTGCTAGATGATGTTGAGAGATGCCCTTGCAATGGAAGTCCATAAGCCTATTTATAATGGAGAAGAGATAGCCAAAACAAGTATCACACCATTAGCAACAGCAAGGATGTCGCTGTAGCCCAGCTACAAGCATTGCTGTATCCCAGCTCACGCGCCTACTATTTACGTTCTGAATCGATGTTTTAAAAATAATGCACTGTAGTATAACCGATAAATCGTGTACAACACATAAAATTTATAGCTCGAAAGAAATCCGAGGCCGAACGCAGAAAGCAATATGGCAATTAACCTCATAGATTACAATAGAATCATAAATATAAGCAATTATAACAAGAGAAATAATGATATATCAGAAGATTCAAGCTAAAAGTGCAAAAAGATTAGAGTAAAATGGTGATTTGAATCACCAAATTACTCTTTAAGTTTTACAAGCACTTAATGTCAACCACAGTATCAACTCCTCAGAATTTCAGATGTCAGAATAGGCACCCAAACGCCTTAACCAGCAGAGGCAAAGGCCTCTCTCTTCAAGTCTCAGGGAGAGTCACAACAGTCGCGCACAACAGAGGCAAAGGCCTCTTCTTAATTCTTCTAAGTGTCAAAGAGTTAGAGAGCGAGGCAAACCCCCCTCTCTCTCTTTCTCTTCTCTCTCGGATAGGGCAAACCAAACCAGACCCGGGTAACCAGGCAATCGGATCAGGACCCAAACCCGCGTGGCGTGAGTGTAAGAATGAGCGAGCGCGTGAGGCGATGCGTGTGCGAGGGTGCGGTAGGGATCTGACCCCAGTTACTCGAAGGCAATAAGCCCTTGTCACTTTTTGCCTATATGTGCTGCTGGAGGTGCCTTAGTTCATGATGTGGGACTAATGTCCCACATCTTCTTCGCATGGTCGTTGCAACTGATGTGCTTCTGATTGGAGTTGAGGACGACACCTACTGCTGCAGTTGGAGACCTGGAAGGCTTCCTGGAACTGGGCCGCACCACCTAGGAGTGGTAATGACGAAGAACACGACCGGAGAAGTGCAGCTGAAGCTGGAGATGACGGTGGTGGCGACAGAGCTCTAGCGTATACCTGAAACGCAAAATACAGCCTCTCGGCCTTGTCAGAAAAGCTTAAGAGGATCGTCGGATGTCGACAAGTGCGATGGTGGTTGTGGCATCGGGTAAGAGTGTGTGTGGAGGTCTGGCGACGTCGAGAAGGTGGTGCGGTGAGGGTGGTGTCGGGTGGAGGCGTTGAGTGGCCAATCCCCTTAATTACTTGAGGGGTTTTGGTAGGCGAGGAACGACTAAGGTGTAGGGACCGATGGCAGGTGAAGAGATGGTCTGTAGCGACTGGAAGGTCTTGCCGGAGGTACACCAGCGAGGTGGAAGACGAAGTCACGGATGGTGTAGGAGCGGTCGAAGCATCAGAGTAATGGCACGATGATGATGTACGGAAGATAAGGAGTCAAGGAGACTAAGTGGTGGTTGACGAGGGGGAGGAATGACGCCGGGTTTGGTGTGGCCGGCGCCGGAGACGAAGGGAGCTCCAGTTGGATAGAAGTGGCGACGACGATGAGGATTGGGGCACCCGCTGGTATAGTGCAACGTGGAAGAGGGAGAGGAAGGAGAATCCACTGCTGGTATTGCAAGCAAATGATGAGAGTGGTCGAAGGGAGTCGCCAGACGTCGTGGAAGCAAAAAACAAGTGTAACATGGGTCATTATATAGGCCTTAGAGGGAGGTTTGAAGCTTGGTAAGCTTGATGCGCAAGAGATTCCCGAATCTTTGAAGGATTTGCACGAGCTTTTTAGATAGATTTGGAGACTTGGACATGGCTCAATAGGAAGGAGATTACTTGACGAATCTCCCTTTCAATTTTGAGGGGGATTCAAGTAATCACAGAGTTCTTGCCAAAAGAAGCTTGTTGGAGTAGGATTCCTCCATGACAATGGTGGAAGGACCTCTTTGCAAAGAGTAACGACAAAGATAGGGACCTATTTGTAATGAATTTCAAAAGCTAGGGGCACTTGTGAAATAGAAAGAATCAGACAGGATTGAAATGCAAACTAGGTCAAGACAATATCTGATTGGGCCCAAGTTTTGATACAAACCTCATTTGGACTTAAGAAATCCAATGGTGAAGTTGAATTTTGGTTTTGACCTATTCTCACTAGGTAATTTATGCAAAAATTAAAATTAGGACAATAGTCTGTCTGAGACTCTATTTCAAGTCAAAATGGGTTAAATGGTCAAATCAAGGATGCCAAACCCTAGAGAATATTTTTCTATGATTTTTAGAGGGTTTAGATGAATTTTATCTTGATCCGAACCTTAGTTGATTAAGTGAATTTTTTTTTAGTGTTTCGGATGTCCATTAATTCTTGAAATGCATAAAAACTCATTTTTGTCTGCATGGACCCACTTATTAGACATTAATAACTAAATGACCTTTAATAAACTCCTAGCATACCTCGTGGTTATTCTGTATTTGTGATAAGATGGTAAAATTATAGAAATAACCATGTTTTCATCTTTTCCTCTCAAAACAACTCAACATGCCCAAGAGACCTTCTGACAGATATGTAGGAGGTTTTATTGACTTTATTAGATCAAATTGAGCTAGTTATGGCTTATAATGGTGTTCCCATCACCTGCTGGCGCACACGCGCGCCTAGCTGCCATCGCACACAATCCGTGTGCTTGTGCTCACAACCGCTCAATCAAGAATCGATGGTCCAAATTGCATGTGGTCACTCCCTTTAGATCGTGCATATGATCAAGTGTGATCTTGCACGTTATCGCCCACGTAATGTGCGCATGACTAGATGGCGCTCATCGCACTTGTGTCTCGACCGTTCGATCGCGATCAAACGGTTCAATTCCAATTGATGCGCGATAAGGTGCACTTCTTCAACTTGATCCCTCACCACTCGCTTGCGAGTGTTTCACCTGCCCGCTGTGCTGCACTCGCAAATGGTCGCGAAGACGACAAGGCGTGCACACGTGGATGACCGATGGATAAAGATCCTGCGGTGGAGAGCGAAGCACGACGTGGCGCAACGAGGTGCGTTTGATGAGCATCGAACGGTGGTGGTCGTGCGATGGAGAGACGAGTGGTCAAATATGGTGCACGATGGAGAGAGGAGAGGGCGCCATGTGGCTGATTTTGGGCCGTTGATCATTAGATCAACAACCCAAACTTCTTTGGCTCAATGAGGGAGCTACGGAGGTCAAATTGAAGTGATTTTGAGTCCGTTGGACTCCGTTTGTCAATCTGGATCTACCTATACGGTCCGATTGCACATCTAAGACCTGTTTCAATATGCACTTGTACACATGGCCATTAAACATTAATTATAAGCAATCTTAACACAATATGCATGCAATGCTCCTAAGCCCACTATAATATGACGTTAATGCACATGTGCCCTTGAAATTGACTCTAATTGATATACTTAACTCTATTATTTGTAGAGTCACCATACCCCCTTGCCCACCCCTAAGTCAGGGTCAAGTTAATTGAAGCACCTAAGTCTAGGAGCGCTCTGTCAAAAGTCAAATCACCAATATTATACAAGATTAGATGTGCTCCAGGGTTAGTCCTTTTAGGAGGTACACTATGCAATATCACTAAACTAGCCTGCTCAGATAACACTACCTTCCTAGGTGCTTGATTTCTTAGCTTACGCTTGGGTGTGCAAATATCCTTCAAAAACTTTGCGTAAGCCAGGATATGTTTGATTGCTTCGAGGAGGAGTATATTGATTTGTACTTGCTTGAAAATTTCTAACAACTCCTTGTTCTCAACCATATTTCTCTTCTTCTTGACCTTATTTAAGGCTTCAAGGTATAAGATTTGAATTTGAACCAGGTCAGGTTCCTGATCCTTGGGTTCCTCCTGCTCATCCTCAGGATCAATTATCTTAGGTAGTGTGGTCGTGGGAGGGGTCGACCATTTGGGGTCCTAGGTTTGAGTGCCACTTCTCAAGGTAACCGCATTGGCTAAGGTATTGGAACCAGGGTTGGGTCCTTAAGAAGAAGAAGCAATAAACCCAAGGGGTGTCTGCAGGGCTTGTAAAATCATATGGTCTTGCTCCTGATTTTGTTGGAACCCTTGAGGATTATGGCCTATATTCATTACATTCCTTAGGTTTGGTTGTGGTTGAGATGGAAGGGACTCCTGTTGTTTGTTATCCAACAGTTGGCTCAATTATCCCTTCACTGAAGCCATCTCCTCCTGATGTTTCTGATTCATATCATCCATCATCTAAATTAGAGTGTCCATTTGGTTTTGATGTGTAGGAGCCACCCTATTTTGGTTATAAGGTGGTCTAGGAGGTGGACCTTACTGATAAGAGGGATGGTTTGGCCTGGGTTAGTTCTGGAATTGGTTTGGTTTTTGGTTCGTGATGTAGACATAATTATTGAGGATAAAATGACTATTCATGCATGTTCCTAGGCTTAGATATGCATTTCATATTATAAATATTGCATAGCATGCATCATTCTGCAGTTAGAGTAGTTGTGTATATTTTAGGTTAATTGCGTCCTTTTTATGGCCAAAGGAGAAGGAGATTTATTTCGGAGCCTTGGATTGATGATCTGACTGTACGAATCTGATTAGGACGACGATCGGAGTCTAACACCTCCAAAATCCTCTAGATCGGAATCCCATAGCACCATATGAAGTCCGAAGAAGATCAATGGCTAGGGGGTAATGTGACATCCTTACAGCCTTTGGATGAAAAATTCGACCATACGGATGGTTCCAGAGTGATGATCGCAGTCCGACAATGCACAAACCATCTCGATCCGAGCACCATGGCACCCTCTGCAGCAGAAAGAAGATGGATGGCTCAAATGGCGCCATGTGGAGCCATCTAGGCTGCCCAACACCGGCCATCAGCAATCACAAACACCCCCTCATCATCAGAGATCTCGCACCACAACCGTTGCACCACCCCCCCCCCCCAAAATCAGTAATTGGACACACACACAAGGGCACACCGGCCAGCGCACGCGTGCAGATGCTCGGGCACTAGCCCGCGCACCCCAGCGCAACGCTAATGCGTGCACGCGCGACATGGCGCATGATGGACACGCAAGCACAGTAGCAGCGGATGTGAGTTGGCGTGGATCTTCAGCGACTATTGGCTGGATCTTCAGCGGCGCATTTGATGTCGCAACAGCCCTCTACACAAATTTCTTCCTCTTCCCTCCACTATAAAAGGATCCCTACACCTCCATTCTTCACTATCTCTTCCTTTCTTCTCCTCACCACCTCTAAGGCTCTAGAGCGAGCTTGTCCCAAGCCTGGGATGCTCCTTTAGAGTAGAAATTAAACATTTTCCTGCCTCTCATCCCCATTCGTGGAGCATCCCGTGGCCATCCTCCCACCTCCTTTCGGAAGATCCTCGTTGCGACAACGTCCTGCCCCGTCCTTCCTCCGCTGCCGTTCTCCTTCGTCTATCTCCTCACCACCTTCATCGAGGTGCCATCAGAGTGAGTCATCCCCCAAGCGACTGTCGAGGGGGATTCCTCTCACCTATCTATATCTTTTCGCTTTTGTAGTGTAGTTTTCCTGCTTTCATAGTTATAATAAACATTTGATTAAAAATCCACGATTGTTTCTTTCTCTCTCTCTGCATTATTTTTTCAAGTAGATAAAGTTTTCATCTACCTAATCTCTTACTTGATAAAAATACAAAAAAAAATTATAAAAGATAAAAATGACAAAAACAAATAAAAGCGAAACGTGGATTTCAAAATCAAACGTTCGCCTCCCCGTGTTCGACTCGAACTCCTTTTCGAGTTTTGGTTATAAATTTTATCTAGTTAGCGGATTTCGATGCACTACGATGACAAGCTTGAAACTTAAATCTTTTCGCGATGAATCTCCGCCTCATCATTTTGGCGCTGATGCTGGGGAGGCAACGCTCTTTGGTTTTTTCTACGTTTCCCACCTTACTTAACTTTTTAGCTCACCTTGCTCCTTTCTATGATTACAAGTACCCTTCTAAGGTGAGCCAAAGCAGAATAGATCGGAGTAAAGTGCGGTTAGAAGGTTATGTAAGTGTATCCCCACCACCCCCACCCTAGATTCCATTCCATCACTTAATAACTCAATCTCAAATCAACTTAGGTGCTTGCATAAACCCTAGGTTAGATCTTGATTGTTTGATTGTCACTTCACCTCACCTTACCCATCTATATAGACTAAAAATACAAAAAAATTACTCTTCTCTTCTTGTGATATTAAATTAAAAGTTACACACTTAACACCCACAACTCTCATCCTAAGGCGCACAGTCACTGTGATTCTACCACTTAACCGAGATTTGACCTATGGATCCGGTACACCTTAACTCAACACACACATAAGTGAGTAGAAATCTGATTAGGTTAAGACTTTTTGCATGCCTTAATCAAGTGGTGCAAGAGGCCAATTGCTTGAACTGTTTGGGCCGCACCACTCAATCTAAAACTGATCCACCAAGTAGCTCGCCATTTAGGGTTGATTTTTTGGGATGAACCAGGCACTCCACATTATTTCTGATTTCTAAAGGAATATATCTACACCCGTGTTTTCAAAACTTAGAGTGTTCTACTAAACCTTGATTGAACTAACCTAAGGATTAAACCCTAAAAGCTACTAAACAAGGTTAAACCCTAAAAGACACATCATCAAAATTTTGTTTGAAAACCATTGGTTGTGCACGCACACACACATATTAACTGATTTCTAAGGGCACAACCTATCTAAAGAGCCCATCACATTCCAAGAGCATAATCATCCGAAGCCTTAATTAAAATTGAGTAGACGTTGGCCTTAGGATTCATTGAGTTCGTTTCAGGGTGTTCTCTTGAAGGTGTTTCGAATTAGTGATGTTTGCTTACTTCAATAGGTGCTAAGTTGAGGGACATGATTATCAAACGACTTAAGCAAGCAGGGGTTTGGCATAATTAGCGGCCCTCGGGACACGCTCCCCTTGCTTCACTGGCCCAACTTTACCACCTTTGAGAGTAAGGACAACACCAAATTTGTTATGTGGTCAGAGTTCATTTATAAAACATAGGTCCTTAAGCTACCCAATTTAAGGACAGGATTGATTGATTGTATTACAGGGCACCTTTCTTTATTCTATTTTCCCTCTTACTTCACCATGTATGCTTCCACATCCTACACACATTTCAAATCCTACCTTCCTACCAACACTTATACTCAAGATGATTACTGTCCTGACTTGACTTCTAATTCCCCATCCATTAGCCGGGATAACTTTGATTGGGGATATGAATCCAGACCTTAGTGTTTAGGGCCTAACCCTGGACACCAAGATTATAATTATTATCCTTCTCACTCCTACAATGATTATAGATCTCCACCCTTTGATGATCAATCTAACCCGATATACAATCAAGAAGGATATGATGATTATAACTCTTACCCTCCCCAGGATTATGCTAAACATAGGTCACCGCCATTCTTTGAACAACCCGAAATGACCTATTATCAAGGAGGACCTCAATTTCTTGACTCCCCTAATTTTAACCCAAACCCACCCAACCTTGAACCGAATAGGGTATTGGCTAACTTGAGAAATACTATACAATCTTTAGAAGCTCAGCCAACACCATGCACTGAAGCATTGGAGCCCATGATCAAAATGATTGATGAGCTTAATAGTTCGTTATTGGATTGGCTCCAAGATGTTAACGATAAGGGCCTAGGTGAGTTTCTACTTAGGAAATTAACGAGATTGAGAATGAAATTCGTGGTTGCCTTAGTCCAATCTTGGGATGATTCTCAAGATGAACCTCCTTCAGGAGAGTCAATGTCAAAACCCACTCAAGCACCTATCGGGGTGGATACATTTTCTGAGATCGAAGATGACCAAGTTGTCCTAGAGCATCCAATTGAGGATGAACCGATTGCCTCACCCGAGATCCCCAAGCCAAGAAATGAGGAAAAATATGTCTCCATGAACTAGGAAATGATAGATAACTTTGAGACATATATAAATGAGGATCATGAATTCTTTGATTCTAAGGGTGAGGAATCTCTTGGTGAAGTCTCACTTGAGTTTAAGGAGAATGATTTTAGTGAGACTAACGGGCTCGAGGAGCATGATGAACCATTTAATAGCCCAAAAACTAAGGATTCTGATCTGATTGGGGCTGACATGGAGGATTCTGATACTATTATAATAGATGATCCAATCGGTATCCCTAATCTTCAAACACGCCCCAAAGAGATGATTGATTTTGATTTGCAAATGATTGAATCCAAGTCAATTCTGATTCAGCCACAATTGTCTGACTTGGATATCTTTGATGGGCTGTACAACGATCATGAGGCCCCGAAAATCGAACACTCGATCTTGGAAGACAGGAATTTGGAAATGAAAATCTGGGAGCCTAATTCTAAGGGAAGTATAATGTTGGATCTAAGATTCCTATTGATCTAAAACCACCTACTTTTTACCAGGAACTTTATGGTATCTTTCAGGTGCAACCCAAGCTCAGAATCATTAATTATCATTTTGAGTTGAAATCTAAAAGGACATCCAAATCTAGTGAATCAAATCTACCTTTTGTCCAACACTTTAGTTTTGGGTTGCATACTACAAAATCGAACGCCAGGCCCTGCAAGCACAACAATCTTCAGTTTTTGGTGATTTTCATCCAAAACCTTAGAACCACTTGACTTTGAGGCATGGGTTTGCATCACAATCTGGTCCACAACTGTGGATATCTTTTTTGTAGGTTCCAAAATCAATCTCCTTATTCTAACTTTGACCTGGACTTATGAACTTTTCATGCCTTCTTTACTTGTGAATCGTGCCTAGCTGAAGGCAATAAATTTAGCACGTGTGTATATTCCACTTTCTCTATGGAGCTGATAGAATTTTCATAAAACTCGGGTGATATTCTGTTTACACCGCCCTTTTCATGTCTTTATTTTTACATTGAGGACATTGCATCATTTAGGCATGAGGGGTGGATACTTAGTCCTAAAAATATTTATTAGCTCCATGGAATTTCTTCTATTTTATTTCAAAAGAAAGGAATTAGGAGAAGAGAACTTAGGCATTAGGTATTATTAACTTTAGGAAATGATACGATAGAACCTAGATGATGAGAACCTCATCATAAATCCTAACTAGCACAATCTAACCCAGATATGCAAGAAAAAAGCTCCTACATGACCCAAGAAAGGCTTAACTCAGAGAATTCTGAGTTTAAGAAAAAAATAAATCATAAGGGGTAAAACTGCAATTTCACCAATGCAATTTGCAAACAGGGTAATTAAGGATCCAAACACAGGTCAAACAAGCTTAACAAGAAAGAAAGTGGAATGATCTGATCTAAATAAGGGTTATTGCAACTTTCAGGAATTACATGACATTCTATAATCCTAAAACAAACCCACTTCAATTCACGAGGTTCGAGGCAGGATAAAAATCAACTAAACCCTTTAAAGTTCATAGAAAAATATTCTTTAGGGTTTAAAACCTTCAATTTGGCCTTAGAAACCTATTTTGACCTAAAAAGAGAACCATGCCCAATTAATAACTTAATTTGGGTTTTTACGTAAATTGGTCAGTCAAACATGGTCCAACCTAGAATTAAAATTCACCATTAAATTCCTTAGGTTCAAATTGTTCTTGTATAAAAACTTGAGCCTAAGAAGAGACCTCTTTGACCGACTTTACAATTTGGTCCTCTTCATTTACTTTTTGACCCTTATCTTTTGAAACCCTTGCATTTAGGTCCTTAGATTTTCATCGTTCTTTGCAGAACGATCCTCCCTGCAACTTCTCTGCAGCGCCATACTCCGACGACCTTGCGTGGAGCATGGCACCGCGCAGAGCAGGGTTACCATCCTGCAAAGCAAAAGCAGGGTTCCCTGCGACGTCCTCCGTCGCAGGGACTCGCCCATGCCCTCTGCCGACCACCATACCTTCCGTGCGAACGCGCAGAAGGTATGGGTGTCATCTCTGGCCTTACTCTGGCGAGGCTGGCACGACGCCAGCTCGCCCCTCCCTCTGTGCCAACCCCTTTATAAGAAGCAGCCCACCCTGCCGGCCTCTGCAAGCTTTTCTTTGACGGAGAAACCCCCTCCCTTTCATCCCTTCCTCCTCCGTCAGAAGACCCGATGCTTCCAGAGACTTCCTCCTCTTCCTCCTCGTCACTCTGCTGCCCAACCTGCAGCAGGGCTCGCCTTGCTCCATCGTCCGCGCCGAGCTGTACCCGCCGGTGCCCTCCGGCTGCTTCCTCGTTGCCACACTCCTCCTCGAAGGCTTCTTCTTCTCCAGCTCCGGCAGATACGAGCCAGCTGCTCCGCCCTCCCACTTCGTCTAATACTTAGGTAAATAGCTTCCTCTCCATTTCCCTTGCATTTCTCCCCTTTTAAACTGCCCTGTCGACCACCCGACCGCCACTGTCCACACCATCCTCTCCACCTCCGATCACCCCCTCCGGGGAGACCATCTCACGTCCACAGACACCCTCGCACCTTGCCGACCACCGCACAAGCTCCCTCACACTCCACCCTACCAATTTCCCATCTCCATTTACTGCCAAACGCCACCCGACCACCCCCCGAACAAACCCACCTCTTCGGCCACAGACTGACCTAGGGCTACCTCCACACACGCCCTCGCTCCTCGCCGACCCCCGCACTGTCTTCGCCGCACTCCGACGAAGCCTCCCCCGTATTCTGACTGGGCCAAGAGGCTATTTGTGTGATTTCAGGTGCGCGCCCCTCGCCGCCATTGACGACGAGCTACAACAGCTTCACGTGCAGCTGCAGGCGCTCTCCAGCCCAGGTGTGCATCCCAGGTCACGCAGGTTGCCTCTGCGATGGCACCCAGGTCTGCAGCTGGGGCGAAGACCTCGCGGGCTGCTGCAATTGGCTGCAGGTAGCTTGCCTGCGGGCGCCGATTTGGGAGGTGGGACTTTAGTCCCACCTTGGAAGTGCGCAGCCAAGCGCCCGCACTTAAATTGAAAAAGTGCCTAAGGCTATTTGCCTTCGAACACAGGGGTCAGGTCCCTCTCCCCCACGCTGCGTGCCACGCGCTCACTCGCCCACGCTCACGCCACGCGGGTTTGGGCAGGATCCGATTACCCAAACCGTGCACTCCTCGCCTACCACCGCACGCCGGTGGGCCTGGTCTCGAGCGCGATACCCGCACCCGATTACTCGGCTCTGGGAGAGCGGTCCTAAGAGAGAAATCTGAGAAAGATCGAGACGCGGGGAAGGGTAGGCGTAGGTTTTGCTCTAACCCTTGTGTGAGTGTGCAGGAACAGAAGAAGAAGAAGGGAAGCGGCTGAAGCCTTAGCCGCTTAAGGCAGCTGAAGAAGAAGCGAAGGAGAGAAATAGAAGAAGAAGAGAAGGAAGGCACTGTAGCAAACCTACAGTTAAGTCGTCTGACCACTGCATCAGACGACGGAAGGGCAGTGGCCAGAACAGAAAGATGAGAAAAGAAGAGGAGCTGCAAGGGAAGAAAAGAAAGAAGGAAGCAGAGAAGAAAAAGAAGAAGAAAAGAGAAAGAAGAAAGAAGACACAGCCGCAAGCAAGGAAAGAAAGAGAAGAACAGAAGAAGAAGGCTGAAGAAGAAGAAGTCAGAGAAGAAAAAGATTACCACAGCAATAGAAGAAGAAAAGAAAAGAAAGAAGAAAGGAAGACTCTGCAGGAAAAAGAAGAGAAGATTAGTTGGAAGAAAAAGGATAGAAAGAAAAGGAAGAGAGAAGAAGAATAAGCCAAGAGAACTCTCTCTCTCTTTTTTTTGTAACATAATAGAGAACTTAATTAGACTTCTAGAAGCATAGTTGCTCCCTGAGTTCGACCTCGGGAAAACCTTGTTCCGAGTAAAAAATTTTGTAATAGTAATCTGGTAGCTGTCTTATTACATACTATAACGACTATAACTTAAAGTATAATAAACGTAAACAAGCCGACCGGTTACTATTCTTGGCGCCGTTGCCGGGGAGCAACGACTATTCTAGAAGCTTTAAAGTCTCTATTTGTGAGTTTCTAATAATCTCTTTTCTCTTTTGTGTGCAGGTACAGGAAAATCAAGAAGCAGCCGCACAACAACCACTCCAAGGACAGGTAACTTCTATCCTCTCACTATTAACCCCTAAATTCTAAAGAGGAAGAAAAAGAAAAGAAAAAATAATATAGGTATAACCTGTCTTTCATACCTAGTAACAGCTGCATATTTTCAAACCACTATTCCTGCACACACTATTAAAGGTATTCAAGGGCTAACACTTTCTTGCCTGAGCCCTAATTACCCAATAAGGAGTTAACTGGACCAAGTAGAGCCAACATAGGAATTAACACAAGGGTTTTAGAGACACACTCCTTAATCAAGAATTGAGAAATCCCAAAAGAAGTGTGCCTAAGCCATTGTCTGAAAAAACCTATTCAGAAAAACCCTAAGTAATTGGCTCTCTAAAAAATCTTGAACCCTAAAAGACAAGACCTAATAAGTTCTCAAAGGAGTCAATAGGTGAAGGGGTCAACCAACCTTCAACTTAGGTCACTCTTCGCACTCAAAAGACTAAAAGTTCAAGTGAAAACCTAAGCACCTTGATCTTTAATTAAAAGTGGTAGACTTAAGAGGTCAAGATCCCCATTCTGGTCTACCTGGAATCTCAGTGACAAGAGAGGTCGGATGGGGGAAACCCTGTAACCCGTGAGGACGCTCTACCGTGTAGGGGTCCTCGCGGGACTCACCCTCTCTGGCTGCCTAGGTAATTCTCAGGTGGTCAATCTTCTGATCAAGGGGTCCATCTGCCCCGCACCTCTATAGTCACCCTACATTTTGGGTGTCTTGATTGGGTCCAGCACCTGCTAAACTCATCTTCTCCATCGGTGTATGTTTGGTAGGAGGTCCTTGAAACCTCCCTTAGAACTTCACTCTCCCCGAGGCCGAGCCTCAGTGCCCTTGTCTGAGAAAACAACACTTCACATCGACCTCTCCTCCGACTTCGAACCCAACTCACCTTCTTCTTCCACAATGGCTCAGCCAGTTGAGGAAGAAAACAATATGGAGCACCAGCTCCAACGACTCAATGACCTCTTCCAGAACTTTGTGCACCCACCGCAGCGTCCTATGATGCGGGACCACTATAATCCTGCTGTGGTGGCTATTGAGGCTCGAGTCAGAATCCCGACTGGAGGACCTGATTCTGAATTAAAGCCCAATATGATTCATGCCATACCTAAATTTCATGGGCTTAATTCTGAAGACCCCTTCCAGCACATCAAACAGTTAAAACATCTAGCCCAAACTTTTGGGTCAGATGAACAAAATCGAGACATTCTCCTCATGAAGATGTTCTCCTTCTCCCTTATGGATAAGGCCACTCATTGGTATCAAACACAGACCCGGCCGATCAACAATTGGGAAGAACTCCAGTCTGAATTTTTGAAAAAGTTCTTTCCCGTTGGTCGGACCAATGCCTTGCGCCATCAAATTACCCACTTCACTCAGCAAACGGGAGAACCTCTCCATGAGGCGTGGGATCGCTTTCAGGATCTCATGAGGAAGTGCCCCCATCACGGAGTTCCTAAATGGGAACAAGTCCAGTCTTTTTACCAGGGACTCCGTGTGGATATTAGGCTTTTCGTCAATGCAACTTGCGGAGGGAATATCATGGGTCAACATGAGGACACCGTGTGGGAGGTTCTCGAAAACATGTGCGAGAACTCAATCAACAATGACTCCATGGGATTATTTGACAAGACGAATACCCGCGCATCAACGAACCTTAGGGGAGCACACGAGACGCAGGGCCTGTCCACATCAGTCGACCTGGAATTGATGGCCAGTCGATTGGACAAGGTCTCCATCATTGAGAAGAAGGTGGACAAGCTGGCTCAGCACTTGCAGCGAGCCACCTCTGCGCATAGTTCCTTCGCACAGCTTCCTTCCACACGGGAGACTGTGCAAAACATTCTCCACCGACCTTCTCCTGGGATGGATCCATATCCACCCCCATCTGATTCTCGGATCAGAGGGTCCTCCGATCCTTTCTATACTAGCCCGGGAAATTCCACTTCCCCATTCTCTAATTCTTTGGAGGTTCCTCAGAACTGCGAGGACCTCAACGCCATCTAGAATGACCCATTCTCCAACACCTACAATCCTGGATGGAGAAACCATCCCAACTTCCAGTGGGCAGGAAATTCCCAAAGTCAGAGATCACCCTTTCAGCCCCATCCACAACCATCTCGTCCTTACCAGCCGCCTCAGCCTCGGCCCAACCCTCCTTATCCATCAAGACCAAACCAGGACCAAATGTCCCTCATCCTTCAGACTCTGGCTGACATTCAAAGAATGAATGCGGCTACTCATAAACAACACAAGGATGAACTTACAGAGGTTCGAAATCAACTGGCCCAGTTGGCAAATTCTCTCCAATCAAGCACACTTCCTTCTCAACCTCTTCCTAACCCGAATAACATGCCAACCCAGCGGCGCGTTATGAACCCAAACCCAGGCTAAGCACTCATGATTTATTAGGCCCCCTCTATTCCTTCACCCGACAGGATGGAGGCTTCCAGTTCCTATGCGGGTTATCAGCAGCAACCCATCCTATCTAACCTTAACCAAAACCAGGCAGGACTAAATTCTGTAATGACCCGTAGTGGTGAGGAAACCCAAGATCCACCCTATCCAAACCACTCCAAGCCTGGTAGTGATCCCAACCCTAGGACAGTAATCCAGGATGTTCCTATCCCTATCCCAGATCAAAGACCTGGACCTATCCTAGAAGAACCAACCAAGGTTCCATTTCCCGAGGCCTTGACCAAGGGAAAGAAGACAACCAAGCCCGTGGCACCTGAGGAGGACCTGGTCAAGCTCTTTGAGCAGGTCCAAATAAACATCCCCTTGATGGATGCAATTCGCCACGTACCGACTTACGCACGATTCTTAAAGAATGTGTGTACACCTCAGCGTAAGCCGCGAACCAAGAGTGGGAGTCCAATTGTACTATCAAAGCAAACAAGCTCTGTAATCCTAAGCAGGCTCCCACCTAAGGCAAAAGATCCTGGTACTCCCCTGATTTCCTGCAAAATAGGTGATACCCAATTCGATAGAGCATTGCTAGACTTGGGTGTTTCCATAAATATGATACCCACATCCTTACTTAAACACCTAGAAGAATTTGACCTAAAACCAACTGAGGTGACACTACAATTAGCAAATTGATTTATAAAGTCACCTAAAGGGATTCTCGAGGATGTTATTGTAAGGGTGTGAGATTTCTATTTCCCTGTAGACTTTATAGTCTTGGACATGGACGCACCTGAAAACCCTAGGGATACACCGATCATTCTAGGGAGACCTTTCCTGGCTACTGCTAGAGCCAACATTAGCTGTGAGGAGGGCCAAATAGAGCTCAAATTTGGAAATTAAACCCTAAAAATTGATATATTTAAGGCTCAACAAGGAATCAATTGCGGTGTCATCGAGCAGATTTGTGATATCAGGGCTTTGGTTGATGAAACGTATTTTGAGGATGACCTGATTATACCTCATCAAACACAGAAAGGTCTTGAACCGCAATTAGAGGAGTCAAATCCAGATTTAGACAGACCCGTAACTCCTACCATTGAACCTCACATCTATCCTGAACCACTCACTGCTGCTGATAACCCCGTCCTTGAACTGAAACCCCTTCCCGACCATTTGAAATACATCTTTCTGGGTTCTAATCAGACCCTTCCTGTCATTATAAATTCCAAGCTTACTCCCGAACAGGAATCTTGTCTGATTGTTGTTCTCCAGCAACATCGCAGAGCCATTGGATGGACTCTCGATGATTTGACTGGAATAAGTCCCTCTTATTGCACACACCATATTTATTCAGAAGAGGGCACACTACCTTCCCGTGAAATGCAGAGACGTTTATACCCCAATCTGCAGGAGGTCGTGAAAAAGGAGATCATCAGGTGGTTAAATGTAGGGATCATCTACTAGATCTCCAACAGTCGTTGGGTGAGCCCCATTCAAGTTGTGCCTAAAAAGGTAGGGCTCACCACCATTACGACTAAAATCGGAGAAGTCATACCTACCCGATTAGCCAACTCGTGGAGAGTCTGCATAGATTACCGATGACTCAATTCCTCCATGAAGAAGGATCATTTCCCACTACCTTTCATTGATCAGATTCTCGAGAAATTAGCGGGAAATCGATTCTTCTACATTCTTGACGGGTACTCCAGTTAAAACCAAGTAGCTATTCATCCTGAAGACCAAGAGAAGACCACGTTTACTTGCCCCTTCGGAACGTATGCATTCCGAAGAATGTCGTTCGGTCTCTGCAATGCACCCGCGACTTTTCAGCGGTGCATGCTTGCCATATTCTCTGATATGGTAGGTGATTATCTGGAAGTCTTCATGGATGACTTTTTAGTTTTCGGGGCATCATTTGATGACTGCCTCCAGCACTTGGTTCATATACTCAGGCGCTGCATCGACGTTAATTTGGTTCTTTCCTGGGAAAAGAGCCATTTTATGGTGCCTAAAGGGATCATCCTAGGACATTTGATTTCTGAGAAGGGCATCCAAGTGGATCGAGCCAAGGTTGATCTAATCTCTCGCCTTCCTATGCCTAGCTCGATCAGGGACATCCGTTCTTTTCTGGGGCACGTCGGTTTTTACCGTCGTTTCATTCCTGATTTCTCGAAAATCATGCGCCCCCTGACGACTCTTCTCTCTAAGGATGTACCCTTTGAAATCTCCAAGGAATGCACTCAAGCCTTGAGAACCTCCGTGACCGAGTCACCCAGGCCCCGATCCTACAATCCCCTGATTGGTCTCAATCCTTTGAAATCATGTGCGATGCGTCTGATTTCGCTGTAGGAGCGGTTCTAGGGCAGAAAGTTGACAGGAAACCCATGGTCATCTACTACGCTAGCAAGACACTTGACGAGGCTCAGCATAACCATACAGTTACGGAGAAAGAGCTACTAGCAGTAGTATTTTCCCTTGAAAAATTTCGATCTTATCTCCTGGGTTCCCACGTCATCATCTACTCGGATCACACAGCTGTAAGGCATCTCCTTGCCAAGAAGGACGAGAAGCCCCGACTAATCCGATGGATCTTGCTGTTGCAAGAATTCTATCTCGAGATTTGCGACAAGGCGGGGAGACAAAATGTGGTAGCTGACCATTTGTCCCACCTTCCTTCTGAGATTATCAACCCTTCCGGACCCATCACGGAGCATTTCCCTGATGAGCACCTGCTGACTATTGGTACTAGACTTCCATGGTTTGCCGATATAGTAAACTACTTGGCATCTCATCAGATCCCGTCTGATTGGCCGAAGGCCAAGAAAGACAAGTTGCGCTCTGATGCCAAGTATTAAATTTGGGAAGATCCGTACCTCTTCCGCATAGGTGCTGACCAAATCATCCGGAGATGTGTCCCGGAAGATGAAGTCAATGATATTCTTTCCTTCTGCCATGACCAGGCATGCGGTGGCCATTTCTCTGGGCACAAAACCGCATCGAAAATCCTCCAGTGTGGCTTTTATTTGCCCACTCTGTTCAAGGATGCATACAATCACTGCAAGGCATGTAGTCTTTGACAAACTTTGGGCAACATGAGCCATCGCGACATGATGCCTTTGCAGCCGATTCTCGTATGCGAAATCTTTGATGTTTGGGGGATTGATTTTATGGGCCCCTTTCCTGTTTCGGATGGTTTTGAATACATTCTGCGTGGACTACGTGTCCAAATGGATCGAAGCCATACCGACTCGTACCTGTGATCACAAAATCGTTCTCAAATTCATTCATCACAATATCTTCTTACGGTTCGGGATTCCTCGTGCTATCATCTCAAACGGGGGGACTCATTTCACAAATGCTCAGTTCAGGTCACTGATGACCAAGTACGGGGTGTCTCACCGAATCTCTACTCCTTATCACCCCCAGACTAATGGTCTAGCTGAGCAGTCTCGGGAGATCAAGAAAATCCTGCAGGTCACTGTTCGGCCTGACAGGAAGGTCTGGTCGTCCCGACTTCCGGAAGCTTTGTGGCCCTATAGGACCGCCCACAAAACCCTATTAGGCATGTCTCCCTTCAGACTGGTATACGGGAAGGCATGTCACCTTCTCGTCGAACTGGAGCACAAAGCCTATTGGGCAGAAAGGAATTGTAACCTAGATCTTTCTAAGGCTGGAACCCACAGAAAGCTTCAAATCAGCAAGATCGATGAACTACGTCTTGATGCGTACGAGAACTCGCGAATCTACAAGGAGCAGGTTAAAGCCTTCCATGTCAAGCACATCTTTAGAAAGATCTTTCATCCTGGTCAGAAGGTTCTACTCTTCGATGCCCGACTCAAACTTTTCCCTGAGAAGTTGCGATCCAAGTGGGTCGGACCATACTTGGTCCGACAGGTTTTTGGAAATGGAGCCATCGAAATTAGTCCACTCAGTCATGATTCCGAACCTTTCATCGTGAACGGTTAGAGACTCAAACCGTTCATTGATGTAATCTCTAGTGATTTGGCTGAATCATCATTTATCCTCCATTTTCCCTGAGCATATTACACCCAGCCGATGGCGTAAAACTCAGCACTCAATGGGTGGCAGCCCGTCATTCTCCTTGAAAATCTAAAACCTTTTCTAACATCTTTGTGCACTTAAGGTTCACCCTTTAGGACAACTGACTCCACCTCAGATGCTTGCATCTGAGATTAGAAATCGTCCGCAACAGTCAACCCGACCCATTCACTCATCAACATCTGTTCTAATATGTGAACTAAGTTGAATAAAAACCCCTAGGTTACAATGAGGACATTGCAAATCTTAGGCATGGGAGGGTATGAAAGCGCAAAAACTTTTAAGAAAAGGTTTTAAACAAAAAATTTCACATATTCCAAAAAAATCATAAAAATTAAAAAAAGTTTTGAAAAAGAATAATAAAATGAGAGGAGGAAAGAAATTTTGTGGACTCTACAAAGGAGGAGGAGAAGAAAAAGGAACAGAATGAAAATGAGCACAAAATGAAAGAAAAAAGTGATAGTCGTTAGTAAGAAATTAAGGAATTAACCTAAGTTCTAGACCTCATTCAGGAAAAGAAATGGAAAGTGCACAGTGAGATTAGTAAGAATGCGAACTTTAGGCATTCTTGGATAGACTCTTAGTACCCATTAAGATCTAGACATTCCTCAAGAGGTTGAGGAAAATGAAAAGCTTAAGTATTTGGCCCAAGACTTAGGGAGTATTTGGCCTCGTTAACTAACTTTTGATTTACGGGACTCAGTAACCTAAGCACCCTAACCTCACACACAGCCTGGTTCAGTAAGCGTAAAAATCAAAATCAAGTAGAAGCCTCGCAAAAATTCTGAAAATGACGCCTAGAGTAGGAGCGGCCGATCAACACAAGTTGATTTGGATGAGTTCCCAGCGCGGAGAGGTGGGAAATTCCCCTGGAAGATGCGTAACAAAATATCATCTCCTCGGTGTTTGTCTCTTAAGATATTTACATATCCTACTGGGGTCATGTAAGCACTCTGCTGGTTCAGATTCCATGGATGGCATTATCACGAAATGTCAATTGCCAGGGTCTGGATTCCACCACGGAACACCATGGATGAGATTATCTCGAAATCTCAATAGCCAGGGTTCTGGGGGTTACCATGGGCGGTGCTATCTCGAAGCATCGACTGCCAGGAACCCTTGAGGATTGATGATGGGGACAAGGAATCTGATACAGACCATGTTGAAAAGCCAATCCTAAGCTAGAATTAAAAAGAAATGAGAGAGAAAACTCTCCAAACAGATACATCTTCTATCTTTCTTTCTTACAAAATGCACTGAGAATTGAGTCAGGGCTAAAATTATCTCAAGCACGGGTGCTTTAACCATAAAGTTCAATAAACCTTAGGTTAGTTCTTGTAGGCCTTAAAGACCTTTGTTAAGGACTGAGGCTGAGGCTAGACACTGGATCTTAGTTTGTACTAGAGTACCTTTTAGGCCTATGGTTGCCATTCTGACCTAATCTAGTTTGCAAAAGAAAAAACACTTATCTGAAATCATTAAGAACTTCATGGTCGAGAACAAGGGTTGAAACCTTAATATTTTACTAAAGGACTAGCAAAAGCTAGGCATAGGGGTAAGATGAGAACCTCATCATAAACCCTAACTAGCACAATCTAACCCAGATATACGAGAAAAAAGCTCCTACATGACCCAAAGAAATGCTTAACTCAGAGAATTCTGAGTTTAAGAATAAAACAAATCATAAGGGGTAAAACTGCAATTTCAGCAATGCAGTTTGCAAACAGGGTAATTAAGGATCCAAACACAGGTCAAACAAGCTTAACAAGAAAGAAAGTGGGATGATTTGATCTAAATAAGGGTTATTGCAACTTCCAGGAATTAAATGACATTCTATAACCTTAAAACAAACCCACTTCAATTTACGAGATTCGAGGAAGGATTAAAATCAACTAAACCCTTTAAAATTCATATAAAAATATTCTCTAGGGTTTAGAACCTTCAATTTGGCCTTAGAAACCTATTTTGACCTAAAAAGAGAACCATGCCCAATTAATAACTTAATTTGGATTTTTACATAAATTGGCCAGTCAAACATGGTACAACCTAGTATTAAAATTCACCATTAAATTCCTTGGGTTCAAATTGGTCTTGTATAAAAACTTGAGCCTAAGAAGAGACCTCTTTGACCAACTTTACAATTTGGACCTCTTCATTTACTTTTTGACCCTTATCTTTTGAAACCCTTGCATTTAGGCCCTCAACTTTTCATCGTTCTTTGCAGAACGGTCCTCCCTGCAACTTTTGCGTAGCGCCATACTCCGGCGACCTTGCGCGGAGCATGGCGCCGCGTAGAGTAGGGTTATCGTCCTGCAAAGCAGAAGTAGGGTTCCCTGCGATGTCCTCCGTTGCAGGGACTCGCCCATGCCCTCTACTGACCACCATACCTTCCGTGCGAACGCGCGGAAGGTATGGGTGTCATCTCGAACCTTACTCCGGCGAGGCTGGCACGACGCCAGCTCGCCCCTCCCTCTGCGCCAACCCCTTTATAAGAAGCAGCACACCCTGCCGGCTTCTGCAAGCTTTTCTTTGACGGAGAAACCCCCTCCCTTTCATCCCTTCCTCCTTCAGAAGGCCCGAAGCTTCCGGAAACTTCCTCCTCTTCCTCCTCGTCGCTCTGCTGCCCTACCTGCAACAGGGTTTGCCTCGCTCCATCGTCCGCACCGGGCTGTACCCGCCGGTGCCCTCCACCTGCTTCCTCGTCGCCCACTCCCCCTCCAGGGCTTCTTCTTCTCCAGCTCCGGTAGATACGAGCCGGCTGCTCCACCTTCCCACTTCGTCTAATACTTAGGTAAATAGCTTCCTCTCCATTTCCCTTGCATTTCTCCCCTTTTAAACTGCCCTGTCGACCACCCGACCGCCACTGTCCACACCATCCTCTCCACCTCCGATCACCCCCTCCGACGAGACCATCTCACGTCCACAGACACCCTCGCACCTTGCCGACCACCGCACAAGCTCCCTCACACTCCACCCTACCGATTCCCCATCTCCATTTACTGCCAAACACCACCCGACCACCCCCTGAACAAACCCACCTCTCCGGCCACAGTTTGACCTAGGGCTACCTCCACACACGCCCTCGCACCTCGCCGACCCCCGCACTGTCTTTGCTGCACTTCGGCGAAGCCTCCCCCGTATTTTGACTGGGCCAAGAGGCCGTTTGTGTGATTTCAGGTGCGCGCCCCTCGCCGCCATTGACGATGAGCTGCAGCAGCTTCACCTGCAGCTGCAGGCGCTCTCCAGCCCAGGTGTGCGTCCCAGGTCACGCGGGTTGCCTCTGCGATGGCACCCAGGTCTGCAGTTGGGGCGAAGACCTCGCGGGCTGCTGCAATTGGCCGTAGGTAGCTTGCCTGTGGGCATCGATTTGGGAGGTGGGACTTTAGTCCCACCTCGGAAGTGGGCGGCCAAGCGCCCGCACTTAAATTGAAAAAGTGCCTAAGGCTATTCGCCTTCGAACATAGGGGTCAGGTCCCTCTCCCGCACGCTACGCGCCACGCGCTCAGTCACCCTTGCCTGCGCTCACGCCATGCGGGTCTGGGCAGGATCCGATTACCCAAACCACGCACTCCTCGCCCACCACCGCACGTCGGTGGGCCTGGTCCCGGGCGCGATACCTGCACCCGATTACCCGACTCTGGGAGAGCGGTCCTAAGGGAGAAATCTGAGAAAGAGAGAGACGTGGGGAAGGGTAGGGGAAGGTTTTTCTCTAACCCTTGTGTGAGCGTGAAGGAACAGAAGAAGAAGAAGAAGGGAAGCGGCCGAAGCCTTAGCCGCTCAGGGCAGCTGAAGAAGAAGAAGCGAAGGAGAGAAACAGAAGAAGAAGAAGAGAAGGAAGGCACTGTAGCAAACCTACAGTTAAGTCGTATGACCACTGCATCAGACGACGGAAGGGCAGTGGCCAGAACAGAAGGATGAGAAAAGAAGAGGAGCTGCAAGGGAAGAAAAGAAAGAAGGAAGCAGAGAAGAAAAAGAAGAAGAAAAGAGAAAGAAGAAAGAAGACACAGCCACAAGCAAGGAAAGAAAGAGAAGAACAGAAGAAGAAGGCTGAAGAAGAAGAAGAAGTCAGAGAAGAAGAAAAAGATTATCACAGCCGCAGAAGAAGAAAAGAAAAGAAAGAAGAAAGGAAGACTCTGCAGGAAAAAGAAGAGAAGAAGATTAGCTGGAAGAAAAAGGATAGAAAGAAAAGAAAGAGAGAAGAAGAAGAAGAAGCCAAGAGAACTCTCTCTCTCTCTCTTATTTTTGCAACATAATAGAGAACTTAATTAGACTTCTAGAAGCATAGTTGCTCCCTAAGTTCGACCTCGGGAAAACCTTGTTCCGAGTAAAAAATTTTGCAATAGTAATCTGGTAGCTGTCTTATTACATACTATAACGACTGTAACTTAAAGTATAATAAACATAAACAAGTCGACCGGTTACTACTAGATACTTAGACTCTTCAGGTCTTCAGGCTTAATCAGCCCAGGTGTCCACTCGAATGTGAACTTAGTCTCGAGTCATCGCCAAGTAATTTTATTTTAATTTGGTAAATAAATCGGGGTGATAAGTACACGACCTATCAACCCGCCCTCTGATTTAAGGGGACTGTAAGTCTAAGCATCTACACACTATTTACACTAACTCACTTTACGGTGATTTTTACGAAAATTAGGTAGCTAATGAACTGTCTAGCATGGTATGGCTAGCAAGTGGTCTGTGGTAACAGCTCATCAGCCTGTTGTCCATAACCCAGCCACACGACCATTCTCTTCCTACTGCCTTTAGGTAAATCTTATATCAAGGAAGCCACCTACTTAGAAAAAAAGAGAAAAAGAAACTCCCAAAAAGAAAAAGAAAAAAATAGAAAAAGGGGAAAATAAAAATAAATAAATAAATAAAACCACACTTTACCGCACGAGTATGGCTGGTAAGTTACCGTGGGTAACAGCCCATTAGTCAGTTGTCCAGAACCCAGCTCACAAAAACGCACAAGTAATTTCAAAACACTTAGGGAAGAAGCGGGGAAGTAAAATAAACTGGGGAGAAATACACTGGGTTCGCCCTTGTGTTGACCCCATAAAAAAATAAAAAAAGTAGGGTGAAAGCTACTGATATGAAAGATAGACCTCTAGGCAGAAATCTTTAATGACACCTAAGGTCTTAGAAACTTGAAGTCCATTTTAACGGCTGCTTAGTAAGTCTATCACCCTTTCACAAGATGCTTAGCACTTAGAGTCTTTTTCGAGTCTTGAGCGGATTCGGTAGCCGTAAAAAGTTATCCTGAAACTCTCAAACTCCAAAAGTTCAAAAAAATTAGAAAAGAAGAAAAAGCAAAAAATTGTATCTTCCCTTTTCAAATAAGGCGAGGACTTGGGCGGTCTGCATTATGGCAGACACCCGGGTACTGTTGAGTTTTCATAGTTTAGGACTTTAGTTGAAAATTTCTATTGTTAATAAACAACTTAGGCCTAAACGATCGAGTCCTAATTCTATTTTTATACGTAGCATGTAGTTTAATTTTGCTAGGGACTAGCAAAAGAGTTTGACAAGGCAAAATTTGGGTGGTTGCATCATAGGGTTGTAAGTGTTGGAGAAAGGGTCAGGCTAATGTACCCTCGATGGCATGGGCATCTTCAAAGGTAGAAGGTGCCGAAGTGGAGGGAAAAGAATAATCAGGGTTTGAGGGAGCAAAGGTCCCTCCCTGGAACATGGTCAGGGGTTGTTCCAGGTGCACTTGGATCATAAACTAAACCAGGTCAACATTTTAGGCTCCCTTCGTGAGGAAGAGGGTTTGTAGTTGGGCTCAGGATTGATTCAAAAGCTCATCAATTTTCCTATCCACCAACTCAACTCAATCCAATTTCTTTGCTATAATGTCCATGTCAACCATCCTTGAATTAGTTTGCACCTCATAAATCCCACCACGAGGTTGACTGAACCTATTAAATTGGGTCATGGAGGCATTATTAAGCGAGTTCTCACTCATTGACTCAAAGAGCCTAAACGCGCTTTCCTCGTCCTTAATCAGAAAATTGCCTCCACACGAGGAATCAATAAACTTCCTAAGGTTTCTGTCCAGACCATGGTAGAAGATCTAGGCCAATTGCCACCTCGAAACTTCGTGGTGCGGGAATTTCCTCAATAATTCATTAACTATTTCCCACGCCTCATGAAATTGTTCTCCACTTTGTAAGGTAAATGTGGTAATGGCTCTTCTAAGGGCATTGGTCTTTCCTATGGGGAAAAACTTCTTTAAGAATGCACGCCTCAATTCTTCCCAGGTGGAGATGGGTCTCCCTAAGTGATGGTAGACCAGTCTGATTGATTTTGTTACTCGAATACAAAAATTCTCCGAGGTCGAACTCAGGGAGCAAGCTTGATTATAAAAGCGTAGAAAATCACAATTTACAATAATACACTATTTTATAAAAAGATTAGAGAGAGGAAGTAAAAATTTGTCTTCTCTTTTCTTCTCTGTTTCTTCTTTGTTCTCCTTTCTCTCTGTCTTCAGACGTCTGACTCCATGGATCAGACGCCTTAAGTAGCCACTTGCTACAGTGCTCGTGCTTTTCTTCTTTCCTACTACTACTCTTCTTCTCTTCTCTTCGGCTGCAGCTCCCTCCTTTGGCTTCAGCTCTTCCTATTCTTCTACTTCAGCTCCTGCTCTTTCTTCTTTTTCTTCCTTTCCTTTCTTCTTCTTCAACTTTTTCTACTTGGTCTTCTTGGCTTCTTCTTCTTTCTTGAGCTGCGTCTCCTTCTTCTTCAGTTTGGTTCTCCTCTTCCTCTTCTTCCTTCCTCTTCTTCAGTTCCCTGCACAGGAATTTGGTTAGGTAAAACCTAACCCCTACCCTCCCTGCGTCTCTCTCTCTCTGTTTTACTCCAGGGTTCGCTCTCCCAGAGCCTGTTCGGGTATACGGGTCGGGTAACGTGCCTGGGACCAGGCCCACCAGTGTGCAGTGGTGGGCGAGGTGTTTACAGCTTAGGTAAACAGGTCGGGCCAGGTCCGCGAGGGGTGTTCGCAAACAAGGCCAGGTGAGCGGGTGAGAGGGACCTCACCCCGTGTGACTGAGGTGATAAGCCTCAGTCACTTTTTCAATT
Source organism: Thalassia testudinum (assembly GCA_037157565.1). Taxonomy (NCBI): domain Eukaryota; kingdom Viridiplantae; phylum Streptophyta; class Magnoliopsida; order Alismatales; family Hydrocharitaceae; genus Thalassia; species Thalassia testudinum. Next base: position 31,071,184 of record JAZHRO010000022.1, on the reverse strand, counting down.
TACTTGCCGCAGGGCGGTCACAAACACCCAAGGTGGGACTAAAGTTCCCACCTCCCTGCCTGTGTGCCCGCAGCAGCAAACGCGAGCAATTGCCACTCCAGCCGAGGTCTTCGTTGCCAATTGAAGACCTAGAGTTGTGCGCGGAAGTCTTCCGCGCAACCTGGGTGCATCTCCTAGAGCTGGAAGGGCTTGGAGTTGCTTGCGAGCTTGCTCCAAGCTCGACGTCAATGGTGGCGGAGGCAAGAGACCTGGAATCAGTAAAACGGCCTATCAGCCACGTTAAGACTCTCGGCTGGCTTCGCCAGAGCACGACGAAGTTACTGCGAGGGTCATCATGGCTCAGAACGCCCTAGGCATGCGTGCCCAAGTCGATCTGAGTTTGTGTGAGTGGGTTTATTCGAGGAAGGGTTTCAGTGAGTGGCGTGGTCGGTGGAGGGTCGCATGATGATTAGTGGGTGGAGGTGAAGCTCAGGGACTGGTTAGCGAGGGGTGGAACTGTCTGTGGTGGTGAAATGACCTCGTCGGAGTTGGTGGTTGGAGGTGGAGATGGCGATGGTGGATAGTGCTGTCGAGGGGTCAAAATAACCAATTGATAGAGGGGAAATACGAGGGAGAGTAAGGAGAGCTTAACTATGAGTCCAGAGTGAAGGGGGGATGCAGAGGTGGCGAGCGGCCAGTGCTGTCGTCGCCGGAGATGAAGGTACCCAGGGGAAGAGACGGCGACGAGGAAGAGGGGCTAGAGGGCGCTTGCTGGTACGGCGCAGCGCAGCGGAAGACGGTGGATATAACTGTTGGTGCTAGAGCACCACGATCATTTGTTTTGATGATAACAAAACACGTGTTATTTAACATTTGCAATTTGAGTCCTAGATTTCAGGTCAATTGCAAATGTGGACGTGTTTAGATGGAACTCGAGCTCGCATCCAGGACGGATTGGAGGAGCTTGACGGAAAATAGAGGAGGTTCGCGTGGAGCGATAGATTGAAGATAGAAGACAAGAAGAATAGAATAGATTCTTTTTAATCCTTTCTTGTATCTCTTGTCTTTATTTTCTTGCTCTTTTTATTTTCCTTAGAAAATTATGTTAAAGAGCCTCAAAGAACCCTAACAGTAGTCCTCGGAACACCGGCACAACCCTAGGATACTTAGGTTTTCTGTAGAATACTTAGAAAACCAATATAGGGTTCAAACAGCACTTCCAGACGTCTAATTCCCAAATCAGACGTCTGATAAAGTATTTTAAGACGTCTGACTGTTGTTTCAGACGTCTGATATCTGTTAGGCTGGGATAGCTAGTACTGTCTGATGAAATCAGACGTCCAGACATTATACCAGATGTCTTAGGAGGCGTCTGATGGACTTGCCAGACGTCCAGATAGTGGACCGTTGGCTAGCTTAGCAGGCACTCAAGATTATGACCGTTAGAGCCTTATCAGACGTCCTTAGGCTTTTCCAGACGTCTGATAAATGACCGTTTTGCCTTGGCTGACCCAAAATCTCTTCTCAGAGATTTTCTAGCCGTTGCAACGTTTGGAAATCAATTCCCACAGTAGAAGTAGGTTTCTAGACGTTCAGACATAGTGCCAGACGTCCTGTATGTCGTCTGATCAACTTGAACAAAAACCCTGCTTAGATCTGATCCAAGCCAGGGAGAGACCCGCCCAAAATCAGACGTCTGACCTTGAAATCAGACGTCTTAAAGTGGCCTTCCAGACGTCTGATGCCAGAGTTAGACGTCTGATTACCCTGTCAAGTGTAATCATTGTCCTGATTTCGGCCTGATTCTCTTGGGCTTTGCACCCAACGGCTATAGAACCTTTCCTAAGCCTTCCAAAGCCTTCCTAAGGCCTCTATAAATAGAGGGGAGCCTTTACACACCTAGATACACTAAGAAAGACACAAGATACACACTTGGATACACTTAGCTACACACTTTCACACTCTTTTGTGTCTAGAAAAGATCTTGCTCTCCAAGCTTAAGCTCCATTCCCTTGAGAGCATCAAACCTTCGCGCACCCGCTCTCCCGCCGTTGTTCACGAGAGTGACATTGCGCCGTTGCGTGGCTCACGCACCCACGTCATCGTCGACGCACTCCTTGCAAAGGGGAGTTTCCTAATTCCTATAGAAGCTTAGGTTTATTACTTTGTTGGCTCTATAGGTTTGTTGTTTATTTTATCTTTGTTATTTTGTTGGGTATTCGCTTTGCGAATTCCCGTCTCCTTCGTGGGACAAAATCCTTCTCGTGGAGAGAAGGGGTTGAGGAACGCTACCCTCGTACTTGTAGCGTGGTTGTACTGAGGTTGAATCACCCTCGTTTTAAAGTGATTCGGTTAGTGGATTTGATCAACTAGGTTGATCGGAAAATCCTAACTCGAGAGGGTTAGGTGGTGGTTTTCACCCGGTTTGGGTTTCCACCTAAAAATTCTTTGTGTACTTTGTGTGTTTGTTTATTCTGTGATATTGTTTATTTCCGCATTTATTACGTCACCCCTCCTTCGAAGGGCCAAACATAAAAATAACCCTGCCACTAGTATGGTGGCCGGGCGATGAGAAAGGAGAGGGAGTGTTGCCGGAAGCTCTGGGCGAATGACTGGAGTAGGGAGGAGAGGAATTGGAGGGGATTCTCGGGCCAAAATGGAGCTTGAAGGATGCGGCAGAGGGTGTCGCTCCTTAAATAGGCATCGGCTGGTCGCGAAGCGTGCTAGAGCGGCGGGAAAAACCCCACCGGAGTTGTGGCAGACGGAGACACATACCTCTCACCCGTTCGCATGAGAGGTATGGCAGTCGACAGGGCATGGGAGCCAGCCCATGCTCCCCTTTCAAATCTGGGGCTGGCTCCCCATGCATGCGCGGTGCCATCCTCCAAGAAAAGTCGTCAGAGGTATGGCCTGCGTAGTGGGTGACAGAAGGACTGGTTTGAAGAAAATGACGGGAAAGCTAGGGGGGCATCTGTAAGAGTTTAAAAAAGTTGAGGGTTTGAAAGTAATTTTGAGGACTAAATTGCAAAGTGGGTCAAGACGACCTTTCCTTAGGTTTAAATTTTGGTTTCAACCTAATTTATACGTAAGGAATCCAATGGTGAAGTTGAATTTTAGGTTTGACCACGTTTGACTGGATATTTTTCACAGAAACCTAAATTAGGTCAAAAATTAGGTATGGTCCTCAACCTAGGTCAAAATAGGTTCCAATGGCCAAATTGAAGGTTCTAAACCCTAGAGGATATTTTTCCATGAATTTTAGAGGATTGAGTTGATTTTTATCTTTCCTGGAACTTTGTGAATTAAAGTACGTTTGTTTTAGGATTACAGAATGTCATTTAATTCCCAGATTTTGTCATAACCCTTTTCTGACTAAACCATCCCACTTTTTCCTTTATTAGGTTCAATTGACCTATGTCTAGACCCTTAGAAATCCCGTTCATGTACTGTAATGAAAAAATTACAGTTTTACCCCTTGTATAATGTTTTATTCTCTGATTAGCAATTCCCTGATTTTGGCCTTTCCTTAGGTTATGTAGGAGCTTTTGTTCAATTTATTAGGTAAAAATATGCTAGTTAGGGTTCATGATGAGGTTCTCATCACTAAGGTTCTAAGCCAATGAGAGGCTTTGTCTCTTAAGGAGAATGGGAACATCTTGATTAAAACAATGTCCAAACAGATGTTCCTTGGTTTCACGATCCAAGCAATCCAATTTAGGTCCTTCAAGTGTTGGAAGGGGTCTTCATTTGAGTTTCCATGGAAATGGCTTTGAATCATGCTAAGGACATTATGTTTTAGCTCAAAATCATCTCCCCCTTCGAGGACCCTAAGATATGACTCTACACGAATGGTAGACGAATTGTAGAAATCACGGAGGGGACTTGGTTGGCCCTTAGGGGATTGCGGTGGGTTTGGTGGATTTGTTGGGGGTGGCCCTTGAGGGTTCTACAGTCAATGTATGGCCTGCATGATGGTTTGGATTTGTTGTTATTGTAGTTGGTGGTTGGCAGTGATTTGAGCTTGAATAATGGCCATAGCATCAGGTTGAGGTTGGTCCTCAATCTCCTCAACTCATGGGTTGGCCATTTCCTCAGTTCTACCCCTTGAAGAATCAAGTCTCCTCCTAATCTCTCTTTCTAAAGCGACCAATTCAATATGAAGTGATCGTCTTCCATGCATACACTAGAGAAGAATAGGGAGAGGTGTGAAGGAAAACAGATGTGAGAATAGTGTGTGTGCACAACCAACCAAACAAATCTAGGCCCTATAGTGTAGACCTAAGTGACCTATGCTTTAGAAATAAGCTCTGACCACACGACAAATTCGGTGTTGTCCTCACTCCCAAAGGTGGTAAAGTTGGGCAGGCAAAGCAGGGGGAGCGTGTCCCAAGGGCTGCTAATTATGCCAAGCCCCTATTTACTTAAATCGTTTGACAATCAGGCCTTTCAACTTAGTACCATTTGAAGTAAGCAAATGTCACTAATTTGAAATGCGTTTAGGAGAATACCTTGAAACGCACTCAATAAATCCTAGGGCCAATGTCTACTCAATTTTATTGACGGCTAGGTTAGTGCTTGTGCTCAAGGTATATGATGAGGCGTTGTTGGGGGTTGTGCCTCTCAATTAATCTAATTGAGCGTGTGTGTGCACTCAACAAAACATAGTTTTCAAGTAAGGTTTTTTTAGATGTGGTGTATTTTAATGATTCGTCCTTATTTTAGTGCTTTTTAGGGTTGTAATTGTAGATTCCCTACTAGGAGGGGGTGACGTAATAAATTACAAAATAGAATATAAACAATCTCATAAAAAATTCAATCACACAATGTGCACAATTATTTTTAGGTGGAAACCCAAACAGGGTGAAAACCACCACCTAACTTTCTCGAGTTAGGATTTTCCGATCAACCAAGTTGATCAAATCCACTAAACGAATCACTTAAACGAGGGTGATTCAACCTCAATTACAACCACGCTACTTTATACGAGGGTAACGTACCTCAAACCCCTTCTCTTCACGAGAAGGATTTTGTCCCACGAAGGAGACGGGAATTCGCAAAGCGAATACCTAACCAAAGTAACGAAGATAAATAACAACAATTCTATAGAGCCAACAAAGATTTAAACCTAGCTTCTATAGGAATTAGGAAACTCCCCTTTGATGGAAGTGCGTCGAATCGATGACGCGAGTGCGTAAGCCACGCTACGACGCAACGTCGCTCTCGTGAACTACGACGAAAGAGTAGGTGCGCAAAGGCTTGATGCTCTCTAGATGAAGAACTTGAGCTTGGATAGCAAGGGCTTCTCTTGGACACAAAAGATTGGAAATGCTTGTTCTTAGTGTGTCTAGGTGTGTGTTGGTGTGCAAGAGGTTCCTCTCTATTTATAGAGGCCTTAGGAAGGCTTTGGAAAGCTTCCATAGCCGTTGGGTGCAAAGCCCAAGAAAATCAAACCAAAATTAGGAACAATCATTGCATAGACAGGGTAATCAGACGTCTGATCCTGGCATCAGAAGTCTGGAAAACCAATTTAAGACATTTGGGAACAAAGTCAGACGTCTGATTTTAGGCTGGTTTCTTCCTGACTTGAATCAGATCTAAACAGGGTTCTAGTGCAAGTCCATCAGACGGCATACAAGACATCTGGCACTATGTTTGGATGTCTGGAAACCTATTTTTCTGCGGGAATGGATTTCCAAGAGAGTGCAACGGCTAGAAAATCTCTGAGAAGAGATTTTCGGGTCAGCTGAGGTAAAACGGTCATTTATCAGACGTCTGGAAAGGCTTAAGGACGTCTGATAAGGCTCTAACGATCATATCCTTGAGTGTTTGGTGAGGAAGCCAACAGTCCACTAATTGGATGTCTGGCAAAAACATCAGACACCTTCTAAGATGTCTGGACAAAGGTCTGGACGTCTGATTTCATCAGACAGAGCTAACTAAGTCCAGTCTAAATGTTATCAGACGACTGAATCAACAGTCAGACGTCTTAAAACATATTATCAGACGTCTGATTTTGGAATTAGACGTCTGAAAAAGCTATTTGAACCCTATATTGGTTTTCTAAGTTCTCCACAGAAAACCTAAGTGTCCTGGGGTTATGCAGGTGTTTCTAGGACTACTGTTAGGGTACTTTGAGGCTCTTTAACATGATGTTCTAAAGAACAAAAAGAGCAAGGAAATAAAGACAAAAGTACATGAAAGAAATAAATAGAATTCTATCCTATTCTTCTTGTCCTTCCATCTTCAATCTATCGCTCCTCGCGAATCTCCTCTGTTCTCCATCAAGCTCCTCCAATCCATCCTGGATGCGAGCTCGATCTCCGTCTAATAACGTCTCCATTTGTAATTTGCCTGAAATCTAAGACTTCAAGTGCAAATGTTAAATGACACGTGTTTTGTTATCATCAAAACAAATGATCATGGTGCTCTAGCACCAACAGTAATTTCGTAATGTTTTTAGAAAATGTTTAAGTGGGCACACAAGGTTTTGCACTAAACCGGTGATAGTCAATTTCCTTTCGATAAAATGATGTGGCCCTAGAAATAAATAACTCTAATGTATTCACCCTAAAGTTTATGCAATTCTATCAAGTGAATTGATTTTAATTAGAGTGGTGTGGCCAAATACAAAGCATGGGTGACTTCACAAACACCACTCAAAAGAAAAAGAACACTCCAAAAGGATTTTTTTTCTTTAAGAACATGAGAGTGTATTTTTTTGTTTGGGTGGTGGATTTAAGATGTGGGTTAAGCAACATTCATCACGCCAATTTTCTTTTTGAATTTTTAGATTTTTTTTTTTTGGATTTTTTTTAAGCAAGCAAAACAATCAAACTATCCTAGGGTTCATGCACAATCCTAAATGCAATTTTTTCTTTTTTTTTAAAAAAAATAAAGGTGAAACTACTCTAAGGTGGAGTGATACTCACAAGAGTCTTCATACCACTTTACTCCCAATCTACTGTCTTGCATCGCGCTCCTCTCGTTGCCTAAGCGCCGAATTCCTGGAACCAATGAATAGAGAGAAAGAAAAGCGAGTCAGAAACTGTGAGTACCGATGCAAGGATAAAAGCGATTAGAAGATCCGTTGCCTCCCCGGTAACGGCGCCAAAAACTGACGTCGAAAAACGCGTTATGTTAATTTGTTTGTTGTAGTATGAGTTTACGATGTCAATTTTACAAGAAGAATCGAACATGAGTACGAGTGTCGAACACAATGAGGCGTGAAATCGGATCGATTAATCGCTTAATGTCATAAGATATCCTATTCCGTTTACTTACGAAATGGGAGAGAGAGAGAGAGAGAGAGAGAGAGAGAGAGGCCTCTCTAGAGAATTCCATAATTCTCTAGAGAGCTTCCCTTAGGTCCATCTTGGTCTTTTAGCATAGCTCCACCTTCCATAAGCCATCACCACCTCCACCTCCATGTTCACGATTTCCACCATGATGCCACCACCTCAACGTCAAGCCTAGACCAGGATCAACTTCTCCAACCTCTCTCCAAGGGCCGACCTAAGCACCATTGGCCACCCCTCTTTCCCTTCTCACCCATTCAAAGGCCATCGGAGCCCACCTTTGAATGCCCTTAGTTCTACTAGACTAGATTATAGTTCTTCATAGATTTAATGCTTTATTTACTGCTTAATAGTATAGCTCCATATTCTTCCCCAATGATGCATGCATAGTCCCCCCATAGATTTATGTATGCAGTCGTTTTCTATTAGCTAGATTTAAATTTCCCTGTACAAGCATTCCGCTACCTGTGTTGTAACCACCATCATGCCTCAATGAAAACATATATATATATATATATATATATACATGTTGAAAATCATCATGTGCCTAATTATCATCATTTGGTGTGATTAAAGTTGCATGCTTTCAATTTCTGATATTCTGGCAACAGCATGTCATGTATCAATACGTACCTAGTATAAATCGACATGCGATTTTGAATGAGTAGAGTGAGCGAGATTGAATTTGAATTTGTATTTCCAAAATGCCTCCTAGAGATGAACGACCGGGACTCAAATCTCGTTATCTTAGAAATTATTTTTGTTGATCGTATTTCGCAACTGTACTACGATGCATTTCTGATCAAATACGCACTCTACGATCCCAACACCGCACAGGAAGAGAAAAAGAAGTGTAGAAGAACAGAAGAAGAAGACCAGAAGGAAAAAGAGAAGACAAGTCAGGAGAAGCACAGACAAAAGGAAAGAAGAAGAAGAGAGACCCTTGAGTCTCTAAACAGCACTGTAGCACAAGCTATTTAGGCCATCTGATACATTTGATTACATATATTTAAGGCTTTGATTTAGTTGTTATTTGTAAGGAGTAATTGGTGATTTAAATCACCATTTTACTCCATTCTTTTTGCACACTCATACCTGACGTTATTCTTATTGCAATCTCTTATATTCTTGATTCAAATTGTGATCTTGAGTTTTGAATTCCATATTCTCACTATATTCGACCTCAAACTTAAAATATGAGTAATTAATAGTATTTATTTTCGAAGTGATTTCGACTATACTACAACGTAGTTTTTAAAACCTCGATTTCACTCGTGAATAGCCTGGGAGAAGGATGATACTCCCAACTCTACACTAGTATTAGTGAGATTACAAGATTTCTCTCTCTCTTTTCTTGGGTTTCACTTAGGGGTCTCTCCTCACTTTTTATAGCATGGGAAGAGTCCTACCCTAGTAGGATCTTCTCCATGATCTTTGGTATATCTTCTGTTAGAATGCTCATCTGCTATCAGGTTATGAGTAGTCATTTCCATCCTGTCGCGATCCTTGCCCTGGTTGCACTGAGTCTTCTAGTAGGTTGGGCAGATCCAGGCCTGGGTCTAGCTGGTCATAGGCAAGTCAAGTAATACTGGACCTGCCTATTTACCCTATAATCAAGTAGCCGGATCCTTTGTTGGGTTATGCGTAGAGTTTTAGATCCGAAGGTGGTTTTTACCCCTCATCAGCGGCCCTTTTATAGGGTACAAAATGTGGACTCTTACATTTTTGGAGAAGTGTGGCTGTGAGAGTAATGGAGAGTAATGCGGCTCGACTACGTAACTACCTAGGAAAGTGTAGTGGACCTTGTGTCTCTCCACATTTCTAGGCCGACAGAATCAAAATGACTATAATCAAGCTGATTTCATTGATCCCATCATGATTCTCTCAAACATATTGCCATGCTAGTTCTTGTTAGTTTATCTTATGATAACAATGTTGAGGGAGATGAGTTGCCAATAAGCAAGGTTGAAAAGTGCCTGTGAACTTTCACCACGACCCCTTTTAATCTAGGTTATATTATCATCCATGCATAAGTAAATGTATAAATAGTTATGGCATAATGAATATAAATTATAAATATAACCTACCAAAGGACGTTGTGGCTGACGTCACGAATTGTGTTATTTAATTGTAACCCAATTTGAAACCTGAGGAAAATATGATATGAGCAATTACTTAGCATGAAATCAATTAAGTAAAAGGTTAGCTATTTTTTATTATCTACACTTTAATCCTCATGTCTAAATGATGAGTTTTAAGTATTTTATAAATTTTATCTAGATTTATTAGTCATTAAAAATTATTTATGTGCTTATAATTATTTATAACAACTGCATCATGTTTCTTAAATATCTAATTATTCATATATTATTTTGTTTTTTCATAGGAACATAACTAATATTTGTATCAAATAAAAAAGGATGACATCAGTAAAATGATATAAAAGAAGGAAATGAGAAAAGAAGAAAAAGTGTAAACTTACTCCCTTACATACTCCATAATATACCCATCAACTTAGCATCCTAGCCAGCATCAGATTTTTACTTTTGACCGCATCCCATTGCATGCAGCAACTTTTTCTGACGTTGCTGCATCCATGTGTAACACTTATAGCCTCTACTACATAATGGTATAGGTCTGCAGTCCATTCCATTTTTGTACAAGTCCAACGGAAGTAGTTGCTTCTGGCAAGAATATTGGTACTGTTGGCAGAATGTGTTGGCACTATTGTACGCTACAAGAAAGATTTGTTGGTGGTTACTTTTGCTAATGGTGTTGTGAGCAATGTTATTTTCAATGCTGCCTACAGTAGTGTAAATAGTCCACGAAGTAGTATCCACACACACTCTACTATGACTATCAAAAATGCCTATACTTCGATTATAATCTTAATACTCATGTTGCCGCTGGTGGCAAGTTAGTATACGAATGCAGATCTCCTGCATCTTAAAGCAACATTGCTGCCAACGGCAGGTTAACATATATTCCATGAATTTGCAGATGTCTACAGATGTCAAATCTAACTATTTTTATTTCTGTGCAATGTCAGATTTTGTACTCATTTCTCACTTTCCTCTTCTTATGTGTTGCCAACAGCACTATAAAGTTCTTAACATTGCGACCAGCAATACTATGAAGTTCTTAACAATGCTGCCAGAAGCACTACAAATTTGTTAACACTACCAGTGGTAGCTTACGGTATACTACATGCCGCTGCCAATCGCAGGTATGGTGATGCCGATGGCAAGTGTAAACCCTGACTTATATATGTAGTGATGCTAACGACAGGTGTACTTGAAGTACTTTGCACAAGCTTCGATCTTAGCGTGACATTATTGCCAACAGCAGGTTAACATACATTCCATGCATCTGAAGATGTCTATAGATATCAGATTTGACTATTTCTATTTCTATGCAATGTCAGATTTTATACTCTTTCCCAGTTTCCTCTTTTTATATATTGCTAATAGCACTATGAAGTCCATTTTTTTTTTTTAACCTGGCACTATGAAGTTCTTAACATTACTACCAGCAACATTATAAAGTTCTTAACAGTGCTGCCAACAGTATTACGAATTTGTTTACACTGCCAGTAGCAGCTTACGACATACTATATGCTACTGCCGACAACAGGTATTGTGATGCCGACGACAGGTGTAAAATCCAATTTATATATGTAGTGATGCCAACGGCAGGTGCACCTAAAGTACTTTGCGTAAGCTTCTATCTCAAAATTGACATATTTGTTCATTTCTAATTTTGTGCAATGAAAGAAGTTGTACTCTTTACATTTATACCTTCTTATTTCTTCTCTATTTTCTTCGTTGGCCATCTCTTATGCATTCACTTTCTTCATTCCATCTCTTTGTCTCCTATTCTCCTACATATCTTTACTCGTCCATCCTATGCATTATTGCCTACGGCAGGTACCTATATCCCGCGAGTTATAATGATAGTTATTGGGGAGGAATTTTCGAATTTTAGAGGCACTTCATCACTTTTCACTCAATACTTCGAATATAATCTTAATACTCCTTTTGCTGTCAGCGGCAGGTTAGTATACGAATACAGATCTTCTACGTCTTAACACGACATTGTTGCCAATGGAAGGTTAACATGCATTCCATGCATCTGCAAATGTCTGCAGATGTCAGATTTGACTATTTCTATTTCTGTGCAATGTTTGATCTGTACTCCTCTTCCAGTTTCCTCTTCTTATGTGTTGCCAACAACACTATAAAATTCTTAACATTGCTGCCAGCAACACTCTGAAGTTGTTAACAATGCTACCAACAGCACTACGGATTTATTAACACTGCCAGTGATAGCTTACAACATACTACATGTTGCTGCCAACACCAGGTAAGAGAATCTCAACAGCACTTACCAACCTACCAATGGCAGCTTATGACATAAGCACCTGCATTAACATCAATAAAATCATCCTAGTGGTGGTGCTGTTGGCACAAGTCGTCCTAAGGTGTAGGCTTAACAAAACACATTCTTTAGAGTGTTTAAGAAGGGAAAATTGTACTTGAAGTATGTGAACCTATACTAACAGAATGCCTTTGGGATTAAAAATTGCAAAACAAAATACTGGTACTAACAACAGATAAGTGAATGAATTTCATTCCAATCCAAACAGATATATTAGCTCACATCCATCTATGATCATACCTTCAACTATCAACTTTCGTATATTTAATCTAGATGTTGGTAGAGATTATCATAAAATACTTCATTCAATTAACGGTCTCAAGAAGTCCTATGAATTTATTAACAAAGTTGTCATTGTTAGAGACTATAACAATCTTATGCAAGTAAGTGAATGCTGGTAGTAGCACTATAAAGTTCTTAACATTGTTGCCAACAGCACTACGAACTTCTTAATAATACTGTCATCAGCACTACGAATTTATCAACAATGCTACCAGCAACACTACAAATTTCAGAATGTTGGTAGCATTATGGCTGATGGTTATGAATGATGCCTACAACATTTTCAATGATGCTTCAAGCATTTTCAAATCTCGCCAACAGCAGTATAAATGGTCTATGAAGTAGAATCTAAGGAATCAGTGACATTCACATATATTACATAGTTCATTCATATGTACTACTGACAGAAAAAACTTATCCATTTTGAATTTCCACCACTAGCAGATAAAAATGAGTGGCAATACATTCAGAATGAAAATTTAATATGCTTACGACAAGACAAGGAAAGTAATAGAGAAAAGAAAATAACAACAAATGGCAGACCTCTCATACATTGAAGCCAATAATGAAAATTCTGCCAATGGTAGGTGACATGTATGGAGTGGAAAATCTAGAAGGAAATTTGGGATAGACATGAGACAAGTATAAGGACCGCCGCCAAGGTCAACTTAGCCACCGAGGTTGAGGTCGATTTCGAGGTCACCGCCGTCAAAGTCGAGATAACCATCGTCGAGGTCGAGATCGCCACTGCCGAGGTCGTTGTTGAAGTCGAGGTCGTCGTTGAGCTAAGCATCGTCGAGGTTGTTGTCAACATCGAGGCCGCTTTGAGGTAACCATTGTCGAGGTCGAGACCACCGCTGAGGTCGTTGTTGATGTTGAGGTCGCCATTGAGGTAACCGTCGTCGACAATGAGGTCACCGTGGAGCTTGCTACTAAGGCCGATGTCGATGTCACTGCAGTCGAGGCTGAGATCGAGATCGTCGTTGAGGTCATTGTCGACGTCGAGGGCTGAGATCGTCGTCGAGGTTGTTGTCAATGGTCGAGATCACCGTCGAGGTTGAGGTCACCGTCCAGCTCGCCATGGAGGAGGTTGACGTCGGAGGTGGAGAGGAGCTCTTACTGTGCCTACTGGTGAGATGTGCAACCATGGTGGGATGTGGTTGGCACCTTGGGGGGTCATCCTCCTTTTATAGACAAAAATTTCAAATTGAAATGGTGGTTCCCACCGTCACCTGCTTTTTCTCTACCTGCTGCCATGGGGAGGGGGAGGTGGAGTTGGGGGGTTGGGGAGGGGAATGCCACATATATTGTACACATAGGCATCCTAGTCATCTTAGGTATGATGGTGGGTATGTATATGAGTGTATATATCATTACCCAAAGAGGAAAGGAAGAAAAAAAAAAGTAAAAAATATATATATGGACCATGTATACTAAGGAGTTGACTTGGGTGGGGTCAACACCCCAGCATTGGAATAGTAGCGTTAGGCGCTAGTTCTCGCATGCATGGTGGAGGGCCTAGGTGCATAGAAGCTAGAAGAAGAGAGGGTGCCACTTCATGGGCCTATGTAAAAAAATTGTGGAAAAATAAAAATAGCCCAACAGGGGCTCTGTAGTAGCCCAAATGTATACTATTGCGAAAATGTTGGTCGAAAATGCTAGTCCTAATTGGGTTTTGAGGAGTTTCAAGGCTAATAGGACTCCTAATTTGTTGGTGACAAAAATCCCTTTTATCCTCAACAAATTTTGGCCTCTCAAAGCCTACAATATTTCAAACCTAGCCTCCTCACTTAGAGGTTTTAGTATGATGTTAACAGCTTCCCACCTGTAGATAAGGTTGAACCCTAGAACCGAGCCACCCCGTTTGTAGAGCAGGATAACACATTTTAGTCTCGTGGCTGCCTTGTTGAAAACACCAAGAAGGATGGAAAATACACGCCTAGCGATAGGTGAAGTGACGATGAGGTCAGACAAGGTAGAAGAGGTAGCAGTTGCTTCAACAATAAGTGCAAGGGGTGGCTAGCTAACCCTAGGAACGATCACCATGGAGGCAACCACAAGGGGGAATAAGTATCCCTATTGGGACACATATCACAAGTACACCCCTCTCATCATTAATTGCACAGAGAACTTAACGAAGGTCTTAGCAACCAACGAGGATCTCCTACCTCTTCCTCTACCCCATAGGTGAAAAGCAACTACTGAGCCCTATTGCTACTACCATAAGGTTAAGGGTCATGCCATAGACGATTTCTCGGACTTCTGAGATCAAATCGAGTATTAGATCCAACATGGTAACTTGGCCCAATATGTGAAACGCAATGAGGATCCCAAGGGTAAGAAGCCCATGAAGGATCTCAAGGAGTACCATCATGACAAGCTGCAACAACTCAAGGGACAAACATGGCCACAGTGGCTCAACCTAACCAACCAGATGTCATTTAGATCCTCAAAGAGCAAGAACTCAATATAGAACTCCTAGCAGAGAAGTATCACTCTCGAGACCTTGCTCTCCTTGCTAAGAGGTGGAAACGCTGCCTAATGAGTGTTGGATATGAACTTGTGATGGAATACCACCCTCGTCCCCCAGTACAGTTGAAGTAATCTTTGGTGTCAGTGCCAACCCTCGCGCTATCGCCCAAGCATTTGCATTAGCTGACTGACTTGAGGTCATCAATGTAGTCATAGGATGGGGAGTACGGACCCTATTTTCGGAATTTGAAAGGGCAGTAGCAACTATGTTCCAACTGTTGCCTAACCCCAGCACACACACCAACCCCCTCATGATCACACTCCTTGTAGACAAACAAAGTCAACTTCACCTGCTCGTTGATGAGGACAGTGCCCTTGACATTTTGTTCATGAAAACTCTCGTCAAACTTGGCTTCAAGAAGGATCTGACCCCTTCGATGTACCTTGCAATAGGCTTTTGCAACCAGAAGGTGATGCCTAAGGAGAAAATAGAGCTACCAGTCACAATCCATGATGGGAATCAGTACCTGAACCAGATGGCCACATTCATGGTGGCCAACTTATCTACTACTTTTGATGGGTAATGGGCAACCTACGACTCAAGGTTTCGTTGCCATCCCATTATCATATTTTCAATTGGTGACGTTCTAAACTCTAACAAGGATCAGAATAGTTGATAGAGACTAGTCTGCGAGCTGGGAACTCCTTCGCCTCAAGATGAAGTGTAGTATGCAAAGGATTCCCCTAAAACCACAAAAATGGGGAAATAAGCAAGCTATGATTACCACTATTAAGGAAGGAGCTTCTTCTCAAAATGAGGTGGTCACACCCATTAGCATACACCTTGGGACCTCTATTATGACACTTCAACTATACCCAAATAATCTCTGCGAGCTCATCTAGATTGGTGCTAATCTGGATAACGGTGAAGCTCATGAAATCCTGGAACTTTTGTGTAGCAACGTAGACATCTTCGCATGGTCTACTAAATACCTCCCAGGAGTAGATCTAGTCGTAATTGAGCATTGCCTGAATATTCAAGCAAGAATTCACCTAGTAAAGCAAGTACACCGCCATAAATCTATCAAGCAATGGCAGGCAACTGCCATCAAAGCAGACAAGCTCTTGGAGGTGAGATTCATTGAGAAATCCTTATACCCTAATTGGCTATCTAATATAGTAATGGTGAAAAGGGTAACAACAAATGACGTATGTTCATTGACTTCATGAACATCAATGAAGTATGCCCTAAGGATGAGTTTTCCTTATCAAAAATCGACTCCTTGGTGGACTCATGTTCAAGACAGTCTTACATGCCTTTTTTAGATGCAGACAATAAATACCACCAAATTAACTTGGCCCCTGCAGATAGACCTCAT
The DNA here is from genome assembly GCA_037157565.1 of Thalassia testudinum. Taxonomy (NCBI): domain Eukaryota; kingdom Viridiplantae; phylum Streptophyta; class Magnoliopsida; order Alismatales; family Hydrocharitaceae; genus Thalassia; species Thalassia testudinum. Next base: position 31,055,340 of record JAZHRO010000022.1, on the reverse strand, counting down.
ACTTCTTTTGTCACTGATAGGGGTCTATTTTAGTATTGTCATGCCATTTGGCCTAAAAATTGTTGGTGCCACGTACTAGCAACTTGAAATTTTAATTTTTGCTAAATTAATTACAAAGTAATTTGAAGTCTATATTGGCGATATGCTAGTCAAGGGAGAGGACTTCCAAGAGCATCTCCAAAACTTAAATAGTGTGTTTGAACCTAGAGAAATGCACTTTTGGTATCGCATTCGGAAAATTCTTGAGTTTCCTCATGTCAAATAAAGCCATCAAGGCTAACCCCCGACAAAATTAAGGCGGTAATGGAGTTGACACTACCTAGCAATATGAAGGCAGTACAATCGCTAACCAAACAAATTGCCACTGATGAGAGTCTCATCATGAACCCTAACTAGCACAATTTAATCTAAATAAGTGTGAAGAAGCTCCTACAAAACCTAAAGAGAAGCTTAACTCAAAGAATTCTGAATTGAAGAATAAGACAAATCATAAGGGGTAAAACTATAATTTTACCAATGCAGTACACAAACAGGATAATTAAGGGTCTAAACACAAGTCAAATAATCTTAATAAGGAAGGAAGTGAGATGATCTGATCTGAAAAGGGTTATAACAACTTCTAAGAATTAAAAGATATTCTGTAACCCTAAAATAAATCTATTTTAATTCACGAGGTTCGAAGTAGGATAAAAATCAACTAAACCCTCAAAAATTCATGAAAAAATATTACCTAGGGTTTAGAACCTTCAATTTTGCCCTTACAACCTATTTTGACCTAAAATGAGAACCATGCCCAATTTATAACCTAATTTGGATTTTTGCACAAATTGACCGGTCAAACGTGGTCAAACCTAAAATCAAATTTCACCATTAAAATCCTTATGTTCAAATTAGGCTGGTATAAAAATTTGGGCCTAAGAAAAGACCATCTTGACCAATTTTACAAATTGATCATCTTGAATTACTTTTTGACCCTTATCTTTTGAAACCCTTACACATTACCCCCTATCTTTCTCGTCGTTCTTTGCAAATCGATCCTCCCTGCCATTCTGAGCAGGCGCCATACCTCCGGCAACCTTGTGCGGAGGATGGCGCCACGCAGGGTATGGCGCCCGTTCTCAAGAATGAACAGGGGGTTCCCTGCGTCATCCTCTGTTGCAGGGACCCTCCCTTGAAACCTGCAACCGCCCATGCCTCTCGTGCTAACGCACGACAGGCATGGGTCTCCATCTCCGGCCATCTTCGGCGAGCTCTGCACGTCGCTCCCTCGAGCCACTCTCCTCGCCAGCGCCTTTATAAGGAGCAGTAGGGGCTACCGTCCACGGCAAGCTATTTCTGGCAGAGAAAACCCCTCTCTTTCGTCTCCCCTCTCTCTGGTCAGACTGCCCTAGCTTCCGGCGAACTCTCCTCCTCCTCGTCACTCTACTGCCAAACCTGCAGCAGAGCCCACTCTACCTTATCGTCCCACGCCAGGCCTCACCAGCTGGCGTCCTCAGATCTCTTCCTCGTCGCCGTCACTCCTCCCCTGGGCACCTTCGTCCTCAGCTCCGGTAGGCACGTGTCGGGCAACCTCCCTCTCCCTCTTCATTGACTAAGTAGGTAGGAATTTTCTCTGTACTCTCCTCTCACTTTTCCCTTCTTGAATTAGTCTTTTAAACCCCTCGACTGCCACGACCACCTTCATCTGCTCCGCCTCCGGCCACCATCTCCGGTGAGATCGTCCCACTTCCACAGACCTTTCCACCCCTGGCCAATAAGCCCAAAAGATCCCCCTCACTCTACTCTAGTGATTCCCCTACTCCATTCATCACCCTGCACACTCTGAGCACCCCCTGAACTCACCCACTTCCACTCATGCAGTTTGCCCTAGGTGCACGACCACAGGCACTCTCACCGCACACCGCCCCTCGCACCGCCTTCGCCACACTCTGGCGAAGCTCCCTGTGTTGTCTAACATGGCCGTGAGGCCGTCTTCGTGATTTCAGGGTTCACCCTCCTCGCCGCCATTGACGAGCTGCTGGAGCTTCTTCGTAGGCAGCTCCAAGTCTCTTCAACACCAGGCGAGGGCTCCAGGAAACGCGGGGCAAGTCCGCAAAGGCACCTAGGTTCTCAATTGGGAGCGCGAAGCCTTCGCTTCTGCCCAATTGACGGCTGCTTCTCGCCTGCGGGCGAGCGGAGTGGAGGTGGGAATTTAGTCCCACCTCGTAAGTGTAGGAGCGAGCGCCACCACTTAAATTGAAAAAGTGGTATAGGCTCTTCGCCTTCGATTACACACGGGGTGAGGTCCCTCACCTATCACCGGGTCTCGTCCGTGGTTCACCCACGTGGATCTGACTCGACCCGACACCCTCCTGTGCACTCCTCGCGCACCACCCACGCCGATGCGCTTGGACCCGGGCACGCGACCTGACCCGATTACCCAACTCTGGGAGAGCTTCCTAAAGAGTGATCTAGAGAGAGAGAGGCGCGGGGAAGGGGTAGGGTAGGTTTTGCGCTGATGTTTGCATGTGTGTGCAGGAAAGAAGAAAGAAGAAGAGAAGCAGCAGCCAGGACTTAGCCGCAGGGAAGAGGGAAGAAGAAGGAAGAAGCAGGCGAAAGAAGAAGAAAGGAAGGAAAGAAGTTGAAGAAAAAGAGGAGGAGCTGCACTGTAGCAACCGAGCAGTTAAGTCGTCTGAGCGCTGAATCAGACATCGGCAAAAAAGGAGAGTCAGCAGCAAGAGAAGAAGAAAAGAAAGAAGAAGGAGGGCCCGAGCAAAAGAAAGAAGAAGAAGAAAGAGGAACCGCAGCTGAAGAAGAAGAAGAAAGAAGAAGAAAGGAAGAAGCAAAAAGAAGAAGAAAGAGGAACCGAAGCTGAAGAAGAAGAAGAAAGAAGTAGAGAAGAAGAATGAAGAAGAAAACAAATTGAAGAGAAGAGCCAGCTAAAGAAAGAGAAGAAAAAAATGCCAATTACCCTCTCTCTCTTTCTCTCTCTCAATTTTTTTTTTTGTAAAACCTTATATATATTGTGAATTTATATGCTTCTGGAATTTTGGTTTGCTCCCTGAGTTCGACCTCGGGAAACTTTTCATTCCGAGTAATAACTTGTATTAGACTGGTAACTGTTATTGTTATATACCACAACGACTATAATAACCACAAAGACGAACGAAGCGATAACCAGCCACCATAGGATGATTCCTATCCCTTTCATTTGACAAGTGCTTGCCTTTCTTTGAATGCATAACAATGGGCAAGAGCAACATTGACAAACATTGTACACCTTAATGTCAACAAGAAATTGACAAAATTAAAGAATATATGTAGAGTATGCTAGTCTTATCAGGCCCTAAAGAGAGAGAACCACTTTACCTCTATCTTTCCACCTCAAATTTGACCTTTGTGTACAATGATTTAGGTGTCCAGTGGGTGGTTTGTTTCATCAGTAGAACTTAACAAGGGGCCAAAGCTAAGTACCTGCTCATCGAGAAACTAGGCTTAGCCATAGTTATGGCTGCTCGAAAGTTGCAACCTTACTTTCAAGCCTATACAATAATCGTGCTTACAAATCAAACTTTATGGAGAATGCTACATAAACCAATGGATTCCAGTAGACAAATGCACTACGCCTTGGAGTAGGTGGAGTTAGACATTAAGTATCAATCTTGCTTACCCATCAAAGGCCAGGTTCTAGTGAACTTCTTCGTGAAGTTCACCTCGCTAGCAGCTCCCAACACAAATCGGTAGCATCTGCATGTAGATAGGTTAATAACGTCAGGCACTGTGGAGGCGGGCGTGGCCCTTGCCTCACTAGACATGGATGCGAAAAATGGACACCAATTCACATCCAAAAGCTTTAAAGATTTCTTCGCAAATTGGGGAATCAAGCTGAACTTTACTTCAGTAGCCCATCTACAGGCCAATGGACAAGTAGAAGTCACCAACCAAATCATCATTTTAGCCTTGAAGAAGAAGCTGGATAAAGCTAAGGGCAAATAAACAAAAGAACTACCATATGTTCTATAAGGATATATGACAAGGCAGAAAATAGCCACTAGACACACACCTTTCAACCTTGTGTATGGGGCAGAGGCAAAAGATTCCTTTGGAAGTAAACTTACCATCTTATAGAGTGTAGCTCCATAGCCTTAACCATAATGAAGAACAAATGAAGGCTACCCTTGACCTAGTCGACGATTCAAGAGTAGAGGTGCCTGCTAGATCAAACGATTATAAGGCAGTCGTTGCTCGATATTATAATCAAAGAGCCAAGTGGAGACACTTTAGTATAGGAAACTTAGTCCTTAGAAGGGTAGAAGCCTCAAACTCAGGTGAACCATGTGGCAAATTAACCCCTAATTGGGAAGGTCCATACAAGGTTATCAACTCTAGCTCAATCGACTCCCACAAGTTGGAAACATGGGAGGGGCGATGTACCTTGCATTCTTGGCACGCTACAAATTTCCATCCATATTTTGTTTAGGTATTGATGAGCATACTTAATTATGTTATATCACGCTTAAGTATGTTAGTTTTGTAGCACTAATTACATTAGAACTAGAGCATTTGTATGTGTTAGTGCATGCATGTATCTTGGAGTAGGAATGTATAATTAAGTTGAATTATTTCATAACTATTAATAAGAGGCTTTGTCTGTTCCTACAGGTATGCCTAAGCTAAGTTGAAAGTTAACAAAGTGGTCCACATAACCCTAGCCCTTAATTTCACACCACCTATTAGACCACCTAAAACCTAGCCCACCTAATTCTAAACCACCTCGTCACCCCAAACCTCACCTTAATTATACCTACCCTTAATCTAACACATATTTACCACTAATGCCACCCCTGGATGACCATTTTAATCATTTCCCAAATACAATTCATGTTAAAGAACTTTCCTTGTCCTTCTTCCCGTAATTTTAGCTAATCAAGATCCTAACCCTAATCCTAATCTCGAAATTCATGATAGATTGACACACCTTTAGTATTTTCACCATAAACTTTTCATTTAGAATTCAAATTAAGTAATTTAAGTTGCATTTGAAAGCTGATTTCAAGGGCTACAACTTTTTTTCTATGCAAAATTTGGGATTCAGGATAGAAGAAGGCTGAAAAACCAAGACAAGTCAGGAAAGCTCTGAAAGGTTGTTGCAACACCCTCTATAAATACCCCTTCCTCCATCTCCACGATCATCTAGTCCTCCTCTTCCTTTAGTTCTTCTTCCCTTCTCTTAGGTTTGCTCTTCCTCTAGATTTCCTTCCTCTTTAGAATTTCTTCTTCTTCCCATAGCCATCCCTTCTTCTTCCTATTCCTTCTACCTCTACCTTCTTCTCCACCATTACCACATGTTGAGGCGCTTCTCCCTCGAATCTTCTTCAAGCTTGCATCTCCTAGTGGTCATCAATGGAACTGTCCACCTCTACCACGAGTCCTCCGTCTCCCTCAACATTCTTTGTCTCGTTTCTTCTTCTTCTTCTTCTTCTTCTTCTTAGTTTTGTTTATTTCTTTGTAGCAGTTGATAATGGATGCATGCATTCTTGCTATTAATGAAAGAATATTTTCTTTTGTGTGCATTTTCTCTTTATGTGGTTCTTTGTTGTAGTAGTGTAGTTTTTACTTGCATGATTTTTATTGCTTTTATATTAAAAAATACTGAAAAAATCAAAAAAATAAAAAACAAAAGTATAATTTTCTCTAATTCACGCCCCTCATCTCCCATCCAGAATCTCAACTTCACATTAGAAATTTTATTCCTCAAGTTTTCGCCATCCAAAAATTACTGAAATTCATTTGTAGCTTAGGTGTTAAGTAAAGAAGCACTCTGCAAAATTTTAGAGACTAATTCAAAATATACAATTTTATAAAATTTACATACTAACTACATGTCAATCTACTAAACAAAGCCAAAATTTTTGGCCTATTAGATCTATACAATTTTTAATTATTTTCTACAACTTCAAATTTCATGAAATCACTTTCAATTGTTTCTTTACTAAGTCAAGAGTCTCAAATAAATTAGGTAGAATTTTATGGCATTATTAGGGTTAGGTTAGTTGTATCTCTTCCAAGTTTGAACAATCCTTTTGCCCAACTTGGAAAACAAAAATCCAAAAAAATAGAAAATTATTTTCAAAAATCCCAAAAAATTCATGCATTTGTCGCATAAGTCAGGAAGTAACTTGAGTCATTCTTCTCCCTATGAGACAACTTGGACTCCCGTATTTCTATGATTTCATTTATTACGAATTCAAAAATTAAATAAACAATCGTGATTTTCGCACTACAATGGTACTATTATCACTTAGCGAATTTCACCCATCAAATATAAACATCAAACCTGTATATTCCTGTCGAGTCTGCTCTATTTCATGTATAAGTTGAATTTAGACAATTATACATAATCATTTTTCAAACATTCAAAGGAGTCAACACATATAATCTAGTCAAAAGATATCATTTTCATTCATACGAGAATGATTAGGACTAAGTCTTGTTGGAAGTGGTCAAAAAGACCACGGAAAAATCCGAAAAAAGAGGGAATAAATCACCTTAAACGTGGTGAATTTGAGATCAGTCCCCTCAAATCATGGAGATGGTTAAGGGGCGAAGGCGATAGGAAGGGATTGGCCCCCATCTATAAAGAGATGGGTTCCCACCCATCAAAGAAATTGACAGAAAAAAAAAAGAACATTACCATCAGAGTTCCAAATACATACCTCGTCATTTTTTTCTTCCCTAATGTGGTATCAGAGCCTCTCGACACTATTGCCGCTACTTCACGATCCTTCAATGACTACTGCCGTCGTAGTTGCCATTTCCATGGCCTCAATCAGGTCGATCGTAGCACCTACTGCTCATGCTTCTGTTTCCCCACTCGATCGGGTCACCTCCACAACCGGTCAATCAAGTGGCCTCCATCACTACCTCCATAGCCACAGTCATTGGCAATTCTGCCTCCACACAAGAAAGCCTTACTAGGGTTTGATTTCCTTTCTCCCCTATGTCCAGGAAGATATAAAGAATTTTTTTTTTTGCTGTCTATTTGACTTCCCATCATCAAATCATTTTTTATTATTATTGCCTAGCCGGGCCTCAACTAAAGCCATCTGCTGCATGCATTTTTATTATCTATTTTTTTTAATCAAAATATATATCATCTCTTGATTTGGAATGCATTGTTGTTTGTTTTTATTTTTGGAAACTCACGTCATCATATTTAATTCATAGATTGTTTTTGTTTGACCTCTTTTTTTTTTTCTTTCAGCCAAGCATAAAGTAACCTTTTTTTTATTTATTGACTTAATTAAATACTATATGATTTTGAAATACATATAGCATTCAATTTCTTTCCATCATAAAAATATTTCTAAATCAACATATTGCACGATTGATTGTGCAAATACTTATTATTTGATTGAATTGGTTCTCTTAATCACATCAAATATTCTTGCTAATTAATTTGTTTTGCATAAATAAATAACTTATCCATATGTTGTCACTTTTAAACTCTAGATATTTGTTAAATAGTATAACTTTGCCCTTATTTATTAACAATTCATTTACATTTATTTATTTTACTTTTATATCAAGCAATTTCTTTTAAATTAAATGCTTGTTGTTAACTATTACATTTTTGACATTTTTTTCTAAAATTAAATCATATTTTGCATAGTTCAAATCATATGATTTTTAGTAAATTGATTACTACCAAGTTAGCTAAAATTGAAAAGTTGAACGGAGTTAAGTATGAGATGTGGCATCGAAAAATTTGATATGCCTTAACCTATAACAATCTAGAATATGTTATTGAGAACGTCCCTCCAGAACTTGACGATAGTGCCTCTGAGTTGGAAGTCAAGAAGAGGGAGAAATGAATGAATGATGACAAAAAGGCAAAAAGTCTTACACTCATGTTCATGGAAGACAATCTCATTAAGTTTTTTGAGACGTATGACACTTCACATAAATTATGGAAAGCTTTAAGGAGAAATATGATAAAATAACTGAAATAAACACACAACTTTTCCTTCAAATGTACAACTCTTACAAAATGTAAGAGGAACAAAGTGTCATAGAACACGTTAATAATATGATTCTCGTGGCTAAGGATTTATCAGTTGCAGGAACTCTAATTCTAGAAAAACTACAAGTGGCAACTATACTTAATAGTTTGCTAGGTAGTTTTGACATGGTGATCACCACTCTTAGGTTGACTCATTTACTTCAACTTTCTGAGTTGCCAGCGCGATTGGGGATGGAACAAGAAGTCATGGCCAGCCGAAAGAAGCACAGGCTAAACTTAGAAGAAGCAAATGCAGCTTTTCGAAAGCCCAAGTATGATGACGACAAAGGGCACAACAAGAAAGCAGGGCCAAACAGGGCACAATTCAAGCCGAATCATGTCCAAAAAAACAAACCACGAGGTTCTTGCCACCAATGTGGTCAATTTGGCCACTTTAGAGCAAATTGTTCAAATAAGGATGGAAACAAAGGCAAGACCTCGGAACAAAAATCCACCAACAAAAAAGTTTTTATTGGGGTGGTGGAATGCAACAATGTTGTTTCACCCAACTCCAATGATTGGTGGGTGGATTCTTGCGCAACCCGACACATTGTAAAAACAAAGAAAGGTCTGGAATCTTTTGTTGGGTTAAGCATGGTGAACAACACATTTATATGAGCAACGATACCTATACAGATGTGGAAGGGATCGGCACCTACCGTCTGGATCTTGTAGACAGCGTTATGGTTCTGAAGGATGTCCTTTATGCACATGGTATGAGGTAGAACTTGCTTTCTGATGTGGCTCTTATGAAAAATGGCTTTGAAGTTTTTTTTTACAATAAACATGTTTCTATAAGCAAAGATAAAAAGGTGTTTTCCATGGGCACCTATGTTCCTAATCATGATCTTTGCAGTATTTCTATTATTGACAATGAAATGAATAATGCTAGTACCTCTTTTGATTATTACTCTTTATCTCTTTTATCTGAATATGATATGTGATATTTTAGACTTGGACATCTTAGTAAGTGTAAAATAGAACGAATGGTGAATCAAATCTTTTTTCGAATATTAAAAAGGTAGAATTATCCCCATGTCAACATTGCTTAGTTGTAAAAATGACTAAGAATCATTTGGAAAGGGACATATATTAAATGAATTATTAGGCTTAATACATTTTGATGTATGTGGTCCACTTAGTGTGAAAACATTCAATAATAAGAAATATTTTGTGATATTTATATATGATTATTCCAAATATGCCAATGTCTACCTAATATCTCATAAAAATGAAGTTTTATCTTGTTTTAAGAAATATAAGATGAAAGTAGAAAGGCAACTTGGAAGAAATATCAAGGTGTTGAGAACTGATAGAGGTGGGGAATATAATTGAAAAGAATTCAATTTTTATTGTAAAGAGTATAGAATAAAAAGGCATACTATAATGCCTCATACACCGCAACAAAATAAAGAGGCGGAAAGGAAAAATAGAACGTTTATGAATTCTGTTAGATGCATGCTATCACATTTTTATCTCCTGAAAGAATTTTGGGGAGAAGCGTTGGTTGCATCTAATTATATTCTAAATAGAATACCCACCAGATCTATCGAAAGTACACCTTATGAACTGTGGACTGGAAGAAAGCTTAATTTAGATCATTTAAGGAAATGGGGTTTAATAGCACATGTATTGATTCCTGGTCAACTTAGAAATAAGTTGGACTTTAAAACTCTAAAATGTAGGTTCATAGGCTATTGTGAAAACTCTTTTGGCTATAGATTCTATCACAAGGAAAAGGGGATCATTGAATATAGGGATGCAACAATCCTAGAAAATATAGAGGAAGATAAGAGTCAAGAAAAGGAAGATCCCTTATTGGGAATTGATAATAACAATTACAATGATACTCGAGAAAATGAAGGTGAATATATGCTTGATAACACCACACAAGGGGGTAATAATTATGTTGAATATGATACATCTTTAGAATAAAAGGCACAACATAAGTAGAATAGGAGCATTGCATACATCATGTACCAAGATTGCTTATAAACTGTATTAATGGCCATTTGTGTAAGCATTTTTCAAAGCAGGCCTCAGATGAGCAATCGGACCACACAGATGGATTCAGAACGACGAACGGAGTCCAACGGACTCAAGATCGGCCAAATCCGACATCCGAAGCTCTTACAATGGGCCCAAGAACTTCTGACCGTTGATCTGGAGATCAACGGCCCAGATTGTGCCACGTTAGCCCTGCCCCCACCGCACACGTGCCTTCAGCCAGCCGAGGACAAATCTCGGCCGTCGATCTTCGATCGAACAGCCGAGATCCGCGTGCCCGCCCGCGGCCTCCGCGACAAAAGCGCGGGCGTGGCGCAACGGTTAGCGCACCTTTTCAAAACCGCACCTTTCGCAAGCAAAAACTCCACACTTTCCGTGACAACAAGTGGTAAAGTAAAAATCCGATTTTCACACATCCCTGAGACCGACACTCGGACTCACCTCCGTTTAATTATTTTAAAACCGACGTTGCAAGTGCAACTATAACGACACTCCTCAACACACATGCACAAAAGCACGTCAGTTTTTGGCACCGTTGCCAGGGAGGCAACGGATTTGTTTTATCACCTCCATTCCACATTCTTTCTCACATCGTCTAATGCCCTATTTTCCTTTTTACTTGACGGTTGCAGGAATCCGGCGCATGGACGGCGAAGCGACGCATCCCACGACGGTAGCAAAGGAGTAGGCGCCACGAGGACCGATAGTGAGTAACCCCTCTCTCATTGTTTGCTTGCGTGAAAAAGCTAAAAAAATTGTAAAAATTGAAAAAAAATTAGCGTGGTGTATGATTGCTTAACCCACATCCTTAACACATCACCCCACAAAAAAATGTACACTCTAACATTCTGAATAAATTTTTGGAGTGTTCTTTTCCTTTTCTTGAGTGGTGTTTGCGAAGCCACCGTGAGTTAACCTGGGCCGCACCACTCAACCCTAAAACTGACTCATCTAATAGAAGCTGCATGATCATTAGGATGAGTACACTAGGATTTTAGAGCCTCTACAAAAGAAAAGGAAATCTACTTTTACCAACTTGTGTGCAAAACTTGACGTGCCCACTGAAACTTGTTTGAAAACATTAAGACACGTCAACCCTAAAAAGTACTAAAATAAGAATGAAACACTAAAAGACACCACATCTTAACAAATCCTTGCTTGAAAATCATGTTTTGCTAGAAGCACACACTTTGAAAGTGGAAAATTAAGAGGCACCACCTCAATCAACGCCTCATCACATCACCCTAAGCACAAGCACTATCCTAACCCTTTAAAACTGAGTAGACGTGCCCTAGGCAGGACTAAGTTAAGTCTCCAAAGGCGAGGTTTTGTTCGCTAGGCACTTCGCTTTCATTCCCTTGGTAGAATCTGGTGACTAGGCTGCGGGGCAGTGTCAAATGACCGCGGTTGTGGGGTCTATGGAACCGGAGGCGCAAGCCAAAGGAAGAACCTTCCCTGCAATCCCCTCGTAATCAACCTAGCCAGATTAGCCTTGGGAAGGAGAGTCCAGTGCTTACAGACTTAATCACCCTTTGTGAGATTTCTAGGTCTCCTGAGGAATACACTATAAGGACTAGGCTTGGGTGCTTGATTGAAACACATTTCTCGCACCTGTCACCCTCCGCATCCCCTCCTGTTCTTCTCTAGTGTATGCACGGGAGGCGCTCACTGCATCCCGAGTTGTGTGTTTTGGGGCAGGAATCTAGGCGACGTAATTCTGTTGAAAACATCGCTGAACCTAGGGTAGATGAGGCTGAGGATCAACCCCCACCGGATGCTATGGCCATCATCCAAGCTCAAATCAATGCTAACCATCGGCTTCAGCAACAACAAATCCACACCATTATGCAAGCCATACAACGGTTACAGAACCCACAAGAACAACAACCACCACCTTTCCACGACATACCAGAGCAACCACCACTTGATTTACGGCCATTTCAGGACCAGCCAAGACCCCTCCGTGATTTCTATAACCCTTCTGCTATTAGAGTCGAGCCACACCCTAGGATCCCCGAGGGGGGAGATGATTTTGAGCTAAAATCGAATGTCTTAAGTCTGATCCAGAGCCACTTTCATGGAAGCTCAAATGAGGATCCCTTTCAGCACCTAGAGGATCTCGACCGCATAGCACGAACGGTGAAACCTAGGAACATTAGCCCTGACATTGTTCTAATCAAGATGTTCCCTTTCTCATTAAGAGACAAGGCTTCTCATTGGCTTAGAACCCTAGGTAGACCCATCACCACCTAGGAAGAACTGAGGCATGCATTTTTAAAGAAATTCTTTCCCATAGGAAAGACCAATGCCCTCAGAAGAGCTATCACTACCTTCACACTCCAGGGTGGGAAACAATTTCATGAGGCGTGGGAAAGATTTAATGAACTTTTGAGGAAATGCCCACACCACGAAGTTCCAAGGTGGCAATTGGCCCAGATCTTCTACCATGGTCTGGACAGCAACATACGGAACTTCGTTGATGCCTCATGCAGGGGAAACTTCCTAAACAAAGATGAGGAGAGCGCATTTGAGCTCTTTGAGTCTATGAGCGAGAATTCGCTCAACAATGCCTCCATGAACCAGTTTAACAGGTCCAGTCAACCCCGTGGCGGGATTTATGAGGTGCAAGTAAATTCTGAAATGGTTGACATGGACATCATTGCCAAAAAGTTGGATCGAGTGGAATTGGTGGACAAAAAGATTGATGAGCTACTGAATCAGACCAGGAACCCCTTGCAAACTTTCTCCCTAGCAAAGGGAGCACATAATGTTGACCTGGTCTAGCCCTTCACCCAACTGAACCTGGAACAACCCCTGACCACGTTCCAGGGAGGGACCTTTGCTCCCTCAACCCTTGATTACTCCCTTCCCTCTTCATCAACATCGGCTATCCTAGAAGATGTGCAAGCCGTCCAAGGATATGTGAAACCTGACCCTTTCTCCAACACTTACAACACCGACTGGCGTAACCACCCCAAGTTTGGTTGGACAAACCAGAAACCATCGCAATTCCAAAACCAGCCCAGGCCAAACCAGCAGCCACACTTGCCCCCTATCAGCAAGGACCACCAATTAGACCCCAATATAACCAGAATAGGGCGGCCCCTCCCCCACAAAACCAAATGGATACCCTAATAAAGAGGATGACTGACATGAACTAGAAACATCAGGAGGAAATGGCCTTGGTAAAGGGACAGTTAAGCCAACTCTTGGACTGTAAACAACAAGGATCCCTACCTTCCCAACCACAACCGAACCCGCGAAACATAATTAACAGAGGCCCCAATTCGCAAGGGTTCCAAAGCAACCTCGGGCAGGCTCACATGGTCCAGCCAGCCCCGCAAACACCTCCTAGGTTTGGCGCTTCTTTGTCCTCATCTTCTCAAGGATCACCCCATGGCCCCAATGCCTCTGCAAATGCGGTGACCTTGAGAAGCGGCACCAAAACCCAGGATCCCAAATGGCCGACTCTCCCCGAGACTTTACCTGTTGAAATACCCGACTCAGAAGAGGCACCAGCCAAGAATCCAGACATGGAACCAATCCACATTCAGACACCCTACCCTGAGGCCTTGGAAACAATCAAGAAAAAGAAGAATACTGTGGAAACTGAGGAGCTGTTGGAAATTTTTAAGCAAGTACAGATTAATATTCCGCTCCTAGAAGTCGTCAAACACATCCCTACTTACGCCAAGTTTTTAAAGGATGCATGTACACCCAAGCGTAAGCCGAGACCGCAAGCACCTAGGAAGGTTGTACTTTCTGAGCAAGCAAGTTCCGTGATATCAAGCAACCTTCCACTCAAGCGAACTGACCCAGGAGCGCCCCTAATTTCCTGCAATATCGGGGGCATGACGTTTGATAGAGCGCTCCTAGACCTAGGTGCTTCTATCAATCTAATTCCAACAACCCTGTACCACCAATTTGATTTTGGGGAGCTGACACCAACCCCTGTCACCATCCAGCTGTGAAAACCCCAAAGGGGGTTGTCGAGGACGTAATTGTACGGGTCAAGGACTTCTATTTCCCGGTCGACTTTTTGGTGCTCGACATGGAAGTCCCTGAAAAATTACAGAACGCACCCATAATTTTAGGCAGACCTTTCTTAGCTTCGGGGACAAGAAAATGCAATTGGATATCTTCCGGGCGACAAGGTCTTTTGATTGCGATTACATTGAGGAACATGATCCCGTGGAAACTTTAATTGAGGAATGCCTCACCCTCAGTTCTGTCTCAGACCACCAAACCCGTAGTTCTGACCCGTCACCATCATTACCCGTGGACCTCTGTAAGGCTGAGTATCATCACATGGCACCATTTGAAGAGATCGATGTTGATCAACTACTGCCCTTTCCCTTCCCATCGACTGTGGTCCCACCCGCACCCAAACTTAAACCATTGTCCGAGAATCTCAAGTACGTCTTCTTGGGACCTGACCAGACCTTCCCAGTGATTATTAATTTTCATCTAACCAAGGATTAGGAACTCAGGTTGACTGCGACCCTTTCAGAACATCGGGCCGCCATTGGTTGGACCATTTCGGATTTAAGAGGAATTAGCCCCACCTATTGCACCCACAAGATTTACCTGGAAGACGGAGCCCAACCTTCCCGCCAGATGCAGAGACGTTTAAACCCTAACATGCGGGAGGTTGTTAAAAAAGAAATCAAGTGGCTCGACGCCGACATCATCTACCCTATCTCCGATAGCCCCTGGGTGAGCCCCCCTCAAGTGGTTCCAAAGAAAGCTGGGCTCACCGTTGTCACCAATGATCATGGTGAATCCATCCCCATCCGCACCACTACCGCATGGCGGGTATGTATTGATTATAGGAAGCTTAATGAAGCCACTAAGAAGGACCACTTCCCCTTGCCATTCATTGATCAAATCCTTGAAAGATTGGCAGGGAAAAAGTATTTTTACTTCCTGGATGGATATTCAGGATATAACCAAGTCGCAATTGCTCCAGGAGATCAGGAAAATACCACATTCACTTGCCCGTATGGCTGAGGCCAAGCACTATTTCTGGGATGATCCCATGCTGTTTTGCCTTTGTGCTGATTAGACCATCAGAAGGTGTGTCCCTGAAGATGAAGTTCAAAGTCTGCTTTCCTTTTGTCATGACCAAGAATGTGGCAGCCACTTCTCTGGAAACAAAACAGCTGCAAAAGTGTTGCAATCTGGATTTCACTAGCCGTCCCTATTTCAGGATGCACATATCTTTGCCGAAACTTGCTCACGCTGCCAAACACTGGGGACCATGACCAAGAAAGATATGATGCCCCTTTAGCCCATTTTGATTGTCGAAATCTTCGACGTTTGGGGTATCGATTTTATGGGCCCCTTTCCACCATCCAACGGCTTCGAGTACATCCTGGTTTCAGTAGACTATGTTTCCAAATGGATTGAAGCCGTCGCCACCCGACGATGCGATCACAAGACTGTCATGGACTTTGTGAAGAAGAACATCTTTTCCCGGTTTGGAATACCCAAGGCCATGATCAGTGATGGTGGAAGCCATTTTATCCATTCCCAATTCCGTGCCCTACTTAGAAAATACGGGGTAGACCACCGCATTGCCACCCCGTATCATCCACAAACAAATGGGTAGACTGAGGTCTCCAATAGACAAATCAAGAACATTTTACAAAAGACTGTGAGACCTGACAGGAAAGACTGGTCCACACGACTTGATGATGCCCTGTGGGCATACAGGACCGCTTTCAAGACCCCGATAGGCATGTCACCTTATCGCCTGGTCTTCGGCAAGGCCTGCCATCTTCCTGTCGAATTGGAACACCGGGCTTACTAGGCTATCAAGCAGTGTAACATGGATCCCCAGTTTACCGGTGCGTAGAGGACGCTGCAATTATCTGAGCTTGAAGAAATCCGTCAGGACGCCTTTGACAATAGTCGACTATATAAGGAGAAAATGAAAGCCGTCCACGACCAACTCATTCATAGAAAAACCTTTGAGCCTAACCAGCAAGTTTGGATGTTTGATGCATGCCTAAAACTCTTCCCAGGGAAACTCAGGTCCAAATGGACAGGACCATTTCGAGTGGTTAAGCCATATTCTAATGGGGCGGTTGAAATCGCTGATCTTAACACTGGGCACACTTTTACAGTTAATGGTCAAAGATTGAAGCATTTCCTGACCCAGGTACCCCCCAAGGAAAGTGTCACCCTCGTTGAGGGCTGACACCGAGAACCACCTAGCTGGAGGCGTTAAACTCAGTGCTTCCTGGGAGGCAACCCAGAGGATTTGGACTGATCTGGTAGTTTACATCACTCAGGTACTATCTTTTTGAACCCTTTTGCATCATGTATCTGCCAATGAGGATATTGTCCAACTTAAGCATGGGGGGGTGGTAAATTGCATAATCCTGAGTTCAATTAATCAGTATGAATGAATTAATTAATTTCAAAAAAAAAATTGAATTTAGGAAAAAAACTTAGGCATTAGAAACTTGTCAATAGTGGGAAATAATACAGAAAGAACTTAAACACTTAGACTTTTCAGGCCTTAAGGCTTAATCAGCCCTGGTGTCCGTTAAAATATGGATTTAGCGGTGAATCCTTCCAACCTTGAGCTATTCTAATCCACCTACTAAATAAGGTAATAAGTATACGACTTATCAACTCACCCTCTAACTCAGGAAAACTTTGAGTCTAAGCATCTGCACACATTTTTGCACAGACTCACTTCTCGAAGATTTTGACAGAAATTGGGTAGCTAATGAACTCTCTAGGGTGGTATGGCTGGCAAGTTGTCGTGGGTAATAGCTAGTAACGGGATTTTCAACCGCGGCTAATCTTTGTTCGTTTTAGTGTTTATTACAGTAATGTCATTATAGTGCAAAATAAGACAGCTACGGTTGTCGTTACTATCAAAATTTACCCAGAAATAGTTTGGTTTCCCGAGGTCGAACTCAGGGAGCAACTAGAATTCTAGAAGTATAGAGTTTTCTTCATTACAAAAATAAGAGAGAGAGGGAGAGATAGATTTTGGTTTTGGCTTCTTCTTCTCTTCTTTGGCTTTTCTTCAGATGCAGTGTCTCTACAGGTCTTCTTCTTGTTGCCTTCAATTCTTCTTCTACTTGTCTTCTATTTCTTTTCTTCTTCAGTTCTTCTTCTTTCTCTTTTCCTGCGTGAAGTCTTCTTCTGCTTCTTTCTTCCTTCTCTTTTCTTTCTCTTCAGTTGCGGAGCCTTCTCTTTTCTTCTTCTTCCTCTCTGCTTTATCTCCTCCGAAGCTTCATCCGTCGTCTGATACCGCAGTCAGACGACTTAAACGGCGGTCTGCTACAGTGCTTCCTTTTCTTCCTTCACTGTTTCTTCTTCTCTTCTTTGGCGAGCCTTCTTCTTCTCTTCTTTCCTTCTTTGGTCTCCTGCCTTGCTCAGCTGCAAGGCTTCTTCAGGGTTTCTTCTTCTTCTGCTCCTCTTCTTCTCCTTCCTGCGGCTAAGTGTTGAGCCTGCCTCCTTCGCGCCCTGTTCCTACACAGGGCACAGCAAAACCTAGCCCTTCCCTCTACCCGCACATCTCTCTCTATCTGTAAGCCGCTCACAGGAAGCTCTCCCAGAGTCGGGTTAACGGGTCGGGTTGCGTAACCGGGACCAAGCGCACCGGCGTGGGTGGTGCGAGAGGAGTGCAGGGTAGTGTCGGGTCGGATCCGCCAGGTCCGCGAGATGAATTCGCGGACGAGGCGGGTGATGGGAGAGGGACCTCACCCCAGGTGCGTTCGGAGGCAACCAGCCGTCTACACAAAAACAATTTAAAGTGGTGCGGCGATTTGAAGACTCACGATGTGGGATTAAACTTTGTCCCTTCTCGCGCGTGCCTGCAGGAAGGACGCGACCTCGCCTTAGCAGTTGCGTCCTCGTTTCCCTTCGCAAACCAGCTTCCTGCCTTCACCCGAGTCTTCCCAATTCACCTCAGCTGGAGTCCTGACGCTTCGAGGCCTGGAGCTCTCTTGGAAGCTCCTTGCGTCGTCGCCGATGGTGGCGATAGCTGAAAGTCTGTCTAACACAAATAAGGCATCTCGGCCTAATCAGACCACAGGGGAACCTTCACCGTGGCACGGCGAAGGTAGTGCGGGGTGCAGCAGGTCACGGAGCGGTGTATGGCGGCAGCCCTAGGTCGGACTAAAATCAGAAAAGTGGGTTTGATCGGGGGTGTGCTGTGGAGCTGTGGAGTGGCAGTGGAGGGGCGGAGGGTGTTTGGTGAAGTGAGGCAGAGCTTTTGGGACAGTTGGCGAGTCGTATGGGGTTGTGGGATGACGGGGATGACTCGCCGGAGAGTGATCGGAGGTGGGGAAGATGAGGGTGGTCAGGCGTGGTCGTAGGGCGATCAAGCAAATTAAGTTGGGGAAAAGAAAGTGGGGAGGAAGGGAAGTAACTGTAACCTACCTACGGGAACGAAGGGGGGTCGGAGCGGCGGGCAGCTGTACCGACTGTCGCTGGAGAAGAAATACCCAGAGGAGAGAGCGACGGCGAGGAAGAGGGCAGGGAGGCGAGCGCTTGGTGCGGCGCGACGCGGGGAGATCAAGCGAAGGTGGCTCTGCTGCTGGTATTGTAGCAGAGCGAGGAGGAGGAGGAGGAGCTGCTGGAGTTGGTGGGTTCCTGTCGGAGTGGAGAGAGAGGAAGGGTTGAGGGATTCTCCATCAAGACCGAGCTGGGAGAAACGGCTGGCGATGCTGGTCTTTATAAAGGCGGTGGCGGAGGGGCGGACGCATGCTGGCGACGTGCGTCTCTCGTCGGAGTATGGTCGGAGACGAGACCCATACCTTTCGCGCGTTTGCACAGAAGGTGTGGGCGTCGTCAGGTGGCATGGCCGAGTCCCTGCGATAGCAGACATCGCAGGGAACTCTGCGTTCTCTTTGCAGGACGCCCCCCTCACCCTGCGCGGCGCCATGCTCCGTGCAAAGTCGCTGGAGCATGGTGTTGCGCAGAGACTTGAAGGAGGGACAAAAATGCAAAGAACAAAGAGGAAATTAGGGGTCAAAATGCAAGGGTTTCGAAAGTCGAGGGTCAAAAAGTAAATGATGAGGACCAAATTGCAAAGTCGGTCAAGGAGGTCTCTTCTTAGGCTCAAGTTTTTATACATAACTAAGTTGGACCTAAGGATTTTAATGATGAATTTTGTTTCTAGGTCAGACCATGTTTGACCGACCAATTTACATAAAAATCCAAATTAAATCATTAATTGGGCACGGTTCTCAATGTAGGTCAAAATGGGTTTCTAAGGCCAAATTGAAGGTTCTAAACCCTAGAGATTATTTTTCTATGAATTTTAGAGGGTTTAGTTAATTTTTACCCTACCTCGAACCACATGAAATGAAGTGGGTTTGTTTTAGGGTTACAGAATGTCATTTAATTCCATGGAGTTGCTGTAGCCCTTGTTCGATCAGATCATCCCACTTTCCTTCTTACTAGGTTAGTTTGACCTGTGTTTGGACCCTGAGTTACCCTGTTTGCAGATTTTGTTGGTGAAATTGCATTTTTACCCCTTATGACTTGTTTTCTTCTTAAACTCAGAATTCTTTGAGTTAAGCCTTTCTTTGAGTTATGTAAGAGATTTTTCTTGCATACCTAGGTTAGATTGTGCTAGTTAGGGTTCATGATGAGGTTCTCATCAATAGCCCATTGGCAGGTTGTCCAGAACCCAACCATAGGCCATTTCTTTTTCATTGCCTTTAGGTACATTTGAGATAAGGGAAGCCACCTACAAAAAAAAAAAAAGGGAACAAGAAGAAAAGAAAATAAATCACACTTCAACGCACAAGTGTGGCTAGCAAGTGATCGTGGGTAACATTCCATTGGTCGGTTGTCCAGAGCCCAACTCAATAATTGCAAAAAAAAGACCAAAACACCTAAGGAAGAAGCGGGGAAGTAGTATAAGCCGGGGAGATATACACTAGAAAAATCCTTGTGTTGACCCCAATTAAAACAAATGTAGGGAGAAAGCTACCAATCGAACAAATACACCTTCAGGCAAATTTGTTTCCTTTTCCGGTCACCTAGAGGCGTAGAAACTCAAAGTCTGTCTCAATTACCGTTAAGTGAGTCTATCACAACATTCACACCAAGATGCTTAGCACTTAGGGTTTTGACCGAGTTTTGGGTGGGTTGGGTAGCCGTAAAAAGCTACCAACCTACATTGAATTCCGAAAAAAATTCTTAAAAAATATATACGTATGTATAATTATATATACATTAAAGCAAGGATTCGGGCGATTCGTATTTTGGCAGACACCCGGACGCTGCTTAGTCTTTGTAGATTAAGATCTGCATATATTTCCTCTTATTGACAAGTAACGAAGTGCCTAAGCAATTACTTCTTGAATTCTCCGAGGAAATAAAGGCTAGAATAAACCTTGCTAGGGACTAGCAAGGAGTAAGCATGGGGGTATGATAACACCACACAAGGGGGTAATAATTATGTTGAATATGGCCCATCTTTAGAATAAAAGGCACAACATAAGTAGAATACGAGCATTGCATGCATCATGTACCAAGATTGATTATAAACTGTATTAATGGCCATTTGTGTAAGCATTTGTCAAAGTAGACCTCAGATGAGCAATCGGACCACACGGATGGATTCAGAACAACGAACGGAGTCCAACGGACTCAAGATCGGCCAAATCCGACATCCGGAGCTCCTACAATGGGCCAAAGAAGTTCTGACTGTTGATTTGGAGATCAATGGCCCAGATTGTGCCACATCAGCCCCGCCCCCACCGCACGCGTGCCTTCAGCCAACCAAGGAGAAATCTTGGCCGTCGATCTTCGATCGAACGGCCGAGATCTGCGCGCCCGCCCGCGGTCGCCGCGACAAAAGCGCGAGCGTGGCGCAATGGTTAGCATGCACGCCCGCACCCACGCGACGCGCGTTCGAGCCCCGCGGGGTGGAATTTGAAGGCGAGCGAAGGGCGCGAAGAAATTGGGCCGCCCGATTAGCAGCGGGCGGCCAGGATCTCGCCACGCGGCGCGACCGCAGCTCTCGAGGCCCCACGCGCGCGCGCACGCCGAGTGGAGTTGCGCGCGCACACGTGTGCCCGAGGCGCGATCTCAGCGCGGGCGAGGAAGACTCTCATCGGACGGCTCTCGTTCAGCAACCACGGATCACGCGAGGAGAAGGAACGGGGCGGGCGACTGACCGGCAGCGAGAGGGCTTCACCGACGCTTTTGGAAGCAGTTTTAGCGATGCTTGGTCCCTTCTTCTTTTAGGAAGCCTTTAACTCTATTTAAACCCCTTCCAACCACCATTCAAGGCATTCACTCCCCCTTGCAAGTACTCTACCCCTCTCTTAGCTAGCCTTAGGCACTCTTGTAATTGCTGGAGACGACGAGCCACCGACGGAGCCTCCTCCACCGTCGTGGCTGCCTCGTCGCTCTCCACATACACACACACACCTCTCTCTCTCTCTCTCTCTCTCTCTCTCTCTCTTTTAAGCTTTTTATTATTTTTGTTGAAGCATGTATTTAATGTTGTAGGTCATGAACTGCAAGTGCATGTTTAATGAAGTTATTTTCTCGTTCAGTTGACATTTTAATTTCTGTTCAAGTTACATGATCAAAACAAAGAGCTTTCTAACCCTAAACCTTCTCTCTCTCTATCTCTCTCTCTCGCTTTTCAAAACTGCACATTTCGCAAGCAAAAACTCCGCACTTTCCGTGACAACAAGTGGTAAAGTAAAAATTCAATTTTCACACCTCCCTGAGACCGACACTCGGACTCACCTCCGTTTAATTATTTTAAAATCGACGTTGCAAGTGCGACTATAACGACACTCCTTAACACACACGCACAAAAGCACGTCAATGCTCAACATGGAAAATATAAATGAACTCATGGAAATGATAGGCAATCACCAACATGTTTCACCTAACATGGAAGATGCACATGAGCCTATGGACTTAGATGAGAATAGCCAATTAGATGTGCCTATTGTTAACAACAAAAGAATAAGAATCCAACCCTCATGGATGAATGATTATCATTTGTATTCTTGTGAGCCTTTATATTTGTTAGCTGATATAGAAGAGGAAAATCACATGGAACTCATAGCATATAATGATGTGATTGAATCACATGAAAAAGATTTATGGCTTGAAGACATGAAAGATGAAATAGATTCTATGAAAAAGAATAATGCTTGGAAATTATGTGATTTACCTGGTGATAGGAAGGCTATAGGAGGCAAATGGGTATTTAAGAAAAAGATGAGGGTTGATGGAACTATTGAGAAATTTAACGCTCGTTTAGTTATTAAAGGGTACACACAAAAATCAGGAATGGATTTTCAAGAAATTTATTCACCGATAGCCAAATTTGTGTTTATAAGAAGGATATTAGCAATTTTGACATATCTAGATTTGGAATTACATCAAATTGATGTAGAAACAACATTTCTCAATGGAGATTTGCAGGAAGACATATATATGTCTCAACCTGATGGTTTTCAGGTGAAAGGGCAAGAGGATAAAGTGTGCAAGTTGAATAAATCCATATATAGGTTAAAACAATCTTCTAGATATTGTCATCTTAAATTTCATGACGTGATTATCAAAATGAGATTTATCTCAAATAGGTTTGATAATTGTGTATATGTCCTGAAAAGTGGAAGCAGTTTTACAATATTGTCTTTGTATGTGGATGATATTTTGCTTGCTGGAAATGATATTTGCATGTTAAATAAAGTAAAGATTGAACTCAGTTCAAAATTTAAAGTGAAAGACATAGGTGAAGCATCCTATGTTTTTGGAATACACATCCTTAGAAATCGAAAGCATGGAATGCTAAGTATAACTCAAGAAAAATACTTGCATGCTATTTTAAACGATTCGGAATGCAAAATTGCAACTTGACACCTACACCATATGTGTATGGGAAAAGACTAAGTAAGGACTAGTGTCCTAGAAAACGGAAGCAACCTTTGAAAGTACCATATGCCCAAGCGGTCGGAAGCCTAATGTATGCTATGTTATACACTAGATCGGACATGGCACATTCAGTAAGCTTGGTTAGCAGATATCAAAGTAGTCCTGAACCAGCTCATTGACAAGCTGTCAAAAGGATACTAAAATACTTAAAGGGAACATTGCACCAAAAACTTGTATACCAAGTAGAGGATTTAGATGTGCTTGGCTATACAAATGATGATTTTGGCGGTGACAAAGATGATGGCAAGTCCACTTCAGGGCATTTATTCATCTTTGGAGAGGGTGCTATATCTTGTGGTAGTAAGAAGTAAGGGTGTGTTGCAAAATACACACAGAAAGCCGAATACATAACTTGTAGTGCAGCAACTACCCATGCTGTTTGGATAAGAAGATTTTTGATTGATTTAAATTTTGGTTTGATATCTAGCCCTATTCAATTGTATTGTGATAACCAAGCAGTGATTAACCTCATTAATAGTGGCACTAATAGTTCAAAAGGAAAACACATTAAAATACAATATCATTACATTTGTGATATTGTGGAAAGAGAAGTAAAATTAAGTTATATTCCTACATCAGATATGATTGCCGACCCTATGATCAAAGGGGTTTCAGCGGAAAAATTCATCAAGCACGTTGGCTTGATGGGATTAAGGAATATTTCCATGAGTAATGGAGACAAAGGCTCACAAATAGTGGGAGTGAAAATATCATAGTAAGATTATAAGCATGGAAGTTCATGCTTGATCTTCTTGACCAAGTGGGAGATGTTGGAAGTGGTCAAAAAGACCACGGAAGACTCCAAAAACATGGGGAATAAGCCACGTCAAATGTGGTGAACATGAGATCAGTCCCCTCGAGTCATGGAGGTGGTTAATAAGCGGAGATGGCGGTGGGAAGAGGTTGGCCTCCATCTATAAAGAGATGGATTCTTCACACATCAAAGAGATTGACGAAAAAAAAAATATTACCATTGGAGCCCCAAATACATAACTCATCATTTTTTTCTTCCCCAAAGTCCTTAGTCTATTTAATCCATGTCTCCACTTGCCTTGGTTGACACCTTAGAAGGGCATGCTTGATAGTCATTGAGGCTAAACACCCTATCACCTAGCACATATTGGGCGGCAGCAAGGGTATGCTTCACGATCTTATAAATCAATATATTTCGATTACATTTAATCAACTCATCTGTTCCATCAAATCTAATACTTATCCAACACCTTATCAAACACTTCTCTAGCTAATCCATTTTTTAAATTATCCAATATTAAAAATTAACCCAAGACCACATACAGGTGTGATTTTTCCCTTAAAAAAGGCTTTTCATAAAATTACAGTATCTCATGTGGCAATGATTTCTTCCGCTTGTTATTTTTATATCATTCTTGCCTTTTTTGGTCATATTTCCCAATAATGTTTTAATCAAAGTAGGAATGTATATATTGCTTGACAAAGGGTCTCCTTGGAATGCCTTGAACTAAATGTAAGTGCTTTAAACTATAAGGTGCTTCCCCCTCGATTATGTAAAGATAGTTAGCCTACCTGTGGTAATAAGTTTATTTTTAGAGTGGTTAATCTTTAGAAGGGATTAACTTGAGAGAAGCTTTATTTGATAATGATATAAGAATGAATTAAATGCCTTAAAAGTAGAAAAGTAAAAATAATAGTTGCTTGTTTCTACGTTAATTGTATGGTTGATTCTGCTTTTCTCTTGAAGGGAGATGGGAACTATAAGCCCCATCTTACACAGAAACATAAGCAACAAGGGCACCTCTTCTCTGAATTATAGTTAAGTAAATAATAGATTGGATATGATAGATAAATTAATGTAATGTAAGCAAGTTGCAGTTTACATATTTGTTTTATACCTAGTGCTTTGATTTTCCATCGAGTTGCATTGTCTTGTAATCCTCACTGAACCTCTTATTTTAACTCGTATAGACTATAGCCACACTTCTGCCTAGGATAAAATTTAACAAGCACAATCTCGGTGGTTGAGATCATAAAACTTTGATTGATCCATTAACCACAGTCTTCTGCGGTCCTTGCGAGAAAAAACAAGCAAAAAGTTGTCAGATGGGGGCCCACGCAATCTATAACCCAATCCCACCTGACGGACCTTCCAATTCGGCGACCAAGCAATTCCTTCTGTCCACTTCGCGTAAACAGCGAATAGAAAGAGGAAACGTTCGTGATTTGGTAGACGGCAAAATCCAAAATGTAATAACTTAAAACTAACCATACACAGTACAAGATGATAAAATAATGTTACCAAGTAAAGCAAGAGAATGGCTATCGCACCTATCGACAAAACGATGCTCGTAACTCAAACCAAGTAAAGCAAGAGGCTGGCTTGTTCGTAAACTCAACCACGTAAAGCAAGAGAGGTTGATCGCCAACTTAATCTTATCAAATCCAATTTATCCCCTGCTCACTTGAACATACCCAAGGGATTCAGCGAAAACCCTCAAATAAGAATAATTTGCAAGTAGCTTTATCAGTACAAAGGGGTGTAACTTCATTTGCATTCTAAGATTCCAATAAGAGCTTCAGAATGTAACAAGTTCAATACTACAGTTACCACTTGTATCTCAGCTACGGCAGTTATTCACATAAAAAGATTAAAAAAAATGGTAACACATTAAATGGCTGAGGCACAAGTATTACAATAAGGCTGATTCATATACGGTCAGGTCCTCGTTACATATTTCTACGGGCTCTACTAAACAACTTGAATAGGGGAATTTAAATGGAAAACACCTTCATCTCCGATTCACGGCAGGATTGGGGTTTCCAGCGGTCAGCAATGCTCTGTCTTTAAGCAACAAAACTCAAACCATTGGTAGTTCTTCCAAGTTGGCTCCTTCCAGTAAAACCTTAATGGAATCACAGACAAAAAGGCCACCGCCACGAGGACTAAAACTAGCAAAGCGGAGCCTAGATCCATCGAAAGGCCAAGCACAGAACCAATCACTATGAATTGGCATGATAAAACTGTCATTCATCTAAGTAGAGTTATTACTTGCTGGCACTTCAATGATACTAGATGGTGACTGCATTTTAGGAGTGCTGACACTGTCGATCATAAAATCATCTGGGCTAATTCTTGACACACCTTCCCACCGAACCTCAGCTTCAGTCAGTAGTCATGGAATCGTACTTGAAATGATGAATTAGACAGAGAATGGAACAGGGAAAAAGAAAAAAAAAAAAGGCTGATAGTTGAGAAGGATACGTTCAGTCTTCCACATATCGGTAATGCTTACGCCGGCATCAGACAGAAGCCAATAATCAGCATCAGCCTGTAAAATTGAAAAAGATCAGATAGCATAAAGCAAAAACCAATTCATCGATCCTGAGATATGAATCTACACGTTTTGCAGTTAAACTCTCTCCGCAAGAACAACATCCAGAAACAGACTTGAGTCATTTGTTAATTTAGAAAATTCAACAGCTCAAATTGACAAAAGAATTCAGCATTACTAAAATTAAAAAGCAAGGCATAACATTCTAAATTACTTCTGCAGCCCACTTAAATAAATTATAAGCTCCAGGTGTCAAGCTATGCAGCCAGAGCAATCAAATAGATCTTTAGTTCCATGTTGACACAAGCAGCGGCAGAAACTATTCATTGCCTGGAGTTTTATGGCAGGATAGGGTGTGGTTGGCTGATGGGGCCATCGCTGCCTAAGCAGTTCCCTTGGTATAAAACTTCCTCACATTAACTATTGGGATGAGACTTGCCCTTTGAAATTAATTTTTAGTTTTGACAAGATATGATTTGAATGAACTTGATTATTAAACATGCTGGAAGAGTGTAATTATAGCAGTTACCATCTGAAGCCAAAAAATACATAATACAGATGAGCATTCATCACCAAGGAAAGTAAAATTTCAGTAATGCCAGAAACTCACATCTACTTCAGATGGAACAATCTTCATCATCCCACTGACAAAGTCCTGGGAAGAATTTGGATCTGAGCATATTTGTTGATCATCAGCAACATGATCCACCTCCTTCCGAGAATTTTCAGAGAATATCACCCTGCTTTCCTCAACAGGTCCCAAATTTGGAACAGGTGGAAGAGCAGAGGGTGCTTCTATGCCTGTCATCTCCTCAAACTTCTCCTCAAATTGACTACAACAAATAAAGGACAAAACAAAGCAGAAGCCATTTATAGTCAGTGTGAAGTACAACCAACAGCTTAGTAGCGTTTAAATG
This sequence comes from Thalassia testudinum, assembly GCA_037157565.1. Classification (NCBI taxonomy): domain Eukaryota; kingdom Viridiplantae; phylum Streptophyta; class Magnoliopsida; order Alismatales; family Hydrocharitaceae; genus Thalassia; species Thalassia testudinum. Next base: position 31,028,122 of record JAZHRO010000022.1, on the reverse strand, counting down.
AGCAAGGAAAATCTAAATTTCAAGAAATGGAACGTTCATATGCATATTAGCTCAGCAGGGAAGGCAAGACAGTTCACATTATCTAATTCAACGAATGCATATTATTTTTATTCATGTAGGTATGCACTGCCAATGCAAAGACAAGTCATAAAGAGAGACTTCACTATATCCAAAGTCAAGCCAAAGCTTGAAGCACCAATCCTCACTGGTGTACAGTTTCAACTGAGGCAAGCAAAGACTGTTCATGTTTTGACTCGAGACGAAATCTGGATGTTGAGAAGAGGATCATGCATGCACCCATGCATTTTGCAGACACAGAAGGAGAGGCCAGAAGTTCCATATAACAAGAGGTAACAATCACCTGACAAGGTACACATCAATAGCACCCATCGTGCTTCTCAATACAATCCTATACCTTCTCTGGGGATAATCAACAGCCTACATTAAAAAACAAAACGATGCCATTTATGAGTGAAACAACTGCTTATGCATAAAAGCAACAGCTTTCTTCATACCTCATCAGGATCTGGAACTTCAAGAGTGGTCCCATGAGGTGCTTTAATTGCTATTAGAGTTTCATTCTGAAAGAACAAAACACATGAAAGTTGTAATATGTTTGCAAAAGTACCCTATAAAATTTCCAGAGCTGGTTAGAAAATGGAATTGGACAAAAGGAATCAGGCAGCAGGACAAACCTGAAAGCAAGGAAGACCCTTGATATCATCTTCCGTAACATATAGCCACCTGAAAGTTAGAATCCAAAGGCAAGTGATAGAATCAATACATAGATGATGCAATTAGCAAGATGTTACAACAATGTTGCACACCTTTGATTACTTTCATCTTCACTTAAGGATCGCAATCTTTCACGCATCTCACTGGTAATTAAGTTAAAACATACAATTCAATCAACAGTCTGAACATAAACTCAGATGTGTTTTGAGAGTTAAAAAAAGTCCATACCTTATATGATCATCTAAATTTCGTTCATCTAAAGAAAGACTCTCAACCTCTGCCTGCAGTTTATTAGAAAAAGAAATAAGTGCTTATGTTTCATCTTGCGTAGTTTCTTACCCTGCAGAGACAGATGTAAACCAAAAAGAGTACAGCAGACTATATGATGCAGGACAAAAATGGGATCCTGAGGAGTGTTTCTGTAGGATGGTAGGCCAAATAAGCGACACATCTGCCCAAGTACTCATCTGCATGGCCACAACCATTTAATGGAATATTTGAAGCAGCCCAAACTTCAGGGATTGCATTGTGGGACCTCCTTTTATTTTAAAGTCTCACGTTAAATTATTACAAAAGACGATGTACTCACCTTTACTCGCCTTTATGTTTTAAATGTATAAAAAACTCCATGAAAAACAAAATGAAGTCTCACATTCAAAGAACACCCTAACCTAGAGAGGTTTAGTAAAATTCCAATCACCTAAAAAATAACACAAAAAGCAAATACATCCCTAGGTTTAAACTCTCCCACAAGTTGAGGCGAAGATATCAACTAAACTCATCACGCAGAAAATCAAGATTTTTTTTTTTAGAGCCTTGGTGAATATATTTGCTAGCTGAAGTTCAGATAAAACTTTCTTTTTTTTTTTAAAGAGGAAAGGGTAGTTATCCAGGGTGATAACTACCCAAATATATTAATTTGAGAATCAACAACCTCCGCCAATACAAAGGACAAACCCCAAGGTCCCCCACTCACAGGGATCCACTCCAAAGATTAAACAAAGAAAATACAGACACTACAAAATTCTCCACATAAGGCCTCTGAACTCCGAAAACCACAGCATTCCTACTAAACCAAATGCCCCATAACATTGCTAACGGCCTGGCCCTCTCTTTCCTAGTACGAAAGATAACCTGTCCAACATCACCTCCTCCCCCTCTGAAACTGTGCCAAAACTCTTTAAAAGATTGGCATTTCCACCACCCTGCTCCCACCCAGCTCCATATCTGCCCCACAAACGGGCAAGAGAAAAAAAAGTGGTCAATCTCTTCCTCCCCACCTCCACACAAAGGGCAAACATTACTCTCTTCAGGAGCCCACCTCGCCCTCCAAACCTTTGTCACAAATCTCATCCTCCTAAGCAGCCAAACAAAGATCTTGACCTTTAAAGGACACGCGACTTTCCAAATCTGTCTGCAATCCCTCACCAAATCCAAATCACCTGTGGAGTCTCCACTGGACAATCTCCTGTAGGCAACCCCCACAGAGAAATCACCTTCATCCCAGCCAAACATATCATTACCGGAAACCGATTGTAGCCCTTCTAACTCTTTAAGTAGTCTCTGGAAATCATGAGCTCTCGCATCTGAAAGGTTTCCTACAAAACGCGGGCACCACCCACCATCCCACACCTCTACCACTGACGCCTCTTTGCTCTGGGATAAAGAAAACAGTCTCGGAAATCTTTCAGCAAGCGCACCATTCCCCATCCAATCATCCAACCAGAACCTGAAAATCTCCCCCGTTCCCACCACCGGAACAAAATAGTTCTGCACCCTAGGAGTCACCGCCGACAATCCTTTCAAGAAGTGCGAAGCATCCCTCCATGGAGATATCAAAAGATCCCACCGCACCGAACCACCATAAGCCATCCCGAACACCTTGCCCACCAAATCCTCCCTGCACTACAAGAGGGTCCCCACCCACTTCACCAACAGACTATCATTAGACCTCCCCAGGTCCCTCACCCCAAGTCCCCCCTCCTCCACCGACCTGCAAACCTCCTCCAATGCTACTAACCCGGCACCAGGTCCACTGGTCCCCTGGTTGGACCAGAAGAAATTCCTCATAAGCCTTTCTATCCTTAGGACAACCTATCTGGGCATCTTTAGGACAGACGTGAAATACGACATCGCTGCCAGAACCGCCTTGAGCAAGACCAACCTTCCACCCCTGGACAGAAGCCTGAACGCCCACCCTGCCAATCTCCCCTCCAGCCTCTCCACCAGGGGAACCTAGTCTCTCACCAGAATCCTGCCATCCGTCAACAGTAAACCTAAATATCTGATCAGAAGCTTCACCTGCTCTGTGCCAAGACCTAAGCTACACCCCCTCCCCTCCGCCTCAGTCAAGTTGAACAGGACAAAATCGGATTTAGACAGGTTGATCTGCAATCCCAAGGCCTCACCAAACAAGAAGAGTAAAATCCGCATTCTCCTAGCTTCCGCTACCCCGCCTTCAATGAAGAAAATCGTATCATCCGCATACTGCAGTAACGGAATACTCGTCCCATCTCCTAAAGAGAAACCCCTTACCAAGTTCTTCTCACACAACCTCTTAGTCTCCCTCGCAAGTGCATCTGCTGCAATAACAAAGAACATCGAGGCCAAAGGACACCCCTGCCTCACCCCCCTCCTCGACTGAATCCAACCCCCTACCAGGTTTCCATTAATAAGTACCAAGAAAGACGTTGTGGTGACACATCTCTTCATTCAGTCAATCCACATCGGCGAAAAGCCCCTCTTCACCAAGGACGCCCAAAGAAACGACCATTGAACCGAGTCATAAGCCTTGCTGAAATCAACTTTCCACAAGAACACCTTCTTCTTACTTCTCTTCCAAGATGACAGGATCTCCAAGGCCAACACATAACCTTCCAAAATATTCCTGTCGGGGACGAAAGCCATCTGCACCAGGTCTACAATCCCAACCAAGATCCTCCTCAATCTATTCGCCAGGAGCTTCGCCACAATCAGGTAGATAGCATTTGAGAGGGCTGTCGATCTGTACTCCTGGATCTCCTCAGCACCCCCCTTTAGCAACAGGAACATGTAGAACTTCAACCTGTTGAAGCCCGAATTTCCAGCTCTAAACTCTTGCACGACCTGCATCACATCCTCCTTTACAACCGACCATAACTCCTTATAGAAGGCAACCGGAAAACTGTTCGAACCTAGACAACCATCAGTGTTCAACCCCCATATTGCCTTGTGGACCTCATCCTCCTCAAACAGACCCGTCAAGAAACCAGCTTCTGTATCCCCGATCCACGATATCTCAGACCCCAAGCATCTCCACCTTCCCCCGTGTCGTCTCCCGGTAAACTCTTTGAAATACTTCGCAACTGTCCCCCCTACCTCTCTTCCCACAAACTCCACCCCATCCACCACCAACCTGTCAATCAAGTTCCTCCTTCCTGAAGCAGCCATATGAAAAAATCGAGTGTTAGAATCACCTTCCTTTAGCCATCTCTGCCTGGATCTCACCTTACACTCCATCTCCACCTTTCGGTCTTCCTCTTGTATCACCTATAGCTACCTCGCTCTGCTGACCCTGTCAACGTCAGAAAGGAGACCAACATTCTCCACCACGTCCAGTCATGCAATCTCACCGAGAGCTTCTTCTCTCCTCCCACGCTCCTCCTTAATCTGCTTCTTATGGATCTTCAGGAAAGATCTCAAATCCCGCAGCTTAATTTCCAATCTGACAGCCACCGAGCCATCCACATGAACCGACCACCACTCCTCTACCAACCCCCTGAACCCCTCAAGGAGACATGCCCGGTCGAACTTGAAATATGTACCATGCCTCCAATCCTCATTCGTCATCCACAACAAGGGAGTATGGTCCGAGAACGACCACTCCATGGGTCTAACCTCCACCATAGGAAATAGCTCAGCAAACATCGTCGAGGCGAAAAATCTATCGATACGGGAACACTATCCTCCAGAGCTCCTCCAGGTGAAATGACAGGACAAAGGTGGCATGTCAACCAACCCCTGCTCCGCAATAGAGCCTGTAAACGCCTCAGATCCTTGGTCCACTCCCCCACGGCCATCCGGTCAATCCTCTACCAGCAGAGTGACATTAAAATCACCACCTATCAACCAAGGTATCCCGTGAAATGCTGCCGTAACCTGGCTCAGATCCTCCCACAAAGCATGCCTCCTCCAACCCTCCACCTCGCCATAAACCGAAGAAAAGAGCAAATACGTACTGTCCCGACGCCTCTGTAACCTGACAGTGACAACATGGGACCCCACCAATGAGTCCAGCAAGAAGAAAGCATCATCCTTCCATCCCACAACGATTCCACCCATACTTCCAATCGCATCCAGGGCCAAGAACCCCTCAAATCCACTTCCTCCCACCTCCCTCCACAGCCTCTCATCACAGCTCCCCCATTTCGTCTCCTGGAGAAAGACCACGTCAAGGCCCCACCTCTGAAAATACCCCCGCAGAGCCGCCCGCCCCGAGGGGTCGTTCAAACTCCTCACATTCTACGACAAGACCTTAGTCATGTAGAACCTCGGGAAACTCCTTGCGTCAACCCCCTGAACCCCATCTCCGCAACGACTTCATCCACCTCTCCCTCCTCCAACACCACTCACCGACCGGGCGGTCCCCTCGCACCATCACCCCCCGATCCACCCTACTCCACAGTCACCCCCTGTCCGTGTCCAAGGCTTGCGCCCCCCTGCGACAAGACCTCTTCTACAGGCCGCACCACCGCTTCATCAGCCCCTCGCGCCTCCACCGCATCCTCCACCGCCCCAACATCTCCACCAACTCCCACCACCCGCTGCCCCTCCTCGTCACCAAAAACCCTCAAGACGACCCTCGTCTTGCCCCTACCCCCTGCCAAACTCACTATCGACACCTCACCATGCCCTCCGGAAGGCAAAGCACCACCCATCTCCACCCATCTCTGACGTTGACTCTCCCCAACCCTGCTCCCAATCGAAGCCGCCACAGCGCGCCCCCTCCGGTAGGACCACCTCGACCTGTATGTAAGCTACTGCGACACAGGCATCCTCGGCTTCCACCTCCACGTGTGCCCCGCCTCACCAACCACACCGCACCCCGCTGCCCAATCCGATCTGTCGAGGGCACGTTGCGGGCCTCCAGTCGCAGCCCCCAATCCGCCAACTTCCCTGGATCGAAGCATCGGATCTGCCCGCGAGGCGAGGTTCGAACCGACAACCCTACAAAGTACACCGCCTCCCTTAATTGGGTCCAACCCACCCGACCCGAGTCTGTCGCAATCGCCCTCCACAAGACCCGAGGCCTCCTCAGCGAAGTCTTCCTCAGCGTCGCAGATTCCTCCACAATCTCCTCCGCAATACCCGCACCAGCCTCCAAGATTCTCGCCCTTTCACCTTCCCCAGATCGCGCCCCGAGGATCGCAACCGTCACATCATCCTCGCCGCGACCTTCGGACTTCCCTAAAGCAACCTGCCCCTCGTCCGCTCGCCTGCCACCTTCGCCTCCAGGCACCGCCGTCGCACCACCAACCACCACCTCAGCGAAGGATTTAGGTCTACCAAATCCCGTGAGATGCAAACCAACCAGGAAGAGCTCCCCCACATGTGGACCATCCTCTCCACGAGCTGCCGCCCCGATTTCATCTCCACCCATGCCTTGAACCGCGACAGGTCCACCAACCTCAGGCCCAGGCCTTCGCAAAAGGGGCAACCACCGTCGCCACCACCTCCACCGTGCAGAGGAAGAGGGGAACCCCCTCAATCATCACCTTCTGCCTCGCGCCAGTCGGCGATCGCCCCTTCAACGCGCCATTCGACCTCACTAGCCAACGACACCGCACCACACCCCAACCACACCGCAGCACCTTGAAGGCCAAGTGTTGCACCTCCTCCTGACCGAGTCCTAGCAACACCAAGCACCCACTTCTGAGGGAAGTCACCCCAAAGGATCCCCAGCCAGTCCCCAAGAAGGCCACGACCGCCCTTCTTAGAGCTCCCACATCCACCTCCCCCTCCAGCACCACTGCCACCAAAGCCGACACCAACCTCCCTTCCAACGACCCTATTTCCTCCGACAATGACGCCTCAACCTCCACAAGAGGCACCCCCTCCGGAGGAGGTGGAGGCATCCCCACCCTCCTCGAAGAGACCCCACCACCCGAACCACGGAGCCCACAAGCCGACCTCCGGTGACCTAGACCACCACAACACAGGCATCTCATCAGTTCTCTGCAGCCCGCCGCCACATGCCTCCTCCCAAAGCACTTGAAACATCTCACCGACGCCGCTTCCCTCCACGACCTCACCTCCGTCCATCCAGAGTTATCTCTCCCCCCCTCACTCGCCTCTCGCCCCGCGCACCTCCTCGCTCTCCCTCTCGCTCTCTCTCGCTCATGTTCGCTCTCCGCTCAGATAAATCATAAGTGCTAATCTTCCCTGCAAGGATTACATTACAAATAAAGTAGCAATCTACCTCAATGTGCTTGATACCCTCATGAAAAACTAGGTTCGAGGCAATATATGTGACTGATTTATTGTCACAAAGAAGTAAAATGGGCATAGTGGCCTAAATGCTTAAATCATGTAGAAAGGTAACCCACATAATCTCACAAGCAGCCTATGCCATCACTCTATACTCAACCTCTACACTCAAATGGGCAACAACACTTTACTTCTTACTTCTCCAGGAGACTAAATCTCCACCAAGATAAATTGCAAAGCCTAGAGCGTCTATCATTCACAAACCTAGCATAGTCTACACCAGAATAAGCTAGAATGTCCACACTACCACCATCTCTGTTGTGCAACCCTTTACCTCGTGTCCCCTTGAGGTACCTAAGAATAAGGCAAACCTCATGCCAATGACTGTATCATGGAGTCTACATGTGTTGGCTAGCTATGCTCACTACAAAACTAATATCGGACCTCGTGATAGTAAGATAAAGTAAACAACCCACGGTACTACGATATCAGGTGACATCTTCATACAATGGATCCTCCTCATCAGAACATGTAGGTTGAGGCTCAACGGTTATACTAGAAGGCTTGGTCCCAAGCAAACTGGCCTCCTCAAGGATCTGTAATGTATATTGTCTCCGTGACAAGAAAAGACAAACTCTGTTGTACTGCCTTAATCCTCAAAAAATATCTTACATCTCCAAAGCCCTTGGTGACAAATGTGGACCGTAAGAACTTGGTCTGAGCAATGCCATCCTCATCATCACCAGTGAGAATCATGTCATCTACACGAATAGCGAGAATTACAACCCGAGTATGATCATCATAGCTAATCTTTCTGATGATGAAAGAGTGATAAGAAGTAGAGCACTAGAACCCAATCTTCTCAATCTCCAAGCTAAGCCTCTCAATAGGCCATGTATAGCCTTCCTCAGACGACAAACTCCCCCTGACTACTGTAACCTAGTGGCTGTCTTATGTATACCTCAAACAAATCACCATACAAAAAGGTATTTTTGATCTCAAGTTGATATAAAGGCCATCTCCTATTAACATCAACTAAAATGATAACCCTGACAAAGGTAATATGAGCTACAAGAGAGAACGTCTCAAAATAGTCTATCCCACAAGTCTGAGTGAAGCCTTTGACAACAAACCTGACCTTATATCTATCAACCATCCTATCAACTCTATACTTAATGGCATAAACCCATATACAATCAACCATTGTAGCATCTGAAGGACATGATACAAGATCCCATGTCTTCCGACTCTTCCATGACTATAATGCCTACATCTTCTCATCCATTGCTACACGCCACTAAAGTCCTGAGAAGCCTAAGCAAAGTCCCTGGGGATAACAATAGTAGGTATTGCGGACACAAATAGACGAATCCTATCCTCCAGGTGGGCAACTCCTGTGTAGTGTGAAAGAGAATGAAGAGTGCATACTCTGTTAGATCTCCTCAGAACAGACTGCTCCTCTGTATCTAAACCACTCTCATCTATCAGGATGGGACAAGGCTCTATATCTGGTGAAGTCTGTGGCCTTCAATGGTAAACTTGGATCTCCTCTAAGGCAACTTGTATAAAAGTCCCTTCCTCTAAGAAGAATAGAATACTCTCAAAGAAAGTGACTCTGCTATAATAATATCTCCCGCAGCTCAGGTCATAGCACCTACATCCTTTATGTGTCCTAGAATACCCAAGAAAGATACATTTAATTGCTCTAAAAAGAACTTATCCCAATTACCATATACCTGAACAAAGCATGTGCACCGAGAAATCCTCAGTGGGAGAGCAAAGGGCTTATCACAATCTGAATAAATCACTTGAAAGAAAACCTATCCTCCAAGCACATACAAAGGCACTCGATTAATTAAGCTGCAGTAAGTATAGCAACCCACTAGAATTACTTAGGAAGCTTCATATGGATCATCAGGGTCCTAACAATATCTAGGAGATGTCGAAGCTTGCGCTCAGCTACATCATTCTATTGAGATGTGTGAGTACAAGATGTCTGGTGAATAATGTCACCGGAGGAGAAAAGGCTCTGAACATCTCGTTGCATAAACTCTAAGCATTATCACTATGGAAGACTCAAACTGTACTTGCATATTGAGCCTGAACCTCTGCCAGGAACTATTGTATAACCTAAGAAATCTCTGAACGTGTCTTCATCAAGAAGACCCAAGTGAGGCGAGTGTGACCATCCATAGTAACAGTATAATATCAGTGTCCTCCTGGAATAGGAACTCTAAATGAACCCTAAATATCGCAATGTACTAAGAAAAAAGGAACGATACTCACCCAAGCAACCCTCCGTGGGTAAGTGCTCTTGTGATAGTTCCCAAGTTGATAATCCTTGCAAATCTGGAAACTTAGGATACATTTGTCGCATTTTCTTGAGTAATAGGTGCCCAAGCCTCCTGTGCCATGGCCAAGAATCAATAGCTATGGATACTGTTCTAGCAAACAATGTAAGTTGTCTTGGTAATAAAGACTATCTTGCTCTGCACCCCCAACCATAATGTCTCCTGTCAATCAATCCTAAAAGTAGCAATGATCTTCGTCGAACACTACTCGATACCCGAGATCTTTGCAAATGCGACTCACAGACATTGGAAACTCTGGAACACAATGAACCTCTTCAATCAACATCTTTGGGGAGGCATGTACACACCCAACTGCTATGATTGATGATATGGCTCCATTGGCCACTCTGGCATCCTTGATCCCACATGAAGCCTTGGAATTCACAAGGTGCTCCATATCTCCTGTAAGGTGAATAGAGGCACCAGAATCAACTATCCACGCTCCCCTGATCCTCTTCTTCCTCTGTGTTTTCTTGGACTACAAACGCAAGTCCTTTCAAATCTGAAATTTATCTTTCTTGTGGACTAATCACATTTTCTTTACATGAGAGAAGGCTCGTCATACTTGAGGGGGACATCTTCATTATCCAAGGTGAGAGACGGCTCATCACCACACATATAATGTGTGAAATAGGCTTCATTACACAGAATCAACAACCAAGACCATGTTGTGGCCTTGTGAATCAACTGTAGGCCTCTTATTGGTCTGTCGATAGCGCCAACAGGTCTGATAGGGCCTTGGGCAGCACCAACAAGCCCGACAAGGACCCAACAGGGTCCATGGCAACAACGACAGCAACTCGCACGGCAAGGATGGGCAATGCTTGGTTGCCGGCGACGACATTGGGAACTCTCTCTCCAGCGTCCCTACTGCTGCTGCTGCCGCCGCCATACTCCATTGAGTTTTCGATGATCAAATCCCTCTTATGTTAGTGATTTGATTATCATTTTGGGTGGGTATTTGGTGGGATATTAGAACACCAACTTAGGACTGCTGCTCTGATATCATATGAAAAACAAAATGAAGTCTCATGTTCAAAGAAAACCCTAACCTCTCTTTTGTACTAAAGAGGTTTGGGAAAATTACAGTCACCCAAGAAATAGCAAAAATAACAAATACATCTCTAGGCTCAACAAACTCATTCTATCAAATTTTTAACACAAAATAATAAAAATGCATACTTGCTCACATACCCATATAACATAGTAACTAACCATTGATCTTTCTGACTCAACACCGCATACCAATTCCCTAGCACTTGGCCATAGGTGGCTTTTTTATTTTACTTTTTTACTATTAATTTTTAATTATGTTCTGTGTAGTACTATTATTACATTTCAAGGTTAAGATATATTGACTAGTGTTGAAAGTTATTTTAGTGTCCCTAGTGCCTTTGGTTGTCATTTTTTATTTTGCAGAAGACTTTTCATGCAATTTACCCACAACCCTTCTCTATATAAGAGAGAATAGGTTTCCATTGAGAGAAATAAGACATTCATTTCCATTTAATATGGTATAAGAGTGATGATCCTATATTGGTGTTCCAATATCCTACCAAATACCACCAAAAATCATTTTGTTCTCATCAATCCTCAATCTTAGGGATCCCATGCCAACTCACCGTTGCCCAATGCACCTAGCGCTACTATTGCTTGCACCCAACACCGTCGCAAGGGCCTCTCCTGCCTTCAACACCACTGACAAGACCTCTAGTCGGGGTCCCTTACGCCTCCACTTTGCTTTAGGTGGTATAGAATTTCTCTCTACGCCCCTCAAATGTACCTAGGGACCTTGATCAAGGACTATAGGGTCATCCCGACCTTGATTGAAGCTGACTCTACTCTCCTTTGGTCTGCACATCAATGTGCTTGACCCCTCTTTTGCTATGCAAAATGGCTTAGGCACATCGTGCCTAATTTGCATGTACTTTTGCATGCCTATTTGTGCACATATATGTGCATCTTTGGATGAATAGCAAACTTTGCGTGTGAAGCTACACCTTTTATCCTCATGCCTAATGCAAAGGCCTCAACCCTTACCCCAAAGGTTAAGATCTCTGCCTTTGCTTTTGTTTAAGGGACCACAATCAAGTTGACAAGATCTCCAAGCTATGTACTTTGGTCGAAGGCATTCCGCATCTTTGTTGGAGGACATGCGCATTTACGCGTGTTGGTTGATGAATCATGATGCCCCAAATCCTAGGGAAGAAAAATACAAGTAGGAGAAGGATGATTATATGGCCAAGAATTAGATTATGAACAATGTTGATCCAAAGATTGCTTCAAACATGCTCTATAAGAAGATGACCAAGGATATATATGGGAGGCCCTAGAGAATCGATATTCTATCCAAACCAGTAGCTTACACTGTGTAGATATCTATAGATAGATTTAGAGCACTAATCAAGGAGATTATTTTACTACCATGGAGGGATTATTTGAGGAGCTTGTTTTCCCACCCACCTATTGCGACAAGCAAGTCATAAAGCAAGCCAAGTGACAAACCTATTGTTTTCTAGATGGTCTCACAAGTCGATACTAGTCTACTTAGGACCAAACTTTGCTAAAACTATTCCGAGTCTAGAAACGGTCAATGGTCGTCTCAAGAAGATCGATGCCAATATTGCTCCTCTTCCGACTACTACCATGTCAAAGACCATTGCCTTTGTGACCTCGGGGGGGGGGGGGGGGGGAAGGGGTTGCTGCGATAAACATGGACATGATAAGCCCATGGCAGATGTACCTACCCTTTTTGTGTCCACTGTCAAAAGACTAATCATCCATCGAACAGGTGTTGGGAGAAATTTGGGAGACTTGCCTAAGGTAATTAAACAACTACTACAGCTATTCCATCTTCTAGGTCTGAGGTCGTCCCTGATCAGACCAATTTTCCCTTTACTAGAAATGAGCATGATCGTCTACGCTAGTTTTTGAGTGAGCCCTCCTCCACTGTTACCCTTGTCATAGGTATTGTAGCACATGTTGCCTATATAGGTATAATCGATTGGATTATTGATTCTGGAGCTTCTCCTCTCACTAGTACAGCCAACAATTTGACCTAATCCACAGATTCTGATACCATTACCTTTATTCAACTAGCAAATGTGAGCATGTCTCTTGTCACTTCAATTGGCACTATGCAATTTTCTCCCAAATTTCAACAATCAGATGTTTATTGTGCTCCTAAATTTTCTTACATTTGTTGTCCATTAGCCAAATTTGCGAACAGGTAAAATGTCACTTTTTTATTAGCATCATTGTCACTTTTAGGGCATCCAAATGAGGCAGATGATTTGAGGAGGCTATGGAGTCAACTATCTGGATCTTCCATCTATTTTTGTTGAAGCCACTTCCATCTCATCCAACCCACTCTTATGGTACTCTAGACTTGGTCATCGCTCCTTGTCTAAGCTTCGCCAGATGTTTCTTGATATCCCTCCTATCACATTTGACTATGAAACCTGCCAACTCGAGAAGCATCATCACCGTTCTTTCCTTTCTCGTGTGAAGCAATTAAGTTAGACTCTTCTTGAGTTGATTCCTTGTAATGTGTGGGCTCCCTGTCCTATTAGTACGATGTCTGGTCATAACTATTTTACTCTTTCTGTTGACAACTTTACTTGTGCATCTTGGATATCTCTTTTGAAAGATAGATCTAAATTGCTTGCAATAATAAAGAAATTCTTTATGAAGTACAAAATTCTTTCTCCACCAAAATAAAATGCTTTAAATTTTAGGCCTTCCTTAAGGAGAATGGGACCATTCACCAACCTTCTTGCCCAAATACATCGCAGCAGAATGAAATTGCATAGAGGAAATTATGACACCAACTTGCCATTGTTGGGACCTTCCCGTTCTTTATGGGTGTTCCTAAATCTTTCTAGAGAGATGTACTTAGAGGTGATATTCCTTTAAACTTGCTCCTCCCTGACAAGGAATTATTTCCTTTACCTCTTCGTACTTTTGGGCATGTTTGCTTTGTCTACAACTTCAATAATCCAGACAAATTGTCTCCTCAAGTGACCAAGTGTGTCCTCCAAGTGTGTCCTCCTTGGTCTCTCCCACACGTAGACGAAATATCGATGTTTTGACCAAGTTGACAAATGTTACCAGGTGTGTATTGATCACATTTTTTCAAATGGTGTCCTACTCTCATGAGGGATGTGCTGCCCAGTTTCAATCTCATGTTTACCAGAGATGGAAAGCTCCACCAAATATGCCATTACCCATTCCCATTATTGCGACTCCTGATGTTGATGCACGTACTTGTCCACTATGTGCTATGTTTGCTTTGTCTGCAACTTCAATAATCCAGACAAATTGTCTCCTCAAGTGACCAAGTGTGTCCTCGTTGGTCTCTCCCATACGCAGACAGAATATCGATGTTTTGACCAAGTTGGCAAATGTTACCAAGTGTGTGCTGATATCACATTTTTTCGAAGGGTGTCCTACTCCTCTCGTAAGGGATGTGCTGGCCAGTTTCAATCTCATGTTTACCAAAGATGGAAAGCTCCACCAAATACACCATTACCCATTCCCATTCCTGCAACTCCTGATGTTGATGCACGTACCTGTCCACTGTGTGTTATGCCTCCTACCAATGTTGCTATGAATGCTCCTCCCCCCCTCCCCCCCAAACTAGCAAAAAGTCACAAGGAGTGATGATCGACCCATTGCTCTAAGAAAACCAATTTGATTTTGTTCACTACATCCCCTATCTCATTATACTTCTACTGCTCTTTATAGCACTATTTTTCCAACATTATATCAAGAGGCATCTCAGGTTCCAAACTCAATTGCTGATAGGGATGTAAAGATGGAATCCCTTACCACTAGGGACACATAGGACATTATGTCTGCTCCTCGTAGCACAAAAATTGTGGACTGCAAATGGATGTACACCATCAAGTATCATGTAAATGGCAGCATTAAAAAATTCAAGATATGACTTGTTCCAAAGGGGTTTACACAGACAATGTGACTCTTTGAAACTTTTTCTTTAGTGACACATGTCAACTCCATTCGTGCTATTTTATCTATTGCAGTCAATTTGGATTGGCCTCTGTATCAACTTGACATTAAGAACACCTTCCTCTATGGCAATCTTAATGAAGAGGTCTATATGCATCAACCTCTAAGGTATGAGGTTGAGGGGAAATCTATCTACAAGTTGAAGAGACAATTTATAGCTTGAAACAGAACCCTTGTACATGGTTTGATAGGCTAAGCACGAAAGTAGTGAAAATTAGTTTCCACAAGTCTACTTCTAACCATTCTATCTTTATTTGAATGTTCTAGCATTGTGACATTAACGATGTATGTGGATTACATGATCCTCTAAGAGGATGATCCTGCTAGGATTTAGGAAGTCAAGGACTTCTTGCAAAAGTCATTTGTCACCAAATATATGGACAAGCTACATTATTTCCTAGACATTGAGATAGTTAAAGGCAGGCACAACATAGCATTATCCCAAAGAAAGTACACACTTGAGATCTTAAAGATGCTGGTCTGCTTAAGGCCAAGCCTTCTACTATTCTTGTGGAGCAAAAAGGTCAATATATGCAATCTAGAGACTCGACATTTGAGGATGAGCATAGCTATTGGAGTATTGTTAAGAGATTACTCTATCTGCCCATTATGCATCTAGACATTAACTTTACTATCACATCTTTTAAGTTATTATATGGATTAATCACTGGAATGATGTCTATCTCATCTTTAAGTATCTAAACAGGTCTCTTAGAAGAGGCAGGAAGAATGGTCACCTAAAGCTATCATGATTGTAATATTATTTCCTAACGCAACAAGAAACGATCAGTAGTAGCCCACTCAAGTGAAGAAGCTAAATGCAGAGCAATGACTCACACAACTTGTGAAGCCATGTAGATCACTACGTTTTAAGTGATTTGAGCATTTTTAATGACAAGTTCTACTCCCATTTATTGTGACAAGTACACCATGTACATTGCCTCTAATCATGTGTTCCATAAGAAGACAAAGCATATTGAAGTGGATTGCCGCTTCATACGCACAATAATGATGGAGGGCAAGATACCCAGTCCTTATATCTCTTCTAAACTCCAGTTGACAGACATTTTTATCAAGGCACTCCCCAAAAAACAGCACCTTCCTCTGTGACAAGTTGAGCTTGAAGGGCATCTACGTTCCAACTGAAGAGGAAGTGTTGAAAGTTATCTTATTTTCTGATTTTATTATCTTTATTGCCTTTGGTTGTCATTTTTATTTTATAGAGGATTCTTTATATAATTTACCCATAACCCTTCTCTATATAAGAAAGTTTAAGATTTCCATTGAGAAAATAAATAAGACATTCATTTCCCTCTCACCACATTTCATTTCCTATATTCACTTATAAAGATTACCCTAGTAATTGTAAGCTAGTGGGATAAAATATGAGTTCATTGGGGTAATGAATTTTGGCTGGTTATCATGTGAATAACCACCCTCTTTTTCAAAAAAAAAAATGAATACATTAAATATAAGTTTTGCCTTGCATACATTAAATATAAGTTTTGCCTTGCACCTCCATTTTCTTCAATCTAGAACAGTAATGCTTTGCCTCTTCCCAGCTCAAATTCCAATGGACAATCAGTAGAAATTACCTGACCAAAGTAAAGGTTCAAAATGGATCCATGCAGACTAAGTTAGAATCTCAGGGAAGGGTGCGCTCTTGGACCCATATCCTTCAATGTTTTTACAACTGTTAAGCCAATTCCAACCCTTCATGTAGGCCAAGATGTTTCAGACATATTGCATAGAATGGTCTGATGTGGTATCTACCAAGGTTTTAGGTGTCAATTTCAATGTCATTTCAATAAATTTTTAAGTGCATATTTCAGAGGTATATTGGAGACACGTTTTGAAAATGCTCATACTGCAACATTAGATTTCAACGATTTCAATACCTTGAAAATAATCCATTTTGAAGGCACACCAAGGGCATACTAGAGGCATGCTGACAAAAACAACGAAAGCAATCAAAATGATTATAATTTTAAAAAAATTATAATTTTAAATAGGTTTATATAAGAATACAAATGTTATATCTTAATATTTATATGGAGCATGTAATCCATCATCAAATTTAATAATCAAATATCAAATAATTATAGTCCAAATTAAGTTAAGACATGCAAAGATAAAAGATTCAAATATGATAATTTGCAAAGTTCACATGACCATTCATATTACCTAATTCCCATATAGTGGTACCATGGTTCAATTATTATCTACTTTGAAGTCTAGGCCTAGCATTTTAGGAACTAGGCATCATCCACAATTGTAAACAATTCCAATTAAAGTCCAAATGAATCATCTATTGAAAACATACCACAACTATATAACAAATTCAAATAGTAGTAGTTGTATTTCTTTTATTTATGCATAGATGACTATATGACACCTACAATTATTACATATAGTTTTCATGTTACTAAATATGTCATATCATTCCATGATAGGCCTTTAGCGTTGCTTAATTATATCTCTAATCGTGAAACCATGGAAGCAATTCAATTGCTTCAAAATCCCCAACAATTAAATGATCTACCAACAATAACTATCTAATCCTCTAAACAGGCACACATTCTATTAGCCTCTACAAAACCTAAACACACAATACCGAACTCAAAAAATCCAAACCTCATTGTTGCTTAAAATCCACATGCAATTGTAACAAATTCACAAGGACCAAAACCATTCATCAAAATTTCGACAACATGTTCAAAATTTTGTCAAAATGATCCTATGTCTAAAATGTGACATTTTGCCAGATTTCAATCACTAGTATCTACATCTTTTTATCACAAATACACCAAATACATCTCTAACATCTCTTCTTCTAGAAAAATACAAGCTACTTCCATAAACCTATGAAATCATAACTAGTAGATGTATTTCCATAGCAAGATGAACATGTATAGTGTTGGGATTTGTGGTGGCAGAAGCGAAGCACACACAGCAACACTTGGTTGCAGTGTTTAAGACGTCAAGAACAACCACCAGATGTCTGATCTGAGAAGACCAAAAGTCTGTGGACCAAAGAGGTCTGCAGGGTGTAGATCAGTCTGCTGTGGAGAGAAGAGGCCAGCCTGGTTGCTGCACCTGTCAGCAGCAGTTGGAAGGACCGATCCAGTGGCTGGTCTGTTGGGATGTGTGCAAGCTGCAGGGAATTCCCTGATGGTAGTCAGTCTTGAAGAATAGAGGAGGGAACCTATTGATGGAAGAATTTTCTCATTGCTCAACTCAAACATATGAAAAGACTCTTACATATTCTTATTTCCAAAATTAAACTCAACTAATAAAATCTAATCAAATCTTCTAAATTTGAAACAACCAAATATTTACAATCTCCATAAAACAAATAAACTAAATTAAGCCAATTGCCAACTAAGAAATCAACACCTATTTTTGATCCTATAAACCCGAAATCAGTGGCCCAAGTGGCCTTCTAGATAACTGCCACATGGCACTACCACGTCGCCTGATGACTGTCACGTGGCTCTTCATCGATCCCAACACTCCCCCTCAAATCGAAGGTCATGAGGCCAATGACTTGGCCTTCTATTGGTGAAATTAGATGCCCCACCATTCTTCTTCCTCATTGTCTTGAGGCTCCTCGAAGTCCGCAACAAGACCAATTGCAGCTTCAAAGGTAGTTGCTTCTTCGTTGGCAACTTCACAGGTGATGGCAATGGCCGCAATCTTCTCTCCTTCCTTCAACAAAGCAAGGATTTTTTTCAAGATTTGATATAGTGAAGTGGAATCTTTGTTACGAGGGTAGCCAAATTTAAACCAGCACGCCTTAGAATCATGATTGTTACGCCCACAATATTGACATGGAGGAAAAGTGCGACCAAATCCGCATCCTTTCACATTAGATTCCTTCCTTGGTAGCAACCAAGGCCGTGATCTCAAAATTGCCCGCAACATGTGTCTCGACTGGGCTTGAGATCTCCAATTTCTCAAGGCAACTGTAGATCATCTCGAGATCAACATCCTCCTCCATAGACAGAATATGGTCACGAGCAATTTGATATCAAGCGTGAAGCCCTCCAAGGAACTTGAAGGCTTGCCATTTTGATCTTGACCAAGATTATTTGTCACAACATGCTAGCTCGTAGATGTTGAGTTCCTCGAAGAGGTTCTCCATTTTCGCATAGCAAGCATCAAGGGACAAATCACCTTGGTTTGTGTTCTAAATGCATCGATAGATGTCTGCAAGTTTGGTGCATCTGGTCTTCTTTGCAAATCACTTCTCGAGGGCATCCCAGATGTCCTTTATCGTTTCCTTGTATAACATATTGGACGCAATATTAAAATCAACAGAATTCGTAAGCCTGTTGATTACCAGATAATTCTCCTCCTGCTTCTTCTTAGCAGCATCTTCTGTTTCTGGTACTTCTTCAAGAGCATGCAGCTTCTCTTGTCCACCAACAAAAATCTTGAAAGCATGTGCCTCGAGAACATAGTTGGAAGAACCAACCAATTTAATTGTGGTTCCGTGCACGAGCATCTTAGCTTTATCGGAAACTTGTATCTCTGAGTTCGCCATCACCTTTCAAGAGAGTTTAAATAGAAAAGAACTTCAGTTGGGGCCGAGAAGAACTTCAGCCTAGCTGGAAGGAACGTCAGCTTCTAGAGGTAGTTGAGAAGAACTTCGACCTGAGTTAAGGTTGAACCGAAAAGAACTTTGGTTGAGTTGAGGCTGAGAAGAACATCGGCTTATAGAGGTCGGTAAGAACTCCAACTTGAGAATAATTGCCTAGAGCATTACGGCTCTGATACCATGTTGATATTTGTGGTGGCAGAAGCGAAGTGCACAAGGCAACGCGTGGTTGCAATGTTTAAGACGTCTAAAACAACCACCAGACATCTGATCTAAGAAGACCGAAAGTCTGTGGACCAAAGAGAAGGTCAACAGGGTGTAGATCAGTCTGCTGTGGAGAAAAGAGGCTGACCTGGTTGCTGCACCTGTCAACAACAGTTGTAAGGACCGATCCAATGGCTGGGTTGGTCTGTTGGGACCTGTGTAGGCTGCAGGGAATTCCCTGATGGTAGTCAATCTTAAAGGGAGCCTATTAATGGAAGAATCTTCTTATTGCTCAACTCAAAACACATGGAAAGGCTCTCTTTACATAGAAAGTACATATTCCTATTTCCAAAATTAGACTCAACTAATCAAATTTAATCACTAATCCCAACATATAAGTAGATGACTACCCAAAAAAGAAAAAATCCCATGGCATGATATGGACCTATCCCCTTGGACTAAAATGCTTTGATTGCTAAAAAAGGCACCTAATGACGTAGTCTGAGCCATGGGATATATTCTGACTCAGCACTTGACCTTGAGACAACTACCTACTTCTTACTCCAAGTAACTAGATTGTCCCCCATATAAGTACAATATCTTGTAGTAGACGTCTTGTCCTCATGCATTCCAGAATAATCGACGTCAAAATAGCCACATACATCAACATGCCCATTATCCTGGAAATGAAGCCCCTTCCTAGGGCACCTTTCAGGTATCGACAAACTCCATTCCAATCAATTTCTCTAGGTGTCTGCATAAATTGGCTCAATCTCCCAACTGCAAAGGAAATATTAGGTCGAGTAACTATCAGATATAACAATTTGTCGACCATGGCACAATATCTAATCACATCTTGCAATAAGGAGCTATCACCATCTACAAGAGGCAAAGAGTCATCCATAGGCACACATGCTGGTTTGCAGCCTAACATACCAGTCTCTTTCAACATATTAAGAACATATTTGCACTGAGATAGCACAAATCCTTCTATTTATTGTACTTCAATACCAAGAACATAATTGATAAGGCCTAAATCCTTAGTCACAAATTGTGCATGTAGCAATGCTTTAGTATCTTCTATGCCTTTCCTATCACTGCCAGGCAAAAGTATATCACAATAAACAATAAGAATAACAAAACCTGCCTCCCCATGCAATGTAAAATAAAGTGATGCAGAAGACCTAGCAAAGTCGTGTTCTAAATCTTTCAAGCCATGCCCTCGAACTCTATTTCAAGCCATAAATGACCTTCTTACACTCCCCCTAACTTCTGAATCCTGATGGTTGCTGCATGTAAACTTTCTCTTCCAAATCTCCATAAAGAAAAAAAAACGTTCTTGATGTCTAACTAGTGATATCCACCTTTTATTGACAACCACCGATAGTAAAATTCTAACAGAGTTGAGCCGGGCCACTAGAGATAATGTCTCAAAGTAATCAACCCTAAATGTTTGTGTATAGCCTTTAGCAAAGCACAACATTGCTAAATCTTTCAAACCATACCCTTAGACTCTTTTTCAAGCCATAAATAACCTTTAACCTGCAAACTTTCTAACATACCCCTGACTTATGAATCTTGGTGGTTGCTACATATAAACTTCCTCCTCCAAATCTCCATAAAAAAAGGCATTCTTGATATCTAGTTGGTGGTCAGTCCACCTTTTATTGACAACCAATGACAGTAAGATTCTAACAGAATTGAGCTAAGCCACTATGGAAAATGTCTCAAAGTAATCAACCACAAATGTCTGTGTATAACCTTTAGCAACAAGGCAGGCTTTGTAACGGTCTACATTATTATCAAGATGACATTTAAGGGTGAACACCCACCTACACCCCACAATTGTAGCTCCTGGGGGTAGGTCAACCAAATCCCATGTCCCACAAGACCACAAGGTTTCCATTTCTTCTTCCATAGCCAATGTCCAAGATGGATCTTGGAATGTATCTCAATGATCCTATGGTACCTGATGATTATCAATAGCTAAAGAAAGTTGTCATCTTATTGCAGGCAATTTGTCAAAAGACATAAACTGAGAAACTGAATACTTAGCACAAAACCATTGAGCCTCTAGCTGTGCTATGGTAAGGTCTAGGGTAGTACTTCAAGAGCAGAAGGTACCTGATCCTCGGATAAGTCATCGACAGTCGGAGAGGACTGAGCAAAAATGGTAGACAAAAACTCGTCCACCTAAGGAGTTTCCACAGACCTACGCTAAAAGTACTTTAAAAAGATATCAATAACATCAAGATGACATGAAAAACCACCAAACTTAGGCAAATTTGCCTTCTATTTAGGAGGCTCAAAGGGTTATGGTGATTTAGAAGGCATAAGAAAAGGGGCTACCTAAGGAATGAGATGTGTGTAAATCTCCCCCTTCTTTTGGTAGTAAGAGATCTCCACAAAGAAAGTGACGTTCGCCGAAACATTAAAACGTTGTGATATAATCATAGCACCTGCATCCTTTTGTATCCTGGAAATAGCCCAAAAAGATACAATTAAAAGATCGAGAGGAGATTTTATCTACCTTAAACAGATGAACAAAACACACAACCAAAAACTACGAGAGTAATAGAAAGCAAGTCTTTACCAGGAAACAAAACAAAATGTAAAGTTTTACAACCCACTACAGACGAAATACAATTAACCAGATATGTAGAAGTTAAAACTGCATCAACCCAAAAAGAGAAAGGAACATTCATCTAAAACATAATAGTACAAGCAGCATCCAATAAATGACGAGTTTACGTTCAACCACCCCATTTTGTTGGGAGGTGTAAATACACGACATCTGATGATGACGGAAAAAACTGAGTAAGCCTAACATTCATAAATTCTAAATAAATATCACTCCAGAAAATTTTTATAATTGTGAAAATCGAATCTTTAATTCTTGAACAATTTTGAATAAGGACAAAAAACTGAGGATAACCTAGTACAATCATCAACAAGCACGAGAAAGTATCGAAAGCCTTTAAGACTTTGAACCCTACATGGGTCCCACATATCAGCATGAATCAATTTAAATACAGACTCAATATGCTTATTAGGTTGGTGTTTGCCAAGTTTACAAACCTCATAACGAAAGACTTTGGAAAGGACAACTCCAGAAACGAACGACGTAAAACAGGCAAACTAGGATGACCAGGATAGAGGTGCCATTGAAGAGTAATAATGGCATAAACAGCATCAACATTAGAAAGTGATGAAATGTGGAGGTAGTAAGGACCATTCTACTTAGGTCCACCAATCCAGCTCATCAACTGGAGGTCCTGCAAGAAAACATATTGATCATGAAACACTGCTCTACACTGTAAGAGCCTAATAATATAACTGATAGACATCAAATCAAGAGCAAACTTTAAGGCATGCATAACATTAGATAATGGCAAAGTAGGAGACAGAGAAATATTCCCAACTCCAATAACCGATAACCGACAACAAACCACCATCTGCTACCTTAACTTGGAGGGGGTAGCTAACTCTTGAAGAAAAGAAAACAATCTAATATCACCAGTGATATATGAAGAAGCACTTGAGTCAGCAATCCAGGCAAGAACCTGGGATCTAACAGACATGGGTGATATATCTGTGAATTTCTGAACTGAGGTGGAGGCCTGAGAAGCAATAAACCTCTCGTACTCTACCTTAGATACAAAGATCTAACCATCGTCTTCCTGTGCTTAAACAGAATCCTCTGTAGAAACTTGGTGAGCACGTGAACGAAGCACCCTTTTTTGTGAGTACTGTCACATGAATGGTTACATTATGGATTATTGCTGGGTGAAATATCGCCACATGCATTACCACGGCCCTAACCACCTCTACCTCCAGGATTCCCTCGACCACGACCTACTGTAGCCATAGCGAAGGAATCAGACATAGGAACAGGGTCAGAAGTATCAAGTCTTGACAAGCGAGTGTAGATCTGAGCATGGGTAGAAATCTCATCCATCATTATAAACTAATCCTTGACCACCTTGTACTTAGAGCTAAGAACTAACAAAAGGTAGATGGAACAAATGACCTCTCGCTGCTTGGCTATGACAACTGCATCAGTAGATATAGGTTGATAAACATCTTCATTATCTCACAAATTCTTCATCATTGCATACCATTCTACTAAAGCCATAAACCCCTTCTTAAGAGTTTGTATGTCTTCCACAACACGCTATAGTCGAATGATGTTGCTCTTTGAGAGTGTATTTCATGTAATGCCTCCTACATTTTCTTAGCAAAAGCATATGCCATCACCTGCTTCACAATCATCTATATCATGTTGTTGGAGAATGTGTATAGTTTATTTAATGCCACATCTTAAGATGACTGTGTTGTGTGTGGTGGGCTATAAATAGATGTATACTACTCTCATATTTCTTCGAGAAGAATAATAGAGAAACACACCCTCTCAGGGCCTTCTCTCGTGGTTTTTTCCTCGCTCTTCGTGAGTGGGGTTTCCACGTAAACCTAAGTGTTCATTTCATCTCTTTTATTGCTTTTGATATCATGCTTTCGTATTATTTATATTTGTCAACTTGGTATCAGAACAATCGATTCTTGAGATTATCTATTATTTTGAGTTCTATTTTCCATTCGCCTGCAAGCAAGGTTTTAAAAAACGCAAGGCGATACCGAGGCGGTTTGTCTTCATTGAGGCGATCGAGGCGTAAGCTCAAGAATTGCATAAAAAATATAGAAAAAGGAAATGATATATACTTATTAAGTGCTAATAAGAAAATAATAATCTAAATAATACACTTTCATAACTTTTCTCTATTACAACATTGAAAGAACGAAATTCATCCTAAAATCCTAACAACCAAGCCCTACTAAGATCCAAACTTTCCCCTCAAACCCTAAAACACACCTCAAAACTCATCCTAAAGATATTTGACAATGATGAAACACAATCAAGTAAACCAAAAAAAAAAAAAACACAAAACCCTAAGCACCTTGATGATAAATGCAAATGCACCTCCTCCAACGCTGCTGCGAGATGCTCCTCCTCAAACACTGCTGCAGCAGCTGCACCACCGGCGATGCTCCTCCTCCAACGCTACTGCGCGATACTACTCCGACACTGCTGCAACAGCTACACCACCAACGATGCTCCTCCGACACCGCTACAGCAGCTACACCACCGGCGATGCTCCTCCTCCGATGCTGCTGCGACGATGCTCCTCCTCGAGCTCCAACGCTGCTGTAGTAGCTGCACCACCGGCAATGCTCCTCCTCCTCCGACACTGCTGCGGCGATGCCCCTCCTCGAGCTTCGACGCTGCTGCAGCAGCTACACCTAAACCAGTTGAGGCTGCACCTCATGTGTGCTTCACCGCCTCTAGCGCCTCAGACCACCTTGGCTCAACCGAGGCACACGCCTCTTGAATGCACCCCGAGGCTACCGCCTCGCCTCGAGGCGTACGCCTTTATAGCTTTGAGGCGCAATTTTTAAAACTATGCCTGCAAGGAGAAGATCAATCAGCGATCCTGTGTATAATGGCATGGAGGAGGGCATCATCCTCTCTCCCTACTGCGACTCAGAGACAGAAAATGGAGTAACATTGGTGGCACACACGGAGGTGCTTGAGGCTACAATGGTGCACTAATCGAAACTCTAAGGGCGATCGATGCTACAGCGAAGAAGGGCGATGTCCTTGGCAACATTATTGCAGCATGCTGGGAGCCCAGATAGGGCTTGGCAATGTTGATGGGCCCTAGCGACGGTTAGGGGGAGCTGTAAGGGCTTAGCAACAACACAGTGGAGTTGTTGTCGTGTTGCCCACTAGAGGAAGAAGAGGGTCGCGCAAGTGGAGGCCGTGAACTCCCAACTGGGCCTCAGGTTGTGCCACGATAGCATCATCGATGGGCCCATGGTGAGGGGCGTCTCCGCAGGGGAGAGGAAGAGGGTGAGCATCACCTAAGAGATGCTCATCAACCCCAACCTTATATTCCTCGATGAGCCGATGACAGGCCTTGATTCCACGACGGCCCAACGAATCATGTGGACACTGGGAGCTCACCAATGACGACAGGACCGTAGTCATGACCATTCACTACTTCACCAGCATCGGCTACTCGCCCTTCGTTGCCATGAGCCCTTCCAACTTCCTCCTCAACCTCACCAATGGTGTGACAATGGAGGATTCACAAGAGAGCAGCGAGGGACAAAAGTAGGCTCGATGGAGGCACAGGGAGGTGATAAAGCTAAGGGTGGAGTAGTGATCTTCAACATAGATAACAGCAAAGATATCTCTTAAGATCACTTGTGAGGTGTGGATGGCGATGACTACGTCGAAGGAGGAGGAATAAAGGAGGAACAAATGGAGTTGGATGGTGATTTGGGTTCTTTTGAACCCTTAGTTTTTTTTAATTTTTTTTTGCTTTCTTCTTTTTACCTCTCAACCCCCCCCCCCCCCCACCCCCACCCCCCCCCCCCCCCCAACCAGTCTCATTTTTACTCATATATTGGCTTCTTAGTGCAAAGGTGAAGGAGGGATAGGTATAAAAAAAGGGGGGGAAAGAAAAAAAAAATAAGAGAAAAAAGGGGTGAAGAAAAATATCAAAAACAAAGAAGAAAGGAAGAGTAAAAAGAGGGAAAAATACGAGAGAAAAGGAAGAAAAAGGAAAAATGATTAACAGAAAAGAAAAAAAAGCAAAGTAGGAAAAAATATCAAAAAATAAAGGAGAGAAAGAAAGAAAGAAAAATGACGATGAATGTTTATGAGAAAAGGGGAAAAAGCTCTTCTTTAGTTTTATTTTTTCTTCTCATTATTTTCTTCTTCGATACGAGTATGGGAGAAAGGGGGCGTGTAGATGCCATTATAGTCACCCCTGTTTAAAAGTCCCTTTGTTGCAGTTCTAAAACATCCTCCAGCAGTTCTAAGGTGACATACGAGTATGGGAGAAAGGGGGTGTGTAGATGCCATTATAGTCACCCCTGTTTAAAAGTCCCTTTGTTACAATCCTAAGGCACAATGACATCCTCTAGCAGTTCTAAGGTGACATCGGATATCACTACAGACATTAGGAGTAGATAATTATCACATGAGAAATACAACTATGAGAGACCCAGAGTTTCAATTGAGGTCTCTAGAGAGGAAGATCCAGTTTCGAGGTCCTCAGAGGAAGGGCCCAACCGATTTCTATGTGAGAAATCCAACTTTAAGGTCTTCAAAGGAAGACCATTTACATGGTTACTGAATAGGGAGCCACTAGCATCAGGTCTCCAGAGGAGAGGCCCTTATCAGAGCCAGTTACAACAATTCATCCAACAACTCCAAATCTCATTGATGTGTCATCATCAACACACCTGCCTACAAGCAAGAACCAATTCAGAGAGTTGTATTTTGTTGACTAGAGTGGATTTCTTTGTGTTACAAGTTGAGTATTCCATGCTCCAACTTAAGGGTGAGCGTTAGAGAATGTGTGTGGTTTATTTAGTACCACATCTTAAGATGTGGACTTGGTGTTGTGTGTGGTGGCCTATAAGTAAACGTGCAGTCCCATATTTCTTCAAGAAGAATAATAAAGAAACACACCCTATCGGGACCTTCTGTGATTTTCCTCCCACTCTTCATAAGGTTTCTACGTAAACCTAAGTATTTATTTTATATATTTTATTGCTTTTGGTATCATACTTCCACATTATTTATATTTGTCAACTCATGCTATTCAAGAGACATGTCGCAACCCAATCATTGTCAAACACCCAATCTGTAGACTTAACAACAGACCCATCTTCAATCAATATATATTTCTTGCGATAGGATCCAACAAATCGGGAAAATGATGTAGACAAAGTAAAAAGTTGGATTCATCCAACTTGATAGACATCCCTTACATTTGAGATGGAGAGCTCGTGGTGAATGATTTCCCCACTGAGTCACCTATATTGTCCTTTGATTCTGCCATGTGTTCCCGATCCATCGAATCACACTCCTGATTTTGTAAGTTCTGAAATTCATATCATGAAGTACTGGAAATCAACCCGTATAGATGTCCCCACGCCTAGAAAAACAGATGTCACACTGCAACGGGGGTTGCAGGTCCTAAACCATATCCAGTGACACTGCTAAAGGCCAAGGAGGGCCTCAGGCAGCCCCCACTGACAAGGTGCAGCGCCGCTAGGGCCTCCTAGGTGCTGAGTGGGCCCTGCAGCAGGTGATGCAGTGCCATTAAAGGCCAAAGAGGGCCCCCAGTACCTTTATATAGAGAGGTACATGGGTAAATAACATGACACATCCCCATAGAAAGAAACATATAAGTATGCCCCTTCAATACAAACTCAACATAAACAAATGCATGAGATTATTTCCCAGTGGAATAAGAAAAAAGCAACCGCTGTCATTTCAGTATCCTTTGAAGGAAGAATGTTGGGGACAAACAAGGTTCACAGGTCATGGCATCTTTGACTTGCAAATGCAAACTAAGCACTTTACAGAAGGCTGCAAATTAATGTTGAAAATTCTGTTCAGAAGAAAAAGCTTATGCCAAAGAATTTGGATGTAAGATGTGAGCAAACAGTTCATCTTTTTGGGCAGTCTATCGTCATGCATAAGGCACCTTAATAAAAACAGCCAGAACTAACAGATGGAATGGTTTTAGATTTCTATCCAATGCATGACATATTCAAAGTGTAAGAGAATAAAATAGATTAGAATTAAATTTGTTAGGATTAGTTGTCCTACTTATTTTTAATTTTTCAAAGAGTTTCATTATTTCCTATTATCCTAGGTCCTCAATCTATATAAAGAGGACTAGGACTTAATGAAACCACACAGTTCATTTTTCTCCAATATAATATTAGAGTAAGGATCATCCTAGGAAAAGCAGCCCTAACACTAGCCCCTATGAGAGAGAAAGGCCCATTGCCATCACCACCCCCCCTCTCTATATGCGCACAACCTCTTTGTGCGCACGTGACAAGGGAGCAACAACCTACTCGCACACACCTAGCATGTCCTCCCTGCCCACAATGCACATGCGTGCGAGCTTTGTGCCTCTGTGCACCAATAAGCAAGGCACATCCCTGCCCAGTGCTCATCATGTGCAGGTTCTCTACCTGCTACGCACCGTGCTTGGATTGCTACTGTTGCACCACACTATCATGCATGTGGTGCCTTGGCCTAACAAGCACACAAGCATACATTGTTCTGCTTGCTGCGTGCATAGCACACAGCACAACACTGCACTACTGCCACATGCAATCACCGCATGCCTGCCCCTACTGTGCACGCAACACACCCACCCTCTGCTTCCACGTGCAAGCCACCATGTGCGTATCTCTCCCCATGCGTGCACCACCACATATGCCACCGCACACACCTCTGCGCACCTAGCACATGATTCTCGTCTAGCACACGCCTGACTGTGCACCTCAGTGTGCAATACTTGCTCCTCGTGCGTAACAACACATGCATTGCTACCCATGCACACATAACACATTCCTACCTTGTCACTGCAAATGCTACAATTGCTGCCAATATTGATGCCCCTATTGTTGTCGATCCGTACTGCAGGGGTCCCCCGCCCCCATAAACTTAATTATCTTTTTTTTCAATGGAAACTAGAGCATTTGCACTCTCTTCTGAGACCACCTCTCCTATTGCTACAACGTACTATTGTTTACTTCTACTACTATTACTGCTACAGCTATATTACAATCGTCTACAATTGCTTGGGATCATCTCCCATTCTATCACTGCTTGAGATCGTCTCTCGTCTACTACTACTACTACTTAGGATCGTCTTCCATCTCTGCCTACTTCCTAATGCTACTTAAGATCATCTCCTATTGTTGTCTATCTACTAGGGTCACTACTTCTGCTACGGTCGCAACATGCTCCTATAATCCGATACCTGCTCTAGATGTCTACATTTGAGGAGAGTTAACTTTTGTTTCTTCTAACAAGTTGAACGTTGCACACTCCAACTTGTAAAGGAGTGTTAGAAAGTAAAGCATATTAGGATTAAATTTGTTAAAATTAATGCCTTTCCTGTTTTTAATTTTTCCTATTTTGATAAAGATTTTTAGTGTTTCCTATCATCCCTAACTCCTCTCTATATATATAAAAAGGGTTACAACTTGCTTAATGAAACAACACAATTCATTTTTCTCCAACACCAAGCATACCCATGCTCGCCTTGTACGAGCAGATAAGATGATTGCAGCAGCTCATTATTGACAGTTACCATCAGATGACTTCAGCATAAGAAGCTCAAGAGGACAATTAGATCATCAATGTCCCATTCAAGTTAAAGGATCTTAAGGATAAATAGCAAGAGCCAAGGATGCAAGTGCTTGATGACTAAATTAAAAGAGGGGTTGATCAATGAAAAGCTATATGTAGATAAATGAAGAAAAAGTCCCAAATGCAGCCAGCAAGTAATTAGTCCATTGCAGAATTTCAGCATTTCAAAAGGCAAAGAAAATGGAACCCTGAACCTGCTTATAGCACTAACCACGAACACAAATTCTTGCCAAAGCTTTGTTACACTAGTCTACCCGTGAATCATAGTTATCCGGCCTCCAAACCTCAGCTACAGTCATGCAAATTGACCTTTCTATGCCCTACAATGTAATCTATATCCATGACAGCACTAAATAGTCCAGGACTTTGACACAGTCACATGCAGCAACTTGACTTTGTGCCTCCCTACATCGATATTAAATTGATCACAGGTAAGAGACTAGTCTGTAACTCACCAATTAATGTAGGAGGTCAATCCTGCTGTACAGCAAGCTGTATACCACAATAAAGACAGATCGACACTCCCATTCTGCTCTTTTGTAACCACATAGCACTGCTCATACTAGAGAACAGTTTCCACGAATGAGAAGCAAAAAGAGAATCTGGTTAAATCCACCATATGACTTAAAAGGCACCTTTCTCGCCAATCCAACTGCCTAAAGCCCAAATTTTCTACACGGACTCATTACCAACAGCATCAGCCAAATAAATTAAATAATCACACCCTCAAAAAAAGTATCCTCCATCCCATATCCAGCATGGCCGCACAAACTACTTCACAAATCATCACCTGTCAGTTACATGTAATAATGCTGAAACAATCAGAAATAAAATTATGTGGCAATGAGTGATATTTTAAAAAAAAGTATTAGCTGAGTCCAAAGCCTATTAGTATCAAGATGGATGCAACCAAAAGTAAAGAATGTGTGGATGTGCCATTTGTTTTTGCAATCATACAACACTGACTATCCTCTGGGATCCAAGTAGTACTACAATAAACCACAACACAGAAAGAATGTATATTACACAAAAATGCATTCATAGGCTACCTGTAATGCGGCAACCCCATCGTCAACCTCACCGGTCCGAGAGACACCAAAACCCCTGCTGATCAATCAATTCCCGTCAGATAAGTCTTGCTATAAAGGACTTGATGAATGAATATAGAAACAATAACATATAAAAAGATTGAAGATACATTTTGCAAATTAAACCTACTTCCAACGTATTCTGTTCTTAAGTTTCTTCTCAATGAGGCCAATTCCTTCCAAGACATTTGTAATGTCATATATTCGCCGCTTTTGAACCTATAAAACAAAGAAAGTTAGCCCCACGATTGACTATGTAGCAAAAAGGAAAGAGCATACCTCCAGAGTTTCAGCAGCTTTATTCAAATCAAGGATACCATCTTCCGCATTTTTAAGCAAATTTATGAATTTTTTTGTCAAAAGGCCTGCAGGTATGTGATCAAGTGCATTTTTTGTCATTTACTGTCAATTTACGGAAAATTTTTCAAAGTAACCAAAATTCCCCTTCACTTTTAATGCGTAAATTGAGAATGTTGTAAATCACCTAGGGAGCTGTCATAACGACATGTTCCTGCTGGAGTGTGCATGTTGCTGGAAGGTGAACCTGCAATTCTCAAGGACATCAACAAGGAGATGAAGCTTGTTAATCTTTATTCAGTTTTACTCCAGAAAACTTCTAATATAGAGCATCAGCATGGTGAACATAAAGAAGCCAGGCATTTTAAAATGGGCTGAAGTTCTTATTCCTGCAATATATATACATGCAGATCTTTACTACCACCGATGATGAGAACAATGTTTACTAACCAGCATTAGATATTGGTGTTTGAGGCTGAGATTTGAGACATTTCACAGACTTGGATCGGCCAGAGGCCTTCTCTCTCTTCCCTGATACAGGAGTCTGGAAGGGACTGTTTACAATTTCTACATACCCTTGGCTAGTTGCCCATTCACTAGATTCTGTTCTTTCATTTTCCACCTGGTCAACCTTCCTTTTTAGCTGTATCAAAAGCAAAAATTTGCTTCAGCAGCATTTTGTAGGAATAAAAAAGTGACAAAATAGCAATGCCATGTCAAAGGTCAGTGCAAAATGGATGAAACTGAAGTTAAACAAAAAAAAATGGTATCCTTAGATATGCTATTAGCACAAAAATAGCTGAACATCAGACAATGCGTTACTGAGACTTGGCAAATTGTTTTGTCCAGACCATTCTAATATCATATTTGCATAACAGTAGCTTGACACTTTTCAAAGCTAACAAAAAAGTATATCATTATATATAAGTACAGGTTAAGCGTTACAAAATGACACAAAAAATTTTAACATCAACATCAAACATCCTAGAACAAAGCAGCTTGAGATACCAAAGTGAAGGCATCACACAATAGATTGTTGATTAAAAAAACACAATAGGCGTGCATCATTTGGCAACATATGCTTGACAAAACATAAGCATTTTACTTAAGAACAATGTGTACCAACAATAACCAAAACTTCAGCATTTTGCTTTATACCAATCTGTACCAACAGGAATTCCATTTCACATATTTTCTATGGAAAATGTGAATCGTGAGCCCCAAAGGCAATGTAAAAATATGAAGAGTGCATCAATTCAAGCAGCACACAGGACGCTGGAGTAAGGTGTCTTGCATGATAGGAGAAAAGGGCAACTGTTTCCATATAGCGTAAGAAAAATGAGGAATCCAGATTCCCTTCCACCTTTCCAATTACAAATAGCAGAATTCTACTCATGCAAGCATGCAAAATAACGATAAATAAATTCACCGCATTGCCTAAACAAGAAAGTCCACAAGTGCATGGCTCGAATCCAGTATAACACATAAGCTACATCTAGATTATTCAAAAACCAAAAACACCCATCAAATGCTGATATGTGATGACAAAATTTCATCCCCAGCATCAATGTACATCCTGCAATCTCCAGAAAAAAATGAAAGAGCTAAAAGAAGACTTCATATCAATGTCCAGAGAAATCTTGAGCAAAAACCTTTGAACACTCCTTTTTGGGAACACCATTGGCCCTACGTAACAAGCAATCCTCATCCTCAAAAAGCAACTTGCACCCACCCATTTCCATTAAGAAACCAGCCATTTTTGCAGCATACATCCTTCACAATCAGCATCTTACTTATGCAAGAACACAAATAACAATAGCTAAATTCACCGCATCGCCTAAACAAGAAAGTCTATAACACGCAAGTGCAATGTGCATGCCTGGAATCCAGTATAGCATCTAACCTACATCAAAACCATTCAAAACTGGAAACCACCATCGAGTGCTCACGTGTAATAACAAAATTTCACCCCCATCATTGATTTACATGCCACAATCCATGGAAAAACTGAAAGAGTTAAAAGACCACTTCATTGCGATTTCCAGTGGCATTGCTAGCAACAAGCACAGAACACTCCTTTGGGAACTTTGTTGGCTCTGCATAACGGGCAATTATCATCCTCAAGATGCAACTCGCTTCCGGCCATTCTACAAAGCAAACAGCCATTTTTGCAGCACACATCCTTCGCAAACAACATTCCACTTATGCAAGCATATGAAACAACAATAACCAAATTCGCCGTACCATCTAAACAAGAAAGTCCATAACACGGAAGCACACACCTGGAATCCAGTATAGCACATAACCTACATCTAGATCATTCAAAACCAAAAAAATGCCATTGAGTGCTGTCGTGTGATAACAAAATTTCATCCCCATCATTAATTTACATCCTGCAATCTTCGGAAAAAACCTGAAAGTACTACAAACCACTTCACCGCACCTTCCAGCGACAACTTGAGCAACAAGCATTGAACACTCCTCTTCGGGAACTCCATCAGCTCTGCACGGAATGCAACTGGCATCCACCCATTTCCTCCGAGCAACAAATGGAACTCGAGGCATTTCTACATCACACATCCTTTGCAGCAAATGACCGCAGCCAAAAAGGCACAACACGCATAACGCAAATTGCAAAAAAAACAAAAAGGCAATAGGCAGATCAACAATGCCATATACTACAACCACCAACAATCTTCTGTTTTCCCAATCACAGGCATAATTCCTTCCTAAGCTTCACTTAGGAGCTCGATACTTTCCACGAGAAAAAGCGCAAATTCTTCGCGGAAGAACATGCGGACGACGGATCCACCAAATTACACCCCCAAATCAAACCGACCAGCATGGAAAGGAGTTAGGATTAACACAAACACCGCCATCCATGAACCGAAACACCTCGAAGCACAAAGGGATCGTCCCACCGTACACTCCCCGCACTCACCGGGGTCCTGACGATGACGACTTCGGAGACCTCCTCAGAGCCAGAGCGGCCCTCGGCAGCGGGAAAGCGGTGGTAGTCGCCGCCGGCGCCGGCGAAGGGGGGCCGAGCTGAGGGAAACGGCATGTGGCGCTTGAGGGGCTGCAGGATCTGCCCCGCCGGCTGCGGCGACCGCTGGTTAGCCACCGCGCGGCCGCTGCCGGACATCGGCGGCGGGGTGGGGGCGGCCGAGGATCGTCCGATCGCCGGGAGGGGGATTGGAGGAGGCGGGAAAGCCCTCCTCGCCTTTGGTTGGGGTGGGGTATGGATCGGGACGGGAAAGTGGGGTGGAGGGGGAGATCCGGAGGGGATGGCGCGAATTAGGGTTTTGGTGGGATCGGAGATCTGTGCGCGCGCGCGTGCATGCGTGTGTGTGAGAGAGAGGTGGGGGTGGGAGGAGGAGGGAAGGGAGGAAGGGGTTAAAAGGGACGCAGGGCAGAAAACGAGGGAAGGGAGGGAAATTATGGTTCGGATGGATGTGGAGGGAAGGGGGAGAAAATAAAATAAAAATTAAAATGATTAATAATTCGGTTTATTTAATTGTTGTGGGAAAACGTAAAAATGGCCCCTCGAGATAGCTGTGTGTTTCTGTAAGATCCCTCTGCAGGGTTTGAGAACGTGCCGATTTTCCAAAAATCCAAGACACAAGCAGGGATGGAGCTGAAAATTAAGTTTGGAGGAAGTGAAAAGGGATCATATGCTCGTCAATGGAAACCTAATGGGAAACGTGAGATAATCGAATGAAACTAAATATTTTGGTGCATAATTCTTTAAAAAAATTAAAAAGTCACCTGACCTCCCTCGAGGGCCTCCACCCATGGCAAGAAGTACCAAAGAACGTAGGTAGGTGGAATATCATTGTGGCGCTGCTAGAATAGTATTAGAACTGTGATTCTAATCAGAGGTGGGATGTCTAGGGTTCTGACCGAAGAGGGAAGTGTAATTGGTGACCCAATTGTGAACGAGGGCCATTCCACCTTTTTATTCCCAAGTGCATGCTCAGGCAAAGGTTATTACACAAGAAGCCGGATGGTTTCATGCGTCAAATGATTTACCCCGGGAATACTGTTCCACCAGCTATGCTAAGCCTAGATGAAATTAATGAGAATGTTGCCAACCCCTCTTGTTACTCATAAAAGGATCGAAGTGGAACAAGGTGCAAAGTTTGGGGATTAAACAAGACTATTTCCCCAAAATATATCTTCCCAAGGGCACATTCACAAGTTATTTTACTTTCAAGGAGGAAAATATTTGACAATTGCATCATTTTGTATGTATCTTATATATCATGTCATGCTAACATGCCGCATTATACTATGTTCACATAATATCTCTCTCATGTCATATTTCATATCCTCTCTCCTATAATAATAGAGCACATCAACATTACATTTGCATTACGGCAATATAATATGACATATTTTATACTATATTTGACATGGGATCTTGCATGTAAAACTACGTACAAAAGGTATATCCCTGTATCACTGCTCTTTGGAGGAGAATGGGTGGTTTGCAACCCGGCAGGGGCATCTGCAGTGACTCCCTGTTTCTCCCCCGATCGAGGAGTGAAAGGGGTTTTCCTAAAATGGTTGGGCTTCATTCCTATGCAAGTGAGTCTGCCACGCAAGTGGAGTCTGTGTTGTGGCCTCGTGGGGTTTGGCGTAGTGAAGACGTGATGAGCGTGGTGGGAAGACCGGTGAGTGGAATTGGTAGTGCATGCCATGAGGATTGGGCTATCGTTTGCCCGCGGTGCCGTGAATGGATTTGGGTGATCTGCTGCGGCCGGTGATCTTAATTGGCTTTTCTTATCAAGGCTGGCGATTGCTTAATTAAGTCAATGGCCTTAGCCTTTTCATCCCCTTCCACTTTTCCATGCCTTTCAAACTCGTCCACCGTACCGGGGCATATGTATGTAGCTCACGAAATAAGAGGAAGTGGAATCGTGTGAAGGCCTAACGTTGCTATGGATTCCACTGGTGGGTCGATAGCCAAACATAACGTCGAAAAGGAGAGGTCGACGTTCCCGACCTGGCCTTTTATTAACGTCCACGCTGTAGGATCTTTTCCCTTTGCCATATCCCTTTTTTTTTTGCTTCCTTTTTTGACATCCCCTTTTTCTTAAACCACGAACTTTGGTAGATCCTACATCATTGCTAACCCACGGTAAAATCAAATATCGATGGCTAATTGAAGGCATCTTTAGAAACATAATAGAGTTTTACCTACAATTATAGCTTCTATTTCTATAAACTTTTTCAAAGATATAAAAGGAGAACCTCTCAGTACAAGAAGAAGAAGAAAAACCTCACGTACCAACTTATAGCTTCTAACCCTCGGATGAGAGGGGACATTTACACTCTGCTCCCTAAAGAAAACACGCCGTCCAACAAGGAGAAAAAACAAAGACCTGCAACGTTTCAGATGCATTACTCCCCCACCTCAGGAGCTTGTTCACGAGCCACATTGAGCGCACCCTTATCATTCAAATGCCCGAGCAGAAGGCTAGAACTTGGGTTTCCCTCTAATCCAATACCTCTATGGTGCAACCCAGCGGGAAATTTCTGCAGACTTGGATTTCCCTCAAATCCACTGACGTGGTGCAACCCAAGTTGAAGCTGCTGCGGTGGAAACTTGTGCTTCATCATACCAAGCTGCTGCTGCTGCCGCAACAGTTGTGCTTGTTGCAGTCGCCGTATCAACTCGATGTTATCCTTCTCGTGCAGTAACTGCACCGCCACTTGCTCCTGCAATGGAGGGTCCTGTTGCTGCTGCTGCTTCTGCGACGTCATCAAGACGTTGTTGAGTCTTAGCTTTGCGTCTTGGAGTTCCTCTTGGAGTTGCTTTAGCTTCTGATGGAGGCAGTAGATGGTGCCGGGGGAGCCGTAGATGGGGTCGTGGATTCTCATCTCGGCGTCGTAGACGAGGGACTTGGCGGCCTCTCTGCGACGTTGAGGAGGGGTGCCAGCGAGGATCTTGGAGACGTTGCTGGCGCCGTAGACCCTGTGAACGACTTCGAACCTGCGAGCGTCGTCCGTATGGGGGAAGCAGGCGGCGAAGATGCAGTTCTCTTCGCACCTGCGACGCAAGTACTTGCACGCATTGCACGCTTCAACGTTCTGTTCCGACGTCGGTGGCTGAGGAGGAAGAGGAGGTCGTGATGCCACCGCCGCTGCCCCCGCAGATATAGAAGCCGCAACATTGGCTGATTCCATGGAGAATTAATCACCTGCAAATCAGGGGCACGAGCCAAACAACTAAGCTTGAAAGAAAAAGTCAGACAAAATAGTAACTATAAAGTAGAATTTTCAATATTTTCAAGTCAAAAGACAAGAAAAAAAAAATCTCACATCTTAGGAAGGAGAACTGAGATGTTCGTATTAAGTTGATTTTGACATCTTGCTAGTTGAATTATCCCAGGTAGGTAACATTTTCAGTTCCGTATGTCTCAAAGACATCGTATTTCCTTGAGTTGGTAATAATAGAATGATTTCATTATCTTAAAATGAAAAAAAAATATTTTCCACCGAAAGATGAATCCAACAATATCATTAACCGACAAAAAGTGCAGGACTTCGTAAATCTCCTCCTTTCAAATATTAAACTTCATAATCATGAATAGGAATAAAATGGCAATAGCTCTGGGAGGTGGCAAAACATGAAAAATTAAAGTTTGTGATATATAATTTTTAAATAAATTATAGAAATCAGGGGGGTGCGACTGCCTCCGCATGTCCTCCCTCGGCTCCACCCCTCCTGCAAACTAATCAAGTGCAAAAGTCGATATCTAAGGTGACGTGGATTCTCGTTTAGAAAGGAATTCCGATGACGTCGAACGAATCGGACCAATGGAACGAATTGCTAAACGCTAAAATAAATTAAGATTTGCATGGAAAATAAAATAAAATTGGGATTTTAAATAATAAATGATAAATATGGGACAAAAATCACGCTACGTACGTATGAAACTCGGACTAGACGAGGAAGTTACAACCCCAAGCCGTGAGATAACTCGGAGGTAAAATCATTCACTTGCCTTTGTGTCAAGAAAAAAAAAATCGAACAGGGAGATATGGTTTACAGACTTGCAAATAACAGCGAAGGAAAAAAATTTGTTACGAGCGGACTCGGACCCGGGGCTCGCCGCTGCAGTAGTAGGTCGGACGACTGGACGGTGGTTGTGGGCGGTAGTGGCGGTGAGCGGCGAGTTGGGTTGCAGAGGACACAGAAGCGAAGGGCGATGATGAGGTGGCGGAGGGTGGGGGTGGTGATGTGTTCGGTTGAAGGTGGAGTGGGGAAGGGAAAAGATGTTGCACGCAAAATTTGCAGGGGTGCACAAGGAATGTCAACGCGGTTTTTCCTAGCGGGGATCCGACCCGTTCCAACCCGACCTAATTCATTTCATAAAAAGGTATGGTTTAAGTTCACTAAACATCGAGGATTCGGATACAGGAAAGGATATCTTTAAATTTGTATATCCTTTGTAGGATATTTGTTCTAATATACTTCATTTTCACTTTTTAATAATTTAGAAAATAAAAAATTTTTATGATACGAAAACATACCTTTCATAATTTTTATCTATATTTTATTTAAGATCTCTTAATTATATAAAATAAATATATGAGATACCATATAAATGGATATCCATCATTAAATAAATTTGAAGTTGATAAGTAAATGAGGTTAATATAAGGAATAAATCTTCAAATAAAAATAAATTTAATAGTACGAAACTCTAACCAAACGTATGATATTGGCATCTAAGGGTTCAAATGAGAAAAAAAAGTTAGGGGTGCTCATTCTTTGACAAAGCACCGTGCGTTCCCTTCCCTCTCCTCTACAACAACCCAATTGGTTATGGTAAGGGCTTCGATCGGCCATTAGGACAGATCGGAGCCCCCTTTTCCCGTCGCAGCTTCTCTCCTCCCTCCCGACCTCTCCTACATCAACGTCATCGACATGTATGACTCCCTGTGGCCAGTAGCGACCAATCTCGACAGGTGTGGTGGCAGAGGCCGTAGAGGTCGTCGAGATCCTCCGATCGGAGGTTGTACTCATCGGGCGAGGCGATGGTGGCTGTGGAGGTCGTTGTGTTCCTGCTTTTGGTGCGAGGTGGCTAGAGGAACCTTCACTGTTTGTGTAAAGCCTCGACGCAGCGGCGACGTGCAGTGGCGAAGGGATCTCGACTGCAAGCGGCAGTCTGACCGTCGTGCGGCAGCTCTAAGCGTGCCCCGAACCTGTGTGGGGCGAATCTAGCCAATAGCAGTTCCTAGCTTCCCGATCATGTGTTTCAAAGCCGCATGTTCTTATTAGTTGATTTAGATTAGTCCTTTCTTTTTCTTTTTTGCTTCTTTTTTTTTAGTGTAGTTTCTTTTTTTTAGGACCATGTGTGATCTCGGATTATCTCAATCGAGTTTTCTGAAGCTTATCAGGTGTTGATTTCGACCTTTTGGTCGATCCATTCGATTCACTCGTATGATTTTCGAGATCTTTTCATTGGCATTTGCCGATTATATGAGCGTCATGTTGATCGGTTCCTAGTCTTAGGATGCATTTTCTTTCTATTTTCTCTTTATTTCTTATCTTATTTCTGTGTTTTGAACTTTTCCCATTTCTAAGGGACATAACCTTCCCTATTTTGTGGGTGCTAGGTTTCTCCATCTCTCTCTTTTCTTTTATGGCACATCATCTTGTATCATGTTTTTCCTCTTTACTAAAGATACTTAAAGAAAAAAAAGTGAGAAGAAAAAAGTTGGGGGCGGAGATGATGTGATGTTTCCCTCGAAATTACCTCCTCTTCATTGACGTGGAACTTTTACTTAATGAGAAGATAAAGCAAAATTTAAAAAAATAAATAAATAAATAATAGAAATTTATATATATATATATTCTTGTAAATTTTGATAAGACATATATAATCATATATTTTTGATATTTACGTATATGCCACTTAAAAGTTACTCCGTTAAGGTCATATGCCCCTACTCCATTAAATTCAATGGAAAACATTATAAAGAAACTTTAAAAAATAGGAAAATTTACATATACACCCCTATATTTATAATCCCCAAATCCCTCCCCTCCCTTCCCTCCTCCTCCTTTAGAGGTCACGACACTCCTTTCCCTCCCCTCCTCCCCTACAAACGCCCCTAATGGTGCTAGAGCACCATGTTCATTTATTTTGATGATAAGAAAACACGTATTATTTAACATTTGCCTTTGAGTCTTAGTTTTCAGATAAATTGCAAATGGAAACGTGTTTAGACAAAGTTCGAGCTCGCATCCATGGTGAATCGGAGGAGCTTGATGGAGAAGGAGCTTTATGAGGAGCAAAAGTGTGAAGAGAAGAATATGATAGATTCTCTTTTCATATGTTCTTTTGTAATCATTTTGCTCTTTATTCTTTGTGTCTAGATATATGTTAAGGGCCTCAAAGTACATTCACAGTAGTCCTAGGAACACTTGCACTAGCTTAGGACACTTAGGTTTTCCGTAGAGAACTTAGAAAACCTAAATAAGCTCAGACAGCCTTTTAAGACGTCTCATCTGAAAAGCAGACATCTGATAAAGACTTTTAAGACGTCTGACTCTTTGATCAAACGTCCAAAACATTTAGGCTAGACTTTGTTGCTTCTGTCTGATGAAATCAGACATCCAAACCTTAGTCCTGACGTCTTAGAAGACGTCTGATGTTTATGCCAGACCTCCAATTAGTAGAACATTGGTTGCCTATGAAAACGTAGAGGAAAATGACCGTTAGCCTTATATCAGACGTCCATAGAGGATCCCAAACGTCTGATATGTGATCGTTTTGCCTCGACTGACCCAAAATCTCTTTTGTGAGATTTTCTAGCTGTTACCCTTCTTGGGAATCCATTCCCGCAGAACAAATAGGTTTCCAAACATCCAGACATAGTGATAGATATCCTGTATGTCGTCTGATGGCCATACGCTAGAACTCTGTTTAGGTCTGATTCAAGTCAGGAAGGAAATACGCCTAGAAACAGACGTCTAACTTAGTTTCCAGATGTCTTAAACAGGTTTTCCAGACGTCTGATACCCGGACCATACATCTGATGACCTGTCAGAATCATGATTGATTCTAATTACGGCCTGTTTTGCCTTGGGTTCAACCCCAACGGCTATGAAAGCTTTCTAAGGGCTCCAAAGCCTTCCTAGGCCCTCTATAAATAGAGGAGGACCCCTTGGCTTGCAAAACACACCAAGACACATCGAGCAACACATTTTCCACAACTTTTGTGTCCAAGAGAAATAGAAGAAACTCTAGCTCTCCAAGCACTCATTCCACACTTAAGAGCTTCGTCCTGCTGTGCACCCACTCTCCCGCTAACGTTATAAGAGTGTTATTGTGCCAAAGTGTGATTCACGCACCAGCATCAAGCCGACGCACTTCCAAGCAAAGGGAAGTCTCTTTACCTATAGTAGCTAGGTTTATTTTGTGGCTCTATAGGTTGTTGTAATATTTACTTTGTTATTTTGTTGGGTATTCACGTTGCGAATTCCCATCTCCTTCACGAGACAAAATCCTTCTTATAAAGAGAAGGGATTTTGAGGTACACTACTCTCGGTCTAAGTAGTGTTGTTGTAATTGAGGTTCAATCACCCTCGTTCAAGTGACTGGGTTTAGTGGATTTGATCGACTTTGTCGATCAGGAAATCCTAACTCGAGAGGGTTAGGTGGTGGTTTTCACCCGGTTTGGGTTTCCACCTAAAAATTACTTGTCTTGTGTGATTGCTTCTTTTGCGATTGTTATTTACTTTATTTCGCATTTTTTACGTCACGCATATCTCACCCCCTCCAAGTAGGGAATTAGGTATCAGAGCAGGTTTCTGCAAATTCGGTGTAACAACTGACAGGAAGATCTATGGAGGGGAGCATGTCCGCAAGCAGGATTTCTGAGGGGCAGTCTATGACCTGTCTGCCGTTCTTCGACGAGAGTAACTACCCCTACTAGAAGCTGCGGATGAAGACTTGGTTTCAAGCCAATGACTTCACGATTTGGGCCAGGTGCGAGATGTCATTCAACATCCCGGAGAAACCCGCAGGAGGCTACTCGCAACAACAAATCCGTGAGCTCTCTCAATGCAAAAACAATGAACGCATTGTATTGTGCGTTGAGCCCAGAAGAATTCAACCGAATCTCGCAGTGCGCCTCCACTTACGAGATTTGGCACACATTAGAGGTAACTCACAATGGTACCTCCAAGGTAAAGGCTTATAAGATTAATATTTTATCGTAAGATTTTGAGTCTTTTTCTATGAGGCCTAATGAATCTTTTAGTGAGATGAATACTAGGTTCACTCTCATTATAAATTGATTGAAAACTCTAGGAAAGACCTTCATCAAGGGGGAACTTCAAAGGAAACTTCTCCGCTCCCTTGGACCAGAATGGGAGCAGAAGGTCACCGCCATCGAAGAAGCGAACGAGGTGGAGGAGCTCAACATGGAGGATCTCCTAGGCAACCTAATGGCTTACGAGACGAAGTTGAAGCGGAAGAATGACACACCGGAACCCAAGCCAAGGAAATCTCTCACCTTCAAAGCCGCGTCGAATAGCGAGGTAAGTTCCGATGATGAAGACTTTAAAATTTTACTTAAGAAATTTTCAAGGTTTTGTAGGGACTCAAAGAAAGAAAAGGAGAAGAAGGATAGCCCGAGACGTTGCTACCACTACAACGAAAAAGGTCATTTACCACCAGAGTGCCTTCTTCTCAAGAAGGAGAAGAAGGAGTTCTAAGCAACTTAGGACGACTCGAACTCGGATGAAAAAGAGGAGAATTCCGAGGAGAAAACTACCTGCATGGGCTTCATGGCGACAACAGGCGACAGCAAAAGCGACTCTAACGATGAGGTAAACTCGGATTTACAAGAAGCTTTTAATAAACTATTTAATGTTAGTCAATCATTAAAAGTAGAAAACAAAAGCATGAAAAAAAAAACTTAGCATATTAACATTTGAAAATGATAGGTTAGAGAAGCTACTTAAAGACCTAGAAACTAGTCCTAAAAATGATGACTTATTGTTCGAAAATCATAACCTAATCATTGAAAATAATAAGTTGATTGAGGAAAATACTAGTTTAAAAATAGAAATTTCCGATTTAAAGTCCAAGATGCATGCTATTGAAGATGAACTTGCATGTCTTAAGGAGAAATCAAATAATTTGATCAGCAAAGTAGAAAATTTATCTAGCCCTAAGGTTGAGAAAGGATCTCCTTCAAGGAGACCTGCTAACAGATCTGGATCCAAGCTAACTTGGATACCGAAAGATCAACTTGAAACTTGTTTTGTTGGTTTCAAGGGAGATTACAACACAAAGGACTGGACCTACAAGCTCAAAAATGGTCAACTCGAGTTGGGAGGACTAAGGAGTAGACTAAGGAGGAAAATGAGAAGACCGACGAGACGACAAACATATGACCGAAATGCCGCACGTCGATCACCCGATTGGAGACCGGTGCCAATGCCCGGACCTCCAAGCTACGAATATGAGTCCCATCCGATGTAGCATCCACCTCTATTTGGGCCATTCTTTTAGCCATGGTAGGTGAGGTAATCTCTAACTCTATTTTTTATCATTAGCTTATGAATAGGGGGAGTTAAAATTTATGAGCTGCTTGTCAATCTTTAAGGGGGAGTTTTAAAATAAGTTAGCTATATTTCCTTTAGAAATGAGGAGAAAAATAACTATCTTGTTATTACAAAAAGGGGAGAACATCATTTTTTATTAAAAGAAATTTAACCCAAAAACTAGAAGAGCATGATTTAAGGGGGAGTTTAGGAGAATTAAAATTGATAAAAACCTTTTTGATAATGTCAAAAAATGGAAGAATTTTATGTATTATTATTTATGATTTTGTTATCATCAAAAAGGGGGAAATTGTTGATGCTATAGCACCACGGTCATTTATTTTGATGATAACAAAACACGTATTATTTAACATTTGCTTTTGAGTTTTAGTTTTCAGATAAAATTGCAAATGGAAACGTGTTTAGACGGAGTTTGAGCTCGCATCCATGGCGAATCGGAGGAGCTTGATGGAGAAGGAACTTCGTGAGGAGCGAAAGCGTGAAGAGAAGAATATGATAAATTATCTTTTCATATATTCTTTTGTAATCATTTTGCTCTTTATTCTTTATGTCTAGATATATGTTAAAGAGCCTCAAAGTACATTCACAGTAGTCCTAGAAATACTTACACTAACCTAGGACACTTAGGTTTTCCGTAGAGAACTTAGAAAACTTAAATAAGCTTCAGATAGCCTTTTAAGACGTCTCATCTGAAAATCAAACGTCTGATAAAGACTTTTAAGACGTCTAACTCTTTGATCACACGTCCAAAACATTTAGGTTGTACTTTGTTGCTTTTGTCTGATGAAATCAGACGTCTAGACCTTAGTCTAGACGTCTTAAAAGACGTCTGATGTTTATGCCAGACGTCCAATTAGTGGAACGTTGGCTGCCTACGAAAACGTTGAGGAAAATGACCGTTAACCTTATATTAGACGTCTGATGTGTGACCGTTTTGCCTCGACTGACCCAAAATCTCCTTTGTGAGATTTTCTAGCCATTACCCTTCTTAGGAATCCATTCCTGCATAACAAATATGTTTCCAGAATCCAGACATAGTGACAGACATCATGTATGTCGTCTGATGGCCATACACTAGAACTTTGTTTAGGTCTGATTCAAGTCAGGAAGGAAATACGCCTAGAAACAGACGTCTAACTTAGTTTCCAGATGTCTTAAACAGGTTTTCCAGACGTCTGATAGCAGGACCAGACATCTGATGACCTGTCAGAATCATGATTGATTCTGATTACGGCATGTTTTGCCTTGAGTTCAACCCCAACAGCTATGAAAGCTTTCTAAGGGCTCCAAAGCCTTCCTAGGCCCTCTATAAATAG
The DNA here is from genome assembly GCA_037157565.1 of Thalassia testudinum. Lineage (NCBI taxonomy): Eukaryota > Viridiplantae > Streptophyta > Magnoliopsida > Alismatales > Hydrocharitaceae > Thalassia > Thalassia testudinum. The sequence goes on along the minus strand of JAZHRO010000022.1, from coordinate 30,983,188 downwards.
AGGAGGACCCCTTGGCTTGCAAAACACACCAAGACACACCGAGCAACACATTTTCCACAACTTTTGTGTCCAAGAGAAATAGAAGAAAATCTAGCTCTCCAAGCACTCATTCCACACCTAAAAGCTTCGTCCTGTTGTGCACCCACTCTCCCGCTGACGTTACGAGAGTGTTATTGTGCCAAAGCATGGTTCACGCACCAGCGTCAAGCCGACGCACTTCCAAGCAAAGGGAAGTCTCTTTACCTATAGTAGCTAGGTTTATTTTGTGGCTCTATAGGTTGTTGTAATCTTTACTTTGTTATTTTGTTGGGTATTCGCGTTGCGAATTCCCATCTCCTTCACGAGACAAAATCATTCTTGTGAAGAGAAGGGGTTTTGAGGTACACTACTCTCGGTCTAAGTAGTGTTGTTGTAATTGAGGTTCAATCACCCTCGTTCAAGTGACTGGGTTTAGTGGATTTGATCGAATTTGTCGATCGGGAAATCCTAACTAGAAAGGTTAGGTGGTGGTTTTCACCCGGTTTGGGTTTCCACCTAAAAATTACTTGTGTCATGTGTGATGCTTCTTTTGCGATTGTTATTTACTTTATTTCGCATTTTTTACGTCACGCATATCTCACCCCCTCCAAGTAGGGAATTACAGCCCCTCCACCCGACAACCCTCCCTCTCCCGCCTCTTCAAACCTCTGCTCCCTCGTCCTGTCCGACACCTCCCTCATCAACCCCATCCCCTCGTCCCTGTTGAAGCTCGACCTTAGCAGCAACTTGATCGAGGGTGACCTCCCCGTGGTAGAGGGAGGGTTGGAGTCGATGGCGAAGGTGAAGGACCCTTCCTTATCTCCACCACCACCACCATGAGGTCGATGTCCGATGGCAACAAGTCGAAGTCCCAGATCCGATTCACAACCAACCCTATCAAGGAGGAGGAGCCGAGCGTGTCACTCCTACCGATCCCGACGGCAGAGTCTGCCAGCTCCTTATCATCCTTGACGTTGCTATCATAGTTGGATAAGGAGCCAGAGGAGAAGGTTGAGGAGAGGGAGAAGGCGGGGGAGGAGAAGTCGCAGGAGAGGAGCTCCTCGATGTCATTGGCGCGAAAGGTGAGGATGTGGGGGAGCTCATCCTTGAGGCAATCCATGACAAGCTGGAGGGAGGTACACCTACGGGGGCCTTCGATTGCACACATCTGATGGACCTCGTCGACCTTGCAAAGGTAGCGCCTGACCTCCTCATCGACCTACAAAATGGGGACGAGAAAAGGAAGTGTGTGGCGACAGAGAACAGAGCACGACTACGGTGAGACTTAGGTCCTCTTGTTTATGAAGGACCTGTTTTAGATAGATGAAGATGAAGAGGGATGAATATGTAAATTTTCCTAACATATACAAGAGATGGTGAATGGTGTGATGAATATAGGAATGAATATGTAAATTTTTCTATTTTTTAAGTTTTTTAAGACGTTTATGACCTTAACGGAGTAATTTTACATAGGTATATACATAAATATCAAGAAATAGAGATATATATGTCTTATCGAAAATTTAAAAAAATATATAAATAAAAACCCCTAAAAACTAACAAATATTATATATCTTTGTAAATTTATATCCATCTATCCATCGATAGTCTTTCTTCGGTCCCTTGGAAGGGTTCCAACTAAGCACCACCAACAACACCCACCCCCGCACCACACACACACACACACACACACAAAAGTTCAAAACGAATAGACAAATAAATCAATTGAAATTTTGTTGTTGTCCTCCAACTTCTGGCATCCTTTGGACCCTTAACACTTCGTAATCTATACCATGCTGCATCAACTTGGACTTCGGAAGTTCCAGTCGTGTTTGATCTCGGTGTTCGGTTTCTTGAATGCAACCAGCACTTTGTTGCCAATCTCAACGTAGTACTCGTGGGACAAGGGACATTTGGATCCATTTTATCCGTGCAATATTAGGAGATGAGTGTGTTTTACAGTCATCGAATTTCTTTTGCCACCATTCTTGTCGGACAAGGTGGTATAATCTATTGTAAATAGCTATTTAGAGGGAAAAAAAGAAGTCCCATCTCTCCGGAAATCAGAGGGTTTCATCAGCTTAATTGCAACTGAAGGTCTTCTCCCTCCATGCTCGTCCTGGAGTCATAAAACTTGTTCCTGGCTCTTCAGATACAACTGCCTGACAAATCGATTTGGTACGTCTTTCAATCCACATTATTAGTTTGGGGTTCTCCATTCCGTTTTTTTTGCCCTTTCCAACATCCTCCTTGTTGCACTTTTGTTTTATTTTCCCTTTTTTTTAAAATTGCATTTTCTCTCCGTGGGAAGGAGAGATCGATCTTGAGATTATAACGTACTGCTCGTTCAAGAGAAAATATGCACAAGAAAGTTGGTTATCTAAACGCCCTCATCCCCCCATATGTGGTCACAAGAACGACCATCATATTAATTAATTTGGTCGCCAACCATGCATGGCTAAAGGATCACGATCCAATCATCGCCGCCGCCTTCTTCTTGGTGCGATTCCCATTTTAATAATCGGTTTCCTTCGACTGCGTGTCGAAGAATACTTCTCTCAACTAACCCAGCAACTGATTTAATTCTGATCTCTATCGTGTGTGGTTGCTATCTCTCGTGATGATTAAAAATGAAACGGTTTACAAAAGAAAGCGCAGAGAAAAATCTTTAACTCCATCCCTTGATTTGAACGAAGGAGAAGTAACTAGGAACTTAACAAATTTGTCAAAGCTTCTGTAGAGATTAAGAAACAATGGTGTGGATGGTCAAACAGAAAACGCAACATATTATTGAACACTGCTGGAAAATTACAGGATTAAACAATTCATAGCCAGTGTTTCTCTTTCCTTAATGGGTGAGCATTCAAAATATATTGATGAACTCGTATCAGTAGTAACTACCTTGGCTATACTCCTTCGTCTCTAGCTACTAGGCCGTTGGGGCTTGTTATTCCTGTTGGGATCCCTTGCACGACGATCCGATCTGCTTTCGGCAACAGGGGGGAGGAGAGAGGAGTCGGTAGAAAGGGATTTGAGAAGGAGAAGACATGAAGATCGACTTCCAGCAGGAGAGAGAGAAGGAGAGAGGTGATGGGAAGAAAGGGTCTGAAAGATCGACTTCCAGCAGGAGAGAGAGAAGGAGAGAGGTGATGGGAAGAAGGGGTCTGAGAAATGGAGATTCCATGAGTTGATACAAGAGATTTGTATATATATATGTGTGCCCATGTGAATTTTGAAAAATATGCATATATTCCTTCCTATTTTATATTTATGTACATGCTCTAAAATATGTCCATTAGTTTACTCGGATGCCCCTATAAATAATTGGGACTAAATACTAAATAGATTTTTATATAGGGGCTTCTTTGTTTTCTTTCATTCCAACTAACAAACCTTCTACCTCCACCTCCTCTTCCTCCCCCTCTTCATTCACCTCTCACCTCCTCCCGCACTCAACCAACGAGGGATCTGATTGAGGGGAGCTCGATTGAGGTTTGCACGTGAGTGGCGATGCTTGTTCGGCAGGTAATGAATTGCTCAAATCTGCTTGTGGTGGCATTTTTGACAAGAGGCAACGATGTAGCAAACTGTTCAATCGGATCTGTGGTGGTAAGTAGAAGATCAAATCTACACCGAGGTGTGCGGTGCGGTAAATGAGGTGTTGTGGTGCTTGTAGCGCGTTCTACGTGTACGTGCGGCGACCAGATCGAGGCTACAGGAGGATCGCTCAGTTTGAAGCAGAGTGGTGCCCTATTGCACGCTATTTCGATGAAGAGGAAGTAGTGGTGATTTGGATTGTTGCTGCTTTGATCAAGGCAGTTGTGCCTAATCTGAACATCACGACGATGGTGTGGGGTTTGGAACAACTCCTCCTTCGGTCCCCCCAACCTCCTACTCCTGCTTCCTCCCAACTCCTCCTATTCCCTATAGGGAGCTTCGTCCCCTCTCCTTCAACACCCTTGAATGAGCTGTGCACCCTCCTGACTCCCCGCACACTCCAACAAGCTCCTCTGCACCCTCCCAGCAAGTCTCCTCTAACGAGCTCGAATCTACCAGAGGGATGGAAGGTGAGGATGGAAGGCGAGGAAGGGGGGTGGGGAAATGTTTTAGGAAAAAAATTCTTTTAAGTTTTACCCCAATTTTTCTTGAGGGTATGCAAGTTAATAGATTTGATGTTTTTAAGGGTATAAACATATATATAAGTTTATATGAAATAGGTAGGGTTGTATATATCTTTTCCAAAATTTATAGAGTATATATCTATAAAACTCCCTTAGACATATACATGCAACTAATGACGAATTTCCAAACTTTTCATGGTATTTTATATTTTTACTCAATCCTTCAAATTGTCCTTTAGGTTTAACATATTTAAAATATTATTCATTACATTTTTCTTAATTTGCATAATATCTATATTGTGACGCAATGTTGAATCTTACTAATGTTGGAGCTCTACGAAAAATATGTTTTTCTTCAGGTTCTTCGTTCACTACTAGAAAAATGGGATATGTCGTCGGTTACTTTCTGTTGACTTATAAAATCGACGGCAAAATTATTTTTATCGTTGCTTATTCAAATGAGCAACTGTGAAGGCCTGTACTTGACCTAACATCAGTTGAAGAAAAGTGATTGGGTGCGTGATTGTCATTAATATTTGCCATCGGTTTAATAAGTGACGGCAAATATGTTTTTGCTGTCGATTGGTTGAATAAGCGACAGAGAAAAGAAGGTTAAAATTTGGCCTAAAATTTGGGCGAGATTAGTGACTTTTGCCATCGGTTAGTAGAATAAGCGACGACGAAAAGTAAGTTAACATTAGCAACCAAAATTTAGGCAAGATGGAAGAGTAATTGAAGTTATCCTTTGCCGTCGGTTTGTTTAATAAGCAACGGTGAAAAAATAGTTAAAATTTGTACCTAAAATTTGGGTGGGATTAGTGATTTCTACCGTCGATTTTTGATAGAACCAGCAGCGTAGATCGCTTCATTTATCGTGCGTAGCCCGATCTCCCATCACTGTTCATCTTCCCCAACACCGAACCCAAACCCTTTGATAAACACACAGAATTCATGATAAAATGCTTATTTATTATAGTTCTTAATCCTAGCATTGCATTTCATATGTATAAATATTGCATAACATGCATTACATTACATTTAGGATAATTTGTGTATATTGTATGGTAATTCCGACATTTTATGGCTAGGAGGCAATGCGACATCTTTATGGGCTTCAGATGAGAAATCCGATCGTACGGATGGATCCAGAGCGACGATCGCAATCTGTCAGCGCAGAAATCACCTCGATCCAAGCACCGTGGCATCCTCTGCAAGCAAGGAAAGGTAGAGGTCCAGATGATGCCACGTGGCACCATCTAGAGCACCCAATGTCACCCGACGTCCTTCCAAAGGGATATCCAACAAGCAATCTCAGCCGTTGGATGCAAATCCAACGGCTGAGAACCCTCCACCGTGCACCCTAAGATGCCCTCTCAACCATTTGGATGACTTGGCGCATTGGTTGGGCACCCGGCCACCACGTGAGGGGCGCAGGTTTAAATCCCCGTAGCCCCCTCAATTGAGCAATTGATGCAGCGCAGCAGCGACACAAGCGTAGCACATGCGCGCACGAGGCAGCGCCAGCACAGCCTGACCATGAGCAGTTGTGCACACGCAACATGGCACGGGAGGCACGGGCGCGTGATCGCAAGCCAACAAGAGCGTTGAATGGCATGGATCTTCAACGACAGTCTGGACGGGTCTTTAGTGACGCTTGCAGTTGTCACTAATTGCCTATGCGCGAGAAGCCCTTCTTCCCTTCACCATAAAAGGACCCCAACACCCCCCCCCCTTCGTCTTCATCTCTACCTACTCTACTCTCACCTACTCCTAAGCTCTAGTAGCCTACCAAAGCTCCTTTAGAGCTTATTCCCAAGCTCCAAAGGCCTCCTATTAGTGTAATGTTCCCATACCCCACCAAATATTCATCCTCCATCTCACCACCTTCATAGGAAGCCTCGGAGCTGTCCTCCCACCTCCATTCCTATAGAAGATCGCCTCCATCTCCTCATCCCCATTCTAGAGCATTGGTGAAGCATTCCTCTATCCAGCGTCCTCCTACATCTCACCTCCATCGTCCAGCACCTCACCCTCTTCGTCCAAGCCGTTGCCAAGTGTCGTCGTCTCGCCAAACAGCCAATTTGGGAGATTTCTTCTCACCCCCTATCTCTTTTATGTTTTAGCATATTGTAATAAACATTCAAATAACATTGTGAAATATCATATTTATTTCTCCACTTTGTGAAGTTATTTCACTTGTCTTTTTATTTCGAAAACATCAAAAAAATCACAAAACCCTAAAACACCAAAAAGAAACAAAACGAAGTGCGAATTTCAACAAAAGTAAACATCGCCTCTCTGTGTTCGACCTAGAACTCCCTTAGAGTTTCGATTAAAAATTGCATTTGATAATGTGTTTTGCGAACTACGACGAAGGATTTCTCCTAACCCTGATTTTACTTCACCAAAACCCGCTCATCACCCTCCTCCTACAGTGTCGCCGGAGCCCTTGTCGCTGCCCCTCCACTTCCACCTACTTAGGTAACTTCTCCTCTTCCACGACACCCTCCTCCTCAAACGGTCTCCTCGTCATCCTCCTCGCCATCCCTGGCAGCCTCATCATCCTCCTTCCCCTCCGCGACGTTGTCCTCCTCCTCCTTCTTTGACGAGGTCGTCCCCATGCTCCTCCTCCTCCTCCCAGGCACCCTCCTCTTCCCCAACACACTCCTATCACCCTTCTCCTCCCCAACCCCTTCCCGCCGCCCCCTCCTCCTCCTCCTCCTCCTCCTCCTGCCATCCTCCTCCTCCTCCTCCTCCTCCTCCTGCCATCCTCCTCCTCCTCTCTGACCCCTCCTGCTACCCTCCTCCTCCTTCCTGACCCCCTCCCGCCGCCGTCCTCCTCCTCCCAGACCCCCTCGCGCCACCCCCATCCTCCTCCCCAACATCTTGCCGCCACCGCTGCCCTCCTCCTCCCCAACCCCCTCCCGCCACCCCCCTCCTCCTCCCCGACCCCCTCCTCCTCCTCCTCCCCCTCCTGCCATCCTCCTTCTCCTCATTGGCCCCTCTTGCCACCCTCCTCCTCCTTCCCAACCCCCTCCTACCGCCCCCTCCTCCTCCTATCCTCCTTTCCAGCCTCCTCTTCCTCGACAGCCCCTGCCCTCCTTCCTCCTCCTCTCAACTCCCATTCCCCTCCTCCTCATCCTCCTCCACTGCCCCTGGCCATTACCCTCCTCTATTGCCCCTTCCCTTCCTCCTCATCCTCCTTGCCCTTCCTCCACCGCCTACCCCTCCTCCTTCTCCTCCCAACTGCCATCCCCCATCCTCCTCTCCTCCCTACTACCACCCTCCTTATCCTCCTCCACCTGCCCCCTCTTCCTCATCTCCTACTACCACCCTCCTCCTCATCTCCTTCTCATCTTCCTTTCCTTATATCAAATTAATTACTTCAGTTATTAAAAACATAATGGTTTATTATTTAATTTATTATGCATTATTGAATTTACAAATTGTTGGTGACGGTCACGCTCAGATACACAAGTACATCGGAGGTATAATTTCATTTTTTATAATTTATTTTTATGATATTTTAGGACTATATTAAATGTGGGGTGTACCTACATATTGTCATTTTTTTAAATGTATGGTGGGGTGTGACCACTTTTATGCATTTTATGTTTTTGTGTGATGCACTGGTATTGTGGGGTGTGACCACTTTTATTATGTGTGTTATTTTGATATGCAGGTTTATGAAAAAAAATTAAATTTAGGAGACTCTGTTAAAATTTTTTAAATTCTTTAATGTTCAATGTATGGTTGGTTGGGGATTTAGGGTTAGGTTGGGCTTTGGTTAGGTTATGTTAGGATTTGGGTAGGATGATGGTTAGGTTTGGGATGGAGATGGGATGGTTTAAGCTAGTTAGGTTATGGTTGGGATGGTTAAGACCTACGGTTGGGGTTTGGGTTGGATGATGATTGATTTATGTCAGGAATTGGGTTTAATAAATGTTGTTTAGGTTTGGTAATGGGTTGGGTGTAGGGTTAGGGTGGTTGGGTTGGGATAGGGTTTAGGGATTGAGTTGGGCTAAGGTTAGGGTGGTTGGGTTGGTCTAGGGTTTAGAGATTGAGTTGGGTTTTATGCTAATTTCATGCTCTTACTCGAGATTGTTGGAGGAAATATATGATGTTGGGTTGTTGGATTTAGTCTCATATAATGTGAAAATTTGACGATATATTAGGAATTTAGGATGCACAATTTCTTGTTGATTTGAATACCCTGATTTATATTCTAGTGCATTTAGTTGTTGCGTTCAAAGTTGATTACATTTGTAGGCATTTAATTGGTAGAACATCATCTCCATTAAATTGTGATTTGAACATATTTTTCTCAAAGAGAGCGAATTGTTCATTTTTTATCTGCCTAATTTTCGTACTTAAAACTAAATTGTGCACATTACAACAATATGAGTATTCAATAAAAGAGGAGATCTTAACAATGAGCAAATAACATTATCACATGATTTCTTATGTTTATGTCAATTTCTTTGCAATTATAAGTATTATTTTAGATACACACACTTACTAAAGAAGATAGATGCACGTGAGACCAAACATTAGATATTATAACCCGTAAGGTAAAAGTCCTTTGTTGATACTCCTATTTACTAGCATTTTATTATTATTTATTTCTTTATGGGTATAGACTACTATTTACCCATACCTCTCTTTATATAAAGAGGTAGTGGGTTCCTTTCAATGTAAGAAGACTTGTTATTTTCTCCTACTTGATATCAGAGCAGCGACCCTGGATTAGTGCTCCGATATCCCACCTTCACAAAGCCTCCATACCTTGTCTACCAAAAATCCTAATCTCCATTGGAGGTACCCGAAGGAGCCTCCATTGCTAGTGGACAGCCTCTACCAGTCGTCGTTCGACCCTTGTCGCTGCTAACCAGTCTCATCAGCCTCTGATGCCGATCAGGTTGCCTTGGAAGGCCCCAAACTGACCTCCACCGACGTGCACTGCCTCGGGAGACTCCGTCAACATCTCCAGCCACCAGTGAGCGTCGCTACGCGCCACTACCTCCGCCTCTAGCCTCGCCGATCCCTTAGGGCTTCACCTGTGGGCCTTAGGGCTTCGTCTAGGGTGCCACCAGCACCTCCAGCGTCGCCCAAGGTGCCACCAGCACCGTTCAAGGCACTGCCAGCACCATTAGCGCCATCTGGTAACCAAGGGCTACAACGGTGTCGTGGGGGCCCTGTTGGCCCTTGCAGCGACTGCTGCAGTGGTTCTCTGGGCCAACCAAGGTCGGGTGACAACCATGGAGACCTCCCCCCCACCCATGTTGATCACCGCCCTTTGATGAGTTGCCAACTGTTACGACCGGAATCCAGCCCCTCTAGGGACCCGGGTACGGGTCGCCTTGACTAACCCCAAGACCCAGTCGTCCAACGAGAGACTATCCCAAACATACGAAACAAACCACACATGCAAGTAGGTAAGCAATTTAAATAAAACCAACAACGGAAATAAAAATTAGATTCCAGAAAGATACTATGCCATAGGCAGAAACATAGTCACTAACCATCACAACTAAAGCAAAAAGGCATAACGATAATAGTTCTCAACATAAAACAGAAATACTCACTAACAATAAAAAGTAAAGGAAACGGAAAGGAACAAGTAGAACTATGGCTGGACTCGACTGGGCCCAACACTCCCTGCAGCCGGTGGTACTAGCTGCTCAACTCCCTGACCTGTACGTGAATATATATGACGATGGTCAACTAACGCTAAGTAAAGTGGTATATTTAAAGCATTTATAGCATTTAAAAACAGTAAAGAATAGTAGTTTTATGCATGCATTTATCCAATTATCCAATCATATGGTTAATTTAAGTACTAAGTGTTCATGAGTCGGTTCTCTAACAAAGATCCACAGTGTCTCTTAATCTTCCTGTTCCTTAAGGGAATGATCTTGATTGCAGTTTTTCCCGCAATGCAGGATGTACATGTGACACTTTCCTGGCCAGGAGAGCACCCCGTGGTAGTCCTACACCTGGTCTACCACCTCGAGGTCATGGTCGCAACGTAGCGATGACTACGGCATGCGCGATAAGCGCACAGGTAGCTATCCTGCACTGGCACGCGGTCAGTCATTTCCGCTAACGGGTGTAATTCCCTACTCGGAGGGGGTGAGATCAGCGTGACGTAAAAAATTGCGGAAAAGATAATAAACAATCTCACAAAATTCAATCACACAAAGTACACAGATTTTTAGGTGGAAACCCAAACCAGGTGAAAACCACCACCTAACCCTCTCGAGTTAGGATTTTCTGATCAACCAAGTTGATCAAATCCACTAACCGAATCACTTAAACGAGGGTGATTCAACCTCAATTACAACCACGCTACTTTATACGAGGGTAGCGTACCTCAAACCCCTTCTCTTCACGAGAAGGATTTTGTCTCACGAAGGAGACGGGAATTCGCAAAGCGAATACCCAACCAAATAATAAAGATAAAGAAACAACAATCCTATAGAGCCAACAAAGTAATTTTTAACCTAAGCTTCTATAGGAATTAAGATGCTTCCCTTCGCAAGGAGTGCGTCGAATCGATGACGCGGATGCGTGAGACACGCGACGGCGCAACGTCTCTCTCGTGAACTACGGTGGGAGAGCGGATGCGCGAATGATTGATGCTCTCAAGATGAAGAACTTAAGCTTGGAGAGCAAGAGCTTTCTTGGACACAAGAGAGTGGAAAGTGTGTTGCTTGGGTGTGTCTTGTGTATCTAGGTGTGTCTTGGTGTGTAAAAGGTTCCCCTCTATTTATAGAGGCCTTAGGAAGGCTTTGGAAGGTTAGGAAAGCTTCCATAGCCGTTGGGTGCAAAGCCCAAGAGAATCAGGTCAAAATCAGGAACAATGATTGCACTGACAGGCTTATCAGACGTCTAATTTTGGCGTCAGGCGTCTGGAAGACCACTTTAAGACATCTGAAATAAAGGTCAGACGTCTGATTTCATGCGGGTTTCTTCCTGACTTGAAACAGATCTAAACAGGGTTCTTGTGCAAGTCCATCAGACGACATACAGGACATCTGGCACTATGTCTGGATGTCTGGAAACCTACTTTTTCTGTGGGAATGGATTTCCAAACGTTGCAACGGCTAGAAAATCTCTGAGAAGAGATTTTGGGTTAGCCGAGGCAAAACGGTCATCTATCAGACGTCTGGAAAGGCCTAAGGACGTCTGATAAGGCTCTAACAGTCATATTCTTGAGTGTTTGCTGAGCCAACCAACAGTCCACTAATTGGACATCTGGCAAATTCATCAGACGTCTTCTAAGATGTCTGGACTAATGTCTGGACGTCTGATTTCATTAGATAGAATAACTAAGTTCAGCTAATTGTTATCAGACGTCTGAATCAACAGTCAGACGTCTTAAAACACGTTATCAGACGTCTGATTTTGGAATTAGACGTCTGGAAATGCTATTTGAACCCTATATTGATTTTCTAAGTTCTCTACAGAAAACCTAAGTATCCTAAGGTTGTGCCGGTGTTCCTAAGACTACTGTTAGGGTACTTTGAGGCTCTTTAACATGAATCTAAGTAACAAAAATAAAGAGCAACAAAAGAAACGAAAAATACAAAGAGTACACGAGAAGGAAATCTATCATATTCTTCATCTCCTTCCTTCTTCAATATATCACTCCTCGCGAATCTCTTCTGTTCCCCATCAAGCTCCTCCAATCCGTCCTGGATGCGAGCTTGAACTTCGTCTAATCACATCTCCATTTGCAATTTGCCTGAAATCTAAGGCTCCAAGTGTAAATGTTAAATGACACGTGTTTTGTTATCATCAAAACAAACGATCGTGGTACTCTAGCACCAACAACGGGTACCCCCAAACGTACAGCACAACAGAATAGGGGTCTTGCCCCTCAACAGTCTGCGTACTCTCGCCCGACTATCCTAATTTGCCTAGTGGGCCTCAACAGGAGTCGGTGTAGGGGGGCCAGTCCTAACCCCGAGCCCCGTAGGGCAGCTAGCTCCCACCCTACACAAAAGGGCAGAAGCTCTCCTCGGTACCACGTAAATGAGGGCCAGCTCACTTCCATACTAAGAGACAGTTTCTCTCCTCGATACCCTGTACACGAGGGCTAGCTCACTTCCCTTATTAAGTCCGAACAACTGCCTGTAGGCAACATGTTCCACCATTCCACAGATTTTCCACATCACGATTTTAGTTTCCTTTTAAATTCCCCGTGGGGTTCATGCATAGATTTCCTTATTTCCGTAGCATCCATATATCTCTATGCATGTCATGATTAATTAAACAGATAGCAGGTAGCTCATGGTTTCACAATCCGATAATTATCTCAGCAATCAATTATATAGGATACACATGTATTTCAGTTCAAGTCATGGTTCAATAATTATAAACAGGCAGCTCATGATTTACCACATTTAGGATTCAAGTAATGCATGTTCCTCTATCTCAGCCCTAGAGTTCATTACACATCCTAAGGGTTCAATCAATAGTTCTAATGTAACACGCACTTCAATTATGCAATTCACAGGGCATAGCAAAACCACTCTACCAAGGTAACTGGGAGATGTGGGGGCACAAATGGCAAATCTCACAGCCTCCACAGGTCCCGTGCACACCATGAACGGACGACCTATTTGACACGAACAATCAAACCTCACATTACTAACATCTCACATGATGAAAATGCGCTCAAAACAATTAGAGCAAAGCTCCATCACATTGGAAAATCCGACAAAAAGCCAATGGTACTTCATTTGCGAAAAACCAACCTCGTTTGGGCCCTGAATCAGCCCAAACACACTTTCCGGTTTACCTGAACCGGACCAGGTAGGCTGGTCTAGCTGGATCGACCGCTTGATACCTGGAATATTCCAAATAGGTTGATATCAAATATCTGGAATAGCTTCCAGACATCTTAAACGACATCAGGATGCTCACCTTGCGTTCTACACTGAAATTGGACGTCTGGAACCCCTTACAGCCATCTAGGGGTCCTTCCAGACGTTTGCCAGTGCGCTCGGACGTCTGGGATGGGTATCAGTCATCTGAAGAGACGTTCAGACGTACTAAAGTGTCTGGGGAGCCGCGCCTGCACCTCTTCCCAATGGCCCTGCATGCATACAGTGATGTACAGTCACTCGCAGACAACTCGTACGAAAAATACAGGCGGACAGGACCTTACCATTTGAATCTACTTTATCGGACGTCTGGTGCTACCATCGGATGTCCGGTCAAACGTCCGTTGAGATACACAAGTGTCTGATCTGCAGAGAAAATTTCTCCCAAAGCCCTTCGCAAGCCTTCCTCTCCTCACGGAAAGCGCCCACGCCCTGTGTAGCACACACACACCAAGGCACTCAGACTATGTAGAGAAGAATATGTTGAACATCGTGTACAAGTCTCGAACAGGGTGTTACCTCAGATTTTGCACGGTATCAGACATCCGATGACAACTCCAGACGTCCGACCAGACGTCTGTTGGACTCCCCAGACATTTGGTTCTGCGGAAAAATGACTCCGCAGAACCGTTCGCGAGCCTTTTCTCCTTACGAAATACCGCGCCCCCTCGCACCAAGAGCTGCAGCAGCAACACCGCTCTCTCTTTCTCAATCTCTCTCGATCTCTGAGACTCCTCCCTCTCTTGCCGCTTGCAGAGGAACGAGAGGAGGGTGGTGCCACTGGAAGAGCGAAATGGGAGAGGGTAGGTGGCTCGGGAAACGAGGCAAGGGGTTTAAATAGAAAGGGGGTTTAGGGTTTAGGGGTGTGTGTAAGTGTGGGTGGGGCCAGGGTATTTTGCAAGAAATGCCCCACATGAGCCTCATTTATCCACAGAACCCCCAAAATAAGAAAACTAGGGGTTACAAATTGCAGCAACCCCCCTAAACTTCATAAAATGGCCCCACGACCCTTGGGAAGGGTCATTTCACCAGCAGTTCTCTGATCGCTGCCTGCACCCCCTGTTGATCGCCGCTTATCCTTCATCCTGAGGATCTTATTCATTATAGGGCAGCAGCATCTCCCCCGTCCTTGGTCTGTTTAGAGGATCTCTTCGTTTTTGCTGCAGCATCTCCCTACAGTGCTGCTCTTCATCGCAGTACTGATGCTGCTGCTGTTGATGCCCATCGGCCGCTACTGGTGATCGGTATATCAAGGGACGTAGCTTTGCTTGGTTGATCTCTACAAAGGGTTTCCTACCTTGGAGGATGCTTTGTATGGTCTAAAAAAAAAAGTTCAAATCATAATTTGGTTGTCTTTCCTATCTCGATGGCATTGGATATCGCTGTTGCAATAGGGATGGTAGAATATGTAGGTGTGATGCTGCAGGAGAATGACAGAAGTCCCTATGGTGTAGGATGGTTGGTCAATTCTGGTGCTTCACAGCAACTTTGTGGAGATTAAGCCTATTTCAGGTCATTTAGTTCCGTTGTACCAGGGAGAACGGTACAGGTTGCTGATGGTTGGCACGCTCCAGTTGTTGGCCAGGGGAAAGTGTTTGTGACCCCTATGTTGAGACTACCAGGAACACTACACGTACCAGAGTTTCCTATGAGCCTGTTGTTTGTGAGCAGGATCGCAAAGGATCTTCATTATAGGATTATCTTTGATGAGATAGGATGCATTATCTAGGATAAGTGTACTGGGAAAACTATTGCCAGAGGTACACAGGAGAATGGTCTTTATCACCTTGATCAGGAGCCTTTTGCTGGGGCTAGCAGATATGATGGTGGAAGTACCTTACAGTGGCACACTCGTCTAAGTCATCTTCCTCTGGATCGCCTTAGGAGGGTGATTCCACACATTCACCTGCCACGACTATTCAATGTGATGCTTGCCAATTAAGTAAGCATCATCAATCCTCCTTTCCGTCCAGTACTTCTCCTAGATCAGCCGCTGCTTTCGAGTTACTTCATATGGATGTCTAGGGACCGAGTAGAGTTCCAGATAGGATGGGACATCGGTATTATCTCGTAGTCGTTGATGATTTCACCATAATATCTTCGGTCTTCCTTCTTAAGACCAAGGGAGATGTTGGACGTATCATAGAGACTCTTCTCTTGGAGATCATGACTCAGTATTCTGCCACGGTAAAGATTGTACGGACAGATAACGCCCTCGAATTCTGCACAGCTTGACTTACTGAGTTTTACAAGACTCATGGGATTTTCCACCAAACTACTTATCCCCATACTTCACAGCAGAATGGGCTTGTAGAGAGAAAGCACAGACACTTGATAAAGGTTGCCCGCCTTCTACTTATTCGCCATAGTGTTCCACAGAGATACTGGGGGGATGCTGTTTTGAGAGCATGCTACCTTATTAATAGGATGCCGAGTTTAGTTCATCACAAGAAAATACCAATTCTTCTGTTACATCCAGATGGTGAGCTTTTTCACGTGTTCCCCAGGACCTTTGGATGTGTTGCTTTTGTTCATGTGCCATCACCAGGTCGTGATAAGCTTTCTCCTCGCGCTGTTAAGTGCGCATTCTTAGGGTACTCCAGGAGTCAGAAGGGTTACCGGTGTTATGATCCCATCCATCACAAGCATTATGTCAGCGCTAATGTAACTTTTCATGAGATGACACCATATTTTTCTGTTGTTGGAAAGACAAGTATTCATGATGATGCTGCTCCTATGCCTATTCCTCCAGTTCGACTTGAGGCGATTCTGATCTCCACACCTCTGCCCACTTCTTCAAGGTCTACTACCCTCTTGGATGACTGATGTAAACACATTTACACTACTTAAAATGTCTATTTATGCATGTTCTTAAGCATAGGATTGCATTTCATGATATAAATATTGCATTACATGCATCATCTTGCATTTAGAGTAGTTTGAATAAAATGGAGGTTAATTGTCTCCTTTTATGTGCTTGGACAGGGCAAATATTTTATCGGGGCCTCGGATCAAAGATCCAACCGTATGGATATGATCAGGGCGACGATTGGAGTTCAACGACTCCAAGATCGCCCTAATCAGGCATCCGTAGCATCAGATAGAGACCGGGGAACCCTAGAAGATCAAGGGCCAGGATGGTGTAAATCCGCACTTCATATGGAAAATCCGACCACACGGATGAATTCGGATCGACGATCGCAGCCGAACGACACAAAAATCGAGTCAATCCGACATCCGTGGCACCATCTACAACTTCCAGAAGATGGACGGCCAAGATGGCGCCACGTGGCGCCATCCCAGCCGCCCAATCGGCCGCAGGAGTCTTGTGAAGACCGCGCACCGTCTCCTCTCCGCGGGTCGCTCGCGCTTAAAAACGTCCGCGCGACCATTTCGCCCGTGTAGCGCAGCGGCGACGCAGCTGCGGGCGAAGCGGAGGTCGCGGGTTCGAGCCGCGGTGAGGGGGTGGAAGGCGCGGGCGAGCGGGCGCGCACGAGCGTCAGATGAAGATCCAACGGCCGCGCGCGCCCGATAGCGCCGACGCGCAATTGGACGCTCTGGTGAACGCGCGATCGCACGCGGGCGGGCGCGCTACGCAGCGGCTGCGGACGCATTCTAAGCCGTCCGATCTCGCGATCGGACGGCTGAAAATCAAGCGACGTGCGTATGCGTTACACGCGCGGCCAGCCGAGCGGGCGCGCGTGGGCGCGGCGGCGACGGCGACGGCGGGGCTTTAGCGACGGTTTTATCCGTCACTAAAGACCCCTTATTTATTATTTTGAAGATGTAATGTCCATTTTGCCCCCACTCCTTGCAACTATAAAAGGAGACCCCCTCCATACGAAATTTTCATCCCTTCCTTCTCCTCTCTACCTCTCCAAAGCTCAAGAGAAGCTTGTCCCACACCCAGGATGCTTCTCGCGAGATAAAGTCCAAATTTTCGTCCCCCTTCGGAAGTGGATCCCGCGACGACGACGGCGTGCTGCTTCGTTCCCGTTCTTCTGCTTCGTCCTCCTTCGTCCCGCTTCGTTCTCCTTCGTCCAGGAGTCGTCCCGTCCGGCTCGTCCTCCAAGCGACCGTCGAGGAGGATTCTCTCTCCCTATTCTTTTTACTGCTTTCTAGTATAGATTTACTGCTTTCTAAAGTAGCCTATTCGTTCTCCGAGCGATCGTCGAGGAGGACATTTCTCCCTCCATTCTTTAATGCTTTCTAGAGTAATTGTTTTATGTTTTCTAGTTGTAACGAAAGAACTCTTTTATGATGAATTCCTTGTCTATTCTACATCTCATTTTGATTTCCATGTATAGTATTCCTTCTCTCTCTCTTACTCCCTCTCTCTCTTTTATTTGTTGTAGATACTTAGATAGTTTAAATTGAATTTCTTTGTGACAAAATAAAAAGAAACGCGAAGTTTTTAAATCAAACGTTCGCCTCCCTGAGTTCGACTCGGAATTCTTATTTCGGTATAAATTTTATTTGTTGAACTCGAATCCTTCGCTTTCGAACTACAACGACGGGTTTTCCAAAACCAAACACGTTAGCGTAGGTTCGTAAATAAGCTCAACAATGACTACCAGATATTGCACGGTCCGCTGCAAACATATAGTAGACCTCATGCGACACTATAGAGGCCTCTACCCACACTAGTACTAATGTCCCACTTGCAGTTGAGATGGGCTCTGATGACAGAGATCGTCTAGTTAGACTTGATCCCCCTGACAGTGCAGATTCCCCTCAGTCAGAGATACGAGATGAGTATGATCTTCCTATTGCTATTAGGAAGGAGCCTCGCATGTATGAATCCATATATTGGATTGTAGGTAGTTTGGCTATAGATGGTCTTGGTTCTCAGTTTAGCAACTTCTGCCAGGTGCTTACAGCTTCACCCATTCCATCTACCTACCAGCAGGCCATGCTTGATCCGAAGTGGCATTAAGCCATGGAGGATGAGATGGCAGCACTTCGAAATAGATAGACTTGGGATCTTACCTTGCTTCTTACAAGAGCACGACTTATTGGTTCCAAATGGATCTTTGCCCTGAAGTACAACCCCAATGGGTCTATTTCAAGGTATAAGGCCAGGTTGGTGGCAAAGGGGTTCACTCAGACATATGGAGTGAACTTCTTTAATACTTTCTCTCCTGTTTCATGGCTTGCCACCGTTTGGGTACTCGTCTCTGTTGCTTCCCACAGAGATTGGCAATTACACCAACTTGATGTGAAGAATGCTTTTTTCTACGACAATCTTCAGGATTAGGTTTACATGCAGCAGCCCCCAGGTTTTAAGGTTCAAGGGGTGTGTGTGTGTGTAGACTCAGGAAGGCCATTTATGGCCTGAAGTAGAGTCCAAGAGCTTGGTTTCAGAAGCTCTCAGATGTGTTGCAGAGGATGGGGATGAAGAGGTCCTCTTCAGATCATTCTCTGTTTGTCAGGAAAATAAAGAATGGCATTGTAGCACTTCCAGTTTATGTAGATGACTTGATTATCATTGGCAGTGATGAGGCTGGGATAAGACAGGTCAAGGAATCTCTTGCGTAGCAGTTTGTTATGAAGGATCTGGGCCAACTTAGATACTTTTTGGGGATTAAGGTTGCTAGGAGCAGAGATGGGATTGTTCTTTTGCAACACAAGAATGCATTAGACGTCCTTCAGGAGACGGGCATGCTGGGGTCCAAGCCAGCCAATATTCCTGTGGGCCCCAAGGCACATCTACATGATGAGGAGGCAAAGGCAGTTGATAGCAAAACATAAAAATAGCTTGTGGTCAAGTTGTTGTACCTTGCCATTACCAGACCAGATATTACCTTGGCAGTAGGCAAACTCAGCCAATTTATGGGGAGGCCGACGAAGCTACACTGGCAGGCAATTATGCAGGTGCTAAGATACTTAAAGAAAGCATCATATCGTGGTATTCTCTTCCAGAGAGGCTCTCTTATGACAGTGGTAGGATATTCTGATGCAGATTATGTAGGATGTGTGATTGACAAGAAATCCACCATTGGTTTCTGTACCTTCGTGGCTGGTAATTTGGTTACTTGGAGGAGCAAGAAACAGGGGGTAGTTTCTCGCACAAGTGCTAAGTCGGAGTACAGGGCAATGGCCCAAACTGCTGCAGAGATGATCTAGATATGGTCTCTTACGTGATTTGCATGTCCAAATTGAGGAGCCCATGGAGATGCAATGTGACAATCGAGCAACTACCTACATAGCTAACAACCTGATGTTTCATGAGCTCACCAAACACGTTGAGGTGGATTGCCACTATACCAGAGATCTTATACAGCGTGATTTGTTGCACACTACTTATGTGGCATCTGAGGATCAGACAGCTGATGTATTCACGAAGCCTCTACCTCGTTTGGCATTTGATTCCTGCTATTCCAAGCTGAGCATGATTAACATCTATGCTCCAGCTTGAGGGGAAGTGTTG
Organism: Thalassia testudinum; assembly: GCA_037157565.1. Taxonomy (NCBI): domain Eukaryota; kingdom Viridiplantae; phylum Streptophyta; class Magnoliopsida; order Alismatales; family Hydrocharitaceae; genus Thalassia; species Thalassia testudinum. The sequence continues at coordinate 30,963,728 of JAZHRO010000022.1, read as the reverse complement.
ATACTTCTATTTATCTAGCATTTTATTATTAGTTATTTCTTTATGGATATGTACTATTATTTCTTCATACCTCTCTCTATATAAAGAGGTAGTGAGTTTCTTTCAATGTAAGAAGGCTTGTTATTTTCTCCTACTTTATCCGAGTCAAATTGTGTCCAAATTACTCGCCTGTTGAGACTTATGATAATGTTATACGGATAATGCAAGAAGTGTATGTATACCTCACTTACATGCATGATGTGTTATCTTTGTAGAATGCCATAAGACTCGATCGACTTTAGTTCGGTGAAGTACCGAACTAAAGAAGGTTCTTAAAGATTTGATCACAACTTCGTTTTGCTCGTTACATGTAACCTTGTGTGGTAAAATTTCGGTTGCTTCTTCCTGCTCTTCTCCGGTATACCAACTAATCTTATCTAGTTTCCTGCAATGTCCTTAATTGAGTGTTAAAGGAAATCTAGCTATGGTTAGTATTGAGGAGTATACTGGAGAAGTGCGGGGAGATGCTATCTAAATTTGACCGCACTAAGGTTACATGTAACGAGCAAACCTAAGTTGTGATCAAATCTTTGAGGATGGGCTATAAAGTGAAAATCTTAATCAAGATATACATTCAGTTGTTTCCCTTCCTAATAAGAAATTTGTTTACATTAAATTTTAGGTTACAATGGATAAATCTTGGATTGGATTGTAGGGTTCAGATTACACCAGATATAAGGATGGAGCAATTTCATTCCTGGATTGGGTCTTTGATGACGATAGGGAGATATTTAGGCGAGGTGGTCAATTTGATAATATCTTTTGCCCATGCAGAAGATGTTTGAATGGTTCCTTGTATGATCGTAATACTGCTCTCGAGCACTTGATTTGTAATAGGTGGTGGTAGCATTGTACTACTTGGGTAGCTCATGGAGAGGAGTTGACTAAGAAAGTCATAAACAATGAGAACACTGTTGACGACAAGATCGACGAGGAAATTGTTGATAGCGGAGGTGAAGAAATAGAAGAAATGTTGAATGTGATGAGAGCAGGAGATGATATAAATATAGATGAGGAAGATTCGTTTAGTTGTGATATGTTCTATGATGCTATCAAGGCAACTGAGGATCCTATTGCTCCTGGTGTTATGAAAATGTCAAAGTTGTCATTTTTGTTGAAGAAGTTTCAACTGAAGGTTATGAATAGAGCTAGTTCTAAATTCATGTCAAAAATACTTCAGTTTATTACTGAGTTGTTGAATAACCCTAATGGTTTTTCGACCTCATGGTATGAGGCAAAGAAACATATTCATAAGCTTGGTTTGGACTATCAGAACATCAATGTATGTCCGAATGACTGCATTCTTTTCATAAATGAATTTGTAAACTTGAGTAACTATCTCAAATGTAGACTTGAGAGATATAAGGAAGGTAAAATGAAAGTAAGAGGAAACAACCTCAGAAGGTTCTTCGTTATTTCCCACTGACACCTAAGCTTCAACACCTTTTTATATCAACTAAAACTGCACGGTTGATGACATGGCACTAGAATTGTAAATCTCAAGATGGAAGAATACGTCATCCTACTAATTCAGAGGAATAGAAGAGATTTGACGAAAGAAACAATTCATTTGCTTTAGAAGCAAGTAACGTGCGGTTGGGTCTTGCAAGTGATGGATTCAATCCATTTAAGAGTATGTACCCGTCGTACTCTATATGGCCAGTGGTAATGGTCACTTATAACTTACCTCCCTGGTTGTGTATGAGATGGTCGTTCATGATGCTGATGTAATTTCCCTACTTGGAGGGGTGAGATCAGTGTGACGTAAAAAATGCGGAAATAAAACTATAAAGCAATCTCACAAAAATAAGCAATTGCACAATGTACACAAAGATTTTTAGGTGGAAACCCAAACCGGGTGAAAACCACCACCTAACCCTCTCGAGTTAGGATTTTCCGATCAACCTAGTTGATCAAATCCACTAACCGAATCACTTTGAAGGAGGGTGATTCAACCTCAATACAACCACGCTACAAGTACGAGGGTAGCGTTCCTCAACCCCTTCTCTCCACGAGAAGGATTTTGTCCCACGAAGGAGACGGGAATTCGCAAAGCGAATACCCAACCAAAATACAAAGATAAAATAAAACAACAGTCCTATAGAGCCAACAAAATTAAACCTAGCTTCTATAGGAAATAGGAAACTCCCCTTTGCAAGGAGTGCGTCGACGATGACGCGGTGCGTGTGCCACGCGACGGCGCTACGTAGCTCTCGTTATCAACGCCGGGAGAGCGGGTGCGCAACGGGAATGATGCTCTCAAGATGATGGAGCTTGAGCTTAGAGAGCAAGTGCTTCTTGGACACAAGAGAGTGGAAATACTTGATCTTAGTGTATCTTGGTCTCTCTAGGTGTATATCTTGTGTATCTAAGTGTATCCAAGTGTTTTTCTTAGTGTCTCTTGTTGTATTTTGGTGTGTAAAGGCTCCCCTCTATTTATAGAGGCCTTAGGAAGGTTTTGGAAGGCTTGGAAAAGCTTCCATAGCCGTTGGGTGCAAAGTCCAAGAGAATCAGGCTGAAATCAGGACAATGATTGCATTTGACAGGGTTATCAGACGTCTAACTCTGGCATCAGACGTCTGGAAGGCCACTTTAAGACGTCTGATTCCAAGGTCAGACGTCTGATTCTATGCGGGTTTCTCCCTGACTTGAATCAGATCTAAACAGGGTTTTTGTGCAAGTCCATCAGACGACATACAGGACGTCTGGCACTATGTCTGGACGTCTGGAAACCTACTTTTACTGTGGGAATTGATTTCCAAACGTTGCAACGGCTAGAAAATCTCTGAGAAGAGATTTTGGGTCAGCCGAGGCAAAACGGTCATTTATCAGACGTCTGTTAAGCCCTATGGACGTCTGATAAGGCTCTAACGGTCATATTCTTGAGTGTCTTCTAAGACAGCCAACGGTCCACTAACTGGACGTCTGGCAAAGTCATCAGACGTCTCCTAAGACGTCTGGTCTAAGGTCTGGACGTCTGATTTCATCAGACAGAACTAACTATGTCCAGCCTAACAGTTATCAGACGTCTGAAACAACAGTAAGACGTCTTAAAATTCTTTATCAGACGTCTGATTTGGGAATTAGACGTCTGGAAGTGCTGTTTGAACCCTATATTGGTTTTCTAAGTATTCTACAGAAAACCTAAGTATCCTAGGGTTGTGCAGGTGTTCCTAGGACTACTTTTAGGGTACTTTGAGGCTCTTTAACATAATGTTCTAAGGAATCAAAAAGAGTAAGAAAATAAATACAAGAGATACATGAAAGGATAAAAAAGAATCTACCCTATTCTTCTTGTCTTCCATCTCCAATCTTTCGCTCCACGCGAACCTCCTGTGTTTTCCGTCAAGCTCCTCCAATCTGTCCTGGATGCGAGCTTGAACTCCGTCTAAACACGTCCACATTTGCAATTGACCTGAAATCTAGGACTCAAATTGCAAATGTTAAATAACACGTGTTTTGTTATCATCAAAACAAATGATCGTGGTGCTCTAGCACCAACAGCTGACCCTATTAATCCCCAGTCCAAAACAACCAGGAAATGCAATAGATGTTTATCTCTAGCCATTAATCAATGAACTAAAACAGTTGTACACCGACGTGAATCCGTATATAGCAGAAAAAAAAGAATTTTACAATATGCATGCAGCATTGTTGTGGACCAAAAACGACTTCCCGACGTATACAAAATTGTCAAGTTGGAGTACTAAAGGATAGCTTGCGTGCCCAGTCTGTATGGAAGATACTCATCACCTACGACTGTCGGAAAGTAAGAAATTATGTTACTTAGGACATCTCTACCTATTGAACATAGGTGGCGAACGTCACAATTCAGGAGTAAATTTAATGGCAGGTGATGGGTCAAATTCTCAACACAGTTAATTAAGTTATTTTGGCTTAATTAATTGCATGAGAAGGTAACTTAGGTTAACTTGAATTAATGTCATAAGTGTAGTATAGGGTCAAGTTAACCTAACATTTTAGATTTTTATTTCTTTTTAACTGATTGAGTCCAAGTCGTTCACTGAGAGGCATAATAGTAAGCTTAATTCACCATTAATTCTTAATCATAAATTACTAACTACTTAATCAATCAGATTATAATTAAAATACTTTAAGTACTTGAATATTGCATAAGAGATATTCAAATAAAAGCAAGCAACATTCCATTAAGAAAGAACATATTTACACATGTAATTTGTCATTAAGAATCAAGTAAACATGTTTATTACACCCATTACATCTAATTACAAGAGATTAAAGCAAAAAAATGCTAACAAATGAGTACAAATGCCTTATTACATCAAATTTAGATCAGGATAACAAAAGAGAATATGATATTTTAATAAAAGAATAAATCAGATTATCCTTCTTTATTTTCATCATTGAAATCTTCAGCCCTCTCCTTCTTCCTTCTCCGTATTCTCTTTACTCTTATTTCTGTCGTTGCTCTCTCTCTCTCTCTTCCTTTGTTCCCTTAACCATTTCTTTAGCTTAACCTCTTCTCCTTACCATGCTTAATGAATTCCACACTTTAGCATTCTTAAGCCCATTAAGCCTTCAATAAAAATTTGGTTTTCTTATTAGCGGCTCAGACCGATCGAGGACACGCAGCACCCTATAAAGGGTGGGACCAGACCCTACTGGGTCTGAGCCTAGTTTTTAATTAGTGGATTCATTTCATTTCAAGCTCATGCACAGTAACCGACCTCCCAGGCCCACTCGCCCACTCATGGGCCCACGCTCACGCCCACAAGCGCAAACTCACACACCCATGCACAGGCACGTGCAACGCACGCGCCCACACCCAATTTTCTTAAGCTGCGCCGAGCGCTGACGACCGAAACGTCATCTTCACTTTTTCATATTATACCATAGCCAATGCTCCAGAATAATTGAGGTGGGACTATGTTTCCTTAGTTCTGTCCAATATTAGTCAGACTTCGGCTGATGATTCCGGCCGCCTTAGTTATCCAATCTGATTGGGCAAAGGCTCGATTGAGAGCTAATCAAGTGCTCTACAAGATTGTAACACCAATTTGGTGTTCAAATCTGAATTGGCCCTTCGATTCAAAGGGCAAACATTGATGATTCTCAGAGCCATTAAGGCCTGCAGAACGTAAACTCAGGTCTTTTGACCTGTGGGTGAGCTTCTGACCTCCAGATGAGGTCAAGACTCAATTCAGGAGAGATTTCCTCTCCTAAAGGGGAAGGAAGGGGGCTCTAAATAGCTCCAGGAAGCAGTAGAAGCTTGAAAGCTTCATTCCCAATGTTAAGAGCTCGGAATTGAGCTCCAATTCATCCATCAGAGAGAAAACAACCTCAACTGGTGATTTGAACATCTTCAGAAAGTCAAAAGTGACTGATCTGGGTAGATTTGGTGGTAGAATTTCACCAAGAATCCACTGAACATAGTATGGGCTAAAAAATGACCCATAGTAGATAGAGATGAGATTAAGCCTAAATCCTCAATAAAATAATTTTTGATCGATTCTAACAAACTCTAAATCATCCTAGTGATCAATTCAACTCAATAAACCTCAATTTTTACCCAAGCATTCCCTACTGGCGACCTTCAGTTGACTAAAATGCCGCAGGAGTTAACTTTCCAAATTAATCCTTCTCTGATCAAATTATAGCTTTGGATTGCCTCTAAACAACCCCAGGAAAGTGGTCAGAGCTTGAAAAATAGGTTTTGATCAAGTTCCCTAGGGTTTCCAGACACGTCGCCTGAGATCTAATTGGGGTTTGTTCGGCAGATTAAATCATGGAATCTTCAAGGGATTTGAGGACTAGGATGAACTCTGTAGATGCCATACTTGTTTCTAGACCTCCAGGATTGATTTAACTCTGCCGGAGTTGAAGAAGACAGAGGCCAATAACACACTCCATACATCAAAATATTAAATCGATGGTAGATACATAATCCTCAAGTCATAAGTAGTCAGTCTGGAGCTCTGCACGGAGTTCTATGGGCTAAAGCTCAAATATGATTCGCCAACGCTCGTCAGAGCTCCGGTGAGTTAAGTTTGATACACAAAGATGAAATCCACATCAAATTAGGCCATTACTTACCCATGAAGATTCCTAGGACCTAGACAGATCTTAAGAACTCCTCAATTGGCTCAAAGAATGATCAGAACATAAGATTGTTCGTGGAATTTGCAAATTGAGCATTCTGAGTTCGACAAAACTCAGAATGCTTCCTTTCAATCAATTGAGTGAGGGAAAACGTTCTATATAGTGAGGTGACATTGATGGAATAATTAATTAGGTGAATTACTCATCTCTGAGATGCCATTGACAGCGAGCTTAGAAATGAGGGGAAAATTTGGCGTTTACTAATTAGGTGATTATTGATCTAATTAGATACAGGATCGGGGCCCTTAGATTATGGAGAGGTGATGGAGGGCCTCAGTGGAGGTGTTCTAAACTCAGTGACCTCCACCACGGACAGCAGAGGTCATCGATGCAGGTGGAGTGACTTAGGCAAACATGCTGCTAAATTGGAGGGGAAAGAAGTGTAGGTGAATCGTGAGGAGGAGAGGAAAATGATCAGGTACTCGGAAAGGTGAATAGAAGTTCTTCGAAGCTGGATTTGGCTTCGCCGGAGCAGAAGGAGAAGCTACTATAACTGTTAAGACCCATTCTATCCTGAGCCTTTTAAGAAGTCTGGATTGTTGGTCAGACGTCTGGACACCTTCCCAGATGTCTGGAAATCAAAATTTTCGGGTGCGAGCTTAACGTCTACAAGCAGACAGTACCCTCTTTTTTCTCTCCTTCTTCTCTCTCCCCTCCTCCAGCGAACCCTAGCACACCATCTTTATAAACCCCTCTTCCCCTCTCATTCTCCCCACTCCACCAGCCCCTTCTCTTCCTCTCCACCCAAGTGAGAGGAACTAGCCCGAGAGAGAGAGAGCGCGAGAGTAGCGACGAGGAGGAGGAACTTGAGTTCTCGAGCTCGTGTGGGAGCACACTGGAGGGCGCATGGCCGGTGCGACGCTTGCGGGAGGATGAGTGCATCAGGGAGTCATCCCTGGTACTGCTGTAGCCAAAGCTGCAGGCGAGGGGGCGAGGCGCGGCTGCACGCGGCAAGTGCTAGCAGGAGCAGGTTCTGGTTCTAGGTTTTTCCCAAAATTGAACATCTGGAGTGACGTCCAGACAATGGAGCGGACGTCTGGAGATGACTCCAAATGTCTAAAGGCAAATCTTCGTGAAGGTACGTTCCCTTTGCGGATGTGGCCATGCAAGCCGCACCGCAGCTACGCTTTACGTGGCTAATTTGAGAAGATTTTGCTGTCGCGTGCAGGATTTGCTTCGAGAAGGCGTGGGACATGTCCTCCCACGCATTTCAAACGTCTGGGCAGCTTACCAGACGGCTGGAAGCACTCCTAAATGTCCGAAGAGGTGGTCGGACGTCTGGAGCTAGGTCTAGATGGTCCAGAAGAGGTCCTGGACGTCTGAAGTCGACACAGAGCCTGAGGTGCATTCCTGGACACTTTTAAGACGTCTGGCACAAATTAAGACATCTGGACATTTGTGCCAGACGTATGATTTGAGTCAGTAGCCCTATTTTTGACCCGTTCAGGGTCCATTTTACGCAAACAAGATATCGGTGTTTTCCTCGTGAGTTCCTCTACTTGTTAGAAGTCTTTCTATACTATTCTGAATGCTCCATTGTGATTATTCCTTGTTATAGGATTTCATTCCGTTGCGGGTTCGAGGCTTGCCGAGGCACGTGAGCCTACCGTTCGAGCCCCCAATACTCTTGGGATGTCTGGTGTTAAGACCCATGACATCAAACGTATTTTAAGACATCTGGGAGTTGGTCAAGACGTCTGGTCAGACATCTGGAAGCCTTCCCAGACGTCTGGAATTTAATTTTTGCGGCGCACGATTGCGAGTTTGCGCGCATGCACGCGCAGACCGAACCTGCCGCCCTCTTTTCTTCTCTCTCTTCCCTCCCCATCCTGCAGGCGCTTTCTTTTTTCTTCCTCTCTCTCTCCCCGCGGCGCCTTCAAATACTCCCTTCCTCCCTTCCCTCTCCCTCACCGCCACTCCACCGTCTCCTCCTTCTTCTTCTTCCAGTTAGCGTAAGAGTGAGAGAGCGAGGGTAGCAGCTGCTGCCGGGTGTGCGCTGGGAGGAAGGGGTGCAACGAGAGGGAGAAGAGGCGGAGCGCGTGAGGAAGAGAGGGTGAGCTCGCCGGAGCAGCTAGGGCCGGCTGCGCGGGGACGCAGCGAGAGCGCGGTGCTCGGGAAGTTGCCCAGTGCTGCTGCAGCTTAGGCAACTGGCGAGCGTGGTGCGGCACGGCCGTGCACAGCAGGTGGAGGGCGAGGAGGTCCTGATTCTGGAAAATTTTCCCAGAATCAGACGTCTGGAGTGAGATCCAGACGTCTGAAAGGTACAATATTTCTCTACTTCTTCCTTCTGCGGATGCGGCCATGCAGGCCGTTCCGCCGAAGGTTCTACCTCTTTGCCATGTTGAGATCGATTACGTACGCATGCAGGGTTCGTTTAGGAAGGCGCAAGGACACACCCTCCCACGCAGATCGGACGTCTGGGCACTGCACCAGACGGTGGAGAGAGTCTCTGTTAAACGTATACGAACGCTACGCTAACGTGTTCGATTTTGGAAAACCTGTCGTTGTAGTTCGAAAGCGAAGAATTCGTGTTCAACAAATAAAATTTATACCGAAATGAAAATTCCGGGTCGAACACAGGGAGGTGGACGTTTGATTTAAATACTACGCGTTTCTTTTTATTTGTCACAGAATAATTCAATTTAAAACTATCTAATTATTTACAATAAATAGAAGAGAGAGAGAGAGTAAAGGAGAAAGAGAATATTACACAGAGAAATCAAAATGAGATGTAGAATAAACAAGAAATTTTTCATTGAGGAGATTGTTCATTACAACTAGAAAACATAAAACAATTACTCTAGAAAGCGATAAATTTACTCTAGAAAGCATTAAAAGAATGGAGGGAGAAATGTCCTCGACGATAGCTTGGAGGGTGAACAAAACTACACTAGAAAGCAGTAAATCTACACTAGAAAGCAGTAAAAAGAATAGGGAGAGAGAAATCCTCCTCGACGGTTGCTGAGAGGATGAGCCGGATGGGACGACGCCTGGACGAAGGAGAACGAAGCAGAAGAACGGGAACGAAGCAGCACGCCGTCGTCGTCGCGGGATCCACTTCCAAAGGGGAACGAAAATTGGACTTTATCTCGCGAGAAGCATCCCAGGTGTGGGACAAGCTTCTCTTGAGCTTTGGAGGGGTAGAGAGGAGAAGGAAGGGATGAGAATTTCGTATGGAGGGGGTCTCCTTTTATAGTTGCAAGGAGTGGGGGCAAAATGGACATTACAACTTCAAAATAATAAATGAGGGGTCTTTAGGGACGGATAAAACCGTTGCTAAAGCCCCAACGTGGGCGTAGCTTTCGCGCCCACGTGCGTCGCTTCAGCTGCCCACGTGCTCAACGCTATCGCACGCACAACGATCCTCAGCCGTCCGATCGCAAGATCAGACGGCTTAAGATGCGTCTTCGACCGCTGCGTTGCGCGCTCGCCCGCGTGCGATCGCACGTCCGCGCCGCGCGTTCAATCGCGCGTGGACGCTATCTGGCGCGCGCGGCCGTCCGATCTCCATCTGACTCTCCACCCGCGCCCAATCGCCTGCACCTCCAGCCCTCTGCTACGGCTCGAACCCGCGCCCGCTGGTCGCGTAAGCGCGCTCGACCGCTGTGCTATGGGGCGCGGATGGTTAAGCGGACGCTTTTAAGCGCAGTCGACCACAGCCGTTGGATCAAGATCCAACGGCGGAGAGCGAGTGGGTGTGGGGCCTTCGTAGAATGCGTGCGGCCGTTTGGGCGGTCGAGATGGCGCCACGTGGTGCCATCTTGGCCGTCCATCTTCTGGAAGTTGTAGATGGTACCACGGATGTCGGATTGACTTGATTTTTGCGTCGTTGGGCTGCGATCGTCGATCCTAATTCATCCGTGTGGTTGGATTTTTCATCTGAAGTGTAGATTTTCACCATCCTGGCCCTTGATCTTCTAGGGTTCCCCGGTCACTATCTGATCCTACGGATGTCTGATTAGGGTAATCTTGGAGTCGTTGAACTCCAATCGTCGCCTTGATCACATCCATACGGTTGGATCTTTGATCCGAGGCCCCGATAAAGTGTTTGCCCTGTCCAAGCACATAAAAGGAGACAATTAACCTCCATTTTATTCAAACTACTCTAAATGCAAGATGATACATGTTATGCAATATTTATATCATGAAATGCAATCCTATGCTTAAGAACATGCATAAATAGACATTTTAAGTAGTGTAAATGTGTTTACATCAGTCTCCAGATGTCCGGAGTGACAGTCGGACGTTTGGAACTAGGTCCAGATGGTTCAGCGGGATCCTGGATGTCTGAAAAACAACATAGAAGTGAGGTATGATCTGAACCATCGTTTAAGATGTTTGGAAGATGTTCCAGACATTTGATTTAGGGCAGTATTGTCGTTTTTGACCCGTTTAGGGTACGTTCGAAGTCCGATTCCCGCGTTTGAAATTCCGTTCTTCTCAGAAATTGTTCCTCTACTTGTTTAAAGTACTTGTATCCTATTCTGAGTAGTTCCTTGTGTTTGATCCTTATGCTATGACCTCGTTCTGTTACGGATCCGGGGGTTGCGGAGGCACGCGGACCTGCCAATCACGGCCCCAGTACTCCCCATTTTTCGGGTAGAGTGGCTTCCCTTGGTTGTTTACCAACATTAATGCATCCTTGAGATAATTGAATGATAGATCCTATGGTATGGCATGAATCCTAGGACTGGAAAACTAGATTGAATGATAGATCCTAGGGTATGGCATGAATCATAGGACTGGAAAACTAGATTGAATGATAGATCCTAGGGTGTGGCATGAATCCTAGGGACAGAAACACTGAAACGAATGTCGTGAATGCATGAATTGCAGTCTTGGAAAAGTGGATAGAAAAATGATAATTGCCTGTAGTTGGATAACAGTTGCTTGTATATGAATAGATATTAACTATTGAGAACATGGGTTATATGAAAATAAAGCTGAGATGATGAAACCTAAATTGGCTTGGTTAAAGAAATATGAGCATGAACCCTACGGGGAATTAGGAGTAGAGCTCCTGAGAGGTGAATGGAATGGAATTGGGGAAGTGAGCTGGCCCTTGAGTACGGAGTACCAAGGAAAGCGACTGTCCCCCTGTTTAGTGCAGAGCGGAGCTAGCTGCCCCAGGAACTCGGGGTTTGGTCTGGCCACTTTGTATCGACTTTTGGCCCTCGCGTACACAGTACTGGAGAGAGCTACTATTGTAGGGAGAGCACTAGCCACCCTACAGGCCCTGAGGTTCTGCTAGCCTTCCTACACTTACTTGTTAGGCCCACTGGGCAAACCAGGGTAGTCAAGCGAGGGTGCGGGGATTGTGGAGGGGCAAGACCCCTGTTTGGTTACTGTGGAGGGGCTAGACCCTTGTTACTGAGAGGGCTCTGCCATATACTGGTTCTGTGCTATGCTTTGGGGTGCACCCGTTAACGGAAATGACTGACCGCGTGCTAGTGCGGGGTAGCTATCCGTGCATTTATCGCGCGTGCCGTAGTCAGCATTACGTCTGTCAGTGACTTTGGGGTGGTTGACTGAGGGTAGGACCACCACGGGGGACTCTCCCGGCTAGGAGAGCACCACGTGCTACTTCTACTTTTCGGAAAAGACTGCAATCAAGATCGTTCCTAGGAGGAACATTCGAGATCAAGAGAAAGATCTGAGGAAGAATTCAAGAACAAGTAAATAGAGGAATAAAGAAAGAAACTAAAAACAACAGCTACTTGTCCACTTTTACTATTTTTCTTAGCTAGCTAGTTGCCACTCTACTCAGCATTTCGCTGATGTGTCACCTTTGTCACCCTTTTCAGGACCAGGTGTTGAGCAGCCAGAGCCTGCGGCTGCAGAGAGTGCTGGGCCTAGTAGAGCTCAGTAGTGTTACTTGTGTTGTACCTACTATACCGTTTCTTCTATTGTAGTGAGTATTTTCTGTTACAGTTGTACTCTTTTATTGTAAGCATCTTGTTTATGTACCTGTTTAATTATCTACTGTTGTGGTGGTGTGTACTGTAGTAGTTCTTTTCTTTACTGTTAGTTACATGCATGATGAATGTGGTTTATTTTACTTCTCTTTTGGTTACTTTCTCATTGGACGACTGAGTCTTTGGATCAGTTGAGTCGGTTCGATTCTCGTGTCTCGTAGGGATTCAGGAATCAGGCCATAACATCTGGTAGAGTGGCTTCCCCTAATTTTAATTATAAACCTGAATGCATGTGTGGAATGAATGATTAGAACCTAGGATATGACATGAACCCTAGGACGAGAAGTATTTGAAATGTCTGTATACGTGATTGAATTGCAGTCTTGAATGAGTAGATAGAAATGTTATCAACTGCCTGTTAATGAACAAGAGATGCCTGTGAGATATGAATTACCTGTGCTAGTTAAATAGTTACATATGACATTACCTGTTGTATACGTTAAATAATAGAAATATGAGCTGCATGTGTATAACCTGAGAATGGAAATGTGAATGATAGAAATACCAGCTGCATGCGTATAACCTGAGAATTGAAATGTGAATGATGAAACCTGGTACGGAATGGCATAAGGAATATGAGCATGAACCCTACAGGGAAATTAGTAGAGCTCTTGGAAATAAATGAATGGATCTGGAAATGTGACGGGAAGTGTGCTAGCCCTTAAGTACGTGGTACCAAGAGGAGCGCATGTTCCCTCTTAGTGTAGAGGGGAGCTTGCTGCCCTTCGGGTTGAGACCCGGGGTGGGTTTGGCCACTCTGCATCGACTTCGTAGCCCTCGCGTACACCGTACCGGGGAGAGCTACTAGTGTAGGGAGAGAGCTAGCCACCCTACGGGGCCCAGGGTTCAGCTAGCCACCTTACACTGACTTGTTAGGCCCACTGGGCAAACCAGGGTAGTCAGGTGAGGGTGCGCGGACTGTGGAGGGGCGAGACCCTTGTTTGGTTCGTAGGGGCTAGATCCCTGTTACTGAGAGGGCTAGGCCCTATACTGTTCCGTGCTGTACTTGGGCGCACCCGTTAGCGGAAATGACTAACCGCGTGCCAGTGCGAGGTAGCTACTAGTGCGCTTATCGCGCATGCCGTAGTCACCGTTACGTCTATCCGTGACCTTGGAGTGGTTGACTGGGTGTAGGACCACCACGGGGGACTCTCCCAGCAAGGAGAGCACCACGTGCGACTTCTACTCTTCGGAAAAGACTACAATCAAGATCATTCCCATGAGGAACATTCGAGATCAAGAAAGAGATCTGATAAATAAACCAATGGGTGAAAAGGAATAATTTGTAAAATAAAGTAATTAGAATAAATAGCTACCGATAAGTCCATTTTAATGGACTAATATTACGCCTAAGTAACTTTAATTGTATCTTTTAGGTTTGTTAATAACTATATTAAGTTATAGAATGTTTGCATGCATCATGATTTAGGTTTACATCTATTCTATAACTTAATATGTTCTTTTTATGTGCATAAAAAATAATTGGCAAAAGAATGAGGAGGAAAGGGTAAATTACCCTTTCAAATAACCGGCGGCTGTTCTTTTCGTCATCCTCTGGGCACCCTCAACAGCCGCCGGCCAGAAATAGTTAAGGGATTTGAAAATCTCTTAACTCTCGTAGGCGTAAACCAGGAGGAGTTAAAAAGGCAAGGCGAAGAAAGGAGAAGGGATCCATCTTCCCCCTTGTGGAGAACAACCCCAAGCGTGCACTGTTGACCAGCGCGCGCCCTACTCCTCTGCGCGCCCATCTCCAGCCGCATCCTCCTTTCAGCTGCATCTTCCAGCCAGCGCCTTCAACCCGCAAGCGTGCCATTTGCACGTCCTACCACACCTGCAAGCGCACGCCATCTGCAGCACACACGGCAACGCTAGCACCGGTCCACCGCCGCCACTCCTCCTCCGCCGATCGGCCATCTCCGTCGACGCAGTGGCCTCCATCGGATAGGTCTCATCCTCGCCAACCTCCCTAGCGAGTCCACAGCCCGCCGATGCTCTCTCTCTCTTGCGAGGAGGAGAGAGAGCAAATGCTCTTTTTCCTCTGATATTAAAATTTACATTCACTGCTATTGCCACCAGAATTTGATTTTATTTATTATTATTTTATTGTAGTAAAATTGCGCATGCACACTCATATTTTCTGATAATTGCACGTTATTGATATTCAACTATTTCAGGATTGGTTTTGGGCTTAACCTGTGCACTAATTTTTCTCTAGTATATGTCACGTGAAAATTACATAAAATCATCATATATTTATTGAAGATTTCAGTGAGGGAAAACTGCACATATACCCTTATCTTTTTAGGTTATTGTGAGTCTACTTTCCATCGCATTTTATGTCAGATTTGAATAGGAATTTCGCAATTTACCGAAAGAATATAAAATAATCGAGAGTTTATTGCATAATTGCCTCCTTGTGGACACGACCCGCTCTTCTATGAGTGGTTATTTTTAGTTTTTTTTAATTAGTCGATTTTTCCACCACTTAAATACTACAACGCAAAGCGGAAAGTCGACTCGTCAAATTGGCGCCGTTGCCGGGGATGCAACAGATGCAATAGATTCACGTTATTATTTTTTGAATATTATGAGTTGCAAAATTATCTGATCAATTTTTTTTTTGCTGTGTGAGGAATCTGACGAGGCGACGAGGCGCAGCAGAGCGACAACATTGAACCTGAATGACGCGCACGGCGGAGACGATCTTTTTGGTGGACCTTGACGCCACCGGGAGGACGGCAATAAGAACACGTGGGCCTTGATCCCACTCACATAGGTTCACGAAGAAGCCCATTTCTGATTTGGTTAGATTTAGTTTAGATAGACATTAGAATTAAATTACTATCTTTTGGACCATTGTTGGGTATTTTGGGCAACGTGTTCCCAGCGCCACTTTATTTCTTATCGCTCTTGTATGCGGGTGTATTCTCGCTAGCGTGTTCCCATTTATTTAGATTATAGGATTATTTGAGCTGTTTGAACTGAATTTCGGTTAGTTAGTTAGATTAGGTTTGTTTGTTATTATTATAAAAAAAAGGAAAATATTCGAACTGCCTGCTAGAAGCTGCATATCTATAGGACGATCATCTAAGACTGAATGGGCAGCATCTAGTTAATTTCTATTGTATTGCATTCATTCTTGCACGAAGAAAGCTGGAGTAAGGTACGTTTTTTTCTTGAGCATCAATTACCTGTCATGCATATGCATTGAACCTAAATCTAAGACCACTAAAGTGCTTGAATCAAATTAATTCAGTGGTCACTTTAAAAATTGGGACTGCTAAGAGGTTGGACTTTAAAATATGTGACTGAAAATTGTGTGCAAGAAGATCTTGTTTGTGGAATTTCAAAAAATCAAAACACGATCGTATGCTTGCACACTTGAGACACTGTGCACCTCACACATAAGGTCACTAGATAAATTTCTACCTCTCCTCTTTTGCACCACAGGGGAAGTTAGTCGGAAATCAACAAGCCTATCCACCAAGTTACTTCGGTTCCTCGTGCGTGGGCTCGATTCGAGACTCCCATCCCTTGCGAGTAGGTTATAGGCACCAACAAAGGTTGGCCTAGGAAGCGTAATTTTTTGCAAAACTTGTTTGGCCACCAACTAAACATATAACTCTAAAACCTACAATCTGCTAAAAACAGATCCCTTTGAATTGCGTTTGCTTTGATAATAGAACTCTCTAGGAAGTTTTCTGCTTGTATTATGAATTTTGCTAAATCCTAAGAGAGTTAAAATTATTTTGCTTAAAGAAATGTATTACTCTTACTCTTATCATTCAGATTATCAGAGTCAATACTTCCCATTTTTTAATCAGGATCCCATGCCCCGAGCGTATCCATCCTTTGATGGGTACATTGACAATTCATGGGATCATTCTTATTCTTATCCTGGGAGTACTGACTTGATAACTCCCACTTTTGAGCAGAGCCTAGGAGTGGGATTTCCCAACCCTGAAATTTCTACTTCCATGCAAACACCCAACCCTCCGACCCTTCATGATTTTCCGTATCGAGGTTGGACCGATACCCCTAGGGAACCAGAGCCTGAAATTGACTATCCTTCACAACCTTATAATAGTAGCCTCTCCTCTTTTATGATAGAAATGCAAAAACAACAAAAGGAAATGATGGAATCAATGGGAGACATGTTGAGGAATAGTCAACAGTTAAATGAAGAAATAAGACAACTTAGCTACATGCTTCCCAATAGTCCTGATCCCTACCCATATGATCATGATCATTAAAATAATTCTGAGGAACCTAATGACAATAAGGATCCAATTTTATGTAGCTATCACTTAGACTCTCCTAATGAGACACGGCCACTAGAGGACATCGATCATAGTGATTATCCACATGAACTATATTGGAGTCAAAAGCAAGGGTAGATGGTACCTCTTGAGGACCTTGACCTCAATGATAGTATTCTTACCCCTACCAACCCGGGTCAAGGTTATATTGTTCCTATCACTTTCTCTATTGATTATTTGGTGGAATCCCATTCTACCCTTAGTGAGCCTACCCATGACCATCCGCTTAGGGAATCAACACCTATCATTCAGTATCCTGAGAATTTAAATGCACTCAATGAAGGTGACCCTAACGAAATGGAGGATGAATTAGATCAATTTTGGTCTCAGGGATATGAAGAGTCTAATTCAGAAAATGAGGATGCTCCAATAGAGGAACCTAGATTAAAAATCTGGAGTGAACCACAGGGGAATTATTTATTATTTGAGGATTTACTAGAGTCCCAATCGAGTCTATTTATTAATTAAATTATTAATAATATTATTTGACTTATAATTTAGCATTTTAAACTTATTTTTAAGTCATTTATTGATTTGCCCCTTATTCTATAATTAACCCTTATATATGCATATTCCCAGCTAATTAACTATGGAAAATAGTTAATTAGGGGTAATTAGAAGCCATGATGAGCCTCTCATCATAATGTGTCTGTATTCAAAGAAAAATAAAAAAAATAAACTTAGTACAGATTCTATCATGTTGCTGGGTCAAGTTATAATAGAGAGATTACAAGAAATGGTTAAGATACGGTTGGGCCGACCATTCAAACAAGACCAGACAGCCTTGAGGAATTCTAGATTTCGAAAGAAAAGCATTTTCTTTATGTAGCTGTTGTAACGACCCGGTTCCCGAGTCCCTACGAGACACGAGAACCGGACCGACTCGACTAATCCCAAGACCCAGTCGTCCAACGAGGAAGTAACCAAAAGACAGTAAAATAAACCACATTCAGCATGAATATAACTAACAGTAAGAAAGTATAGCAGTAAGGAAAGAAACTACTACAGTAGGTACCACCACAACAGTAAAACAACATTTATCATATAACAAAAACTGCAGGTAAAGAAGGTACAGCGGAAACAAAAACTACTCACTAGAACAGAAATAAAAGGGGTACGAAAGCTGTGGTAACTCTATTGGACCCTACTCGGCCCAGCGTCCTCTGCAGCCGCCGACCCTGGCTGCTCAACACCTGGTCCTGAAAAAGGTAACGAGTGTAACACGTCAGCAAAACGCTGAGTAGAGTGGCAACTAACTAAAGGCAACAGTAGAGTGTACAGTAGCTGTTATGTTCTATTACTTCCTTTATTTACATCTTTCAATTTTTCTCACTATTTCGTTTATTTCTCAGATCCTTTACTTGATCTCAAATGTCCTCGTGGGAACGATCTTGATTGCAGTCTTTTCCAAAAGTAGAAGTAGCACGTGGTGCTCTCCTGGCCGGGAGAGTCCCCCGTGGTGATCCTACCCTCAGTCAACCACCCCAAGGTCACTGACAGACGTAACGGTGACTACGGCACGCGCGATAAACGCACAGGTAGCTAGCCCGCACTGGCACGCGGTCAGTCATTTCCGTTAACGGGTGCGCCCAAAGCACAGCACGGAACCAGGGCAGAGCCCTCTCAGTAACAGGGGTCCAACCCCTCCACAGTAACCAAACCGGGGCCTTGCCCCTCCACAGTCCGCGCACCCTCGCCTGACTACCCTGGTTTGCCCTAGTGGGCCTAACAAGTCAGTGAAGGAGGCTAGCAGAACCCCGGGGCCCGTGGGGTAGCTAGTACTCTCCTAACACTACTAGCTCTCCTCGGTACTACGTACACGAGGGCCAACAAGTCGGTACAGAGCGGCCAATCCTAACCCCGGGTCCCTGGGGCGGCTGGCCCCACTCTGCACTAAACAGGTACAGGTACTTCCCTTGGTACTGCGTACCCAAGAGACAGTACAAACTACATCTCAGTTTCCATTCCTTTTTCTTTCCAGGAGTTCCACTCCTAATTCCCCGTAGGGTTCCAGCTCTTTATCTCAGAACATCATATGTTTCACTTTCCAGATTCACATTCTCAAAATCCATGATCTCAAACATGTTTCTTTATTCGTAACAGGCAGCTGTTAATTAATTTTACAGGCAGCTTTATATATTCCTTTCCAATTTTCCAAGACTGCAGTAATATACATTCCACTAGTTTTTCCACCCTAGGATTCATGCCATATCCTAGGATCTATCATACAATCTAGTTTTCCGGCCCTAGGATTCATGCAACACCTAGGAGCTATCATTCCATATATTTCTCATTCCTAGGATTCATGCAATGCCCTAGGTTCTAGTTATGGTTCCATACTTTAACAGATTTTATTAATACTTAAAGCCACTCTACCAGGTACAACGGGAGTAATGGGGGCGTGATCGGGGATCCCGCGCGCCTCCGCGACTCTCAAGACTGCAACCGAACGAGGTCCTATCACAAGGATCAAACACAAGGAGTGTCTCAGAACAGTGTATAGCTACTGTAGGCGGGTAGAGGAATTAATTCTGAAACGAACGCAACTCGAATCGCGGAAAACGGAGCCCAAACGGGCCCTAAACGGGTCGAGAAAGATAATACTGTGCAAAATCAGACGTCTGGAACTCCTTCCAGACGTCTTAAACGGTGGATCAGAGAATTACCTGTTCGGCTTGGTTCCCCGGATGTCCAGAAGTCTGCGGGGACGTCTGCCTAGATCCCAGACGTCCGATGGTCCCTCCGGACGTCTGGAGGTCACTCCCGCCGTCTGGTACAACTTCCAGACGTCTGATTCGCAAGGGATGGCGAATTAGCGAACCTGCGCACAGCCAACCCCCCTCCCTCAGTACGGTCAGTCGACAAGAATGAAGAAGAAAGCGGAAACTCACCTTTCAGATGTCTGTATGATCTTACAGACGTCGACCTTGCCGTCTGGCTATCAATCCAGACGTCTGATTCTGGAAATTTTTCCAGAATCAGAACCCTGCTCGGCCTCCGCTCGCGCGTCCGCTGCTCCGCCCGCAGCAGGTCCCTCTCCGCGACGCTCCGCGCCCCCTGCGCCCTCCGCCGGCCGGCCAAGCCGCTCCGGCGAGCTCGCCCTCACAGCAAAGCCCCGCCCTCGCACGCCGTACCTCCTCCGCGCTCACTGCGGCTGCCGCTGCCGCTGCGCCCTCGCGTCCGCTCGCTCTCGCGCACAGGCAGGAGAAGGAAGAAGATGGTGGAGACGGGAGGGGAGGCGCGCCCCCTTTTAACGCCGCGCGGAGAGGAGAGAGAAGGCGGTCGCAGCCGCCTTTAGCCGCAGAGAAAGAGGGCAGAATCGTAGGTCTGCGGCCACAGGCGCGCAGACGAATCTCCCGTGCGAACATAACTGTTCTCCAGACGTCTGTAAACTATCCCGGACGTCTGGTTAGACGTCTGGATGTGATACCAGACGTCTTGTCCGACGTCTAGGCCACCTCCCAGACGTCTTAAAAGGCGTCTGGGGCACGCGCTCGTTACAGCTGTCATACTGGAAAGATCTTACAATATGTCATAATTTAGATATTGTGCACATCGAAAAGAATATGATGAATAACATCTTAGACGTATTAAATCTGACCGATGATCCAAAGGACACGGTGAAAACAAGAAAGGACATAAAGAGTTTGGGGATACATCCGGAGCTACATATTCATGAGGATGATGGCTACTTCCCACATACTATTTACAGCTTGAATAAGGACCAGAAGAGTAGACTGCTCTCCTTCTTAAAGGAAATTTGGGTGGCAAATGGGTTTTCCTCGCAGCTTTTCTGTTGTGTGAATGAAGCATAGAAAAAAATATTTGGCTTGAAAAGTCATGGCTTCCACATTTATATGCAAGTATCGTTTCCACTGGCGATATAGGGGATACTGCTAGAGCTAGTTGTGGATTCGTTTATAGAGATGAGCAGGTTTTTCAAAGCTGTTTGTTCGAAGACGCTACAAAATGACACACTGAATCAGTGGGATAAGCAAATAGTCATTACTCTTTGTAAGATGGAACTGATTCTTCCCCCAGCCTTCTTCGATGTAATGGTTCATCTTACGCTGCATCTTGCAAATGAAGCGAGAATCGGTGGACTTATACAATTTAGATGGATGTATCCTGTGAGCGATTTTTGAAAAAGCTTAAAGATTATGTTTTGAACAAGGCAAAGTTGGAAGGATCAATTGTAGAAGGATATCTCATAAAGGAGTGTATAAAGTTTACCTCCATGTACATGAATGAAACAGACAACCCCTTTAATAAACTTCAAAGGAATTTTGAGGGGGAATACAATGACAGTGATGTAGAATGTTTGTCAAATTTTGATATCAGAGAAAGGTCGATCCTTCAGAGTACAAGGCTATTTCAGAAAATGACAGATGTTGCGCACATCTATATACTTTAAAACAAATTCATGAAATTGATCCATTTTACGAGGAATTCAAATGATTACCTCTTTCAAGGACAACCAAATTTGGATTCTTAGATTGATTTAAAGACTGAGTTCATCAATTGAAAGATGATAAGTATTATGACCCGGTTCCCGAATCCCTACAAAACTCGAGACCGACTTGACTCGACTAATCCCAAGACCCAGTCGTCCAATAAGAAATAACTAAAAAGCAGGAAAGTAAACCACATTCACTATGCAAAGTAACTAACCGTAAAAGAGTACAAGCAGTAAAGGAAGTAAAAGTTGCTAACAGTACATATCACCACCACAACAGTAAAGTAGAACAAAAGTACAGAACAAGATAGTAACAATAATCTAAACTCACTAGCAAAAGGAAGTACAACAATAGTAAGAACTATTGCTGGGCTCGACTGGGCCTAACGCCTTCTATAGTTGGTAACTTGGGCTGCTCAACTCTTGAACCTGAAAAGAGTTATGAGTAAACAGAGTTAGCGAACGCTGAGTAGAGTGGTAACCAACTAACTAAAGCAATAAAGGCTAACAGGTAAATTTATCTTTTCCAAGTCTTTTATTTTACAAGTCAATTCTTTTCACCCGTGGGTTTACTTTCAGATCTCTTTCTTGATCTCACATGTTCCTTGTGGGAATGATCTTGATTGCAGTCTTTTCCGAAGAGTAGAAGGCACACGCGATGCTCTCCTGGCTGGGAGAGTCCCCCGTGGTAATCCTACACCCAGTCAACCACCCCGAGGTCACTTTCTAGACGTAGCGGTGACTACGGCACGCACGATAAGCACACTGGTAGCTACCCCGTACTGGCACGTGGTCAGTTGTTTCCGCTAGCGGGTACGTCCAAAGTACAACACGGAACAGTATAGGGCCTAGCTCTCTCAGCAACAGGGGTCTAGCCCCTCAAAACCAAATAGGGGTCTCGCCCTTCCACAGTTCACGCACCCTCGTTTTACTACCCCGGTTTGCCCAAAGGGCCAAATAAAAGCCGGTGTAGGTTAACTAGCTTAACCCCGGGCCCTGTGGGGTGGCTAGCTCCCTCCCTACACTAATAGCTCTCCCCGGTACTGTGTACGCGAGGGCCAACAGGAGTCGGTGTAGGGTGGCCATTCCTAACCCTGCATGCAACCGGCGAATCACCTATATTTAGCCATGCAGGTCGAACCTGCGATGCGGCCTGCATGGCTGTAACCGCAAGAGGAATATACCTTCGCGGAACACTACTTTCAGACGTCCGGTGTCGTCACCAGACGTCCAAGCCGTCGTCTGGATGACACGCCAGACGTCTGATTCTGGGACAAACTTAGAACTAGACCGACCTCCTGCTCCTCTTGCCGCGTGCAGCCGCAACCTCTCCTCCCCGTTTGCGGCTCCGACTGCAGCAAGGTGTCGGGGACGTCTCCCCCAACGCGTTCCTCCTCCCACACGCGCCGCTCCGACGGTGCGTCCTCTGGAGAGCTCCTACAAGCTCACGGACACAAGCTCTTCCTCCTCTCTTCATGCTGCCTCTCCTCCTCGTCGCTCGCCCCTCTCGCTACAGTGAAGAGGAAGGAAGGTGGCTGTGGTGGAGTGGGGAAGAAAGGGAGGGGGAAGAGGGGTCTTAAATAAGGGAGTGACCAAGGTTCTACGGGGGAGGAAGAAGAGAGAGAAGAGAGGAAAAAGGGTAGCCTGTGCGCAGCCAGCGCGCAAACGCGAAGCTACGTACAAATTTTTAATTTCCAGACGTCTGAGAAGGGGTCCAAACGTCTGACCGACAGTCTAAACGTCTTAAAAGGCTCATAACAGAACGGGTCTTTACAATTGGGACCCACAATGAGTACCAGATTTTGATGTAATTGCTCATTCACCATTACGTTATGCACATTACCACTCTAGGTATATAATAAATGAGTCCAGATTCAGAATAAAAGAAATTGATAATAGGAAGGTTACACAACAGGCTAAAGTTGTTGATTCAGATATTTCCACCGGTTTAGATGGATACTATGGTAAAATCAAAGAAATTGTGGAAATCAGCTTCAAATATGATATCAAAATTATCCTATTTAAATGTCATTGGTTTGATATTTTTAAAGAGGACATTGGTTTCAAAATTGATAAGAAACATAATTTCTTGAGTTTAAATCTTAATCATCAAATTCTTCAATTTGACGAACTATTCACATTGGCATGTCAAGTAGCACAAGTTTTCTACGTCCCCAATAATTGCCAAAGGAGATGGGTTATACCAATAAGAACAGTATCGCTCAATCATTTTGAAGCATAGTCTAAAGCTTACCAAGAATTAACGGAAAAAGGTCATATAGATTCAAATGCAATAGATGTAGACATCTAAGGTTAGTAACAATTTCTTTACTTTGTTTTATTTCTATTTATATCAAATTCATATTCAAATTTAAGAAACGTAAACTACAACTGGCATTTTCTATACATTATAAATAACTAAACTTAAACCAATCATACACATGTATTCAAAATTTATTACTCTTGATCTACTGGTATTTTAATTACTTTTGTTTTTCAAATTATAAGTTATCGGTGACAGACATACTCGAAGGCTGTTTACTTAGAGATATAATTTCAATGTCTTAAATTTAATTAGATGAAATAATAGGTTTTTGCTAGATGTGGGGTATGCTCACATATTATTTTTTATTTTATTGAATAGATGTGGGGTGTACCCACTTGTGTTGCATGTTTTATTTGAATGGATGTAGGGTGTACCCACTTGTGATTTGTCCTTGCACTTTTTTTTATATGGGTTGTGCCAACTTTAATTTTAATATATAGGTTTATAGAGAAACCTCCAAATTTAAGGGAAAATTCTGTCGAAATTTTTAAATATTTCTTTTTTTTTTGTAAACTTTTTTCATTGATGATTTATATGTTAATGATTTACAACTGTATTAATTATTGCATTTTATACTTGTTACAGATGAAGTTGTTTAAGGAAAATCCTAAAAGAAAGGGTCCTCATGAGATGCAGCCATCGATGACATCTGCAGACGATCCTAGCATCTGTCTTCAGATAGATCCGCAGACGTAGCCATACTTGTCTTCAACAGATCCCAGCATCTACAGACGAGATGATGACGATTCCATGGGTGGTGCAGGTGGAGCTGGTGGCATTGGAGCAACTGTATTTTGATTTCCATCCATTTTCTTTTCTTATGTTTTTCATATTACCTTTTTTATGTAAATATTTCATTTTTAAACTTTTAATGTACTAGATTTTATATTTATGAAATATAAATTTCTCTTCATTTTCATTACTTATTTTTTTTATAAAACCACGATTTTTAAGTGGGTTTAGTAGCTAGTTTTCGTAATTTGGTAATTAAAAAAAAACCCATACATTTGTCTTTGCATATTTAAATAAGCGACAACATATATAAGATGGTAAAAATATTTTTGCCATCATTTGTCTAATAACCGACGATATAGAAGGTTCGAAAGAATCACAATTCTTATTTTATGCCATCGCTTCTTAGGATAAGCGAAGAAAAAATATTTTTACCATCACATATGTGTCGTCGCTTAGTTGAATAAGCGACGACAAAAATCTTTTTACAGTCACATTTTTGCCATTGATTTTAATACAAATGATGGTAAAAAAAGTTTTATCGTTGCTTACAGAAGCGACGATAAAGTTATTTAAATGACAACGAAAATAAAAAAGGACGCGTAAAGTCGAAAAAAAAATTGACTTACATATACCATCGCTTATGATATAACCGACGGCAAAAACAACTCCCGTCAGTTTTGAAATGGCATCGAAATATTTAATCTATTCATTGGTTAAACATTATTTTGATGTTGGATTAGCCCTCCAATCGACGGCAAAGCGAAACAGTGACGGTAATAATTGCGTCACTGAGTTCCGTTAGTGATTTGAGATTTGTCGTTAGTTTTTAATCTACGACAAAAGTAAGACATGTTGTAGTGGTTGAATATCAACATATATTTTACAATCAAATTTGTCCTTGAATTATAGCATTCACCATCTGTGCTCAATAGGAAACAAATTATGAGATCCTAGGTAACAAAATTTCTTACTTTTATACATGTAATGGCAGGTGATGAGTATCATTCATATAAATTAGATATGGGAACTTTCTTTTTGTACTACATTCAAACAAATTCACATATGTTAGAAGGCATTGATGATCCACAATAATGTTGTATGTATCTGAAAGAATTTTTTCTTATGCGAGTCATAAGTTTGAACACTATTATATCATAATAATTTCAGTTCATATATAATGGTTTGAGGTAAATATTGATCGCATTTCCTAGTTGTACCAAATCAATTTTTTTACCATTAATTACCACAACGACCAAAGTTATTTTGATAGGTGCTTATTATATACTAAAATTGAAAGTTGTTTAAAGAGACAAAGTGGTGCAGGGTGAAATCACAAAAACTGATCAAGATGAGACAAGTTGGTGTGCACATGGAAGGATAAGTCTAAATGTTGTTGGGTGTAGGACATATTTTATTTGAACACATTACTGTTTGTCTAACATGATGCTTTAAGTAGTTATAACAAATATCTCTTTAAAAATTTTTTCTAATACCATATCATTTGCATTTGATATTAGGAATAAATATGTGCAATTTGCCTAATCAATTGATAAGGTGCTTGAGATATCATTTATTGATATAATTTTATTGTTACATTCGAAGTCATCCAAATTATTGTGACATTCTTTGAGAAGCTTTATGTTGTTAAGCTTTGGAAATGTTGACTTCGCATTGTACATGAGAGGAAAAGTGTTATTTTGAAGGGACAATCAATAATCGATAGATTTTGTGTTGAAAACATGCACTGCATTTTATGGTACACAATTAAAATTTCATCTTTTGATGTATAGATCGAAATATGACTCTCTTTGTTTATATGATGAACCAATGCTATTATTTAGGTATATAATTAATGGAGTCTCAAGAATTAATGAAAGAGCAATCCATTAGGAACTTGTTGATGGTTGGTTTATTTTAACAACGTAAATGGGGCCTTCATGCATGGTGGAAAGGTTACTCTCCTTTACTTATATGATTTGTGAAGTTTTATATAAGATTTAAATGTCTACACTAGAAGGAGGTGTGTAGCACACATATGCAAATAATATCAAATTTAAAAATAGATCCACAATAAAAGAGATAAGTATACATCGATTTACAGTGAAAATCTTTACTGGTAAAAATCATTACTTATGCTTCTCAACTTAAGATCTTCTCGACTAAATAACTTCTCAATGTATTATTCGCATCACTTAAACGTGGGTGCAATAAACTCTTACAATTCATTTCTCTTCAACCTACTAAGAGAAGTTAAACAGCTTGGGAATCCCAACAAGTTGGGTCCCAATCAAAATAAAAAATAGAAAGATACAAAATATAATCCTATGAACCTGATACTTTGAAAGAAGAGCATTCAAAGGGGTGCGAAAGCATGAGAGCATTTGTGAATTGAAAGAGAGAGAGAGAGCGTTGAAGCACTTTTTTTAATTATAACGTGGCTTTCTAAGTTGTGTGTTGAAATGACTTTCATTTAACCCTTTTATAGGTGAAAATGAGTCATTTCAAGAATGTTAGAAAATATCTTTTGAATCAATTTGATAGATCAATTTTACTATTTAATTGATCAATTTCAACTTTGATTGATCAATTATTTAGGTTGATTGATCACTAATTGATTTATTAATTATTTGATTGATCGATTTGTTTGCATGAAAAACATATTTGAAATTCAAATCTATTTGGTTGATCAATGTATCATTTTGGTTGATCAATTTATAATTATATTTAGTCACAAAAAGATTTTAACCTAACAATTAACGACTTATAAATGCTAGAAGTATTTCTTAGGTTTCGTAAAAAATTTCTAAACTCAAAACACATAAAGAAAAATTACATTGACTTTTAACAATAATCTTCACTTTAATCTAGGTGGAGAATAATTTAATTTGATTGAAGTGAGTATGATCTTAAAAAGTTAGAACATAATAAATATAATTTTATTTTATCAAAACAAGGATCTTAGCAATTTAGACTTTCTTGGCTAGAAAACTATTACTTTCTAATAAAGTTAACTTCATAAGATTGTCATAGAATAAATATGAATTTTTAATAAACATATTCAACATTCTTTGTACATCATATTTGATTAGTACCTCCTTTTGTACTTTTTTTAGTATAGGAAGGCTTTGATATATAAATTATCCTCTCGTGACAATGTGTGGGTTAAAAATTAACAAGTCATTAACTAATGCATGTATCTCATATTTCATTGATAGTCACTTTGGGGTAGTTAAATAAAATCGATGTAGTGTAATGATAGGATACCCTTGTTCTCAAATAGGATATGGGCATTTCTCCCGATCATCCCAATACAAAAATGGGGATAAGTTTGAATCTCTTTGGCACTATTTGTCCAAGAGAATTATTTAGGAGGAATCGAAAAATAAGGGCATGGGATTGTGCTTCAATCTCGAGATTGTATAGTTTGGTGTTTGTTTTTGATAGGTGGCAATCTCAAGATTAAAACAAGTAATCCCACGAGTAGATTCAAAGACTCCACCTGTGCATTTTGGGAATCCACCCGCTTATGAATTTTGAAGACCACCCGTGGATTATTAGAATCCACCAATGGATTCTCAACCTCCACGGGAACATATGTGCATTACATGTGGGTTGATTTCTACTCTTCTGGTTGATTATCCAACGTGGGGAAATACGTTTGCCTTACATTGAGAGCGAATGTTATCCTCATCACTAACCAACCAAACCACGAAAAATGCACCTTAGATCCAACAATGCCGAGGAAAGAGCACAATAGCCTTCTACATTGTTCTCCACCTTGTATGCTAAATAAGCCTATCTTCACTACCATCGTCACGTCGTTCTCCAACACCACCTTGTATGTCGTCCCGATGGCCCTAACCTTAGCAACAATAGTAGTAGCAACAGCAAGGCGAGGGAGGGATTGTGCACAGGATTAGATTATATCCCACCCCTCCCCTTGAATTAGATAATACCGGTATTATGGCCTTTAACCCAGTATTATCCTATCTTGGGATAAGCTCTCCCAAATGGGGGATAAGCATCATAATCTTGTGAAACAAATGGTACATCTCCTTTCAAAACAAAATTCTTTCGAGTTTTACATTTAAACAAGTTAAACATACTATTTTAATAGAAGTTGTACTAGTCTGTGTTAGAGTTTTTCTCGTTAATAATGAATTTGTTCTAAACTTGATTCATATAAATGATATAAAATTTTATGCAATGAAAAATTGTTCAATTTTAAAGGTATGATCGGAACCACAAATTGACTACAATCCTATACGATCCTTTCCCTTTCTTCTCTCTCCCTCCTTCCCTAAAACCCTAGCGTCATGTCCTGACATCTGGAACAATGCTAAATATCGCTAACGAGCGAATTATGTTCTGACGAAGATTCTGGGATAGTCAATCCTAACGGTAGTGTTTGTAGACATCTAAAGGTGTTACAAGACGTCTGATAGGACCTATGGACGTTTGGAGAGAAGTTTCATCGTGAAATGACCCTTCCCAAGGGTTGTTTGGAATTTTCCAGAATTTTAGGGGAATTAATGCAATTTTTTTGTGCACTAGAGGACCCTGTATGGAGTTTGTGATTTCTAGAGGGGTTTAACATAATTTTAAACCCCTTGGGATTTACTTTGTGGGCTCTGCGGGAATGAGGGGATTTTATGAGACCAAAGTCACAATTGGCCCATGTCCACACAACACCCACACAACCCACGCACACCCCCTTTAAAGCCCCAAGCCCTTCCCTATAAAGCCCCCACTCCTCCACCCCCCTCACCCCACGACACCACCTCCACTCCACCCTACTTGCAACCGTCACCCCTTCTTCTCCTCTTCCACTTTGTGACCGAGAAGGAGAGGAAGGAGCCAGAGGAGCAGAAGGAGAGGAAGGGAGTAGGAGGAGCATGGAGGGCACTCCTCTGTTTGCCTCACCACCATCGCCCATCACCTTCCCTCCTTCCCTTTGCAATTGTGAGTGGGGGGGGAGAGAAAGGGGGCAGCAGGAGGAGCTAGGAGAGGGGGAGGGAGAACAGCAGGGAGGGAAGGCTGTTGCAGCTCCACGAGTGAGGAGGAGCTTCGCGAGGAAGCTCTATGTGCAGATATTTCTGCATTATCAAACGTCTGCGACACTCGCCAGATGTCTGGAGGGGTCTTCGGACGTTTGGAGAGAGCTCATGACATCCAATAGCACTTAGAGTGCCAGGGTACGTTCTCTACACAAGCCCCGAACCATGCATGCGTAATACGGTTTTGTTGAGGTGTCATATTTTTGTTGCGCATGCGTGCATAGGTACGAGAACATTGGAAAGGCATGTGGTGCAACATTCGAGCTACTTTAGGACATCTGGAAGTAGTGTTAGACGTTCGACTGTTCTCCTAGACAACCGGGAGCAGTGTCAGACAGCTGGAGACACCCTCAGACGACTGTGAGGGGTAGCAGACAACGGGTACAGATGTAGGAAAGCAAGGTGAGATCCTACGCTCGTTCAAGACGTTTGGGACTTGCCCCAAACGTCTGATTTTGGTCAGAGTGTGTGTGTTTGGATTGATTCAGGGCCCAAACGAGATTGATTTTGCGCAAATAAAGTGCTGTTAGTTTTGTTTCGGAATTCCCTACGTGTTAGGGTTGTGTCTATACTATTTTGAACTTGTTTGACATATTAGTCAATGTTATAGGTTTTCAATCCGTAATGCACATGGACCTTGTGGAGACGTCGGGATCCACCGTATGAGCCCCGATACCACCCGTATACCCTAGTAGAGTGGTCCTCTCTACTCCTGTGGTTTAAATTAGTAAAGTGCATGCTATGTTAGAAATATCTGCTTGAAACCTAGGTTATGAGATGAACCCTATGACTGAGAATGTGAATGGTTTATATTTTGTGCATGAACCTCTCACGTAATAAAACCTAAGAATGCATGTTGTTAAATTCCACATTATGAGAGCTGGAATTTTTAAATGATGAGATGATCGCTTATCCTGTTGATGATGGTTTATTCTGTTAATTTACGAGTTGCCTGTTGTATGAATTAGAAACTAGAATGTGATAGAGATGCATGCCATGTAATGAAATAAGATGAATATTATGCATGAACCCTACATGGAGCTAGGAAAGGAAATCAAAGTATACTAAAATTGATATCTGATGTTTGATGGAACATGTTGCTTACGGGTGTGTTGGTTGGCTGTTCAAACTTGGGTATGGAAAGTGAGCTAGCCCTTGCGTACGTGGTACCGAGAAGACCTACTATCACTTTTGTGTAGGGAGAGAGCTAGCCACCCTTAGGTTGGGACCTGGGATTGGATTTGCCTTCCTACACCGACTCCTACTAGGCCCACTAGGTAAACCGGGATAGCTTGGAGAGGGTATGCAGACTGTTGAGGGGTGTGGTTCCTATTCTGCTCTATGATGTACGTTTGAGTGTACCCGTTAGCGAAAACAACTGACCACATGTCAGTGAGGGATAGCTACCTGTGCACTTATCTCACATGCTGTTGTCATCGCTATGGCACGATCATAACCTCAGGGTGGTAGACCAGGTGTAGGACTACCACGGGGTACTCTCTCGACCAGGAGAGTGCCACGTGTACATCCTACATTGTAGGAAAACTGCATCAAGATTGTTCCCTTATGGAATAAGTGAATTAAGAAATGTTGTGGACCCTTACTAGAATAATTAAATCAGAAATACATAGTTGTTATAAACGAAAATAGATGATAATAAATAATTGGAAAGAATGTATGATTAGTTTGCTACTTTTCTTTCATGTTTAAATACATTTAATATACATATGTACCACTCTATTCAGCATTAGCTGACCACAGATATATAACTTGTTCAAGTCAAGGAGTTGAGCAGCCAACGCCACTGGCTGCAGAGGGTGTTGGGCCCAGTTGAGCCCAGCCGTAGTTGTTCTTCTCTTTTTCCGTTTTAGAGGCCCTTTTTGCTGTTAGTGAGTATCTTTAGTATGTTAGTGCATGTTTCTGTTATGCCTTTCTCTACTTTAGTTGTGATGGCTATGTCAGTAAACGTTACTATTTCCGCTTGTGGAATGTTGTACTTTTGGGAACTCTATTTTATTTTCCATTATTGTTTATTATCTATTTTTACTTAATTATATGGCATGTGTGGTTGTGGAATGATTTGAGCAATTGGTTATTTCTCATTGGACGACTGGGTCTTGGGATTTAGTCGAGGTGGGCCATTCTCGGGTTCCGTGGGGAGCCAGGATCGAGTCGTAACACGTCGACTGGAGCTTAAGTGTTTAATTTGAAAGGTCGACTATAGGGAAATTGGACGTATAATCTAAATATCAAACAACTTAAAAGTCATTATTAGACATTTGAGATCATTGTTAGACGTCTAATAATATAGTCTGAATCCTGTTTTGGCTTTCTAATTTAACTTTTGATTTTTCCTAAGTATCTTAGGGTAGGGTAAGTGTTCTTAGGATTAAGGGTGTTATACTTTGGGCTCTTTAATATATTTCTAAGAAAATAAAGAGCTAAAATATTATAAGTACATGGAATAGAAAGACTATCGCATTCTTCTTTTCTAGATCTTCAAGTTTTAGCTCCTTCCTCTAAAGCTCTAACTTATGCTCCTTGATGCTTTTGTTCCCCATCAAGCTCCTCCATGTTCCTTGATGGACTTGAGCTTGAGCTTTTCACACTTGCTTTCATTTGCATATAAATCTGAAGCTTTAAACTTAACTGCAAATGTTAAATTATAAATGTTTTGTTATCATCAAAATTGATAATCGTGGTGCCCTTGCACAACACATACCCCATCTATATTGGTCTCAACATGTGGTCGTGTTGATCTTGATGGTTCAAGTTGGGCAATCATCTTCAGTTGTGGTACGCGTGGCTTCTCTCTCTTCTCTAGTTGTTGGCTTCTCGTTAGTTGCTGCAATGGACACCTTTGATGCAAGCTTGTTAGCGTTTGTGGACTTCACCTCCATTTACCTTGCCTCTCCTTTCCATCCGCAACTTTTAAGTTCTCTTATTTTTGTTTTTGCTTTGTTGGAATTTTCTTGTGATGTTTAGGTTTGTGTTGTTCTTTTCTTTTGGTTTGTTTGTTAAATTTGTTGGGGAAGTGTGTGTATCTGTGCTTTCAGATGCCATTTGCTCTTCTTGGGTGACCTTTTTGAGCTAGTTTGTCGCCATTTATTTGGTGATCTATCCTTTTGGAGCTCTCTTAGCTCGACTCTTTAGTACTTGGCTTGGTGCTTGGAATCCCAAGTAAGCATGGCTCCTCTTGGATCCTTGTGTGTTTATCATGTTAGTTGTTGGTGCCATGTCCCCTTTGTGTTTTGTACTCGATGTTAAGGCCTTGTTTTGTTGAAGGATAAGAAGAGTGATTAGGTGATGTGGTAGAGGTAGGGTGATAGTGTATCAAAATGTTATTTCAAATCTCTATACTCCACATATTAACTCACATATTATATCTAACTTCCACTTATTGTACTTTCCAACAAAATAATAATAAACAAATAATCCACTATCAAATAAAATAAATAAATTATAACTCCCTCCTCTATGTTTCAATTATATCAAGTTATAATTTATAATATATCAACTCATCCATCACATGTACTCCCATTATTCAACCACTTACGCTAATAGTATTAAAACTTATCATATCTTAAATTCTATCCAAGGGTAAGCTATATCACCTAATCCAAATAAGATGTTCTAGTTTTCAAAAAAAAAAAAATCACAAATTGACTAACTGAGATTTAATTATCTAACCATTAGACAACTAAGTGTTTCTTGTTTGCTTTTAAGTGTATTTCATGTTTTCATGCATTTTTTTTAACACATCATCACCCTCAGAAAGCTATGTTTCCATGCATTAATACTGTAGAAAAATATTTAGCACTTTATTTATTTCAAAAACCTTTTAAAAAAATATATTTCAAGAATGTACTAATTCGAAAGAGATTGATTTAAATATCTTTGAAACTGGCATCCATTGTAGCTTTGGCTCTTTAGAAAATTTGTCATATTACAATGTTACCTTATAATTACACTTTAAATAACTTGTTTATCTAAGTTTTTGTTCTTTTTATCTAAATTTTTGTTGCTTAAAATAGTTGATCAAAAGGCCAACAAACATTTACCCTTTCGCAATAGTAAACTGAACAAATAGAAGGAATGAGGTAAATAGTTTAGTAAATTGAAACCACACATTTATTAAATAAAGTGGGTAAAAACTACTCCAATCAAGTGGGATCCTTAATAGAGAATATTAAATTAACATCCTTGGTGATGAATGACACTTTGGATAGACCTTCAAAAATAAGAAAGTCATATGTCTATTTGAACAATCGCATTCTAACCTAAAAAATCTAATAAAAGTACCTCTAGATGGATTGTTTGTGAGAAAATTCAAAAATGAGCCTCTCATAATACATCATAGAGATTTTCCTTCACATGTATGGCACGTGTCATCTCTATGATTACCTACATCTTTTAATGATCACTTTAAGATGATCGTTCATCACTTATAAATATTACTTGACAGAAGACAAAAATGAAAATAAATTAAAGAAAATTTATCCGAGTAAACAATACGGTCATAGGAGAAAAAGAAATGCTAAAATATATAAAAACACGTAATATGACGTATTTTGCAAGATACAGTATAATGTGGTGGACTTCACCTCACTTAAAAAAGTCACAGTTGCATGATTTTGAATCAAAACGTAAGTTTATGTCGTTGCAAAATATTAGGAATGTGATTTTAGTGATTTTACATTAATATAAAATAATTTTAAAGATATTTTTTATGATTTTACGTTAATATTAAATGATTTTATTTTTTTTAATTTAAAAATGACGATAATTTTTCAAGGTGACGTTAAATCTACTTTCATTCAAAAATACCTGATGTGATTCTGAAATTTAGTTTTCTATTCTCCACGCGTTACCCTTTGCATTTTTTTACCAGCACTGAGAAGGAAGAAAGGAGAGAGAGAGAGAGAGAGGGAGTTGCTTCTTCAACAATCCGGAACGGGCGTTGGTAGAAGTAGTGGGATGCCAACCAACCAACGAATTCGCATTGAAAACCCCCACAAGTCATCCCCACAATGCTGTGCCGTTCATCCGCTCAACAACGCAGATTCAAAATTCAATGCCCTCTCACATGACCATGACGACCACTGCAACTCTCATCTCCTCTCCCTCTCTATAAATTGCAAGAAAACAGCTAAAAAATCTCTCTACTCCCTCCCCAATCCCCACCACCTTCAAACCCATCTCCGTCTCTCCCTCCCTCCCTCCTCCAATGGCGGGCGTCTTGTCCTTCATCAGGCGCGTCTACCTCTCCCTCTACAACTGGGCCGTCTTGGTCGGATGGTATTTGCCCATAAAGCTCTCGCCTTTGATCGTACAAAACAAAAAAACCCCATGATTCAACAAGTGGTTCTTTGGATCAGGGCGCAGGTCCTCTACCTCTCAGTGAAGACCCTCAGGGAGTCAAGCTACACCGACGTCTACGCCGCCGTCGAGAGGCCCCTGCAGCTGGCACAGACCGCCGCCGTTCTCGAGGTGCGGGACAAGTCCCTCCTTTTTGAACTCTTTGGATTTGGGTCGTCGTTTCTGATGGGTGGTCACCTTTGTTTCTTCTTCTTCTTCTTCTTCTTCTTCTTGCTTTGTTGCAGATCTTCCACGGGCTCGTAGGTGAGGGTGGAGCGTTTTTATTCGTCTTCTTCTTCTTTGTGCCCTTGAAGTTTTGGGTGTGTTTTCTCAAGTGGTCTAGTTGTTTTGGAAGGTCTGGTGAGGTCTCCGATCACCGCGACGCTCCCGCAGATCGGATCGAGGTTGTATGTCACTTGGGGGATCTTGTGGAGCTTCCCGGAGGTATAAAGTTTGGTTCTTTGGTGGATTTATCGGGTTGGTTGATCGTAACATGGGATCGAAAATATGCATTACGTATCAAGTTGCCTTCTTTAATTTGGCTACTTAGGGGTTTAGGATGGTCCATAAAATATTAGCATGGGGTCTAGGTGTGCAAGATCGTGTGATATATGATTTTTCTTTAGCACCTTGATCTTGATGTTTTCCATTATTATGGGATCAAATGGTTAGCCATTTTCCCCTGTTAGTCATGATGGCTTTTCAGTAACTCAATCAACCTATATTTGTGGGAGCATTCGCATGATGGTTATATCCCACAATTTTCCAACTGTTCCAATTGAGAGTACAGACTTAGCAACAAATTTGGTTGCCTTTGCATGTGTATGGTTATAACTACATTCTGCTTTGCACTTCTAGATTTAACATAAATCCCATTCGTTTCTAAGCAGCGCTTTTTCTTCCCTTGACCAACTGCAGACACAGAAGCATTTCCTTGTTAGCTCGCTGGTTATCAGCTGGTCTATCACGGAGGTAATGAGGAAACAACTGATTTGTTTTTTTTATTCGTCAGGCCTTTTTGTCTTGCTGTCTCAGGAATGGAAGTGGAAAATGTCAGCAATTTCCAGTTTGGCATTCAGGCTCTTTTTCCCAATTATAGTTTTCTTGCTTGATTATAACACTTTCAGAAAAAATGACGCTCATTCAATTGAATATATGAAAAGCTACACGTGAGATAAAATTCATTCAATTTTATCTCATGTTTAGCTTTTTGTATATAACGATAGTAAATTTCTGTTGTGATCTAACTTGTCATATACCTACTGGAGAAATAGATTCCATGGAAGTTAATTTCAAATTGCGGCTGTAGCCAAATAAAGTCCAAATGCAAGTTGACGTCATTTTGCTAATATTTCAAAATAATGCACAGAATCAACGAGTACCACAACAGTCGGAAAAAAAAGCAACCGTAGCCAACAACATAATGACTCTCCTAAGGTTACCGATATCGTTGACCTTGTTTTGGCATTCTATTCACAAAATATCTTGTTTTATTAGAAAAAAAGCATGAACATTTGGGTGAGAGGGATGAAGAATGCACTAATTTGCTATGTTATCTCCAAGGTGTCATGGCTTTGAAGAAATCACTAGTTTGTAAATATTAAACATGCACGAGTGCTAATGATGCAAAGAGCTGAAAGCACACGAAAGCCAACCTCCTTGTCACTTGCCTGAAGAAGAGACTGGAATTAGTTTTTAAATCTTTTAAGACAACACTTCTAAAACTGAACCTGAGCATTCTTATACAACCTGTGGTAGGTTCCTACTTGCAAAAGCTGAATTGAATCATACAAGCTACCGATTAATCCGAGCAGTTTCCCATGAAAATATTAGTATTTTTCCTTTATTTATCTCATATGAAAAGCAAAATTCTGACAAATTGAGCTTAAAAAAAACATTCTTGGTGAATAACATAAAACGAGGGTTGTCACTTCATGTAGTGTGGTGTGGCTCTTCACCCATTTATGATGGCTTTAGATATGGAAAGAACATTAAAAAAAAAGAATCAGAAATGAGAAAAAAGATTTTCATACAAGGAGTAAATTTGTTGAAAAGAACTCTAAGTAATCCACCTAAGACATCATTCCTTATTTTACATATTTGTGTCTTCCACTAATGGAGAGAAAAATTGGTGGATGGAAGGGCAAAGGAACACAGTATTCAGGAACTCAGGATTGGGTATAAAAACAGACAGGGGAATTGAGAATCAAAAGATATGACATGCTGCTCTAGGCTTGAGGAAGAAGACAAATGAGAAAACATTCGGCACTTTGGGAGAGAGGAGATGATGCCCATGGAGAGAACTTTTCCATTTCATTGAGCTTTACTGAAGCTAATATTATTGTCTCCTTTTATAGAGATGGGGCTACATAAAATATATAAATAAACTAGTCATAGTATCACTCTCATAAAAGGAGAAAAAAAGAACTAAAAAAGGTACAAAAAAAAGGGAAGTAACTTTCGCAACAAATGAAAACTTACAAACCGAAAACAAAAATGAAACTGCATTTGCAAAGTAGGTTTCAATGATTATAAACCTAAGGAAAAAATTATTCTTGAGCCTGTTGAAAAACCGATGCTGCATTGATTATTGGATCGCAACATCTATCTCCTCTAAAGTTGTAGAAGAGTCCCTTTCTGGGCATGGGAGGATTACACATTAATTCTCATCCTGGTGTATGATTTTAGGGATGTTCAAGCTGCGAAGTTGCATATCAAGGATGTAATTCAATTTTCATCTAGTGCAATGTGTAGTCTGGTCTGAAATCGTGTTATGAATGTTGAATATTATTTTCAAGCAGACTTAATCTTCTGCAAGCAACTTGATCTGTAACATAAGAGGGAAGCCTTTCTGTGAGTTATTGGTAAAGATGATTGCTTCTATGTTCTGGTTACCAAATAAAATCCATATGGGCATCTTCTACAAATAGCTTACTGTAGTAAGTTTGTTATCATGGAAGAGTGCCTTGACTAGGTTGATTGGGGATGAAAATCTGAGTGCTTGTCTAACTGAAATTAGTTAACTTCTTGTAGTTCCTTTTATTGAATTGTGTCAATGCTAAAAGTAAAAGGAATCTGACCAAACTATGTGTTGGTAAACATATTTTGTAGAAATTCTGTTGTTAGCTACCTAGATGTAGATGGAGACTCCTAAATGTTGAGTCATGCTCCCCCTGCCTCACATATAATAGACATTTGAATTGGTCGATCTATTTATGTTCAAAATCATTTGAAATCTCTTCCATGATCTTTGAGTTAGTTGTGCAACTTCAAAATGTCCTGGGGTATTGCAGCGTTCATGCTCATTATTCGAGGCCATGCGTGAAAGCTGAATTTCACATTATAAACACCCATTTCTGGAATGCAACTGTTTTTAGTTAATCCAGAAATAGTTGGTCAACGTGGGAGCTGCTGCATATTTGGTATTTAATTTTGTAATAATATGCAGTTCTTGAGTGCTTTCATCCATTTATTGCAGATTATTAGATATTCGTTCTTTGGGATGAAGGAGTTACTTGGGTTTGCACCTAAATGGCTGATGTGGCTCAGGTAGTAACCTTGGACCTTGCTTTTTGGGACACCTATTTTCCTGTCATTTTGATTTTAGAATTCATCTTATAAACACTGGCACTCTTGATGTTTCAGATACAGCACGTTTTTGATCTTGTATCCTTCTGGCATCACCAGTGAGGTGGGCCTCATCCTGCTGGGTCTCCCCTATATGAAGGTACAATAAACCTCTTTTGCTACTCTTTCTCCATCCATGTATAGTTTGTTTGGATATCAGCAGTAAGTAGATTGGGTATTTACTTGCCATTATCTTCTTGCGAATTGCAGTTATCAGGGAAGTATTGTGTGAGGATGCCAAACAAATGGAATTTCTCGTTTGACTACTTCTATGCTGCTATACTTGTCCTTGGCATTTATGTACCAGGCATGAAACCTTTCCACGTGTCATTGCCAACGACCAACATTTTTGTTATGTTATCATCTTTTTATTCGGCTGATTTCCTTGATATTGCAGGTAGCCCGCACATGTACAGCTACATGCTCGGCCAGAGGAAGAAAGCTCTCTCCAAGTCAAAGAAGGAATAATTGGCAGCCACTTCTACTTTTATAGCTTGGTTTGGTTCGCAGGATAACCGGCTCATCTGCAAGTAGAGTTGCCTATGTGTTTCATTCCATGGAATGTTTATCAATTGGTAACACTTGTTTTACTTGTGTGAAAGTATACTTAGAGGAAACACATTCATAAGAGGTTGATTCTATTCATGGTTTGCACATGATATCTGTTCCTCCCTTTGCTTTTGTGTCACTTCATGTGTTTGCAGACTTGCCGTGTCAAATTGAAATGTAATACTAATGTCGATGAGTGAATCTCTGCTAGTTGGATCAGCAAGCTTGTAGGATAATGATAGTTGCAGTAAGTTTCGGGGTAAATTACTGAAAGATACTCCAACTGTGGGAATGGCTTTGAATTATGGTGCCTTCCGAATTGGTATATAAAGTTTCCTATGGTCGAGGTCCATTGGTGTTAAGCTTTTTGCGAGACTATCATCTCAGACAAGTCTTGAACTGAACATTTGCATGTGAGGTTCATAAATCTGATCCGTTGACTCAGATAATCTTCCAAAGTTTATCCCTATTGTAGTTCTACAAAGGTTGGGTTTATCACTATTTGGAAGTTGGTTTAGTCCAACCCAAGAATGATAATCTAGGGTGAGATGGATAATTCAGCATGGGTTAACCCATACATGCCTCTTGTGTCGCATTACAAGATAACCAACCATCTTAAACCTCCTGCATGCCAGACGGAAATGTAGGTTAATCCTTTTGCTCAGAAGTCATTTTCACAAAACCTATGTCAATAACAATAAGTAAGCTTACTCGTAGGAACTGTTAGGGCAAGTAGATGACCAACTCAACGGTCAGGGTTCAGTAAATCCATCAATTTAAGTGCCAAGGTTTCATTGTCAGAATGATACCAACACTAGGGAGGTGACAGCTGCGAAATCGGATGAAATATTGAAATTACTTGGTTGAGCAGCTACCAAGGTTTGGCACGGCGTCAATGAGGGTTTGGTTTGGATTATTTGTGTTGTAGATTGAATCAAGATTCAAATTTTAAAACTAATTTAGATGTTGAATCGACTCATGGATCCGGTATTTCCTACTTGATTCACTCAAACAATTTGAAATTTGACTATAAGTGACTCATGGGTCACATCCAGTCACCCGTCTTGACCTAATATCCCAAGGTTGTATATAACTTCAAAGCCCTAGACTCATCCCATGGTCCCTGTCGTCACCTTGATCAGAAATTTGGAGCTCTGTTCCTCTTACGAAATTAGCACTAAATAAGTTGTACCTTACAGAAGTCCTACAAATCGTTGCCAGCTCACTCTATTAACAAGGCATGATCGACTGCATTAAGAGCATTAATCATAAATCTAACAAGGCCGAAAGCATCCCAACCCTCATCAACAAGAGAGTCACCACATCAAAAACATGAAGGAAAGAAAACTTAAAAAAAAGGAAGAAGGCAACAAGTCTCCTGATAAGATCTCGGCAAATTATCAAAGAGATCACATTCTCATTCAAAAATCCACATCAATTCCCATCTCAAGGGATCCAGCCTATAATTTCTCGGTGGAATCAGTATCCTCCTTGTTCCCAAATCGAGGTGATCCTACGGGGATCACAACAAGATCCAAGTCGTTTTTGGTGCCATCGTCAGCTTTGTGGACCTCAATTGGCTCGCGTGGTTCAATAAATCCACCCACCCACGGTTGAAACGTGGATTCAAACCACCCTTCGAAGTCGTGTAGGCCAATTCCTGGGACCCATTTCCCAATGCAAAGCCTCCCGATCACCGCGGAGATGATCCATAGGCATGTGATCACCCCTAATGCAACGATCAAAGGTGTAAATGCTTCCTTCCCTCGGCGAGTGGTGGGGTCGATTTCAGGAATTGATGGGGTCTGCAAAGCCATGGATTGCAATCAAGCTCCCCTTGATGCAAAAAAAAAAAAAAAAAGGGTTAACGACTCATGATAAGTAAAGTTGAGGATTTGTAAAATTGAACACAGATGGATGTACCTGCGTCCACTCCAAAAATTAACCTTGAAGGGCTAAACACCCTAAATAACGTATCCATGAAGGACAAAAGTGCATAAAATGTGAAATTAAGTCTAATTTCACTTTTGATCGTGAATGAAATAAATTAAAATAATAATTCTAAATAAGAATGATTAAGGACATATTTGGTAGATAGGTTAAGTGAGTTAACTCAGATTGGATTTGTTTGCTACTTACTTGTTAAAGTGAGTTACTCTGACTGGATTTGTTTGCTACTTGTTAAAGTGAGTTACTCTGACGTAAAGTTAACCCACTTACTCTGTGGAATAAAATTAACCTGTCTAATCACTCAAACATCGAAACATACCTATTCTACCACTCATTCTTTATTTCTCTACTTATTCCACTAACTTAACACGTATACCAAATAGACTCTAAAAGAATTAAACATTCTGTGAAGAACTAAAAGGGGGCATTAGTGAGAAGAAGGTTGGGGAGACTAAGGCATGATCCTTTTACCTGTTATCTTCTTCCTTCCGCCTCCACCTCTTGGTAAATATACAAGTGATTTCGACTTGAATTTTATTCTTAAACAAAGTAGATTTGCAAGGAGCGATGAAAGTATCGATAGGAAAAGAGTGACGAAAGTTACCAAGTTAATAAGAACCCCTTGTCTCCAACAGCAATCCTTTGAACAATGACATCCTCCCTGCAAAATCCAGGGTCCCAAGTAGCTCCTCTCCACAACAAAAGAAACTATTCAAGAGAACATGTATCTCCGATGAGAAAGAGAGGGATATGCACGGGGGAGGAGAGAGGAAGCCCAAAAAATGGAAGGTATGTTAGTTGATCGATGCAAAGGAAAGCCATACGAGGTGGAGGAAAGGAAAGTCCAGATTTGGGATCTCTGTGACGATAAAGGAAAGGAAGATAATATTATCCTTTTGAAGATCCCATTTAGAAATATTGGTAAAGGTGTGTATATAGAAATATAAAAGTTGATATATTTTATAAAATCACTTTATATTTATTTTACATTAGTATAAATTTGTTTAAAATTATTTTATTTTGATACAAAATCGATATATAATTATTTTATATTTGTATAAAATTATTTAAAATTATTTTGTATTAAAATATTAGATCTGCACAAAATGTATCTCATAATATTTTTTTGTATATTTCCTTGAATTGATGGTACATTTAGGATTGAGACCTTCGAAAGAGCGAATCATCTTGCTTTGGTTGTATTTGAGCATATGCATGTATCAGGCATGGAGAATGGTCGGTCTTCTGGTTTTTGTGCATTTCGTTTTACGTACTTAATTATTTGAGGAAAATCTCGACCATCGATTCCATTAGTTAGATATACGGATATAGTTTATATGGTATACATGTTTCGTAATCCCATTAATCTCTCATGCGTAAAAGTTACATCATGATAGTTGTTTTTTTTTTTTTTTCATGCCGTTGTCAGAAGATTCTGAGAAATGTAATTTACTCCTGATGGGATTCCTCGTGGAAAGAAAATCCGCGTATAATTATAATTACCATAACATTCATCTCGATTGGTCATGTATAATACTAAGTTAGGCTTTTTCTCTGATTGGAAATGGATGGTCGAGTTAGGAAATTTTTGTTACCGATTCATTTGGTAATCCAATATGTAGAAAGTAACGATTTTAAACCATGCAGTTTGATTTAAAAGAAAATTGAAATTATCACAATGGATGTGTTTACAAGATGCCGCAAATCTAGAAAAAGTAGCGAGTAGGTGGAGAAGTTGCACGAATTTTTCTCAAGTCTCAACGTGCTATATAATTACGATTAGTTTAGCATTATTTTGACGAATATCTTTTCGTGGAATTATCTTGTAAGATACAAAATAGGTGAGAAATCAATACAAAGAGATGCCGCCTAAAATAGGTGAGAAGAGAGGAAACCGATAACCCTACAAGGGGCAACCGAAACACCCGTAACAAAAGAAGAAAAGGAAAAAGAAGTAAGGAAAAACAAAACTTAGAACAAAGGAAATAAAACAAAGAAGAAAAACACAAGAAATAAGGATAAAAAAGGCATCCACAAAACATAATTTCTCAGCAACACACCAGATCTTTAGCTACCACGCCACACTCCAGGATAATAATTGTGCAACTAAGAGAACTCCTGGTGATTTGAATAATCCACGTAAATGAGAGTCTGACAAAAGTCAAAAACGAGGACGAGCCAGACAATATCTCGATCATGTGTAGGTGCTTTGTCTCACATGATCCTCAAGCACAGAAAAAGAAAAAGAAGGTTGTGCCTGTGATGGGTGGAACTCAAATACCTTGAACCTTAGGACTTCAACTCATCTTCTTCAACAAGCTTCAAGCCTAGGGAAGAAGTGGAGTCGAGGATCTAAGTTGAGGTAGAAAGTTGGGGGGTAGGGGAAGGGGGCGTGTGGAAACCCATGACCTGTAACGTAGTGGATGTGGATCCCTCTGAGCATTGAGAAGAGCCTTCACCAAGAGAGCAGAATCTGACAAGCAACGTAGAATACAACCAACACTCAAATGCAATAGAGAAATCCCTTGAGCTCCATCCTTCAATTGACGAATTGACTAGCGCCCCAACCCATAGTAATTAGAGCACCACTATTGAGCTCCATTAAAGCAACTTAGACAGCAAAAGGAGGGCAGATGATTGTGATGTCGAGTTCCTCTGCCCAACGATGGCTCAACTTTGCAGGATAGCGCCAAAGCAAGTTGCATGCCACCTTGCCAAGAACGAACAACATCAAGAGGGGTTGGATCTCCTAAGCTACAGTGGCAACGATCCCACATTGAGCAATGTCGAGGTGCGATGAGCTTGAAGGAGCATAGATGGTCATTACTCCAACGAAGCTTGAAGGAGCTTTTTCCAAGGTTGAGAGACTCAATCTCGTGGGAGGGAGAGAGGGAGTGTGAGGATAGAGACGAAGGAAGAGGGTGGGGTTAGGGTAGGGCCCTCAACTGGCCCTAGGAGGCCTGTTAGGGGCCCATGGCAATGCAGCTAGGGTTTGGGAGTTTGGGGTTGCGAGGGAGACGGGGAAGACGAAGTGGTTCACTCCACTTTGTTTGCTAGTCTTACAATTCTATCATATTCTATAACCCTCTTGGACAACATTTTCGGTGGGATTAGAAAAACATAATTAAAGGAAGACTTATGCAAATAGAATTATGGGAAGAATTAGGAACTTTTTGTATTTGGGGCATTAGATATCAAACGAAGGAACTAAACATCATATTAAGGAATATTTGAGACGATAAAATACTTTCATCTCTTAGGTGGAACTATCTTAACCCCAAATTGAAAGCTAAATTCCATAATAAATGAAATCTAGAACTATAGCTCTAAAATGTAAAATAATAAACCCAATTCTCCTTGTCAAACACTGTCCTAAAGAAATGAATGAAGTTGTTGTTCATGACTAAAGAATGTATGAACTAACTAGCTTATCATACACTTAAAATAATAAATACTAATGGAGTTTAGCTTTCTTTAGTCCAATAGTAATATTGTTGTTAGCATGGAGATCATATTTCTTATGCATTTATTTGAATATCGATTTCTTTAAGGCATTTATGTAAAACTAATTTTTTATAGTATTTATGTAGAAAGAAAAACAAAAAACAGATCTTTTGAATGGAGGCAATGATCTTGATTCTCTTACATATATTCAATTTTGCATTTAGAAGTTTTCTTTAGGAATGTAGG
This sequence comes from Thalassia testudinum, assembly GCA_037157565.1. Taxonomy (NCBI): domain Eukaryota; kingdom Viridiplantae; phylum Streptophyta; class Magnoliopsida; order Alismatales; family Hydrocharitaceae; genus Thalassia; species Thalassia testudinum. The sequence goes on along the minus strand of JAZHRO010000022.1, from coordinate 30,919,506 downwards.
AGCAATGATAGGATTGCAAAAAAATCTCCAGAGGTTTCCTACAACTTGCTTTTCACATATCACATATTTATCTTAAGAAAATTTCAAACAATCGTTTCTTAGCAAGGTAGTTATAGGGGGGCCAAATTCTTGATGCTTATCTCCTGACGCTCATCCTATCATTGCTAGGAATTTTAGAGGGTGTTGATTTGTGTTTGCGTACTCCAACTAGAAGTTCTGTATATACCCATTCATCTAAAACTACTAAACAGATATTGTACTTTCTTGAATTTAATGTACTTTATTGTGAAGTTCTAATTTTTCGATAAGAGACCGAGTTTCAGAGTTTGAATAGGAGCACCTTAAACATATTTTTATATGTAAACGGTTAGCACCCATTTTACGATCAATTGTTCAATCATTTATCCGTTATCAATGATAATTGTTCGGCAATCAGATATCGACTTTTATCAAGAAAAACATCGAGTGATTTTAAATCTCAATTATTAAAATATTCGTTATGTTACATATATCAAGATTATTTCTATTGACATATCCACATTGGTGTATTTTCTATTATGTTACATATTATTTATTTATTCTTTTATTTTATCTGGACATGTGGTGTTATTATTTCCATACCTCTCCTTTAAATAGAGTGTAAGATTCTTTGGAATAAATCAAGTGATTCATTTCTTCCTATTTGGTATTGGAATAGTAGTTCTAGAATAGTGCCCTAGTACTACCATTGAAACATGCCTCCGACCCTTTTCACCTCAATCCCCACGTCCCCGATGGCAGATCACCACTGGCGCAGCCACCTCTTGCTGGTAGAACCACATAGCCACCTCCTCCCAAGCCAACGTCAATAGGGAGGAGGAGGCTCTCCACCGTTGACCCTTTCCATGTGCACCACCGCCATTGTAGGGCTTGACCTATGTGCGCACCCAACAGCGATGGTGGTCTAAAGGTCAAGCGTTGCCTTGCTCCTCGCCCAGCCCCATCACGTGGGCTTCTTCCTTGATTTCTACGTGTTCAAATCTGTCCTACGATCTTATTATATTGTTTAGATTTGAAAACATCCATATAAAGATCATATAGGGACTCTCCTAGCCCTAGGGTGAGCTTTATGATCTTCACATTGCTGCTATGTGGTGCTATGTGGTTTGAGTTATGATAATTTTGCAAATCTGAAGATTTCAGATCTGATTTTGGAGAGTTCCGTTTGGTCTGTCGATTTGTTGGTCTCTACTAAGCACACCAAGTCTTAGGAGGAGCAGAGATAGCATTGGATACCGCTACTGTGACAGGAATGGCGGAGTATGTAGGCTTGATGCATTAGGAGTATGACACGAGTCACCATGGTGCAGGATGACTGGTTGACTCTGGTGCTTCACAACATCTTTGTTATGATTAGAGTTATTTCCGATCACTCGATTCTGTTGAACTAGGGAGAACAATGTAGGTAGCTGATGGTAGGCATACTCTTATTGTTGGTTAGGGGGAGGTGTTTGTAACCCCCACTTTGTAGCTGCCGAGAGCATTACATGTGCTGGAGTTTCCCATGAGCCCATTGTAAAGACCCGTCCCATTTTTAGCCTTTTAAGACGTCTGGAGTGTCAGTCAGATGTCTGTTCAGACGTTTGGACCCTTTCCCGGATGTCTAGAAATTAAAATTTTGTACGCATTTTGCGTTCTGCACGCGGGCGGCAGCAGAACTCTCCTCTCTCTTTCCTCCTCCCTTTCCCCCTGTAGAACCCTAACCCTCGACCTTTATAAAAGGCCACCCTTCCCTCCTCTCCTCTCCACTCCACACACCACCTTTAGAGCACGGCGGAGCGGCAGGAGGAGGTGAGTGAGGGAGGGCGCGTGAGAGCGAGGAGGAGGTGAGTGAGGGAGGGTGCGTGTAACGACCCGATTCCCGAGTCCCTACGAGACACGAGAATCGGACCGACTCGACTAATCCCAAAACCTAGTTGTCCAACGAGGAAGTAACCAAAAGAGCAGTAAAATAAACCACATTCAGCATGAATATAACTAACAGTAAGAAAATACAGCAGTAAGGAAAGAAACCACTATAGTATATAGCACCACAACAGTAGAACAACATTCATAACATAATATGAACTGCAGGTAAAGAAAAGTACAGCGGTAACAAGAACTACTCACTACAGTGGAACAAAAAGAGGTACAAGAGAACAGTGGTAACTCTACTGGACCCTACTCGGCCCAACGTCCTCTGCAGCCGCTGACCCTGACTGCTCAACACCTGGTCCTGAAAAGTAACAAGTGTAACACATCAGCAAAACGCTGAGTAGAGTGGCAACTAAAACAAAAGAAACAGTAAAATGTACAGTAGCTGTTATGTTCTGTTACTTTCTTTATTTACGTCTTTCAGTTGTCTCACGAATTCATTTATTTCTCAGATCCTTCACTTGATCTCGAATGTTCCTCGTGGGAACGATCTTGATTGCAGTCTTTTCCGAACAGTAGAAGTAGCACGTGGTGCTCTCCTGGCCGGGAGAGTCCCCCGTGGTGATCCTACTCTCAGTCAACCACCCCAAGGTCATGGACAGATGTAACGGTGACTACGGCACGCGCGATAAACGCATAGGTAGCTAACCTGCACTGGCACGCAGTCAGTCGTTTCCGTTAACGGGTGCGCCCAAAGCACAGCACGGAACCAGTACAGGGCAGAGCCCTCTCAGTAACAGGGGGTCCAACCCCTCCACAGTAACCAAACAGGGGCCTTGCCCCTCCACAGTCCACGCACCCTCGCCTGACTACCCTGGTTTGCCCTAGTGGGCCTAACAAGTCAGTGTAGGAGGCTAGCAGAACTCCGGGGCCCGTGGGGTAGCTAGTACCTCCCTACACTAGTAGCTCTCCTCGGTACTACGTACACGAGGGCCAGCAAGTCGGTACAAAGTGGCCAGTCCTAACCCCGGGTCCCTGGGACGGCTGGCTCCGCTCTGCACTAAACAGGTACAGGTACTTCCCTTGGTACTACGTACCCAAGAGACAGCACACTACCACGTCTTTCTTTCTCAGTTCCATTCCTTTCGCTTTCCATGAGTTCCACTCCTAATTCCCCGTAGGGTTCCAGCTCTTTTAACTCAGAACATCTAGGTTTCACTTTCCAGTTTCACGTTCTTACAATCCATGTTCTCAGTCACGTTTATTTATTCATAACAGGCAGCTGTTAATTCAATTTACAGGAAGCTATTTGTTCCTTTCCATTTTTCCAAGACTGCAGTATTCATATATTCCACTAGTTTTCCCCGTCCTAGGATTCATGCCATATCCTAGGATCTATCATACAATCTAGTTTTCCAGCCCTAGGATTCATGTAACACCTAGGATCTATCATTCAATCTATTTCTCATTTCTAGGATTCATGCAATGTCCTAGGTTCCATTTATGGTTCCATAATTTAACAGATTATACTAATAAACTTAAAAGCCACTCTACCAGTTACAACGGGAGTACTGGGGGCGTGGTCGGGAATCCCGCGTGCCTCTGCAACCCTCGAGACTGTAATGGAACGGGGTCCTATCACAAGGATCAAACACAAGGAGTTTCTCAAAACAGTCTCTAATCAGTGTAGACAGGTAGAGGATTTAATTCCAAAAAGAACGCAACTCGAAACGCGGAAAACGGACTCCGAACGGGCCCTAAACGGGTCGAAAATGACGAAACAGTGCAAAATAAGACGTCTGGAACCTCTTCCAGACGTCTTAAAAAGTGGTTCAGAGGATACCTTCGCTCTGTGTAATCTCTCAGACGTCCAGAAGCCTACAGGGGCGTCTGGCCTAGTTCCCAGACGTCCGATGGTCACCCCGGATGTCTGGAAGTCCCTCCAGTCGTCTGGCACCGCTGCCAGACGTCTGATTCGCGTTGGATGTGAATTTCAGAACCTGCACGTACCCACTCATCGTTCTCAGTACGGACGGTTGCAGAAAAGGAAGAAGACGAAAAAATAACTTACTTGACAGGCGTCTGGATAGTCCTCCAGACGTCTTAACCGTCGTCTGGTTGGATGACCAGACGTCTGATTCTGGAAAAGCTTCCAGAACCAGAGCACTACTCGCCCTCCGCCCGCGACGCACGGCCGCGCCGCACCTCGTCTGCCTGCTGCTCGAGCTGCAGCAGACCTCCCGCATCACTACGCGCCCGCTGCGCCCCCGCTGGCCGGCTCTAGCAGCCTCGGCAAGCTCGCCCTCACGGCCGAGCGCCTCCTCCCTCGCGCAGCACCTCCTCCCTCACTCACCGCGGCTGCCGCCGCCGCCGCTCGCTCGCGCTCGCACTCGCTGGAAGAAGAAGGAGGAGTGGAGGTGATGAGAGTGAGGGAGAGGGTGAGGCTTTTTAAAGCCTCGCGGGGAGAGAGAGCGAGAGAGAGGGGCGCAGCCTGCGGTCGCAGGAGGAGAGAGGGAAAAAGAGAGAGGAAGGCGGTTGCGGGTCTGCGCGTGCCTGCACGCAGACGCAATCCCGCGTGCCACCGAAAATAGATCCCAGACGTCTGGGCCACCTCCCAGACGTCTTAAAAAACGTCTTGGCATGCGTTCGTAATAGTGCGTGAGAGTGACGAGGAGGAGAGTGCGTGAGAAGGAGGAGGTCGATGTTAGGAGCTTCGTGGAAGCTTGTCGGAGCTCACACAGCCACCGCGGCGCGTGCAGGAAGAGGAGGGAGTCCAGAGCGTCATCCTCGACCACCTGCAGTAGCTGGAGCTGCGGCAGAGCAAGGAGAACTGCGGCGAAGCACGGCGAGGAGAGCTGGGAGCGCGGTCTGATACTGGAATTTTTCCAGTATCAGATGAAATGACCCACCACCCCTTTAGTCATTTAAGACGTCTGGGATGTTCACCAAACGTCTGAAATGCTTTCCAGCGCGGAACGTACGTACGCCATATTTCCTCCCTCATCGCGCCTCACCGCACCTCCTCCTGCGACTCCACTCTGCGCCATGCTTTGCCTTTCCACCCCCCTCACCTCCTCTCCCTTTATAAACCTCTCCCCCTCCTCTTTGTTGCCCACCCCGTAGCCGAGAGCAGAACGAGGGCGAGAGAGAGTGAAGAGCGGAGAGCCCGAGAGAGAGGAAGCACGAGAGCGAAGGGTGCAACACCGTTCTGCTGCAGCACCTGCAGGCAAGGGGAGCCAGAGCGGTTCCGCGGAAGTCATTTTCCGTGAAATTAGACGGCCGGAGAGACACCCAAACGTCTTACCAGACGTTCGAAGGTAGAGCAAAATGTCTGGTAGAGATCTACTTTCTGTACTTTTTCTCTCTGACAAGTCCTGACAGCGTACGTGTATGTGTCAGAAGGTGAGAGCATAGCCGAGGCAGTTTCAGACGTCCGGGAGCACCCCCAGACGACTGACGGAGTCCTTGGACGTCGGCTTTGAGTTCCAGATGTCTGATAGCGGAACATCGAGAGAGGTATTCCTGAGAGTGTTTTAAGACGTCTGGGACCTTTCCTAGACGTTTGATTTCCATCTAATAGCATGTTTTTTGGGCTGTGTAAGGCCATTATCACTTTTCGGCAAACGAACCGTCTCTGTTTTCCATACGAGTTTCTTTGTATAATGATACCTTGTTTATATCCTTCTGAACCTTTTGGCCTATCAATCCATGTTTAGGTCTCCAGTCCGTCGGGTGTACGGGACCTGTGGAGACGTTGGGAGCCACTGTACGAGCCTCCATTCCACCCGGTTACCCAGGTAGAGTGGTTACAACCTTAAATCTCTAATTTAATACATGCAAGTAAGTAATCCTCGGACTTGAGATGAACCCTAGGAAGGAATAAACGTATACTCGAAAATAAATTCTTGGACCCTAAGTCTTGGCATGAACACTAGGATTAGAAGAAACTGCATGTGAACGATTGAGTAATCAAAAGCTGCCTATTTTTATCTAAAATGGACCCCTACTGTAATAAAATGGAAATTGAACTGTTTGTTCCGAACATTCCAACCCGGATGTGAAAAAGAAACTCCCGTATGAACCCCACTGTGAATGTAAACAAGAACATCGTACTACGGAGAACCGGATGGTTCTGGGAATTTGTTGCCTATGGGCAGCTGTTAAGGGAGGTAAGCTGACCTTCGTGTACGTGGTACCGAAGAGAGCAATTATCCCTTGTAGTGTAGAGGGGAGCTTGCCGCCCTTGGGTTGGGACCCGGGGTGGGTTTGGCCACTCTACGATGACTCTTACTGGCCCTTGTGTACGTGGTACCGAGGTGAGCTACTTAGTGTAGGGGGGAGCTATCCGCCTCAGGGGGCCCGGGGTTAGGTATGTCCACCCTACACCGACTCTCGTCGGCCCATTGGGCAAACCGGGGTAGTCAGACGAGGGTACGCGGACTGAGGAGGGGCGAGACCCCTGAGGGGCAAGACCCCTGTTCTGTTCTGAGAGGGAAGGCCCTATACTGTTCCGCACTGTACGTTGAGGTGTACCCGCTAGCGGAAACGACTGACCACGTGCCAGTGTGAGGTAGGTATCCACGTGCTTATCACGTGTGCCGTAGTCACTGCTACGTCACGACCGTGACCTCGGGATGGTAGACCGAGTATAGGACTACCATGGTGGGACTCCCCCGGCCAGGAGAGTGCCACGTGGGCATCCTATATCACGGGAAGCTGCAAGCAAAATCGTTCCTATAGGAAACAAGAAGATTAATTAATAAATCCTAATTAGAGATCTCTACGATATAATTGGAAAATGAAAAATTTTATGTTAACTACTTGTTAAATGCATGTTACTTCTTAGCCACCACTCTACTCTGTGTTAGCTGACTTCAGTTAAATAAATTCTGTACAGGTCAGGGATTTGAGCAGCCTGAGCCATCGGCTGCTAAGGATGTTGGGCCTAGTCGAGACTAGCTTTAGTTCTACTATTTGATAGTGAGTTTCTATAGCCTTGTCTTCTGCTACATGTACTCATTTTGTTGTGATTGCTGTATTATGTATTAATATTACTATTCCTTTTCACCCTATTGTAAGTTTCTTTCTGCTTAGCTACTGTACTTGTGTGATTGTGGTTTGATGAATGTTACTTGGTTATTTCTTGTTGGACAACTAGGTCTTGGGATTAACCAAAGCAAGCCGATCTCAGATCCTGTAGGGATTCGGGACCGGGTCTGACAGATGGTATTAGAGCAAGGTCATCCCGAGAAATGAACCAAGTAGTCCGGAAAACACCACACTTGTACATGTAACTAAGATAGCCATCACAACATTTTCTCTTGGTTATTGTGTTCGAATCTTACGTCTCCTCTTTGGTCAAACAGGCACCAATAATCTCGTTCCTCCTCGATCTTTGAGTAGGAAATGCCTCGCAAGGGAGCTATTGAGGCAGGTCGCGGACGTGGTCGTGGCTGAGGACATGGTCGCAGGGGAGGACGAGCGATGGCCGAAGATAAAGCTGCTCCACCTCTCCTCCTGGGCATCCAGGCCCTAGGCCTCGCCCAACTGATCCGGAGTCTTATACGGGAGGACCTCCATCGGCCTCCTCCTCAGCCTTCCCTTCCTGGGGATGCGAAGGGGGAATTGATGAGAACCTCATCATGAGCCATAACTAGCTCATTTTGACCTAATACAAAGGATAAAAGCTCCTACATAACTCAAGGAAAGGCTTAACTCAGAGAATTCTGAGTTTAAGGAGAAAACGAGTCATAAGGGGTAAAAATGCAATTTTACCAGTATAATCTGCATATAGGGTAATTCAGGGTCCAAACATAGGTCAAAGCAACCTAATAAGAATAAAAGTGGGATGAGATGATCTGACAAGGGCTATAGCAATTCCAAGGAACTAAATGATAATCTGTAACCTTAAAACAAATCCACTTCAATTCACGAGGTTCGAGGCAAAGTAAAAATAGAATAAACCCTCTAAAATTCATAGAAAAATAATCTCTAGGGTTTAGAACCTTCAATTTGTCTTTCAGAACCTATTTTGACCTACATTGAGAACCATGCCCAATTAATAACTTAATTCAGGTTTTTGCGTAAATTGACCGGTCAAACAAGGTTTAATCTAGAAATAAAATTCACCATCAGATTCCTTAGGTCCTAATTAGTCATGTATAAAAACTTGAGCCTAAGAAGAAGCCTTCTTGACCAACTTTACACTTTGGTCCTCATATATTTACTTTTTGGCCCTCAACTTTCGAACCCTCACATTTCTACCCCTAACTCTCCTTCGTTCTTTGCATTCAGGTCCCTCCTGCCAAAACCTGACCAGCACCATGCTCCGGCGACCTTGCGCGGAGCATGGCGCCGCGCAGGGTAAGGGGGAGGGTCTGGCAAGTAAACCGGGGGTGCCCTGCGTCGTCAGCCGTCGCAGGAACACCCCCCTGGTCGCTGCAACCCCCCTGGGTTTCCATCTCCGGCGTCCTCCGGCGAGGGAGACTTGTCGTCTCCCTCCGCCCTCCTCTCTGATTCCGCCTCTATAAATACCCCCGTCGCTCCGCCGTTCTGAGCAGCTCGGTCCTGAGGGAGAAAGACCCCCACTTCCTCTCTTCCCACTCCGACAGGAAGCCCTCCAGCTTCGGCGGCCTCTCCCCTTCCTCCTCTTCGCTCTGCCGCAATACCAGCAGCAGAGACTCCTTCCTGATTCTCCTCCGCGTCGCGCAATACCGGCGCGCGCTGCTTCAGCCCCGTCGTCGCCGCCGTTCTCTCCCTCTGGGCATTTCTTCTCCAGCTCCGGTAGGTACGAGCCGGCAGCCACTTCGTCCCCTTCGTCACTTTAGTTAGGTTAGAATTAGTCGTCTCTACCCCCTCTTTCTTTTCCTCGCTATTTTACATTCAATTAAACCCTCGACCGACCCGACCACCGTCATCTTCCACACCTCCGGCCATCCTCCGGCGAGTCGCTCCCGTCATTCCGCCACTCCACACGACTCGCTGACCCCCACAGAACCTCCGCCTCCTCACCCTGATCAACCTCCACCCTTCCACTTCCCCCAAATCACCCTCTGCAACTCCACCGAACAAACCCATCTCCCGACCCACAGTCCGACCTAGGGCAGCCCTTGCACGCCGCCCCACGCCTCGCCACCACCCGCACGAGCTTCGCCGCACTCTGGCGAAGCTCCCGGCACCTTCTGATTAGGCCGAGAGGCCATTTTTCTGTGAACAGGTCACTCGTCCTCCACCGCCATTGCTGTGCGGAAGAAGCTGCTTCGACCTGCTGCTCCAGGCGCGCCGCGCCCAGGTCACGCTCCCAGGCAGTGCGAGGCGTCTTCGCGAAGTACCAGGCTGCAGTCGAGTCGAAGCTCTCGCGCGAAGCCCCCGCGCTTCGCCTCGACTGCCGCTGCTTCCTCCGCGCAGGCATCCAAATTGGGGTGGGACATTTAGTCCCACCTCGTAACTTTTCAGAGGAGCGCGCCCGCATAAAGGCAAAAAGTGCCTTATGCTTATTGCCTCCTGAGCACGGGGTGAGGTCCCTCTCACTCACTCGCTCGACCCGGCCTCGTCCGCGACCACACCCCGCGGACCTGGCCCGACCCGACTTAGACTGACCTGCACTCCTCGCCCACCACGCATGCCGGTGGGCCTGGACCTGGGCACGACCCGTACCCGAATACCCGGCAGCTCTGGGAGAGCTTTCCTAAGAGCGGCTTCTGTGAGAGAGAGACGCAGGGGAGGTTAGAGTTAGGTTTTGCCCCTCTGATCAAGCTGTGTAAGTGTGCAGGCACAGGTGAAGAAGAACCGTGGAAGAAGACGAAGGCTGAAGGAAGGGGGAGCACCAAGCGGCACTGTAGCAGCGGCGGTTTAAGTCATCTGATTGGAAAATCAGACGACGTCCTGAAGGCAAAGAAAGAGAAGGAAGGCGAGGCAGAGGAGGAACACAGAGAGGCCAAGTGAAGACTCTGCAGAAGAAGAAGAGCACGAGAAGAAGATCTGAAGAAAGGAAAAGAAGAGAGAAAGAAGAAGAAGAAGAACAGGACCGCTCTGCAGAAGAAAAAGGAAGAGACGAGCAGAAACAACTGAAAGAAGAAGAAGAACATCACCATTGCAGATAAAGAAGAAGAACAAAGGAAGAGAGCAGAAGATCTGAGAAGGAAGAAGAGGAGAAGCAAAGAGAAAAGAAGAAAAGCCAACAAATTCTCTCTCTCTCTTTCTTTATTTTTGTAAAAGAAACTTGTACCCCTAGAATACAACTTGCTCCCTGAGTTCGACCTCGGGAACTCTTGTATTTCCGAGTAACAAATTGTATTAAACTGGTAATCACTTCTCTATACTATACTACGACGAAATAATAGAACTATAGAGGAAGGTCGCCACCAGGAATCCTCCGTGGGGCAGGCAAGCCGCCACGACGCTGGACAAACTGGAGGGGGCGGGGGTGATCCACTACCGCCCCCTTCAAACACTTCGGGGCACGAGTCCTCCTTGCCTGGAGGTGCACCCCTTCCTCCACTGTGGCTACACCATGAGGTTTTCAGCCAATTCAGGAAGCTGAAGCCGCCCTCTTTCAAGGGGGAGGAAAGCCCGTCTGAGGTAGAAGATTGGCTGGAACAAATGGAGAAGATCTTCGACCCCCTCTGTCCTCCTGTAGAATGCCGCGTGGACTTCGCCACATATCAGCTGGAGAGTGTGGCCCACAGGTGGTGGAAGGCGGTCAAAGGACAGGAGGAGGGAGAACTGACGTGGGACCGGTTTGTGGCGCTCTTCTGTGAGCAGTACTTCCCACAGACTTGGCAAGATCAGAGGAGGCGGGAGTTCCACACTCTCCACCAAGGGGCAATGACAGTTAACGCATACTGTACGTGTTTTCTGGAGCTGTCACGCTTCGCCCTAACAGCTGCATCCACCGAGGAGGAGTGCCTGTGGAGATTCACCGGGGTCTCCGATCCGCCATCCGAGGGTACGTAAAGCCCCTGAAGCTGCCTACCTTCTCTCGCGTAGTTGAGGCTGCCATGACCTACAAGGAGACCAACCCGTCCGCACGAGATATTGATGGAGGAGGACGGAAGAGGCCCTACTCGCAGGAGCACTCACAGGGCCGCCGGGATAGGAGGCACCAGACACCAGCAGGGGAATCGTCCCGTTCTGTGGGTCCACCAGGGACCTATAGGCGTCCCCGACAGGGATTAGCCAACTGCAGTAGACCCCCGCCCAGTCACCAGCAAGGACAACAGATAGAGGGAAGTCGAGTACCCCTCTGCTATCAGTGTGGCTAGTCGGGTCACATACGGAGGAATTGTCCATCTAGGATTGGAGCGCAGCTGACACTCCCAGCACCGAGCACTGGAGGCCGATCTGGTGACCGCGAATACCAGACTCGAGGAGGAGGACAACAGTCACGAGGGTACCGGCCTGCTGCCTCTCGCCCGACCTAGAGCACGGCTGTTTCTTTTGCACCGAGGACTGAAGGGCGTGTTAATGCCCTAACTCATGAAGATGCCAGAGCTTCGGGCTCCGTAGTGGCAGGTATGGTTACTATTTCTGGTAGACTCGTCTACACTCTTTTCGATTCTGGAGCCATGCATTTGTTTGTTTCTACGAGTTTCGCTGTCTGCACGGGAGTGAGCAGTGTGCTTTTAAAGGAGCCCTTCCTGATTAGAGGACCAGGTGGCCAGGTATTTGTTTCCGAGGAGGTTCTCACTGACTATGATGTCATGATAGGGGGATACAGTCTCTCGATAGACCTGATCATGATCCCGATGGATGACTTCGGTGTAATCTTGGGGATGAACTAGTTAGCTGCATACCATGCCCTTGTAGATTGCTTTGAGAGGAAGATTGTCTTCTCCATACCACGGCTGCCTCCCATCGAGTTCCACGGCTAGCCTGTAGACGGAGGATTCAGATGCATCTCTGCACTTTGGGCAGCGAAGCTACTGAGTCAAGGGTGCGAGGGCTTCCTTACTTGCATTCTAGCAGAGCCCGACCCCGTGGATAGTATACAGAGTATTCCGGTGGTCTGTGAGTACCCCGACGTCTTCCCATAGGAGCTGCCAGGACTGCCATCTGAGCACGAGATCACGTTCGAGATCTCACTGATATCGGGAACATGCCCTATTTCTTCAACACAGTACCGAATGGCCCCGCTTGAGCTGCGAGAACTCAGGACACGGCTACAGGACCTGCTAGAGAAAGGCTTCATAAGGCCTAATGCCTCTCCGTGGGGAGCCCCCATCCTGTTCGTGAGAAAGAAGGATGGCACTCTTCGGTTGTGCATTGACTACAGACAGCTGAACCGAGTTATCATCAAGAACAAGTACCCGTTACCACGCAAAGATGACCTCTTCGACCAGTTGAGGGATGCCATGGTATTTTCAAAGATAGATCTGAGGTCAGGACACCATCAGCTGAGGATTAGGGAGACCGACGTCTCCAAGACAACCTTTCGTACACGATACGGCCACTATGAGTTCTTGGTCATGACGTTTGGATTGACCAACGCCCCTGTCACTTTCATGGACTTGATGAACTGCATTTTTCGACTGTATCTGAATTAGTTCGTGGTTGTTTTCATCGATGACGTGCTCATTTATGCACGAGACCAGACGCAGCATAAGCAACACCTTCACATGGTCTTGGATACCTTGAGATGGCACAGGTTGTATGCCAAATACAGCAAATACGAATTCTGGTTGAGACAAGTCGCCTTCCTGGGCCATGTGATCTCGGAGGACGGTTTAGGTGTGGATCTAGCCAAGGTAGAGGCAGTACTTAGGTGGGAGAGACCGCATTCGGTGATAGAGATACATACTTTCCTAGGGCTGGCTGGTTATTACAGATGATTTATCCAAGGGTTCTCGCAGATTGCCCGTCCTCTGACTCATTTGACTCGGAAGGACGTACCCTTCGCCTGGACAGACGAGTGTGAGTCTTGCTTTCAGAAGCTGAAAGAGAGGTTGACTTCAGCTCGTATACTCACCATCCTTGACAGCAGCGTCGGATTCGTCATCTATACAGACACCTCATTGCAGGGATTGGGAGTGTACTTATGCAGTGGGGTCATGTTGTCGCATATGCTTCATGGCAACTGAAGTCCCATGAGCATAACTACCCCACCCACGATCTAGAAGTGGCAGCAGTCGTCCTAGCATTGAAGACCTGGAGGCACTATTTGTACGGAGAGATGTTTGAGATTTTCACTGACCATAAGAGCCTCAGATATCTATTTGATCAGAAGGAGCTCAACATGAGGCAGAGACGTTGGTTGGAACTCCTGAAGGACTACGATTGCAGCATATCCTACCACCTAGGAAAGGCCAATGTGGTAGCTGACTCCCTGAGCCGAAAGGCGCTTGCTCACTTGGCTTGCTTACAAGTACAAAGTTGGAGGCTCATGGAGGAGTTGAGCAGCTGGCGACTCCAGGAGACACAGGGGTATTATGGGGTAGTGACAGTCGCGAGGCAGACATGACCAGAGCTGGTGGATCGCATCATGGTTAAACAAACGACGGACTCATATCAATGGACACAGTGAGACCGAGTACTGGCAGAGAACCCAGGAGAATTCTCTTTCACTGACGGAGTTCTGTGTATGAGGGGATGCTTGTGCGTTCCTAGAGATGGGGAGCTGTTGAGGGAGCTTTTGACTGAGGCTCATGGATCCTGATTTACCATACATCCCGGGAACACGAAAATGTATCACGACCTACGACGTGATTTTTGGTGGAGGGGCATGAAGCGGGATGTTGGTCTTTTCGTCCAGCAGTGTCTAACATGCCAGCAGGTGAAGGCCGAGCATAAGAGGCCTGCAGGGCCATTGCAGTCACTTCCCATTCCAGAATGGAAGTGGGAAAGTGTCACTATGGATCTGGTAGTGGGGTTACCTGTGACACAGAGAGGGCACGATGCAGTCTGCGTGGTTGTGGATAGATTAGCAAAGATGGCACGGTTTCTGCCAATCCGAGTCTCTTATGGACCAGCACAGTTGGCAGAGAGATACATCAAAGACATAGTACGCTTTCACAGGGTTCCCTGCGAAATTATTTCAGACAGGGACACTCGTTTCACTTCCCAGTTCTGGGCAGAATTTCAGCCTTGGGGACTTGTCTGAAGTTCAGTACAACCTATCACCCCAAACAAACAGACAGTTAGAGCGCACCATCCAGACCTTTGAGGACCTTCTGCGAGCTTGCGCATTGGATTGGAGAGGCTCTTGGGAGGAGCATTTGCCTCTGGCAGAATTTGCATACAACAACAGTTACCACTCGAGCATCGGCATGGCACCATATGAAGCTCTGTACGGGATGAAGTGTACGACCCCCCTGAGTTGGGTAGAGGTGGGGACCAAGTGGGAGGTCGGCTCCCGTCTGATACGCCAGAGTCAGGAGGTGATCGAGCAGATCCATCGATGACTGCGTACTGTCCGGTGCAGGCAAAAGAGTTACGCCGATCTGAAGCATAGGGAGGTACAATTTGAGGTTGGAGATCACACTTTTCTTTGTGTTTCACCGATGAAAGGCTTGCAGCGGTTCAGGATGAAAGGGAAGCTTGCACCGAGATATGTGGGACCCTTTGAGGTCTTAGAGCGGGTAAGACCCATCGCTTACCGGCTTGCCCTTCCTCCACAGCTTTCTGGAGTGCACGACGTATTTCACGTGTCCAACCTCAGAAGATACATCTCCGACCCTAGCCATGTCCTTAGCCACGAGAGCATCGAGGTGGGAGATGACCTGACCTATCCCGAGAGACCAGTATAGATACTAGATCGAGCCATTTGGAGGTTGAGGTGGAAGGAAGTACCCTTGGTGAAGTCCTGTGGAAAAGCCAGCGGTACGAGGAGGTGACGTGCCTTCGTGCGTACGTGTTAAGAGGTGTCGTTATAGTTGCACTTGATACGTCGGTTTTAAAAGAAGTAAACGGAGGTGAGTCCGAGTGTCGATCTCAGGGAGGCGTGGAAATCGGATTTTGTTTACCACTTGTTGTCACGAAAAAGGCGGAGTTTTGCTTGCGAAAGAAACGGTTTTGAAAAGCGAGAGATAGAGAGAGTTTTGGGTTAGAAAGCTCTTTGGTCTTGATCATGCACTTTAAACAGAAATTAAAAAGGCAACTAAATGAAAAATAATTTCATTAAACATGCATTCATAGTTCATGGTTTACAATATTAAATACATGCTTCAACAAAAGTAAATGAAAGCTTTAAAAGAGAGAGAGAGAGGTAGAGAGAGAGTGGAGAGCGACGAGGCAGCCACGGCGGTGGAGGAGGCTCCGTCGGCGGCTCGTCGTCTCCGGCGATTACAAGAGTGCCTAAGACTAGCTAGGAGAGGAGTGGAGTAGTTGCAAGTGGGAGAGGATGCCTTGAATGGTGGTAGAAGGGGGTTTAAATAGAGTTAAGGGCTTCCTAAAAGAAGAATGTGCTTTAGCGACATCCAGAACGTCGCTAAAATCGCTTCCATATACGTCGGTGAAGGTCTGCTGCCGCCGGTCAGCCGCCCGCCCCTTTCTCTCTTCAGGCGCGATCCGTGGACGTCGAACGAGAGCCGTCCGATTGATGATCGGACGGCTGAGATCCTCCCGCGCCTGCGCTAGGATCGCGCTTCGGGCGTGCGTGCGCGCGCGCGTTTCCGCCCGGCGTGCGCGCGCGCGTGGGAGGTGGGGCGCTGTCGTCGCGCCGCGTGGCGCGATCCTAGCCGCTCGCTTCTGATCGCGCGGCTCAATTTTGCCGCGCCCTTCGCCCGCAGACGATTTTTGCTCCGCGCGACTCGAACGCGCGTCGCCGCAACGCGGGCGTGCGCGCTAACCGTTGCGCCACGCCCGCGCTTTGTCGCGGCGACCGCGGGCGAGCGCGCGGATCTCGGCCGTTCGATCGAAGATCAACGGCCGAGATGCGTCCTTGGCTGGCTTGGGGGCGTGTGGGCGGCGGGGGCGGGGCGACGTGGCGTGTTCTAGGCCGTTGATCTCCAGATCAACGGTCAGGATTTCTTGGGCCCATTGTGGGAGCTCCGGATGTCGGATTTGGCCGATTTTGAGTCCGTTAGACTCCGTTCGTCGTCCTGAATCCATCAGTGCGGTCCGATTGCTCATCTGAGGCCTGCTTTGACAAATGCTTTACACAAATGGCCATTAATACAGTTTATAAGCAATCTTGGTACTTGATGCATGCAATGCTCCTATTCTACTTTATGTTGTGCCTTTTATTCTAAAGATGGGCCATATTCAACCTAATTACTACCCCCTTGCGTGGTGTTATCATACCCCCATGCTTACTCCTTGCTAGTCCCTAGCAAGGTTTATTCTAGCCTTTATTTCTTTGGCGAATTCAAGAAGTAATTGCTTAGGCACTTCGTTACTTGTTAATAAGAGGAACTATACGAAGATCTTAATCTACAAAGACTAAGCAGCGCCCGGGTGTCTGCCAAAATACGAATCGCCCGAATCCTTGCTTTGTATATATAACTATACTTATGTATACGTATATATCTATATATGTCTTTTTAGAATTTTTAGAATTCAATGTGGGTTGGTAACTTTTTACGGCTACCCAACCCACCCAAAACTCGGTCAAAACCCTAAGTGCTAAGCATCTTGGTGTGAATGTTGTGATAGACTTACTTAACGGTAATTGAGACAGACTTCGAGTTTCTACGCCTCTAGGTGACCGGAAAAGAAAATAAATTTTTGCCTGAAGGTGTATTTGTTCGATTGGTAGCTTTCTCCCTGCGTTCATTTTACTTGGGGTCAACACAAGGATTTTCCAGTGTATATCTCCCCGGCTTGTACTACTTCCTCGCTTCTTCCTTAGGTGTTTTTGGTCTTCTTTTTTTTGTGCAATTATTGAGCTGGGCTCTGGACAACCGACCAATGGGCTGTTACCCACGATCACTTGCCAGCCATACTTGTGCGGTGAAGTGTGGTTTATTTTCTTTTTTTTTTTTTTTTTTTTTTTTGTAGGTGGCTTCCCTAATCTCAAATGTACCTAGAGGCAGTGAAAAAGAAATGGCCTGTGGCTGGGTTCTGGACAACCTGCCAATGGGCTGTTACCCACGACAACTTGCCAGCCATACCACCCTAGAGAGTTCATTAGCTACCCAATTTCTGTCAAAATCTCCGAGAAGTGAGTATGTGCAGAAATGTGTGCAGATGCTTAGACTCAAAGTTTTCCTGAGTTAGAGGATGAGTTGATAAGTCGTATACTTATCACCTTATTTATTAGGTGGATTAGAATAGCTTAAAGTTGCAAGGATTCGCCGCTAAATCCATATTTTAATGGACACTAGGGCTGATTAAGCCTGAAGGCCTGAAAAGTCTAAGCGTTTAAGTTCTTTTTGTATTATTTCCCACTATTGACAAGTTTCTAATGCCTAAGTTTTTCTTCCTAAATTCAAATTTTTTTTTTTTTTTTAATTTATTCATTCAGACTGATTAATTAAACTCAGGATTATGCAATTTACCATCCCCCCCATGCTTAAGTTGGACAATGTCCTCATTGGCAGATGCATGGATGCAGAAGGGTTCAAAAAGATAGTACCTGAGTGACGTAAACTTACCAGATCAGTCTGAATCCGCTGGGTTGCCTCCCAGGAAGCGTTGAGTTTAACGCCTCCAGCTGGGCGGTGCCTGGTGTCAGCCCTCAACAAGGGTGACACTCTCCTTGGGGGGTACCTGGGCCAGGAAATGCTTCAATCTTTGACCATTGACTGTAAAGGTGTGCCCGGTATTAAGATCGGCGATTTCGACTGCCCCGTTGGAATAGGGCTTGACCACCCGAAATGGTCCTGTCCATTTGGACCTAAGTTTCCCTGGAAAGAGTTTCAGGCGTGCATCAAATAGCCAGACTTGTTGGTTTGGCTCAAAGGTTTTCCTATGAATGAGTCGGTCGTGGACGGCTTTCATTTTCTCCTTATATAGCCAACTATTGTCAAAGGCGTCCCGACGAATTTCTTCAAGCTCAGATAATTGAAGAGTCCTTTGCGCACCAGCTAACTGGGGATCCATGTTACATTGCTTAACAGCCCAGTAAGCCCGGTGTTCCAATTCGACAGGGAGATGGCAAGCTTTGCCAAAGACCAAGCGGTAAGGTGACATGCCTATCGGGGTCTTAAAAGCGGTCCTGTATGCCCACAGGGCATCATCAAGTCGTGTGGACCAGTCTTTCCTGTCAGGTCTCACAGTCTTCTGTAAAATGTTCTTGATTTGTCTGTTTGAGACCTCAGTCTGCCCATTTGTTTGTGGATGATACGGGGTGGCAATGCGGTGGTTTACCCCGTATTTTCTAAGTAGGGCACGGAACTGGGAATGGATAAAATGGCTTCCACCATCACTGATCATGGCCTTGGGTATTCCAAAATGGGAAAAGATGTTCTTCTTTACAAAGTCCATGACCGTCTTGTGATTGCATCGTCGGGTGGCAACGGCTTCAATCCATTTGGAAACATAGTCTACCGAGACCAAGATATACTCGAAGCCGTTGGATGGTGGAAAGGGGCCCATAAAATCGATACCCCAAACGTCGAAAATTTCGACAATCAAAATGGGCTGAAGGGGCATCATATCTTTTTTGGTCATTGTCCCTAGTGTTTGGCATCGTGAGCAAGTCTTGGCAAAGATGTGTGCATCCTTGAATAGGGACGGCCAATAAAATCCAGACTGCAAAACTTTTGCAGCTGTTTTCTTGCCAGAGAAATGGCCGCCACATGCTTGGTCATGACAAAAGGAAAGCACACTCTGAACCTCGTCTTCGGGGAGGCACCTCCTGATGATCTGATCAGCACAGAGGCGAAACAGCATGGGATCATCCCAGAAATAGTGCTTGGCCTCAGCCAAGAACCTGTCCCGTTGCTGTTTGGACCAGCTGTGCGGGGTTTGTCCTATAACCAGGTAGTTGACATAGTCAGCATACCATGGCATTTTCTTGTCTTGCACGGCTAGGATGTGTTCATCAGGGAAGGTATCAGATAGAGGTAGGGAGGGTCCAATGTGGTCTGGATGAAGTCTTGACAGGTGGTCAGCCACCACATTTTTCGATCCGGCCTTGTCTTGGATTTCCAGGTCAAATTCCTGCAAAAGCAGGATCCATCTGATGAGCCTGGGTTTTGCATCCTTTTTGGCCAACAGGTGCCGGATGGCTGAATGGTCGGTGTAGATAGTCACGTGGGATCCCAGCAAGTATGATCGGAATTTTTCCAGTCCAAAGACTACAGCAAGCAACTCTTTTTCTGTGACCGTATAATTACGCTGGGCCTCGTCCAACGTTTTGCTCGCGTAGTAGATCACCACGGGCTTCTTGTCTTGCCTTTGTCCCAGGACAGCGCCTATGGCAAAATCTGATGCGTCACACATAATCTCAAAACCCTGGGACCAGTCTGGGGGTTGAAGTACAGGTGCGGTGGAGACTAAGTCCCGGAGGGTATGATAAGCCTGGGTGCAATCAGGAGACATGTGGAAAGTTGCGTCGTTGGCTAGAAGGTCGGTCAAGGGTTTGGAAAGTTTGGAAAAGTCTTTGATGAACCTTCGGTAGAAGCCAACATGTCCTAGAAAAGAGCGAATCTGTCGGACCGAACTAGGTGGAGGAAGTTTGGAAATTAAATCAACCTTAGCTCGATCTACCTCGATGCCCTTATGCGAAACGATGTGTCCGAGGACAATTCCTTCTTGAACCATAAAATGGCTCTTTTCCCAACTTAACACCAAGTTAACCTCGATACATCGTTTCAGGATTTTCTCCAAGTTGCTCAAACAATGGTCGAATGAATTCCCGAATACAGAGAAATCATCCATAAAGACCTCCAAGTATTCACCCACCATTTCTGAAAAAATGGCTAGCATGCAACGCTGGAAGGTTGCGGGTGCGTTGCATAACCCGAACGGCATTCGACGGAATGCAAACGTGCCATACGGGCAAGTGAATGTGGTCTTTTCCTGATCTTCTGGAGCAATTGCGACTTGGTTATATCCTGAATATCCATCCAGGAAGCAAAAATACTTCTGCCCTGCCAATCTTTCAAGGATTTGGTCAATGAATGGCAAGGGGAAGTGGTCCTTCTTAGTGGCTTCGTTAAGCTTCCTATAATCAATACACACCCGCCATGCGGTGGTGGTGCGGGTGGGAATGGATTCGCCATGATCATTAGTGACAACGGTGAGCCCAGCCTTCTTTGGAACCACTTGAGTGGGGCTCACCCAGGGGCTATCAGAGATAGGGTAGATGATGTCGGCGTCGAGCCACTTGATAATTTCTTTTTTAACGACCTCCCGCATGTTAGGGTTTAACCGTCTCTGCATCTGGCGGGAAGGTCGGGCCCCGTCTTCCAGGTAAATCTTGTGGGTGCAATAGGTGGGGCTAATTCCTCTTAGATCTGAGATGGTCCAACCAATGGCGGCCCGATGTTCTGAAAGAGTTGCAGTCAACCTTAGTTCCTGATCCTTGGTTAGATGGGAATTAATAATCACTGGGAAGGTCTGGCCAGGTCCCAAGAAGACGTACTTGAGATTCTCGGGCAATGGTTTAAGTTCAGGTGCGGGTGGGACCACAGTCGATGGGAATGGAAAGGGCGGTAGTTGATCAACATTGATTTCTTCAAATGGTGTCATGTGATGATACTCAGCCTTACAGAGGTCCATAGGTAATGATGGTGGCGAGTCAGAACTACGGGTTTGGTGGTCTGAGACAGAGTTGAGGGTAAGGCATTCCTCGATTAAAGTTTCCACGGGATCATGTTCCTCAATGTAATCACAATCAAAAGACTTTGTTGCCCGGAAGATATCTAATTGCATTTTCCTGTCTCCGAAGGCGATTTCCATACATCCCGTGTCGCAATCGATGTTTGCTTTAGCCGTGGCTAAGAAAGGTCTGCCTAAGATTATGGGTGCATTCTATAATTTTTCAGGGACTTCCATGTCGAGCACCAAAAAGTCGACTGGGAAATAGAAGTCCTTGACCCGTACAATCACGTCCTCGACAACCCCCTTCGGGGTTTTCACTGATCTATCCGCCAGCTGGATGGTGACAGGGGTTGGTGCCAGCTCCCCAAAACCAAATTGGTGGTACAAGGTTGTGGGAATTAGGTTGATAGAAGCACCTAGGTCCAGGAGCGCTCTATCAAATGTCATGTCCCCGATGTTGCAGGAAATCAGGGGTGCTCCTGGGTCAGTTCGTTTGAGTGGAAGGTTGCTTGATATCACGGAACTGGCTTGCTCAGAGAGTACAACCTTCCTAGGTGCTTGAGGTCTCGTCTTACGCTTGGGTGTACAGGCATCCTTTAAGAACTTGGCGTAAGCGGGGATGTGTTTGACAGCTTCTAGAAGCGGAATATTAATCTGTACTTGTTTAAAAATTTCCATCAGCTCCTCAGTTTCCACAGTATTCTTTTTTCTCTTGATTGTTTCCAAGGCCTCAGGATAGGGTGTCTGGATTGGTTCCATGTTTGGGTCCTTGGTTGGTGCTTCTTCTAAGTCGGGTAAAGTCTCGGGGAGAGTCGGCCATTTGGGATCCTGGGTTTTGGTGCCGCTTCTCAAGGTCACCGCATTCGCAGAGGCATTGGGGCCATGGGGTGATCCTTGAGAAGATGAGGATGAAGAGGCGCCAAACCCAGGAGGTGTTTGTGGAGCCGGTTGGACCATATGAGCCTGCCCGGGGTTGCCTTGGAACCCTTGCGAATTGGGGCCTCTGCTAATTATGTTTCGCGGGTTTGGTTGTGGTTGGGAAGGTAGAGATCCTTGCTGTTTACAGTCCAAGAGTTGGCTTAACTGTCCCTTTACCAAGGCCATTTCTTCCTGATGTTTTTGGTTCATGTCAGCCATCATCTTTATTAGGGTGTCCATTTGGTTTTGTGGGGGAGGGGCCGCCCTATTTTGGTTATATTGGGGTCTAACTGGTGGTCCTTGCTGATAGGGGGGCAAGTGTGGCTGTTGGTTTGGCCTGGGCTGGTTTTGGAATTGCGGTAGTTTCTGGTTTGTCCAACCAAAGTTGGGGTGATTACGCCAGCCGGTGTTGTAAGTGTTGGAGAAAGGGTCAGGTTTTGCATATCCTTGGACGGCTTGCACATCTTCTAGAATAGCCGATGTTGATGAAGAAGGAAGGGAGTAATCAAGGGTCGAGGGAGCAAAGGTCCCTCCTTGGAACATGGTTGGGGGTTGTTCCAAGTTTAGTTGGGTGAAGGGTTGGACCAGGTCAACATTATGTGCTCCTTTTGCTAGGGTGAAAGTCGGCAAGGGGTTCCTGGTCTGGTTCAGAAGCTCATCAATCTTTTTGTCCACCAATTCCACTCGATCCAATTTTTTGGCAATAATGTCCATGTCAACCATTCCAGAATTTGCTTGCACCTCATAAATCCCACCACGGGGTTGACTGGATCTGTTAAACTGGTTCATGGAGGCATTGTTGAGCGAATTCTCGCTCATAGACTCAAAGAGCTCAAACGCGCTCTCCTCGTCTTTGTTTAGGAAGTTTCCCCCGCATGAGGCATCGACGAAGTTCCGTAGGTTGCTATCCAGACCGTGGTAGAAGATCTGGGCCAATTGCCACCTTGGAACTTCGTGGTGTGGGCATTTCCTCAAAAGTTCATTGAATCTTTCCCACGCCTCATGAAATTGTTCCCCACCCTGGAGTGTGAAGGTAGTGATAGCTCTTCTGAGGGCATTGGTCTTTCCTATGGGGAAGAATTTCTTTAAAAATGCATGCCTCAGTTCCTCCCAGGTGGTGATGGGTCTACCTAGGGTTCTAAGCCAATGAGAAGCCTTGTCTCTTAATGAGAAAGGGAACATCTTGATTAGAACAATATCAAGGCTAATGTTCCTAGGTTTTACTGTTCTTGCTATGCGGTCGAGATCTTCTAGGTGCTGAAAGGGGTCTTCATTTGAGCTTCCATGAAAGTGGCTCTGGATTAGACTTAATACATTAGGTTTTAGCTCAAAATCGTCTCCCCCTTCGGGGATCCTAAGGTGTGGCTCGACTCTAATGGCAGAAGGGTTATAGAAATCACGGAGGGGTCTTGGCTGGTTCTGAAACGGTGGTAAATCAAGTGGTGGTTGTCCTGGTATGTCATTGAAAGGTGGTGGTTGTTCTTGCGGGTTCTGTAACCGTTGTATGGCTTGCATGATGGTGTGGATTTGTCGTTGCTGAAGCCGATGGTTAGCATTGATTTGAGCCTGGACGACAGCCATAGCATCTGGTGGGGGTTGATCTTCAGCCTCATCTACCCTAGGTTCAGCCATGTTTTCAACAGAGTTACGTCGCCTAGATTCCTGCCCCAAAACACACAATTCGGGATGCAGTGAGCGCCTCCCGTGCATACACTAGAGAAGAACTGGAGGGGATGCGGAGGGCGACAGATGCGAGAAATGTGTTTCAATCAAGCACGCAAGCCTAATCCTTATGGTGTATTCCTTAGGAGACCTGGAAATCTCACAAAGGGTGATTAAGTCCGTAAGCACTGGACTTCCCTTCTCAAGGCTAATCTGGCCAGGTTGATTACGAGGGGATTGCAGGGAAGGTTCTTCCTTTGGCTTACGCCTCCGGTTCCATAGACCCCACAACCACGGTCGTTTGACACTGCCCCGCAGCCTAGTCACCAGATTCTACCAAGGGAATGAAAGCCAAGTGCCTAGCGAACAAAACCTCACCTTTTGAGACTTAACTCAGTCCTGCCTAGGGCACGTCTACTCAGTTTTAACGGGTTAGGATAGTGCTTGTGCTTAGGGTAATGTGATGAGGCGTTGATTGGGGTGGTGCCTCTTAATTTTCCACTTTTCAAGGTGTGTGCTTCTACAAAACAGGGTTTTAAAGCAAGAATTTTTAGGGTGTGGTGTCTTTTAATGTTTCATCCTTACTTTAGTGTTTTTTTAGGGTTGACGTGTCTTAATGCTTTCAGACAAGTTTCAATGGGCACGTCAAGTTCTACACACAACTTGGTGAAAGTAGATTTCCTTTTTATCTTGTAGAGGCTCTAAAAACCCTAGTGTACTCATCCTAAAGATCGTGCAGCTTCTATTAGATGAGTTAGTTTTTAGGGTTGAGTGGTGCGGCCCAGGTCAACTCACGGTGGCTTCGCAAACACCACTCAAGAGAAAAAGCAAAGAACACTCCAAGAATTTGTCCAGTATATTAGAGTGTACATTTTTTTTGTAGGGTGGTGTGTTAAGAATGTGGGTCAAGCAATCATTCACCACGCCAATTTTTTTCAATTTTTATGAATTTTTTTAGCTTTTTCATGCAAGCAAACAATGAGAGAGAGAGAGTACTCACTATCGGCCCTCGAGGCGTCTACTTCCTTGCTACCATAGTGGAATGCGTCGCTTCGCCGTCCATGCGCCGAATTCCTGCATCCGTCAAGTAAAAAGGAAAATAGGGCATTAGACGATATGAGAATGAAGGTGGAATGGAGGTGATAAAACAAATCCGTTGCCTCCCCGGCAACGGCGCCAAAAACTGACGTGCCTTCGTGCGTACGTGTTAAGAGGTGTCGTTATAGTTGCACTTGATACGTCGGTTTTAAAAGAAGTAAACGGAGGTGAGTCCGAGTGTCGATCTCAGGGAGGCGTGGAAATCGGATTTTGTTTACCACTTGTTGTCACGAAAAAGGCGGAGTTTTGCTTGCGAAAGAAATGGTTTTGAAAAGCGAGAGATAGAGAGAGTTTAGGGTTAGAAAGCTCTTTGGTTTTGATCATGCACTTTAAACAGAAATTAAAAAGGCAACTAAATGAAAAATAATTTCATTAAACATGCATTCATAGTTCATGGTTTACAATATTAAATACATGCTTCAACAAAAGTAAATGAAAGCTTTAAAAGAGAGAGAGAGAGGTAGAGAGAGAGTGGAGAGCGACGAGGCAGCCACGGCGGTGGAGGAGGCTCCGTCGGCGGCTCGTCGTCTCCGGCGATTACAAGAGTGCCTAAGACTAGCTAGGAGAGGAGTGGAGTAGTTGCAAGTGGGAGAGGATGCCTTGAATGGTGGTAGAAGGGGGTTTAAATAGAGTTAAGGGCTTCCTAAAAGAAGAATGTGCTTTAGCGACATCCAGAACGTTGCTAAAACCGCTTCCATATACGTCGGTGAAGGTCTGCTGCCGCCGGTCAGCCGCCCGCCCCTTTCTCTCTTCAGGCGCGATCCGTGGACGTCGAACGAGAGCCGTCCGATTGATGATCGGACGGCTGAGATCCTCCCGCGCCTGCGCTAGGATCGCGCTTCGGGCGTGCGTGCGCGCGCGCGTTTCCGCCCGGCGTGCGCGCGCGCGTGGGAGGTGGGGCGCTGTCGTCGCGCCGCGTGGCGCGATCCTAGCCGCTCGCTTCTGATCGCGCGGCTCAATTTTGCCGCGCCCTTCGCCCGCAGACGATTTTTGCTCCGCGCGACTCGAACGCGCGTCGCCGCAACGCGGGCGTGCGCGCTAACCGTTGCGCCACGCCCGCGCTTTGTCGCGGCGACCGCGGGCGAGCGCGCGGATCTCGGCCGTTCGATCGAAGATCAACGGTCGAGATGCGTCCTTGGCTGGCTTGGGGGCGTGCGGGCGGCGGGGGGCGGGGCGACGTGGCGCGTTCTAGGCCGTTGATCTCCAGATCAACGGTCAGGATTTCTTGGGCCCATTGTGGGAGCTCCGGATGTCGGATTTGGCCGATTTTGAGTCCGTTAGACTCCGTTCGTCGTCCTGAATCCATCCGTGCGGTCCGATTGCTCATCTGAGGCCTGCTTTGACAAATGCTTTACACAAATGGCCATTAATACAGTTTATAAGCAATCTTGGTACTTGATGCATGCAATGCTCCTATTCTACTTTATGTTGTGCCTTTTATTCTAAAGATGGGCCATATTCAACCTAATTACTACCCCCTTGCGTGGTGTTATCAGGAGGCAACATGGGAGCCTGAGTTGACGATGTGAGAGTAGTACCCGGAACTCTTCGAAGGTATGACTTTTCAGACCTACTTCAGTCCTCTTTAAGTTTGTTATACGCTACTACGTTATATTTTTCGCACCCTAGTCAGTTCAAGTTTCAGGGATGAAACTTCCTTTAGGTTTGTTATATTGAAACGACCCACCACCCCTTTGGTCATTTAAGACGTCTGGGATGTTCACCAGATGTCTGAAAATGCTTTTCAGCGTGGAACGTACGTACGCCATACTTCTTCACCGCGCCTCACCGCACCTCCTCCTACGACGCCACTCCGCGCCATGCTTCGCCTTTCCACCCCCCTCACCTCCTCTCCCTTTATAAACCTCTCCCCCTCCTCTTCGTTGCCCACCCCGTAGCTGAGAGCAGAGCGAGGGCGAGAGCGAGTGAAGAGCGGAGAGCCCGAGTGAGAGGAAGCACGAGAGCGGAGGGTGCATCGCCGTTCTGCTGCAACACCTGCAGGCATGGGGAACCAGAGCGATTCCGCGGAATCAGACGGTCAGAGAGACACCCAGATGTCTTACCAGACGTCCGAAGGTAGAGAAAAACGTCTGGTAGAGATCTACTTTCCATACTTTTTCTCTCTGACGAGTCCTGACAGCGTACGTGTATGTGTTAGAAGGTGAGAGCATAGCTGAGGCAGTTTCAGATGTCCAGGAGCACCCCCAGACGACTGATGGAGTCCTTAGACGTCGGCTTTGAGTTCTAGATGTCTGATAGTGGAACATCGAAATAGGTATTCCTGAGAGTTGTTTTAAGACGTCCGGGATCTTTCCCAGACGTCTGATTTCCGTCTGACAGCATGTTTTTTAGGCTGTGTAAGGCCCTATTATTATCGCTTTTCGGCAAACGAACCGTCTCTGTTTTCCGTACGAGTTTCTTTGTATAATGATACCTTGTTTATATCCTTCTGAACCTTTTGGCCTATCAATCCATGTTTAGGTCTCCAGTCCGTCGGGTGTACGGGACCTGTGGAGACGTCGGGAGCCACTGTACGAGCCTCCATTCCACCCGGTTACCCAGGTAGAGTGGTTACAACCTTAAATCTCTAATTTAATACATGCAAGTAAGTAATCCTCGGACTTGAGATGAACCCTAGGAAGGAATAAACGTATACTCGAAAATAAATTCTTGAACCCTAAGTCTTGGCATAACACTAGGATCAGAAGAAACTGCATGTGAACGATTGAGTAATCAAAAGCTGCCTATTTTTATCTAAAATGGACCCCTACTGTAATAAAATGGAAATTGAACTGTTTGTTCCGAACATTCCAACCCGGATGTGAAAAAGAAACTCCCGTATGAACCCCACTGTGAATGTAAACAAGAACATCGTACTACGGAGAACCGGATGGTTCTGGGAATTTGTTGCCTATGGGCAGCTGTTAAGGGAGGTAAGCTGACCTTCGTGTACGTGGTACCGAAGAGAGCAATTATCCCTTGTAGTGTAGAGGGGAGCTTGCCGCCCTTGGGTTGGGACCCGGGGTGGGTTTGGCCACTCTACGATGACTCTTACTGGCCCTTGTGTACGTGGTACCGAGGTGAGCTACTTAGTGTAGGGGGGAGCTATCCGCCTCAGGGGGCCCGGGGTTAGGTATGTCCACCCTACACCGACTCTCGTCGGCCCATTGGGCAAACCGGGGTAGTCAGACGAGGGTACGCGGACTGAGGAGGGGCGAGACCCCTGAGGGGCAAGACCCCTGTTCTGTTCTGAGAGGGAAGGCCCTATACTGTTCCGCACTGTACGTTGAGGTGTACCCGCTAGCAGAAACGACTGACCACGTGCCAGTGTGAGGTAGGTATCCACGTGCTTATCACGTGTGCCGTAGTCACTGCTACGTCACGACCGTGACCTCGGGATGGTAGACCGAGTATAGGACTACCATGGTGGGACTCCCCCGGCCAGGAGAGTGCCACGTGGGCATCCTATATCACGGGAAGCTGCAAGCAAAATCGTTCCTATAGGAAACAAGAAGATTAATTAATAAATCCTAATTAGAGATCTCTACGATATAATTGGAAAATGAAAAATTTTATGTTAACTACTTGTTAAATGCATGTTACTTCTTAGCCACCACTCTACTCTGTGTTAGCTGACTTCAGTTAAATAAATTCTGTACAGGTCAGGGATTTGAGCAGCCCGAGCCATCGGCTGCTAAGGATGTTGGGCCTAGTCGAGACTAGCTTTAGTTCTACTATTTGATAGTGAGTTTCTATAGCCTTGTCTTCTGCTACATGTACTCATTTTGTTGTGATTGCTGTATTATGTATTAATATTACTATTCCTTTTCCCCCTGTTGTAAGTTTCTTTCTGCTAGTTACTGTACTTGTGTGATTGTGATTTGATGAATGTTACTTGGTTATTTCTTGTTGGATGACTAGGTCTTGGGATTAACCGAAGCGAGCCGATCTCAGATTCTGTAGGGATTTGGCACCGGGTCGTGACATCAGACGTCTGGAGTGTAGTCCGGATGACCGACTGGACGTCTGGAGTTTAGACCAGATGACCGAAAGCACCTATATCACGATGGTACTTTCTCTCAACAGTTACGGCCATGCAGGCCGCACCGCATAGAAGATTTGTCGATCTAATATTGGGTGGCTGCTCTGTTGCATGCAGGAGCATCCTTGGGAAGGTGCGCGGAACGCCTTTCCACGTACTTTCGGACGTCTGGACAGCTCACCAGACGACTGGAGGTGCTTCCAGACGACCGGAGGACTGGTCAGACGTCTGGAACTGCTTCTCGATGGTCGCAGGGGGGTCTTGGACGACTGAGGGTACCACAAGAACTTGATGTGAGACTCTGTAACTTTTAAGACGTCTGGACTTGTTTCCAGACGTCTGATTTTGGTCAGCAGACACGTTTTTGACCCGTTTAGGGTTTGATCAGGATCTGTTTTACGCAAATGAAGTACTTGTAATTTCCTTGTGAGTTTCTCTACGTATTAGAAACCTTTATACATTGTTCTGAATCCTCCTTTGTGATGTGTTCCTTGGTTTAGGGTTTTGACCTGCTGCGTATTTGGGGCTTGTAGAGGTGCCTGGATCTGCGGTTCAAGCCCCCATTACTCCTGGATTGTCTGGTAGAGTGGTCCACCCCTGTTAATCTCATTAAATAAGAATGTATCTGTGAAATTGGCCAACTGGAAACCTAGGATGTGGCATGAACCCTAAGACAGAGAAGTGAATAAACCAAATTGTTCTGCATGATTGTACTTGTATACATGAATGAGTTAAACTACTAGTCGTTGCCTGTAATAAAGTATGAGCTGTCTGAGATAATTAAACAGTTACCTGTAAAATCAATAGTTGCTTGTATTAAATTGTGGAAATACGAACTACCTGTATATAAAAGAGAACTGAATTGTGAATGATGGAATTTGGATCAGAATAATATGGTGAACATGAGCATGAACCCTGCGGGGAGTTAGGAGTATAGCTCCTGTGGTTAGATGGAAAATCTAGAATATGGATGGGAAGTGTGTTGGCCCTTGAGTACGTGGTACCAAGGTGAGAGACTGTCCCCTTTTGTGTGGAGCGGAGCTAGTCGCCCTTGGGTTGGGGTCCGGGGTTAGGATTGGCCACTCTACACTGACTTCTGTTGGCCCTTGTGTACATGGTACCTAGGCGAGCTACTTGTGTAGGGAGGGAGCTAGCCACCCTACACCGACTTGTTAGGCCCTTTGGGCAAACTGGGGTAGTCAGACGAGGGTGCACGGACTGTGGAGGGGCGAGACCCCTATTTGGTTCTAAGGGGATAGACTCCTGTTTCTAAGAGGGTAGGCCTTATACTGTTCCGTGCTGTACTTTGGGCGTATTCGCTAGCGGAAATGACTGACCGCGTGTCAGTGTGGGGTAGCTACTTGTGCGTTTATCACACGTGCCGTAGTCATCGCTACGTCTTGATAGTGACCTCAGGGTGGTTGATTGGGTGTAGGACTACCACGGGGGATTCTCCCAACTAGGAGAGCACCACGTGTATCTTCTACTCTTCGGAAAAGACTGCAATCAAGATCGTTCCCACGAGGAACATGCGAGATCAAGAAAAATCTGAAAGTTGACAAAAAGGGGTGAAAAGGAATTACTTGTAAAATAAAATAACCAGAAAAGATAATTATACCTGTTACCTTTACTACTTTAGATAGTATGATTACCACTCTACTCAGCTTTCGCTGACTCCGTTCTTTTCATAACATTGTTCAGGTCCAGGAGTTGATCAGCTCGAGCTTCCAGCTGCGGAGGGTGCTGGGCCCAGTCGAGCTCAGCCATAGTTTTCTGCACTCTTTGTTGTACCCTCTTTACTGTTGTACTGAGTTTTAGACTTTTAGCTACTGTTCTTGTTACTGTTGCTTTTGTTTCCATTGTTCCTGTGTTGTGGTGGTAAGTACTGGAATAGCAGCTTTTACTTTCCTTTACTGCTTGTACGTTTTTACTGCTTAGTTATATTGCATATGTGAATGTGGTTTATTTTCCTACTTTTTGGTTATTTCTTGTTGGACGACTGGGTCTTGGGATTAGTCGAGGCGAGCCGGTCTCGGGTCTTGTAGGGATTTGGGAACCGGATCGTGACACCCATTATCCATGAACAGGTGATGGGAACATCATCATAGGCCTTAACTAGTCACTTTTAATCAGAATTGAAAGATAAATGCTCTTACATATCTATTTGAGAGTTATAACTCCACAATATTCTCTTTTGAGAAGGAAACAAGAAACTAGGGTTAATTCTGTAATTTTAACAGCATATCATGAACACAGAATAACCACAGGATTCATTATGGGTTAATTGAAAGTCAAATGAGCACTAAAGTCTAATGAGAGGGTCCGTGCAGATAGAAATAGGGTTTCACGTGTTTCGAGAACCAAATCAGAACTTAAAATTCTAATTTCAGACCCACTTAAATTACAGAGGATTTGGTGAGGATAAAATTCATCTAAATCTCCTAAAATTTATAGAAAAATATTCCTCAAGGTTTGGTAACCTTGATTTGACCTTTAGAACCTTTTTTGACCTTAAATAAAGTCACAAACGGAGTTCTACCTTATTTAGGTTTCTGCACAAATTACCCAGTCCAATTTGGTCAAAACTGAAATCTGATTTCACCGTTAGATTCCTTAGGTCCAAATTAGGTTGGTATCAAACTTTGGGCCCAATCAGAGTTCATCTTGACCTAGTTTGCATTTTAGTCCAT
Source organism: Thalassia testudinum (assembly GCA_037157565.1). Lineage (NCBI taxonomy): Eukaryota > Viridiplantae > Streptophyta > Magnoliopsida > Alismatales > Hydrocharitaceae > Thalassia > Thalassia testudinum. The sequence continues at coordinate 30,888,558 of JAZHRO010000022.1, read as the reverse complement.
TTAAACTCTATTTTTCACAGTTAAGCTCCTAGCTTTCGAAATCTTTGCATTTAGCCCCCTAAATTCTCATCATTTTCTTCAAAAAGGTCCTTTTTCCATTAACAGTGTGAACTCAATAGCATCAACCTTCAATCAAGGATTTTTCCCTGATTTCTCGATCAATTCCGTCCAAAATTGGAGGGAATGATCTTGAGAGAATTTCCAATAATCAAAACCTTGTCTTGACTCCAATTCTCATCGAGGAGCTCGTGCGAACTCCTCAAGTCCAGGGATCTCTTTCCCTAGAAATCCAAGCTCTTCGAGCACTTAGACCAAGCCTTGAGATCTTTAAAAGGTTCCCCATTGCATTGCCTCGCTCCTTAGCGAGTTTTAGGCCTAAAAATCTCCCCTCTTCTCTACCTCCGGCCTGCTCCAAGCCTGCTTTGGTGACCTTCTCCCTCCGACCTCCTCGCCTGCTGCCACATAATATAGGTAGCAGGTTTGTCTTCCTCAACTTCGTCTGCGTCTCGCCATACCCGCGAGAAGCCCCTTCCCCCTTCAGGCATCGCTTCTCTTCCTCCCGGAGCACTCCATCTCTGGCATTGACCAATCATAGCCGGCGCCATCTCCATATCTCCTTCATCCGCGACCACTCCCTTTTGATTCCTTTCCTTCCCCTGATTGTTGAGCGAAATTGATGTTATAAAAGCTACGTTGTAGTATAGGTCGAAATCGTTTGAAAACAAATAAAATTTATAACTCGAAGTTGAAGTCCGAGGTCGTTTGCTGGGAGAAAATAGAAATTCACATGCTAATCTCAATATTTAATGTAAATGAGCACAATATATAAGTAAAATCTTAATGCAGAATGATATAAGAAATCAATGATCAGTGTGCAAAATGAAGAGGGTAAAATGGTGATTTAAATCACCAATTACCCTTATACAGTAATAGTAGGTAGAAGCACAATATCAATCGAGTAAATTTTAGATTTAGAAAATGAAATCAGACGTCCGAAGATTTGATCAGACATCTTAAACGCCTGATGCTACAGTACTCTTCTCTTCCTTTCTCTTCTGATGTTCTTCTTTCTTTGCTTTTGCTCTTTGGTTTTTTGCACATGATCTTCTTCCTTCTCTTCTTCTTGCCTTTGCTTTCCTTCTTCACTTCTCTGTGTGCCTTTTTTTCCTTCTTTCTCGTTTTGGCTTCTGTTCTTCACGCATAGAGGGGGTGTAACGACCCGATTCCCGAATCCCCACGAGACACGAGAATCGGACCGACTCGACTAATCCCAAGATCCAGTCGTCCAACGAGAAAGTAACTAAAAGAGCAGTAAAATAAGCCACATTCACCATGTATATAACTAGCAGTAACAAAATAAAGCAGTAAAGAAAGGAAATTCTACAGTATACACCACCACAATAGAAGAGAAATAAACATGTACATAACATGGAGCTTACAATAAAGAGAGTACAGGGAGTAACAGAAAACTACTCACTATAGCGGAAAGATAAGTACAGAAGGTACTACAGGTAACACTACTGAGCTCTACTAGGCCCAGCGCCCTCTGCAATCGCTGACTCTGGCTGCTCAACACCTGGTCCTGAAAAGGTAACAAGGGTGATTGTCAGCGAAACGCTGAGTAGAGTGGCAACTAAAAGTTAAAAGAAGCAGTAGAGTGTACAGTAACTGTTATATTTTACTTTCTTTATTTATATTTTTCCATTTATTCACTGTTGATCTATTTCTCAAATCCTTCTCTTGATCTTGAATGTTCCTTGTGGGAACGATCTTGATTGCAGTCTTTTCCGAAAAGTAGAAGTAACACGTGGTGCTCTCCTGGTCGGGAGAGTCCCCCCGTGGTGGTCCTACCCTCAGTCAACCACCCCAAGGTCACTGACAGACGTAACGGTGACTATGGCACACGCGATAAGCGCACGGGTAGCTACCCTGCACTGGCACGCGGTCAGTTGTTTCCGTTAACGGGTGCGCATAAAGCACAGCACGGAACCAGTATAGGGAAGAGCCCTCGCAATAATAGGGGTCCAGCCCCTCCACAGTAACCAAACAGGGGTCTCGCCCCTCCACAGTCCGCACACCCTCGCCTGACTACCCTGGTTTGCCCCATGGACCTAACAAGTCGGTGTAGGAGGGCTTTCAGAACCCCCGGGACCGTGGGGTAGCTAGTGCTCTCCCTACACTAGTAGCTCTCCTCGGTACTGTGTACACGAGGGCCAAAAGTCGGTACAAAGTGGCCAGACCTAATCCTGGGTCCCTGGGGCGGCTAGCTCCGCTCTGCACTAAATAGGGGGACAGTCGCTCTCCTTGGTACTCCGTACTCAAGAGCCAGCTCACTTCCCCAATTCTATTCCATTCCCCTTCCAGGAGTTCTACTCCTCATTCCCCGTAGGGTTCATGCTCTTTTAACTCATCCAATTTAGGTTTCACCATTCCAGCTTTATATTCATATAACCTATGCTCTCAACCGTATTTATTCATTCATAACAGGCAACTATTAGTCAATTTACAGGCAGTTATCATTTCCTTTCCACTTTTCCAAGACTGCAATGTTTATATATTCAACTGGTTTTCCAGTCCTAGGATTCATGCCGTACCCTAGGATCTATCATTCAAACTAGTTTTCCAGTCCTGGGATTCATGCAATACCCTAGGATCTATCATTCAATCTAATTTCTCCGTCCTAGGGTTCATGCAATGCCCTAGACTCTATTAATTATTTCATAATTGTACAAATTTTGTTAAATAAATTAAAGGGCCACTCTACCCGTGAAATCGGGAGTACTAGGGGCGTGGTTGGCAATCCCGCGCACCTCCGCAACCCCCAGAGCCGCAACGGAACAGGGTTCTAACACAAGGATCAACACAAGGAGTTACTCAGAATAGTATGCAATTACTTTAAATAGGTAGAGGAAATAAATCCGGAAAGAACGAAACTTGAAACGCGGAAAACGGACTCCGAACGGACCTTAAACGGGTCAAAAACGACGAGTCTATCCAAAATCAGACGTCTGGAACTTCTTCCAGACGTCTTAAAATGTCGATCAGGTAATACCTCGGTCTACGCAATCCTTCAGACGTCCAGAAGCCCGCTGGATCGTCTGTTCTTGGTTTCCAGACGTCCGATTGTCACCCCGGACGTCTGGAGGTCCTCTCCGTCGTCTGGTACTATGGCCAGCGTCTGATCTGTGTGGGATGGCGAGCCCTCACGCCCTCCCGAACAGAACCTGCGCACACACACACCCGCTCTCATCACGAAGAGGCGCAGAAGAACCCGGCGGACGGCTGCATGGCCGTACACTCGTAAAAGGAAGTAGGAAAATATTGTACTTGTTAGACGTCTGGACCTTCCTCCAGATGTCTTACGCGTCGTCTGGACGTAAGTCCAGACGTTTGATTTTGGGAAATTTTCCCAGAATTAGGACCCGGTTCGTCCTCCGCCCGCGACACACGGCCGCGCCGCGTCCGCCTGTTGCTCGAGCTGCAGCAGCTCCTCCGCGACACCCCACGCCCGCTACTCCCCCTCCGGGTGGCTCTAGCTGCCTCGGCAAGCTCGCACCTTCTCGGTCGAGCTTTCTTCTTCCTCTCGCAACACTCCTTCTCACACGCCCGCTGCAGCTGCTGCTGCCGCACTCGCTCGCAGGGAGAAGGAGAAGATGAAGGCGGATGGAGTAAGGATGAGGGAGAGGGGAAGCATTTTATAAGGCAGTCGCGAGGAGAGAGAGGAGGAAAACAGCACCTACAGTGAGAGAAAGTGAAAGACGAAGGCGGCGGGTTCAGTCTGCGCGCACAGGCGAGCAGATGCAAACCCATACGCTGAAGAAATTTAATACCAGACATCTGGCAGACGTCTGGGAAGGGTCCCAGACGTCTGGGCCACTTCCCAGACGTCTAAAACTACGTCTGATGCCAACATTCATAACAGGGGGCAATCTCGAATTTGGCTAAGTGTTAGCCGTTGATCTTCAAAGCAAAACCCCCCAACCCCACGCTTTCTCTCTTTCTTCTCTCTGGGTCAACCACTTTCACGCCCTCCCAGGGCCATGCATGGTAGCCGGTTATAGGGTAATCGAAGGATCCGCATACCCGGGTCTAGGGTCACCGGCGTGGTGTAGTGATCGAGGAGTGAGAGCGTAGGTAGGCCAGTGAGTGAGGGTGCGAGACCTCACCCCAGTGTTTGGAGGCGATATGCCTAATGCAAGAAAATAATTTATTCTCTAGGGAGGCTTCGTTCACTTTCGAGGTGGGACTAAATGTCCCACCGTCTTCGCACGCGTTTGTTGATGCTTCTCTGTTTGATTGCATCGGCTGCTGAGGTTATCTCCCCCAATTGGAGACTTGGGTGCGTGCCTTGAGCAAGGCCACAGAGCCTAGAGGGTGTGGCCTGGAGCTTCGTGGCTAGAACAAAGGCGGTGACGGGCGGAGGGCGGTGGAAGTTCGACGTGTACCTAAAAGGAGAAGCACTGCTTTTCGACCCTGTTAAAATACTTAAGGAGCTTCGCCGGAGGACGGTGAACATAGTGGTGTGTGTGATGAGGCAAGTGCGTACGTATAGGTGTAGGGTGAAGTCGGAGATGGCATGCGATGGTGGGTTTGTTTGGGAGAGGGTTCGGGTGGTCGGGAAGGCGAATATAGATAGGGGTTTTGTGCGCGGAGCGACGACGGTGCTTGTAGGTGTGTCAGCAAGGCGGATGGAGGGGTGTAGCGATGGGAGTGCCTCACTGGAGGAGCGGTCGGAGACGGGGAAGACGAGGGTGAATGGCGACGTCAAGCGATTCTTTTTGGGTATAAAACTAACCTAAGAGAACTAAGGATCTAATCGACCCCTAATTTAATAGACGAAAGGGGGAGGATGACACCGGCGTTGGTAGGCCGACGCCGGGGAAGAACATAATCTGGTAGAGGGGGACGACGATGACGATGGAGAGAGAGAGTGATGGTGGCTGGTATTGCACGACATGAAGGAAGGTGAGGAGAAGAATCCGCCGCCGGTATTGTGGTCGGACGACGAGGAGAGGCAGGGAGAGTCGCCAGAGCTCGAGGAGCTATTCAGTCGAAATAGGAGAGAGGAATTTGGGAAATTTTCGGCCGAAATTGAGTCTGGGATGGATGGTATGCATTGGGGCTTCTTTTATAGGCCTCTCGAGGACGATTTGAGCTTGGGAAGCTTGCTTCCCAAGCTTGGAAGGTCACTGGAGATGGAAGCTTGAAAGATACCTAAATCTCTCATGCATTTGCACGAGAGATTAGGAAGGTTGTAGGGCTTCGGATCTAGCTCAAAAGGAAGGGAATTCCTTGATGAACTTCCCTTTTAAATTTGAGAGGGATTCGTCAAGGAATCAAGGAGAAAATGCCAAATCAAGCTCGCCGGATGTTATGACCCTGCTCCCAGATCCCTACAGGACCCATGACCGACTCGCCTCGACTAATCCCAAGACCTAGTCGTCCAACGAGAAATAACCAAAAGTAGGAAATAAACCACATTCACACATGCAATATAACTAAACAGAAGGAAAAATGAAACAGTAAAGGAAAGTAGAGCAACTGTCTCAAAATAGTACATGAAACCACAACAACAACAGCGGAAAGGAAATGGAAAGTAACAGGAACAATAAAATAGATGTCCATTACTCACTACAACAATAGAAAAATGAAAGAGCTGGAAAGAAATGACTATGGCTGGGCTCGGCTGAACCCAGCGCCGAGCCCAGCACCCTCTGTAGTCGGAAACTCGGGCTGCTCAACTCTTGGTCCTGAATAGGGTCACAAAAAAATAGAGTCAGCGAACACTGAGTAGAGTGGTGTTTACATTATTTATGTGCAAGTAAAGTAAAACAAACAACTAGGTTTTATTCTCATTTCTATTTATCTCATCTATGTATTTCTGGTTCATTTATTTCACAAAGGATCCAAGTATTTCTTGATCTTGCTTGTTCCTTGTGGGAACGATCTTGATTGTAGTCTTTTCTGTGGAGTAGAAGGTACATGTGGTGCTCTCCTGGCCGGGAGAGTCCCCCGCGGTAGTCCTACACCCAGTCAACCACCTCGAGGTTGCTGTTGCGACGTAGCAGTGACTACGGCACGTGTGATAAGCACACGAGTAGCAACCTTGTACTGACATGTGGTTAGTCGTTTCCTCTAGCGGGTACGCCTAAGGTACAACACGGAACAGTATAGGGCCTTGCCCTCTTAGAACAGGGGTCTCGCCTCTCAGAATCAAATAGGGATCTCGCCCCTCCACAGTTTACGTACCCTCGTTCGACTACCCCGGTTTGCCTAGCGGGCCTAACAAAGTCGGTGTAGGATGGCTAGCTTAACCTTGGGCCCCATGGGGTGGCTAGCTCCCTCCCTATACTAGTAGCACGCCTCGGTACCACGCATGCAAGGGCCTACAGGAGTCAGTGTAGAGTGACCAATCTTAACCGTGGGTCTCAACCCAAGGGCGAATAGCTCTGCTCTACACTAAAAGAACCACTATGCTCCTTGGTACCACGTACACAAGGGCCAACTCACTTCCCGTCTATGCACGGAATTCCTTTCCATATCCAGGAGTTCTCCTAATTCCCTGTAGGGTTCACGCACTGTATTCGTTCCATTTATCAATATTCAGATCTCATGGTTTATAACTCGTTCCTCATCCATATACAGATAGCTTGTGTTTTCACAATTCAATTCTCAATCATATACATGCAACTTGTGTTTTCACAGTTCAATTTCTTATTAACATACAGGCAACTTGCTTTTTAACATACATCTCAAGTAAATAGAGTAGCTCAACCATTCTCATTTGTTTCTACCCTAGGGTTCATATTTCATCCTACAGTTTATTTCACAGTTCAATTTCTCATTCACATATAGGCAACTCGTATTTTAACATGCATCTCAAGTAAATAGAGTAGCTCAACCATTCTCATTTGTTTCTTCCCTAGGGTTTAGGTTTCATCCTAAGGTGTATTCAAGTATTCTAAACATGCTCTTTCATTGTGTAAATCTAAATGTTATAGTAAACCACTCTACCGGGTATCACGGGAGGAATGGGGGCATGCACCGCAGATATCGTCGTTTCCGTAGGCCCTGAACACGCCACCGGCTGGTAACCTGTACCAGCTACTAATTTACATCAGATGAGCTCAAAACAGTAGGTACTCAACACGAACACGTAGAGAAACTCGAGTGGAAAACAGCGGTACTTCGTTTGTGGAAATCTGATTCTGTTTGGGCCTTGAATGGGCTAAAAACACGGTTACTGTTCAAAATCAGACGTCTGGGACTATCCCCAGACGTCTTAGAAGACATCAGATCTTACCTCTCACTTCCTGCAGCTGCCTTAGATGTCCAAACTCCTCTACAACTGCCTGAGAGAAGTCTCAAATGTTGGACCTTCCTTCTGGTCGTCTAGAAGTGCTGTCAGACGTCTAGCGAAGTGGTCAGACGTCCAAAAGTGCCTAGAAAGGCACACCGCACACCTTTTCAACGCCCTGCAGCTGTGTACGAAGACGCAGACCCCTTTTTAGCCAACAAGTCCTGCGCTACGGTCTGCATGGCGGAAAGTAGCGCAGAAGCACGTACCTCCACGCGAAAATGTGTTTCCAGATGTCCCGCTTTGGCTCCGGAAGTTCCGATGCTTCTTCAGACGTTTGGTTGCTATCCCAGACGACTGACACTGGAAAACCAATATCCAGTATCTGCCCGCACGGCCTATCCTCCTCGCATCTTCACTTGCGGGCGCCGCAGCAGCGTCTCTCGCGACTGCAGGAGGCTGAGGACTTCTGCCCTCGAGCCCCTTCTCCTCGCACGCGCCCTTGTCTCCTTCCATGAGCTCTCGACCACGCACTTGCAAGCTTCCTCCCAAGTGCCATCGAGCTTCTGCCGAAACTCCTTCGAGCTTCGTGCGAGGCTGTCCAACTCCGTACAAGCTCCCCGAAGATCCATCGTCCTTGGTCCTCCTCTCTCATGCTCTTCCTTCCTCCCTCCCTCTCTCCCTTGTGTTCTCCCTCATTCACTCTCTCTCTCATTCTCCCTCGCCGCGGCTGCACAGGGAGGACAGTTGGAGGTGGTGGTTGGTGGAGAGTGGTGTGGGTGAGGGGAAGAGGGTGCTTAAATAGGAGGCGATTAGGGTTTAGGGGTGAGGGGCGTGGAGGAGAGAGAGAAGCGCTGCGCACTGCCCGTGCGTAGAGCGCAAAGGAACGTACGAAAATTCCCACTTTCAGACGTCTGGGCCTGTGTCTAGACGTCTAGACGGACGTCTGACTGAAACTTCAAATGTCTATCCGACCAACAAGGCAACAGGTCATTTCAACATAACAAACTTAAAGGAAGTTTCATCCCCGAAACCTGAGCTGCGTATGGTGTGGAAAAGGTAACGTAAAAACGCATAACAAACTTAAAGAGGATCGAATAGGTTCGAAGAGACGTACTCTCAAAAAGCTCAGGGTACCGCTCTCGTGGCTCAGAACGTGGCTAGGATCGGCAACATGCTTTCCGAGGTTGGTCACGTGAACATGTCGTGCACTCCAGAAAGTTAGGGAGGAAGGGCAAGTCGGTAAGCAACGGGTCCTACCCGCTCTAGGACCTCAAAGGGCCCCACAAACCTCGGCGCAAGCTTCCCCTTCACCCCAAAACACTGCATGCCCTTTATGGGCAAAACATGGAGAAAGATGTGATCCCCGACCTCGAACTGCACCTCTCTGCGCTTCTTGTCGGCATAGCTCTCCTGCCTGCTCCTGACAGTGCAAAGTCGTCTGTGAATTTGCTCTATCACCTCCTGACTCTGCTGGATCAGCCTAGGACCAACCTCCCATACAAAGCCTCGTAAGGTGCCATGCAGATACTCGAATAATAGCTGTTATTGTATACAAACTCTGCCAGGGGTAAATGCTCCTCCCAGGAGCCTCTCCAGTCTTGTGCATAGGCATGCAGGAGGTCCTCAAGTGTTTGTATCATGCACTCTGACTACTCGTTGGTCTGGGGGTGGCAAGTTGTACTGAACCTCAGACGCGTCCCCAAGGCCTGCTGGAACTCTGCCTAGAACTAAGAAGTGACACGTGTATCTCTATCGGATACGATCTCACGAGGAACTCCGTGTAGGCACACCACATCTCTGATTTATTGCTCTGCTAACTGTGCTGGCCCAAAGGTGACTCGGATCGGTAGAAACCGTGCCATCTTCGTCAACCAGTCTATGATCACTCAAACTGTGTTGTGTTCCTGCTGGGTAACTGGTTGACCCACCGCCAAGTCTATGGTGATGTTCACCCACTTCCACTCTAACACAAGAGGTGGCTGCAACGACCCTGCAGGCCTCAGGTGCTCGGCCTTCACTTGATGTCGCGCCACAAATCATGGTACATCTTTGTGTTCTCGGGATTTATGGCAAACTTGGACCTGTGCACCTCAGTCAGGAGCTCTCTCAACAACCCTTCGTCTCTAGGAACGCATAAGAGTCCCTTCACGTGCAGTATCTCATCTGAGAAGGAAAAGTCTCCTGGTCCCCTGCCAATACTCTATCCCGTAGTGTTTGTAAGTACGGGTCGGCCATCTGCCCTGCGATGATGCGGTCTATCAACTCTGGTCGTACCTGCCATGTCACTGTCACTGCCCCACAGTACCCCTGTGACTCCCAAGGTCGCCAATTGCCCAACTCTTCCATGAGTCTCCAACTCTATGCTTGTAAGCTGGCCAAGTGGGCTAGCATCCTCTGGTTCAAGGCGTTGGCCACCACATTGGCTTTTCCTGGGTGGTAGGAGATGCTGCAGTCGTAGTCCTTCAGGAGCTCTAACCAATGTCTCTATCTCATGTTAAGCTCTTTCTGGTCAAACAAGTACCTGAGGCTCTTATGATCTGTGAAGATCTCGAATGTCTCATCGTAAAGGTAGTGCCTCCATGTCCTCAGCGCGAAGACAACTGCTGGCAGCTTTAAGTCATGGGTAGGGTAGTTATGCTCATGGGGCTTCGGTTATCGCGAAGCATATGCGATGTGACCTCGCTGCATGAGTACACCCTTAACCCCTGCAACGAAGCGTCAGTGTAAGCCACGAAACCGCCACTGCTGTCTGGGATGGTAAGTACGGGTGATGAAGTCAGTCTCTCCTTCAACTCCTGGAAACATGCCTTGCACTCGTCTGATGTGTGATGGAAATTGACTAAGTAAAGCTAGATATAGCTGATGATGATGTTATCATCATACCCCATGCCTAACTTTTGCTAGTCCCTTAACAAAATCTTACGGAATTAACTCAAATTCTAGACCATGTGTTTTTATGCTCAGATTTCTGATGTGTGCTTTCTTTTGTAGATTAGGTCAAAATGCCAATAGTAGGCTTAGAGGTACTCAAGTACCAACCAAGATCTGGACCTGCCCAGCTTTAGCTTTAGTCTGCCGCGAAGGTTTCAAAGGCCCACAGGAACTAACCTAAGGTTGGTTGAACTCTGCGATTAAAGCACCCATGCTTAAAACATGTTTAGCCCAGGTTCAGTTTGTAGTGTGTTTTTGTAAGGAGAGATAGAAGAATTTTTTTTGCATTTTTGGAGAGTTTTCTCTCTCTTTTCTTTTCTTTATTTCTAGCTTTGGATTGGCTTTACAACACGGTCTGTATTGGATTCCTAACTCCCACCATCAATCCTCGTAGGGTCCCTGGCTTTCGACACTTCGAGATAGTATCGCCCATGGTGTTCTGTAGCTAAATTCAGGCCCTGGCAATCAACATTTTGGGATAATTCCGCCCATGGCACCTGAACTAGCATAAGGTGCTTACATGCCCTTGGAAGGATATTTAGATATCCTAGGAGACAAGCATCAATGAGACGATATGTTATTGCGCATCTTCGAATGAAATTTCCCACCTCTCAGTGTCGGGAACTCTTCCAAATCAACTTGTGTTGATGAGCTACTCCTAAGGTAGGTAGCTTTTCAGAACAGAATTAATGCATTTGCGTGATTTTGATAATTAAGCGCACTAAACCAGACTATGTGTGGATTAGGGTGCTTAGGTTACCGAGTCCCGCAAAGCCAAGGGCAATTAACGAGGACGAATAATCCCTAAGCCTTAGACGAATAATTAAGCTTTGCATATCTTAACGAATACTTGAATTTTTAAGCCTAAACTAAGATCAGCGTTCATACTAATCTCTTTTGTCTCTTACTTTTGTCTTTTATTTCTTTCTTTTGATTTTGTCTAGAACTAAGTAGATTCCTTAATCTCTTACTAATGACTAACTCTGTTTCAAATTAATTGCTCCTTTTTGATATTGAAATCACCTCCTCTTTTTTCTTCTCAAAAATGATTTGCATTTAATTCTTTCAAAATTTCCTCTCCTTTCTCCATTTTTGTAATTCTTTTTCAATTTTTTATTTTTTTGGTTTTTTGGAATATGTATATTTTTTTTTGTGAGAACCCTTCAGAACTGTGAATTTTTATGTGTTTGAACTTTAACACCCCCCCATGCCTAAGTTTTGCAATGTCCTCATTGTAAACGGAGGGTATGAAATAGTTTTTGGGTTTCGTAATTAGAACTGGATTATTGGGTGGGCGAATGGGTTTGGATGACTGTTGTGGACGATTTCAAGCTCTGATACGAATACCATAGGTGGAGTCGACTGTTCTAAAACTGAACTCGAAGTGCATTAGATGTGAAGTACAAAAGGATAATCAGAAGGATCTCGAATTTTTGGAATGACGGGTTGCTTCCTGTTAAGCGCTAAATTCAATGCCTTCAGCTGAGCAGAACATGGTATGGAGAAGGAGGGGTCAAATTTGATGAGTTTTGTAGAACAAGCACCTTGATCAGTAGTTTGGTTGGTCCAGCCAGGTACTTGTTCAGATCAGCAGGTTGATGATGTAGTCCAAACTCAATCAATCTGGTGTGTTGATAGATGTGAATCAGGAGATGCAGTGCCCACCAGATACTGTGAAGCTCGGAATGATGTGGAAGTGAAAACTTAGGGTTTGGCTGAGTTGGATCAGCCTGATCAGAGTAGGGATCCTTAAAAGAGAATGAATCAGTGAAGGATGTGAGGTCCCTACGGGAGTGATCAGAGAAGGATGGGGCGTGATTTGTTGTTTGATCAAAGTCCGAAACCCGATTGAAATGTGGAGAATCATGTGCAACCGGCTCATTGAGAGGAGAATCAGAGTAGAAATTGAGTCCAGTTGTGGGTTAAGGTTGAAAATAGGTTTGGGAAGGTTCTGTATGTGTTGTAGAAGAGGTGTTTTCTTCCAAATTATTGACCTCAGCGTCAGAATCAAAAGATGGGTTGTGATTACTGAGCTTGCAAACTGGTTTTGAGTTGTCAGGAAACAACAATTCTCTGAAATTAAGGTAAGATTAGAAATTGTTGGAGAACTTGCGAGAATTATATTCTGAATATGATTCAAGATCATAGGTTCCACCACAGAGTAAATCAAGAGATCTGGACTCAGCAACCTAACTTGGGTCTAACCTATACTCAGAGTCCAGGCTCAAAAAGGTGTCCCTATTAGTCATGAGCTCATTTTCTTGGCTTGTAGGGAAGACCCAATCAAAACCCAACTCTTACAGCTCCTTAATTTCTGTATCGTAAATTGGCATGAATTCCGAAAAATCAATTTGTGTTTCTGTGGAGGTTGGAGAGGTGCATTCATCAAATAAAGGTCCAGAATTATAATCCAGATTTAAAATCTGATTTCCATCACATGGGGCCTTATAATCCTCCCAATAAGGCTCAGATCCAGATTCTAGGTTAAGGGTGTGGGTTGGGTCACTAGAATCTAGATTGGGCTCTATAGGGATGTCAGAATTGCTCTTGAGAGTCACTTTATCAGAATAAAGGATGGAATTTACACCCTCGAGAGGTTCCGATTCAATCTTGGTATCACAAGTGTCTGGAACATTAGGGCATGGTAGGGTTGGCTCGTAATCGGGATCACCCGTAATTGGATCCTCCCCACCTATTTCAAGATCACATATGTCAATTGCTATGAAATTTGAATTGGAATTCCTCTGGGTTGCAGGTCCATAATAAGCTTGATTATCACACTCGGGATTTGGGAAATTATATGGATTACTGGAATTACTCTAAGGTGTCATCTTAACTTTTGACGGGTATTTTTGATTGATGGTTCTATATTACCCATTCAACAATTCTCCCCGTTCTTTCAAAAAATTATGGAGTTCTTCCGGAACTGAAGGATTTGGCCAATATTGCTGACAATCATTGTTGTGTAATTTCACCAATTCATTGTTTTTTGCTAATAGATGATCCCGGGTTGAACCGTGTTTCATTTGTGTCCATACTATGCCTACATAGTTCTTGATGAGGTTTGTTGTTTTTGCAAATTTTTCCAGCATGTCCCTTTTATAACATTCTTCATGTTTTCTATAGGCATTCTCGATTATCTTTTCTTTCACGCTCATTTGGGACTTTGGTTTTCTAAATAGTCTTCCTATATAGCCAAGCTGCATTTCTGAATCAAATGGTGGATGGAATCAAGATGTAGAATCAAAACTCAAGATTAGATTGGAAGTTGATCAGATCTAAAAGAAATCCCTAAAATGATCTGGAGGGGCTTCTTAGGTTAAAAACCTAATAGCCTTCTTGTGTATGTGTTCTAAATAGAAGGGATGAGGGACTGGATGTAAATTTTTGACCCAATTAAGGCACCTAAAGAGTTTTGGATGAATAAGGCAATTTCGAAGTGGATGATATCTTTGAATTAGAAATTTGCACACCCGAGAAGTACTTGGGCAGCCAGGAAGGGAGAGCCCCGCAAAGACCCCTACATGGTAGAGCGTCCCCACGGATTACAGGGTTTCCCCCACCCGACCTTCCTTGTCACTGAGGGTCTAGGTAGACCGGAATGTACAAGCTTGAGATGTTAAGTCTACCAATTTTATGTCCTAATTTGTGCCTTGAGGTTCACTTGCTTAGAAGTTAATTCAACTTGTGATCTAATTTGGAGGTTGGTTGGCCTACAATGCAGGCTAACTTCACCTGACCTGCCCTAAAGATGGCAGGATGAGATCTAGGTCAAGACCTAGAAATCACCCTGATTGACTCTTAGGTTATTAGGTCCAAGGATTTTAGGGTTCAAGTGAATTTAGAGCCTGATTTTAGGGTTTTTCTGATTAGATCTTTTCAATAAAGGGCTTGGGTAGCACACAAATGCGGGTGGGTTTGTTTCCTTTTATGCAGGCAAGTGTGAACTAGCACTCTAAAACCCTAAAATTGAATCCCTATTGGCACTATTCTGCATCCAATTTGATCTCAACTTGTACACCTTGGATTCAAACAAGAAGGTGAGTAGTTCAAGATGATCAGAAATTAAGAGTGATCCCTAATAGGCATAGGAAATTTTGGGGTAGGGAATTCTAAGCAAAATTGTCTCACTCTTCAATCATATTTGGAAAAACTTTCGCAAATAAGGAAACTTGCCTTTTTAAATGATATTTACTATAAAAATAAGGCAGGTGATTCCTAATTGATTGTTTCCTATTTTTTTATCTTCCCAAGATTAGGAGGTTGGTTAGGGAAGAATAGAGAAGTTACCTGCCCTGGTGTGATTGATTTGCGTAGATCTCCTCGTGAAGTATCCTCTATGTTAGGCAACGGCGCTAAAATGTTTGTTGAGCGAAATCGATGTTATAAAAGTTGCGTTGTAGTATAGGTTGAAATTGCTTGAAAACAAATAAAATTTATAACTCGAAGTTGAAGTCTGAGGTCATTTGCTGGGAGCAAATAGGAATTCACACGTTAATTTGAATATATAATGTAAATGAGCACAATACATAAGTAAAAGCTTAATGCAGAATGATACAAGAAATCAATGATCAGTGTGCAAAATAAAGAGGGTAAAATGATGATTTAAATCACCAATTACCCTTATAAAGTAATGGCAAGTAGAAGCAAAATATCAGTCGAGTTAATTATAGCTTTAGAAACTGAAATCATACGTATGAAGATATGATCAGACGTCTTAATCGTCTGATGCTACAATGCTCTTCTCTTCCTTTCTCTTCTGATGTTCTTCTTCTTTCTTTGCTTTTGCTCTTTGGTTTTCTGCACAGGATCTTCTTCCTTCTCCTCTTCTTCTTGCCTTGGCTTTCCTTCTTCACTTCTCTGTGTGCCTCTTCTGCCTTCTTTCTCTCTTTGGCTTTTGTTCTTTACGCCCAAAGGGAGGCAATCTCAGATTTGGCTAAGCGTTAGTCGTTGATCTTCAGAGCAAAACCCCCCAACCCTGCGCTCTCTCTCTTTCTTCTCTCTCTGGGTCAACATCTTTCATGCCCTCCCAGGGCCATTCATGGTAGCCGGTAATAGGGTAATCGGAGGATCCGCATACCTGGGTCTAGGGTCACCTACGTGGTGTAGTGACCGAGGAGTGAGAGCGTAGGTAGGCTAGTGAGTGAGGGTGCGGGACCTCACCCTAGTGTTTGTAGGCGATAAGCCTAATGCAAGAAAATAATTTATTCGCTGGGGAGGCTTCGTTTACTTCCGAGGTGGGACAAAATGTCCCACCGTCTTCGCGTGCATCTGCTGATGCCTCTCCGTCTGATTGCACTGGTTGCTGAGGGTATCTCCCCCAATTAGAGACCTGGGTGTGTGCCTTGAGCAAGGCCTCAACGCCTGGAGGGTGTGGCCTAGAGCTTTGTGGCTAGAACTCAAAGAACAAAGGCGGCGACGAGCGGAGGGCGGCGGAAGTCCGACGTGTCCCTGAAAGGAGAAGCACGGCCTTTCGGCCCTGTTAAAATGCTTCAGGAGCTTCACCGGAGAACGGAGAATGTAGTGGTGTGTGCGATGAGGCAAGTGCGTGTGTGTAGGTGTAGGGCGAAGTTGGAGATGGCGCGTGATGGTGGGTTTGTTCAGGAGAGGGTTAAGGTGGATGGGAAGGCGAATAGAGATAAGGGTTTTGTGCGTGGAGGGACGGCGGTGCTTGTGGGTGTGTTAACGAGGCGGATGGAGGGGTGTAGCGATGGGGGCGCCTCACCGAAGGAGCGGTCGAAGACAGGGAAGACGAGGGTGAACAGCGGCGTCGAGGGGTTTGTTTTGGGATTTTTGGGTATAAAACTAACCTAAGAGAACTAAAGATCTAATCTACCCCTAATTTAATAGGCGAAAGGGGGAGGATGACACCGGCATTGGTAGGCCGACGCCAAGGAAGAAAATACTTTGGTAGAGGGGGACGGCGACGACGACGGAGAGAGAGCGACGGCGGCTGGTATTGCACGATGCGGAGGAAGGTGAGGAAGAAGAATCCACAGCCGGTATTGCTATCGAACAACGAGGAGAGGTAGAGAGAGTCACTGGAGCTCGAGGATCTATTCGGCCGAAATAGGAGAGAGGAATTTGGGGAATTTCCGGTCGAAATCAAGTCTGGGATGGACGATATGTATTGGGACTTCTTTTATAGCCTCTGGAGGACGATTAGAGCTTGGGAAGCAAGCTTCTCAAGCTTGGAAGGTCACCGGAGATGGAAGCTTGAAAGATTCCCGAATTCTCTCATGCGTTAGCATGAGAGATTGGGAAGGTTGTAGGGCTTCAGATCTGGATCAAAAGGAAGGGAATTCCTTAACGAACTTCCCTTTCAAATCTGAGAGGGATTCGTTAAGGAATCAAGTAGAAAATGCTAAATCAAGCTCGCCGAAGTTGTAGGATATGGATTTCATGGTGGCAGGGATCTATTTGAAGAAGGAGACGATAAAGTTGGGGACCTATTTGTAAATGATTCAAAAGTTTGGGGCATGTGTGTGAGATAAAAGGTTAGACAGGACCAAATTGCAAACTAGGTTAAGATGATCTCAGATTGGGCTCAAATTTTGGTAAAAATCTAATTTGGACCCAAGGAACCCAATGGTAAAGTTAGATTTAGGTTTTGACCAAGTTTGACTAGGTAAATTACACAATTACCCAAATTAGGGCAAAAGTTTCTCTGAGACTCTATTTTAGGTCAAGACAGGTTCTGATGGTCAAATCAAAGATGCCAAACTCTCAAGAATATTTTTCTATGAATTTTAAAGGGTTTAGGTGAATTTATCCTGATCGGACCCTTAGTAAATCAAGCGGGTCTATTTTTAGGGTTTTGGAAGTCATTTAATTCTCAAAATACGCGAAAATCTTTTTCTATCTGTACTAACCCACTTGTTAGATTCTTAAGATCATTTGACCCTTAATTAACTCCTGAGAAAACCCATGATTGTTCTACATTCATGATATGATGGTAAAATTATAGTTTTAACCTCGATTTCTTGTATTTCCCTCAAAATGGATTTGCAATAAATTATGGCCTTATGAAGGTTATGTTGGAGCATTTATTAATGGAAATTGACTAAATAAAGCTAGATATGGCTGATGATGACGTTATCATCACTTGACTTTCTCCACGCCTTTAGAATTTAGGTCCGCACTTGACACTGCTCGTTCTACCATCACCTTCCACGTCTTCGACATACCTCCAGTGACCTCGTGCAACCACCACACCGCACCAAATTGCTTACCACCGGTCCCTACACCTTCACCGTCCCTCGTCCACCAAAACCCCTAAAGTAATTGAGGGGATTGGCCACTTAAACACTCCACCCGACACCACCCTCACCGCACCACCTTCTCAAGGTCACCTGACCTCTACACACACCCTCATGCGACACCTCACCCACCATCACACTCGTCGACGTCTGAAGATCCTCCTGAGCGTTTTTGACAAGGTCGAGAGGCTGTATTCTTCTTTTTAGGTATTAGCTGGAGCTCCACCGCCGCCTTCGTCTTCTCCGGCCCCGTTGCCATCCTCCGATCGTGATCTTTGACATTAACATCCCCAGGTGTTGCGGAAGACCTCCAGGACCCTTCCCAAGTCCTTAATCGAAGCTGCCATCCTCACCTTCACCTTTAATTTGAAGCATCATTTCCTGCAGCAGCTACGAGAAGGAACTGTGGGAACATAGTCCCACATCGTTAACAACAAGCCTCCCCACAGCGTATAATATGAAAAAGTGACGAGGGCTGTTTGCCTTTGAGTCACTAGGGTCAGGTCCCTACCATACCCTCGCACCCGTTGCGCACCACGCGCTCGTCCATGCCCTCGCTCATGCACACGCCATGCAGGTCTGGGTGGTGGATCCGGTTACCCGCTTCTCGAGTTTGGTCCGATTTTGAGCTTGGGGAGAGAGAAAGAGGATCTGAGAGAGAGGGGGTGGTTTGCTCTACTGAGACCTTAGAGCTTGCCCTCTCTCGTGACACTTAGTTGTTGCTGTGCCTCTTCTGAGGCACGAAGAGATGAGGACCTTGTGCCTCTTAAGGCGTCTAGAAGCCTTGCCTATCGTCTGATCTGCTGGTTACTGTGAATGCTTAATTGACGTGGAAAATTGATTGTGGTTATTGTTCATTCATTTAAATATTTGTGAGCTTAACTTTGAGGGGTTAATTCGGTGATTTAAATCACCATTTTAACCTAATATTTTTGCACTATTATTCTGATTTTTATTGAAATATCATTTTGAATATCATTGATTTCAATTGCATCTATATTTCTTGTGATTGGTGAATTAAAATTACATACTTGCTCCCTGCGAACGACCTCGGACTCCACTTTCAATTCTGAGCTTATAAATTCAAGTGTTTTTGTGCGATTTTGTCCTATACCACAACGCGTTTCCTTAACATCGACGATTTTGCGGTGAACAACAGGATTACAAAAGACCTTAATTGCAAGGTTATCTTTGATGATGTTGGATGTATCGTCAAGGATAAGTTCACTGGGAAGACCATTGCCAGAATCACAGAGGAGAATGGTGTTTATCATCTTGGGTAGGAACCATTTGTAGGAGCTAGTAGGTATGATGGTGGCAGTGTCTTACAGTGGCAGGTTTGTCTAGGTCACTTGCCTTTGGATTGCCTTAGGAGAGTGATTCCACATCTCTCTTGCCATTACTATTAGGTGTGACGCTTACCAGTTGGGTAAGCATTATCGGTCTTCTTTACCCACTAGTGCTTCTGGATTAGCGGCTATTTTTGAGCTACTTCATATGGATGTTTGGGGACTGAGAAGAGTGCCAGACAAGATGGCACATTGCTATTATCTTGTAGTTGTTGATGATTTCTCCAGAGTGTCCTGGGTGTTCCTTCTGAAGAACAAAGTAGATGTTGGAGGCATTATAGAGACTCTCCTATAGTACTCCGCCATCATGAAAATTATGTAGACAAATAATGCCCTCAAGTTTTACACTGCTAGACTTACAGAGTTCTATAGGGCTCGTGGGATCATCCACCACATTAGTTGACCTCATACCTTGCAGCAAAACGGGGTTGCAGAGCGAAAGCACATACATTTATTAGAGGTTGTCCGTATTCTTCTTATTCGCCATAGTGTTCCGCAGAGATACTAGGGGCATGTAGTCATGACTGCGTGCTATCTCGTTAACAGAATGCCGAGTTTAGTTCTCCACAAGATGATATTGATTCTCTTGCTACATCCAGATGGTAAGCTTTTCCATGTGTCTCCTGTGTTGCTTTCGTTCACGTGCCATTGCCAAGTTGTGGCAAGCTTTCTCTTCGCATTGTCAAGTGCATGTTCTTAGGGTACTCTAAGAGTCAGAAGGGGTATCGACGTTACGATCCCATTGTTGGTGCAAGGGCACCACGATCATTGATTTTGATGATAATAAAACACTTGTTATTTGACATTTGCATTTTCAGTGATTAAGTTTCAGGATTAATGCAAATGGAGGCAAGCTTGAGGAGCTTGCTCTTGGACAAAAGCATCAAGGAGCATGAAGATGATGGAGCCTTGCGTGGAGTGAAAGCTTGAAGAAGGAGATGAAGAATATGATAGATGGTTTCTTTAATGTATTTGTGTTTATAGTTTTTCTCTTTATTTTTCCTTAGAAATGTTGTAAAAAGCCCAAAGTATATCATCTTAATCCTAGGAACATCTTTCAATCTCTAGGATACTTAGATAAACTCAGAAAATCAAAATAGGCTTTAGACAACCTGATTAGACATTCAATATGGACATCAGACGTCTGATCTATGACTTTAAGTCGTCTGACCTTTTGGCCATACATCCAAACACTTAGGCCCGAAATTAATAGTTTGTGCCTTTCCATCTAAACGTTCTGACCATAGTTCAGACGTCTTAGAAGACATCTAATGACCTTATCAGACTCTGAATTAGGTGATCGTTAGCTTGTCAACCTTTTCCCTTTGGGAGCTAAACGAGGGTATATCATCAGACGTCCTTAGAAGTGTCCAGATGTTTAATAAAGAGATGCTGGACAAAAATCCAAGGATGTTAGACTCATATCTGACCGTTAGCTCTTTGGAATCAGTTCTTACAGCTTTTAAATGTCTAGATCATATGTTAGACATTTGACCTGTTGTCTGACACACATACACTAGAACCCTATTTAGATCTGGTCCATTTCCAGGAACCAAACCCACTCTGATTAGATGTCCGATAACTTGACCAGATGTCATACAAATCCTAGTTAGACGTCTGACTATATCCCTGATTAGATTCGATCTTTTCCAGAGAAACATCCCCTTAGGATCAGTCATCCAAAACTCAGATCATACATAATACCAGACGTTTGATAATATAATTAGACTCCTGATAACTGTGTCAGACTCATTATGACTCTGATTTGATTCTGATTTTGAACGAAATCTCCTTGGAATCTTTCCCAACAGCTATCTAAGCCTTTCTAAGCCTTCTAAAGGCTTTCTAGGGCCTTTATAAATAGAGAAGAACCCTTCCTTCGCTTAGACACACCTAAGACACCCATGATACAATACTTCCACCTTTCTTAAGTGAAAAAGAGATCTAAGAAGAAGAGACTTTTCCATTTACTCTCAGTATTCTACATTCCACATTCGAGAGCACCATTTCGCCGTGCGATCACGCCTATGCACTTCCAATTAAGGGAAGATTTCTTTCCTATAGTAGCATAGTTAGATCCTTTATTAAGTGGGCTCTATATGTTTTGGTTTTCTTTTTGTTTTGTGGTTGGGTATTTGCATCTCAAACTCCCATCTCTTTCGTAAGACAAAATACTCCTTGTGGAGAGGAGGGTTTTGAGGTAGGCTACCTTCGGCATAAAGTAGCGTGGTTGTACTTGAGGTTGTGTCACCCTCGTTCAAGTGACACGTAGTGGATTTGGTCAACTTGGCCAATGAGGAAATCCTCAGTCGAGAGGTTTAGGTGGTGGTTTTTACCCTTGGGTTCTCCACCTAAAAATTTGGTGTCTCTTGTAATGAATAAGTTTGAGTGATTAATTTTATTTTTGCATATTTTTATACAGTAGTATTCACCCCCCTCTAGTGTAATTTCACCCATTCATAGTAGATACTATGTTAGCATCGATGTGACATTCCATGAGACCACACCGTTCCTTTCAGTTGTTGGATAGATGAATTCTCTTGATAATGTGGCTCCCATGCCTATTCCTCCCATTCCTTGGGAAGAAATTTTGGCCTCCACTCAGCCTACTTCTTCAGGTTCCACGATCTCCTTAGATGATTTCCAGAGATTGCATGGTCCGATGCGCACATATAGTAGACCTCAATGACACTATAGATCGCTCTCCTTTCCCACTAGTGGCTGATGCTCCACAGGTTGTTGAGATGGTATCTAGCGGCAGTGATAGTTTGGTCAGACCCGATTCTCCTGATAGTGCTGATCACAACAGTACTGATGTTCCTTCTATAGACATCCAAATAGAGGTGCCAAACAATGTTGACCTTCCTATTGCCATTAGGAAGGCACCCTGCACATGTGAGTTCAGATATTGTGTTGCAGACAGTTTGGCTACTGATGACCTTGGTTCCGAGTTTGGAATATTTTACCAAGCACTTACAATCTCATACATTCCGTCTACATACCAACAGGCCATGCTTGATCTAAAGTGATGTCAGGTCGTGGAGGAAGAGATGGCTGCACTTCGGACTAGATTGACCTGGGAGCTCACCACACTTCCTACAGGTGTACGACTGGTTGCCTCCAGATGGATCTTTACCTTGAAATACAACCCTAATGGGTCTATTTCAAGGTATAAGGCCAGGTTGGTGGCGAAGGGGTTTACCCAGACTTATGGGGTGGACTTCTTTAACACTTTCTCCTCCATTGCACATCTTGTCATTGTTTGTGTACCCATCTCTGTTGTGGCTTACAGAGATTGGCGATTGCACTAGCTTAATGTGAAGAACACTTTTCTCTATGGTGATCTTCAGGAAGAGGTTTACATGCAACAGCTCCTGGGTTTTGAGATTCGGGGGAGTGTGCAGATTAGGAAGTCCATCTATGACCTGAAGTAGAGCCCGAGAGCATGGTTTCAAAAGATCTCAGATGTATTGCAGAAAATGGGGATATGTCAACAGTGAAGGAGGGCATAGTAGGTTTGGTGTCCGGAGCATTCAAGGTGACAATCAACAATCTTGCAGAATCCTTAATAGAGAGTGTATTCTTGGATTTAGTGATTGTATCTGCAAATATGGAAAGATTAGAAGTACTGCTCTGAGAATGTGAAGTGCCCTTTTTGGCCTAAGGAGGATAGCCAAACTTTTGCCAACACTGATCAAACTTATGATTTGTACTTTTGCAATGACCACAATAATGAAGTTATCCATGCCCCCTTCTATGAATGGATATTGCTCACTATCACATCCACCTCCGTTGGAGAAGTCTCGACCTTGTTTGCTTGAAATGGTCATGGTAGAAGACTCCTGAATATTTGAACTTTTATAAGGGCAAACATGGTTGTGGAGACTTGACCATAAACATTGGCTAAGGATGGTGTCTACCATCTTGTTAGTGATCATGACCTTGTTTTCATTAGACGCACAATTTTTCTAGGTCAACAAATAAGGATTGATAGAGATCTTGTTCATCCCAAAGGTTATTAAATGTTCTATGGTAAGAGTCATATTGCCCTTTTTAAGATTGTGGATTTGCTCAATCACTTGACGTAGTCTAGCTACATCAGATTGCTAAGAGTGAATCTTGTGTAGTCTCCCACATTATTTGTGCAAACGAACCATCATAACTTGCTTAGTGATGCTCGATTGCTTGCTTTTATGCATCCAAGGTGCAACCAAATTACTTTCTTTCCGTGAGGCATTGGCACCTTTTTTTTAATCAAAATCATCTTTAATGAGATACTATGTTTTATGCCAAGAGTTGACGCTACGTCGAAGAGATGTCAACTAACATAACATTAGTATCTTGAATATACTAAAGACTAATAGAAGGGGGAACAGGCATTCCCTTGGTAGTCATTTTTTCAGTAGCCATCAATAAGCGAATTTATTCTTCTTGAGCAATCGAATCATCAATTTCTAGAAAGTAAGTGGAGTTGTCTCAAAGGTGAAGTAGAGTAGCGGGCAACTTTGCAAATAATCCAATTAATAAGGAGGGGCTTTGCTGTGTCTTGAAGGCTCTAGAGAACCCAATATGATGCTAAGAATCTCAATGTTGCAGAGATAGGGGACAAGGAGGTTTTGCATAGCACTGTCGGTTGGACATATCAAACAAGACATGTGGATATGTGGAGATGGCATGGAGTAATTGGTGGTTGGGTTGTACTGTGGGGGCAGTGTGATGGTCAGACTATAGATTTGAGATGTGTTGTATGCTGGGACACTATAGATCATAGATGCACACATGGTGGAATGGAGAGAATTGCACGACAATGGAGAGGACAATTTTTTCAACAAAAAAAAAGGAAGAAGAGAGAAATGGCGAGCACATGATGATCAATTATGATGCATGGTGGGGTACAACACCGGTGTGCAAGCTTGAGTGTTGGCAGCACACCATGTTGGTGATCTGTGTGCATAGGAGGTTCGTGTGTAGGGGCAGTGCTGTGGAACAATTGGTGCATATGTGCACAAGGATGTTGATGCAGTAGTGATGAGGTTGTTGATGCAGCAGTGGACTGCCGGTGGGGTTGGAATAGGGCAAGCAGAGATGAACTCAATGTTTGGAGATGAAATCATAGCCGTCGGGGTTAAGAGACTTGCTTTGAGACCATGTTAAGAGTTGTAGATAAGAACTCCATCAATTATTTAAGAGGTAAGTGCCCTCAGTATATAGAGGAGCAACTAGGATTTATATTAGGACCAGGACTCCATAATAGGACTTGGATCAGGACTATGGTTCCATAATAGGAGAAACAAAACAAAAAGAATAGAATAATCTTTAATAGAACTATCTTTATTAGAGGGGATAAAATGAAGATGGCTTGCTTACCATCCTTAAGTACATAATCGTGCCAATGCCTCAGAACAAAAATGCATGGAAACTAAATGTAGGTGCTCCTGCATTCAACCTTAAATTTTTTCATTTCGCTGTAGTGGCTTGTATAGATACTGCTATAACTACAGTGCACCTTGATGGTTTTACAGCTTTCAAAGTTTATGACTTTGATCACCTATATTTTGGGTACAAGAAAACACATGTGAGGTGAGTGAAATCAAGGTGCCATGGTCCATAAACTCAACCTACACATATGAAACATAATGAAAGATGAAAAGGTTGGTAGATAGAGGCAAGGACAGGATGTAAATAAGCTTGTTATGCGTCAAAGTTTGAAGTCGATGACATATCAATGGTTCATATGAGATTGTGATGAAGATTGATGAACCTTGAAATTGGCTTAACCTTCTTTGTGTAGTGTAGGTTACATATCTGCTTAACGTTTTTCCACATGCAAAAATCTCGTTGTATTTACTTTATACCCAAAAAGAAAATCATGATATTTTCTTTTTCTTTGGAAAGAGAAATAGGGGTCAACAAGGGTTGTTAACCCCTTGGATTCATTGAGACATAAAGGAGCTAGTTACACTGGTGATTGCAAAGAGAATGAAAATGGAACAACTCCCCATCCACACTAGCTTTGTCCCCTTTGAAGATGGATCCATTTTGCTTTAGCCAAATGCACCAAAGAAGAACGTAAGCACTCCTAATAATGTCGACATCTGAGTTCATACAGGCCTGAATAGCATCCCAAAAGGACAAGTAGGAAGAGAAATCGAAGGGCCAATGACGAGCCCATTGCCAACATTCTTGTCCATTATCCTCTGGAAAACCACAGTAGACCTATCACATCTCCCATCTAGTCTATCAAAAGATGACAATGTTGCCTTGAAATCACAACCAATCAGCTAAGGCTTTCCATCAATCACTCTTGAAGCTTGTACAATCTTGATGGTAGCACCATCATCTGTCATAACTAGCCTAATTTAGCTAAATTCCAAGAATAAATGCTCCTTAATAAGCAAAAGAAGGGCATAATTTAGTTCTGTGTTGAATTTGAGAAGAAAAAAGAAATTGAGTTAATTCTACTGTTTTAACGTATAATCACAAATGCAGATTAACTAAGGGGTAAATTACTGCCTAATATAAGGTCAAACGAACTTAAATTTGTGACGACTCGAGTACCGCCAAGAGACGAAACCAGGGTTGCCGTGTGCTAACAATCAGCACAACTCGCTTACAAGATCGCAGTCACTCAACACAATCATAAAATATAAACACAACCAACAAACAATTCATATTGCATACAGAAGATGTACCATAGAATATAAGTATATTAGCCCAAGGAGATGTACAATTGAAATCACCTTGTGAACTGCCAAGTATACCTGAGTATGGAACCTAAAAACACGTCAATAAAACTGAGTAAAGTAGAAACAACAGCAGAGTGTAACAATAATCGAGATCAAGAGAAAAATGGGTACTATAGCTTCAATTAATCCATTTATTAGACTTCTTGTTATCGGGTTCCGTTTCGTATATTGGAAGCCCAATTTATTACAGTCCACAATCTGTCAATCGATGTCTCAGGGCATAAGATGATTTCGTGTAACTTCCTACGGCACAAGATCGGTATAAGCCACCCCTCCTGGTTGAGAAGATGACTTATATCCATCAAGTTACCACTCTC
This sequence comes from Thalassia testudinum, assembly GCA_037157565.1. Lineage (NCBI taxonomy): Eukaryota > Viridiplantae > Streptophyta > Magnoliopsida > Alismatales > Hydrocharitaceae > Thalassia > Thalassia testudinum. The sequence goes on along the minus strand of JAZHRO010000022.1, from coordinate 30,862,656 downwards.
CATCACCCTGAGGTCATTGCGAAAAATGGTGGCGGCTACGTCGTGTAGCGTGAACACGTACAAGCGCTACGTACGTTGAACCACGGATAGCTAATGACCCACCCTCCGACCGAGAAAGAACCAAACCTCGAGCAATGCATCCCGCTATCCCAGTTGGCCGTTAAGCCTAACTAAAGAGTCGTAAGGAGGCCAGCAACTCCCTAAACCAAGCCCTTAAACCAGTTTGAAAGACCAAAGCTACAATAAAAATCCGGCAAGTAGCAGGGCTAAAACCAGTTATCTAATCTTTTAATTCTCGACATATATGTCGTATTGATTATAAAACCAATTCCAGTTAACTGTATCATTTATTTATATCCAGTCAAACCATACCAACGATTACACTTTTGAATTTCATAATTATTAGATATTCACGTTATCCTCCAACTTATCTATTTCTAGGAAATTTTCAATTTCTGATTGTGGTTCCATTCAAATTATTATTTAACTATCTTGATGATACTAGTTTCACTAAAAATGGAATTCCTTTCATACATGCTATGATAAGACCACATCCCATCTTCTAAATTCATTTAATTCATGAAATGGTCTAATAAATTGTTGTTAACTCCCTTTAATCCTGTAGTTAACTATATCATTTGATTATTCACATTCCAAGTCAACAACTTAATTTATAACATCCAAATCTAATATTCAAGTACCCGGGACATTAATCGTAAACCCTACCAAGTTCCAAACTCACCAAGGAGAGGAAACGCATATCAACGGGCACTAGACACATGCAGAAGTACGTGAAACGGGTCTGCAATACTAAAAAATGAACCAAAATCAAAGGGTAAACTACTCTACCTAACGTCACTGGAGGGTCACGGTGACTCCAAACCATGTGCACAAGACTTGGGGGAATGATGAGAGCCTCATCATGAGCCATAACTAGCTCATTTTGACCCAATAAAGAAGATAAAAGCTCCTACATAACCTGGAAGAAGGCCTAACTGAAGGAACAAGTGCCCTGAGAAGAAAACATGAAATAAAGGTTAAAACTGCAATTTTACCATTGCAGTACATAAATGGGATTTCTCAGAAGCAAAGCAGAGGTCAAATGGTCCAAATAAGATAAAAAGTGGGTTGAGTTAATCAGAAATGGGTTCATGTGCAATCTAGGAACTAAATGACACTTGGTAACCCTAAAACAGACCCGCTTAAATTAACAAGGTTCCGGTCAGAACAAAAAGCAAGTAAACCCTCTACAAATCATGGAAAAACATCCTCTAGGGTTTAGAACACTTAATTTGGCCTTTGGAACCTAGTTTGACCTAGATTAGGGTCCTAGCTCTTCAATTAACCTAATTTGGGTTTTTACGCAAAATGTCCAGTCAAACGAGGTCAAACCTAAAATCCAACTTCACCATTGGATTCCTTAGGTCCAAATTAGGTTTGTACCAAAATTTGGACCTAAGGAGAGGTCATCTTGACCTACTTTGCAATTTAGTACACCCAAATCACAAATTGGTCCCTATCTTTTGAATACCTTTGCAGAGAGCCCCCTAGGTGCTTCGCCTCCTTTGCAAACCGGTCCTGCCGCCATTGCTATGGCAGAACCGAGCTCCGGCGAAGTTTCGAGAGAGATTGCTCTCTAATCCCTCAGAGATTCCCTCCCAGAAATGGAAGGAGGATTCTCTGAGGAATTCCCTTCCTTGTAAAGCCAATTACATTCGCTGGTGTGAACCCAATCTCTCGTGCGAACGCACGAGAGATTCGGGTATCCACCTTCCTTCCAACTCCGGCGAGTCGGCAGACCTAATTGCGTGGTCTCCACGCGCTGGTAGGTGCGGCCAGCACCTATAAAAGACACCCCAGACCCTACCGCAGAAGGCAAGCTTGATTTTGACGGAGATCCCTTCCAAATTCCTCCCTCTCCCATCTCCGGCCAAACGACCCACAAGCTCCGGCGACCTCCTCCCCTCCTTCTCGTCGCTCTGCTGCCATACCAGCAGCAGAGTCCTCTCCGCCGCTTCCTCCCGCGTCGCGCTGTACCCCGCACGCGCGTTTCTGACCTCATCTTCGTCGCCGCTTCCTCCCTCAGGGTCTTTCTTCCCCGACGACGGCAGTTACGAGCCGTCCTCTCCACCGCCTTCCTTCCTTCCAGACAACCACAGATACGTTCTCCATCCTCTCCTCTCTCTTTTCCCCCAACTATTTTACTTGATTACCCCTCGACAGTACCTCACCGCCTCCATCTTCCTCGCCTCCGACCTCACTCCGGCGAGCCGCTTCCACCATTCCAGCCCCCCCCACCCGGCTCTCCAACCACCTCGAGAGCTCCGCCTCACCACCAGGAACTCGCTCCACCCCACAACTGCCACTCCAGACCTCCATAATCACCCCCCGAACAACCCACCATCTCCGGCCACAGGTTGACCTAGGCACGCACGCCTAAGCCGACCTGCGGCCTGCAGCATCGTCCACCGCCTTCGTCGTGCCACGGCGAAGGTCTCTAGCTGATCTGATTGGGCCGTGAGGCTCGTTTTGTGTATGACAGTGTTTGAGCCACTGCCGCCATGGACGACCTCTGGTGAAGCTCCAACGAAGCTCCAGGCATCAGGCTTCCCAGGCTGCAGATGCAGGAGACTCACGCGAGTGTCGCGAGGTGAGAGAGCCCAGCCAGTAGCGCCAGCAGAGTCAGTAGCTTGGGCAATTGCATACGAGAGTCTGCAGGCGCGCGTGAAATCAGGGCAGCACCTTTAGTCCCACATCGTGGGATTGCAGCACTTAGGTATACTATAACTTGTATTCGTGCTTTAAGCCAGTTGCCTCCGTAAGCACAGGGGTGAGGTCCCTCACTGCCCTCACACGCCTCGTCCGCGGCTTGACCTCGCGGATCTGGCTGACCCGACCCGACCTAGACCTACGCACTCCTCGCGCATCACCACTTGCCGGTGTGCCTGGTCCCGGGTGCGAACCCGACCCGACTATCCTTGTGGCTCTGGGAGAGCATCCGTGAGTGCATTGCTTCAGAGAGAGAGAGACGCTTGGGTAGAGGGACGGGGGTAGGTTTTTGCTACTGTGTGGTGTGTGCAGGAAGGAAGAACTGTCCCAGGCAGCAAACACTTAGTGGCTGCAGAACAGGAAGAGAAGAAAGAAGAGGCTGTGTAGCAGTGAAAGGAGAATTCTTCGCAGAGAAGAACGAAGAAGAAGACAAGGGAAGACTGCAAAGAGATCAGAAGAAAAAGAAGAAGAAGAAAGGCAAGGCAGGAGAAGAAGGAAAGATACCAGAAGCAAAGAAGGGAGAAGAGCCACGAAGAAGTTTTTTTCTCCAAATCTTTTTTTAAAATTCTCTCTTTGAATGAGTTATATTTGCATTTAAACAGTTGTATTCTTTGGTTTTACAAAGTACTGAGATTGCTCCCCGTGTTCGACCTCGGATACTCCGGTCTTCGAGTAATAAAATTCTTTATATTTGTTTAGACGTTTTGTCGGTTATACTACAACGTGACATCCTTTAAACCCGCACAAAAACGTCGACAACAGGGTAGTATCCACGCTCGCCTCGAAATTCACGCACGCATCGGGGCAAGACCTGATTCAAATGGACCAACAACAGGGTTGGAGACAGCTAATTATGTTTCTGATTTTTCACTAAGGATAACGTGCTCAAAAATGAAAATAAATCACGCTAACACATAGTATGAGTGGATACGATTCTAACAGTACCTTATTTGTCAAAATTTGAGGTCGGAAAGGCCTCAAACCGGACGATAGAACGAGAGAGGGCCTCTAAACCACTCCTAGACCGCTAGTCCAACCAACCCAGCTACGCTCACCCGCTGCCACGTGTCTTAGCGTGATTCGCCCTCACGCCTCACAAGGATCACTCGCCCGTGCTCTTGCTCACGCGCTCGCCATTTGATCACCACACGTCGCATATCCAAAGCACCCGCACCCTCTCACACGCGCAAGCGCGTGAGAATGCGAGCACCTAGGGCCCTCCTCCACACGACATGTGGTGCGCATCCATGCCCCGCTGCTAGATTGCATGGTGCATGTTCACCCCCACCATTTGATTCATGAAAATTGTGGTGGGGCTCATTTCTCAGAATTACAAATAGGTCCACAGATTTTTTAATTTAGATTTATAAGTGAAAACTATATTCTTTTCCTCCCCCTTTCTCTTAGATTTTAGTGGGTTTAAGGGTTAATGATGACCCAAAGACCTAAGGGAGTCTTTTTATAGGCCTAAATTTGGTTAGGTTTAAGTTTAGTGGGGTGAAATACCTAAAATACCCTTAGGATTGGGTTCACTTTACATTTAAGTTCTTTTCAACTTGTTTTGGCCATAACTTGAGCTATACACCTCAAATTCACGTGAAACAAGCGTAGTCGGAAAGCTTGCAACGAGAGGAGTCCAACGATACCATACATGGCATCCTTTTGACAATGTTTAATTTAGGTTTGACTTGAAATATGTATTTTTGACAATTTAAGGAGGTGCTGATACCAACACTGAATCACAACCGAGTTTCTAGGTTCAAGTTGACCTGGCTCACCTTGAAATGACTCAGAACCTGGAATTTGGGACATTACAAAATTCTCAAGAAGTGGGCTCGAACTGACTGAATCAGGATTTTCTGAGAATTGAAGATTAATTCAATAATAAAAATCCTAATTACAGCTTTACTTTAATTGAAAGGATTTTGGTGGAAATAAATGTAATCTAAACCTTTTAAAAATCATTGAAAAATATTTTACGAGGTTTGGAGTATTCACTTTTACAAAATGAACCTAGTTTGGCCAAAAATAGAGACCAAAATGGGAAATTGATATATTTTGGATTAAAATATAAATTAACCAAGCAAAATTCATCAAAATACAAAATTGAAGTTACCATTAGATTCTTTGGGTCTAAATTAGGTTACCCTAATAGCTTGAGACCTATTTGACCTCATCTTCATGGACCTTGCATTTAGGTCTAGCTAGCAAGAAGCTATCTGCAGCCACTACTTCAGGCAGAGATTTCGCGCAATCTACACGTCGAAATCCTACCAAACTTGGTGGATAGATCCACATTTCATAGCTCTTCCAAATCGAGCCATTTCCAGCTCCTACTTCCATATTTAGAGGCCATGAGAAGAGACCGAAATCGTTGTTGGACTACACGGTTTCCGACCTTGATTGGACCATGATATCACCCCAATCTATGCGGCTGAGCATCTATAAATAACGACCGTGCTCCCGTGACTTCCTTCATGCAGGTTTTGGCATAAACACCTCCTCTTCTCTTTCCTTCGCGCCATTAACGAAGTAACTTGGAGCTTCCTCCGTTCTTGCTCGTCGCCACTCGCCACCAACCGAAGGCATGGTTATCCTCCCCACCTCGTCTCCATTCTCCTCGCCAAAGGATACATTCCTTCTCGTTGTCTCTCCAATCCAGCTCGCCGAATTTCTTCTCCCTCTCCAAGTCTAGCTGACCACGCTGGGCTTCTCCTCGCCTCCTCGTCATCTCTCATATATCCCTCCCCCTCCCCCTCTTCCTTAGATTAGTTTAGGCCCTCTAGATCCAATTTTCAATTCCACACTCTTCCTCCACCCTCGTCAACTTCCTCATCTCCATCTGCAAGGCTGGCAAATGCCTCCACCTCGCAACGGCCGTCTTCGCTATCTGCCAACCACCTCTCCACCATCTGCAAGGTTGTGGGTGACGAAAGCCCTCAACATATTGAGAGTTTCGAGCACCCACATGGTCCACCGGGCGCTGTTGTTCACACATTATTGTTAAAGTTTATTTAATGCTTAATCGAATGAATACTTGTTTATTTCTTTCAATTGAGCACTAAATAGCTTTCTGATCATATTTCCTCCACACTTGATTTCCCTCACTAATTTGCAAATTAGAGTGCAATGGCAAACTTGTGAATTTTTGAGGGTTCATGCCTAATATAAGTTCGTCGATTAAATAGTGGTTTTTGCCCAACTCTTTGCTCCTAAAGATCCACCTCGGAACTCACATTTAGAGATTATAAATTTTAATTGTTTCTATCGTTCTAGTCGCTATACTACGATGCATTTCTTAAAACTTAACTTTAGCACGTTAGCAAATCTCATCCCAAAATTGACGTTTGGAAGTGTCATCACATACACCATATATACAAGAGATAGATAATGCAATCATTAACCTTTTTTGTAAAAGAACTTGTAATGACACGGTAGGCAACCAAAGAAGAATTTAACTCCAACATATTACTATTCCATATCATCAGAAAACCCCCAGGTCTTCCCACTGCCTTCACCTCCAAAAGATCAGGGAATCAGTCACCGCAAAGACTTCTTGTGACGACCTGAGTCCTGCTAAGCGACGAAACCCAAGTCACCGTATGCTAACAACCAACACAACCTAACAACAAGATTGCAGTCACCTAACACATAATCATAAAATATAAACATGGCCGAACAAACTGATCATATTGCATCAACTAAATGAACATAAGTTTAGTATTGACCAGAGGTTTACCGCAGTATATAAGCCAAAGAGATGTACAACGGAAATCATCTTGCGAACTGGCAAATATACCTGAGTGTGGAACCCAAAAACACTTCAGTAAAATCTGAGTAGAGTAGAAACAACAGTAGAGTGCAACCGTAACTAAGAATAAGAGAAAATAGGTACTATAGCTTTAATTAATCCATTTATTAGACATCTCATTATCTGATTCTGTTTCGTATGATGGAAGCCTAAATTATTATAGTCCACAATCTGTCAATCAACGTCTCAGGACACGAGACGATTTCGTGTAACTTCTTACGGTACAAGATCGGTATAAGCCACCTTCCTGGCTGAGAAGATGGCTTACACCCATCAAGTCACCACTCTCCATCACTTTGGGGTCATTGCGGAAAGGGGTGGCGGCTACATCGTATGACGTGAACACGTGTTAGCTACATATGCTAAACTATAGATGGCCAATGACCTACCCACCGACAGAGTAAAGAAAGCCAACTCCAACCCTTGTGCCACGCATCCTACTATCCCAATTGGCCACTAAGTCTAACCAAAGAGTCGTAGGAAGGCTAGCAACTCCCTAAATCAGCCCCTAAAATCGATCTGAAAGATCAAAGTTACAACCAAAATTGACGAGTAACGGGGCTAAAACCAGTTATCTAATTCTTTTAATTCACGACAAATCCGTCATACTAATTATTTAATCATTTTAAGATAACTGTATAATTTCTTGGCATCCAATCAAACCATATCAACGATTACACTTTTTAATTTCAGAATTTTCAGATATTCATGTTATCCTCCAACTTATTCGTTTACAAGTAGTTTTCACTTCGGATAGTGATTAAATTACTAATTAACAGTCACAAGGATATCAATTTTATGAACAATAGATTCGTTTTACATATGTTATGATAAGGCCATATCCAATAAGCTTAATTAATTTATAATTTGTTAAATTATGAGAATCGTTTAATGAATTGTAATTAACCTAATAGTTAATTATATCAAATTAACTTTTCACAATTCAAGCCACCTACTTGATTTACAACATCCATATTTAATATTTAAGTACCTAAGATAACAAGAAATACAAAGACAGGTTTCGATCTCAGCAAGAGATATGAACGCATGTTGAACGATGTAATATATGAAGAAAGTCATAATGTAGATAAACTATACGGAAAAAGAGAGAGACTACCCTACCTAATGTTACTGAAAAGTCACGGTGACTCTGTAATGTGCACTCGTGATCCCTTGCCACCATTCTGGGGACCCGCATATTCCCCACGTGTTCTAGGAACTAGATTAACGTAAAGACATACATGAAATATTTTAAAAATATCGTAGGAGCTTTACTGAAATGTTTACATAATAAAAAATTTTTAAAATCAAGTTTAAAGTCTAACATCGTATCATTCATGAAAAAACAATTCCAACAGATCTTGAAATACGTAAAACAAACGTGGTTTGACCGAAGATCGGACCAAAATACAAACATACTTGAAATTCGAAATCCCACATGCTAGCATGCTTGCACGATCTCAAACTCTGCGGCGCCGATGTCACGATGACGTCAACACCCCTTCCATGTGCCGCTTCACTCTTTCTCTCTCTTCCTCGCGCGCTCTTCCCTCAGCCTTTCCAATTTCTCTCCTCTCTCCCAGCACCACCCCCCTTCACTCTCTCTAACTTTCCCCCTCTCTTTTCCACGTGCCTTTGATCTCTCTCCTACATGCAAATCCCCCTTCCTCTTCTCGGCAATTTATTCTCTCTCGATGACTCTCACAATTTCTTTCTCTTATTTATAATAGATCCCAACTAACATTAAGTTTGGGACCGATGTTATTGATAGAAAAAAAAACAACTGATATCTTATATTTATATTTTTCTAATAATAGTAATTATAATTGTTAATAATAATATTATTATTTATCTATTATTTTATCTATCAACCTCCCTTAAGTAGCATTATTTTTTTTTCACAAAACTTTCATCACAAAAGTAGGATTTTCGTAAAATGAATATTGTCGGAAAGCTTGACATGGGAAAAATTTAATGACATTAATTTTGATGCATTTTGGATACGTTTCCGAGGATAATCGTATTTAACAAAAAACATAATTTTTTCAATTTTCGATCTACACAAACTCGATTCACGCCCAAAGAGTACTAACAGATTTATCTTGATATGTTTAGTCTAAAAATGACCTTAGAAAATAGGTTTGAGTCTTTACACTTCTCATGGATCCATAGAATCAAGGTGTGTCTCCTGCTACAAAACACAGTTAGCCTTTCACTCCATAAGGCATTGTCTCAATATGGATCTTTGTGACTCAACATGAAGACCTTGGACATTCCACAACAAGATTCCACGCTCCTCCCTTGTTTACCTTCTTAACATGTAGAATCATTGCAACGCGAAGATCAACATTTTTTGAAGAAGTCTCACCTTTGGAAACCTCCTGGTGCACTAACTTTTTCCTACGAATCATCTTTCTCTTATAGGATCAATTGAAAAGTAATTTATGCTTCTGTTGCACCACTTTCGCTGATCTTGAGGATCTACAAGAGGATGAAGATCGCCTTAGAATCCCTTTTCCTTTCTCTCACAAGCCCCATCATCTCTAGAAGCAATTCTTGTAGTTCCTTCAACTGAGCATCAAAATTATTACCTAGTGCTGGATTGCCCAAGGCCCTTGAAGCTTCATTGGTCAATCCCTGATGGGTGGGAATCACCACTACTCCAGGCACCTTAGCTCGCAGCAACTCCATCAGATCAGGAAGAATGCGCAAATGGTTCAAAAAATCAACATCATTGGGACCGTAAAAAATCAACCCAAACACCCCTGGGCTTGCTTCAGGGGAGTCGGCAGCATCCGTTCCTCTGAGCCTAAGCAGGGTTGAAGTGGAGGAGGCCCTGATGGAATCAGTTGTCCCTCCTGGTCCGCTTGGACCTCCGGAGGGGTTCATCCTCATTGACTCCCCTCCCTAGGCTTTGGCAGAGGTAGCTTAGGCAGCGAGCACCAGTGTCTCCCCCGCCTCGTCCTGCTCTATTGGTGCCTTCTCCAAGCTAGCACAGGAGGTGGTTGTCATAAGTGGTTTTCTTAGTAGCAACGTATTTTCATAGCCTTATAGTCGGTGGAGCTCGACAGGAGCGCGAGTGCTAGTGGATCCTTCTGGCCAGGGAGATCCCGAGATGATTAGTTAAACAGTCAGATCTGTCAAGGGATTCGTTCTTGAGGGGGCTCCTGAAGGCCCTATTCTCAGCCAAATGGCACCAGGTTAGGTGGGTGCTTCGAGTGGTGCCCCCAACTTGGAAAGGCAGGTGCTTCGGCACCTGCAAGATGCTGTGTTTTGGGCTACCTCCTAGCTGGGAGGTATGAATTTTAAGCAGGTGCACTTCTACTACCTTCGTGCAATGAGTTTCTCTTGCTTGTCGTTTTCTTCTTTTTAGGCGAGAAACTTTTCCCTCACGCCTTTTTCTGTGGTCCCTGACAGATTAAGGCTCTTGAGACTACCTTTGTCTCGTGTGGAATGCTTCCTTTGACATTGTCGAGCCTAGCAGTTTCACTGAGGCAGCTGATATGGTTGCCATATGGGTCGTGACGGTTAAGGCAGAGCAAAGGAACTTTGTAAGCCTTATTAGAGAGGTTACTACCACTTGGGAGAAGGCGGCGGAGGAAGCCAGCTGCAAGCTCTGCTCGCAGCAACAGGTAGCCAGTCAAGTGGCCCGATTGCAGGTGGAGCTGAGCAAGGCCCGCCAAGGTTTGAGGCAGACTGCGTGTCCTAGTGGGAAGATGGAGGAAAGTCTTGTTAGAGAGCACAAGACTGCAGTTGTGGCTTTGCGAGACTTGTCCAAGTGCCTGCAGGCCTCCTGCACCAACGTTCTTTTACTGAAGGAGGAGATGTAGGTGCTAAGGGCCGAACACTCCTCAGCCATGGAGGGGTACGAGGCAGCTCTTCTTGAAAAGCGCCTTCACCTGGGTGCAACCATTGACAAGCTTGCCGACGTGTCAGCAAACCGAGAGAAGGCAGAGGCAGCCACGGAGGCCCTGAGAGCTAAGCTTTCCAAGGCCCGACAGCTTACAGATGACAAGGGTAAGATGGTGCTCAAGCTGGGGCATGCTGCCCAGCCGGAGCTTGATCCTAAGGCGATGATGGTGTTCTTTGCATCTGACCCATTTATGGAGGAGAATGGGAGGCAGTCTCAAGGGAGATCGGGAAGCATACCCTGGCGATGGTGCAGGCTTTTCTTGAAGGCAAGCACACTTCGACGAAGGAGCTACTGGTCTATGGACCAGTTCTTGTTTGAGTTTGACCATTAGAAAGCTGACGGTTGTATTGTAGACAAGGGTGCTATAGAGCCACCTGCGAACCAGTCGGCGCCTGTGGATCAGCCGGGAAGCCCGGCTCCTGTAGAGGGATTGAGGCCAACCCCGATAAGATCCAGGCAATCATGGAGCTGCAACTGCCAAGTACTCTGAATGGGATGTAGTCGTTAGTTGGCAACATCACCTCTTTAAGCCGATTCTTGTCCTGGTGTTCTGACAAATGCCTTCACTTCTTCGAGTGTATCAAAAAGGGCAAGAGCTACACTGTCGCCCATTGGACTCCTATTTTCCAGAAGGCCTTAGAGGAAGTCAAGGTAGCACTCCGAAGTTCCCCTATCTTGACGGCTCCTAAGCCTGGGGAAGCTCTTTCCTTGTACCTAGCGGCATCCATATCCGTCATCAGCACCGTCTTAGTCGGTGAACAAGAAGGAGTGCAATAGTCGATATACTTTATTAGTAAAACCTATCAAGGCGTAGAACCTAAGTATACGATAATTAAGAATCTCGAGCTAGCCTTAGTGACCGTCGCCAAGAAGTTATGCCCGTACTTCCAAGCCCATACTATAATGGTCCCGTCTGACTACCCCCTGCGGCGAATGTTACATAAGCCCTTGGGGTCAGTACGACAGGTAAAATGAGCTATGGAATTAGTGAAATTTGATGTCTAGTACCAATCGAGGAAATCAATCAAGGGGCAAGTCTTGGTAGACTTTGTGGTGGAATTCATAGACCTGGATGACACCCTCACTCTACCCTGGAGGCTGTATGTAGATGGTTCGTCTATGACAACCGGGTCTAGGCCGGGTAAAGCCTTGACTACCCTAAACGGTGCTGCTTTTAAGTATGCTATTAAATAGGTCTTCCCAACATCCAATAACCTGGCAGAATATGAGACGACACTAGCCAGCATCCGAGTGGCCAAATTAGAAGGCCTCTCCTTGCTGGAGGTCTACACGAATTCCCAATCGGTTGCCAATCAAGTTAATGGCGAGTATCAAGCTAGGGACCCAAACATGACCATGTATGCTGACAAGGTCAAGGAGGAGCTATTGGAATTTAGGACTGTCTTGATCAAACAATTATTGGTGCTAGAACACCACGATCATTTGTTTTGATGATAACAAAACACGTGTCATTTAACATTTGCACTTGGAGTCTTAGATTTCAGGCAAATTGCAAATGGAGACGTGATTAGACGGAATTCGAGCTCGCACCCAGGACGGATTGGAGGAGCTTGATGGAGAACAGAGGAGATTTGCAAGGAGCGATAGATTGAAGATGGAATGACAAGAAGAATATGATAGAATTCTATTCATTCCTTTCATGTAATTTTGTCTTTATTTTCTTGTTCTTTTATTTCCTTAGAACATCATGTTAAAAAGCCTAAAAGAACCCTTACAGTAGTCCTAGGAACACCTGCACAACCCTAGGATACATAGGTTTTCTGTAGAGAACTTAGAAAATCAATATAGGGTTCAAACAGCATTTCCAGAAGTCTAATTCCAAAATCAGACGTCTGATAATGTGTTTTAAGACGTCTGACTGTTGATTCAGACGTGTGATAACATTTAGGCTGGACTTGTTAGTTGTCTGATGAAATCAGACGTCCAGACCTATGTCCAGACGCCTTAGAAGACGTCTGATGACTTTGCCAAACGTCCAATTAGTGGACCGTTGGCTGGCTTAGAAAACACTCAAGGATATGACCGTTAGAGCCTTATCAGACGTCCTTAGGCCTTTCCAAATGTCTGATAAATGACCGTTTTGCCTCGGCTGACCCAAAATCTCTTCTCAGAGATTTTCTAGCCGTTGCACTCTCTTGGAAATCCATTCCCACGAAAAAATAGGTTTCCAGACGTCCAGACATAGTGCCAGACGTCCTGTATGTCGTCTGATGGACTTGTACTAGAACCCTATTTAGGTCTAATTCAAGTCAGGAAGAAACCCGCCTAAAATCAGACGTCTAATATTTTTCCCAGAAGTCTTAAAGTGATCTTCCAGATGTCTGATGCCAGGATCAGACGTCTGATAAGCCTGTCAGTGCAATCATTGTTCCTGTTTTCAGCTTGATTCTCTTGGGCTTTGCTCCCAACGGCTATGGAAGCTTTCCTAAGCCTTCCAAAGCCTTCCTAAGGCCTCTATAAATAGAGGGGAACCTCTTGCACACCAACACACACTTAGATACACCAAGACACACCAAGTAATACATTTTCACACCATTTTGTGTCTCTTGATCCTAAGAAGCAAGTTCTTGCTCTCCAAGCTCCAGTTCTTCTTCTAGAGAGCATCAAGCATTTGCGCACCCGCTCTCCCGCCGTAGTTTACGAGAGCGACGTTGCGCCGTAGCGTGGCTCACGCACCAGCGTCATCGATCCGACACACTCCTTGCAAAGGGGAGTTTCCTAATTCCTATAGAAGCTTAGGTTAAAAATTACTTTGTTGGCTCTATAGGATTATTTGTTATTTTATCTTTGTTATTTGGTTGGGTATTTGCATTGCGAATTCCCGTCTCCTTCGAGGGACAAAATCCTTCTTGTGAAGAGAAGGGGTTGAGGAACGCTACCCTCGCACTTGTAGCGTGGTTGTAATTGAGGTTGAATCACCCTCGTTTAAAGTGATTCGTTTAGTGGATTTGATCAACTTGGTTGATCGGAAAATCCTAACTTGAGAGGGTTAGGTGGTGGTTTTCATCCGATTTGGGTTTCCACCTAAAAATTATTGTGTACTTTGTGTGTTTGTCTATTTTGTGAGATTAGTATTTTTTTAATTTCGCATTTTTTACGTCACGCTGATCTCACCCCCTCCGAGTAGGGAATTACAGTACCTAGATTTGACAACCCCCTCACGGACGCATTGACCCGCCTTGCTTCGGCAATCCTTCTCGATCAGAAGGAGGATATTTGACTCCAAACTTTGAAGGAGCCAACAGTGTTTGCTCCCAAGATGTTCACAATACAACAATCCTCATCATGGATGGTGCCTATCGTCACCTACTTGAACATTGGCAAGCTACCCCCAAAGAAACCACGACCCAAGGTGTTCCGCCTGAAAGCCTCTAGGTACACCTTGATAGATGGGCAATTGTACAAGCGGGGGTTTTTTATCCTCTTGTTTTGCTACCTTACAAAAGAGGAGGCATCACAAGCCCTCCAAGAAGCCCATGGCGTCATTTATGGGAACCATGAAGGGTATAGGCCCCTTTTGGCTTGGCTATTCCAGGAGGAGTGTTTTTGGCCCCAGATGAAGCAACAATGTAAAGAGTTGTGCGTGAGTGTGACAAGTGCCAGCGGTTTGCTACCCTACACTACCTCCCACCAGGAAAGTTAATGCCTATCATGTCACCCATTCCCTTTGCAAAGTGGGGCATGGACTTTATAGACCATTTCCCACCAGCCCTAGCTCAGAAAAGGTTCATACTAGTGGTCATGGACTATTTCTCTAAGTGGGTCGAGGCTGAAGCTATTGCTAGCCCGACAGCTAGAGTTGTCTCCTTTGTCCGAAAAAATGTCATAACTTAGTATAGGATACCCCAACACATTGTCACAGACAATGTTACCCAGTTCGCTTGCAACAAGTTTGAAGAATTTTGTAGCAGTTGGAATATTCGCCTATGTTTCACGTCTGTGGGGCCATCCCCAAGCAAACAGACAGGTGAAGATAACCAACCGTACCATCATGTAACGAACGCACGCTTCAGACATCTTTTAAGACGTCTGGGAAGTGGCCCAGACGTCTGGAACCACCTCCAGACGTCTGGGAATCGGTTATTGTTGGCACGCGCGATTCGTCTGTGCGCCTGAGCGCGCAGACCTGCGAAAATTCCCTCTCCCTCATGCGCCCTTTGTCGCGCTCTCTCTCTCCTCCTCGCGCGGCCTTAAAAGGCCATGCCCTCCCCCTCACTCCCATGACCTCCGCCCCCTTCCTCTTCTCCTTCCAGTCGGTGCGTGAGAGCGAGCGCGAGTGAGCGGCGGCGGCGATAGCCGCAGCGGGTGCGGGAGGAGGTGCTGCGCGGGGGAGGAGGCGTCGGCCATGAGGGCTCGAGCCTGCCGGGGCAGCGGGAGCCGACCGGCGAGGGTGCAGCGGGCGCGGAGCGACGCGGGAGGACTGCTGCAGCTCGAGCAGCAGGTGGACGAGACACGGCGCGGTCGGGCGTCACGAGCGGAGGGCGAGTTGCGCCCTGGTTCTGGAAAATTTTCCAGAATCAGACGTCTGGGCTGATAGCCAGACGACGGGCACGACGTCTGAAAGGTGAGTTATTTCCGTCTCCTTCCTTTTCTTCGAATGACCGTACTAAGAAATAGAGATGGGTACGCGCAGGTTCTGGGATTCGCTTCCAACGCGGATCAGACGTCAGGCTGCGGTGCCAGACGATTGGAGAGACTTACAGACGTCCGGAGTGACCATCGGACGTATGGGAACTAGGCCAGACGTCCCCGCAGGCTTCTGGACGTCTGAGAGACCACGCAGAGCAAGGTAACCCCTGACCCACTTTTTAAGACGTCTGGAATAAGTTCCAGACGTCTGATTTTGCACTGTTTTGTCGTTTTCGACCCGTTTAGGGCCCGTTCGGGTTCCGTTTTCCGCGTTTCGAGTTGCGTTCTTTTCGAAATTACATCCTCTAGCCGTCTACAGTAGCTGTATACTGTTTTGAGAAATTTCTTGTGTTTGATCCTTGTGATAGGACCCCGTTCCGTTGCAGTCTCGGGGGTTGCGGAGGCACGCGGGATTCCCGACCACGCCCCCAGTTCGCCTGTTGTAACCGGTAGAGTGGCTTTAAGTATAATCTGTTAAATTACGAAACCATAAATAGAACCTAGGACATTGCATGAATCCTAGGAATGAGAAATAGATTGAATGGTAGATCCTAGGGTGTTGCATGAATCCTAGGGCTGGAAAACTAGATTGTATGATAGATCCTAGGATATGGCATGAATCATAGGATGGGAAAACTAGTGGAATGTATGAATACTGCAATCTTGGAAAATGTGGAAAGGAAATAATAGCTGCCTGTAAATTCGTTTAAACAGCTGCCTGTTATGAATAAATGAACATGAGTAAGAATATGGGATGCATGAACGTGAAACTGGAAAGGTGAAACCGGAATGCGCTGAGTTAAAGAGCTGGAACCCTACGGGGAATTAGGAGTAGAACTCCTGGAAAGTAAATGGAATAGAATTGGGGAAGTGAGCTGGCCCTTGAGTACGGAGTACCAAGGAGAGCGACTGTCCTCCTGTTTAGTGCAGAGCGGAGCTAGCCGCCCCAGGGACCCGGGGTTAGGACTGGCCACTCTGTACCGACTTGCTGGCCCTTGTGTACATAGTACCGAGGAGAGCTACTAGTGTAGGGAGGTACTAGCTACCCCACGGGCCCCGGGGTTCTGCTAGCCTCCTACACCAACTTGTTAGGCCCACTGGGGCAAACCAGGGTAGTCAGGCGAGGGTGCGCGGACTGTGGAGGGGCAAGGCCCCTGTTTGGTTACTATGGAGGGGTTGGACCCCTGTTACTGAGAGGGCTCTGCCCTGTACTGGTTCCGTGCTGTGCTTTGGGCGCACCCGTTAATGGAAACGACTGACCACGTGCCAGTGCGGGTTAGCTACTTGTGCGTTTATCGCGCGTGCCATAGTCACCGTTACGCCTGTCCGTGACCTTGGGGTGGTTGACTGAGAGTAGGATCACCACGGGGGACTCTCCCGGCCAGGAGAGCACCACGTGCTACTTCTACTGTTCGGAAAAGACTGCAATCAAGATCGTTCCCACGAGGAACATTCGAGATCAAGTGAAGGATCTGAGAAATAGATAATTGTGAAACAATAGAGAGACGTAAATAAAGGAAGAAAGAAAATTAAAACAGCTATTGTACGCTTTACTGTTTCTTTAGTTTAGCTGCCACTCTACTCAGCGTTTTGCTGACGTGTTACACTCGTTACCTTTCAGGACCAGGTGTTGAGCAGCCAGGGTCAGCGGCTGTAGAGGATGCTGGGCCGAGTAGGGTCCAGTAGAGTTACCACTGTTCTCTTGTACCTCTTTTTGGTTCCACTGTAGTGAGTAGTTCTTGTTTCCGCTGTACTTTTCTTTACCTGCTGTTCATATTATGTTATGAATGTTGTTCTACTATTGTAGTGGTACATACTGTAGTGGTTTATTTCCTTACTGCTGTATTTTCTTACTGTTAGTTATATTCATGTTGAATGTGGTTTATTTTACTGCTCTTTTGGTTACTTCCTCGTTGGACGACCAGGTCTTGGGATTAGTCGGGTCGGTCCGGTTCTCGTGTCTCGTAGGGACTCGGGAATCGGGTCGTTACACATCATCTCAACGTTGAAGTGCCACCTAGATTCAGCCAAAGAGAAATGGGCAGACGAGCTGTTGGATGTATTATGGGGCTAAAGAACGTGCCAAAGGACTTCCACAAGTCACACACCATTCAACCTGATATACGGCGTGGAAGCTCGGCTACCTATAGAGACGGTCCTCCCGACTTATCGGACGCAACTCTATAACCCTACCTCCAATGACAACCAAGTCTGCCTTGCCTTGGACCTTGTGGATGAGCTAAGAGAGGAAGCCTCTGAAGCGACGCTGAGGTATAGAGAAGCCACTACGCTTGCCTACAATAGGCGTGTGCGTAAGTAGAAGTTCTCAGAAGGGGACTCAGTCTTTCACAGAAGTGAAGTCTCCATCCCAAGTCATTCGAGCAAGAAGCTAGATGCCCCATAGGATGGATCGTCCAATCTTTATAAGAACAGTCTGGGCGACTTTTACGAGTTACAAACCCTAGGCGGCAAAGCAATCCCTCGTACCTGGCATGCATGTAATTAACGCTTGTACCATTTATAGAAAAGAAAAGACAATGAAAATAAAAACTTGTCTCTTTTTTTTCATTCAAAGTGTTACCTGTTGCATTCCCATGGACCATCACTCCCAATTAGTCCAAAAAAAGGGGGGATGACAAAGGGAACATCAGCAATACTATCTTTGAAGACTCGCCGACTTCATTCCCAATCTTCAAAGATGTCTGCTCCAGGCATCATAGCTGGTGACAAGAAGACATTAGGGGGGTTGATCGGCTGAGCAGGCAGTTTTGCAACTCCTGTTGAACCTGGTGATGAGAACCTCATCATGAACCCTAATGATGAGAACCTCGTCATAAACCCTAAACTAGCACCATCTAACCCAGATTTGCAAGAAAAAGCTCCTACATAACTATAGAAAGGCTTGACTCAGAGAGATTCTGAGTTTGTGAAGAAAACAAGAACTAAGGGGTAAAAATGCAATTTCACCAACTCAATCTGAAAATAGGGTAACTCAAGGTCCAAACTTAGGTCAAACCAACCTAATAAGAAGAAAAGTGGGATGAATTGATCCAATAAGGGCTACAGCAACTCCAAGGAATTAAATAACATCCTGTAACCTTAAGAACAAACCCACTTCAATTCACGAGGTTCGAGGCAAATAAAAAATCGACTAAACCCTCTAAAATTCATAGAAAAATAATCTCTATTATATAGAACCTTCAATTTGGCCTTACGAACCCATTTTTACCTACATTGAGAACCAGGCCCAATTAACGACTTAATTTGGGTTTTTACGTAAATTGACCAGTCAAACAAGGTATAATCTAGAAATAAAATTCACCATTAGAATCCTTAGGTCCTAGTTAGTCATGTATAAAAACTTGAGCCTAAGAAGAGACCTTCTTAACCAACTTTACATTTTGGTCCTCATCTATTACTTTTTGACCCTCAACTTTTGAAACCCTCTCATTTTGGCCCCTAAGTCTTCTTCGTTCTTTGCATTTGGGTCCTCCCAGCAAAACCCTGAGTAGCGCCATGCTCCGGCGACTTTGCACGGAGCATGGTGCCGTGCAGGGTAAGGGAGACCCTCTGCCAAGACAACTAGGGGTTCCCTGCGACGTCTGCTGTCGCAGGGACACCTCCATGGTCTCTGCGGCTGCCCATACCTCCCGTGCGAACGCACGGAAGGTATGGGTCTCCATCTCCGGCGTCCTCCGGCGAGGGAGGCACGTCGCCTCCCTCCGCCCCCCTCTCTGATCTCACCTATATAAAAGCCGCCTTCGTCTGCCGCACTCAGCAGCTCGGTTCTGACGGAGAAACACCCCCCTCCTTCCTCTCTTCCCACTCCGGCAGAAGCCCTCCAGCTCCGGCGGTTCTTCCTCCTCCTCCTCGTCGCTTTGCCGCAATACCAGCAGCAGAGTCACCTTCGCCCGCTCTTCCCGCGTCGCGCTGTACCCCGCGCGCGCTCTCCCACTCTCTCCTCGCCGCCGCCCCCTCTCTCTGGGCACCTTCTTCTCCGGCTATAGTCGAAACGACTGCCGCCCTGCTCCGTCCCCCTCTTGTCCCTCCAAGTAGGTACAGTTCTTTCCTTTCCTCCCCTCTTTCTTTTCCCTACTTCAATTTGCTCAACCACCCTTCGACCGCGCCTGATCACCCTCACCTTCTCCATCTCCGGCCAACCTTCGACGACTCTCTCCCATCATTCCACCACCCCACACGACTCGCCGACCGACCCAAAACCTCCGCCTCATCACACTGAACCATTTCCGCTCCTTCATATCCTGCCATTCGCCACCTGAAGACCCCCCGAACAAACCCATTCTCCCAGCCACAGTTCGACCTAGGGCAGCCCCGGCACGCCGCCCGACGACCTGCCAGACCCCGTACCACCCTCGCCGTGCCACGGCGAAGGTCCCCCGCTTGTCTGATTAGGCCGAAGGGTCGTATTTCTGTGAACAGGTCACCTGTCCGCCTGCAGCTGCAGCGTCGCCTCGCCCAGGCTGTGAACAGGTCACCTGTCCGCCATTGCTGAATAGGTGGAGCTTCTTCCGCCTGCAGCTGCAGCATCGCCTCGCCCAAGCTTGCGCTCCAGGACGCGCGCCTCGCCCTCACGCGCCTGCCCAGGTCTGCAGCTAGGGTGAAAGCCCCGCACACAGCTACGATTGCCTGCAGCTTTCTCAGCTGCAGGCGCCAAATTGAGGTGGGACATTTAGTCCCACCTTGGTGGATTTTGAAGCAACGCACCTACATAAATTGTAAAAGTGCTATCGGCTTATCGCCTCAGCACACGGGGTGAGGTCCCTCTCACCCGCTTACCCGACCTCGACGGTGACCACCCTCCGCGGACCTGGCCCGACCCGCTTACCCGACCTGCACTCCTCGCCCACCACCGCATGCCGGTGGGCTTGGACCCGGGCGCGACCCGTACCTGAATACCCGGCAGCTCTGGGAGAGCTATCCTACGAGCAAAATCTGAGAGAGAGAGACGCGGGGGAGGGTAGGATTAGGTTTTACCCTCTGACCAATCGTGAGTGTGCAGGCAAAAGTAGAGAAGAAGAAGAGAAAGAAGAAGAAAGACACAGAAGAAAGAAGGAAGGAGGACGCACTGTAGCAGAGGCTACTTAAGTTGTCTGATTGAAAAATCAGACGACACTCTGCAGAGAAGAAAAAGAAGAAGGAAAGAAGAGGAGGCACCGCAAATAAGAAAGAAAGAAAAAGAACAGTGGGAAGAAGACAAAGAGCTGAAGGAAAAAGAAGAGAGAAGAAGAACACGAAGAAAGAAGAAAAGCTTGGAAGCAAAAGAAAGGCAAGGAAGAAAAAGAATAGAAGGAAGAAGACAAAGAGATGAAGGAAAAAGAAGAGAGAAGCAGAACACGAAGAAAGAAGAAAAGCTTGGAAGCAAAAGAAAGGCAAGGAAGAAAAAGAACAGAAGAGAAACAAGAAGAAGAAAGAAGACAAAGACAAGAAGAGAAGAAGAAAAAGCCAACAAGACAAATGTCTCTCTCTCTCTCTCATTATTTTTTTTCGAAACATTGTACTTCTAGATTACAGTTTGCTCCCTGAGTTCGACCTCGGGAAAACTCTTATTTCCGAGTAACAAATTGTATTAAACTGGTAACCGCTCCTCTACACTATACTACGACGAAATATTAGAAATATTAGAACTGTAGACGAGAGTAGCAGTCACCTAACTAGTACAATTTAATCCAAATAAGTGTGAAAAAGCTCCTACAAAATCCAAAGAGAGGCTTAACTCAGAGAATTCTGAGTTAAAGAATAAGACAAATCATAAGGGGTAAAACTACAATTTTACCAATGCAGTGTGCAAAAAGGGTAATTAAGGGTCCAAACACAGGTCAAATGAGCTCAATAAGGAGGGAAGTGGGATGATCTGATGTGAAAAGGGTTATAGCAACTTCTAAGAATTAAATGATATTCTGTAACCCTAAATCAAATCCACTTTAATTCACGAGGTTCGAGGCAGGATAAAAATCAACTAAATCCTTTAAAATTCATGGAAAAATATTCCCTATGGTTTAGAACCTTCAATTTGGCCTTTGCAACCTATTTTGACCTAAAATGAGAACCATGCCCAATTTATGACTTAATTTGGATTTTTGTACAAATTGACTGGTCAAACATGGTCAAACCTAAAATCAAATTTCACCATTAAAATCCTTAGGTTCAAATTAGCCTGGTATAAAAGTTTGTGCCTAAGAAAAGATCATCTTGACCGATTTTACAAATTGGTCTCTTAATTTACTTTTTGACCCCTATCTTTTGAAACCCTTGCGATTAGCCCCTTATCTTCTTGTCGTTCTTTGCAGAATGGTCCTCCCTGCCATTTCTGCGCAGCGGCATACCTCCGGCGACCTTGTGCGGAGGATGGCACCGCGCGGGTAAGGCACCCGTCCTCAGGAACGAGCGGGGGGTTCCCTGCGTCGTCCTCTGTCGCAGGGACCCTCCCTTGACCTCTACAACCAGCCATGCTTCTCGTGTGAATGCACGAATGGCATGGGTGTCCATTTCCGGCTATCTCCGGCGAGCACGGCACATCGCCTCCTCGGTCCCCTCTCCTCGCCAGTGCCTATAGAAGGAGCAGTAGGGTCTGCCGTCTCCTTCAAGCTAGTTTTGGCCGAGAGAAACCCTAGGTTTCGTCTCTCCCCTCTCCGGTAGTCAGCCCAAGCTTTCGGCGATCCTCCCTCCTCCTCCTCGTCGCTCTGCTGCCATACCTGCAGCAGAGCCCACTTTGCCCCGTCGTCCCACGCTAGGCCGCACCAGCTGGCGCCCTCAGATCTCCTTGTCGCCGATAACCCCCTCCTGGGCATCTTCATCCTCAGCTCCAGCAGGCACGAGCCGGACGCCTCCCTCTCCCTCTTCGTCGACTAAGTAGGTAGGAATCTTCCTCTCTCTCTCCCTTATATTTTCCCCTTCCTAATTTACCATTTTAACCCACCGACCGCCACTGTCCATCACTACCTTCCCCATCTCCGGTCGCCATCTCCGGCGAGGTTACTCCACC
Source organism: Thalassia testudinum (assembly GCA_037157565.1). Classification (NCBI taxonomy): domain Eukaryota; kingdom Viridiplantae; phylum Streptophyta; class Magnoliopsida; order Alismatales; family Hydrocharitaceae; genus Thalassia; species Thalassia testudinum. The sequence goes on along the minus strand of JAZHRO010000022.1, from coordinate 30,840,510 downwards.
TCCACAGACCATTTCACCCCTCGTCGACAAGCCTAGGAGCTCCCCCTCACTCCACTCAACCGTTTCCCCCACTCCATTCACCGCCCCTCATCGCCCAACCGCCCCCGAACACACCCACTTCCGCACACACAGTCTGCCCTAGGCACACTGCCACAGGCACTCCCGTGCCTCGCCGACCCTCGCACCGCCTTTGCCGTCCTCTGGCGAAGCTCCCTTCGTTATCTGATGTGGCCGTGAGGCTATCCTTGTGATTTCAGGTCTCCGTCTCCTCGCAGCCATTGACGAGCTGCTGAAGCTCCTTCGCAAGCAGCTCCAGGACGCCTCCAGCCTAGGTGTGAGCCCCAGGCAGCGCGGGGCACTTCCGTGGGTGCGCCTAGGTTCGTAATTGGGGTTGCGTGCCTTCGCTGCTTCCCCAATTGGCAGCACCTTTTCGCCTATGGGTGCGTAGACTGGAGGTGGGACTTTAGTCCCACCTCGTAAGTGTGTGGCCTCGCGCCCACACTTAAATTGATTTTGTGTATTAGGCTTATCGCCTTCGATACACAGGGGTCAGGTTCCTTACCCGCACGCAGTGCGCCACGCGCTAGCACCCGCCCTCTCCCGCTCTCACACCCCGCGGGTCTGGGCCGAATCCGACTACCCGACCAAGCACTCCTCGCCCACCACCTCACGCTGGTGGGCCTGGTCTCGGGCGCGCAACCTTAACCCGATTACCCAGCTCTGGGAGAGCTTTCGAAAGAGAGACACGGGGAAGGGGTAGGGGTAGGTTTTGCACTGATAATTGTATGTGCGCGTAGGGAAAAAGGAAAAAGAAGGAAGAAGCAGGCGAAGGAAGAAAAAGAGAGGAGGAGGAGCGGCTGAAGACTTAGCCACACTGAGCAACTGATGAAGAAGAAAGGAAGGAGAGGAGCTGAAGGAGAAGAAAAGGAGCCGCACTATAGCAAACGCACAGTTAAGCCATCTGAGCACCAAGTCAGACGTCGGAAGGTCAGCGTCCAGAGCAGAAAGAAGAAGAAAGAAAGAAGATGCAAAGAAGAAGAAGAAGACAGGAAGGAGAAAGAAAAGAAAGAAGAGGAACAACCAGAGCAGAAGAAAAAGAAGAAGAAGAAGAAAAGAAGGAAGAAGAAAGGAAGGCTTAGCAGCTGAAAGAAAGAGAAGGCAGAAGCCTCTACAGCCGCAAGGAAGAAGAGAAGAAAATCAGAGAGGAAGAAAGAGAAAGGGTCACCACAGCCGCAACAGAGAAAAGAAGAGAGAAGAAGGCAGAATCAGCTGAAAGAGAAGAAGAAAAGAGAAGAGGAAGGGAGAAGAAGAAGAAGCCAAAAAGAAGAAAACCTTTGCTCCCTCTCTCTCTCTCTTATTATTTTTATAACATAATTGTGAACCTTTATTTTTCTAGGATTATAGTTGCTCCCTGAGTTCGACCTCAGGAAACTTGTCATTCCGAGTAATAAATTATATTAAACTGGTAACTGTTTTGTCATATACCACAACGACTATAATAACCATAAAGACGACAAACCGACAACTAGCACCCGGCCTGGGCGCCTGCTCTATGGATAGGGGAAGGTTGACCTCTCCCTTTGACATCACTTTATGATTGCCAAACCCTACAACTAGGTGGTTTGATAGGGAGAGGTGCCCCTCTTTGAAGCCCAACTTGTGTAGTGTCTTTGAAAATAGAATGTCCACAGTGCTGCTTTCATCCACTAAAAGCCTAGGTGTAATTGCCCTGCCAACAGGAGTGTCACAGGGAGCGGGTCCATATGCTTTACCGGATTAGGCAGAGAGGCAAACAGCTTGGAGGTCCCTCGCTTAACCGTACTCCTCTCAAACCATTAAAGGATGGGGAAAGCACAAAGGGCCACCTACCCGGAAGGGGTGGCTTGCTGGCTTGGGGTAATGTTGACCTTGAAGATTTCCTCGACCTTTGCACCTGTGGGTTCAGGCAACTAGAGGTAAGCGTTCTGGGGTAACATCGGCATCGCTGCTATGACCTCGAGGTGATACTCCGCTAAGGAGAGCCATGGTGACATCGCCTATTCTTCCTGACGGGACATGGACTCGCCTGGCTCCTGGTCTGTCACAAAGACCGTGTTGATCCACCGAAGCTATTGGAGCTTTTCTTTGTGGTAATCCTCTAAGCCCTCCATGGGCCTCTTCCCCTTATCTTAGCTCTCATTTTGTTTGATGAAATGGGCCAAGTTTCCATGTCGAATCTGGGACTCAATCTGGTTATGGAGATCCTGGTAGTCGTCAATGGCATGACCTCGAGCCCTGTGGTACTTGCAGTAGGGCCTAGAGGCCACCTTCTTCTTCATGGGTTTTGGCAAGGGTAATAGGTTCTTATCTGTGGACCAAACCTTAGCCAACTCGTCTGCCTGGTTCACGGCAAGGGAAGTGTATTCTTTAAAGAACTCCTGCCTGGGTTGGTGATGGGAACACCATCATGAGCCAAAATTAGCTCATATTGACCTAATTAAGTTAGTAAATGCTCCTACATAACCACCAGAGAGTCATAAGTCATTGCAAAATCATTCTGAGGGAAAAATAAGAAACTAGGGTTAAAACTGTAATTTTACCAGCTTATCATGAATGCAGTACAACCACGGGTTTTCTTAGGGATTGAATGAAGGTCAATTGGTCTTAAAAAGATAACAAGTAAGTTAGAACAATCAGAAAAGGGTTTACACGTGTTTTGAGAATTAAATGACTTTTTGAAACCCTAAAAATAGATCCGCTTAATTAACTAAGGTTCTGATTAGGATAAAATCCACCTAAATCCTCTAAAATTCATATAAAAATATTCTCTAGGGTTTAGAACGTTCAATTTGACCATCAGAACCCGTTTTGACCAAAAATAGAATCATAGACAAACATTTACCCTAACTTAGGTTTTTACATAAATTACCTAATCAAACATCTTCAAAACCAAAATCCAACTTCACCATTGGATTACTTAGGTCGAAATTAGGTTTGTATCAAAATTTGGATCCAAGATAAGTTTGTCTTTACCTAGTTTGCAAATTGGTCCTATCTAATTACATTTCTACCCTTAAATTTCAAAATTCTTTCAAATAGGTCCCAACTTGTTATTTTTATCACAAAAAGGTCCCTACCACACAGAGCTCCTAATCCTACAACTTCGGCAACAATCAATCAAAGATTTCTCCTTGATTGATTGATGAAACCTCCTCAAAATTGAACTGGAGATTCCTCTTTAAATCCTCTTTCAATTATACCAATTCTTGTGCTTCAAATCTTTCCCAATTTCTCATGCGAACGCATGAGAAATTTGGGTTTCCAACTCCAGCGACCTTCCAAGCTTGAAAGCTTGGCTTCCAAGCTCTAATCGACCCCTTGATACCTATATAAAGACTCCCAAGGCCTGCTCGATCCTTCAAGCTTGAATTCGACTAGAGAAACCCTCAAATTCCTCTCTCATCCTCCGACCGATTTTCTCTTCAGGCTCCAACGACTCTCCCTACCTCCCCTCATCATCTGACCGCAATACCAGCGGCAAACTCTTCCTCCTTGCCTTCTTCCGCGTCGCGTAGCACCCGCTGGCTGGCGCCCCTATCTCATTCATCCTCGCCGTCCACCTCTCATCAGAGTAGCTTCGTCTCCAGCGCCGACCATACCTCAATCAGCGCCAACTCCGATCCCCTTCGTCTGCCTCCTTTCCTAAACGACTCCTTATCTTCCACTCTTCATTTCCAGACGTTCGCAACTTCGTTTCAACCGCCGACACGCCGTCCGCGACTCCGTCTTCCACCTTGTCGATGTACCTTCTGCAAGCTCGCACGTCCACTACGCTCCACCAATTTAGCCGCCGTTCATCCCTACACCTCCACCTCGACCTCAGGAGCAAAAGCCCTAACTTAGTTAGGACGATTGCTCCTCCACAACCTCCACCGAAAACCTGACCTTCGCATTTCACCTTTCATCACTGTCCGGCCACCTCACGCACTCTCACACCTCATGAACACTGTCCATTCACTTCCTCGCCTCACAGCGACACTATTGAACCTTTTAACCAGGGCTTTTAGCTCGTATTTCATGTTTCAGGTAGCAAGTCCTTTGACTGCCATTGAAGAAGCTACGACCGAAGCTTGAAGCTTGCTCCAACACCTGTAGGTTCCTGGCGTTGACTCCAGTTCACACAAAATCGCTCCAGGAGTCTGAGTGGACCAGTAATTGAAGCCTTTGATTGCCATCTTGCTCAAATTGAATGAAGAAGCATCTGCAGCTGTACGCAGAAGAAAGGTGGTGGGATTAGTCCCACCTCGGAAGCTGAGGAGAGCCCGCAGATGAATAAGTTGAATTCTTGCCACGAGTAGTTTGCCTTAGCACGCACAGGGGGTGAGGTCCCCGCACGCACGCCTCACGTGCCTCATCCGCGGATCTAACCCCATGGACTTGGTGCACCCGATAACCCGCCTAACCCTAAGCACTCCTCGGCTGTGACCCACGCCTGCAGCCCTAGTCCCAGGTACGCTCTAGGTTCGATTACCTGTATACTCGGCACCGTTGATGGCTTTAGGAGAGCGTGACCTATGTAGAGAAAGAGAGGAGAGAGCTTGCGCGGGGAATGGGGAGGGTTTTGTTGCAGAGGAAATTGGCTGACACTTAGCCAATTCAAGAAGCTTGCCCCCTATGTGAAGAAGCAGAAGAAGAAGAAAAGGAGAGGAGCGGCAGTAGAGAAAGAAGAGAAGAGAATAAGAAGAGGCTGAGAAGAGAGAAAAGGCTATATACTATAGCTCGAGACGGTTAAGCCATCTGATTAAACACTCATCCATCTGATAATTGATTGCTAGGCTTTATTTGGTTGATATTTGTTATTAATGTGAGGGGTAATTGGTGATTCAAATCACCATTTTACCCCATTCTTTTTGCACTATTGACATTTGTTTTCATTTATATATCATTGTTATTTGGAGTTCTACTATAAATTGCTTATATTGTGCTTAAATTGCAATTCTTGAGATCTAAATTCCATATTGCTCCCTGCGTTTGACCTCGGAACCTTTTTCGAGTAATAAAATTTATTTGTTTAAGCACTATTTTGGCTATACTACAACACGACAATCTTAAAACACTGATTTAGCACGCGAACATTTTGGTGCCGTTGTTGGGGAGCAACGGGAAATTTAGAACTCTTAATTACAATTCCTGATTCAGATTCTAACTTGCTATATCTCTTTTGCTGTGGTTGTTTTAGGAGGGATACATTCAAGGAAGATCAGCCGCACTGTGAGCACGCCAGGGGCAAGTAAGTTCTAAATACTCTCTCTCTCTTAAGCCCTTCATTATGAAAAGGGTAAAAGGAAAAAATCAATCAGGGCTACTTGCATTCTATCCGTAGATAATTCATCGAGTTGCCTGATTTGATACATTTTATTTAGACAACAAATCCTGATTTGTGCACCCACTTAAAACTTAAGGTATCTAGGGCTATCATATTCTTGTTTGAGCCCTAGGTACCACATTTGGACAAATTAAATTGGACCAAATTAGTGCCAATTAAGGATTCCAGTTTAGGGTTTTTAGAGACACACTTGCTTAATCAAGAAATCATCTTCCCAAACAATGTGTGCCTAGACCTTGATTGAACTGATCTATTTAAGCAAAACCCTAAAATCAGGCTCTTAAAAGTCATTTGAACACTAAAAGAGGGACCTAAATTTTCAAGGACAATACAGGTGAAGTTGACCCACCTTGTGGGTCAACCAATCTTCAAATTAGGTTACTTTTGCACTCAACACATCTTAAAGTTCAAGTGAAATTCTAAGCACCCTTGCTCTTAATTAAAACTGGTAGACTTAAGAGGTCAAGTCCCCATTCTGGTCTACCTGGAATATCAGTGACAAGAGAGGTTGGGTGGGGGAAACCTGTAACCCATAGTGGCGAACTACCATGTAGGGGTCTTTGCGGGACTCTCCCTCTCTTGCTGCCCAGGTAATTCTCAGGTGGACGGCTTTCTGACTTAGGGGTATCATCCGCCTCGAACCTCTATAGTCATCCAACATTTTTTTGGTGTCTTGATTGGGTCCATCACATTCTACCTCTTATCTACTCCATCAGTGCATGTTTGGGAGGAGGTCTCTAAGACCATCCTTGTGGCCTCCTTTAGTCACTCATTCACGTCGAGGCCAAGTCTCGACCTCCTTGTTTACGCAACAACCTAATCCTATTGATATCACTTCTTATTCATCTAAACTTGATTCTCCTTCATCCATCATCATGGCACAACCCGCAGAAGAAAATAATCTTGAAAATCAGCTTCAGCGCCTCAATGATCTATTCCAAGCCTTTGTGAACCCACCGCAGCATCCAATGATGCGAGATCACTACAATCCTGCTGCGGTGGCAATCAAACCTCGAGTACAAGTCCCCGCTGGAGCTCTTGACATTGAACTCAAGCCCAACATGATTCATGCCATTCCCAAATTCCATGGGCGTAATTCTGAAGATCCTTTCCAGCATATCAAACAGGTCAAACATCTGGCCCAGACTTTTGGGTCAGAAGCTCAAAATTGAGATGTTCTACTCATGAAAATGTTCTCATTCTCTCTCATGGATAAAGCTGCTCACTGGTACCAAACCCAAACACGTCCAATCAACACCTGGGCGGAACTTCAATTCGATTTTATGAGAAAGTTCTTCCCTGTTGGTCGAACAAATGCTTTACGGCACCAGATCACACATTTCACACAGCAAATAGGAGAACCACTTTACGAAGCATGGGATCATTTTTTGGATCTCATGCGAAAGTGCCCCCATCACGGAGTTCCTAAATGGGTACAAGTCCAGTCTTTTTACCAGGGACTCCGTGAGGATAGTAGATTATTTGTCAATGCGACTTGTGGACGAAGCATCATGGGTCGACACGAAGACACCGTGTAGAAGATTCTCGAGAATATGTACGAGAACTCCATCAATAATGAATCCATAGGCATGTTCGACCGGACGAATGCCCGTGCATTGACAAATCCAAAGGGAGCACATGAGACGCAGGGCCTGTCCTCTTCCATCAACTTGGAACTGATGGCCAGTCATCTGGACAAGGTCTTTATTATTGAGAAGAAGGTGGATGAGCTAACTCAACATTTGCAGTGAGCCACCTCTACGCAAAACCCATTCATACAACCACCCTCTGGCAGGGAGGCCGTACACAACATCTGTCACCGATCTTCTCAGGGGATGGATCCATATCCACCCCCATCTGATTCTGGCTACAGAGGAAACTCTGGATCCACCTATTCTAGTTGGGGGAACTCTGAACCCTCATATTCTAATTTTCTCGAGGTCCCTCAGACCTGCGAGGACCTTAACACCATTCAGAATAATTTATTCTCAAACACCTACAACCCTGGATGGTGTAATCATCCCAACTTCACGTGGTCAGGCAATAATCAAAATCAGAGACCTCAATATCCTCCCCGACCACAAGTTCCTTGTCCATATCAGTTGCCTCAGCCTCGGCCTAACCCAACTTATTAATCTGGGCCGACTCAGATAGATCAAATGACTCTTATCCTTCAGACTCTGGCTGACATTTAGAAGACAAATGCGACTATGTAAAAATAGCACAGAGACGAGATCACAGAGGTTCGCAATCAACTTGCCGAGATGGCAAATCCTCGCCGACCTGGTGCACTTCCTTCACAACTTCTGCCTAATCTAAATAACGTGCCGAATCAAAGGCGCATTATGAATTCAAATCCGGGCCAAGCTCACTTTGTTTATCAGGCCCCTTTTACTCCATCACTCGACAAGATGGAGGCTTTGACATCATATACATGTTACTAGCAGAAAGCACCTCTTCTACCCACTCTAAGCCAAAATCAGGCAGGATTAAATTTTGTTACTACCCGCACTGGCAAAACAACACAGGATCCACCTTATCCAAGCCAAACCCAGCCTGGTAATACAAACCCTAACCCCAGGATAGTCATCCAGGACACCTCTATCCTAGATCAAGAACCTGGACCCATTCTAGAGGAACCATCTAAGGTTTCATTCCCTGAGGCCTTGACCAAGGGAAAAAAGTATAACCAAAATAGTGGCACCTAAGGAGGACCTGGTTAAGCTCCTTGAGCAGGTCCATATAAACATCCCCTTGATGGATGCGATATGCCACGTACCGGCTTACACACGATTTTTGAAAGACGTATGTACACCTAAGTGTAAGCCGCGAACCAAAGACGGGAATCCGATTATAATGTCAGAGCAAGCCAGCTCTGTCATTTTGAGCAAACTCCCACCTAAGGCAAAAGATCCAGGCACCCCTTTGATCTCTTGTGAAATCGGTGATATACGATTTGACAGAGCTTTATTAGACTTAGGAGCCTCTATAAATTTGATACCCACATCCCTACTAGACTACTTTGAGGAATCTGAACTTAAACCGATTGAAATGACTTTACAACTAGCAGATCGATCAATTAAGTCACCAAAAGGAATTCTCGAGGATGTCATAGTTAGGGTGAATGATTTCTATTTCCCAGTGATTTCATCGTTTTAGACATGGACGCTCCTGAGAATGTGAAGAATACACCAAGACCCTTCCTGGCCACATTTAGGGCCAATATCAATTGCGAGGAGGGCCAAATCGAATTGAAATTTCGGTGCAAGACACTAAAGATCGACATCTTTAAGGCCCAACAAGGAATTAATTGCGGAGTCATAGAACAAATTTGCGATATTGAAGCAGTGGTTGATGACTTCATCGAGAACCCGATTATTTCTGATCAACCACAAGAGGATTAAAACTTGCAATTAGAGGAGCCCGAACTCAACCTAGACACACCCATAGCTCCTTCCTTTGCTCCTAACATTCATCCTGAACTACATGCTGCAGCTGAAAACCCAGTTTTGGAATTAAAGCCTCTTCTCGATCATCTCAAGTATGTCTTTTTGGGTTCCAATCAAATGTTTACTATGATTATCAACTCCCGACTCACAACTAATCAGGAAACATGCCTGATTTCTATTCTCCAACAACATTAAAGAGCCATTGGATGGACTCTCGACTATCTCACTGGTATCAGCCCCTTGTTGGAAACCGTAGAGCGTGTTTTGATAGGAAAACGTCGTAGTATAGTGCGCAATACGATCTGTAACGACCCGGTTCCCGAGCCCCTACGAGACACGAGAACCGGACCGACTCAACTAATCCCAAGACCTAGTCATCCAACGAGGAAGTAACCAAAAGAACAGTAAAATAAACCACATTCAACATGAATATAACTAACAGTAAGAAAATACAGCAGCAAGGAAAGAAACTACTACAGTATATACCACCACAACAGTAGAGCAACATTCATAACTAAATATGAACTACAGGTAAAGAAAAGTACAGCGGAAACAAGAACTACTCACTATAACGGAACAAAAAGAGGTACAAGAAACAGTGGTAACTCTACTCGACCCTACTCGGCCCAGCGTCCTTTGCAGCCGCTGACCCTGGCTGCTTAACACCTGGTCCTGAAAGGTAATGAGTGTAACACGTCAGCAAAATGCTGAGTAGAGTGGCAACTAAAACTAAAGAAACAGTAGAGTGTACAGTAGCTGTTAAGCTCTGTTACTTTCTTTATTTATGTCTTTAAATTATCTCACGATTTATCTATTTCTCAGATCTTTCACTTGATTTCGAATGTTCCTCGTGGGAACGATCTTGATTGCAGTCTTTTCCGAATAGTAGAAGTAGCACGTGGTGCTCTCCTGGCCGTGAGAGTCCCCCGTGGTGATCCTACTCTCAGTCAACCACCCTAAGGTCACTGACAGACGTAACGGTGACTACGGCATGCGCGGTGAACGCACGGGTAGCTAACCCGCACTGGCACGCGGTCAGTCATTTTCGTTAACGGGTGCACCCAAAGCACAGCACGGAACCAGTACAGGGCAGAGCCCTCTCAGTAACAGGGGTCCAACCCCTCCACAGTAACCAAACAGGGGCCTTGCCCCTCCACAGTCCGCGAACGGGCCCTCAACGGGTCGAAAACGACGACACTGTGCAAAATCAGACGTCTGGAACTTCTTCCAGACGTCTTAAAAAGTGGATCAGAGAATTACCTTGTTCTGCGTGGTTTCTCAGACGTCCAGAAGCCTGCGGGGACGTCTGGCCTAGTTCCCAGTCGTTCGATGGTCACCCCGGACGTCTGGAGTTCACTCTTGCCATCTGGTACTACAGCCAGACGTCTGATTCGCGTTGGATGGCGAATCACCGAGCCTGAGCACACCCATCTCCCTCCCTCAGTACGGTCAGTTGACAAGAAGGAAGAAGAAGACGGAAAACTCACCTTTCATACGTCTGGACAGTCTTCCAGACGTCGCCCTCGCCGTCTGGCTATCAGCACAGACGTCTGATTCTGGAAATTTTTCCAGAACCAGGGCGCGACTCGTCCTCCGCTCGGGACGCCGCACGCGTTGCACCTTGTGCGCCTGCTGCTCGAGCCGTAGCAGGCCTCCCGCGTCGTTCTGCGCCCGCTGCGCTCCCCGCCGGCCGGCCCTGGCAGCCCCGGCGAGCTCGCCCTCACGGCTGAGCGCCGCTCTCGCACGCAACACCCCCTTCGCGCTCACTGTGGCCATCGCCGCCGCAGCAACCCCGCGCCCGCTCTCGAGCTCGCTCTCGTGCATTGGAAGGAGAAGAGGAAAAGGGGTGGAGGCGACGGGAGAGAGCGCATGGCCTTTTAAGGCAGCGCGAGGAGGAGAGAGAGAGACTGCAGCGGCGAGAATCTGCAGCAGTAGGAGCGAATATGCGGTCTGCGCTCTCAGGCGCGCAGACGACCTGCGCGTGTCGAAAATAACTGATTTCCAGATGTCTGGAAGTGACCCCAGACGTCTGGTCCGACGTCTGGGCCACCTCCCAGACGTCTTAAAATACGTCTGGGGCGTGCGTTTGTTACACGATCAAACAAAAAATTTAATAAAAGATAACGAGACTTGAGTCTCGATAGTTCGTCTCTGGGAGGCATTTGTTTTACTTTTGAATTCGATCTTTTATCACTCTACTTTGTTTAAAATCGCACGTCGGCTTCCAGTCTTCTGATCAAGATTTCATCACTTCTATTATGAACCCTGATTATGTGCGCATGTGTTAAATAGATCACAAAGGTGAAAGTGTGAGTTTCTGTGTGCACGGTTCTAGTGAGGTGGTGACTGTTTACAGAAAAAGCTTCTATAGTTAGATTTTCTATATTTTTCAGAAACGACATGCTCATTGCGAAATAGATAAATAAGTGAAAATAGGCAACTGGAATCACGCAGAAAAGATGGCAATCAATAAGCTCATGGTGATTTCAAACATAGAGATATATATATAAATGTATTTTTTATTCATTCAATTGGAGAAGTGTTTGAAACAAAAACTATAGAGGAAAGCTTGTACATGAATGCTTAGAAATGTAAATCTAGCTACTAGAAAACGATCGCATACAAGAATCTACGGGGGGATTTTGCATGCATCATTGGGGAAGAATAAGGACTACACTACTAAGTAGTAAATAAAAGCAATAAATGTAAAGAGATAGCTACTAATCTATCAGAAATGAGGGCATTCGGAGGTGGGCTTTGATGGCCTTGGAGTGGTAGAGATGAGAATGAGGGGCGGCCAATGGAGCTTAGGCCAGCCCTTGGAGAGAGGTTAGAGGAGTGATCCAGCATCTTGGCGTGGTGTCCTTCATGGTGGTGCCCAGATCGTGGAGATGGAGTGGAGATGGTGGTGGCTAGCCTAAGTGGAGGTGGATGGAGCCAAGCATGTATGGCCAAAAGGGGATGGGTGCAAATGGCCACCCTTTAGGTATTTTTATAGACCTAAGGGATTCTCTCTAAAGAAGTGTGGAACTCTCTAGAGAGAGTGCAAAAGTGGCCGGCCAAGAGAGAGGTTGGTGGTTTCTTAGATCCACCATTTGTGGATTTAAGAATTGAATGCCTCTTGGTTGCTAAATTTGGCAACCAAGAGTTGGCGCCACTCTAAGAGGGTTCTAGAGAACTCTAGAGGAGTTGTGTGCGTGAATGGGTGTGTGTGGTTGCGCCCTAGGTGTCTAAGAGGTCTAGGTTAGGTCTTAAGGGGTTTGGGTAGGTGTATGCCTTGAATTAGGGTTGCAAACCCTAATTGCTAAGGGAAAATTACAATTAAACTTAACCTAAGTTTAATTGAATGATTGTAAACCTAATTGAGAGTGCAATAACTCAATTAGGTTGGGTTTAAGTCAATTGAACTCTGATGAGAACCTCATCATAAATCCTAACTAGCACAATCTAATCCAGATATGTATGAAAAAGCTCCTACAAAATCCAAAGAGAGCCTTAACTCAGAGAATTCTAAGTTAAAGAATAAAATAAATCATCAGGGGTAAAACTGTAATTTCACCAATGCAGTATGCGAACAGGGTAATCAAGGGTCCAAACACAGGTCAAACAAGCTTAACAATGAGAGAAGTGGGATGATCTGATCTTAAAAGGGTTATAGCAACTTTTAGGAATTAAATGACATTCTGTAAACACACTTCAATTCACGAGGTTCGAGGTAGAATAAAAATCAACTAAACCCTCTAAAATTCATATAAAAATATTCCCTAGGGTTTAGAACCTTCAATTTGGTCTTTGCAACCTATTTTGACCTAAGATGAGAACCATGCCCAATTAATGACTTAATTTGGGTTTTTGCGCAAATTGACCAGTCAAACATGGTCCAACCTAAAATCAAAATTCACCATTAAAATCCTTAGGTTTAAATTAGTCTGGTATAAAAACATGGGCCTAAGAAAGACCATCTTGACCGACTTTACAAATTGGTCCTCTTAATTTACTTTTTGACCATTATCTTTTGAAATCCTTGCGTTTAGGCCCCCAACTTCTCATCATTCTTTGCAGAATGGTCCTCCCTGCCACTTCTGCACAGCGCCATGCCTCCGACGACCTTGCGCGGAGGATGGTGCCGCGTTGGGTAGGGCGGCCATCCTCTAGAACAAACGGGGGGTTCCCTGCGACGTCCTCTATCACAGGGACCCGCCCATGACCTCTGCCATCACCCATGCCTTCCATGCGAACGCACGAAAGGCATGGGTATCCTTTCCGGCCACTCTCCGGAGAGGTAGGCACGTCGCCTCCTCGGTCCTTTCTCGGCGTCAAGACCTTTATAAGGAGCGGCAAGGTCTGCCGACTCCTTCAAGCTTCCTCTGGCGGAGAAATACCCCCCATTTCATCTCTTCCCCCTCCGTTCAGAGTGCCTGAGCTTCCGACGATACTCTCCTCCTCCTCCTCGTCGCTCTACTGCCTTACCTGCAGCAGAGTTTACTCTGCCTGTCGTCCACGCTAGGCCGTACTAGCTGGCGCCCTCCGACCGCCTCCTTGTCGCCGATACCCTCCTCCTGGGCATCTTCGTCCTCAGCTCCGGCAGGCACGAGCCGGACGTTTCCCGCTCCCCCTTCGTCGAGTAAATAGGTACAAAGTTTCCTCTCTCTCTTTCTTATATTTCTCCCCTACTAATTTGCTATTTCAACCACCCGACCGCTACTGTCCAACTCCATCTTCCCCATCTCCGGTCGCCTTCTCCGGCGAGGCCATCCCACTTCCATAGACCTCCTCTTTTCTCGCCGACCAGCCCAGAAGCTCCCCCTCGCTCCACCCAACCGTCCCCCCCTCTCCATCCACTGCCACTCACCGCCCAACCACCCCCCGAACAAACCCATCTTCCCGCACACAGTTTGACCTAGGTCTACCTCCACACGTGCTCTCGCGCCTCGCCGACCACCGCACTACCTTCGCCGCACTCCGGCGAAGCTTCCCACGTTTTCTGATGTGGTCGAGAGGCCGTTATTGTGTTTTCAGGTCAGAGCCCCCTCGTCGCCATTGCTAAGCTGCTGCAGCTCCTTCGCTTGCAGCTCCAGGCTTTCTCCAGCCCAGGCGCGCATCCCAGGCAGCGCGGATTGCGTCTGCGAATTCGCCCAGGCCTGCAATTGGGTCGCGAGCCTCGCAGCTGCCCCAATTGGCAGCAGCTTCCTCGACCGTGGATGCGAGATCTGGAGGTGGGATTTTAGTCCCACCTCGTAAGTGTGCGGCCGCGTGCCCACACTTATATTGAAAAAGTGCATTGGGCTTGTTGCCTTCGATACACAGGGGTCGGGTCCCTCTCACCCACACGCAGCGCGCCACGTGCTCGCTCGTCCTCGCCCACGCTCACGCCCCGCGGGTCTGGGCCGGATCCGACTACCCGACTAAGCACTCCTCGCCCACCACCGCATGCCGGTGGGCCTAGTCTCGGGCGCGCGACCCGAACCCGATACTCGGCTCTGGGAGAGCATTCCTAAGAGAGATTCTGAGAAAGAGAGAGACACGGGGAAGGGGTAGGGGTAGGTTTTGCACTTACCACTGTGTGTGCGCCCAAGAAAGAAAGAAGAAGAAGAAGCAAGCTAAGGAAGAAGAAGAGAGGAGGAGCAGCCGAAGCCTTAGCTGGACTGAGCAGCTGAAGAAGGAAGGAAGGAGAAGAGCTAAAGAAGAGGAAGAGAGAAGGAGAAGAAGTCGCACTGTAGCAAACCCATAGTTAAGTCATCTGAGCATCAAGTGAGACGATGGAAGGACAGCGGCCAGAGCGCAAAGAAGAAAGAAAGAAAAGAAGCAAGAAGAAGGCAGGAAGAAAAGAGGAAGAAAAAGAAGAAAAGAAGAAAAAGAAAGAAAAGAAGGAAGAAGAGGGCAGGAAGAAAGGAAGAAGAAGGCAGAAGAAAAGAAGAAGCAGAAAAGAAGAAGATCACCACAGCCGCAGAAGAAGAAGAAGAAGAAAGAAGGCAGAAGCCTTTGCAGCCGCAAGAAAGAAAAGAAAAGAAAAGAGAAGAAAGGAGAAAGCAGAGAGAGAAGAAGATCAGCTGAAAAAGAAGAAGGAAAGAAAGAAGAGGAAGAGAGAAGAAGAAGCCACGAGAACTTTTGCTCCCTCTCTCTCTTTCTCTTATTATTTTTGTAACATAATTGAGAACTTTTATATTTCTAGAATCATAGTTGCTCCCTGAGTTCGACCTCGGGAAAACTTGTTATTCCGAGTAAAAATTTGTAGTAATCTGGTAGCTGTTTTGTCATATACTACAACGATTGTAAACCTAATAAACATAAAGACGCAATAAGACACCCACCAGCATTTTGGCGCCGTTGACAGGGAGCAACGGCTATTCTAGAAGCCATAAAATCTCTATTTTTGAGTTTCTACTAATTTCTTCTCTTTTGTGTGCAGGCAAAGGAAATCAAGAGGACAACAAGCAGCCACACAACCACCACTCCGAAGACAGGTAATTTTCTATCCTCCCATTTTAACCCCTAAATTCTTAAGAGGAAGAAAAAGAAAGAACAAGCAATATAGGTATAACCTATCTTCCATACCTAGTTAACCATCAAAGCTGCATGTTTTTCAATTTCAACCCACTATTTCTGCACACACTATTAAAGATATTTAAGGGCTAACACCTTCTTGCCTGAGCCCTAATTACCCAACAAGGAGCTAACTGGAACAAGTAGAGCCAACATAAGATTCAACATTAGGATTTTAGAGACACTTCTTAAGCAAGAATTGAGAAATCCCAAAAGAAGTGTGCCTAAGCCATTGATTGAAAACACTTATTCAAAGAAACCCTAAGAAAATTGGCTCTTAAAAACACTTGAACCCTAAAAGACAAGACCTAATAAGCTCTCAAAGGAACTAGTAGGTAAAGTTGACCCCTTGGGTCAACCATCCTTCAACTTAGGTCACTCTTTACACTTAAAAAGGCTAAAGTTCAAGTGAAAACCTAAGCACCCTGATCTTAACTAAAAGTGGTAGACTTAAGAGGTCAAGATCCCCATTCTGGTCTACCTGGAATCTCAGTGACAAGAGAGGTCGGGTGCGGGAAACCCTGTAACCCGTGGGGACACTCTACCGTGTAGGGGTCTTCGCAGGACTCACCCTCTTTGGCTGCTCAGGTAATTCTCAAGTGGTCGATCTTTTGATTAAGGGGTCCATCTGCCTTGAACCTCTATAGTCACCCAACATTCTGGGTGTCTTGATTGGGTCCAGCACCTACTAAACTCATCTTCTCCATCAGTGTATGTTTGGTAGGAGGTCCTTGAAACCTCCTTTAGAAATTCACTCTCCTCGAGGTCGAGCCTCAGTGCCCTTGTTTGAGCAAACAACACTTCACATAGACCTCTCCTCCGACTCCGAACCCAACTCACCTTCTTCTTCCACAATGGCTTAGCCAGTTGAGGAAGAAAACAATCTGGAGCACCAGCTCATGTGACTCAATGACCTCTTCCATAACTTTGTGCACCCACCGCAGCGTCCTATGATGCGGGACCATTATAATCCTGCTACGGTGGCTATTGAGCCTCGAGTCAGAATCCCGACTGGAGGACCTGATTCTGAATTAAAGCCCAATATGATTCATGCCATACCTAAATTTCATGGGCTTAATTCTGAAGACCACTTCCAGAACATCAAACAGCTAAAGCATCTGGCCTAGACTTTTGGGTCAGATGCGCAAAATCGGGATATTCTCCTCATGAAGATGTTCTCCTTCTCCCTTATGGACAAGGCCACTCATTAGTACCAAACACAGACTCAGCCGATCAACAATTGGGAAGAACTTCAGTCTGAGTTCTTAAAGAAGTTCTTTCCCGTTGGTCGGACCAATGCCTTACGCCATCAGATTGCCCACCTCACGCAACTATCGGGAGAACCTCTCCATGAGGCATGGGATCGCTTTCAGGATCTCATGAGAAAGTGCCCCCATCACGGAGTTCCTAAATGGGAACATGTCCAGTCTTTTTACTAGGGACTCCGTGAAGATATTAGGCTTTTCGTCAATGCAACTTGCGGAGGGAATATCATGGGTTAGCATGAGGACACCGTGTGGGAGATTCTCGAAAACATGTGCGAGAACTCCATCAATAATGACTCCATGGGACTATTCGACAGGACGAATACCCATGCATCGACGAACCTTAGGGGAGCACATGAGACGCAGGGCCTGTCCGCATCAGTCGACCTGGAATTAATGGCTAGTTGATTGGATAAGGTGGTTGCTAGTCTCGTCTATAGTTCTAATATTTCTAATATTTCGTCGTAGTATAGTATAGAGGAGCGGTTACCAGTTTAATACAATTTGTTACTCGGAAGATAAAAGTTTTCCCGAAGTCGAACTCAGGGAGCAAACTGTATTCTAGAAGTACAAAGTTTCTATTACAAAAATGAAAGAGAGAGAGAGAGAGGGATTTGTCTTGTTGGCTTTTTCTTCATCTCTTCTTTTTCTTGTCTTTGTCTTCTTCTCTTCTCTTCTTTTTCTTCCAAGCTTCTTCTTCTCTTTCTCCTTCGTGTTCTGCTTCTCTCTTCTTTGTCTTCTTCCTTCTGTTCTTCTTCTTTCTTTTTCTTCAGGGCGTCGTCTGATTTTTTCAATCAGACGACTTAAGTAGCCTTTGCTACAGTGCGTCCTCCTTCCTTCTTTCTTCTTCTTTGCCTTTCTTCTGCTTTGCTTCAAGCAGCCACGGCTCTGGCTGCTCCTTCCTTCTTTCTCTTCTCCTTCTTCTTTTGTGCCTACACACCCACAGTTTGGTCAGGGCAAAAACCTACTCTACCCTCCCCCACGTCTCTCTCTCAGAATTCACTCGTAGGATAGCTCTCCCAGAGCTGCCAGGTATTCGGGTACGGGTCACGCCCGGGTCCAGGCCCACCGGCGTGCGGTGGTGGGCGAGGAGTGTAGGTCGGGAAAACGGGTCAGGCCAGGTCCGCGGGGGTGGTCGCGAACGAGGTCGGGTAAGCAGGTGGGGGGGACCTCACCCCGTGTGCTGAGGTGATAAGCCTATAGCACTTTTTACCTTTATGTGGGTGTGCAGCCTTCAGAGCTACCGAGGTGGGACTAAATGTCCCACCCCACTTTGGCTCCTGCAGCTGAGAAAGCTGCAGGCAGTCGCGGCTGCTGCGAAGCCTTCACCCCAGCTACAGTTCTGGGCAGCTACGTGGGAGCGAAGTGCGCGTCCTGGAGAGTCAAGCTTGGGCAGAGCGGAGCTGCAACTGCAGGCGGAAGAAGCTCCACCTGCTCAGAAATGGCGGCGGAGGGCGGGTAACCTGTTCACATCAACACGACCCTTCGGCCTAATCAGACAAGCGGAGGACCTTCGCCGTGGTATGGCGAAGGTGGTGCGGGGTCTGGCGGGTCATGGGGCGGCGTGCAGGGGCTGCCCTAGGTTGGACTATGGCTGGGGGAGTGGGTGTGTTCGGGGGTCTTCAGGTGGCGAATGACAGGGAATGAAGGGGCGGAAGTGGCTCAGCGTGATGAGGCGGAGGTTTTGGGTCGGTCGGCGAGTCGTGTGGGGAGGTGGAATGATGGGAGCGAGTCACCGGAGGTTGGCTGGAGATGGAGAAGGTGAGGGTGATAAGGCGCGATCGAAGGATGGTTGAGCAAATTGAAGTAGGGAAAAAAAAAAGGGAGGAAAGGAAAGAACTGTACCTACTTGGAGGGACGAGAGGGGGATGGAGCAGGGCAGCAGTCGTTTCGACTGTCGCCGGAGAAGAAGGTGCCTAGAGCGAGGGGGTGGCGGCGATGAGAGGACGGGAGAGCGCACGCTGGGTACGGTGCGACGCGGGAAGAGCGGGCGAAGGCAGCTCTGCTGCTGGTAGTGCGGTAGAGAGACGAGGAGGAGGAGGAAGAACCGCCGGAGCTGGAGGGCTTCTGCCGGAGTGGGAAGAGAGGAAGGAGGGGGGTGTTTCTCCGTCAGAACCGAGCTACTGAGTGCAGCAGACAGAGGTGGCTTTTATAGAGGTGAGATCAAAGAGGAGGGCGGAGGGAGGCGATGTGCCTCCCTCGCCGGAGGACGCCGGAGATGGAGACCCATACCTTCCGTGCATTCGCACGGGAGGTATGGCAGTCGCAGAGATCATGGAGGTGTCCCTGCGACAGCAGACGTCGCAGGAACCCCCGGTTGTCTTGGCAGAGGGTCTCCCTCACCCTGCGCGGCGCCATGCTCCGCGCAAAGTCGCCGGAGCATGGCGTTGCTCAGGGTTTTGCAGGGAGGACCCAAATGCAAAGAACGAAGAAGACTTAGGAGCCAAAATGCGAGGGTTTCAAAAGTTGAGGGTCAAAAAGTAATGGATGAGGGCCAAAATGTAAAGTTGGTCAAGAAGGTCACTTCATAGGCTCAAGTTTTTATACCTGACTAACTATGACCTAATGATTCTAATGGTGAATTTTATTTCTAGATTAGACCTTGTTTGATTGGTCAATTTACGTAAAAATCCAAATTAAGTCATTAATTGGGCCTGGTTCTCAATGTAGGTCAAAATGGGTTCCTAAGGCCAAATTGAAGGTTCTAAACCCTAGATATTATTTTTCTATGAATTTTAGAGGGTTTATTCGATTTTTTCTTTGCCTCGAACCTCGTGAATTGAAGTGGGTTTGTTCTTAAGATTACAGGACGTCATTTAATTCCTTGGAGTTGCTGTAGCCCTTATTGGATCAATTCATCCCACTTTTCTTCTATTTAGGTTGGTTTGACCTAAGTTTGGACCCTGAGTTACCCTGTTTTCAGATTGAGTTGGTGAAATTACATTTTTACCCATTAGTTCTTGTTTTCTTCACAAACTCAGAATCTCTCTGAGTCAAGCCTTTCTATAGTTATGTAGGAGCTTGTTCTTGCAAATCTGGGTTAGATGGTGCTAGTTTAGGGTTTATGACGAGGTTCTCATCATACCCCCATGCCTAGCTTTTGCTAGTCCCTTAGCAAAAACCTATGGTTTTAACCTTTGGTCTAGACCATGATGTTTTTAACAACTTCAGATAAGTGCTTTTTCATTTGAACTTTAGATTAGGTTGGAATGCTGACTATAGGCTTAAAAGGTACTCTAGTACCAACCAAGATCTAGATCTGTCTAGCCTTAGCCTCAGTCTTTGGCAAAGGTTTTTAAGGCCCACAAGAACTAACCTAAGGTCTATTGGACTTTGTGGTTAAAGCACCCGTGCTTGAAATGATTGTAGCCCTGGTTCAGTTTGCAATGCGTTTTGTAAGAGAGAGGGATAGAAAGTTTTTCTGTTTGGAGAGTTTTTCTCTCTCTTTTTCTTTTATTTCTAGCCTAGGATTGGCTTTTCAACACGGTCTGTATCAGATTCCTTGCTCCCATCATCAATCGTCAAAGGTTCCTGGCAATCGATGCTTCGAGATAGCACCGCCCATGGCAACCCCCGGAACCCTGGCTATTGAGATTTCGAGATAATCCCATCCATGGTGTTCCGTGGCCGAATCCAGACCCTGGCAATTGACACTTCGTGATAATGCCATCCATGGAATCTGAACCAGCAGAGTGCTTACATGCCCCCAGTAGGATATGTAAATATCCTAAGAGACAAGCACCGAGGAGATGATATTTTGTTACGCATCTTCGAGGGGATTTCCCGCCTCTCCGCGCTGGGAACTCGTCCAAATCAACTTGTGTTGATCGGCCGCTCCTACTCTAGGTGTACTTTTTAGAATTTTTCGACGCTTCTGCGTGATTTTTGATTTTTATGCTTCCTGAACCAAGCTGTGTGTGAGGTTAGGGTGCTTAGGTTACTGAGTCCCATAAACCAGAAGTTAGTTAATGAGGTCAAACACTCCCTAAGCCTTGGACCTAATACTTAAGCTTTTCATTTTCCTCAACCTCTTGAGGAATGTCTAGATCTTAATAGGTACTAAGAGTTTATCCAAGAATACCTAAAGTTTGAGTTCTTACTAATCTCACCATGCACTTTTCATTTCTTTTATTGAATAAGGTCTAGAACTTAGGTCAATTCCTTAGTTTCTTACTAAGGGCTATCACTCTTTTCTTTCATTTTTTTTGTGCTCCTTTTCATTTTGTTTCTTTTCCCTTCTCCCACAAAATTTCCTTTCTCCTCTTATTCTTTTTTGAATTTTTTTTAATTTTTATGGTGTTTTTGGCATATGTGAATTTTTTTGTTTTAAAACCCTTTTTTTTTTTTACAAGTTTTGCACTTTTATACCCCCCCATGCCTAAGGTTTGCAATGTCCTCATTGTGTTTTAGGGGGTTTTTATTTACTTAGTTCATTCCTTAAGACAGATGTTTTAATGAGGGAATGGGTTGGAATGAATTCTGCGGACGATTTCTAATCCCAGATGCAAGCATCTGAGGTGGAGTCGGCTGTCTAAAAGGGTGAACTTTAAGTGCATAAAAGTGTGAAAAGGGGTTTAGATTTTCAGAAAATGACGGGCTGCCTCCCGTTAAGCGCTGAGTTTTACGTCATTGGCTGGGCGCAATAAGCTCAAGGGGAATGGAGGATAAGAGATGATTCAGCCAAATCAGTAGAAGTCACATCAATGAACGGCTTGAGTCTCTGACCGTTCACGATGAAAGGTTCGGAATCGTGGCTGAGCGGACTGATTTCGATAGCTCCATTACCAAAAACCTGTCAGACTAAACATGGTCCAACCCACTTGGATCGCAGTTTTCCCGGGAAAAGTTTGAGTCGGGCATCAATGAGTAGGACCTTTTGACCAGGATGAGAGATCTTTCTCAAGATATGCTTGTCATGGAAGGCTTTAACTCTCTCCTTGTAGATTCGCGAGTTCTCATACGCGTCTCGGCATAATTCATCGATCTCGCTGATTTGGAATTTTCTATGGGTCCCAGCCTTCGAAAGATCTAGATTACAGTTCCGTACTGCCCAATAGGCTTTATGTTCCAGTTCTACGGGAAGGTGACACGCCTTTCCGTACACCAGTCTAAAGGGAGACATGCCTAATTGGGTCTTGTGGGCGGTCCTATAGGCCCACAATGCTTCCGGAAGTCAGGACGACTAGTCCTTCCTGTCAGGCCGAACAGTGACCTGCAGGATCTTCTTGATCTCCCGATTTGACAGCTCAGCTAGACCATTAGTTTGGGGGTGGTAAGGAGTAAAGATTCGGTGAGACACCTCGTATTTCGTCATTAGTGACCTAAACTGAGTGTTTGTAAAATGGGTCCCCCCATCAGAGATTATAGCACGGGGAATTCCGAACCTTGAGAAAATGTTTTGATGAATGAATTTGAGAACGATTTTGTGATCACAGGTTCGGGTCGGTATGGCTTCAATCCATTTGGACGCGTAGTCCACAGCAAGCAGAATGTATTCGAAACCATCCAAAACAGGAAAGGGGCCCATAAAATCAATCCCCCAAACATCAAAGATTTCGCATACGAGAATCGGTTGCAAAGGCATCATGTCGCGACGACTCATGTTGCCTAAGGTCTGTCAACGACTGCATGCCTTGCAGTGACTGTATGCGTCTTTGAATAGTGTAGGCCAGTAAAAACCACACTGGAGGACTTTTGATGCGGTTTTATGCCCAGAGAAATGGCCACCGCATGCCTGGTCATGGCAGAAAGAGAGGATATTGTTGAATTCCTCTTCCGGGACACATCTCCAAATGATTTGATCAGCACCTATGCGGAAAAGGTACGGGTCTTCCCAGATGTAATACTTGGCATCAGAACGCAACTTGTCTTTCTTGGTCTTCGGCCAATCAGACGGGGTCAGATGAGATGCCAAGTAGTTTACTAAATCAGCAAACCATGAAAGTCTAGTACCGACAGTAAGCAGGTGCTCATCAGGAAAATGTTCTGTGATGGGTCCAGAAGGGTTGATAATCTCAAAAGG
Source organism: Thalassia testudinum (assembly GCA_037157565.1). Lineage (NCBI taxonomy): Eukaryota > Viridiplantae > Streptophyta > Magnoliopsida > Alismatales > Hydrocharitaceae > Thalassia > Thalassia testudinum. The sequence continues at coordinate 30,817,866 of JAZHRO010000022.1, read as the reverse complement.
AAGACGGGACAGATGGTCGGCTACCACATTCTGCCTTCCCGCCTTGTCGCGAATCTCAAGATCGAATTCTTACAACAGCAAGATCCAACGAATTAGTCGGGGCTTCGCGTCCTTCTTGGCAAGGAGATGCCTTACAGCCGTGTAATCCGAGTAAATGATGACATGGGAACCCAGAAGATACGATCGGAACTTTTCAAGGGCAAATACTACGGCTAGCAGCTCTTTCTCCGTAACTTTATAGTTACGCTGAGCCTCGTCAAGTGTCTTGCTAGCGTAGTAGATGACCACGGGTTTCCCGTCAGCTTTCTGACCCAGGACCGCTCCTACAGCGAAATCAAATGCATTGCACATGATCTCAAAGGGTTGAGACCAATCAGGGGATTGTAGGATAGGTGCCTGGGTGACTAGGTCACGCAGGTTTTCAAAGGCTAGTGTGCATTCATTGGAGATTTCAAAGGGTACATCCTTAGAGAGAAGAGAAGTCAAGAGGCGCGCGATTTTCGAGAAATCTAGAATGAAACGACTGTAAAAATCGACGTGCCCCAAAAAAGAACGGATGTCCCTGACCGAGCTAGGCATAGGAAGGCGAGAGATCAGATCAACCTTAGCTCGATCCACTTGGATGCCTTTTTCTGAAATTAAGTGTCCCAGGACAATTCCCTCAGGCACCATGAAATGGCTCTTTTCCCAGGAAAGAACCAAATTCACCTCGATGCATCACCTGAGTATTTGGACCAAGTGTTGGAGGCAATCGTCAAAAGATTCTCCAAAAACTGAAAAGTCATCCATGAAGGCTGCCAGAAAATCACCCACCATATCTTTGAATATGGCAAGCATGCACCGCTGAAAGGTAGCGGGTGCATTGCAAAGATCGAAAGGCATCCTTCAGAAAGCGTATGTTCCGAAGGGGCAGGTGAACGTGGTCTTTTCTTGGTCCTCAGGATGGATTGCCACCTGGTTATAACCGGAGTACCCGTCAAGAAAGCAGAAGAACCTATTTCCTGCTAGTTTCTCGAGAATTTGATCAATGAAAGGTAGTGGGAAATGATCCTTCTTCGTGGAGGAATTGAGTCGGCGGTAATCTATACAGACTCTCCACGCATTGGCTAATCGGGTAGGAATAATTTCTCCGGTCTCAGTCATTATGGTGGTGAGTCCTGCCTTCTTAGGCACAACCTGAATTGGGCTCACCCAACTACTATCGGAGATCGGGTAGATGATTCCGGCATTTAACCACTTGATGATCTCCTTCTTCACGACCTCCTGCAGATAAGGGTTCAAACTCCTTTGCATTTCACGAGAAGGTCGTGCGCCCTCTTCTGAATAGATATGATGAGTACAATAAGAGGGACTTATTCCAGTCAAATCATCGAGAGTCCACCCGATGGCTCTACGATGTTGCTGGAGGACAGTAATCAGACGGGATTCCTGTTCGGGATTGAGGTTGGAATTGATAATCACAGGGAGGGTCTGATTAGAACCCAGAAAGATGTATTTTAAGTGAGTAGGAAGAGGTTTCAGTTCGAGGATAGGGTTATCAGCAGCAGCGGGTGGTTCAGCATAGACCTGAGGTTCAAGGGTAGGAGTTATTGGGTTGTTTATGTTTGGATTTGACTCCTCTGTTTGCGGGTCAAGATCTTTCTGTGGCATAATCAGGTCATTTTGGAAGTGTGTTTCATCAACCAAAGCCCTAATGTCACAAATTTGTTCGATGACACCGTAATTAATTCCTTGTTGGGCCTAAAATATATCAACTTTCAAGGTTTGATCCCCAAATTTGAGCTCTATTTGACCCTCCTCACAGCTAATGTTGGCTCTAGCAGTAGCCAAGAAAGGTCTCCCTAAAATGATTGGTGTTTCCCTAGGGTTCTCAGGTGCGTCCATGTCTAAGACTATGAAGTCTACAGGAAAGTAGAAATCCCGCACACTTACAATAACATCCTCGAGAATCCCTTTTGGTGACTTTATAGATTGATCTGCTAATTGTAATGTCACCTCGGTTGGTTTTAGCTCCGATTCTTCTAGATGGTCGAGTAAGGATGTGGGTATCAGATTTATGGATGCACCCAAGTCTAGCAAAGCTCTATCAAATTGGGTATCACCTATCTTGCAGGAAATCAGGGGAGTACCAGGATCTTTTGCCTTGGGTGGGAGTCTACTTAGGATAACAGAGCTGGCTTGTTCTGACAGAACAATTGGACTCCCACCCTTGGTTCGCGGCTTACGCTGGGGTGTACACACATTCTTTAAAAATCGTGCGTAAGCTGGTACGTGGCGGATTGCATCCATCAAGGGGATGTTTATGTGAACCTGCTCAAAGAGCTTGACCAGGTCCTCAGGTGCCACGGGCTTGGTGGTCTTCTTTCCCTTGGTCAAGGCCTCGAGAAACGGAATCTTGGTTGGTTCTTCTAGGATAGGTCCAGGTCATGGATCTGGGATAGGGGTAGGAACATCCTGGATTACTGTCCTAGGCTTGGGATCACTACCAGGCTTGGAGTGGTTTGGATGAGGTGGGTCTTGGCTTTCCTTACCACTACGGGTTGTTACAGAATTAAGTCCTACCTGGTTTTGGTTGGGATTGGGTAGGATTGGTTGCTGCTGGTAACCTGCAAAAGAAGTGGAGGCCTCTATCTCGTCGGGTGAAGGAACAGAGGGGGCCTGATAAATCATATGGGCATGGCCCGGGTTTGGGTTCATAACGCGCCGCTGGGTTGGCACGTTATTTGGGTTAGGAAGAGGTTGGGAAGGAAGCGTGCCTGGCTGGCGAGAGTTTGCCAACTGGGCCAGTTGGTTTCAGACCTTTGTAAGTTCGTCCTTGTGTTTCTTTTGAATAGCCGCATTCGTTCTTTGAATGTCAGCCAGAGTCTGAAGGATAAGGGACATTTGATCTTGAGTTGGCCCTGATGGATAAGTAGGGTTGGGCCGAGCCTGAGGCGGCTGGTAAGGACGAGGGAGTTGTGGGTGGGGTTGAAAGGGTGGTCTTTGGGTTTGGGAATTTCTTGCCCACTGAAAGTTGGGATGGTTTCGCCATCCAGGGTTATAGGTGTTGGAGAATGGATCGTTCTGGATGACGTTAAGGTCCTCACAGGTCTGAGGAACCTCCAGAGAGTCAGAGAAAGAGGGGATGGTATTCCCCGGGCTGGTGTAGAAAGAATTGGAAGGACCTCCGGTCAACGATTCGGATGATGGATCCATCCTAGGAGAGGATCGATGGAGAATGTTTTGCACAGTTTCCCTTGTGGAAGGAGGCTGTGCAATGAGGTTATGTGCAGAGGTGGCTCGCTACAGGTGCTGAGTCAGCTCATCCACCTTTTCAATAATCGAGACCTTGTCCAATCGACTGGCCATTAATTCCAGGTCGACTGATGTGGACAGGCCCTGCGTCTCATGTGCTCCCCTAAGATTCGTTGATGCGCGGGTATTCGTCCTGTCGAATAATCCCATGGAATCATTGTTGATGGAGTTCTCTCACATGTTTTCGAGAATCTCCCACACAGTGTCCTCATGTTGACCCATGATATTTCCTCCGCAGGTTGCATTGACGAAAAGACGGATATCCTCATGGAGTCCCTGGAAAAAAGATTGGACCTGTTCCCATTTAGGAACTCCGTGATGGGGGCACTTTCTCATGAGATCCTGAAAACGATCCCATGCCTCATGGAGAGGTTCCCCTGTTTGTTGAGTGAAGTGGGCAATCTGATGGCGCAAGGCGTTGGTCCGACCAACAGGGAAGAGCTTTTTCAAAAACTTGGACTGAAGTTCTTCCCAAGTGTTGATCGGCCGGGTCTGAGTTTGATACCAATGAGAGGCCTTGTCCATAAGAGAAAAGGAGAATTCTTCATGAGAAGAATATCCCGATTTTGTGCATCTGACCCAAAAGTTTGGGCCAGATGCTTTAGCTGCTTGATGTGATGGAAGGGATCTTCGGAATTAAGCCCATGGAATTTAGGTATAGCATGAATCATCTTGGGCTTTAATTCGGAATCAGGTCCTCCAGTCGGGATTCTGACTCGAGGCTCGATGGCCACCGCAGTAGGATTATAATGGTCCCGCATCATAGGACGCTGCGGTGGGTGCACAAAGTTTTGGAAGAGGTCGTTGAGTCGCTGGAGCTGGTGCTCCAGATTGTTTTCTTCCTCAACAGGCTGAGCCATGATGGGGGCAGAAGAAGAGTTTGATTTAGAATCAGATGAGAGAATGACGGGGTAGGATTGCGGTTCAAACACAGGCGTCGAGGCTTGGCCTTGACGAGAGTGAATTCCTAAAGGAGATCTTAACGGTGGTCTTAAGGATCTCCTACCGTTCATGCACTATTGGAATAGAGGAGTTTAGAAGGTGCTGGACCCAATCAAGACACCCAAAAAATGTGTTGGGTGACTATAGAGGTGCGAGGAAGATGGACCCCTTGATCAGAAAGATTGTCCACATGAGAATTACCTGGGCAGCCAGAGAGGGTGAGTCCCGCGAAGACCCCTACACGGTAGAGCGTCCCCACGGGTTACAGGGTTTCCCCCACCCGACCTCTCTTGTCACTGCGGTTCCAGGTAGACCAGAATGGGGATCTTGACCTCTTAAGTCTACCTTTTTTATTTTAAGATCAAGGTGCTTAAGGTTTCACTTGAACTCTTAGGTGTTTTTGTGAATAAGGTGGCCTAATTTGAAGGTTGGTTGACCCTAGGGGTCAACTTCACCCAGTGGTTCCCTTGAGAATTTAGGCCTTGTTTTTAGGATTTGAGTGTTTAGAGAGAGCCAATTGTTTAGGATTTTTCTTATTAATTATTTTCAATCAATGGCTTGGGCACACCTCTTTTGGATTTTCTCAATTCTTGATTAAGGGGTGTGTCTCTGAAATCCTAATGTTTGACCTTATGTTGGCTCTACTTGGTCCATTTAACACCTTGTTTGGGTAATTAGGGCTCAGGCAAGGATGTGTTAGCCCATAATTACCTTTTAAAATTGTGTGCAGGAATAATGGTTTGAGAACATGCAGCTATTACTATGCATGAAAAGACAGGTTACTCTTAGTTTTTCTTTGTTTCTTCCTCTTTCAATTTTAGGGTTTAACGGGAAGTTACTTGTCCTTGGAGTGGCTGTGGTGCGGCTGCGTCTTTCGTTCTTCCTGTACCTGCACCAAAGAGAGAGTTTATTAGGAACTTATGAATAGAACTTTTATAACTTCTAGAATAGCCGTTGCTCCCCGGCAACGGCTCCAAAAACTGGTTGCTACTCTCGTCTATAGTTCTAATATTTCTAATATTTCGTCGTAGTATAGTATAGAGGAGCGGTTACCAGTTTAATACAATTTGTTACTCGGAAATAAAAGTTTTCCCGAAGTCGAACTCAGGGAGCAAACTGTATTCTAGAAGTATAAAGTTTCTATTACAAAAATGAAAGAGAGAGAGAGAGGGATTTGTCTTGTTGGCTTTTTCTTCTTCTCTTCTTTCTCTTGTCTTTGTCTTATTCTCTTCTCTTCTTTTTCTTCCAAGCTTCTTCTTCTCTTTCTCCTCGTGTTCTGCTTCTCTCTTCTTTGTCTTCTTCCTTATGTTCTTCTTCTTTCTTTTTCTTTAGGGCGTCGTCTGATTTTTTCAATCAGACGACTTAAGTAGCCTTTGCTACAGTGCGTCCTCCTTCCTTCTTTCTTCTTCTTTTCCTTTCTTCTGCTTTGCTTCAAGCAGCCACGGCTCTGGCTGCTCCTTCCTTCTTTCTCTTCTCCTTCTTCTTTTGTGCCTGCACACCCACAGTTTGGTCAGGGCAAAAACCTACTCTACCCTCCCCCGCGTCTCTCTCTCAGAATTCACTCGTAGGATAGCTCTCCCAGAGCTGCCAGGTATTCGGGTACGGGTCACGCCCGGGTCCAGGCCCACCGGCGTGCGGTGGTGGGCGAGGAGTGTAGGTCGAGAAAACGGGTCGGGCCAGGTCCGCGGGGGGTGGTCGCGAACGAGGTCGGGTAAGCGGGTGAGAGGGACCTCACCCCGTGTGCTGAGGCGATAAGCCTATAGCACTTTTTACCTTTATGTGGGTGCGCGGCCTTCAGAGCTACCGAGGTGGGACTAAATGTCCCACCCCACTTTGGCGCCTGCAGCTGAGAAAGCTGCAGGCAGTCGCGGCTGCTGCGAAGCCTTCACCCCAGCTACAGGCCTGGGCAGCTGCGTGGGAGCGAAGTGCGCGTCCTGGAGAGTCAAGCCTGGGCAGAGCGGAGCTGCAACTGCAGGAGGAAGAAGCTCCACCTGCTCAGCAATGGCGGCGGAGGGCGGGTAACCTGTTCACATCAACACGACCCTTCGGCCTAATCTGACAAGCGGAGGACCTTCGCCGTGGTACGGCGAAGGTGGTGCGGGGTCTGGCGGGTCGTGGGTGGTGTGCAGGGGCTGCCCTAGCTCGGACTGTGGCTAGGGGAATGGGTGTGTTCGGGGGGTCTTCAGGTGGTGAATGACAGGGAATGAAGGGGCGGAAGTGGCTCAGCGTGATGAGGCGAAGGTTTTGGGTCGGTCGGCGAGTCGTGTGGGGTGGTGGAATGATGGGAGCAAGTCGCCGGAGGTTGGCTGGAGATGGAGAAGGTGAGGGCGATACGGCGAGGTCGAAGGGTGGTTGAGCAAATTGAAGTAGCGAAAAAAAAAGGGAGGAAAGGAAAGAACTATACCTACTTGGAGGGACGGGAGGGGGACGGAGCAGGGCGGCAGTCGTTTCGACTGTCGCCGGAGAAGAAGGTGCCCAGAGCGAGGGGGCCTCATCCTTCAGACTCTGGCTGACATTCAGAGAATGAATGCGGCTATTCAGAAGCAACATAAGGACGAACTTATAGAGGTTCGAAATCAACTGGCCCAGTTGGCAAATTCTCACCAACCAGGCACACTTCCTTCCCAACCTCTTCCTAACCCTAATAACGTGCTGACCCAGCGGCGCGTTATGGACCCAAACCTGGGCCAAGCACACATGATTTATCAGGCCCCCTCTGTTCCTTCACCTGACGGGATGGAGGCTTCCACTTCTTATGCGAGTTATCAGCAGCAACCCATCCTATCAAACCCTAACCAAAACCAGGAAGGACTAAATTCTGTAACCACCCATAGTGGTAAGGAGACCCAAGATCCACCCTATCCAGACCACTCCAAGCCTGGTAATGATCCTAACCCTAGGACAGTAATCCAGGACGTTCCTATCCCTGTCCCAGATCAAAAACCTGGACCTATCCTAGAAGAACCAACCAAGGTTCCATTTCCTGAGGCCTTGACCAAGGGAAAGAAGACAACCAAGCCCGTGGCACCTGAAGAGGACCTAGTCAAGCTCTTTGAGCAGGTCCAAAGAAACATCCCCTTGATGGATGCGATTTGCCACATACCGGCTTACGCACGATTCTTAAAGAATGTGTGTACACCTTAGCGTAAGTCGCGAACCAAGAGTGGGAGTCCAATTGTACTGTCAGAGCAAGCCAGCTCTGTTATCCTAAGCAGACTCCCACCCAAGGCAAAAGATCCAGGTACTCCCCTGATTTCCTGCAAAATAGGTGAAACCCAGTTTGACAGAGCATTGCTAGACTTGGGTGCTTCCATAAATCTGATACCCACATCCTTACTTAACCACCTAGAAGAATCTGAGCTAAAACCAACTGAAGTGACACTACAGTTACTAGATCGATCTATAAAGTCACCTAAAGGGATTCTTGAAGATGTTATTGTAAGAGTGAGGGATTTCTATTTCCCCGTAGACTTTATAGTCTTGGACATGGATGCACCTGAAAACCCTAGGGATACACCGATCATTCTAGGGAGACCTTTTCTGGCTACTGCTAGAGCCAACATAAATTGTGAGGAGGGCCAAATAGAGCTAAAATTTGGGAATCAAACCCTCAAAATCGATATCTTTAAGGCCCAACAAGGAATCAATTGCGGTGTTATCGAACAAATCTGTGATATTTGGGCTTTGGTTGATGGAACACATTTTGAGAATGACCTGATTATACCTCATCAACCACAGAAAGATCTTGAACCACAATTAGAGGAGTCAGATCCTAATGTGGACAGACCCATAACTCCTATCCTTGAACCTCACACTTACCCTGAACCACCCGCTGCTACTGATAACCCCATCCTTGAACTGAAACCCCTTCCCGATCATTTGAAATACATCTTTTTGGGTTCTAATCAGACTTTTCCTGTGATTATAAATTCCATGCTCACTCCTGATCAGGAATCCAGTCTGATTACTGTTCTCCAGCAACATCGCAGAGCCATTGGATGGACTCTCGATGACTTGACTGGAATAAGTCCCTTTTATTGCACACACCATATTTATTCAGAAGAGGGCGCACGACCTTCCTGTGAGATGCAGAGATGTTTAAACCCCAATCTGCAGGAGGTCGTGAAAAAGGAGATCATCAAGTGGTTAGATGCAGGGATCATCTACCCGATCTGCGACAGTCGTTGGGTGAGCCCAATTCAGGTTGTGCCTAAAAAGGCAGGGCTCACCACCATTACAACTGGAACCGAAGTCATACCTACCCGATTAGCCAACTCGTGGAGAGTCTGCATAGATTATCGACAACTCAATTCCTCCACGAAGAAGGATCATTTCCCACTACCTTTCATTGATCAGATTCTCGAGAAATTAGCGGGAAATCGATTCTTCTGCTTTCTTGACGGGTACTCCGGTTATAACCAAGTAGCTATTCATCCTGAGGACCAAGAGAAGACCACATTCACTTGCCCCTTCGGAACTTACTCATTCCGAAGGATGCCTTTCGGTCTCTGCAATGCACCCGCGACTTTTCAGCGGTGCATGCTTGCCATATTCTCTGATATGGTAGGTGATTATCTGGAAGTCTTCATGGATGACTTCTCAGTTTTCGGGGCATCGTTTGATGATTGCCTCTAGCACTTGGTTCATATACTCAGGAGTTGCATCGATGTTAATATGGTTCTTTCCTAAGAGAAGAACCATTTTATGGTGCCTGAGGGGATCGTCCTAGGACATCTAATTTCTGAGAAAGGCATCCAAGTGGATCGAGCCAAGGTTGATCTAATTTCTCGACTGCCTATGCCTAGCTTGATCAGGGACATCTGTTGTTTTCTGAGGCACGTCGATTTTTACCATCATTTCATTCCTGATTTTTCAAAAATTGCGCGCCCCCTGACTACTCTTCTCTCTAAGGATGTACCCTTCGAGATCTCCAAGGAATGCACTCAAGCCTTTGAAAACCTCCATGACCGAGTCACCCAGTCCCCGATCCTACAATCCTCTGATTGGTCTCAACCCTTTGAGATCATGTGCGATGCGTCTGATTTTGCTGTAGAAGCGGTTCTGGGGCATAAAGTTGACGGGAAACCCGTGGTCATCTACTATGCTAGCAAGACACTTGACGAGGCTCAGCATAACTATACAGTTACGGAGAAAGAGCTGCTAGCCGTAGTATTTTCCCTTGAAAAATTTCGATCTTATCTCCTGGGTTCCCACGTCATCATCTACTCGGATCACACGGCTGTGAGGCATCTCCTTGCCAAGAAGGACGCGAAGCCCCAACTAATCCGATGGCTCTTGCTGTTGCAAGAATTTGACCTCGAGATTCGTGACAAGGCGGGAAGACAAAATGTGGTAGCTGACCATTTGTCTCGCCTTCCTTCTGAGATCATCAACCATTTTGGACCCATCACGGAGCATTTCCCTGATGAGCACTTGCTGACTATTGGTACTAGACTTCCATGGTTTGCTAATATAGTAAACTACTTGGCATTTCATCAGATCCCGTCTGATTGGCCAAAGGCCAAGAAAGACAAATTGCGCTCTGATGCCAAGTACTACATTTGGGAAGATCCGTACCTCTTCCGTATAGGTGCCAACCAAATCATCCAGAAATGTGTCCCGGAAGGTGAAATCAATGATATCCTCTTCTTCTGCATGACCAGGCATGCGGTGGCCATTTCTTTGGGCACAAAATCGCATCGAAAATCCTCCAGTGTGGCTTTTATTGGCCCACTCTGTTCAAGGATGCATACAATCACTGCAAGGCATGCAGTCATTGCCAAGCTTTGGGGAACATGAGCCATCGCGACATGATGCCTTTGCAGCCGATTCTTGTATGCGAAATATTTGATGTTTGAGGGATTGATTTTATGGGCCCCTTTCCTGTTTCGGATGGCTTCGAGTACATTCTGCTGGCTGTGGACTACGTGTCCAAATGGATCGAAGCCATACCGACCCAAACCTATGATCATAAAAATGTTCTCAAATTCATTCATCACAATATCTTCTCACGGTTCGGGATTCCTCGTGCTATCATCTCTGACGGGGGGACCCATTTCACGAATGCTCAGTTCAGGTCACTGATGACCAAATACGGGGTGTCTCACCAAATCTCCACTCCTTATCACCCCCAGACTAATGGTCTAGCTGAGCTATCAAATCGGGAGATCAAGAAAATCCTGCAGGTCACTGTTCGGCCTGACAGGAAGGACTGGTCGTCCCGACTTCTGGAAGCCTTGTGGGCCTATAGGACCGCCCACAAAATCCAATTAGGCATGTCTCCCTTTAGATTGGTGTATGGGAAGGCGTGTCACCTTCCCGTCGAACTGGAGCACAAAGCCTATTGGGCAGTACGGAGTTGTAATCTAGATCTTTCTAAGGCTGGAACCCACAGAAAGCTTCAAATCAGCGAGATCGATGAATTACGCCTTGATGTGCACGAGAACTGGTGAATCTACAAGGAGCGGGTTAAAGCCTTCCATGACAAGCACATCTCTAGAAAGATCTTTCATCCTGGTCAAAATGTCCTACTCTTTGATGATCGACTCAAACTTTTCCCTAGGAAGCTACGATCCAAGTGGGTGGACCATACTTGGTTCTACAGGTTTTTGGAAATGGAGCCGTCGAAATCAGTCTGCTCAGCCATGATTCCGAACCTTTCATCATGAACGGTCAGAGACTCAAACCGTTCATTGCTGTAACCTCTACTGATTTGGCTGAATCATCATTTATCCTCCATTTTCCCTGAGCATATTGTGCCCAGCCGATCGCGTAAAACTCAGCGCTCAACGAGAGGCAGCCTGTCATTCTCTTTGAAAAAACCTGAAACCTTCTCTGACACCTTTTCGCACTTAAGTTTCACCCTTTTGGACAGCCGACTCCACCTCAAGTGCTTGCATCTGAGATTAGAAATCGTCTGCAACTGTCACCCCGACCCATTCACTCATCAAAACATCTGTCCTAATGTATGAACTAAGTTGAATAAAATCCCCCTAAGTTACAATGAGGACATTGCAAATCTTAAGCATGGGGGGGTATGAAAGTGCAAATTTTGTAAGAAAAGGTTTTAAACAAAAAATTTCACATATGTCAAAAAAAAAAACACCATAAAAATTAAAAAAATTTTCGAAAAAGAATAATAAAATAAGAGGAGGAAGAGAAAAAGGAACAAATAAGAAGAAGGAGCACAAAATGAAAGAAAAGAGATAGTCATTAGTAAGAAATTAAGGAGTTAACCTAAGTTCTAGACCTCATTCAGGAAAAAAATGGAAAGTGCACAGCGAGATTAGTAAAAACGTAGACCTTAGGCATTCTTGGATAGATTCTTAGCACCCATTAAGATCTAGACATTCCTCAAGAGGTTGAGGAAAATGAAAAGCTTAAGTATTAGGTCCAAGACTTAGGAAGTATTTGGCCTCGTTAAATAACTTTTGGTTTACGGGACTCAGTAACCTAAGCACCCTAACTTCACACACAGCCTGGTTCAGTAAGCAAAAAAATCAAAATTACGCAAAAGCGTTGCAAAAATTCTGAAAATGGCACCTAGAGTAGGAGCGGCTGATCAACACAAGTTGATTTAAACGAGTTCCCAGCATAGAGAGGTGGGAAATTCCCCTCGAAGATGCGTAACAAAATATCATCTCCTCGGTGCTTGTCCCTTAGGATATTTACATATCCTACTGGGGGCATGTAAGCACTCTGCTGGTTCAGATTCCATGGATGGCATTATCACGAAATGTCAATTGCTAGGGTCTGAATTCGGCCACGGAACACCATGGATGGGATTATCTCGAAATCTCAACAGCCAGGGTTCTGGGGGTTACCATGGGCGGTGCTATCTCGAAGCATCGATTGCCAGGAACTCTTGAAGATTGATGATGGGGACAAGGAATCTGATACAGACCGTGTTGAAAAGCCAATCCTAAGCTAGAATTAAAAACAAAAAGAGAGAGAAAACTCTCCAAACATATAAATCTTCTACCTCTCTTTCTTACAAAATGCACTACGAACTGAGCTAAAGCTAAAATTATCCCAAGCACGGGTGCTTTAACCACAAAGTCCAATAAGCCTTAGGTTAGTTCTTGTAGGCCTTAAAAACCTTTGTTAAGGACTAAGGCTGAGGTTAGACAGATCTGGATCTTGGTTGGTACTAGAGTACCTTTTAGGCCTACGGTTGGCATTCTGACTTAATCTAGGTTTCAAAAGAAAAAGCTCTTATCTGAAATCATTAAGAACTTCATGGTCTAGAACAAGGGTTGAAACCTTAAAATTTTGCTAAGGGACTAGTAAAAGCTAGGCATGGGGGTATGATGAGAACCTCATCATAAACCCTAACTAGCACAATGTAATCCAGATATGTATGAAAAAGCTCCTACAAAACCCAAAGAGAGGCTTAACTCAGAGAATTCTAAGTTAAAGAATAAAACAAATCATCAGGGGTAAAATTGCAATTTCACCAAGGCAATATGCGAATAGGGTAATTAAGGGTCCAAACACAGGTCAAACAAGCTTAATAATGAGGGAAGTGGGATGATCTGATCTGAAAAGGGTTATAGCAACTTCTAGGAATTAAATGACATTCTGTAACCCTAAAAGCAAATCCACTTCAATTCACGAGGTTCGAGGCAGAATAAAAATCAACTAAACCCTCTAAAATTCATAGAAAAATATTCCCTAGGGTTTAAAACCTTCAATTTGGCCTTTGCAACCTATTTTGACCTAAGATAAAAATCATGCCCAATTAATGACTTAATTTGGATTTTTACGTAAATTGACCGGTCAAACATGGTCCAACCTAAAATCAAAATTCACCATTAAAATCCTTAGGTTCAAATTAGTCTGGTATGAAAACATGGGCTTAAGAAAAGACCATCTTGACCGACTTTACAAATTAGTCCTCTTAATTTACTTTTTGACCCTTATCTTTTGAAATCCTTACGTTTAGGACCCCAACTTCTCGTCATTCTTTGCAGAACGATCCTCCCTGCCACTTCTGCGCAGTGCCATGCCTCCGGCGACCTTGCACGGAGGATGGCGCCGCGCAGGACAGGACGACCACCCTCTAGAACAAATGGGGGCTTCCCTGCAACGTCCTTTGTCACAGGGACCCGCCCATGACCTCTGCCATCACCCATGCCTTCCGTGAGAACACACGAAAGGCATGGGTATCTTTTCCGGCCACTCTCCGGCGAGGCAGGCACGTCACCTCCTCAGTCCTCTCTCCGCGCCAAGACCTTTATAAGGAGCGGCAAGGTCTGCCGACTCCTTCAAGCTTCCTCTAGCGGAGAAATACTCGCCATTTCATCTCTTCCCCCTCCAATCAGAGCGCCCGAGCTTCCGGCGATACTCTCCTCCTCCTCCTCGTCGCTCTGCTGCCCTACCTGCAGCGGAGTTTAGTCTGCCTTGTCGTCCACACTAGGCCGTACCAGCTGGCGCCCTCCGACCGCCTCCTCGTCGCCAATACCCTCCTCCTGGGCATCTTCGTCCTCAGCTCCGGCAAGCACGAGCCGAACGTTTCCCGCTCCCCCTTCGTCGAGTAAATAGGTACAAAGTTTCCTCTCTATCTCTTTCTTGTATTTTCCCCTTACTAATTTGCTATTTCAACCACCCGACCGCCACTGTCAAACTCCATCTTCCCCATCTCCAATCGCCTTCTCCGGTGAGGCCATCCCACTTCCACAGACCACCTCTTCCCTCGTCGACCAGCCCAGAGGCTCCCCATCACTCCACCCAACCGTCCCCCCCTCTCCATTCACTGCCACTCACCGCCCAACCACCCCCCGAACAAACCCATCTTCCCACACACAGTCTGACCTAGGTCTACCTCCGCACGCGCTCTCATGCCTCGCCGACCACCGCACTGCCTTTGTCGCACTTCGGCGAAGCTTCCCACGTTTTCTGATGTGGCTGAGAGGCCGTCATTGTGTTTTCAGGTCAGAGCCCCCTTGCCGCCAATGCTAAGCTGCTGCAACTCCTTCGCTCGCAGCTCCAGGCTTTCTCCAGCCCAGGCAGCGCAGATTGCGTCTGCGAATTCGCCCAGGCCTGCAATAGGGTCGCGAGCCTCGTAACTGCCCCAATTGGCAGCAGTTTCCTCGGCCGTGGGTGCGAGATCTGGAGGTGGGATTTTAGTCCCACCTCGTAAGTGTGCGGCCGCGCGCCCACACTTATATTGAAAAAGTGCATCGGGCTTGTTGCCTTCGATACACAGGGGTCAGGTCCCTCTCACCCGCACGTAGCGCGCCACGCGCTCGCTCGCCCTCGCCCGCGCTCACGCCCCGCTGGTCTGGGCCTGATCCGACAACCCGACCAAGCACTCCTCGCCCACCACCGCACACTGGTGGGCCTGGTCTCGGGCGCGCAACCCGAACCCGATACCCAGCTCTGGGAGAGCTTTCCTAAGAGAGATTCTGAGAAAGAGAGAGATGTGGGGAAGGGGTAGGGGTAGGTTTTACACTGACCACTGTGTGTGCGCGCAGGAAAGAAAGAAGAAGAAGAAGCAAGCTAAGGAAGAAGAAGAGAGGAGGAGCAGCCGAAGCCTTAGCCGCACTGAGCAACTGAAGAAGGAAGGAAGGAGAAGAGGAAGAGAGAAGAAGAAGATGCTGCACTGTAGCAAACCCATAGTTAAGTCGTCTGAGCATCAAGTGAGACAACAGAAGGACAGCGGCCAGAGCACAAAGAAGAAGAAAGAAAGAGAAGAAGAAAGAAGGCAGGAAGAAAAGCGGAAGAAAAAGAAGAAAAGAAGAAAAAGAAAGGAAAGAAGGAAGAAGAGGGCAGGAAGAAAGGAAGAAGAAGGCAGAAGAAAAGAAGAAGAAGTAGAAAAGAAGAAGAAGATCACCACAGCTGCAGAAGAAGAAGAAGAAGAAGAAGAAGAAAGAAGGCAGAAGCCTTTGCAGCCGCAAGAAAGAAAAGAAAAGAGAAGAAAGGAGAAAGCAGAGAAAGAGAAGAAGATCAACTGAAAGAGAAGAAGGAAAGAAAGAAGAGGAAGAGAGAAGAAGAAGAAGCCAAGAGAACTTTTGCTCCCTCTCTCTCTCTCTCTTGTTATTTTTGTAACATAATTGAGAACTTTTATACTTCTAGAATCATAGTTGCTCCCTGAGTTCGACCTCGGGAAAACTTGTTATTCTGAGTAAAAATTTGTAGTAATCTGGTAGCTGTTTTGTTATATACTACAACGATTGTAAACCTAATAAACATAAAGATGCAACAAGACACCCACCAACAGACTCTCACTAAGTCCAATTGAACATGTGTGGGTTGAGATTTGAGCTCAATTGGACTCAATGAGTCCAATTGGCTTAGGTGATGGTAATTGACTTTGATCTAAGTCAATTGGGTTTGGTGATGACCTAATTAGGTCCTTAGGAAGGTCTAGAGGTGATGTACTAGGGTTAGGACACCTTAATTTAGGTTCTTATGGGGTTGGGATTAGGTCTAGGGAGCTAGAAATCCAAGATCAAGGCTTGAATCTCAAAATAGGGATTGGAAACCAGTTCCAGATGTCCAAAAGCATGATCAGACGACTTATACTCAAAAATCAGAAGTCCAGCCTTCAGTTCTACATGTCCAATCTGAGTCAGGGGGAAATCTAGGTTTTGT
Organism: Thalassia testudinum; assembly: GCA_037157565.1. Classification (NCBI taxonomy): domain Eukaryota; kingdom Viridiplantae; phylum Streptophyta; class Magnoliopsida; order Alismatales; family Hydrocharitaceae; genus Thalassia; species Thalassia testudinum. The sequence continues at coordinate 30,802,035 of JAZHRO010000022.1, read as the reverse complement.
TTTGGGTATTCTGCAGAAATTGGATGTCTGGCAAAGTGTCTGGACGTCCAATAACACTGTAGAAGTGGGTTTGAGGTGTGCGGGAGGTGGCTAAGGGTTCTGGACATCCTATAACTTATCTGGACGTCCAAATAAGGGTTGGAACTAGGGTTTTGGGCCTTCCTAGGGTGTTGTGACCTAATCTAAGGGTGGCTACGGCTTGGGGGGAGTCTCTAGGCCATCCTAAGGCTAGGACGGACCTAGGCTCTTCACATTTTATTGCTTTATTCCTACTTAATAGAATAGAAAACCTTAACTCCCTTACATCATTATTCCTACATCTAATCTAAGTCTTCTACTCCAGCTCTGCTGCAACACCCGTTATTTCTGATCCAGCTTCAGATCCAGCTCCAGATCCAGCTCCTGATCAACTTATTCCCTACAATCGACATAATGCACTTAATCAACACATTATAACATTATTTTATGCATAGCTAAAAAGCAGTAAAGATGCAAATAATGCTTATGCATGCACAAATTACCCTAACTTATGCTAAGTCCTAGCCTAATTTAGGTCAATTAAGACCTATGATTGCTGCGCAAGCACCCCTCATACTGCACACACCACATCTACACTAAAGAGGGCTCACGACCATCCCGTGAAATGCAGATACGCCTGAATCCCAATCTACAGGATGTCGTGAAAAAGGAGATTATCAAGTGGTTAGATGCAGGGATCATCTACCCGATCTCCGACAGTCGGTAGGTGAGTCCAATCCAAGTTGTGCCTAAAAAAGTGAGGTTCACCGTCATCACGACCGAAACTAGAGAAACCATACCGATCTGTATAGCAAACTCGTGGAGAGTCTGCATTGATTACAGAAGACTCAATTCCTCTACAAATAAGGATCATTTCCCACTACCGTTAATTGATCAGATTCTGGAGAAACTAGCGGGAAATCGATTCTTCTGCTTTCTGGACGAGTACTCCGGTTACAACCAGGTCGCAATCCATCCCGAGGACCAAGAAAAGACCACCTTCACCTGCCCCTTTGGAACTTACGCATTCCGAAAGATGCCGTTCAGTCTTTGCAATGCACCTGCTACTTTTCAGCGGTGCATGCTTGCCATATTTTCAGATATGGTAGGTGAATACCTTGAAGTCTTCATGGATGACTTCTCGGTATTTGGTGAATCATTTGACGATTGCCTGCTGCACTTGGTCAGATCCTTAGACGGTGCATCGACGTGAATTGTTACGACTCGGTTCCCGAATCCCTACAGGACACTAGACCGGACCGATTCGACTGATCCCAAGACCCAGTGGTCCAACGAGAAATAACCAAAAAGCAGGAAAGTAAACCACATTCACTATGCTAAGCAACTAATAGTAAAAAGGTACAGCAGTAAAGAAGTAAAAGCTGCTATAATACATATCACTACCACAACAGTAGAAAAGTAACAAGGTACATGAACATAAAGTACAGAACGTAAAAGTACAGAACAAAGGTACAAGAGTCTAACTCACTACTACAAAAGGAGTACAACAAAAGAAGCTACAGCTAGTGGGCTCTATTGGGCCCAGCACCCTCCGCAGCCGTAGACTCGGGCTGCTCAACACCTGGACCTGAAAAGGGTTATGAGTACACAAAGTCAGCGAACGCTGAGTAGAGTGGAAACCAACTAACTAAAGCAGTAAAAGTGAACAGGTAGCTGTTTATTCCATTTACTTTATTTCACAATTTATTTCTTTTCACCCATTGGCTTATTTATCAGATCTCTTTCTTGATCTCGAATGTTCCTCGTGGGAACGATCTTGATTGCAGTCTTTTCCGAAGAGTAGAAGGCACACGTGGTGGTCTTCTGACCGGGAGAGTCCCCCGTGGTGATCCTACACCCAGTCAACCACCCCAAGGTCACGGGCAGACGTAATGGTGATTACGACACGCGCCATAAATGCACAGGTAGCTACCTCGCACTGGCACGCGGTCAGTCGTTTTCGCTAACGGGTGCACCTAAAGTACAGCACGGAACAGTATAAGGCCTAACCCTTTCAGTAATAGGGGTCTAGCCCCTAAGAACCAAATAGGGGTCTCGCCCCTCTATAGTCCGCACACCCTCGCCTGATTACCCTGGTTTGCCCAGTGGGCCTAACAAGTCGGTGCAGGGTGGTTAGTTGAACCCTGGGCCCCATGGGGTGGCTAGCTCTCTCCCTACACTAGTAGTTCTCCTCGGTACCGTGTACGTAAGGGCCAAGAAGTCGATACAGAGTGGCCAATCCTAACCCCGGGTCCCAACCCAAGGGCGGCTAGCTCCGCTCTGCACTAAACAAGGGGACAGTCGCTCTCCCTGGTACTTTGTACTCAAGGGCCAGCTCACTTCCCCACTCACATTTCCAGATCCATTCCATTTATTTCCAGGAGCTCTACTCCTAATTCCCCGTAGGATTCATGCTCATATTCCTCATGTCATGCCATACCAGGTTTCATCATTTCTATTTCCATTCTCAGGTTATACACATGCAGCTTGTATTGCTATCGTTCACATTTCCATACCCAGGTTATACACAGGTAGCTTGGCGAAACGGTGGCAGCAACTAGCTTTTCTTAAGTTGTTGTAGTACAGATAGTTATTGCCATCATTTGCTAATATTTGTTACTCGGAAAATACAGTTCTCCCGAGGTCGAACTCAGGGAGCAAGTCGTATTCTAGAGATATACATGTTCTATTACAAAAATAAAGAGAGAGAGAGAGATGAAAGTTTGGCTCTTCTTCTTCTCTTCTTTCTTCCTCTTTGTCTTCTCTTCTCTTTGGCTTTTGTTCTTCGTGTTCTTCCTCTATTTCTTGGTTGGACGATCCTGTCTTTTTCTTCTTTTTATTTCTTTGTTTCTTCTTTTCTTGCTTCAGATCTTCCTCCCCTGCTCTTCTTCTTCTTTTCTTCTTGCTTCTCTTCTTCTTCTGTCTTCTGATCTCTGCAGAGTCTTCACTTGGCTTCTCTGTGTTCCTCTCTTTCCTCTGCCTCGCCTTCCTTCTTCTTCTTTGCCTTCACCTGTCTTCAAGACGTCGTCTGATTTCTCAATCAGACGACTTAACCCGCGGATGCTACAGTGTCGATTCAGTTCTTCTTCCGCAGTCCTTCTTCTTCTTCACCTGTGCCTGCACGCTTAAGAGTTTAGCATCAGAGGGCAAAAACCTACGCTACCCCTCCCCCGCGCATCCGTTTCTCTCTCGGAATTCTCTCTTAGGACAGCTCTCCCAGAGCAACCGGGTAATCGGGTACGAGTCGCACTCGGGTCCAGGCCCACCGGCGTGCGGTGGTGGGCGAGGAGTGGTAGTCAAGTCCGGTCGGGTCGGCCGGATCCGCGTGATGAGCTCGCGGACGGGCCGGGTGAAGCGGTGTGAGAGGGACCTCACCCCGTGTGCTGAGGCGATAAGGTGATTTCACAAAAATAACTTAAAGGGGTGCGCGGCTCCAGGATCCTCCAAGGTGGGACTAAATGTCCCACCCCAAATTGGCGCCTGCAGCTGAGAAAGCTGCAGGCATTCGTGGCTGTTGCTAGGTCTTCTCTTCAGCTGAAGGCCTGGGTAGCTGCGTGGTCGCAATCCGCGTGTCCTAGAGCGCAGGCCTGGGTGGAAGCGCAGCTGCAGCTACAGGTTGAAGCAGCTTCTCCTGTTCGGCAATGGCGGTGAAGGGTGGGTAACCTGTGCACAGAGATACGGCCTCTCGGCCTAGTCAGAAGGTGCAGGGAGCTTCTCCGGAGTGCAGCGAAGCTCGTGCGGGTGGTGGCGAGGAGTGGGGCGGCGTGTAGGGGCTGCCCTAGGTCGGACTGTGGCCGGGGGAATGGGTTTGTTCGGGGGAGTGATGTGGAGGCAAGGAGTGGCAGTGAAGGGGTGGAAACGGTTCAGTGGGATGGGGCGGAGGTTTTGGGTCGGGCGGCGAGTCGTGTGGAGTGGCGGAATGATGGGAGCGACTCACCGGAGGTGGGCCGGAGGCGTGGAAGATGATGGTGGTCGGGTCGGTCGAGGGTTTGATTGAGCAAACTAGAATAGGGAAAAGAAAGAGGGGAGGAAGAGAGGTAACTGTTGCCTACTTGCAGGGACGAAGGAGGAGGAGCAGGGCGGCAGTCGTGTCGACTGTCGCCGGAGAAGAAGGTACCTAGTGGGGGCGGACGGCGGCGACGACGGGGCTGAAGCAACGCGCGCGGTTATTGCACGACGCGGAGGAGAATCAGGAAGAAGTCTCTGCCATTGGTTTTCTGGCAGAGCGAAGAGGAAAGGAAAGGGAGCTCGCCGGAGCTCGCTGGGTGTCTGCCGGAGTGGGAAGAGAAGAAAGTTGTGGGTGGTTCTCCGTCAGAATCGAGCTACCGAAAGCAGCAGACGGTGGTGGCTTTTATAGAGGCGAAATCAGAGAGGAGGGCGGAGGGAGACGACGTGCCTCCCTCGCCGGAGGATGGCCGGATCGCGACCCATGCCTTCCGCGCATTCGCACGAAAGGTGTGGGCGATGGCAGAGATCGTGGAGGTGTCCCTGCGACAGCAGACGTCGCAGGGAACACCCCGTTGTCTTGGCAGGGGGTCGCCCTCACCCTGCGCGGCGCCATGCCTCGCCGGAGTATGGCGCTGCTCAGGGTTTTGCAGGGAGGACCCAAATGCAAAAAACGATGAAGAATTAGGGGCCAAAATGCGAGGGTTTCAAAAGTTGAGGGTCAAAAAGTAATGGATGAGGACCAAATGAAAAGTTGGTCAAGAAGGTTTCTTCTTAGGCCCAAGTTTTTATACATGACTAATTAGGACCTAAGGATTCTGATGGTGAATTTTATTTCTAGATTAAACCTTGTTTGACCGGTTAATTTACGCAAAAACCCAAATTAAGTTGTTAATTGGGCATGGTTCTCAATGTAGGTCAAAATGGGTTCCTAAGGCCAAATTGAAAGTCCTAAATCCTAGAGATTATTTTTCTATGAATTTTAGAGGGTTTAGTTGATTTTTACCTTGCCTCGAACCACGTGAATTGAAGTAGGTTTATTTTTAGTGTTACAGGCTGTCATTTAATTCTTTGGAGTTGCTGTAGCCCTTATTGAGTCATTTCATCCCACTGTTCTTCTTATTAGGTTGTTTTTACCTATGTTTGGACCCTGAGTTACCCTATTTTCAGATCGGATTGGTGAAATTGCATTTTTACCCCTCAGTTTATGTTTTCTTTGCAAACTCAGAATCTCTCTGAGCCAAGCCTTTCTAAGGTTATGTAGGAGCTTTTATTCTCTGCATTAGGTCAAAATGAGCTAGTTATGGCTCATGATGAGGTTCTCATCATAGCTCATATTTCCATCATTCACATTACCATTCTCAAATTATATACATGCAGCTCGTATTATGTCATTTTAATGTATACAATAGGAAAGTTACATGCAACAGTTAACTAGCACAAGTACTTAATATTTCACAGGCATCTGTTATTCATTTACAGGCGGTTGTGATCATTTTTATCTACTCATTTAAGACTGCAATTCAATCATCCAATACAGATATTTCCAATATTTCTCGTCCTAGGATTCATGCCATATCCTAGATTCTAATCATTCATTCCACACATGCATTTAGGTTTGTAATTAAATTAGGGGAAGCCACTCTACCAGTAAACCCAGGAGTGTTGGGGGCTTGAATGGTAGGCTCACGTGCCGCAGCAAGCCCCGAACCTGCAACGGAATGAAGTCCTATAGCAAGGAACAATCACAATTGAACATTCAAAATAATATAGAAAGCCTTCTAACAGGTAGAGAAACTCACAAGGAACACATCGGTATCTTATTTGCGTAAAACGGACCTCAAACAGACCCTAAACGGGTCAAAAATAAGGTTTCTGTCTCAAATCAGACGTCTGCAACAACTTCCAGACGTCTTAAAAGTGTCTAGTAATGTACCTCAAGCCCTGCGTCAACCTCAGACATCTCGGAACTCTTCTGGGCTGTCTGGACCCAGCTCCAGACGTCCAACCACCTCTTCGGACGTCTGGAAGTGCTTCCAGTTATCTGGTAAGCTCCCCAGACATCTGAAATGCGTGGGTGAGCGTGCCCCACGCCTTCCCAAAGTAAATCCTGCAATGCCACCACACAATCTCCTTAAAATAGGCATGCAACAGGGTAGCAGCGGAGCGGCTTGCATGGCTGTATCCACAAAGAGGACGTACCTTCGTGAAGCCCTCTCCTCAGACGTCTGGAACCGTCTCTAGACATCTGCTCCGTCGTCTGGAGGTCACTCTAGACATCTGATTCTGGGAAAAACCCAGAACCAGAACCTGCTTCCGCTCTCCAGCGTCGCGCGTGGCCGCGCCTCGCCCCCTTGCCTGCAGCTCCGGCTGCAGTAGTGTCGGGGAGGACTCCCCCGACGCACTCCTCCTCTTCGTGCGCGGGCTGCTCTGGCCGTGCGCTCCCGGTGAGCTCCCACGAAAGCTCGCAAACTCACTCTCCTCCTCTCCTCACGTCGCTCCTATTTGACGCCGCTCTCACGCTCTCGCTCGCGCTGGCTCTCTCGCTGGAGTGGAGAAGAAGAGAGGAAGATGGCTGGTGTAGGGAGAACGAGAGAAGGGGAAGGGGTTTATAAAGTTGGGGGTTTAGGGTTTGCTGGAGGCAAGGAGAGAGAGAAGAAGGGAAGGAAAATGAGAGTATTGTCTGCGCGTAGCCCGCGCGCAGACGCGAGCTCGTACTCAAAATATTTTGATTTCCAGATATCTGGGAAGGTGTCCAGATGTCTGACCCACATTCCAGACGTCGTAAAAGGCTCAAATAGCATGGGTCTTAACATGAACTTGGTTCCTTCCTGAGAAAAGAGCCACATCATGGTACCTGAGGGAATTGTCCTGGGACATTTTATCTCTGAAAAGGGCATCTAGGTTGATCGAGCCAAGGTGAATTTGATTTCCAAACTCCCTATGCCTAGCTCAATTAAACACATCTGATCCTTCCTGAGGCATATCGATTTTTACCGTCGATTCATTCCCGATTTCTCGAAAATCGCTCGTCCCCTAACTAATCTTCTATCTAAGAATGTCCCTTTTGAAATCACCAAGGAGTGCACTCAAGCATTTGAGATCCTACGTGATCGAGTTACCTATGCACCTATCCTGTTGATGAGAACCTCATCATGAGGCTTAACTAGTATATTTTGACCTAATAAAGTGAACAAGAGCTCCTACATAACCAAGAGAAAGGTTTAATTCAAGGAAACACTAATCTGGGAAGAGAACATGAAACAAGGGGTAAAACTGTAATTTTACCATTATAGTACATCAACAGGATTTCTAAGGTCTAGACATAGGTCAATTAGACTTAATAAGAGAAAAAATGGGATGGTTTAGTCAGAAAAGGGTTATTGTGAAATTTAGGAATTAAATGACATTCTATAACCCTAAAATAAATCCACTTAAATTCACAAGGTTCTAGGCAAGATAAAAATGAACCAAACCCTCTAAAATTCATTAAAAAATAACCTCTAGGGTTTAGAACCTTCAATTTGGCCTTTGGAACCTGTTTTAACCTAGATTGGGGTCTATGCCTAATATTTAACCTAATTTAGGTTTTTATGCAAAATGTACAATCAAACGTGGTCAAACCTAAAATCCAACTTCACCATTGGATTTCTTAGGTCCAAATTACGTTTATACCAAAATTTAGACCTAAGGGAAGGTCGTCTTAACCTACTTTGCAAATTGGTCCACCAAATTACATTCAGACCCTTAACTTTTGGAAACCCTTGCAAATCCCCCCCTCATCTTCTTCGTCACTTTCTTCATTTTGGTCCCTCTGCCATCGAAGTAGGGACCCATACCTCCGAAGACTTTGCGCAGAGGTTTTCTCCTCGATTTCATGGGGAGCCGCTCCCAGATTTGAAAGGGGAGCTCCCTGTGAAGCCCCCTACTGCATGGGCAGCTCCCCATGCCCTGAATCGCCCCATACCCCTCGTGCGAACGCTCGAGAGGTATGGGTCTCCTCCTGCCATACCTCCGACATGGTCTTCCCGCTGTTTCCTCACGATTCTTCCCTCTGCTCTTGCCTATTAAAGGAAGCCCAGATCCCTCCGCTTCCTTCAAGCCTGATTTAGCCAGAGAAATCCCCCCAAATTCGTCTCCTCCTCCTCCGGCCAACTGCCCGCAGGCTCCGGCGACTCTCCCTCCCTCATTTCATCACTCTGCCACCATACCAGTGGCTGAGTCCTCTCCGTCGTACTCCTCTGCGCCGCATTGTACCAGCGCGCGCCCTTCCGATCCTCTTCCTCGTCGTCGCTTCTTCACCAAAAGGCCTTTGTCTCCGACGACGACAGACACCCCCTGCTCGCCCTCCGCCTCCCCCCTTCTCTCCAAACCCCTCAGTTAAGTTCCTTTTTCTCCCCTCTTCATTTCCCCCTTATCAATTTTTGTTTTTACCCCTCGACTGCCACTACCACCACCATCGTTCCCACCTTCGACTAGACCACCGGCGAGGTACCCCCGCAACTCCACACCTCCATCCACCTCGCCAAACACCTCAGAAGCTTCGCTACCTTCCATTGATCATTTTCCCCCTCTTCATCGACCACCACACTCTCCACACACTGTCCTCGAACACACCCACCTGCACAGCCACAGTAAGCCCTAGGCACGCTCACACGTGCGCTCCCACACGACGTCGACCACCGGGCCACCTTCGCCGTGTCATGGCAAAGCTTTCTATGTAATCTGACGAGGTCATGAGGCCGTTTTACTTGAGCGTAGGTTCTGACCTTTGACGCCATTGGAGCAAAGCAAGGAGCTTGCTTGGGAAGCTCCTCCAGGTCTCTCTGCTCCAGGTGAAGTGCCCTAGGTCACGCGGAAGCCCTTCGTGAACAACCCCAGCCAAGCGATTGGCGCTGAAGCCCCTTGTATCTGCTACAATCGAGCGCAACATCTGCTGCGGGCGCACGTGAGAAGAAGGTGGGATGTTTAGTCCCACCTCGGAAGTTGACGAGTGGGAGGCACCACTTAAATTGAATTTGTGAATTAAATTTCCTCTGTAGCAGAGAAGAAAGCAGAGGAAAGAGAGAAGTAGCCGTAGACAAAGAAGATAGAAGGAAAGGAAGAAGAACAAGGAAGACAAAAGAAGAAGGCTCGCCACTGTAGCAGTAGTCAGTTAAGGCATTTGATTCAAAGAATTACATGTCTGAGAGAGGAAGGACAGAGAAAGAAGAGAAGGAAGAGAGAAAGCAAAGAAAAAGAAAGAGAGAAGAGAAGAAGAAAGAAAAGAGAAAATCTATTTCTTTTTATGTTTTTTTTTCTCTAGCATTTATCTTTATTGCATTATTACTGAACATCTTTCAAGTAGAAATTTGAGATTGTGATTTTCTGCTTCTAAATACCAATTTGCTCCCTAATTTCGACCTCGGAATATTTTTTGAATTTCGAGTAATAAAAATTGATAATCGTTTATACGACGCTTTCAAATATACTGCAAAAAATATCCTTTTAAAAACACGATTTCATCATAGCTAAGCGGTTCATCATCACCTGCAGCCCCTTGATTGGTCTCAACCCTTTGAGATCATGTGTGGTGCATCTGATTACGTTGTAGGTGCAGTACTTGGGCAGAAAATAGACGGGAAACCTGTGCTCATTTACTACTCTAGCAAGGCACTTGACGAGGCTCAGTGTAACCATACAGTTTCTGAGAAAGAGCTGCTAGCCGTAGTATTTCCCCTGGAAAAATTTAGATCGTATCTTTTGGGTTCCCATATTATCATCTACTCAGATCACACTACTGTGAGGCATCTCCTTGCGAAGAAGGACGTGAAACCTCGACTAATCCGCTGGATCTTACTGTTGTAAGAATTTGATCTCGAGATTCGCGACAAGGAGGGGAAACAGAATGTGGTAGCTGATCACTTATCTCGCCTTCCATCTAATATTATCAACCCTTCCGGACCCATTACTGAACATTTTCCTGATGTACACCTCTTGACTATCAGTACAGGACTTCCATGGTTTGCTGATCTAGTAAACTACTTGGCATCACATCAGATACCGTCCAATTGGCAAAAAGCCGAGAAGGACAAATTACTTTTCGATGCCAAGTACTACTTTTGGGAAGACCCATATCTTTTCCGCATTGGTGCTGATCAGATCATCCGATGATGTGTTCCGGAAGCGGAAATTCAGGACATTTTGTCATTTTGCCATGACCAGGCATGCGGTGGACACTTCTCTGGTCATAAAATCGCAGCAAAAGTCCTCTAGTGTAGCTTCTATTGGCCCACGATTTTCAAAGACGCATACAATCACTGTAAGGCATGCACTCATTGTCAGACCCTAGGCAACATAAGCCACCCTGATATGATGCCTTTACAGCCAATTCTCGTATGCAAAATCTTCGATATTTGGGGGATTGATTTTATGGGACCCTTCCTTAGTTCGGACGGCTTCGAAGGCATTCTTTTTGCTGTTAACTACGTGTCCAAATGGATCGAAGCCATTTCGACCTGAAGCAATGATCATAAGGTGGTTATCAGATTCATTCATTAGAACATCTTTTCTCGGTTCGGGATTCCACGTGCCATAATCTTCGATGGAGGGACCCATTTCATGAATGCTCAGTTTAGATCACTGATGACCAAATACGGGGTGTCGCACCGAATCTCTACTCCTTATCACCCCTAAACCAACGGTCTAACTGAGCTATCGAATCGGGAGATCAAGAAAATCCACTAGGTCACTGTTCGACCTGATAGGAAAGATTGGTTATCTCGACTTCTAAAAGCTTTGTAGGCTTATAGAACCGCTCACAAAACCCAATTAGGCATGTCTCCCTTCAGATTAGGGTACAGGCAGGCATGTCACCTCCCCGTCAAATTAAAGCACAAAGCCTATTAGGCTATATGGAACTGCAATCTCGATCTTTCTAAGGCAGAAACCCTTAGAAAGCTTCAAATGAGCGAGATCGATGAATTACACCACGATGCATATGAGAACTCGTAAATTTACAAAGAGCGGGTTAAGGCTTTTCACGACAAGCACAATCTAGAAAGATCTTTTTCCCTGGTCAAAAAGTCCTACTATTTGACGCCAAACTAAAATTATTCCCAGGAAAACTTAGATCAAAATGAATTGGACCTTACCTTATCCGACGAATCTTTGGAAATGGAGCAGTCGAAATCAGTCAACTCAGTCACGATTCAGAACCATTTGTCGTAAATGGTCAGACACTGATACCAATCATTGAACTCACTGATACAAATTTGGCTAAGATATCTTTTACCCTCCATTCTCCCTAAGCTCATTGCGCTTGGCTGATGGCGCTAAACACAGCGCTTAATGGGAGGCAACCCGTCATTTTAAAAAACCCGAAACCTTTCCTGACACATCTTATGCTGAACTCATATTGCACTTTAGGGTTCATCCATTAGAATAGCCGACTCCACCTCTGGTACCCGTACACGAGCTTGAAATCGTCCGCAACAAGTCACCCCGATCCATTCACCCACCCAACACTTATTCTAATGAATGATCTAAGCTGAATTCGAACCCACCTAATTTACAATGAGGGCATTGCAAATCGTAGGCATAGGGGTATTAAAGTGCAAAACGTCGTGAAAATCACTTGACAAGAAAGGGTTTCATCAAAAAATCACATATTCCAAAAATACCAAAAAAATAAAAAAAATTTTAAAAAAGAAAAAAAATATAAGGTGAGAGGAAATTTTGATGGCATATCAAATTTTGAGGAGAAAAAGGGAGGAGATAAAAATGTCAAAAAGGAGCACAATTTGAAAAGAAAAGAAAAAGAGATAGTCGTTAGTAAAAGATAAAGGAATTGACTTAGTTATAGACCAAATCAAAAGAAAGAAAATAAAAGGCAAAAAAGAGCTAATAAAACAAAGAAAAGATTAGTAGGAACGATAATTTTAGGCCTCTTGGGCTGTAATCCCAGGCTTAAAAATTCAAGTCCCGCTAAAATCTATATAATCCTCAAGAGGTTGGGGAAAATACGAAGCTTACGTATTAGGTCTAAGGCTTAGGGATTATTCGGCCTTGTTAACTGACCTCTGGTTTGTGGGACTCAGTAACCTAAGCACTACAATCCACACAGTCTGGTTTAGTGTGCCTAGGTATCAAAATCACGCAAATGCGGTAAAGTTGTTCTGACAAAGTTACCTAGATTAGGAGTACCTGATCAACACAAGTTGATTTGGACGAGTTCCCGGTGAGGAGAGGCAGGAAATTCTCCTCGAAGATGCGTAATAACATATCATCTCCTTGGTGCTTGTCTCCTAAGATATCTACATATCCTACCAGGGGCATGTAAGTACCCTGTGCTGGTTCAGATGCCGTGGGCGGCATTATCTCGAAATGTCGATTGCCAAGGACCCTGCGAGGATTGATGGTGGGGATTAAGAATCCGATACAAACAGTGTTGTAAAGCTAATCCGAAGCTAGAAATAAAAAGAAAAGAAAGAGAAAACTCTTCAAAAATAAAGAAAAATTCCTCTATCTCTCTCCGAAAAAAAATGCACTGCAAACTGAACTTAGGCTAAAACATGTTACAAGCATAGGTGCTTTAACCGCTGAGTTCAACAAACCTTAGGTTAGTTCCTGTGGGCCTTAGAAACCTTCGTGGCAGACTAAGGCTAGAACTGGGCAGGTTTGGACCTTGGTTGATAGTTGAGTACCTCTAGGCCTACTATTGGCATTCTAACCTAATCTACAAAAGGAAGCACACATCAAAGTTTTAAGCATCAAAAGTTTTATGGTCTAAAATCAAAGTTAATACCTTAAAATTTTGCTAAGAGACTGGCAAAAGTTAGGTATGGGGGTATGATTGGAACACCATCATGAGCGATAACTAGCTCATTTTGACCCAATTAAATCAGTAAATGCTCCTACATAACCACCAGAGAGTCATAAGTCATTGCAAAATCATTCTGAGGGAAAAATAAGAAACTAGGGTTAAAACTGTAATTTTACCAGCTTATCATGAATGAAGTACAACCACGGGTTTTCTCAGGGGTTGAGTGAAGGTCAATTGGTCTTAAAAAGATAACAAGTGGGTTAGAACAATCAGAAAAGGGTTTGCACGTGTCTTGAGAATTAAATGACTTTTTGAAACCCTAAAACAGACCCGCTTAATTAAATAAGGTTATGATCAGAATAAAATCCACCTAAACCCTCTAAAATTCATACAAAAATATTCTCTAGGGTTTAGAACTTTCAATTTGACCATCAGAACATGTTTTGACCCGAAACAGAATTACAGACAGACATTTACCCTAATTTAGGTTTTTGCATAAATTACCTAGTCAAACATGATCAAAACCAAAATCCAACTTCACCATTGGATTTCTTAGGTTCAAATTAGGTTTGTACCAAAATTTGGACCCAAGATGAGTTTGTCTTGACCTAGTTTGCAAATTGGTCCTGTCTAATTATATTTCCACCCTTAACTTTCAAAATCCTTTCAAATAGGTCCCCAATTTTGTCGTCATTCTCACAAAAAGGTCCCTACTGCATAGAACTCCTAATCCTACAACTCCGACGACAATTAATCGAGGATTTCTCCTTCATTGATTGATGAAACCTCCTCAAAATTGAAATCCTCTTTCAATCAGATCGATTCTTGTGCTTCAAATCTTTCCCAATTTCTCATGTGAATGCATGAGAAATTTGGGTTTCCAACTCCGACGACCTTCCAAGCTTGAAAGCTTGGCTTCCAAGCTCTAATCGATCCCCTGATACTTATATAAAGACTCCCAAGGCCTACCCAATCCTTCAAGCTTGAATTCGATCAGAGAAACCCTCAAATTCCTCTCTCCTATTCTGGCCGATTTGCTTTTCAAGCTCCGACGACTCTCCCTGCCTCCCCTCGTTGTCTGACCGCAATACTAGCAGCAGACTCTTCCTCCTTGCCTTCTTCTTCGTCGCGTAACACCTACCGGCGCCCCTATCTCATTCGTCCTCGCCGTCCACCTGTCATCAGAGCAGCTTCGTCTTTGGAGCCGATTATACCTCAACCGGCGCCAACTTCGATCCCCTTCATTTGCCTCCTTTCCTAAACGACTCCTTATCTTCCACTCTTCGTTTCCAGACATCCGCAACTTCGTTTCAACTGTCGACATGCCCTCCGTGACTTCGTCTTCCACCTTGCCAACGTACCTCTGGTGAGCTAGCACGGCCACTACGCTCCACCAAATCAACCGCCATTCATCTCTACACCTCCGCCTCGACCCCAGGAGCAAAAACCCTAACTTAGTTCGGACGATTGCTCCTCCACAACCTTCGCCGAACACCGCACTTTCGCACTTCACCTTCCATCATCGTCTGACCACCTCACGCACTCTCACACCTCACGAACACTGCCATTCACTTCCTCGCCTCACGGCGACGCTATTGAACCTTTTAACCGGGGCTTTTAGCCCATATTTCATGTTTCAGGTAGCAAGTCCTTCGACCGCCATTGACGAAGCTTCGACCGAAGCTTAAAGCTTGCTCCAGCACCTGCAGGTTCCACGCGTCAACTCCAGTTCGCGTGGAATCGCTCTAGGAGTGTGAGTGGACCAGCAATTGAAGCCTTTGACTACCATCTTACGCGAATTGAACGAAGAAGCATCTGTAGCTGCACGTAGAAGAAAGGCGGTGGGATAAGTCCCACCTCAGAAGTTGAGAAGCGCTCGCAGATGAATAAGTTGAATTCCTACCATGGGCTGTTTGCCTCAGCACGCACAAGGGGTGAGGTCCCTGCACACATGCCTCACGTGCCTCGTACGCGACTCTGACCCTGCGGACCTGGTCCGCCAGATAACCCGCCTAACCCTAAGCACTCCTCGGCTATGATCCACGCCTGCAGCCCTGGTCCCGGGTACACTCTAGGTCCGATTACCCGTATACCCGATATTGTTGAAGGCTCTGGAAGAGCGTGACCTACATAGATAAAGAGAGGAGAGAGCTTGCGCAGGGAAGGGGGAGGGTTTTGCTGCAGAGGAAATTGGCTGACACTTAGCCAATTCAAGAAGTCCCCCCCTGTGTGAAGAAGCAGAAGAAGAAGAAGAAGAAGAAGAAGAAGAAGAAGAAGAAAAGGAGAGAAGCCGTAACAGAGAAAGAAGAGAAGACAAGAAGAAGAGGCTGAGAAGAGAGAAAAGGCTATACATTGTAGCTCGAGACGGTTAAGCCGTCTGATTAAACACTCAGTCGTCTGATACTTGATTGCTAGGCTTTATTTGGTTGATATTTGATGTTATTGTGAGGGGTAATTGATGATTCAAATCACTATTTTACCCCATTCTTTTTGCACTATTGACATTTGTTTTCATTTATATGTCATTATTGTTTGTAGTTCTAATATAAATTACTTATATTGTACTTAAATTGCAATTCTTGAGATCTAAATTCCACATTGCTCCCTATTTTCGACCTCGAAACCTTTTTCGAGTAATAAAATTTATTTGTTTAAGAGTTTTTTTGGCTATACTACAACATGACAATCTTAAAACAACAATTTAGCGTGCGAACATTTGGCAGGGCCCATTATTTCGGCTCTTGGTGGGCCGGTTCTTCCTCTGGTCATGGAAAGTAGCCTTTCACTTGCCCAAGCGACTACTTCTGCAGATGGATACAAGAGCAGGTTGATGAGAGCCTCATCATGAACCCTAACTAACACAATTTGATCTAAATAAGTGTGAAAAAGCTCCTACAAAATCTAAAGAAAAGCCTAACTCAGGAAATTCTAAATTGAAGAATAAAACTGCAATTTTACCAATGCAGTGCACAATCAGGGTGTCTAAGGGTCTGAATACAGGTCAAATGGGCTTAATAAGAAAGAAAGTGGGATAGCTTGAGCCGAAAAGGATTATAGCAACTTCTAGGAATTAAATGACATTCTGTAACCTGCTTTAATTCACGAGGTTCTAGGTAGGATAAAAATCAACTAAATTCTCTAAAATTCATGAAAAAATATTCCCTAGGATTTAGAACCTTCAATTTTGCCTTTGTAACCTATCTTGACATAAATTGAGAACCATTCCCAATTTGTGACCTAATTTAGGTTTTTGTGCAAATTGACCAGTCAAAAGTGGTCAAACCTAAAATAAAATTACACCATTGAATTCCTTAGGTCCAAATTAGGTTGGTACAAAAATTTGAACCTAAGGGAAGGCCATCTTGACCTACTTTACAAATTGGTCCTCTTAAATTACTTTTCGACCCTTATCTTTTTGAACCCTTGCTTTTTGCCCCCAGCTTCTCTTTCGTTCTTTACAGAACGGTCCCTCTGCCACCCCACGTAGGCGCCCATACCTCCAACGACCTTGCGAGGAAGATGGCGCTGCGCAGGGTATGGGGGCCGCTTTCAGGAACGAAAGGGAGGTTCCTTGTGTCGTCCTCTTTCGCAGGAACCCCCTTCCATGGCCTGCTAGTGCCCACGCCTCTCGTGCGAACGCACGAGAGGAATGGGTCTCCATCTCCGGCCAACTCCAGCATGCTCTCCACGATCGATCCTCAAGAATCTCCTCCCGCCAACTGCTATAAAAGGAGCGACAGGGTCCTCTGGTGAGGATAAGCTCGTTTTGGCCGAAGAACACCCTCATACTTCGTCTCCTCTCACTCCGGTCAGACAGCCTAACTCTTCCAGTGATCTTTCCTCCTCCTCTTCGTCGCTCTGCTGCCACACCCGCAGCAGAGTCTACACGTCCTTGTCTTCCCACGCCAGGCCGCACCAGCTGGCGCCTCCAGATCCCCTCCTCATCGCCGTCACCCCCCTTCTGGGCACCTTCGTCCCCAGCGCTGGCAGGCATGCATCGGGCGCCTCCTCTTTCCCTCTTCGTCAATTAAGTAGGTAAAAGCCTTCCCCTTTCTCTCTCTGTTATTTCCCTCTTCTCAATTTGCTATTTCCACCCACCGACCACCACTGTCCATCACCACCTTCTCCATCTCCGACCGCCATTCGGCAAGGCATTTTCATCGCCCCACGCCTCCATCCACCTCGCCAATCACCCCTAAAGCACCACGACACCTCGCTGACACCAAATCCGCCCTCCATTCACCACCCTGCACCTTCAGACCACCCCTCGAACACACCCACCTGCACCTCTGCAGAGTGCCCTAGGCACACGGCCACAGGCACTTTCCTGTCACGCCGACCCCCGCACCACCTTCGCCGTACTCTGGCGAAGCTTCCTGAGCTTTCTGACATGGCCGTGAGGCCGTTTTAGTGTTTTCAGGTCTCCCCCCCCTCGCCACCATTGACGAACAACAGGAGCTGCTTAGCGAGTAGCTCCAGGCCTCTTCAGCTCCAGGTCTGCAGCCGAGAGCGTGCGGAGGGTATTCGCGCACACACTCAGGACCTCAATTTGGGGTCGAAGGCCTCTGCCTCCGCCCCAAATTGGTCAAGCTTTCCTGCCTGCAGGTGCGCGGAGTGGAATTGGGACTTTAGTCCCACCTCGGAAGTGTGTGGGCACACGCCCACACATAAATTGAAAAAGTCGCAGAGGCATTTTGCCTCGAATCACTGGGTTGAGGTCCCTCCTCACCTATCACCCGGGTCTCGTCCGCGGCTCTTCCCACGTGGACCTGACTCTACCCGACTACCCCCACTCCTATGCACTCCTTGCGCACCACCCACTCCGGTGTGCTTGGACCCGGGCACGCGACCTGACCAAATTACTCGGCTATGAGAGAGCGTACCAAAGAGAGATTCAGAGAGAGAGAGACGTGGGAAAGGGGTAGGGTAGGTGTTTTGCGCTGAGCTTGTGTGTGTGTGCAGGGAACAGGTGAGGAAGGAAGAAGCAAGGAGCTGCTGAAGAGAAGAAGGAAGGAAGAAAGAAAGAAGAGGAAGAGCAGCGGCTGAGACTTAGCCGCAGAGAAGAAGAAAGGAGAAGGAAGGAAGGAGAGGAGCAGAAGAAGCTAGAGAAGCTAAGAGGAAAGAAAAGAAGAAGGAGAGGCTGATCAGGTAAGGCGTCTGATTTCTGAATCAGATGTCGGAAAGAGAAAAAGAAAGAGAAAAGAGGAGGGAGCCTCTGCAGCAAAGAAGAAGAAGATGCAGAAGAAAGAAGAAAGGAGAAGAGAAGGAAAAGATAAAAAAAAGAAAAAAAAAGAAAAGAAGCAATTTTTGCTCTCTCTCTCTCCTTTGTCTTAATTTTTTGTAAAACAATATATATTGTGAATTCATATGCTTCTGGAATTATAATTTGTTCCCTTAGTTCGACCTTGGGAAATTTTTAATTCCGAATAATAAATTGTAAACTAGTGATAGCTTTTCGTGATATACTACAACACCTAGGACTTTAAAATAACACGACGAAACCCTAACGCAACCACAAGTTCTCCTAGGATTCTCTGTTCCTTTATGGGACTAGTGTCGTTGCCGTATCCCTCCACCAGCCAACTTTGGGAGCAGAAGGAATTGTCCCACTTCACGAACCTCGTAGCATTGTCCCATAGCTCCGCCATGTCTTTAGGCGGAAAATCAATGACGTCATTCCAGAACCTCTGGTCAAGAGACTTGACTTGAAGTACTGGAGAGCCATGGCAGCTTGAAGCTTCTTGCACTTGAAGTATGGGCCTTGAACCCATCTAGGATGCATTGGAAAGACTCCGTCTTCCGTTGTCTGACTTCCGATAGCCTTTTTGCGTTGTCCCTAACCCTTTACTGCCCAGCAAAATACTGGTAGAATTTATTCGTCGGTTCCTAGTAGCAAGTGATCTGTCCAGCTAATAGTCTATTGAACAATTCATGGGCGATGCTAGACAAATATGACGGGAATACCGACAGAGTACTTCATTGGGACAACTGTGCACCAGCATCATCTGGTGATAACTCCCAACAAAATTGTTGGGGTTCGTCGTCTTGTCATATTGAGCCATAACGGGCTACATAAACTTTTTCAGGAGGGGGGCCGTCATCACCTCCTCCGTGAATGGGTAAGTGATGACATACACGTGCAGGCATATGCCCCTCATCGCCCGGGTGACTTGGTGAACGATCTTCGGTATAGATCCTTCGCCACTAGTGGACAAAGGATGAGCCCCTGATTGCTCCCTTGACGAAGGTGGGCATGGAGCTTTTGGCGATCTGGGAGGAACTTCCCCTTTCTGGCTACAAAGCTCGCATTTTAGTTTCTCGAGCTGTTCGCGTAGATGGACGTTCTCCTCTTCCACTATGTGACGCCACTTAAGTTGCTCGTCCCTAGGACTCAAACTTTGGGGCTTCTGCAATTGGGGCTTGCTGAGCTCCCTGATCTGTTTGATCTCACAGCCATCGTTACTTCCAACATGATTGTTGTGGACTTTCTCACACCCTTCTGACTTTGGTCAAAATCAGATTTTCTGGCAAGTCTAGTCTGTCCAGACCTGCCTAGGTATAGGTGGATCCGGACCTGCTTGAGCATAGGTAGGTCGAGCAGGGTCGGATCCGGTTGCTTACTTTGCATCCAGGTAGCCAGACCCTTTCTCGAGCTTCCTATAGAGTTTTGAATCCGACGACACTTTTTGTCCCTTATCGGGCAACATTGTCACTATTTTCATATTCATTTTAAGTTATTAATTTGACAATTGTGTTTCTCTTTGAATTTAGATACCAAGTACACTAAAAATAAGTAAGCTTGTTGTAGAGCTATGTGACATCATCGCTAAACGTGGTGTCCACTTGGTTGCAACCAGATTAGTGGGTGTTTTGAAAAAGTTAGGTAGGAATAATTTCTCAAGAAAGGATGTCACTGAGTGGTGAAGTGAATCATTAATATTCTAAGTGTAATGGTAGACAAAAGAAAAAAAGATAGAGAAAAGGAGAATGTAAAAAAAAGAAAAGAAAAAAAAAGAAAGAAAAAAAAGAAAAATAAAGAAAGTCCTGATAGTTAGAAAAGGACTCAATCGAATTGAAAGCTAAGGGTATAAATGTAAACAACGAGTTTTAAGGCTTATTTTAATTTATTTTTTTTTCAACTTTTTATATATAATCATAAATAACGTAAATAACATATTTATTCCTTGAAATTATATTTTTACCCTTTTTAGCTTTATTTATTAAATGATTAGGTTAATTGGTTTAATTAAGTACTTATGTCCTTAATTCATTTAAGTTAAACTAAATACTTAGTATATAGTTAATTCGTATCGATTTGAGTCCAAATTATTAATTAAATTATTATTAATATTAATTGAGCTTTAATTTTTTACTGTAAACTTATTTTGTAGGTCCTTACTATTTTATCCCTATATTATAATTAATCCTATATTTAGTGTATTCTTAGGTAATTAGCTAGGTAAAATAGCTAATTAGTGTTAATTAGGAACCATAATGAGTCTCATCAAGCTGTTGAGGACAGTCATTACAATGGATGGGGACATTTCAAGCTCAATTGAAATCATCCATGCTAGCAATGGCTCCGGCGTCGAAGCAGCACTTCTCGCTGAAACCAACTTGCAGTACGTTGAGCTGAATGAATCCCAAGCAAGTTTGTTCTTGACCCTATTATGATTTTTCGTGTATTTCATCTTGTTTTCATTACCTAATTATACTTCTTTATTTATGTCAATTGCATTAGCATGACTATATGATGAGAGACAAAAAGTACCTTTGGACTCAAAACTCCACATAAAGCCCGAGAAAGGATCCGACTACCCGGATACGGAGCAAATAGGCAGATCTGGACAAGCCCAACTAGCTAGAGGATCCCATTTGACCAAAGTCAGGCAGGCGGTGGAAAAATTCCATGATGCCCACATCGGCAGTAACAATGGCGTTACCAATACTATTAATAACCTGACAATGGATGTGCCTTGACAACGGACGTGCCAAGGAGTTTGAAAAGACCACTAAAGAAGATCTTACCTCACTAAGATACTTCCTATAAATAGTGAAGAGAGGCCTTCGAGGTTTCTAGACAGGCGATCTAGGAAAGAGATTGCATTACCGCTATTTACTAGTGAATATTTAGGAGCATTACCCTCCCCCCAGACGTACACCTCTTGCTGTAGAACTGGGTCACCAATCTCCTTGTTTTCCTTATGATTTCTTGCTTGTGACTTGTTGAGTCGGATCCTCGGATTACTTAGGAGCTCCGATCACCTTGCATATTTTCATTCTCTTGTGGCTACGTTACGTTTTCTACGTCAACAAATTCTTTGATGGCCTCCTAGAGCCCAACAAATGGCACCGTCTATGGGAAACGTCAACAAAAATGCATGCTCTTTCTTGCATTAAGTTGTTGGGGGGCAACAACTCCAAAGTGTCCCACCTCAGCCTCTCCACCTATGAGAAGGCATAGCCAGGTGATCTCCACTCTGCCCGAACTCCATCCCAGCTACGACCCACATCAGGAGCTTTTCCTGTCGATGCCAACCTGGTGCACCCCACACAAGCATGTCAAGGTCTCTATTTTCCATAAAATGGAGAACACAACTTGGGGGCACCAAGTTCTTGACGGTCGACTGCCAACTCTTTCCCACCTTTGAGGTCCCTCAAGCAGCAAGCCTCGAGTTTTGGAGCCAGCGACTAGCCACCCCCTGCCAATATCTCAGGAGGCGAGGACAACTTGACAATGTCCCCCCACCAAGGGTTCCCATCTCTCGACCGGGAGAGGGGTCGAATCAACCGTTGTGTGGAGCCTTTCTGCCTCCTTCCATTCTTGGGCCTTTTTCTTCCTATTGCATGCAAAAATCGACCCCCTTAAGCGACCTTTAGATGGTCTCCACCAAGCCATTGTCAACCACTAATTCCAATAGCCAAAAAAAAAAAGAGTGTGAGGTGGTCGGCAGATCAGGCAGCCATGACCCCCTACCACCATTAAAAAAGAAAAACAAAAGTGTGATGGCAAATTGCCATCCACCCGGCGGAGGAGTTTTGACGGACAAAAAGAGGGTATCTCTTGGCTACTCATATGCCAATCAAGGCATCCGGCCAATATTTTTTCTCTGTCAAGCCTCTTCCCGCTTGTGAGATCTCATTGACGCCTAGAGGATCCTCCTTTAGGGCCACCCTTCTGCTAAGATCTCAGGCAGCGAGGACAACCAAACAACAACTGCCAACCTCCTGCCAAAGGAAAATTTTACAAGGTTGGCACCCTTATCCACAACCAGGTGCTACTCCGACCGAAGGCCGGGATAATAAAAACACCCTTGCATTCCCTATAAGCACGAGTCACTCGCACGGGATAGGCTACCAACGGGTACCTGAGTCAAAGTAAACCCTGAGCCCCCTACGAGTGTCGACCCCATGTGAGGAACCTTGGCCGGAGAGCTCGATACTCAAGTCTCGTCAGCACAGACAATGGGTTGAGACCAAGTTAAAGTCAGGAACTGAATCCTCACTTATTGTAGCCGCTTAACCATGCTCAATCGGGTGGTTTACTTTCAAAAAAAAAGGAGGGGGTGGGGGAGTCCGTCTGACACCTTCAGCAAGAGGGCATCAACATTGCCATTCTCAACCGGATGGTCTCCCTTCCAAAAAAATAAAAAAAAGAGGTGGAGGAGAATACATAAGGCCCATGAGCCTATTGAAAGGCAAGCATTGTTCTGACATGTATTGGGGCATGAAACAGCTGACCCCTTGCCATCACCATGAAAAGGAGATCTGCCTGTCAAGAACTCTCCACTTGACCATGGCCGTCTAACCATGATGGCTCGGATAAAAGGTCGACTAATGGTGGAAATAATGCTCCATGCATCTCCCTCTCATGCAAAGATAAATAGAAAAATTTTTCTATTTCATAAAATAGATATTTACTTTTGCAAAACTTATATACCACTTATCTCCCCACTCGCCTACAAACTATCTTACCTAATACCTTAAAAACCCCCACTCCCTTAGTGCATGAGCCACCCATACGGACGGGCCGCCAAAGGGTACACTGCAACACGCGGACCCTGGGCCCTCGACGAGTGTTGGCTCCGTGCGAGGGACGTTGGCACACGGTCGCAGGTTGCCTCTTAAGGACCTGGGGAGTGCATAGGTCCTCTAGTTTGGATAGAGTGTAATAGTGGGTCGAGATATAGTTTTAAGTTGGGAACTAAATTTCTGCACTTCTATTGTGATTTATATTTTACCAATCACTTATTCTTCTGGAGTTAGTGGCCGAACAACCTCCCCCTCCCTCTCTCAGGAGGTGAGTGGGCGAGCGAAAGCAATCAACAACCTACCCCCTCTCCCCATGAGGTGAACGGGAGCATTGAAGCACCTGTTCCCCAGCACTACTGGGCGATAGCTGTTGGAGGCATGGGTGACCTCTGCACGAGGGCAAAAAAGAGAAAGAAGCCTACTCTCGTAGTCGGCATTGTCTACTGCAGAGTTTTAAGTGGTTTAGCTACTCTCTCAGCAGCATCCGCTAGCTATAAAGTGGGGGCATATGATGAGGGGCAAAAAGCGTCTTCGGACTTAAAAGTCCGCATGAAGCCCGAGAAAGGATCCGGCTACTCGGATATGGAGTAAACAGGCGGATTCGACTCTACTCAATCTACCTACGCTCAAGCGGATACGGGAAAGCCCGACCCGCCAGAGGATTCGATTTGACTAAAGTCAATGAGGCGATGGAAAAAGTCTACGACGCCCATGTTAGCAGTAATGATGGCATTGCTAATACCATTAATAGCCTGACAACGGACGTGCCCTGACAACGAACATGCCAGGGAGTCCAAAAAGATCACTGAAGAAGATCTTACCTCGCTAAGATACTTCCTATAAATAGCGAAGAGAGGCCCTCGAGATTCCTAGGCAAGCAATCCAGGAAAGAGATTGTATTACCACAATTTCCTAGCGCATATTTTGGAGCATTGCCCTCCCCTTAGACGTACACCTCTTGTAGTGGAACTAGGTCACCAATCTCCTTGTTTTCCTTGTGATTGCTTGCTTGTGACTTGTTGAGTCAGACTCTTTGATTACGTAGCAGCTCCGATCACCCTATATATTTTCATTCTCTTGTGGCTATGTTACATTTTCTACGTCAACAAATTCTTTGATAACCTCCTGGGACCCATCATTATTAGAGGTAAGGAGATGGAGCTGTTCCATATGCTTCTGTGTGCTTTTCCTTACCCAGTGTCTTCTATGTATGCCCCTGTATTATTCTGTTGATGCCTCTCAAAAATAAACAGGGGAGTTGATAGAAAATTTTCTGCATGTTTTGGTTGGACTTGATATACAATTTCTTTTGCCTCCTTTCGAAATCCTGTAAGCTATCTATATACTAGATAGAGGGACAAGTGTATGATGAGTACTAGCACAATATTGTTGCCTCGACCACTCCAGTGATCGAGACCATTGAGTGGCAGTTGGTTGGGATGCCTACCTTTATTGTTATCCTTTTTACATTGAGATGGATGCTGATGAAGTAGCTATAGAAGTCGCAATTAAATGATTTTGTTGCACTAATGCTTGTTCTTGAAGTGGCTACTTGGTTACTTCTGGCAATGTTCTTCTGTTGCACTCGTTAGGCTTTATCTAAGAAAGCATGAAATATCTTTAGCTTAACTCAGGGTTGCACGTGCCACAAGATTGGGGAATGTTGGAGAGGGTGGAACCCTTGCTCTCTTCCGATGCCCACCCTTGCATTTCCATGAGGTATGGTTCTTTTGTATGGTTGGGCACCATGCAACCATGTGCGCTTTCATCTTCTTTGGCATTTGCGGTGGTCTTCGTTGGTCACTTAGGTTAATATCAAGAGACATGATGGAAATTATAGATAATTCATTTTTCACCAAGGTTAAGCACAAAATAGTCTTGAGTAATTGGTGTGTGCATTCCTTAACAATTTGATTGATTTTCGATAGGATATAGAAATTACTATGACAAGTATGTTGCACCCGGTGTTGATGACAAGAGATCTTTGCAATGCCTTTGTAATTGCCTTTCACCGCGGCAATCATGAGAAAGGGGTTATCTATTATTAACATCAACCTACAAGTAGGGGTGTATTAAAGTTTGTTAGGCCATATAAAACACCTCTTATAGTATGGGATAAAATGCATAGATATCTTTTGGGAGATTTGAATTTTTTGATGGAAAGAGTTGTAAATTTTAAACTTATTTCTCATAAATAGGCATGTGGTTATAGTCTCCAAAGGAAAGAGAATTCTATCATTATATATCTTCGTCATAGAAGTGAAACTTGGAGTCATTGGGACTCCATTGTATGTAGGGCTAACTGTGGATGTCGACGCTTTTTCTCCTACTCTTTGGAATATAAGATCTAACCCTCCTTGATGGCTTGAGAAGGAAATGTCCTCAAATGAGCCAAAGCTTCTCCTGAAGAATGCAACACATGTTTTTGAAGGATTCACAAGCAATGAATTTAGGTAACCCTTCTGATTTGATTAATGATATCTACAAGAATTGTACGAGGAATTGAGTTAGCATTTGGTTTTTGCTATCGAGTTTTTTTCTTTCGGTATATGCATCTTTTTGTAAACCAAAACTATGTTTAATTTCTTGATAATAGCAATATATACAAGTTGAAAGGTGCGTGTGTGCATCGTATAACTTTTTGCTTCCTAAGAATTAAGCAAATGCAGCCAAGAAAAATCATCAGCCCGCCTATTCTATGTGCTTTCCCATGCAAAACGTAAGGAACCCGATTCTCAGCTATTACCCATCATGTCATGCCTATCATTTTCCTACGTTGGTTGTATCTTGTGCTTATTTTTTGTTGACTACAACGTGATATTTATTTCCAGTTAAAATAATTTGGTAAGTGCAAGATGCCTCAGAGCATAGGATAGGATTATCATCAACGCTATCAGATGGCGCGATTGCCACCTCACGTAACTAAGTATCCTGATTAGGCTGGTAACTTGGGTGGGTTTTGTCTGTGGGCATATTCTTTAAGTCAGTAGAGTTCCCTTGTTTAATTTTGAAAGGTAACCGGTTGCAAGGGTGTTAATTATTCTCCATAGAAGGATATTTTTCTCTATCTTGGGACGGTGATCGTCGACTTACAAAACTCATGAATACTCTACAGTTGATAAGTGACCAAAGGGATTTTTGTAATCTGCTATTCTAATGCAAATACTATTTTAATGTTTCATTGCTGTTAATCTTATCAACAAAGGTACATCACATGCATTATGAGTCTTAACAACCCAACGCAACTTTCTTGAAAGTTCCATGTTTGGAATTTGACTTTTAGAACCGAGTTTTCTTTGTACCTGCCACTCTAATGCAAATATATCTTGATTTTTCGTCTGTTGTGAATCTCATATCGATCCAAGGGTGCACGTGCATCACCTTGAAGTCTTAAGAACCCAAGTCAAATTTCAAATTTCTTGAAATTAAGTTCCATGCTTGGATTTCATTTTTAGAACCGATTTTTTTGTTAAATTTTTTTAATCTGCTACTCCAAATCAAATATATATTTTGATTTTTCATTTGTTGTTAATCTTATATCCAATGGTACACCACATTTGATTAAGAGCCCGAGTCAACTTTCTTGAAATTAAATTCCATGTCTGGGTTTAATTTTTAGAACCGAATAAAAATCTATATCTACTGGAAGAGATTGACGTCAAATTTTATTGTTTTTTTCAACAAAATTTTACTGGTGATGTCATGCAAAGTTATTAATATTAATCCAAACGGTGATCGGTGGCACTGACGGAGACTGGCCAAATAAATATTATAAACCATTTACTGTGGCCCTCAACTTCATGTGGTAGATAAGAGAGAACATTTAAAAAAGGGTAAGAAGCTTGTTTCAATTTTTACCACTTAGACACGTCATTTTCTTTCTTTGTTCGCATCCATTTGGAAGACTCGGTGTTTTTCCTCCACAATTGCACTTCCTTAAGGGAATCTCTCGAAGAGAAACTTCCCCATATAATCCCTTGCAAAGTAATTATACGATAACAAAATTTAAATTATATATATATATATATATATATATATATATATATATATATATATATAAAAGACACAAACAGCCTATACAAATCAACTGAATCGACCCTATGTGCCCCTACGTGCATGTCGTCAGCGATTAGGTCGAACATAATTCTAAGCATACTCAACAACAAATTCTTCATAATTATGGGGTTTATAACATTGATAGTCTACACCTTCCTCACGTTATATGTACCTAAGGCTTTATCGGCCAACGGAGAGAGAATATAGGAATAGGTCATTTCAATCATTATTTTCATATGTCATCTTATTATATCACGGTAACATCAATATATATTAAAATATATATATTTTTTAATATAATATATTTATTAAAATATATTTACAATATCATATCTAACTATTCACATTCATATCTTAATATTAAATAAATATTCACCAACATCATATCAATATCACCAATCATTTTATCCTTATAATATTTTATCATAAATTAACTCTCAACTTTGTGAAAAACATAACCACCACATTTGACGATATTTTAAACAAAAATTTTACCATACATAACAATCATAATTATTATAGTATATAAATAATATAAAAATTTTATTCTTCGCATATCACATCTACCATCATCTATAATACATCCACCCATCACTACTTATACATACCTGTAACAATGCACTCACATCCATCACATATGTCTAACTTTCACCGAGTCACTTCTAATATATATATATATATATATATATATATATATATATGAACTTAACTATCCCAACTATACCATTGAATCTTTTCTTAATTATCCACTTTATCTTTTTCTTAATTTTTCTAAACTTTATCCAATACTAAATTTTATACCCTTCTAAACGGACCTCAAAACATTGATTGCGGCAAGTTGACCACTTGCTTGAGCCATCCATCGTGATCATAAAATTTACGCGGAGTGGCTGTGCCGAGAACCTGTCGTAACGGCAATTCCAACGTACAGAACGTAACGATGGTGGGGGCATGATATATATTTAATGCAAGTGATTCACCACCATCACTTGTAATCAATAAAACAAAACTACATGCAAATCAAAGGGCCAATCCAAGCCAAGATGCCATCCTCACTGTCTCTGGAATTGTCCTCTGAATTATTTATGGACGAAACCACACATGGACAAAGGTCTGGGGACCCAACAACACACTGAAATCCCGAGAAAGAAGCTCCTCCTTAGGGTTATACGTATACATATATATTTCTGTGGTCTCCAACGTCAGACACTTTGTTTAGGGTTCGAATTCATGAAACTAGAGAAGGGGACATGGTTCCCTTCCTCCTTGGCCACTCAATTTAAGAACGCCACGTAAATACGAGTGGCACTATATATATATATATAGAGTTGCATCCAAGCAAAAATTAAAGAAATAAAAGAAGAAATAAAAAATTATGGATGGAGGGTTTCCCTTTCGTAATGACCACATGCATTTTGCCCTAATTGTAAACTGGTCTCGCTCGAGTTTGATGGTATTGATGTGACTAGGTACGATTGATGGCACCCAAGGAGCTACGCACGTGAAACATGACGACGTTATCACTGGCATCCCATCTTACCATGTTGTCTGATGTTCCACATCTTCAAGCACATCACGCAAGTCCATATAGGTTTCACCTATATAATTGATGATTGACGAGGGAAATTTATGCGTTTCGCGGAGAAAAGGCTGGCCCGAGAGGTTCGAGATAATATTCTGAAGTGTTTTTCCGAGGCATATCTTGTTCAGATGGGTGGAAAAGATTGTGAGAAAAGAGTTCACTCCTTATATTCTCACACTTATGTATTTATAAAAAATTTAAAGATTGTTATAACAAATTCTTTTACAATTTTATCAGAAATTATACTAATATCCTATAAGAAATTACATATCAACACCTTCCCTCAAATACGAGTATATGTAAGAAGTTGAAGTTTGAATTGCAATAGCTCAAATCTGGTAGCCGACAATGGTTTTGTAAAGAGATCAGCAATCTGAAAAGTTCTTGGAATAAACCGAACGTATAGTTGTTTTGAGGCAATCAGATCTCTGACAAAATGATAATCTATCTCTATGTATTTTCTTCTTACATGAAAAATCGGATTGGATGTCATATAAGTGGCTCCAATATTGTCACACCACACAACAGGAGTAGATGGTAAAGATATTCCTAATTCTCGCAATAAAGAAATAATCTAAGTTAATTCAGTAGTTACATTTGCAAGAGCTCGATACTCAACTTTAGTACTAGATCGTGGTGCCACAGCTGATTGCTTCTTAGTTGACCATGATACTACATTATTTCCCAAATAGATTGTGTATCCAGAAGTTGACCGTCGATTATAAACAAAACTTGCCCAATCAACATCAGTATATGCTTGAATGTCTAGAGAGGTTGCTGAGGTGATATGTAACGCATATGAAATGATGCCTTTGATATATCTAAGCAATCTTTTTCAGACATTCCATATGTTTATTAGTAGGTTGACTTATCATTTGAGCTAATTTGTTTACACCATAACAAATATCAGGTCGAGAAAAATATAAGTATTGTAGGCTGCCTATTATTTGTCGAAAAGGAGTTGGATCAGGAAGAGGAACACCATTGCTTTTTGTTAGAAGCTGAAGATGGGATGAAGTTAATGGTGTGTGGATAAGTTTAATTCCATCATACTGAAATTTTAATAAGAGATCAGTAATATATCGCTGTTGACAAAGAGAAATACCAGTAACAGTCTTTGATATTTTCACACCAAGAAAAAATGATGGGAATCCCATATTTTTAACAGGAAATTCAGCAGCTAAATGTTGTAAAAAATATGTCATGCTGTCTTTGGTAGAGGAAATGAACAAAATATCATCCACATAGATGAGAAGGAATATTATAACATCCCCTTGTTGAAGGAAAAACAATGGTGGATCTGTCTTAGATCCTTTGAAACCATGTTTCATTAGAAAAGAGGTTAGTCTGTTAAACCAAGCTCGAGGAGCTTGTTTAAGACTATACAATGATTTCTTTAGCTTACAAACATGGTTAGCAAATTTCAAATGAACAAACCCTTGACGGTGCATCATGTATACAGATTCTTCCAAAAAACCATGGAGAAAAGCATTATTATCCAACCGAGAAATTGTCCAATTTTTGCTAATAGCCAAAGTGAGCAATAGTCGAATTGTAGTAGTTTTGATGACTGGACTAAAAGTGTCAAAGAAATCTTGACCTTCAATCTGATGAAATCCTTTTGCTACAAGTCTTGCCTTATATCTATCAATGGAGCCATTTGCTTTCCGTTTGATTTCATAAATCCATTTATTGCCAATCATATTTTGTGTTGAACTGGGAGGGACTAATTCCCAAGTATCATTTCTTAAAAGTGCTTCAAATTCTTCAGCCATAGCTTTGTGCTAGTGAAGACTTTTTGCAGCTTGAGTGTAAGATGAAGGTTCCATCTCATTATTAAAAGCAGTCACTAAACATTCTGGTAAAGGATGAATGATAGAGGTGAAAACCTTCTTCTTTTTGGAGATCCCATTCGTTGCTCTAGTCACCATGGTTTGTGTTCTTAGTGGATTTTGTTGGGCATCTAGTTGGGAATTTTCTTGGGCAGTGGATGAATTGTTTTGACAAGAAGTTTGAACACAACTTGTGGGTTGTGGTATAGTTGATGGTTCTGCAATAGAATTGTCAGGTGAACTGATGCATTGCACATTTAAAAGAATATTGGAATCATCAGTTGTAGCAGCAGAGGTTGAATTACTGCCAGACTCTGGTTGGGTAGATGTATATGGTATAGTATTAGAACTGGTTAGGAAAGAGGGAATAGACAGAATAATAGGTAAGGTTGAATGAGGTGGAGCAGTGAATTTAGTTGATTTTTCAGTGAATGGTAAAATAGTTTCATCAAATGAAACAAATCTAGAATGAATTATTTTATCACTAGAGGGATCTAAACAACGATAAGCTTTATGATAGGGACTATAACCAAGAAAAATATGTTGTCGAGATCTGGGTTGTAATTTGTGTTTAGTGTATGATTTTAAAAAAGGAAAGCAAGTACAGCAAAAAATTTTTAGGAAGTGATAATCTAGAGAATTTGAATAAAGAAGTTGAAAAGGTGAAGTAGAGTGATTGTTGGTGGATGGTAGAGCATTTATAATAGAAGCAGTAGTGTGCATAGCAAGAAACCAGAATCTAAGAGGGATATTTGCATGAAATAATAGAGCTCTAGCCATTTCAATAAGGTGACAATTTTTCCTTTCATTACTACAATTTTGTTAAGGTGCTTATGGGGTAGAAATTCGATGATGAATTCCATGTTGTTTAAGCCAATGATGCAGCTGATGATATTCTCCTCCCCAATCAGATTGGAATGCCTTAATAGTCTTGTTAAATTGTGTCTGGATATAAATAATGAATTGAATAGCAATGTGGTATGTATCAAACTTCATCCTTAAAGGAAAAACCCACACGAACTTAGTACAATCATCGATGAAAGTAAGACAATATTTGTACCCATCAAAAAAGTTTATTGGTGATGCCCAAACATCAGAAAAAACAAGATCAAATGGCCTTTGACTAATAGTACCAGTAGAAGAAAGACAACTCCTGTGAGCTTTAGCTTCACAACAAGTAGAACATAGCTGTTGTTTACTTTTATTTTGTACATAGGGAATTTGATGGAGATTAAGAACATATCTAAGAAGTTGGTAATTCACATGCCCAAGCCTGTGGTGCCAAGTTGAGAGGGAAGTGTTTACTGTAGTGTATTAATAGAGGTTAAAGAAACAGAGTCAGAGTTGGCTGTTAATGGTGTTGGCACAGAAGTATCAGAAGAGGTTGTAGTAGACTTATTCTTCTTCATGGAATTTGGAAGATATACCTGGTATAAGCCATTCCTAGATACTCCCTTTAACAAGATTTCCTTGGTCTTGAGATCCTTGACAATAATAGACTTAGGATACAACTTGAAATAGCAATTATTGTCATTTGTAAATCTATATATGGACATCAGATTTTTGGACACCTTAGGAACCTGTAAAATATTCTTTAAATATAACTGACGATTTGAGGTAGCAACATATTTATGACCAATATGATTTATAGACTCACCTTTGCCATTGCCAAAGGTGAAATTGTCTTTACCATCATAATTAGCTGCAATGTCCAAATTTGCCAAGGAATTCGTAATGTACTGATTTGCTTTAGAATCAGTTAGCCAAGGAGTAAAATTAGACATAGAAAAATTGGCTTGAGGGGATTGATCATATCTTCTATAACAAGTTAAAGCTTAATGATTTAATCTGCCACAAATTTTACAAGTCACTCCAGCAACAGATGCAGGTCTTGAAGAATTTATTCCAGTACCCAAAAGAGATCTTTGTGGTGAAAAAGGAGCATTAATAGTAGGGCCTCCTCTGGAAAATTTTCCTGAGCGACCTCCCTTGTTTCTGTTAGCTTTGCGACCTCCACAAGCATTGCTTGTTGCAGCATGATTAACAAACATATCAAGTAGAACTTGAGCTCTTAATAGCCTCTGCTCATGACTAAGTAGAAGACTTATAACCTCGTCTAAAGTGGCAGTGTTTCTAGAAGTTATGACAGCAACAATGGGATCATAATCAGATCCTAAGCTATTTAGAACAGCTAAAATCAGATCATCATTATCTAACTTCTTCCCACAAGTAGCCAAATTGATAGCAAGTTGTTTTGCTTTGTTAACCAAATCAAGAATACTAGAATCTCCATTCTTTAGAGAACTAAGTTCACAGCGATATTGAAAAATTTGAACTCAAGATTTTGTGCCAAAAAATCTCTCTAAGTAATCCCAAACTTCCTTGACAGTGGCAAGATCAGACACTTGAACACAAATTTCCTCACTGACAGAGGAAATTAACAAACTCAAAACCAATTAGTCTTTCTTGTGAAATAAAAAATAATCCTCCTTCAGTACTTGTGTAGCTGAAGTACCTTCACCACTTCTAATGAATTTCGATGGTTGAATGGTGGATCCATCAACAAAATCAAGTAAATCATATGCTCGCAGTAGAGGTAAAAACTGAGCTTTCCAAGTAGGGAAGTTTGTAGAGGTTAGTTTGTAGGGAATACTATGTTGTATAGAAGAAGGAAGTGAAGAAACTAGACCACCAGCAGACAAATTAATCATGGAACCTGAACCTGCATTGCTATTGGAATTCATCAGGAAAATACCAAAACAGTGAAGAGAAGTGTTGCAATATAAGAAGAACCTGTTGCAGTTAAGGCAGATCTGATGAAGTCGATTGCCTACCTATGTTAAGAATCGGTTGTAGAAATAGGGCAATGTGGCGTAACGAGGCAGCAGTGAAACAATCTGAAGAACTTGATGAAGGAGTGTCATGATTTGATGAAGTTGTGATAAAATCTGTCGATGAGAGAAGGAATCCATCAAGAGAGCTCAACAACGAGTAACGCAAACTCTTGATCGCTCAGATAGGTCGTCTGATACCATGTTGTAACAGGTGGAAAAGGTTGTGAGAAAGAGTCAACTCTCTCTATTCTCACACCTATGTATTTATAAGAAGTTCAAAGATTATTACAACAAACTCTGTTACAGCTTTATCAGAAATTGCACTAATACCCTGTAAGAAATTACATGTCAACTTATCTATCTTCAGCTTAATTCTTGATTCAGCTGAGATTAAGTTAATTGTATTATAAATTATAAAGGAAAAAGTAAATAAATGTATTTTGAAATGTATTTTGCAACGTATGAATGATAATGGTGGTTTCAACGGGTGTATTTTTGATTTTTTACGTTTGAAAATCAATTTTCACCGATGAAGAATCACTTTTTAAGTGAAAAATCATTTCCCATATGTGAAAAATCATTTTCAAGTGAAAAATCATTTTCCACTGACGAAAAGGTAAAATACACCGGTGTATTTTCATTTTTAACCATTGTAATTTGATATTCAACTTGTATATTTTGATTTTTTTATCAGTTAAAAATTATTTTCAACCGGTGTGCTTGGTTTGCTTAATTTTTAACCAGTTGATCCTTGATTGCGCATTGCGATGTACATTTCCGTAATCGTACCTTAAATTATATTCGTCAAGTCAATTATTTTGATATTTTTATGTCAACTACCTCTTTTATGGAGGAAAGAATGCCAAATTAGCATCCAATTACTTGACTACCGCACTTATATAGGGGGTGTTTGATAGGTAAGTTAAGGGGAGTTAATTCTTGTTTAGTCTCGATCAAGGAGGACTTAACTTGGGGTTAAGCTACTTCCCCTCTTCTACGAAATAACTTTAAAATGTTATCTGAATCATTCTTTCTACTTTCGTAGAGAGGTGCATCACCTTCTTCTCCCAAACATCATTTTTCAAATCAAATCGTGGTTGCAGAGTTCAAATAAACTACAATAGACCTATCATACGTGGTCTTTGGCTGTTTCATATGTGTACTAATCGGAGGAAACAGACATCAAATTATTTGAATATGCGGATTTCTAGACATTTTCGGAGTCTAGCATTTATCCTGTCAGAGATATCAAGTATTTAATTCAACATTAATTTATCAGTTACAGTTTTTTAAACTCCACTCTAATTAAATTAACTCCTAATGAGTTGGCTTAGCTCGAAATGAGAGAGGCAAATAGTTCAATACGACCAACAAGCTAGCAAAGGATCACATGACTAAACTCAATGGTCAATTCTATGTGATCTTGATGAGATTGTTTGGGTTTCCTGTGCCACCGAGAGTTCCTTAATCAGCTGTTTGTATGAGAAAGATCAATACTCAGAATATCTATCCCCCCATTTCCATATTTTCCCAACGCGGAACCCTGAAATTAGCATGTGGATATATACTGATTTCCCCCACTTTAGATTTTCCAATCTTCCTGACGCATCCAACCAACCCAAATCTGTCGGACTTGGGGATTCACGAGTCACGACCTCACCCACGTCTAACACCAATTGGTCAGACACGGGACGACTGGCTATAGTGAGCAGTTGCCCACGATTAGTTGCTGAAGTGCACGGAAGATATTTACTTCACGTTAACAGCAGACAATAAATCCAAGACCACTGCGAAATGGGAGAGCAAAGTCCATTCTCAAGTAAAATTCAACGGCCTTTCCTTATAGAAATAGAAAAATCTCGACCAGAAGTGGGGTCCACCACCCTCTCTCGTTTTCCTCCGCCGGACGGATGACGAGGATGAAATGCGTGGATTTCGCCGTCGAATTTGACATGGGTGATAGGAATACCATCGCTCTTGAGCCAACGCAATGCTCCCATTTGGAGATGATTTGGGTAAAGAATTATTAGCTATAATGATGGCATCGAATGACACCCCCCCCCCCCCCCCCCCCCCTCTTTACATCACCTAAATTTGATATCATATCAGTTGCCAGATTGTTAAGTTTAACGTGTACGAAGATATGTGTTACAATCATTTTATATTATATGATCAAGAATCAATGGATTAAAATTTAGATTCAATCGATTAAAAATAAAAATTAATTAATTGAAAATTAATTGTATGAAAATATAATGATTGGAAATAATTTTTAGTCGATTTAAAATTAAAATATATCAATATATTTTATTTTTTTATCGATGGAAAATGATTTTTTATTTAGAACGTGATATTTCATTTGGAAATTACTTTTTTCGATAGAAAGTAATTTTCAAATATTGAAAAATCAAAATACACCAGTTGAAATCGATACCATCATCCGTACGTTGCAAAGTACATTTCAAAATATATTTGTCTACTTTTCCTCTAAAAGTAATACTACTCATCACTTAAAAAATAAGATGTAAGATAAGTTTCTTTTCAACACGGGTGCTGATTGAAGATCTAATTTCCGAAGCAATAAATAAAGGCTATTACTTGCATATTAATTCCTCCCGTTCTTTATTTTAACATTTGAGATCTTCAATTCAACCAGGTACACGAAATGCAAAATATAAGTTTCAATGATACCAGTGAAACTTTAGTGTAAACACAGAATGGATACAAATTTGCAAATCTTTCAGCAGCAGCTTAATATTTTGCTTGCAAATATTCGAGATTGCTCGCTAACAGGAAGCTCGTTTGTGCTACTAATAGTCCATCTATACATACATGAAATCATTTACTTTATTGTTCCCACTGCTTAAAATATCTCTGATTCCGCCTCCTTCCCCTCCCTTCATCCACTGATCATTGCACCCGTTTCATTCGGTTGTCCCAAGAAGTTTGTTATATATCTATCACTAATTAGTCGCTTTATGCAATCTGCATGTTAACAAAGTTTCAATCGATAGCCTTCACCGGTCATAGAATTTCTTTGGAAGGGTAAGTCGAAAAGTGTAGCTTTGCATGATGGGTAGAATATGTACGTCTTTCTTTTCTTGTCGATCCACATAGCATCTTATTCAGTTTGTTTCTTCTGGAGGAATCGTCTAGGCATTTAAAAGGTAAATATCAAGTCAATAAATATTTACTTTTAGAAATCAGGAGTGCATTCAGTTTTAAAAACAAATGGAGTAATCTGAAACTCTGAGTGGATCCTGCAATGCTAAGGGATTTTTTAGGCTCCGTTGCACGCGAAGTAGAGGAGTGGTCAAGAGCATGTCATCTCGATCAATATTTTTTATATTATCTTATTATATCATATTAATATCGATATATATATCAAAATATATATATTTTATCATCATATATTTATTAAAATATATTTATAATATTATATTATATCATTGACATGCATCTTTTAATATTATATAAATATCTACCGACATTATTTTAATATTATTAATTATTTTATTTTTATAATATTTTATCTCGAAAACACAGCCTCAATGAAAATAGACTGGTAGCACATATCACACTATTTAATGCCCGGACACAATGAATGGTAATATATCCGTTTTTAATACTTAGCCATACCCCACCAGGCAGATGAAACGTCAGATCGATTTTAATCCACTAGGTTTGTATTCCAATGCAATATCTATTTCCTGAAGTTCCGTAATCTATCCCCCATTAACTTTTAAAAATACAGGATAGCCATAGATCATTTATTTTTTCTACAGAGGAGAGCTCCATCATGAAATTACTAATATTTAATAGTATGCGAAGCTGTTCCTGGACAATGAGAGCAGCTTGGTATGGAGTTAGGTTTATGATTAATTAGTGCATGCACAACACATAAGTAACAACACGGTAGAATGGGGCCACCTGGCTAAAAGTAGTAGTCAAGCAGCTATCTCAAGGCTTTTGAATTAGGCTACAAGTTACATATAGCTATATAACTTTGGAGGTTCAAATTAATTAATATGAAAATTACTGTCTCCCCTATTAGGAGAATTCAATTTTTTGCACTATTTAGTCCGTTAAAAAATTTGGCATCTTTGATGGTGGAATTAAGATTGTTCCACTAAGTCGAAGTTTTGTGTTAGTTTAAGTTTTTATTAGGATTATTTTGCATCAATTATGTTTAAACAAAAACATAAATCATGAGAACATTCAGAAGTGTCGGAGTTAGCCATCCCTCTGAGGTGGTCTCGTTTACAATGACCTCCGTGGCAACATGTGCTGTAGAGTCCAAACATAAAAAAGTTAGACCTGAATGGGAACAATATTATACCCTTGATTAGAATGGTATCTTGAAGAATCATCTTAGGTCTTGAAATTATTCTTGGAAAGCAACTATTTACTCTAAGGTGTAGTTTGGTTACATGGGTACTTATATTCTTTAATGTTTCATGCCTTGGTTACAAGAAAGATTACCAATCCTAGAATTGAATTCCTTACTCCCATGGGGACTTGTAATCTCCAAGATATCTCTCAAACCATCGAGTACTCATTGGCCAATCAAGTTCACAACAACCCTCTTATCCTTAAGTGGCAACCTCAGATGCCTACCAAATCCAACCATGTAGTTATGCCATTGATTTAAATGGTCAATCTAAGTCCACCACGACACTCTTATTTTAAGTGATATAGATCCAATGCTATGTCATAACACCACTCTGGTGTAACCAGATTGCCAATGAGTCAACCCAACATTAAAACTTTTCCTATCATCATAGAAGGATGTAAGATGATTTTTGGCCGTTAGATCCATGATCCAGCGATGCATATGCTCTACGGTTTGTACTTGACCCATGCAACCTTACCAAATTGAGGGTGATGTTCCAAGTCTTGAGAGGAAGGGAACTCTGACCAATGCGGTGTGGTCGGACCCTCCAGCCGACCCCTCCAATCAGTCACCCACCCAAGAGATTGACACGTGTCACAATGGATTATTAGAACTCACCCCTCTCCAAAGGGCACGAGGCCACGTCACCGGTTTTATCCTGGAGCGCCGCACTCCCACTGGACAATTTCGAAGGGTGAAAAAATAAAGTTTCTTGATTCGACCAACCTTTGTTTTACCGAGTAAATAAAAAGGCAAAAAAAAAAAATCGCCCAATTTAGATTCCATCCATCCCCAATCATTTGACAGGGCGCCATCCCCCATCCGACGGTGCACAATGCCCCGACATCCCACCTGGCGATCGGAACCGTCCAACAGCTCACCGCCGATCTATAAAAGATTGAGCCGTGTGGTTGGCAATTTCCAACCGGTCTCCGCGAGGAGGAAGGGGAGGGCGAAGCGACGAGGAAAGCCAAAAGAAATGGAAATCCACACGTCTCCCCGTCCGAAGTTTTGATCTTTTCGAGTTGGGGCCTTGGCTGGAGAGGATTCAAGATCCGTCCTTCTGACCCTGTTTCGGTTTAAGATTTCTCCCTCTCTGTTCCTTGATGGGTTGAGCTGGAGGCTACCGCCAAAGAGATCGTTACCGGAAGAACCTTGGGGCTGTTCGTTTTGTGGGTTATCATCATCTTCATCTATCCCCTCTTCATACCGTCGATTCTTGGAGATTTCTCTTTCTTGGGTTCGTTATAATTGTTTTTTTTGGGAGGTGTATGGAGCAATCCGAGAGTTTTGCATGAAGCAGGGGGAGAGAGAGAAAACAGGGGCTCCTTTTTTATCATGGTTTTGCTTTTGTTTGGTTGAGTGAAGAATAAGCTTCTTCCTCTTGCTGTTACTTGTGGGCTTTGTGAGGCGTCTGAGTCGCCCGTCGATTCCTTTTGGCATAAGTCACCGGAGATCTCAAGAAAGACGAGATCTTTGAGTCCCCTCTGCTCTAAAAAAGCTGAGTTTTTTGGATTGTCCTAATTTTTTTACCAAAGACCCAATTACCCAGCTTTTTTTGTCTGCAGCAAGATCTGATCTTTCCGTTGTTAATTAACCATTCTTTGCAATTGGAACGAAGCAAATCGCGTGTATGGCAGTTGCCTTCACCAGGATCTCATGGTGGCTGTGGGGTGCCGCCACCAAGGACGGGGAACCATCCAATTCAGGCGGCCCTCCGGCACCCCTGAGCTCCTCCTTCGACTTCGGGTTGGGCTTTCGCGAGCCGGTGGAGACGCTGAGGCTCTCGAATTCGAAGGGGTCGAGGGTGTCCTCAAGGAAGTGTGGCAAGAGGAAGTGGCAGAGCAGGGAGCAGAGGAGGATCGACAGGGAGTATGACCTGGTTGTTGTGCCCTCCGACGGCGGATGCCTGTCGGGATCGGAGTCGGAGGACTCCGACTGGTCGATCGGGTGGCTTGAGCCACACGCGCCCGACTTCCAGAGCGACGGAGAAGGGGAGGGCAGCTTTGCAGTGCTGGTCCCCTGCTATGGCAGAGGCCTCGCGGAGGCAGCAGAGGAGAGGGTAACCACCAATCACGCCTTGGGGGCAATCGACCTGGCGGATTCTTCTGGTGAGTAGTTCTTGTACTTTGTGCTGTTTTGTTGGTGCCTTTCAATTTGCTATGAATTCCTATGCTTGCATAGAATTCCTCTGTTTGGTACCACTGATTGATTTCATGGTACGGCTTCAAGAATTGTCTCTGCCTCTTTGCTGTGTGGCACTGTGTGTTCAGTTCCAATTATTTGGATAGATTCTATGGAAGTTGCAAACTTCCAAGATATGGATTCTCTATTTTGTTGATAGTTATCGCAGTGGCCGTCTTCGTTTGCTTATCCAGTAGTACACTGGAATGGTTGCTTCATGCTTGGGTCTTTCTCTTCATTGATGGAGATCGTAAAGAGGAATAAGATTCTGGATAAACTTTCCATAAGTAGCAATTAACACGCCGCGTGCGACTTCTCGGGGGTGTTGGTATTTATCATCTTGTTTGCTTGTGATTTTGTGGCTGTAATTAATAAATAAAAGCTTGGATGTGAACTTTTATTCTCTAGAGGATAGATCCTCGCGAAAGAGATGCGTGTGCTTTTATTCTCTAGAGCAGTTTACTGATTTTAATTTTAAAAATTTCCAGAAATGTATATTGCATTGTGACCATGTTAATTAGATCAAAAACTTAATTTGGTTGTCCCCGAGAATGTACTGCTGATCGAGATATAATTTTCTCTTCCTACATAGACTATGGCTAATAGTTGCTCCTTCTGTGCAGATAGCAGGAAGTACATGGAAGAGTTGCTCTCCACCCTCCAGAGTTCATGATGTGCCAAAATGCCCGTGCCATGCCCCTTCTTTTCGAGTATTAATGGAATCGTGGCCTTGCCCAGCGATCTTCGTGAAATTAAGGAACTGGTTGTTCCGCCCAACATGAGAAGAACAGCCTTGTGGTCTATTAACTTATAGTAAATACTAGGTTGTGTATAAGGATGCCCGTTTTCCTCTTGTAAATATTCATGATTCATCTATGTAAATATCTGTGCGCGTACGTGATCGAGGGCCAATTGCTATTAGTTGTAAATAATTGGTGTATATAACCTCAATGACTTCATATTTTCCCAATATAAAGGTATCTATTATGTGTTGTCTGCCGTTTGCTGCCGTTAAATGAACCATCCAAATCAGTTGGTTGAGAGAGCTCACTATGTGTAACCCAACAATTGAAAGCCGAAATTTCAGAGAATTTTTTGAGGATCTGACCTGTAGATGCTAAGTTCCTCTACTTAACTGCTGTATTATGGCAGTCTAGTAACCAAAGTAGAAAAAAATGGTATCTGTTGGTGAAGGTATTTGTTGTTCATCTTTTAACTTTATTTGGTTTGCTAACAAATGAATGCAACCCCAAACCAGTTGTCAACTGTGCTTTGCAATTGCAGAGCAGATGATGAAGTGTATTTGTCAGAGAATCTTCTATGCGTGCTTGCTTTTGTTAAAATAGTAACATACTAGTTGGATCATAATCTCAATTTTTTTTTTTTTTTTTTATCAATTTTTTTCAAGAACGGAGGACACAGACTTACAAAGTTATGGCTTCACTGTCAGGGGGCTGTAAGCCAAGAGAAACCAGACAAGTTTGGCAGCAAAACTGAAGTACCTACCCTTGAGGTAGAAAGGTCCACCATGTGATAAAAAATCCCAAGGGAAAGGGGCGCGCCACCACTATCTATGATTTCCTGAATACATATAGTCAACCTAAACTAGCAAATATCTTCTTTCCTGTGGGAGTACTTCAGTTGAGTAGCTTTACCATCTTGCTCAAAGCTGAAATGGCTTCACAGGGCATATGGGCTTACCAAATCTTAAAATTTTCAGGATCGTAGTCAAGATATTCGGAACCACAACCAGTAAGGTCATAAGAAGAACGCCCTCATGGTGCACACACAAATCCATGAGATATGAATCATTGATTTACATCAAGCAAAGCGACGTGCACCAATAAGGGGACCCTTTTAGGAAGGAGACTTTAGCCATGTGGAGTAGAGCAATTGCCCTTCCACAGGACAACAAGCTTTATGGCTTTCTTTCCATCTCATGGTCTCACCACAATCACTTATACCTTTCATTGAGTCAATTAAACACCCCATCCTTAAGGACCACAGAATGAATGGAGGAGGAATTTACAGCGACATTCTTATCTTATAGTCTCTGAACAATTCCTTACGCGTACGAAGGAGGATTGTCATGAGCGTTGAACCTCGTGCTTTGCACGGGAAGTAAAACAAGATACATGATATCGATCCAACATAACAAAGGATTTTGTTGATTGCCTTAATTACAGTTTTTTAAGATTAAATGTACGTATTGGGCTGTCAATATCAATAGCATATTCAAGGCAAAATATATAATGATCAGAGAGTGTGGAATGAAGGACTCGCGCGAATAAAATATGGATCGGTTGAGATTACCTATACAAACTTTGATTACGATTTGCGTACCCAGTATAGCTGATTAATCTTGGATGATGGAAGCTTTAAACATTATATTATAAGTAATTATATATTTTCGTAACTAATAAATTTAACAAAACCTGTGCTCATAAATACCTTAAAAAGCATAGCTTTATGACCGTCGGATCGCAGCCTCTATTGATGCCATCATCATTTTGTAGTGGTTCAAAATGGTGTTTTAAAAGTTTGATTGGATAGGTTAAATCAATAGACTTTTAAAAGAAGGCTCTTAAATCGATGAAATCGGTCGACATCTGATTCAACCGATGTGACTCGGTGAACCTGGCCAATCCACCCACCTCAACCATTACATAAAAAAAAAGTGATTGATGTTTGGAGTCTGATCAGCACCCCAAGGATTCGGAGTATCTGACTCAAGAATAGGAATGATCGAATCTCCTACGTGGGTGGAGAGTTCGATTCGCGGGATTCAAGCAATCACACAATAGGTACAAGGGTTTAGCTATCCAGTTTCACTACAAGGGGTGTACTTCTAGGAGGAATATGGTACTCCCAACTATGCGCTATAATTTGTGAGATTATAGGATTTACAAGCTTTCAATTTTGCTCTCGAGTAGCTCCAACTTAGGACCTCGAGGGCCTTCCTCAACTATTTATAGTGCTGGGGTCGAGCCTCTTGATGAGATCTTCTGAGCAGATTCGCCGCCTAACAAGGTGTGCGCTTGGTTAGATTATTTATTGCGGTAGCCGTTGCCAGCATTTATTGAGGTCACAGCCCTGCTGTACTTCTGCTGTCCCGTCTAACGGATAGGATTTTTCGGGTCCGGCTACTCGTGGCCTTTTCTATGTGCAGGTGGCTTGGACTCTCGCATCCGTTTGCACAGAAGATTTTCCTTGGATGTAGTCGAGTTGGATGCCCAAACCTGCCTATATCCAAGTCTTTCTGGGTCAGATTCTTCTTTTCGGTCCTATCGTAGAGTTTCGGGTTCGAGGGCATTTTTTCTCCCTTATCATATGTCCCTTACTCTCGAGCTGACGAATGCTTGTTGAGAGAGTAATGTTTAAAGTAGGAACTCCGCGATAGGTAATGCCCCCAAATGCTGCCCCGACTGTATATTTAAGCGAGGGAGAATTTGTTATTTAGCAGGGTTTTTAGGGGCAAAGGCCCATAGTTGTATGATCTTAAGAGATGGTACGAGGCATATGGGCTTGATATGTCACCGTCCCTAGGAGGTGGTTTTGAGGCACGTCCGTCTGCTGTAAACGACCATATGAGGCAGTTTTGAAGCACGTCTGCCTGCTATGTTACCGTGGGTAATGGCCAGTTACCTCGGGATCTATACCGTGTATTGGTATTTGAGAAGATCGGCATTAATTGCCATTATGATGAGGCAGGGGCTTCAAGCGTCGTGCCTGTCATTGATGGGATCACTCTTTCTGCGGCAGTGGATATACACACAGGAGTATTAAATGTCCGTAATGATGGCTGAGATTTTCTTCGTGCTTGGGGGTATATTTGGAATCCGCACCAAATACGGTGGGATTTGATTTTTCGAAACTTGTGCCCTACAAGGGGGCACCACCCTCTGTGGGGATTATATATAGGGGTGGTGGGTCATGGTTAATGGCCTACCTACCTCGGAGAGCCTTTGCGTAGGGAGCCTTTACTCTTGGCAGAGCGCTGCGAGGAGACGTCCTTTATTGGAGCGTCAACGTGTCGAGGTTTTTAAAGGAAGAGTCATCATGTCGAGCTTTGCGAGCAAGAGTAAGTCCGTTGCCTCTTCTTTCTCGGGGATCTCTGCCGAGACTAGAGCTTTATACGGTTTCTCGTCGAACTTCCATAGTCGGTCCGCGATTTTGTCGTTCTTGACGGAATACAGGCTCGATGGAGTACTGTTCCAGGCTTGTGAGTACAAAA
The DNA here is from genome assembly GCA_037157565.1 of Thalassia testudinum. Lineage (NCBI taxonomy): Eukaryota > Viridiplantae > Streptophyta > Magnoliopsida > Alismatales > Hydrocharitaceae > Thalassia > Thalassia testudinum. The sequence goes on along the minus strand of JAZHRO010000022.1, from coordinate 30,758,122 downwards.
CCCATCTGTGTTCATACGGGACAAAAGACATGTTTACTATATGTAAATACGACATAGAGCACGGTCTACAGGTACCTTTCAACCCTTTTGTGTCTTCCTTTCTTACCACCATGCCCCTTCACAGTTCAGCCTTAATTGCTGGCTAGTGCAGAACGCCTTTACCACTTTCTACCTTCATTTGGGAATTATCCCCATCTTGTTTTGTTTCGCCTGCTTTTTGGGTTGATGCCTCTAAAGGTGAAGATGGGGAGGCCTCCGTCAGGCACTTACACCCTGCATAGTCGGCAGATTGGATACTGAGTAGTGGATCTCCCCGATAGTTTGGAAAGGTCCACCTGAGAGGGATCAACCGCCCTTATTCGAAGAACTTGACCCGTCTGTGCGGGGGGACGCAGATTGATTAATTGAGTTCGGTTCCATTACTCGATCGGAGCTCAGGAAGAAGGACGACCAAAAGGCGTTGTCATGGGTGGCGGATTCGTTGCCTACGCCATGTAAGTAGGGGGCGGTAAAAATGACCTTCGCGTCGTACCTTGTGGCCGCCAATTTTGCTATTAACCCGATACTTTTGGTTGCAGCTTTTAAGTGGTTTGCTCGGGCAGGTGCGCCCAAGTGTTGAGAATGTGGTTTGGCTCCCCATGGGTTGCGATAAGGTGAGGAGGGGCCTGTGGAGTAGGGGGAGGCTAAAGCGAAAGGAGGCGGAGGACCTAGAAGACGTTGCAGAGGAACCAGAGGTCCCTCTAAGGTAGGCAAAAAGGGGTCCTCACGTGGAGTTACCGCGGGAGGATTCGGCGACGTCCTCTTCGCAGGGCTCTGAGGAGGCCACGGGGGAAGGCACATCTGTAGCTCTGATGGTGCAGCCCAGGCCTCCTGAGGTGATCACCCTTCGTGACTCTCCCTCAGAGGCCCCTCTGGAAGTGGCTCGTTTAGAGGGTACTTCTGGTTTCACGGTTTCGTCGGCTTCGTCGGGGCCCTTCGCCTTGCTCCCGCAAGAGGCGGCTGGCATAGGCAACATCTTTGGCCAGCCGTACTATCGACGGAGCTCTACAAGCGTCTGGGTTCTAGTGGATCCCACTGGCTTGGGGGGGCTAGGGTATGATCTAGCGCACTATCGGGTTCATTGCTGGATCCGTACTGGAAGGTGCCCCAGTCGGGTTAGAACCTGGGCTTGTGGTGGCCGTGCAACCGGGGGCGTCCAGCAGTGCCCTTGACCTGGAAGGGCAAGTGCTAAGGCACATAAATGAAGCCATGTCCTGGGCCACATTTGGGCCTCAGGGCATGAACTTCAACCATGAGTTCTTCTATTGCCTACGTGTGGTAAGCTCGTTACGCCCATCTTTCATTTACTAGATTTCTTGGTTGGAGCTGCCTATATTCTGAAGCGCTCGTGGTATACAGGTGGATATGTTTGGCTCTTATTATATTCTGTGCAGCGATGCTCTTTCGAACCTCCCCATCTCGGTTGGTCAAGGCAACATGGTAAACCTAGCTGCACAATGGGCCGTGACAGCCAAAGTAGAGCACCTGTGAGTGCTCCGCTAGTTGACGGAGGCCATTGACGCGCTAGGGAGGGCGGAGAAGGCAGCTGAGGAGGCCGAGTAGAGGCTTCGCTCTCAATAAGAGGTGGCCAAGAATGTGGGCTGGCTAGAGAGGGAGCTGAAGAAGGCTCGCTCCATTCTGTGGAGGGCCTTTGCCGCTGTCGAGGGGCTAAAGGAGCAATTTGTAAGGGCGCATAGTGCCCAGCTAGAGGCTCTAGGGGACCTGTTGGGGTGCCTCTCGGTTGCCTGCATGAGCATCCTCGTCTTGAAGGAGGAGGTGCAAGTGCTTAAGGCTGAGCACTCCTCGGTGGAGGGGTATGAGAGGGCTCTTAAAGAGGAGTGTGTCCGACTTAGTGCTTCAATCGACAGACTTGCTTCCATGAGAGCAAGTCTGGAGAAGGTGGAGGCGGATGCAGAAGAGCTGAGGGCCGAAGTTGGTGAGGCTCAGGAGTTCACATTGGAGTAGGGCCAGTGAGTGGCGGAATTGGAAGAGGAGGGGCCTGAGATGAATGCTGAGGTGGTCATGGACTTCTATGCCACGCACCCATTGATGGGATTGATCCATGAGGAGCTCTCGGGGGATATCGGGAAGCAGGTGTTGAGTACTGTCCAAGCTTTTATTAAGGGGAAGCATGCTTCCACCGAGGAGTTGTTTGGCTAGTTCGTTGGCCAGATGGTGTCGGAATAAGACCGCCTCAAAGAGGCAGGTCTTATTGCCGACGACAAGCTCGTGGAATGGCCTGCGACTTAGTTGGAAGTGGAGGAGGTGGCCTACCCGGCTACCGAGGAGGTGGCTGAGCCGATTACAGAAGAGGCTACTCACCCAGAGGTCGCTAATCTGGCTACAGGGGTCGTCAGTTCTCTTCTCCTTTCACCTATGGGCGGTGGAGATATGTTCGAGGCATGGGAGTAGGACCCCTGAGCATCCCGGGCATGTTATCCTTTCCTTGCTGCTGTGTTTTTCTATTCTCTTCTTGTTTTTCCTTTGAAAAATGATGTAATAGGCTAACTGCCTCTTTTGAATGAAAAAATCTCTTTTTATTTCTCATAGGCATTCATACATGGTACATTCTTAAATTGCTTGTATGTTAGGTGCGGGGGATGTCTCTACCGTCTAACATTTGTAATTTGTAGAAGTCACCTAGGCTATCTTTACGAATTTTGTAATGTCCTTCCCATGATGGGTCTATTTTTCCGCTTGATTGGCTCGGTATGGAGACTTCGGACTTACGCAGGACCAAGTCTCCTTGAGAGAATGTCTGCTTTTTGATGCGCTTATTGTAGGAGGGGGCTGTAGCCTTCTTATGATGGAGTGTTGTCTCAAATGCCTTGTGATGAGAACCTCATCATGAGCCCTGACTAGCTTATTTTAATCCAATAAAATGAACAAAAGCTCCTGCATAACCTAAAGGAAGGCCTAATTCAGGAAATTACTCATCTGAAAAGAATACATAGAAAAAAGGGTAAAACTATAATTTTACCATTGCAGTGCATCAACAAGATTTCTAAGGGTCTAGACATAGGTCAATTGAACTTAATAAAAGAAAAAGTGGGATGGTTCAGTTAGAAGAGGGTTATTGTGAAATTTAAGAATTAAATGACATTCTGAAACCTTAAAACAAACCTACTTTAATTCACAGGGTTACAGGCAGGATAAAAATCAACTAAGCCCTCTAAAATTCATGGAAAAATATCCCCTAGGGTTTAGAACCTTCAATTTGGCCTTTGGAACCTATTTTGACCTAGATTGGGGTCCATGCCCAATATTTGACCTAATTTGGGTTTTTGCTCAAAATGTCCAGTCAAATGTAGTCAAACCTAAAATCCAACTTCACTATTGGATTCCCTAGGTCCAAATTAGATTTGTACCAAAATTTTGACCTAAAGGAAGGTCATCTTGACCTACTTTGCAAAATAGTTCACCCAATTACATTCTGACCCTTAACTTTTGGAAACCCTTGCAAATACCCCCTCAACTTCGTCGTCATTTTGTAATCTGACCCCTCTGTCATTACAGCAGAGGCCCATACCGCTGGTGACTTTGCGAGAAGGTTTTCTCCTCGTTTCCATGGGGAGCTACTCCCAGATTTGAAAGGGGAGTCCTCTGTGACACCCCCTACCGCATGAGCAGCTCCCCCATGCCCTAAATCGTCCCATATCTCTCGTGTGAATGCTCGAGAGGTATGGGTTCCCCTTCGGCCATGCCTCCAGCAACAACTTATGGCCACCTCCTTGTGAATAGCCTCCTGCCCGTGCCTATTTAAGCAAGACCAGATCATTCCGCACTAGGGGGAAGCTCAACTTGGCCGAGGAATTCCCCCCCAATTTCGTCTCCTCCTCCTCTGGTCAAGAGTCCAGCGAGCTCCGGCAAGCCCTCCTCTTCTTTTTCGTTGCTCTGCCACAATACCAGTGGCAGAGCCTCCTTCACCGCCTTCCTCTGCGTCGTGCAACACCCGCGCGCGCGCCTCTAGCCCCATCGTCGTCGCCGTCACCTCTCCCCTAGATATCTTCGTCTCCAGCGACAGCAGGAACGAGCCGTTCGCCTCCTACCCCCCTTCGTCCGCTTAGCTAGGTAAAAACTCTTGCTCTTTCTCCCCTCTTCCTTTCCCCCTTATCAATTTGTATTTTCACCCCTCGACAACCACGGACAACCACCATCGTCTCCACCTCCAGCAGACCATTGGCGAGGTGCCTCTGTCACTCCACGCACCCATCCACCTTGCCAAAACCCTCAGAAGCTCCGCTACCTTCCACTGATCATTTCCCCCCTCTCCATCGACCACCACACGTCCCACATTCTTCCCCCGAACACACCCATCACCACGATCACAGAACGACCTAAGCACGCACACCTAGGTAGCCCCGTGCCACTCCACCCACCGAGACACCTTCGTCGTGTCACGACGAAGCCTTCTGAGTGTTTTGACAGGGCCGTGAGGCTGTATTTGTGTTGACAGGTTTTGACCCCGGCCGCCATTAGAGCAGGCTTGAAGCAAGCTCGCAACCTTCACCTACTGCTCCAGGCCTCAGGAAGCAGGGTCCCAGATGCGCGGGCTCCCTTCGCGAACCCCTCACACTAGCAATTGGAGTCCCAGGGCACTGCAGTCACTGCAATTAAGCAAGGCATCTCTTGCAGGTGCACGCAAAGCGGGTGGGACTTTTAGTCCCACCTCGGCATTTTCGAGCAAGCGAAGTGGAATAAATTGTAATTATGTCAGGGGCTTATCGCCTCCTGACACGGGGTGAGGTCCCACTCGCCTCCCCACCCCTCGTCTGCAATGCACTACACCGCGGACCTAGTAGCCTGACCCGATTACCTGTGCACTCCTCGCGCACCACCCATGCCGGTGCGCCTGGTCCCAGGCGCGCTGACCCGACCCGTTTACCCGAGATGGCTCTGCTAGAGTAAGCTAAAGAGCGAAATAAAGAGAGAGAGTTCGCGAGGGAGGGTAGGGGTAGATTTTGCACTTTGCAGGGAAAGGAAGAAGAAAGAGGAAGCTAAGGCCAGAGGAGGAAGGAAACTGTAGCAGCAAAGGAGCCAAGGAAGAAGGCCAAAGACAGAGAAGAAGGAGCCAAGCAAGAAGAAAGAACAGAAGAAGGAAGGAGACAAGGAAGAGAAGGTCTCTACTGAAGAGAAGAAGAAGAAAGAAGAAGGCTCAGAGGAAGACTGCAGAAGGACTTAGCCAAAGTCAGAGAAGAGTAGAAGAGCTGAGGAAAGCCAAGTGAAGAAGAAGAAGGAGCAGAAGCCAAGGAGAAGGAAGAAAGAAGAAGAAGGCTCGGCTGAAGAGAGAATCAAAGTAAAGGCACTGTAGCAATCGCGAGTTTAAGACGTTTGATTCTGAATCAGACGTCTGATCCACGAAGGAGAAGGCAGAGAATGGAAGAAAATGAGAACAATTTTTTATCCAATTCTTCTCAAATTTCTCTTTTATTGCTACATGTTTATATTCATGCTTTATATTAGATTTTTAGTAAGTTAAGTGTTCAAATTACATTTATTGAGGTTAGTATGAATTCCATTTGCTCCCTATGTTCGACCTCGAAAATTTTGATTTCCAAGTAAATAAAATTGATAATCGTTTTCGCGGTGATTTCAAATATACTACAACGAATATTTCTTTAAAACACGATCTCGTTGCTTAAATGACTATTACCTTGTCCCTTGGCTCGTCTAAGAGGTCTAAGGATAGGCGGACCTGATCATCATTGGTGGTTAGGCCATAGAGTTGCATTCTGTAGGTGGGGAGGATTGTTATGATGGGGAGCCGAACTTCCATACCCTATACCAAGCTGAATGGTGTATGGCCTGTGGAACTCCTCTAGCAAGTCCTGTATCCCCAGAGAATGTTTGGAAGCTCGTCCGCCGATCTCCCTTTAACTAAATCCAACTGGTGTTTGAGTGCTAAGATGATGGTGCGGTTAATTACCTCGGCTTGTTTGTTTGCCTGGGAAGGACCCACTGACGTAAAGCACAGACGAATGTACTAGCTGGCGCAAAATTCTTTGAAATTTTTGCAGGAAAACTAAGTTCTGTTGTCCGTGACTATGTAGTGGGGTATCCCGTACCGAGCTATGATGCTCTCGTGGATGAAGGATATGAGCCTAGCAGCTATGGGGCTGGCCATGGCCTTAGCCTTGACCCATTTAGAAAAGTAGTCGATGGCCACCAAAATGAATCGCTTCTGAGACGGGGCTGGCGGGAAGGGGCTGACAAAGTCCATGCCCCACTTTGCAAAGGAGATGGGTGACATGATAGGTACCAGCTTGCCAGGCGGCAAGTGGTGTAGGGTGGCAAACCGCTGGCATTTGTCGCACTTGCGCACAAAGTCTTTGCAATGTTGCTTCATTTGGATCTAAAAGTAGTCCGCCTAGAATAGTCGGGCCAAGAGCGCTTTATATCCTTCGTTGTTCCTGTAAACGCCTTCGTGGGCTTTTTGGAGGGCTTGGACGACCTCTTCCTGAGTTAGGAAGCATAGCTGCAGGTGGAATACCCCTGCTTGTATAGCTGCCCTTCTATCAGAGTATCTCGAGGCTTTGAGGTGGAAGGCTTTGGGTCGGGGTTCCCCAAGGGGTAGCTCGCCAAAGTTCAGATAAGTAATGATAGGCGTCATCCAGGAAGGAGACTATTCTATCGTGAACATTCTGGGAGTGGGGATGGTTGGCTCTCTCAGGTTTGGAGGCAGATGTCCGTGTCCTGTCCCTCAGGGATGGCGACGGCGAGTTTAGCCAATGTGTTTGCCAGGGGGTTGTCCACTTGGGACACCCACCTTATGGAGACAGTCGTAAAATCTGGCAGCTCCTCCTTGACTTTGCTAGCATACAACATCATGTTTGGATCCCGAGCTTGGTATACATTGTTTATTTGGTTGGCGACCAGCTGGGAGTTCATGTGGACCTCGAGTGAGGTGATCCCTATGGATTTTGCTACCTGGATGCCCGCCATCATGGCCTCGTACTTTGCCTGGTTATTGGATGCAGGGAAGTCCAATTTTATGGCATATTTATGAGTAGCACCATCTGGGGCAGTTAAAGCTATCCCAGCCCCAGACCTGGTCGTCATAGATGAGCCATCGACATATAGTCGCTTGGGGAGTGTGAGGGAGGCATCGGGATCTGTGAATTCGGCCACGAAGTCCTCCAGGACTTGTGCCTTGATTGCCTTTCTTAGCTGATATTTGACATCAAATTTTGCCAATTCCATAGCCCACTTAATTTGTCGTTCTTATCCCATGTGCTTGTGTACCATTTGCTAGAGGAGGTAGACTGATCAGACCATTATTGTGTGGGCTTGGAAGTATGAGTGTAGCTTTCGAGCTACAGTGACGAGCGCTAGCCCCAGCTTTTTAATGACCGTGTACTTGGCCTCCGCACCTTGATAGGTTTTGCCAACGAAGTAGATGGGTCGTTGAATTCCTCCTCGATCGCTGACTAAGACGACACTAACGGTGGATACGGAGGCGGCTAAGTATAGCGAGAGAATTTCCCCTTACTGGGGGATCGTCGGAATGGGGGGATTGCGGAGTGTGTTCTTAGCTTCCTCCAAGGCCTTCTGGCGGTGGGGAGTCCAATGGGTGGCATTATAGCCTTTGCCCTTTTTTATGCACTCGAAGAAGGGGAGATATTTGTCGGAGGATCGAGACAAGAATCGACCTAGGTACACTTGTCGGGGTTTTGGCAGAGGTTGGTATTCCTTAGAATTTGAAACACTTCTGCCAAGTGTCCTAGGTGTTGTGGGAAATTTGATCTCTTCACAAGCATATCGTCAATATACACCTCAAATGATTTTCCTATTATTTTGTGACGACCGGAGTTCCACCAACCGATGAGACCCGAGTCGTCGTGTGCTAACATTAGCACAATCACCCACAAGATTGCAATCACCCAACACATAATCATAAAATATAAACATAGACAACAAATAATTCATATCGCAAAAATTAAAGGAACACAAATTGAATACTAACCAGAAGATTTACCATAATATATAAGTCCAAGGAAATGTACAACGGAAATCTCTTGACGAACTACCAAGTATACCTGAGTATGGAACTCAAAAACATGTCAGTCAAAACTGAGTAAAGCAGAAATAACAACAGCAGAGTGCAATAGTAACCAAGCACAAAAGAAAATAGGTACTATAGCTTTAATTAATCCATTTGTTAGATATCTTGTTATCTAATTCCGTTTCTTAGCTTGGAAGCCTAAGTTATTACAATTCACAATCTATCAATCGACGTCTCAGGGCACGAGATAATTTCATGTAACTTCCTGTAGCACAAGACCGATATGAGCCACCCTCCTGGCTAGGAAGATCGCTTATACCCACCGATTCGTTTCTCTCCATCACCCTAGGGTCATTGAGAAAAGGGGTGGCGGCTACGTTGTGTAGTGTGAACACGTACAAGCGCTATGTATGCTAAACCACAGACAGCCGATAACCCACCCATCTGCCGAGAAAGAAACCACTCCAACCCTCGAGCCCTACAAATCCACTATCCCAGTTGGCCGCTAAGCCTAACGAAAGAGTCATAGGGAGGCCAGCAACTCCCTAAACTAGCCCAGAACCGGCCGGAAAAGACCAAAGCTACAGCCAAACTCCGGCGAGTCGCTGAAACCGGTTATCTAAATCCTTTACTTTTTGACAAGTCCATCGTATTGATTATTTGATACCTTTTGTCCTTATTAAATCCAGTCCAATTTAACAATTCCACCTCCTTAAGCCCTGGAGGAACACGTATTTATATTGTCCTTAATATTATCAATTTTCAGATAATTTCTATATGATGATGATTCCATATTAGTTACCAACTACAAACTCGATGAAATTTATTTCACAAAGGTCAGGAAAATCCTTAGAGTGTTCACTTTACAAATTCCGGGATTAACAAAATCCCCATTATCCTCCACCCATTCATTTACAGGTAATTCTGAGTTCATGACAGTGGTCCCATATTATCCATTTAATAAGGAACATCACAGAACATGTTTTACATAAAATAGATTTTATGTTATACATGCGATAACTAGGTATATGTGATCATTAACTCTTAATCTTTCACATAAAATTCAGTTATTTCTTATTAAAGTTTCCGTAAACTAGGGAAACATATTAGAGTCACTTCATGGCATAATATGTTAATCATGAGAGTTAATTACAATTAATTTAATAGTTAATTTAATCCAATTAACTATTCAGATCCAAGTCACCAACTTGATTTACCACATTGGCATTCAACATTCAAGTACCCAAAAATAGCAAGAAACACAAAATCGGGTTCCAGACTCAGCATGAGGTAAGAACGCAATCTAAACGATGTATTACACAAGGAAAATCACTATGTAGACAAAATTCATGGGAAAGAGAGAGACCACTCTACCTAATGTCACCAGAGGGTCACAGTGACTTCGAACCATGCGCACAGAGCCTGGGGTAGCATCCATGCTCCCCTCGAGGTTCGCGCATGCACCGGGGAGAAGACATGGTTCAATCGGACTCACGATGGAGTTGGAGAGACCTAGTTACGTTCCTAATTTTCAATAAGTAGACCGAACTCAAAAGTTGAAATAAATCTTGCCAACGCATAGTACGCGTCAATATGATTCCAACTATATCTTGTTTGTCGAAATCTGACGTCGGGAAGGCCTCGAACATACAAAATAACGCAAAGGGGTCTAGAGTCAGACCGAACTGCCCTCGCACGTGCCACCCGACACCCCCACTCACGTGCCACACGTCGTGCACTCACTCGCCCACACACTAACCCGCGGATTGCCAATTGCATGCATCCGATGCATGACACTCAGCACCAATCAGATGCCCTTTACGTGATTGCGCGTTGCTGCCTCATGCGTACGCTACATCGCTCCCGCTTGCCATGTGTCGTCGATCCAGTGGCCTCCGCCGGATCGAACGATGAACGTTTGCCATCTCTGCTGTCTCCGTGAAGATTGCAGTAGGAAGCTTGGGTTTTGCAGATTCGCAACCGGTCTTGATCGCTGACTACCGGTTCATACAAAAAAAGGGATTTTAAAACGTTGTTGTTGTAGTATATGTCACAAATACAAACCGTTGTAGTATCAATTTTATTTATATACTTAATTTTTACTGATTTATTCCAGGTCATTCACTAAAACATTTTTTTAATTAAAAAAGGATTGGTTTTTGTATACAAGGATGAATTAATGAATCAAAGAATCAAAAAATGAATCAATTATATACAAAAGAATGAGTTAGAAATAATTACAATGCTTGAAAATAATTATCTACAAATAAGCATAAAAAATCATTAATAAATACTCTATATTATCCATTTATAAGTAATAATAATAATACTTAACTATATGTACAATAATAAGTAATAATATATACTATACTAACTTAACTTAACTTACTAATATTTACAGTAACATATAATGTATCTACAGTGACGTATGAGAGTGTCACTATAACTTTAGAAAAATTATATACATAAGCTAAGGTAAAAACTATTGTCTATACTAACGTATAATATTATGTACAGTGACGAACAGATCCATCACTAAAGCTATACTCTGTTTATATAAAAATATAGCTCAAACAATACTACTCTGTATTCTAAGTATACTTATATACTTATTATTTACATATATACTATATATATTCACAATATATATCTATACTATATATATACAGATGCACACACACAGACACACGTACGTAACACACAGAACACTCAACTCAGACTCTAACACACTAATACACAACACACACTACTACACTAAGGCACAAGGAGGCTCTTCAACACTTAGCTCCTCTTCACTCAACTTCTCAACTGGTTTAGACCGGCTCAGTCTGGTTCTTTTAACCAAAAATTCATTTAATTGGCAGGCGACCTTGTCGAGGGATACACAGCATCCACTACTCGGTGGGACCAGACCTCTACTAGGGTCACCCTAATCTCATTAGGTGCATTTTAATAGGTTTATGGCTCAATACTGAGCCTAATCAGACCCATGCATATTGCACAGCTCCCAGCCGTACACCGTACCCAAATATCTCATGCCAAATGCTCATTTATGTACATATGCTCAAGGGACGGGTTGTAAGTGTAAGGGGCGCTTAGCGCTCATGACGAATGGGAAGGGCACATGATAAATTCTTAATATAGCGCACCGTCTACTCTCACGCCATCGATGTGGCACTAATTCTAGCACCCTTCAGGCACTATTGCCGTGCACTGGATTATTCAGATTTGCTTACTTTGACCCTCGATTTGAGGGTCATAATTTATTTTAATTTAAAAAAAATTATGGGATTGTAAAGTCCTTATATAGGGCTACATAATTATTTAATTTATTTACAAAAATAATTAGTTTTACTATATAAATAAATTAGCTAAACTTAACAATTTATACATACTAATTTATAGGTTCATTTCTTATTTAAAGTTTAAATTACTTAATTGATGACCAAATTGATATTATACAGTATAAATATACATGTTAAATTATTTAATGCATATTTTTATGATAGTTTACAAGTTTTATTTTAATTTATAAACATTTGAATATCAGTTTTAGAGTTTTTACATATAAATTAGGTATAAATTATATAATACAGTAGAAATATAGTTAAATTAGTTTAAATTACTTAAAATAATATAATACAACTATACAGTATAAATTAGTTCAATAATAACTTAATTAACTAATTTATTTTAATTTAATTTAGTAAACTACCTACTAACTTAATAAATTAGTTATTTATTGTACATATATAATTAAATTAGTTTGCCAGTATTCTAGTGTACAATATATATATATATGTTTGTATTATAGTATCATCAATAAATGAGTTTATTTATAGGGGTTTCTACAATTATATAGCTTATAGCACATATAAGTTAGTTAAATTAATAGATAATTATATAATAAAGTGATATATATAATAATTTACTTTAAATGCTTAATTTATAATACAGAGTACATTTATAAGTTATATATAAAATTTATATACATATTATACACTATTTACATATATAGCTTAGTATATAGCCTATATATATGTGTATTTACAAAGTACACATAGTGTTTTTGTGTATTTTTCGAGTTTTTCTGATTTTTATGGGTTTTATATGTATAATAGAGATAGGGGATGAGAGAGAAAGATAGAGATGAGAAGAATAGAGTGTTTTTGGATTTTTTTAGGTTTGAGTTCTTTTATTAAGTTTTAAGGCATACTGAATCGTCGACTGGTATGTTCTACGAAGTTAGAAGTTCAGATGACCTTCAAACTTTGCATATACTTAAAATTATACTTATTCTTACTTGCTACATATTTATTTTATTTTTTTGGAATTTTTTTATAATTTTTATTTATTTACAAAAGAAGCTCATTTAAGGCCTTAAAGAGTGTTTTCAATGAGAACGTAAGGCCTTAGAATGTTTATCAAGGGTTAACTATGCAGTATAGGCATTCAGAATGGTTCAACACAATATATGAAAGATGTGCAAGCAGTTAAACATGATTTTCATTTCATTTTTCATTCATTTTCAATGTTTGGACAGTTGAACACATATATAGTTGACAGAAGAGATTTAGAACTGAAATCAAGTGATTCAAATGCAATCTAAAGATCATTTCATGTATACAAATGCTTGTACAAAGTGTATACAACAAGTAAAACATATCAGCCACTTAGAATTCCAATTCCCAGCTACCGCCCAATGAAATCAGATTACTCATCAGTACTGCTGCAGATGCAGCAGTAGAAGAAGCCACAGCAGCAACAGCAGCCATAGCTGCTGCCTGATCAATCAACCGCTACCATCATCCAGATGTCTTAAAATTCATTTCAAAGGCTACTATGCAACCATTTCTTAATTCTAGCGGCCTGACTTGGATTTCAGATGTGCAGCAATCCCAGATCAGACTTAAGACAGTCTGATCAGGGATCAAAAGTATCTAAATCAAGAGTACATTGTGTTTGAAAATCATCTTGCAACCAGAGAAGAAAGTCCGAAATCATCTTTATAAAATGGAATTTCAATCCTCTTTTGCAAACCTTGTTAATCCTCTTTCAAAAACTCTATAGAATCCCAATCACAACCTCCATTATAAAATCATAAAAGTGGATATAGGAAGGATGAAATGTCACCCCAATTGGGCTTTTGCTTTGGGTCTTATGTTGATCTTTCACTCAATCTCCTTGAACACCATTGATGGGTGTTCAAGGTGATTTGGTGGATTGATTAAGACCCGTTGGGTCCTTGTTCTATCTCAAATCAGGGAGACTAATTCTCCATGGTAGAACTCTCCAACATATGGTTGAAATTAGGTATATGCTCATCCACAATTTAAAACAAAACTCAAATACATTGGAATCCTTGCATACACCTAAATCAAGCCCTTAAATTCTCAAAAAGCTCGATTAAATCTGTTAAAACCTCAAATGAATTCAAATCACTGATTTGAACAATTAAAACCATTTTCAAGCAAAATCAAGCCAATTGAGTTGGTGAACAAGAACGAGGGGTCTTTGTGGAGTTGTGAATTGAATGGGAGACCCCCCAATGTGATTTTGGCATTAATTTCATATTTAAGAAACAAGGTTCTCAGGTATGAAATTAGACCTTATTGAATGGGTGATTTGCGAAATCAAAATCAAGGGAAGAAGAAAGTGATAAAATGGAATGTAAAGGGAGATTAATGGTGATGATGAACATGAAAGTCTCTCTGATCTGAATTGATTAGAGACACGAATTAGATCTAAATTACCCTATTCCTAAGCTAATCTAACACTACAATTTATCTAGAAAGCAGTAAAACTATACTAAGAAAGCATTGAAAACCTAACTAATCAGAGGAAGGGGACTCTCCTGGATCCAAAGCCAGCGGCTAAGGAGGACGAAAGGGAAGGAGACCTCCATTGGATGAAGGTGACTCTCATGGGTCAGCAGTCGGCAGCTAAAGGCGATGAAATGAGGGAGAAAGTAGTCCCTATCATAGACCACCGAAGAAGGTGGGAGCTGCTGGAGGGGAAGACGAAGGGATCACTCAAGGAGGAGGGAGCGATTGTTTGCACACGAGCTAAGGGAGTGCTTATGTAGAGTGATCAGTGGATCATGTCACCTCGCGGTGGGATTAAACAATTAGGTCAGGGACGGTGAGGATGAGAGGAGGGGGTGCATGAAAATTTCAAGTCAAATCACAGCTGCTAGATGGGATCTGGGCATAGAGGTGAGGCCACGCGATGAATCGCACGAAACTTCGATTGGAGAAGAGCCGCAGATCGAGAGGAAGGAAGATTGAATGGCTGGGGTTTCACCTGTTCTTCATGTAAACAGTGCACCAAGAGGTGCACCGTTCCCAGCATCTAATGGTGTAATTGCAGACAAAGACCTCAAGTGAAATAGTGTAAACTTTGCCTCAAGCCCAAAAGTGATACAATTCTATCAGAGCAGTCCCTAGAATCTTACAAATAGGTCCCTACAGCCTACAATTAAGTCCTTGGAGGTTTTCTCATGTGAATGAAATGTTATGAATGAAGGACCTAAATGTGAATCTCTAAATGTAAGGTCCTATTGATGTCCAAATGCTACCAAGCTTTTATTGAAGCTTAATCGAACATGTTATAAGTTAATTTCACTTTCGATTTGAACTTTTGAATTCAAATATTTGTTCAATTTGCAAATGGATCATCAGTTTGTATTTAATAATAAAATATCTCAATAAATGACCTAATTTTGCATTTCTAACACAAAATTGATGTTTTAGGTCTTTCTTGTTAATTCTCACATTTAACCCTTTCTTTGTGTTAATTCAATAGTGTTTAACTTGGGCATTTTAGCTATGATGAGCCACACCTCATCAGGTCCCTACGAATAAAATTTGATTTTTGGAGAGGTTTTTCTTCTCTCTTTCTCTCTTGATTAGAGAGGGTTAGAGACTAATGACGACCCAAGGGACCCGGGGGCGGTTGTGATTAGGTTTAATTGGGTGAAATACCCAAATTGCCCCTAGGGTTGGGTCCACCTTACATTTAGGTCCCTGGTGAATTCCTTTGGACATAAGTTGAGCTATACAACTCGGAATTGCACGAAACAAGCATCGTTGGAAAGCTTGCAACGAGAGGAATCCAATGATACCATATATGGCACCCTTTTAACAAATTTTGACTATTTTTGACTCGAAATACACGATTCTTAATAATTTAAGAGGTGCTAACACCAACACCAAACCACATCCGGGTTTCCAGGTCCAAATTGACCCAAACCACTTTGAATTGGCTCAGAGTCTGGATTTTAGGATGTTACATATTTTTGTGAAAACCAAGTTTACAAGGCACTAGTAAGTGGCCCTAATGTTTTTTAGGCCGAAAGGCATGACTCTATATTAGAACAGTCCCCTATTAGTGATGAAGGAGGTGTGAGGCCTATCTTTTGGGGTGTGGTAGAGATAATGGTACCCGCTGTAGGCGACTAGGAAGGACATGTGGAATTATCCACTATAGGAGTCCACCAGGGACTCCATCCTAGGTAAAGGGAACACGTCCTTTAGGCAGGCTTCGTTCAAGTTGGTGAAGTCGACGCACATGTGCCACTGACCGTTGGCCTTCGTCACCATTACGACATTCGAGAGCCTTGCTGGGTATAGGGATTCTTCGATGAATCCTTCTGCCAAGAGTTTTTGGACTTCAGCCTTGGCCACCTGCCACTGTTTGGCCGACTTGTGCTTGCGAGACTACTTGACTGCATGGGTGCCTGCCTGAAAATTCAGGTGATGCTGAATAAGAGACGGGTCCACCCCAGGCAAGTCACTGGCAGACCAAGTGAAGACATCCACGTTGGCCTGAAGGTGGAGTAGTAACTCCTGCACTTCAGAGGGTGTAAGGCCCTCTCCGACCCGAATGAGTTTAGTAGCATCGTCGAGATAAATCTGTATAGCCATGGTTGAAGAGCCTAGCTATAATCCTAAAGTCGTTAATTGATCAGCAGGGATGGTTTCCTGCTAGATCACTTGGACTTGGTTTATTTTCTTCCCCCATTTTTGTGACTTGAGGGGCTTCAGCTCCAGGGACAGCTCCATCCCGATTCTACATAGCACGCGCCCGACCAACTGATATCCATGAATTATTTTGATTCCTTGTGGGGAATAGAAAAGCGCAAACTAAAAGTATAAGGAGGGGATCAGCTGGAAGGCATGGGTACTGCGGCGGCCGAGGACGTCGTTGAATGCTGCAGTTAACCTGGCTACTACGAACGTGGCTGTTTGATTAAGGTGCCTGTCCCCATCGCAGACAGACAAAGGAAGGCTAATCTCTTCTTTCGACATCACTTTATGATTGTCGAACCCAACCATGAGATGAATGGAAGGGGATAGGTGTTCTTCTATAAAACCCAGCTGGTGTAGGGTTTGAAGGAAGAGGATGTCCATGGCACTTCCCTCGTCAATAAGAAGCTGGGGCTGCTGTCGCCCTGATAGTAAGAGTGTTTCCAGCAGTGGGTCCGTATGTTCCGCTGGATCCAGGAGGGAGGCGAATAGACAGGAGGCCGCTTGCCTGACGAGACCTCTTTCGCCCCACTGAATGATGGGGAAGGCGTTAAGAGTCGGCCGCCTGGGGTGGCTGGATTGCCGACCTGGAGCGGCATTGACGCCAAAAATGACTTTGACCTCTGCACTCGTGAGGGGTGGGGGGCGTACATGCTGGGGCGCCCCGAGGATGGCTGCTAGGATCCGGTAGTGGTACTCAGTTGGCGGGAGTAGGGGGATATTGCCTTCTCGGGACAGTGTGCCATGGTATCGTAGGGCTATGGGGCCTCGACAAGTACCACATTGATCCCATGAAGGTGCTAGAGCCTCTCCTTGTGATAGTCTTCTGGGTCCTCCATGGATCCCTTGCCTTTATCTTGGCCTCTGTTCTGTCTAACAAAGTGAGCCAAGTTCCCGTGCCGAATCTGAGACTCAATTTAGTCGAGCAGATCGCGGCAGTCTTCGGTGGCGTGGCCCTGGCCTTGTGAAATTTATAGTAGGGCCCAGTGTTAGCCCTCTTCTTCATTGGTATAGGAGAAGGTAGTAGGTCTTTATCTGTGGGCCATACCATCGCCAACACGTCCACCTAGTTCACGGCTAGGGGAGTGTATTCTTTGAAATATTCCCACCTAGGTTGGTGGGGTGCATTGTTTCGGTCCTTGATCGACCGATCATGACTCTACTCTGAGAAGCTAGCCTTTCTCTTGTTGAAGCGGTTGCCTCCATGAATGGAGGTGGGGGTGGGTTAACCCGGGGCTCGCTTTTCCTAGACTGGACTAGCATCGTCCTCGGATCCCTACACCAACCAGTTGCGGGAGCAAAAGGAATCATCCTGCCCACGAACCTTGTGGCTTGGTCCTAGAGCTCCGTCATATCCCTGGGAGGGAAGTCATCAATATCGTACCAAAACCATTGAGTTAGGAGTCCTGACTTGAGAGTTGGATGGTGATGGCATCGTGGGGCCGCTTGCACTTTTTCGGCCGACAGCTCATTGAACCATTCATGGGCCATGCCAGACAGATAAGACGGGAATACACTGCCGAGTACTCCACCAGGGTCGCTGTGTACAAACATCATTTGGTAGTAACTCCCAACGAAACTGTTGGGGTCTGCTGTCTCGTCATGGGGAGCCATGACGGGCTACTTGAATCTTTCAAGCAGGAGGCTATCATCACCTCCTCAGTAAAGGGGTAGGTGGTGACGAAGGCTCGGAGGCGTATGCCTTGCATGGCCCTAATGACTTGGTGGACGATCTCAGGGATCGATCCCCTACCACTGATCGTAAGGGGTTGGGCCCTCGAGATCTCCTTCGAGGAAGGTGGACAAGGAGCCTTCAGTGGGTTAGGAAGGGCTTCCCCTTTCTAGCTGCTGAGCTCGTGCTTTAGCTTCTCGAGCTATTCGCGCAAACGGGTGTTCTCATCCTCCTCCATGTGTCGCCACTTCAATTGCCCATCATCGAGGCTTAGCAGCGGGGCTTCCCCTGTGGGGGTTGGCCGAACTCCCGAATCTACCTGACCTCCAGGAGCTTCCTTGTGAATGAGATTTTCTCAGCCCTCAGAGCCGCCAGTTTTACTTGAAACTGCTCCTCCTTTGCCTATAGTTCCGGGAGGAGGTCACTGATGATAATGTCATCATTAGTCATAACTAGCTTTAATTAGTCATAATAAACAAATAATTGCTCCTACATAACCGTCAAAGAGCCATAATTTATTGCATATTCTTTCTGAGAGATTAACAATAAAATAGGGGTAAATCTGCAGTTTTAACATCATATCCTAAATGCAGAATAATTGTGGGTTTTTTAAAGGGTTAATTAAAGGTAAAATGGTCATAAATGTCTAATAAGATGATCCGTGTAGACAGAAATGGGCTTTCACGTATTTCAAGAATTAATAGACATTTAAAATCCTAATTTCAGACTTGCTTAATTAACCGAGGTTCTAGTTAGGATAAAATTCACCCAAAACATCTAAAAATCATATAAAAATATTCTATATGGTTTCGTACCTTTGATTTGACCATTGGAACTCATTTTGACCTAAAACAAAGTCTCACATAGACAATTGCCCTAATTTGGGTTTCTATGCAAATTATCCAGTCAAACTTGATCAAAACCAAAATCATACTTCACCATTATATTCTTTGGGTCCAAATTAGGTTTTTACCAAAATTTGGGCCCAATCAGAGATCATCTAGACCTAGTTTGCATTCCAGTCCAGTCTGACTCTTTTTCTTACACACACACCCATAGATTTTTGAATTATTTGCAAATAGGTCCTTAATTTTGTCATCTTATTTACACATTGGTCCCTTCACCATTATTGCATAGGAGTTCCTACTTCATTGAAATGGCAACCGCTTTGGCTATTTTTGCATCTTTATGTTTATTATAGTACAGTCGTTATAGTATAAGACAAGACAGCTACGGTTATCATTACAATAGAGTTTTTTACTCGGAAATAGTTTTCCTGAGGTCGAACTCAGGGATCTACTGGAATTCTAGAAGTACAAAGTTTCTCTATTGGATTACAAAAATAAGAGAGAGAGAGAGAGAGAGATTTTTGTCTTGGCTTCTTCTTCTCTTCTTCTCTTTGTGCTTTCTCTTTGATCCTGTCTTTTTCCCTCTTCTTTCTTCTTCTGCTCTTCCTGTCTTCTTCTTCTCTTCTTTCTTCTCTTTTCTTCCTGGCTGCTCGTCTTCTTCTTCTGCTCTTCAGCTGCAGAGTCTTCTCTTCTTCCTTCTTCTCTTTTCTTTCTCTTTTCTTCAGCTGCAGAGTCTTCTTCTTTTCTTCTTCTTCTTCTCTGCTTTATCTCCTCTGGCCACTGCTCAGCCGTCATCTGATGCAGTGGTCAGACGAATTAACTGCAGGTCCACTATAGTGCTTCTCTTCTTTTCCTTCCTTTCTTCCTTCGCTGCTTCTTCTTCTTCTGAGTTCTCTTTTTCCTTCCTTCTCTTTTCTTCTGCATGGCCTCTCTTCTTCTGCTTCTTCTCTGCCTTGCCTTTTCCTCTACTCAGCCTCTCTTCATAGCTTCTTCCTTCTCCTTCCTGCGGCTAAGTACTTAGCCTTTCTCCTTCGTGCTCTGTTCCTGCACACAAGGCACAGCAAAACCTAACCCTTCCCTCTACCCGCACGTATCTCTCTCTCTGCAAACCGCTCACAGGAAGCTCTCCCAGATCTAGGTTAATGGGTCGGGTTGCGTACCCAGGACCAGGCGCACCGGCGTGTTATGGTGCGCGAGGTGTGCTCGGTAGTGTCGAGTCGGGTCCCGCCAGGTCCACGAGGTGAATCCGCGACGAGGCGGGTGTGATGGGCGAGGGACCTCACCCCAGTGGATTCGGAGGTGATTAGCCGTATGCACAAAATCAATTTAAACCAGTGCGGCGCTTTGTGAACTTACGATGTGGGACTAATTGGTTGCTTCTTCTCACGCACTCCCGCAGGAAGACCTCCTCACAATCTCCTCAGCTGCAGCGTCGATTCCCTTCGCTTGCTGGCTGGCTGCCTTCGCAGGAGTCTCCCCAATCCGCAGCAGCTGGAAGCCTGGAGCTCTGAAGCCTGGAGCTCGCTTGGGAGCTTCTCGAATCGTCGACAATGGCGACCGAGGCAGCAGACCTGTCAAGCACTAAAAGGGCCTCTCGGCCTAATCAAACCACCGGGAAACCTTCGCCGTGGCACGGCGAAGGTGGTGCGATGTGCAGTAGACCGTGGGACAGCCTAGGCATGCGTGCCTAGGTCGTCCTGTGGCCGGAGAGATGGGTGTGGTCAGGGGTGAGTTGTGGAGGTGAAGAGTGGCAGTGGATGGGCGGAGGATGTTCCGTGTGATGAGGTGGAGCTTTTGCAATGGTCGGCGAGTCGTATGGAGTTGTGGAACGACGGGGGCGACTCGCCAGAGGTTGGCCGAAGGCGAGGAAGTTGATGGTGGACAGGCGTGGTTGTGGGGCAATCAAGTGAAATAGAGTAGGGAAAAGAAAGAGGGGAAGATGGGGAGTAATTATAACCTACTTGCAGGGACGAAGGGGGCCGGAGAGGTGGGCAGTCGTATCGACTGTCGCCGGAGAAGAAACACCCAGAGGGAGAGAGCGGCGACGAGGAAGTGGGCAGGGAGGCGTGCGCTTGGTGCGGCGCGACGTAGGAAGACGAGACGAAGCTGGCTCTACTGCTGGTATGGCAGCAGAGCGACGATAAGGAGGAGTGGCCGCCGGAGCTTGTGGATTTCCTGCCGGAGAGGGAAGAGAGGAATGTTTGAGGGTTTCTCCGCCAAGACAAGTCTGCTTCAAGCGGCTGGTCCTGGGGTTTCTTTCAAAGGCGCCAACAGAGGGGCAGATGCACGGAGGGTAAGAGAAGCTCTCACCGGAGGTCGCCACAGGTACAACACCCATACCTCTCGAGCATTCGCACGAGAGGTATGGTGCGAAACAGGGCATGGGGAGCTGCTCAGGCGGTAGGGGACTTCACAGGGAACCCCCCTTTCACATCTGAGAGCAGCCCCCTGGGGAAGCGAGGAGAAATCCTCCTCGAGACTTCGTCGGAGTATGGGTCTTCTGCTGCGTTGGCAGAGGGACCGGAATGCAGAAAGTGACAACAAAAGTTGGGGGGCTTTTCGCAAGGGTTTTCAAAAGTTAGGGGCCAGAATGTAATTGGGTGGACTATTTTGCAAAGTAGGTCAAGATGACCTTCCCTTAGGTCCAAATTTTGGTACAAACCTAATTTGGACCTAAGGAATCCAATGGTGAAGTTGGATTTTAGGTTTGACAACGTTTGACTGGACATTTTGTGTAAAACCTCAATTTAGGTCAATTGATGAGCTAGGACCCTAATTTAGGTCAAACTAGGTTCCAAAGGTCAATTTGAATGTTCTAAACCCTAGGGGATATTTTTACATGATTTTTAGAGGGTGTATTTGATTTTTATCCTGACCGGAACCTTGTTGAATTAAGCGGGTCTATTTTAGGGTTACCAAATGTCATTTAATTCCTAGATTGTACATGAACCCATTTCTGATTGATTCAACCTGTTTTTTATCTTATTTAGACCATTTGACCTATGCCCTGTCTCTGAGAAATTCCGTTTATGTACTACAATGGTAAAATTACAGTTTTAACCTTTATTTCATGTTTTCTTCTCAGAACACTTATTCCTCCAATTAAGCCCTCTTCTAAGTCATGTAGGAGCTTTTATTCTCTTTATTAGGTCAAAATGAGCTAGTTATGGCTCATGATTAGGCTCTCATCATTCGTCAACCTTTAATCAGAGATTTCTCTCTGATTTCTTGACGAATCTCTTCCAAAATTAGAAGGAGAACTCCTGAGAGAATCGCCTTCCATTTGAGCCACACATTGGGCTATGATTTGCGCCCAAATCATCATGCGAATCCTTTGAAGTTTAGGGTTCTACTATTTTGCGTACTACTATTTTGCGTAGCAGCCTCTAGGAAAAATTTGATTTATCTCGCTGAATTGTTAGATTGGTCTTTCTGTGATTGAGATTGATTTGGGATTTCTGATTTTTGTGAGATTGAGATTGAGATTGCATCCTTTCTTGAGTTGTGACTATTTTAAAACTGTGTTTTCAAAAATTGACTCAATGGAAGTTATGAGATCCCAAAACCCTGAACTTGTACCTCCTTTGGGTGTTGATGCCCAAGCTTCTACTTCCACTTCTATGACTTCCACATCCGATCCTATACCTCTAAGGCCTCAAACTCCCATCCACTACTCTACACATCATGAGGATGATCATGATTCTACACAGTTTAAGGATTTCAAAGAACTTCCTCCATATCTTCTTACACATCCTCTACTACCACCACCACCAAACCATAAGTTCCAACCTCCCTCATATCCTAACGTTCCTAACCCACCACCGGAGAAAGGACCTCTGCCTCATCTTCAACACCTGTTTGAAACATAATAACAAATGAATACCCTTACCCAACAGGTGCAACAGTTTACTCAAGCTGTTAATCTTCTAGCAAACCCCCAACCTCAACCTCAACCTAGAAATCCTCAGGCACCACCTCAACCTCGTAGACCTCAACTACGGGATTACTATAATCCTGCAGTTGCTCAACCTATGCCTGTGGTACATTATCCAAATGGGGGTCGTGCTGCTGAATTGATGCTAAACATCATTGCACTTATTTCTCACTTCCATGGACTTGCTTTTGAGGACCCTTTTCAGCATTTAGAGGAGCTGAAAAACCTTGGTCAAACTCTGGGTCGGCAAGGCCATGATCAACACACGCTTTTGATGAAAATGTTCTCCTTTTCATTGAAAGACAAAGCCACCTTCAAGTTCGGAACTCTTGCACGGACTACACCTATAGACACATGGGCTTCTTTGAAAATGAGTTTTTAAAGAAGTACTTTCCTGTAGGCCACAGTAACACTCTAAGGCGTGTTATCACTACCTTTACCCAGAACTCAGGAGAATAAATGCACGAGGCCTGGGAGAGATTCCACGAGCTTCTGAGACCATGGTGTCCCACCCTGGCAACAGGTCCAGATCTTCTATCATGGGCTCCATGATGACACACGGAACTTTGTAGATGCCACTTGTGGAGGCAATTTCTTGTGTCGGGACGAGGACTCAACCTTTGAGCTCCTCGAAGTCATGGCTGAAAACTCTACTAACAATGCTTCGATGAGCATGTTTAATAAAAAGTCCTCACATTCCCACTCACACTCGGGGGTACACGAAGCCCAATCCAGCAGTAGAGACTTAGAAATTGTGGCTAGTCAGCTGAAAAAGGTGGGCTTAATAGAGAAGAAACTAGATGAAGTATGGAAATTCCTATCTAAACCTTCATCATCTCCTTCCTCTTAGTCACTTGCACCATACACTTCTAAGTTTCCCACAGGGAGGGAAACTGTGAACAACCTTGCTATGACAACCTACATTACCGGACTATTCATTTCCATATTCTTCACCAGTTGGAGGAACCTTTGTTCCTCCTTACACTGACTTCCTTGCACCTTCTGGAGCTTCGAAGGAGCTCCATGCCATTCACAATGACCCTTACACACAAACCTATGACCCTAGATGGCGTAATCATCCAAATTTCTCGTGGTCGGGAAATTCACAAAGATGTACCTATCAACAACCTTCTGCACGACCACTTCACAACCTAATCCGGGCACCACCTCCACAATCACACGAGTATCCATCGCGTGCCTACCAACAGCCCCAACCCAGGCCCACCCAATACTCTCAACTTGGGCCTACATGAGATGACCAGTTGGGGTCGATCATGAAAGCTCTTGCTGATATGCAACAACAAAATCTTGCTATGCAGTAGAGAAAAGATGCGGCACTAGCTGAGATGAGAGACTAGCTATCACACTTGACGGAATCCCATCAACCACATTCACTCCCGTCTCAAGCAGAACCCAATCCAAGGAACATACTTGCCCGATGTTCAACCTAGACCTTCCCAAGGCCAAGCATATGTCATATCACAAGCCTTACACAATCCTGATCCATCCACACCCTTCTCAGATAAGCAACCACCTCTTCTTCCCAACCCAAATTCATCATCTTCATCTTGATTTTGCATTAACTGATTGAAGAGGTGGAAGCTATTGATTCTTTTGAATACACTGTTTCTTTACTTGGACCTTGAGCTAAGTAATTCTGAGATGATTATGTTTGTCTACTTAGACCTTGAGCCAAGTATCTCTGATTTGATACCCACTTTCTACTTGGGCCTTGTACCAAGTATCCGATTATGATTCACATTGACCAAGGAGCCATTCTTTTCACCCTTGAGATTGACAACCTACATTACTTCTACATCATGATCTGAACCTTTCATTGAGCTTCATTGACTTGTCAATTCTCACCTATCTTCTAGCTCCTACATTTTTGACATTCTTCTAGGTTTACGCCTAGCTGAAGGCGTTAAACTTAGCAAACCTATCCTTGTATATACTTTCTTGCATCAGGTGTCTACCCTTGCATTTTAAGTATACATTCATTGTCACATATGTCATTGACGTGCTGTTGTGCGTGTGTTAAGGAGTGTCGTTATAGTCGCACTTGCAACATCGATTTTAAAATAAGTAAACGGAGGTGAGTCCAAGTGTCCGTCTCAGGGAGGCATGAAAATCGGATTTTTACTTACCACTTGTTGTCACGGAAAGTGCGGAGTTTTGCTTGCGAAAGGTGCGATTTTGAAAAGCGAGAGAGAGAGATAGAGAGAGAGAAGGTTTAAGGTTAGAAAGCTCTTTGTTTTGATCATGCAACTTGAACAGAAATTAAAATGGCAACTGAACGAAAAATAACTTCATTAAACATGCACTTGTAGTTCATAACTTACAACATTAAATACATGCTTCAACAAAAGTAATAGAAAGCTTAAAAGAGAGAGAGAGAGAGAGAAAGTGTGTGGAGAGCGACGAGGCAGCCACGGCGGTGGAGGAGGCTCCGTCGGCGACTCGTCGTCTCCGGCGATTACAAGAGTACCTAAAGCTAGCTAAGAGAGGGGTGGAGTAGTTGCAAGGGGGAGTGAATGAATTGAATGGAGGTTGGAGGGGGTTTAAATAGAGTTAAGGGCTTTCTAAAAGAAGAAGGGGCTTTAGCGACATCCAGAGCGTCGCTAAAATCGCTTCCAAAAGCGTCGGAGAAGCCCTCCCGCCGCTGGTCAGCAGCCCGCCTCGTTCCTTCTCCTCACGCGATCCGCAGCCGCAGAACGAGAATCGTCCGATCAAAGATCGGACGACTGAGAGTCTTCCTCGCCTGCGCTGGGATCGGGCCTCGGGCGCGCGTGTGCGCGCGTGTCTCCGCCCGACGTGCACGCGCGCGTAGACGCTCGTGAGCTGCGGTCACGCCGCGTGGCAAGATCCCGGCCGCCCGCTGCTGATCGGGCGGCCCAATTTCTCCGCATCCATCGCCCGTCTTCAAATCCCACTCCGCGCTGCTCGAATACGCATCGCGTTGGTGCGAGCATGCTCGCTCATCGTTGCGCCACGCCCACGCTTTATCGCGGCGACAGCAGGCGGGCGCGCGAATCTCAGCCGTTCGATCGAAGATCAACGGCCGAGATTTGATCTCGGCTGGCTGAAGGCGCGGCGAGCGCGGGGGCGGGGCTGATGTGGCGCAATCTAGGCCGTTGATCTCTAGATCAACAGTCAGAACTTCTTGGGCCCATTGTAGGAGCTTCGGATGTCGGATTTGGCCAATCTTGAGTCCGTTGGACTCCGTTCGTCGTTCTGAATCCATCCGTGCGGTCCGATTGCTCATCTGAGGCCTGCTTTGATAAATGCTTACACAAATGGCCATTAATGTAGTTTATAAGCAATCTTGGTACATGATGCATGCAATGCTCCTATTCTACTTATGTTGTGCCTTTTATTCTAAAGATGGGCCATATTCAACATAATTATCACCCTCTTGTATAGTGTTATCATACCCCCATGCTTACTCCTTGCTAGTCCCTAGCAAGGTTTATTCTAGTCTTTATTTCCTTGCAGAATTTAAGAAGTAATTGCTTAGGCACTTCGTTACTTGTCAATAAGAGGAAATATACGCAGATCTTAATTTACAAAGACTAAGCAGCGCCCAGGTGTCAGCCAAAATACGAATCGCCCGAATCCTTGCTTTAATGTATATATAACTATTCATATGTATACGTATATATATATATTTTTTAGAATTTTTTTTTCAGAATTCAGTGTGGGTTGGTAACTTTTTACGGCTACCCAACCCACAAAAACTCGGTCAAAACCCTAAGTGGTAAGCATCTTGGTGTGAATGTTGTGATAGACTCACTTAACGGTAATTGAGACAAACTTCGAGTTTTTACGCCTCTAGGTGACCGGAAAAGAAAACAAATTTTCCCGAAGCTGTATTTGTTCGATGAGTAGCTTTCTCCCTACATTTGTTTTAATTGGGGTCAACACAAGGATTTTTCCAGTGTATATCTCCCCGGCTTGTACTACTTCCCCGCTTCTTCCTTAGGTGTTTTGGTCTTTTTTGTGCAATTATTGAGCTGGGCTCTGGACAACCGACCAATGGGCTGTTACCCACGATCACTTGCCAGCCATACTTGTGCGGTGAAGTGTGGTTTATTTTCTTTTCTTCTTCTTCCTTTTTTTTTTTTAGGTGGCTTCCCTGATCTCAAATGTACCTAGAGGCAACGAAAAAGAAATGGCCTATGGCTAGGTTTTGGATAACCTGCCAATGGGCTGTTACCCATGACAACTTACCAGCCATACCACCCTAGAGAGTTCATTAGCTACCCAATTTCTATCAAAATCTCCAAGAAGTGAGTTTGTGCAAAAATGTGTGCAGATGCTTAGACTCAAAGTTTTCCTGAGTTAGAGGGTGAGTTGATAAGTCATATACTTATTACCTTATTTAGTAGGTGGATTAGGATAGCTTAAGGTTGCAAGGATTCGTCGCTAAATCCATATTTTAACGGACACCATGGCTGATTAAGCCTGAAGGCCTGAAAAGTCTAAGTGTTTAAGTTCTTTTTGTATTATTTCCCACTATTGAAAAGTTTCTAATGCCTAAGTTTTTTTCCTAAATTTAATTTTTTTAATTAATTTATTCATTCAGACTGATTAATTGAGCTCAAGATTATGCAATTTATCACCCCCCCATGCTTAAGTTGGACAATGTCCTTATTGGCAGATTCATGGATGCAGAAGGGTTCAAAAAGATAGTACCTGAGTGACGTAAACTACCAGATCAGTCTGAATCCTCTGGGTTGCCTCCCAGGAAGCGCTGAGTTTAATGCCTCCAGCTGGGTGGTGCTCGGAGTCAATTCTCAACGAGGGTGACACTTTCCTTGGGGGGTACCTGGGCCAGGAAATGCATCAATCTTTGACCACTAACTGTAAAAGTGTGCCCAATGTTAAGATCAGCAATTTCAACTGCCCCATTAGAATAGGGCTTAACCACCCGAAATGGTCCTGTCCATTTGGACCTGAGTTTCCCTGGGAAGAGTTTCAGGTGTGCATCAAACAGCCAAATTTGCTGGTTAGGCTCAAAGGTTTTTCTATGAATGAGTCGGTCGTGGACGGCTTTCATTTTCTCCTTATACAATCGACTATTGTCAAAGGCGTCCCGACGGATTTCTTCGAGCTCAGATAATTGCAGCGTCCTCTGCGCACCGGCTAACTGGGGATCCATGTTACATTGCTTGACAGCCCAGTAAGCCCAGTGTTCCAATTCGATAGGAAGATGGCAGGCCTTGCCAAAGACCAGGCGATAAGGCGACATGCCTATCGGGGTCTTGAAAGCGGTCCTGTATGCCCACAGGGCATCATCAAGTCGTGTGGACCAGTCTTTCCTGTCAGGTCTCACAATCTTCTGTAAAATGTTCTTGATTTGTCTATTTGAGACATCAATCTGACCATTTATTTGTGGATGATACGGGGTGGCAATGCGGTGGTTTACCCCGTATTTTCTAAGTAGGGCACGGAATTGGGAATGGATAAAATGGCTTCCACCATCACTGATCATGGCCTTGGGTATTCCAAATCGGGAAAAGATGTTCTTCTTCACAAAGTCCATGACAGTCTTGTGATCGCATCGTCGGGTGGTGACGGCTTCAATCCATTTGAAAACATAGTCTACTGAGACCAGGATGTACTCGAAGCCGTTGGATGGTGCAAAGGGGCCCATAAAATCAATACCCCAAACGTCGAAGATTTCGACAATCAAAATGGGCTGAAGGGGCATCATATCTTTCTTGGTCATGGTCCCCAGCGTCTGGCAACGTGTGCACGTCTTGGCAAAGATGTGTGCATCCTTAAATAGGGACGGCCAGTAAAATCCAGACTGCAAAACTTTTGCAACTATTTTCTTTCCAGAGAAGTGGCCGCCACACACTTGGTCATGACAAAAGGAAAGCACACTCTGAACTTCATCTTCAGGGATACACCATCTTGTGATCTGATCAGCACAGAGGTGAAACAGCATGAGATCATCCCAGAAATAGTGCTTGGCCTTAGCCAAGAACCTGTCCCGTTGCTGTCTAGACCAGCTGTGCGGGGTTTGTCCTATAACCAGGTAATTGACGTAGTCAGCATACCATGGCATTTTCTTGTCTTGCACGGCTAGGATGTGTTCATCAGGGAAGGTATCAGATAGAGGTAGGGAGGGTCCAATGTGATCTAGATGAAGTCTCGACAAGTGGTCAGCCACCACATTTTTCGATCCGGCCTTGTCTCGGATTTCCAGGTCAAATTTCTGCAAAAGCAGGATCCATTTGATGAGCCTGGGCTTTGCATCCTTCTTGGCCAACAGATGCCGGATGGCTGAATGGTCAGTGTAAATAGTCACGTGGGATCCCAGCAAGTATGAGCGAAATTTTTCAAGTCCAAATACTACAGCGAGCAACTCTTTCTCTGTGACGGTATAATTACATTGGGCCTCGTCTAACGCTTTGCTCGCGAAGTAGATCACCACGGGCTTCTTGTCTTGCCTTTGTCCCAGGACAGTGCCTATGGCAAAATCTGATGCATCACACATAATCTCAAAGTCCTGGGACCAGTCTGGGGGTTGAAGTACAAGTGCGGTGGAGACTAAGTCCCGAAGGGTGTGATAAGCCTGGATGCAATCAGGAGACATGTGAAATATGGCGTCGTTGGCTAGAAGGTCGGTCAAGGGTTTAGAAAGCTTGGAAAAGTCTTTGATGAACCATCGGTAGAAGCCAACATGTCCTAGGAAGGAGCGAATATGTCGGACCGAACTAGGTGGAGGAAGTTTGGAAATTAAATCAACCTTAGCTCGATCTACCTCGATGCCCCTATGCGAAACGATGTGACCGAGGACAATTCCTTCTTGAATCATAAAATGGCTCTTTTCCCAACTTAACATCAAGTTAACCTCGATACATCGTTTCAGGATTTTCTCCAAGTTGCACAAACAATGGTCGAATGAATTCCCAAACACAGAGAAATCACCCATAAAGACCTCTAAGTATTCACCCACCATTTTTGAAAAAATGGCTAGCATGCAACGCTGGAAGGTCGCAGGTGCATTGCATAACCCGAACGACATTTGACAGAATGCAAACGTGCCATACGGGCAAGTGAATGTGGTCTTTTCCTGATCTTCTGGAGCAATTGCGACTTGGTTATATCCTGAATATCCATCCAGGAAGCAAAAATACTTCTGCCCTGCCAATCTTTCAAGGATTTGGTCAATGAATGGCAAGGGGAAGTGGTCCTTCTTAGTGGCTTCATTAAGCTTCCTATAATCAATACACACCCGCCATGCGGTGGTGGTGCGGGTGGGGATGGATTCGCCATGATCATTGGTGACAACGGTGAGCCCAGCTTTCTTTGGAACCACTTGAGTGGGGCTCACCCAGGGGCTATTGGAGATAGGGTAGATGATGTCGACGTCGAGCCACTTGACGATTTCTTTTTTAACGACCTCTCGCATGTTTGGGTTTAAACGTCTCTGCATCTGGCGGGAAGGTCGGGCCCCATCTTCCGGGTAAATCTTCTGGGTGTAATAGGTGGGGCTAATTCCTCTTAAATCTGAAATGGTCCAACCAATGGCAGCCCAATGTTATGAAAGGGTCGCAGTCAACCTGAGTTCCTGATCCTTGGTTAGATGAGAATTAATAATCACTGGGAAGGTCTGGTCAGGTCCCAAGAAGACGTACTTGAGATTCTCGGGCAATGGTTTAAGTTCAGGTGCAGGTGGGACCACAGTCGATGGGAAGGGAAAGGGTGGAAGTTGATCAACATCGATCTCTTCAAATGGTGTCATGTGATGGTACTCAGCCTTACAGAGATCCATGGATAATGATGGTGACAGGTCAGAACAGTTACTACGGGTTTGGTGATCTGAGACAGAACTGAGGGTGAGGCATTCCTCGATTAAAGTTTCCACGGGATCATTTTCCTTAATGTAATCACAATCAATGGACTTTGTCTCTCGGAAGATATCCAATTGCATTTTCCTATCCCCGAAGACAATTTCCATACATCCCGTGTCGCAATCAATGTTTGCTTTAGCCATAGCTAAGAAAGGTCTGCCTAAGATTATGGGTGCATTCTGTAATTTTTCAGGGACTTCCATGTCGAGCACCAAAAAGTTAACCGGGAAATGGAAGTCCTTGACCCGTACAATTACATCCTCGACAACCCCCTTCGGGGTTTTCACTGATCTATCAGCCAGCTGGATGGTGACAGGGGTTGGTGTCAGCTCCCCAAAACCAAATTGGTGGTACAGGGTGGTTGGAATTAGGTTGATAGAAGCACCTAGGTCCAGGAGCGCTCTATCAAACGTCATGTCCCCGATATTGTAGGAAATCAGGGGTGCTCCTGAGTCAGTTCGCTTGAGTGGAAGGTTGCTTGATATCACGGAACTTGCTTGCTCAGAGAGTACAACCTTCCTAGGTGCTTGAGGTCTCGGCTTACGCTTGGGTGTACAGGCATCCTTTAAAAACTTGGCGTAAGCAGGGATATTTTCTTGATTGTTTCCAAGGCCTCAGGGTAGGGTGTCTGAATGTGGATTGGTTCCATGTCTGGGTCCTTGGTTGGTGCCTATTCTGAGTCGGGTATTTCAACAGGTAAAGTCTCAGGGAGAGTCGGCCATTTGGGATCCTGGGTTTTGGTGCCGCTTCTCAAGGTCACCGCATTCGCAGAGGCATTGGGGCCATGGGGTGATCCTTGAGAAGACGAGGACGAAGAAGCGCCAAACCTAGGAGGTGTTTGCGGAGCTGGCTGGACCATGTGAGCCTGCCTGGGGTTGCTTTGGAACCCTTGCGAATTGGGGCCTCTGTTAATTATGTTTCGCGGGTTCGGTTGTGGTTGGGAAGGTAGGGATCCTTGTTGTTTACAGTCCAAGAGTTGGCTTAACTGTCCCTTTACCAAGGCCATTTCCTCCTGATGTTTCTGGTTCATGTCGGCCATCATCTTTATTAGGGTATCCATTTGGTTTTGTGGGGGAGGGGCCGCCCTATTCTGGTTATATTGGGGTCTAATTGGTGGTCCTTGCTGATAGGGGGGCAATTGTGACTGCTGGTTTGGCCTGGGCTGGTTTTGGAATTGCGGTGGTTTCTGGTTTGTCCAACCAAAGTTGGGGTGGTTACGCCAGCCGGTGTTTTAAGTGTTGGAGAAAGGGTCAGGTTTCGCATGTCCTTGGACTGCTTGCACATCTTCTAGGATAGCCGATGTTGATGAAGACGGAAGGGAGTAATCAAGGGTTGAGGGAGCAAAAGTCCCTCCCTGGAACGTGGTCAGGGGTTGTTCCAGGTTGAGTTGGGTGAAGGGCTGGACCAGGTCAACATTATGTGCTCCCTTTGCTAGGGAGAAAGCCTGCAAGGGGTTCCTGGTCTGATTCAGTAGCTCATTAATCTTTTTGTCCACCAATTCCACTCGATCTAACTTTTTGGCAATGATGTCCATGTCAACCATTCCAGAATTTGCTTGCACCTCATAAATCCCGCCATGGGGTTGACTGGACCTGTTAAACTGGTTCATGGAGGCATTGTTGAGCGAATTCTCGCTCATAGACTCAAAGAGCTCAAACGCACTCTCCTCGTCTTTGTTTAGGAAGTTTCCCCTGCATGAGGCATCGACGAAGTTCCGTAGGTTGCTGTCCAGACTATGGTAAAAGATCTGGGCCAATTGCCTCCTTGGAACTTCATGGTGTGGGCATTTCCTCAAAAGTTCATTAAACCTTTCCCACGCCTCATGAAATTGTTCCCCACCCTGGAGTGTGAAGGTAGTGATAGCTCTTCTGAGGGCATTGGTCTTTCCTATGGGGAAGAATTTCTCTAAAAATGCATGCCTCAGTTCTTCCCAGGTGGTGATGGGTCTACCTAGGGTTCTAAGACAATGAGAAGCCTTGTCTCTTAATGAGAAAGGGAACATCTTGATTAGAACAATGTCAAGGCTAATGTTCCTAGGTTTCACCGTTCGTGGTATGCGATCAAGATCCTCTAGGTGCTGAAAGGGGTCCTCATTTGAGCTTCCATGAAAGTGGCTCTGGATCAGACTTAAGACATTCGATTTTAGCTCGAAATCATCTCCCCCCTCGGGGATCCTACGGTGTGGCTCGACTCTAATAGCAGAAGGGTTATAGAAATCACGGAGGGGTCTTGGCTGGTCCTGAAATGGCGGTAAATCAAGTGGTAGTTGCCCTGGTATGTCATGGAAAGGTGGTGGTGGTTGTTCTTGTGGGTTCTGTAACCGTTGTATGGCTTGCATGATGGTGTGGATTTGTTGTTGCTGAAGTCGATGGTTAGCATTGATTTGAGCTTGGATGATGGCCATAGCGTCTGGTGGGGGTTGATCTTCAGCCTCATCTGCCCTAGGTTCAGCCATGTTTTCAACAGAATTACATCACCTAGATTCCTGCCCCAAAACGCACAACTCGGGATGCAGTGAGCGCCTCCCGTGCATACACTAGAGAAGAACAGGAGGGGATGCGGAGGGCGACAGATGCGAGAAATGTGTTTCAATCAAGCACCCAAGCCTAGCCCTTATGGTTTATTCCTTAGGAGACCTAGAAGTCTCACAAAGGGTGATTAAGTCCGTAAGCACTGGACTCCCCTTCCCAAGGCTAATCTGGCCAGGTTCATTATGAGGGGATTGCAGGGAAGGTTCTTCCTTTGGCTTGCGCCTCCGGTTCCATAGACCCCACAACCGCAGTCGTTTGACACTGCCCCGCAGCCTAGTCACTAGATTCTACCAAGGGAATGAAAGCCAAGTGCCTAGCAAACAAAACCTCACCTTTTTGAGACTTAACTCAGTCCTCCCTAGGGCACGTCTACTCAGTTTTAAAGGGCTAGGATAGTGCTTGTGCTTAGGGTGATGTGATGAGGCGTTAATTGGGGTGGTGCCTCTTAATTTTCCATTTTCAAAGTGTGTGCTTCTAGCAAAACATGGTTTTCAAGCAAGGATTTGTTAAGATGTGGTGTCTTTTAGTGTTTCATCCTTACTTTAGTACTTTTTAAGGTTGACGTGCCTTAGTGTTTTCAACCAAGTTCAGTGGGCACGTCAAGTTCTGCACATAATTTGATGAAAGTAGATTTCCTTTTATTCTGTAGAGGCTCTAAAACCCTAATATACTCATCCTAATGATCATGCAGCTTCTATTAGATGAGTCAGTTTTAGGGTTGAGTGGTGCGGCCCAGGTCAACTCATGGTGGCTTCGCAAACACCACTCAAGAAAAAAAGAAAAGAACACTCCAAGAATTTATTCAGAATGTTAGAGTGTACTTTTTTTTTTTGGGTGATGTGTTAAGGATGTGGGTCAGGCAATCATACACCACGCCAATTTTTTTTCAGTTTTTACAATTTTTTTTTAGCTATTTCACGCAAGCAAACAATAAGAGATAGGTTACTCACTATCGGTCCTCGAGGTGCCTACTCCCTTGCTACCATCATGGGATGCATCGCTTCGCCGTCCACGCACCAAATTCCTGCAACTGTCAAGTAAAAAAGGAAAATAGGGCATTAGACGATGTGAGAATGAATGTGGAATGGAGGTGATAAAACAAATCCGTTGCCGATTTATCGCACTTGATCGGGTTTTAAAGAATAACACATTGTAATATAGCCGACAAAGCGTTCAAACAAATAGAGAATTTTATTACTCGAAAATCAGAGTATCCGAGGTCGAACACAGGGAGCAATTGGAATTTACTACTAATCTCGAATGTAATTGAACACTCTAATTTACTCAAAACTTGAATTCAAATATGAATGTATGCGGTTAAAAAGTAATTGTGACAAAAGAGTAAAATTGGACGTCTGATCACAAGTTCAGACGTCTTAAAAGTTTCCCTTCTTTGAAGATTCTTCTTCTTCTTATCTTGCTTTCTTTCTTCTGTAGTCTTCACTTTGCTTCTTTCTCTTCTGTCTCTGTGAAGGCTTCTTCTTCCTTGGTCTTCTTCTTTGGTTTCTGTCTTGGCCCCTCTTCTTTCTTCTCTGCAATCTCTCTTCTTCCTGCCTTTGCTTCTTTTCTCTTCTGTCTTCTTCTTCTCAGCAGTCTTTCCTTCTTCCTTGTCTTCTCTCTTCTGTGAAGGCTTCTTCTCTGCCTTTGCTTCTTTGGCTAAGTTTCTTCTCTTCAACGCCCGGCCTACCTGCACAGAGAGCAAAACCTACCCTTTTCCCTCTACCCGCACGTCTCTCTCTCTCTGCAATTCACTCAAAGGACGCTCTCCTAGAGCCGCGGGTAATCGGGTCGGATTTTGTACCCGGGACCAGGCGCACCGACATGAGGGTGATGCGCGAGGTGTGCTCAGATAGGGTCGGGTTGGAGCCCACCAGATCAGCGAGATGAAGCCGCGGACGAGGCGAGCGTGCGTTGGGTGAGGGACCTCACCCCTGTGCGTTCGGAGGCGAAGAGCTAATAACACAAAATCAATTTATACCTCTTCAGCCGCTTGTAACTTCACGATGTGGGACTATTAGTCCAGCCTTGCTCTCGCGTGCGCCCGCAGAAGACATTCGTGCAATCGCCACAGCTGCGACCTCAGTTGGTGTTGATTACTAGATCAGATGGCTTCGCAGAGCTTGCCCGAGTCCGCTACACTTGAAGCCTGGAGCTGCTCCGAAGCTGCTTCAACCGTCAATGGCGGCAGGGGCTGAAATAGTCTTAAACACACAAAACAAGCCTCTCGGCTTAATCAGACCAACTCGGGACCTTCGCCGTGGCACGGCGAAGGTCGTGCACGGTGAAGCAGGTCGTGGGACTACCTAGGCATGCGTGCCTAGGTCGTCCTGTGACCAGAAGTGTGGGGGTGTTCGGGGGGCTGTGGTGGAGGCGTAGAGGGATGGTGGATGGGTGGAGAGTGTTCCTTGTGGTGAGGCGGAGCTTATGAGTTGGTCAGCGAGTCGTATGGAGGGGTGGAATGGTGGGGGCGACTCGCCGAAGGTCGGCCGGTGACGTGGAAGATGACGGTGGTCAGGCGGTGTCGAGGGGCAATCAATTGAAATAAAATCGGGAAAAGAAAGAGGGGAGGTTGTGGAACAATTCTAACCTACTTATAGGGATGAAGGGGGACGGAGAGGCAGACACCTGTACGTGTTGTCGCCGGAGAAGAAGCTGCCCAGTGGAGGAAGACGGCGGCGACGACGGGGCTGAGGCGGCGTGCGCGGGTATTGCGCAACGCGGAGGAGAATCAGGAAGAAGTCTCTACCACTGGTTTTGTGGCAGAGCAAAGAGGGAGGGGAGGGGGGCTCGCCGGAGCTCGCTGGACCCTTGGCCGGAGAAGAAAGAGAAGAATTTGTGGTGGAAGTCCGGCCAAGTCAAGCTGAAATTGAGCGGCCGAGTTTGGGGGTTCTTTTATAGGCACTGGGCCGTGCTTTCAGAGCATGGAGGGCACGCCATTACCTCCGTCGGCTCGTCGGAGAAGGAAAGAGGGTAGATACCCAAATCCCTCGTGCGTTCGCATGACAGATTGGGTTCACATCAGGGATCACGACTGGCCTCAGATGGAAGGGAATTCCTCAGAGAATCTCCCTTCCATTTCTGCGAGGGGATCTCTGAGGAATCAGAGAGTATTCCCTCTCTAATCCTCGCCGAAGAAGGATTCTGCCCCGATAATGGTGGAAGGACCTGATTGCAAAGGTGGCAAGGAAGTTAGGGGGCTCTCTGCGATGATTTTCAAAAGATAGGGATCAAAATGTGATTTGGGTGTACTAAATTGCAAAGTAGGTCAAGATGACCTCCCCTTAGGTCCAAATTTTGGTACAAACCTAATTTGGACCTAAGGAATCCAATAGTGAAGTTGGATTTTAGGTTCAACCACGTTTGACTGAACATTTTGCATAAAAACATAAATTAGGTCAATTAATGAGCTAGGACCCTAATCTAGGTCAAACTGGGTTCACAAGGCCAAATTGAGTGTTCTAAACCCTACGGTATATTTTTCCATTATTTTTAGAGGATTTACTTGATTTTTATCCTGACCGGAACCTTGTTGATTTAAGCGGGTCTGTTTTAGGGTTACCAAATGTCATTTAATTCCTAGATTGCACACGAACCCATTTCTGATTGATTCAATCCACTTTTTATTTCATTTAGACCATTTGACCAATGTTTTGTCTTTGAGAAATCTCGTTTATGTACTGCAATGGTAAAATTACAATTTTAACCTTTATTTCATGTTTTCTTCCCAGAACACTTATTCCTTCATTTAGGCCTTCTACTAGGTTATGTACGAGCTTTTATTCTCTTTATTATGTCAAAATGAGCTAGTTATGGCTCATGATGAGGCTCTCATCATTGCCTCCGCGG
Source organism: Thalassia testudinum (assembly GCA_037157565.1). Lineage (NCBI taxonomy): Eukaryota > Viridiplantae > Streptophyta > Magnoliopsida > Alismatales > Hydrocharitaceae > Thalassia > Thalassia testudinum. The sequence continues at coordinate 30,721,358 of JAZHRO010000022.1, read as the reverse complement.
CAACGGCGCCAAAAACTGACGTGCTGTTGTGCGTGTATGTTAATGAGTGTCGTTATAGTCGCACTTGCAACGTCGGTTTTAAAATAAGTAAACGGAGGTGAGTCCAAGTGTCGGTCTCAGGGAGGCGTGAAAATCGGATTTTTACTTACCACTTGTCGTCACGGAAAGTGCGGAGTTTTGCTTGCGAAAGGTGCGATTTTGAAAAGAGAGAGAGAGAGATAGAGAGAGAAGGTTTAGGGTTAGAAAACTCTTTGTTTTAATCATGCAACTTGAATAGAAATTAAAATGGCAACTGAACGGAAAATAAATTCATTAAACATGCACTTGTAGTTCATAACTTACAACATTAAATACATGCTTCAACAAAAGTAATAGAAAGCTTAAAAGAGAGAGAGAGAGAGAGAAAGTGTGTCGAGAGCGACGAGGCAGCCACGGCGGTGGAGGAGGCTCCGTCGGCGGCTCGTCATCTTCGGCGATTACAAGAGTACCTAGAGCTAGCTAAGAGAGGGGTGGAGTAGTTGCAAGGGGGAGTGAATGAATTGAATGGTGGTTGGAGGGGGTTTAAATAGAGTTAAGGGCTTCCTAAAAGAAGAAGGGGCTTTAGCGACATCTAGAGCGTCGCTAAAACCGCTTCCAAAAGCGTCGGTGAAGCCCTCCCGCCGCTGGTCAGCCGCCCCCCTCATTCCTTCTCGCGCGATCCGCGACAGCTGAACGAGAACCATCCGATCAAAGATCGGACGACTGAGAGTCTTCCTCGCCTGCGCTGGATCGCGCCTCGGGCGCGCGTGTGCGCGCGTGTCTCCGCCGGGCATGCACGCACGCGTGGACGCTCGTGAGCTGCCGTCGCGTCGCGTGCAAGATCCCGGCCGCCCGTTGCTGATCGGGCGGCCCAATTTCTCCGTGCCCGTCACCCGTCTTAAAATCCCACTCTGCGTGGCTCGAACGCGCGTCGCGTGGGTGCAGGCGTGCGCGCTCACCGTTGCGCCACGCCCGCACTTTGTCGCGGCGACTTCGACCGAGCGCGTGAATCTCGACCGTTCGATCGAAGATCGACAGCCGAGATTTGATCTCGGCCGGCTGAAGGCAAGGCGAGCGCAGGGGTGGGGCTAACGTGGCGTAATCTGGGTCGTTGATCTCCAGATCAATGGTCAGAACTTCTTGGGCCCATTGTAGGAGCTTCGGGTGTCAAATTTGGCCAATCTTGAGACCGTTGGACTCCGTTCGTCGTTCTGAATCCGTCCGTGCGGTCCGATTGCTCATCTGAGGCCTGCTTTGACAAATGCTTACACAAATGGCCATTAATGCAGTTTATAAGCAATCTTGGTACATGATGCATGCAATGCTCCTATTCTACTTATGTTGTGCCTTTTATTCTAAAGATGGGCCATATTCAACATAATTATCATCCCCTTGTGTAGTGTTATTAAACCCTAAACCCTAATCACTCCCATCTCAAGCAGAACCCAATCCAAGGAACACACTTGCCCGATGTTCAACCTAGACCTTCCCAAGGCCAAGCACATGTCATATCACAAGCCTTACACAATCCTGATCCATCCACACCCTTCTCAGATAAGCAACCACCTCTTCTTCCCAACCCAAATTCATCATCTTCATCTTGATTTTGCATTAACTGATTGAAGAGGTGGAAGCTATTGATTCTTTTGAATACACTGTTTCTTTACTTGGACCTTGAGCTAAGTAATTCTGAGATGATTATGTTTGTCTACTTAGACCTTGAGCCAAGTATCTCTGATTTGATACCCACTTTCTACTTGGGCCTTGTACCAAGTATCCGATTATGATTCACATTGACCAAGGAGCCATTCTTTTCACCCTTGAGATTGACAACCTACATTACTTCTACATCATGATCTGAACCTTTCATTGAGCTTCATTGACTTGTCAATTCTCACCTATCATCTAGCTCCTACATTTTTGACATTCTTCTAGGTTTACGCCTAGCTGAAGGCGTTAAACTTAGCAAACCTATCCTTGTATATACTTTCTTGCATCAGGTGTCTACCCTTGCATTTTAAGTATACATTCATTGTCACATATGTCATACATTTCACTTCTTAGCCCGACTTTCCACTTTGATCTTGTATCAGACTTGAAATCGTCAGCACAGAGATTTTTATCTCCTCATTCCGACTTCCTTCCGTCACCCAGCCTAAGATAGTGAAAAATAGAGCATGCATTTACATCCACCCTATTCATTCAATGAGGACATTGCATCATTTAAGCATGGGGGGTGTAAATGCTGAATCATTTACTAAAATGCAAGTGTAGACACACACCTATTGTACATAGTTAGTATTATTAAAAATACTAAAAAAATTGAAAAATTTTGAAAATTTTGAAAAAAAAAAATACAAAGCCAAAAATACAAAAAAATGAAAAAGCACAAAAAAAAATTCAAAAATACAATAAGGGACATGAACTTTATTGTTGAGGGAGAACTCCACAACAAAATTCTGAGGAAAGAAAAGACATGAAAAGAAATACAAGTGTTTAACTATGATCTTCTAGCAGAAAATAAAAATAGAATAAGTGTTTATGGACATTCAACCTTTGCTGGTTAAACTTTCCCGGCCACCATACCTTGATTCGCTCAAGCTTTGGTTTAATACACTTCAAGCTTTAATAAGATAGACCAGGATCTCTCCTAACTTTAGGACGTATTCTTGTTAGGAGTCTAAGTAACCTTGGTTTACACTACACAGTGCAAGAAAAAACCTCGTGAATTTGAAATTCAACCTTAGTGTTCATTAGGGAAGGTGGTGTCCTTTCCTGTGCGTGTAGATAGACTCTTTGTCCTAGTCTTTAGTGTTATGTCTAGGAGAAGCGCTTTCCACCAAAGAACTCACCCACCAAATAAGGTGTGCTCTTCCAAATAAAGTTGTCAGAGACATACTAACATTTATGTGAAAAAAAAAGTTCCAAAAAGAAATTCTTTAGAATAAGTCAAGTATGTTCTCCAAGTGCTGTAAATATAAAATTCCACCAAAAATGTTTTCAGGATGCAATACAAATACCCTGTTCCACCAAAAATTCTTTAAGCCACAAATGCAATAAGAGTTGGGTTTGAGTATTCTTTGTTTCTTGAGAGTCAATCCAAAATCATGAGCTGAAGCTAGGACCAACCTGGACTTAAAAAGAAGTGAAATCCTGTGATTGAGTTTTAAAATTCACATGGTTAGTCCTGACCCATCACTAAGCACAACCATAACCTCTTAGCGACTAAATCTCTGTAAAACCCCCTAAGGCCTAGAATTCGAATGAAAGGTTTAAATATCAAGAGTCCTTGTTAGTCGAGAGATGGTCTATGTCATATCAGTCTTAAGTTCTGATCAATCTTCCTATGCAATAGGTTCTCACAATGTCCAGACAAAAACACAGTTGGTTTATCGGAAAATCTTTTACCTTAAAGAGCATCTTTAAACACTTAAATTTTTGAGAAAATGATATCTCATCACACTTACATTGCTAATACTTAAACTGCTATGCACTTTAATGAGTTGTTTGCTAAGGGATTAGCAAAACCTAAGCATGGGAGTTTTATGAGTTGCGACTCATCATAGCTAAATCGCCTAAGTTAAGCTAGAAACTAGGTTAAACACTATCAAATTAACACATAAAAAGGATTAAGTGTGGAAAATAACAAAAAAGACCTAAAACATCAATTTTATGCTAAAATACATAATTAGGTCAATTATTGAGATAATCTATTAATAAATGTAAAACGGTGATCCAATTGCAAATTAATCACACAAATGAGCTCAAAATTCCAAATCAAATGTAAAATTAACTTCTAATATGTTCAATTGAGCTTTAATAAAAACTTGGGTGCATTTGGACATCATTACGGCCTTGAAATTAGAGTTTCACATTTAAGTCCTTCACATATCACATTTCATTCATTGAAAAACCTCCAAGGACTCCTTTGTAAGGCCAAAAGGACCGTTCTGTAATCTTTCCTAACCACTTATGGGCTTGCTTGCACTTTTTCTACCTCTTCACGAGGGGTGCTCCTTGCAATTACCCCAATAGAGCCTGCGCAACACCTGCAGTTCACGGACCACTGTTCACCACGAAGAACTCCAACAATCATAGCCATCCATGTCTTGAATCGCTCGATCTGTGGCTCTCTTTGATTCGAATGTTCGCGTGACTTGGTGTGTACGATCACTACCTCGCCCAGATTTGGTCCTACGGTCCACTTTTGACCTAGGATTGCGTGCGCTCCTCTCCTCAAATCACCACCACCCACACCTTATTTGCCTAATCCCACCGCAAGGTGACCTAATTCACTCATCACTCTACTTAAGTACCTCACCTGATCGCGTGCACGCCTATCGCTCCCTCCACCCTGAGTGATCCTTTCATACACCTCCAATTCCTTCCCCCATTCATCGGCTGCTGGTGACAGAAGTAGCTTCCCACCTCAACTTCATTTCTGCAGTGACCAACTGTAGGCCAGGGATCCCATTCTTCACTAGAGTCTTCCTTATCCCCATTCGTCGCAGTAATGACCAGCAACAGCCAAGGAATCCCATTCCTCCCTTAGAGTAGTTTTTTACTACTTTCATATATTAGATTTATTGCTTTCTAGGAGTAAGAGTAATTAGAGATCTATGTGACAATTGTTAGTGTAGTTTAGGAGTAGATAGAGTAGATCCCGCACCTCCTCTGATCAATTCAGATTAGAGGAGAAGAATCCACCCACATTCACTTGATCATGACTCTTCTCTTGCATTCCATTTTATCGCATTCTTTTTCCCTCGATTTTAAGTTTGCGGATCACCCCTTCATCAAGGTTTAATCTCAGATCTGAGGATCTTGGTTCTCAGATCTGAGATTAGCACCATAAAGCACTTTGGGGGTCTCCCACTCATATCGCAAATCCACAAAGACCCCCCGATCTTAATTCACCAACTTGAATTGCTCGATCTTGATTAAAATGGTGTTTATTGTTCAGTTCAATGATTTGGAATTTATTTGAATTTTATCAGATTTAATCGAGCTTTTTGAGATTGGATGGGGTTGGTTAGGTATATGCAAGGATTCCAATGGTTTTGAGTTTTGTTTTGATTATATGGATGAGCATGCATCTGAGTTAATCCCTATGATTGGAGAGTCCATCAAGGAAAATCAATTAACTTTGATTTGAGATAGGACAAGAATCCAACAGATCTTGATCTATCCATGAAATCACCTTGAACACCCATCAATGGTGTTCAAAGAGATCAAGTGGAGAAATCAATGTAAGACCCAAATCAAGTAACAATTTGCATGATTTAAGATTGGAGGCTTGGTTTAGATTTTTAATGGATTTTGAAAGGAGATTTGAAATGATTTCAGGATTTGCATAAACTCGATTTCAGACCTTCTTCAAAGATTTTTAAGATGAGAAACTGATCTGATATTGGGTGTTTAATGCACTTGCATGCATTTCAGTGCTAGAATTTTAGCAATGGCTACACAACAGCCTTGGAACTGATTTTTAAGATGTCTGGAAGCTCCTTCTACTATTGGAAGCCACTTCCTGATCTTGGTAGCTCTATGAGCAGCCGATCAGGCAGTCGCTGTCCAAGCTGCAGCCACTGCTACTGCAATTGCTGCTACTGCAGCAGATGGTTTGGTTGCTGATAAGATTTGAATTGGGCTACAACAACAGATCCTATAGCTATTGTTTCAGCAACTGTAGGATCTATTCTTGCTATTGCTAAAGCTTGCATCAGTGACTTCCAAAGACTAAATTAGATGGACAGTAGCTTAGGCTTTTTGTTTAAAAATAGCTGGCATGTCGTTCATGTTGTACTCCATGTGTACAAGCTTTCTTGGACTGTAATTTGATTTAAATCCCACTTAGAATGGCTTGATTTATGTTAAATTCATTCTTTGTCAGCTATCTTCATTATTTAACTGTCCAATATTTGAGAAGAATGTAGAACGAAATGAATTGCATGGTTTTACAATTGCATATCTGTTAAAAGAAGTTTAGGACTCAATTGAGGCAGTTCACTGCTATTCTTCATATAGATTAAAATTTAAGGCCTTAGGTTTACTTTGAAAACTCTTAGAAGACCCTAAAATGTGCCAACTTTGTTAATAAATAAAAATCCTTTAAAAAATTTAAAAAAATAAAATAAAGTGTAGTGAGTAGGATTAACTATTTCTCTACACACATGCAAAGTTTTGAGGTCATTTGAACCCTCAGCCTAGTAAAACATATCAACCGACGGTTCAGTATACCTCTTAACTTAATAAAAACCCCTGAAATAAAAATGAAAAAGAAACACTCTATTCTTCTCATCCATTTCTTTCTCTCTCATCCCCTAGCTCTACAAAATATATAAAACTCACAAAAATAAGAAAAACCCCAAAAATACCCAAAAATATCATGTATACTAGGTATGTACTTGTAAATATAAGTTATATAGTAAGTTATACATTTATATATTGTAAAATAGATGTATAATAGGTGTAAATAACTTATATGTATATTATATATTGTAAATTAAATATTTAAGATTATTTAAACTGTACATAACCTAATTATATAATTATCTACTATTTATATTAACTTATAAGCATTATAACTTAAGTAAATATATAAAACCATGTATACAAATGTAATTACTAACTATACTATGTATACATGCTTATATATGTATTATGTACATAATGAACCCTGTAACATAATTTAATTATGTATATATAATAAATAATATTTTATTAAGTTACTGGCTAAATTATTAGATTAAATTAAAATAAATTAGTAATTTAAGTTATATCTGAACTAACTTATATTGTATATTTCTATGATTATATTTTAATCAAATTAAACTAATTTAACTATATTTATAATGTATTATATTATTTATACTTAATTAACATGAATAACTCCCTGAATTCACCTAATTAAATGTAAATAAATCCAAATAAATGTTTTAAAATACAAAAAAAATAGGTATTAAATATTGTATTATATGTATTAACTCTGTACAAGGTCAATTGGACCATTAATTAACTAATTTAACCTGTAATTGAGTAAACCCAATTAACAGTATATATAAACTGTAAACTTTAGCTAACTTATTTATATAGTAAACATAGTTAATTTATTAAATAAATTATATAATTAAGTAGTCCTATGTAAATACTTAAAAACTCTATAATTTATTTTTAAATTATAATAATTTATGGCCCTCAAATCGAGGGCCAAAAACCTTAAATCAGACTTGCACGCTGAGATTTCAATGCTGACAACCATCTCCAATTGCACCACATCGTTGGCGTTGGAGCTCCCACTGCACCTTAAATTGATTTTCTCCCTTCCCTTCTTATACCTCTTGAGCATTGGGATTGGCTGAGTTATGGTTTGAAATGAGATTTGAGTGTAGTGCGGGCCAGGGGCCTGGCACTGTGCGTAGGCATAAGTGGGCCCATTAACGAGCCTAAATCGAGACTAACAGGCCTAATTAATTAATTAGGGCCGCTCTTAGTAGAGGTCTAGTCCTACCCATTAGGGTGATGTATATCCCTCAAAAAGGCCGCCCACCAATTAAGAAATTAATTTTTGTTGAAAATGAACAGTAATCAAGGATTAAACACAGAAGAGAAGTAGCCGAAATTAGCTAAGTGTTGGAGAGATCCCTGTGCCTATGTGAAGTGTATATATATACACTGTGAGTGTGTTGAGTGTGTGCGTATATATATATGTACAGATGTATATGTGTATAATGTATATATAGTATAGATATATAATATATAGTATAAATGTAAATAGTATATGTGTATACATAGTATATAGTGTTTGAGCTAATATCTGTATATAAATAACATAATAGCTTTAGTGACGAATACAAATGTCACTGTATATAAATATATCTGTTAGTATAAGTAGTGTATGCCTTATGTATTGTAAATATGTTACTAAGGCTACACTGACATTTTTACATGTCAATGTATATAGAATAAACTTCAATAAATATCATATTTTTACCTTAGCTTATATATATACTTTTTCCTAAGGTTTAGCGATATTTCTGTAAGTTGTTGTACATACTATATATGTTACTATAGGTATTAGTATATTATGTTAAGTTAGTACGATATATATTATAGCATATTATTGTATAGATATGTAAGTATTAGTATTGTAAGTTGTAAACAGATAGTATATAGTATTTAATTAAAGTGTTTGATGCTTGTTTGTGGATAGATGTTTGCAAGCATTTTAGTTCATTCTTTTGTACATAAATTATTTTATTCTTTCATTTATAATTCATTCATTCATATTCATACATAAAACCAATCTTTCCGGAATTAAAGAATAATATTGGACTTAGAGAGTGATGTATATCAATAACTCTCCCAGTGAACAACTTGGAATAAACTAGGAAAAATTAAGTAAATAAATAAAATTAATGCGACAACGGTTTATATTTGTGACATATACTACAACAACGACGTTTTTTTATACGAACCGTAGTCAATCGCTTCACTTGGATGCACGAAGGAAGGAGGAGACTCATTAGTCCCACATCGTAATGGGACAGATGAACAATCACACATAAGTTGATTTTGTGCTCTTACCTTGTCGCCTGGACACAAGGGGGGTTGGGTCCCCCACATGCGCCTCCTCATGCTCACTCTTCGCCCGTGCACACAACGCGCAGGCCTGGTCAAGCCCGATTACCCCATTTCTAATACCCGATTATGACCCAATTATTTGAGAGGAGAAATAGGAGAGGAAATGAGAGAGGGGGGAGTGTTTTGCTCTCTTGTGTTAAGGCATGGCTAAACACTTAGTCGTGAGAGCTCTTGTGCTTGTAAAGGAGAAGAGAAGAAGAAGGAGCTGAAGAGAAACGAAGCCTTAAGGAAGTGAAAGGAGGCTCTAAATAAAAAGAGAAGGAAGAAAGAAAGAAGAAGAGGAAAAGAAGAAGAAAGGCTTGTGCGTGTACTATAGCAACGATATTTAAGTCATCTGATTTGCCAAAGAGGTGTTTGATCACTGTAACATTCAAGCGACTGTTGGTTTATTTTATATAATTGATAGTTGGATGCATGCTTAACTTAAGGAGGATATAAGTGGTGATTCAAATCAGCATTGTTTTTTTATCCTCTTTTCTTTTTGACCTCATATTCTTGAGATACATTAGATTTCATTGAATAGTTAATGTGATAGGTTTTCATTCATGGAATACCTTGTATTTGGGTTATTTCTTGTGCTCATATATATATATATATATATATATATATATATATATATATATATATTCATTTCGATTAGCATGTGAATTGCAATACTTACCCCCTGTGTTCGACCTCAGACTCTTCTTTTAGGTTTCGCGTTATAAATTTTATCTGTTATCGAGCGATTGAGGCTTTACTACAACAAACGCATATTTAACACCCCTCAATAGCCCGTTAACAATCGCACTCGTGGTCCTCCGGTGACTGGTCGAAGACTCCCTGCTTCTCCTTGTTCAGCTCAACCGGCGAGGGGCATCTCTTGGACACCAACAAGCTTGACTCGACCCGATACAGTGCCTTCTCGGGGTCAGCATGGGAGGAGTTACTAGTCGTGGGTGACATTGGGAGGACCTCAAGATCTAGGAAATGTTATCAACTAATAACTGTTTCCTACAGACGGCACCAATTGAACGGCACCCTGAGGATTCAGAGTGTCCAACTTAAGAACAGGGAGACCGGACCTCCTACATGGGTGGAGGGTCCGATTCGCAGGATTCAAGCAATCACACAATAGGAATAGGGGTTTGGTTACTCAGATCCACCACAAGGGGTGTACGTCTGGGGGGAGTATGGTGCTCCCAACTATCCACTATAATTTGTGAGATTACAAGGTTTCCAAGCTCTTAGTTTTGCTCTCGACTAGCTCCGGCTCGGGACCTCGAGGGCCTTCCTTAGCTATTTATAGTGTTGGGATCGGGTCTCTCGATGAGATCTTCTGAGCAGATAAGCCGCCTGACAAGGTGTATGCTTGGTCAGGTTATTTATTGCAGCAACTATTGTCAGCATTTATTGAGAGCACAGCCTTGCTTTACTTCCGCTGTCCCCTCTAACGGATAGGATCCTTCACATCTTGATGTTCGTGGCCTTTCCTATGAGTAGGTGGCTTGGGCTCCCAGATCCGTCTAAACAGAAGATTTTCCTCGGATGTAGGCAAGTTGGATCCCTGAACCCGCCTGTATCTAGGTCTTTCTGGGACGGATCCTTCTTTTCGATCGGGTTCGAGGGCATTTTTTGCCCTTCATCATAGTCCAATTAACTTCAAATCTTTCGCGACAGGGTCTTATCCCACCCATCACAGCCGCAACAACTCCTTGTTCCCACCACAGCCCCTGCAACAACTTCTTGCCCCTACCACAGCCCTCGCATCTGCGAAACCTTGCCGTCACCCTCGCTCGTTGCAGTGCTATGGCATGCTGCCACCTCCAACTCCAACAGTTCGAACTCTGACCTTCGTCCTCCTCATCGACGACCAAACCTCTCCATTGCCACCGTAAGCTTCTTCCTCCTCTCCTTCCTCACCTTGCCCCTATAGTACCACCTCCCCCACAAGCCCCTTCATCCTCTTCAGCCACCACCTACAACGGCAGCAACCGTAATACCTAATCCCAGATGAAAGAGATGCATAACACTTGGGGATGACTTTTGATTGTGGATTTCATATTTGCATTTTGGTATGGAATCAACACAAAGTAGATGAATAGCTAACTTTGATATCATTTGTTTCCCTGGCACTTATAGGAGATTGTCTTTGTCAACATGTTCAAATAGTTGGGTTTTTATTAGAGTTTTGTTACAGACAATGCAGCTAACTATGCAGCTATTAGGAAAGCACTTAAATATGATTATGGTCATATTGATTGGAGTCTTTGTACAGCTCATTGCATTGATCTCATTCTTGAGAAATTCGATGGTTTGCCCTCTGATTAGTCTACTATTATCGAGGGAAGAAAGATTACTAAATTCATCTACAATCATGGGTATATCTTGAATTTTATGAGAAATCATTACAAAAAGAATTAATTAGATTAGCAACGACAAGATTTGGGACAAATTTTCTTGCATTATAGAGTTTATGTAAGTAAAAAGATTCCTTAATATCTATGGTTGCTTCTAAAGAATGGTTGGAACATAAACTTTCAAAGATAAGAATTGCTAATGAAATCAAAGACATCATCTTGAGCTCATATATTTGGGATTTATGTTTCAAAGTAACTAAGGTTGTTGATCTCTTATAAAAATTTTGCGAATGGTGGATAGTGATGAACCTTCAATGGGATATATTTATGCTGGCATGCGTGTAGCAAGAGTAGCAATTAAGGCGGCATTTGATGAAGATCAAAATGAATACAAGGAATATTTGAAGATATTCAAGGAAAAGTGGGAGAATCAGCTTCATCACCCTTATCATGCTGCAGCTTACTTCTTGAATCCTGAATTTTATTACAAGGACTCTCGGAGATTTCATATAAGGAGCATAAGATAATAACTTCTTTTTTTGATGTTGTGCTCATGGTCTTTTATGACCAACAACCTAGTGTTGATCAAATAAACAAAGAGCTTGGAATGTATCGGAATGCTAGGGGTACGTTTGCTCATCCAATGGCAAAGCAAGCATTGATGAGAGACTCATCATGGCTCTTAATTATCCTTAATTAATTATTTTTTCTAGTTAATTAACTAAGAATACATTAAATACAAGGTTAATTATATTATAAGGGTTAAATTACCAAGGGCTTGCAAAATAAGTTTAAAATACTAAATTAAATATTAATTAATCATAATAGTAATTTAATCAATAATGTGGACTCAATTAATAATCATTTAGCTAGATATGTAATATTTAAACTCAATGAATTTTAGACCTAAGTACGTAATTAATTTAATTAAATTAATCATTTAAATAAAAATAGCTAAAAAGGGAAAAAATGTAATTTCAATGTATAAACATGATATTTACTTAATTTATAATAATATATAAAAAGTTGAAAAATAAATAAATTAAAATAAGTCCTGAAACTCACTATTTACATTTAGGTCCTTAACTTTCATTTCATTTGAGTCCTTCATATTTCATTTAGGTCCTTTTTATTTATAAATATACCCCTATGAACAGTACCTTCTTCATCGTCATCTCATCTTCATCTTCTGTTTAGACGATCAACGTTGTCCGATCTTCGTATCGTTGCTCCACCGTCAATCTAACATCAAAAAACCACCGCCATTGCCGCCCAGCTTCCACTCACCCCCTCCTCTTCATCTGACGGATCAAATCACCCATAAATCCTATTCAACCTAGGTGGTTAAGCTCACCAGTGTCGGAAGCAATGTCGGTTATTTCCACACACCTAGACACCTTTCCGTCCAGGTACATCCCCTAGGACCTCCGCCACCACCTATAAATACCTCTCCACACCTCTGATCTCAACGGTCGACTCCCTTCCCTCTTCCCCCAACCGAGCATGACCACAGGCTATTCCTCCCACTCCGATGACCTCTCACCTCTCCTTCGGAGTGCTTCCGACGGATGCGTTCATCTCTCTCACCCCCTCTTCCTCTCTTGCAGCTATGACAGAGCTTAGGAGCATCACCTTCTCCATCCTAACACCTTCCTTTCTCACCAGAGTTTGCTTTGACTTCATTGGAGTTCTTCCTCCACTACACGCCATCGACAGAGATCCTCGTCCCTTTCATCCAAGTAATCCGTAGATAACCTTAGCTCTTAGCATAGCTTAGATTAGCGTAGTTAGGTAGTTTAGATTAGCAAAGTTCTAATGTTTCACATCATCTTCCTTGACTCTGGCAAGCTCCATGAGCTTGACCAGAGCCTGCTTTAGTCTTTTAAACTCACCAATCACCTTCTTAACTGTGTCATGATCACTTCCACCTCAAGACTTACATGATTTATTACCTAATTCGCCTAAATCACCTCACACACAACTGAGGACCTCTGTTGTCTATGGCGGAGGTCCCAGAGCTATTTCACACTCATCAGAGGTCCTCTGTCTCTTCCTTGTATCACAAGGACCTCATTCCATTCTTCAATTAGATATATAATAGTTCATATTTTAAACGCCTAATTCCACCTTCACTTCTTAACTTGTTGTCAATGGCGAGTTAAGAAGGGATTAATCATCTAATTAGCTACACATCCATCATCACCAAGCTATTTTAAGCATTTTCCCTCAATTAAGTGAGAGGGTGAATCTTGACCTCTTGCGAACTCAGGTTGATTTTTACTGAGTTAGTTAATTAATTCATATGTATCATCTTTAATTGCATCAATTGATGTGTTCTTGAGGTTCCTTACGACTTCAGCATTCTTTCAAGACCATTCTTGGTCCATTTAATGGAGATTTGATCTCTGATGTATGAAAATGGCATTCACCGAAGCTCCGACGACCTCAAATTGAACCACAGCCTTCGAAACTTCCCATAGAGCTCTAGATTGACTTATAATGATCAGAGGATTAAAATTCACTCATTGAAACTATATTTGGACAACTGAATTCTTAGAATGACTTTCGTCTTCTCCAACTTTGGCGGAGTTAGAAAGACACAACCATTAATGTTTAGACTCTGAATTTAAGTTCTGAAGCAAGAATAGGATATGCAGATTCTAGTTAATATCTCATTTGGGTCTAACAAACTCTGGTTTGTTATGACAATAAACCCACTAGTCAAGCTTCAGCGATGAGCCTGGAAATCACTTTAGAGCTATCTAAAATAATTTTTTAAGAGTGCAGCAAAATCCTAGAGATGATTTTAATCAGCTTAAGTCATTCATTGGATCTGATAAGCTGTTAATCTCAAAATGAAACTTTTAGCTCTATAGGTCAACTTTAAGATCAACTCAAGGCTTTAAAGCATGAATCCTTGGTTTATAAGGTTATTTGAGCTTCCGAGACATTTGCAAAGACTTTGGAATAGATTTAAATGAGTTTTATTGAGATTTATTATTGACTTCGACTTTTGTATGTGTTGGGTTATTCTAAGATCTTATGCATTTTCTAGCTTCTTATTGAGATTTGAAGCCCATTCCTGCCTAGAACAGTCATTTACAATCTTCTGATTCAATCCAGATTGAATCTAGATGATCTAAACTATCTGCTGGACTAATTCACACTGGAATCAGTGTCTTATACATTGAGAATGAAGCTCAGAAGTTCTGGAACTTCTAAAACCTTCTCGGACCTCCCTCCCTCTTCTAATCCCTGCGAAATACTTCTCTGAAGCTTTCCATAACCCTTAATTGAGGGTATTTCATCACTTGTAGATCAATTTGACTTGAAATTCTTCATCTGAAGCTTACTCAGGCCGCGCCATTAGTACTATGTTCTTCCTGCGATTGTGTGGATCAAGAGTGATCCAAACACCAAATTAGTGTTAAAATCAAGTAGCTGAGTCTTCAGCTTTCGATCAAGCAATTTTATGCTCAATTTGGTTACTGGAGCCGACCGAAATTGACATTCGAAGTCAACAACCGTGGACGCTGCGCTGAAGAAAGACGGCTGAGCTTAGTCCCACCTCGGAAAGGGAAGGTGAGCCGTGCGAGTATAAAGTGAATTCGGTGCCCCAGCGCTTCAGTCGTCAAGTGCACCAAAATTCATATAACCTCTAACCATATTATGAACGCGTGCCATGCACGTGCAAGCGTGCGTGTGTGCGCACACCTGTGTGTGCGTGGGCCTGGGTGGGTGTTGTCAACGTTTCTGTGCGGATTTAAAGGCGTATTACGTTGCAGTAGAACCGACAAAACGTTTAAACAAATATAAATAATTTTATTACTCGAACAACTAGAGTATCCGAGGTCGAACACAGGGAGCAAACTCAGTACTTTATAAAACCCAAGAATACAACTGTTAAATGCAAATATAATTGATTCAAAGAGTTTTTAAGAAAGATGTAAAAAAAATAGAATTAGACGTCTGATTTATGTATCAGACGTCTTAAATGTGATCTTTCTTTCTCTTTTTCTTCTTCTGCTTTGCCTTTCGGATCTCTTTGCAATCTTCCCTTGTCCTTCTTCTTCTCCTGCGAAGACTTCTAACCTTTCTGCTTTCCTTCTTCTCCTGCGAAGACTTCTTTCTTTCTTCTTCTTCTGTCTTGCTTCTCCTTTCTTCGTTGCCTACTTCTTCTTCTTTGTCTTGCTTCTCCTTCTTCTGCAGCGGCCAAGTCCTTCTCCTCCAATCAGCCTGCCTGCACAGGGAACAAAACCTAACCCTTCTCCCTCTACCCGCGCGTGTCTCTCTCTCAAGCAATTCACTCTAACCGCTCTACCAGAGCCACAGTCTCAATCGGGTCGGATCGTACCCGGGACCAGGCGCACCTGCAGGTGTGTGATGCACGAGGAGTGCGTAGGTCTAGGTCGGGTCGGATCCGCCAGGTCCGCGTGGTCAGGCCGCGGACGAGGCGGGTGGGGTCAGTGAGGGACCTCACCCCTGTGCTTACTGAGGCGATAAGAGTAAAGCGTAAAAACAACTTATACGGTACCTGACGGTTGCAATCCCACGATGTGGGACTATCTGGTCTCGCCTTCACGCGTGCCGGCAGAAACCTCGTCGTGCGATTGCCCCGCAGCTGCTGGCTCTGCTAGCGCTCCTCGGCTGGATTTGCTCACCTCGCGACACTTGCGTTAGTATGCAGCACCTGTAGTCTGGAAGACCGGGTGCCTGGAGCTTCGCGGGAGCTTCATCAGAGGTCGTCCATGGCGGCAGCGGCTCGAATCCTGTCGTACACAAAATGCGCCTCTCGGCCAAATCAGAATAGATAGAGACCTTCGCCGTGGCACGGCGAAGGCGATGGGCAGTGCAGCAGGCCGCAGGTCGGCCTAGGCGTGCGTGCCTAGGTCAACCTGTGGCCGGAGATGGTGGGTTGGTCAGGGGGTGGTTGTGGAGGGCTGGAGTGGCAGTGGTAGGGTGGAGTGTGTTCCTGGAGGTGAGGCGGAGCTTTCGAGGTGGTTGGCGAGCCGTGTGGAGGGCTGGAGTGGTGTGGGCGGCTCACCGGAGTGCGGTCGGAGGCGAAGACAATGGAGGTGGTTAGCGTCTGTCGAGGGTCGATCAAGGGAGATAACAAGGGGAAAAAAAAAGAGAGAAGAGGATGGAGAACGTATCTGGGGTTGTCTGGAGTGAAGGGAGGCAGCGGAGAGGACGGCTCGTGACTGCCGTCGTCGGGGAAGAAAGACCCTGGGGGAGGAAGCAGCGACGAAGATGAGGTCAGGAGCTTGCGCGCAGGGTACAGCGCGCCGCGGGAGGAAGAGGCGGAGAGGACTCTGCTGCTGGTATGGCAGCAGAGTGACGAGAAGGAGGGAAGGCGGTCGCCGGAGCTTGTGGGTCGTTTGGCCGGAGATGGGAGAGAAGAAATTTGGAGGGGATCTCCGTCAAAATCAAGCTTAAGATGAGTGGCCGGGTCCGAGGGGTGTTTTATAGGTGCTGGCCGCTCCTATCAGTGCGTGAAAGACGCGCAATTAGGTCAGCCGGTTCGCCGGAGTTGGAAGGAAGAAAGATACCCACATCTCTCGTGCGTTCGCACGAGAGATTGGGTTCACGCCAGCGAATTTGATTGGCTTTAGAAGGAAGGGAATTCCTCAAAGAATCTCCCTTCCATTTCTGGGAGAGAATCTCTGAGGAATTAGAGAGCCATCTCTCTCGAAACTTCGTCGGAGCTCGGTTCTGCCCTAGCAATGGCGGCAGGACCGGTTTGCAAAGAAGGCGAGGAACCTAGGGGGCTCTTTGCAAGGATATTCAAAAGATAGGGACCTCTTTGTGATTTGGGTGTACTAACTTGCAAAGTAGGTCAAGATGACCTCCCCTTAGGTCCAAATTTTGGTACAAACCTAATTTGGCCCTAAAGAATCCAATGGTGAAGTTGGATTTTAGGTTTGACCTCGTTTGACTGGACATTTTGCGTAAAAACCCAAATTAGGTTAATTGAAGAGCTAAGACCCTAATCTAGGTCAAACTAGGTTCCAAAGGCCAAATTAAGTGTTCTAAACCCCAGAGGATGTTTTTCTATGATTTTTAGAGGGTTTGCTTGATTTTTATTCTGACCGGAACCTTGTTAATTTAAGCAGGTCTGTTTTAGGGTTACCAAGTGTCATTTAATTCTTAGATTGCACATAAACCCATTTCTGATTAATTCAACCCACTTTGGACCATTTGACCTATGTTTTGCTTCTGAGAAATCCCGTTTATGTACTGCAATGGTAAAATTGCAGTTTTAACCTTTATTTCATGTTTTCTTCTCAGAGCACTTGTTCCTTCAGTTAAGCCTTCTTCTAGGTTATGTAGGAGCTTTTATCTTCTTTATTAGGTCAAGATGAGCTAGTTATGGCTCATGATGAGGCTCTCATCATACCCCCATGCCTAGCTTTTGCTAGTCCCTTAGCAAAATTTCAAAGTTTTAACTTCCATTCTAGACCCAAAGTGTCCTTAGTTATGATAAGTGCTTCTTTTGTGATTAGGTAGGAATGCCGACAATAGGCCTAGAGGTACTCCAGTACCAACCAAAATCTGGACCTGTTCTGCTTTAGCCTCAGTCCTTCGCAAAGGTTTCTACGGCCCACAAAAACTATCCTAGGGTTTGTTGGACTCTGCGGTTAAAGCACCCGTGCTTGAGACATTTTTAGCCTACGCTCAGTTTGCAGTGCGTTTTTTTTTGTAAGAGAGAGATAGAGGATTTATTTGTTTGGAGAGCTTTTCTCTCTCTTTTCTTTTTATTTCTAGCTTCGGATTAGCTTCTCAACACGGTCTGTATCGGATTCCTCGTCCCCATCATCAATCCTCAAGGGTCCCTGGCTTTCGAGATTTCGAGATAATCCCGCCCATGGCAACCCCCGGAACCCTGGCTTTCGAGATTTCGAGATAATCCCGCCCATGGCGTTCCGTGGCCGAATTCAGACCCTGGCGATCGACATTTCGTGATAATGCCACCCATGGTATCTGAACCAGCAGAGTGCTTACATGCCCCCAGTAGGATATTTAAATATCCTAAGAGACAAGCACCGAGGAGACGATATGTTGTTACGCATCTTCGAGGGGAATTTCCCGCCTCTCCGCGCTGGGAACTTGTCCAAATCAACTTGTGTTGATTGGCCGCTCCTAATCTAGGTGACTTTTTCAGAATATTAAACGCTCTTGCGTGTTTTGAATATTTATGCGCACTGAACCAGACTGTGTGTGAATTTGGGTGCTTAGGTTACCGAATCCCGCAAACCGGAGGTCAGTTAACGAGGTCGAATACTTCCTAAGCCTTAGACCTAATACTTAAGCTTCGCATTTTCCTCAACCTCTTGAGGATTATCCAGATTTTAACGGATACGTGAATTTTTAAGCTAAAAATCTAGCCCAAGAGGCCTAAGACCAGCGTTCCCGCTAATCTCTTGTTATATCTCCGTAGCACTTTTCTTTTCTTTTTCTTGACTCGGTCTAGAACTTCAGTTAACCCCTTAATCTTTTACTAATGACTTTTTCTTTTTCTTTTCCTTTTGTGCTCCTTTCTTCATTTTTGCTCTTTTTTTCTCCTCCTTAACATTTCCTCCCTCCCCACTTTTTTTTTTGTTCTTTTTGTCATTTTTCTTTCTTTTCCTCCTCTCATTTGTATGACCCTGAATTGTTCCTCCCCTCTATCAAGTCTTCTTCTTTTTTCTTTTTTTTTTTTTTTTTTGTACGTGAAACCCTTTCTTGATATGAATTTTCTGACATTTTGCACTTTCATACCCCCCCATGCCTAAGATTTGCAATGTCCCCATTGTAAATTAGGTGGGTTCGAATTCAGCTTAGTTCATGTGTTAGGACAGGTGTGTGGTGAGTGAATGGGTCGAAGCGACTGTTGCGAACGATTTCTAATCTCGGGTAGGTATACCTGAGGTGAAGTCGGCTGTTCTAATGGATGAACCCTAAAGTGCAATATGAGTTCCGCATAGCGATGTCAGAAACGATTTCAGGTTTTTCAAAGAATGACGGGTTGCCTCCCGTTAAGCGCTGAGTTTTACGCCATCGGCTGGGCGCAATGAGCTCAAGAGGAAAGGAGGGTAAAGGATGACTCAGTCAAATCTATATCGGTCATGTCAATGAACGGCTTGAGTCTCTGTCCGTTCACGACAAAGGGTTCAGAATCGTGGCTGAGTGGGCTGATTTCAATAGCTCCATTTCCGAAGATTTGGCGGACTAGGTAGGGTCCGACCCACTTGGATCTTAACTTTCCTGGGAATAGTTTGAGTCGAGCATCAAAGAGTAACACTTTTTGACCAGGATGAAAGACCTTTCTAGAAATGTGTTTGTCGTGAAAAGCTTTAACCCGTTCTTTGTAAATTCGCGAGTTCTCATATGCGTCGTGGCGTAATTCATCGATCTCGCTCATTTGAAATCTTCTGTGGGTTCCAGCCTTAGAAAGGTCGAGATTACAGGTCCGTACTGCCCAATAGGCTTTATGCTCCAATTCGACGGGGAGGTGACATGCCTTCCCGTACACTAGTCTGAAGGGAGACATTCCTAATTGGGTCTTGTGGGCGGTCCTATAGGCCCACAATGCTTCCGGAAGCCGAGAAGACCAATCTTTTCTATCAGGTCGAACAGTAACCTGAAGGATCTTCTTGATCTCTCGGTTAGATAGCTCAGCTAGACCATTAGTTTGGGGGTGGTAAGGAGTAGAGATTCGGTGTGACACCCCGTATTTGATCATCAGTGACCTGAACTGAGCGTTTGTAAAATGGGTCCCTCCGTCGGAAATTATAGCACGCGGAATCCCGAACCTTGAGAAAATGTTTTGATGAAGGAATTTTATAACGACTTTATGATTGTTGGTTCGGGTCGGAATGGCTTCTATCCACTTGGAAACATAATCAACTGCGAGTAAAATGTATTCGAAGCCATCCGAGGTAGGAAAGGGTCCCATGAAATCAATCCCCCAAATATCAAAAATTTCGCATACCAAGATCGGCTGTAGAGGCATCATGTCTCTATGGCTCATGTTGCCTAGAGTCTGGCAACGGGAACATGCCTTACAGTGATTGTATGCATCTTTGAAAATTGTGGGCCAGTAGAAACCACACTGGAGGACTTTCGATCCGGTTTTATGTCCCGAAAAATGTCCACCGCATGCCTGGTCATGGCAGAATGAGAGTATGTCTTTGATTTCCACTTCCGTGACGCATCGTCGGATTATCTGATCAGCACCAATGCGGAAGAGATACGGGTCTTCCCATAGGTAATACTTGGCATCGGAACGCAATTTGTCCTTTTTGGCCTTCGACCAATCGAGCGGAATCTGATGTGATGCCAGGTAATTAACAATATCGGCGAACCATGGAAGACTTGTACTGATAGTCAGGAGGTGCTCATTAGGGAAATGTTCTGTAATAGGTCCGGAAGGATCAATAATTTCAGAAGGAAGGCGGGATAAATGATCAGCTACCACATTGTGCTTTCCCGCCTTGTCGCGAATCTCGATGTCAAATTCTTGCAACAGCAAGATCCAGCGGATTAATCGAGGTTTCGCGTCCTTCTTGGCCAGGAGATGCCTCACAGCTGTGTGATCCGAGTATATGATAACACGGGAACCCAGAAGGTATGATCTGAATTTTTCCAGGGCAAATACTACGGCCAGCAGCTCTTTCTCAGTAACCGTATAGTTACGCTGAGCCTCATCCAGTGTTTTGCTGGCGTAGTAAATGACCACAGGCTTCCCGTCAATTTTCTGCCCCAAAATCGCTCCTACAGCGAAGTTAGATGCATCGCACATGATCTCAAAGGGTTGAGACCAATCAGGGGACTGTAGGATTGGGGCTTGGGTGACTCGGTCACGTAGGATCTCAAATGCTTGAGTGCATTCCTTGGAAATTCCGAAAGGCACATCCTTGGAAAGCAGATTGGTCAGGGGGCGCGCGATTTTGGAGAAATCAGGGATGAATCGACGGTAGAAACCGACGTGCCCCAAAAAAGATCGGATGTCCTTAATCGAGCTAGGCATAGGGAGCTTGGAAATCAGGTTAACCTTAGCTCGATCCACTTGGATGCCTTTCTCTGAGATTAAATGTCCCAGGACAATTCCCTCAGGCACCATGAAATGGCTCTTTTCCCAGGAAAGAACCAAATTCACCTCGATGCACCGCCTGAGTATATGGACCAAGTGTTGGAGGCAATCGTCAAATGATTGTCCAAAAACTGAAAAGTCATCCATGAAGACTTCCAGATAATCACCTACCATATCTGAGAATATGGCAAGCATGCACCACTGAAAAGTTGCAGGTGCATTGCAGAGACCGAACGGCATCCTTCGAAACGCGTACGTCCCGAAGGGGCAGGTGAATGTGGTCTTTTCTTGGTCCTCTGGATGGATTGCCACCTGATTGTAACCGGAGTACCCGTCAAGAAAGCAGAAGAATCTATTTCCCTCTAGTTTCTCGAGGATCTGATCAATAAACGGTAGTGGGAAATGATCCTTCTTCGTGGAGGAATTTAGTCTTCTGTAATCAATGCAGACTCTCCACGAATTAGCTATTCGGGTAGGAATGACTTCCCCGGTTTCAGTCGTGATGATGGTAAGTCCTGCCTTCTTAGGTACCACTTGTGTTGGACTCACCCAACGACTGTCGGAGATCGGGTAGATGATCCCTGCATCTAACCACTTAATGATCTCCTTTTTCACGACCTCCTGTAGGTTAGGGTTTAGTCGCCTTTGCATTTATCTTGAAGGTCGTGAGCCTTCTTCTGTGTAGATTCGATGCGTGCAGTATGAAGGGCTTATACCAGTCAAATCATCTAGAGTCCATCCAATGGCTCTACGATGTTGCTGGAGAACAAAAATCAAACGGAGTTCCTGGTCAGGTGTGAGTCGAGAATTGATAATCACAGGAAACGTTTGATTTGAACCCAAAAAGACATATTTTAGATGTTCGGGAAGGGGCTTGAGTTCCATGACAGGATTGTCAGCAGCAGCGGGTGGTTCAGGGTTTGTATCGGGAGCAATGGTAGGAGTCATAGGTGTGTCTAGATTGTGTTCGCACTCCTCTGTTAGCGGTTTTTGATTTTCTAGTGGTTGATCAGGAATAATCAGGTTGTCCTCTATATGCAGTTCATCAACCACGGCTTTGACATCACAAATTTCCTCTATAACCCCGCAATTAATCCCTTGTTGGGCTTTGAAAATGTCAATCTTCAGATTTTGATTCCCAAATTTTAATTCTATCTGGCCCTCTTCGCAGTTTATATTGGCCCTAGCAGTGGCCAGAAAGGGTCTCCCTAATATGATTGGTGTGTCCCTTGGGTTCTTAGGTGCATCCATGTCCAGTACTATGAAGTCCACTGGGAAATAAAAATCTCGTACCCTAACAATGACATCCTCGAGTATTCCTTTGGGTGACTTGATGGATCGATCAGCTAACTGCAATGTCACCTCAGTGGGTTTAAGTTCAGATTCTTCAAGGTGGTCAAGGAGGGATGTAGGTATTAAATTTATGGAGGCACCTAGGTCTAGTAGGGCTCTATCAAGTTGGGTTTCACCAATTTTACAAGAAATCAAGGGGGTTCCTGGGTCTTTAGCCTTGGGTGGGAGTTTGCTCAGGATGACAGAGCTGGCTTGCTCTGACAGTACGATCGGATTCCCATCCTTGGTTCGCGGCTTACGTTTAGGTGTACATATGTCTTTCAAGAATCTTGCGTAAGCCGGTATGTGGCGGATTGCATCCATCAACGAGATGTTTATCTGGACCTGTTCAAAGAGCTTGACCAGATCCTCCTCAGGAGCCACAGGTTTGGTTGTCCTTTTTCCTTTGGTCAAGGCCTCAGGAAATGGGATCCTAGCTGGTTCCTCTAGGATAGGTCCAGGTTCTTGATCTGGGACAGTAGTATCTTGGATGACTACCCTAGGGTCTTGGCGATTATCAGGCTTGGAGTGGTTCAGATAATGTGGGTCTTGTGTTGTTTTACCACTACGTGTTGTTACAGAGTTTAATCCAGCCTGACTTTGGTTTGGGTTAGGTAGGAGAGGTGGCTGCTGCTGAAATTCTGCATAAGATGTAGAAGCCTCCATCCTGTCTGGTGATGGAGTAGCAGGGGCCTGATAAATCAAATGTGCGTGGCCTGGATTTGGATTCATAATGCGCCTCTGGGTCGGCAAATTATTTGGGTTGGGCAGAGGTTGCGAAGGAAGGGTGCCAGGTTGGCGAGAATTTGCCATCTGGGCCAGTTGGTTGCGAACCTCTGTGATCTCGTCCTTGTGCTGTTTTTGCATTGCCGCATTCGTCTTTTGAATGTCAGCCAGCGTTTGAAGGATAAGAGACAGTTGATCCTGATTTTGCCCAGATTGGTAGGTGGGATTGGGCCGAGGCTGAGGCGGCTGATATGGACGAGGAGCTTGTGGGCGGGGTTGATATGGTGGTTTTTGAGAGTTTCCCGCCCACTGAAAGTTAGGATGATTTCGCCATCCAGGGTTGTAGGTATTGGAGTATGGGTCGTTCTGGATGGCGTTGAGGTCCTCGCAGTTCTGAGAAACCTCAGGAAAGTCAGAATACGAGGGTTCAGAGTTCCCCCAACTCGAGTAGACGGGATCGGAGGTCACTCCGGTCTGGGAGGTAGACGGGGGTGGATAGGGGCCCATCCCCTTGGCAGGTTGGTGATAGATGTTTTGCACTGTTTCCCTTGCTAGAGGAGGTCGTGCAAAAGTGTTTTGTGCAGAGGTGGCTTGCTGCAAATGTCGAGTTAGCTCGTCCACCTTCTTTTCTATGATAGAGACCTTGTCCAACCGACTGGCCATCAATTCCAGGTCAACAGAAGTGGACAGGTCCTGCGTCTCATGTGTCCCTCTTAGATTCGTCGATGCGCGGGCATTCGTCCTGTCGAATAAGCCCAAGGAGTCATTGTTTATGGAGTTCTCGCACATGTTTTCGAGAATCTCCCACACCGTGTCCTCGTGTTGGCCCATGATGTTTCCTCCACATGTTGCATTGACGATTAGACGAATATCCTCACGGAGTCCCTGGTAAAAAGACTGGACTTGTTCCCACTTAGGAACTCCGTGATGGGGACACTTTCGCATGAGTTCTAGGAATCGATCCCAAGCTTCGTGAAGAGGTTCTCCCTGTTGTTGAGTGAAATGAGTAATCTGGTGGCGCAAGGCATTCATCCGGCCAACAGGGAAGAATTTTTTCAAAAATTCGGACTGTAATTCCTCCCAAGTGTTGATCGGGCGGGTCTGAGTCTGATACCAGTGCGCGGCCTTGTCCAAGAGGGAGAACGAAAACATTTTCATGAGTAGGATATCCCGATTTTGTACATCTGACCCGAAAGTCTGGGCCAGATGCTTGAGTTGTTTAATGTGTTGGAATGGATCCTCAGAGTTAAGCCCATGGAACTTTGGTATGGCATGAATCATATTGGGCTTTAGATCAGAATCGGGTCCTCCAATTGGGATTCGTACTCGGGGTTCGATTGCCACCGCAGCGGGATTATAGTGATCTCGCATCATAGGTCGCTGTGGTGGGTTTACAAAGTTCTGAAAGAGATCGTTCAAGCGTTGAAGTTGGTGTTCAAGGTTATTCTCCTCTTCAATGGGTTGTGCCATAATGGGAGAAGAGGGAGAATCAGGGTCTAAATCAGATGAAAGATTTATGTGGTGGGGTTGCTGCACAAACAAGGGCGTCGAGGCTTGGCCTCGGCGAGAATGAATTTCTAGAGGAGGTCTTAAAGGTGGTCTTAAGGACCTCCTACCAAACATGCACCGGAAGATGTGAGGAGATTAGAAGGTGCTGGACCCAATCAAGACACCCACGAATTGTTGGGTGACTATAGAGGTTCGGGGCAGATGGACCCCTGGATCAGAAGATCGTCCACCTGAGAAATACCTGGGCAGCCAGAGAGGGAGAGTCCCACAAAGACCCCTACACGGTAGAGCATTCCCACGGGTTACAGGGTTTCCCCCACCCGACCTCTCTTATCACTGCGGTTCCAGGTAGACCAGAATGGGGATCTTGACCTCTTAAGTCTACCTTTTTTTTTATTTTAAGATCAAGGTGCTTAATGTTCCACTTGAACTTTTAAGTATTTTGAGTGCAAAAAGTGACCTAATATTAAGGTTGGTTGACTCGAGGGATCAACTTCACCTCTTGTTCCTTTGAGAGCTTTTAGGTCCTTCCTTTTATGATTCAAATGGATTATCAGCCTGATTTGTTTAGGGTTCCTCTTGTATAAATATTTTCAAACACGGTTTAGGCACACTTCTTTTTGGAAAGTTTGTTTCTTTGTTTTAGAGAAGATGTGTCTCTAAAAACCCTAGCTTTGCAATCCTAACTTGGCTCTAATGGGTCCAATTTAGTTGCCTTAGAATTTAGCACCTAGGGCTCAATCAAGAAAGTTTTAGCCCTAGTTGCCTTAGTTGGATGACAGACAAAAATATGTTGAAATGAAAATCAGGCAACTTGATGAGTTACTAAATATAAGACAGGTAGCCCTAAGTTGATTTCTCTCCTTTTTTTTTTCTTTTTTTTTTTTTTAGATTGTGCGAGGGTTAAGGGAGAGGGCTTATGGAAATTACCTATTCCAGTCTGTTGTGCAGTTGCTATTCTTTCCTTTTTGTTTTACTTTCCCTGATTGAACACAACAAAAGAGAAGTTAAGTCAGATATTAAATAGAAAAGTTGTACTCAAAAGCTTTAAAAGTGCCCGTTGCTCCCCGGCAACGGCGCCAAAATGTTGTCAACGTTTCTGTGCGGATTTAAAGGCGTATTACGTTGCAGTAGAACCGACAAAACGTTTAAACAAATATAAATAATTTTATTACTCGAACAACTAGAGTATCCGAGGTCGAACACAGGGAGCAAACTCAGTACTTTGTAAAACCCAAGAATACAACTGTTAAATGCAAATATAATTGATTCAAAGAGTTTTTAAGAAAGATGTAAAAAAAATAGAATTAGACGTCTGATTTATGTATCAGACGTCTTAAATGTGATCTTTCTTTCTCTTTTTCTTCTTCTGCTTTGCCTTTCGGATCTATTTGCAATCTTCCCTTGTCCTTCTTCTTCTCCTGCGAAGACTTCTAACCTTTCTGCTTCCTTCTTCTCCTGCGAAGACTTCTTTCTTTCTTCTTCTTCTGTCTTGCTTCTCCTTTCTTCGTTGCCTTCTTCTTCTTCTTTGTCTTGCTTCTCCTTCTTCTGCAGCGGCCAACTCCTTCTCCTGCAATCAGCCTGCCTGCACAGGGAACAAAACCTAACCCTTCTCCCTCTACCCGCGCGTGTCTCTCTCTCAAGCAATTCACTCTAACCGCTCTACCAGAGCCACAGTCTCAATCGGGTCGGATCGTACCCGGGACCAGGCGCACCTGCAGGTGTGTGATGCGCGAGGAGTGCGTAGGTCTAGGTCGGGTCGGATCCGCCAGGTCCGCGTGGTCAGGCCGCGGACGAGGCGGGTGGGGTCAGTGAGGGACCTCACCCCTGTGCTTACTGAGGCGATAAGAGTAAAGCGTAAAAACAACTTATACGGTACCTGACGGTTGCAATCCCACGATGTGGGACTATCTGGTCTCGCCTTCACGCGCGCCTGCAGAAACCTCGTCGTGCAATTGCCCCGCAGCTGCTGGCTCTGCTAGCGCTCCTCGGCTGGATTCGTTCACCTCGCGACACTTGCGTTAGTATGCAGCACCTGTAGTCTGGAAGACCGGGTGCCTGGAGCTTCGCGGGAGCTTCATCAGAGGTCGTCCATGGCGGCAGCGGCTCGAATCCTGTCGTACACAAAACGCGCCTCTCGGCCAAATCAGAATAGATAGAGACCTTCGCCGTGGCACGGCGAAGGCGGTGGGCAGTGCAGCAGGCCGCAGGTCGGCCTAGGCGTGCGTGCCTAGGTCAACCTGTGGCCGGAGATGGTGGGTTGGTCGGGGGGTGGTTGTGGAGGGCTGGAGTGGCAGTGGTAGGGTGGAGTGTGTTCCTGGAGGTGAGGCAGAGCTTTCGAGGTGGTTGGCGAGCCGTGTGGAGGGCTGGAGTGGTGTGGGCGGCTCGCCGGAGTGCGGTCGGAGGCGAAGACAATGGAGGTGGCTAGCGTCTGTCGAGGGTCGATCAAGGGAGATAACAGGGGGAAAAAAAAAGAGAGAAGAGGATGGAGAACGTATCTGGGGTTGTCTGGAGTGAAGGGAGGCAGCGGAGAGGACGGCTCGTGACTGCCGTCATCGGGGAAGAAAGACCCTGGGGGAGGAAGCGGCGACGAAGATGAGGTCAGGAGCTTGCGCGCAGGGTACAGCGCGCCGCGGGAGGAAGAGGCGGAGAGGACTCTGCTGCTGGTATGGCAGCAGAGTGACGAGAAGGAGGGAAGGCGGTCGCCGGAGCTTGTGGGTCGTTTGGCCGGAGATGGGAGAGAAGAAATTTGGAGGGGATCTCCATCAAAATCAAGCTTAAGATGAGTGGCCGGGTCCGAGGGGTGTTTTATAGGTGCTGGCCGCTCCTATCAGTGCGTGAAAGACGCGCAATTAGGTCAGCCGGTTCGCCGGAGTTGGAAGGAAGAAAGATACCCACATCTCTCGTGCATTCGCACGAGAGATTGGGTTCACGCCAGCGAATTTAATTGGCTTTAGAAGGAAGGGAATTCCTCAGAGAATCTCCCTTCCATTTCTGGGAGAGAATCTCTGAGGAATTAGAGAGCCATCTCTCTCGAAACTTCGTCGGAGCTCGGTTCTGCCCTAGCAATGGCGGCAGGACCGGTTTGCAAAGAAGGCGAGGAACCTAGGGGGCTCTCTGCAAGGATATTCAAAAGATAGGGACCTCTTTGTGATTTGGGTGTACTAACTTGCAAAGTAGGTCAAGATGACCTCCCCTTAGGTCCAAATTTTGGTACAAACCTAATTTGGCCCTAAAGAATCCAATGGTGAAGTTGTATTTTAGGTTTGACCTCGTTTGACTGGATATTTTGCGTAAAAATCCAAATTAGGTTAATTGAAGAGCTAAGACCCTAATCTAGGTCAAACTAGGTTCCAAAGGCCAAATTAAGTGTTCTAAACCCCAGAGGATGTTTTTCTATGATTTTTAGAGGGTTTGCTTGATTTTTATTCTGACCGGAACCTTGTTAATTTAAGCGGATCTGTTTTAGGGTTACCAAGTGTCATTTAATTCTTAGATTGCACATAAATCCATTTCTGATTAATTCAACCCACTTTGGACCATTTGACCTATGTTTTGCTTCTGAGAAATCCCGTTTATGTACTGCAATGGTAAAATTGCAGTTTTAACCTTTATTTCATGTTTTCTTCTCAGAGCACTTGTTCCTTCAGTTAAGCCTTCTTCTAGGTTATGTAGGAGCTTTTATCTTCTTTATTAGGTCAAGATGAGCTAGTTATGGCTCATGATGAGGCTCTCATCAGTGGGCATGAGCGTGATTTGTGGATCTGATGGGCCTAGTACTATGCACATCCAAAATATTAAAATCTACCACTAATTGAATTAGGCTTGAGCTCAAGTAAGGTCTGGTCCCACCCATAGTGGACGCTATGTATCCCCGAAAGAGCTTGGACTGCTCATTAACCAAGTTTTTGTTAAAGAGTTAAACATGGGTTAAGGGTTGAAAAAATGGCTAGGTGTGGACACTTTTGCACAGTGATAACAAAGATTAAAGAGAGGTGAGAGAAGAAAGAGATGAGCAAAGGGAAGAGTTGAGAGTTGAGAAAAAAATTGAAGGACAGAAAAGAATTAAAAAGAGTTAAGGAAAAGAAGAGAGAGAGAGAGGCGAGAGAAGAAAGAGAGGATTTAAGAGAGAGAGATTAAATGAAATGAATGAAGAGAAAGAGACATCTGGTGTTTTAATTAGAAGTCTAATTTTGATTTTTAAGTCGTTTAATATTCTTAAGAGACGTCTGATGGTGAAGAGAATGCTGAAGGCTGAGAAAAGAATGTTTTAAGTGCTTGAGCTTTACTTGTACAAAGGCATATATATTCATGTAAACGTTTTCTTATGCCTTATATTTTGCAAATGATTATAAAAATATTTCTTTTCTAGCTTTTCATTGTAAAAATCTTTCATGTATATTTCTTTTCATTAATGGAATGGTTGCATGCTTTAAATGATTAATTCTATATATAATTATTCATGTGCTTAACAGATGACTGAATTATAGATTTAATTAATTTATTTATTAGTAAATTATGCATTAGAATAAAAATGGTGAATTAAATTACAATTATGCCTCTGAGTGAACGACCTGAACTCAACCAATTAAAAAAAATAAAATCTAAAATATTATATTAGCTTAACCCTATACTACAATCAATAACAATGATTTAACAAATCAAGTTAACCTAAGTCCATTTTTTATACAATTAATTAAGCCTAATAACCTTAATTAGCTATGTTAAGAAAAGACTCATCAGGCATACAACTAAATTTCTTCTAGTAAGTCATTATAGCTTTCGAAAAAATTACTAAATTGCTATTATTTATATTACTTCAGGTTACGATTATATATTTTCTATTATAGTTGAGTGGTGGCAGAATTTTTATGGAGAAGCTCCCACATTGCAAAAAAGGTCAATAGATTATTCAGTCAAACTTGCAATGCATCAGCATGTGACAGAAATTGAAGTGCATTTGAAAATATTCACACCGCAAAAGGAATAGGTTATTACATGCGAAGCTAAATGACCTTGGTTATATAGAGAGTAAAATTTGAGATTAAGGTATAATTGAATTTTTATTTATTAACTTGCTTGATATTATTTGTATATCTCATTTTTAATCTTTCATAATTGTTTATTTGAAATTTAAGGGAAAAGCAAAATGAAAATCAATGGGATCTTATTTCATTTGAAGGGATGAATTTTAGTAGAGAAATGGGCGAAAGAACCTGAGAATATCCCATTACAAGAATTAAAGGCTTGGCTAGCCCTGAGACTGTTATGACCCGATTCCGGCTCCCTACAAAATCCGAGATCGACTCGCCTCGACTAAATCCCAAAACCCAGTCGTCCAACGAGAAATAACAAAATGTATAAAATATTCCACAACCACGCACGCATTGTAACTAAGCAAAAATAGATAATAAATTGCAATGGAACTAGAATAGAATATCTCAAAGATATTACATGCCACAAGTGGAAAAGTACCATTACAGACATAGCCATTACAACTAGAATAGAGAGAAATATAACAAAAACATAGTAGAAACAGTTACTACATGCTAAAGGTACCCACTACTAACAAAACCTCTGCAACGGAAAAAAAGAAAGGACTGCAGCTGGGCTCAACTAGGCCCAGCACCCTCCGCAGTCGGTGGCACAAGCTGCTCAACTCCCTGACCTGAACATAGTTATATATATTTGTGGTCAGCTAACGCTGAGTAGAGTAGTGTATAAGTCATTTACAAGCATTTAAACATAAAGGAAACAAGCAGCTAACTAACCATCCAAATTCCAGTCATGTATTATTATTTGTTTCCATTTAAACATCAATGCATTTCTAATTCAGTTTCTAGTAAGGGTCCACAACATTTCTCAAATCCACTTGTTCCCTAAGGGAACGATCTTGATACATCTTTTCCCTTGATGCAGGATGTACACATGGCACTCTCCTAGCTGGGAGAGCACCCTGTGGT
Organism: Thalassia testudinum; assembly: GCA_037157565.1. Classification (NCBI taxonomy): domain Eukaryota; kingdom Viridiplantae; phylum Streptophyta; class Magnoliopsida; order Alismatales; family Hydrocharitaceae; genus Thalassia; species Thalassia testudinum. Next base: position 30,690,756 of record JAZHRO010000022.1, on the reverse strand, counting down.
AGTCCTACACCCGGTCTACCACCTCGGGGTCATGGCCACGACATAGCAGTGATATGGCACGCGCGATAAGCGCACGAGTAGGTACCCTGCATTGGCACGCGATCAGTCATTTTCGCTAACGGGTACGCCCAAACGTACAGTACAGAACAAAATAGGGGCCACACTTCTCAACAGTCTACGTACCCTCTCCTGACTATCCCAGTTTGCCCAATGGACCTAACAAGAGTCGGTGTAGGGGGTCAACCCTAACCCCGGGTCCCAACCCAAGGGATAGCTAGCTCTCTCATACACTAAAGTAACAGTAGCTCTCCTCGATACTGCATGCACGAGGGCTAGTTCACTTTTCATACCAAAGTCCATACAACCAATCAGCTCGTAGGCAACATGTTTCCACATACATCAGATTTCCATATCACAAAATTCGATTCCTTTTCTAATTCCTCGTAGGGTTAGTGCATCAGTATTCATCTTATTTCATGATACATCATATGTTTCCATTCACATTCTGATTCTCAATCGTATAACAGGCAGCTCGTGATTTAATAAATTAAGCAATCACCACATCACTTAACTATTCAGTTGCTAATAGTAAAGACTTTAACATGCATTTCAAGGTATAACAGCGTGCTTCAAGTAGTGTACATTCATCCTTCTCAACCCTAGGGTTCATTTCATATCCTAGGGTTCAATCAAATCATTCTAATATAACAAGCACTTTAATCATTTAAAACACAGTATTAGAGAGGACCACTCTGCCAAGATATACAGGTGGAATGGGGGTTCGTACAATAGATCTCGTTGTCTCTGTAGGTCCCATATACACTATGAATTGGAGACCTATACAATTGACCAATCATGTCAAACAAGTTCAAAATATCATAGGTGCGACACTAACACGTAGAGAATTCCGAACGAAAACCAATGATACTTCGTTTGCATAAAATCAACTCCGTTTGAGCCCTAAACTGGCCAAAAACACGCACTCTAACCAAAATCAGACGTCTTAAATGATCGTAGAAGCACACCTTACTTTCCTGCATCTTTTTCAGACGTCTGAATCACTTCGCAACCATCTGAGGGAGCTTTCAGACGTCTGACACCACTCCAGGTCGTCTAGAAGAGAGGTCAGACATCTGCACGGTCTCCAAACATCCTAAAGTACCTCAAAGAGCGCACCACGCACCTTTCCAACTCCTCGTACCTTCACATGCATGCATAGCTTAAAAGGCGACACATAACCACTAACGTACATGCATGCAGGCTCATGCAGGGTACATACCTCGGCACCCTACATGCTGTTAGACGTCCGGTGTCAGTTTCGGACGTCCTGCGGCTCCTTCAGACATCTGGAGAGTGATGAAGCGGAAAATCATTACAAAAAGGTTGAGTTTTGAAAACCCATTGTTGTAGTGTGATTTGCGAAGAAATGCGTCAACAAATAAATTTAACCGAAAGTTGAAAAGAATTCTGGGTCAAACACAGGGAGACGGACATTTGATTAAAAGTCGCATTTGTTTTATTTGTCACAAAGTAGAGTAGTTGGTCGAAATTATTCAAAACTAGCTATCTACTTAAAGAATAATGAATAGAAGAGAGATGGAGAATATTACAAATAAAAATAAAATAGAGATAGAATAAAAATGGATTTCATAACTACAAAGTAATGTTCATTACAACTAGAAAGCTGGAAAGATTACAACAATAAAGCGGTAAATCTATGCTAGAAAGCAGTAAAGAGAAGGTGGAGAGAAGTTATCCTCCTCGACAGCTGCTTAGAGGACGAGTCGCGTTAACGGAGCGCCCGGACGAAGGTGATGAGATATGGGAAGAAGGAGAACGACGATGGACGACAAAGAACGGGGCATGGCGACGTCATAGTGAGATCCGCTTCTCGAACGACGGTGAAAGGACAACCGCGAGATGATCCACGAAGGAGGTGCAAAGGTGGAAAATTTGTATTTTTAACTCTAATGGAGCATCCCGGGTTTGGGACAAGCTTTTAGACCTTTTGGAGGGGGTGAGAGAAGAGAGGAAGGGATGATGAAAGTGTGGGAGTCGTAGGGCCTTTTATAGGTGAAGATTGGAGGGGGTACAAAGGTCATTTCATCTTTAAACAATAAATGCATCAGCCTTTAGTGACGAATATAAACGTCACTAAAGGTTGAACGTGGGTGCAGCCTAGTGCGCACGCACCGCCTCCTCTCCCCGCACCTCAATGCCTACGCATGTCCAAAGGCTCTCAGCCATCCGATCAAGCGATCGGACAACTTAAAAGCCCTCCTGTTGCTTCTGCTTCAACGTGCCCAACTCCCGCGCGTGCGATTGTGCGTAGGCTTGGGTGTCCGATCTCACGTACGCCCTCCTGCGCATCTAGTGCGGCCACGTAGCCACTTCACCGCCCGATGTGCATCGCACGTCTGACATCAACCGCACCTGCGCCCCCCCACTCAATTTAAGGCTCGCGGGGCTCGAACCCGCGCCTCTTCTTCTACTCAAGGTGCTTCACCAACGCCCCAAGCGACTTCCTTGTCATGCGGAAGGCATTATGCTCAGCCGATCTGGGCTATTGGATCTTCATCCAACAGTCGAGATCTCTCATTGCGGAGGCTTTCCTTAGTCGAGTGGAGTGATGTAGCCGTGATTGGGCGGCTGAGATGGCGCCACGTGGAGCCATCTTAGTCGTCCAACTTCTTTGTCCTGTAGATGGTGCCATGGTTGTCGGATTGGACCGATTTTTGCATCGTTGGGCTGCGATCGTCAATCTAAACCCAATCGTTAGTCAGATTTGTCATCTGAAGTGTGGCTTGACACCATCTTGGCCCTTGACCTCTGATCTTCCTCGGACTATATCTGATGCTACGGAAGCCCGATCATAGCGATTTTGGAGTCGTTGAACTCTGATCGTTGCCCTGATTAGATCCGTACGGTTGGACCTTCAATCCGAGGCCCCGATAAGATATTGCTCTATTTCCTTACCACAAAAAGAGAAAATTAACGTAAAATTTATACAACCTAACCTAAATACAAGGTGATGCATGTTATGCAATATTTATAATGTATAATGCAACTATATGCCTAAGAACGTGCAGAAATAGACGGTTTATGTGATATAAACATGTTTACATTAGAGAGCGTCACAGATGTCTAACACTGCGGAAGAATAACTCCGCAGAACGCCTCGCGATGCTCCTCCCCGTGAGCTCCAGCTGCTACAATCGCAGTAGTGCCTCCCTCCTCGCACAGGTCTTCCTTCTATGCGGCTTCTCCTCCCTCTCGAGCTCCCTCAACCGCACTCGTCGCCCCCTCTCCCAAGCCCCTCCAAGCTCCTCTCTTCTCTGTCTCCCCCACACTCCTCTCCCTCGCCCACGCTCTCTCTCTCCCGCCCACACTCCAGCTTCTCCCCTCCTACTTCCCCACTCACAGCTGCAAGGGGGGCAAAGGAGAAGAGGGATGGCCGTCGCCTGCAAGGAGGTGGAGTAAAGGTGGAGGTGGTGTTGGTGGCGTGAAGGGAGTGGAAGGGTGAGGGGGTGTTATAAAGGGAGGGGTTAGGGTTTAGGTGGGTGTGTGCGTGCATTGATGGTGGGAGAGAAAGGGAAAAATTTCGAGGTTGCCTGACATTCGCTGGACGCATTTTGTTCTCAATGATTTTGTGCGGATTTAAAGCGTATTACGTTATAGTATAACCGACAAAACGTTTAAACAAATATAAAGAATTTTATTACTCGAACAACTAGAGTATCCGAGGTCGAACACGGGGAGCAATCTCAGTACTTTGTAAAACCAAAGAATACAACTGTTAAATGCAAATATAATTGATTCAAAGAGAGAATTTTAAAAAGGATTTGTGAAAAAAAAGTAGAATTGGACGTATGATTTCTGTATCAGACGTCTTAAATGTGATCTCTCTTTCTCTCTTCTTCTCCTTTCTGCTTCTGTATCTTCCTTCTTCTCCTGCCTTGCCTTTCTTCTTTCTTCTTTTTCTTCTGATCTCTTTGCAGTCTTCACTTGGCCTCTTCTTTGTTCTTCTCTCTCTTCTGCCTTGTCTTCCTTCTTCTTCTTCTTCTTCTCGACGAAGACTTCTCCTTTCACTGCTACACAGCCTCTTCTTTCTTCTCTTCCTGTTCTTCAGCTGCTAAGTGTTCGCTGCCTCGGTCACTTCTTCCTTCCTGCACAGTAGCAAAAACCTACCCCCGTCCCTCTACCCAAGCATCTCTCTTTTTCTCAAGCAGTTCACTCAAGCACGCTCTCCCAGAGCCACACGGGTAGTCGGGTCAGATTCGCACCCGGGACCAGGCGCACCGGCAAGTGGTGATGCGCGAGGAGTGCGTAGGTTTAGGTCGAGTCGGATCCGCCAGATCCGCGACGTCAAGCCGCGGACGAGGCGAGGGGGCAGTGAGGGACCTCACCCCTGTGCTTACGGAGGCAGTAAGAAGAAAACACAAAAATAATTTATATGATACCTGAGTTTTGCAATCCCACGATGTGGGACTATCTGGTCGGTCTTGCCTTCACGCGCGCCCGCAGAGCTTTCGTCACTCGATTGCCCAAGCTGATGGCTCCTCTGTGCGACTGGCTGGCCTCGTTCACTTCGCGACCTTCGCGAGAGTCTGCTGCACCTGCAGCCTGGGAAGCCTGATGCCCGAAGCTACTCCAAGCTCCCTGCTACTTCGACTGTTAATGGCGGCTGGAGCGTACACCTGACATCCAACAGAACGGCCTATTGGCCCAATCAGAATAGCTGGAAACCTTCGCCATAGCACGGCGAAGGCGGTGGGCGATGCTGCAGGTTGCAGGTCGGCCTAGGCGTGTGTGCCTAGGTCAACCTGTGGCCGGAGATGGTGGGTTGGTCGGGGGGTGCTTGTGGAGGTCTGGAGTGGCAGTGATGGGGTGGAATGGGTTCCTGGTGGTGAGGCGAAGCTCACGAGGGGGTTGGCGAGCCGTGTGGAGGGGCGGAGTGGTGTGGGAAGCTCGCCGGAGGGCGGTCGGAGGCGAGAACGATGGAGGTGGTTAGGTACTGTCGAGGGGTAATCAAGTAAAATAGTAGGGGGAAAAGAGAGAGGAGAGGATGGAGAATGTATCTGGGGTTGTCTGGAAGGAAGGGAGGCGGTGGAGAGGACGGCTCGTAACTGCCGTCGTCGGGGAAGAAAGACCCTGAGGGAGGAAGCGGCGACGAAGATGAGGTCAGGAGCACGCGCGCGGGGTACAGCGCGACGCCGGAGGAAGAGGCGGAGAGGACTCTGCTGCTGGTATGGCAGTAGAGCGACGAGGAGGGGAGGAGGTCGCCGGAGCTTGCGGGTCGTTTGGCCGGAGATGGGAGAGAGGGAATTTGGAGGGGATCTCCGTCAAAATCAAGCTTAGGTCCTGCGGCAGGGTCTGGGGGGTGTTTTATAGGTGCTGGCCGCTCCTGTCAGCACGTGGAGAGCGCGCAATTAGGTCTGCCGGCTCGCCGGAGTTGGAAGGAAGGTGGATACCCAAATCTCTCGTACATTCGCACGAGAGATTGGTTCACACCAGCGATTGTAATTGGCTTTAGAAGGAAGGGAATTCCTCAGAGAATCCCCCTTCCATTTCTGGGAGGGAATCTCTGAGGGATTAGAGAGCAATCCCTCTCTGAACCTCGCCGGAGCTCGGTTCTGCCCTAACAATGGCGGTAGGACCGGATTGCAAAGGGGGCGAAGAACTTGGGGGGCTCTTTGCAAGGATATTCAAAAGATAGGGACCTATTTGTGATTTGGGTGTACTAAATTGCAAAGTAGGTCAAGATGACCTCCCCTTAGGTCCAAATTTTGGTATAAACCTAATTTGGACCTAAGGAATCCAATGGAGAAGTTGGATTTCAGGTTTGACCTCGTTTGACTGGACATTTTGTGTAAAAACCCAAATTTGGTTAATTGAAGAGCTAGGACCCTAATCTAGGTCAGACTAGGTTCCAAAGGCCAAATTAAGTGTTCTAAACCCTAGATGATGTTTTTCCTTGATTTTTAGAGGGTTTACTCGATTTTTATCCTGACCGAAACCTTGTTAATTTAAGCGGGTCTGTTTTAGGATTACCAAGTGTCATTTAATTCTTAGATTGCACATAAACCCATTTCTGATTGACTCAACCCTCTTTTTATCTTATTTGGACCATTTGACCTATGTTTTGCTTCTGAGAAATCCCGTTTATGTACTGCAATGGTAAAATTACAGTTTTAACCTTTATTTCATGTTTTCTTCTCAGAGCACTTGTTCCTTCAGTTAAGCCTTCTTCTAGGTTATGTAGGAGCTTTTATCTTCTTTATTGGGTCAAAATGATCTAGTTATGGCTCATGATGAGGCTCTCATCACATTTGTATACAATCGTTCGTTGTAGCACGTTTTACGACATCATTTTAAATAAAAATAAACGGACGTGAGTCCGAGTGTCGAACATAGGGAGATGTGTAATCGGATCAAATACTCGCTTTGTGTCACACAAAATTCATCGTTTGTTTCACTTGCAAACCAGATAGAACAAGAAAGAAAGGGAGAGAGACAGGGAGGGGGAGAGAGAGAGAAAGAAAGAAAGAGAGAAGAGAGGTAGGGTTAGAAAATCATTATGATGATGCGAGAATATCTAACTACGAAAGAGACAAATATGATAATAGAATAGAGAATATAATGCATAAATGATTCAGTTCTACAACTACAATGGCAGATGAAAGCTTAAGCAACATAAATAATAAACCAAAAACTAGCTAAGTGGAGATGCGAGGTAGCCACGGCGGTGGAGGGGCTTCCGTCGACGGTTTGGCGTCTTCACAACCTTGCTTGGAGCTCGAAGGAGTAGTCGAGTTGCTTAGGTAGAATATGGATGCAAATGGGAGGGATAGGTCCCTTTTTATTGTTGAAAAGAGGCCTCAAATTTGTCCTTGGGTCAACAGCGGCATTCAAAGACGTCGCCGAAGACCTGCTGCAAGGGCCCGTGATGTGCACACCATGCCGCGCGCATGAGCTGGCGCTACGCTGGTCTCTGCACGCTCACGAGCGCTGCTGCTTCGCACGCGCGCGCTTGCTTGCGCTGTCGCTGCTCCTGCTGCGCTGCACCTCAAGCACCCAATTGAGCGGGAAGTGGGTTTCAAACTCGCACCCTCTCTTTGAGAGGCGCCTTCAGGACCGATGAGCCAAGGCCAAGAGATGTTGTGGAGAGCATTCCTTGCATACGTCTTTCCAGTCGTTGGATGAAGGATGAACGGCTGAGATGGAGCGTGAGGGAAGAGGCCATGGCTGCTAGGAGAGTGAGGGGCGGCCTGGATGGTTCCACTTGGTGCCATCTAGGCCATCCATCTTCTTTCTATTGTAGGAGATGCCACAGTGCTCAGATCGCGATAATTCCTGTATTGCCAGACTACGATTGTCACTCCGGATCCATCCATACGGTCGGATTTCTCATCTGAGGCCCATAAGGATGTCACATTACCCCCTGACCGTTGATCTTTCTTGAGTTTGTTGTGGGAGCTACGGAGGTCAGATCGAAGTGATTTGGAGTTTATTGGACTCCGTTCGTTGACCTGAATCCATCCATACGATCTGATTGCTTATTGGAAACCTGTTTCAAAATGGACTTGTGCACATGGTCATTAAACATTGATTCTAAGCGATTAAAATGTAATGATCAAGCAATATGCATGCAATGCTCCCCAACCCATTATAATATATCATTATCGCACAAGTATTCCCGAAATTGACTTTAATTGATAATATTAATACTGAACATTGTAGAGTCATCCTGCAAAGTTTCCTTTTTTCCCCACATAACCCATAAACTTAAACCCAGGGATTTTAAAATTGCATCTACACCCCTAAGATTCCGAAAAATTCCCAAACGACCCTTGGGGAGGGTCATTTCAGAGACATACGTCTGAAATAGTACTAACTTATTCAAATTTTAATAGCTTAAGATTATATCTAAATTATTATGAAGTTAATATTTAGCTAATTTCCTCTCATCTGTTCTTTTACAGGATATCAATGATGTTGAACGATCGTCACGAAAATTAATTTAGATTTTTTTTCATGTTTTATCTACCTATGTTATCTTAAAAATTTGAAATCCTTTTATTAAAACTTATTTTCATATTTTATATATTTTCCTTTATGTCTTCTACTTTAAGTCATCAATACATCTATTTTATTTTATAATGTGATTGACTATCGCAAATTCAAAATAATATTTTCTGATAATTATATTTAATTTTTATATCTTAAATCTCGATTGCATCTAATTAGATCAATAAAAATCAAACTTAAACGTAATTGATTCGATTTTTTTTAACTGGATTCAAATAATGACTTTATCACAAGTACGATCACTCCGAATAATCGATTAAATTACTTAAAATCAAAATTAAAATTTCACGGATTTCGGTCTGATTTTTAAAATATTTTAAAATCATCTTTTATTTGTAAAATTATCCAAATCAATTTATTATATTATTTATTATGGAACAAGAGCTGCATATCGCATATGTTAGTTCCTTTTACCGTCGTTTGGTTTTGTAACACATTTTGCAGCATCCTTTTCTTTTACCAACTATATTCTGTTTGTATTACAAAATTAAAATGATTTGTATTGCAACAAATGTTCTTCAAAACATTCACGAATACACGTAACATTTTGTATTATAAAATTAAATTGATCTCATTTTTCTTACTATAGTATGAATTGATTTTGTATTACAACGTTCAAAGCAGACAATTACATTTATAAGTAACGTTCAAAGCAGACAATTACATTTATAAGTTATATTACTGCGTACAAAAAGATCCATCTTTCTTCGTATCAATATATACAATTAAAGTCCGTTCGAGATATAGTTATGGAGCTAGCGTTAATTGTACTATTTACATATTTTTCTTGAAATAATTCATTATTATGTAGATAATTATTTTTCATATTTAACTGTGTTAGCTGCTTGTACAGTTGGTTACTGCACATATTTACTACAGCGTGTGGAAGCTGCTTGGCGTAACATTTTTCGTTTTGCTACACGTGGACTTTTTTTACTTGTTACAATTGTAAGTTGTGCTTAACTTTTGCATTACAATCTTTTTTGTCTTGTAATACATCAATATATAGTTGACATGTAATACATCAATATAGTTGTGCTATCACAAGATTTCGTATAATATGACATATAATAGATTGACATTTCTACTGAGTGCTAATTTTTTTTGTGCACGTTACTATTATACATCATTTGTATTGTAAATTTAGATGTATTTTCTATTTATATGATACAAATTTATTGATCAATAATTAATGTCTTTCAATTCAGCTACTCGCTACAACTTGTCTATCATTTGTTGCAAAATAGACATCAGTTGTTACAACCACATACTCACATTACAAATATGTATATTTGGCATCACGTCTGTTCTTTATTGTTATAATCTTTATAATGTTATTAACATCTATCCTCCTCGTTTTTTAACGATCGAACATCGATATTCGTGTGATCTTTTTGTGTTATTTGAATTTTATAACATTTAAGTTTGTTAATCAGTTATTTTTCATAAATAATTTTTGTATTCTAAGCACTATTTTCATATTAGTAACAAATTCACTGCACATTTACAGAGCGTATGTTTCGACTGCGTGTAATCGAATCACATTTTTCAGGAAGTAATTTGTTCATTCGATTGATTTATGTAGACTTTTTTTTATTTTTTTACAACTTTCATCATTTTCAATGTAATGTAAAATCAACTTCGTTACCTGAGGTTATATTTGTTTCGTTCGTGGACCTTCGTCCAATGGATTACATTTTGTATTGATTTGACAAATTTTAGGCACAGAGCTTAGAAGTTAATCCACCTGTATATATATGTGTGATATGGCTTCTCCGTGTACCGTACACATGGTAATTGAATGAGTTGGAAGTCAAATTATTTTGATGGCCATATGTGCTGCTTATTCCAAGCAGAAGCTCTCCATGGAGAGTTGCCAAGGAAATTAATTAAATCTCTCCAGAAAACTATGCAAGGAGATATGTAACCAAAAGGATTTTGTATTTTTAAGCAACATATTTTAGGTTTAATACCTCTTCGCAGGTACGAATAAGCTTTTGCCCGTATAAAAGGCAAAAGCCAACTTCAAATATGACGATGCCTCAAACTTTAGGATACATACATTAAAGAGCTACTTGCATAGGGACCCTCGTGATATTGATTGTGGCAAAGAATTCATTATTCTGCTGGACCGACGGAGAACATACAAGAGGAAAAAGTAAATAAATATATTTTATAATATATTTTATGATATATAAATAAGAGCGTTAGTTTTAATCAGTATATTTTAAATTTTAACTAATAAAAATTATTTTTTACTGATAAAAAATTATTTTTTATAGATAAAATTCAAATAAAAATCATTTTCTACTTATAAAAATGTAAAATATACTGATGTATTTTAATTTTTAATCAATAAATTTTGATTTACTTAATTTTCAACCGATTGATTATCATTTTTAAATGATTGATTCTGATTTTCAATTAGTTGATCTTCAATCGTACACTACAAAATACATTGTAATGTATATTTTCACACTCGTATCCAATATTAAATGATAGAAATCATATAAAAGATTTAAAAATAACTCTACATATAATTTAGCAATTATTATTAAAAATTACAAAAGGTCAAAGCATGCCGACACAAAATTAGCAATGACTCCACCTTCTTCTTTCGAGCATGGATTCTTCAATTTTATTTTTGTATCATCACTTAGTGCCCGTTTAGCAACCTTTGATCGGGAAGAGAAGCAAGTAATTTAACAAGAGAAGGAATTGATTAAAAGGAAGGGGAAATAAATAAAAATTGAAAAGAAAGTGATGTGATAGAGAGAGGAAAAATTATCTTAATTTCACGTGAAATTATCTGATAGAATTGGGAAAAATTAAGTTTATAAATTAACATTGTTTTTTGTTTGAGAAACAAAAGGTATAATTTCAAAAATATTAATCAGTGTAGATGTTCGGAAGAAAAAAGATTGCATAGGAATCCAGTAGTTCTAATTTTAGAATTAGAGTTCTAATTCCTCGTAATAAATGAGCACTTTGAAAATTACGTGTTGATTTTATATTTTTATTTACACTAAGGTATGTTAATTTTATAAGATAAATTTTGTAATTAATGAAATTGAGGGATATTAAGTGAATTTTTGTGTTCAGAGAGGAATGGGTTAAATCATAGGATAAGTAGGAATATTTAGAGGGATAAGTGAGAAATTTATCTCACAAAAATGGGGATAAATCCATCCTACCCCTACCGTGGAATAGATTATCCCACAAGATATCCCTTTGGCAAGATGTCAAATCTAAGTAGCAAACGTGAAATAGGGAATACCCTATGTTCCTATTTACCAAAAAGAAGAGAGATCCCTCGTTAATGGAGAAGGTTAGAAAGGGGAAATAGTATCCTCTAACGTAAATGTCCATTGGTGTTGAGATTTAAGAACGAGGTGTGTCCCTCATTTCGAGGGATATCTACTGATTAATCATGGGTTTGAATATCCCATAATAAAGAGATAAATCCCTGCTAAATTGCAAGGGTTAACCCTTCTTTTGGATGGATATCCTATAAGGTAAATAGCCGCCCAACCTTGGAGATTGCCTTTCAATTACACTTAGCACAACTTCCTTGGTTCAAACACCGGATCATACCTTATTCTAACAGAAAGTCCAATTTCCTGAAAGTGGCAGATGGCTCAGTCCTCCATCTCACATGGTGATCTTAAGGCGGTTCAACAGCTGACGTGCTTTACTGTCTTAATTTTCAGGAGAATTTTAGATAGGCAATTAGTTGCATTCGTTATGCTTAACTTATGAAAAAATCATTTCCTCCTTTTGCTGATATGAGTCATATCTACTTCACATTTTTCTTGTCAAATTTGTGATATCATGATATCTTGCAGAACCAATTTTCCTATATATTGGCATTCATTAAAAATAAAGGTGATTAAATTCATAACAATAATATTTTGCAAGTAAGAATGGAAGCCAAGGGGGGAAGGAAGAGATCAACGGATGGCCACTATTTGCGCTTTGCCTCCATTTGTGCCCTCAGAGAGAGAGAGAGAGAGAGAGAGAGAGAGGGAACGGCAATTGTGGAAAGGGAAAAAGGAGAGATTGACAGAGGGATGAGGGGAGGTGGATTTTTTGGTGTGGAAGGAAGAAGAGAGGATGGGAAGGTTTGTAATTTGATGATACCAATCTCCGTGAGATGTGGTGCCCATTTTGAGAGATATAGGAAAAGATTGATGGGAGGCTGAAGGTCTGAAGAGCGACCACCAGCAAAACAAACCACCAAAAAAAAGGGAAAAAAAATTGGGAGAGGGAGAGCTCTACATCCACCTTCTCCCACCCTCTCTCAGCATATCATCCACTTCCATCGTCGAGGATCAAATTACCACCTTTTATATCCAATTGTGGTGGATCTCACGACGCCTTTCACAGAAGGTAGGTTATGTTTTGTTTTTTTTTTTTGTTCTTTCTTGAGATTGGAGGCCATCGAGAATTAATGATTGTGGTTGATATTATGCAGATGGTAGGTTGTCTCTAAGGGCACCACACCTGTCTCATCTTAATTAGATTGGATGTCCCAATCACCAACTGGTATTTAAGGACCACCAATCTCAATCAACATGGCACACAGACATTGGTGGCCGATCGGGTTGATTGGTTTGGATCAAATGCGTAATTTCAATCGATAGGATAAAAATTTTGGTCCAACTGTATTACCTAAATTAACTGCCGACCAGTCGATGCACAATTTACAGTTGATACGGATATAACTAGTTAAGGGTTGCTTCCCAGCAAAGCATCTTTTTTCTCTCGACTTTGTTAACCATTAAGCATCATATGATTTGTTTGCATGAAGTAGTCATTCGTCAATCATTTATTTGCATAAAATGATTATTTCTCAATAATTGGATAGAACCAGTAATTAAATGGAAGAAGACTTTATAAGGTTTGGCAAGAAGATTACCTATATTTAGTCCCTTTATAATCTCAATATGTACATTAGCTATTAGGAGGCAGGCCCTAATTTGGTTGAAGGGATAGCGAGTTTGGGATGAGTTTTGTGCAAGCCTAACCACCAAATTTCTCTAAGGCGAAGGCTCATACTCAATTGGCTCAGTTTGGGCTCAACTTAATATGAACTCGTGAACCTGATTCAATAGGTTAACAAGCCAAATAGAAGCCAAAATTTGGGCGTAATATTTGATCAAGCTCAAGCCAAGGCAGGGCCAGCTAGATAGGGTTTTGGGCTCATTTTAGGGTGTGGGGGTGTTCACTAACAAGATGTTATAGGACTAATAAAGTCTCATTTATGATAACTTCAGCCTTGAGTTCACACACCATCCACTAACATGTAACTTTTAAGCCAAGTGCACTTGCCAGTGGGATTTGATAAGAATAAATATATGTGATTTTAACATATACAAATATCGGCAACCCCAAAGATACTTAGTATACTATATTAATCAAGCTCTATTTTTATCTCAAGCAAATTGTACTGAAGACTTGAAATCGTATCCGAGCAGCTTAACTACGTACTATAATTTAGACTCAATACCTTCCCAAGCTCAGCTCGTTCGGTTTCGACGGAAAGATCTAATTGGTAATGAGATTTAAATGCTCCACAAGACATTTTACATCAAAAACAAGTGAAATTCAACGGCAGTAAGATGTTGGTGTGGAAAAATACGTCGAAAAAGACTTGAATAAATAAGTACTCTAATTCTTATAACACATGACATTTTTCCCATGAAACTTCAGTGAACCTTTTACAATGAAATTTCACTTTGGAAAAACAAAGTTGTTCTATTCAAGCATAACATAAATGATTTTTTTTTTATCATTGTTTATTCTTTAATTTCAGCAGGATATTATATGAATTTTTCAGAATGAAACCACATGTTAATGATATTCATGTCAAGATTCAATCTCAGAGGAAAAAGGTACGTCAAAAGGTAAAGAACAAACAAACCTGATGTATTTTGCAGTAATGAACAAGGTTCTCACCGTACAATTAATATTTAATATAAAAAATCTAAAAGGTAACGTATTGTTACGTGGCAGAGTTTCCTCCACTTTAAAAAGTTGCCCGCTTTGTGAATCGGTACACACATGCATGTTTTTTTGGCTTTGTGAAAAAGTGCAAAAATGTTTCTAAACATTTTGGTAATTTTATAATAATATAAAATAATTTTATATTGATATAAAATATTTTTAAAGGTGATTTTGATAATTTTATATTAATGTTAAATAATTTTAAAGGTTATTTTGATAATTTTATATTAATGTTAAATAATTTTAAAGGTAATTAATGATTTTTTATTGATATAAAATAATTGTGAAGGTAATTTTAATAACTTATACATATATACTTTTTCAATTATTGACTAATATTTTTTAATTTTACACCTATACATTTTTTATTTAAAATAATGATAATTTTTTACATAATAGTAAACCCCAACCACTTGGTAATATTTTTGTTATTTTTTTAGTAAACAAAAATGCATGACGTGATTTTTTTTTTTTTTTTTAACAAAATACATCACATTATATGCTATTTTTATACATCATTAGAGAAAAATATATGACACCATCTGATCACAGATCATAATAAAAGGATGGTGTAAAAAAATATGTACACTTTATTTTTCTTTTTAATAGGGTGAAAAAGAAGTGAGAGATATCACCGTGTATTCTTTTGTATACTTTCCGTGACGAAGGGTTAGAAATGATTACCAGAATTGGAAGACAGAGCACCACAATTGGCTCTCCTTCCCTTAAAATAAGGCTTCTGTCCGAAAAGGACAAGTGAGCACTTGTCCCCAGAATGGCTCCACCATCCACATGACAAGACGGCATGGGATGAGATGGAACGGCGTATTTCTGACGCTCTGTAAAGGTCGCTGTTTTATAGTTTCAAAAAGAGCAAACGTCCACCACCTTACATTGTTTGGTGAAACTTTTCTACCGAGCTCCACCAGCCCATGCTTTTTGATTATACGTCGTCTAACTCATTGCCCAGGCCATGCACTCAACCTTGTTACCAATCGTGTTTGGAAAAGGGACGCAATTATTAAATTTTCCTGCACTCAACCTATAAGGATATAACTCACTTGGTGATAACGCTGACTACAGCAAAAGAGACCCCAAGTTCAAGTCCCAACCCTGCACCTGCATTACCCGAGGGTCGATGTTGCATGACCACTAATTTCTTCAACTTACCTACAAAAAAAATTCTGGGTCACAAAAATAAGATGCGACAAACATGGCCCCCGCCAGTTATTTTCTGTTAATGACGCGAAAAAGCAGAAAATCCATCAAATGAAATCGACGTCTTTTTACCCAGTTGAACGGTTTAGAGATTGAACAAGCGGATTCCCATTCAAAAAAATCAGGGTTCAAATTTTACCTTCCTCAAAAATCAAAAATCGACATATTCTTGTCAAGCCAAATGATGGAATGCATCACAACTGTCTGTTCTTTATAAATTTTGAGTCTCTAACTGGTATATCCACTGGTCTGTACAGGGAAAACGCGAGCAATTAACAGAGGAGGATGTTGCAGAGAGCCGCGAGCAATGCATATTCCTGGTGGTGCGCGACTCAGATCAGGACCAAGCAGTCCAAATGGCTCGAGAACAGCCTCCAAGGTCTCCCTCCCTCTCTCATTTGTTTCCTGATGGCATTATTCAGGATGACCAATCCTCCATCTCCTTCATGTTTGGTCTCTGGCTAACAGGACTTTCATAAACATACCAAAGAGACATACCACTAAATTTCATGAAATATTAAGCAACATAGCTCGTCCCATTTCAGTAATTTCGCAGCACTTTTATCCTACCATTCATTGTCATCGCGCTAATCAAATGGTAATAACAACTCAAATTTGTCATACCAAGCCAAATTAACTTCATCTTGTGTGAGAAAAGCGAAACCAAGCATCCAACAGGAGCAACAAACATTCAGCGCTCATATGCCACTTCGGAAGAAAGAAGAAATGAAGCTTTCGGCAGCCATAATAGTAATGGTCACAAAAATTCAAATGTGTTTTACATGGACACATGCATAGCAGCAACCATGCATCCTCAACTTTGTTTATAAGCCACTGATATTTTCGTAATGGCAGATATGGAGGAAAAGGTGGAAGCTGCACTTAAGCTTCTGGAAGACGATGGGGATAGCTTCGCGAAGAAGGCAAATATGTACTACAAGAGGAGGCCAGAGGTGATAACCTTCGTGCAGGAGACTCACAAGCAATACAAGGGATTGGCAGAGAGGTACGACCGCATCTCCGGAGAGCTACACAAGGCTAACAACACCATAGCAACCATCTTTCCCGACCAACAGTTCGGGATGGACGACGACGAAGAAGATAGCAGCCCAAAAGCCACCACACCAAATACCAGCAAATTCCGCAAGGCAACTCCTCCAGCCCCACCCACCAACTTGACCAGGACCATAAAACCCACAACAGCCAAAGAAAAGCCGAAGCAGCAGAAGAAGAAGAAAGCCAACCCATATGCCACCGCCAACCCAAAAAAGGCACGGGAGCAAATTGATAAGCTTCAGAAGGAAATCCTGGTCCTGCAGACAGAGAAGGAATTCATCAAAGGAGCTTACGAGAATGGGCTGGCCAAGTACTGGGACATCGAGAAGAAGATCACCGAGATGCAGGATAAGGTGTGCTGCCTGCAAGATGAGTGTGGCGAGGATGCAGTCATCGAAGACGACGAGGCACGAGCCCTGATGGCAGTGACAGCCCTGAAGTCCTGCGAAGATACGTTGGTGAAATTGCAGGACAAGCAGAAGCAAACGATGGAAGAAGCAAGACAAGAGTCGGAGAGAATCAAGAATGCTAAGGACAGGCTGATAGCTCTCAAGAGGGAACACGGGCAGCTTGTGGACGAGGCACAGGATCCTTCAGAAGAGACCATTGGAGCAATATCTGCAGATGGCGATACGGGAAGAGAGATGAGCCTACTGAACCAGGAGAGGCTGGAGCTGCAGTCCATGTGTGAGAAAGTCAGGAAGAGCTTCCAAACGGACTCGGAGGTGACCGTTCTGGATCTCGCAGAGAAGATCGATGAGCTGGTAAGTAAGGTCATCGCCTTGGAAACCACCGAGTCATTGCAGACGGCACAGATACAGAGATTGAAAGCAGAGAATGATGAGTTTCACAAGCACTTGCAAACAGCAGAAGAAGAGAAGGCAACCTTGATCGGTGATTCTGAGCAGTTAAATGATAAAATGAAGCAGGTGGAGAAGGAATTACATGGGCTTCAGAACCTTTACAAGACAGTTCGAGATGAAAGAAACAAACTTCGAAAAAGCTTTTCTTCAATCTGCCATATTTTTAACGATCTTTCTAATAAGCTGCAGTCACCTGAAAAGAATTCCGAAGCAGAGGTTATAAAATCCGTGGAACCCATTAGCACACTAGATGTTGAGCACCAGGGAAGAGAGAAGTCCAGTGATGAGGGGGAAACAGCATTGAGCTCTCAGGAGAAGATGACAAATGATCCGGCCAACGAAGTGGTCTTAACTTCAACAAAAAGATCGGTGAAGTTCGCAGATCAGGTAACGGGAGGATCAGATGTCACTAAAAAGGAACAAGAGGCAGAAGTCAAAGCAATTATCATGCCCGAGAGCATCAAGGAGGAAGCAAAGAATCCAGGAACCATGGAGGTGCAAAATAAACAGTTAGAGGAAGCCAAGGATTCAGAAAATAAGGGTGGAGTTGACAAGGTTTTTCAAACGAAGGAACCCCATGAATCATCAGAAAATAAAGATAGCCAGGAGGTGAAACCTATCCCCTTGAATGATGACGCGAAAGCAGAGGGTGCGGAAAGGAAAGAGGAAGGTAGTGAGATGGATAGTGATGAAAAGAACAACGATCATGATGGTGACGATGACGCCCTGATGCCCAACTGGCAAGAGCTGTTGACGAACGGATTAGAAGACAGAGAGAAGGTCTTGTTGGGAGAATACACTTCCATCCTCAGGAATTTCAAGGAAGCAAAGAGAAAACTATCAGACACAGAGAAGAAAAATCAGGATTACATGTTCCAAACAAGGTCTCAGATAAGGGACCTGAAGAACACCATAGTCATGAAAGAAGATGAGATCAGATCTCTGCAACAGAAACTGAATTTCATGGAAGGTGGTTCGGTCAAAGAACCTACGGGGAACAGCGAGAATTCCAATTTGCCAAGCGCCAGAAAGTTAAATGATTCTAGCAGGGAACAAGCATCAGACGAAAACAAACTCGGGGAAGCAGAACAGTCGCGAGCAGTCTCATCAGCCGAGGAGAAATTCCGAAGGGACATTGACGAGCTGCTAGAGGAGAACCTCGAATTCTGGATAAGGTTCAGCACCTCTTTTCAGCAGATACAGAGATACCAGATTGCAGTGCAAACGGTGCAAGCAGAGGTCGCAAAACTGAAGGAGGTCAACAAGAAGCAAGAGGGAGGCAATGCGCACAACGGGGAGGGTTCAATGAAATCGGAACCTTCTTTGCTCTACAAGCAATTGAACGATGTGCAGACTGACTTATCTATCTGGATAGAACAGAACGGGCTTCTTACGGAAGAGCTGCACAGCAGATTCTCGTCCCTAGGGAACATCTTGGAGGAGATCCTGAGGGTCTCCAAGGAAGAGCCACAAGAAGGGGAAGTGCAGTTCACAGCGTATCATGCCTCGAAGTTCCAGGGGGAGGTGGTAAGCATGCAGCAAGAGAACAACAAGGTTGCAGATGAGCTGCAAGCCGGGCTCGTCCACATGAAGAGCCTTCAAGGCGATGTCGAGAAGTCCCTAGAGAGGCTTGAAAAGAAATTTGGGCTTGCGCCAAAGGGTCATAACAACAAACAATCAAGTAAAACGAAGGTACCACTGAAGTCCTTTTTATTTGGATCAAAACCCAAGAAGCAGTCAATTTTTGCATGCGTCAATCCAGCGATGCAGAGACCATTTATCGACCTGCTACAGAGACCTCCTCGATAAAATGCAAAGGTTGTGTTTCCTTTTTTATCATCCTTTTTTTCTGGCAGGTCTCCTGTCCCATGAGATTGCTTTAGGTTGAACAGTTCTTGACAAGGCTGTTATTTAACCTTGCTGAGAAGCAAATGTATACAGAGGCATTATTTTTTATTGCTTTTTTTCTCGAAGGTGCTAATGTTTCTTGTTGCATTATCATTATTTTTTTAATTTTCTATGTTTCTTTTGTGGAGGGAAAAATAAAGGTGAAAAAACAGGGGTGTATTGGTGTTATTGCAGTCACGCAATAACAGCTTCCAGATATTACTCTCAACCTAAATGATTGCCCTGAAATGAAGATTGAGAAAGGCATGATCGAGTACATTATTGAAACATACAAACATGGACAGATACAGGAGCCACATATTTTGTGAAACGGTAAACAGCAACAACACTTGGATCTCATTTTTGTTAATAAGAAAGAATCCATCATGCGGAGATTATTTGACACGAGCACATACATATTGAACATGACCATGAAAAACTATTAAGACAGATACCATAAAAATAGAGATGTAGCGGCATCATTACTTCTTTTTTGAAAGACTGTAGTAGCATGATTATCAGCAAAAAGACACCTCTTTCACTATCCTTGCCCCCCTCCCCTTAGCCATGCATAGACCAATGTGATGCATAAGTTCCTGCAAGAAAAGATGAAAATTGTAGCAAAAGAAAACTCAGATGCCTGAAGAGGAAAAATTGCAGCGAAGTTCACAATTAGTTCCTCATGTAAGGTAGAAGCTACATATTCTTCATATGCACAATTATTTGTTGAAGCATTAGCATTTGTTCTGTACACTTCATGTCTCAGCAAAAAAAGTTGGACATCAATTTTAACTATGACTCTCAGGTATTATAAGTGTGAGGGACTTATTATCTCTTAGTTCTTTGTTATTTTCTACTTTTTTATCAACATAAACACAATTTTTGTATCCCCTACTCTCTTATCATTTTCTTCCACATGGTATAAGAGTAATGGTTCTAAGCCAATGTGTAAATACCTCCCTAATTCCCATACCATCTTCCTTCCACCAACAAATCCTTCTCCGTTGATCCACTACCACCACCACCTTGACCACCCTGCCACGGGAACACCACTCGCAGCGGGCACACACCACAAGCACGTAGCAGCACGCCACCAGAGTGCCGCAACAAAGTGCCACTAGCACATAGCAGCAGCACTCCCAACACACGGCAACCCCACACTCAACATGCATCACTAGGCAGCAACGCTCATTGTACTTAGCATGGTCACGCACATGTGTCTCCCTACAACCTTTCCTATGTTGTTCTTTGCCCACAGAGATGATACTCTGTCCATCGTAATGCGCTCCAAATTTATCTACTTCTCCACTAAGTTGTGGTTGATCAAGTCTGTGATTTAAATGCTGTCAGCAAAGCCTTTTTTGGGAAAAACCCATGCCGACATGGTAAAGTTGTCGAAATGCTAGGATATCGTCAACATGGTCGGCATGCCAGCGAAATCGATTATTATGCCGAGGCTGCTACTGGTTTTTTTTACTACTGTCATTTTTGTTGGCATGCGTCGGCATGCCCTCAACATTTTTACAGTGTGCCCTCAACATGCTCATCGGCATGCCCATCGAAAAACGGGCATTTCCACGACATGCCCTCGACATGCCCATGAAATGCACACTTAGAATTTCATCAGCAGGCATCGAAATTGGCATTTCAAACCTTGGATTAAGTCTCTACCATGGCAACTTGGCTCATTCCTTAGTTGCTAATTAGGAATGTTTCCCGATTCTTGCTTGAGATCGTCTCCCATTACTGCTTGTGATCATTTCCTACTGTTACCCTCGTCTCGATATGTTGTCTTCTCAAAGGGTTACTATTCAGCATGGAAATACCTATCTCAATATTTCAGCGATATATCCATATCCCCAACATGACTTATATCGATATCACAGGAATATCTTTCTTTCCAGGATATCAATGATATATCACCCATATCAGTGGGTCTTTGATCGATATTCCTAAATATTGGGAGATATCAATGTGGTTGATAAGGATCCCACAAAAATGCCTTTCAACTCATTCAAATGGATATGCACCAAAGACTCTAACCACATGTGATGATGATTGCAATGCTCTTGTTGCCTTTACCTATGCCAATGAAGCTCAAGCAAATTTGATATCTACCACTACTAACAAGTGGGTGATTGACTCAAGTGCTTCCACTTATCTTACTGGCAATCCTAATTCTTTGTGTTCGACCCAACCAACCAAAGCAGTTACCTCCATGAAGCTAGCAAATAGCTCCTAATCCGCAGTGTCTTAATTTTCTCCTAGGTTGTAGTTGTCAAATATTCATTGTGTACCTGAATTTCTTATAAGCCTCCTCTCTGTAAGCAAGTTGTGCAAGGATCTGAGGTGTCATGTCATATTTGATGAGTACCACTGCACTTTTAGGACAAGTGGACTAGTCATATTATTAGTGGCAAATATGAGAGGGATGGACCATACTACTTTCATATCCCCACTTATTTTGCCAGAGCAGCTTCTATTTCCACGGATCCTCTACTCTGACACTATCGACTTGGTCATCCTTCCTCTAGGAAGCTTCACCAAATGTTCCCGAATCTACCCTTGTCTGAAACATTTGATTGTGACTCTTGTCAATTGAGCATGCATCACTAATCTACCTTTCCTCCATGGATTGAGGAGCGTAGCAAATTATCCTTTCAGTTGATCCACTGCAAAGTTTAGGGATCGTCTCGCGTGACTAGCATTGCAGGCCACCAATACTTTGCCATGTTTATTGACGATTACTATAACATCCAAAAAGCCAAGTTCCGAGTCATTTCAGGGTGGTTCGAGCCAATTCGAACCCGAAAACCCGGTTGTGGTTCGGTGTGGGCGTCGGCACCTCCTTAAATTACCCAAAAACGCATATTTAGAGTCAACCCTAAGTCAAACGTTGTCAAAAGGGTACCATGTGTGGTACCGTTGGATTCTTCTTGTCGCAAGCTTTCTGGCGATGCTTGTTTCATGCAAATTTGAGATGTACAACTCAAGTTATGATCAAAACAAGTCAACAAGGACCTATATGTAAGGTGAACTCAACCCTAGGGGTATTTTGAGTATTTCACCGACTAAACTCAATCCCAACAAACCTCAGGCCTATATAAGGACTCCTTTGGATCATTGGGTCGTCATCTTCTCTCTAAGCCTCTTAATTAAGAGAGAAAGAGAGAAGGAAAGCTTAAGCTTTTCCTTCACAAAAGTTCAAAATTTTTCTCGAGGACCTAGGTGCAAATTTGCAAAACCCAGGCTTCCCACAGCAAAATTTGCGAGGGCAATGGCTGCAGTGAGGGGGGGTCATCGAATTCGGCGGCGGGTGCCCAATCTGCGACACGTATCATGTGCAGAGGCCATGAACGTGCATGCTTGCAAGCACGCTAACGCGAGCAGCGAGCGCGACACGTGGAGAACGATGAAACTCATGCAGTAAGGCGCGATCCTGAGCGTGCAACGGGTGCGAATCAGGACGTGACACGTGTCGTAGGCACATCAATGTGACTGGTTGACAGGTATCGTTGAACCGGTTTGGTTCAGGACCCCCTCACACTATTTCGAGCGATTCGAGGCCTTCCCAATCTCAGATTTCGACAAAGTACTGTCGGAATTGTATCGACGCATATTACGCATTAGTTTAATTTATTTTCACTTTTGAGTCTTGTTCCTTTAGTGAAAAATCAGAAACGTTACTAGGTATTCTTGACCCTATTTCTGGTCCATGTGAACCAAGTCTTACTCTCGGTGCATGCGTAGATTCAAGGCGAGTGTGGAGACTATTCCCAAGCCCTGTGCGCACGGTTCAGAGTCATCGTGACCCTCCGGTGACATTACATAAAGTAGTCTACCCTTCTCTAAATTCCGTCCGATTTTCAAGTACCTGTGGACCTATCTTGTGCGATTCTTCACGTGTACCGCCTTGGTGTGTGATTCTCCTTTTGTTGAATTTGGAATCCTCTGGTGTTTTTCCTGATTTATAGCACTTTGATGAAAAAATAAATGGAATTATGTGACAAGTAAGAGTTAATAATCCCATGTGCCTTGTTATCGCATGTATGAAACGAAATCTATTTTTTGTAAAACAAGTTCCGTTGTGTTCATTACTTCATGAATAATATGGGATCACTGTCATGAATTGAAAACTACCAGTTGGAAGATAATGGGGATATTTGTTAATCTTGGAATTAGTAATGTAAAATTTCTGAGCATATTCTGATTTAACGAAAATGAGAGTTACAATTATCTGAATTGATTAAATATTCAATATGATGAATTTGTCAGGAATTAAAGGGATTAAATAACTGATTTTAACTCCGCTACTCGCTGGATTTTGATTGTAGCTTTGGTCCTTCAGATCGGTTTCAGGACCTGGTTTAAGGAGTTGCTAGCCTCCCTACGACTCTTTAGTTAGGCTTAGCGACCAACTTGGATAGCGGGATGCGTGGCTCAAGATTTAGAGTGGTTCTTCTCGGCCAGTTGATAAGTCATTGGCTGTCTGTGGTTCAGTGTACACAGCGCTTGTAGGTGTTCATGCTACATGACGTAACAGCCACTCCTTTCCGCAATGACCCCAGGGTGATGGAGTGTGACAACTCAATGAGTATAAGCAATCCTCCTGGCCAGGAGGATGGCTTATACCGATCTTACACTGTAGGAAGTTACACGATATCGTCTCGTGCCCGAGAGGTCGATTGATGGATTGAGAAATGTAATAATATAGGAAAATTACATAAACGGAACTGGATAGTAGACGGACGAACTTTTGGCATAGTGCCCTTTTCATGTACCTTTGTTACTATTGTTACCTGTCAAGTTGTTCTACTCTACTCAGTTTTCATTAACATTTTATCTCGAGTTCCATACTCAGGTGTTGCTGAGCAATTGGGTGCAGTAACTGTTGTCGGTCAGACTTCTGCGGAACTGGGTCTTACCTGAGTAGACAATCCGTACTAAGTCAGTAGCTCGTAGTAGTTTCTTTCCATTGTTAGGATTTTACTTGTCTTTTTCGTGATTGTACAAGACTATTTAATTTCTAGTTTAAGGTGAATTTTTATTATATTGTCAGCACTTTAGTTTTTCTTTCATTTAATGCATTATGAATAAACGTTGGCTATTGATGTTTTATGGCTATATGTTGGGTAACTGCAATCTTGTGCATGTTCATGCTAGTTAGCACACGACGACTCGGGTTTCATCACTTGACAAAACTCAGGTCATCACAACTACAATGGATTCACCTAGCCATTTTTTATGATCAACCTAAGATCCTTCATATAATGACATGGTTCTTCACAAAGGTGCGGAATGTCTACTCAACCTCTGTTAAGATCTTCCACAATGATAATACCCCAGAATTCATGCAACAGTTGGAGTCATTCTTTATCATGAACGGCACCTTACATCAGGCATCCTATACCTATACCTCTCAGCAAAATGGTAAGCTACGACACACTAGACATTGCCAGGATCCTTCTTGTCTTCATGAAGGTATCGAAACAATTCCAGGGAGATGTTGTACTTATGACCACATATCTGATGAATCAAATCCCCTCATATGTCCTGAAACAGGAAATCCCATTCCAGTTGTTGCATCCTAATGTGGATCGACTCTTTACTCTCCCACTACATGTTTTTGGATGCACATGCTTTGTGCATGCCTTTAGGCAACAGGACAATCTATCTCCACAAGCACTTAAGTATGTATTTCTTGATTACTCCCACACTTAGAAGAGATGCAGGTGTTATGAACCAAGTAGTTGACAATACAGTTACTGCAGATGTAACCTTCTTTAAGAAGATTCGTTTTCTTCTCTTAAGGATCCAATATCGAGCTTGTTCCTTGCCAACGGTAGACATATCACAGATGAGATAAGGAGCCTCCTATTCCATTGCCTACTATGTTCGCTCCTCCCCTTGATGAGAGTAGTCATATGCCCTCACGGACATAGAGTGAGGACAATAAGAGATCAATTGCTCTGAGGAAAGCCATTCGCACTAGCATATTTTATCTTGTCTCATTTTATGACCACAACACATTTTGACCATTCTAAACAATAATTTCCAAAGCATTGCTTAGCATTGTTATTCCACGTGCCTACTTAAAAGCCTCCTAGGATCCTTAGTAGAGGGCTACTAATGCAGAGATAAAGGCCCTTAATACTCATGGCGCATGGGAGCTTGTGCCATGTCCAAAGGGGACCAAAGCTGTCGATTGCAAGTGAGTTTACACAATCAAATATCTTACACATGACACTATTAATGGATTCAAGGCAAGACTGGTGGCCAAAGATTTCACGCAAATTTATGGAGTAGACTACTTTGAGACTCTCCTATGGCTCAAGTTGTTTCCATACATGTTATTCTATCTATTACTATTAACAGGGACTAGCCACTATATCAGCTTAACATCAATAATACCTACCTACCACTATGGAGATCCAACTTAGGAAGTGTATATACAGCAAGCTCCTGGCTACAAAGTTGAGGGGGAGTATGTATGCGGGTTGAAAAGGGCTACATATGATCCCAACCAAAGTCCCTATGCCTAGTTTAAAATTAACTAGTAAGGTGATGCAGATTGGATTTAAACAATCCACATTTAATCATTCTATCTTCATCAAGATGACTACCTCTAGCACTATCACTCTCGTTGTGTACATTGATTATATGGTCCTAACAGGAGATGATGGTGCGGGTATTCCAGCAGCCAAGGCATTCTTGCACAAGGTCTTTGTCACAAAAGACCTAAACAAGTTGTGGCATTTCCTAAGGATTAGGGTAGTTAGAGACGAATGTGATCTGACACTCTCACAACTAAAGTATATCCTTAAGATACTCAAGAAAGCTAGACTACTTGGCACAAAGCCCTTGGCTATTTCAGTCGAGCAGAAGAAGAGATATAAGGAGACGAAGGATCCAGCCTTTGAGGATATCCACAGATACAAAAGTATTGTTGACAAATTACTATACTTAATTATTACTTGCCTAGATATTAACTTCGTTATCAGCAAAGCAAGTCAATATATGAATAAATCATGCTTCAGTCATTAACATGCACGATGTTTGTCTGATACTTAAGTATCTAAAGAGATCTCCTAGAAAAAGGTTGTACTACAGGAACAATGGACACCTTCATCTTTGCTCCTATACCGATGCAAACCATACAGGATCTATTGAGGATAGAAGATCTCCCATTGGCTATGCCATATTCCTTGAAGGCAATCTTATCTCATGGCACAACAAGAATCAGACAGTTGTAGCCAACTCTAGTGTTGAAGCTAAGTACAGGGCAATGGTGTACGCTACGTGTAAGGTTACGCAGGTCACCACTTTCCTTGTTGATCTTGGAGTACAAATTAAGAGCTCAATTCCTATATTTTGCTTCCATCCTTTCTTCTATGAGAGGACAAAACACATTAAGTTAGACTGCCATTTTATTCAAAATGCTGTGATGAAAGGGAAATCAACCACTCCTCATGTGCCCTCTAAACTTCAGCTTGTAGATACTCTCACAAAGGCACTGACAAAGAGGAGACGTGTTTCCATGTGATAAGTTAGGCTTGGTAGACATCTACGCTCCAACTTGAGGGAGAGTGTTAGAGACTTGTTATTTTTTAGTTCTTTGATATTTTCTACTTCTTTATGGATATGTACACAATTTTTATATCTCTTCACCTCTATATAAGAGAGGTTAGGGTTTTTATTTGAAATAAAATGTTCCATTTTCTTCCACAATAAGTTTAAGGAAAATGTTTGGCACACCCCAAAAACTACCCCCTTCCCTACCAAAAAAAGGGGTACATAATCCCATAAGTAACACCCACCCTGCTATTTTGTCCCATTCCCCCCAATGGATGGCCAAGATCTCATGGGTGAGATCTTGGGTGAAAAAATGGGTCCCTCTACCACTACCCTAAGATTAAATGGCACTTAGTACAATTACACAATAATCCACCAGTATGAGATTCATGGCCAGTTGATGAAAGCCTTTCCCCCATTAGGTGGGGCTGGCTACATGAATTATTTTCCTTCATTTGGGATATTCCTAAACTTAGATCCAAACAATTAAAATCACAATCCTTTCCTTCTAACACTTCCAGTCTTCCCAACGCCTTCATAAGAGTCTATGTTCAACTTCTCACACCTTCAAACTGAATGTTACTAAGATGTAAGAATTTATTCCAATTCATCAAAGATGTGAGCTCGTTGCAGGCACAACAGTGGTAGCATAGAATAACCCACCGCACGAGACTAATTTCATTCTTTTAACTAGATGTGGGAAGGATTTGCAAGTCAATGAGATCAAGTGGACAGATTTTCCCTATCTAAGGGAAAAACACTCTCAGAAAAATTCCTAATTCTTCCTTTGAGTCCTCTAACATAAATTTCTTGTTTTGTTGATTTAAATTGGGTGAATTTTTTACTATAAATCTGTATTCAAAATCATTTCATTTCAAATTCTTTGCCTTAGCAAAACATTGTACTTCTAAATTTCCGGTCTAGAGCTTGTTGAATGATTGTTGTGGATTCCATCATTTCAATGGTTGTATTAAATAATAAGCTACTGAATCTCCATCCTTTGCTTTTGTACTTCCCAATTGAATTCATTCTCCATAGGTATATCCACATATATAGCAACAAGTTGGTCCAAGGAAAAAGTGTGTTTTCTCTTTATAGTAAAACCACGAGGTTCTGGTAAAATCTTTCTCAAGCTTAAATGATAAACTAGGAGAACCTTAGAGAAATAAAAAGTTCCACTTTTTTTTTTGAGAGAAATCCTATTATTTCTCTTCTGCATTTTGTAGAAACAGCATCTCCATACCTGTGGATGAGCCAAAGCACCTTTAATGTTCCTTGCAACATCAACTGGGAGATTGTAAGTAGCACAGCCACGTGAATACACAACAACTTCTTGTAGGGGTCTCAGAAAGCCAACATTTCTGGATGCCAAGGTACTGCACACAAAGTCTAGAACACATATATCCGTGGCAAACCCCAACACCAAAACCTTCAAAATTTAATATAGTTAGTAAAAAGCCTGTCCTAATATGTTCGATGAAGAAAAGAACAATTATCAACATCAGAAGATACTAGTGTCGAGGGGAACAACAACAAGAATAATATAAATGTGTTAACCAGGGTAAAAATTTAACCAATGACACCAATAAGATGATAAAAATGAGCACAAAATTAATCTTCAATACCACTCCTCTGTAAAAAAACCTGGTTCTTGATTAATCTTTTTTGAAAAGGACTGGGTTTTCATTTTACTTTCTAAAAAAAATGAATTTGGTTAAACCTTTCACTCATCTAATTACGAAATCCTAGACCTCTATTTATAGAGAGGAGGCCAAGGGAAAAATAACAAGCATGTCCCTCCACTATATGACAATAACGAGGAGAAACATAAACAAATAAAGGGAAATAGAAAAATGATGACAACTCTCAACACTGCCCCTCAAGCTGAAGCATAAATGTCAATCATACTTAAGTTGAAACAACATATGTCAAATGTGGAATAAGGGAGTGCCTTGGTAAACATATTCGCTGCATGATCTCCAGATGACACGTACAGTACATAGGTACCCCTTCTAGATCACATTCCTTGTATGATGGCTATCCACTTTCACATGCTTGGTTCACTCGTGAAAGACTGGAGTGTTGGCAATGAATGAGGCAACCTTGTTGTCATATCTCATCTCCATAGGATTAGCCACTGGAATCAGAAGATCCAAAGGAACTAACTAAATTCACATAAGTTTAGTTGTAACTTGTGTCATAACCTTGTATTCTAATTCTGCACTCGACCTCGCTACTACAGTCTGTTTCTTACTTTGCCATGTGACCTCTCACAAACATACAAAAATTGGTAGTGGATTTCCTATCCTTCGGGCATCTAGGATAGTCTATATCAATGTATGCCATCACCCACAGTAAGTCACGTCGAGCAAATAGTAGTCCTTTTCCAGGTGCAGACTTCAGGTACCTCAAAATCATGACTGGTGCATCCCAGTGAATTCTCCATGATTTGTCCATGAACTAACTTAGCTTGCTAATCACAAGGGCAATATCAAGTCATGTAACCAACAAATACAACACTTTTCCCACCAAACATCTGAATTGTCTTGCATCCACCAGAGCTGAGTCATCTTCATATAGGTACACATTAGGGTCCATAGGAACAGAGGATAGTTTGGCACTGAGCATACCAGTTTCCTAGAGATGATCAAAGTACATACTTTCTTTAAGAAAGTACAACTCCCTTTGCATTGCGAGCAACTTCAATGCCAAGGGAATATCTAAGCTAGCCCAAATCCTTCGTAACGAAATGTTTTGCCAGAAATTTCTTGGTAGTGGTTATGCAGCTAGTGTCATCAACATAAACTAGCATCACAACTCCCACTTGCATTGTCTTCCTTACAGACAAGAAATGATCTGTCACAAACCTCTTGAACCCAATGTGCTCAACCACTTCAGATAATTTCTGAAACCAAGCACATGGGCTTTGTTTTATATCACAGATGGCCTTATGTAACTTGCAGACCTTGGAACACTCCCCCTCTAACTCAAATCCCAAGGAGCACTGTATAAACCTCTTTGTGGAGATCTTCACAAAGGAAGGTGTTTTTAACATCCAACTGATGTAGCTACCAATCAAGATGAACTGCAACTAAAATAAGAATCCATACTGTAGGGAGTCTCGTCACTTGGGAGAAAGTGTCAAAGTAGTCAGTCTCATAGGTCTGCATGTATCCTTTGGCCACCAGTCTCTCCTTGTAGCACTCCACAAAGCCATCAGGCAAGTATTTGACCATGAAGACCCACTTGCATCCTACTATGGTAGCATCAAATGGTGGGCCATAAGACTCCACATCCCTCATGACAATAGTGCTAACATCTCATCCTCCATGGCTTTCCACCACTTAGGATCTCCAAGTGCTCGCCACTTAAGATCTCCAAGTGCCAGCTAATGTGTTGTAGGAACCTGTGTACTAGATAAAGTCATGGAAAATTCCCCATATTTCAAAGATAGACTGGCCAAGGACACATGTTTGAAGATAAGGTGTAGAGTGCATGTCCTAGTCCCCTTTCTCAAGGCAATCAGCAGATCAAGATCAACATTGTCTTGATTATCTACTAACTCCTCTATATCAACAAGCTCTGGTGGTAAAAAGGTATCCTAAGGCACTGGAGTATCTGAGATAGTATCTGACACAACAAAACTAAATGGATCATCAGTACTATTAGAAGAAGGGAGTACCTCATGAGTAGATGATGGCCCTAGAACAGGAGGGAGGATCCCGCTGCTGTCGAGGCTGATGTGAATAGACAAGACGAAATCTCCTATCTTATCCCACCTCAGGCATCGAACGCTGGTCAATATCAGGAGTCGGAATAGGGAGGACTGACTCACTCTCCAGGGTAGAAGCCACAATACAATAGCCCCCTAAGGAATAATATGAAACAGACTCAAAGAAGGAGGCATAGGCACTGACATAGTGGTGTTTGCCAATAGGGTCATAAAATCTATACCCCCCTCTAGGTCTAACAATATTCCATAAATATATACTTGACCGCTCTAGGTGACAACTTGTCCCTATTAAGACCAAAGAGATAAACAAAAGACACATAGCCAAAGACCTTCGAAGGAATCCTAAAAAGTTCCTTGTTAAGAACAAAAAAGAGTAGGGAGACTCCTCATTAAGAACAGGAGGGCATACGATTTATCAAATAACATGTAGTAAGATCAAAATCCCCCAATAAAAGAGATGACCACCATTCTGAATGAGGAGGGTTCTTGTGATATCCAAGATATGGCAATGCTCTCTCTGCAACGCCATTCTGCTGAGATGTATAGGGACAACTTGTTTGGTGGATTATCTCATACCCATAGAATAGAGATGAAGAGAGTACATAGAAAATTGTAAGGCATTGTCAATTCTAACAATTTTCACATAGGTACCAAATTGATTATTTCCGCAAGAAAATTCTTTATTACACTGCCAACTTCGAACTTAAACTTCAACAGAAAAAACCACGACAGTCTAGAAAAGTCATCAACAGCCACAAGATAAAACTTATGCCCCATACAATCAGGAGCACGACTCAGACCCTAAACATCCAAATGAATTAACTAAGAAAGAGACTCTGAAATGCAACACTACCAACTAGGGAATGAGCTCCTGTGATGCTTTCCTAATTGACAGGACTCACACTGACAGGTGGCGGTAGGTGGAATTTGCTATATGATACATCTCAACTTTGTCCAGGGAAGATGCCTAAATCTCAGGTGCCACAAGTAATAGAGGACCCTCCAGCAGGGATAGTAGCCAAACCAGCATAAGGTAACTACAAAAGGTAATAGACCCCCCTTTCTCATAGGCACAACCAATCACCTGCCCCGTTGGTATATCCTGAAACACAAGTGACACAATATCAAAAATGACCCAGGAATTTAACTCATTTATAATGCGCTGACTAAAAAAATATTGAAAGGAAATTTTAAGGCATGAAGGATATTTTGCAATCATATACGAGGGGCTATCTAAATCTCCCCCTGACCCATAACGAAGAAATTCCATCCATCAGCTACAACAATAATCCTGCCTAGTGAGTTTGGTTGTAACTTAGCAAACTATTGTGCCTTCCCGCAGATATGCGTGGCACCAGAATCAATCAACCAATTTGCATCATCAATCCCAGCATGACAGGCCAGACATATACCTAAAGACATGGCAACAACAGTAGTATCTCCAAGTCCAAAAGGGGAAAGCTCAAAGCAACAACGGGAGGTGTTGATATTCCACACTAGGACAGCCTCTGAATTAGGTCATCACATTCAGCTCTGGAAATAGGGGCAAATCATCATATTCAGCTCTAATACCACCTCTAGAGCAATCTTGAGACCAGCAACAACCTAATGAGCACTGACAAGTTTTCCATACTTTGACCAGCAAGTCTCCTCAAAGTGACCAAGCTTCCCATGGTGTGAACATTGGGGTCTAGCACGCCCCTAACTACCTCATCCATGGCAAAAAGTAAACTAGCTAGTGCCTCTACCCCTTCCCTGAGATGCCACCATAGGTGAAAGAGACACTGCAAGTCTGCCCAAGAGGTCATATGCCTCTTCCATTGTCGATATCTCAAACAATGTCAACATCTAGGATCATTCTACCTCATAAGCAGGGTCCAACCTAGCTAGCAAGTGTCCCACCATGGTTTGTGCCCTGTAAAGTTTCTATAACTCACAAGAACACATAGGTGTGCAGGTGTTCAGTGTCTCAAAAGCCAACTTAAGTGCGGAGCAGTATTGAGCAAGTGGCCTCCCATCTTGTCTCATACGGGCAATCTCATGATAAAGCTGTAGAATGCGTGTAGCATTCTTGTCCAGAAATGTGTAGCGAAACACTTCCCACATTTCTTTTTTTGACTTGTAATACATAATCTCAATGGCAATCCATTGTATGGTGGTGTTCATAATCCATGCCCTAACCATGATGTCCTTTTTCCAAGTGGTGTACTTGCCAACCTTCTCAATGGGCTTCAATTCGAGTAGTATATGCTCCTTATCATGACCCTCAACTACATTGAGGATCAATTAAGACCATAGTGCATAATTGGACCCGTCAAGCTTCACAATCGAGCCAAAGAAGGGGTTCTTGAATTCCCCATGACTTCTCCTTGAATGGAAGAGTCGACAACTTCGGAGGCCATAATACCAAGAATCGGAGACCCAATACTTCAAATCAATAGGAAATCGTCAATAGTGGTGCGCACTACTCACGACATAAGCAAGAAATAAGTCATAACAAATGACCTCATCTCTTAGTCGATCAAAACAAGCCCTTGAACAAGGCAAAACTACTTGGTGGCAGCACTCCGACAACTGCTCCCACAATCTAGCTATCACTGGTCAAGTGCAAGACGTAGAGGGGCCCAGGGCAACCCCTATAGTGCCCTAAATGGACCAAAAGGGTGCCTTAAAATGGCCCCTGTTACTCTCGGTTCCATTGACAGCGCTACTAGCAATGGACGGTGACCGGAAGGTGCTTAGTTGGTCAAGGGTGAGTCAACGACACCTCCGTTGGTGGCCTAGAAGTGGTTGCCGGTAGTAGCAGCCCCTCCTTTAGCCTCCTTGGTGATAAGCTACTATTGACCAATGGATGGTGAAGTGAATCCCAATGTGAGGGATTCCTCTCTTGATGGATTTGGAATTCCAATGCAAGAGAAGAATCCCTAACCCTTATTCGGTAGAGAAAGAAGAAGGGATGAGAGATCAAGGAGATATATAGCTTCAACCTAGGACTACTGCTCTGATACCATGTTGAGGAAAACCTTCTATTCATCTAATTATGAAACCCTAGGCCTCTATATATAGAGAGGAGATCAAGGGGAAAATAACAAACATATCCTTCTACTATGTGACAATAAAGAAGATAAACAAAAACAAAATAAAGGGAAACAGAAAAATGGTGACAACTCTCATCAGTTCTCAATTTATTCATCACTTCATAAATTTATTTGCTTTTGAATTGCTAGGCATAAGTCCCATTTTTTATCTTGTAAGGGTAAATCCCTCCTTGTGACTACCAAATTCGAGGATTTCCTTACATAGCCAAACCAACCCACAAGATTCTACCTAATCCTTCTTTCACTTGGTTATATGCATACTTAATTCAAATTCCCACATTTCTAGTCCCGGCTCTCCCTTTGATTTCTCACTTCTCCTAATCATCCCCAACTTCTCAATATTTTAGTCCAAATTGACTCATTTTAGTTGTTTATTGGTTTGGTACTATATCAACACCTCCATGTGGAGGTGAGATACTACAAAAGTAAACACTATTTCATGGCCTTGCTTCCACGGGTGAAAATGATCAGATATGGATATGGATGTCATCTTTATCCTCATCCATATTTAAGAGTGGATATGGATATAATTTGGATATTTAGGATATGAAAGCATGTTAGTGTTTCTTATAAATGGATGACTCATACGGATATCTTGTAGATGATTTGTGAATTATCTTAGACATATTCGATGAAGTATAAATCATATAGTTCCAGACAAATTTATCAAAAGATTTAAAACCAATATTAGAAACACTAAGAAAAGGCATGAATGTTTCTACACATGAAGTACAGACGTATTCAAAGAGCATGTTACCGTCCAAAATTGATAGAAGTATGTGAACACTTGCATATACAAAAAAGATGACCATATCTGTACCCCACTCTCTAAACGGAAACAAAACCAATATCCCTATCCTCTTATAAATGGATATGGTAGTAAATGGATACTAATATTTCTGCATCTCATCATATGCCAACATGACATTTGCTTTATCGCAACTTCCTACTATCGCAACACTTGTTTGATTAATCAAGGTCCATGGCCCAGCATTAGGTTTCACTGTAACCTACGGCTCTATGCTACCACCTAGTCTATTGTATCCACAATACCTCATAAACTCCACAATTTTGCTCCATTACTTCTGAATCATTATAATTTCATGAAACCAAAACCATTATCTACCACAACCTCATCACACCGAAAAGAATTTCACACAAACAAATTCCATCAGCAGCAAACAAAACAGCTCCACAGGTTTGAACATCCATATTAATCATCTGAACCGAACACCCAACAAACGGGGCTGTGAATAGAAAGAACCACGTATCCACTTACAACTTGGACCTCATTGGCCTTCACCCAATCCATGAAAACATTTGAACCGTCCTTCTCCATCGACCCAATGATGCCATCGATGCAATCCTTACGCCTGACAGTCACATTGGGCTCCTTCTCAAGCCACAGGAGTTCTGCACCCAAACCACCAAGCGCTCAAAAAATAAGAAAGAAATCAACGGGAAACGCAAAGGAAGAAAATTCCTAATTAAGGTAATTAGGGATCAATAATCCTTAATTACCGTAATGGGGAGTTTTTTCTGTTATTACCTGTATTAAAATCGTCTTTTCAAGCGACGCATTTGCCGGTTTATATTTTTGTACGAAACTCGTCTTTACTGGTCACAAGTTTCCTAGAAACTCATATCCGCTACTCACGAGTTTCTCAGAGTTGTCATCGATCAGCTGCTATTATAAAAATTTTAAAAAAAATTGCAGGAAACTCATCTTTGCTTCAGACGATTTTAGTTCAAAAACGTAAACAGGCAAACTCATATATAAGAGATGAGATTAATACAGGAAATAATAAAAAAGAAAAAAAATCCAATTACGGATTATTAATCGCTAATTACCTCAACTAGGAATTTTCTTCAAACACAAAGCTAACATATTTCCTCCACAGCAATAGACAAAATACCCGGGATAAAGTCCTCCTCCCCAGAGCCCACAATGCAGTGAGGTGGGTAAGGGGGCTCAGGCTTGTCAGGAAAGTGGGTGTCCAAAAGGGCAAAGATGGGCCATTTTCTCTCACAAAAGGCCCTGGATAGCCTCTCCGCTTCCTCCACCATGATGGATATCTTCTCGTTGGCTTCTGTTGGAGCCTGCAGCATCATGGACCACGTGAAGCGCAAAAAAGGTGGGATCTTTGGCGAAAAAGGAGGGGGCTTTTTGGACCCAAGTGGCAAAAATAACAAAACGGGAGATCCAAGATGGGATCTTTTGGGGCGGGGCGGTCGTGGGGGGGGGCTGCAAAGATGGTTGCTTACGAGGTTGCCGGAGCCGACGGTGCAGAAGCCATTGTTGATGTCGACGAGGACGAGACCGACCTTCTTGTTGCCATCAACGCCGACACTTCCAAGGAGGAAGCTTTCTTCTTCTTCTCCCATGGGTATCTCTGCCCTCAGCAGCTCCATGGCGCCCCCTTTCGAAACCATCTCTCTACCTCTCTCTCTCTCTCTCTCTCTCTCTCTCTCTCTCTCTTGCGAGGTGTCCTCTCCAAAGACCTGCCTGCTTATTACGAGTTATTTTATATGGGAGATGATGGTGAGGAGGAGAGGGGTTGGGATGTATCAGTCGAAATATTTTTGTTCCACGTTGGGGCCAATTGACGTGTTTCTTTGTTTGTTTGGTTCTGGAGTCGTTGAGCTGTCTGGGGGCCTATTTGGACTTTTCTAGACATAAACATAAGCGGGCTTCTGCATACGTAGGGCCCGAGGCTGAGTTTGGCAGCGTGTTTGGAGGTAGAACAGAGGTTTAGAGGTGGGTTTAAAGTGTGGGATACGAGCTTTAATTAGAGGGTTTCAGAACTTTTTATTTTACACTGATTATTATTACTTTTTACATCATATTAACTTCAATATATATTAAAATATATTTATTTTAATATAATATATTTATTAAAATATATTTATAATATCCTATTATTTTTAAAATATATTAACCCCATTTCATAATAATAAAATAGCCAAAATGAAAGAAACGTGAGAGGTGACGTATTTTTGCGACATAAAATGCTGTGAACATGATTTTTCTACTGATAATTGATATTTAATGTAAAGAAATAAAAAAAATATAAGATTTGTTACATGGTGAGTGTCAACACATTGAAAAAAATTATCACATCATTTTGAACTGAAACACACAGGTGATAAATCATGTCTGCGCATGTGATAAATAACTCTACACCAGTGATAAATCACATTGCATCGGTGATAAATTATTTATGTGATTTGCACCAATGCAAAATCGGTGATAAATTATTCTGAGGAGATTTTGTACCGATGCAATCTCATTTTATACCGATGCAAAATTATTCCGAAAGTGATCTAGTAGTTTTGTACCAATGCCAAGTGATTTTGCACCTGTGTAAAGTTTTTTTGAATTATGGGTTTTGGGTTTAAGATTTAGGATTTAAGGTTTAAGGTTTAGGTTTATGAAAAGTAGTTTCACCTATAGGAAGAAGCACTTTTCATAGGTGAAGAAGAATTTGAAATCCAATTTTGTATCGGTGTAAAGTGATTCCGAAGGTGATTTGAGTGATTTACATCGGAATAAAATGGGTTCGTTGCTGATTTCAATAGTGGTGAATTACACCACATCTAAGTTTTTTTTACATAAAAAGAAGATACATCAAATGGGGATCACGTTCACAACTTTTTTGCATCGTTTTTTTTCATTTCCAAACCCGCATCCATTTAAATATCACATACTAGCATCACATCACCATATCAATCATTACAAGTTCTCAACCATTACAAGGCTATCAACCAAATACCTTCGTCAACTTATCATACTCCAATTCTATCCCAGGTTTACTCAAACCCCCCAACAAAACACAGCTTGAGAGTGTTGACACCATAAAGATAGTTAAATTGAGGCTGCATTTCTGTTTGGTTGTGGGTTGATACTTGACTTTGGCTAAGTATTACGATAGAATAAGTAGAGTAAGTGGTAAAATGTGATAGATGAATTGATGTAGTATTTGTGTGTTGATGTAATGTAAATGTAGAGGGAGTTGTTATTAATTTGTTTTATATTTAATACTAGGTTATTTTTTATTGTTGTTTTGTTGAAAAGTAAAGTAAGTTGAATTAAACATGATAGGTTAGATTCTCGCAAATTATGTAACTCATGTTATTTTGTACATCTTATTCACTCCAGTTCATATGAGATACTCCACTCCCATGCTCCACATTCAAACAAGGGGGATAACTCTTCTCCAGCGATAAATTTTGGTGCAATAAATTAGAAATAGAAAGAATATTTGGCTGGAGGCGTTGGATAAATAGTAGAATAGAAATTATTAGTATGTTCATGTCATATTAGTATGTAATATTTTAATATAATGATGTGTGAGTGAGATAGATTGATGTAATATAATTGGTATATATTAATAATTTTTATGTTAGAGTATATATTTTAATATTTATTTATGTTGATGTGATGTGGTGGATAAGTTAAAAGTGAGTATATTTTGATATATGTTAATGTCAATGTGATTACATGGAATAAGTGTTATTCCACTCATTGAAGTGATAGTTCCATGGGATATTTCAATCATAGGGATATCCTATAAGATTATCCCTCGTAAGATTTTAAATATCGATATCGATATCATATCGACAAGTCAAAAAAGAGATATATCGGGGATATATCGCTGATGTTGGCGAATTTTGTGGAAATCGCTCATAATGGCTCAAAATGTTCTAAAATGTTACAAATTTTATGAAAATTAATTTTTTAATAACTAATATATCATGAAAAAATGACTAGAAGACAAAAATCATAAATTTTAAATGAAAACATAATAAAAATACACTAATCGCATGTCGACAAAGTCGTATATTGAAAAGAAAGTATATAGAACATGATAATAATTGAAAAATGTTCATAATAACTTTTGTGCATATTGTTGACAATTGAAATCATGCCTTAATTGCATTGATTTTCTAATTAGTTTCAACATGCTCTTTATTCCAATACTCTTCCTTTGCTCATTAACCTGCCTCAGATTTCGTGAATCACCCTATTACTCTTCTCATTACGATCTCAAGATATGAAATCACAAATACTATCACCAAAGATGCACTTGGTAATAGAAGATACGATTTAGATTACACAAGAATATATAATGAACAAATATAAATAGTCAAATAATTAGAGCCCTGATTTTCTTATCAGTTCCAACACATTCTCAATTCCAATACTCTTATCTTTCTCATTGATCTGTCTCACATGTCGTGAACCACCCTATTACACTTCTCATTATAAGCTCAACACATGAAATCACATCTCCTACCAACAAAGATGCACTTGGTGAAATAAGACATGGTTTAGATAACACAAAAGTATATAATGGACAAATATAAACGCTCAAATAACTAGAGAGAAATTGTTCTCATCATGGCATAATGCACAGTTTACAAGATTAGTGGAGATCAACAAAGCACCAGTACGCAAGTACTTAGATAAGCCATGTTGAAACAAGTGAGCCTGTCAACCCTAGGTTGTTGTGGGGGAAAGAAAGAAGAACCATCATGGTTACGACCCGATTCCCGAATCCCTACAGTACACGAGACCGGCCCAACTCGACTGATCCCAAGACCCAGTCGTCCAACAAGAAATAACCAAAAAGTAGGAAAATAAACCACATTCACAATACTATGTAACTAACAGTAAAAAGAGTACAAGCAGTAAGGAAAGAAAAGCTGCTAACGGTACATGTTACCACCACAACAGTAAAACGGAAATAAGGTACAAAAAACGTAAAGGTACAAGAGTCTGAACTCACTACAACATAAAGTACTACAGAAAGCTACTGCTACTGGGCTCTACTGGGCCCAGCACCCTCTGCAGCTGGAGACTCGAGCTGCTCAACACCTAGACCTGAAAAGGGGTTACGAGTAACAACGTCAGCGAACGCTGAGTAGAGTGGCAACCAGTTAACTAAAGCAGTAAAAGCTAACAGGTAACTATATATTTCAATTTCTTTATTTTACAATTTATTCCTTTTCACCCATTGGTTTATTCTTTTCAGATCTCTTACTTGATCTCGAATGTTCCTCGTGGGAACAATCTTGATTGCAGTCTTTTCCGAAGAGTAGAAGGCACACGTGGTGCTCTCCTGGCCGGGAGAGTCCCCCATGATGATCCTACACCCAGTCAACCACTCCGAGGTCACTGTCTAGACGTAGCGGTGACTACGGCACGCGCGATAAGCGCACGGGTAGCTACCCCGCACTGGCACGAGGTCAGTCATTTCCGTTAGTGGGTACGCCGAAAGTACAGCACGGAACAGTATAGGACCTAGCCCCCTCAATAACAGGGGTTTAGCCCCTCAAAACCAAACAAGGGTCTCGTCCCTCCATAGTCCGCGCACCCTCATCTTACTACCCCAGTTTGCCCAAAGGGCCAAGAAAGGTCAGTGTAGGTTGGCTAGCTTAACCCCAAGCCCCGTAGGGTAGCTAGCTCCCTCCCTACACTAATAGCTCTCCCCGATACTGTGTACGCAAGGGCCAACAAGAGTCGGTGTAGAGTGGCCATTCCTAACCCCGGGTCCCAACCCAAGGGCGGCTAGCTCCACTCTACACTAAAAAGGGAACAGTCGCTCCCCCTTGGTACCACGTACTCAAGAGCCAACACACTTCCCGCTCACGTTTCTAGGTCCATTCCATTTATTTCCAGGAGCTCGACTCCTAATTCCCCGTAAGGTTCATGCTCATATTTCTCATGCCATTCCATACCATGTTTCATCATCCACATTTCCATTCTCAGGTTATACACATGCAGCTCGTATTTCTATCATTCATTTTTCCATTCTCAGGTTATACATATGTAGCTCGTATTTCTATCATTAACGTATACAGCAGGTAATATCACATGTAACTATTTAACTAGCACAGGTAATTCATAATTCACAGGCAACTCTTGTTCATTAACAGGCAGTTGTTATCATTTCTACTTATTTATTCAAGACTGTAAACCAAACACCCATACAGACATTTCAAGTAACCTCTCGTCCTAGGATTCATGCCAAATCCCAAGTTCTCGTTATTCAATCCACATATGCATTCAGATTTATAATTAAATTAGGGAAAGCCACTCTACCAGACAACCTAGGAGTATTGGGGGCTCAAACGGCAAGCTTACGTGCCTCAGCAAGCCCTGAACCCGCAACGGAACGAAGTCCTATAATAAGGAGCAATCACAATGGAACATTCAAAATGATATAAAAGATCTTCTAACAAGTAGAGGAACTCTCAAGGAACACATCGATAACTTTTTTGCGTAAAACGGACCCTAAACGGGTCAAAAACAGGGTTACAGACCCAAATCAGACATCTGGCACAATGTTCAGACGTCTTAAAAGTGACTAGAAATGCACCTCAGGCTCTGCGTCAACCTTAGACATCCAGGACCTCTTCTAGACCATCTGGACCCAGCTCCAGACGTCCAACCTCCTCTCCGGACGTCTGGGAGTGCTTCCAACCGTCTGGTGAGCTGCCCAGACATCTGAAATGTGTGGGAGGGCGTGTCCCACTCCTTCCCGAAGAAATCCCTACACGCAACAGCAAATCTCCCGCAATTAGCCACGCAAAGCGTAGCTGGGAAGTGGCTTGCATGGCCGTATCCGCAAAAGGAAATGTACTTTCGCGAAGATCTGTCTTCAGATGTCTAGAGTCGTCTCCAGACGTCCACTCCATTGTCTGGACGTCACTCCAAACATCTGATTCTGGGAAGAACCCAAAACCAGGACCTCCTCCTACTCGCCCTCACTGCGCGCAACCGCACCTCGCCTCCTCGTCTGCAGCAATGTCAGGGATGATTCCCCCGATGCTCTCCTCCTCCAGCACGCGCCGCTCTGGCCGGGCACCCTCTAGTGAGCTCCCACACGAGCTCGCGAGCTCAAGCTTCTCCTCCTCTCCTCATGCCCCCGCTGAGGATCAGGGAGACCGGTGTCTCCAAGATAGCTTTCCGCACCCGGTACGGGTACTACGAGTTTTTGGTCATGCCGTTTGGGCTGACCAACACCCCCGCTGCCTTCATGGATTTGATGAACTGGGTGTTCAGACCGTATCTGGATCAGTTTGTGGTGGTTTTTATCGATGATGTGCTCATTTACTCATGGGATCAGGTGCAGCACGGACAGCACTTACGGATGGTTCTGGACACGTTGAGACAACGCAAGCTGTATGCCAATACAGCAAGTGCGAGTTTTGGTTGAGGCAGGTGACCTTCTTAGGTCATGTGATTTCACGGGATGGCTTGGCTGTGGATCCAGCCAAGGTAGAGGCAGTACTCAAGTGGGAGAGGCCACATACAGTGACAGAGATCTGCAGTTTCTTGGGACTGGCAGGTTACTACCGGCGGTTTATCAGAGGTTTCTCACAGATTGCACGTCCTATGACCCGGCTGACATGGAAGGACGTGCTCTTTGCTTGGACAGACGCTTATGAGGCGTGTTTTCAGGAGTTGAAAGAGAGGTTGACTTTGGCTCCTGTGCTCACCATCCCAGATAGCAGCGGCGGTTTCGTTGTCTACACGAACACTTCGTTGCAGGGGTTAGGGGGTGTGCTCATGCAGCGGGGTCACGTTGTGCATGACGTGTTCCACGTGTCCATTGCTTATACGCTTGCCATTCCTCCCTTGCTTATATGCTTGTCCTTCCTCCCCAGCTTTCCGGTGTGCATGACGTGTTCCACATGTCCAACCTCAGGAAGTACGTCACCGATCTCAGTCACGTTCTGAGGCACGTGAGCTTACCGTTCGAGCCCCCAATACTCCTGGGTTGTCTGGTAGAGTGGTTTTCCATAATTTAATTATAAATCTGAATGCATATGTGGATTGAATAACTAGAACCTAGGATATGGCATGAATCCTAGGACGAGAGGTTACTTGAAATGCCTGTATGGGTGTTTGGTTTGCAGTCTTGAATAAATAAGTAGAAATGATAACAACTACCTGTTAATGAACAAGAGCTGCCTGTGAATTATGAATTACCTGTGCTAGTTAAATAGTTACACGTGATATTACATGATGTATACGTTAATGATAGAAATACAAGCTGCATGTGTATAACCTGAGAATGGAAATGTGAATGATGAAACAGGGTATGGAATGTCATGAGAAAAATGAGCATGAACCCTACGGGAAATTAGGAGTAGAGCTCCTTGAAATCAACGGAATGGACCTGGAAACGTGAGCGGGAAGTGTACTGGCCCTTGAATACGCGGTACCAAGGGAGAGTGGTCCGCGCAGGGACCGATTTGTATTTTATTACTCGAAAATAGAAAATCTCCAAGGTCGAACTCAGGGAGCAACACTTGATTCTAGAAGCGTACAAAATCACAATTTACAATATATATACTGTTTTACAAAAAGATTAAAGAAAGGAAAATTGATTCTTCTTTTCTTCTCTCTCTCTTCCTCTTTTCAGACGTCTGACTCCAAGGGTCAGACGACTTAAACTCCACTTGCTACAGTG
Source organism: Thalassia testudinum (assembly GCA_037157565.1). Taxonomy (NCBI): domain Eukaryota; kingdom Viridiplantae; phylum Streptophyta; class Magnoliopsida; order Alismatales; family Hydrocharitaceae; genus Thalassia; species Thalassia testudinum. The sequence goes on along the minus strand of JAZHRO010000022.1, from coordinate 30,647,753 downwards.
TTTTGCCTTTTCTTTTCAGCTGCCGCTGCTGCTGGTTCTTCTTCTTCCGCTTGGCTTCTTCTTCTCCATCTTCTCTGTTAAGCTGCGCCTCCTTCTTCTTTTTCTTCCTTTCTTCTCTGCTCTGTGCCTCTCTGTTTGGCTCTCTCTTTTCTCTTCTCTACTGCACCAAGTTCTTCTTCTTCTTTCTTTTTCTACTTCATCTTCTCTGCAGCTACAGTGCCGTCTTCATCTTCCTCCTTTGCTTCTCTGCTGTGCGAGTCCTTCTCTCTTGACTTCTTCCTCCTACTTTCTCCTTCTCTTCTTCTTAATGTTGTACTCCCTCCTCCTCCTTCTTCTCCAACTTTCCTGCACAGTGCATGGTTAGGCAAAACCTAACCCCTACCCTCCCCACGTCTCTATCTCTCAAATTCACTCTAGGGTTTGCTCTCCCAGAGCCTTCATCTGGTATGCGGGTCGGGTGACGCGCCCGAGACCAGGCACATCGGCGTGGGTGGTGCGCGAGGTGTGCACAGGCAGGGATAGTCGGATCCGGGTGCTAAGTCCACGGAGTAAATGTCGCAGACGAGGTGTGGCAGGGGGCGAGGGACCTTACCCCACTGTGTTTCGAGGCGATAAGCCTGAAACACAAATTCAATTTAAGCGCAGGCACCTGCTCGTGAACTTCCAAGGTGGGACTAAAGTCCCACCTGCTTCCGTGCTTGCGCCCACAGCAGAAGGCTTCGCAATTGCAGCAAGCGGGGAGTCTCTTGACTCTACTTGAAGTCTAGGTGTGTGCGTGCTGCAAACCCACACCACCTGAGGGCTTCGCGTGGAGCTGAGCACGACCTGGAGCAGCTGAAGCTTGCTTCAAGCTCAGTGATAATGGCGGAGGGTGACTTGACCCTAAAATCAATAGCATGGCCTTTCGGCCACAACAAATCATTCGGGGAGGTTCGCCGGAGCACGGCGAAAATGGCCTGGTGGTCAGAGTGGCGCAGGGTGGCCTGGGCGTGCGTGCCTCGATCACCCTGTGGCTGTGCAGGTGGGTTTGTTCGGAGGGCGTGTCAGGAGTGTGTGGCGGTGAATGGAGAAGGGGGTTGTGATCAGTGGGTCATGGCAGAGCTCGTGGGGTGTCTGGCGAGGCATGTGGAGGTGTAACGCGGTGGCTGCGCCTCGCCGGTGGTCTGCCGGAGGTGGAGAAGGTGATGGTGGTCGGCGTGTGGCAGTGAATGATATAGGAAATAGATAAGGGGGAAATGAAGAAGGGGAAAAGGGGAATAGTTGTTACCTACGTAGTGGACGAAAGAGGGGGAGGAGTCGACGAGCGGCTGTGCTGCCGTCACCGGAGAAGACAGTGCCCAGGGAAGAAGATTGGTGACGAGGAAGCGGTGCTGAAGGTGCCTGCCGATACGGCCAGGCATAGTGGACGACGGTGAGGGTAACCCTGCCACTGATATGGTGGCAGGGCGACAAGAGAGGAGGAGGAGGGTCGCCGGAGCCTGCGGCCGAATGGCCGGAGGAGGAGGAGATAAAGATTGAAGGATTTCCTTGGCCAAAACAAGCTCAAAGGAAGCGGCAGGGGTTGCCGTTCCTTAAATAGGTGCTGGCTGGGAGGGAATCGGGAGGAGGAGGCGTGGGCTCCTCGCCAGAGGCATGGCCGAAAAAAGACCCATACCTCTCGAGCGTTCACACGAGAGGTATAGTAGTCGGCAGGGCATGGGAACCGGTCCATGCAGAAGAGGACAACACAGGGGATCCTCCTTTCATGTCTGGGGTCGAATCCCCACGTCTGTGCAGCGCCATCCTCCGCGCAAAGTTGCCGGAGGTATGGCCTGCACAGTGCGGGGGCAGAAGGACCTGTCTGAAGAAAGAGACGAGAAAGATAGGGGGGTATTTGCAAGGGTCCAAAAAGCTAAGGATCAAAACGTAATTGTTGAGGATCGTTTTGTAAAGTAGGTCAAGGCGACCTTTCCTTAGGTCCAAATTTTGGTATAACCCTAATTTGGTCCTAAGGAATCCAATGGTGAGGTTGGATTTTAGGCTTGACCATGTTTGACCAAACATTTTGTACAAAAATCCAAATTAGGTCAAAAAATGGGTATGGTTCTCAATCTAGGTCAATATAGGTTCCAATGGCCAAATTGAAGGTTCTAAACCCTAGGAGATATTTTTTCATGAATTTTAGAGGGTTTAATTTATTTTTATCTTTCCTGAAAATTCATGAATTAAAACGGATTTGTTTTAGGGTTATAGAATGTCATTTAATTACTAGATTTTGTCATAACACTTTTCTGATCGAATCATCCCATTTTTTTTCTTATTAAGCCCATTTAACCTATGTCTAGACTCTTAGAAATCCCATTTATGTACAGCAATGGCAAAATTACAATTTTACCCCTTGTGAATTGTTTTATACTCAGATTTGCAATCCCCTGATTTAGGCTTTCCCTTAGATTTTGTAGGAGCTTTTGTACAATTAATTAGGTCAAAATGTGCTAGTTAGGGTTCATGATGAGGTTCTCATCATGCCCCCATGCCTAGCTTTTGCTAGTCCCTTAGCAAAAATTTAAGATTTTAACCTATATTCTAGACCATGAATTCCTTTCATCAAATTTGATAAGTGTTTTTTCTCTTGTCTCCTTGATTAGTTCAGAATGCCAATCATGGGCCTAAGAGGTACTCTAGTACCAACCAAGATCCAGATCTGTCTAACTTTAGCCTCAGATTTTAGCAAAGGTTTTTAAGGCCCTCAAAAACTATCCTAAAGTTTATTGAACTCCGTGGTTAAAGCACCCATGCTTGAGATATTTTTAGCCTTGGTTCAGTTTGCAGTACGTTTTGTAAGAGAGAGATAGAAGGTTTATTTGTTTGGAGAGTTTTCTCTTTCTTTTCTTTTTAATTCTAGCTTAAGATTGGCTTCACAACCCAGTCTATATCGGGTTCCTCATCTCCATCATCAATCCTCAAAGGTCCCTTGCAATCGATGCTTCGAGATAGCACCGCCCATGGTAACCCCCAGAACCCTGGCTTTTGAGATTTCGAGATAATCCCGTCCATGGTGTTCCGTGACCGAATTCAGACCCTGGCAATTGACACTTCGTGATAATGCCATCCATGGAATCTGAACCAGCAGAATGCTTACATGCCCGAAGTAGGATATGCAAATATCCTAGGAGACAAGCACCGAGGAAATGATATGTTGTTACGCATCTTCGATGGGAATTTCCCACCTCTCCACGCTGGAAACTCGTCCAAATCAACTTGTGTTGATCGGCCGCTCCTAATCTAGGTGATATTTTCATAATATTTGAAATGCCTCTGCGTGGTTTTGATATTTATGCTCGCTGAACCAGACTATGTGTGTGAATTGGGGTGCTTAGGCTATTGATTCCCGTAAACCAGAGGTCAGTTAACGAGACTGAATACTCCCTAAGCCTTAAACCTAATACTTAAGCTTTTCATTTTCCTCAACCTCTTGAGGAATATCTAGATCTTAATGGGTACTAAGAGTCTAGCCAAGAATGCCTAAGGTTTACGTTCTTACTAATCTTGTTGTGTACTTTCGCCTTACTTTTCCTTAATGTGGTCTAGAACTTTGGTTAATTCCTTAATTTCTTGCTAATGACTATCCCTTTTCTTTCTTATTTTGTGTTCCTTAATATTCTGCTCTTTTCTCCTCCTTCTTTTGTAAAGTTTATCAACACTTTCTTCCCTCCTCCAAAGTTTTTTTTTCCTTTTTTTTTTTAGTATATGCGGATTTTTTTTTTTGAAACCTTTTCTTATTATGTCATTTCATTGCACTTTCATACCCCCCCATGCCTAAGGTTTGCAATGTCCTCATTGTACATTAGGTGGGTTTTATTTGGCTTGGTTCATGCATTAGGACAGATATTAGGTGAGTGCATTGGTCAAGGTGACTGTTGCAAACGATTTCTAATCTTAGGTACGAGTACCTGAGGTGAAGTCGGTTGTCCTAAGGAATGAACCTAAAGTGCAAACAAATGTCAGAAAAAAGGTTTTGTTTTTTCAAAAAGAATGACGGGCTGCCTCCCATTAAGTGCTGAGTTTTACGCCATCAGCTAGGCGCAATAAGCTCAGGGAGAATGGAGGACAAATGATGACTCAGCCAAATCGATATTGGTTACGTCAATGAACGGTTTGAGTCTCTGACCGTTCACGACGAAGGGTTCGGAATCGTGGATAAGCGGACTGATCTCAATGGCTCCATTTCCAAAAATCTGTCGGACAAGATATGGTCTGACAGGATCGTAGTTTCCCAGGAAACAATTTAAGTCGGGCATCGAAAAGTAGGACCTTCTGACCAGGGTGGAAGATCTTTCTGGATATATGCTTGTCATGAAAGGCTTTAACCCGCTCTTTGTAGCTTCGCGAGTTCTCATATGCATCAAGGCGTAATTCATCAATCTCGCTTATCTGAAGCTTTCTGTGGGTTCCAGCCTAAGAAAGATCTAGGTTGCAGCTCCGTACTGCCCAATAGGCTTTGTGCTCCAATTCGACAGGAATATGACACGCCTTCCTGTACACCAGTCTAAAAGGAGATATGCCTAATTGGGTTTTGTGGGCGGTCCTATAAGCCCACAAAGCTTCCGAAAGTCAGGATGACCAGTCCTTCCCATCAGGTCGAACGGTAACCTGCAGGATTTTCTTGATCTCCTGATTTGATAGCTCAGCTAGACCATTAGTCTGGGGATGGTAAGGAGTAGAGATTCGGTGAGACACCCCGTATTTGGTCATCAGTGACCTGAACTGAGCGTTGGTAAAAAGGGTCCCTCCATCAGAGATGATAGCACGAGGAATCCCGAACCGTGAGAAGATATTCTGATGAATGAATTTGATGACGATCTTGTGATCACAGGTTCGAGTCGGAATGGCTTCGATCCATTTGGACACATAGTCCACAGCGAGTAAAATGTACTTGAAGCAATTCGAGATAGGGAAAGGGCCCATAAAATCAATCCCCCAAATATCAAAAATCTCGCATACGAGAATCGACTATAAAGGCATCATGTCGCGATGGCTCATGTTGCCTAAAGTTTGGCAACGATTGCATGCCTTACAGTGACTGTATGCGTCCTTGAAGATAGTGGGCCAGTAAAAGCCACACTGGAGGATTTTTTATGCGATTTTATGCCCAGCAAAATGGCCACCGCATGCCTGGTCAAGGCAGAAAGAGAGAATGTCATTGAATTTGTCCTCCGAGACACATCGCCGGATAATTTGGTCAGCACCTATGCGGAATAAGTACGGGTCTTCCCAGATGTAGTACTTGGCATCGGAGCACAACTTGTCTTTCTTGGCCTTCAGCCAATCAGACGGGATCTGGTGTGATGCCAAGTAGTTTACTATATCAGCAAACCATGGAAGCATGGTACCAATAGTCAAGAGGTGCTCATCAAGAAAATGCTCCGTGATGGGTCCAGAAGGGTCGATGATCTCAGAAGGAAGGCGAGACAAATGGTCAACTACCACGTTCTGTCTTCCCGCCTTGTCATGAATCTCGAGGTTGAATTCTTGCAACAAGAAGATCCATCGGATTAATCGAGGCTTCGCGTCCTTCTTCGCAAAGAGATGCCTCACAGCTGTATGATCCGAGTAGATTATGACCTGGGAACCCAGGAGATAAGATCTAAATTTCTCGAGGGCAAATACTACAACTAGCAGCTCTTTCTCCGTAACCGTGTAGTTACACTGAGCCTCGTCAAGTATCTTGCTAGCGTAGTCGATGACCATGGTTTCCCGTCAATCTTCTGCCCCATAACCGCTCCTACAGCGAAGTCAGATGCATCGCACATGATCTCAAAGGGTTGAGACCAATCGAGGGATTGTAGGATCAGGGCTTGGGTGACTCGGTCACAAAGGATCTCAAAAGCTTGAGTGCATTCCTTGGAAATCTCAAAGGGTACATCCTTAGAAAGAAGAGTAGTCAGGGGGCGCACGATTTTTGAGAAATCAAGGATGAAACGATGATAAAAATCGACGTGCCCCAGAAAAGATCGGATGTCCCTGATCGAGCTAGGCATAGGAAGTTTAGAAATCAGATTAACCTTGGCTCGATCCACTTGGATACCTCTTTCAGAAATTAAGTGTCCCAGGACGATCCCCTCAGGCACCATAAAGTGGCTCTTTTCCTAGGAAAGAACCAGATTTACGTCAATGCAACGCCTGAGTATGTGAACCAAGTGCTGGAGGCAATCATCAAATGATGCCCCGAAAACTGAGAAGTCATCCATGAAGACTTCCAGATAATCACCTACCATATCAGAGAATATGGCAAGCATGCACCGATGAAAGGTCGCGGGTGCATTGCAGAGACCGAAAGGCATCCTTCTGAACGCGTACGTCCCAAAGGGGCAGGTGGACGTGGTCTTCTCTTGGTCTTCTGGATGAATCGCCACTTGGTTATAACCGGAGTACCCGTCAAGAAAGCAGAAGAATCTATTTCCCACTAACTTTTCGAGAATCTAATTAATAAACGGTAGTGGGAAATGATCATTCTTCGTGGAGGAGTTGAACCTTCGGTAATCTATGCAAACTCTCCACGAGTTGGCTATACGGGTAGGTATGACTTCTCCGATTTCAATCGTGATAGTGGTGAGCCCTGGCTTCTTAGGCTCAACCTAGATTGGGCTCACCCAACGACTGTCGGAGATCGGGTAGACGATCCCTACATCTAACGACTTAATGATCTCCTTTTTCACAACCTCCTGCAGATTGGGATTTAAACGTCTCTGCATCTTACGTGAAGGTCGTGCGCCTCTTCAGAATAAATGCGGTGTGTGCAATAAGAGGGACTTATTCCAATCAAATCATCGAGAGTCCAGCCAATGACTCTGCGATGTTGCTGGAGAATAGCAATTAGACGGGATTCCTGGTCAGGTGTGATTTTGGAGTTTATAATCACCGGAAGTGTCTGATTGGAACCCAAAAAGATGTATTTCAAATGATCGGGAAGGGGTTTGAGTTCAAGAATGGGGTTATTAGCAGCAGAGGGTGGTTCAGAGTGAGTGTAGGGTACAACGGTAGGAGTTATGGGTCTGTCTGGATCAAGTTCTGACTCCTCTAATTGCAGTTTAAGATCTTCCTATGGTTGATGAGGGAGAATCATGTTGTCCTCAATTTGTGGTTCATCAACCACGGCTCTGATGTTACAAATCTGTTCAATGACACCGCAATTAATCCCTTGTTGGGCCTTAAAGATATCAATCTTGAGAGTCTGATTCCCAAATTTCAGCTCTATTTGGCCCTCTTCACAACTTATATTGGCCCTTGCATTGGCCAGAAAAGGTCTCCTTAATATGATTGGTGTATCCCCTGGATTCTCAGGTGCGTCCATGTCCAGAACTATAAAATCTATAGGGAAGTAGAAATCCCGCACCCTAACAATAACATCCTCAAGAATTCCCTTAGGTGACTTAATAGATCGATCAGCTAACTATAATGTCACCTCAGTTGGTATCAATTCAGATTCTTCTAGGTGGTTAAGTAGGGATGTTGTTATCAAGTTTATGGAGGCACCTAGGTCTAATAGTGCTCTATCAAACTAGGTTTCACCAATCTTACACGAAATCAGGGGAGTGCCAGGGTCTTTTGCCTTGGGTGGGAGTTTACTTAGGATTACAGAGCTGACTTTCTCTGATAGTACAATGGGACTCCCACTCTTGGTTCGCGGCTTACGCTGAGGTGTACACACGTTCTTCAAGAATCGTGCATAAGCCGGTACGTGGTGAATCGCATCCATCAAGGGAATGTTTATTTGGACCTACTCAAAGAGCTTGATCAGGTCCTCCTCAGGAGCCACAGATTTAGTTGTCCTCTTCCCTTGGTCAAGACCTCAGGAAATGGAATCTTGGTTGGTCCCTCTAGAATAGGTCCAGGTTTTTGATCTAGGACAGGGATAGGAACATCCTGGATGACTGTCCTAGGGTTTGGGTCGCTACCAGGCTTGGAGTGGTCTGGATAAGGTGGATCTTGGGTTACTTTACCACTACGGGTTGTCACAGAATTTAGTCCTGCCTGGTTCTGGTTATGGGTTGATAGGATGGGCTGCTGCTGTTGGTAACCCGCATAAGAGGTTGATGCTTCCATCCCATCAAGTGATGGAACAGAAGGGGCCTGATAGATCAAGTGTGCTTGGCCCGGGTTTGGGTTCATAACGCGTTGCTGGGTCGGCACGCTATTCGGGTTAAGAAGAGGTTGAGAAGGAAGTGTGCCTGGTTGGCGAGAGTTTGCTAACTAGGTGAGTTGGTTACGGACCTCTATGATTTCGTCCTTATGTTGCTTCTGGATAGCCGCATTCGATCGTTGAATGTCAACCAAAGTCTGGAGGATAAGGAACATTTGATCTTGGTTGGGCCTGGATGGATAAGTGGGGTTGGGTCTAGACTGAGGCGGCTGATAAGGACGAGGGGCTTGTGGGCAAGGTTGAAAGGGTGGTCTTGGGTTCTAAGAATTTCCCACCCACTGGAAATTGGGATGGTTTCGCCATCCAGGGTTGTAGGTGTTGGAAAATGGGTCATTCTGGATGGCGTTGAGGGCCTCGCAGGTTTGAGGAGCCTCAGAAAAGTCGGAGAATGGGGGAGTAGGGTTCCTCCAGCAAGAATAGAAAGGATCGGAGGTCCCTCCGGTCCTGGAGTCAGATGGGGGTGGATACACGTCCATCCCAGGAGAAGGTCAGTGAAAAATGTTCTGCACAGTTTCCTGTGCGGGAGGTGGCTGTACGAAGGAATTCTGCGCAAAGGTGGCTCGCTGCAAGTGCTGAGTCAGCTCGTCCACCTTCTTCTCAATTATTGAGACCTTATCCAATCGACTGGCCATTAATCCCAGGTCGACTGATGCGGACAGGCCCTGCATCTCATGTGCCCTTAAGGTTAGTCGCTGTGCGGGTATTCGTCAAGTCGAATAATCCCATGGAGTCATTGTTGATGGAGTTCTTGCACATATTCTTGAGAATCTCCCATACAGTGTCTTCATGTTGACCCATGATATTTCCTCCGCAAGTTGCATTGACGAACAGTTAATGTCTTCACGGAGTCCCTAGTAAAAAGACTAGACCTGTTCCCATTTAGGAACTCCGTGATTGGGGCACTTTCTCATGAGATCCTGGAATCGATCCCATGCCTCATGAAGAGGTTCTCCTGTCTGCTGCGTAAAGCGAGTAATCTGATGGTGCAAGTCAGTAGTAAAAAAAAATTGTGAATAAAAAATTTTCTAGAATGGCCGTTGCTCTCCAGCAACGGCGCCAAAAACTAGTGCGCCCGTCGTTCGTATGCTGTGTTTCTTGCTCTTGGCGGTGTTATAATGATTAATTCGTTATAGTATATTACAAATAACGGTCACCAATTTACAATTTATTACTTATAATTAAAACTTTCCCGAGGTCGAACTCAAGGAGCACACGTCATTCTAGCAATAAAAAGGTTCACAATTCTGTTTCAAAAAGAATAAGAGGGAGAGAGAGAGAGTGGGCAGAAGTTCTCTTTTTTGGCTTCTTCTTCTCTCTTCTTCTCTTTTAGCCGATTCTTCTCTTCTTCAGTCTACCTTCTTCTTTCTTCTTCTTTTCTTCGCTGCGGCTGCCTCTTCTTTTCTCTTCTTTTTCTCTGCTACTGCCTCTTCTTTTTTCTTTCGTCTGAGTCTTCTTTTCTTCAGCAGCTCCACGCTTCTTCTTTCTTCTTTTCTTTTTCTTCTCTTCTTCTCTTCCTTTTTCCTGATCCGGACGTCTGAGTCTTTGAGTTGGATGCCTTATCGGCACTGTTGCTACAGTGCCTCCTTCTTCTCTTTTCTTCTTCAGCTTCTTCCTCTTCTTCTCTTTTCTCTGGCCCTTTTTGGCTTCTTCTGTGCGGTAGAGGCTCCCTCCTTCTCTTTTCCTTTCTTTTTCTCTGGCCCTTCCTTCTCCTTCAGCTCCTTCCTTCTTCTTCTTCTTTGCTGCTGCTTCTTTGCGGCTAAGTCCTCGCCTCCCCTCTTCTTCTTCTTCCCTACCTATTCCCTACACACACGCGAAGCAAAACCCTACCCCTACCCTTCCCACGCGGCTCTCTCTCTGAATCTCTCTTTGGTACGCTCTCCCAGAGCTAGGTTATCGGGTCGGTCGCGCACCCAGGTCCAGGCGCACCAGCATGGGTGTGGTGCGCGAGGAGTGCATAGGAGTGAGGGGTAATCAGGTCACGAGTCAGATCCACGTGGGCAGTGCCGCGGACGAGACCCGGTGAATAGGTGAGGGACCTCACCCCAGTGTTATCGGAGGCAACCAACGTATAACACTTTTTCAATTTATGTGTGGGCGTATGCCCACACACTTCTGAGGTGGGACTAAAGTCCCACCTACTGCTTCGCGCGCCTGCAAGCAGGAAGCTTCGAGCGATTGGGCAGCAGCCGAGGCTTGCGACCCCAATTGAAGACCTGGGCACACTCGCGGAAGTCTTCCGCGTCGCCTGGGGCTTACGGCTGGAGCTGGAGAGGCTTGGAGCAGCTTGCGAGTTTGCTCCAAGCTTGTCGTCAATGGTGGCGAGGGGGTGCGACCTGAAAACACTAAAACAACCTTGCGGCCACGTCAAAAAGCTCAGGGAACTTCACCAGAGCACGGCGAAGGCGGTGCGGGGGTCGGCATGGCGTGGGGAGGCCGGAGTGTGCATGCCTATGGCACATTGTGTGCGTGAGAGTGGGTGTGTTCGGGAGATGTTTTGGATGTGTGGAGTGGTGGTGTGAGTGGGGGGAAATGTTGAGTGGAGTGAGGGGATGCTTATGGGCTTGTCGGCGAGGGGTGGAATGCCTTGTGGAGGTGGAGCGGCCTCGTTAGAGTTGGTGGCCTGAGGTGGAACAGATGGTGGTGGTAGTGGCAGTCGAGGGGTTAAAAGTGACAATTGAAGAGGGGGAAATTAAGAGGAGAGTAAGGGGAAGAGTTTGACCCATTTAACTGATGAAAGGAAGAGGGGGGGGGGGGGGGGGGGGGGGGGGGGGGGGGGGAGGCGCACAGTGCGTGCCTGTCGACGCCGAAGACAAAGGTGCCCAGAGGGGGGTAACGGCGACGAGGAAGAGGTCGAGAGGGTGCCAGCTGGTGCGGCCTGACGTGGGAAGACGAGGTGGAGTGAGCTCTGCTGCAGGTATGGCAGCAGAGCGACGAAAGGAGGAGGAAAGGGCCACCGGAGCCTGCGGGCGTTTGACCGTGGGAGGAGGAGACAAAGTTGGGGGCAATCCTCGGCCAAATCAGGCTTCCAAGAAACGGTTGCCCCTGTTGCTTCTTATAAAGGTGCTGGCGAGGAGAGGATCTCGAGGGAGCGACGTGGGGAGCTCGCCGGAGAATTGACGGAAAGCAGACCCATTCCTTTCATGCGTTCGCACGAAAGGTATGGGCAGCTGTAGGGCAATGGGGAGGGTCCCTGCGAAAGAGGACAACGTAGGGAACCCCCCTTTCGTTCCTGAGAGCGGCCCCCATACCCTGCGCGGCGCCATCCTCCGCACAAGGTCGACGGAGGTATGGGCGCCTGCGTGGGGTGGTAGAGGGGCCATTCTGCAAAGAATGAAAGAGAAGATGGGGGGCTAAATGCAAGGCTTCAAAAAGATAAGGGTCAAAAAGTAATTCAAGAGGACCAATTTGTAAAGTCGGTCAAAATGATCTTCTCTTAGGCCCAAATTTTTGTACCAACCTAATTTAGACCTATGGAATTCAATGTGTAATTTGATTTTAGGTTTGACCACGTTTGACCGATCAATTTGCACGAAAACCCAAGTTAGGTCAAAAATTAGGTATGGTTCTCAATTTAGGTCAAAACAGGTTCTACTGGCCAAATTGAAGATTCTAAACCATAAAGGATCTTTTTCATGATTTTTAGAGGGTTTATTTGACTTTTATCTTACCAGGAACTTTGTGAATTGAAGCAGATTTATTTTTATGGTTACAGAATATTATTTAATTCCTAGAAGTTGCTATAACCCTTTTCGGCTCAGGTTATCCCACTTTCTTTCTTATTAAGCCCATTTGACCTGTATTCAGACCCTTAGACACCCTGTTTGTGTACTGCATTGGTAAAATTGCAGTTTTACCCCTTATGAATTATTTTATTCTTAAGTTTGGAATTCTCTGAGTTAGACTTTTCCTTAGGTTTTGTAGGAGCTTTTGCACACTTATTTAGATCAAATTATGCTAGTCAGGGTTCATGATGAGGCTCTCATCAAATGTGATTTATTTTCCTGCTTTTTGATTATTTCTTGTTGGATGACTCGGTCTTGGGATCAGTCGAGTCGGGCTGATCTCGTGTCCTGTAGGGATTCGAGAACCAGCTTGTAACAATCATGGATGACATCCTTTAATCAAAGGAAGATGACAAGATAGCCCTTTCAATACCCCCATAGATTATCAAAGTGCTTAGTTTTGTGCATCTTTTTATAGAGATTTGAAGATGCTAATGTTTTTATCACCGTTGTTTTAGAATCTTCTTCCTATTTTTCAATAAGTAAAACCAAGTGCAATGGCTGAATTGTTGATAGAGGATGTATAGCTCTAAAGTTGACATATTTGATGGACAACAAGGAAGCAAGAACCCTAGCATGTACAGCTCGAAAGTTCAACAAAAATACATGATATCGACGATATATCTCCGATATATCAACAATATGGGTGATATATCGACGATATATCAGTGATATCATGGAAAGAAGATATTAAGGATGATAACGATATGTGTTGACCTAGCGATATCAATATATCGGCGATATATCGCCAATATCGTCGATATATCAATCCTTAATCCCTTGAGCAAACTGGTCTGGAGCCTAGGCTTTGGTCATTACAATGGACTCCTGCTATTTTGGTGGAGGTATTACGTTAAATCATGTGTTATCCAGAGGGTTGTGAGTGGACCCTTTTAGTGTAATTAAGAGGAACAAGTCTTATGAGCCTAAATAACATTCAAGTACATAAAAATTTATCTTGTAAGTAATTAATCTAATATGAGTATGTACAATAGAGTTAAGTCGGTTATCTTATTTCGTTGTTTGCAAGAGCATTGCCTTTGTCCTTTTAAAATCCTATTGTTGATATTAGAGCTAAGGTTATTGGGGTACGTTTTCTTAACTAAGTTTTCAGATATATATCCCTTGCTATGAAAATGGTAATACCCAAGTTAAGTTCATTCTAAGAGGAGGTTTTCCATGAATATTTAGCAAGGATTCTTCAGTTGTTAAGAGAAGAGTCAAAGGCACAACTGTGAACACCCTCGACCCCACGATAGAGATATATAGTAATCAATAAATTGAGCGGTCACAAGTATAGCTATTGAAGAACCTATATTAGATCCTATTCACAAGGACTAAATTATTGGTGATTTGAGTGATTTGCATTCGTACAAAATGGATTTGTTGTTAGTTTCAACAGTAGTGAACCACATCACATGTGAGTTTTTTTTTGCATAAAAAGGAGACATCAAGTGGGGACGATGTTTGCAACTTGTTGCGTCATTTTTTTACGTTTCCAAATCCACATCCATTAAAATATCACATACTAACATCACATCACCATACCAATCATTACAAGCCCTCAACCATTACAAGCCTACCAACCAAACACCTTCCTCAACTTATCATACTCCAATCATATCATAGGTTTGCTCAAACACCCCAACCAAACACAACTTGAGAGTGTTGACACCCTAAAGATAGTTAAATTGAGATTGCATTTCCATTTGGTTGTGGGTTGGTACTTGACTTTGGCTCAGTAGTACAACAAAATAAGTGGAGTACTAAGTGGTAAAATGTGATAGATGAATTGATGTAGTGTAAGTTGTGTGTTGATGTGATGAAAATATAGAGACAGAGTTTGTTAAGATCCGTACTGTTTGAGCCTTTTAAGACATCTGGATTGTCAGTCAGGCGTCTGGTCAGACGTCTGGACACCTTCTCAGACGTATGGAAATAAAAAAATTTTGAGTACGAGCTCATGTCTACGCGCGGGCTGCGCGCAGATAGTACTCTCTTTTTTCCTCCTTCTCTCTCTTTTTCCCCCCTCCAACAAACCCTAACCCTCACCCCTATAAACCCCTTCCCCCTCTCTCGTTCTCTCCACACCAGCCACCTTCCTCTCTTCTTCTCCACTCCAGTGCAAGAGCTAGCGTGAGCGAGAGAGCGCGAGAGCGGCGACGAGGAGGAGTGACGTGAGGAGAGGAGTTGTGCTCGCAAGCTCGTGTGGGAGCTCACTGAAGAGCACATGGCCGGAGTGGCACATGCGCGAAGAGGAAGAGTGCGTTGGGGGAGTCCTCCCCGACACTGCTGCACCTGGAGCTGCAGGCGAGGGGGCGAGGAGTGGCCACGCGCGGCATGAACGAGTGGGAGTAGGTTCTGGTTCTGGATTTTTCCCAGAATCAAACGTCTGGAGTGACATCCAGACGATAGAGAGGACGTCTGGAGGCTATTCCAGACGTCTGAGGAGAGAGCTTTGCAAAGGTATGTCCTCTTTGCGGATACGGCCATGCAGGCCGCTCCGCAAGTACCCTTTTGCATGCCTATTTTGAGGAGATTCGATGGTTGCATGCAGGATTTGCTTCGGGAAGGTGCGGAACATGCCCTCCCACGCAATTCAGACGTCTGGGTGGCTTACCAGATGACTAGAAGCACTTCCAGATGTCCGAAGAAGAGGTCGGACATCTGGAGCTAGGTCCAGACGGTCTAGAAGAGTTCCTGGACGTCTAAGGTGGACACAGAGCTTGAGGTGTGTTTCTGGACACTTTTAAGACGTCTGGAAGTTATTCCAGACGTCTGATTTGAGTCAGCAGCACTGTTTTTGACCCGTTTAGAGTCCGTTTGAGTTCCATTTGACGCAAATAGGATACCGATGTTTTCCTTGTGAGTTCCTCTACTTGTCAGAAGGCTTTCTATACTGTTCTAAATGTTCCCTTGTGATTATTCCTTGTGATAGGACTTCGTTCCGTTGCGGGTTCGGGACTTGCTGAGGCATGTGAGCCTGCCATTCAAGCCCCCAATACTCCTGGGTTGACTGGTAGAGTGGCTTCCCCTAATTTAATTATAAAACTAAATGCATGTGTGGAATGAATGATTAGAATTTAGGATGTGGCATGAATCCTAGGACAAGAAATATCCAAAATATCTGTATTGTATGATTGAATTGTAGTCTTGAATGAATAGATAGAAATGTTAACCACTGCCTGTAAATGAACAAAAGCTGCCTGTGAAATACGAATTACCTGTGCTAGTTAACAGTTGCATGCGACCTTCCTGTGGTGTACGTTAAATAATATAATACGAGCTGCATGTGTATAACCTGAGAATGGAAATGTGAATGATAAAAATACGAGCTGCATGTATATAACCTGGAAATGGAAATGTGAATGATAAAACCCGGTACGGAATGGCATGAGAAACATGAGCATGAACCCTACGGGGAATTAGGAGTAGAGCTCCTAGAAATAAATGGAATGGATCCGGGAAAGTGAGTGGGGAAGTGTGCTGGCCCTTGAGTACGGAGTACCAAGAAGAGCGACTGTCCCCTATTTAGTGTAGAGCAGAGCTAGCTGCCCTTGGGTTGGGACCCGGGGTTAAGATTGGCCACTCTGCATCGACTTCTTGACCCACGCGTATATTGTACCGGGGAGAGCTACTCGTGTAGGGAGAGAGCTAGCCACCCTACTGGGCTCGGGGTTCAGCTAGCTGCCCTACACCGACTTGTTAGGCCCACTGGGCAAACCAAGGTAGTCAGGTGAGGGTGCGCGGACTGTGGAGGGGCGAGACCCCTGTTACTGAGAGGGCTAGGCCATATACTGGTTCCGTGCTGTACTTAGGCACACCCGTTAACGGAAACGACTGACCGCATACCAGTGTGGAGTAGCTACCCGTGCGCTTATCGCACATGCCGTAGTCACCGTTACATCTGTCCGTGACCTTGGGGTGGTTGACTAGGTGCAGGATCACCACAGGGAACTCTCCCAGCCAGGAAAGCACCATGTGTGCCTTCTACTCTTCGGAAAAGGCTGCAGATCAAGATCGTTCCCATGAGGATCATTCGAGATCAAGAAAGAAACCTGATAAATAAACCAAGTGGTGAAAAAGAATAATTAGTTAAAGAAAGTAATTGGAAAACAACAGCTACTTGTCAACTTTTACTGCTTTAGTTAGTTGGTTTCCACTCTACTCAGCGTTCGCTAATTTGTGTACTCATAACCCTTTTCAGGCCCAGGTGTTGAGCAGCCCGAGTCTCAGGCTGCAGAGAGTGTTGGGCCCAGTAAAGCCTAGTAGCAGTAGCTTCTTTTGTTGTACTCCTTTTGTAGTAGTGAGTTATACCCTTACACCTTTATGTTCTGCACTTTTACATTCTGTACTTTATGTTCCTGTACCTTGCTACTATTTATTGTTGTGGTAGTGATATATACTGTAGCATCTTTTACTTTCCTGACTGTTGTATCTTTTTACTGTTTGTTACTTAGCATAGTGAATGTGGTTTACTTTCCTACTTTTTGGTTATTTCTCGTTGGACAACTGGATCTTAAGATCAGTCGAATCGATCTGGTCTTGTGTCCTGTAGGGATTCGAAAACTGGGTCGTAACAAAGTTGTTAATTTTTTTTATATTTAATGTTAGGTTATTTGTATTGTTATTTTGTTGAAAGTGGAATAAATTAGGTTAAACATGATAGGTTAGGTTCTAGTAAATCATGTAACTCATGTTATTTTGCATGTCCTAGGGGCGAGGGGGGTAACTGTTATCCTATAATAAGTTTTGGTGCAATAAATTAGAAATAGAAAGAGTATTTGGTTGGAGGCATTTGATAAATAATAGAATAACAATGATTAGTATGATAGTAGTAGGTAATATTTTAATATAATTATGTGTGAGTAGGATAGGTTGATGTAATATGGTAAGCATATATCAATTATTTTCATGTTAGAGTATATATATGTTAATATTTATTTGTGTTGATGTGATGTGGAGATAAGTTCAGAGTGAGCATACTTTGATATATGTTAGTGTCCATGTGAATATATGGAATAAGTGTTATTTCACTCATTAAAGTGATTATTTCATGGGATATTGCTTTGGTTATTACAGTAGACTCCTGCTATTTTGGTAGAGGTATTACGTTAAATCATGTGCTGTCCAAAGGTAGGTGTTGTGAGTCGACCCTTCGGAGTGTAATTAAGAGGAGCAAGTCTTATGAGCCTAAATAACATTCGAGTACATAAAAATTTGTCTTTTAAGTAGTTAATCTAATATGAGTATGTACAATAGAGTTAAAGCGATTATCTTGTTTCGTTGTTTGCAAAAGCATTACCTTTGTCCTTGTAAAATCCTATTGTTGATATTAGAGCTAAGGTTATCGGGGTATGTTTTCTTAACTAAATTTTCAAATATATATCCCTTGGTGTGAAATTGGTAAAACCCAAGTTGGGTCCATTCTAAGAGGAGGTTTTGAATGAATATTTAGCAAGGATTTTTGAGATTTTTTTCTTTTTAGCAAGTAAGAAAACTTCATTGACATTCAAACAAGGTACATAGTTTGTTAGAACTCCTCTAGGATCCCTCAATACTCTAGTCCAAACATAAACGAGCTAGAGTATGGGCGTGTTTAACAACGGATCTATGAGCTTTAGCTAAAGAGAAAGAGGGATTACCCTAAAGCATTGGCATACATTTTTGTACCACATACCTGAGCGGTAGCTATGATAGGGCATTAACCTAATTGACTAGATTAACTACATCTGATAGAATTATAGCCACCAACAACCCATGATTTATGGCCAAAAGTAGACCATTATGAATAGCCCATGTTTCCGTCGTTGTACTGCTCATTCTGTTCATTTTCTGAGTAGACGCAATAGCTATGCAACCATTTTGATCTGGTAGTACAGCCGCAATCATTGAGTGATCATTACCTACAGCTGCATCCACTACAATTGAAGGCATAGCAACGGTTGCAGAGGATTGCATTGGCATCTCTTCATCTCTGGGAGGTCTATTGCAGTTCTAGTGCTCTAGGCTACCCCCATACATAGAAGGTGCACATCCTTTTTGTAGCATCAATAACTGTCTTGGTGCTTGGAACTTCACCCTTCGTAACCACGTTGCACCTATGGGTCCACAAAGCATGTAACACATAATAAACGAGCATCCTGCTCATCCCTGCAGACTCCAGGAGCCTCAAAACCTCCTTAGTATCATCCCACCATGAATCTAATTGAGGGAAATTTGCAATCCCCCAATAAAACCATATTGCTCTGCTAAAAGTACACCCTCTAACAAGGCGATCCCAATTTTCATCAGCTGCAACACAGAACGGGTAGTAAGTATCATCAATATTGATTACCCCTGCAATGGCTTTCCAAGGAAAGAGTTTAACCTTCGACGGTATTTTTTCCAAAGCCCAAACTTCCATACAGTGCCTAACTTGTGCTGCGCTTAAACCACTCAGCACATTCAATTCACTAAGCAAAACCATATAGGCAGATCTAAGGGAAAAAATTCCTTTTGGATGAGGTTTCTAGATAAGGTTATCTTCTCCCTGATGTATAGGTGTATTAATTATACTTGTTACTGCCTCATTAGAGAAACAACAATGTATTTCCCTCACCTTCCAACTGCCATCCTCCTTGTTTATTAACTCCGGTAGTGAAGATATATTCAGGCTCTCACTGTTAATAGGAAAAGGATTGAACTCACTTTCCAACCAGGCTTGATTTTATCTCCTTGCCCTGCAAAACGTAAGATGTTCGTATGCAAAATATCTTTGATGCTTGTCATGGCTTTCATAAAAGACGAATCCATAGGCTTCTCCAAATATTCCCAGAAGGAGCCGTTTGGATAACATTTCCCCTTGATTTGCGACTGCCACCATCCTTCTTGATTTGCACAAAGAGCCCAACCCATTCTGATCAGATAAGCCAAATTGGCAAGCCTGGTCAACTTGAAACCCAATCCTCCTAAACATTTTGGTAAACACAGAGATTTCCATGCTTTCAAGTATATAGGCTTCTTCCCCTCCGAGGCACCCCACCAAAAATCTCTTATCAAGCCATCCAGTTTTGCACAAAGCTTCTTAGAAAATAAGTTTGTGGCCATTAAATGACAAGGAATAGATGCAAGGGTGGCTTCTATGAGGATGCCTTTTCCAGCTTGTGAAAGTACTCTCTTCTTCCATCAAGCCATTTTATTGGCATATTTTGATAACACCAGATCACCTAACTCTTTTTTATTGGCACTATCCATAATAGGAGTACCTAAGTGTAGCTCTTGCTTTTCATCTAATCAACTTTTATTACCTCAATTATTTGCTTTTGGATATTCTTTGGGGTGCCTTTCCTGAAAAACACTTTGGATTTCTGGAAATCAACCTTTTGGCCTGAACAATTTTCATATTCAGTTAGAATCTCCTTAATCTTCAAAGCTTCATTTACAGAAGCTCTTGAAAAGACCATCATGTCATCTGCAAACATAAGGCGTGTAATCTGAGATGATTGCTTATGAAGTTCATACCCTGTCAAGGTCTTTTCATGCACAGCTCTATCTATACTTCTTGTAAGGTACTCAAAGCATGGAATAAATATATCTAGTGAAAGAGGGCAACCTTGTCTTATACCTCTCGATGGAACAATGACTTCCATTGGATCCCCATTAACCAATACTTGGAATGTAGCTGAAGTTATGCAGGCCATAATGAGTTTAATTAGGGGGGATTTTTATCTGCTCTAAGCAAAATCTGACAAATCCATATTCCATTCTATCAAAAGCCTTCTCCATATCTAGTTTTAAAGCCATAGATCCTTTTTTCCTTCTGGATTTCCCCATATCATTCATGATTTCTTTTGGCAAAATAACATTATTATTTATGATACTTGATATAATTCTTCTTAGAATGGGTTTGATTTTTTTAGCAAAGTAACCAACTTATACAAAATGTTGGTCAAGCTGATAGGTGTTGTAACGCTTTGTCATGTTTTTAAATTAGTCTCGTTGCAGTATAGTTGAAAAAGCATTATAAACAATTAACAATTTATTTTACTCGAAAACTAAAGTATCCGAGGTCGAACTCAGGGAGCAAATTGATATTTTAGAAACTAAAATCACAACTCTCAAAAATATGATATTTAACAATAATATAAATGAGAGTCCATGTATAAAAGAACTAAAAAGAGAGTAGAAATGGAAGAGGAAATTGAATATTCTCTTGATGGCTTTTTCTTTTCTTCTCTTTCTTCCATTTCGTTCTCTTCTTGGCTGCACCTTTTCCTTCTTTCTTTCTCTGACTTTCCTTGTGAATCAGACGTCTAATTTTGTAAATCAGATGCCTTATTTGGCGATTGCTACAGTGCTCGCTCTTTCTTCTTCTTCTTCTTCTTCTTCTTCTTCTTCTCTGTTGCGCCTCCTCCTTCTTCCTTGCCCTCTGCAGTCTTCTTCTTCTTCTTCTTTTTCTTACACCTAGCTTTCCTCCTTCCTGTCTTCTTCCTCTGCAGTCTTCTTCAGCCGTGCCTCCTTTTTCTTTTCTTCCTCTGCCGCTCCTCTGCTACAGTGCCTCTCTTTCCTTCTTCTTCTTCTGTCTTCTTTCTTCTGTCTTCAGCTGCTCCTCTTTCTTCTTCCCTGCGGCTAAGTCCTTCTTCACTTTGGCCTCCTCCTTCAGCCGCGCCTTCTTCTTCTTCAGTCTCTGTTGCGCCTCTTCCTTAACTCCTTTCCTACACAACACCACATAGCAAAACCTACCCCCTACCTTCCTCGCGTCTCTCTCTCTATATTTCCCTCTTCGCTCTCTCAAAGCTAGACAATCGAGTATACGGGTCGGGTTATGTGCGCCCGGGTCCACGCACACCAGCGTGGGTGGTGCGCGAGGAGTGCAGGGTAAATGGGTCAGCCAGGTCTGCGTAAGGGTGACCGCGGATGAGGCAGGCAAGGGCGAGGGGACCTCACCCCATGACTTGAGGAAACGAAGAGGAAACACAAATTCAACTTATATCACTCACCTCACTCCAAAACGTCCGAGGTGGGACTAAAAGTCCCACCTGCTTCTGCGCGCACGCTCACAGGGGGTCGCCTTCGATTGCCGTAGCTGCAGTGCTTTCTCAAAGCCACTCACTGGCTGACTGTATGCGCGAGGTAACTCCGCACCTCCTGGACCTGTTCACCTGGAGCCTGACGCCTGGGTTGAAGCTTGCAAGCAAGCTGCATGTCAGCTCCAATGGCGGCGAAGGCAAGAACCTGTTCTCAAGAAAAACAGCCTTGCGGCCTCATTAGATCACACAGGGAGCTTCCCCATGACACGGCGAAGGTGTTGTGGTAGGTGGCTAGGCGCGGGGGTGGCCTAGGCATGCGTGCCTAGGTTGGTCTGTGGCCGTGATGATGGGTATGGTCGGGGAGAGATAGTGGAGGTTGTGGCGGTCAATGGAGATGGGGAAAGTGATCAGTGGATGGTGGTGGTGCTTCTGAGGGGTTTGGCGAGGTGGGTGGGTGTGGGGAGGTGACGAAGACACCTCGCCGGTGGTCTGCTAGAGGTGGAGAAGATGGTGGTGGTATGCGGTGTCGAGGGGTCAAAAATGCAAATTAAGAAAGGGAAAATGAAGAGGGGAGAGAGGGGAATAATTCTAACCTACTTAACGGACGAAAGGAGGGTGGAGGCGGACGGCTCGGATGTGCCGTCGTTGGAGACGAAGGCCCTGAGATGGAGAGGCGGCGACGACGAGGTCAAAGAGGCATGCGCTGGTGTGGTGCAACGTGAATGAACGAGGCAAAGCGAACCCTGCTACTGGTATGGTGGCAGAGTGACGAGATGAGGGAGAGGAGGTCGCCAAATGTTAAGATCCATGCCATTTGAGCCTTTTAAGACGTCTAGACTGTAGGTCAGATGTCTGGACACCTTTCCAGAAGTCTGAAAATCAAAAAATTTGAGTACGAGCTCGCGTCTGCGCACAAACAGTACTCTCATTTTTCCTCCCCTTCTTCTCTCTCTCCCCGCCTCCATTAAAACCCTAGACCCACCAACCTTATATAAGACCCCCTTCCCTTCTCATTCTCCCCACACCAGCCCTTCCCCTCTTCTTCTCCACTCCAGCGAGAGAGGCAACGCGAGCAAGAGAGCACACGGGCGGCATCGAGGAGGACCGGCGTGAGGAGAGGAGGAGGAGAGCAAGCTCGCGAGCTTGCATGGGAGCTCACCGGTGAGTGCATGGCTGAAGCGGCACGTGCGGGAGGAGGAGGAGTGCGTCGGGGAGGTCCTCCCCGACACTGCTACAGGCGAGGGGGTGCGGCACGGCCACGCGCGACGCAAGAAGGCGGAAGCAGGTTCTAGTTCTGGGTTTTTCCCAGAATCAGACGTTTGGAGCGACCTCCAGACGACGATGCGAATGTTTGGAAGTGGTTCGATACGTTTGAGGAGAGGGCTTCGTGAAGGATTCTCTTCGGGAAGGTGCGGGACACGCCCTCCCACGCATTTCAGATGTCTGGGCGATGTACCAGACGACGGGAAGCGCTTCTAGATGTCTGGAGAGGTGGTCGAACGTCTGGAGTTGGGTCCAGACGGTCTAGAAGAGTTCCTGGACGTCTGAGGATTTGCGTAGAGACTTAGGACTTCATTCCGTTGCGGGTTTGGGGCTTGCTGAGGCACGTGAGCTTGGAGTTCAAGTCCCCAATACTACTGGGTTAACTGGTAGAGTGGCTTCCCCCTAATTTAATTATAACCTAAATGCATGTGTGGAATGAATGATTAGAACCTAGGATATGGCATGAATCCTAGGACGAGAAACACTTGAAATGTCTGTAATGGATGATTGAATTGCAGTATTGAATGAGTAGATAGAATGATAATAATTGCCTGTAAATAAATAACAGCTGCTGGTGAAATATGAAGTACTTGTACTAGCTAACTGTTGCATGTAAATTTCCTGTTGTATATGTTAAATGGCATAATACGAGCTGCATGTATATAAATTGAGAATGGAAATGTGAATGATGGAAATGCGAGCTGCCTGTGTATAACCTGTATATGGAAATGTGAACGATAGCAATACAAGCTGCATAAGTATAACCTGAGAATGGAAATAGAAATGATGAAACCTGGTATGGCTTAGCTTGAGGAATATGAGCATGAACCCTACGAGGAATTAGGAGTAGAGCTCCTGGAAATAAATGAAATGGATCTGGAAACGTGGCTGGGGAAGTGAGCTGGCCCTTGAGTACGGAGTACCAAGGAGCGCGACTGTCCCCCTGTTTAGTGCAGAGCAGAGCTAGCCGCCCTTGAGTTGGGACCCGGGGTTAGGATTGGCCACTCTGTACCGACTTCTTGGCCCTCGCATACACAGTACTGGGGAGAGCTACTAGTGTAGGGAGAGAGCTAGCCACCCCACGAGGCCCGGGGTTCAGCTAGCCGCCCGACACCGACTTGTTAGGCCCACTGAGTAAACCAGGGTAGTCAGGCGAGGGTGCGCGGACTGTGGAGGGGCGAGACCCTTGTTTGGTTTTTAGGAGCTAGACCCCTGTTAGTGAGAGGGCTAGGCCCTATACTAGTTCCGTGCTATACTTTGGGCGCATCCGCTAATGGAAACGATTGACCGCGTGCCAGTGCGGGGTAGCTACTCGTGCGCTTATCGCGCGTGCCATAGTCACCGTTACGTCTGTCCGTGACCATGGGGTGGTTGACTGGGTGTAGGATCACCACGGGGGACTCTCCCGGCCAGGAGAGCACCATGTCTACCTTCTACTCTTCGGAAAAGACTACAATCAAGATAGTTCCCACGAAGAACATTCGAGATCAAGAAAGAGACCTGATAAATAAACTAAGTGGTGAAAAAGAATAATTAGTTAAAGAAAGTAATTGAAAAACAACAGCTACCTATCCACTTTTACTGCTTTAATTAGTTGGTTGCCACTCTACTCAGCATTCACTAACTTTGTGTACTCATAACCCTTTTCAGGTCCAGGTGTTGAGCAGCCAGAGCCCACGGCTGCAAAAGGTGCTGGGCCCAGTAGTTGTAGCTTCTTATTATACCTCTTTCTGTTGTAGTGAGTAGACTCTTGTACCTTTATATTCTATTCTTTATGTTCCTATACTTTTTACTTTCTACCGTTGTGGTGGTGATACGTATTGTAGCAGTTTTTACTTCTTTACTGCTGTACCTTTTTACTGTTAGTTGCTTAACATAGTGAATGTGGTTTACTTTCCTACTTTTTGGTTACTTTCTCGTTGGACGACTCGGTCTTGGGATCAGTCGAGTCGGTCCAGTCTCATGTCCTGTAGGGATTTGGGAACCGGGTTGTAACACCGGAGCTTGCTGGCGTCTGACCGGAGATGAGGACGGAGGAGATTGAGAGGGCATCTCAGGCCAGAACAAGCTTAGAAGATGCGACTGAACCAGAGGCAACATTTAAAGGCACAGGCAGAGGGCCTTATGCTTGGAAGGTGAGCTTCCAAGGGCAAGACTCTCGCCAAAGGTATGGTCGGAAATGATACCCATACCTCTCGAGCGTTCGCATGAGAGATATGGTGCAAATCAGGGCATGGGGAGCTACTCAGGCGGAAGGGGACTTCTTAGAGAACCCCCCTTTCAAATCTGAGAGCAGCTCCCGGGGGAAGCGAGGAGAAATACTCCTCGAAACTTCACCAGAGGTATGGGTCTCTGCTGCAATGGCAGAGGGATCGGAATGCGAAAAGTGACGAAGAAGTTGAGGGGGTTTTTGCAAGGATTTTCAAAAGTTAGGAGCCAGAATGTAATTAGGTGGACTATTTTGCAAAGTAGGTCAAGATGGCCTTCTCTTAGGTCCAAATTTTGATACAAATTTAATTTCAACCTAAGGAATCCATTAGTGAAGTTGGATTTTAGGTTTGACCATATTTGACTGAACATTTTGCACAAAAATCTAAATTAGGTCAAATATTGAGTTTGGACCCCAATATAGGTCAAAACAGGTTCCAAATGTCAAATTGAAGGTTATAAACCCTAGGAGATATTTTTCCATGAATTTTAGAGGGTTTATTTGATTTTTATCCTTCCTGGAACCTTGTGAAATTAAGTGGATTTGTTTTAGGGTTATAGAATGTCATTTAATTCTTAAATTTCACAATAACACTTTTCTGACTGAACCATCCCACTTTTTCTCTTATTAAGTCCAATTGACCTATGTCTAGACCCCAAGAAATCCTGTTGATATACTGCAATGGTAAAATTACAGTTTTACCCTTTGTTTCGTGTATTCTTTCCAGATCAGTAATCTCTTAAGTTAGGCATTCTTTTAGGTTATGCAAGAGCTTTTGTTCACTTTATTAGGTCAAAATAAGCTAGTTAGGACTCATGATGAGATTCTCATCAATAGGCCTGAAAACGGACGGCGACAACTATGACTAGTTTTTGCTATAGCGTTGTAGTATAGCTAGTTATTGCCATCATTTCAAATATATATATATTTTTTTACTCGGGAATAACAATTCTCCCGAGGTCGAACTCAGGGAGCAAGTCGTATTCTAGAGATATACATGTTCTATTACAAAAATAAAGAGAGAGAGAGAGAGATGAAAGTTTGGCTTCTTCTTCTTTTCTTCTTTCTTCCTCTTTGTCTTCTCTCCTCTTTGGCTTTTGTTCTTCCTGTTCTTCTTCTTCTTCTTTTCTTGCTTCTTACTTCTCTTCTTCTTCTGCTTTCTGTTTCTTCACTTGGCTGCTCCTTTCTTTCTTTTTCTTCAGATCTTCTTCTTCTTTTTTCTTCTTTCTTGTCTTTCCTCTTCTTTGCCGCGGTCCTGCTTCTTCTTTTCTTCTTCTTCCTTGCTTCTCGTTTCTCTTCTTCTTCTGCTTTCTGTTTCTTCACTTGGTTATTCCTTCTCTCTTCTTTTCTTCTTCTTTTTTTGTCTTCACCTGTCTTCAGGACGTCGTCTGATTTTCCAATCAGACGACTTAACCCGCGGATGCTACAGTGTCGCTTCAGTTCTTCTTCCGCAGTCCTTCTTCTTCTTCACCTGTGCCTGTACGCTCAAGAGTTCAGCATCAGAGGGCAAAAACCTACTCTACCCTCCCCCCCCCCCCCCGCGTCTCTCTCTCTCAGTATTCACTCTTCGGAAGGCTCTCCCAGAGCAACCGGGTAATCGGGTACGAGTCGCGCCCGGGTCCAAGCCCACCGGCGTGCGGTGGTGGGCGAGGAGTGCCAGTCAAGTCGGGTTGGGTCGGCCGGATCCGCGTGATGAGCTCGCGGACGGGCCGGGTGAAGCAGTGTGAGAGGGACCTCACCCCGTGTGCTGAGGCGATAAGCCTACAGCACTTTTTCAATTTATATCGGCGCGCCTCTTCGAAGACTTCCGAGGTGGGACTAAATGTCCCACCCCAATGTGAGCGCTTGCGCAGAGGAAGCAGCGGCAGCCGAACTTCGCGCGAGGGTTTCGGGCGAGGGCTTCGCCTCAACTGCAGCCTGACACTTCGCGAAGCTACCCCGCGCAGCCTGGGAGTCTGATCTGGGCGTGGTGTGCCTGGAGCAGCAGGTCGAATGAGCTTCGTCACTCGTCAATGGCGGCGGCGAGCACAGACCCTGTTTACAACAACACGGCCTCTCGGCCTAATCAGATATGTGGAGGACCTTCGCCGTGGCACGGCGAAGGTGGTCGGAGGGTCTGCAAGGGGGCGTGGTGGAGCAAAAGGGTCGCCCTAGGTCAAACTGCGGGCGGAGAAGTGGGTGTGCTCGGTGGATCTGCAGAGGGCGTTTGGTGGGAAGCGGAGGGGCGGAAGAGGATCAGGGTGAGGAGGCGGAGGTTATGCACAGGTCGGCGAGCCATGTGGGGTGCTGGAGCGATGGGAGCGGTTCGCTGGAGTTTGGCCGAAGGTGGAGAAGGTGAGGGTGATCGGTGGGAAATCGGTGGCGACAGTAAGGGCTTTCAGTATGGAAAAGAAAGAGGGGAGGAAGAGAAGTTTTACCTACTAAGCTGGACGAGGAGGGGTTGGCGCAGGCGACAGTCGTATCGACTATCGCCAGAGAAGAAATTTCCCAGAGGAAGGGGCGGCGACGAGGAGAGGGCCGGAGAGGCGCCAGCTGGGTGTGGCGTGACACGGAAAGATCGAGGGAAGGTAACCCTGTTGCTGGTAGTGCGGCAGGGCGACAAGGAGGAGGAGGAGAGGCCGCCGGAGCAAGGGGGCTTCTGTCGGAGTGGGAAGGGAGGAATTGAGGGGGTGTCTCCGTCAGATCCGAGCTGGGAAGAACGGCGGAGCGACGAGGGTATTTATAGGGGCAGAATCAGAGAGGAGGGCGGAGGGAGACGACGTGTCTCCCTCGCCGGAGGGCGCCAGAGGAAGGAGACCCATACCGTCCGTGCGTTCGTACGGGCAGTATGGGCGGTCGCAGCACTCAAGGGGGTGTCCCTGTGGTGGCTGACGACGCAGGTTACCCCCCATTGACTTGCCAAGGTCCCTCCCTCACCCTACGTGGCGCCATGCTCCGCGCAAGGTCGCCGGAGCATGGCGCTGCTCATGTTTTGCAGGAGGGACCTAAATGCAAAGAATGAAGGAGAGTTAGGGGCCAAAATGTGAGGGTTCAAAAGTTGAGGGCCAAAAAGTAAATATATGAGGACCAAAGTGTAAAGTTGGTCAAGAAGGTTTCTTCTTAGGCCCAAGTTTTTATACATGACTAATTAGGACCTAAGGATTCTGATGGTGAATTTTATTTCTAGATTAAACATTGTTTGACCGATCAATTTACGTGAAAATCCAAATTAAGTTGTTAATTGGGCATGGTTCTCAATGTAGGTCAAAATGGGTTCCTAAGGCCAAATTGAAAGCCCTAAACCCTAGAGATTATTTTCTATGAATTTTAGAGGGTTTAGTTGATTTTTACCTTGCCTCGAACCACGTGAATCGAATTGGATTTGTTTTTAGGATTACAGGATGTCATTTAATTCCTTGGAGTTGCTGTAGCCCTTATTGAGTCATCTCATCCCACTTTTCTTCTTATTAGGTTATTTTGACCTATGTTTGGACCCTAAGTTACCCTATTTTCAGATCGGATTTGTGAAATTTCATTTTTACCCCTTAGTTTCTATTTTCTTTGCAAACTCAGAATCTCTCTGAGCCAAGCCTTTCTAGAGTTATGTAGGAGCTTTTTCTTGCATATCAGGGTTAAATGGTGCTAGTTTAGGGTTTGTGACGAGGTTCTCATCAAGGCCTAAAGTTCTTTGGCTATTTTGGGATTTGTGTCTTTAGCACTAAAGCTACAAATGTTCTACTCATCTATGCTGGCATTAATTGACCATGGAAACAGCTGTGTACAAACTCTACAATTTCTTTATTGATCATTTCCCAACTATGCTAATAGAAAAACGCTGGAAACCCATCAGGACGCAGACTTTTGTAGGGGTGCATTGAAAATAGAGTATTTTTAACTTCATCCTCATCAGGAATCAGCATACACCACCTTTGATCAATTTCAGTAGCCCAGTCTTGTGCGGAGAATAAATTCTCAGGTGTACCTCCATGCAGCTGAGAGGTGAAGAGGCCCTTGTAGTAATCTACAAAAATCTTCTTAATCTGCTCATGTTTTGCCGTTTCTTCACCATTTGAACAAATAATCCACTCTATAGTATTCTTCCTCGCCCTACCCTAGGCATATATATGATAATATTTAGTATTTCTATCCCCACTTGATATTCAATCCTTTGTTGATCTCTGAAACCAATAGATTTCTTCCTGACATAAGGCTTCCTCATATTTCTCTTGTAATTGCTTCCGTTTTTCAGGTTCGTCCTCTAAGGACTGTCATCCTTGAATTTCAGCTAACTGTGATTCAATATTTTCCTTCCTCTTCTTCCCATTGACCTCTGATTTGGCATTCCAAGAATTAAGTTCCTGTTGCAACTGTGGGCTTCTTTCCCATATGCAAGCTTCAAGTCTTGGGGTGTCCCATCCTTTCTTGACAATATTGGCATAGTCATCTCTGCGGCTCCACTCCACTCCCAACTGCCAAACCCTTTTTTTTCCTTCCTTTTCCTTACCAATCGCAACAAAATGGGACTATGATCACTTTCAATTGCTAGTAGATTTAAAACACCCACATTGGGATATCTTAAAGACCAATCAGGCGAGGCAAAGACTCTATCAAATCTTTCTTTGATTAAGTAATTCGACTTCCTTTTATTGGACCAGGTGAAAGCTTTTCCAGAGAACCTAGGTCCAATAAACCCAAGCCAATAGTGAAGGATCTCAAAAATTGAAATTGTCTCGTTGGGATTGCCTTGCCACCACACTTATCAGTGGATGAAAAAATGGCATTGAAATCCCCAATGTAGACAAGTTGCTCAGCATAGTTAGATAATAACCTCCCCATCCTTCCCTAGAATTTTTTCCTACAACTTTGTTTTGGAGTGCCATAAATGCAAGCTAAATGCTAGGGAACATCATGTTCTATTATATTTAGCAAAATACAATGGGTTCCGAGTACACAATATTCACATACAAAGTATTAACATGCAAGGATTCTTAAGTTGTTAAGGGAAGAGTGAAAGGCACAACTGTGAACACCCTCGACCCCACAATAGAGATATATAGTAAATTACTATTAGTAATCAATAAATTAAGCAGTCACAAGTACAGCAATTGAAGAACCTATATTGGATCCTATTCACGAGGACTAAACTATTCAGAGATTGTTGGAGATAACGTGACATTGCCACCAAACAAGGGAATAGTTGTTGAGACCCTGATAATTATCACACTCAAAACAAGGAAAACCTTGATTGAGGGTCAAAGTTTAGGCAAGATTATCTTTAAACCATGAAGAGTCATAAGTGTAGTCAAGCCTTAAAAGAAGCTCTCCAATCCTTGATTAAGAGTGTCTAACAAATTTTGATCAAGTAAGATTAGGCTAAGTCACGAGAAAAGACTTAAAATAGGGGTTTAGGGATGAAAGTTGACGATTGGGGTATCAAGAAGTAACAAGAAGTGAGCAGAGAGGGATTGGAATGAAAGGATTTCTGACCCTTGTGAGATGGGGATAAAATAAAGAGAATGAAAGGGCATGCAATGGGAAAAATTTTAAGCAATAAAAGGCTTGAGAGACCCCATTGAATCCCATTTCTCAACCTCATGTGTTGAGATCCCCTCTTTGTACTTCTTCCCCAACCCAACTTCTCCATTGCTAGAGCTCTCATTAGAACTTAAGAAGTTTCAAGTGGAGGTTGTTGAAGCTTAAAGGAGATACCTAACAATGACAACGACCTTAGCATCTTCCCAAAACAAGGTCAAAATTGTTCAATTTTCAATTTGAAAGGGGATTTGAAATGAATTCCATGGGTTCTTTCCCTACATGTTCAAAACACGGCAGGGGATCGCTGAATTTTCTGTTTTCCCCATCAAATTCAAGTAAGCTCTAATGCAATTATGCTCATTGTGACATGATCATCATAAGGAACTCATATGGAAAGAGGAAGAGAAGAATTCAAGGTGATTAGAATTAAGGTTTGAGCTCAAAAGGAGAAGAGAAGAACCCGAGAGAAACCCATTGAAGTATGGCTTCATTACCTCTTTTGATTCCCTCTCGTGGTGTTTAATGGAAAGAATGTGATGATAGAATTACTAATTGAGTCATTTGAATGCTAAGATTTTGTGGATGATAAATCAATGAGATGGCATAGGAGAATTTAGTTGATTTTGTGATTTATGTGCATGCATGTTGTGAATGGGTTGTTGAACCCAAGTTTTAAAATGTGGCTAATTAGACCTAAGAATTGGTTAAGAAGGGTCTTGAATGATGAATTTTCATTTTAGCATTCAAGAAAATCTTTCCAAGAAAACTATTTTCTCACTAATTTATCGATTAATACATGATGTTGATTGATCAATCCATAGAACTATTGAAAATGCATAAAATTATGCATTCTGATCGATCAAAATGGGACCTGGATTGATCGATCGATCAACACTACTTTAGTGTCCATGATCAGACCAGACTCAAGGATTATTTGGGTGCAAACAATTTGAAAATTTGGTCTATAGATTGAAAGTTATGCAACTTTTACCATACAAATGATCAATAAGCGAGGTTTTTGATAAAAATCATGTGATTCGTATGTAAGTGAGATGTTTCATAGCGAGATTAGTAGAGGCATAAGAGAATCACTTATGAGTGATCCTAGATGAGGGATATGAAGTGAATTAGACCAAAGAGTGACGAAATATACCCGATGGAGTAAAAATAATTAAATTGGAGTTACCCGAAGACTTATGGGATTAAAGTATTTACGAACTCAATCCCAAATGTCCAAAACATTGTGTTAGATGCACAGACCACACCTTCAAGGAGTAATATAAGGGTAATCTATATATAATACTCATCAATCTCACAGGGATTTCTCCTGATAGAGTGTGGTGTACATTCATTGAATGGATTATGAATGCTGGTGAGGTGTTTTGCCTGTCTTGTTATTTATATTTGTTGTAGTATATGACAAAACAGTTACCAGTTTAATACAAAAATTTTTTACTCGGAATACAAGTTTTCCCGAGGTCGAACTCAGGGAGTAACTATAACTCTAGAAACATAAATTCACAATATAAGGTTTTACAAAAATTAAGAGATAGAGAGAGAGAGAGGGAGCAAAAGTCTTTTTGTTGGCTTCTTCTTCTTCTCTCTTCCTCTTCTCTCTTTTCTTCTTCTCTTTTAGCTGATTTTTCTCTTCTTCTATTTTTTCTTCTTCTGCTCTGCTTCTTCTTTCTTTCTTTTCTTCCTGCCTTCTTCTTCTTTTCTTCCTTACGGCTGTGTCTTCTTTCTTCTTTTCCTTCTTTCTTCTTTTTCCTGCTTTCTTCTGCTCTGGCTGCTGCCCTTCCGACGTCTTACGCGGCGCTCAGACAACTTAACTATGCATTTGCTACAGTGCGGCCCCTCTTCTTCTTCTTCAGCTCCTCTCCTTCCTCTCTTCTTCAGCTGCTCAGTGCGGCCGCTCCTCCTCTCTTCTTTCTTCGCCTGCTTCTTCTTCTTTTTCCTTCTTCCCTGTGTGCACACACAAGGATCAGTGCAAAACCTACCCCTTCCCCGTGTCTCTCTTTCTCTCTGAATCTCTCTTAGGAATGCTCTCCCAGAGCCGGGTAATCGGGTTCAGGTAGCGTGCCCGGGACCAGGCCCATCGGCGTGCGGTGGTGGGCGAGGAGTGCTTTGTCAGGTAGTCGGATCAGGCCCAGACCCGTGGGGCGTGAGCGCGGGCGAGGGCGGGCGAGCGCATGGCGCGCTACGTGCGGGTGAGGGACCTGACCCCTGTGTATCGAAGGCAAACAGCCTGATACACTTTTTCAATATAAGTGTCGGCGCGAGGCCGCACACTTACGAGGTGGGACTAAAGTCCCACCTCCAGACTGCGCGCCCGCAGTCGAGGAAGTCGCTGTCAATTAGGGCAGCTGCGAGGCTTGCGACCTGAATTGCAAGCCTGGGCGCACTAGCGGAAGCAGTCCGCGCTGCCTGGAGTGCGTGCCTGGGCTGGAGACGTCCTAGAGCTGCTTGCGAAGGAGCTCCAACAGCTCTTTAATGGCGACGAGGAAGCGCTGACCTGAAAACACAAGGACAGCCTCGCGACCGCATCAGATAACGTAGGAAGCTTTGCCGAAGTGTGGCGAAGGCAGTGCGGGGGTCGGCGAGGCGCGAGAGCGCCTGTGGAGGTGTGCCTAGGTCAGACTGTGTGCACGGAAATGGGTTTGTTCGGGGGGGTGGTCGGGTGGTGAATGGCGGTGTATGGAGTGGGGGAAACGGTTGAGTGGAGTGAGGGGGAGCTTCTGGGCTTGTTGGCGAGGGGTGAGGTGGTCCGTGGAGGTGGAGTGACCTCGCCAGAGATAGTGATCGGAGATGGAGCAGATGGAGGTGGAGGTGGCGGTCGGTGGATAAAAAGGGTAAATCAGGAAGGGGAAAATATAAGGGAGAGAGAGAGAGGAAGATTCCTACCTACCTAATCAACGAAGGGGGCGAGGGCGGCGTCCGGCTCGTGCCTGCCGGAGTTGAGGATGAAGATGCCCTAGAGGAGGTTATCGGCAACGAGGAGGCGGTCTGAGGGCGCCAGCTGGTATGGCCTGGCGCGAGACGACGGGGAAGAGTGGACTCTGTTGTAGGTAGGGAAGCAGAGCGACGAGGAGGAGAAGGAGAAGGTCGCCAGAAGCTCGAGCGTTTTGACTGGAGAGGGAAGGGACGAAATGTAGGGTGTTTCTCCGCCAGAAGAAGCTTGAAGGAGACGGCAGACCCTGCCGCTCCTTATAAAGGCCTTGGCGAGGAGAGGGGACCAAGGAGGCGACGTGCCTACCTCGCCGAAGATGGCCGGCAAGGGACACCCATGCCTTTCGTGCGTTCACACGAGAGGCATGGCCGGTTGCAGAGGCCAGGGGAGGGTCCCTGCGATAGAGGACGACGCAGGGAACCCCTCGTCTGTTCCTGAGGACGGTCGCCCTGCCCTGCTCGACGCCATCCTCCGTGCAAGGTCGTCGAAGGTATGGTGCTGAGCAGAAATGGCAGGGGGGACCGTTCTGCAAAGAACGACGAGAAGTTAGGGGGTTGAACGTAAGGGTTTCAAAAGATAAGGGTCAAAAAGTAAATTAAGAGGACCAATTTGTAAAGTCAGTCAAGATGGTCTTTTCTTAGGCCCAAATTTTTATACCAGACTAATTTGAACCTAAGGATTTTAATGGTGATATTTGTTTTTAGGTTGGACCATGTTTGACCGGTCAATTTGCGTAAAAACCCAAATTAAGTCATTAATTGGGCATGGTTCTCATTTTAGGTCAAAATAGGTTGCAAAGGCCAAATTGAAGGTTCTAAACCCTAGGGAATATTTTTCTATGAATTTTAGAGGGTTTAGTTGATTTTTATCCTGCCTTGAACCTCGTGAATTAAAGTGGATTTGTTTTAAGGTTACAGAATGTCATTTAAGTCCTAGAAGTTGTTATAACCCTTTTCAGAACAGATCATACCACTTCCCTTCTTATTAAGCTCGTTTGACCTGTGTTTAGACCCTTAATTATCCTATTTGCACACTGCCTTGGTGAAATTGTAGTTTTACCCCTTATGATTTGTTTGATTCTTTAACTCAGAATTCTCTGAGTTGAGCTTCTCTTTAGGTTTTGTAGGAGCTTTTTTCGCACTCATTTGGATTAAATTGTGCTAGTTAAGGTTCATGATGAGGTTCTCATCAAATGCTAATCCTGAATAGTCCTTAGGTGTAGGACAAAGATGGTGTCATTATCTTGGACAAAGTATCACATCCCTATAGCTTAACATCAATTGGCTATTACCAAATCTTCTCGACACAAATATCAAGGGATTATTTCTAACATAAGGAAGGATATGCTTCCTTAGACCATGAGTGATTCAATGTTGGTTTTGATGAGCAAGTTCAACCATGTTGTGTTTTAATAATGAGAATAAATACATGGTGGGTAACTTAAGCTAAGTCATTTGCTAATTAATAGTAACATAAGAAATCAAATGTATATCACACTACCTGTTTACTATTGTTATAGTCCACCATATGCATGCATGCTCTATTGAGCTACTTGGCTCACCCTATATTGTTACATACCTTCAGTATGGTATGCCAAGGGTCCTAATTCCATGTCGTCTAAGGATTAGGGCACTACAAAAACACATCCAACACCTCTGCAATCATCTCAAGGTGTCACATGTCCCATTACCTATTCTCATTACTCGTTCTCAAGGAGCAGGAGAGCTATTTTGGGGAGAGAAAGTTGGAGTTGTACTACCTCAATATGACAGGAGACAAAGTTTGAGGAGTTGAACTAGCTCAGCTATTTTGGGGAGACAAAGTTGGAGGAGTCAAGAATCAACCAGTTGAAAATGAGAATCAACCGGTTGAAAATCAAGCAGATCAAAATACACCGGTTGGAAATAGTTTTCAATCGGTTAAAAATCAAAATACACCGGTTGAAAATCAAAACACACCGGTTGAAAATGAAAATACATCAGTGGGTTTTGACTTTTCACTAGTGGAAAATGATTTTTCACTTGGAACATGGTTTTTCACCTATGGGAAGCGATTTTTCACTTAGAAAATGATTTTTCATCGGTGAAAAGTGGTTTCCTCCGGTGGAAAATCAAAATACATCAATTGAAACCACTACTCTCATCCATGCATTGCAAAACGTATTGTAAGGTGAGTTTGTTTACTTTTCCTTATAGAAGTATTGGAGGAGCATGGTGTGATATAGGCCACATACAATTTATAAATATATATTTCGTTGAAGGCTTCTGTATCCCATTCTAGTCATGCTTTTTGCCTTCACGTCTAAATGATAATGAACACTCATGTTAGTTGTGATAATCTCTTTGTAGGGTCATTTGATTTGTAAATATAAACCATGATTTCTTGTAAATATTAACTAAGGTTGCAAGTTAATGCTTAGTAGTTGATGGTTGCCATATACATGTTTTGACAAGACACATGCATCAAATTACGGATCAATATTCACTTGTTGATCATACTCTCCTTTAAAGCAAGGGTTAACAAGGCAGGACATCAAAAATTACACTAAAAAAATGAATGATCAACAAGGGTAAGGCAATGATTGTGTTGATGACCCATTCAAACGATGCAAAAAGCTGAATGCTAAGCCTTATTAGGGGAATTGAAAAAGATTGAAGTTGTGGAAGGAAATCATTAAGCATTATTTTGATTACTTGGATTTAAGTCTATAAATGGCTTGGGATAAATCGAAGTGGAGCCAAAAAAAAATCATGTAATTGACCATACTTAATATGAAAAATTGCTTAGCCATTGCTGCTGCTACTAATGTCGTTATTGATGGTAAACAGTTGTAGAATTTTTAACTTCACTTATATGGTTTTATGTTAAGTTATTTTGCATCAATGATATCTTATCTTGATATGTTAGCTGTTTATATCTTTCTTTATATCTTTTGACTTGTTAGAATGATTAACATGCATGTTTCAATTCACTCAATTTGTTATTACATCATTTCACAAAGTTCACCTCGATTGGTCATTAGTGTGAAGATTAACATTTAACTTTAAGATTTATCATGTTAATGAAATCTTTCCCACAACAATTCGCAAGGTTGATACACTAGTGTACATTAACATTAAATGTCTCTTCAACACCTCCTCCAACTAACAAGAAATGTCACACCTCTACTCTTGGGCATGCAAGTCCTTTTCGATTCTTCTTCACCTATCTCCTTTCAAGTTTTTCTCTTCATTTGCATTTTTCCCACTAACACTCTCTCTCTCCCAATTCCCTACCCCCCATTCATGGTTATTTTATGGTCATCTAAATAAACACTCGATGTAATCTCTATGCAAACGGCAAATCTTCCTTGTTCCTCTCTTGAAATGATATCAAAGATTATTTGATAAAGATTAGTCACCCTATAAGCATTGCTCGGTCAAAGACATGCCATTACAGCGATTTCACGTATTAGAGTATGTAAATCAAGTAATTTTGGGCACTCCTCATGCGGGGATTGTCTAAATTGCACCGTTCTTATCCAATGATACCAACCAAACGTTTCCACAATAATACTTCTCATTCACCCTCTACTTTTATTTCAAACTAACTAACTTTTAACCCGTACATTTTCCACGGAAGTATAATTTATACAGTATAATTGTCCTTCGTCGTAAAGAAGTACAAAAGTAAGTAGCAACCGAACATGACATATAAGGAATCTTTAATGTACTTCTTAAGAAAGTTCACATTTATTCAACTTTTAATTTGTTTATAGAAAGGGTATAGTATCAATCTCTAACAACGGGTATGTGTAGCCTAGGACAAAAAAGATAGACAATGGTTAAAAAGCAGAGTGAAAATCTTTGGATTTATCAGTCAAGTAAGACCTAAGCACCCAAAGTTCTATTACAATCTTATAAGGCTAACTTTATTAGGGAATGATATTCTTCTATTCAAGAAAGTCAAAACCATATACAAATACGAATCTTGTGGCCAAAGATGACACAGAGAGCATCATACATCGTATCTATGAATGGGAGGTCTAAGAAACATTGTAAACCGTAAGATCTAACGTGTAAGAAAAAGAAGGTCATGATGGGCACGATAATAACTCTACAATTACAAATAAAAATGTTTAATACTCAGCGACACATCATACTTTGATTAGTTAAGCAAAAAGATCTACCAACAAATAATTAAGTACTTTGCATAGGAAGGAAAAAAAAGGAAGTTAAATATGCATAAAACATATGATCTTGTATCAATTGTTGCAAGGTTAATGTTCATATATTTAGTTCATAAATCAACTCAATTCAACTAAAAAAATTGATGAGAGTAATTTTGCATTAAAAGGAAAGGGGTCAAGCTTCCCATCATAAGATTTTTTTTTTTCTTGAAAAGCCCATCATAAGAAATGAAACACTTTATAATAAATTTGCCATCATAAGATTCTAAATCAGTTAGATGAAAGTTGAAAATTACAAATAAAATAGGTTAAACAAATTAAAACTTCTAATATTAAGTTCAAATTGATTATTACAACCTCATTAATGTCTTTACTTTCTTCTAGGATATTTTGCACGTGGCACCTCACATGATAGTAATGCATCTCAATCTTAAAAGACCACAAAATAGGAGTTAATCATCATTCAAAGCCTTAAAAAATAAAATATCAAAAAGAAATCACTTTATGAGATGGAATCCATCCCCTGCCAGCAAGCATGCCAAAGTTTTGCAATAATGTACTCTGCATGAGAGGGGGAAAAAAGCAAGTTAAATTAACAATATCATAACATCTCATTGCTATATACTATTTCCTGTCTTCTCCTGCATTTTATGGCCTACATGTGAGTATAAAAAGCCGAACATCCTTCACCATTCTCATCCTTTACCACTAAACTTTCTTCTCCAATCTCCAAACCATGCCCCCCAACTCAAGGATCCACAAACTAAGCAACAAAGATCAACAAAAATCAAAACCCACCAACGCAAACCAACAAAAGACCCGATCTTTATCAAAGAGCAAACAAAACAACCAAAAAAAATTCTCATGCACCTCAACTTTTCCCCTGCCGTCGACAACATGCAACACACTCGACCTGTGGGTGTCCCTGAATGCGAGCACATCCTCGAGGTGTCCCACAAGGGGCTCCTTGAGGATCTCGAGGCTACCCCCTTAACTCGTCACTTGGAACTTCTGTCGAACACATGGTGGGCATCATCCCATGCTTCTGCAGCGCTACCAAAAGGAAATAAAACACACACCACATGATGGATGATATCCACTAAAGATCATCAGGAGAGATGTATCTACATCTAAAATCAAATAAATAAACATTATTTGATCCAAGTGCAACAAATTACATAATTAGTTGTGCTTTTACATGAATCACATATATCTTTGATGACAAATTAGCTATTACAAATTACGATTAGTATAAACCAAACCTTACTCTTGGCAATGGTTTAGTTCAAGGTCCTCCTTCCCTTCACCAAAAAATTGGGATCATGACAGCAGCAAATAATCACAATCAACACCTACATTCTTCAACAACCATTCCATAAATTGCATGTCAAATGATGACTACAATGGGATAAAGTAAGAAATGATGGTATGTTCACAACCTTTAATGATGACTCTAGGTTTCCTGAAAGAGCTAAAAGAAATGGGATTTTGCGTAAACCTTGTTGACCCAGAAGTAGACTCATCCTACACATGTGGCAATGAAACTGCAAGTTAGCTAAGACCAAATTAGAAATAACAATTCTCATTTTGGCTCCACTACTAGCATCCATTTCATAAACAAATAGTGTATATATAATTGCATGCCCCAGATCTACATTTCACAAATAGCACATCACATAAGTGAAATAGCAAACAAACATATAAATCTTGGACCTCAATGCACAAAATTATTTCAGAGAAGAAAAGGAGAAATCATCATTCTTCTAGTTTGTCACTCGCTGACACCTCCGTTAGCTTGACCATCTCCCTAAACACCAAGCACCACAAGTAAACAAACATCAAATAAGACTACCCAAACATACAAGTACAAAGTGAAATCAATCCAAATAATCCCGGTATATATCATATCAAGTAACGAACCTTGTCAAAAGCTTCGGTCAGACATTTGAACATGGCATCCCTTTGGCAACCACGGTGGCTACTACTACTGTGGGACGAAGGAAAAAGGGTTGAGGCAGAAGGGACTATCAACAGCAGTGCGATCGAGGGGTAAACCTGCTGCGTTGGAGAGGAGGGTGGCGGTGGCAGTGGAGCAAGAAGTGGCTATGGGGAGCGACAACTGTTGCTACGAGGCAAAGGAGAAAGGGTTGACACAGAAGGGGTCATTGACGGTGTCGTGGTTAAGGGGGAAAGCCACTCGCTAACACCTCTGTTAGCTTGACCATCTCCTTAGACACTAAGCACCACAAGTAAACAAAAATTTTCAATTACACAGAAAAGGTCAAAACAGACTACTCAAACATACTAGTAGAAAGCTGAAATCAATCCAAATAATCCCTGTATATATTATATCAAGTAGTGAACCTTGTCAAAAGCTTCAGTCAAACATTTGAACATGGCATCCCTTTGGCGACCACGATGGCTATTGCTATTGTGGGAAACACGACCATTGTCAAATGGAAACACGACCAAAAATAAACAACTTAATAAGAACAGTTGGTAATGATTTTGATGCATATTTCGAAGTCTAGGCTGTATCTGTAGCATGAGAAGAAAAAAATAATGTTTCTCCTACACACAATGATGATTAATGATTGTTGGTTTTCACACCTGAGAATCCATACAGAGTTAAGCAATGGTCTAACTTTTAGACCATGTTCACAAAGGTCAAGTCAAAATGCTATTAGAGTAAGAAAAGTAAAATGACATTATAAAAGTTTATTCTGATTGAGATGATATTCACTCTCATATCATATGGTCTATGGCATAGATCTAACACTGAGAAATAAATCATAAAAACTGAAGGATGATGTCAAATCTTATCTCATTACAAAGCGTGTATCTGCTCAGAAATTGGACTTGAATATAAGCCTGAATGCTTTTAGACAGTTATGAGTAGATAGTTATGAGAGAAATTGTGATACTTATGACACTATTTAAATTTGTGAACCTTAAGCTTTTAAACAATTATTGTGGAAGCCAACATTAGTAATACCTATCATCAGACAAAATCTCCAAAGAAAATTGAGAAATCCAACTCAAGACTATTAACAAAAAGAAAGAAAAATCAAATAGATATGTACAAATGAAAGCATTTCATGTCGACTACACTACATAAATATATGCAAATTGCAATCCTTCGTATCAAGTGAAGGAATCATAATAAGAGCAGTTGGGCAGTTGGGTCCTTTTTTTTCTGACTGCACATGTGTTGAATAAAGAGAAAGAGCAATATGCTGCCATGGGCAACTCTAAAGCAAAAAGTAAAATTACATGTGTAGGCCTGCCAATTGAAAAACTCTTATTTGTTTCTCAAAGGAGCTCATAAGAATGGAACAACCATTTCATGCGTGGAAAGAGTGAATGACAGTTAAATGGCAGCATGTGCTCAAAATCAGATCGAGGCAACAAATTCACTTTGGTGGGCAGCTAGACTTTCCTGCCAACCCCTTTGTGATCAACATTGCCATGCAACTCCAAGCAGTGTACCAATTAATCGCTATGTGAACTTCCAAACTGCAGAGGTTTTCCTACCCCCTCCTCTGGCCTATACTTGGAAAAATCCACCGCAAATCAGTGCCCTCTATACAATCAGCATGGGCAAGCCAAACAACACGCCACTTCCATGATGGGGGAAGAAACGTACTCACATAATTGATATTCGAGAAAGACCACTCACCTCCATGGCATCAATCAGTTCCTACTTCCTCATAAAGCCACTTCCATTCATACTTGCTCTGGAAACATGGAAAAAATTAGAGCATACAGAAGTACAGACTTTAAGTATGCATAATCAGATATGGATATTTACTTGTAGGGTACCATGTCCTTATGTATTCCCATCACCTGCACAACCCATTTAGTAGGATCGTAATCATGGTTCCCAAGTGGGGAACTCACAGGCAACTTTCAACATTGGCATACATATATACCTCATCTCATGGAACCAAAGCAAGCCCACTGCTAAAATGACCTGCTACCTTTTTGGGTTATTTAAGACGTCTAGATTAGCTGTCAGATGTCTATCCAAACGTCTAGATAGAGGGTTGGACGTCTGAAAGTAAAAGAACCGTACCTTGTATTCTTTTTCCACGCACGCACACATGCACACACCTCTCTCCTCACCCCAAACCCTAACCCTTCCTATTTAAACCCCACACCCACGCCACTCTCCCCATCTCCACCAGCCACCACCTCCATCTTTCCCTCCTGCCGGCCGCCACCTTCCTCCCTTCCATCCAACGCAGCGTGTGGAGAGGAAGAAGAGAGAGAGACGGGACGCGAAGGATGTTAAGACCCGTGCCATCAAAGCTCTTTAAGACATCTACGACTTGGGTCAGACGTCTGGACACCTTCCCAGACGTCTGGAAATCAATTTTTGTGTGCGTACGACCTCGAGTCTGTGCGGGTGCCGCGCACAGACTGAGCCCTACCCCCCGTGCCTACATAAGCCCCTTCCCTCTCCCTTGTTCACCACCCTACTCCCATCCACCCTCTCCAGCGAGAGCGAAAGCGAGAGCAGCAGTTGCAGCCGAGTGCAGCAGCGGAGAGGAGAGGAGCAGCGAGAGGGAAGAGAGGAGAGTGCACGAGCCGTGAGAGAGAGCTTGCCGGAGTAGCTCGCGGCCGATCGGGCGTGCATGAGGCGGAGTGTTGTGCCGGGGAGGTTTCCCCCAACGCTGCTGCAACTAGAGCAGTGGACGAGCGAGCGCGGCGCAGCCACACGCAGCAGGAAGAAGACGAAGGAGCTTCTGATTCTGGGATTTTTTCCAGAATCAGACGTCTGAACCTATATCCAGACGACGCGGACAATGTCTGGACGAGGCTCTAGACGACTGAGAGGTACATCCTGCGCCCTATGCTTCTCTTTGCGGATACGGCCATGCAGGCTGTTCTGCCGAGGCACAGTTTCGTGCCGTATTAAGCAGATTTTGCATGCGCGTGTAGGATTCGCTTCGGGAAGGTGCGAGACATGCCCTCCCACGCGATTCAAACGTCTGGGCAAGGCACCAGACGGCGGAGAGCATCTCCAGACGTCTGGAGTGGTGATTAGACATCTGGAACTAGGTCCAGACAGTTCAGCAGGATCCCTGGATGTCTGAGGAGTAGCGCAGAGTGAGGTATAGATCTGGACTCCTTTTAAGACGTTTGGAAGATGTTCCAGATGTCTGATTTGAGTCATAATTGTCGTTTTTGACCCATTTAAGGTCCGTTTGAGGTCCGATTTCCGTGTTTAAGATTCTGTTCTTCTTCGTATAAGTTCCTCTACCTGTTGGAATGCTTTTTATCATGTTCTGAGTGGTTCCTTGTGGTTGATCCTTGTGTTAGGACCTCGTTCTATTGCGGATTTGGGGGTTGCGGAGGCGCGTGGACCTGCCGATCAAGCCCCCATTACTCCCAATTTTACGAGTAGAGTGGCTTCCCTTAGTTAATTACAAACATAAATGCATATCTGGAATAAATGGTAGATCCTACGGTATGGCATGAATCCTAGGACTAGAAACACTAGATTGAATGTTAGATCCTAGAGCATGGCATGAATCCTAGGGCTAGAAACATTGTAGTAATTGTATGGAATGCATGAATTGCAGTCTTGGATGAATAAATAATAATAATTGCCTGTAATTGGACAACAGCTCCCTGTGAAATGTAATGTACTGTTGTTAGCAACCGT
Organism: Thalassia testudinum; assembly: GCA_037157565.1. Classification (NCBI taxonomy): domain Eukaryota; kingdom Viridiplantae; phylum Streptophyta; class Magnoliopsida; order Alismatales; family Hydrocharitaceae; genus Thalassia; species Thalassia testudinum. The sequence continues at coordinate 30,605,006 of JAZHRO010000022.1, read as the reverse complement.
TGCATGTAATTCTTGTTGTTTGCAACTAAACACGAGCTACCTGTATACGAATTGGAAATGAAAGATTGAATATTGGAAACACGAGTTACCTGTGAATAAACCTGAATGTTGAAACCTAGTATGGCTTGGCCTGAGAAACATGAGCATGAACCCTACGGGGAATTAGGAGAGAGCTCCTGGAAATAAATAAAATGGAACTGAAAATGTGAACGGGGAAGTGAGCTGGCCCTTGAGTACGGAGTACCAAGGAGAGCGACTGTCCCCTTGCTTAGTGCAGAGTGGAGCTAGCCGCCCTAAGGTTGGGACACGGGGTTAGGACTGGCCACTTTGTACCGACTTTTTGGCCCCCGCGTACATAGTACCGAGGAGAGCTACTAGTGTAGGGAGAGAGCTAACCACCCCACGGGACCCGGGGTTCAGCTAGCCGTCCTACATCGACTTGTTAGGCCCACTGGGCAAACCATGGTAGTCAGGCGAGGGTGCGCGGACTGTGAAGGGACGAGACCCCTGTTTGGTTACTGTGGAAGGGCTAAACCCCTGTTACTGAGAGGGCTATGCCCTATACTGGTTCCGTGCTGTGCTTTGGGCGCACCCGTTAACGGAAACGACTGACCGCTTGCTAGTGCGGGGTAACTACCCGTGCGTTTATCGTGCATGCCGTAGTCACCGTTACGTCTGTCAGCGACCTTAGGGTGGTTGACTGAGTGTAGGACCACCACGGGGGACTCTCCCGGCCAGGAGAGCACCACGTGCTACTTCTACTCTTCGGAAAAGACTGCAATCAAGATCGTTCCCACGAGGAACATTCGAGATCAAGAAAAAGACCTGTTCAATAAACCAAGTGATGAAAGAAAGAATAATTAGTTAAATAAAGAAAGAAATTGAAATAACAGCTACCTGTCCACCTTTAGTGTTTTTAGATAGCTGGTTGCCACTCTACTCAACGTTCGCTGACGTGTTGTACTCATAACCTTTTTCAGGTCCAGGTGTTGAGCAGCCAGAGCCTATAGCTGCAGAGGGTGCTGGGCCCAGTAGAGCCCAGTAATGTACCTGTACCGTTCTGTTGTAGTGAGTATTTTTGTTACACTCCTGTACTCTTTTGTTGTAACTTTATATTCCTGCACTTGTTTAAATTCTCTACTGTTGTGGTGGTGTGTACTGTAGTAATTACTTCTTTACTGTTGTACTTTTGTTACTGTTAGGTTCTTGTATAGTGAATGTGGTTTATTTTACTGCTTTTTTGTTACTTTCTCGTTGGACGATTGGGTCTTGGGATCAGTCGAGTCAGTCTGACCTCGTGTCCTGTAGGGATTCGGGAACCGAGTCGTAACAAAGGAGGAGGAGAGGGGAGCTAGAGAGGTAGAGCTCGCGAGGGAGCCACGGGAGCTTGGAGGAGCTCGTGCGGGAGGAGTCGAGGGCACGAGTGAGGAGGAGGAGCTTGCGAGTAGAAGCCTTGGCCTCCTGTAGCCTTGGAGGCACTACTGCAGCTCCTACAGGAGAGTTCTGCGTACTGAATATTTTCCAGTATCAGACGTCTAAAGCATCTCCCAGACGTCTCAAGTAGCAGAAGGGCATCCGAAGCTGAAGCCGGACGTCTGAAAGCACGCTCAATGCCAAGGTACGTGCTTCTGTGCGGTTTACGACCATGCAGGCCTTACCGCAGGAGGTTTGTCCAACCATTTTAAGGTCTGCACGTACGTACGTAGGGGGTGGGGCGTTGAAAAGGCGCGAGGTGCACTATTCAAGGTGTTTTTGGACATCTGGACACGTCGCCAGACGTCTAATCATACCTCCAGACCAGAAGGAGAGTCCGACGTTTGGGACTCTCCTTAGACGATCGCGGAAGGATCTGGACGTACGAGGAAGCTGCAAGAAACCCAGGGTCAATACTGGCGTATTTTAAGACGTCTGGGACTAGTTCTAGACGTCTGATTTTAGACAGTGTGAGTGTTTTTGGCCCGTTTAAGGCCTAAACGGAATCGGATTTCCGCAAACGAACTACCGTTGGTTTTCGCTTGAGTTCTCCTATGAGTTAGTGTCACTTGTATACGGTTTTGGACTCGTTTGATGTGGTAGTCAATTGTATAGGTCTCCAGCTAGTCGAGTTCATGGGACCCGTGGAAGTGACGGGATCTGTGATCCGAGCCCCCACTCCTCCTGTGTTTTTCGGTAGAGTGGTTTACATTAATGTTATGATTTAAATAAATGAACTGTATGTTTAGAATAACTTAAATAAACCCTAGGACGAGAATGAACCCTAGGGCAGGAACAAATGAGTATGGTTTGAGCTATATTGTATACTTGAGATACATGTAGAACCCTAGGATGAGAATGAACCCTAGGGCAGGAACAAATGAGTATGGTTGAGCTACACTGTTTACTTGAAATGCATGTAAAACTTTGAATGCTAACAAATGTATTGGTTATTTTAATGTGATGCCTTGTCAATTAGAAAATCACGAGCTGCCTGTTTTAAGAATGGAACCGGTAATGTAAATAGAGAAATCTGAAAGTTTGGAATATGAAACGAAAGGAATACCAGCATGAACCCTACGGAAAATTAGGAGAACTCCTGTAGACGGGAAGTGAGCTAGCCCTTGTGTACGCGGTACCAAGGAGAGCAACTGTCCCTTTTGTGTAGAGGGGTACTAGCCACCCGTTGGGTTGAGCCACGGGGTCAGGCCTAGTCACTCTACACCGACTCTGTTTGGCCCTTGTGTATGTGATACTAAGGTGAGCTACTTAGTGTAGGGAGGTAGCTAGCCGCCCCAGAGGACCCGGGGTTAGGACTAGCTGCCCTACACCGACTCTTATTAGGCCCACTGGACAAACCGGGATAGTCGAACGAGGGTACGCGGACTGTGGAGGGGCGAGACCCCTGTTCTGAGAGGACAAGGTCCTGTACTGTTCCGTGCTGTACCTTTAGGCATACCCGCTAGCGAAAATGACTAACTGCGTGCCAGTGCGAGATAGCTACCCGCACATTTATCACGTGTGCCATAGTCATCGCTACGTCGTGACCGTGACCTCGGGGTGGTTGACTGGGTGTAGGACTACCACGGGGGACTCTCCCAGCCAGGAGAGCACCACGTGTACATCCTACATCATAGAAAAGACTGCAATCAAGATCGTTCCCGTGAGGAATAGGCCAGATCAAGAAATGATTTAAGTGAATAAATGAACAACAAATTAGAAGTACTTTGTTGAATTAAACGAAAATGGATAGTTACTTAATTGTATTAATTAATTGCTTGTCTTAATTACATGTAAATGGCTAAATTACCACTCTACTCAACATTCGCTGACTTCGAAAATTTTATAACCCTGTTCAGGTTAAGGAGTTGAGCAGTAGCATCGTCGGCTGTAGAGGGAGCTGGGCCCAGTCGAGCCTAACCTTAGCTGCATTTTCTTACTGTTCCTTAGCTTCTGTTGTAGTAGTGAGTATTTTGTTCCATGTAATACTGTTTCAGTTACTTTTCCGCTATATTTTCCTCTATCGTAGTTGTGATGGCCTGCAATATTGATAGATTGTTTGCACTGTTTCTTTTATTATCTCGTGATTAATTTTCTGCTTAGTTACATGGCATGTGTGGGTATGAATTATTTCCTACTTTTGATTATTTCTCGTTGGGATTAGTCGAGGCAGACCAGTCTCGGATCCTATAAGGATTTGGAATCGGATCGTAACAACTGCCATCGGAAGTTACCCCCTGCAAATAATCTTAAGTAATTAATCAAGTGATAAATCTCATGACAACAGCTGGAATTCATTAACTTTAATTAATCAGAGGATGAGGAAGGGAAAGGGAGTTGTTGGCAGCAACTACTTATCTTCCTCGCAACACCAACAACAAATAGAAAAAAAAGTGAAGTTCGAAGAATCTTAAACTTGAGCACAACATGGAGAGATGGGGGTGTTAAAGTGAAAATCTTACGAGCGAAGGAAGGAATAGTATCAGAGTGCGAGACACGTTGACTATGGTGAGATCCAATGGTCCTAACCATTGAGTCAAATGTCTCCGGTTAAAATGAAAAAAAAAAAACCAACTCAATGACTTGCCACATATATGATATGTTTGTCAAGTTGGCCGACTCATGAAAAGAAGAAAAGAAGAATCTGTGCATAATTAGAAGAAAAGAAAAACAAAGCAACTTAAGGCTAGGTTGGCCCACCCATGAAATTTCTTGGATGAATCCGTGCATAAGAAAAGATGAGAAACCCTTGAAGGCATGCAAAATTCCATAGTCCAATAATAAGCTCCTTGTGTAGAGATCCATCGGTCACAACATTTCCATCTAGGAACGAACACAACATTCAGCCCACTTAACAAAATCTACCATTTCGCATGCTAAAATGGTAGTTGTCCATGAGAACATATCCAAAAAAACATCAACAGTTTTGACGGTGCATTCAACAGTTTTGTCCACACCTCCATCATACATCTCAAGAATGACCTATTTGAGCAGCACAGAATAACCAAAAGAAGAAGCGAGAGGAGTAAAGCACGGAAGGAAGTAGCACCACACCGCAGGGAGAACAGCACAAGATCAAAGAACTCGAAGCCCCTCAAACCCCTCCGTGTCCTGCACTCCTCCTACCTCCTCCGTGAGCAGCACCTCCTCTCTGTCGAACACATCCCAAAAGCACACGCGAGAGGCGAAAAAAAAAACCCACCTACTCCTAGGCAGGCCGTCGATCTGCTCCATCAAAATGGATTGCGAGATGGCCGGTGACAGGTGCGATCCACAATATGGGCATCCTGAGGCAGCAACATTGGCTGGAGCATCTTCCCAGTAGATGAGCAGGGCGGAGGGCGAAAGGCGAGGGGGAGGATGAAGCAATCATGGTGGGAGGGGAGGAGGCAAAGGTAGAGGAAGGCGAGGGTGTGGGGGTCGAGGAAGGGGAGGAGGGCTACTGGGAGAGAAGGCGGTGCGATGGGGGTAAGAGAGAGAGAGAGAGAGAGTGTGTGTCAATCGGAACGGAGGTGGAGCTGCAAAATTGGGTGTGATCTTGACGATTATTATTACACCAAATGCCACTGCAAATGACTGCTACCGTGGTGTGAACGGTGCTTGCATACACTCTCTTTCAATTATATTAAAGATGTGCTACTAAATGGATAAGGGATGCAAATTGACGAGTGAGAAGTGACAGGAGGGGAAAGGCAAATGAGGGTTCTTTTACGTACATAGTCTTCCGATTTGGAGGCAAGTTTAAATCAGTTTCCAGACCAAGTTAAATCTGAGGAACAAAATAAAAATTTCGTAATTTTGGAATATCTGGTGGTGCTCCATCATCCACTCGTAGAAACTTTATTTATTTAAATCTTACTTGACGAAACGGAACCTTTGTAAACTGCACTGGACCTTAGGCGTGTGTAAGAAAGGCAATGAAGAGGAACTTCGATAGAGTTGATTGGGTTGAACCGAAAAGGGTCTAAATCAAGGTTGCAAAAATAGGATTGGATTGGATGGTCTAAACGGTAGTCAGTTGAATCGAAAATCGGATATTGATCGGCCGAACCGATCGATTTTTGAAAAGAGTTCCTTAAATTGGTGGAACCGATTAAAATTCGATTCAACTGGTGTGACCCGGTAAATTGGGACCGACCATAACCACCCATCCAAAGCCAAGAAAGAAAGACCGACGTCATTTTGAAGCCCAACCGACTCCCACCCCCTGACCATCGCATCCACAACTTCCCAGTTCCCAACTTCCCACCACAGTGCCTCCTTCTTCTTCCCAGTGCACCCATCACGTCCACCATCCGCCATCCACAACTCCCTACCCTCGCCATCACGTCCACAACTCCTACCGCAGCACCTCCTTCTTCCCACCGTAGCCATCGCATCCACCGTCCGTGACTCCCATCGCAGCGCCTCCTTGCTCCTTCCGCAACGACACAACCATCGCGTCCACGACTCCCTACCGAACCTACCCTCACCTTTGTCTGCCACCGCATCCACGACTTCAACCTTCGTCCTCCTCACCAGCAGCCAAACCTCTCCATCGCCACCGTAAACTTCTTCCTCCTCTCCATCCCACTACAATATCACTAGCACCTCCACCAAACCCCCTTCCTCCATCCTCTTCGATTACCACCACCACCATCCACCACATGCATAGTTTACTTGCTACTGCATCTCAAATCCTAACAAAAAAATTTTTGCTACGTGGGATTATAAAACAAGGGGAGGGTGACGTTCTCGTTTTCGCTTACGTACCTACATCGAACAAGAGTTTCCTAAAAGACTTTTGAAAATCATTTGCCAGCACGAATAGCATGCCATGTATCATGATCTTCGAACATCAATAGAAGCAACAAAGCATCCCACAAGTCTACAACTATATACATATATTATGCTAATTTTTGAAGCAACTACTCTAGCAATTAATCTAAGATGGTATGTTGTCAATGATATGACAATAATACTAGGTTTCTGGATGTCTCATGCCTATCTAATCTATGATTTTGTAATGTTTGCTGGATGGCTAATTGCAAGAATATCGTTATTTGTTTATTTCTTTTATCGTGTGTTCATGTATTATGATCAAATTCAACAAATGCATATCTTTGGCTATGTTTTAATTCTCATGGTTCCGTTATATCGTCGATCATAAAGACAATGTGGTTTTCAAAGGTTTTAGGTGGATTGAAGAAGATAATATAATTGTCCATGTGTTTAAATTTAAAAATTTTGTCACAATTATTTTAAATGAAAAATGAGTAATGGGCTAGAATCATGTTTCTTTTTTTTCGTCTTATTTTGTTTGTAGAATAATGGATTGAAATGAGGAAGAAGTCCCTAATGAGTCTCATCCTACTCCTGAAGTTAATAAAATGATAGTAAGAAGAAAACAAGATATTGTTTAGGATCATTGTACATTAATTTCATCAAAACCTTTCAAGGTGAAATGTAATTATTATTCTAAGATTATTAGTAGAGGAGGGATTCGGAGATTTAAAGAACACTTGGCAAAGAAAAAGCCGCAGATCGAGTTATGTAGAAATGTCCTATGTCATGTGGAGTATCAAATGAAAAATGTTGTGGAATCATATCAAATATAAAAAAAAAAAAGGAGAGTTGATGAAGCTTTTGCAATGACTTCCACTGGCAGTTACATTTCACGATTTACCTGAGCAACCATTAGGCCCATCAAGTAGTGTTGCATCGAAGGATTCTCAAACCTATAGCTTAAAAAAAAATTTCCCTTTAGCTACTATACCTAGAAGTCAACCTTCAATAAAAAATGTTTTGGCTTCAAAAGATCTTATTCACGTTGCTAATTTCAAAATTGCAAAGTGATTTATTAAGGTATACATACCATTTCACACAATTGAGATTCCAGAGTTTCAGGAGATGTTGGATGCTGTTTCATCTATTGAATTTGGTTATAAAGCACCATTTACATACAAGGTGAGTGGACCCTTATTACAAGAAAATGTGAAGGATATGTCAGATTACATTGAAACATTTAGAAGGCATTGGCAAAAATTTGATTACACAATCATGATAGATGGATGGATGGATGGACAGCAAAGAATATTAATTAATTTTTTGACATAATCAATTAATGCTTCTAATCATTCAAAAACATCATAATATTATGTGGCTTATTCAAAGAAGTAATTGAATTTGTGGGATCGCAAATTATCATCCATTTGATTACAAATAATGCAGCTAACTATGCTGTAGTTGAAAAAACATTAAAAAATATGATTATAACTATATTGATTGAAGTCCTTGTGCAGCTCACTGCATTAATCTTATTCTTGAAAATTTTGATGATTTTCCTTCTGTTCAATTTGCTATTATCAAAGGGAGAAAGATAACAAAATTCATCTACAATCATGGCTATATCTTGAATTTGATGAGAAAACATTGCAAAAAAGAATTGGTTAACCCAACAACCACTAGATTTGCGACAAATTTTCTTGCACTGCAAGGTTTATGTGAGCAAAAAAATTCCTTAATATCTATGGCTGCTTCTAAAGAATGGTTGGAACATAAGATCTCGACGACAAGAATTGCTAATGAAGTCAAAGACGTCATCTTAATCTCCTATTTTTGGGATTTATGCTTCAAAGTAATTAAAATTGTTGAACCTCTTATAAAAATTTCCTAGATGGTGGACAGCGATGAATGCCCTTCAATAGACTACATTTATGCTAGGAAGCATCCAGCGAGAGCAACAATCAAGGCGGCATTTGATGATGATCAAAATGAATACAAGGAATATTTGAAGATATTTGATGAGAAGTGGGAAAATCAACTTCATCACCCTTTTCATGTTGCAGCTTACTTTTTGAATCCTAAATTTTATTAAAAGAACTCCATAGAGATTTCATATGGGAAGCATAAGATAATGGCTTCTTTTTTAAATGTCATGCTCATGATGTTTCATGACCAACAACCCAAAGTGCTTGGAATGTATTGGAATAATAGGGGAATGTTTGGTCATCCAATAGCAAAGCGGGCATGAAATCAAATTTCTCCTGGTAAGTCGTTATAGTTTCTAAACTTTACTAAATTATTATTATTTATATTACTTCACATTATGATTATATATTTTTTATTATAGTTAAATGGTAGCAGAATTTAGTGGAGAAGCTCCCACATTGCAAAAAATGGCCATTAGATTATTAAGTCAAACTTGCAATGCATCAACATGTGAAAGAAGGTGTATTTGAAAATATTCACACTGCAAAAAGGAACAATGTATTACATGCAAAGTTAAATGACCTTGCCTATGTGGAGTACAATTTGAAGCTAAGGTATAAAGTTATAAATAAAGTTTTATTTGTTAACTTTTTTAATATTATTTATATGTCATTTTTAACCTATCATAATTGTTGATTTGAAATTCAAGGAAGGATCAAAATAAAAATCCATGGGATCCTATTTTATTTGAAGGAATGAATTTAGTAAAGAAAGAGACAGAGGAACCTGATAATATATTTAGAGGTTTGGCTAGATAGGGAGGGCTTGAGACGTATATCTGCAATGGTACTAAATTATGCATATTTTAATAGCTTAGAATTATATATAAATTATTATGAAGTTAACATTTAGCTAATTGTTACTCATTTACTCTTTTACATGCTAGATACCAATGATTCTAAATGATTGTCACGAAGATCAATTTGGGATTTCTTTTCCCATTTGGTTTGCTTATGTTATCTTGAAATTTGAAATCCTTTTAGTACAACTTAATTTTTCATTTTTTATATACTTTCCTTTATATTTTCTAGTTTAAGTCTTTAATACTCTCATTTTATTTTATAGTGTGATTAAATATTTCAAATTCAAAGTAACATTTTATAAGAGTTATATTTAATTTTTTATACACTAAATTTTGATTTAACTAGATTCAACCTGATTTGATCAATACAAAATTAAACCTATGCATGGCTAATTTAATTTTTCACGATCCGATTCTAATAATGATGTCATCACATATGGATTCGATTGGTTAAAATCAACAATTGAATTATTTAAAAGTAAAACCAAAACTTAGACCAATCTGATGACCTCTGTAAATGTTGAGAAAGATTCTCTTTTTCTTTCTGTTGAGAAAGTAGATAAATTCTTTAATAGGAGGAGGAGGAGGAGGAGCGCTATCACACAACCCGATTCGATCCCTTCTCGAGGAAAATATTGCACAGGCATTACTAAAAGAAGTGGTACAAATGTTAACATATTGCTCATTTGAATCTAGAATCAGAATTAACTACTTCTCCCATCGAACACCAAATATTCACCTTTTAGAGTTGCAATTTATTTCTAGGTTTAAAAAACTTGACCCGAAAAAGATGTAGGCATTTTCCAGCCCGATCCCCCCACTCTCTCGACGATATTCAAGTCCTCTTGATTTTTTCCTTTTGAGAATGTAAATATTGTAGGCATAAGATTTGATCTCATATCCTCTTCGATGTCCACGACGAGTTTAACTACTCGATGACGAGCAATAGAAAATTGGATGTTCACCTCCGACGAAAAGCATTGCTTGAGAAAGGCAGCCAAATGCATAAAATTGTAGCAGAGTAATCAAATAAGCCTGTCACTATTTATTGCTAAAAAGATATCAATACATCTAACACTACAAATGGAATAAGGGCAAACAGAGGTTGACACAAAGGTTTCTAGTGAATGAGCATCCAACTACTTTTACTGAATGTGGAAATCTGGACTTTTGCATTAACGATACCATTTGTGGGTATATTTGCAAGTTGTATTTAAGAAGTAAAATGAGGAGTAACTATTTTTTCTTCAAGGACTACATTTCATATGAAGCGATAATTTACTTCAATATGTTTAGCCTTTTCATGAAATACTGAATTGGAAGCAATGTAAGTAGTAAATTTATTGTCACAATACAGAGGAATAGGCATCTATGCAAAAATCCCATGATTCGCCAAGACAAAGACTACCCACGTAACTTCATATGTTGTATGTGTCATAGCTCTATACTTCCCTTTTGCACTGGAGCAGGTCACCGTAGCTTCTTACTTCGCCATGAAACAAGATCTCCTCCAAAGAAAGAAACATAACCCGTAGTAGATCTTCTATCCTCTACTATCCCAACATAATTTGCATTCGAGTATGAAACAATATCAGTAGAGTCATTGTTTTTATAGTAGAGTCCCTTTCTAGGATTCCCTTTTAAGTATTTCAAAACCAAACACACATCATGCCAATTACTATAGGAGAGCTTCATGTACTGACTAGCTCTACTCACTACAAAGTTGATGTCTGTGTAAATAACTGTTAAATATAGTAGCTTGCCCACTGTATTCATGTATCTTGTCACATCTTCAAACAATGAATCTTCTTCTAACAACATAGTCTTCTTCTGGTGTTCAACAAGAATGCTTGCTAGACGGCTTCATACCAAGCAATCCTACCTGCTCTAAGATCTACAGAGTATACTTCTATTGGGATAATGATAAACCATTATCCTGCTACACTACTTGTATTTCCAAGAAATATCTCAAGTGTCCAAGATCCTTTGTAACAAAGGTCTTGTGTGAGAACTCCTTGATCTCTTTTCTTATAAAATCGAATGATCTGAGGAGTAGCTGAATCATATCTATTATATCTCTGAGCTAAGCCTCTCAAACCAGACTCTAAACTTTATTTAAGGCCATTCTCCTCCTTAATCTTGTAACCTAGGGGCTGAAGCATATACACCTCCTCTATAAGATTACCATAAAAGAAAGAATTTTTAATGTCTAAATAATATAACAGCCATTGCTTATTTACTACAGCAAATAAGATAATGCATATAGAAGAGACTTGTGCCATCAGAAAAAATGTCTCAATGTAGTCAATCCCATATATCTGGGTGAAGCCCTTAGCGACTAATGAGGCATGCCTTAAATCTATCCACCATAACATCTACCTGATACTTGATAGTGTAAACCCATCTACAATAAACTAAAGTCATGCCTAGTGGACAAGGTACCAACTCTCAAGTGCCACATGCAGTCAAGACACTCATTTCCTCATCCATTGCCATCCTTCATTGAGGATCTTGGGATGCCTCATTAAAATCCCATGGTAGTACAATACTAGTGAGCACATTGGCAAGTTGCTACAAATCATAACTTAAGTAAGTTGTTGTATAGTTGGAGATTAGATGCAAAATACAAGAACGGTTGGCCTTCCAAAGAGTAATGGGACAATCATCTAGTTCTTCCTAGCCCACTAAGGAAGAAAAATAATCTTCAGTGATCAATTAATAAGCAAGCCTTAGCCGGTAGAGGGAGAGCTAAGGTATAAAAGAATAAACAATAAGGCATAATAAAATACTTGTCAAAAATATGAAAAATTAAAAATAACAAGATAATTAAATCTAACTACTCTGATGTAAAATATTCAATCTAATTTATTCTCTAACATAATAGTAATAATTTAAAAAAATGATAAAATCATAAGGAAATTCTATAAAATGAGAAGACTGATATAGGCATGTACTCCCCCAAGAAAATGGGATAAGTGGCCGGTACAAAAGGGTATCATTAACTTAAGAACTTTTCAACCAAGCATTTGTTGTCAAAATCGATCTTGAAACAGAATGCATCTTCTAGTTGGTCTAAGCTTATTAGATGCAAACACTCGTAAGGAGACGAGATTACTTGCAATTGATCAAGTCAACCAAGTCCACGTAAATGTGGTTTGGTCCTTGATTTTTTCGTAGCATTGGATACCTACAAAATAGGTGGTAGACTCTTAGGGTATATTTGATTCGAAGAATGAGATTTTGTGGAATTACACATGAAATTAATAAGTAGAGGAATAAATATCTTTTGATATTTGAGACCATGAGGAGGAACAAAGGATTTGTATTTCACATTTGGAGGAAGGGGGTAGTGGAATATAATTATTCCAGGAGTTCCCTAAAATAACTTTATGACGACATAAGTAAACTTATTCTGATATAACTTTCTTCTGAATTTTCTCAACCCAAACATGGAAGATCCCATTTTTTCCCCTAAACAAATAAACCCTCGGTTAACCTTTGGAAGGACAAAATAGAAACATTGAACTATGTCCAACTTTTTCTTCCAAACTTCCATGGGGATCCCAACAACAAAACCATGTTCTTGAGAAATGCCATCCATGCCCTTTAAATTAGGCATAATTGGTTCAAACGCCTCGCCTGGCACCCTGCCCTCGGAGCATTGATGGATATTGACCTTCTAAGAAGAAACTTACGAACACCACCCTAAAATTAGAACCTGATGCAAGAAAACCTCCAAAAATTGGAATGCACTTTGCAGATAGATGCATCCTTTGCCCCTCAGTGTACAGTATCAAAATTGTTGAACACTTTTGTTACAGTAGAACCACCATGCAATTTTGTTACAATATTTTCTTACCTGTGAACAACTCTAAAATTTTCATCTTGAGTTTAGCAAGAAATAAGAATCAGCAGCTAATCAAGAGACGGTCATTGCTACCGTCTTTTGGTTCTGTTGGAAAGAGTGATGTACATGAATTTTTTATGGCCAAAATCAAGGGAAACGTATGATGTGATGTAAGATAATGTCAACCAAGCTTTCACTTGACATTTAATATAAAGAAATAAAAAAATTAAAGATTTGTTACGTTGTGAGTTTTACCTCCATTGAAAAAAATTACATTCTTTTTACTAAAATATATACGTGATAAATAATTTTATATAGATAATAAATTACTTTTCATTGATAATAAATTCTAGGTAGTTTTACAACAGTGTAAAATGATTTTACACCTGTGATAAATTATTTCACGATAACTTTGCATGTGTGAAATCTCATTTTACACCGATGTAAAATTATTCTAAAGGTGATTTAGTGGTTTTGTACCAATGTAAAATGATTTTGTACCTGTGTAAATTAATTTTGACCTATAGGTTTAGGATTTAGGATTTAAGGTTTAGATTTATGAAAAGTTATTTTGCCTATTAGAAGTGATTTTTCACTTGAGAATTAATTTTTCATCTTAAATACTATTGACTAAACCCTAAACGCTAAAGTGAAAAATCAATTTTCAAATAAAAAATCACTTGTCATAGATGAAGAAACACTTCTTGTGTAAAATTATTTTGAAGTTGATATGATAGTTTTGTACCGATGTAAAATGATTTTACATCAATGATTTGAGTTATTTACACCTGTATAAAAATAACTTGTTGATTTCAACCGTGGTAGACCCCACCACATAAGACTACCTTTTTAACATAAAAAAAACATATCAAATGAAAATTACATTCACAACTTTTTAATCATAACTTTTTAAGTCAACCTTTATATTTTCCAACCCAAATCTTTTTCTTTATGAGAGAGGAAGCGACATAAACCAAATGGAAAAAAGGTTTTATGCCTTCCTCATGGCACATTACCCACAAGGATTTCCTGCCCTCCTTGCAGAGAGACGGCACTTTCTTTTTGCCTAACATGGCCCTGACTACTGCAGGGCTCCCAAACAAAGTAATTGTAATTAGCATTCCGAAGGATAGAAGCGTCTCATTTTATGACTCGGGAAATTTTGATCGAGTCTTTTGTAATGAACTCTTATATGGGGAGTGTAATTGAAAAAGTAGCTGGACGGTTGGTTGTCTGGGCGGAAGGGTCGTTGAATCCTCTAGTAATGAGAAGCTGCATGATTTAAGGCGTTTGCCACCCGATTTCTCGTCTTATCTCTACCCCCAGTTCTTCTCTTCTCATCCCTATCCTCTGTTCTCGATAATTACTCTTCGAAATCTGCGAGATGGCGAAGACCAGAGCTCAAAGTAGAGGTCAAGCTGAAGAAGATTTGATACTTGAGGAATGTAAAGCATGCTCACCCTTCGTTCCGGGGAACCGAAGCAGCTGATCTCAGCCATTCCCGACTCGTCGCGATCAACTCCCACGCCCATCCACAGTCGCATGCAGATCCCAATTCACATGGGGGTGGGGGCATGTGTATGTTTCTCTTTTTCTTGATACTTATGCTTTAGGCAGTAAAATGATTGTTTTGAGATGTCCTCACCGAAAACTCAAATTTCTATTGCCTTGCCCGCAATGCACATTCCACTACAAGATGTGCTTGGCTATTCTGCTGAAATTGAATAAACGAACTTTCATGTGAAGCAGGACTTTTCCAGCCGTTGTTGTGAACCAGAACTTTCCTCAAAGTCGATATAACAATACCGACCTTTCCCGCCGTTTCTACGGACATCAATTGATGCCCTTGATTGGGTCAACGGGTCAAATCATTCGCCTTGCACTTTTTCCTTTTCAAAGCCAATAAAGTGTTTCAATGTTGCCAGACCCGTAGACGTATAATTGTTTAAGCATTTTTACCCCTTGCCAACCGATGTCTTAAGCAGCGCAGAGGAACAGTACTGTATCAGGATAAAATAGAAATAGAAAAAGTACAGAAGATATTTGGTTGGTGAGGTTGTTAATAATTCATATATTGATTTTGTGAGGGAGAAGAGAGTGTTAATGAGTTTTGATGTGATAGATTGTAATTATTAGATAGTATTTTTTGAATTATATGTAAAAAGAAAGAGTATTGGATTTTGATGTGTTGAAAAGAAAGAAAATATATGAAAAAAAAAGAATTTTTTTATAACTCATACACCTCCACCTTTATTACTCTCCTAACCTATCAAATAGTACCTATTAATATTCTAATCCCACAACCAAACGTTACCTTAGAGACGTGAAGAATGTGATGGTTTATTGCCTGGAAGCCAGGACTACAAGAACCGGATGAAAGACACCGCGTAACTAATAGCACAATGGTTGATGAGATATAATTCTACTAAGTTTTCCGCAGTCGGCACACCTTGGAAGCCATTTTTCGTACAACATACACCAAAGCAATACACATCCATTTGAACAGACACCAAATTGGCATCTACAAAACAGTACGCGCGATGAAAAAACCTCGCGAGTGCCACGATTGGAAGACTTTTGGCTTAAATCATGGCTGGCTGTACGTTTTTGACAAACACAGATTCAAAGCTTTCCAGGCGTCAAACAAAAGCATCCCAAACGTCCAAACAAGATCCACATTAATTGGATTTTTTTTTATTTTTCACCACGTATTTAATTACATGGAATTCAGGAAAAACTTCAGATAAACCCCCCTTTATGCGAAACACCCTTCGATTTGGTTTTGGACTTTTAATGGTCTGCCATCACTAGCATAGAGATTCACTAGTACATGAAACTAAAGACACATTTTGTCGCATGGAATACAATTCTCCAATGCATCTGGTCTCTCCCAATTTTTGGCATTTATTATTTAGTAACTAACCTCAAAATATTAACAATTACAAGCTTTTTGAACCAGGATTACTGATTTACAACAAAGAATTTGAGAAGAAAAATAGGATCTACGATCAGCTGTCTGAAATTATCAATGGCCCTATAAAAACCTATAAAAGATGGTTACATGACAGATTTCTTACTGGCCTATATCCGAGTGTGAGCACCATTATCGGTGCCAACTTGGTACTGATCCATCAACCAATCTTCACCAGCTTTAAGATGCAATAAATCACCTTGAACATCCATCGTCATCTCTACTACATCATCACCGTCACCATCTAAAACCCTGTTGTCTTGAATGGGGACCGCAGCTGGCAACAACTCTCTGGTATGTTGAAACTGCATGCCAGATGCAGATGGAGTAGGCTTATGAGTATTATCTACAGTCACAGAGATCAAATTTCTAGATCTGGTTGGCAGTTTTGGAATAGACTGCCCTGCTCTGATGTGCACAGCTTCGTTGGATTGAACAGCTTTTATCAGTGATGCTGCCGCAGCTGGAGAGATGATGCGAGCGCCAGCAGCAACAGCAGCAGCATGGACCAGAGGGTTTGGGACACAATGGTGCTGTGGAGTTCTGAGGAGCTCATTGGAAAAGCTGTTGTTGCTCCCAGATGATTCTGTAGGGACAGGTGAAACCTCTGTAGGGAAAGCTGTATTAATATTCAGAGCTTACATAAAAATCTTTATAAGTAAAAATCGCTTAATATTTTGCAGGGAGGAATGCTCCTAGAGCAAGAAAAAGAAAAGAGATCAGGTAGGAAAGACAGACACAACTGACACCCTAGAGGAAAACATTTTGATGTTATGCATTTTTTGCAATACACGATTAGATTAGGCGATTGCCAATGTGGAAGGGGGAGTCTAATAGTTGCATCAATCTTCAACGGTGGCTAACGTTTTTCAGTCATCCAGGGAGGATTCTAGTCCTTACGAATGGAATGCATGTCTCAGCCTTTTTTTTTTTTTTTTTGAAAATGGAAAGGACAGTTTTCCAACTGATAACCACCCAGAATGTATTATAACAAAAGAAATGGCTTTTCAGCCTGCATCAAAGCCCACTTACAACAGTAAAATACCTATTCACAGCGACTCACTCCACATTCTAACCATAGTAGTAATGGACTCTCCAAATTTTCTACATACGGTCTCTGCCCCCTAAAGAACACGTCATTCCTCTCCAACCAGATGCCCCATAGCACCGCTAGAGACCTTGCTTTCTTATTTTTCAATTGGAAGACATTGTGGCCTGACACCTCCACACCTAAATGAAATCCAGAACTCTTCAAAAGACAAGTGGCTCCACCACCCAGCTCCCATGCGGTTTCATATCTATGACACAAACAGGCCAGAGAAAAAAAGATAGTTCACGTCCTCATCAACTCTTCGACACAAAGGGCACTCCTCCCCAAGGGCCCACCTCGCCCTCCACGCCCTCATCACGAGCCTACGCCTTCTAAGCAACCAAATGAAGATCTTAACTTTCAACGGGCAGCCCACCCTCCAAACCTGATTCCAATCTCTCACCAGATCCAAATCGCCAATGGGTCCCCCACCAGAAAGTCTCCTATAAGTAGCCCTCACCAAGAAACCACCTTCATCCAAAGAGAAAATATCATTTCCCATCTTTGGTTGGAATCCTTCCAGCTCCCCAAGCAAAATTTCGAATTCCTTAATCCTCGCATCAGAGGTTCCCAACAAAGGACGGGCACGACCCACCTTTCCAAACTTCTGCCACCAATGCATCCCTGTCCATAGCCAATACAAAAAGTCTTGGGAATCTTCCACAAGTCTCCCTTGACCAGTCCAATTATCCTACCAAAATCTAAACACCTACCTCGACCCCACCACCAAGTTAGCTCCATTCTCCAACAACCGTCCAATCTACTTCGTCAACAAGTTGTCATTCATTCTCCCTAGGTCTCTTACACCAAGCCCTCCTTCCTCTACCAACCTGCAAACCTCCTCTCATGCCACTAACATCGCACCTGACCCATTTGACCCGTGGTTCGACAAAAAAAAAAATTCCTCATCAAGCCCAGAATCTTTTTTACAACCTGTTGAGGCATCTTCAGAACAGAAAAGAAATATGACAGCATTTCTGCCAGCACCTCCTTGAGTAAGACCAGTCTCCCTCCCCTCGACAACATCCTGGACACCCATCTTGCCAATCTCCCTTCCAATCTTCGAGCCAAAAAGGACCAATCCTGCACCAAAATCCTCTTGTCTGTCAAGGGAAGGCCCAGATAAGTAATAGGAAAATTCTCCCGTTCCGTGCCAAGACCCAAGCTGCACGCCCACGCCTCCTCCGTCATGTGGAAAGGAACAAAGCTTGATTTGGATAGGTTAATCTGTAACCCAAAAGCCTCCCCAAACAACCCAAGCAAGATCTGCAGCCTCCTAGCTTCCACCTCTGCACCTTCTATGAAGAATAACATATCATCAGCATACTGAAGCATCGGAATCTCTATCCCATCTTCCAAAGAGAAATCTCTTACCAGATTTCTCTCACATGATCTACCTGTTGTTCTTGCTAGCGCATCTGCCGCTAAAACAAAAAGCATTAGAGCCAAAGGACACCCATGTCTAACCCCTCTTCTCAGTTGGATCCAACCCCCTACCAGATTGCCATTAACAAGGACCAAGAACAAAGTCATGGTGACACACCTCTTCATCAAGTCAACCTAGAGGAATGGGAACCCCCTCTTTATCAAAGAGGCCCACACAAATTACCATTGCATCGAGTCATAGGCCTTGCTGAAATCCACCTTCCACATGAATGCCTTCCTCTTTTTCCTCCTCCAACATGATAAACTCTCCGAGGCCACAATGTATCCCTCCAAAATGTTCCTGCCACGAACAAAAGCCGTCTGCACTTGAGCCACAATCTTCGCCAGCACCCTCTTTAGCCTGTTAGCCAAGCTCTTTGCCACAATAAGATAGATAGCATTGGAAAGAACTATCGGTCTATAATCCTCAATTACCTCTGCCTCATCCCTCTTCGACAACAAGAACATATAAAATTTATTCAGCCTGTTGAAACCCAGATTTACATCTTTCAACTCCTGCAGCACCTGTAAAACATCATCCTTAATCATCGACCAAAATTCCTTATAGAAGAAAACAGGGAATCCATCAGGACCTGGACAACCATCCACATTCAACTCCCAAACAACCTTATGGACCCCCTCCTCCTCAAACGGCCCAACAATATTCCTCGCCTCGTCATCACCAATCCGCAGCACCCCAGACCCTAGCCATCTCCATCTTCCCCCCAACCTCCTCCCTGTGAACTCCTTGTAGTATCTCGTAGCCGCCCTGCCCACTGCCTCCCTGCCTGTAAAGTCCTCCCTGCCAACCCGCAAACTATCAATCTAATTCTTCCTCCTTCCCGACGCCACCATATAAAAGAAACAAGTGTTAGAGTCTCCCTCTATGAGCCACTTCCGTCTAGACCTCACCTTCCACTCCACCTCCACTTTCCGATCTTCCTGCACCACCTGCATGTGCCTCGCTCTGTTCGCCCTGTCATCCTCGGATAGAAGACCAATGTCATCAACCCTATCTAGCCTCGTAATCTCAACGAGCGCTTTATCCCTCCTCCCACATTCCTCTTTAACATGTGTCCTGTAGACCTTGAGAAAAGACCTCAACTCCTATAGCTTGGTTTCCAACCTTGCAACCACCGAGCCCTCTACATGGATCTACCTCCATTTCTCTTCCACCAAACTCCTAAAACCCTCTTCCAAAAGCCAAGCTCTGTCAAATTTAAAATACGTACCATGTCTTCAGCCTTCATTCGTTCTCCAAAGCAACGAAGTGTGGTCCGGAAAAGACCGCTCCAGAGGTCTAACCTCCACCATAGGGAAAACTTCAGCCAATGCCGTAGAGGCCAGGAATCTGTCAATCCTAGACCGTTGTCCACTTGAACTCCTCCAAGTGTAAGGGCAAGAAAAAGGTGGCAAATCCAATAGGCCTTGTGCTGCAATAAACCCCACAAAAGCTTCCGAGCCTGGATCCATCCCCCCTTGACCATCCGATCTATTTTCCACCAACAATGTAACATTGAAATCTCCACCTATTAACCACGGGGACCCCTGATACCTTGCTGCAACTTGGTCCAGCTCATCCCACAAAACATGTCTCCGCGCACCATCATTTGGGCCATAGACTGCAGAGAAAGACCAAGCAAAGATTGTCTCGACATCTCTGCAATTTGACTGTGACCACATGGGATGCGACCACCGAATCCATCAATGAGAAAACATCTCCCTTCCACCCAATAATGACTCCACCTGACCTCCCTATTGCATCGAGGGCCACAAACTCCTCCATGCCACTACCCCCGACCTCTCTCCACATCCACTAGACGCAATGCCCCAGCTTCGTCTCCTAGAGAAAAACCACCTCAGGGCCCCACTACTAAATGTAGCTTCTCATGGCTGTATGCCTGGAGGGGTCATTCAGCCCCCTCACGTTCCATATGAGGACCTTAGTCATGGGGATACAGAAATTCTCCTCGTGACATGCACCTGTGCCCTACCTCTTCGGCCATCCAGGCAACCTCCCCATCCTCTCGCACCTACCGCTCCTCTGTCACCCCCAGAACACCTTCCCACCCCCAATCTCCCCCTCGCCCCTCCACACCTCCACCCAACATCACCAACCCCGCAACCTCCTCAGCCACCACCTCCCTTCCGCCCACACAACTTCCCTGTCCACCCTTTCCACCCCCACCCATCGACACAGCCCCCATGCCACCCCCTGCGTCATCTCCACCCGCAACCAAGTCTCCAATCGACCCCCCTCCACGCCACCCTTAAGAAGACTCGAGCCTGTGGCCCACCTCCTCCGCCAGCTTGCCCTCTGATGCTAGTTCTCATTCGCCCTACAATCAACATCAGCCCTGTCTCGATGAAGACCTCGCCCTCCACCTTCGATAAGTCCACCTCGGCCTGTAGGAGATCTGCGTGGGGAATTTCCTCAGCCTCCAGCTCCGAAGGCACACCATGGCCCCCTTCGCACTACATATCGCCTTCTGCCCAAAACAGAGAACCCCAAAGTGTGCGCCTCGGGGCTGGGAGTGCTTAGGGGTTTCTAAAACGACGTGATGGGTATTTAGGTCCCCACCAAGCTCACCTTCAACTCCACCCAAATCCATTTTGCCCGACCTGGATCCGCCACCAAGAGGCACACTTAAAACACCATCCACATCAGTCGCAATCCCCGCAAGCATCAACTGGGATTTCGAAAAATCCCCGACCTCAAGTCTCACCTCGTCACACATCATTTCCACCACCTCCTCCACACGTTCCCCCTCCATTGATTGTGGCTCAAGAACCACAACGGGCACGCAATCCCCTCCGCACCCCTCACCTTCCAAAAATCGCCCAACTCCTCGTCTGACCTCCACTCCACCCGTGAACCGACGCCACCGCCTCCCTCTGCCTTCGTCTGCCAACCACCACCTCAACAAATGACCAGGCCTCCTCTCGTCCGACCAGACCTGGACCATCCATGAGGAGCTCCTCTCGTGTGAAGGACCATCCACCATCTCAGCCATTTATAATTCCAAAAATTGTGTCAATTTTTTTAAAGATTTATGCAACTAATGAATTTGAAAATGGAGCATGTCAATTGGGAGAACGTCAAATGTCAAAGTTTCCTCCTAGTCAAAGCTGTGATAGTAGTAGTTTACTGCACTTGGTTCCTTGATACATTTTGGCCCAATAGAGTGCCTAATCATCAGGGGCATTGCTGTTACCTTATTTGGAAAGGGAGAAGGAGGACTAATAAAGGATGCTAATTCTCCATAAATATCATCAACAGGGGAGCTAATTGCACTATGGTTACATTAGGATTTGCAAATATATATGACACCCATCTACGATAGTTCTCTACCTCCAAACAATACACCATAACACTCTAGCCATATACACAAGATTGTGATAGAAGTCCCCCTTATCATCTCAAAATCAGCAAGAGCAGCTTAGCAAGCTCTCCTACAAGTCCTACTGCCCAATCAGGTATCTCCTGCAAAAGGGCACGTGGAAAATGGATCCCATATCTTCCACTTCCATGTCACAAAAATACAATTAGCATCTGCATCTAGCGCCCACCTTCTAGGTCCCAATTGACTATTCTCTGTCTCCAAAGTAACCAGTGAAGAACTTCACCTTTTAGGGTAGACAAGCACTCAAAATCTTATTGCAGTTTGTGCTCAAAGAAAGATTGTTAGAATGGCCTTCCACAATGTAGATAAAGCCTTTCTAACTGAAAAATTCATCACGCCTCCAAATCCAACTGTCCCTTCCCACTCCAGGCTTGAGCTCATGGGGGGTCTGAAGTAACAGAGTAGGCTCCTCCAACCCAGCATGGAGAGATACTGAGGCAACACAGGCATCAAACAATTGTAAGGTGGAAAAAAAACCTGCCATGGAGGCAAGTGACGCCATGGCTAAAGCAGCCAAATGCAAGTAATCATCTGCAACAACCCCAGCAGGAGAACAATGATGTGACCAGAACTGAAAACCCCTATCATCACCAGCACACTCCTGCAGTGCAACCTCACTTTCCTCAGAAGCTTCATCAAACCATCCAAAAGGAGGACGAGAATCCAGTAAACATCCTCCTCTCCTCCCAATCAACAGGATCCCGACAAGAATTTCAAAGGACCCGCTTCCAAAAAGGAAGCTGAGGACTTATGATATGCAAGACCCATTTAGTCACCAGGGCATCATTCATATGCCTGGATATTCAAGCCAAATCAGTTGAGCTAGGACTGACTCAAGCTTAAGCTCGACAAGCCCAAGTGGACTTGAGCTTGACCAAGCTCAAATGAGCCAACTTGAGCTCGGTTCTTTGAAGCTCAAGCCAGCTCATGAGCTAGCACAAGCTCACATTGTTACATCACTTAAATGAGTTTGAGCTCGGTTCATTTCAGCTCAAGTTGGCTCATAAGCCAAATAAGCTCAATTGTCACTTAAATGAGCTCTTAAGCATTGGTTCATTGAGCTCAATTCAGCTCGTGGGCCAAACAAGCACACCTCTCACTTGAATGAGCCCAATTTGAATTTTTGCAATTTGAATGGCATGAAGGGTATTTTGCATTACACTTAACTTTTATGGCTTTACTTGTTACTCCATGTAGTGTACCATGTATACATATATGATAAAACTTAAACAAACTCATAACTTGAGCCAATAAGCTGAGCTCAGCTTAGCTCGAGCTTGACTTGGCAAGATAAATGAGACAGGATCTGGGCTCAAGCTCAGCTCGAAAACTCAATGAGCCAAGCTTGTAAGCCCTTGTCGAGCCGAGCTCGAGCTAAATGGCCACCCCTAATCATTCAACTCCCTCAAATTTAGAACAAGTCTATCCACCTCCTCAGTCTACAAGCATCATCTCAATCATCAATTATATTATTATAACTGATGATTATTCAAGGCATCTTGGCTTTTTCATCTGTAAGATCCATGGTTGGCAATTTGATTCAAACTTCTGTGCTTCAAAAAAGAACCTTTTTGGTGCTATAGTTCAATTTTTTGCATGGTGACAATGCCTTGAAATTTTATGCCCTTGCTTTAGCCAATTTTCTCAAATCAATGGTCACCATATATTGGACTTCATGTACACACATCCCAACAATATGGCACTACTGAGAGAATACATACACACAATCCTGATGTAGAAAGATCCATTATGTCTCATACCACATTCCCTGATTTCCACCAGCATATTGAAGTGACGCAATTCTCACTACTCGTTATCTTATAAATAGAATCCCTTCTTGGATGAGCAAATCCGTTACTCCATTTTTCCTGGCAAGCATTATTTACATTGTCACCAAAGATTTTTCAATATGCTGCATTTATCCACTAGTAAAGAGCTGAAGGGAGAAACTCTTTCTGAGGGCAATGAAGTGTGTCTCAAATATTCTAGAACATGGAATATCAATGTTATGGTGTTCACCATCAGGAGTCATTAGCGTTGGTATTACGCTCATTAAGTTTCGTACTTTTCCACAACTAATTCTTTCCAAAACTAATTCTCTGAGTTATCAATGGCTTCTCACCACCTTGTGTTGTTGTAGTATGATATTGAGAAATCTTTATTAAAGGAAAAGTGGCAAAAGCAAACCATGTGGCTGCATTATTGCAGATTTTTGTGAGGCATTGAGGGTGGCAGTGAGCCATAACAAGCCCACTCATGTTTTTTGTGGTATGGGCAAGATGAGGAAATCTCAATTTCTCACTCACTGGAAACACAAAGGTGCTTATTTTTAATCACCTACGTGGGATTCCCTCTCTTTTCTTATCCACTTCCATGCCAAGACTTTGATAGGCTGCTAGTGCTTAAATGGTTAGAAAGCAAGATTTTTATTCAAGGGGATAGCCTTGTTCTACTTAAGTCAGTTTTAGTTGCGGTGCCAATCTTTCTATAGGTTACTTTGTAGGTACTGCATCAGATTATAGGAGGTTTTTGTGGACAGGTGCAGATGTCTTGGCAAGAGTAGCTTTTCAGTGGCTTTAAAAGATATTTGTCATCCTTCCTCAAAAGGGGACCCTAGGATCAAGGAGTTGAGAATGATGAACGAGGTGCTTCTTGCAAAATAGTATACACGGTGTGTGGGTGGTGAGACCTCATTGTCTTTGCAAGTTCCCTTCTACATCTATGGTAAGATTCAACTGAATAAATAGATTTCCCGTTGGCCTTGTCCTTTTGGAGGAGGATATTAAGGCCATCAACCACATTTTCTTTTTCCCTTGGGAGGGGAATGACTGGGGATTAGTTTTGGAAGGAAGTGTGGTGCTCGGATGGACCTTTATTCATTTCTTTCTCAAGGTTGTTTGCATTAGCACAAAATAAGGAAGCTTCTTTGGTCAATTGCCAAAGCAGTCCCATTGGAGAAGGCCAAGAACTCCAGATCCTTACTTTTAGAGCTCATCTATTCAATGCAAGGGTGGAGGATTATTTGGCATCTTCAAGAGATCATCAGTTGACAGCAATTGGATGATGAGACAATTGATGGCAATCGCAACATATCATCAACATATCACATATCGCCAATAGGATCCATATCGATACCCATGGAATATCATTATTCCAAGATATTGATCATATATCAGTGATGTTTCAGTGGTATCGACGATATCTTTGATATCGACAAGGATCAAAGTACAAATATTCCATATATTGATAGATATATCGCTAATATGGGAACACATCACATGGAAATGTCACTATTCTCAAATCTAGCCCCTTGCATTGGCATTGGTCGTGTTATTTGGTTCCATTGCTTTCTTTGCTCACAATAGAAGCACAAATATCCCATTTCAACTCAAATCTTTCATTAAAATAATCATTTTATTTATTATTTGAGTTTTCAAAGTCGTTAATCTTCAAATAAACTCTTCTTTGGTGATTCTTTTAACTTTTTGAGTCTTAATTTCAACCTTAAACATGTGTTATTACTCATTCCAAGTTTGATTTCTTCATTTGTTAGGTAGATTAATGTTCTCTACCTATTGGATTAATCAAATAACAAAATAATATTAGATTTTATCATAATTTTGTGATTTTGAATCTCATCTTAAAAACATATTTATTCATTTTTAATTTTATTAATGAGATTTTTCCAATTATTCCATAGATTACGGTCCTCTACCTATATCTTATTAGTCAAATAACAAATTAACCTTCGATTTAGGTTTTGACTTTGGGTAGATTTCTCTAATTATTGCGTATTTATTGTGTTTTACTCAATTTATGATTTTGATCTTCATAGACATTTCTTCATGCATGTCATAGTAATTTAAATCATAATTTCATAAAATTTATGACATTTTGAGCCATATCCATGAAATTTAGAAATACAGTAATATATCCCCAATATACCACTTTTTTGAATTGTCGATATGGCGTCAGTATCGATATTTGTAACCATGATTGACATTTTTTTTTTAAAGAGGAAAGGACGGTTATCTTTATGATAACCACCCAAATTGTATTAACAATAAAAAAGACCTTAGGCCCAATTACAAATTACATCTCCAAGAAGAAATCAAAGACAAGATTGACTCCACGACATTCTCCACATATGGACACCATCCCTTAAAAACCACTGCATTTCTCTCTAACCACAGAGTTCACAACACCGCTAGTGGCCTTGATCTAAAAACATGGTGAGTACCAACCCTATCCCCTAATCTGTAAGAACCCCAAAAGGCATCAAAAGTGTGGTGAGCCCACCAAACATCGGAAACTCTACTCCAGACCTGAGCCGCAAAGGGACAGTTGAAGAACAGATGCTGAACATCTTCTTTCCCCCCCAGGCATAGAGAACAAGTGGTATCCGCATCAGTAACCCATTGCAACCTCCATGCTTTGATAATGATCCTCCCTCTTCGGAGCAGCCAACAAAAAATCTTGACCTTCAAAGGACATGCTACCGCCTACATCTGGTTGCAGCCTCTAACTAGGTCAATATCTCCCAAACTCGTTGAATTTGCCAACCTCCTATCAGCAGCAGAGATAGAAAAGTCACCCTCCTCCCAGCCAAAATAGTCAGTCAGGCTTCTCCTCCAGCCTGAACCCCTCCAACTAACTGACAATTAAGGATGGGAACTTGGCACATTTTCAATTGGAAAGCATAAAAGCACTGTGATCTCATTCAATGTGCTTGGATGCAAATTTGTTTATGATTATCCACTATTGTGGGTTACTACAACACCCTTGGAGGTGCATTTCTTTGTTTGGGAAATGCGAAGGGGGCAACTTGTGACCAAGGTGTGATGACATGGTTAGGCACCATATGCATCCCTTGTTTTTTTCAAGTTGCAAGGATGAAGATGCTAATCACCTTTTTGCATGTAATTTTGTGAATGTTGGCAAAGGCAAGGTTGGATAACTCTTCCTTTGCCCAGTTTTGTAGCTCTTTTAGAGGTGGGGTGTACTTATTTCAGGACTAGCACATCCACACAAATGACAGGGCAAGCCCATTTTTTGGGGTTGCAGTTCAAAAAATGGTTCAAAAACTCATCTCCTCTTTTTTTGAACGGAAAAAGGACTATCACATGAGCTTGGTGATGGTCTGTTTCCTTAAAACAAATTCATCTTGTATTAAGTTGATTTTGTCTTTATAGCATTCAAAATGTTGAAATACTTGTACACAATTTTCTCTGGATTTTGATGTAAACTCTTGACTCTTCAGCCCTTTCTACAAAGTTGGATTTTTCTTTGTGAATACTTTCAAAATTTTCTCTTCAAGGATACTTTTGGAATGGACATAACTGCAAAGCAGACACTGCCATCAACCCCCCCACCCCCCCCACAAAAAAAAAAAAAAAATTCCTAACAAATATGGTTTCCAACAAAAGAGAATCAAGGGAAATGAGGACTGAAGCCGATGGCAGTAGAAGCTGCTTGGACTCCAACATGTGGCTCCAATTTCAGCTACATAAATCACCAACAATGGCAGCAAGCATGAGGGGGCAATATGGTAAGGAGCGCTGAAGAGGTTGAGGCAACAACGGTATAGCATTCAATGTAGGAGACAATGTTTGTCAGGAGACGAATGTGATGACATGTTTGGGAAAAGATGTAGAACAGTGAAGTTTATGTTGGTGGTCAATGGTGATGGAGCCTGTGTTGTTCACAATTGACAAAATCTTTCCAAGCATGAAGAGAATCATCTTCTTTGAGGCTATAGAGTATAGAGTGATGATGGAGATTGTGCTACCTTTTTGTTGTATTTTTGCTGAAGCTTGCTGTGGTTCAATAATCAAGGTTGGTTAGCAATTACTTTGCTGACATCAAGGATGATGATCATAGTAGGGAACATTGGTTGTGGTGGCAAAAGTTGTCAGAGAATTAGGAAAGAGTCCTAGATTACTTAAGTTAGGGTAATTTGTTTGTTTTTGATATTCCCGTTATCTCTTTCTATTTCTATTAGGATTCGTTATCTTCCCCATTCTATGTATAAAGGGGAATAGGGATCCTCTCTTGCTGTACTGCCAGCCCTAAAGCCCTTTCCTCATTGCACACGCCAACAGCACATGCCTACTCACACTCCACTCTATGCATGTCCAACCTGCTCGTAGCACCCATGCACGAGTCCCTACTGCCCTTACATGCCACCACACAATGCCTCTTCTACCAAATATGCCATTGGGAATGGATCCTACTACCTTGCATGCCATCGCGCATGAGGTGTGACTGCAACACACACTGCACATGCCTATGATTGTTGTGCACTGTACCAACACACATGGCGCTCTCCCTATCACAAACACACGCATAATATTCCTGTTGCGCATGCCATCATGCGCATGCTCTGTTTTCATGTGTGCGCCACCATGTATACCTCTTATACGCTACCACGTACCTCTTATGCACCACCACGCACACCTCTATGTGCCTAATGCATGATTCCTACACACCCTGTGCACGCTTGCCTGTGCACCACAGTGCACACTCCTTGATCCTCACATGCAACAACGCACACACTGTTGCCCCTATGCACAAAGCATGCTCCTACCGTATCACTAGTTGCTGCAGATGCTACTATTACTACTGATGTTGGTACCAATGTTGGTGCCCCTGTTGCTTTCGATCTGTATTGAAAATTGAAAATTCGTTTTTCCCATGCAAACTGGAATGTTTACAATCTCTACTGAGAAGCGAATCCTCCTCAACTACTACTGTTGCCATAAGTTTTGTGGCTAATACTACTGCTACCTATTCTTTTAAAAAAAAAGAAAAGAGGTCAATAATCATTCAATATACTACCTCAAAAGGAGAGTACATAAAACCAAAACTTCACTTACATATCATAAGACCAAAAGTGAAAAAATTAAGAAGCACCCTTCATAACATTTTTGAGGTAAATCCTTTCACCCCTGAAGACCGCCACACATCTCTGTAGCTACCGACCACAACACAACTGCCAACTTCAAACACATACGGGTCTATCAATTCATCCCTCCGAACAGATACCCAAAAACAGCCACCAAATCCACCTATATTACTAGCAGGCTGAGGTGAAGAAAAATGTTTGTGACGAATCTGCATCGCAACAAAAGATGCCCCACATCCTCCATCTCCTCCCCACACAAAGTACAAGAATTGTCCTCCAAGTGCATCCAGCATTGAACCCTATCTTTTGTGGGTAAGCTCCCCTCCGCACAAGCCGCAAAAAGATTTTTACTTTTAGAGGGACTTTAAGCCTCCAAATAAAAGAAGTGTCAACCCCTAGGTACTCATCATCCACTTATGGGAACTCTCTAAAAATCTTGTAGACCTTTATTGAGAAAGCCCCATGTGCCCATCTCAATAAGTTAAGCAACCCCTGAGTTAGTGAGAATGAGTCAACCACACTCAAAAGCTCCAACATCTCCGTAATCCTGGCATTTGATAAAGACCCTCTAGAAAACGACCTCCAAATGCCACCATCACCATTCAGGTTGTCCTCCCAAGCATCAGCAGCATTACATTATTTATCTTGGACCAAATCATATAACTTCTAAAATTTGGAACCAAAAACTCCATTTTCGATCCAGCCATCATCCCAAAACCTGAACATTTTACCATCCCCCAGAACAGGCTCCGACAATGAGACAACTCGTCTCATAACCATAATCAAACCATGCCAAAAGGCAAAAGCACCACAAGAAACACATCTGTCCTCCAAGCTAAGTAAGCAACCACATGAGTCTTGCAAGAGCCAAATCCACAGAATCCTCGATCGACAAAAGCCTCACCAGTCACCACCCACATAGACAACAAAGAGCCACCAAAATCCGAGAGGTGCAACACCACCAAGACACCCTGATTTACTGGCCTGCACATATCATCCCAGGCGACGAGACTTGAGAACCATCCCTTGTGATTAGGACTCTTCCAAAAGAATCTCTGTTTGATACCATCAATCTTCTTAACCACCATCTTTGGCAACTTAAAGATGGAGAAGTGGAAGACCGAAACAGCTGACAACACCAACTTCAACAGCACCAACCTTCCACCTCTAGACAAGACCCCACCCTTCCATCCAAGCAATCGCCTCTCCAACTTACCAACCAACTCCAATCTCCTACTGGTAATTCCTTCCCCTTGAGAGGAAGGCCCAGATATGAAATCGGCAGAGTCAAAGCCTACGTACGTAAACGATCAAAACACACCTCAACATCAAATGGCAGGTTCGCCAGCACACAAGTACACTTTCTATGATTCATAAATAGCCCAGAAACCTCCCCAAAGATATGAACCACTGACTTCAAATGCTCCACCTCCAAGCACCCTTCCTTAATGAAGAAAAGTGTGTCATTAACATTCTGCAAAATAAGTGTTACCAAAGGACCATCCTAAGAAGCATGAAAATCACACAGAAAACCCCCATGCACAAGCCTTCAAAGTCAGCATTACCAATGTATCATTTGCCTCCATCTTTCATCCTTCCTCGAAGAAAATTGTATCATTTGGGGATCTAGTGTCATTGGGAGATGAGGGACAAAGTGAGAGGCTCTCAAAAGTGGACTATCATCTCCTCCTAAGAGCTCGAAGGAAAGAAGCAAAGGAGATCCTCTACTTCAAATGTCGAGGCGAGGGAGTGTCGAGAGTCGGTGAAGTGACTTCAGTGTGGTGGCCTCGAACATCGTAGGGCAACGTGCACGCAAGGTATGGAGTTGGGGAGAACCTCTTCTCCTAAGCTACCTACCCCTCCGGTGGGAGCAACTCAAAACCAATCTTTTGATGCAACTCTCTCTTCTGCTTCGGTGGGAGAAGTTTTGGAGGGCGTGGTGGAGTTGGCAATGCTGAAGGTGGAGGTCATGAGAGCATTAGGGTTAAAAGCAAGGGCCAAGCTTACAAGTTCACTCCAAAAAGGTTTCTCCTATTTGCTCTTCGTGTTGAGGTGCTGGAGGGCTTGGTGTTTAGAGAGATGAGATGTGGAGGTGGAAGTGTAAGATGGAGGTGGCCTTTGGCACAAGATGGGGCAACGAAGGAATGGCCACCTGTGATCGTAGAAGTGGCCATTGAGGATATCCCTCTTTGACTACGTACCAAGGAGGTAGTTGAGGCAATGATGGCACCTTTTGCCACTCTCAAGTCAGGTGTGGGATTGGGATTGGTCAAAGGTGATATTTCTACGAAGCGCACCACTATGGAGGTCACTCCGGGGCAACAAATCCTTGAGAAAGTGATGCTCCATCTTGGTGGGGCATCTTAGGTGATCTATGTCAAACCTGTCATCGACACCACAAGGACCTTCGTAGAGGTGGTGGTTGCCAAAGCGAAGGTGGCAGTGGGCAACACCACCACAAGGGGGAGGTCAAGAGCGACACAAGTGAAGCAGATTTGGAAGGCCAAACATCCAGGCATAGATTTCAAGCC
This sequence comes from Thalassia testudinum, assembly GCA_037157565.1. NCBI lineage: Eukaryota > Viridiplantae > Streptophyta > Magnoliopsida > Alismatales > Hydrocharitaceae > Thalassia > Thalassia testudinum. The sequence goes on along the minus strand of JAZHRO010000022.1, from coordinate 30,573,809 downwards.
AGGTGCTCATGTGGCATCAAAACATGCGAAAACCAAGAGTAGCGAGGATCCTTGCAATGATATCGCCACAAAGACTGAGGAACACCTCTGCAGAAGGTGATGAGCAACATTCCCAGGGAGACAATTCAAAACTCTATGAAAATGACATAAAGGGTCCTTTGTTGCCTTCATTTGGAAGGGATGACGACACACACCTTCAGCAAGTGGACTCCGGATCCGTATTCAAATCCAATATGATTAACTCTAACATGCTTATCCCCTTTCTTATCCAGTCAAAGCATTTCGCTTCTCCCCTAGATGCAAATTGCTTGCAAGTCCATTCCAAGCTCGATGGTGGAACTTCAACTTCCACATCGGGGAAGATGATGGTGGAGAACCCCGATGATACTGGAGCGGAAGGCATTCGGGTCCACATCTCCAATTGACGACCGCAAAAGGAGTCCAGGAGGCCGAAGCTGTTGTATCGACCAAAATAATCGTTCCACAGAAGATCAGGGCAATCATCAAGAACCTCGCATTCTCCTCTCATGGCGACGCCAACGCAGATAACTTCGTCGATTGTAGTGGCAAGGGAGGGTGTTAATGGATAGATTCACACTAAGGTTGTAAGTGCTAAAGCGAGCAACAATGTGGTTGGACAACTACAACTCAACAGTGTTGGCATTAAAGTCGAGGCACACAAGGATGATAACAAGATCGATTGGGAGAGTGATGCATTGGTAGATGTGTCTAGATTCCAACGCACGAGTGGGGGGTCCAGCAACAATTCATAATGACATCAGTACTTTCATAAAACGTGAGGGGGCTAAACAACCCCTCTAAGACTACATCAAATCATAGAGCCCAACAGTGGTAATGCTCCAAGAGACTAAACTGGAAAGCTGCGACCAATCCTTTTGGAGGGAAATAGGCAAAGGTTATATGGAGAAGTATATTGCTCTCAACTCCATTAAGAGGTCAAGAGGCATCCTCATAGGATGGAAAGATTATTTGTTTGTCTTGGAAGATTCAATTGTGAGCACGCATGTGTTATTAGTAAGGTGCAGTGACAACTTGAAGATTATCATGTCTACAGTCTATGGCCCTATTGATGATCTATTAGGATCGTAGCTTTGGGAAGATCTCACTCAGGTGAAGAATCGGATTCAGGGGATGCCTGGTTGATTGGTGGCAACTTCAACACCACCTTGAAGATAGATGACAAATCTGGAGGGAGAGGGCAAATCAATTGTGGTTTAAAGGAGTTTGTAGACATGCATGGTCCGATGGACATTATTCCAACCTCTTGCGTATATACATGGAGAAATTCAATACGGCAAAAATCCAGAATTGATAGGTTCTTGTGCTGTGTGGAGGCAGAGATGTTCCCCCCTGGCTGATGTGAGGCCGATGGATAGACCGCTGTTGGATCATATGCCATTGTTGTGGCAGGCAAATAGGGGAAGACAGTTCGAGACATACTTCAAGTTTGAAAGATCATGGATGTTAAAAGAAGGCTTCAGGAGTTTAGTGGAGGACAAATGGAGGTCTTTCCAACCTGGAGAGTCCACGGCTACAAAATTAGAGTCCAAGTTGCGTGACCAAAGGATTTTCCTTAAGAGTTACAAATAAGAGATCAACGAGGAGTGGAATGGAAAGAGAAATGACGCCCTACAAAGGTAACAAGATTGGATGGAGCTAAGGATGAAAGGGTCCTTTCTGCAAAGGAGATGGTAGCAAAAGCCACACACTTGCACATGATCCAGGTAGAGAACAAGAAGATGGAGGTTGAATGGAAGGTTAAATCGTGCCAACAGTGGCTCAAAGATACCAAGTACTTTCACATGATGGCTTCTATTAGGAGGCAGAGGAATTAAATTGATAAGCTGATCGGGGACAGATCTATTTTCCTGGAAAGGGAGGAGTTTGGCAGAGTGGCAGTGGATTTATATAGAGTTTTCACATGCAGAAGGACGATGGGAGGGTGGAGGTGGATGGGTTCGGAGGTGCAGCACATTAAGGAGGACCAGGTAGTGGCAAATTTCAATGACAAAGTGAGGGAGGTAGTGTGGGGTCTTAATGCAGATGGGTGCCCGGGCCCATATGGGTTCTCGGTGTTCTTGTATAAGGAGTTTTGATCTTCAGTTAAAGATGATGTATTGTAGGTGGTGACGAATTTTGCAGGAGATAACTTGGGATTTAACAAGCTCAACAAGTTCTTCATGTTTCTATTGCCAAAAAAAGAAGGGGCAGAGGCTATTGAGGACTATATACCCATTATGTTGTCTAATGCAATTTATCTCATTGTTACCAAGGTGTTAACAAACAAATAGAGAGGTATGTCACGGTGTCATCTCCCCAATGCAAACAGCTTTCATCCCAAGCAAGAACATCTTGGACGGGATACGTCATTGCTTCGGAGATTCTGGCATTCTGGAAGAAAATGAGAATGAAGGTGTTTGTATGAAAGGTGGATTTCAGCAAAGTGTATGCTTCCGTATAGTGGTCCTTTCTATGGACGGCCTTGGTGAAGAGGGGCTTTCCTCCGTAGTGAATTGAATGGATGAAACGATGTGTGACAATGACGTCTTTCTCAATTCTACTCAATGGAATCTTGCTGAGGGGTGAGCCTAGGAGGAGGGTAAGATAGGGGTGCCCTTTTGCACCAATGCTTTTTATTTTGGCAGCTAATGCTTTGGCAAGGTCCACTTTTAGGGCATGTATGAGGAATCTTTTCTCAAGCTTTTCTATGATTAATGGGATGGCCATCCCAGTTTTGCAATACGCGGATGACTCTTTTCCTTACAAAAGGTGTAGGGTTGGAGGCAAGAAGATTGCACCTTCTACTCGAAATCTTTAGAAAAGCTTCAGGATTGCAAATCAATTTTTCCAATCGATTTTTGTCCCCATTCACGTCTCCTGAGGAGGCTACATGTTGCGGGATTGTACTTCAATCTCCGAAAGGATCTTTGCCCATTTCCTATCTGGGCTTGCCTTTGTCTAATAGATAGATCATCTTGCAGGAATGGGTGCCATTGATTGAGTAAATAGAGAAGAGACTGGCTAGATGGGCTTCAAGGTACTATCCAGAGGCTTCAAATTGGTGTTATTGAAGGTGGTGCTAGCCTCCATCCGTTCCTATTTCCTCTCTATCTTCAAGCTGCCACTAAAGACCGAGAGAAATCATTGGGTTGATGAGAGATTTCTTCTAGACTAACTATAGCTCCACAGAAAGAGGACAAAGGTTGGTGGCATGGGAGGATGTGTCCAATGAAGGAAGGGGGATTGGGGATTAGAGACCTGGCTACCATGAATGACAGTTTTCTAGCAAAATAAATATGAATAATTCTTGAGCGTGCCTTTTCAAAAATAATTCTTGTGTAGACAAGATCTTTTGCAATAGGTCTTCGAGGCATCGTATGGTACGAGGATAAATTGGGAGTTGTTGATGGACCCTCCGCATGGCACTTCCCACTTTCTTAGAGGTGTTGGCTCTATGACACCAAAGGTGCGATGCTTCTTTTCTCCCTTTGTTAGCTCGGTAGAGGTGTTCTGATTCTGGATGGATGATTGGATAGGCCTGGGAAACCTCAAGGGCAGATATCCAAGGTTGTTTGCACTAGCTAGTGACAAGGAGATCATAGTTGTTGATTGCTGGTGTGAAGAATTTGAGGCGCCTTTAGTGATCTCATGTGCAACAAGTGCATGTGGAGATAAAGAAGATCCACACAGAGAAGAGAGGGTTGGCATGGAAGATGATGTTCACGTGGAAGGAGAATAGAGTTGCAGTTCTAAAGAAGATAATCTTTATTATATTGAACTCAAGAAACAAATAGAAATGATTGGTCTCCGCAATAAAGAGAATCTAATCAATTAACAACACAATTAAATCACTAACTAATCCTAAATTGACTCCACTCTTAATTTGGACTCTTAACAACTTTCCTAAACCCACTCTAAACAACCAATCAAAACAACTAACTGAATAAAGAAAACTTGCAAACAAAGCAACCAAACCCTAAACAACTCATGCACACATACACACGTGCACATGTGCACATAGACACACACATGCTACACACCACGTGGCACCTTCTTTATTCTCAAGACTTCACACTCCCTTCCAAGTCAGACTCCCAGAGAGGAGGCTTGTTGGAGACAAAACTTGTAAGGTAGTGATCGAGGAAGTAATCGTAGTCGATCCTCGAACACACGTTGATAGGCACCTTGTTTCCCGAGGAAAAACCCCTTCACATGAAGAAGAACAAAAACCAGGTGGCGAGGCTCCATCGATAAAGAATAATTCATCTACCATTGTTCACCATGAGATAATTCTCTTTCTTCTTAGCCTTGGCTCCTTCACGTGCTTCCAATGCTTTCTCTAGGAGTTTGACTTGACCTACGAAGATCCTATAGTTCGAGGCCCCCATCACCTTGATGGTGGTGCCTTGAACTTTCATCCCCGCAGTGATCGTAGTCTCAACATTCACCATTACTCGAGTCACACTCCTGATGCGTACAACTTTGCCCAGAGTCAAGGGGACACCATGATCGTTCTTGGGTCAACTAGAAAGGTTCCTACGTGAACTCTCTTCAATGTCCTAGAGTCAAGGGGACACCTTGATCCTTCCCAGGTACATGTGGGGGAACACCCCACTAACTAGAGATGGTTCACATGGCCTCTTCTTCAATGTGGGGCCTAACGAAGCTTTAGCTACTTGCTCCTCATGTTCCACACAACAAGTGCTCCTAGTGTGAATCCTCAGGATCTCAAGCATGTAGGGTCGCCTGCTCTAATATCATGTGAAGAATTTGAGGTGCCCTTGATGATCTCACATGCAACAAGTACACGTGGAGATGAAGAAGATCCACGCAAAGAGAAGAGAAGGTTGGCATGGAAGATGATGTTCATGTGGAAGGAGAACAGAGTTGGAGTTCTGGAGAAGATAATCTTTATTATGTTGGAACTCAAGAGACAAATAGAGATGATTGGTTTCTTTTATAGAGAGAAGCCAATCAATTAACAACCCAATCAAATCACTAACTAATCCTAAATTGACTCCACTCCTAATTTGGACTCTAACAACTTTCCTAAACCCACTATAAACAACCAATCACAACAACTAACTAAATAAAGAAACTTGCAAATAAAGCAACCAAACCCTAAATAACTCATGTACACATACACGCGTGCGCAGATGCGCACAAAGACTCACACATGCTACATGCCACATCACGCACCACATGGTGCCTTCTTTATTCTCAAAACTTCATGGCTAGGATGGGTCTTGGTAGCCCACGTGTATGGGGAACTTGTTGGACCAGAGGATTTTGGAGTTGCAAATGCTACTTCTGGAGCTCAAGGGATATCAGCCAGAAGGGGGAATAGACTCACTCATTTGGGATGAAAGAGATTTCACTGTGAAGGAAACTTACAGGAGATTATGGACATTGGGCCTGACAATGGATATTGATTTATCAGAGATTTCAGACAATATGGCCAATAAGAGGGGTCGTCTAATGACAAGATTATGGAGAGCGAGATGGGTGCCAAAAGCTCATAGACGATGTCTATTTTATAGGGCGAGGATGAAGACATCGATCACCTCTTCTTTGCATGTCCTTTTGCAACACAAATTTGGAGGCACTTTAATTTGGGTTGGATTCAATCCTCCAACCAAGGGGACTTTTGGAGCTCCTTCAGGAGAGGACGGCAGGTGGAGATCAATGCTTACTAGTCAAAAAGGGAGAAAATTAAGGTATTAGTGGTGCTCTGGGGCATTTAGCTTGGAAGGAATGTGGCGGTCATTAAGGGGTAGCATCCTTATCTCAAAAATTTTATTTCCACTAGTTTCTCTTTAATGTTTTTTTAGGAAAATTACTCGTAGTTATTTGGTTGTTGATTAATGCATTTGAGTGATTGTTGATCGAATAACCACCATTCTTCTTAAAAAAAAAAAGTCAATGCCAACACACCGATTGCAAGCAAATCCAGAAGTGGTGCAAAGGATATCCCTGTCTAAACCCCCGTTGCAACTAGATCCAATTCCCTATGGGCCTACCGATATTCTATATATATTTACATTAATTATGCCTGTCTAATGCTAATCTCAGGGTTGATTAAGGTAGAATGCATTTAGCTAGATCGGTTTAGTCATATAAATCTTGCATAATTTTGGATTTTTCTGTAATTTTTCCCAAACTTATATCTGGTGCCTTGATATCTTTGTTTTATTATGTGCAGATACCAGGTTTAGAACAATTCTGAGCCCTAGAGACTAGATTTCTATGTTTGAGCTCACTTATGCAAAGAGGTTGAACCCATTTATCTGACCTAGCCTATTTAGCAATTAGGTTAGCCCATTTAGAGACCCAATTTTCCCTAACCTAAGACCTAGACCTAGCCTAATTTCCCACCTTAAGTGCTGAGCCATGAGCCTAATTAATCAACCAATTTGATTGGCTAGCCTAATTGATTTTATAAACCTATTAATCAAATCCAACCTATTCCTATATCTTAACCCAACAAACCTTGTTTGGCAATCCCTTTTATCCTCAAATACATACTATTTTGGAAGACCAAATTACACCATAATTTATCCACGACTAGATTTACATCCTAGGGTCCTAAATTACATGCCTAAAGCCCTATCCTAAAACCTTAAGCCAAATCATATTCCTGATATCAAAATCCGTAACAGCCTGACACATGTCTAGTATTTGGCCATAACTTTGGCATTTTAAATCCAAATTTAGTGATTCAGGTTGCGTTTAAAAGCTAATTTCAAGAGCTACAACTTTGCTTTTATGTGTAATTTGAAATTCAAAACAAACAAGACCAAAAATTCGAAACAAGGGAAATCCTATAAGGTTGTTGCAACAACCCCCCTCCTCCAATCCTAACCCTACATCATACCTCCTAAGTAATCCTAGCCCTCCATTCATTTCAAACAAATCCTAAACCTTAGTCTTGATCCTAACCCTTGATCCCAACCTAACTAGATCCTAACCCTCCAAATCCTTGATCCAAGGCAACTTGGATCCACCAATCACATGCCTCTACCCATTCTATAAATAAGACCCTACCCCCCCCCCCCCCCTTCCATCATCTTAGTCTTCTTAGTTTAGAAGAATTCCCACATTTCACCACCCTTCATTAGCAAACCTCCACGTCCAACCTCTATTGCATCTTCTAGAGGTCGTCCTCTGCTTCTTCCTCACCTCCACTCCATCCTCATCTCCACGGCAGCTATATCACGAACCACGCTCCATCTCACCTTTTCTCTATTCTTCTAGTTCTTTTCTAGCTGTAGATTTCTAGTTCTAATAGATATTCTATTTTCATGTTCTAGTTAGTTCTAGTTGTAATTTGACTCTTTTCTAGTAGTAATAAAAGTTTGATATCTATTCCTACTTCTCAACCCCTTCGTATAATTTCCTGATTCGTGTTCCTTCTTCTCACCTCCTTATTACTTAGTTCATATTTGTTTCTACGCTTTGCATTTAGAACGATTCCACTCTTCCCTGTGTTCAACCCGGGACTCACCAAGGTCTCGAGTACTTTTATTTCTATTCTCGAAAAATCACACTACAACGAACGTTTTATTACTTAGCAATTTCGCGAGTTCACCCACCATTTACTAGAATATAAAATGAAGTAGTCATAACACATCTCTTCATCTAATCTACCCACTTCTCTCAGAAACACCTCTACCTCAAAGTCTACCACAAATAGGACTAAGAGACCAAGTCATAAGCCTTCGAGAAATCAACCTTCCACAAAAAGACCTTATTCCTCCACCAAGATGAAAGACTCTTGCAAGGAACTCCCTCTAAAAAAAGCTGACTAAACCGAGCCAACAACCCTAGAAGAGTCTCCCTAAGCATGTTTGCCAATATCTTTGCCATAACCAAATAAACGAAGTTTGAGAAGGCGATGGACCAGTGATCATCAACCACCTCAGGTCCTTATTTCTTCAGCAAAAGGAAGATAAAAGATCTATTAAGCCTCTCACACCTAACGTTTCCACAAAAAAATTCTTGTAGCATCACCATGAAGTCATCTTTAAGAACCTGACAGAATTTTCTAAAGAAAAGTACTAGGAAGCCATCCGGATCGGGCGAACCCTAGGCCTCAAACCCCTTCATTACCAACAAAACCTCTTCCTCAGACACCTAATGAAGGATGCAATAGCTTCATCACTAAGCACAGGAATCTCCATGTCTGACCACTACCACCTTCCTAAGCTACACCACCTTGTGAAATCATGCAAATGGGTATTAACTACATTTCCAATCCAGTCCACCTCAGATACTTCATCCCCAACCCTCAAAGAGCAAATAAGGTTGGATCTCCTCACTGGCTGCCAAATGGAAGAACCTAATATTGGCGTCCCCCTCCTTCAGCTAGGGCTACCTCGACCTCTGTCGCCACTCCACCGCCTATTTATGATCCTCATACACCACCCCTTGGAGCATCCTCCTAGACTGTTGCTCCTGCTAGCTTAAATCCCTAGAGTCCTCCACCTTGTCTAACCTTTCAATCCCAGTCAACACATCATCCCTGGATCTACTACGCCTCTCCTTTACCTCCTTTTAACCCATCAACTTAGACCTCAGCATTTTCAACTTCATGGCCATCATCCTCATGGCACTAGGCTCTTGCGGCAACCTCTAACAAGGAATCACTAACTAGATCCAAAATGTCTAGTTCTAGGAGCCAAGACTTCTCAAATTTGAAGTACGAGAACCTAGTCTCCTAATTAGACACCCAAAGCAAGGGGGTGTGGTCGAAAATCAGGCGTGGTTTAGAAACCACCTCCATCTAAAAACATATCCGCAAGTTCCACGAACGAAAGGAAATGATCGATCTTAGATCCATCCCCCGAGGAGTTCCTCCAGGTGAATTTGGAACCTGACTCAAACAAGTCAAAGCTCCAAATCAACCATAGCCTCAGTGGATCTATCACGACATGCACCATGTTGATCATTAGCAGAGCATAGCGTTAAAATCTCCCCCTACCAACTACAATCTCCCATCCATAAAAGTTGATGCTTTCCTTAACTCCTCCCAAAACTCTCCCTTCAAACCATATTCACAAGGACCATATGCACATGTGAAGACCATCGATATCCCATTTGCGATTCTCCTGAGGCACCCAGACAATGACCATCTCCCTGCCAACTAAGCAATCAGTTCGAAAATAGATCCCTTCTAAGCATCCAGCAATCCATCAGACTGCCCCATAGAATCTACTGCCAAAAAGGAGTCAAAGATACCCCTCCCAATCTCCCTTTTTGCAGCACATCAAGTCGCCAGGAGAAAACAGCATCCACTCCCCACTCAGCCATATACCTCCATAGAGCCCCCCTCTGATCCAAGCACCGAAGCCCCATCACGTTCCATGATAGAACCTTAATCATTAGCAAGCTCGAGCACGAGCGTAGCACCTACCACCTTGGCCATTGCAAGATCAATCAACATTGGCTCAGAGACAACCACCTACAACACCTTCTTGCTCTGCAAACCTCTTTTAATAAAGAATTGGCACTTATAAATGAGGCAAAGATTTGAGGGCAACTTATTTCACCTGAGGATAAATAGGATCAGACTCCTATTTCACTTGAGGATAGAGAGAACAAGACGAGGATGACACGAGTGGTACAAGAGGACAAGAAAGCAGAGATAGAATGGAAGACGAGGTCAAGACAGGGGTGGCTGAAGGAAGGTGACCCTAATACCAAGTTCTTTCACCAAATGACATCAACCAGGAGGAGGAGAAATTGGATGAGAAGATGCTGATTCACGGGGAGACTTTCTTCGACAGGGAGGAGGTGGGACGAGCTGTGACAGATTACTTCAGAGTTTTCACAGGGAGGCGCAACAAGGGTTGCTGGAAGTGGAGGGGTGAGGATGTGCAGTGTATCACTGAGGATCAGGCAGAAGACCTTATGACCATCTTCTCGAAGGATGAGGTGCGACAAGCGATTTGGGGGTTGAATGCAGAGGGGTGCCTTGGTCCGTATGGATTCCCTGTATTTTTCTTCAAAGAGTTCTGGTCCTTAGTGAGGCCGAATGTGATGCAAATGATAGAGGAGTTTGCAACTGGAAATAGAGGTTTCGACAAGCTGAATAGATATTACTATGTTTCTATTACCTAAGAAGGACAGTGCGGAAGCGATTCAAGACTTATGTTCGATTGCGTTGTCGAATACTGTGTACCTTATTGTCGCTAAAGCCTTCGCAAACGGGCTCAGGGGCCTTCTTGATGACCTGATATCCCATGTTCAGACGGCTTTTGTGCCGGGAAGAGGAATCCTTGATGGTTTTGTAGTCGCTATGGAGGCGCTAGCCACTTGAAAGAGGGAGAAGAAACAGGCATTCCTGTGGAAGGTGGACTTCAACAAGGCTTACGACTTAGTACAATGGGATTTCTTGTGGGCTTCCTTGTTGAGGAGGGGGTTTTCCAGAGTGTGGATTGATTGGATAAGATGTGTGACAACCACATCCTTTTCGGTTCTAATTAATGGGAACCCGGCAAGTGGCTGGGTGCGACTTAAGAAGGGGGTCAGACAAGGATGTCCGCTTACACCTATGTTGTTTGTACTTGCAGCATATGCTTTGGCGAGGGCAACTCACAAAGCCTATGACAGACGTCTGATTAAAGGCTTTCTAGCTAGGGTGGACGGAGAGACAGCGATCCTTCAGTATGCTAATGATACCCTGTTTCTGGTTGAAGGTGCGGGTCAGGAGGCTAGGAGGATGAGAATCTTGCTGGAGCTCTTTGGCGCAGCGTCAGGACTACAAATTAATTACCAAAAGTCATCTTTTATCCCGATGAACATGGCGGATGAGGAGGTGGTGATGGTGGGTGGTGCGTTAGGGACAGATGTGGGTTCCTTGCTGCTATTGTATTTGGGCCTCCCACCTTTAGATCGACGTCTAACTAAGGTTGCAGGATTGGCTTCCTATGCTGAAGAGGATGGAAAAGAGATCGGCAGGGTGGCCATTTAGACTATTGTCTAGAGGAGGGAGATTAACTCTAATAAAGGCAATTCTAGCATCCATACCATCGTATTTCCTCTCAATCTTTAGGATGACGTGACAGGTTGAGAAGAAAATTTCAAGGTTAATGAGGGATTTTTTTTTGTCGAATGTGGGGACGGCAGGAAAGGGGGCAAAGCTGGTGGCTTTGGAGGAGGTCTGTAGGCCTACACAGGAAGGGGGCTTGGGAGTTGGGAATGTGGACAAGGTGAATGTCATTCTCCTTGCAAAGTGGATTGCCAGATTGGTGCGTCGTGATCAGGGGCAATTTGGTGACGTCATGCAGAGTTACTACGAGCCCTTCCTTTCTTGGGGGCCCCTGGAGTCCCCTCCTATCGGGGCCTCTTTTCTGAGGGGATTGGCAGCAATGACAGGGAAGGTGCAGAATTTCTTTTCCCCCATGCTGGCGGAAGGAGATGCTTTCCGGTTCTGGCAAGATGACTGGCAAGGGGTCGGCTCAACCCTCAGTGACAGATTTCCCTCTCTTTAGGGGAGTGGTGAACTCGTCAGCCTCGGTGGGGGATTGCTGGACCGAGACCTGGTGCCCAATCTTTCGAGGGGGCCTCTAAGATCAAGGGTGTGAAGATTTCCAGCAGCTGCTGTAGGAGCTGGAAGGATGGGAGCCGGAGTTCCTGGGAAGGAGAGTTCACTATCTCAAAGGTCTTCCGTAGATTGGGGAGCAGTGTGATTAACCCGAACATTGATTTTTTAAGAGACTGCAGGCTGCTGTGGGCAGTGGAGTACCCGCTAAAGGTGAGGATCTTTGCCTGGTTGGTGAGAAGGGGGAGGATTATGACGAAGTGATGGAGGGCAAGATGGGCTCTTACGGATGATTTGAGTTTTCCCCTTTGTGGAGGAGCGGAGGAAGACATTCAGCATCTTTTCTTTCAGTGCCCATTTGTGGTGCAGATATGGCAAAGGATGGGGATCGGCTAGATTGCCCCTCAAGACACAGATAGCTTCCGGTCCTCTTTCCGTAGGGGAAATGCCCAAGATGGACCCATATCTTTTAGATCCAAGAAGGATAGGGCCAAGGTCTTAGCGGTCTTGTGGGGTGTTTGTCTAGGAAGAAATAGGGTTCTCTTTTGGGGGGGGGAGACCCTATGTAGAGAACTTTGTCTCATCCATTTCTTCCTAAGTGAAGTTTTGGGGATCCTTTTTGTAATGCTGATGTAACTCATTTTTGTGGAATGAAATGAATTAAATGTAGATGGTTATCACTTGGATTTTTCAAAAAAAGATTTGAGGGCAACTTGGACTTCCCAAGCACAAGCTTATACATCTAAGCCCCTTCATATTAAGATTCCGCAAAGTGCCCAAGTCAGAGGAAGATGTTGCCTCTTCAGCAGTACGGCCCGCACCCTTCGACAAAGGACGACGAGCATCGCCAAAGTTACAATGCATCGCCGCAGCAAGCACCTCACCCAGCCACATTGAAAACCCTCCACCACACATGGAGGCAACATCACTCCCATAGATCTAAAGGCAAGCAAGAGTGAGAGCTTTAGCCCGAAGGTTCTCCTCCTAGAGTGCCAAAGTTGCAGAAGACCCACCGCGAAGGAGGGGCTCCCCAAAGGAATCTCACACATCGATTGGGAGGAAATCCAAATTCAAAGAAACTGAGGGTAGGCCCAAAATGGAATTAGAAAAGGTAAGCCCAACTCAATAGGGAAAGAAATCTTCACCAAACAGTAATAGTTGCAAATCCACTGGAGATTTGCTGGGCCTACCGTTCACATCACCTGCAAAATGGACACCACAAGTGGAGTCATGCAGGTTTGTAACCGCATTAACTCCATTCTCCACCGAAACCGTCAAAGAGACTGGAGAAACCTCCAAAACTCTTGTGACATTCAATCACCCCCTCACCTTCCAAATTTGGTGAAGACTTCGACTCCCCGCCACTGCAACTGGAGACATCGAAACCACCATTAAAGGCGACGAAGCATCAACCTCCGTAAAGATGTTCCACACCTCCTTCCTCTTAACCTCAACGAGCCAAGAGCCACCCTCCCACCTTCAACACCACCTTCAAAGGTACCTCCACGCTGACAAATGACTCAATGACGACATCGGCCGACCTCAAGTCATCCCCCTCAACCGCCAAGTTTATGACCTTCCTTACGCAGCCAAAAGCACCAACAATTGAGTTGATCATCTCAATCAAGCGCAGATGGGAGGGAATAGATACCAGAGAGACAGGTATTGCCACCTTGACCGAAGGTTCTCCGACAAAGCCCCATCCAAAAGAGAATGCCTCCTCTACTGCACTTGTCCCCCACGAGTGGAAGCGACCTTAAAGCAAAGTTCCCCAATGGAGTCGAAGCAAGAGGTGCTAGGAATAAACTTCCCCTCTTTGATGACAGCCACATTGAACCCGTCCTCTTCCTGCAGGCGACAAGAGACCCAATCCCTTACATCAGAGAGCAATGGTCTTTTGCACACCACATCACCCACCAGAGCAAAGCCCAACTAGTGCATAACCTCACAAGACAGTTGAACCAAGGCAAAAGCACCTCGACCTCTAGAGCAGGAGGCGACAACGGCACCACAGTAGCAATCAAGGAAAACAGCTGAGGAGTTGACACCAACCTTTGCATAAGGAACGTTAGTGACCCACCTTAGAGGCGACACAATATTGGGTCTCTACACTCCAACAAAGTGACCTCTCCCCCTACACCGAAAACAGACAACCTCCCGAACACCCAATCTCTGACCTCCATCATTGTGGCAATCTCCAAACCTCCATTTCCTATCCCCAACACCCCTCGCTCCCCTACCCTACTCTCTCTAGCTCCCCCTCCTCTCCCCTTCGCTCCTCTCATCCTCCCCTCAGAAATTTTAAATCAACTACTGGTTTTTTTAATCGAATTACTACTTGTAGAGAATCCAATCCTACTAATGCACATCATGATGTCGATGACTAATAGGAGATTTGAGCATGGCTCTTTTCTTCCATCCTTGCTACTACTTGTCTGCTTGGGAATCATCTCCTACCTCTACTACTACCTACTTGGGAACGTTGCCTACCTTCAATTGCTACTTCTACTAAAGCGTACTATTGTCTACTACAGTTGCTACCTCTACTACAATTGCCTCCTGCTCCTCTAGATGTCTACATTACCGGGGAGTTCAGGTTTTGTCTACTATAATAAGGTGGGTGTTGCACACTCCAACTTAAGGGGGGGTGTGTTAGAGAATTAAGAAGGTACCGAAGTATTAGGAAAGAGTCCTAGATTAGTTAAGTTAGGCTAATTTATTTGTTGTTAATATTCCTGTTATCTCTTTCTATTTCTATTAGGATTTGCTATCTTCTTCCTCTCTATATAAAGGGGGTTAAGGATTTCTTTTCAATCAACAACAACTTCATTATTCTTCCACAACCCAAGAGATCAAAGAGGGCAAAATCAGAGATAGCAAGATTGGTAGCATTGTTGATGTCAAAGACAGGCTCAAAAGCTTCTCATAGAAGAAAATCAACTCAAAAAAATTGATGTTCACGTTGATGTCGATCATTCAGCTCTACCAATTGATGCATACAAAAAAGAATTGAGGTAAGGAAAAAGAATAACAATGAGAAATCAAAGAAATAGAATTAGAGGAAGAAGATAACAGAATTAAACAAAAAGTCCTTTATACAGGACTACATGAAATAAGCAAATCTACTCCTACTTTTAATACAAGGAAGAACCCTAACTTTAAAAGAAAAAAGAAAAAACCTACTAAAATGGAGATCCTAATTGGTCTTTTTTTTTTTTGAAAGGGGGATCTTTACTTAGTTTCCTAAAACAAATAATTAAGTAACAAAAAAAAATGGTACTTTGGATCCCTTGGACTGCATCACATACCAAGGAAGAAAAAGCATCTAAATTGATAAATCATATTCTAGTCCAAGCAACAAAGAATACAAAGGTTGCATTTTGCTACGGGAGAAGATTTATCCCGGGATAAATCTTGGGTGGGACAAGTTAGATAAAGTGTTTGGTTGTGTAGTGGGATAAGTAGTAGAATACAAATGATCGGTATGTTGATATGATGTTAGAGGGTAATATTCTAATATTATGGTATGAGTGGGATAAGTTGATGTAAAGTAGTAGGTATATGTCATGTATTATTATTGTGTTAGTAGATAAGTTGAACATGGGTATATTCTAATACATTTTGATGTTGATGTGATGAAGTGGGATAAGTTTTATCCCACTCCTTGCAAAACAAATCCCATGGCTATTGTGCATCCCATTCCACTAGAATATCCTAGAGGCAAACACAGACAAAATGGACATAGCATGCTGTACATGTGCCGCTTGATCAAGGATAATCCATCAGCATAAAGATGAATAAAATGGCACTTAAAGATTGGGTGTTAACCTAGCAATTTTGATGTGCACATTGCCATCTGATCCATGCAACAAGGTAATTTTCTTTAGCAAAATGGCTGATGAAGTACTGATTTGCAAATTTAAGGCATCTCAGGTTATTCATTCAAGCTGCTTCAATTTCTTTTTCATCCGAGCTTCTTTTTCTTTTTCTTTTTCTTTTTTTTTTTTTATCAACCAAACTTGCATCTTATTTAAGAAAGAAGTGAAAAAAGGTTAATCAATTTTTGCAAATTGCCATCTGGTCCATGTGATGAGGTAATTTTCTTTAGCAAAATGCCTGATGAAACACTGATCTGCTAATTTAAGGCATCTTATTCATCCAAGTTTTTTTTTTTTTTTGAAATGAATGATCAACCCATCTTGCATCCTATTTAAGAAAGAGGTAAAAAAAAAGTAAAAGTCAATGTCAAACTTTGCCTAACACCTCAAAAAAGGACCATTCATCCACTGGGCCATTCACTCTGTTGTCCCTGTGCAAAACATTGATTTATGTTAACCAATTCGACCCCCTTGAAAAAAATATCACTCATATCTGCATAAAGCCCTAAAGCCAACCACTTAGTGCTACATTGTACATACCCGTCTATCCCTTCCCAAGACCTTTGTTTCATAATTCAATTCCATACATCATCTCCTCAATTTAACCTTCTTTTCTTTGTCACTCAAAACCAAAAATTATGTTCCATAGAGGTTGCAGTAAAAGAATCAAGAAGGGAAAAAGGTCCAATGGCATGTCAAAACAAGAGAACAAACCCAATTGATCAGTTGACTAGACTACACCTATACGAATTTGTAAGATAATGCACTACTATCTTTCACCCAGTTGATGGATAATTTGATCGAGAAATTTTCATCTTGTTCATGATGTGACAATAGCAAAAAAAAACACACACACAAATCAAAAGCCCATTTCTTAGGTTGTTTCTGCCATCACTAGGGGACAAACCTAGGGAAAACTTCTTGACAATCGACGATTTTTTTCTGTTCCATACACGTGTCCGTTGCTCTGTAAATTAGTTTCAAATTGGACACAGTTACCATTTATCATATTCTTGCAAGTTTCCCAAGTTGATAGCATTCCATTTATTAATGCGCATCACCTTCATCCTAGATTTGTACTTACAGAATCAGATTCAACGACAGTGCATCACAATGGAAGAGTATCTGAAAAGCATCAGCAGTTTCTGCTTATGAATTATGTGGACACGGCTTGGTTATTTTTTGTTGTAGTATCTGAAATCTGTTTTGTCATGTGCGCACACTTGTCAGTTTATGTAAACCTCATAGTTTGTTTCCTAAGTCAAACCTTCCCCAGGTAGCCATTCGTTGGTAGGATCAAACGTTACAGGTCTTTGTGATGCAGCATGAAGATCTTTGTTAGGGAAATGCATTTGGAGTCTATGGATGTGTTTCTAAAAAGTAGTGTCTGTGGTGACCATTTTTCTGACACTCTGAAGGTTCCATTGGTTGGAAAGCCGAGTGCTCTTTTGATGATGTGGAATCGTAATTTGTTTCAGATGATGTCTTCCTTGATTGCGTTGAGAGTTGTATCAGGAGCGTTCACTAGAATTTCTGATGGCTTGACGTGGATTTTGTCCTATGTCTATGGATCTTGTGAGTCAATTGCTAGATCTTTGTTTTGGGAGGAGTTGAGACAGGCTTCTGATTTTGTCGATGGTAGACCTTGGTTGGTTGTTGGTGATTTTAATGCTACTCTATTAGTGGAGGATATACCTGGTGGTAGAGTCAATGAGACTATCGCAACTTTTGGGCAGTTGGTGAAGGATCGTGAACTTTGTGATTTTCCTATTTCTGGTGCAGTTTACACGTGTAGAAATGGTTCAAGCTCAACATCCGAAATAGACATTCTTGTGTAATGTAGGGATGGCAGAAGCTTTTCCAAGAGCAAGAATTGTAGCGAAGGAAAGACCTTTCTCTGATCACATGCCCTTTGGGATAGTAATGAGGGGATGGTTTACTCCTCTTATTTTACGTTCCAGAAGTCTTGGTTGTACGAGTCAGGCTTTCATGAGTTTATGCATGCTAAGTGGTCTAAGGTGTAGTGTTCTACTTCAACTATGCGCACTCTTGCAAAAAATAAAGCATCTTTAGACAACCTTGATTGCTTACAAGAGAGATACTACCAGAAGGTGTGAGCAGGTAATGGCTTTGGAGGCGGTGGCTGAGTTTGATATGAAAGAGGACAATGGTCGTGTAATAGTTGATGAACTTCGGGAAAGGTGCAAAATGCAAGCCAAGTAAAGGTCGAGGATTGGAAGGGGGAAATAGATTGGAGGCAGAAGTCGAGGTAGTTATGACTCAAAAAGGGTGATTCTAACACTAGATTTTTTTCACTTGATGGCCAGTTCTAGGAGGGCAAACTTGATTAGCTCCTTGCATGTGAGGGATAACGTGTTAAGCAAAGAGAGGACATTTATCAGGTTGTCCATTCTCATTTCAAGGAGTTCACAAGAAGAAGGGGGTTGGGAGGCTAGAGACTTCGGTCTTCTGATATGCTGGTTTTGGATGCACAGGCAAAGGATGAGCTTATGGGTGATATTTCTGAGGTTGAGGTGTTGGCTGCTATATGTAGCCTAAAGGCGGAAGGGTCTTCGAGTCCAGATGGCCTTCATGTCCTTTTTTATAAGATGTGGGAGGTGGTTGGCAGGGATGTTATGGCTCTAGTGCAGGAGTTTCTTACTAGGAATCAGGGCTTTGAAAGATTAAATAGATGCTTTTTTTTTTTGCTCCCAAAGAAGCCAAGTGCTAAATCTACTGATGAGTATAGACCGATTGCCTAGTCTAATGTGGTTTACCTTATTGTTGTTAAGGTGTTGGCTAACAAGTTACGTGATGTTTTGCCTAGTTTGGTTAGCCCTATCTAGTCTGCTTTTATCAAAGGAAGATCTTTACAAGAATCTTATGTCCTAGCGAAGGAGATGGTAGCATCATAGAAGAGGAGTCGGGTGCCTTCCTTTTTGTGGAAGGTTGACCTTTCGAAGGCATATGATTCGATGGAGTGGAGCTACCTTTAGGAGATTTGAGGAGAGGATTCCCTAAGGGATAGGTGTAGCTCACAAAGAGATGTATTATAATCACATATTTTTCTGTTCTGGTAAATGAGAGGCCTTGTGGATCTTGGACACAGCCTCAACAGGGTGTTAGACATGGTTGCGCCCTTACACCTTAGCTTTTTAACATTGCGATTGACACGCTTGTGAGTCTAGCTTTCAAGGTTGTAACGATCAGCTTTTCTCTAGCTTTACCCTACGGAGGGATGGATCCTTGCTCATGCCGATTTTACAACATGCAGATAATACTATTTTCTTCATAGAAGGTGGTGGCTTGCAAGCAAGGTGCCTGGCTTCAATGGTTAAAGATTTTTAGGGCCATCTCTGGTTTATCTATTAACATAAGTAAATCAACTTTTATGCCATTCAATCTTGATAGATCAGTGGAGTCCAGTATGTCAGCTATCCTGGGGACCTATTGTGCGCCTACCTATTATTTATTCGGGTCTACCATTGAAAGGAAGGAGACTCGTGGTTGATAATTGGAATCTTATTTTGGAGCATTTGCTTAAGAGACTTTCTAAGTGGAGTGGAAGGTTGTTATCTAGGGGTGGGAGGCTTGTTTTTGTAAAGTTTGTCCTTTTTGTTGTCCCTATTGTTTTCTTGTCTCTGTTCAGCCCACCCAAGAAGATCTTATCAAGGATGGAGATGGCTCGTAAGAGGTTCTTTTGAAAAAGACCGAATCATGAGGGTAGATTCTTGCAACTTGTCCCTTGGAATGATATTTGCCAACCAAAGAAGAGAGGTGGTCAACGAATTCGATTGTTAAGGGACTTCAATAATGCCTTGCTTATTCTCTCAAAAAAATAATGCCTTTCTTATGAAGTGGTGGTCAAGTTTCTAAGTAATAAATTTCTAAGTAATGGAGATACTCTCTCGGAAAAGTTGTTATGTGATTCCTATGGCTCTTTTGGCACCGGAAGTGGTTTGTGTAGGAGTCATTCAGCTTTTTGGAGATCTATGGGTCCTTTGATGTAATCAGGGATTGATAAATTTTTTGTTCCTGTGCTTGGAAATGATCATTTCTTCCACTTTTGATTGGATGACTGGATGGGAAATGGCTCTTTGCAATCGCTTTTTCCTCGCCTTTTTGCTTTTGCAACTAATAAGGAGGTGTTGGTTGGTGAGGTATGGGATTCCTCTTCATATTCTTTGTCTCCAACCTTGCAGCCTGGATAATCTGAGGCCATATTCAGAGATTTTCAGAACTTGATGGAGCTGCTAAATGAGTTCAGGCCAGATCTGAATATGTCCAACAGATGTGGATGGAAGTATGGGTCGTTTTTGGTAGGGAAGACATACAATGCAAGGCCCATGGTCTGATTTTTGGACTGATTGTTCATTCATTTGAAGGTTGCTGTTCCGTAAAACATGAAAATCTTTATGTGGCTGTTGAGATGGGCAAAGGTGGTGACAAGATCTCTTAGAAAACAGTGGTCTGATAATCCAGATATTTCTTGCCCTCTATGCAATTCAGCAGATGAGGATTTGCACCACATGTTTTGTGTGTGTGGTGCTGCTGTTGCTGGTTGGAGAAAGTTCACGTTGACAGGAATTGATTGCAGTTCTTTGGAGAATCTTTAGGCTTCTTTTCGAAGGACTGTGCACACCAACATGGTTGGATGAGTGTCAGTTTCTGCCATCTTGTGGGGTATTTAGCTTCGGAGGAATGGTGTGGTGTTCAAAGGGGAATGAGCTTGGGTCAACAATTTGTAAGGGAAGGTAAATTTTTTTCTGAGTTTTGACTTTAAAATCTGTAGGTCCGTTCTTGGTTTTGGAAGGTTGAGATGAAAAAAGACAGCCCTTTAAAAAAGGGGGGGATGAAAAAAGACAGTTGCAAGGAGAACTGTTAACTTCAAATTCAAGGAAGATTATGCCACACAGAGTGAAAAGAAAATAATGCAACTACATCCAAACTACACCAATCAAAAAGGTTAGTATGATTGCATGTGATAGAATGTTAATAAAAATACCAGATGAAGAAGGGGCTCCTGCTGTTGGAGTGCTGAATGCCTCTTCCACTGCTTGAAGAGCAGCCATTTGCGCATCCGAAAGTGCCACTAGATTACCATTAACACTTGATGTTACACCACACACGGAATTCCATGCCTAAGCATATTAGAAAGTATAATTAGACATGAGAAGTATTTCAATTTCTTTCTGAAAAGTAAGCATTTCAAGTTCTGTGGAACAAGAAAATGAGCTTTTTGTAGCAACATTATACAAATTTGTGTGTATCAATAGATTCACTTAGACCAAAGACTGCATGTAAGTGACATCAATGCCACTACTTTGGCATCATTGAAGTCTCAACACCATAGTATCAATTTGCAGATAGAAACCAGCTACCACCAAGATACTTCAATACAAGACTAGTGAAATATATATTAAATCAACATCAGGTTATCTAGTACAAAGATATTAAATATACAGTTGAATGTGTTTGAGAGATACATGCAATAAGTCAAAATAAAATAAGTTACACATAGAATTAATGCAGGGTGGTTGAAATGGAGAGGTGTTTCTGGTGTTCTCTGTGATAAGAGGGTTCCTTTAAAAGTCAAAGGAAAATACTATCGAGCTGTGGTAAGACCAGCCATGTTGTACGGTTCTGAATGCTGGGTTATAAACTATAGGCATGTACAGAAGATGTCTGTGGCAGAAATGAAGATGTTAAGATGGATGTATGGTCATACAAGAAAGGACCGTATTTCAAATGAATTTATTAGAAACAGGGTTAGGGTGGCACCGATAGAGGATAAAATGAGAGAGGCCCGTCTAAGATGGTTTGGACATTTACAAAGAACGCCACTAGATGCTCCAGTTAGGAGATGTGAGAAGTTGGAGGCTGAACCCGCTAAGAGGGGGCGAGGAAGACCAAACAAGTATTGGAAGGAAACTATTAAGTATGATCTCAATTACTTTAATTTAAGTCCTAAAATGACTGAAAATCGATCTGTGTGGAGGCAAAGAATCCATATAGCCGACCCCACTTAGTGTGGGAAAAAGCTTCGTTGTTGTTGTTGTTGTTGAAAGTATACCTAAACTATATCCAAATATACGACGACTATTCTCTAGCCTTTTCAACATATAGAAATGACTATAAAAAAATGAACATATAGACATAACTACAGATA
Source organism: Thalassia testudinum (assembly GCA_037157565.1). NCBI lineage: Eukaryota > Viridiplantae > Streptophyta > Magnoliopsida > Alismatales > Hydrocharitaceae > Thalassia > Thalassia testudinum. The sequence goes on along the minus strand of JAZHRO010000022.1, from coordinate 30,552,199 downwards.
TTTTATATAATTTCCAAATGAGATGCTGCAGAACAATGAAGGAGAGGGCTACACCTTTAGCATTTCCTTGGGCTATTTAATTGCAGCAGAAACCTTAGAGTTTTTCAATCAGATTGCCAACCAAAGATTTCTGCAAAACATCCTCGAACCTACGACCAACAGCCACCCGATCAAGCGAAATCTCCAATGCATGCGGTGTAGGAGGAGGAGGGAGAGAGTGAGGAGAAGGCGGAGCAATGTCTAACGTGGAAAACATTGTATTTTCTGCAAGCAATTTATGGGGATTCTGGGCTGCTAGCTTGTAGGGGGCCATATTTTTTCTGTATGGTAATGTCAATATTTTGCTTAATGAAGTTGGATGATCTGATTCAGATGGATCATCACTATCTATGAGTATTTGATATTGGATGCATTTAACTACAATTGATGTTTCAGGCCCCAACACTGTGCAGCACATTAGGATATGGGGTAGGTCAGCACTTGGGTGCAATGTAATATAGTCTGTATTTTGTTTTCTTTTCTTTTGCTTCCGTTTGTTCAATAAATCTTCCGCCACGTTGTTATTTAAAAAACCCATTGTCAGTCTATTGACAAAAGTCTATTCGCCCTTTCACTGATCCATACAAGTAAGTCCTTAGTTGAGGGAGGTACCTTACAGATTGCTATGTATCTACCTTGGAGATTATTTCAGCTTGGATAGAGACGAGAGAGAGCTTTTATATGGAAGGTTGACTTTGCAAAGGCATATGAATCAGTCGACTAGGGTTTTTATGGTCTTCATTGGTTCAAAAAGGCTTTCCACAGATGAGGATTCAAAGGATGAAGCATTATAATCACGACCTGCTCTTCTTCCATCCCTTTTTTTAACACTCTAAATTTTTCAAAGTTACAGCACCAAAGGCACAACCAGCCAATTAAGTCCAGGAGCACATCAAGGTTTTTCCCATCTTTTTGAATAGCAACCCAATTGGAGGATGGGTGCAGTCATGGAAAGGATGCAAAAGGTTGTCATTCAGCCCCTTTGCTCTTTGTTATTGCCATGATGCTTTGTTAGTGAGTTCCTAGGTGACTTGCTTGGCTGGACTCTTTCTTTACTCCTCTACAATGCATGACATCGATGTTATGATCCCCTTATGATAGTCCGTCAATGATATATTGTCCCTTGAGGAGGGATAAGTTGCAATAGCAGAAAATGTGGCATGTCTTTGATGAGATTTCGTGGCTTTCCCTCCACTACCATCAATCTACTTGTATTAATTTTGGGATGGAAGAAAATGAGGTAGACTCAATGGCCTCCATGCTTTCTACTCCAAGACACCAGCTTCAACTCGTTTATTTAGGTCTGTCCCTCACCAAAGGTACTCTTCTTTATAGAGAATTTGCTACCCTCTTGAAGAAGATGGAGAGGACAATGATTTGCTAGAAGGCAAGGTTGTTATCAAAGGACGGAAAGCCTGTACTCTTGAAGGCAATTTTCTCTATCATTCTAGTCTTTTTATATGTTTCTCTTCTGGTTATTAGTGGACTTTGCCACCAGAATATATTGAGGCAGTTTCTAGGAGAATCTTTGGAAGGGAGAAAATGGACAGGATAGAGGTGAGTACTTGGCCACTTGAAAGGATGTATGCTATCCATTTAGTGAGGGGGGTATGGAGATATAAAGGGTGAGGATAATGAGCAAGGTTCTCTTAGCAAAGTGGTTTTCCTTGACTATGGGAGGGGACACCAGATAAACTATGTGGTTGCTTTTAGAGTTGTATGGTCATGTTCATAACTGGAAGGAGAGTTGATTGATTTTGGCATGTTGTAAACTGTTTTATGGCAAGGTTTGTTCAAAAGCTTGAGAAGCATTTCTTTCTTAGGAATGGCACTAATATAGGCTTCAGTTTTTAAAGAGATAAGTGGTGTCCCCTTGGACCACACATGACTGCTTTCCCTTGCATTTACAGATTGGCTCAGTTTCAGGATGCTAGACCCAACTAGTGCAGTTTTGGGGTGGTCCCCTAGGGATTGGGACCAACAATTGGAAGCCAACTTTTGTGTATGCTCTCTCCGAGGATCGTTTGGATGAATTCCTTCAGCTGCATGAAGTTATTGATAGTGTCGCTCCCTAATTCATGGTGGACAATGGGAGGGAATGGGAAAATGGTGAGTTCTTGATCAGGAAGGCCTGTGCTTCTTTGCAACCCCTCTTGTCTACTAGAGAAAAGGCTTTTTTTCTCAAGGAATGTAAGGTGTTGTGGTGGGCAAGGGCTCCTTTGAAGGTCTACTTTTTCACTTGGGAGTTGAGGAGACAAAGGACTACCACCAAAGTTAGGCAACAGAGGTGAGATCCTGACATGGCTATTACTTGCACCATCTGCAGCATGGGGGAGGAAGATCTTAACCACCTTTTCTTCATTTTCCCTATGGCTACAAGAGTGTCGAAGGACCATTGTCTGTCCTGGAACTTGTACATTCTCTTTGATGACTTTTAGAGATCCTATAGGAGTGGACAACACCAGATGGACCAATCCAATTTTGATTCAAAAGCAATTGGGCTGCTCCTATAGCGATTCTATGGGCAAATTTAGCCAGAGAGAATGGGGTATCGTTGAACTTTAAGGACCTTATGTGGAGAACATGATTTTTCATGTGAATTCTTGTATTGAGTAGAGTTGTGTGTTTTCATCTATAACAATGTAAGTCCACTCTTTTTATAATATGGCAGGGAGGCTACTCACCTCGAGAAGCCTTCCTTTTTCCACAAAAAAATGGGAATGAGCAAACCCTAGATTTCAGGCACTAAGCATGTCCGGCAGCAACCCATCGTGAGGAGGTGTCAAATGGGGCTCAGTTCCAAACAATGATGCGAATTTTAATTTCTATTATCAGAAATTATGATGGAATGGTTAACACGATAAACATTAGCCGTAGACAGTGATCAAAAGGACTGGTCTAAGTGACCGGTCCTAAGAAGAAAAAAGAACAACAAATACATGAAGATAAAACTTTGTAAAGAAACAACATATAAACATACAATCCTGATTAAACAAAAAAATAACCTGATTCTTAAACCTGCTGCCTTCCAAATGGCCCGTATCACATCCTCCTGGATTCCGGTTCCTCCTTGTAACAGCCATGATGTTTCTGTTGGCTAATTTGTTTCTAAGTGATGCTTGATCTGAAAGAGAATCTATGCCATTCAGTGTTGTGTTGTCAAATGAACCCTGCAGGTTTTGACCATTTGGTGCATTGCTGACAGGAACCTGATCAGGCCCATTCTGCAATTTAGGACCTGTTGGCATCAAGTCGAGAGATTGTTGAGTAAGCATGGGACCACCTTGTGATACTACCTCCCTAAGATCTTCTGAAATAGGTGGTCTTGAGGTTGTTTCCTGGACTGAACTAATGTTGACCAGCATAAGCTCATTCCCATCACCTGCCTTGTTGCAGCTACTAACCAGAGTTCTGACCTCAGAGTCTCGTACGACACTCTTTTTTGCAGCTATAACTTTCTGCATTGACTCCCTCAAAGCAAGCATGGCGACATTGAAAGCCTCAACAGAAGAAGCTCCCTCTTCTGCAAATTTAATGCCTTCTTGGTGTAGCTTGTTGAATCGCCATGTGACAGAGTTAGGTGTATTTGGTGAGTTTAACTCGCAGCTACTTGATATTGACCCACTAGAGACTTCTAATGTAGCCAAAGAACCACAGTTTATTCGTTTTATAGAACTTGGTGGTGGTGGTCGATGACTTGGCTCTTTCCCAAGAATCCCAACAACAAAAGGTGGGTGGTTGTGCTCCTTTGCAAAATTAGTAACAATCCACACACCAGAATCTAATTTCTTCACAACAAGTCTCGCCATGCAACCAACCCTGGTCAAGGCCCGAGATCTTTTTGTTCTTCCATATTTCCTCACATAATATCCTTCCTTTGAACAGACAAATCGCCGATAAATCATAGTCCCATCTTTCGCTCTTCTGCACTTGCTGATACGAACAGTAAAACCTAGATCCTTTCCATATTCATAATAAAACATCCGTGCAGCCTCTTCAGACTGGAACTCCATGCCCTCAAATGGCTCTAGACTTGGATCGCGCTGAGGCTGAACTGCTGTAACTTCCTCTTTGGGACAATCAAGGCATTCATTAGGGCTCACTATTTTTTTAACATCATTGACAATGTGAGACTTGAGTTCAACTCTTCTTGGTGCCACCAGTACATGGCCATGTTCCCTCTTGAACTTTGTAACAAGCCATTTTCCAGAATTCTGCTTCTTTACCACAAGCCTCGCTGTGCAGCCTACACCTGAGAGAATAGGGGTCTGCATTGGATTTCCACAATCACTCGATGCGAGGATGCTATAGTTGCAGCAAACAAACCGACGACAGATAACAGTCCCATCACACGAAGAACGACGACATTTGCTAACACATACCCGAAAGCCAACTCTCCTGGCATAAGAGCAGTAGAATTCTCTAGCTGCCCCCTCACTATCGAATTCCATCCCTTCATATGGGTCTATGGTATCTTCCACCACCATGGCCGTGATCATCTCCCTCTTATCATAGATCTCAATCATCTCTCCATCCTTTCCTGCAGGTACCTCGTGCTCCTCCAACCACTCTCTTTCCTCCTCATCCTCAATTCCATCCCCCTCCGAGCTTCCCTCCATGCCTTCATACCCTAGTTCCATGTCACATAACTCTTCTCCCAGGCATATTTCAGATTCCAACAGATCGCCATCCACCTGACAAGGCATCCCTTAAAGAAACGAGCACCGCAAAAGCCGAATTTCAGCAGGCAATTGGTGATCATGAAAATGTCATCTCCGGGAGAAAAGATATCCTTTCCCACTTCAAGATCACGTCCACATTCTAGATTCTAGAATCCTATGATACATGGATTTGCAAGAAAAGGGGTGTGCTAAGAAAAAGAAGGGGCCATCAATCCATTCCCGCAAATCCCAAGCTATCGAAGACTCGAATAAGGTTCCGGTCAATCTAGCTCAAACTAAGAGCTGGCTGTTCGAGTTCTGGATCGCGAATTGAGGCCGTCCAAAGGTAATGTTCAAATTACCATCAGACCAAAGGAAAGTACTTGAAATCTGCAATGATGAAGTTCTTAACTATGGATTCACCTTGAGGCCTCGCATCAAGAAGCCGAATCTGCCCTTCGTGATGGATCGCGACAATGGCTGCTTGCTTCCTTCTCCATGTGTCGCTGTTGACGCCGTTGGTTTTTGGGGGACAAGGTGGGAGAGATCGATCGAGAGATGTTGATGGCGATCGTGAAGGTTGAGATTGGAGAGGGGTTTTGTTGGGGTTAGGGTTTACCGATTTGTAGGGGACCTTTGGCTTTGGGGAGCGGAGCGCGGGAGATATTAGGGATTTTCAACCGTTCGGGTTGCCGGACAGCGATGAGCAGATCTGGTTTCATACTTCGGAATTTTTTTCATATTTCCTTCGCCCAGGGCGAGGAAAAAATTCCAGACGAATTCCAAATGAGAAATCGAATAAAATAAAAAGGAGAATGAGATTTGTTAGTAAGTTTTCTCACTTCTCTTTTTCTTTTTTCTTTTTTTTAATATAAGTTGTTTTTTCATCTAAGGCAGTTACAGTAATACATTGTAATTAATAATCATATCTAAAAATAAAATTGGAGATGAAATTTAGATAAAGTGTTCAAATTAGCTAAGAATTTTTATTTAAAGTTGTATGTAAAAATAACCAATAAAAAATATGAAGAAATGGGTATCAAATATAAGTTGATTTTTTGCTTAAATTTGTCAACTCAAAGATGAGTAAAATAACATATGTAGATTTCAAAACATGCACATCTCCCAACGTAACCAACAAAATAAAATAACAAGTAATAAATTTATACCAATAAACGCTAAATCTAACAATAAAAAGTAATAATAAATTAAACAAAAATAACAATAGTTGGCCCATCAGGACATCCCAGTTGGTGCCAGCACTGACCTAAAGTAATGAATACTTAGGTTTAAAAGCTATGTTACCTGAAAGTGGTGTTGCAAGGAACGCCACCTCCCTCAATTTACCCAATTGGGGATCTGGGATCACAAAAAAAGCATCATAACCAATGAAGGCAAAGTTAAGTCTATAACCAAAATCATGAAAATGTGACTCCCTCTAAACCCATAACATAGTCACCAATAAAAATGCAGCCAACGATCAACTATAGCCAACCAACACCAGCCACAATCTACGTGCAGTAAGGTCTCATCCATCATGGACTGTTAATCTACTGGTGCTCAACCTAACAAGTGTAACCCTAATCACCCAACAAGGCAAACGCAGCTACCCACTCTTGTAGTAAGTAGACTAGCGAAACCACATGATGGGGAGAGGAGAGGAGGGAGACGATGATATTGAGCAAAAGTGGAGGGGACGAGTCCCTGATACTCTCCCTAATAAGATCATTTGGATGAGCGTTAGTGTATGGGTTTAATATGAGTTAATAAATCTTAATAAACAATTTACATGAAAGTGGGCCTAACTTGCAAGGAATGTCATTTCATGTCATATTTACAATATATGAATTCATCTATCATATCAAATTGTTGCTTGTTCCAATTTTTAAGAAAACAATAGCAAAAGTCAACCAAACATTAGATATAAAATAAATAAATTATAATCTTCTCCTAATTGACACATATATCACATAAAATCCACTAATTTATTCCGTCACTAAATTCCTCATCTTTCTAACATAATGCTTTCTAAAAGTTAAATGATACTAGACATCAACCCTCATCAAATTGGTATAGAAAGGTTTTATCAACCTTTTTTTTAAATCAGAGGCTACATTTGGATGATATTTCTATTTATCCCAAGATAAAGTTAGAAAATGTTAAATTATAAAAGTAGTAGAATAAAGAGCAATAGTTGACACAAGCTCTAATCTAAGCAAGACATCCTAACCTTTGGTTTCATAGCACATGTGCCCTTTCATACAATACATGCATTGTTTGGGATGTGTGCCCCATTTTTTCTAAGGGGCCATGGGTTTTGGCCTTGAAAAAGGCATTTCTCTAGAATAAATGGTAAGTTATTGGTAGGTTAGATATGATAGGTGAGTATATGGTGTAGGTTATATTTTTATATTTGCATTTGGAGTGAATGATGGTTGAATGTGGTGAGAAAGTTGATGTGTTATAAATAGAGATGTAAAATATTTTTTCTTGAAATTGCACCAAATCATTGTCATTGCCATCCTTATCCATCACATAAGGCTATACCCATTCACCAAACCACTTCTAAGTACAAAGAAAGTTCATTTAAATAATATAAACTAACATCAAAGTTATACTTTTCCTTTACAATTTATTTTTCAATTGTTAAAAGTTACGATTTTCAATTTAGTAAATCTCAAGTGTACTCAACTTGCTTTCAAATGCACTAAATGAATTCTATATATTTCTAATCAATTTTATGGATCTACAAACCTACCTTTAAATAAAAGAGGGCACATGTCCCCCAAACCTTGAAAAAAATTGTTATTACAGTGGTGAATTTTTTGGAAAAGAAAGTACTCTCGTTCCTTATAATCCCACTTATACCACCAATGTCTCGTGCCCGTCCCAACTAATCATCACAATCATAGTAGGATTCATTGGCCATCATTAAAAAAAGAATACGTTAGATTTTAGCAACCGCATGCGTGGATATAGAAGATAGAGAATGATGTGCTAAAGGTCCAATGACCATGAGAACACTCAATCGATGATGGTATGGTGGCTATTGTTGTAGCTATGATTTAACAAGATTGAGCTTCTTTATTTTTCTTCTTTCCTAATAATTGATGAAGCTCTTTTTTTTTACCTTTGTTAAATTTTCTAGTTAACGATATGTGTGTGAAAGTGCATAATTTGGATTAGAATTGGTTTAAATAGAGAAGAATTTTAGTTGGTTTTAGCTTTAATATGAATGTGAATAATTTGGATTAGAATTGAATTAAATATAGTGGTATTTTAGTTGGTTTTGACTTTTGTATGAATGTGTATAATTTGGATTAGAATTAATTTAAATAGAGTGGCATTTTAGTTGGTTTGGCTTCAGTGACTTGATGGATATCTGTAGAGTAGCTTCTGGTGGTGATCCTATGGAAATGAAGCATTTGCTTAGATCCTGAATATTTGGAATGCAAGACTGTAGTTGCATGAGAACTCTCTCTCTCCTTCTGATTGTTAGATTGTATCTAACTTGGGGAGAGTTGGGGTTCTATTGGTGTAAATAGTGGTTTCTGAGATGTGTGGCATGTTTAAATTCTAAAAGGGATGGTGTGCTTGAATTTGTGAAGTTCTGAATGTTGCGCATCTAAGTTTTCTTAATAAGAAAAGGAAGGTCCAACATGATGGAAAAGTTGAAACTTAATAGCAAAATCGAATGTAATAGCCGCCTTCGTGACGATATCGTGTTTTAAAAAGATATTTGTTATAGTATATTTGAAATCACCGCGAAAACGATTATCAATTTTATTATTCAAAATTTAAAACTTCCGAGGTCGAACTAAGGGAGCAAATTGGTATTCTATAAACTAGAATCACAACTTCCAACTTTATAAAATGTAATGACCAATTAAAGCTATAAAGCAAAAAATGAGATTAATGTATAGAGAAGCCTCAAAAATATAAAGATGGACGTCTGATGTAAAAATCAGACGTCCTAAACCCTTGATGCTATAGTGCACTTTCTATTCTTCTCCTTCTGATTTCTGACTTTGGCTTCTTCTTTCTCTTTCTCTGCGGCCACTCTTCTTCTTCTACCTTCTTCTTTCTTCTTGTTCTTCTCTTATTTCCTTAGCTTTCCTCTGCCTTTGATTATCTGTTTGGCCTCTCCTTCTCCTTCCCTCTTCTTCAGCTTCTGCTTCTTCTGCCTTCAAGTCTTTCTTCTTCTTCAGCAGCTCCTTCTTTCTTCTTCTTTCTTCCTTCTCTCTTTCTGATTTCTGCAGCTAAGTCCTTCCTTCTCCTTCTTCTTTGCCGCTCCTAGCTTCAACTCTTCCTCTTCAACAGCACCTTCTTCTTCCTTAGCTACTCCTGCCTGTAGCTTCCTTCTGCAGCTCCTTCTCTTTCTCTTCTCTTCCCCGCAGCTGCTTCCTCCTCCTCCTTCCCTGCATAGCACAGAGAAGCAAAACTTACCCCCTACCCTCCCCCGCGTCTCTCTCTCTCTCTATTTCGCTCTTAGGACTGCTCTCCCAGAGCCTTCTCAGGTTATCGGGTCGGATATGCGTGCCCGGGACCAGGTCCACCGGCGTGCGGTGGTGGGCGACGAGTGCACGGCCAGTCGGGTCAGGCAGCCAGGTTCGCGGAGCGTGGGTCGCGGACGAGGCAGGTAAATGGGCGAGTGGGACCTCACCCCGTGTCAGGAGGCAACGAGCCTATGGAACTTTTGCAATTTATATCGTTTCGCCCTCTCGTCAGCTTCCGAGGTGGGACTAAACGTCCCACCTTTCTTCATGAGCACCCGCAACAAAAATCCTCCTCTGATTGCAATAGCTGCTGGGTCTTCAGTGCCAATTGCTTGGTCGGGCTTTGCGCGAAGGGATCCCGCGCGTCCTAGGGCACTTCACCTGGAGCAGAGAGACCTGGAGGAGCTCCCAAGCAAGCTCCTTGTTGCATCAATGGTGGTGGAGACCCTCAACACCTGTCAATAGGCAAACGGCCTTGCGGCCTCGTCAGAACACATGGGAAGCTTCGCCGAGGTACGACGAAGGTGCCTAGCTAGGTGGTTGGCTGCGGGGTGGCCTAGGCGTGCGTGCCTAGGTCGCTCTGTGGCAGTTGTGATGGGTGTGTTCGGTGGAGGTGTGGAGCTTGTGGCGGAGAGATTGGAGTAAGGGGAAATGGTCAGTGAGGTGTTGCGGAGGTCGTAGGGTGTTTGGCGAGGTGGATGGAGGCGTGGAGCGGCGAGAACACCTCGCCGGTGGTCTGGTCGGAGGTGGAGAAGGTGATGGTGGTCTGTGGTGGTTGGTGCGTGATTTGTGAAATTGATAAGGGCAAAATGAAGAGAGGAGAAAGAGGACTTATCTACGAGCGGGTAGATGAAGGGGGAGTGGAGGAGGCTAACGGCTCGTATGTGCCGTCGCTGGAGACGAAGACCCAGAGAGAGCGAGACGGCGACGACGAGGAGGTCGGAGAGACGTGCACTGGTGCGACGCAACGCAGAGGAACACGGCGGAGATGACTCTGCCACTGGTACGGTGGCAGAGCGATGAGAAGAGGGAGGGAGAGTTGTCGGAGCCTGCGGGCAGATGGCCAGAGGAGGAGGAGACAAATTTAGGGGGAATTCTTCAGCCAAAATAGGCTAGCCAGAAGCAAAGGGATCTGGGTTTGCTTAAATAGGCGCGGGCAAATGGAGAATCGTAGGGAAGCGGCCAGAAGTCATCGCCAGAAAATATGGCCGGAGTGAGACCCATACCTCTCGAGCGTTCGCACGAGAGGTATGGGGCGATTCAGGTTATGGGGAGCTGCTCATGCGGTAGGGGGCTTCGCAGAGAGCTCCCCTTTCAAATCTGGGAGCGGCTCCTTGGGGAAACGAGGAGAAAATCACCTCGAAACCTCGCCGAAGGTATGGGTCCCTGCTGCAATGGCAGAGGGACTTGAATGAAGAAAGTGACGAAAAGTTGAGAGGGCTTTTGTAAGGGTTTTCAAAAGTTAAGAGCCAGAATATAATTGGGTGAACTATTTTGTAAAGTAAGTCAAGATAACCTTCCCTTAGGTCAAAATTTGGGTAAAAATCTAATTTGGACCTAAGGAATCCAATGGTGAAGTTAGATTTTATATTTGACCTCGTTTGACTGGACATTTTGCATAAAAACCCAAATTAGGTCAAATATTGGGCTTGGTCCCCAATCTAGGTCAAAACAGGTTCCAAAGGCCAAATTGAAGGTTCTAAACCCTAAGGGATATTTTTCCATGAATTTTAGAGGGTTTAATAGATTTTTATCCTGCCTGAAACCTTGTGAATTTAAGGGTTTGTTTTATGGTTACAGAATGTCATTTAATTCTTAAATTTCACAATAACCTTTTTCTGACTGAACTGATGAGAACCTTATCATAAACCCTAACTAGCACATTTTGACCTAAATAAGTATACAAAAGCTCCTACAAAATCTAAGGGAAATCCTAAATCAAAGAATTATAAATTTGAGTATAAAATAATTCACAAGGGGTAAAACTGTAATTTTACCAATGCAGTACATAAATAGGATTTATAAGGATCTAAAAATAGGTCAAATGGGCTTAATAAGAGAGAAAGTGGGATGATTTGGTCTCAAAAGGGTTATAGTGACATCTAGGAATTAAATGACATTCTACAACCCTAAAACAAACCTACTTTAATTCATGAAGTTTCAGGCAAGGTAAAATTAATTAAACCCTCTAAAATTCATGAAAAAACATTCCCTAGGGTTTAGAACCTTCAATTTGGCCATTAGAACCTATCTTGACCTAGATTGAGAACCATACCCAACTTTTGACCTAATTTAGTTTTTGTGTAAAATGACCGACCAAACATGGTCAAACCTAAAATCCAACTTCACCATTGGATTCTTTAGGTCAAAATTAGGGTTATACCAAAATTTGGACCTAAGGAAAGTTTGCCTTGACCTACTTTACAAATTGGTCCTCAATAATTACTTTCTGACCCTTAACTTTTTAAACTTTTACGTTTACCCCCTCAACTTTCCCTTTATTTTCTTCAGACCAGTCCCTCTGCCACCCGCAGCAACAGGCCATACCTCCGGCGACTTCGCACGGAGGATGGCGCCGCGCAGGGCATGGGAGCTGGCCCCAGAAACGAGAGGGTCCCCTACGTTGTCTTCTTCCGCACTGACCACCTCCCATGCCCTGTCGACACCCATACCTCTCGTGCGAATGCACGAGAGGAATGGGTCACTTTTCTGTCCATGTCTTCGGCGACCAACCCACGCCTCCTCCTCGTGTTTCCCTCCCTGCCAACACCTATTTAAGGAACGACAGGGGCTACCGCTTCCTTCAAGCTTGTCTTGGCCAGAGTTCCACCCTAAGTTCGTCTTCTTCTCCTCCGGCCAAGTGGTCCAACAAGCTTCGGTGAGCCGCCCTCCTTCTCATTGCTCTGCCACAATACCGGTGGCAGAGCTGTCCTCACCCTCTTCCTCCGCTTCCCGCAACACCCGCGCGAGCCTCTTGCCCCGTCGTCACCGCCGTCTCCCTCCACTGGACATCATCTTCTCCGACGACAACAGTTACTGCCAGTCGGCGTCTCTCCCCCTTCGTCCACTTAATCAGGTTAGAAACACTCCTCTCTATCTCCTCTTCAATTCCCCTCAGTCTATTTCACGAATTATCCCTCAACTGCCACTGTCCACCATCTCCATCTCCAACTCTGGCCAGACCTTTGGCAAGGCGTCCTCACCGCTCCACACCTCCATCCACCTCGCCACCTACCTTAGAACCTCCGCCATCACTCACTGATCATCTTTCGCCCCTTCACTAACTGCCACACACGCCCTACTCCTCCACCGAACACACGCACTTTCACGGTCACAGTCAGACCTAGGCACGCACGCCTAGGCCGTTCTGCACCACGCCACCCACCACATCACCTTCGCCGTGACAAGGTGAAGCTACCCACGTGGTTTGACAGGGCCGGGAGGCTGTATTGCAAAGTTTCAGGTCCGACCCTCTTCCGCCATTGGAGAAGGCATGAAGAAGCTCGCGAGCTCACTCCAGGTTGCGCTACTCCAGATAGAAGAGCCCCAGGTGTGCGGAAGCATCTCACGACCCCTTCACACCTAGCAATCGAGGGCTTCGTCGACCGTAGCTGCATCAATTGCACAGGTGTTCTTCCTGCACGCACGCGAAGAAGCGGCTGGGACTTTAGTCCCACCTCAGAAGTTTTCGACGTAGGTGAGTCATTTAAGTTGTTTTTGTGTTTCTTGCTTACCGCCTCAGAACACGGGGTGAGGTCCCCTCGCCCACTCAACCACCTCGTCCGCGACCCATGCTACGCGGACCTGGCCGACCCGTTTACCCTGCACTCCTCGCGCACCACCCACGTCGGTACGCCTAGACCCGGGTGCGCGTAACCCGACCCGAATACCCGATCGGTTGGCTCTGGGAGAGCGAAGAGAGAAATAGAGAGAGAGCGTACGCGGGGGAGGGTAGGGGTAGGTTTTGCACTCGTGTGTGCAGGGAGCGGCTAAGGAAGGGAAGCTGAAGAAGGAGTTGCGGGAAGCCAAGGGAAGGAAGTTGAAGGCTTGTGAAGGCAGAAGCTGAAGAAGAAGGGAAGAAGAAGAAGGCAAAGGAAGGAACCAAGGAAGAAGAGGAAGCGGCGCAACAGAGAAGATTAGAAGAAGAAGACAAAGGAAGACAAAGAAGAACAGAAGAAGAAGAAAGGTGCCGCAGCCAAAGCTTGAGGAGAGGAAGAAGAAGCCAAGAAGGCCAAGCAGGGAAGAGAAGAGGAGAAGAAGAAAAAGATAAGGAGAAGCAGCAGCAGCCAAAGAGAGAGGAAGAAGGAAACAAGCACTGTAGCAACCGCTACTTAAGACGTCTGATTCATGGAATCAGACGTTTGAAGACAGAGAAAGAGAAGACAAGAAAAATTTTATTCCCTTTCTCTAATTTTTTTTTGTAAAATAATATATATCCATATTGTAAATTGTGATTTTGTACGCTTCTAAAATCAAGTGTTGCTCCCTGAGTTCGACCTCGGAAATTTCCTATTTTTCGAGTAATAAAAACAAACATATTCGCTGGAAACACCACCAGCATGAACCATCCCACTTTTTCTCTTATTAAGTCCAATTGACCTATATTTAGACCCTTAGAAATCCCGTTGATGCACTGCAATGGTAAAATTGCAATTTTACCCTTTATTTCATATCTCTTCCCAGATTAATGATCCCTTGAATTAAGCCTTTCTCTTGGTTATATAGGAGCTTTTGTTCATTTTATTATATCAAAATATGCTAGTTAGGGCTCATGATGAGGTTCTCATCAGAATGCTAATGCCAAGATATGTTATTGTTGATATCATTAATCGAAGCAAGAGGGTTACTTGAGTCCATCACGTTGATTCCTCTGAAGAAGGTGCCTTGGATACTTTCAAGAGATGATTTGTCTTCTTAAATTCACCAAAGGATATCACCTTCTTCTCACTAGCCTTTAAGGAGGGTTAGGTCTTCCAAAGCATAAGAGAGAAGATAGCGGTGCCTATCCCCAATCCTACACGCAATGGACTCCCAATGGCTATGGGTTTCACTTCTATGATAGGGATTGATAGCGATAGATCTCTCTCTTCTTGGGGACCATAATAGTATGGCTATTTATAAGAAATAGGATTTGAAAAATTGCAACTCTTCCCATCAAAGAGTTCAATCTCCCGAAAGGTATTTACACATTTTATCCCATACCATAAGAGGTGTATGTAGTCAAACAAACTTTAATGGATCACTTTAAAGACCAACTTAATGATAGCATGTAGTGCGTTAATCCTATAATAATGTATGTAAGTCCATATAAGATTTTAATGATCTCTCACTTGGGTTGCATGTCACACATTACTAGACAACTTTATCAGCTCAAAAAACTCCTATTATAAAAAAATGTCACCTCCACCAATCTCATCCATGATTATATTAATGCAGAACCAAAGAGATCTTTGTCAATAATTTTATATTATTAGACCCATCAATGATCATATACATCAATATAATCAATGACATAAATAAAGTATAGATGAGTAGCATTAAAATTACATGCTTACTTTCAACTGGTCCAATCGAAACATTCCAAGAGATCATAAGATCACAACATATGAGTTCAAAAATAAAACTTAAACCATATTGTGCACAAATAATAACTGTGCCCATAAATAAAGAACATTAAAAGAAAAATCCGCACTAAACCATAGTATCATCAAGTGATACAACATCCATCTGAGCAATATGCTTGTGAAAGATCTTGGGTGACATCCTTTTAGTAAGTAGATTTGAAATCATGAAGTTAGTCCTAATGTGCTCTATGGACACCTGATCATTTTGAACTCTTTCTTTAACAACCAGAAAGTTGATATCAATATGTTATGACCTTGATGAGCTTCTATTGTTATTGGAATATTGCATTGTGGACTTATTATCACATAATATCTTGTAATGGTTTTTCGATGTCATTCACGGTCCACAATCCTATAACAAAATTCCATAACCATATTTCATGATTGGATGTTTTATAGCAGGCCATGAATTGTACCAACATAGTTAAGGTAGGTATTACCCTTTACTTAGCACTCCTCCATGAAACAACTCCTCTTGCTAGTAGATAAATATACCCTGATATTGATTTGTGTCTATCCTAGCATCCAATGAAGTCAAAGTTCGAATACCCAATGATCTCCAACTGATCTAATCTCTTATAAGTGAGCATATCATCATTTGTTCTTTGTAGGTACCGCATTACCCGCTTGGCTACCTTCCAATGTTCCAATCTAGGATTTTTAAATATCTGCCCAACATTCCAACAATATATGCGATGTCTAGATGTGTGTAGACATCAAACTTCTCACAACCAATGCATAGGAAATGTTTTCCATTTCTTTATCTTCAAGTTGATTTTTAGGGCACTAATTGAGACTAAATTTGTCTCCTAGACACAGGATATCTACTGGTTTGCATTCTTTAATGCCATATCTCCAAAGAATGATTTCAATATAGTTCTTTTGTGATAATCCAAGAATACCTCGAGAGCGATCTCAATGAATTTAGATCCTTAATACAAAAGAAGCTTCACTAAGATCTTTCGTTTCAAATTTATGTGAGAGAAATCTCATAGTTGATGTAATAAACTATTATCATTATTGGGAAGTAATATGTCATCAACATAAAAATCAAGAAAATATGTTACCCTTTTCAAAATTTGTGGTATACACATTCATTAGCCATATTTACCTTAAAACCAAATGTTACGACCCAGTTTCCGAATCCTTACAGGACCTGAGACCGACTTGCCTTGACTAATCCCAAGACCTAGTTATCCAACAAGAAATAACCGAAAAGAAGGAAAATAAACCACATTCACATATGCAATATAACTAAGCAGTAAAAACGTATAAGCAGTAAAGGAAAGTAAAAGGTCCTAGTTCAGTACATACCACCACAACAACAAGAAAAACGGAATGAAAGCAACAGGAGCAGGAACAGTAGCAAAAAGTCTGAAAATCACCATAGCAGTAAAGAGAGTATAACAAAAAGTATTGAAAACTACGGCTGGGCTCGACTGGGCCCAGCACCCTCTGCAGCCGGTAGCTCGGGCTGCTCAACTCCTGGACCTGAACAGTGTTATGAAAAGACGAGGTCAGCGAACACTAAGTAGAGTGGTAACCATACTATCTAAAGTAGTAAAAGTAGCAAGCATATTTATCCTTTTTGAGTTATTTTATTTTACAAGCAATTCCTTTTGACCCCATTTGGTTAACATTCAGATTTCTTTCTTGATCTTGCATGTTCATCGTGGGAACGATCTTGATTGCATTCTTTTCCGAAGAGTAGAAGGTACACGTGGTGCTCTATTGGTCGGGAGAGTCCCTCATGGTAGTCCTACACCCAATCAACCACCCCGAGATCATTGACAGACGTAGCAGTGACTACGGCACGTGCGATAAGCGCACGGTGACGGTGGCCTTTCACGGTGTTTTAAAGATATCTTCGTTACAGTATTACCATGAAAAGCGATTATCAGTTTATTTTAATTTATTACTCGAAATTTAGAATATCTCGAGGTCAAACTCAGAGAGATAACTTTGATTCTAGAAGCATATAAATTCACAATTAACTATATACTATTTTACAAAAATTAAAGAGAGAGAGTGAACAAAAAAAATACTTTTCTTCTTTTCTTTCTTTCTTCTCCTCTTCTCTCTTCCTCCTCTGCCTTTCCTTTTTCGGACGTCTGATTCTTTGAATCAGATGCCTTATCTGCCCCTTTGCTATAGTGCCTTGCAGGATCTTCTCCTCTTGGCTTCTTTTTCTTCTCTTCTTTGTTCGACTTCCTTCTTCTTCTTCTTCTTGCACTGTGCCTTCTTCTTCTTCAGTTGGCTTCTCTGCCTTCCTGTCTTCTTCCTCTTTCTTCTTTCTTCCTCTGTTGCAGCTCTTGGCTACTTCTTCTCTTTCTTTTCCGTGCAGCTTCCTCCTTTCTGTCTTCTTCTTTCTTCAGCTGCTCCTCTGCCTTGAGTTCTTCCTTCCTCTTTCTTCAGCAGCTGCCCTGTGCGGCTAAGTCTTCAGCCGTTCCTCCTCCTTTCTCCTTCTCTTGCTTCCCTGCACGTTACACAGTTAAGCAAAACCTAACCCCTACCTGCCCCACGTGTCTCTCTCTCTATTTCTCTCTCAAAGGTTCGCTCCCAGAGCATTCGCGGGTACACGGGTCGGGTAACGTGCCCGGGACCAGGCCCACCGGCGTGCGATGGTGGGCGAGTAGTGCTTGGTTGGGTAGTCGGGTTCGGCCCAAACCCGCGGGGCGTGAGGGCGAGCGAGGGCGAGGGTGGGTGCGAGTGCGTGGCGCGTTGCGTGAGTAGGCGAGGGACTTGACCCCTGCGTATCGAAGGCGATAAGCCCAATACACTTTTTCAATTTATGTGAAGCACTGTGCCTAGCCGTTTACGAGGTGGGATTAATGTCCCGCCTGCTGTTGCTCGCACACCCGCAGGAGATCTTCCTTCCAATTGCAGAGCTGCAAGCCTCGCGGCACCCATTATTGGGACAGCTGACTGCGCGAGGATTCCCCGCACCTGCTGGACCTGGGACCTTGAAGTGTTTTAGCCTGGATCAAGTCTTTGACCTCCTCGAGCTGTCGCTAATGGCGGCTGGTGCTTAGATCCTGCACGACACAAAAGGGAGATTGCAGCTCTATCAGACCACAGGAGGACCTTCGCCGTGTCACGACGAAGATAAGGCGATCGGTGGCAGGCTCCAGGGCTGCCTAGGCATGCATGCCTAGGTCGCTCTGTGGCCGGAGTTATGGGTTAGGTCGGGGGAAGCATGGAGTGAGTGTGGCGTTCTGTGGATGGGTAGAAGGTGTTCAGTGGAGTGTGGCGGAGGTTGTGAGGTGGGTGGCGAGACGTGTGGGGGTGCGGAGTGTCGGAGGCGTCTCGCCGGAGGGTGGCCGGAGATGGGGAAGATGCGGGCAGACAGTGGCGGTCGAGGGGGTGTTGTGTGAAATAGAATGAGGGAAATGAAAGAGTGGAAGACGGGGAGCTTATCTGGATTATTTGGAGTGAAGGGGGGCAGCAGAGACGGACAGCTCGTTTGTGCCATCGTCGGAGAAGACGGCCCTGAGGGAGATAACGGCGACGAGGAGGAGGACAGGAAGGCGTGCGCTGGTGCGGCGCGACGCGGGAGGACGAGGTGGAGTGAACCCTGCTGCTGGTATGGAAATAGTGCGATGAGAGGGAGGAGGTAGAATCGTCAGAGCTTGCGGGCTACTTGGCCGGAGAGAGGGGAGATGAAATTTAGGGGATTTTGTAGCCAAAACAAGTCTGTCTCAAACGGCAGCCCCTGCCGCTCCTTAAATAGGTGTTGGCGTGGAGGGAAACTCGAGGAGGAAGCGTGGGCAGGCCGTCGGAGAATGGCCGGAAAAGAGTCCCATGCCTCTCGCGCGTTCGCACGAGAGGTATGGCTGTCAGCAGGGCAAGGGAGGGGGTCCATGCGGAAGAAGACAAAGCAGGGGACCCCCCTCTCATTTCTGGGGACGGTCATCATACCCTGCACGGCGCCATCCTTCGCGCAAAGTCGCCGGAGGCATGGGCAACTGCTGCTGGTGGCAGAGGGACCGGCTAGCAAAGAACGAAAGGAAAGTTGAGGGGTTAAGTGCAATTGTTCAAAAAGTTAAGGGTCAAAAAGTAATTCTTGAGAACCAATTTGTAAAGTAGGTCAAGGCAAATTTTCCTTAGGTCCAAATTTTGATATAACCCTAATTTGGACCTAAGGAATCCAATGATAAAGTTGGATTTTAGGTTTGATCACATTTGATAGGTCAATTTGCATAAAAACCTAAATTATGTCAAAAATTGGGTATGGTTCTCAATCTAGGTCAAGATAGGTTCCAATGGCCAAATTGTAGGTTCTAAATCCTAGGGGATATTTTTTCATGAATTTTAGAGGGTTTAATTAATTTTTATCTTGCCTGAAACTTCGTGAATTAGAGTGGGTTTGTTTTAGGGTTACAGAATGTCATTTAATTCCTAAAAGCTGCTATAACCCTTTTCAGATCAAATCATCACACTTTCTCTCTTATTAAGCCCATTTGACCTATGTTCAGAATCTTAGAAATCCTGTTTGTGTACTGCATTGGTAAAAATGCAGTTTTACCCCTTGTGAATTGTTTTATACTCAAATTTATAGTTCTTTGATTTAGGCTTTCCCTTAGGTTTTGTAGGAGCTTTTTGTGCACTTATTTAGGTTAAAATGTGCTAGTTAGGGTTCATGATGAGGTTCTCATCACACCGGTAGCTACCCCACATTGGCACACGGTTAGTCGTTTCCACTAGCAGGTACACTCAAAGTACAGCACAGAACAGTATAGGGCCTAACCCTCTCAGAAATAAGGGTCTAGCCCCTCAGAACCAAACAGAGGTCTCGCCCCTCCACAGTCCGCGCACCCTTGTCTGACTACCCCGATTTTCCCAAAGAGCCTAAAAAGTCGATGTAGGGTGGCTAGCTGAACCCTAGGCCTCGTGGGGCGGCTAGCTCCCTCCCTACACTAGTAGCTCGCCTCAGTACCACATACGCGAGGGCCAACAGAAATCGGTGTAGAGTGGCCAATCCTAACCCTGGGTCCCAACCCAAGGGTGACTAGCTCTACTCTACATTAAAAGGGGACAGTCGCTCTCCTTGGTACCTCATACTCAAGGGCTAACACACTTCCCATCCACACTCCAGGCTTTTCCATAGGAGTTGTACTTCTAACTCCCCGTAGGGTTCATGCTCATGTTCACCATATTATTCCAATCCAGGTTTCATCATTCACAGTTCATTTCTCGTTATACACAGGCAGCTCGTATTTCCACAATTTAACACATGCAACAAGTGATATCACAGGTAATTGTTTAGTTATCTCAGGCAACTCATATTCTAACAGGTAGCTCGTATTTATTCACTGGCATTGGCTAACAATTTAGTTCATTCATATATATACAATTTCAATTACGCATACAATTAGTTCAACCATTTCTTGTCCTAGGGTTCATGACACATCCTAGGTTTCCAATTGTCTAATTTTCATAGATGTATTCATATTTAATAAGTATAACAAGGGTGGACCACTCTACCAGACAATCCGGAAGTACTAAGGGCTTGAACCGCAAACCCATGCGCCTTTGCAAGCCCCAGACACACAACAGGTCGAAGTCCTATACCAAGGAACACATCATAATGGAAGGTTTAGAACAATCTATAAAGACTTCTAATACGTATAGAAACTCACAAGGAAACCACAGATATTTCATTTGCGTAAAACGGATCCCGATCGGACCCCAAACGGGTCAAAAACGTGCCTGCAGACCAAAATCAGATGTCTAGAAACAAGTCCAGATGATGGGAACCTCATCATGAACCCTAACTAGCTTACTTTGATCTAATAAAATTAACAAAAGCTCCTACATAACCTAAAGGAAGGCCTAATTCAGGGAATTATTGATCTAAAAAGAAAACATGAAACAAGGGGTAAAACTGTAATTTTACCATTGCAGTACATCAAGGGGATTTCTAAAGGTCTAGACATAGGTCAATTGGACTTAATAAGAAAAAAAGTGGGATGGTTCAGTCAGATAATGGTTATTGTGAAATTTAAGAATTAAATGACATTCTGTAATCCTAAAACAAACCCACTTTAATTCACAAGGTTCCAGGCAGGATAAAAATCAACTAAACCCTCTAAAATTTATGGAAAAATATCCCCTAGGTTTTAGAACCTTCAATTTGACCTTTGGAACCTATTTTGACCAAGATTGGGGTCCATGCCCAATATTTGACCTAATTTAGATTTTTGTGCAAAATATTCAGTCAAACGTGGTCAAACCTAAAATCCAACTTCGTCATTGGATTCCTTATGTCCAAATTAGGTTCATACCAAAATTTGGACCAAAGGGAAGGTTATCTTAACCTACTTTGCAAATTGGTCCACCTAATTACATTCTGACCCTTAACTTTTGAAAACCCTTGCAATTACCCCCTTAGTTTTCTCGTCTCTTTCTTCATTTCGGTTCCTCTGCCATTGCAGCAAGGACCATACCTCTAACGACTTTGCGCGGAGGTTTTCTCCTCGTTTTCATGGGGAGCCGCCCCCAGATTTGAAAGGGAAGCTCCCTGCGAAGCCCCCTTCCACATGGGCAGCTCCCCATGCCCTGAAATGCCCCATACCACTCGTGCGAACGCTTAAGGGGTATGGGTTTCCTCCGGCCATACCTCTGGCGTGGTGTGCTCGCGGCCTCCTTGCGAATCTCGCTCTGCCTGCGCCTATTTAAGGAAGCCCAGACCCCGCTACTTCCTTCAAACCTGATTTGGCCAAAGATTACCCCAGCTTCTGGCGACTCTCCCTCCCTCTTCTTGTCGCTCTGCCACAGTACCAGTGGTAGAGTCATCTCCACCATACTCCTCCACGACGCGTTGTACCAGCGCGTGCCCTTTCGACCCTCTTCCTCGTCGCCGTTTCTTCACCACAGGGCCTTCGTCTCCGGCAACAACAGACACCTGTCGCTCGCCCTCCGCCTCCCCCCTTCGCTCTAAACACCTCAGTTAAATCCTTTTTCTTCCCTCGTCATTCTCCCCTTATTAATTTCACAAATCGCGCACTGACCACCACAGATTACCATCACCTTCTCCACCTCCGACCATACCACCGGCGAGGTGTCCCCGTCG
The DNA here is from genome assembly GCA_037157565.1 of Thalassia testudinum. NCBI lineage: Eukaryota > Viridiplantae > Streptophyta > Magnoliopsida > Alismatales > Hydrocharitaceae > Thalassia > Thalassia testudinum. The sequence continues at coordinate 30,530,307 of JAZHRO010000022.1, read as the reverse complement.
CTCCATGCCTCCATCCACCTCACCAAACCCCTTAGAAGCTCCACCACCTTCCATTGATCATTTCCCCCCTCTCCATCGAGCACCACACATCCCACAATCTTCCCCCGAACACACCCACCTACACATCCACAGTGTGCCCTAGGCACGCTCCCACAGGCGTTCCCACACCTCACTGACCACCTCTACACAATCGCCACACCTTGGCGAAGCTCCCCAAGGCATTTGACAGGGTCGCGAGGCCGTGTTCGTGTGTTTCGCGTGTAAGCCTCCGCCACCATTAGCGACAACCCGAAGCTTCCTTACAAGCTTCTCCAGGCCCCAGCGCTCCAGGCCCCCAGGTCCAGAAGGCATGGATTGGTCTCGCGCACGCACATCGCAAAATTGGCCTAGCAAAGCACCCAGTTGCAGCAATCGAAGGAAAGCCTCCTGCGGGTGCACAAGCAAAAGCGGGTAGGACTTTAGTCCCATCTCGGAAGTTCGCAACGCAGCTGAGTCACTTATATTGATTTTGTGCTTTTATCTCGTCACCTCAAGTAACACGAGGTGAGGTCCCTCGCCCACTCCACCTGTCTCGTCCGCGACCACACCTACGCGAACCTGGTTGACCCGTTTACCCTGCACTCCTCGCGCACCACCCACGCCGGTGAGCCTCGACCCTAGCGCGCGTAACCCGACCTGATTACCCGACTGCTCTGAGAGAGCAAAGAGCGAAATAGAGAGAGAGACGCATGGAGGGTAGGGAGTAGGTTTTGCTTCTCTGTGCTGTGTAGGGAAGAAGGAGGAAGAGGAAGCAGCTGCGGGGAAGAGGAAGAGAAGAAGAAGCTCAAGACATAGCCGCGGAAAGAAGAAGAAGAAGGCAGAGGAAGGAGCCAAAGAAGAAGAAGAGGTCTGCAGAGTCCAAGGAAGGAGAAGGAAGGACCTGAAGAAGAAGAAGAAGGAGGAGGCGCAGCAGCTCATGAAAAGAAGAAGAAAAAGGAAAGCAGAGAAGGAGGAGCCAAAGAGGAAAGCCAAAAGAAGAAAAGAGGAGGAAAGAGCTGCCGCAGAGAGGAAGGAGCTACAACAGAAAGAAGAAGAAGACAAAGAAGGCTGAAGAAGCACTGTAGCAGATCACCACTTAAGGCGTCTGATTCACAGAATCAAACGTCTGAAGATATGAAAGACAGAGAAAGAAGAGAAGAGAGAAAGCAAAGTAAAGAAAGAGAGAGGAAGAAAGAAGAAAAAAGAAAATTCTATTTACTCTCTAGATTTTTATATACATTATTATTGAGAATTGTGATATTTTGCTTCTAAATACCAATTTGCTCCTTGAGTTCGACTTTGAAATGCTTTTGAATTTCAAGTAATAAATTTAATAATCGTTTTTTCGCGGTATACTACAACGCATATCTTTTTAAGCTGCAGAAAACAAGACGATTATTCTTAGCGTCATTGCTGGGGAGCATGGGCATTTTAAAAGCTTTAATCACAATTTTTGATTTATTACTGACTTAAATTCTCTCTTTTATTATGTTTGTTTCAGGAAAATTCGAAGAGAGAAAAGCAGCCACACAACAACCACACCAAGGAACAGGTAACCTTTTAATAATCCTCTCTCCTAATCACCTCAAAATCTAAAAAGGAGAAACAAAGAGAAAAATCAATCTAGGGCTACCTGCTTTCTATATTTAGTAATCCACAAGAGTTGCCTGGTTTTTAATTTCAACACATTTCTAATTGCATATCCACCTAAGGTAACTAGGGCCAAAACCTTTTTGATTGAAGCCCTAGATACCCATTTCTGAGGCAACTAAATTGGACCAACTAGAGCCAACCTAAGGATTACAAGCTAGGGTTTTAGAGGCACATCTTTTTCTAAGAAAGAAGCAAAAAATTCTAAAAAGAGGTGTGCCTAAGCCTTGTTTGAAAAAACCTATCCAAGGGAAACCCAAAGCAAATCAGGCTCTTAATCTACTTGAACCCTAAAAGAAAGGACCTAAGAAGTTCTCAAAGGAACAAACAGGTGAAGTTGATCCTTTGCAGTCAACCAACCTTAAAATTAGGTCACTTTGCACTCAAAAGGCTTAAAGTTTAAGTGGAATCCTAAGCACCTTGATCTTAACTAAAAGAGGTAGACTTAAGAGGTCAAGGTCCCCATTCTGGTCTACCTGGAATCTCAGTGACAAGAGAGGTCGAGTGGGGGAAACCCTGTAACCCGTGGGGACGCTCCACCGTGTAGGGGTCTTCGCGGGACTCTCCCTTTCTGGCTGCCCAGGTAATTCTCATAGGGACAACCTTTCTGATCCAGGGGTATCATCCGCCCTAAACCTCTATAGTCACCCAGCATAGTTTGGGTGTCTTGATTGGGTCCAGCACATTCTGATCTTATCAAATCCATGGGAGTACGTTTGGTAGGAGGTCCTTGAAACCCCCTTTAGAAATCCACCCTCCCCGAGGCCAAGCCTCAGTACCTTTGTTTATGCAGCAACCCGACCACATAGGCCTTTCCTCTGATTCAGAACCTAGTTCTCCTTCTTCTTCCATCATGGCACAACTTGATTCTACATCAAAATTCTGATTCTACATCCTAATTCCACCACCTGATCCAAATATGCAGCCTAGTTACTTAGCAATACCCTTCAAGAAACCTGAATCACAAAGATCCATGAAAGATAGAATGATTGAGGATGCCCTTAAGTTCTATGAAATTAAATATAAACCCTCAACACCAATAGAAGACATTCAGGTTGATGTCCCAATGGTGACGGTTTTTGTGTAACCGCACTGGTTTGATTTTATTTTATTACTCGAATACAAAAATTCTCCAAGGTCGAATTCAGGGAGAAAACTTGATTCGAGAAGCGTAGAAAATCATAATATACAATATACTGTTTTACAAAAAGGTTAAGAGGAAATAAAAATGACTCTTCTCTTTTCTTCTTTCTTCTTTTGTCCTCATTTCTTTCTATTTTCAGACATTTGACTCCAAGGATCAGACCCCTTAAATGGCCACTTGCTACGGTGCTTGTGCTCTCCTTTTCAGCTGCTGTCGCTACTTCTTCTTCTCCTCCTTCTTCTTGGCTTCTTCTTTTTCTCTTCTTTTCTGCTGCACCTTTGCTTTCTCTCTTCCTTCTCTTCTGTGTCTTCCTGCGACTAAGTCTCAGCTACTCTCCCACCTTCCCTTTCTTCTCTGCGCCTCCAAGTCCTTCTTTTCTCTCTGGCTGCAGCGACTTTCGCAGCTAAGTCCTCAGCCGATCCTTCCATGCTTCCTCTTTTGTTCCTTGAACAGGCATACGATTAGGCAAAACCTAACCTCTACCCTCCCCGCATCTCTCTCTCTATTTCGCTCTCAGGACAGCTGACCCAGAGCCTTCTTGGGTTATCGGGTCGGGTATGCGTGCCCGGGACTAATGAGTGGCTACTCATCATAGCTAAAAAGCTAAAGTTAAGCTAGACACTGAGTAAAACAACATCAAATTAACAGATAAAAAGGGTTAAGTGTGGGAATCAAAGAAAAAGACCTAAGACCTTTACTCTATGTTAAAATTTCATAATTAGGTCACAAAACGAGATACTTTGAAAGCGAAGAACAAATGGTGATCCATGCGTTAATTGAACACATAAATAAGTTTGAAAGGCCAAATCAAAAGTATAATTAATGTCTTAAATGTTCAATTAAGTACATATAAAAATTTGAAGGTATTTTGACATCATTTAGACTATGTAATATGTAGTTTACACTTAGGTCCTTCATGCATTACATTCTTGCCTTTAGAATTCCTTTTTGGACCTACTTGTAAACCTCAGGAACCCCTTTGAAAGGCTACAGGGTCCTTCCTGTTGCAATTCTCTTCACTTATGGGCCTGGACGCAAATCTTCTACCCCTTCACGCAGGGGTCTTCCCTGCAATTTTTCCGTCATTTCAGAGGTCGGCCTGCTGCTCTTCGCACGCACTGTAGCACGCGAAGAACACGGCCAATCTCGGCCATCCGTTGCTTCTCGCGATTTCGATCTGCGATTGGATTTGAATAGAAGCTTCGCACGAATCGACGCGTGCGATCACCCCTCTCCCCCAGATCCCATCTAACGGTCAAATTTTGAGATTGGCTCACCGCGCGCTCCTCTCCTCTCATCCCCGCCGCCGGTTACCTATTCGATTATCCTCACCCGCGCGGTGATCTCAGCCACTGAGTTTGCTACTTAAGCACCTCAGTGGTGGCGCGCGCAGGGGATTGCTCCCTCCTACATCTCTTAGCGATTGTTCGTCCACTCCAGTTCCTCCTCCCCATAAATCCTTTGATTTCACAGTCACAGGCTGTGAAATTGTCACCTTCTCTCGACTTCCTCGTCGCTAAGGACCTCATAGCACCTGAGGGCGACCCTGGAGCCTTACTAGCAGACTCTTCCCTCCGCTGGAGTCATCTTCCTCCCTTCTTCCTCCTTAGCCATCGGCTAAGGACCCATAGGTCCCATTCTTCCTGTTAGAGTAGATTTATTATTCTGCATATTAGTTGTAGCTGTAGTTAAGTAAGTTTAGAGTAGAATTAATGTAATTTGTAGTGTTTAATTTTGCTGTTAGGATAAAGTAGCTATAGCAGTAGATTTAGACTACAATTCCCCCCTCACCTCCTCTGATCATTCCAGATCAGAGGGGAAGGTTTCACATAGTCATAATCACAAATTCTCCCCCTCTCCATATTTTCATATCCACTTCTGATTTCCACTACCTGTTTTTCGCATTCCACCCATTCACTCAGACCTAATTTCAGATCTGATTGGTTTTTAACCTCAGATCTGAAATTGGCATCAAACAACACTTAAGGGGCTTCCCATTCACCTCACTCTTGTTCACAAAAGCCCCTGGTCTGAGTTGAAGTTATCAGTTTTTCAAATTTTTTCTTTAACTTGGATTTCAAGGGTTTTTCATTCAATTTGGTTTTAACTGTTTTGATCAGACAAATTGAATAACTTCTGATTTGTGTTCATTGTTGGCAAGGAATCTGAGATGTTTTTGATGTCAAAATTTTTCTCAGAAGAGCCGTATTCAGATCTGAGTTTGATGAAGTTTTTTAATGCATTGAATGCAAGATAGAACTAAGGAGAATCACTGTGGTGATTTGAAGTTTTATCTTGCATCCATGAGTTTGTTTTGAATGGATGCATTGATGATTTCCTAACCTAAGGAGTTCTCAATACTCCTTAAGGTTTCAGAACCTGGGATTTGAATTAGGGATTTTAATTTACTGATTTAACTCTTTCTACATACTGTCTATAGCATTAGGAAGAGTTAGATCAGTGTTTTTTTTGTTGATTTAATCTGATGTGAAGTTTTTGATAAGGGTTTTTGCATTTGAATTGGGGTATTTAGTGTTTTTAATGAGAAGTGAGACCCTTGTCAGATGGGGGATTGAGAGAGTATTTCTTTTCTTTAGTCTGGATTTATCATTTTAATCCCAGTGTTCACAGCAAGTTGCTGCACTTTGCAGCTACATTATCCTTCTCTCCCTACTCAGATTTCATCCCAAATGGACTAACTGCAGCAACAGTTAGACCATCTGGAATCAGATCTGAGCTGCTGCAGGGTTTGTCTGTAAAATCCATGCTGCTACTGCTGTCTAACTGTCTTAATTTGTAGCAGATGGAATCTGATGTAATACAATGTAGAATGTGTTTTGAATGTGGCTAACATATAGATATATTGCTTCCCTTGTGAATACAAGCTTTCCTGTTAGATAATTGAACTTTAATTTCTGTGAATGCTTGTTTTATCTCTTTCAAGTGTTGTCAGCTAGTTTAGTTAAAGCTAACTGTCCAACACATGATTTACAAAGGGAAGCTAAACTAAGGAATGTATTAAAGTTGGTAAACACTTCCTAAATTTCATGCTGAATGAAAATAAGGCAGTCATGAAGCTTAATAATAAGAGTTTTACTTAAAAAAAAAAACATTAAACATGCTTCTTTATCCTCGACCAACTCTTCCCTTCTCATCTCTTATTTCTATAAGATTTATAAAAATCATAAAAAGTGAAAAACTCCCAAAAGATCTAAAAAAAATATATTACTTTGTATATTAAGTATACTCTTACAAACATAAGCTCTATACTAGGTTATATATGTAAATAGGTAGTATATATACATAGATTGTACAAATAACTATGAAAATATATTGCATACTGTAAATTAGGTATCTAATTTAGATCAGAAGTATATACATTAATTATATAACTATCTATAAATTAAACTAACTTATATGTATTCTTAGACTAACTAAATCTGTAGATAGTATAAATAACAATATTAAACTATAAAACTGTATATATCTATGCATATGTAGATTATAAGTGAATAAAATCATGTACCTTAATTTAATCCTTTATATATAATAAATAATGAATTTATTAAGTTAATAGCTAGGTTATTAAATTAAATTAGATAAATTAGTAATTTAGGGTTATAATTAAGTTAATTGAATATGTATACTTAGGGTAATATATCTTAAGTAATTTAAGCTAATTAAAGTATGTTTATACCTTATTATATTACTTTAACTTAATTTATAAATAATACAGTCAAATATGCTATTTAAATGTAAATAGAATAGAAATTAATTCTGAAAAATATAATAAAAATGTTAATAAAATACTTATACACGTATTGTAACTCTGTATAAGGTCAATTAGACCATATAGTAGCTAATTTATAAGTAATTAAAGAATAAAACACCAAAATCAGTGTGCAAAAATAGTATACTTTAGTAAATTTATTTATATAGTAAATCTAATTAAAATTTCAAATTAAGTGTACAATTATATAGTATTATGTAAATTCTTCATTTTCCCATAATTTATTTTTATTTTTAAATAAATTATGGCCCTCGAATTGAGGGCCAAAATCTCCTTCAGCGAGCAGTCGTGCAATTTTCAGCGCAGATGCGACGCTCGAATAGCGCCACATCGTGCGCTGCAAACTGCGCGTAGTAGTTTATAATGAATTTGTTAATTCATAGTGCAGTCGTCACGGGCGCTGGGCACCCGAAACAACCCACACTATTACTATCTGAGCATATTTTGAGCATTTGATTGAGGGGTCGGGGGCCCGGGAAGATCTATGTGTGAGCAGGCTAAGAAAGCCTGTGTTCTGAGCTTGACGAAATATAATTAAGCGACCTAATAACAATTAGGGCACGTTTAATAGACGTTTGGTCCCACCCTTTGAGTGCTATGTATCCTTCGAAAAGCATGCCCGCAAATTAAACACATTTTTAATTAATTAAGAGAACTAATGATAGTAGTTAATTACCTCTACGCCGCAATTTGTGGAGTCTGTTAAGGCAAAATTAAAACAAAGAAGAAGAATAACATAAGAAAATTAGTGTAGAGTAAGAGAGAGAGAGATGTAAATACGAAGGTGAATACAAATACAAAAGATATATATATATATGTACGTAGTATAGCCAATTGCTTTTATGTAAATAAATTCATACATTTACTAACAGAATAAAACGTCACCATAACCGTCGCTATAGACCCTAGTTTCCCTCTTTAAGTTTGTATATAGTATTTTTTTTTTATCTAGCGACGCTTACATCTGTCACTATAGCTATTGTATGTGTTACTGTAGGTGTTAGATTAGTAAGTTAAGTTAGTATACTATGTAATCTTAGTTGGTAGTGTACTTTCATGTAAGTATTAATACTATAACTTATAAAAAAGATTGTTTAAAATATAGTGATGAAGTGTTTGATGCTTCTTTATAGTTAGTTTTTGCAAGCATTTTGATAAATTCTTTGTGAGTAGGCAAATCAAGCCTTCAATCATTTATTCTTTATTAGTTGTAAAACTTCTTTTTGGAATTAAAGGATAATTTTGAGATTAAAGAGCGATGTAATTCAATAATTGCCTCCCAGTGAACGACCTGGAATAAAACCAGTAAAAATTAGATAAGTAAATAATAATGGTCGTAATAATGATTGGTATTCCATACAACCCACTACAATGACACTAATGATATTTTCATTACACCATGCAGCATCATTACAACGAACCAATCATCATTAAAAAAAAAGGTGCCATATTATTATTAGGGACCAGGCACACTGGCGTCGGTGGTGCGCGAGGAGTGCACGGGTAGTCGGATAGGATACCAGGTCCGCATAGGTGTGCGCCGTGGGTGAGGCGTGGTGGGCGAGGGGACCTCACCTCGTGTCAGGAGGCACTAAGCCCCTGACACTTTTGCAATTTATGCCTCCTCGCCCTCTCCTGATCTTTCGAGGTGGGACTAAATGTCCCACCTTTGTAGGCGCTTCTGCAGAAGGTGGTTGATCAATTGCAGCAGATGCGGGGGACTTGGACTCCAATTTCTGGGCTGGAAACGTGCGCGGGGGAGGTCCGCATGTCTGAGACCTGAAGCTTGATGCCTGGCGCCTAGGATGAAGCTTGCGAGCTTCTTCAAGCTTGCTTTAATGGTGGCCGAGACCTGTACCCTGTCCACAAGCAAAATGGCCTTACAGCCTCGTCAAAACACACAGGGAGCTTCGCCTTGGAATGGCAAAAGTGTCACGGTGGTCGACGTGGTGCGGGGTGGCCTAGGAGTGCGTGCCTAGGTCACCCTGTGGCTATGAAGATGGGCGTGTGCGGGGGAAGTGTTAGGAGCGTCTGGCAGTGAATGGTAAGAGGGGGTATGATCAATGGGTCGTGGAGGAGCTTGTGAGGTGATTGGCGAGGTGGGTGGATGCGTGGAGTGGTGGATACACTTCATCGGTGGTCTGCCGAAGGTGGAGAAGATGGCGGTGGTGTGTGAGCGGTGAGGCGAAATAACAGAAACTAATGAGGGAAAAATAAAGAGTAGAGAGAGAGAGGACTTATCTATGGGTCTCTGGACGAAGGGGGGAGGCAGAGATGGCGAGCGGCTGTGCTGTCGTCGCCGGAGACAGAGGCGCCCAAGGGGGAAGAGATGGCGACGAGGAAGAGGGACTGGAGGGCGCCTGCTGGTACGGCAAGGTGCGGCGGAAGTCGGTGAAGATGACTCTGCCACTGGTATGGTGGCAGAGTGATGAGAGGAGAAAGAAGAAGTCGCCGAAGCTTGCGGGTAGATGGCCAGAGATGAGGAAGACGAAATTAAGGGGGATTCTCAGGCCAGAGCAAGCTTAAAGGATGCGGCAGAGGGTGCCGCTCCTTAAATAGGCATCGGCAAAGAGAGAATCGCAAGGAGGAGGTGGGAATACCTTGTCGGAGTTATGGCCGGAGCGAGACGCATACCTCTCGAGCGTTCGCACGAGTGGTATGGTGGTCGACAGGGCATGGGAGCCAGAGCATGCTGCAGGGTACAACGTAGGGAGTCTCCCTTTCAGATTTGGGGCTGACTCCCCATGCATGCGCTCGCCATCCTCCACACAAAGTCACCAGAGGTATGGCCTGCGCAAGAAGGTAGCAGAGGGACCCGATTGAAGAAGATGACAGGAAAGATAGGGCGGTCCTTGCAAGGTTTCAAAAAGTCAAGGGACAAAAAGTAACTATTGAGGACAATTTTGTAAAGTGGGTCAAGGAGACCTTCCCTTAGGTCCAAATTTTGGTATGAACCTAATTTGAACATAAGGAAACCAATGGTGAGGTTGGATTTTAGGTTTGACCATGTTTGACTGAATATTTTGCACAAAAACTCAAATTAGGTCAAAAATTGGGTATAGTTCTCAATCTAGGTCAGGATAGGTTCCAATGGCCAAATTGAAGGTTCTAAACCCTAGGGGATATTTTTTCATGAATTTTAGAGGGCATAATTGATTTTTATCCTGTCTGAAACTTCGTGAATTAAAGTAGGTTTGTTTTGAGGTTACAGAATGTCATTTAATTCCCAGATTTTGTCATGACCCTTTTCTAACCAAACCATCCCACTTTTTCTTTTATTAAGTCCACTTGACCTTTGTCTAGACCCTTAAAAATCTCGTTCATGTACTGCAATGGTAAAATTGCAGTTTTACCCCTTGTGTAATATTTTATTCTCTGCTCAACAATTTCCTTATTTAGGCCTTCTCTTAGGTTATGTAGGAGCTTTTTGTTCGATTTCTAATGTCAAAATGTGCTAGTTAGGGTTCATGATTAGGTTCTCATCACCCAACAACCACAACCTTTATCATAAACTGTGCCCAAATTCTGTTCATAGAAGCCACAAAAGGATCAACCCGGGACATGCTCATAACAGGATACATTGAGATAGAAAAATTACATAATTCTGAATACTTTCAATGCATGACAAATCTTGTACTTTAGGAACAACACCAAGATGCTCTTGAAAGGTAGGAGGAGATGATGAGATTACTGAAACAAACTATTGACCAGAAATACCTGTATATACCAAAAATAGAGGATGAACCATCTTGGAACAGTATTGAGGATCAATCCAGTTTCCCAGATCTCGGGATTGAGGCACAGAGTGATTGTGGATTCCCAACCCAGATAGAAGATAACATGCCTAATATTGAATTAGGTTGGGAAATTGCAGGAGAACACAATGTTGAGCCAACCCCAGACCATGAATCACCAAGCTTAGAATACCAAGACTCTTGCAATAATGAGATTAGAGTTGAACCTCTTGAGGGTGTAAATCCCGCCCCTTATTCTGATAAGGTAACCCTCGAAGGTTATTCAGACTTAGATTCTAGTAATTCCACCCACATCCTAAGCATAGATTCTGGATTTGAAACTTATTAGGAAGATTACGAGGCCCTGTATGATGAAGATTAAATTTTCAATAAAGAGTATGATTCTGGGCCTCTATTTGATGAATATCCCTCTCCAACTTCCTCAGGAAATTAGATCGATTTTCCGGAAGTCAGGTCAATTTACGATACAGAAACCGAGGAGTTGGACGAATGGGGTGTCAATTGGGTCTGTCCTACCAACTTGGAACTTGAGCCTAGTAAAAACACCTTTTTAAGCTCAGAATTGACATATAGGCTAGAACCCAGTCAGGCTGCCAAGTCCACATCATGTGATTTATTCTGTGGTGGAACTCATGATCTCGAATCTCATGCAAAACTTGCTTTTCGCAAACTCTTCGACGATTTCGAATCTGACTATGATTTCGGAGAGACGCTGCTTCCTAAACACACCAAGCCAATCTACGACCTTAGCTCACTTGACTCATTCTCTGACTCTGATTCTGAGGTCCCGGTTCCCGAGATCATTGATTTAAGTTCAGGTTTCAATGACATAGAATCATTTCTTTTCAATCCTCAGGAACCAAAACCAGAAAATGCCGAGAGTGATTGTAACCCAGAATTCAAATCTTTTTTCGATTCAGATTTCCTTCATCCTATAGACACTCTTCAGGCATTTGATAGTTACCCAGAGGAATCTCTACAGGAGACCACCTGCCATTCATTTCTAGAAGAGCCCTCATACACTATTCTCATTGAAGTCACCTCTTCCACACATGCAGAACTGATCAAAATCTGTTCTCAACCGTGACCAGCAATAGGACTCAATTTCTATTCAGATTCACCTCCCACTGAGCCGATTGCAGACAATTCAACTCCACATCTATACCGGGTTTCGGACATTGATCAGACTGAAGACCATGCTCCATCATTCTCTGATCATCCCTGTAAGGTTTCTGCAACATTCACTGATTATTTTACGGATCCCTACTCTGACCAGGCTGATTCAACTCAGCCAAACCCCGCATTCACACTTCCACATTCGTCCGAGCTTCATAGTATATGGTGGGTTCCACACCTCTTGATCTACATTTATCAACCCACCAGAATGATTGAGTTTGGGCTGCATCATCAGCCTATTGATTTGAACAAGCACCTGGTTGGACCAACCAGTCTCTTGATCAAGGTGCTTGTTATACAAAACTCCGCTGATTTGACCATTCCCTCTCGATCCCATTTCCCGCTTGGCTGAAGGCGTCAAATTTAGTGCTTAACGGGAGGCAACCCGTCATTCTTTGAAAAACTCGAAACCTTTCTTGACATTTCCATACTGAATTCATATTGCACCTTAGGGTTCATCCATTAGAACAGTCGACTCCACCTCAGGTACCCGCACCCGAGTCTTGAAATCGTCCGCAACAGTCATTCCCGACCCATTTCCCCACCCAATAAATCCTGTTCCAAGTCCCTGGACCCAACACTGTTTCACACCCTCCGTTTACAATGAAAATGTTGCAAAACTTAGGCATGGGGGGTGGTAAAGTGTAAACATACAGAAATCAAGAAAAGGCAGAAAGATTCTCACAAAAAAAATCACATATGTCAAAAACACAAAAAAAAAATCAAGAGAGACGCTCGTGGAGGTGGGTGGAGCTCCTCTCGTACTATATCTCGTATCAACTACACAAGGTTCTGGGTCTGAATGCTTGGGAGGAGTGGCTAGTCAACTGATGCATCGGGCCCGGAACGTCCGCCCCTCCGACCTCATCCACGGCCACGTGCGTGGCCCACCTCAAGGACTCCACGTCGAGGCATCTCCTGCAAGGAAACACAGAGATAGAATCAAAAAGAAGTCAACTCTAACAAACTTCAGCAAAGGAAACTCAGAACAGATGTCAAGCGGTACGTTGTGGTGATTACTCTAATTACAAACACGTGAATTGGTTATTCTCAAGCTAGTTGATTCATTTCTCGAGACAACCTTGCTCTGATACCATCTTGTTCCTACCCGGTTCTCAAATCCCTACAGGACATGAGACCGGCCCGACTCGACTGATCCCAAGACCCAGTCGTCCAACAAGAAATAACCAAAAAGCAGGAAAGTAAACTACATTCACTATGCTATGTAACTAACAGTAAAAGAAAGTACAAGCAGTAAGGAAAGAAAAGCTGCTAACAGTACATATCACCGCCACAGCAGTAAAACGGAAACAAAGTACAGAAACATAAAGGTAACAAGAGTCTGAAATTCACTACAACAGAAAGTACAACAAAAGGAAGACTACTGCTACTGGGCTCTATTGGGCCCAGCATCCTCTGCAAGCAAAGACTCGGGCTGTTCAACACCTGGACCTGAAAAGGGTTATGAGTAACAAAGTCAGCGAATGCTGAGTAGAGTGGCAACCAACTGACTAAACCAGTAAAAGCTAGCAGGTAAACTATATATTCCAATTTCTTTATTTTACAAGTTATTCCTTTTCACCCATTGGTTTATTATTTTCAGATCTCTTTCTTGATCTCGAATATTTCTCGTGGGAACGATCTTGATTGCAGTCTTTTCCGAAGAGTAGAAGTCGCACGTGATGCTCTCCTGGCCGAGAGAGTCTCCCATGGTGGTCCTACACCCAGTCAACCACCCCAAGGTCATGGACAGATGTAGTGGAGACTACGGCACGTGCGATAAGCGCAGAGGTAGCTACCCTGCACTGGCACGCGGTCAGTCGATTCCGTTAACGGGTACGCTCAAAGTACAGCATTGAATAGTATAGGGCCTAGCCCTCTCAGTAACAGGGGTCTAGCCCCTCAGAACCAAATAAGGGTCTTACCCCTCCACCCGCGCACCCTCGTCTGACTACCCTGGTTTGCCCAGTGGGCCTAGCAAGTTGGTGTAGGGTGGCTAGCTGAGCCCCGGGACCCGTGGGGTGGCTAGATCTCTCCTTACACTAGTAGATTTCCCCGGTACAGTGTACGCGAGGGCCAGGAAGTCGGTGCAGAGTGGCCAATCCTAACCCCAGGTCCCAACCCAAGGGCAGCTAGCTCCGCTCTACACTAAACAGGGGACAGTCGTTCTCCTTAGTACCACGTACTCAAGGGCCAGCACACTTCCCCACTCACATTTCCAGATCCATCCCATTTATTCCAAGAGCTCTACTCTTAATTCCCCATAAGGTTTATGCTCATATTTCTCATGCCATTCCATACCAGGTTTTATTATTCACATTTCCATTCTCAGGTTACACACATGCAGCTCATATTTCTATCATTCACATTTCCATTCTCAGGTTATATACATGCAGCTCATATTTCTATCATTTACATTTCCATTCTTAGATTATACACATGCAGCTCATATTTCTATTATTCACATTTCCATTTTCAGGTTATACACATGCAGCTTATATTTCTATTATTTAACGTATACAACAGGCAATGTCACAAGTAACTGTTTAACTGACATAGGTAATTCATATTTCACAAGCAGCTCTTGTTCATTAAAAGACAGTTGTTATCATTTCTGTTTATTCATTCAAGACTGCAAATCAAACACGCATATAGACATTTCAAATAACTTCTTGTCCTAGGATTCATGCCATATCCTAGATTCTAGTTATTCAATCCACATATGCATTTAGGTTTGTAATTAAATTAGGGAAAGCCACTCTACCAGACAACCTAGGAGTATTGGGAGCTCGAACAGCAGGCTCACGTGCCTCAACAAGCCTCGAACCCGCAACGGAATGAAGTCCTATAATAAGAAACAATCACAATGGAACATTCAGAATAGTACAAAAGACCTTCTAAGAAGTAGAGAAACTCTCAAGGAAAACACCGATAACTTGTTGGCGTAAAACGAACCTCAAATGGACCCTAAACGGGTTAAAAACAGGGTTACAGACCCAAATCAGATGTCTGGCACAAGGTCTAGACGTCTTAAAAGTAAACAGGAACTCACCTCCGGTTCTGCATCAACCTCAGACGTCCAGAACCTCCTCCCGACCGTCTGGACCCAGCTCCAGACGTTCGACCTCTCTCTCATACATCTGGGAGTGCTTCTGGTCGTCTGGTAAGCTATCTAGACATCCGAAATGCATGGGAGGGCGTGTCCCGCGACTTCCCGAAGCAATCCCTGCACGTGACTGCAAATCTCCCACAATTAGCCACGCAAAACGTAGCTGCGGAGTGGCCGCATGGTCGTATCCGCAAAAGGAAACATACCTTCGTGAAGATCTGCTTTCAGACATCCGGTGTAGTCACCAAATGTCCGGCCCGACGTCTGGACGTCACGCCAGACGTCTGATTCTGGGAAAATCCCAGAACCAGAACCTCTTCTTGCTCTCCCTCGCCGCGCGCAGTCGCGGCCATGCCCCCTCTCTTGTAGCTTCGGCTGCAGTAGTGTCAGGGACGACTCCCCTGACGCACTTCTCCTCCCGCACGCATCGCTTCGACCGTGCGCCTTCCGGTGAGCTCCCTCGAGCTCGCGAGCTCAAGCTCTCCCTCCTCTCCTCCTTGTCACTGCTCTCGCGCTCTCTCTCTCACGCACTCGTTCCTCTCGCTGGGGTGAAGGGAAGGAGGTGTTGGCTGGGTGCAGTGAGGAAGAAAGAAGAGGGGAAGGGGGCCTTTTATAAGGTTCGCTAGGGTTTAGAAGGAGGAGAGAAGAGGGAAAAAGAGAGGAGGGTACTGTCTACGCGTAGCCCGTGCGCAGACGTGAAGCTCGTACCCAAAAATTTCAATTTTCAGACGTCTGACCAGACATCTGACCGACAGTCCAGATGTCTTAAAAGGCTCAAGATAGAACGGGTCTTTACATCGGCCCTCTTCTCCTCATGCACGTTCCTCCTCCTCGCTCTCGCGCACCCTTGCTCACGGTAGTGGAGTGGGGGTATGGTGGTAGTGGTGGAGTGGAGAGGAGAGGAAGGGGTGGTCTTTTATAGCCGAGGGGTTAGGGTTCGGTAGGGGGAAAAGAAGGAAGGAGAGAGAAGGAGGGTCTGTGAGCCGCCTGCGCATAGAACGCAGAGTGCATACAGATTTTTGAATTTCCAGATGTTCGGGAAGGGGTCCAGACATCTAACTGACACTCCAAACTTCTTAAAAGGCTAAAATTAGGATAGGTCTTTACACCAAATAAGACAATAACTTGATGAAACTTATGATAGCATTGACGTAAAGCTTGCTTGAGTTCATAGATGGCTTTCTTTAATTTGCAAACTAGTTTCTTTGCATCTTTTAAAACAAAGTTCTTTGATTGCACCATATATATCATTTCGTTAATGTCACCATTAAGAAACGTAGTTTTGGCATCCATTTGATGTAACTTAAGATCAAAATGAGCTACTAGTGGCATCATATTTCTATATGAGTCTTTTGACCTAATTCAAGAAAATATTTCTTTATAATCGATGCTTCCTTCTGAGTGATGCCTTTTTCAATAAGATGAGCTCTATATTTGTCCATATTACCCTTAAAATCCCTTTGCTTTTAAATATTCATTTGCAACCAATGAGTTTCACACCTTCAGGTAAGGAAAATAATTTCCCAAACATAAACTTTAATTTCACATTCATGGCATTAATCAACTCTTGAGAATTAAAACTTTGCATAGCTTGTTGGCCAGGAATTGGAACACTTCCATTAAGCCAACCTCATGTTTTTAGAGAAACATGACATAAGCATTTGGAATTGCACTTCTCCTCTCCCTAATGGACCATCTTAGAGCTACTTGTTCTTGAGTTTCACAAGGTTGTTAAGTTTGAATTACGTGAAGATCAAAATTACCTTCTTCTGAATTCATTGGTGAAATGACATTAGGGATAAGAATCTAACCCTGATCAATATTATCCTTAGAAAAAGAATCAAGTTCCTCGAAGGTAATGTTTCCTACCCTATCACCTCCACCCAAACCAACATCCTCAAAGAAATAGACATTTCTTGTCTCAAAAATGGATTTGGTCATTGGGTTATAAAACTAATAACCCTTAGATTATTCCAAATACCCAACAAAACTGCAATTAACCATTCTTGAGTTCAGTTTCTTTCCACATGACTTATAAGACCTTGCCTTAACTAGACATCCCTAAATGTGAAAGTGTCTCAGACTAGTTACTTTGCCCATCCACAATTCATATGCGATTTTTGGTATTGCTTTTGCTGGCGCTCTCTTAAATATGTAAGCTACTATCTTTAATGTTTCCCTCCAGAGGGATTCTGGTAAGAAAGAATGACTAATCCTTGATTATGCTCCTTACTATGTCCTTTAATGTTCTATTTCACCTCTCAATAATGCCATTCATGCTAGGTGCCCTTAGCACAGTGTATTGAGGAGCAATGCCACATTCCTTAGGAAAGAAGCAAATGGCATTAGACATTGTTCACATGATCCATCATATTTGCCATAGTATATCTACCACAGTTAGATATGACGGCTTTAATTCTCTTTTCGAGTTAGGTTTTGATGAGAACCTCATCATGAACCCTAACTAGCACATTTTGACATAATAAATTGAACAAAAGCTCCTACATAACCTAAGGGAAGGCCTAAATCAGGAAATTGTTGAGCGGAGAATAAAACATTACACGAGGGATAAAACTGTAATTTTTCCATTGCAGTGCATAAATGGGATTTCTAAGGGTCCAGACACAGGTCAAATGGACTTAATAAGAGAAAAAGTGGGATGGTTTGGTCAGAAAAGGGTTATGACAAAATCTAGGAATTAAATGACAATCTGTAACCCTAAAACAAACCTACTTTAATTCACGAAGTTCCAGGCAGGATAAAAATCAATTAAACCCTCTAAAATTCATGAAAAAATATCCCCTAGGGTTTAGAACCTTCAATTTGGACATTGGAACCTATCTTAACCTATATTGAGAATCATACCCAATTTTTGATCTGATTTGAGTTTTTGTGCAAAATATCCAGTCAAACATGGTCAAACCTAAAATATAACCTCACCATTAGATTCCTTAGGTTCATATTAGGTTCATACCAAAATTTGGACCTAAGGGAAGGTCACCTTGGCCCACTTTACAAAATGATCCTCAATAATTACTTTTTGACCCTTTGCTTTTTGAAACCTTGCAAGGACCCCCCTATCTTTCCCATCATCTTCTTCAATTGGGTCCCTCTACCACCCGTCTTCGCAGGCCATACCTCCAGCAACTTTGCGCGGAGGATGGCGCCACACATGCATGGGGAGCCGGCCCCAGATTTGAAAGGGAGACTCCCTGCGTTGTCCCCTACAGCATGGGCTGGCTCCCATGCCCTGTTGGCCGCCATACCTCTCATGCGAACGCTCGAGAGGTATGGGTTTCGTTCCGGCCATACCTCCAACGAGGCATTCCCACTTCCTCCTCGCGATTCTCTCCCGGCCGATGCCTATTTAAGGAGCGGCAGCCCCTGCCGCATCCATCAAGCTCGACTTGGACGAAGAATTCTCCCAATTTCGTCTCCTCCTCTTCTGGTCAGGAAGTCCAGCGAGCTCCGGCGAGGCCCCCTCCTCTTTTTCGTCGCTCTGCCACAATACCAGTGGTAGAGCCGCCTTCACCACCTTCCTCCACGTCGTGCAACACCGGCGCACATGCCTCTAGAGCCGTCGTCGTCGTCGTCACCCCTCCCCTGGACATCTTCGTCTCCGACGACGGCAAATATGTGCCTTCCACCTCCTCCCTCCTTTCGTCTATTAAGTAGGTTAGAACTCTTCTCCTCTCTCCCCTCTTCATTTCCCCTCTCTTATTTTACATTTTTGACCCCTCGACACCGTAGACCACCTCCATCTTCTCCATCTCCGGCAGCCCACCGACGAGGCGCATCCACCGTGTCACACCTCCACACGCCTCTCCAGACACCTCACTACCTCCACCATTGTCCACTGATCACCGTCCGCCCATCCATCGACCACCAACACCTCCTTAAGTGCCCACCAAACACACGCATTGCTATGGCCACAGAGCGACCTAGCCACGCACTCCTAGGCTGTTCCGTGCCACACCGACCCCCACCTCACCTTCTTCGTGACACGGAGAAGCACCCCATGTGGTTTGACAGGGTCGCAAGGCTGTATTTGTGAGTTTCAAATTCACCCACCTGTCACCATTGAAGCACGAGCAAGCTTGCTTGCAAGCTCGCTCCAGGCTGCTGCACTCCAGGCAAACAAGTTCAGGAGGTGCGGGATTGTCTCGTGCATACTTCCAACCAGGGAGTGGCTTTGAGAGAGTGTCACAGCTGCAGTGATTGAAGGCATTCTCCCTGCGGGTGCGAGCGAAGTAGGTGGGACTTTTAGTCCAACCTTGGAAGATCAGGAGAAGGCGAGGTGGCATAAATTGCAAAAGTGCTAGGGGCTTAGCGCCTCCTGACACGGGGTGAGGTCCCCTCGCCCACCACGCCTCGTCTGCGACACACACCTAAGCGGACCTGGTATCCTACCCGACTACCCGTGCACTCCTCGCGCACCATCCACGCCGGTGTGCCTGGTCCCAGGGATGCATACCCGTACCGATAACCCGAGAAGGCTCTGGGAGAGCTGTCCTGAGAGCGAAATAGAGAGAGAGACACGGGGAGGGTAGGGGTTAGGTTTTGCCTAATCGGATGCCTGTGTAGGGAACAGAAGAGGAAGCAAGGAAGGAGGAGGAGCGGCTGAGGACTTAGTCGCGGGAAGACAACTGCGGCCAGAGAGAAAGGAAGAAGAAGAAGGACTTGGAGCAGCAGAGAAGCAAAGGAGGAGGAGGAAGATGGCACTGTAGCCGCAGAATAGCTGAGGCAGAAGAAGTCAGAAGAGAAGGCAGAGACAGAAGAGAAAAAGAAGAAGCCAAGAAGAAGAAGAAGAAGAAGCTGCTGAAAAGAAAAGGAGAGCACAAGCACTATAGCAAGTGGCACTTAAGGCGTCTGACCCTTGGAGCCAGACGCCTGAAAAGAGAGAGAGAAAGGAAGACAAAAGAAGAAAGAGAGAAGAAAAGAAGAGACATTTTTATTTTCCTCTCTTTAATCTTTTTGTAAATCAATGTATTGTAAATTATGATTTTCTACGCTTGTAGAATCAAGCTTGCTCCCTGAATTTGACCTTGGAGAAATTTTTCGTATTCGAGTAATAAAACATAATCAAACCGGTGCGGTTATACAAAACCCGTCACCAGGTTTCAACTTCAACATTCTAGAGATATATCAACACTTTCAAGGATTAAGACTTCTAATGAATTAGATGTAGGTAACCAAATCTTTAATAGCCATCCATGAATGTGGTAAAATATTATTGTGCATCCAAGAAGCCATAAGAATAGCCCAAAATATCAGTATGAACCAATTCTAAGATGTTTGAAGCTCTAGCGACACCTATTTTTCTTGTGTTTGTTCATTTCCCTTTCAATCGCTCAACACACATGTTGAGACCTATATAATCAAGGGTATCAGGAATTCCAACTAACACAAGTTGCTCTATTCTTTGTTTGGTGATATGGCCCAAAAAGTTGTACCATAATGCACTGAAATTCTCGTTGGTTAATTTTTGCTTTGTACCATATGATCTTGCATGTAAGGTTTCAAGATAAAAGGTAGTTGTGTGAAACAAATTAAAAATTTTCATTAATAGTACCAATCAAATTTGAATTATGAAAAAACTTAAACTTTCCATCTCCGAATGAATAGTCATAACCAAACTTGTCCAATAGATAGATAGAAATCAAATTTTGCCTAAATGACAATATATTGAAAGTAGTACCAGAACCTATCCACCAAATGTCTTTAGGTATAAAAGCTAAATTAACATCAGAAAAAACCAAAGGGGTGTATCTTTCTTTTCATGCCAAGCATGATATTTGGCATACCCCTTCTTTGTGTGACCTTCACCCATACAAAAGAAACATTTTGCCTTAGGTTTCTTTCGATTACCTTTGGATGAAGTGTCCATAGTAGCTTTCTTTGCCTTTTTCTTTTTATTCTTGAAGACAGTTATCAAATGAGGACTCCATTGCTCAAATCTTTCTCTCCCTTGCACATAATAAGAAATGAGCTTATTAAGAGTTAACTTCTTTCTTTAACAGTTGTAACTTATCTTAAAGGGAAAAAGGAAGAGAGATCAAAACTAAATGCACGAGTAAGTCCGCAAACAACTCTAACTTTAGTTCCTTTAGTTTTGAAGTAAGATAAGATATTTCCATAATGTACTCCCTAACACTCTCAAATCCCTCATACTTTATTAAGACAAGCATGTTGAGAAAGTTACTTGTCTCATCCTTTTCACTTTTCACAAAACACTTTTCTATTTCACCAAGGAACTTCTTTGCAGTAGTCTTCTTTGAAATAACATCTCTAAAGTTTTTTGAGATTGCCTGTTCCATGATCATTAGATACATGTGACTGGAATGTTCCCATCTCTCAAAGTTATTTCTCTCCTCAATAAAACTTTTATCCGTAAGAGGAGATGGTTGTTCCACCCTAAGCACAAAGTCCAAGTCCATCCAACCCAAAACAATCATTACACTACCTTTCCAAAACTTGAAATTCAACCCATTTAATTCAAGAATGGAATTAATATTGATAAATATTAGAGAAGAAGAGGAGTTAACTAAACAAAGAACAAAAAATATACTAAAATCAATACATGAATCCCATCAAAAAATACTCAATACAACATTAATACTTAGTCTTCGAACAAAAAAATCAATTTGTAAATAGCATTCTCAAAACAACAACCAAATATTAATGATCAATTCTATCAAGCAAAAAGATTTATCTTTGGATCAACCCATAGCTCACATGAAGACCTTATAATCATGAAATATTTAATGTAAAATGCATACATGAATTTGGTCAAATAGTAATCTTTCTTTGGGACATTCACTATTCACATGAATATCATGCATGCAATTATTTTGATGTCTCAAACAAACTAATACACTAGACAATCGTTACTATGACAACCTGCTACATGCATTAATTTATATGAAAACATCAAAACCAAAATAGCACAAAAGTGCATTGCTATGAAAGTTCACACAAAATCCACACATCCCTCACCTTGAATTGAATTGCAGTGATACATGAATATAACCAGTGCAAAATGAAAATCATCGATGATAAAGAAATATCATCAATGCAAAGTGACCAAAGATCACTGGTTATGAATGGTCGAATATCACCGATGCAAAACAAAAATCACCAATGCAAAATAACCAAAGATCACATCGACAATAAATGTCAAAAAATCACTAGTGCAAAATGAATATTGAATATCACACTGGTGACAAGTGACCAAATATCACCAGTAATAAAAGAATATCGCCGATGATAAATAACCAAATATCGTTGGTGATAAATTACTATTACCTATGCATAATGAATATCAATGGCGATAAATGAATATCACCAGTGATATTTGCTTTTTAAGGATGCATGAACCCCTTTTGTGTGAACCATTGTATTTTTAAACCACAATTCAACAAAATAATGGGGTTGAATTCATTAAATCAAACATAGACATGAGGGATTCAACCTAAACCTAAGTTATTAGGTACAAAACAAAATAACTATAACAACTAAAATCGTACCCAAACAAAAAAGAATTGGATTCATCATTAAAACATTTTAATCCACTAAGATTAAAGATACAATGAAGAAGAATGTCTCTAATGCCACTTGATGCAAAACTTGAAACTTAATAACAAGATTGAATGCTAATCCCAAGATATGTTCTTGTCAATATCATTAATCGAAGCAATGAGGTTACTTGAGTTCATAGTGTTGATTCCTTTGAAGAAGGCATCTTGAATCTTTTCAACAGATGATTGTGTTGGTGCATGAGCACCATGTTATTTGATTTTGATCATAACAAAACATATAGTTGGCATATTGCTACCTCTTTGTAAAACTGACATTTCAAGAAGGAAATAAAGCAAGGAAGAGGGAGTTGAGTTGAAGGCTAATTAAGAGGATAAAAGCAAGAAGAGGACAGAAAAGATTGAAGATTAATTCCTTAGTTTTGTATTTTCATATGATATGTATTTCCATTTCCTTTATCTAGATACGTTATTAAAGAGCCCAAGCATGCATGATATCCTAGTCCTGAACATTCTTATTTAACATTAGGACACTTACCCAAAACTTAGATCAAATAAGGAATCCAAAACAATAAACACACTCCTTAATTAGACATTTGATACCCTCTTATTAAATGATTGAACTCTTCACCAGACATCTTACGATCTAATCGTTGGCAACCTAACCTTTTATCTTAGGTTATTAGATGTCCAACCTTCACGTCAGACATTGTATAGGTTCCTCAGGCTTCCAATAACACAATCAAATGACTCTTAGTTACTGATTGAACATTGGAAAACTGAATGAAGGAAGATATTGTGTCAAAAACTGTAATCCTAGAGTGGATTCCATATAGACCTCTACCCATAAGACCAGATGTCTGACCTCAATTTAGATCCAATTCTAGGAAAGACTTGGTTACAGTATTGGACGACTAATCCTTTTGTCAGACATCCTATACCCTCACTTAAGTTGTTTGATTACTTGATCAGATGTTGTTACGACTCGATTCCCGAATCCCTACAGGACACGAGACCAGCCCGACTCGACTGATCCCAAGACCCAATCGTCCAACAAGAAATAACCTAAAAGCAGGAAAGTAAACCACATTCATTATGCTAAGTAACTAATAGTAAAAGAGTACAGCAGTAAAGAAAGTAAAAGCTGCTACAGTACATATCGCTACCACAACAGTAAAACAGTATCAAGGTACAGAAACGTAATGGTACATAATGAAAAAATACGAGAGTCTGAACTCACTACAACAAAAAGGTACTACAACAGAGGACTACAGCTACTTGGCTCTACTTGGCCCAGCACCCTCTGCAGCCGGAGACTCGGACTGCTCAACACCTAGACCTAAAAAGGGGTTATGAGTACACAAAGTCAGCGAACGCTGAGTACAGTGGCAACCAACTAACTAAAGCAGTAAAAGTGAACAGGTAGCTGTTTATTCCAATTACTTTATTTTACAAGTTATTCTTTTTCACCCATTGGTTTATTTATCAGATCTCCTTCTTGATCTCGAATGTTCCTTGTGGGAACGATCTTGATTGCAGTCTTTTCCGAAGAGTAGAAGTCGCACGTGGTGCTCTCCTGGCCGGGAGAGTCCCCCATGGTGGTCCTACACCCAGTCAACCACTCCAAGGTCACGGACAGACGTAACGATGACTACGGCACACGCGATAAGCACACGGGTAACTACCCTGCACTGGCACGCTGTCAGTCGTTTCTGCTAACGGGTGTGTCCAAGTACAGCACGGAACAGTATAGGGCCTAGCCCTCTCAGTAACAGGGGTCTAGCTCCTAAGAACCAAACAGGGGTCTCGCCCCTCCACAGTCCGCGCGCCCCCGCCTGACTACCCTGGTTTGCCCAGTGGGCCGAACAAGTCTGTGTAGGGTGGCTAGCTGAATCCCAGGCCCCGTGGGGTGGCTAGCTCTCTCCCTACACTAGTAGCTCTCCCCGATACAATGTACACGAGGGCCACGAAGTTGGTGCAGAGTGGCCAAACCCACCTCGGGTCTCAACCCGAAGGGCGGCAAGCTCCCCTCTACACTAAGAGGGAGCATGAGCTCCCCTTGGTACCACATACTCAAGGGCTAGCACACTTCCCGTCACATTTCTAGACCCATTCATTTGTTTCCAAGAGCTCTACTGTTACGACCCGGTTCCTAAATCCCTACAGGACACGAGAATTGGACTGACTCGACTGATCCTAAGACCCAATCGTCCAACGAGAAAATAACCAAAAAGCAGTAAAATAAACAACATTCACCATGCAAGTAACTAACCGTAACAAAAGTACAGCAGTAAAGAAAAGAACTACTACAGTACATACCACCACAACAGTAGAGAATTAAAAACAGGTACAGAAATATGACGTTTACAATAAAAGAGTACAATGTGTGACAGAAATACTTACTACTACAGAAAATGGGTACAACAAAAGTACAACTACTGGGCTCTACTAGGCCCAGTACCCTCTGCAACAGTAGGCTCTGGCTGCTCAACACCTGGTCCTGAAAAATGTGACAATATGACATGTCAGCAAAACGCTGAGTAGAGTGGTAACCAGCTAGCTAAGAAAAATGGTAAAGGTGGACAAGTAGCTGTTGGTTTTAATTTCTTTCTTTATTTCTCTATTTACTCTTTCTTGATTTATTTCTCAGGTCTTTCTCTTGATCTTGAATGTTCCTCGTGGGAATGATCTTGATTGCAGTCTTTTCCGAAAAGTAGAAGTAGCACGTAGTGCTCTCCTAGCCAGGAGAGTCCCTCGTGGTGGTCCTACCCTCAGTCAACCACCCCAAGGTCGTTGACAGACGTAACGGTGACTATGGCACGCGCAATAAACGCACGGGTAGCTACCCCGCATTGGCATACGGTCAGTCGTTTCCGTTAACGGGTGTGCCCAAAGCACAGCATGGAACCAGTATAGGGCATAGCCCTCTCAGTAACAAGGGTTCAACCCCTCCACAGTAACTAATTAGGGGTCCTTTCCCTCCACAATCCGCGCACCCTCGCCTGACTACCCTGGTTTGACCAATGGGCCTAACAAGTCAATGTAGGACAGCTAGCTGAACCCCGGGCCCCGTGGGGTGGCTGGCTCCCCCCTACACTAGTAGCTCCCCCGGTACGGTGTACGCGAGGGCCAAAAGTCAGTACAAAGTGGCCAGACCTAACCCCGGGTCCTTGGGGCAGCTAGCTCCGCTTTGCAATAAACAGGGGGACAGTCACTCTCCTTGGTACTCTGTACTCAAGGGCCAGCTCACTTCCCCATCCACTTTCCCAGTTCCATTCTATTTATTTTCCAGGAGCTCTACTCCTAATTCCCCGTAGGGTTCATTCTCATATTTCTCAAGCCAAGCCATACTAGGTTTCATCATTTTAGTTTATTCACATATAGCTCGTGTTTCCAACATTTAATATCAATTTATATACAAGCAGCTCGAATTTAGTTTCCAAACAACAGGAATTACATGTAGCAGTTACTAGCAACAGTACTCTATATTTCACAGGCAGCTGTTATCCAATTACAGGTAATTATCATTATTCTATCTACTTATCCAAGACTGCAATTCAGGCATTCAAGACATTCGTTTCAGTGTTTCTGTTCCTAGGATTCATGCCACACCCTACGATCTATCATTCAATCTACTTTCCAGGTCCTAGGATTCATACCATACCCTAGGATCTATCATTCAATCTAGTTTTCAGGTCCTACGATTCATGCCATACCCTAGGATCTATGATTTATTTCAGAGATGCATTAATGCTTATAATTAACTAAAGGGATCCACTCTACCCATAAAATCGGGAGTAATGGGGGCGTGATCAGCAGGTCCACGTGCCACCGCAACCCCCAAAGCCGCAACAAAATGAAGTCCTAACACAAGGATCAATAACAAGGAATCACTCAGAATAAGATAAAAGTATTTCAAACAAGTAGAGGAACTAATTCTGAGAAGAACGGAATCTTAAACGCAAAAATCGAACCTCGAACGGATCCTAAACGGGTCAAAAATGACAACTCTGACTCAAATTAGATGTCTGGAATACCTTCCAGACGTTTAAAAAGTGGTCCAGGTCACACCTCACTCTGCGCTGCTCCTCAGACATCCAGGGATCCTACTGAACCGTCTGGACCCAGTTCTAGACGTCCGACCACCTCTCCGGATGTCTGGAGACGCTCTCCGCCGTCTGGTGCCTTACCCAGACGTCTTACCTGCGTGGGAGGGCGTGTCCCCACGCCTTCCTGAAATGAATCCTACACGCGCGACGAAAACTTCCTCAAGACGACACGTCTCAGAACCTCGGAGGAACGGCCTGCATGGCCGTATCCGCAAAAGGAGGTATAGGGGGAAATACGTACCTCTCAATCGTCTGGAGCTCCCTCCAGACGTCGCCACGTCGTCTGGATGTAGGTCTAGACGTCTAATTCTTGGAAAAATTCCTAGAATCGGAACCTAATTCGTCTTCTTCCAGCTACGCGCAGCCGCGCTGCGCTCATCCGCCCGCTGCTTGAGCTGCAGCAGCACTGGGGGAACCTCCCCAGCACAACGCTCCTCCGCGCACCCGCCGGCCGATCTGGAGTTGCTCCGGCGATCTCTCTCCCTCACGACATGCGTGCTATCTCCTCTTCCTTCTCGCTGTCCCTCTCCTCTCCGCCACTGCACCCGGCAGCAGCGGCGGCTCGCTCTCGCTCTCGCGCTCTCACTGGAGGAAGGAGGAGATGGGTGGATGTGGTTGGTTACACACGAATCCCCTACAGTTTTTTTTATTATTTCGTCGTAGCATAGTATAGAGAAGTGGTTACCAGTTTAATACAATTTGTTACTCAGAAAAAGAGTTCCCGACGTCGAACTCAGGGAGCAAGTTGTATTCTAGAAGTACAATGTTCCTATTACAAAAATAAGAGAGAGAGAGGGAGAAATAAATCTGAGTCTTGTGGTTTCTCTTCTCTTTCTTAGCTTATCTTCTTCTTCTTCTCTGCCTTCAGTTCTTCTTCTGATTCTTCTTATTTCTTTTCTTCTTCAGAGCTTCTCGTCTTCTTCTCTTTATCTTCTCTTCTTTCTGCCTCAGCTGCAGAACTTTTCTTCTTGCGGTCCTTTGCCTTGCTCAGCTGCACGGCTTCTTTCTTCTTCTTGTTTTTCTTCTGTTCTTTAGTTCCTCTTCTTCTTCTGCTTCTTCTATTTCTTTTGTTCTTCAGAGCTTTTTTTTTTTCTATTTCTTCTCTTCTTTCATCTTTGTCGCTCGTCTTCTTCTTCTCTCTGTCTTTTCTTCCTTCTTCTTTCTGCCTCAGCAGCAAAGCATCGTCTGATTTTCCAATCAAACGACTTAAGTCGCCGCTGCTACAGTGCTGCTTGGTGCTCCTCCTTTTTCCTTCAGTCTTCTTCGTTGGCCTTCTTCTTCTCTTCCTCGCCTGTTCCTGCACACACCACAGCCAACGCAAAACCTACCCCTTTCCCTCTACCCAAACGTATCTCTCTTTCTCAGACTTCGCTCGTAGGATAGCTCTCCCAGAGCCGCCAGGTAATCGGGTCGGGCTTCATACCCGTGACCAGGCGTACCGGCGTGAATGGTACGCGAGGAGTGCGCAGGTGGGGTGTCAGGTCGGGTCCGCCATATCCGCGTGGTGAGCTCGCGGACCGGGCGGGTGAGTGGGCGCGGGACCTCACCCCGGTGCGTTCGGAGGCAATAAGGCTATTTCACTTTTACAATTTAAACTAGTGTGCGGCTTCAGGATCTTCCGAGGCGGGACTAAATGTCCCACCCCAAGTTGCGAGGTCTTCTCTTCAGCTGAAGGCCTGGGCAGCTGCGTGGTTGCAATCCGCGCGTCCTGGAGCGCAGGCCTGGGCAGAAGAGAAGCTGCAGCTGCAGAACGAAGGAGCTTCACCTGTTCGGCAATGGCGGCGAAGGACGGGTAACCTGATCACAGAGATGTGGCCTCTCGGCCAAGTCAGAAGGTGCAGAGAGCTTCGCCGGAGTGCGGCGAAGCTCGTGCGAGTGGTGGCGAGGCGTGGGGTGGCGTGTAGGGGCTGCCCTAGGTCGGACTGTGGCCGAGGGTGTGGGTTTGTTCGGGGGAGTGATGTGGAGGTGAGGAGTGGCAGTGAAGGGGCAGAAACGGTTCAGTGGGATGAGGCGGAGGTTTTGGGTCGGTCGGCGAGTCATGTGGAGTGGCGGAATAATGGGAGCGACTCGCCGGAGGTGGGCCGGAGACGTGGAAGGTGATGGTGGTCGGGTCGGTCGAGGGTCTAATTGAACAAATTAAAGCAGGGAAAAGAAAGAGGGGAGAAAGAGAAGTAACTGTTACCTACTTATAGGGGCAAAGGAGGCCGGAGTGGGGCGACAGTCGTATCAACTGTCGCCGGAGAAGAAGGTGCCCAGAGAGAGGGAGCGGCGGAGAGGAGAGAGCGGAAGAGCGCGCGCTGGATACGGCGCGAAGCGGGAAGAGTGGGAGAAGGTGGCTCTGCTGCTCGTATTGCGGCAGAGCAACGAGGAGGAGGAGGAAGAACCGCCGGAGCTGGAGAGCTTCTGCCGGAGTGGGAAGAGAGGAAGGAGGGGGTGTTTCTCTGTCAGATCCGAGCTGCTGAATGCGGCAGATGGTGGAGGTTTTTATAGAGGCGAAATCCGAGAGGAGGGTGGAGGGAGACGACGTGCCTCCCTCGCCGGAGGATGGACGTATTGCCACCCATACCTTCCGCGCGTTCGCACGGAAGGTGTGGGCGATGGCAGAGATCGTGGACGTGTCCCTGCGACAGCAGACGTAGTAGGTAACACCCCGTTCAACTGGTAGAGGGTCGCCCTCACCCTGCGTGGCGCCATGCCTCGCCGGAGCATGGCGCTGCTCAGGGTCTTGCAGGGAGGACCCAAATTGAAAAACGATGAAGAATTAGGGGCCAAAATGCGAGGGTTTCAAAAGTTGAGGGTCAAAAAGTAATGGATGAGGACCAAAATGCAAAGTCGGTCAAGAAGGTCTCTTCTTAGGCTCAAGTTTTTATGCATGACTAAATGGGACCTAAGGATTCTAATGGAGAATTTTATTTCTAGGTCAGACCTTGGTTGACCGGCCAATTTACGTAAAAACCCAAATTAAATCATTAATAGGGCATGGTTCTCAATGTAGGTCAAAATGGGTTCCTAAGGCCAAATTGAAGGTTCTAAATCCTAGAGATTATTTTTCTATGAATTTTAGAGGGTTTATTAGATTTTTTATTTGCCTCGAATCTCGTGAATTGAAGTGGGTTTGTTTTAGGGTTATAGATTGTCATTTAATTCCCTGGAGTTGCTGTAGCCCTTATCAGATCAGATCATCCCACTTTCCTTCTTATTAGGTTAGTTTGACCTATGTTTGGACCCTGAGTTACCCTGTTTGCAGATTGTGCTGGTAAAATTACATTTTTACCCCTTATGACTTGTTTTCTTCTTAGACTCAGAATTCTCTGAGTTAAGCCTTTCCTTGAGTTATGTAGGAGCTTTTATCCTCTATATTAGGTCAAAATAAGCTAGTTATGGTTCATGATGAGGTTCTCATCAGTGCTGAACGAGGGAGAGGATGTAAGTAGGCACGGGGCGGGGAAAAAAGGTGCTGCAGGTTGGTGGGTTTTTAGTCTACACGTGGCACGCGTGCAGACTCGAGATCGTATGCACGCAAAAATTTATTTCCAAATGTCTGGACCAACTCCCAGACGTCTTAAAGTGTTTTTCATGCCTCGGGTCTTAACATCTACTTCTAATTTCCCCATAGGGTTCATGCTCATATTCCTCATGCCATTTCGTACCAAGTTTCATCATTCACATTTCTATTCTCAGGTTATATGCATGCAGTTGATATTTCTATCATTCACATTTCCATTCTCAGGTTATGCACATGTAGCTCGTATTTCTATCATTTAACGTATACAACAGGTAATGTCATATGTAATTGTTTAACTCGCACATGTAATTCATATTTCACAGGCAGCTCTTATTCATTAACAAGCAACTGATAACATTTCTATCTACTCATTCAAGACTGCAATTCAATCACGCATACAGACATTTCAAGTACTTCTCGTCCTAGGGTTCATGCCATATCCTAGTTTTTAATCATTCATTCCACACACGTATTTAGGTTTATAATTAAATTTTAGGGGAAGCCACTCTACCAGACAACGCAGGAGTATTGGGGGCTCGAATGGTAGCCTTACGTGCCTCGGCAAGTCCTGAGCCCACAACGGAACGAGGTCCTATAACAAGGAACAATCACAATGGAACATTCAGAATAGTATAGAAAGCCTTCTAACAAGTAGAGGAACTCACGAGGAAAACACCGATATCTTGCTTGCGTAAAACGGATCTCAAACGGACCCTAAACGGGTAAAAAACAGGCCTACTGACTCAAATCAGACATCTGGCACAATGTCCAGACGTCTTAAAAGTGTCCAGGAATGCACCTCAGGCTTCTACGTCGACCTCAGAGGTCCAGGACCACTTCTAGACCGTTTGGACCCAACTCCAGACACCCGACCACCTCTCCGGACGTCTGGGGGTGCTTCCAGCCGTCTGGTAAGCTACCCAAACGTCTGAAACGCATGGGAGGGCATGTCCCGTGCCTTCCCGAAGCAAATCCTGCACACGATAGCAAAATCTCCTCAAATTAGCCATGCAAAGCGTAGCTGCGGAGCGGCCTGCATGGCCGTATCAGCAAAGGGAACGTACCTTCGCGGAGATCTGCTTTCAGACGTCTGGAGTCGTCTCCAGACGTTTGCGCCGACATCTGGACGTCACTCCAGACGTTTGATTCTGGGAAAAACCTAGAACCAGAACCTCCTCCCGCTGGCCCCCGCTGCGCGCAGTCGCGCCTCGCCCCCTCGCCTACAGCTCCGGCTGCAGCAGCGTCAGGGACGTCTCCCTGACGCACTCCTCCCGCACGCGCCGCTCCGGCCTTGCGCCCTTGATGAGCTCCCACAAGAGCTCGCGAGCTCAAGTTCCTCCTCCTCTCTTCACGCCACTCCTCCTCGTCGCCGCTCTCGCGCTCTCTCTCACGCGCTAGCTCCTCTCGCTGGGGCGGAGAGGAAGAGAAGAAGGACTGGTGGAGTGGGGAGAACGAGAGGGGAATAGGGGTTTATAAAGATGGAGTGTTAGGGTTCGTTGGAGGAGCGGAGAGAGAAGAAGATGAGAAAAAGAGGGTGCTGTCTGCGCGCAGCTCGCGCGCATATGCGAAGTTCATACCCAAAAATTTTGATTTCTAGACGTCTGGGAAGGTGTCCAGACGTCTGACTAGACGTCTGACCGACAATCCAGATGTATTAAAAGGCTTAGGACAGAACGGATCTTAACAGACGTCCCCTTAGTAAGTACCTGTATTTAACCTTCTGGAGCCCTTTCTATCAGACGCTCAGCCTCTTGATCAGACATCTGACCTTGACAAATCAATGACTAATAACTTGACTAAACGCTTGATATTGTTCTGACAGTCATAGATTTTTGTGAAATCTATCTTGATTTCAATAATTAATATCTCAAATCACTCCCAACAATTATAAGTCCTCTCTCATGCATTCTAGAGCCTTCCCAACACCTCTATAAATAGCCTAATAGCTCTGCCTTGTAAGAAACAACATAAGGATAAATTTTTCCCACCTTATACACAAAGAGAAATTCAAATAAAGGAATTGCCTAACTACTCTCCAAGCTCATCGTTGTACATCTAAGAGCACTGATTCTGTATGCCTAATCTCTGATCCACGCCCATCATAGGGAAGTTTCTCAACCTCTAGAAGCTAGTATTTTATTATATCTTGTGGCTCTATAGGATATTTATTTTCATTTTTGTGTTTATTGTAAGGGTGTCCGGGTTGTGAATTCCCGTCTCACGGAGACAAAATTATATTAGATTGATTCAATATGAGTGTATTGAGGTTACACCATGCTTAGTTCAAAGTAGTGTGATTAATGCATTTGATCGCTTAGTGATTGATGAGAGTCTCATCATGAATCCTAACTAACATAATTTAATCTAAATAAGTGTGAAGAAGCTCCTATAAAACCTAAAGAGAAGCTAACTCAGAGAATTCTGAATTAAAGAATAAGACAAATCATAAGGGGTAAAACTGTAATTTTACCAATGCAGTACGCAAACAGGGTAATTAAGGGTCTAAACACAGGTCAAATAAGCTTAATAAGGAGGGAAGTGAGATGATCTGATCTGAAAAGGATTATAGCAACTTCTAAGAATTAAATGACATTTTGTAACCCTAAAACAAATCCACTTTAATTCACGAGGTTCGAGGTAGGATAAAAATCAACTAAACCCTCTAAAATTCATGGAAAAATATTCCCTAGGGTTTTGAACCTTCAATTTGGCCTTTGCAACCTATATTGACCTAAAATGAGAACCATGCCCAATTTATGACCTAATTTGGGATTTTACGCAAATTGATCGGTCAAACATGGTCAAACCTAAAATCAAATTTCTCCATTGAAATCCTTAGGTTCAAATTAGGCTGGTATAAAAATTTGGGCCTAAGAAAAGACCATCTTGACTGACTTTACAAATTTGTCCTCTTGAATTAATTTTTTACCCTTATCTTTTGAAACCCTTACACATTGCCCCTATATTTCTCGTCATTCTTTGCAGAACGGTCCTCCCTGCCATTCTGAGCAGCGCCATACCTCCGGCGACCTTGAGTGGAGGATGGCGCTGCGCAGGGCATGGCATTCGTTCTTAGGAACGAACGGGAGGTTCCCTACGTTGTCCTCTGTCGCAGGGACCCTCCCCTGTGCCTTGCAATCGCCCATGCCTCTAGTGCGAACACATGAAAGGCATGGGTCTCCTTCTCCGGCCATCTTCGGCGTGCTCTGCACGTCGTTCCCTCGGGCCGCTCTCCTCGCCAGCGCCTTTATAAGGAGCGGCAGGGGATACCGTCCAAGGCAAGCTACTTCTGGCAAAGAAAAACCCTCTATTTTGTCTCCCCTCTCTTCGGTCAGAGTGCCCTAGCTTCTGGAAAACTCTCCTCCTCCTCCTCGTCGCTCTGCTGCCATACCTGCAGTAGAGCCCACTCTGCCTTGTCGTCCCACGCCAGGCCGCACCAGCTGGCGTCCTCAAACCTCTTCCCCGCCGCCGTCACTCCTCCCTTGGGCACCTTCGTCCTCAGCTCCGGCAGGCACGCGCCGGGAAGTCCTCCTCTCCCTCTTTGTCGACTAAGTAGGTAGGAATTTTCTCCTTACTCTCCTCTCACTTTTCCCTTCTTGAATTAGTCTTTTAAACCCCTCGACTGCCACGACCACCTTCATCTGCTCCATCTCTGGCGAGACCGCCCCACTTCCACAGACCTTTCCACCCCTCGCCAACAAGCCCAGAAGCTCCCCCTCACTCCACTCTAGCGATTCCCCTACTCCATGCATCACCCTGCACCTCCAGATCACCCCCTGAACACACCCACTTCCGCGCACGCAGTTTGCCCTAGGTGCACGCCCACAGGCACTCTCACCACACGCCGCCCCTTGCACCACCTTCGCCACACTTCGGCGAAGCTCCCTGTGTTGTTTGACGTGGCCGAGAGGCCGTCTTCGTGATTTCAAGGTTCAACCTCCTCGTCGCCATTGACGAGCTACTGGAGCTTCTTCGCATGCAGCTCTAGGTCTCTTCGATGCCAGGTGATGGCTCTAGGTGACGCGGAAAGAAGTCATGCCCGTGCCCAGGTTCTCAATTGGGAGCGTGAAGCCTTCGTTGCTGGCCAATTGACAACTGCTTCTCGCCTATGGGCGA
The DNA here is from genome assembly GCA_037157565.1 of Thalassia testudinum. Taxonomy (NCBI): domain Eukaryota; kingdom Viridiplantae; phylum Streptophyta; class Magnoliopsida; order Alismatales; family Hydrocharitaceae; genus Thalassia; species Thalassia testudinum. The sequence continues at coordinate 30,496,400 of JAZHRO010000022.1, read as the reverse complement.
GCGGAGCGGAGGTGGGACTTTAGTCCCACCTCGGAAGTGTATAGGTGCAAGCCCATACATAAATTGAAAAAATGCTATCGGCTGGTTGCCTCCGATAGCACTGGGGTGAGGTCCCTCACCTACTCATTGGGTCTCGTCCGCGGCACGTCCACGTGGATTTGACCCGACCCGGCTTCCCACTCCTGTGCACTCCTCGCGCATCACCCATGCCGGTGCGCCTGAACCCGAGCACGCGACCAGACCCGATAACCCGACTCTGGGAGAGCTTCCCAAAGAGAGATTCAGTGAGAGAGAGACGCGGGGAAGGGGTAGGGGTAGGTTTTGTGCTGGTGTTTGCGTGTGTGCGCAGGAAAGAAGAAAAGAGGAAAGACTAAGCAGAGAAGAAGAAAGGAAAAAAATAAGCTAAAGGAAAAGAAGAGGAGCCGCACTGTAGCAACCGCGCGGTTAAGCCGTCTGAGCGCTGAATCAGACGTCGGTGAAAGAGAAGGAGGGTTAGCAGCCAGAGCAGAGAAGAACTTTAGCTGCTGAAGAAGAAGAAAGAAGAAGGCAGGCTAAAGAAGAAGAAGAAGAAAGAAGAAAGGCAGAAGAAGAAGAAAAGAAAGAAGAAGAAAGGCAGAAGAAGAAAAGAAGAATACAAGTTGAAGAGAAGAGTAGCTGAAGAAAGAGAAGAAGAAAAGGCCAATTACCCTCTTTCTCTTTCTTTCTCTCTCTCTCTCTCTTCATTTTTGTAAAACCTTATATATATATATATATTGTGAATTTATAGGCTTCTAAAATCTTGGTTTGCTCCCTGAGTTCGACCTTGGGAAACTCTTCATTCCGAGTACTAAATTGTATTAGACTGGTAACCATTTTGTTATATATCACAACGACTGTAATAACTATAAAAATGAACAAGGCGGCACACTAGTTTTTGGCGCCGTTGCCGGGGAGCAACGGCTATTCTAGAAGCTATTGATTCACAATTTTTGAGATTCTATTGATTAATCTCTTCTCTTTTGTTGTGCAGGCATAGGAAATCAAGAGGACAACAAGCAGCCGCACAACAACAACACCTAGGACAGGTAATTTTCTATCATCTCATTTTAACTCCTAAATTCTAAAGAGGAAGAAAAAGAAAGAAAAAGCAATTTAGGCATAACCTGTCTTCCATACTTAGTAAATCACCAAAGCTACCTGTTTTCAATTTCAATATATCTGTACATCCATTAAGGGTATTTAAAGCTAACACCTTCTTGCTTAAGCCCTAATTACCCAATCTAGAAGAAACTAACTGGGCCAATTAGAGCCAATATAAGATTCAAAATTAGGGCTTTAGAGACACTTTCTAAGCAAGAATTGATAATTTCCAAAAGAATTGTGCCCAAGCCATTGTTTGAAAGCACCTATTTAGAGAAACCCTAAGAAATTCGGCTCTTAAAAACACTTGAACCCTAAAAGACAAAGGCCTAATAAGCTCTCAAAGGAACTAGTAGGTGAAGTTGACCCCTTGGGTCAACCAACCTTGAAAGTAGGTCACTCTTTGCACTCAAAAGGCTAAAGTCAAGTGAAAACCTAAGCACCTTGATCCTAACTAAAAGTGGTAGACTTAAGAGGTTAAGGTCCCCATTCTGGTCTACCTGGAATCTCAGTGACAAGAGAGGTCGGGTAAGGGAAACCCTGTAACTCGTGGGGGCGCTCTACCGTGTAGGGGTCATTGCGGGACTCACCCTCTCTTGCTGCCCAGGTAATTCTCAAGTGGACGATCTTTTGATCAAGGGGTCCATCCGCCTTGAACCTCTATAGTCACCCAACATTCTGGGTGTCTTGATTGGGTCCAGCACCTGCTAAACTCATCCTCTCCATCAGTGTATGTTTGGTAGGAGGTCCTTGAAACCTCCTTTAGAAATTCACTCTCCTCGAAATTGAGCCTCGGTGCCCTTGGTTGTGCAACCAACACTTCACATAGACCTCTCCTCCGACTCCGAACCCAACTCACCTTCTTCTTCTACAATGGCTCAGCCAGTTGAAGAAGAGAACAATCTGGAGCACCAGCTCCAGCGACTCAATGACCTCTTCCAGAATTTCATGCACCCACCGCAGCTTCCCATGATGCGGGATCACTATAATCCTGCCGCGGTGGTTATTGAGCCTCTAGTCAGAATCCCGACTGGAGGACCTGATTCTGAACTAAAGCCCAACATGATTCATGCCATACCTAAATTCCATGGGCTTAATTATGAAGACCCCTTCCAGCACATTAAATAGCTAAAGCAACTGGCCCAGACTTTCGGGTCAGATGCACAAAATCGGGATATTCTCCTCATGAAGATGTTCTCCTTCTCCCTTATGGACAAGGCCGCCCATTGGTACCAAATACGGACCCGGCCGATCAACAATTGGGAGGAACTTCAGTCCGAGTTCTTGAAAAAGTTCTTCCCCGTTGGTTGGACCAATGCCTTGCGCCATCAGATTACCCACTTCACGCAACAAACGGGAGAACCTCTCCATGAGGCATGGGATCGCTTTCATGATCTCATGAGGAAGTGCCCCCATCATGGAGTTCCTAAATGGGAACAATCTAGTCTTTTTACCAGGGACTCTGTGAGGATATTAGGCTATTCGTCAATGCAACTTGCGGAGGGAATATCATGGGTCAGCATGAGGACACCGTGTGGGAGATTCTCGAAAATATGTGCGAGAACTCCATCAATAATGACTCCATGGGATTATTCGACATGACGAATACCCGCGCATCGACTAACCTTAGGGGAGCACACGAGATGCAGGGCATGTCCGCATCAGTCGATCTGGAATTGATGGCCAGTCGATTGGACAAGGTCTCTATTATTGAGAAGAAGGTGGATGAGCTGACTCAGCACTTGCAGCAAGCCACCTCTGCACATAATTCCTTTGCACAGCCTCCTTCCACACGGGAGACTGTGCAAAACATTTTCCACCGACCTTCTCCTGGGATGGATCCGTATCCACCCCCATCTGATTCTCGGATCGGAGGATCCTCTGACCCTTTCTATACTAGCCGGGGGAATTCCACTCCCCCATTTTATGACCTTTCTGAGGTTCCTCAGACCTACGAGGACCTCAACGCCATCCAAAATGACCCATTTTCCAATACCTACAATCTTGGATGGCGAAACCATCCCAACTTCCAGTTGGCGGGAAATTTCCAAACTCAAAGACCACCCTTTCAGCCTCGTCCACAATCCCCTCGTCCTTACCAGTCGCCTTAGCCTCGGCCCAACCCTACTTATCCATCCAGGCCAAACCAAGACCAAATGTCCCTCATCCTTCAGACTCTGGCTGACATTTAGAGAACGAATGCGGCTATTCAGAAGCAACACAAGGACAAAATCACAGAGGTTCGAAACCAACTGGCCCAGTTGGCAAATTCTCGCCAACCAGGCGCACTTCCTTCTCAACCTCTCCCTAACCCTAATAACGTGCCGACCTAGCGGCACGTTATGAACCCAAACCCGGGCCAAGCACACATGGTTTATCAGGCCCCCTCTATTCCTTCACCTGACGGGATGGAGGCCTCAACTTCTTATGCGAGTTATCAGCAGCAACCTATCCTATCAAACCCTAACCAGAACCAGGCAGGACTGAATTCTGTAACCACCCGTAGTGGTAAGGAGACCCAAGATCCACCTTATCCAGACCACTCCAAGCTTGGTAGTAACCCAAAACCTAGGACAGTAATCCAGGACATTCCCATCCCTGTCCCAGATCAAAGACCTGGACCTATCCTAGAAGAACCAACCAAGATTCCATTCCCCGAGGCCTTGACCAAGAGAAGAAAAACAACCAAATATGTGGCTCCTGAGGAGGACCTGGTCAAGCTCTTTGAGTAGGTCCAAATAAACATCCCCTTGATGGATGCGATTCGCCACGTACCGGCTTATGCACGATTCTTGAAGAATGTATGTACACCTCAGCGTAAGCTGCGAACCAAGAGTGGGAGTCCAATTGTACTGTCAGAGCAAGCCAGCTCTGCAATCGTGAGCAGACTCCCACCCAAGGCAAAAGACCCAGGTACTCCCCTGATTTCATGCAAAATAGGTGAAACCCAGTTCGACAGAGCATTGTTAGACTTGGGTGTTTCCATAAATTTGATACCCACATCCTTACTTAACTACCTAGAAGAATTTGAGCTAAAACTGACTTAGGTGACACTACAGTTAGCAGATCGATTTATAAAGTCACCTAAAGGGATTCTTGAGGATGTTATTGTAAGAGTGCGGGATTTCTATTTCCTTGTAGACTTCATAGTCTTAGACATGGATGCACCGGAAAACCCTAAGGATACACCAATCATTCTAGAGAGACCTTTCCTGGCCACTGCTAGGGCTAACATTAGTTGTGAGGAGGGTCAAATAGAACTGAAATTTGGGAATCAAACCCTCAAAATTGATATCTCTAAGGCCCAACAAGGAATCAATTGCGGTATCATTGAACAAATCTGTGATATTAGAGCTTTGGTTGATGAAACACAATTTGAGAATAACCTGATTATGCCTGATCAACCACAAGAAGATCTTGAACCGCAATTAGATCCATAACTCCTATCCTTGAACCACACATTCACCCTGAACCACCTGCTGCTGCTGATAACCCCATTCTTGAACTAAAACCCCTTCCTGACCATTTGAAATACATCTTTTTGGGTTCTAATCAGACTTTTCCTGTGATTATAAATTCTAAGCTCACTCCTGATCAGGAATCCCATCTGATTGCTGTTCTCCAGCAACATCGCAGAGCCATTGGTTGGACTCTCGATGACTTGACTAGAATAAGTCTCTCTTATTGCACACACCGTATCTATTTTGAAGAGGGCGCACGACCTTCCCGTGAGGTGTAGAGACGTTTGAATCCCAATCTGTAGGAGGTCGTGAAAAAGGAGATCATTAAGTGGTTAGATGCAGGGATCATCTACCAAATCTCCGACTGTCATTCGGTGAGCCCAATCCAGGTTGTGCCTAAAAAGGCAGGGCTCACCACCATTATGATCGAAACCGGAGAAATCATACATACCCGAATAGCCAACTCGTGGAGAGTCTGCACAGATTACCGAAGACTTAATTCCTCCACGAAGAAAGATCATTTTCCACTACCTTTCATTGATCAGATTCTCAAGAAATTAGTGGGAAATCGATTCTTCTTCTTTTTTGATAGGTACTCCGGTTATAACCAAGTGGCTATTCATCTTGAGGACCAAGAGAAGACCACGTTCACCTGCCCCTTCGGGGCATACGCATTCCGAAGGATGCCTTTCAGTCTCTGCAATGCACCTGTAACTTTTCAGCGGTGCATGCTTGCCATATTCTCTGATATGGTAGGTGACTATCTAGAAGTCTTCATGGATGACCTCTCAGTTTTTGGGGCATCATTTGATGATTGCCTCCAGCACTTGGTTCATATACTCAGGCGTTGCATCGATGTAAATTTGGTTCTTTCCTGGGAAAAGAGCCACTTTATGGTGCCTGAGGGGATCATCCTAGGACATCTAATTTCTAAGAAAGGCATCTAAGTGGATTGAGCCAAGGTTGATCTAATTTCTTGGCTTCCTATGCCTAACTCGATTAGGGACATCCGTTCTTTTCTAGGGCACGTCGGTTTTTACCATCGTTTCATTCTTGATTTTTCGAAAATCGCACGACCCCTAACTACTCTTCTCTCTAAGGATGTACCCTTTGAGATCTCCAAGGAATGAACTCAAGCCTTTGAGAACCTTCGTGACCGAGTCACCCAGGCCCCGATCCTACATTCCCTTGATTGGTCTCAACCCTTTGAGATCATGTGCGATGCATCTGATTTCGCTGTAGGAGCGATTCTGGGGCAGAAAGTTAATGGGAAACCCGTGGTCATCTACTACACTAGCAAGACACTTGATGAGGCTCAGCGTAACTATACAATTATGGAGAAAGAGCTGCTAGCCGTAGTATTTGCCCTTGAAAATTTTCGATCCTATCTCTTGGGTTCCCACGTCATCATCTACTCGGATCACACAGCTGTGAGGCATCTCCTTGCCAAGAAGGATGCAAAGTCCCAACTAATCCGATGGATCTTGCTGTTGTAAGAATTCGACATCGAAATTCGCAACAAGGCGGGAAGACAAAATGTGATAGCTGACCATTTATCTCGCCTTCCTTCTGAGATCATCAACCCTTCTGGACTCATCACGGAGCATTTTCCTGATGAGCACCTACTGACTATTGGTATTAGGCTTCCATGATTTGCTAATATAGTAAACTACTTGGCATCTCATCATATCCCGTTTGATTAGCCGAAGGCTAAGAAAGACAAATTGCGCTCGGGTGCCAAGTACTACATCTGGGAAGACCCGTACCTCTTCCGCATAGGTGCTGACCAAATCATCTAGCGATGTGTCCCGAAGGGTGAAATCAATGATATTCTCTCCTTCTGCCATGACCAGGAAATATGCTTGGAAACTTGCAACTCTTCCATAAAATAATTCAAATCTTCGAAAAGGTATCTACGCATTTTATCCAATACTATAAGAGGTGTATGTGGTCTAACAAACTTTAATGTGTCACTTCAAAGACCAACTTAATGATATCAGGTAATGCTCAAGGTGGGCGATTTGAATTAAATCTGAATTGCCTCGTTTGTTGTGCCTCGTTTCCTACACCTCAGATCTTGTTCATCGCACGTTTCACTGATTACCAAGGATCTTAATAATTTCGGATTATCAGGAAAATCTTGTTGTTTTAACTTTTCGAAAATGACAATGTTATTAGAAAGCAGTGGCTGGCCACCACCAGCTATATTTTTTCAGATGTAATTCTCGACCAATTTCAGGTTAGCAGTACTTAAATTTGCCAAAGGATACATGCGGTGATATGCTTGTTATACCTTTCACATAGGTGATGATGTGCCAATTATGTGACTCCTCAACCTATTCACCCTTTTTTTAAAAAAAATCACCATGTTTGTTTTGACGGCCTGGTTGATTGCTAGGGGCAAGAACATGAATTATATTTTTCCCAAGTAAATAACTCTCTTAGTTAGCTTATGAACAAGAGAGAGTGGACACTTGATGAGGGAAGGAAAATTATCTTATCAATAAACAACTCAATTGGTTCAATATATGGCCCAGTAGGCCCAAGAAAAAGCCTACCTCTTAAGGCCATTAACGAATGGGGCCAACTTTTCATACCAGAGAAGTATGTAAATCTCGTCTATATTTAAGCGAGTGAGAAAAGCTCATTTGACAGAATAGCTTTATCAAATAAGTACTAGCTGATCCGTCTGGAAGATCCTTACCCAACTAGTTTTATTAGTCTGGCAAGATGAGCTCACTCGGCAAATCTTGTTGTCACCTTCCCCATCGAGCAAATCTTGCTGGTGCCTTCCTTACCCAAATAGTTTAGCTGGTATGAGAAATAAGTTCACCTAGCAAAACTTGCTGAGCCGCTGAAATGCTTATCTAGCAAGCCTGGATCGACGGACAAGATTAGCCACTAAATCCAGCTTGCATGGTTGAAAAGTTAGGTGTTCTCCCTTCTCAGGCTAAGATCATAGCAGTTACCTTCACATCCTCAAACCTTATTTTCTGGAGGTCGTGGTTACATGGAGGTTAACTTAAACAACCCACTTGCTAAACCACGATCCCCATTTTCCAAGTTTCCAAAAGTGTGTCACAAGGATTTGGAAAAAGGGGCACACGCATAGAGAGAAGAGAGCATTGATTGTATTTTGTGTAATATTGAATACTTAGTGAAATTTGAGAGTCTTGTTACTCTCCCTAAACATACACCATCTTCGGTGGAACTGTGTAATTAATTCTTCTGTTTTCTTCGTGTCGTTGCTTAATTGAATGGACATATTTCTATTCTCGAACCCAAATATGGCCCATCTTAATAAGCTTTGATCACTTGGGCAGCATGGACGATTGGCTTGCCCATTCATGTGACTTAGGCATGTGGGGTGCCACCGTTTGAATCCTCCCAACATTTACCCATGGTTGTGGGTTGCAGTAGACTACAATCACCTAGGGTTTACCTTGTAAGAGGGTTCCCCATCATCGAAAAAAAAATTGTAACATTGCCGATGGATGCAAGAAAAATAATAAAGCCACAACTATATCGACAATTGATTCCACTCATCCCCCTAGCAAAAATGAGAGCACATATTCCCTAAATACATCCACTAAAGAGGTGGGAAAGTGGGAGATTAGGATTTCCTTATGTGAGATTGGCCATGGGAAGGGACATACGTTCCCCATTCCTCTAAATGCGATGCTACTCATGAACTCTTCTTTTGCAACTCATATGATTGCGATAACCTTATGATTTATGGTCCATATAGAACAATGTTTTCACAAAAGTAGTTGTTGGGCCTTAGGGTTGTCTCCATGGGAAGGGAAGGTGATAGGGCTGGGTAGGGGGAGGTGGAAACAAGAACTCGAAGGTTGGGAAAAGAAAGGTGAAAGTGACAAACATGAGATAATTGGGATTAGAATTGATCGAGTCCCTTAAAATAGAGAACTCGACTCAAGAACAATCATAAAGAAGCACAAAAATTGTTGACCCACTTCCACCTAGCAGGTGTACATCTATGGGGAGAGCTATGCTCTCGAAATTTCACTAGAATTGATATTAAAAGTACTCTGCTTCTTTCTCTCTCAAATCGGGTCATCGTAAAAGTTAACCTCACTCAACTATTTATAGAGGAGATTAAACAAGAGGTGGAAATCGTGGGGGGTTCCCCACGATCCCACAATTTGGCAATAAATAACATTTGACTATGATGATTTCTATTATAAATTGTTATTAATTTGGATGCATTGGTTGTCGTTAAAATACGTTTTGTCGTTACTGTCATAATGTATCACAACGCTTGACAGCTTTTATTTGAGATCCACTGAGTCAGGCGAACTGAAGCTTCATTGAGGCTGTCCCGACATTCAGTCCCACGTAGGTAGACCTGGTCTCCTGTAGTTAGCCGTATATTCCTGCTGGGTTCGACACTCAGTTGGATCTGGTAATTGCTTTTCAACGAATCCACTAAGCTTCCATGAGTGATTGGGTCATGAACCTCAGATAGTTGAATCTTTTAGACCCCTCGAATAGTTGGATCTGACAAATTTAATTTCTAGGTAATCAAATTCTTATTTGCTTTAAGATGTTATGAATATTTTGTACCTCGTAAAAAATAGAGTATATTTTTTTATTACATTAAAAAATGATGAGATAAAAACAGTAGTACCTCAATCTTCTTGGGTTCTTAAAAGTGGGTAGGGGGTATATAAATGATGAGGATAATTGGGATTGGATATATCATAATGTTATTTATTATTTTTTCCAACAACAGGATCCAACGTAGTAATACCACAATTTTTCTTTTTCGAATGTGGCATGCACCTACCTCTCAACAATGTAGGTCTACCCATGGTGCATCTATTTGAACTTAAAAACATCCCCGACCCTGTTTTGACATTTTTCAAAGATACGCATTCACCTTGGTAGATAATCTTGTTCGAACTTTCCTTGCGTGGCATTGTCAGAAACATTGGATTGGTGCATGACAAAGTTTCTCGTGAGGAGTACTCTTTTATTTGCTTTTCCGTGCTACGTGCTATAATTGAATATCTAGATTATTTTTAATGGATGATCTTATATTTTCTTATCTTCTCTTAATCTTCATCCTTTTTTTCGTTCTTGCTACGTATCTCCTTCCATGTTAAGGTATTTCTTTATGCTCATGTTCTTCCATACAATGAAAGTCTTGTCTTATTTTTCTAAAGAAAAAAACGAGAACAATCATCTGTGTGACCGGTGAGCATGGAGTCAACATCAGACCAGACGCAGCAAAAGGGGTGTTTCGCTTTACCGTCCACCTGTCTTCGTCCTTCTCTCGGAAGGCAACAGAACTACGAGATACGGTTGTTGGATATATGTATATTTTAAAGCAAAACCGTGGAAAGAAACAAGGTGGCGAAAAGACGAAAAGAACCCGGCCGCTTTCGAACGTTACCCTTTATTCCTGCCCATGGTTGCTCATCCTTTCCAGTGGCAGCAATGTAATTCAAGTCACCGTCGTGGCGCAGATCTTGGGCCTCGCCTCCTGCAAGAGAGTGAGCGGGCAGCGGGAAAGGACCGTAATTTAGCGCACAACTCCTTCGACCGTAGTAGTAGTTTTATTTAAGGCCCAATTCTCGTATTTTTCACCTAATACGGTCCCTAAACTAGAGTAATTTTAGTGAAAAATCGCTGGCCATGTGCAAATATGCAATGTATCCCGTATCTCCGAATGTTATATAGGACCAGAAAGAGAACTGAAATATCATGAACAGGAAAAAGGTAGTTGAGATATCTAATCTTCTTGCTAGTCTCGTTCTCATGCTGCACCTTTTAATTTGTACTCCCCCTCCGGGGCATCAGATCAAGGGTGTAATTTCGAAAATTGCTTCTCAAGAATGAAACAGCTAAAGTAAATGTACTTGCACATAACTCAAATCACAAGAACATTTCCCAGGGAATCTTACCTACTGCTAGATAAGAAAATTATTTGCCAAACATAAATCCTCACACAAAAACTCGCATCCCCGACAAAAAAATCTCTCCAGCCCTAAAGTTGCACTCTTGTTTGCTTGTAAGTGATCCATAGTTTAAGGGGAGTTTTGTAAGATATGAGGTGAAATTTCTTGTATCCTTAATGGCACCATCGAACAGCATCGAACAGCATGTAAACATCTAAGTAAGAAAGTGGGGGAAATATTTGTCTTCAACATACGATTTCAATTCAACAATTTTGAATAACCATCATTTGTTTTAAAAGAGAAATGATTTACTCAAGTCACAATTCAGGCTCCCTTCTTATCAAAAATAGGAGACCCACTCCCTTAGTGAGCTCATAAGTCCTTATTGTTTTTCTCAATATGATCTTAGCTTATATTTTGACTTGAGTATACCTTTACTTGTTTTAGAATTATTAAGGACTAATTTATTTTGAGGATTAAGGAATTGATATTAAAAAATATGAAATTGATGTTAACATTCAATTATATTTATTTATAAAGTGATGTTAACATCAATTTATATTTACTTAATTTGATATTAAGTTTTGTTGTGTTTACTTGCTAGTGATATTAAGAATTTAAATCAAAGATCGCAAGAGCATAATAAAATCGTAGGACTTAAATATGGATTTACCTAACATCAGTAGCAACCAGTGTTAGATAAACCTGTATTAAGAACTCTTAACTAGTGTTAACCAAAAGGGATTTAACCCTTAAAGTAAACAAAGATTAGTCATTCAAAAAAAAAGGTTAACCCTTCTAATAAACTAATCCTAAAAGATCAACTCCAAAGAGTGAAAAATTTAAAAGCATGCATCTAACCAGTTATTTGGCTAGTTGCCATTTTAGACTTACCCAAGAAGTCCTTGCATGCTTGATTTCTCAAGCATGATAAATGGGCACCAAAACCTTTACCCAATCATTTGAATTTAATGCATAACTTAAACACTACAACCAGGTTATAACTTATACGCTACAAGCATGTTTTAAGATGTAGTAAAATTTTATCTATCGGCGAAGTTCCTATTTAGAAGTATTTTTTCAAAGGTTATTTCCTAAAACATCCAGCATTCACGTTTGCTATTGTTATTCCTTTTTTAAATTTTTGTCGAATCATCACTCAGGGAAAAAAAAGGTATACATAGATAATGAAGTTGCATAGGAAACACTTCTAAAAAGAAATTAGATGCAAAAATCCTGAACGAAGATACTACCGAACCAAATCCTCGTCTAGAGAACAAGGTGTGCAACTTAAATTACACAGCTTTTCTACGTAAAGCAATCTTATGTTGGTCAATCCAAACGTATACCTGAGCACACAAGGCAGGTTGTGGAACAAAAAGCAGTGACATATTTGCTTCCAAGATCTAATTTATCTAAATGGTTAAATTTTCAAAAGAAAGGTTAATCTTTATTTATTTGATCACTTAATTCTCTTTCTAGTAACCCATATTTGATTACTTTAACACGGATCATGATAAACTTATACATTACTTGCACTTTTGAAATCACTCACGTTTCATATTTTTAACATTATTATCAAGTAAATATTATAAAGGCTAATATCATAATTTAACATTAATTTAAGTAAATATAAACTAGTTTTAATACCATTGTACAAGTAAATACAATTACAAATTAATATTAATTTTATATTTCTTAACACCACTTTCTTAACTATTTAAGTAAATTAAACTCATGTTAAAATTCTATACCACTTATGTCTCTGATATCTCTCATGTTTTATATACTTAATACCATCACAGAGTAAACACTATAAAGGTTAACACCACAATTTAACATCAATTTAAGTAAATACAAACTAGTGTTAACACAGCATCACAAGTAAACACAATTACTGTTAATACCAGTTTCACATTTCTTAACACTACCTTCCTAATCCCTAAAGTAAACTAGCCTTTAGGGCTAGTTTACTTTAGGGGTTAACCCCCTTTTCGAAGGATTAACCTTTGTTTACTTGAAAGGTTAACCTCCTTTTGGTTAACACAGGTTAAGAGTTCTGAACACTGGTTTGTCTAACACCAGTTGCTATTGTTCTTAGGCAAACCCATGTTTAAGTTCTAACATTTTGTTGTGCTCTCACAATCTTTGATTCAAATTCTTAACACCACTAATAAGTAAACATCACAAGGGTTAACACTCTAACTTAACATCAATTCAAGTAAATACAAATTGGTGTTAACACCACTCTGCAAGTAAATACAATTGAGGGTTAACATTAGCTTCATATTTCTTAATATTACTTCCTTAACCTTTCAAGTAAATTAATCCTTAAGGTCTATTTGGTAAGGGAAATAAATTCGTGGAATAAGTAAAGAAATAAAAAAAAAGTAAAATAAATAAATTAATCTGTTTGTTTTGACATATTAAAATTATTACACAAAAAAATATAAAAGGAAAAGTTAAATGATGAGTTAAATTCCTAATTCGTCAACGGAACACCCTGTTAATGTCACAATGACTAATTTTAATTCACAAAGGAGAGTTTAGTTGGTCCGATAAGTTTCCGATCTCGGCCGCAGTAATTTTATTTGTTCTTCGGTTGAAATGGTTACATCGGAAGTGGAGCTCTTTTTAGCTGGATCCAACGAGTTCTCTCTATTTTATTCAATATATTATTTGCTAAAGTTAAGTTTGATAAAGATCCAATTCCAGGAAGAAATAAGTGAAAACTTCCAAAACTTTTATACCTATAAAGAATTAGGAATAAATCGGACAACCTTTTTCCTGCTTTATTATAGAGAGAGTTTGACGCTAATGGATTAGTATAATAATAAAACCTTCCACCGACATCTAAAAGGTCAGATCAAATCTTGTAGCCATCATATTTACCTTCTTAAAAGGTAAGAAGGATATCAAGGTGAATATGTAAGAGGCTCTCATCATCGACGCTAATAAGGATAATCGGCTCGGGTGAGGGTAACTCCTCATGCAAATGGATATTAACTTAACCCCAGTTTTCACGGGGATTGATTCACAAACCAAACCATACCAGATATTCTAAAGCATAGGCGGCTACAATTCAAGAATATAAACCACCCACCCACACCCCACCCCCCACAAAGAGAAAGCAACACCTTAACCACACCACGTCTGCTCTACTCACTCCTCACCTCCTGCCTCCTCCATCACCTCCATCTCCCCCACACGCAGAAAGGTCCGTGCAAAGCGAACACCCAAACGCTGAACAGCACCAATTCCCCCACTTTCCTTCCCTTCCACTCCTCGCCTCTCCCACATCTATATAAACACAAAACACGCACGCACATTCCTCTCCACTCTTCTCCAGGCAGCAACAGCCCCTCACCTCCACCGGATCTCCATGGAGGGGAAACCGAGCTCCTCCGCGCCGGAGGCGCCCGACCGCCGCGGCCCGCGCCGGGCCGGGCCGTGGCCTCCCAAGATCGACCCCTTCGTCGCGCGCGCCGACCACCACGACGTCCGCGAGCTCAGGTCCTGGGCCCGCCGCACCGGCTTCAACCCCAACCTCTCCGGCGAGACCCCCGCCAGCGACCTCGACATTCGCGCCCCACCCTCCACCCCCGCCGCCGCGGCGGAGGCAGATAGGGACCCGGAGAGGGCGGACGAGCGGCCGATCCTCGGGAGGAAGCGGAATGCGGCGCCGGAGAGCAATGACGTCCTCGGCTCGGTGCCGGATCCGGTTAATCCGCCGGTGGTCAGGTTGGGGGAGGTGGCGGTGGAGGCGAAGGGCGAGGTGGCGAGGAATGGAGTTGGGAATGAGAGGATGGGGGATGCGGTGGAGAATGCCGCCGCGGGGAAGGACGTGGAGATCGACATGTACTCGGGGACGGAGGACGCGGCGGAGGAGGAGGGGAAGGACGTCCCCGCGAGGGCGCCGGGCCTTAATTGCGGGATCACGGAGAAACCTGGATATCGTCAATACTGTATGCCTCAATGCCTACTCTTCTCTGTCTGTGCTTATGCTTACTGCAAGCTTGATGGAATGTGCGTCTGTCGAGTTTTCTAGGCTTGTGCGAAATCAACCATGTTAGTAAATGTGACCTGGTTTGAGTTGTGGTAGTTCTCCATATTTAAATGGTCCATATCTCTGCAGCTAATCCAGTTAGACTGAGTGGTTATTACTGTCTTCCCCAGTTGTCGTTGCTATGTTCCCGTCAAAGTGGAGAGGATGGATGAGAGATAGTTTAGCTTAGCTTGGGGCCTCAATGCAAGATGTAAAGATAGGTATCAAGCCTTACATGATAGTCAAAACCACATTCTGAATCTGGTCTCAAGAATGCTACTTGTAAGATCTAAAATCCGACATTAGATCAGTGGAGAAAAATGGAACTTTTGTAAATTTGGAATGGAAAGCGATAAATTGATGAGAGCCATGAGCAATATCGGCTTTCAACCATGGGAGCACCAGAAATACGTGAAAAAACCCAAAGCATACCAGAACCACATATACAGGTCACCACGCACCTCACGAATTTCCATATGGATCCTAACATGATTCACCCACCCAACTAACCAAAAATTTACTTCCATCAACATTATGTTGGGTTTGTGTAGTTGGGCCTGAGTAAGCTCAAGGAAGATTGGTGGAGGGAGGTGAAATAGCATGCTATCACTTGTCACATTTCATGTTACCACGTATATACATCTATCATACCTCATTTAAAGAATCATGGTACAGTTTGCCCCAATAAGGAGTTTAGATAGGTGTGGCATTTTAGATATTTGCATAATTTGGTATAAAAAACAACTTTTTCAGAAAGAGAGTTACCAAGAAAGGATAGGCAGTTATTGTTGATTACGCCTTGAACAAGATCCAACTTGGAAAAGGAAAATGAGATCAAGGATCCAATCATGATAGCTAAAAGATCCAAATTTGTCAATCCTAGTTGCCATGGAGAACAATAAGCAGCCATATTATATGTTGGGATTGATTACAAAGGTTACGGATCCCAATATTGATTCGGCATAATCTTAAGATTCATTAAGATTGATTAGGAATGATCTTATATCACAAAATTTGTTGTGATTGATCATAAATCCCAGACTCATGGTGATTGCTGTCAAATCACAAGATCAATAATATTCCTAATTGAGAGGATACTAGATGGTTTAAGTCAAAGAAAATGAAACATTGTGTTTCATACCAAGGCATTGATCCCCATTATATAGAGGATTAGGAAAAACTACAAAAGTACCCTCACATAAGATGTAAATGATAGAAACACAAACAAATATAAAAGAATCAAGTTATATCTCAATACTGCCCCTCAAGATGGAGCTTACATATCAATCATGCTTAGCTTGGAACATTTGTCAAAGAGAATCCTTGGAAGCATCTTGGTGAAAATATTAGCTGCTTAATCCGTTGAAGAAACATGAGTGGTGTGAAATTGTGAATAAGTCCTTGTTGGATTAAGTCTCGAGCATAGTGGTAGTCAACCTTGACAAGCTTTGTTCGCTAATGGAACATGGGATTGTTTGCGATATAAGTGTTTGCCCTGTTGTTACATCTTATCTCCATAGAAGAGTTAATAGTAATATGTAAATTTGATAAAACAGATCATACCCACATCATTCTGCAGTCGTTCGAGTCATTGCTTTGTATTCTGTCTTTGTCCTAGATTTAGAGACCATTCTTTTTGCTTCTCCACGTCACTAGGTTGCCAGTCACATAAATACAGAATGTAGTTGTTGATTTCCCATCAGCAAGACAATTTGCATAGTCTGTATGTATATGCAACTATATCCATAGGAGTGCCTTTTGTGAATAGAAGTCCTTTCCTAGGAGAAGCTTTCAGATATCTCAGTATCATCATAGCAGCATCCCAATGTTCCTTTGTAAGCATATCCATGAACTAACTTAGCTTACCAACAACTAGGAAATATCAAGCATGATCGTCAAGTATAGTAGCTTCCTAACAAGGCCTCTATACTGGTGAGTATCCACAGGTTTAGATTCCTTATCATATAGGTGTGCTTTAAGGTTTATAGGTATGCGTGCTGGGTTGGTGCCTAGCATATTTGTCTTCCAGGGAAGATTTTTGACATGCTTTTTTTAGAATAGAATAATCCTTCTCTTGCTACGAGCCACTTTTATCCCAATAAAATAAAAAAAGGGGGCCTAAGATTTGTGATGACAAAGTTATTTGCCGGACACTTTTTCAAGTCATCTAGACCTTGTTGATCATCTCCAGTAAGAATGATGTCACTAATATATACCAACATCATGACCAAACCCTTTGCAGTCCTCTGCATAGAAAGAGAATGATTTGATGAAGATTTACGTAAACCAAGAGCCTTAACCACCTCTGCCAATTTTTGGAACTAGGTACTAGGACTTTGCTTCAAATCATAAATTACCTTGCAAAGATGACAAACCTTGGAATACTCTCCCGAAGATTCAAAATCGAGAGGTTGCTGCATATACATGACCTTGCACAAATCACCATATAAGAATGCATTCTTTATGTCTAACTTAAGTTCGTCTGAAAATAGGCCATTTAATGATCTAAAATCAATTTCAATCTATAAAAATTATTCAAAAATGCTGGAATGAAAGATAGAACATGCTGAACTTCCAAATATCATTTAAGATCAGATTCAAACTCAAACACATGCTTCATTCTTGAATTAATGTTCAAAACATATTTTGGATAGATATCAAGTTTAACTGTTGCTGACAGAGAATTCTAATATTCTAACAAATATATATTCACAACTCATTCAGGTCCAGATATAATCCATACAAGTCATAGAATGCTTGTTCTCAAATCAACCCATTTGGTGAACTCAATTGAACCTCCGGTAATATTAGAAGCACTTAAATCATAGCATTAGTTAATTCTGGAATTCTTGACTGTTACTGCTATCAGAAATAACTTCAGGCCAACTCGAGAGTTAACCGTGCATTCCAAGCTTCTTCAGTCATCAGAAAAGTAGTTCTATACCAATTCCATTCCATAGGATTGATTATAAACTGAAAAATCAGCCAAAATTCATTTCAAAACCACGGTTAGAACTCATTCAGAGGACAACTGCAGCTGTTGTTAAAACCTTTCAAGTCAAAAATTGAAACTCAGATGTTCATTAAAACACTCCAATACGTTGTAAAAATGTCTACAGCAATCTCAAACTCATAACATCCAACACTTTAACTTGGAATCTTGGGTTTTCCAAATCAACCTGAGATTCGAGAATAGACATCCAAAAGTCCCAGACTGAACTTAAATCCACCAAACACCAATCTTCAATGTCGCAAATATTCATCGGAATCCTATGAAAATCAAATCAAGGATTAGAGAACCCTAAAAGCCTAATGTGATCCTCCTATCTTCACCATGGACAACGAAGAAAGGAAAGATTAGATCAGGCATTAAAATCACTCTAAAAACAAACCCAGATCTGCATTTTCATCTCTCAAACACTTCTAGACTCCTTTACGGATTAAAACATCCTTGAATGCATCACGCTGTCGCCCCAGGTGGGCATTTGATCTAAGCTCGCCATGATGAATTGAACATCTAGGATGCCTAGGCGATGCTTTAAATAAGATTAGGTCATTACGAAGTGTTACGACCTGACCCAGGCCCACAAGGGACTAGGTCGGACTGTGTTCTATCCCAAGATCTGGTTATCCATCAAGCAATAAACTAAAATATATCGACATTCCTACTCATACATCATGGCAGAAAAATAAACGACCGAAAGGAAATAAATTGTAAACTAGCATAAGTGCATAAAAAGGAAAACGAGGTCCACATCATAGCCAACACACAACTGACATCCATATGACAAAGAAAGGAAACTTGCACAGTATCAAGGATAAGAACGTACTACAACAGAAAGGAACAACAACTAAAACTAAGGTTGGGTGTGACTAGGCATAGCATTGTCACCTCTGACAGCCTGTGGGGCTGGTTGTCCACTCTCTTGACCTAGGTACATACAAAGTAGGCATCGACAAAAAAAGTTGTGGTGAGTGGCATGAAAACAAGGAAAACAAGTAGGAGCTAAGTAGTAAGTAAAGTGACTTAAGTAGGCATTTAACTTGTTTACAAAAAAAAGACAATTAAGTAATCATTTCCGTTCTTATTTGCTTAATTAACTTACGCTGTCTCATTAGGATCGTTTCCATGAGTTGCACTAGAATTGAGTCATCTTTTCTTTTATTTTATATGCCCCTATCGGGACAATTTCGTTGCGGTATCCTCGTGATGCAGGGCGTACACGTGACTCTCCTGGCTGAGAGAGCATCCCGTGTTCGTCTTACACCCAGTCTACCACCTCGAAGTCATTGTCGCGACGTAACGGTGATTACGTCGTGCTCGATAAATGCACGGGGGGTTACCATGCACTGGTATGCGGTCAGTCATTTCCGCTAATGGGTACGCATTCAACAAAACAGAGCAGGACAGAACAGGAGTTACAACCTTCGACAACGCTGCGTACCCTCGCCTGACTATCCCGCTTGGCCCCACGCAGGTTCAACAGGAGTCGGTGCAAGAAGATCGTTCTTGCTCAGGTCCCTACTTAGGGAGGTTAGCTTTCTCCCTGCACAATGGACAGTCAACTCTTCTTGGTATGCGTGTCCTCGAGGGCCAATTCGTCCCTACACTAGTACCATCATAGTCAGTCGCCGCCCCACATTTGCAATCCTATCCACTCAACACCTCGAGTTCGGGTTTCGTTTCAAGTATCAATCTAGTTTGCCTTAGAGTTCACGTAAAACCCTAATTAGTTGCTAACAATTCGGCGTCGTCAAGCCCGACGTTTCATATGTACAAGTGAGTCTCTAGTTTGGCTTAGAGTTCATGTAAATCCCTACTTGATCTCTATCTGACTCGAGCATTGGCAAAAAATCTTGACTTCAACTTCACAACAAATATCTAAATTTTTCCTAGGGTTTACAAGTGGTTCCTAGTTTCGTTACGAACAAAGCCGACCAAGATAACCTTGGCCACCGACAATGAGACCAAACCCAAGGGGTCACACCATCCCATTCATACTCGATCTAAGTGTGACGTGCATTTAGCAATGTAAGTATCCAAACAATCGACTATACATAAACCTTGTTATTCAGGTGATATACTTGCACGGTAGGAAAAGTCGACCTCTCTAGGTAGAAGTTATCAAACCAAGGCTCCCAGAAACCATTTTCAGGAGGGTGGGCAAGAAACTGCTCTACCTCTACTTCGAGAAGAGAGAAGGAGATGCGGACAACTTGTCCGGACCCCCAACAGCCGATGCGTAGTCCCTCCCTCGGGTTGCGCTGCTCACAGGTGCGTCGCCTAGGCCAAGAAAAGGGGCCAAGTGCGTCATTAGAGGCTTACTTCAATTTTTCAGTAAGTCCAATAAGCTTAAAATGCAATGTAAAGTGTATTAAGACATAGGAAATTTAAATAGCTTTCCAACGGTACCTTTTGTGCAAAAATCAGACCTCGTTGGACCCCGAATCGATCCAAATACACCTCCTGACCCACGTAATCGAATCGGATTGGTTGAGCGGGTCATCGCTCCAATGCCACGTGGCGCGTGTGGATTTGGGTGCTTGTGGTCGTGCGGATCGCTCCTTCCTAGCCATTGGATCAAGTGGAATGCATGCAGGTTGTTGGATCGCAGCGGCCGTACCCTTCCTCTCCTTTCCTCTTTTACGTGCGCGTGGGGGAGCACACGCCCACCTCTCCTCTCTTCTTGCGCGGCGCTGGGAGAGCACACCCCCCTCCTCTCTTCTCTTCTCGTGTAGATGCCAAGGTGCACACACGCCTTCCTTACACTCTCTTAGCTAGGGGAAATCAGGGTGTGTCGCTCGAGGCGAGCAGAGCGTGAAAATTGGGGGGAGGTGGGGGCGTTTTGGAGGGTTCGATGGGCTTTTAAAGGGGGGTTTTTAGGATAACGTGGGATCGGGGAAAATATAGGAATTGATCTCGTGTCTTTAGGACATTACTAAAACGGGGGTAAATTTTATGTCCAACCCCTCAGCGATAAGAGGAAATTGAGTGGAGGTCCCTATGAGGATTAGATAGTGCACGAAAATTGTGCAAACACTCCTAGAGTTTAGGGAAACATCTCGGGACTACTTGACACTGTAATTAGCATGCGAAAATTGTAATAAAACCCTTGGAGTCCAAGAATTGAAAAAAAAGACTCGTGCACCAGCATTGATGCATGGAAATTGTTGAGACCACCTCAGAGAACTCGAAAATTCCACAAGAGTCCTCAGGGTCATTTCACGAAGACCTCAAATCTGTGCATCGGATTTTCATAGGCCACAAGACCCAGGCAAAGGTAGAAATCAGGAAATGAGATAGAATTTAGGCGCGGATTAAACATTCGATGAAGATCAAATCCAAATAGCTCAATCCAATCACTATCAACCCAATTAAACATCAGTTGAACTCAATTCAAACAATTGGATTGGATTAAAACCCAATTGCTTCTGAAATCCATCAATTAACATTAAAAACCAATCACGTTCAATTAATTGAATGAAATGCAATTCAGACCAAGGAGGAGGGCATCTATGAAAATGGGATACCCTTAGAGTGGATTTGAGTGATCTAATAGGTCTAAGAGCTACTGAGCTCCAGATCTATTAGATGCTCTGATGAGTGAGTGAACTGCGAATAAAAATGAGAGGAAATTGATTGAATGGGATCATGAGATGAAAAGGAAGACAAATGAATTGAAATGGATGAGTGTGACATCCTCTCTGATAGGAATTGATCAGAGAGGGAAGGTTGGCGAAGGTCTACTTGTACAGTAATCTACTCCTAATCTAACACAATCAAGCATTAAATTCTAATCTAAACTACCTACTTAAGCTATGAAAGCAGTAAAACTATCTAAGAAAGTGATAAAATCCTATCTACTCAGACGAAGGTGATGTCCAAGATCTGCCTATCGTCGGTCAGTGGCGACGAAATGGGAAAGACCTCTAGCGGACAAAGGAGATGTCTTAGGCCAGCAGCTGTAGGTTGAAGGCGATGAATTTGGGTAGGAGTGTGACCTTTGTCGCCGATCATAGAAGAAGAATTGGAGCTGGAGGGATAGAAGAAGGGATCAACTTTGGCGGGAGGGAGCTGATAGGGGTCGTGAGTGTGGAGGTCCTTATATAGGCTAAGGGAAACTCAAGTGACCGGACATAGTTAGTGATGTCCATTGGGTATGAAGGTTAAAGATGAGCTTTGAAAGGCGCGGGATGTTTAGGATCAAACGAGGACTATTATATGTGATCTGGAATTGGGCAAGAAGGTTTTGGCATCGGCGATTAAAGGTTGGAGCTAGATCCACTGTAGGATTAATGAGAGAAGAATGGACAGCTCCTGTTAGATGTGTTCTGCGCAACTGAGGAAAGAAGAGGAGTTGCGAGCTGTAGATGCCCTTATAATGAAATGGTAGAAGAATTAGGCAAAAATGCACAAGTGACAAGAATGGTTACCAGACAGTCCCTAAAAGCTTGCAAATAGGTCCTTGCTGCATTTAGGCTTAAAGAAATGTGGAGCTTAAAACCTAAGGACCTAAATGAAAATCAATAGAAATAAGGTTTAAATGATGTCAAATGCTATGAAGTTTTTATGGCATTTGACTTGAACATATTGAAAAATATTTCACCCATTGATTTGTGAATTTAAGCTCAATTTTGTGTTCAATTGACATTTAATACATCCATTTACATATTTGTTATAGAATATCTCAAATGTGACCTAATTATGCATTTTTAACACGATTATGATGTTTTAAGTTATTTTTCATAATTTCCACACTTAACCCTTTTCTAGAGTTAATTGATAGTGTTTGAACTGAATTTCCAGCTTAACTTTGGTACTTTAGCTATGATGAGTCATACATCATCACACCTCATGGGAAGGAGGGAGGAGAGGTGGTGGGTCTCTATCGGATCACATGGAGGAGATGGGAGAAGGCTCAAGTTGGAGGGTCTATTGTTGGTGAAGTAAGGTTGTAGGCTATTGTGGGGAAGGATATGAGATGAGGTGAGGAGAAGAGGGGGAAAAAGAAGATGTGCTATTCAGTCACTTTGGTGAAGGAAATGAGTAGTGAGGGTGTTATTGGGAAGGAAATATATGGGAGAGTTCATAAAGAACGTATAAAAATTAATTGCATAATTCGCATCGATGCACTTCTTTATAAAAAATCAATAAAAAATTAATCACACAATTCACTTACGAACTTCACAAAAAACACAAAATTAATCGCATGATTCTCACCGACGGACTTATTTATAAAAAAATCCATAACAAATTAATCGTACAATTCGCATTGATAATCTTTATAAAAATTCATAAAAAAATTAATCGCACAGTTTGCATTGACGAACATAAAAAATGCATAAAAATTAATTGCACCTACAATTTTTTTAAATAAAAAACTCAAAAAGTTAATTGCATGGTTTACACCGATGAATTTCTTTATAAATTTATAAAAAAAAATTACACGGTTCGCATCGACGGACATAAAACATCCATAAAAAATTAATCGAACCACACGATTCGCACTGAGCCATCGGTAGACTTTCATAAAAAAAAATAATTCGATTTCATTGCCTACAAATATCGACATTCTCATATCGATGCCCCATATCGATTTGAGATTTGCTCTTGCTGATAAATAGTAAATAAGAGAGATTTGTTGCTGTTGTTGCCTGCTAAGTGTTGATCGACAGTGACCCAATGAATCTATTTTTTTGCAAAAATCATTAAATGCAACGTTCGGGTTGTAACTTTTAGGCGAGGATCCATTATGCTATGAATATATGATATTTCAAATTTCAATTTACTCAAATATTCACATATGATTTTTCTAATTTGTAAATGAAATATATAATCAATAAATTCAATACTACTAAATGACATAAATTGATAAATAGGACAAGATTATGAATTTATAACTTATGAGCATTGGGCTTTTGTGCTTCGTAGTTGTAGACTCTGTAGGCTCTTGCTGCTACTTTCTGTTGTTGTTGCTAGTTAGTTGGCTACTGCTGCTACTTGCTACTTCTTAGTTTTTGCTACTCCCGTGCTCTAAGTCTTGAGACTCGAAGTTGTTGATGTCATTTCTATGGCTTGTCTAACTTCGAATCTTTGTTTAGATCTTTGCTTCCCAAGCTTCTCCACACATTGGAAAGGTGTAATATCACTTCTTCCTCTATTGTGTGTATTTTTGTTGTGTATAAATATATTTAGGTATGTATTAGCCATTAGATATGCATTTAAGTTTGTAATATGTATTAGTCTATTAGATGTATAGATATATTAGATACAAGATCATGTAATTAATTTATATATGCTAATGAAAAATAAACTTTAATGTAACTTAGATGAAATTTGTAATATGAAATTTGTAATGTAAATTAACAAATGAATTAATAGTTTACGTCTTAGGAGTTAGGATTAGTAACTTATTACTTAGTAACTTAGTTGTTAGTATAATTTTAGAATATATTATAATGTATTATACGACGATTATGAATAAATCTAGATTAAAATCGTTAAATCCATAATTAGATGTATGTTGTTAATTTATTATTTGTGATAATTATTTGACAAAATTTGTTATATAATGTTAATTAAAAATAAAGTAATTTTTTTATTAAAAAATGAAAATCCAGAATATAAAATGAGTGCATGGTATTTGTATTACAATACATTGTAATGAATTATATGATGATTGTGAATAAAATAAATGTAGTACAATATGTTTCGAAAATGTAAATTCATTGTTGGAGGAAGTGGAAGGAATCCTAATGAAGGTAAGGATAAGGAAGACATTGGATGATTGTATTACACCATTGGGTGGAAGCAAACAGATAACAAAATGTAACTTCTGTGGAAAGCAGTTAAGTGTGGTGGAATTATACGATTAAGTCCTATCTAATTGGTGATGACAAGAATATTATAAAATGTGAGAGTTATCTAGATGATGAGCATGAATTGATTATCAAGATGATGATGTTAAGGAGAAAGGAGACTAAAATAGAGGTGAAAATTAGTAATCTGCGAGGCCCTGTTTAGTATCCATCATGATTACTACGATATGGGTTTTAACTCCGATGGTGATTATGAATATTGGAGTAATGTGGAGGTTGTTCCAAGGAAGAGGAGATTGTTTTGGACAAGCAATAAAAGATTCATTTAGAAGTAGCATGAACGACAAACTTTTATAGGTGACTAAAAAGCAAAGAGCACGAGGTTAGCAAATGTTGTGGCAGTGGTTTAGGACAATAAACTAAAAAATAAAAAAGAGGTTTTGGTGGTCTCTTTCGAACTGGTAACGTTAAGGGGGGGCTAAAGGGAAAGCGGACCAAAAATAGAAAACGATTAAGGGCATTTCTGGGAATGCAAAGAGGAAGGGTGTTAGAGCAATCGCGAGCCTCATTTTGGCTCATTGACTTTCGGCTAATGTTGTAGAGGGACTATGGTTGCAAAATGTTATTGACGTTACCGCTCAAGTTGGGATCGAAGTTAAGGCTCCTATATCATATTAAATAATGAAAAAGCACTTGCTTATAGAGATGATAGATTTAGGTAAATATATTTTTGAATTGAAAACTATGTGGCCACATTATGGAGTTACAACTATGGCAGATGGTTAGACTAGTTATACAAGAGAGCAGATCATTAACTTTTATTTTGTGATGACAAGTTTATATTTTTGAATTCTGTAGATTTATCGGATAAAGTTAAATATTACATGTATCTTTATTCATTATTGAAGGATGTAATTAATGAGGTTAGGAAGGAACATATGTTTCAGGTTATTACGAACAATGGTAGGAACTTCAAGAAGGTGGGGGAAAACTCATGAAATCAAGTAGATATGGAATCTTCTGGACGCAATGTGTTGCACATTATATAAATTTAATTTTGAAAAACTTTAAAAAGAAGAAATCAGTTTTATCTGTTGTGGATAAGGTGTGAATAGTTACATCATTTATTTACAATCATGGCATGTGTAGTTGTTAATGAGGGAGTATTGTAATAGTGAATTGGTTCATCCTAGGATCACACAATTTGTTAGAAATTATGTTGCCTTGCAAAGAATTTTGAATAATAAGGTTGGTTGAAGTCGTACTAAATTTTAGTACTTAGTTTAAAATTATGGAAAGTAGGACACAAGGTGGAAAGAAGTGGTGGACTTAATAAATAATTCATGATTTTTGGATTAAAGCTGCATTGCTCGTATTATGGAATCCATCTTGTTAGCTTTGAGGATGGTGGATGGAAGGTAGAGATAAGTAAGCAAGCTGTGATATATATATCAGACAATGGAAATTATATATGAAAAGGTGGCAGAAGTAACATGAAGGTCTTAAGAGCCATTCTTAAAGATAATAAGAGAAAGAAAGTAAAACATGTTATTGCACTTGCTTCATATTGTTGGTAAGTATATTTTTCACTAATCATAAAATTGTCAAATTTGAGTAATTTAGTATTTATTTAATAATTATTTATCTCCTATTTGAGGCTATTATTTTAATTCAAAATTTAATTATAAGCACCACCTAGGCATGTTACGACCTGAGCCTCTACCTTAGCAGCAACTTGAATCGATTTTTTAGACTTCTAAAATCTGGTTGTTCAACATATAAACATAAAACAATATTCACATGCACAATGTATCACATAACATATATTAGTAAAGGAAATCAATCATGGTAATCATCATGTAAGTACACAATTTGAAGAAAATAGAACTAAAATACTATTAAAGAAAATTGAAAATGAAATACTATGGCAACTACCACAACTATGGTGTTGCACTCGGACCGGCTTTATGCTCCTACAACCATAGGATTCAGTTGTAACTCATCAAGACCTGAGTATAGAGTTCATGGGAAACATTAACGAAAGTTGAGTGGCAAAAATGGCGAAGAAAGGAAAATAAAAACTAGAATATTTGCGAAGAGCAAGGAAAGCGGGTAATTTTGATTTTCCAGGTATTCATTTCATTTATCTGGGCCTTCCCATATTTCAATTGTTAACATGCCCAAATTAATTTTCTTAAAAGCTTAAGGAGATCTCGTTGCGGTATCTTGAACAACAGAGTTGATACAGTACATCCTCTTGGCCGAGAGGATGACCTGACTAGCTCTACTACCTAGTTAATCGCTTCGGGGTTCCAGCTTTGGCAAAGTGGTGACTATGACCTGTGTAACATGCAGTTAGGAAGCTATCACGCACTGGCATATGACCAATCATCTCCACTACAGGGTACGAAAGTAAACAGCACAAACTCTTTACAACAGTAACACGTACCTACTGTACCTATCTACCCGGTTGGTTAAACAACTTAACTAAAAGTTGTAGGATGCTAGTTCATTTCCTAAGCTAGTCTATGTCTCGAAACAGGTATAATTGGTCAAAGTGGGATTAATAACTTAAAATCTTAATTAGGGCTTTATATACACCACTAATCAGGGTTTAGCTGAAGCGGAGCTCCTACATAACGAGAATACCCTTACAATATTGGTTCAATCCTGCCTCAATCCTATTCGTCTTATTTTTGGCAGAACTCGAGCTACACACGTTCGTTTCATGCGAAACAAGTACTGTTAGAAAGCTTACGGTGAGAGGAATCCAATGGTACCACATATGTCCCCCTTTTAAGAAGGCTTGATTGAGGGTTGATAAAAAATATACATTTTTTGTATTTTATGACATTTTGGCCCGTCTCGCCCTTGACAAATATTAATAGGTTTGAAGTTGATGCAATTGCCTCTAAAATCACTCGAAACCTGTATTTCAATAGAGATGACTCTTAGGACTCCTAGTTTCAGTTTGCGTGTGTTTACATCTTGTTAAACATGTTCCATACATAACTTTTGTTATACAAAACAAATTTTTGTGAAATAAGAACTGTTAGAAAACTTACTGTGCGAGGAATCCGACGTATCCTACATGGTACCTTTCGAGCAGATTTTACTTGAGAATTGACTAGGGTTAACTAAAACCCACATTTCTTCATTTTTGGGTTATGCTAGTCCTATTCGTGCTCAATAAGCGTTGATCGGTTTGTTTTGTCATGTTTAGTCTAGATTTGAGCTTGGATTTGGATTTCAGGTTATAACATGACATGTACAAGGATCTCATTTGAGCTGTGTAAAAGGTTATTGAAAAGCTCTCTTCCTACTACTCAAATAGCCTATATGAACGAGGTATTATAAATTTAACTTAAAAGTTAAAACATTTTTTTGTTGATTGTTGAGTATATTTGACATATGCTAGTGTTGTAGATTACGTTTTTCTTTAGAGAGGATGGTATCTTTCGGGACTCATGTATCATAGTAGACTATTAAGAGTACTACTAATCTTGGTAATAATCGACATCTCTTTAGTCTATAGTACCATTGATTTCATGCATAATATTTAGTCTGTGACTCCAATTTTTTTTCTCACAGCTGAATGGTGGAATTTGTATGTAACAAAAGCTTAAATATATGGCGGGTGGTTGTTAAGGTGTTATCATAGACAATATTTGCTAGTGGATGCCAAAGAAACTGGAGCACATTTAATTTACCCATTCAAAAAGAAGAAACAAGCTTGAATTTGAAAGGTTTAATGACTTTGTGTGTATATCGACTACAACATAAGGTTACAAATGAGGCAAATCAAGGAGGGTTATGATAAAAAGGAAACGGTTGATCCAATTGACCTAACATATATTTTTTGAAGGGGAGATAATGTATTAGAAAGCTGGATAGATGATATTGGAGGAGATCCTATGATAAATGTTAGAGGAAGGCTAGATTAAGAGCTATTAAAGAAAGTTGATGTTGATCTGATCGTCATACATTTCCTATTAGAGTATTAGATGAATAAGATGAAGAATGATAATCATTACAGTCTACTTTAAACCCAAAGGATAGCTCGGATGATAGAGATGGTGCGGATGCAATCTTAATGATAGGAGGATTTGAATTAGAATGATCATTGAACAAAGGAAGTTGTGGTGGTCAAGTGCAGAGTTAGAGTGCTAGAGAATATGACAAATGACACACCGATATCCATGGCAAATATATTCCAAGTCCAAGTCCAGCAATAGTGGATTACAAGGGATATGGAAGTCATAATGTCTACATAGAGGATTTGAGTTCCTCAATTGGTTTTATAAGCATTAGTGATCAGTTTTTTAGTTCAACACTTGGATTTGGATATGACACGGGATATGACACAAGATATGAGATAGGATCTTTGTACACTTAACCTTTGTACTTGCAGTCCTTTGTGCTATCACCGTTTTCATATAATTATCCATCATACTGTGGGTTAGGAAATGTTGGCGCTTTGGGAGTGAATATTCTTACTCATATGGTGCTTGTGGTGGGTATGGTATCTCTCCAGACTATTTTGCATCTTAGCCCCAACCTCAAGCTCCTCAAATGCCAACAAGATCACTATAATCATCTCAAGATATTTTCAGAACAACAGGATCCTCTCGAACACGTGCAACTTGTCATTCTTGTGATAGGTGACCATACACAAATAGCATATATCTTAATCTTAGAATTTTGGTTAGTCTCAATGAACATGAGTACATACAACACATTATAGATTATCAGATATGAGACAATTATTGTGAATACATTCAAGGTATAGATTATTACAAGTGCGGATCTCAAAACTTGACATGTTTAGATCTTGGGATATCCTCCAAAGTAATAGGAGGAATAGGCATAGGTGTAGTGTCTGAAACGTCAGTCACATGCCTCCTTGCAGTGGAGAAATAAGTTACGGACTTATGAAATGTGACGTTAGCAATGATGTAGGGATGCCGATGAATCAAATTGCAACACCAGTACCCATTTTGATTTCTAGAATATCTCAAAACGACACACTTTATATCCCAAAGGGCTAGCTTGTCCCGTCTAGTGCCAAAAAGATGGACGAAGGGCATACACCTTAACACACAGGGATGAATAGGAAAGAGGTCCCCATCAGGATACAAAAGTTGTAGTGGAACCTGTCCATTAAGGGCAGAGAAAGGTATGCAGTTAATAAAATAGCATGCAGATAGAACTGTGTCACCCCATTAAATAGGAGCCACACTATTACGGATCAATAGTGTCTTAGCAATGTCTAAGAGATGACGATGTTTGTGGTTAGCAACTTGGCAACACTGTTTTGCTAGGAAGTGGGAAGTATGGAGACATGTAATTTGATGCACAATACCTTAGGATTTATAAAACTCACGTAATGACTGGGTACAAAATTCTAAACCACTACCAGAGCGAACAATTTTAACGTTTTGAAGTAGGTTGGTGGATGCATTCCACTTTTCATGACTTCTGGAGGTCATACAGGCGAGGGAGGAGTGTTGGGGGTTAGAATGTCTTTAGGATATAAAAGGAAAAGGCGAGGCCATTGGTTGTTCTTTGGGGCATCTAATTAGGGAGAAATGAGGTTATTTTTAGGGGACAACAACCCAATGTGGAGAACTTTGTGGAGTTAGTTTCTTCATTGATCGCTCTGTGGAACTTTAACATGTAACTTGGCCTTGTGCCTTTTTTGTTAATATAATTATTGAGTGGTTATTATACAGATAATTGCCCTTTCACTTTTAAATAAAAAAAATTTAGTAGTGGCATTAAACATCTTTATTTCCAAAATAACATTTTTAATGACAAGACCGACTTTTGCTTGAAAAGAAAAAACCATGACAATCTAGAAAGTCATTGACAAGAACAAGATAATATCTATCTTAGTTTATTAGGAATGCGACTAGGACACTAAACATCTATATGAACCATCTCTAACATGGATTGTAATCTAGATCTCTGACTAGAAGGATAAGTACTTCGATGATGTTTCCCAAGTTGGCAAGAACTCGGTGGAGTTTTCCAAGAGGAAGATGACCCAGATGCAGATGCAATTGAAGAGCAGACCTAGTAGTAGTAGAGGCACTGATACTCGTAGCAATAGGAGACTGAAGGCGATATACTCCCCCTTCACAATTGCCACCAATTGTCTTCTTTGTTAGGATATCCTGAAAAGTACAAGACATTGTTAAAGATGGCTCAACAATTTAACTCTTTAGTAATTTTGATGAAGAGAAGATTGATAGGAAAGTAGGTAACAAGAAGAGCATCTGTCAAGTGCATAGTGGGGGTAACAACCACCTTCCCTTGAATGGTGATAGGAGAATGTCTCCCATTTATTACTTGAATTGTATGACTTGTAGGAACAGATTGGAGTTAATGGAATTGTTGTTGGTCTCTACATAGGTGATGAGAAGCGTAGAGTTCATGAGCCAATCTGAGTCACACATATCGCTAGTCTGAGTAGAGAGAGCAACTGGTATACCTGGTGAGGTGACTAATGCGACAATGTCAGATGTGGTAGGTGGTGTAGTAGCCGTAGTAGAGGAGCTTGTAGGAGTCAACTGTGTGAGACATTGTAGAAGCTCATCATAATCTGAGTGGACGATTGTGATTGTCTCTTGAAGTGTTGAAGCAATTGCCTGATTCGTAGATGGTGGCCAACCATGCTTAGGCCAACAGGTGTTTTCGGTATGACCAGGCTTCCCACAGTAGATATAGGAAGGACGTCCTCTACCTTAAGGGCCACACCCTCGCCCACGTCCACGTGTAGAAGGGACACTACACCCTCGACCAAGACTTGTAGCTAGTGCCGAGGTTTGAGGATTAGTCACATCAGTAGTGAGGGGAATGGAAATTTGACTTATCCTGCTATATGCTTCCTCAATAGTAGAGCTTGGGCATAGTAAGCATCTAGGAACGTGTTACAGAGAACTCAACCCCTAAGCCTACTAGAAATTGTGGTATGACTGCTTCTTTACATATGCCTTCTATGTATCACATGTACAAATAGGACATGCATTGTACTTCTCAAATAGCACCTTAAGAGTACAGTAATATTAAGAGAGAGAGCAACCCTCTCGATGAAGATGGGTCATCTCGCTATAAATTTGAAATACCTTGTTGAAGTTCCTCTCGTGGGAATGAGTGTTACGGAGATTGTCCCACATCTCCTTAGCGATCTTGTAATAATGATCTCCTTAATTGTTAGGATGATTGAGTTCATAATTCACGCGCAACTCATGGCATTGTCGTTCTTCCATGTGACATTCTTGCTACTCTTCTCTACGAGCTTTGTCTAATGCAAGATGTGCTCATTGTTGTGACCTCCATGGTAATAAGAATGGTCCATGACCATCGGGCATAGCTGGTCTCATCCAGCTTTACCATTGGATTGAAGAACAGTTATTTGCTCTGATATCACCTCGAAGACTCTTTAGAAGCTATTGTTGCTCCAAATAATGACCTACATGAGTCAAATACTGTAGATCAGGGAGATTAGTGCATTATGGTGCGTAGACCAATAACATGTTCAACAAGGCATGACCCAAAAATTGATCTCATGCCTATTAGGCCTCCTAAATAGTGCTGGGCAACACTGGAGGAGCCTTAACAGAGGTTGAGCAGTGGCTGGAAGCACCAGAGGGGGGTCGTTAGAGAGCCACCATGGCTGGGTGATGCAGAGGAGGTGGTCTTTAGTAAAGGGTGGCATTGTAGCACCTGCTTGGGAGGAGATTTAACCTCTTGGCATTGTTGTTGCTGCTTGTCGAGGTGAGTGGTGGCATTGTTGCTGCTTGTAGAGAGGTTTGGTAGCGCTGCTGCTGCTTGGAGGGGCCTTTCTAGGCTAGCCATGGCCGACCAAGGGCCTAGGGTGGTCTATGGTTTCGCTTTTAGTCCCAACTGGGGTGGAGGAGATGAACCTTGAGGTCCCAACCCAAGATTTGGTGATTTTGGGTTGAGATAGGGCTTCCCCAATGATAGGAAGGTTAGTGACTTGTCATTGGAGGGCTGGTCGATTGGGCACAGGGTTAGCGGCGGTGGTAGAGGCTCTTTAGTGAGCCTTTTGTATCTAGGGTTAGGATTTTCTCTTTTGTTTTGTGTTATGTATTTGGGTCTTTTGTTTTATTTATTATGGAAGGGTGTACTTGTAATTCTTCTTTGGTGCCCCTCTATATAAAGGCACAGGGTTTCTATCAGGTAAACTGTCATTTTAGTCCTAACATGATATCATAGTAGCGGTCCTAGACCAGTTCTTTGGTATCCCATCAGCCCTAGCCTCCCTGCACCACCACCAAAACCCTAACCTCATCTCTTCGGTGCCACTACCATCTCCGGCAAGCTCCTACCGGTGGTCCCTGCCCCACCGCACCACTAGCAGGGCTGCGAGGGTCCTCAGCATCGCCCAGCGAGGAGGTCGGACCCCCTCAGGGTCGTTGCTAGTGGCTTTTCTTTGCGACAGCAATTTGAAGCTTTCGTGAGGAAGCTTCCTTGCCTAAGGTTGTCGCACGGGGACTCCCTCGCTGATTGAGGCTTTGGTGAGGCAACCTCTTTACCCAGGGACATCACTTAGGGCTCCCCTCACCTCCACCGGTGGCTTAAGGGTCTGAGCATTGCTACTTAGGTCCCCCTCAAGACCACCGGTGTTGTCGCTTGACCTCTTGTAGTGCCTTCCAAGGCTCTCGGGGGGGGGGGGGGGGGGGGGGGAGGGTCTCTGACGCTCCTTGTAGCGGTGATTCTAATTTAGATCAGGGGTTGGGAGGGCGTTTTTCGTCCTAGATCTACTTTGAAAGGCTGTTGTTGATATAACACTCTATTTATCTTATTATGGACCATTTTGTTATTTGTTTTTTGTTGGACTTATAATGTAATTTACCCAACACCTCTCTATATAGAGGTGTAGGATTTTCTTGGAGAATAAGAATCCTCATTTTTTCCAATTTGGTATCAGAGCGGCGATCCTAGATCGGTGCTCCGGTATCTCACTCGCACAGCCTCTGCACACCACCACCTAAACCCTAACTGCTTTGGCCACTGGCCGTCGCCACTTCGGCGAGCCGCCAGTGGCGACACCACTGTACGACCAAGGAAGGTCGCTGCCCTTACTCAAGCGCTCTTCCTGGGCCTAGCAGTGTCGTTAGTCCAAGGGGAGGCTGCCACCCTTTCTTAGAAGCTCCATTGCGCACCTAACGGTGCCGCCAGCTAAGGGAGGTTCCGCTCCTAGCACGCAGCAAGCGACGACTCCAAGGAGGAGGCTGCTGCCTCTTGGGATCTCACCGTCGCCTCTATCAGAGGACTAAGGTAGCACTTCCGCCTAATCAGAGGTTGCTGCCTCCCTTTTATCGAGGTTGCGCAGGCCCTTGCAGTTCGACCACATGGGACAACATCCCTTAGGAGCGCTGTTAGGGTCCTCCCTGTCCCTTAACATGCGCTAGATGCCAAGAGATCCCGATCTTAGATTTCATGATCAAGAGATTACATTATCTCTGATCTTAGATTTTTCAAATCTGAAAATCAATTTTAGATCGTGTTTGTGGCATTTTGTGGCTGTCCTAAGGAACAATGGCTTCTTCAAGGACTGTGATGGTGTCATCGGGTACCACTATGGACATTGGGACTTATAAAACTCCTTTATTTGTTCCATTGTCAAGTTAAATGAGATCAACTATGCTAGATGGTCTTAGATGTTCCTCATGAACGTGGAGAGACGATAAGGAATACATGTTGATCGAGTTGGAGCCACAAGAAAAGATAGGGAAAAATGCCACATAGGACAATTCAATGGTTCGTGCCTGAATCATGAATTTGGTGAAGTCTTAGATTGGAGATGGGATCATGTACTACAAGGCGACCAAGGAGATGTTGGGTTTTCTGTGTGACACGTACTCTCACGAGAAGAATTCCAGTAAGGTGTTTGAGATTCACCATGCCATTGGTGGTCTGAAGCAATTAGGCCAGTCACTATCCCAGTATTATGCTGCCCTAAAGGGTCTTCTGGAGAAATACAATGCATGTCCTCCTATCTGTACTTGTGCCACTCAGAGGGCGTACAGGAAGGAGTACGTTCTTCAGCTCCTAGATGGACTTGGACCGGAATGAGACACCAAGGTCCTAAATTTTGACTCTTGTTGAGATTTTGTCTCTTGAGGAAGCATACAGTCGGGTAAGCAGAGTGGTTGTTAAACCACCCATGTTAGATGTTGGACAGACTCCTGTCCTTGTAGCTACTGCTTGTAGTGGACGTGGTGTTCCATCTACCAAGGGGAGAGGATGTGGTGGTCGGGGTGTGACTGGCAGATCTCGCACTATATGCTCGCACTATGGCAAGGTTGGTCACTCAGAAGCCACTTGCTGGTTGAAGCATGGTAGATCACCTATGGCCAACCAAGCTATCTCTTCTGAGGAGGCGAGCGACATGGTGTCACGTGCTGACTATGATGTTGTGGTTTAGTGTCTCGCCCAGTTGACCCAGGAGACTCCTATTGCTACCGATATTGCTACTATGGCCTCAAGTATATTTCCTGCTTATATCTTTGGTAGTGGTATTTCTGACAATGTACTATGGCTAGTTGACTCAGGAGCCTCTTAGCATTTTAGTGGTGTGATCAGTCAGGCTTTAGACAGGTTCAGAATGTTCTGGCTGGTAGATCTGTTCAGGTGGCAGGTGGTAGACAGTGTAGAGTACATGGAAAAGGAGATGTGGTAGTGACTCATTTACTGACTCTGCCTAATGTTCTTTATGTTCCTGATTTTCTAATTAGTCTTTTCTCCATTAGCAGAATAACAAAAGACTTGCACTGTCGCGCTATTTTTTATGAGTTGGGATGTATTTTTCAGGACAAACTCAAAGGGAAGATGATTGCTGGCGGACATGAGGAGGGAGGTATGTATCGCCTGATCCATACACCTGTTGCTGCCACATGTCAGGGTGAGGTTACTTTTAGTGCTGGTACAATTCTTCAATGGCATCGTTGTTGTGGGCATCCTTCACTGGATAGGCTACGATGCATCATTCCTTACATATCACCTACTACCGAGATTTTGTATGATGCATGTCAGCTGGGAAAGCATCGCAGAGCTAATTTTCCGTCCAGTTCATCTCAGGGTTCTGCTGCAGTCTTTGAGTTATTACATATGGATATATGGGGTCCTAGTAGAGTACCTGATAGACTTGGTTATTGATTTTATTTGCTTATTGTGGATGATTTTTATAGGATGTCATGGTTTCTATTAAAGAATAAATCGGACTGAGATTGAAATATTTATTTTACAAATAAAGACTCAATTTTCTGTCAATGTGAAAATTGTACAATCTGATAATGCCTTAGAGTTCTGTATGACAAAGTTAGAATCCTTTTATAGATCATATGGGATTGTTCACCATACATCATGCCCCCATACTTTATAGCAAATGGCATGGTTGAGCGAAAAATTGTCATGTATTGGATGTGGCTAAAACATTACTTATTCAGCACAATGTGCTATAGGTTTATTGGGGAGATGTAGTATTGACTACTTGTTATTTGATTAATAGATTGCCCAACTCAGCTATTTAGGAACAAGTTCCTTGACAGGTTCATCCAGAGAAGGAATTGTTCACTGTGCCACCTTGTGTTTTTGGTTGTCACCTTTGTCTGTATGTTAGGGCCTGGAAGAGATAAACTAGCTCCAAGGGTAGTAAAGTGTGTCTTTCTGGGATCCAGCAACACCTAGAAAGGATACAGATGTTATGACCCACGAGGCAAGAAACATTGTGACTGCAGATGTCACTTTTTATGAGCCTGTTTCGTACTTCTCTACCAATGGTCATCAGTTGATGTTTGAGGGAGGCTCAGCTCTTATGCCTGTACCACAAGTCCCTTTGGAGCAAATTCCCATTACTCAAAGTGAGGATATCACTACTATAGAGGCTCCTACTAGGTTGAAGGCAGAAGTTACTCATGTATACAGGTTACTTGTTACATTACTTGTTACATATAGACAACACACATGGCGTCAAGAATACACCCCTCGCCACCTTAGCCACCTATCTCCTCCCCTTGTCAGGTATGTGTTGATACTGACATGAGTTGTCATAGTGGTGATTATGCAGGTTCTTCTGTTGTGTCTACTTACCCTATTGAGCAGCAGCCTACATCTCCTAGTGTTCCTGAGGAGGATTTTGACCTTCGGATTATTGTTTGGAAGGCCTATTGCAGTTGTGCTCACTACCAGACTGCAGGAGCTGTCCCGACTGCCAATCTTGGCAGATCATTTGCCATGTTCATAGCTGCTCTTTCTGCGACAGCTTCCCATGTCTCATCAGTAAGTCATGCTTGATCCAAAATGATGTCAGGCCATAGAGGAAGAGTGGTTGCCTTATGCTCCAGAGGAACGTGGGAATTAACTAATCTACCTAGTCAGGCCAAGACAATGGGGTGTTGTTAGGTCTTTGCTTTCAAATACAACTTAAATGGTACTATATCTCGCTATAAGGCGAGATTGGTAGCAAAGGGATTTACCTAGACATATAGGATATATTTCTTTTATACTTTCTCACCTGTAGTACAGCTTCCTACTGCTTGTATCTTGCTATTTGTTGTTGCTTACTATGACTGACCTCTTCACCACCTGGATGTGAAGAATGCATTTCTGTATAGAGATCTACAGGAGGAGGTTTACATGCAACAACCTCTGGGGTTTGAGACTCGGGCGGAGTGTGTATGTAGACTGAAGAAGGCTATCTATGGTCTGAAGCAGAGACTGGGGCGTGGTTCCATAGATTGTCAGAGGAGGTTCAGACTATGGGACTTGTTAGGTTTTCTGTTGACCATTCGCTCTTCGTTAGGAAGAGCTCTGGGGGGGTTGTTGCACTCCTAATCTATGTTGATGATCTTATCTTTATTGGGGATGACACTGTTGGGATAGTCGAGGTGAAGCTGGTTGAAGCCTTTGTGATGAAGGATTTGGGTGAACTTAAATATTTTCTTGGTATTGAGGTGGCATGTAGCAAAGAAGGTATTGTCCTCAATCAGTGCAAGTATGCTCTCGATGTATTGCAGGAGACAGGGATGCTGGGATCTAAGCCTGCTAATATACCTTTGGATCCCAAAGGACATCTTTACGACCCTGACTCTTCTCCTGTAGACAGTAGATCCTATAGGAAATTTGTTGGTAAACTTTTATATCTTACTATTACACGTCCTGATCTCTTCTCCTGTAGACAGTAGATCCTATAGGCAATTTGTCGGTAAACTTTTATATCTTACTATTACACGTCCTGATCTCTTCCTTGCAGTTGGGAAACTCAGTTAGTTCATGGACAAACCAATTAAACAACATTGGGATGCTGCTATGCAGGTGCTTAGATACATGGAGAAGCACCTGGCAGAGGTATCCTGTTTCAGAAGGGTACATCTATGAGTGTTATTGGCTATTCTGATGTTGACTACGCAGGTTGTATGACAAACAAAAAGTCGACAACTGGTTTCTGTACCTATGTAGTAGGCAATTTCGTGACTAGGAAGAGCAAGAAGTAACAGGTATTATCTAGGCCAAGTGCAAAATCAGAGTACCGTGCTATGACATAGCCACAGAGATGATATAGGTCAGATCAGTGCTGCGGGATCTACATGTCCAGGTGGAGGGACCTATGGAGATGATGTGTGATAATCGCGTTGCTACTTACATTGCAAACAATCCAATGTTTCATGAGCGTACGAAGTACATTGAGGTTGATTGCCATTACACCAGAGATTTGATACAGCGTGGGATTATCTACTCTACTTTCATATCTTCTGAAGATCAGATTGCGGATATATTCATGAAGCCTCTTCCCAGATCCGCATTCGACATATGCTGTTCCAAGCTGAACATCATTGATATATATGCTCCAGCTTGAAAAGAGTGTTGATATAGCACTCTATTTATCCTATCATGGACTATTTTGTTAATTGTTGTTTCCTATTAGATTTATGATGTAATTTACCTAACACCTCTCTTTATATAAAGAGGTGTAGGATTTTCTTGGAGAATAATAATCCTCATTTCTTGTGACTACTGTTTTAGAAGAGCCACTCCCTGGAAGGCACTGTTAGGTCTTGATTCATGCCCTAGCGTGTGCAAAAGCACTGTTTATTGGTACTTCACAACATATGGTCTGAAATCAGATTTTTGTGTGACTTGTATGCTTGATTTGAAGCCAACTCTGGTCTGAAATTGGAATTTTCAGACTTTATGTTTTGACTTTTGCCTTTAAAATTCCTAATTTTTGTAGATCTTGACTCCGAACATCATGGCGGATCAGAAGGAATCTGTGAGTGACTTAGTGAGGAAGACTTCTATCACAAGCACTCCCCTTCATGTAGGGGACATCTATCAAGTTGGATTGATCCAACTTTTTGCTTTGGTCCACCACTTTTTCTCTATTTGTCGGATCCCATCAGACGCACATTTTGACTGATGATGTGCCTGCTGTGAAGTCTGTAGATTGGGAGGCAGACAGTGATTGGGTGGTTACATGTCTCCACAACAACATGACACAAATCATTGCTAAGCAGGTCGTGGCATATACCTCAGTAAAGAAGATGTGGGTGGTGTTGCATGAGATTCATTCCCACAAGAGTAATATCATCATGTTGTACTGTGTTGTTGAGGATATTCACACTCTTCGTAAAGGCACTATGGCCTTATCTGAATACTATGGCATCATGAAGAACATGTGGGACAAGCAGGATGTGTACCAGTCCATTTCTATAGATCTTGCTATTATAGCCAAGCATAGGGAGACTATTTGTTCTATCTAGCTTCTGTTTGGGCTTGGCTTTGAGTACAAGGTAGTGAAAGATCAATTCATGACTATGGATGAGATTCCCACACAAACAAAGATTTATGCTTGTCTCTCGAAATTTGACACCTCTGGTCCCATGCCTACTTCTGATGCTTTTGCTATGGTTGCTGTTGGTTGTGGTAAGGGAAATTCAAGGGGCAGAAGTGGTCGGGCTCGTAGTGGTGCATGTGGACGTGGCCGAGGTCGAGCTCGGAGCTCCTTCTGTGAGTATTGTCACAGAAATGGACACTGTGGAACGATGCTGGGTGAAGCACTGATATCCATAGGGTATGGATCCACGTGCTTATTAGGTGTCTGCAGAGGATACTTCTCAGGTGCAGGAGGATGATAGCCAGATTTCAATTTCTAGAGCAGACTATGAGCGCTTCATGTCTTCTTAGGTATCTACTTCTGCTTTAGTTCAGAGATCTGTAGGTACTTCAGCGATGTCAGTCAGATCCCAAGCCCCGGCTTGGCTTGTGGATTTAGGTGTCTCTTACATAATTGGTGATACCACCCCGTTTTGTTCTTTACGAGATCTTACTACACCTTTTTAGGTTAAGGTAGCAGATAGGGGTTTGTCACCAGTTACTGGTCTTAGGAATATCTCTATCTCTTCTACTTTACCTCTTTCGAATGTTCTACATGCCTCCAAGTTTGTTCTTAAGTTGATGTCAACTAGTTGGATTACGAAGGATTTACAGTACAGGGTAGTGTTTCATGATCAATATTTCTTCTTGCAGGACCCCCAAATGATGAGGCAGATTGGTGGAGGACTTGAGCATAATGGTCTTTACTATCTCTATGTTCCACCTTCACCCAGTGCTGATGTTGTTTGTGCCACTACTGCTCTCCAGTGGTATCTCCATCTTGGTCATCCCAGCTTGCATTTCCTTCATCGTCCATTTTCAAAGATGTCTTTTCTTGAGTTTTTTAGGTGTGAAGCCTGTCAGTTGGGTAAATATCATAGGTCTTCTTTTCCGTCTTAAAATAAACAGACTGAGTCTGTATTTGATTTAATTCATGCTGATGTTTGGGACTCGTGTAGGGTCAAGAGTATTAGAGGTTTTCGGTACTTTCTTATTCTTGTGGATGATCATACTAGGATGTCCTGGGTATTTATGATGAAAGAAAAGTTTGAAGTATTTGGTCTCGTGAAAAAAGAAATAAAGACTCAGTTTGCCCCTATTATAAAATTTTTTCAGAGTGATAATGGTTTTGAATTTGTGAATGACAAGATTATAAATTTTTTTAGTCATTGGGTATTGTTTAGCAAAATTTTTGCGTTCATATTTTCCAACAACATGGGGTTGCTGAACATAAGTTTCGTCATTTGGTAGATGTGGCTCGTATATTATGTTTCAGGTGAATGTTCCTTCATCTTTTTGGGCTGATGCTGTTCTTACGGTCACATATTTGGTGAATCGTGTCTCTTTATCTGTTTTGGGAGATAAAACTTCCTATTCCCTTCTGTTCCCTAGCAAGGAAATGTTTCTAATCACTTCGATTGTTTTTGGTTGTGTTTTGTCCATTTACACAGCATGGATAAGATTTCTCCTCATTACGTGAAGTGCATTTTTTTGGGTTATTCTAGAACCCAGAAGGATGTAGATGCGATGATTCTGTGTCACGAAAGTTGTCTCTGTTGATGTTACTTTCTTTGAGGAGATTTCCTACTACTAAGGATGAGCATTGGGCTGGGCCCTTATGGGTTGGGCCTAGCTCGGTCCAAGCCCATTTAATAAATGGGCTGAAAAGGTGGCCCACAACCCAACTGCAAATAAAATTTCTTGACCCAAGCCCGGCCCAGCCAAAAAAAAAGGGCTCGAGTCGGGCTGGGCCAACCCATTTATTTATGGTCTCATTGTTTATTTCATTTATACCTGCAAAACGATATGTTCGTGGGGGTTTTGCATTAATAATTATTTTAAAAGTATATATAACAATATGATTTTGTACAAGTAAGAAAAAATGACTTGTAGATGATAATTATCATTTTCAGTTATGTAAGTAATAGGGTTATTATATTTTCCTTTTATGTAGATTAGAAGATCTTTACGTCCTCGTAAGTACATGTGCAACCAAATGTAATAAAATAGTGGGAAATCACAATAAAAAAGTACTTATCTTATGTATTCATATTTAGTTCAAATTTGGATGTCCACACTTCTTTATAGCGAGAAGTCAATGGTTCATATCTAGTTTGAATGAGATTGTAGGATTGTATTGTACAACTTACAGGGAGCATGGGGGTTAAGATTTTGTTGGTGAAAAATAAAATGAGCAATCTATGTTTATTTAGTGTTTAAAGTATGATGCATATGTAATATATACTATGATAGATAGTATGAATATATATACATATATGATGATATATATATTGACGTAATTGTACTAATACGTTAGGCCTTAGACCAAGCACATAAATGAGTCACATGGGTCGACTGGGTTTGGGCCACCTCAGCCCAAGGCCTAACCCATTTAACAAATGGGCCATATTTACAGCCTAAGCCCGGTCACAGTTAATTTCGGGCTTAGGCTTGGGTCGGCCTAATCGGGTTGGGCCTTGGGCTGGATCAGGTCGGCCTGGCCCAATGCGCATCCCTACCTACTTCCAGAAAAATGAGTAGTCCATTCCTTCCCACCCTAGTGATGTTCCTCTTCCTATGATATCTTAGCCACCACAGCCATCTCAGCTACCACATCTCACTGAGCCAGTTATATTGAAGACTAGTCAGCCTGATCCTGATCCTTTCCCGTGTCATCCTGAGGTCTCTGATACTGACACCTTTCCTAATCACTTTCAATGTAGGGATCTGGATGTTCCTTAGGTGGAGGAACCATTGTCTATTATTTCTGATTAGTCTCTACCAATTGCTGATGATTTGTTTGATGATCAGGTATCTACTGCTATTGAGGATACTGCTC
Source organism: Thalassia testudinum (assembly GCA_037157565.1). Taxonomy (NCBI): domain Eukaryota; kingdom Viridiplantae; phylum Streptophyta; class Magnoliopsida; order Alismatales; family Hydrocharitaceae; genus Thalassia; species Thalassia testudinum. The sequence goes on along the minus strand of JAZHRO010000022.1, from coordinate 30,454,295 downwards.
TGGACCTTCCTATTGCACAAAGGAGACTCCATGGTTCTGTGCTAAATACTTTGTATCTCAGTTTATGTTTTTTGATAGCTTGCTTGCAGTTGGACGCTAGTTTTCTCTAGCTATTGATAGTTTACAGGTACCACGGGACCATCATGAGGCCTTCCAAGATCCATCTTGGACCTTGGCTATGGAGGAGGAGATGGCAACTTTGTAGTCTCGTGGCATGTGGGATCTTGTTGATTTACCCCTAGGTGCTATTGTTGTGGGGTGTAGATGGGTCTTTACCCTTAAATGTTGTCCAGATGGCACTATAGAAAGATACAAGGCACGCATGCTTGCCAAAGTCTACACTCAGACCTTTGGAGTTGACTACTTTGAGACATTTTCCCAAGTGGCTCGTCTCAATTTTGTTTGGATCTTGCTTTTATCGTCAACATGAGCTGAATTGTTTGCCAGTTGGATATAAAAAAATGCGTTTCTTTATGGAGAGTTGGATGAGGAAGTTTACATGGAGTAGCCACCAGGTTTTTCCACTTAGGGGGAGTGTTAGAAGGTGTGCAAGCTAAAGAAAGTTATCTAAGGACTAAAACAAAGTCCTAGAGCTTGGTTTGAGAGGTTCAGCAGAGTAGTTTAAGAGTATGGCTTCACTAAATCATTTGCTGATCACTCTATTTTTATACTACATGGGAAGATAGGTTCAGTCATACTTATTGTTTATGTTGATGATATACTACTGATTGGGAGTGATAGGCAAGGTATAGAAGAAACAAAGAAGCTGGTATAGTCCTAGTTTGTTACCAAGGATCTAGGTCCTATCAACTATTTCCTTAGTATTGAGGTGCAGCACACTAGAGGACTTGTGCTATCAGTGCAAGTATGTTCTTGACATGTTGAAAGACATTGGTATGTTGGGGTGCAAACCAGCATATGTGCCCATGGATGCATCCTTGCCTCTTGCAGATGATAATAGTCCTCTACTGCAAGATGTGACTACATATCGTACAGTGATTGGTAAGTTATTGTCTCTGACAGTTACTCGACTTAACATTGCCTTTGTAGTTGGGAGGTTGAGCCAGTTCATGCAGTCATCAAGGGAAGTCCATTGGGATGGAGTTTGCCAGATTCTTAAGTACTTGAAAAGTGCACCTAGGAAAGGATTTTATTTTAAAAACAATGGGCACTTGGATGTTTGTGACTATTTAGATGCAGATTATGCTGGAACACATGAGGATCGGAGATCCACTACAGGATACTGCACATTTATTGGGGGTAATCTAGTTACGCAGAGAAGCAAGAAGTAGGCGGTTGTCTCTAGGTCTAGTGCTGAATCTAAATATAGGGCAATGTATTAGACTACTTGTGAGTTACTCTGGATTTGTTCTATCATAAAGGATTTTGGAGTATAGGTTCCTAGTTCCATTCCTATGTATTGTGGCAACAAGGCTGCTACTTTCATTGTAAATAATTCTATCTTCCATGAGAGAACCGAACATATTGAAGTTGATTGTCACTTCTTCAGAGAGGCCATTGCAGCTAAGAAGGTTTCTACACCCTACATATGTACTGAAGATTAACTTGCAACATTTTCACTAAAGTACTTTCTAAGAAACGATTATACTACATTTGTTTCAAGTTGAGCATGTTCAATGCTTATGCTTCAATTTGAGAGGGAGTGTTGAGTTATGTATTGAGGTTTTTTTATTTTATTTATTATGGAGGGGTGTACTTGTAATTATTCTCTAGAATGACAGTCCTAATATTTTGTGTTTTTTTTTTCTTTGGAAGAGAGAAAGGGCTATGAGAATCAAGGAGGGTATAGAACATGAATTTAAGATTGTTTTGATATCAAGTTAAAAAAAAAAAGAAATAACGTATTTCATACTTAGGCACTAATCCCCATTATTTGGAGTATTGGCGAAAGCTACAAAAGGACCCTCACGTAAAAGGTAAATGGTAGAAAACACACAAAAAAAAAGAAAATAATCAACTGAAATCTGAACAGCTTATAAATAAACTTGTATTTCATTGTATTCACTATCTTATCTTCACATAGTTATATCATTCTCTCTGTCGATCATTTTTATCCTTCGGGCTTTGCACATAAATCGTTGTCTACTTGTGGTACTTGATTTTCTGTTCTCTAATTCTTATTTGTGCGTTTGTTTGTGCTACGACCCCCAACAAAATGCTATTAGTGCTTTGTGTGTGCTAACTGGTCTTAACAAGCGGTATCAGAGTTGGGTTGTGTAATCCTCGAGATGGTAGCCATTGAGAGACGTGGTAGTCGAGCATCAAAATGCAAGAAGCATTCTAAGTTGCATGTTGCAGCAATGAGCTTAGCTGCAAGAGCTGATCCTTGGCACACGGCAATGAGGAGTCTGTTAATAAGCAATGTTGGAAATGATGAGCCCAGTGATGGAGGCCTTGATGAGAGAAGGTGATGGGACCAAACAAAATGGCTTGACGTAATGCTGCAATTGGTGGCTGATGGGTTCTTAGAATCCCTTGCCTTGATGAGAGAAGGTGATGAGACCAAACAATATGGCTTGACGTAATACAGCAATTGGTGGCTGATGGGTTCTTAGAATCCCTTGCTATTGGAGAAGAAGAGCCTAAGAAGATGTGATATGAAAAAAATCAAAATTACGGGTACATGGTTTGGAGATTGAATGATCAGACTTTTCAAGTCAAATTGAAGGCAATTAGAAGCCAAATCAACAGATTGAGCAACTAGTTCTATTTGCTAATGATTTTAGATGATCATGTAGATCATGTTCATCAAATGGGGAGTCAATGATAAGCACTTCAAACCACAGATTTGCAAACAACAAAAGCTTGTTAAAGGTGTGAAAATAGGTGCAGCTCCTATCAAGTTCCAAACAAGAGTGTCAGACAATCCAGTTTACATGAGTGACAAAGAATAGGTGTAGAACCTGATACCGGTTGCATCCAGATGGAGTTCAAGTCAAGGTAGCATTTTGTTGATTACACCTTGAACAAGATCCAACATAGAAGAGGAAAATGGGATTTGAGGATCTAATCGTGCTAGTTAAGGGATACAATGGTTAGCCATATTGCAATGACGACAAATCCTATTTTTCTTTTTAATGGACAAATCTCAATATTGATTTAGGATAATCTAAGGTTTTAAATATCGATATTGATATCATATCGACAAGTCAAAAAAGATATATCAGGGATATATCGCTGATATCGGTGAATTTTGGGGAAATTGTTTAGAGAAACAAAAAATGTCACAAATTTAAAAATTAACATTTTAATAACTAATACATAATGAAGAAATGCTTAGAGGATGGATTTTAAATAAAAAACGTAATAAAAATACACTAGTTACAGATATGTTAAAGAGAAATTGTGCATATCATGATAAAAACACGTGTGTGTGCGTGTGTTCCTACCCATTCTTCGATTTCCTTTCCCTCCAACAACCCACCCAATAGTGGCTGTTGTCGGTGGTATATTATCGATATTTCGAAGATATCGCCAAATATATCGGTGATATACCGTGATATTAGCGATATATCGCTGATATTAGGGAAAAAAGATACTACATATGATATCGATATGCCTAGACCGGACGATACCAATATATCGCGGTGATCATTGCAAATCCTAAGATTGATTGTGATTGGTTTGCGAACCCCTTGCCTTGACACTAGACATCAAGCTTTATTGCCTAGTCATCAATGTTGATTTACGGCATTGTAGAATCATTGTTGTGTGACTTGTGTCATCCATGGTGATTGAGCAGAGCATGTAGGTCCATCCCAAGATCGACGGAGAGGGAACAACTCTTGTTGGCGATGTGTTGCATGAGTGGCGGTGATAGGTAGGAGAGAAGACTGCTGAACATACACTTGTCATCATCACAGTCCACCCTACGATCCATTGTGCAAGAGCCCCCACAAAGGGAGCAATGCTCAAGAGAGGTTGACTGCCGCTAGATCCCAACAAATTAGTATTTGAAAGAAGGGGGAATGTGGTACAAATAAATATTTAAAACATCCAACAACACACACATATGAGGACTGGGTGAGCGCAGGTGACCTACACGTAAGTTACATGTAGGTGTGGTAATATCTCCCACTATGAGTAATATTTTGGACTGAAAGTTTGAGGGTTGAGATCACTTTATATGAACACGTTATGTACCAAATTTGAAGCTAATCCAATACATAACACCTACATCTAAGGGGGTTCATTTTTTACGGCTTAAGTTTTACAAAAGTTGGCTTTATTAGATGTAGGTGCTAGGAGTGTTGGATTGGCTTTAAATTTGGTGCATAACTTGTGCATATGAAGTGATCTTAATCATCAAATTTTCAGTTCAAAACATTACTCGTACTGGAGGGTATTGTCGCACCTATACATAACTTACGTGTAGGTCACCTACACGCTCCCTTTTCCCATATATATATATTCCAACAATATCAAATGACAAGATTAATTATATTCCCAAATGAGATGGCACTTGAGGATATGTAAATAGGCTTGTACCTGATTATATTCATCATCTCATTTTCACATAGTGACACGTTCTCTCTGCCATGGTTTTTACCCTTCAAGGGGTTTTACATGTTAATCGTAGTATTCTTGTGGTTTTTGATTTTTCTTTCTTTTAATTCTTGTTTATGGATTGGGTTGTGCAAATTGGTTATGATCCTCAACAAATTGGTATCAGATCTTCGTGAGTGCTATTGGATCCTAACAATAATAATAGTAAACTAATATATATTGGTGATGAGGGAAAAATTCCATGTTGCTTTCCATGGTGTTAAAGAAGAAAGGCCCAAGCAAAGTTTTATTTGCAATCCAGATGCCCAATTAAGCCTAAGGGGGCATTTATGTAAATGTACTCTTCACCCTTTCCTATATATAAAAAGGGGTGGGGCCTCTATCTCCCTTTCCCCAGTGGAGGTGCAATGTACAACTACCACATACAGTACATCGTTCCTGAGTGGCAGACCCCTCCATCTATCAGGAACTAGTCCAGCATTTGCAGGAAACCTCTTTGAGTCATGGTATGTATGTGTGGATTGCTATTGTTATTTGTGTGTGAATTGGATGGATTCAGTCTCAATCTCACTTCTTCAGTGAATCTCCCACAATCTACAAATCCCTTGGTATGGGATTGATGCCATTGACAACAAGTGGTCTGATCTGCTCATCAATCAGGAAACAAATTAAAGTGGGGAGTCTAATCATAATTGATTCAGGAATGGTGTCTTTCTGATGAATGCATTTAATTAATTTTATTTAACTGCCTTGTTTTACCATCAATGACTGCAATTTAGTATCATATCCATCTTATCTCATTTTGTTGTATCTTTTATCCACACGCACTCACACATGCACTCATTAGTTATCTTTCATGCCTCCACACACACACACGCACACATGCAAAGAAGCAATTAAAATTAATTTATTTTTATGCAATTACCTTTCTAATGCAGGTTAAAAGTTTTGTACCCCACTAATAATCTTTTCTGCCTCTACCTTGGTGGAGGAGCAATTGGAGCAATCCATGATGCTTAAAATGCTAGTTGATAATGATATTCCTAACTCCATGGAGAAATTGCACTGCTGGGGGGGGGGGGGGGGAGATGAAGAGTGGAATTGAAATTAATAACAATAGCAAAAACAAGAGATGCAATAATTTTAGGTGGAAAACCCCTTAAAAGGTGAAAACCACTACCCAGACATTCCTAGTTTAGGATTTTCTTAATCGATCTCCATCGATCAATCCATTATTCATAGCTCTTGAACCGAGGATGGTGTAACCTCAATGCAACCCCTCATTGGTTCCCCACCAAAGAGGTTTTGTCTCAACCTTTTGGGAAGGGACACGAACTCCGACATGCCCAGACAACCTTACAACAAAATGAAATAACAAAACCAATTTTACGTATGAAGAGCCAATGAGTAATGATTCAAGACCTGAGCTCATCTTACTCCCCTTCAAGGTGTTTGACCATAGTGTAGCCCATTACTTGCAGGAGAATCCCTGAGATGAAGTTTTAGCACATGAACTTTTGAGAGCTTGAGAGCTTTAAGAGCTTAGAAATAATTCTTCTCGGTGTGGGCTGTTCTAGCATTCTTAGGAAGTGCCTAGGGATATTTTTAGATGCATTTAAGACCATTTGGAACCTTAGATTAGGTTAAAGTTAGGCTAGATTTGCGTTGAATTGAGTTACGACGCCTAGTTAATTTACTTTTTAGCATGAGAACAACATTGGTCAACCAATCCATAACTTTGGTTGACCCGAGCAGTGTCCAGAAACTCACTTGAAGTTCTGGAAGCTGCAGTGGTTGGTCGATACAGCATGTTGGTTGAACTAAACCATGCATTGCTCAACCATTTTTTGGTTGACAGAAGTGCTTTTTTCACTTAGACGTTTTGTCAATTAGGTTTTATATAGTTCTAAGGTGAGTTAATGACCTGTTTGAATAAAGCATGCTTAATCATTTTATCGTTGTTGAACAAATTGTGCTTGCCAACTTTAATATTAGTTGACCTAATTCGCCTTTTGGTTGACCTAGGTTGTTTTAGGTCTGCCAGAATTAGCCTTGAATAGGTATTTTGACTTCTTTTTTGTGCTTTGATATTCCTTTAGTTTGGTTTGTTAAGCTAGGTCCTTACCCATTACTTTTGGCTCTTCTTTTACAAACATCTAAGAAAGAAATAAACAAGATATAACATAAGTACGTCAAAATATCTCTCTCTTCTTCTTCTTCTTCTTCTTCTTCTCTTACTCGATATAATATAAGCAAAGCACCTGCTCTCTTGACGCTGAACTCGTTTGACTCCACTCATTCTTGACGCTGAACTCGTTCCTGCAAGTCGAGCAAGCGAGTCGTATGTTTTTGTAGTCGACGAGTGAAGTTTTTGGACTCGCAAGATGAAGCCATTCTTGTTGCTCTATCTTCTTTAATCTTCAAGGTCCAAAACTTTGCATCCCATCTTTATTATCATCCAGACCTACACTTACACATAGTCTTGGCCTATTCTATGACTAACAAGGTTGAAGTAGAAGTGAATATAACTCATTTCCTGACTTGGGATACCATGAGCTCATTGTGGCCATTTAATCAAATTATGCTGCAAGATAGAACTCTAGAGGTGGCTAAAATATAATTTAAGGACTCTTCCACAATGGCTTTATGGTGCAGTTTTTAGCTATTTGTTCTTTGACTCATTTGGATGTTGCTAAATTGCAGATCGACTCTTCTACTATGGCCTCCAACACTACCTATCATTGGCTGGTTCCCTTGTGTTCATCCCATTGATCATGGTTCCAGCTATGGGTGGAAATGATGTAAGCCATTTAGTCTTCTGTAAGTTGATTTGTGATTTGGTTAACATAACACTTTTGTGACAGGAGGAGACTGCCACCGTCATTTCTACCATGTTATTGGTTTCTGGTGTTACAACATTACTACATTCGTATTTTGGAACAAGGCTGCCTTTGGTCCAAGGAAGCTCTTTTGCTTATTTGGCTCCTGCCTTAGTTATCATAAATTCTGAGGAATTCCGGAACCTCAGTGAGAATGTAAGCTTCAAGTTCTTTTTTCGAATTTGATGGTCTGACTGCCAAGTTCTTGTGCCTTTTTCTTTCAAAAGTATACTTCTAAAATGGTGCTCCTAGAGTCTTAATTAAATCCTAATATCTAAAAGACAGTTCTTATCTGGATTGCAAAATCCTCAATATTCTGTCTTGATGTAATGTTAAACACTGTTAAGATTTTTTTTTGTTTTCTTTGGTACAAGTGACCCTGATTTGTGGATTTGTCTTCACACTATTCTTTTTCATACCCCACTGCAGAAATTTAAGCATATAATGAGGGAACTACAAGGAGCAATCATAGTTGGTTCACTTTTTCAAATGTTTCTAGGTTATAGCGGCCTTATGTCACTGCTTTTAAGGTAATTTTGCTTACACTATTTATAATCAAGCAATGTCATTTGTCTCGAAGCTCCTCTTGTTTAGATTTTGAAAAAGTAATTTTGTTCCTTGGGTCAATTTTGTGTCAAAATCAACTACTTCTGGGGCTCGAAGTCCTTTATTGAAACTACAAGGAGACCCCTCGTATAGCTACTTAATTGGTCTTCTGTCAACTCAATTTTTTCTCTTGTTTTATCTTCTCTTCCTGCCTAAATTGATCGTGCAGATGTGTTGCAGGGACAAGTGTTCCTTACCCTAGTACCAACCCAATCCTACAGCTGGTCATTACATAGATTCTGACCTAGTTTGGATCTATCCATGTTATTATTGATTCTATCATTTGTTCCATGCATTGGAAAATCGACACAAGTTTGGCATCGAAGTTTGAAATTGTTGATAGCACATGGGCCTTTAGATTGGATGTTTTGATTTCTGCTTTGTAAGATACTCATTTTCAGGGTCAGTGGTTTGTTGGCAACTGAGCATCACTGTCCTGATAAGGCTGACAGGCAACCTGTAATGGCATAGTCCTACTAAAGAATCCTTGAGAAATCCAATTTGAATCCCTTGAACTTGTATTCAGTCATCATGAAGTTTTTGCTTTGGACACATATTAAAGGTTCATTAAACAACCAAAAAAGGAGTCAAATGAGACTGTTTTTTTGGTTTTTATACTAGCAAAATGAGCCTGTAGAAACTGATATCAAAAGGAATTGCTTGTGACTGCGTATGAAGAATAAATATTCAGGTCTTCCACGCAAAACAGGTATATCTGTACATGCAAGCGTAAACAGATTTAACTCAAGTGTAAGTTGCGAGATGAAGCTTTATGCTCTGACCTAAAGCATGTAGTAACATCTTTGTGCATGTTGAATTTAAGGATTTGCCTTGATGACATTTCAGGTTCATAAACCCTGTGGTAGTCAGCCCAACCATTGCAGCAATAGGTCTTGCGTATTTCAGTTATGGCTTTCCCCAAGCTGGAAGTTGTGCTGAAATCAGCATTCCCCTGATTCTCTTGGTTCTTATTTTTACACTGGTAGACTCCTAGGACACTTGTTCTGGTTCATGTTTTTGTGGTTTCCCAATTGTTTTGATTCTTTCCTTCAGTGCTTTTTGAACACTTGGTTCTGACAGCAAGATTCCCTTGGTTGCAGTATCTTCGGAAAATTTCTTTGTTTGGTCATCGGATCTTCCTTATCTATGCGGTATCTTCTCTATATCCATACTATGCTTTTTCATATGATCTACAACATAAATTAGTAATTGTTGAGAGATTAATCCGACGACATCTAAAGACACAGAGATTAAGAAGTGGTGTGTAATAATTGTCGAGTGTCTCCATTCAAGCCAGTTGGTTGTCAATTGGATGTTCTCTCAGGGGATATAGCCATATTGGTCTAGTGGCTGACATTAAACTGCTATATTGCCTGATACTTATTTAAGTGTAGGACCCAAAGAAGGTCAATCTTTAGGGTCATGTTGAAAAAATGATCCGTAAATGAAGGTTGGAAACTGTGGGTATAATGATTATTGAGTCTGTTGACTCAAACAAATTGGTTTTGAGTTTAATGTTCTTACAAGGTATCTGGTTTAATGCCTGACATTTAACTTCTGCATCAACCAATAATTTGTTCCCTTGTAGAACCTAGAGAAGGTCATGAGGGGGCATGTTAATAGAATAGCCCCACGACTAATATGAAACCAAGAAGTGATTTATAATTACTGGGCATCTCTACTTAAGCCAATTGGTCTTTAGTTGGATAGTGTCACATTCGTTATTCCTCTCTAATGTTGAGCTTATTGATGCAAAATGTTCTTTGTTACTCATGTATTATGATAGCCATGCCCATTTCTTTTTCAATTTTCTCTTAGTAGTTCATTCTTTTCACTTCCCAAGGTTAAATCTATTTTTTCCAACTCCAATGCATTTTGAAACTTGTGTAGGTTCCTCTCAGTGTTGCTATTGTATGGGCCTGTGCTTTCTTTCTGACTACTGGTGGAGCTTATGACTATAAAGGCTGTAGCCCCAATATACCAAGCTCAAATATTTTACTGGACTCATGCAGGAGACATGTACTTAGCATGAAACGCTGTAGAACTGATGCATCAAATGCATGGAAAACTGCTGCCTGGGTTAGAGTTCCTTATCCATTCCAATGGGGTTTTCCCACCTTTCATTTTAAGACATCTTTCATCATGGTAATTGCTACTCTTGTTGCGTCAGTTGATTCGGTGAGTCAATATTTTTTTCAGTTCATTTTTGCTCTTAACTCCTAGCATCCATCACTGTTCCTTTCATTAGAGTTTTTTTAAGAATAGTATGATTCTTAACACATTCTAGTAATCAAATTCAGGTAGGATCATACCATGCTACATCTTTACTAATTGACCTAAGGCCCCCAACACCTGGAATTGTCAGCAGAGGAATAGGCTTTGAAGGTTTTACAAGCATACTTGCCGGACTTTGGGGTACAGGCACAGGATCCACAACATTAACAGAGAATGTACATACCATTGATGTAACAAAGATGGCATGCAGAAGAGCCCTGGAAGTTGGGGCGGCATTAATGATCTTCCTCTTCTCAATTTTCGGTAGGAAGTCTCATATGCTATATTCATTATGCAAGCAGATTATGTTCTATGTTACTGTTACCAACTCCTGACACCTCCCCTTCCCATGTGCACATGCAAAAATACCTTCTGCCAAATATCTTACTCCTGAAAGCAGTGCAAAAATATCTCATGCTAAATATTTTGCTACCGAAAGCAGTGTGACATGGACGTCTTGCCGATTGGCATTTATGTTTTGATTTCTTGTTCAATACTTCACAGGGAAAGTAGGGGCACTTCTGGCTTCAATTCCACTTGCTTTGGCCGCTGCTATCCTTTGCTTCATTTGGGCGTTGATTGTGGCTCTGGGTCTCTCGACACTGCAATACACTCAGACTGCAAGCCCCAGGAACATAATTATCGTTGCATTTTCTTTATTTATCTCTTTGTCCATTCCTGCATATATTCAACAATACCAGCCTATATCATCGCTTATACTGCCTAGCTATCTTATACCATATGGAGCAGCTTCAAATGGTCCAGTCCATACAGGCAGCCAGTCGGTAAGTGATTACGTTCCTTTTACTTGTAACTTAGACTCCATCCCTTGTACACAATGCATTTTCCAGGCATTCTTTCATTTTTATAGGTGCAAATATTATGTGCATGATCCTTTTTTTTTTGCTTATTCAGACATGATTTTTCTTGGAAGTTTGACAGGCCCTTACTGAATATTGTGCATGTTTTGTAGCTTGAATCGGTGCTTTTTTCCCCCATAAAATACTAAATTTTAGTTGAAGTAAAAAGAAGTCTTATTTTTACCAAGCTGTTCCTATATCTCTTTATATAGAGAGAGACAAGGGAAAATTAACACAATAAGTTCAACAAGAAAAAATAAGTTGCAAATATCCCTTCACAATAACATGTAACTCAACACTCTCTCTCAAGCAGGAGCATATATATCCACCATGCTCAGCTTGTCTCTACACTTCTCAAATTGGGGGTGAGACAGTGGCTTGGTAAAAACATTAGCAGTCTGGTTAGTGGAGGTAAGACACGTAGTACGAAGTAAACCCTGTTGAATCAGTCTCCTGGTATAATGATAGTCCATGTCCACATGTTTCGTCCTCTCATGAAACATGGGATTATTAATAATATATGTCGCAGCCCGGTTATCATAATGCATTTCCATATGCTCCTGGATTTCAACATGAAGATCTCTTAGTAGAGATCTGATCCATATCATCTCAGCTATAGTATGAGCCATAGCCCTATACTTGGACTCAGCATTAGAGCGTGAAACACTCTGTTTCTTGCTTCTCCAGGTCACCAAATTTCCAACCACAAATGTGCAAAAATCAGTAGATCACCTGTTTGCCACGTCTCCTGCATAATCTACATCAGAGTAAGCCACTACAAGCAGGACCCTTCTTTTGGAATAAAATGCCTATGCTTGGATATCCCTTAATGTACCTTAACACTTGTATAGCCGCCTGCCAGTGAATATCAGTGGATTTTTCTAAGAATTGATCTAGCTTATCCACTGCAAGGCTGATGTCTAGCCTGACGATGGTTAGATACAATAACTTTTCAACCAGCTGCTGATAGACCTTCTTGTCCTTTAGTTTCACTGTATCCTCAAATAAGTGAGCTTTAGGAGTCATAGGTATGTTGGCTTCCTTGGATTCTAGCATGTCTGTCTCCTGAAGAATATCAAGTGCATACTTCCTCTGAGACATCACTATGCCTTGCTCGTGGCGATTTCAATACTTAGAAAATATCTTAGCTTCCCAAGATCTTTCATGACAAACTGGTGAGTCAAATACAACTTCACTTGAGTAATACCATCTGCATCATCGCCTGTAAGGATAAGGTCATCAACATATATTAATAAAGCTATGGTACTAGTACTGGTCTTTCTAACAAACAAAGAATGATTAGATCTCTGTACCCTAATCGTAGAGAGTGCCTTAGACAAACGCTAAAACTAGTCTCGAGGGCTCTGCTTAAGGCCATAAATAGCCTTACGAAGTTTGCACACACACTCCTGAACCTCAAAATCAGGTGGTTACTGCATATATATCTCCTCCAAATCTCTATATAGAAAATCATTTTTAACATTCAGCTGGTGAAGATGTCATTTATAATGAGCTGCAACAGAGATAAGAATACAGACCGTGGAGAGTTGTGCTATAAGAGAAAAAGTGTTAGAAATCCACCCCATTGGTCTGGGCAAATTATTTGACTACAAGGCGAGCCTTATACCAAGAAATAGACCCATCAAGGTTGTATTTCAAGGCAAAGATCCATCTGACCCCAATCAAATGCGCACTAGAAGGTAAGGCAAATAACTCATGTACCTCTATCAGTAAGTGCAGATATCTCCTCTTCCATAGTCGCCTTCCAATGTGGATGTAGGAGAATCTGCTGGAAGTATGTATCTCCCTACTAGAGACTGCAGTTGTAAAGGCATGAAACTCTGACCCAAGAGAACTTGCAGAAACAAAAATGCCAGCAACACGATACTGTGCATAGGATCTTAGAGCTTTTCTGATAGCAATGGAAATATCCTTATCTGTGGGCAGAGAAAGGGACCTTAAAGATGCATGAGCAGAAGAATCATCAGTATCCCCAATACATATCTGAACGGAGGACGATGGTGGCTCAGTAGGAATTGAAGAGGGGGGTGTGTCTTCTCTCTGTAAGTAACTGGCGATTGATATGTAGTACTCTTAAATGTCTTCTCATCAGGTGGTATACGTCTGAAAGTGCCCACAGTATGATCGGTAGTAAATACACCACTACTATGAGAGAAATCCTCCAAGGCTATAGAAGGTATAGGCATAGGAGTAGCCACCTCTATCTCTCTCAACTGATGACCTAAGGAAGACAAATAGGGATAGACTCATGAAAAGTCACATATGCACTCCTAGTATTTCTGGTGTATGGGATCAAAACACCTGTATCCCTTTTGAGTGCGTGAGTTCCCAAAAATACACACTTAATTACCTTTGGTGCTAATTTATCACGACCAGGCTCAAGGAAATGTACAAACGCCACAAACCCAAAGGTCTTTGGTGGCACAAGAAATAAGTTAGCATTAGGATATAAGATACACAATGGAATCTGCTCATATAACACAGAAGAAGGGAGCCTATTAATGAGATAATATGTAGTAAGAACTACATCTCCCCAGTAACTATGCGGAACATTGTTCTGGATAAGTAAAGCTCTAGCTGTATCCAGAATGTGACAATGTTTCCTTTTAGCTATCCCATTCTGCTGTAACGTATGAGGATATGATGTCTGATGCACAATACCCAGTGATCCATACAAATTAGTTAGTTTCTTTACGCAAAATTCTAATGCATTATATGTTTTGATTTTCTTAATGCATACACCAAATTGATTTTTCACAAACATCATAAATTGTTGAATTAAAGAGCCAACTTCCGATTTATTCCTCACCAAAAAGGTCCATGATAAGCGTGAAAAATCATCCACAAATAACAGATAATATATAAAATTCTGGCTGTCTGCCACATGGCTAGAACCCCGGACATCACAATGCAACAAATTAAAACAAGCAGAATTGGTAGACTGGATAGATGCTGGAAAGCTGACACGGTGATACTTTCCCAGCTGACATGCATCACATTGAATCTTCATGGCAGGAGACAAGTGAGGGATGACACGACGTAGCTTATCCAGGGAAGGATGACCTAGTCTTCTGTGCCACTGCAAGGCACTCCCCTCAGTAGTTGCCCGACGGGCTGTTACACCCTGCCATAGTAAGAACATGTAGGCTTGCCACGACCACCATTAGTTTGGCCTCTCCCTTTGCCATGAAAGAAGCCTCAACAACCAGCATGAGTGCTAACAGCAACATGAGCCGAAGACGTAGTGGTAACTACATCACGAATAGGTTGAATTTGCATCCTACTCAACCTCCTATAAATTTCCTCAACAGGAGGAAGTTCAGAAAGAGTCAGAATTTGTGAATAAGCTGCTAAATAGTGATCACTCAGCCTTGCAAGGAACATGTGGGCTGCAAACTCCTTCATGTGATCCCTGCATGTAGAAGTACACATCGATCTGCATACATTATATTTCTCCAATAACCCTTTCATAGTGGAATAATACTGAGACAGATTCATCTCCTCCTGCTTGAGATGTCATAAATCATAGTAGATCTGAAATACTTTAGTTGAATTAAACTCATGTGAATAAGTTGTCTTCAAGCCATCCCACATCTCTTTGGTAGAACTGTAGTACATAACTTCATCACCAATCCTTGGAATAACGCTATTCAAGATTTAGGCTCTCACCATAGCATCATCCCGATTCCAAGTTACGTATTTTTTTATTTTTTGCTTTGGTGGTACTTCCAAGAGCACATGTTTCTTATCATGGCCTTCCACAGTGACAAGGTTTGAGACCAACGAGGGTAATTGGCCTCATCCAATTTTGTAATCGGAGCAAAGAAGGAGCCTATATGCCCCCTGTTTTTGTACTCTGTTCTGAAGACACCTCAGAAGCATCAGATGCTGACATGGTAGCTTCAAACACACGAATAAGCCCAAACAGCTGATCTGAAATCCTACATTAAACACCAACAACTTAGGGAATACACACCCCACAATCCACAGAAAATATCCAACACCTCATTGGGGAATACACATTCTAAGAAAAAATATTCACAATAGGGAATACACGCCCCAAATCAGATCAAGAGACCAAAAAAGTTGTACCAACTATAGGAAGGTTCTTGCTTCAAATCTTCATCCCTCGATATTCAAGAACCTTCCTACGGAGTTCTTGCATTGCGGTTGTGACTTGCGCTACTGAAACACGTGCACCAAAGTGTGGTGACGCACTATAGGGGCTTCAAGGTGAGATGCAGCAGCAACACACGTTGGGAGCGGTGCTCAGGCGACCCTGTAGCAGCCGCATAGGTTTTAGGCGGTGCTTAGACGCTCCGCAGCAGCCACACAGGGCTTGGGCGGTGCTCAGGCACCCTGCAGCAGCCGCACAGGGCTTGGGCAGCGCTCAGGCAACCTTTCGGCTACAGCAGGGCGACGGCGAGCTAGGGCAGCAGCGTTGCGGCACAGCAGTGCTCCGGTTGCAGCAGCGGTGACGATCAGAGTCGGCGTCGCCACCGACGGTGGCTCCCGACGAAAGGACTTAAGGTAGGGTAAGGGTTCATTTTGGTGGAGACTTCAACCTAGAGCTCTGATACTAAGTTGAAGTAAAAAGAAGTCTTATTTTTACCAAGTTGTCCATATGTCTCTTTATATAGAGAAAGACAAGAGAAAAATAACATAGTAAGTCCAACAAAAAAATAAGTTGCAAATAATCCCTTACAATAACACGTAACTCAACAATTTTATTTCTTAAAAATAATGGAACACTAGCAACAACTAAGTTCTTCATTCATTAGGTGGGGTCGACTACATAGATTCTTTATTCATGTATGTTAATCCAAGTAACCAAGGTCATGCTTGATAGCTTCCTTCTGTCACTTCTCTGGTCCTCTTGGCATTTCCAAGCAAAGCTCAACAACCTGCTTCTCATATTTTCTAGGACATATGCTTTCCTTGCATATGTCCTAACCACCTTAAACATGTTGTTGAAGTAAATAAGTATGATAATCTTGGTTACAAGCAAAAATGGATTTGCAAAAATTGTTTGAACAATTGCTTCTCTTTTTTGTCTTATATGAACTTATAAAGAGATCAATCCCGTCTCCAAAAAAAAAAAAAAAAAAGAGATCCAATCGGTTACGTATATGACCCAACAAATGAAAAAAATCAACTATAACAGTTAAATAATATGAAAAATAGAAGTTGAAATATTAAATAACACAGAAGCAATAATATCAAAATATAAGAAATCAAGGAATGCTTGAGTTTATGTGGAAACCTCACTCACAAGGAGCGGAGAGAAAATCACGGGAGAAGTACCTTATAGGCATGCTTTCTCTGTATTTCTTCTCAAAGAATAACTGAGGGAGTATACGTCTATTTATAGGCCATCACACACACACAAAGTGCCACCGTTTCCAATGTGGCACTAAACAACCACTCAATTCTCTTGACACTCCCCCTGGAGCATGGAATGCTCAGCTTGTAACACAAAGAGACCCACTCTACACAGGTGGGAATATAGGTTGGAGCTGCTGAAGGAATTGTGGTTGTCTCTGAAGATCTGGTGCTGATGACTCCCCGTTTAATATCCCTGTAATTGGGTCTTTCTTTTAAGATCTCGAAGGTAGATCTTCCTCTCTGGAGTCTATGAAACTGGATCTCCCACATAGAAACCTGAAATGAGTTATTCATCTAAGGACCTCAAAACTGTAGACTTCCCATAGTTGGGTTTCTCATGTGGAGTCCATGAATAAAAGGGACTCTCAAATGGGGGTGACTACAACAAACTCTCACACTTTCCCTTTCTTCCATACTCGTATGGGAGAAAAATAATAATGACAAGAAGAAAAAATAAAATAATAAAAATTGGAAAAGATTTCTCTATATTTTCTCTCAAACATAAACTTCAATTTTTTCTTTTTCTTTTGTTTTTTCGCTTTCTTTTTTTTTTGATTTTTCTCTCCTTTTTGTTGTTTGATTTTCTTTTCTTTTATTTTTAACCTTCTTCCCCTCTTTCTTTTCTCTTTCCTCATTTTCTTTCCTTCCCTTTCTTTTTCTTTCCTTCCTCTTTCCCCTTTTATTTTAAAGCCAACATAATAGAGTCGAACATAGCAAATGACCTAAATAATAAGATAAGGACTGAATGACCAAGACTATTGCACATATCTCCATCATTGGATCAATGACCGAGACTCCTTCCGTTCCTTCATCGCCTCCATCATTGCGAGATCAATGTCGCGATCTCTGCTAGGGATCGCTCGAGTGCGTTGCCCGAGATCTTACCGAGTCCTCTTAGCGACCGCTTCTTTCTCGCTGCGGATGGTTGACTTCATCGCTGGCGCTACTGCAGCGATCTTGTGCGAGATCAACTTCACCTTCATTGACATCTTCGTCGCCATTGGATTTCTGTTGAGATTACCATTGCCAGCGCCTTCTCCTTAGTGCCTTCATCATTAGCGCCTTCTCCTTATGCGTCGAGCACCATTGCTGCCCAGCAGCATCGCCACAGGGCTTGATGCCCAGTAACACTGCCCTAGCGGTGGCTAAGGGCCCAGCGTCTCCCCAACGGCGATCGATGCGGCGATGTTGCTGCCCTCATTCGATCACAGGACAACGCCATCGGCTCCTTCGTCGATCTCGCGATCCTCTTTGGCTTCGATTACGCACCATCGCACCTTTACAGAGATGAGGAAGCCCCCTCTTTGTGCACCTCCTGTGGCAGCACCTACTGCTGCACTACTCCTTGATGAGCATGAGAATACTCCAAGAACACAATGATAAGTAAGATAATCTAAAGAACGAAAAATAATCCAAGAATCGACTTGCTCTGATACCAAGTTGAAATATTAAATAATGCGGAAGCAATAATATCCAAGTATAAGAAATCCAGAAATGCTTGGGTTTACGTGGAAACCCCACTCATGAGTGGGGAGAAAACCACGGGAGAAGTACCCTATAAGCGTGTTTTCTCTGTATTTCTTCTCAAAGAATAACTAAGGGAGTTCACGCCTATTTATAGGCCACCACACACACAAAGTGCCACAGTTTCCAATGTGACACTAAACAATCACTCAATTCTCTCAACAAAAAAAAATAAGTTGCAAATAACCTCTCACAATCACATGTAACTCAACAATTTTATTTCTTAAAAATAATGGAACACTAGCAACAACCAAGTTCTTCCTTCATTAAGTGGGGTCGGTTACATAATTTCAATTAGATCAATCCTGATTTATTCATGGATCTTGATCCAAGTAACCAAGGTCATGTTTGATAGCTTCCTTCTATCATTTCTCTGGTAGCAAAGCTCAACAACTAGCTTCTCATATTTTCTAAGACATCAACCGGGTTTCCTTGCATATGTCCTAACCACCTTAAACATGCTATTGAAGTAAATAAGTATGATAATCATGGCAAGAACACAAGTCCAGTAAAAGCAAATATGGATTTGCCAAAATTGTTTGAAGAATTGCTTCTTTTTTTTGTCTTATATGAACTTATAAAGAGATCCAATCCCTTCTCAAATAAAAAAAAAAGAGATCCAATTGGTTACGTAGATGACCTAACAAACGAAAAAATTTGGCTATAATAGTTGAATAATATGAAAAATAGAAGTAAAATAATAAGATATTAAAAGCATCACATAAAGAATATTTAGGTTTACGTAGAAACCTTACTCACAAAAAGTAAGGAGAAAACCATTGGAGAAGGTCTCTAATAAGATTGATTTCTCTATATTCTTCTCTAAGAAATAAGTTAGGGGGGTTACATGCCTATTTAGAAGCCACCACACATAGCACAAAGTCCCACAACACTATGTGGGACTAACAAACTACACACTCTTAACACTTTGCCTCAAGTTAGAGCATGTAATGCTCAGCTAGTATAACACAAAAAATCCTACTCTACACAACAGAACACAACTCTCTAGTTCTTTCTTGTAGGCAGGTGTGCTAATGATGATAGGGTTGGAGTTGCTGGATGAATTGCTGCAGTTGGCTTTGATAAGGGCTTTTTCTTTGGAGACCTCAACTGGTGTTGTTGCCTCTCCATTTAGTATTCCTCTGAAGACCACGAAATTGGATCTCCTTCTCTGGAGTCCACGAAATTGGATCTCCCACATAGAAACCTGACATGAGCCCTTCCTCTGAGGACCTCGAAACTGGATCTTTCTCTTCTAGAGACCTTGAAACAGTGTTGCAAAAGTCGGTAGTCGCTATTCAGTCGGTTAGGTCACTGATTAAGGAGTATACGGTATGCGAGGGAGTAGTCGGGGAATACTTGATCGGGCATTTTATATATATATATATATATATATATATATATATATATGTATGTATGTATGTGTGTATGCATGCATAGACACATATCAAGAAGTAAAATATATCATTGCATAAAACTAGATATATTCAAGTTCAATGTTATAAAATAAACTATAAAGTATAATATTAAATTCATTACAAATTTAATAATTATACTAAGGTATAAATCATTACAAATACAGTACCAATGACAGAGCAACATAAACCAAGAATTAATATATGTTTGAATTAAATACATTATAATATATGCTTCGACGATAGAGGGTTTTTGCTTGGTTGAAGAGGAGTATCGAGTGAAAATAAATGGTTTTAGGGGAGCGGTTGGGCGAGGGGGGTTGAGTGCGGTTTTATTTGACCTAAAAAAAAAAAACATCTACATACCTATTTTTCCCTCTATGCAAAAATCGGCTTACTACTCGGCCGACTACACTAACTACTCGATCGAGTAGTCGGTGTTCTGACTATAGGCCCTTCTATGGGTTATTCAATTGGTAAGGCATCGCATAGGATTACTTGGCTGATTACTCGACTGAGTAGGTCGATTTTTACAACACTGCCTCGAAATTTTGGACCTCTCAGAGTTGTAGCTTCTCATATGGTGATCTCGAACAAAGGGACTCCCAAATAGGGGTGACTATAATAGCATTCACACTCCTTTCTCTTATACTCACGTCGGAGGTGAAGACAACAATGAGAAGAAAAGAACTTCTCCCCCCCTTTTCTTTAATTCAAACTTTTTTTTTGCCTTTTTTTTATTTTTCTCTTTTTTAATTTTCTTTCCTTCCCTTTTCTTTTTTTTTTCAATATCCCCCTTTTTTTTTTATCTATTGTCTTTTTTCTTTTTTTCTTTTTTTCCCTTTTCAAGGCTAACATGAAGCAAATGAGTGGGTCAAGATATTAAACAAAAATTGAACCTCTCACAAGATACAAGCGCCATCTCCAAAATCACCCCCTATGAGGGCTTCCTCCAGGTGTTGATCTCGATGCTTCTCGAGCATGCGTGGATCTCGCGATCTTCATCTCCAATCTTGCGTGATCGACTCGATCTCCATCTCCAAGGTCATCGTTGATCTTACGTAAGACCTCCACCGCAATCTTCATTTTGCTGTTGCCTTCGATCGTTGCTACACCCAATCTCATGTGAGATTGCGAGATTGGCACCACCATTGCTGTTCGCAACGACAACGATTCATTCAATCATTGATCTCCACCAATCGTAGCTTAGCATCGTGTCATCGCTGCTACTTGATTCCTGCTCTGTTGCCTTCGATTGTCTCTAGATCGTGCAAGATCGCATGCTTCTTCGCCTCTAGCCTTCAGGAGGATCGATCTCCTTCGCAACAACCTTCTTCCTCCAGCAGGTGACACAATAGCAGCAACTCCATTAGCGTCGCCGCTGAGCCCTAGCGGCTACACCAACCATCACTGGGTGCCATCAGCAGCGTGACCCCTCGAGCGTCGCCAACACCTTTGTCACCATCGCCGATGATGCCCTTGCGACCCTTGAGCCATCGTAACCCCTCGGCCTTCATCGTGTGATTGCTGGAGGCGCTGTTGTTTTCATTGCCATTGTCCTTGAAGCACACCAGCGCTCCTAAGCTTCGCTGTGGCCCACTTCTTTGCCATCGCCATCATCTCCTTCGTCTTCTCCTACTCGCCTGCAACATCATCTTCTTTGATCCGGTTGTTGCCACCTTCGACTCCTTTGGATGAAAAAGAAATTGAAGCTCTAAAAAAAATGAATATGATAATAAGATGAACTCAAGAATCGAAATACTCTAATACCAATTTGAATAATATGAAAAGCGGAAGTAAAATAACAAGATATAAAAAGTATTACATAAAGAACACTTGGGTTTACATGGAAACCCTACTTAAGAATATTAGAGAGAAACATGGGAAAATGCCCCTAATAGGGTTGATTTGTATGTAATCTTCTTAAAAAAATTAGTGGGGAGTACATACCTATTTATAAGCCACCACACACAACATAAAGTTCTACTTCACTATGTGGGATTAAACCAACTACATACTCCAACAATAACAATAGTACTTGGAGTAGTTAGCCCACTTGTCTTTCATCTTCTTATGGCTTTGGTTGTACAAAGTGGAAAAAAACCCCAAGCACCCCTTGATGCCTCCACCACCCCAACCCTCTTGTCATACCCTATGGATCCAGTTGTACGAGGAAAAAAGAAAGAACCCCAAAAGATCCTTCAATCTCCTCTCCAAAAAAAGAAGAAAAGACCCTTCATCCCTGGGAAACCCTTGATCCCTTCCTCAATTCTCCAATCCTTGTGAAACTCTTGTGTCTTACCTTTGAGGTTTTGACTAGCTTCCCCCTTTTGCCTCCTTGCTAGAGATCTACCCTTGTTGCCCTCTTTTTGTTTTAAAGTTTTCTTGAGTCAGAGATCTTCCCCTTTGTCCTGGTATGCAGTTGAGCTGAATCCTTAATCCCCACCCTTGTCAATCATCACTGTTGCACTATACCATGGTAGAAAACTCTTCATCCTCTGCTGCATTATACCATTGTTGAAAAACTTAGTCTTGCTTTGAATTTTTCTACAGCTTTGCCTACCATGGTAGTTCTTAAAAACTATCATGAAGTTATGCAGGATCTAGGTTGGAGGTTAGCTACAGATGAGGAGATGAATGCTCTTACTACAGGAGGCACCTGGGAGTTGAGTGACCTTCCTGATGATGCAACTGTGGTTGATTGTAGATGGATTTATACCATGAAGTATAAATCAGATGGGACTATTGAGAGACTGAAAGCGAGGTTGGTTGCAAAAGGCTACACACAAACATATGGACTGGATTATTTCGACACATTTTGTTCAATGGTATGGCTTAACTCTGTTCATCTTATCTTGTTAATGGTAGTCAACAAACAGAGCCTGTACATTAGCTTGATGTTAGGAATGCCTTCTTGTATGGTGACTTGCAGGAGGAGGTTTATATGACCTAACCACTAGGTTATGTGGTTGAGGAAAAAGTATGCTGCCTAGGAAGGCGATATATAACTTGAAGTAAAACCCCAGAGCTTGGTTCGAGAGGCTTAGTCTATAGTGGCATGGCTTAACTCTATTAGTTTTTTCCTGTTAATGACAGTCAACAGTGGCATGTATACCAGCTCAATGTCAAGAATGCCTTCTTATATGGTGACTTGTAGGAGGAGGTTTATACGACCCAACCACTAGGTTATGTGGTTGAGAAGGTATGTTGCCTAGGAAGGCAAAATATGACTTGAAGTAAAACCCTAGAGCTTGATTTGAGAGACTTAGTGATGAAGTCCAAAAGATTGGTTTGCTGAGATCTAGTGCAAATCATTATGTTTTTGTTAGATGTCGAGAGTCAGGTGTGGTCATTTTGGCTGTTTATGTTGATATGATTTCATCGGTGATGATGCCATAGGAATTTAGGAAACCAAGGATTTCTTGTCGACAACGTTTGTTACAAAGGATTTGGTCAATCTTAAATATTTTTATCTTATATATTTTTTGGGTATTGAGGTAGCCTGAAATTCTAGTGGCATGGTTCTCTTAGAGAGAGTATGCCATGGAGCTCCTTGAAGAGAGAGGTCAACTTGGGTCTAGGCCCTCTTTTATTCCTGTAGATTCAGAAGGGCCTAAGGTATGCTGCCTACGGAAGGCGATATATGGCCTAAAGTAAAACCCCAGAGCTTGGTTTGAGAGGTTCAATGTGAAGTCCAAAAGATTGGTTTCCTGAGATCTACTTCTGATTATTTTACTTTTGTGAGACATCAGTAGTCATTTTGGCTGTCTATGTTGACGAAATGATTCTCATTGGTGATGATGTCATATGAATTTAGGAAACCAAGGATTTTATTGAGAGTTCTCTTTGTTCTTTGTTGTTTTTATGTCCTATTTATTGGTCTTGTTTTTTCTTGTTGCCTTATAATGGAGGGACATGTATGAAATTTTCCCTTTTGGCCTTTTCTCTATAAATAGAGGGCCTAGGGTTTCGTGGAGATGGAATCAAATATTTTTTCTCAACATGGTGTTAGAGAGGCGATTTTAGGCCCTAGCTCAATACCTCCTTGGTTTCTTATCCCCTTTCTTTCTCTACCAAATAAACTAAGGGATTCTCCTGTTGCGTTGGGATGCCAAATCCATGAAGAGAGGAATCTATCTCGTTGTTAGATTATCAAATAAAGCGAAAAGGGTGTGTGTGTGTGGGGGGCGGGGGGTGTCATAGCCAGCAATAACCATAGCACCACCAGTGGAGGCATTGCTGCCTCCACCTTAACTGGTTGAACCGTTGCCGACCACTGCACGCATGTAGCTAGTAGCATTGATAGTAGAGCTCTCCCTACTAGTGCTGTTGCTAGCGCTTAGGGCGAAAGGGGCCTTATCGGGAAGCTCCTTCAACCTTGGTAGGGCTCGATAGGGATTGCCCAAGTCCCCTTAGCCTCCTGCATCGGATTGACGACAACCAGAGCTATTGTATAGCACCACCTCGGAGGTCTTCCCTGTTCGAAGGTCTGTTTTGATCAAAGAGAGGTAGAGATCATTTCTAGAGGACTTGGTTCTTTGCTGATGTGGCCTTGAACAGATTTTTGATGAGTAGTGCACATTGACAGTGGTGATTTTCTACTGATTTGCATCCTCTAGGTCTCTGATTGAGGATAATATAGCTTTTGAAATAGTTGGTTCTTCCACTCAAGGAGAGGGAAGTCAAGGGGAATTCAAGAACCTCTTCTTTGGCTCGACTACAAAGCCTGGTAGGTCTAATTATGCATTATAGTCTTGATTCTTAATGTAGTTGAGGGTCATGATAAGGAGCATATATTACTTGAATTAAGGCCCATTGAGTTGGTTGGCAAGTACGCCACTTGGAAGGATAATGCCATGGTTGGGGCATGGATCATGAACACCACCATAGAATGGATTGCTACTGAGATTATGTATTACAAAATGGAGAAAGAAATGTGGAATGTGCTTCGCCCACACATATTCTCATGACAAGAATACGACACGCATTCTACAACTTAATTGCAAGATTGCTTACATGAGGCAAGATGGGAGGTTGCTTGCTCAGTATTACTCTCCACTCAAGTCGGCATTTGAGAGGTTAAACGCCTACACTTCTGTGTGCTCCTATGAGTCACAGAAACTTTATGGGGTACATAGCATGATAGGACATTTCTTGGTTGGGTTAAACCCCACCATGAGGTAGTATGATCTCAGATGCTGACATTGCTAGAGATACCAACTATGGAAGATGCATATAATCACTTGAGTAGACTTGCAGTATCCTCTCTCACCCTTTGTTTGTGTCGTGTTGAGTACACATCAACTATGGATGCCTCTTAGGGAAGTGGTAGAGGCATTGGTACTTGTGGTTAGGGATGAAGGTGAGGTAGTTTGGGGTATGCTATGCCCCAATGCTTCCACTATGGGAAACTTGGTCACTCAGAGGAGACTTGCTAGTCCAAGTATGGAAAGCTTGTTAGTGCTCATCAGACTGTAGCTAGTTCAAAGATTAGTCACGAGCCTGCGTTGATTTCCCAAGCCAAGTATGATGTCTGATTCACAGGCTATTCCAATATAGGATATAAGCACCTCTTGCTGTTGCTTCGAGTTCCTCGTCCGAATCAGGAAATACTACTGCGATTGCCAAGTCTTCAGGTAAATGTCTTGCTTGTCATGCTGGGATTGATGATGCAAATTGGTTGGTTAATTCTAGTGCCTCTTGAAATATTTGGGACAAGGCTCAGCAGTTTGCTAGATTACAGCTAGACTCGTTCAGGACCATTGTTGCAGATGGGTGGAACCCCCTCGTCACAGGTCAAGGGGAGGTTCAAGTAGTCCCTCACATATGATTGCAAAATGTTCTCCATATCCCAGATTTCCCGCTAAATCTTCTTTTAGTCAGCTGCATTACAAAGGAATTAAAATGTCGGGCAATTTTTGTTGCTATCTCGTGTTTTAGAATATACTAACGAGGTAGGTGGTTGGCTATAGCCATGAGGAAGGGGAGTTTATTGCCTTCTGCAATCGCCTTACGTTGGCGAAGCTACTGTTTTTGCTTGTGGCACTTCCAATTATCTGTGGCATTTGAGATTCGAGCACCTTCCTTTGATGAAGTTGAAATGTGTCATACCTCAGATTTCTCCCACTGCCTCCTCCTAGTGTGAGACTTGCCAATTGGGAAAGCATCATAGGAGCTCATTCCCCAGTCGGCAGTCTCTTAGTTCAGAGTCTATTTTCAAGTTGATTTTTTTCGATGTTTGGGGTCTAAGTTGTGCTCCTGATTGTATGGGGCAGAAGTTTTATCTTGTTACTTTTGATGACTTTTCTAGACTTGTGTGAGTGTTTTTGTTAAAGTCTAAATTTGAAGTTGGTAAAGCAATAAAAACCTTTCTAGTTGAAATACAGAATCAATTTGGTGCCTGATGGCCCTCAGAAGGCCACCAAAAGATTTATTAACGTAGGAGATTCTATTTAGCCATTAATCATCCATCGCATAGGAGGGTACAGTGGCAATCAACAAGCATACACAGAGGAGAACAAGGGTTTGGTGATCCAGTTCCACCATAAGGGGTGTACATCTGGGGGGAGGACAAAATTCCCAACTATGCGCTAGAATTTTGAGGATACATGGTATTACATGATTTCGCTTCCCCTCTCGGGGAGAAGAGCCCCCTCTATTTATAACGGGGGGGGGGGGATCTGCACTCGATGTCCCCTAATACCCCTACTGCCAGGCTACTTGTACGTTGTCAAGGCATAGGTGGTTAGGGCCATTTTACCGTATCTTTTCCCTTTGCTGCACTAAATCTTTTGGCAGGTTGGGCTGATGCTGATTGGGATCCGATTGGTCTTAGGCAGGACGGGTGCTGGTTTCGCCTGTATACCCTGTATCTAGGTAGCCGGATCCTTTGTTGGGTCATTTGCGGAGTTTTGGATCCGAGGGCATTTTTTGTTCCTCATCATATGCCCCCACTCTCTTAGCTAGTGAACTGCTGAGAGAGTAGTGAGAGTGGCCAAAACTCCGTGGTAGGTGACGCCCCTAGATGTTTTTCCTGCTGTATTGTAGCGGGGGGAACATTTATAATTGAGTTAGGTGGCCTTCTCCTGCTTCTGGTTGGTAGAAAGAGGTCCCTCGTTAGGGGCGTATGAGCCCGAGTTTACGTCAGCCTTAGGAGGTGGCGTCGCTTGAATGTGGGGCATTCTACTCAGGATTATGTTAGCCTTAGGAGGCGACTTGTCCCGAGTTCAAGTTGGCCTTATAAGGCAGTGATTGCTGATGTTGGGGCTAATGAGTCGCAACTTATACCAGCCTTAAGAGGCGGTAGAATTTGGTCATGCGACATATCAGTCCGAGCCCGTGTCGGCCTTAGGAGGTGGCACTATTTGGGCGCGGGGCATGTTAGCCTGAGCCAATGACGATTTGGGAGGTGGTAGAATTTGGGTGTGGGGCGTATTAGCTCGAGCTCGTGCTAGCCTTAAGAGGCGACACTGTTTGGGTGTGGGACGTATTAGTTCGAGCCAATGCCGGCCTTGGGAGGTGGCAGAATTTGGGCGTAGGGCATATCAGCTTGAGCCCGTGTTGGCCTTAGGAAGCGACACTGTTTGGGCGTGGGGCTCTGGTTTCATCGTTTTTGTGGGACGACTTTCCTTGGGGGGTGATAGGAGGGGGTGGAGAGTCCTTGCTTGCTTTGGTGGCTTTTGGGCGGGATTCCTCGGTCCTTCGTGTACTCCTCGGAATCAGTCGCCGCTTGATGGGATTTGCCTAGGGTGGAGTTAAGAGGGTGATTCAACTCCGTCTGTGTCGTCCGAGCCTTTCTGTCCAGGTGGCCAAGGGTCAAGGGGCTATGGCCACTTTGGCAATGTTGTCCCTCTGTCCTTTTGTTGAGGACCATGGGGAGTTAGAGCTCCTCTTCTTAAGGCATGCCCCTTTATTTGGGAGATGTTCAGTCGGGTCTCCTAGGAGATCCCTTGGTTGGGACAGGTCTGTCTCTAGCGGTACTCGCTACATGTCCTACGTGGGGATCGGGCAGAAGTGTCCAATGCAGGAGCACTTGGGTGCCTATCCTTGATGAAGGAGCCCTGAGGCAGGATTTATTGGAGGGGCTTATGGGCGTACACTGTTTTAGGGCCACCGCTTCCCTCGAGAGTCTTGCTTGTCACAGGTGTCTAGGGGACTTGACTTTGAGAGTTTTCCAAGCCTCGGCCTTGGACTTTTGTTGAGCCTGGATAATGGATGCCTGAGTAGGCGGATCCCTCGCCTGGACGAGATATGCGACGTCGTTAGGGTAGAATCGAGTAGCCGAGGTTGAAGAACGTGGCCAAAATCCTGTAAGGGGTAACTTAGACCTGGTTGTTGAACCGTGATCCGTCACCTCGACTTCTTTGCAAAGGCGAGGACCTGGAAGTTGGCCGCCGGGTGACCCATCCTATCTGCAAAGGCGGTTAGCGGTTTGGCAATTTTCTAGGTACAACCATTCAGTCGTCGGGCTTGTTCTTATCATATGTGAATGAGGGGCAATCTTGTTGTTGCGACCATGGGGTGTGATACCGTCAGCCATATACCCGTCTGGCCATGCCCCTAGAGAAGGGGGATTTTTGTATAAGTTGACCCTTGGGAGTGACCGTTGCCTGGAGCCTTCTGTAGAGGGTGGCCATGAAGTGGGGTCGACCTCGGAGGGTGGTGACAAGAGTCAGGAGCAGGCGCTCGGAGGCTTAGAGCGTGGGGGTCCAAGCTTGCGTTATGAGTGCTGCATGACACAGGGCCCTAGGGTCTTAACTCGGCCTTTGGCGGCCAGCATGGCGGCCATTGGGCGAGATGGCCCGAACCCTCACCATTTGCTTCAGTGGGCAGATGCCTCTAAGGGTGGAGTGGTTAAGGCTCTGCCCACAGGCAGCTTGTGGAACTTCTAGGCGTATGGGCCCGAGTTCTTACCGGCACGGGGAGTTGGTGTCTTAGTTGGAATGTAGGGCATGGAAGCCCTAGTTTCGTCGTTTTTCGTGGACAGCATTCTGGCAGTCGGTAAATGGGACGCAAGTGCCTCAGTTTGGATTCATGCCAACCATTGAGGGTGGCTGTGTCGACCAAAAGAGGCAGCAATTCCTAGGGTCAGGGAGTGGGTTTGTCCGACCCTCGACCAACTCGGAGAGATGACCTGCCAGCCTGGATAGGTGACGGTATAAGAGAGTGTTTGGCGGGTTCGCCTGAATTTGCATTGACCTTGTAAGGTGGCTAGACAAAAGACATCGGATGCATCCGTTCGGGTTTGTGCCGACTGAAGAGGCGGCAATACATGGGACGTCGGATGCGTTCATCCGAGTTCTGGTTGACTCTAAGAGGTGGCTTCCCGGCTTGAAGAGGTGACAATAGATAGAACGTCGGATGTGTCTGTTCGAGTTCTGGCTGACCTTAAGGGGTGACTTGTCGGCATGAAGATGCGGCAATCGATGAAATGTTGGACGTGTTCGTTCAAGTTTTGGCTGACTGTAAGGGTTGGCGTGCCGGTCTGAAGAGGCGGGAATAGATGGAATGTCGGACGTATCTGTCCGAGTTCTCGCCAACCTTAAGAGGTGGCTTGCCGACCTGAAGAAGCGGCAATCGGTGAAACGTCGGACGCATCCATTTGAGTTCTGCTCAACCTTATGGGTGAGTGTGCCAGCTTAAAGAGGTGGAAATAGATGGAACATTGGATGTGTCTGTCCGAGTTCTCGTCGACCTTAAGAGGTGGCTTGCCGACCTAAAGAGGTAGCAATAGATGAAATGTCGGATGCGTTCGTCTGAGTTTGGTCGAACTTAAGGGGTGGTGTGCCGGCCTGAAGAGGCGGGAATAGATGAAACGTCGGACGTGTTCGTTCGAGTTCTCGTCAACCTCAGAAGGTGGCCTGTTGGTCTCAAGAGGCGGTAATAGATGGAATGTCAGACATGCCCGTCTGAGTTCTGTCCGACCTTAAGAGGTGGCTTGCTGGCTTGAGGAGGTAGCAATAGATGGAACGTCGAACACGTCCGTCCGAGTTCTCGCCGACCTTAAGAGGTGGTTTGCCAGCCTGACAAGGCAGCAATAGATGGAACGTCTGACGCATTCGTTCGAGTTTTCACAGACCTTAAGAGGTGGCTTGCCAACCTGAAGAGGCGGCAATAGATGGAATGTTGGACGTGTCCGTCCAAGTTCTCGCCGACCTTAAGAGGTGGCTTGCCGGCCTAATGAGACAACAATAGATGGAACGTCGGACGTGTCCGTCCGAGTTCTCGTCGACCTTAAGAGGTGGCTTGTCGGGTTGAAGAGGTGGCAATAGATGGAATGTAAGATGTGTTTGTTCGAGTTCTTGCCGACCTTAAGAGGTGACTTGCCTGGTCAAAATTTCGTCCTGACCATCCTCCAGAGGCGAGTCACCAGGCAAGAATAAGGGGCGGTCGCCACCCTTTGCGAGCGGTGGCCATCCGTCGCGAGGGGTAAGGCCTTGCCCTTGCTAAGACAGGTCGGGCCTCTTACTATCGCCAGGGTAGGATAGGGGCCTCACATGCCGATCTTGGTGGTAACGGGATCGCTCCTTGCGCTGTAGGGACTGCGCACGTGAGGGATTTTTTGCACCGATCACCCTCGAGGGGTGGTCTTGCCATCGTTGGGACCCAAGGGGGACACCGTGGTTCCCGATGGCTTTAAGAGGTCGCTTTTGGGTGCTTTGGCCCCTCAAGGGGGGAGGGGGTCAGGGGTCGTAGTCCTCAGACTTTTGGAGAGATTGAAATCCCCCTCCCAGCCCTTGACGAGCTCGGATGCGTTCGTGAGGGAAGAGCAGGAAGCGGGGAATGCCGCGACTGAAGAGTCCGACCGTGATCCCGAAGTTGCTTGGCAGATCATTTGGGTTAGCCCCTTGCTGGATTGCATGGACTTGGCTCCCCTTTCCCTTCTTTGCACGGGCTTCTCGGGTTACTTTGCCTCGACTCTGGGGGGCTTTCACCGGGTTGCAGCTCCTCCGTGTCCAGTGCTCCTTCTCTAGGGGAGTCAGGCACGTAACGGGAGGTCTTGGCAGCGGCCGCGTATCGGTGGTTAGCTGGCCGAGCTGCCTAATTCTACCGTCAACCTGGCTGCCCTAGGTATGGCAACCTAGTTGAGGTGCCCGTCCTTGTCCGAGTTGGTCAGAGGAGGGCCGTTCCCTTCCCCTCTCCCTTTTTCTTGATTGCTAAAGGTCCGTGATCGAAATGGCCGTCGGAAGGAGAGGAAGGCGTTTTCACTGGAGTGGTGGATGTGCTATCGACGTGCTGACTCGGAAAGGGTAGCTTGGAAGGCAGGTCGGCCCGGGCGTCTTGGAGCGTTGCGAGCATTACTGTTGGAAGTTAGTCAAGTGGGCTGTGGACCCATTTTTGGGCGTCGCCGCTCCTAGAGGTTGCCTTGGTCTGCATGCTAATGCACCCGGGATGCCGGAGGCGGAGACCTCATACCATCGCAGGTACCACGGTGGTGGCTTTCACTTAGTCTATGGCGAGGGGAGCATGTTTTTCGAAGGGCTCGGTGCTATCCTGAAGGGGGAACTCTTGCTACGATGAACTTGGACGCTCTGTCGGATCTTGCGGGGAGACTCGGTCGTATCCTCCTTGCTCGGATGAAAGCGGGAGGGAGGTACCCAGGGAGAGCCAACTTAGAAGGAGGGGCTCGCATGCCTAGGGTGATGTCGACCCGAGGTTACTTTAACCCCTGTGTTAATGTGCTTAGGCATCAGAAGGAGAGGACCTCGGGAGGCGCGAGTGTCATCGCTAGAGCTTGGCAGTGATGTTTGTCAAGCGGGGGAGTCGGGGCGACAATGCCTGTCTGCTGGGGTGGGGTGCTAACCTGCCTGGCTCCTGGAAAATCGAATTGGCTATCCGTAGTCATCGGGGCCCCTTCTTAGGGTGGTCCCTCAGGCGCTTTGCAGGCCTTTTATCCTTTCGCTCAATGAAGCCTTGGGATAACGGGTCCTAGCTCACGGGCTGGCCCCCTTTTAGCACGCCCGTCTGGTTCATGGCAATGGGGGTGTGTTCTCCCGAGGGCTCCTCGGTGTGGCAGGGTCCGCTGCGGTGATCTATAGTGGATCGATTCCCCTCAAGCACGTTCACTTGGTGCATGGCCAAGTGAGTGCGTTCTTTGAGGAACTCTTTTGCGTAGCGCGGCCAGCAATTGTGGCCCTCTGGGGGTCGGCTAGTACCTTGGGAGAGGCAGCCCTTCACTTGTGGAAGGAACCTTATTTGCAGGCAGGCACGGGGGCGTGCCTATCCAGGAGTATTCTTGCCTTCAGCGGGGCTGTCATCGTCGTCACACTTCTTGGTCGATCCACGGGAGGAGTTAACTTGCTTCGTGGTCTCGTTGGGTATTTTGGTGCGCGGTCGAGGGCATTCGCCTATGCTTGCGAATCGGATGGCCTGACTCGGGGTGCCGAGGGATCCTCACCTCATGGGGCCTCCCTTGTTTAGAGTACTAAGCCTCGGGCTAACTTGAGCAAGACCAGGTAGGCTTGGTCCTCCGCCACTCGACTTCCGACAACCTCTTGGGGTTGTCTTTGATCCCTAAGTGCTTGGCGAAGTGCTCTCAGGACTTTCTCTTTACACCCTCAGAGGATCTGTCCGACTGGCCGGGCAACGATTCCCTCACTGGGTGGGCATTGTTGGAGGCACCTGGTGGGATCTCCTCGTAGGATGGCTGAGCGTCGGCTTATCTAGAGGGTCGCTCCTAAGGGAGTGGTGCATGAGCTAGGGTCCACCATCCTTTCATGCCAGGCCTTGGTTGGCTCTCCAAGCGCTTCCAATGGGAGACCTCCATTTTCTTTTTCTTGAGTGGGTAGGCGATACGTGCGGGGGCGTATATCTGAGACCGTCGGATTTGGCTCCTTATTCCTCTTAATTGGGCCACGCCTCGGGGAAGGGGGTCCAGCTTGGGGACCTTGGGCGACGAGCCGAGGTCACTAGGGCATGAAAACGCCGCGTCCTAATTGGGCCCCTCTGAGGGGAGGGAAGTCGCGAGTGGGATCGCTGGTGGTTGCGACCACCGCACCAATTCTCGCTAACGGGTGCCAAGGTAGGGTGCTAGAGGGGCCCTTCCTCCTAGTGATCGGATGCTTTGAAGAGTGATGGCTCTTTCGTTGATGCTTCCGACAGACGATGCCATTTGATGGGCCTTGGAAGGCCACTAAAGGATTTGTTAGCGTATGAGGTGCTACTTAGCCACTAATCATCCATCGCATAGGAGGGTAGAGCGGCAATCAACAAGCATATCTAGAGGAGAATAAGGGTCTGGTGACCCAATTCCACCATAAGGGGTATATGTCTGGGGGGAGGACAGAGCTCTCAACTATGCATTAGAATTTTGAGGATACATGATATTACATGATTTTTCTCCCTCTCTTGAGGAGAGCCCCCTCTATTTATAACATCTGTGTGTGTGTGTGGGGGGGGGGGTGTTGTCCAAGGCCCTGACCTCTTCTGCAGTGAGAAGTAGGATTGAACATGGAACCTATTTCGATGATTGACAGAATAGAATGACAGAATAAAAGGAATGAAAGAAACTCTTTCTTTCCTCTCTTTCATGAGGAGAAATCTCTCTCCAATGATGTTGAATTCCAAATTTCCCCTCTCCAATAAGAGGGTAGATCATATTCCTATAAATAGGGCACTGGGAAGACCAATAATCGAAGAAGAAAAGAAAGAGCTCTCTTAGAAGGAAGTTTAGAGTCGTCGGAGAAGTCAAATTAGATAGGGCGTCCAATATAAGAAATGTGACCAATGAATCATTAAGAATCAGGATCTTGATTGCAATTGGCCTTGCAAATAAACTTGCCTTCATGACCATGTGAAGCATGTTGATATAGAGCAGCAATTCTTTCGACGGAAGGTTGATTATGGAGAATATCAAGTTCAAAGACTAAATTTGCTAATATTTGTACAAAAGGATTTGTCATGATACAATACAACAAGAATGTGGACAAGTTATACATGTTTGACGTCTATCTCAACTTGAGGGAGCGCATTGAATAATAGTTTAAATGGGCATCTGGATCTTTTAGTGTGGATCCATTTGCACAATGGTCACATACAGTGTAACACTGCACATCTTTAGTTCTTGGGTGGGACAAAATCCAATACTGGTGAGCATTAGGGATGATGCCATTTATGTGGTTTTCCTCTCTTTAAGGAGGTTTTTCCATGTAAATCTATGCCCTTTGTGTGATTGTCTTTTCTTTGTGGTGATCCTTTCACTTCTCTTTCCACTGAACCATGCCAACTTACTAGTGACTTGGTAATGTTCTAGTAAAATAAGCAATCAATCGACAAGCCACTCAACTAAATAGGAGAAGTTTGTCATCCTTTCTGTTTGAGGCTTTATACGGAAGCAATAGGAGAATGAGTGCGGACTTTGTAGTAGAATTCTTTGCGCCCATAGGCCAGCCTGGTCCTGGGCCTCAAAAATAGATGATTCCTGACACACATTATGTTGAATTATAAGAATCATATTTGCATTTATGCCTGTTAACGTTTTATTTGTAAATGGTGCATATTGCTTCAAATGACACACGTGTGCTGTCACTTGTTCATGCTCAAAGCAGTCTAGCCATCGTCAAAGGTTTTAGGAGTTATTCTTGTTCACGGTGGTATAAGCTTATCATAAAAGCTAAAATATTTTTCTTGGCCTCGGTAACTGACGCCTCTACTTTATAATGAATAATGAACAGCTAAACTATGTTCTGAATGCTCTCTTGTCACTCAACATGGTTGTTGCACTCTTCGTCGCATTTGTACTGGATAACACAGTCCCAGGTAGCAGGCAGGAGCGTGGAGTTTATGTATGGTCTAAAGCATCTGATAGCACCGAGGATGCTGATCGATCTCTTTCGACTTACCGCCTGCCGAAAAAGGTTGGCTGCCTATTCAAGTGGGCTAAGTGTGTTGGTTAAGTGCTCCTTGTCCATCCATCCCGGATATCTTACTGCTTGCAGATAAACTATAAGCTGCTTTTTCTGTTGGGTACAAATGTAAATGGAGGCCCTACTGTATACGCTAGATTCCACACGGTGTTGTATTGAAGTGTAATTCTTCATTGTTTATGAATAGTGTATTAGTAGATATAGAGATGAACGGAATGATGCTAATTTATCGCAATAGGAGCTTATATTTCCTCAGTTGGGTAAAGGTTTGTCTCCAAGAAGATTGGGCTACTTGGACTAGACAAAAAAGGTTATCGTTATGAGGGGCGATTTCTGTCTACACGGATTACTTCTTGGGCTGTACGAGTCTAGTAAGTAGCCATGGTCGTGATTTTTGTTTGTGAAATGACATATCTTCTGTCATGAGTGTTCTCAACATCTTTAGTTTTTTCAGCCACTGCAAGTTGGATCTTATTGCATCTTGAACTTGGTTGCGTAGCCAAGAGGAGGAAAAAGGAAGTCTTTGACCTGACAGTCAAGAAATTCTCGAAGGGGAGGGTTCTTATTTATTCGTCTCTCTTTTTAACTAACTGGACATGCCAAGAGGTTTTAAAAAAAAAAAAAAAAGGAACATCTACAGTAAGAAGGTTATAACCCTTTCCGGTGCCAGAATAATTGAAAATAAAATCCGACGTAGAAATAAGTGAATAAATGTAAATTTTAACATTTACCTTTCAAGCGTCCGTGGTTTGGTCGGCCCCATCCCCCGCCATCTCTGCCATGATCGGCCAACGTGCGACGCCCAGCGGCTGCATACTGATATTGAATGGTTCTATCTGCATTGGAAGCTTCCAATACAAAAGGAATCATATTTGTATTCCCTGGTCCTGCCTAACCATTAAGAGTATAAAGCAGAGATGATCAGCAGCAAAACATATTCCATTTTACAATTTCAAACAAAAAAAAAAGGCAGAGAACACTATGAAATGCTGCTGAAGAAGGTTATAATAAGGGACATCATTATGACTACCAAATTCAAGTATGACTTAAGTGTTTTACTGTAGTCAACAGCAAGAGACCACCCAACTTCTGGCCAAGCCGAAAATTTATATGTTCCGTGTGCAGTAGTGAGCTCAAACAAATATAGGGTTTTTCCAATAAGAACGTAGATATATGGCACATTATCAGTTCACTACATAAGTTAATGCCCTGATCCCTTCAGAAAAAAAAGGTTGATGCCCTGAATCCCAAACTAAAATGATTGGCAAGTCAAACCTCTAAGCGAAGACAAAGAGCTTCCATGAAACTCAGAATAACTCGAGAGCTGAAAACCAGCTAGATATGGAGATACCGACGACCAGAAGGAATTTTTTCTTAATTTTATATCAAGGAACCTCTTCACCTTGACAGTACAAGCTTACTTCCAACTATCACACTTAAATTCTTAAAGCCATGTTCTTCAAAAAGAATTTTATAAGCTACCAAATAATACATTTCCATTTATACTTCTTAAAATGCCGAACATAAAACAACCTTATAAGACCTATTAAAGGAATTTATGTTTGTTATCCATGGCCAAACGTCTTGTGCTATTTGGAGGTCGTGGTACCTGAGAAGGGTGATGGCAGAGGAGCACTAGATGAGCTGCCATATGATGATGGGATGCTATCTGATGCAGCGTTGCCTCTCTTTTTGCCACCAGAGAAAGCTGACATGGGATCTGTATAGTAATCCAACCTATGATATGAAGCTGGACTTTCATGAGCTGGGGAGCCTGAATTACTTTGAGCCAGTGGATTGACAAGATGGCCAGTAGGATTTAAGGAATTATGACTGTCCAACTCAGAGTATGCACTTTCCATGCGCATGGCCTGCTATCTTTCCTTCCTCTTCTCTGCTTCCTCCATTTCTCAAGCCCTACCAGTATATCATGTACATAAATTAAGTCATACTGTACATATTAATTACAACCCGCACCAGTAAACAAACATCTGCAGCATAATGATTACTTTATTGTCACACGGTCACACCTCTTTTTCTATAAGAAACATTTCTCATAGTTGTCATTGGTCAGTTGCATATAATTGAGTCAATGACGGTGTTGAAACTCTGATGTGCCATATGAGCATGGCTTGGCATACGCTATTAACTCATATCAAGACCAAACTTGCTTAAGAGAGGTTGGATATAATTGAAGACTCAAACTGTTATCATGTGATAAGTTGGCTTATCATAACTAATGATGGGGATGCCCACATAGACAACTATATCCATTGCAATTCTAACATCTCAAAATCTAAGTTTCGAGTCATTTCAGAGTGATTTGGGTCAATTCGAACCTGTAAACAAGGTTGCGGTTTGGTGCTAGTTCAAGCACCTCTTGAAATTACCAGAAAACACGTCTTTCGAGTCAACCCAAGTCAAACATCATCAAAAGGGTATTATGTATGGCATCATTGGATTCCTCTTGTCGCAAACTTTCAAATAACACTTGTTTCGTGCGAATTTGAAGTGTATAACTTAAGTTATGGCTAAAACAAGTTGAAGAGGACCTAAATGTAAGGTAGACCCAACCCTAAGGGTATTTTAGGTATCTTACTCCACTAATCTTAAATCTAAACCTAATTTGGGTCTATAAATTGACCCTCTTAGGTCTTTGGGCTGTCATTAACCCTTAAAGCCACCAAAACTAAGAGAAAAGAGAGAAAAAGGAATTAGGATTTCATTAGAAATCAGAAATCTTAATTCAAAATTCATAGGGACCTATTTGCAATTTTGAAAACCTCAGGCTTCCCGCCACAATTTTAGAGGAGTCAGTGGCAGCGGCAAGTGGAGGCTATCCGATCTGGCGACGGAGCACGGATGGGCGACACGTGTCACACTATGAGGTAGCGAAGGTGCGTGCTAGCGGGTGCACTTGCGCGAGGAGCGATCGCGCGGAGTGCCTAGATGTGCGACGCATGTCAAGATTCGACGGCAGCGGGCGCATGTGCAGGCACCGGTAGCTTGTGTAGATCGGTTGACCGGTTCGCTTGAATCGACTGGTTCAGCAACCCCTTTGCTTTGTTTTGAGTGGTTTGAGGCCTTCTCGACCTCGGATTTCGACAAATAAGGTACTGTTGGAATCGTCTTGATGTGTACTACGCGTTGGTGTAATTTATTTCATTTTTGACCACTTTTTTCTTAGTGAAAAATCAAAAATGTGCCTAGATGATTCCAACCCTATTTTTGGTCCGTGTGAACTAGGTCTTGCCCTCAGTGCATGCATGGATTGTGAGGTAGGCGTGGAGATTGCCCCCAGGTCCTGTGTACATGGTTCGAAGTCACTGTGACCTTTCGATGACATTAGGTAGAGTAGCCTACTTCTTTTTTGTTTCCGTCTAGTTTCTGGGTAACTGTAGATCCATTTTCACTTGGTTCTTTGCGTGTCTCACGCCTGTTGGTGTGTGTTTCCCTCTTTGTTGAGTTTGAAACCTTGTGATACTGTGGTTTCTACTTTTGGGTACTTAAATGTAAATTACCCTGATATCTAATGATCATTGAGCACTAAAATGTTAAAACGTGACCTTGTTATTGCATGCATGAAATGAATTCCATTTTCCGTGAAATAAAGTCTGTCGTGTTTATTAAATTCTAAAGAGTATGGGACCACCGGCATAAATTGAAATTATATGTAAACTGATAAATTTGAGGATAACATAAATATCTGTTAAATGATGTAAACATGTTAGCCTATTTGATTGATAACAATAAAACGATACAATTATCTGAATTAATTTGATAATGATGGTTTAGTCGGGATTTAAGAAATGAATAAGTGGTTTTAGCCTTGTTACTCGCTAGATTTAGCTGTAGCTTTGGTCGTTCAGATCAGTTTGGGGTTAGTTTAGGGAGTTGTTGGCCTCCCCATAACTCTTTGGTTAGGCTTAGCGATCAACTAGGATAGCAGGATGCATGGCTCGAGGTTTGGAGTGGCTACCTTTTCTGTTGGTGGGTGGGTCATTGGTTGTCTGTGGTTCAGCGTACATAGTGCTTGTATGTGTTCACGTTACACAACGTAACCACCACCCCTTTCCGCAATGACCCCAAGGTAATGGAAAGTGGCGACTTGATGGGTGTAAGTTGTCTTCCCATCTAGGAGGATGGCTTATATTGGTCTTACGTCACAGAAAGTTACGCGAGATCGTCTCGTGCTTGAGACGTCGATTGACGTGTTGTGAATTATAATATTATGGGTAAATTGCATAAATGGTATTGGATAAGTAATAATTTGTAAACGGATGAATTGCTGATATAGTACCTTCATTTTTTTACTCTTGTCACTGTTATTACTTGTTGTAATTGTTCTACTCTACTCAGTTTTTACTGACGTTCTCTCGGGTTCCGTACTTAGGTGTTCTTGGCTGCTAGCTACTGTTTGTGCATCTCTTGGCTTGCATAGTTACGTTTTATGGTAAACTCACTCGTCAGTACTTTATTTCTTTTTATTTTCATTATTGCTTTATATTTTAGTTGATTGGCTATTGTTATTTTATTACTATGTGTTGGGTGACTGTGATCTTGTGGGTAGTTTGTACTAGTTAATACATGGCGATTTAGATTTCGTCACTTGACGAAACTCGGGTCATCGCAGCAATCAATTTGGCAAGTATGTTGAGGCCCATATCAATTCCCCAACCTCTCTTTCATTCATCCAAAAAATTACCCAGCATGTATAATTCAATAAGATTTTAATGGTGGCGCTTTGAGTAGCCATCCTTTTAATTTTCCAAAAAGAAAAAATGTCACCATTAGCTCTCCACTAAGCATTTCTTAGAAACGAATTAGATTTTGATT
The DNA here is from genome assembly GCA_037157565.1 of Thalassia testudinum. NCBI lineage: Eukaryota > Viridiplantae > Streptophyta > Magnoliopsida > Alismatales > Hydrocharitaceae > Thalassia > Thalassia testudinum. Next base: position 30,415,104 of record JAZHRO010000022.1, on the reverse strand, counting down.
TCATATATAATTTCATCATACCTTTCAAAAAAAAATTTATACTTTTGCCATGCATCCCTTTCTTTCAAAAGTGTACATGTCAATTAGAACTTACAAGAACATAAGCATATTATTAATATTTTTAAAATTTTTGTGTGACACTACTAAGAAAGCACAGAAATACTGGCAGTATGATGTTTGAAAGTCCCGAGTTTCTTGACCTTTGAAAGTTTCTTTATAATCCTTAAACTTCGACACATACTCAATTCATTTTGGAAAAAATACATTTGCTAATGTCTGTATTGATCTTCTTGACACATTCTCCAACAGCTAAAATAATAATCTTAGAAGTCATACATCTAGAACCCCTGAAGTTCAATTTGAGAAACTTCGACATTGTAACCAGATAAGAATATATTTCTAAAAAAAAGTAGGAGACAAAATCTAGTTAAAATCAATTTGCAATAAGAAACATCCCAAGTATATGCATGTAAGGAAAAAAAGGATCATGAATGTCATAATCTACCTAAACCATGCATGATGGTTGAAATCTTACTAAAATATGACCTCACCTTATATCAGTCACCTAACGTTATAGTTAAAAAGAAATTGGCCACTTTATTAGTGGTCAAAGCAAAAAGATGTGGAAATAGCATATCCAAAGATCCATTTCCAATCCAATTATCTCTTCAGAATAAGAAGCAATCCCCATTACCAAGCTTTGGCTCAAGGTAATCCACCAGTTTTTGGCAAAAGAGCCTCATTGAGTGACCTCAAATGCTTCACTCCTAACCCTCCTTTCTACACTAACCTGCAAATGTCTACCCAGGCCACCACCTAACTCCTCTTCCTGTGCTCCCATAATTTATTCATAAGAAATTCCTCATCTGCCCTATCAATAGTTTTTCCACCTTAATGGGAAGATGGAAAACAGATAGAAAATACAAAGGTAGAGCCGATGAGCTCGACTTCAAAAGGATAAGCTGGTCTCCTCTAGAAAGGGTTTGTGGTGCCCAACCTGGTAGCCACTTCTCAAGCCTCTTAACCTATGGTACCGAAAATGCTAAGGATAAGGATTGATCAGTGAGTGGTAGGGCCAAATAAGAAATAGGGAAGAATGAACCATGGGCAGTCCCAAGTACCAAACTTCAAGCTTTAGCCTCTAAATCCGTCATACCCAATTGCATAAACGTGGATTTATCAAAATTAATATGAAGGCCTGAAGCTTCACCGAACATCTCCAATAGCCAGTGCAATCTTCTTGCTCCATGAATAGAACCCTCTATAAAGGATAGGGTGCCATCTGCATATTGTAGAATGGGCACCAGTGATGGCAGTTCCTTAGTTGGAGAGAACCCAAACAGAAGTCGTGCAGAGCACCTAGAGAACGTAGAACGAACCAAAGCATCCGCAACCAGAACAAAAAACATTGGGGCTAGTGGACATCTCCATCGGACTCCCCTTCCAGGTTGTACCTATCCTCTTGTTGGATTATCGTTTACCAACACAAAGAAAGATGTGGTAGTGAAATATCTTTTCATCTTGTCAATGCAAATAGTACTAAGGGAAACCCCGTTTAACCAACCAGGCCTGAATAAAATACCATTTCACGGAGCATAAGCCTCTGAGAAAATTACTTTCCAAATGAAGGCTCATCTATCCTCTCTCTTCTAACAAGCAAGGATCTCAGATGACATCATTAAACATGCAAAAAATATGGTGACCAGGGACGAAAGTAATCTATACCGAGCTAATGAGATATGCTAAAACACTATATAAATGATTTGCTAAGACCTTAGCCACCAGCAAATAAATAGCATTCAAGAGAGCAATTGGTCAGAAATCCTCTATAGCAAAAGTGCCATCGGGAATAAGGAACAAGAAGAATATGTTAATTCTATTAAAATCGAAGTTGCTAGCAAAAAAATTGCCAATCATTGCCATTAAATCCTCCTTGATGAGGCTTTTATTACAGAAAGCCATTTGGACTCGACAAACCATCGGCATAGTATGTAAGTAGGTAGGTAGGTATGCATGTATATATGTATACGTAGCTACAAATCCTTTAGTGTCTTATTTTTCTCGAGTGCCTAGTGCTTTGGGTGTTTTGGACTCCTCTCGCCTTTCGATGCCTTTCACCTTTGACAATATTGGCAACAACAAGAACAACAACAATAGTCTTTTCCCACATTAAGTGGAGTTGACCAATGGATTCTTTGCCTTCATTTAGATCTATCCAGTGCCATTCCATGGCTTAGATCAAAGTAATATGGATCATTCCTAATAGTTCCTTTCTAGCTCTACATTGGTCTTCCTTGACCCCTCCCTTGAGGCTCAATGCACAACTTGTCACATCTCCTAATTGGAGAGCATACGGGTAGGGTTCTCTACAGATGTTTAAAGCAACTTAAAATATATCTCTTTCATTTTATCTTTTATTAGTGCCACACCAACCTTACCCTCAATAATCTCATTGTGAATACAATCCTTCCCTGTACAACCACATATCCATCTCAATATGTTCATTTCTACAAGAGATATCTATTGCACATGCTTACAATTGACAGACCAAAACTCAGACACGTATAGCATTGCAAATCTCATAGCTACCCTATAGTACCCCCCTTTAATGTTTAAGGAACTCTTCTTGTCACATTGAACACCCTTATCTAGAAGTTACAATTTGATAAGAAAATAGTAGTTTTACCTGGTAATGAACCAACAAATGAATCTAGTTAGTAAAGAACATAGAGCAACAATGTGGTAGTAAACAATCTTTGCTAACTATGACTATATGCAATGCAATCCATATGTGATTTGGGCAATTCTGTGGTACAAAATTTGATGAATTGATCGCAACATGAAACCTGTAACAATTAGGCAAACATCTATCGATTGCAGACTATAAGCTACTGCAAGTTCGCTTCTCCACACGCAGAATCAATAACAACAGTTCGTAAAGGGGATAACATACGTATGATGGTTGAACTGAAGGTCTTACTTGAAACTGGAGAACTTGACTGCAGTAGGTGGTGCGGACCACTGGCCGGAGGCGAGTCGAGGAGGACAGGGCTCAAAGGAAGGAAGGGGAGTATGATTGGTGTTGTTGGGGAAGGAAGAAGGGAAAAAAGGGTGAAGAGGGGTTTTGGTGGAGGGGAAAGGTGCAATGATTTAAAAATTGGACCGGCCATCAAACCAAGTAGGCTTTAGTTTTGATTTTTAGTGGTTCAACTAATGGTTCGAACTGGTTCAACTGATAATGACGTCATCATTTGAATCAAATTGGAAAAAATTGAACTAGCCTAGCTTTGGTTTAGTTTGCATCGGTCCAATCTGGTTAGATTGCGATTTAGTTCATAAAAACCTAAATACATCTATTAGAAAATGTTGCTTTTTGATATTCAATCACACACACCACAAGATAACGTCCAAACTCTCAATCAGAGTTATATTTAAGATCAAATCACAAAACATGCATCAGCATAAAAATCAAAGAAACTCACCCAAAGACTGTTGGTACAGAAAATCATATAACTAATGCACGTTGGAACAGTTCTGAATGAGGCTGACCGACTGATTCCTTTATCATTGATATCGAGCAACCATGAATGGTAAGGAAGTCGATGTGGTTAGTTCTTCGATTGGCATTTTATCATGTCACCAGATTGTGACTGGGGAACATCAGGCCTCAACTTTGACATGTTCATAGCTACTGCCAGGACTTATCGTGATTCCCTTTTGGCCTATCAATTGTAAATCTGAAACTTGGACCCAGACAATCATTTGTTCACCCTTGCAAGTAGAGGATATTTCTATAACTTCAGTCGAAACCTAAAGCAAGCAAAGGACACTGAACTGGAGAAACCATGTGGCTTGCCCAACACGTTTGCATATAAGAGATACGAGACAAAAAGGGGCAAACACATGGATCAGATTTAATTGTGGCATACATATATCAATCATGTTTTAGAGGGCCAATTGCTATGATTAATTTGTGCAACCATCCGTCAGTGCTTAATTTTAATGTGTACTTATGTGACTCGAAAACCAGCAGAATATCGAGAAATCCGCATCAAACCTGTCAAGATATGGCTAAGCTAATGGTAACCATTGACTACAGTAGAGGAGACCCGAATTTAAGTGTATTACCCAAGGGTGGTGTTACCAGACCATCAATTCCCCCAGTTTACCTGCAAGGGGTTCTGGGTCATACAAAAAAAAAAAAAAAAATCCGCATCATGAAATTATTATATTGGCCAAAATCAGTTTTGCCTCGTATACTTGTAGTCTTGTACATATTCATTTCTTGAAGTTGAAGAAAAAGGTAGTCGTATTTTATTTTTGTTTTTTTGTATTTTACGTTCTTGGTGATGATGGTTGGGGGAGGGGACTCAAGAGGGGTGCTGAGGAGGTGGTGGCTGGTTGGTGAGGGGAGGAAAAAATTTTTAAAATATAATTATTGAAATGTGTTTGGGGGATTTTAATTCAGTTATGTGTGGTGATAAAGTCATCTTTAGAGAAGGCGAGTTTGAAATGGGTACCACCCTTCCCTTCGAGGAGTGAGAAGGGGGTGGGAGTGGTGGTAAACTTGCCTTCTGTGAAGGCGAGTTGTATAACTTTGAACTCGCCTTTGCAGAAGGTAAACCCTGCCTAGGGAGTGCCAAGGGGGTGGTGGAGAGGTAAAGTCGCCTTCAGCGAAGATGAGTTCTTGTATACCACTCGTCTTCTTAGCACTAAATTCTTCTTTGAAGGCGAGTTTCACCTTGTTTCCCCATAAATCCTGAACTTATCCTCTTAGAAGGTAAAAGTTGTTACACCTAGAATGATTTGCCTCATTTGCCAAACTAGCAATTGATGAAGTGATACTCACAAGAACAGAAAGGCCTAAAAAATGTCACCATTAGCCAAACTATGTTACCCTACACTAATGTAGACAAAATTATTGAGGATAAAATGTCTATTCATGTATGTTCCTAGGCTCAGATTTGCATTTCATGTTATAAATATTGCATAGCATGCATCATCCTGCATTTAGAGTAGTTGTGTATATTTTAGGTTAATTACGTCCTTTTTTTGACCAAGAGGGAAGGAGATTTATTTTAGGGCCTCGGATGGACGATTCGACTGTACGAATCTGATCAGGATGATGATCGGAGTCTAACGCCTCTGAAATCGTCAAGATTAGAATCTCATAGCATCATATGAAGTCTGAGGAAGATTAACAGCCAGTGGGCAATGCGACATCCATACGGGCTTCGGATGAAAAATTCAACCGTAAGGATGAATCCGGAGTAACGATCGCAGTTCGGCAATGCGGGAATCATTTCGATCTGAGCACCGTGGCACCCTCTGCAACAGAAGGAAGATGCATGGCCCAGATGGCACCACGTGGCACCATCTAGGTCGCCCCACACCGGCTAGCAGCGACTAATGGTGCCCCCTCATCATCAGAGATCTTGCACCACAGCCGTTGGATCAAGATCCAATGGCTGAGGTTCCTCCGCACTCTTAGCATCCATGCGCTCCTCATGACTCAAACGCAGCCTTGCCTCAACGGTTGAACACTTGGCTTGCAAAGAAGTGGCGCCAGTTCAAGACCCCACACCCCCCCTTCTATTTCGCAAACAGCCCTGATTTTAATCATGACTGCACGATCTTGATAGTGCGGCCTTGATGAAGGGCGTAGGTGAGCTGGAGGGGTGAGGTGATGACGCTTCATCCAAGATCCAACGGCTGCTTGCTTCTGCCACCAAGCGATCTCGCGATGAATAAGAAAGCTGGTGTGGGCGTGAACATAAGATGTCCACCGATATTGTCAGCCGTCTGATGTCGATCTAGTGGTGCTCGCTCCTCTCTTCGACGCCAACGGTACGTGCCTTCAAAGGGTGTGATCAGCGGGTGCACCTGACCCATCGATCAAGCATCCAACGACTACGCCTCGGGAAATAGCACGAGCGCCAGCAAGCTTTAGCGACATTTGGAGACGTTGGTCAGTGCGGATCTTCAGCGACACATTTGATGTTGCTATAGCCCGTGGACATATTTCCTCCTCTTCCCTTCACTATAAAAGGACCCCTACACCTCCCCTTCCTCTTCATCTCTTCCTTTCTTCTCCTTACGACCTCCAAGGCTCTAGAGAGAGCTTGTCCCAAGCACGGGATGCTCCTCTAGAGTAGAAAACAAACATTTGTTCCTGCCTCTCATCCCCCTTCGTGAAGTATCTCGCGGCCGTCCTCTCACCTCCCTTCGGGAAGAAGATCCTCGCCGCTATGACGTCCTACCCCATCCTCCTTCCTTCACTGTCGTTCTCCCTCGTCCTACTCCTCATCACCTTCTTCGAGGCGCTGTCAGAGCAAGCCGTCCTTCAAGCGATAGTTGAGGGGGATTCTTCTCACTTATCTCTATCCTTTTGCTTTAGTATTGTAGTTTTTCCCACTTTCATAGTTGTAATAACATTTGCTTAGAAATATATGATTGTTTCTCTCTCTCTCTATCTTATTTTTGCAAGTAGATTAGTTAGATAATGTTTTCATCGATCTGATCACTTGCTTGATAAAAATGGAAAAAAATTATAAAAGATAAAAACGACAAAAAATAAAAGATAAACATGGATTTCATAAAACTAAACATTCGCCTCTTCGTGTTTGACTCGGGACTCACCTTTTGAGTTTCGGTTATAAATATTATCTGATTGACGGATTTTCTCGCGAATCGAACTATGATGACGGGTTTTCTAAATCTAAACCATTTCGCGACGAATATTCGATGCATCACACACCATTATTACCTTTAATTACTGGGGATCCCGCAGTGAAAAGGGGTCACCTTCATTGTTTATGATGTTCAATACCAAGCGCAGAAAAAAAGTGGCCGAATAATGCCAAACTGCAATGTCTCAGAGTTGCATCGATGGCCAAAAGGCACCTTAAGAACCAACTACTCATCTAAATGCATCATTTTGTGTATGTTCCAGCAATTAAACAGAGCAAAACATGTTTGAAAGAGTCAGAAGCATTATAACTCATTAGTTCATTTGGTAACTGAAACAACAAGAGTTACAAATTCAGTTTAAGCCAAGCTTACTACTGTTATCTAGCTATTAGCTTTGATGGATATAACATGCGTAAAGGTTTAGAAGTCAGAAGCATTTGATAATTAGGAAACAGAGATTGACATAACCTAAGGTAAAAGTTGTTACTTACATTAACGTATATACATATATACAGTGACGTATATATCTGTCACTAAAGCTCTAGTTTACTTATATACTTATATAAAAGCTCAAACATACTATACTATTATTATACTTATATAGTTTATATTAATTACATACGTATACATCTTTATACTTATTTACATTATTAATATACATATAGTCCATACCTATACTAGGTATGTACACATACATAGGCACATATACACACAAACACACCACTACTACGCTCTGCAGCTCACTCCTCTTCCTCTCTTCAATACTTAAGTTTCCCCAGGCTGACTCTCTCTCAGCACACTCACAAACTCTTTTCAACACTTAGACAAAATTTAGGTTATTAAGTTGGCGAACTGGCCTTTCATGGGATGCACAACACCCAAGAGGGTGGGACCAAACCACTACTAAACTAGATTCTTGTTCTTATTATGCAGACGTTTTTAAGTGCATTATTTCGGCCCAAACCCGGTTCAGCAGAGTCAGGCCCAAGCAATGTACAGTCTCGAGCTCCTAGCCCACATAAATCCTCAAATATGCTCATGTATGCGTATGGTATGCATGGTATGTGATGTGCGCTCGGCGCATGTTGACTGAATAGATGGCAACACAATTTCCCTTTATACCACTTAGAACAGTTTGCAAGCAACGATGTGGCACGATATTGAGGTGCCAAATTGGTGTTGCCAACATCACCTACGTGTGAATTTTATGATTTTGGCCTTCGATTTGAGGACCTTATTTTAATATTATTTTAAATTAAATTATACCATTAGAGAGCCCTTATATAGGGTTACATAATTATGTAATTTATTTAGAAAAATAAGTTATATAGATATATAATAAAATTGGGTGAACTTGGCTGATTGTACAAGTTAAATTAAGAGTTTAATTCTTAATTAAAGTATAAATTAGTGTCTTAATTATCAAATTGACTTTATACAGTGTTAATATACATAATAAATTATTTATTAGACATTTTATTTTTTATTTATGTAGATTTAAATACATGTTTTAGTTGGTTTTACATATAAATAATATAATACAATATAAATACAATATAAATAAGTTGAAAATACTTAATATAATATAATACAAGTATACAATATAACTTACTTCAGTATTAGATTAAATTACCTAATTAACCTAATAACTTAATTATCTACTGTAAATATATAATTAAATTAAATTACATGTACTGTATAGTATGTATTACGTGTTTAAATATGTATATATAGTATTAGACTTAATTATGTACATATAGATAGGTTTATATAATTACTTAGTTTATTATGAGTTTAAGTTAATATAAATTAATAGATAATAATAAAATAACATTATATATATAATAAATCATTTTAAATACTTAATTTAATACATGGAATACATATATAAGTTATATATACTTATTATGTACATATTATACAATATATACACTTAACTTAGGTTTAATATATATATATAATGTATTTTTGGGGTTTTTCAGACTTTTAGGGTTTTTATAGGTTTAGTAGATGAAGGCGATGAGAGAGAAAGAGTGAGAAGAGAGGGATAAAATTGTTTTTGGTAATTTTTGAGTTTTGATCTTTTATTAAGTTCCAAGATAGACTAAACCGTCGGCTGGTATATTCTACCAAGTCGGGGGTTTAGATTACCTTCAGACTTGGCAAACACGTAAAAATATTCGTAATCCTACTCGAGACACCTTTATTTTATTTTTTTTCTGATTCTTTTAAGTTATTTATTTACAAAACTCACACATTATAAGCCTAAATGGATGTGAAGCTACGCAACCTAAGGCCTTTAAATGTACTTAAGTGGTTGGCAAAGGTGTGAAGGGATATAAACATGTCTAGCAATCATTGAGAAACATAGTAGAGCATTAAACCTGAATTTTCATGTTGAATTCCATTAAAATTTCACAATAGATAGTTAATCACTAAAAGATAGCTGACAAAGACTTTGAATCAAATATACAGGAAATTCTAATTGAATTTAAATCAATTTCAAGTACAAAAGTGCTTGTACATTAAACCCTAACACTATAGAATATGTCAGTTTCATTAGATTCCCAAGTTCATCCCAAAATCCATTTCATATCACCTATTCCAGATTTGAAGCTGCTATTATTGCTGAAATTCAGCAGCAACCAACTGTTGCTGTTGTGATAAACTCAGACGACGTTTTCAACAATCAGACATCTTAAAACACTGCTGCAGCTACTGTTGCAACTGTTTCAGCAACTAATAGTTGCTTATTTTGCTGACGTTGCTCTGATCATACCAATTTAGACTTATTCGAGTTTAAATTCAGTAGGTCAACTATTGTTATATAAAATCAACCAAGTTGTTACCATAAAAATCCAAATCTAATTCAAATCCCAATCCAAATAAGATTTACCATTCAATAGAGAAGCCCTAATCTAATCATTCTCTTATGCTATTGACAACATATATAAGAGAAGGATAAAATCAGATCTTAAAATTCATTAGGTTCCTAGATAAACATCCATTTAGGCCTCTTTTGTGCTAGATTGTAACATAAATGAAAATATTTAAAAAATTCCAAAAAATTAAAATAATGGTGTCTTCAGTAGGATTATGTATATTTCTAGGTGAATGCCAAGTTTCAAGGTAATATGAACTACCGGCTAAGTGACATTAGGTTATGTAACGATTTAGTGACGTTTATATATGTTATTGTATATATAATATGTGTTACTATAGATATGAACACATAGATGTATGAACACTAAGGCACAGGGGCTCTTTAACACTTGTTTCTAACTCATTCTCCTCTCTTTGACCAGTCTGGTTCAACCTTTTTTAAACCCAAAAATTGGGTTTAATTGGTGGGCAACCTTTTCGAGGGATACACAACACCCATTTATGGGTGGGACCAGACCTCTACCAGGGCCACCCTAGTTAGCTTATTTAGGTGCATTATTTCTGGTTCAATGCTCGTTAATGGGCCCAACCAGGCCCATGCATCGCACACATTCCTGCCATATCGTGTTCAAGAGAGGAGAGGGTAATGGTATGTAAGGGCGCTGGGTGCCTGACGACTGAAGAGGGCATGTGAGGAAAACAATATAAGTCACTACAGGCGCTCGTAAGTCGACGATGTGGCGCTAAACGAAATGCCAATTGTAGCTGCAGCAACGGGCAGGTGCTGTCTGATTTAGCAACTTTGGCCCTCGATTTGAGGGTCATAATTTAATATAAATTATAAATAAATTATAGGGTTACAAAGCCCTTACATAGGGGTACATATTTATGTAATTATCTTACAAAAATAAGTTTATTATATAATAAAATTAAGTAAAGTTCAATGATTATACACATTAAATTAGAGTTTAATTCGTTAATTAAACTATAAATTAGTTAAATTTTTTTTTTGAATCAACTATAAATTAGTTAATTAATCATCAAATTGACTTAATACAGAGTTAGCGTACACAATAAATTATTTATTACAAATTTTTATTATATTTTAGAAACTCTATTTTAATTTATTTGTAATTAAATATTGGTTTAAGATAGTTTTACATATAAATAAACTATAAATACTATAATACAGTATAAATATGATATAAATAAATTCAAAATATTTAATATATCATTATACAAATATACAGAATGACTTACTTCAGTATTACATTAAATTACTAATTTAATTTATTTTAAGTTAATAAATTACCTAGTTAACTTAATAACCTAATTATTTACTGTAAATATATAATTAAATTAAATTACATGTATTATAATATTCATAATATATATATACATATGTATGTATAGTATGAGGTACAAATATGTACATTGAAATAAGTTTATAAAATTACTTAGTTATTATGCATTTAGGTTATATAAATTAATATAAAATAATACAATAAAGTTATATATACAATATATATTTTAGTTAGTCTTGAAGGTGTTTTGCATGTCTAGATTTGATAGTTGGTCTAATTTGGATGTCCAAGGGTAGGTCTGAACGTTTGGATTGGTTTGATTTGGACATTCAAGAGAAGAAGGCGGTGAGGCTCTAATGGAGGAATGGTGGTGAGGGGCTATAGAGGAAGGGTTAGAGAGGCTGAGAGTGGTGGTCAGTGTAGAAGTTAGACTAAGGTCTCTTGGAAAAGATCTCTCTCTTTCTCTTCTCATTCTCTCTCTCAGCGCCTACAACTATAAACTCCCCTTTTGAGAATAACATGCTTCTAAACTCGCCTTCTGTGAAGGCGATTTCCGTTCCCAAAGTCACATTCCCTGAAGGTGAGTTTACTATCCATATGTGCCACCCCGCACCCAGCAGCCTCCTCTTCCTTCCACACTAGTTCCTTCAGCGCTTGAGCTCTTTGCTTACTGTCCTCATCCGAGCGCACACCGCTGCCGAGTCTCTTCCTCGCCGTTAGCTGCTACCACATCCTCCTCTCCGTCAGTTGTTGCCACAACACTGTTGCTACGACATGCCCTTGTCGACTGTGCCTCTGTGGCAGCGACAGTGCCCTCGCCGCTGTTGCTACGATAGCCACCTCACCGCAGTTGCTACGACAGCCACCTCGTTGCCCTCACCGTCATTGCTACCACCAGCTGTGAAGGTTGGACTTTTTTCTTTGTGGCACAGAAAGAGAAAAATATGAGAAATTGATAATGTTTTTGAAAATCTCTCTTACTTGAAGTAGAAATAAATCATATTTTTGTTAGTTATTAGGGTTAAATTTACTTATGATAATCAACCTCAAATGAAATTGAGAAATTTCAGTTGAAGAGTGAGAAATTGATATTGTGCTTACCTATGAATTTTTTTGATTGTGTTTTGTAAGGGTAGTTACAATGGGTGGAAACGTATTTTGTGTTTGTTATGCAAATGGAAATGCCGAATATAAAGATGATGGTGTTGGTTATGACAGAGGACTGATCAGAACTGCAATGTTCATAGTGATTAGAAATTTAACATATTTCATAGGCATATCTGCATGAAAGTTGGAATTAATCGATGTAACTATGAAGTTGACATTCAACATAGGTTCCCATTAATTTTGGAAAGTCAAGGGAATAAGAATGTCATCAAATATGTTTTGACACCCATCTTTGATGATGATTCGTTAGAAACAATGATGTGCTTTAGTGAAAGTATTGGTAAATGTGTGGAGCTTTATCTTTACTCCCAAGAGAGGTGTGAAGTGTCCATTGAATGTGTTGCCGAAAATAGAATGTCTAATGTATCTATGGAAGAATGCAATGTTGTTAATGAATCCAATGCAGAAGTGAACTTGGTTGTTGGTGGTAATGAAGGTGGTGTGCATGATGATGTTGGTGAGCCAATTCGATATTCACCGGATCACGTACATATAGAGGAAGTGCCTGATTGTAGAGGCGACTCATTGGGTGGAATTGATACGCATGCTCAAACACATCAAGTAAATGAAAATTTTATCAATGCTTCTCAGAGTTCACCAATTCGGCTTGCCACCAGTGTAAGCACTTATGGGTTGCGATTTAATGTGTCAGTTTCATGACATTCGGTCAATGTTGATGTGAATGATTGCCATGATGAGGAGATACATGTCGAAGATAGATTTCAGGGTATTGCTCCTACTACTGATGATAAGATGGAAAATGGAGGTGCATGAGATGATGCAAGAGATCAATTGGGGGATAGAAATGATGTTTCTATTATTCCTCGTGTTCCTTTCTTCAATGTGCATGGGGGAGAAACATATTGCTCTTGGGAAGAAAATGAAAGCATGTTAGGCAACAATATAAGCTTAAGCAATGAATTGACGAAGGAATGTTGTTTCTAAGAAAGGAAGATGTGATATCCATTGTGAAAAATTATCACATCAAGAATAAATATGATTTCATTGTTCGTGAATCATCTACATCAATTTGGTCTGTCATTTGTACGAAAAAAGATAATGGTTGCAAATGGAGATTACGAGCACATTGTTGGAAATTGATGGACAATTTGTGATTAGAATTCTGGATGGACCACATACTTGCATTGATACAAGCAAAAATCAGGATCATCCACAATTGGATTGTAATTTCCTTATGCATTCGATAGTCAATCATGTTAGAGATTCTCCAATTGTAAAGATATCACATTTGAAGATAGTATTAAAGGATAAGCATGGCTACCTGGTGACACAAAGGAGAGTTTGGGATGCGAAAAGGAAAGCCTTCAAGCTTGTCTATGGTGATTAGAAGGCCTCGTATAATGACTTGCAATACTTCACGCTGTAAAGGACAGGAATCCAGGCACCTTTATTAATATTGCACATGTGACATCATATGAGGATCCTACCAAGGAATATTTTGTGGGAGCCTTTTGGGCATTCGGTCCATGTATTGAAGCATTCAAGTACTGTCGCCCAGTGATTAGCATTGATGGGACATTCTTATATGGAAAGTACAAGCAGAAGTTACTTATTGCATGCAGTATGGATGGTGGTAACCATATTGTACCATTAGCTTTTGCAATCGTCACAGAGGAGGCAATAGACACGTGGGGGTGGTTCCTTATGCACCTTCGCAATCACGTAATTGGAGATCATGAAGGTGCCGTGTGTTTGATTTTAGATTGCCATGGAGGGATTTTGGTGGCAACTACTAATGATTATGCTGGATTGCGACCTCCCTTTGCTATATGGAGGTTTTGTTCACGACATGTTGCAAGTAACTTCAACGTCACCTATAAGAATGCTACATTGAAAAAGTTGGTGACACGAGCATCATTGCAGGTGTCACCACTTAAATTTCAAAGATGCTTGGAGAAAGTAAAGGACATTAATGAAGATCCATCAAAGTGGTTCGATGAACACGGATGCTCACCAGAAAAGTGGACATTAGCATTTGATGGTGGTTATCGATTTGGTTACATGACAACTAATGTAAACAAAAGTTATAATGCTGTGTTGAAAGATGCAAGATATTTACCTATGGCTGCACTGGTTGAGAAGACATCTTACAACTGTGTCATATTTTGATGAGCGACGAGAGGAAGCATCTGTGGGGATATTAAGAATGAGTGATTAACGAAGTACGCTAAGAAAAAACTTCAGCATTGGGGTGGTGATGAGTTGCGACTCATCATAGCTAAAATGCCTAAGTTAAGCGAGAAACTAGATTAAACACTATCGAATTAACACAAAAAATGGGTTAAGTGTGGGAAATAAAGAAAAAGACCTAAAACATCAATTTTGTGCTAAAAACGCATAATTAGGTCATTAAATGAGATATTCTATTGAAGAAGGTTAAATGGTGATCCAAGTGCAAATTGAACACAAATGAGCTCAAAATTTCAAATCAAAAGTAAAATTAACTTCTAATGTGTTCAATTAAGCTTCATTAAAAACTTGGTTGCATTTGGACATCATTACTTGCATTTAAGGATTTGCATTTAGGTCCTTCACACCACATTTTCTTCACTAGAAAACCTCTAAGGACCTACTTGAAGGCCGCAAGGACCTTTTTGAAAGCCCAGAAGGACTGCTCTATAACCATTCTTGACCACTTAAGGGTCCCTTTGCTATTTTTGTACCCCTACGTGCAGGGGCATATTGCGCAAAAACACCTTTAAAATTCTCTTGCACCTGCAGCTCCTGGGTGCACTATAGCATTGAAGAACTGAGAGGATCGTGGCCGTCGATCCTCTAGACCCACTCAATCTGTGGCTCTCCATCATTCAAACCTTCGCGTGAATCTACGCATGCGATCACCTCTCCCCTTAGATTTGATCTAGCGGCAATAATTTGATTTAAACTTGTGTGTGCTCCTCTCCTCTCATCACCACCGCCCATGCCCTAATCATCTAATCGCACCACTGTAGTGCCCTGATTCAACGATCACTCTACTTAAGCACCTCCACTGCCTCGCACGCAAGGGATCGACTCTCCTCTACACCCCTTGAGCCGATCATTCGTCCACTCCAGCTCCTCTCCTCATACTATCCCAATTTTACTGCCACTGGCGGTGAAGCTCCACCTTCCACTCCGAATTTCCTCGCTGCTAAGGACATCGTAGCACCTGAGGGTAACCCAGAACTCCACTAGCGAGTTTTCAATCTGCTGGAGATTCCCCCTCCTTCGTCACTGCAACCACTAGCTGCAGTTCTCCTTACAGGTCCCATTCTTCCATTTAAACTAGGTTTTAATGCTTTCTAGCTCTAGCATAGATATAGTGATTGTTAGTGTAGTGTAGATCAAATAGGAGTAGATTAGTTAGAAATCCATTGGTTTGATCGATAGCTTAGGAGTAGATTAGAATAGAATTCACACATCCACCTCCTCTGATCAATTCAGATCAAAGGAGATGACTTCATCTCACTCACTGATCATTGTTCTTCCTCTTTGTAACGAACGCGTGCCCCAGACGCCTTTTAAGACGTCTGGGAGGTGGCCCAGACGTCGTACCAGACGTCTGGGATCACATCCAGACGTCTGACCAGACGTCCGGGATCGTTTACAGACGTCTGGAGAACAGTTATGTTCGCACGGGAGATTCGTCTGCGCGCCTGTGCGCACAGACCTGCGATTCCTCTCTCTCTCTCTCTGCGGCTGCAGGCGCGCTGCGACCACCTTCTCTCTCCTCCTCGCGCGGCCTTAAAAGGGCCACGCCTCCCCTCTCGTCTCCACCGTCTCCTCCTTCTTCTCCTTCCTGTGCGCGAGAGCGAGCGAGCGCGAGGGCGGCAGCGGCAGCCGCAGTGAGCGCGGAGGAGGTGCGGCGTGCGAGGGCGGGGCTCTGCCGTGAGGGCGAGCTCGCCGGAGCGGCTTGGCCGGCCGGCGGAGGGCGCAGGGGGCGCGGAGCGACGCGGAGAGGGGCCTGCTGCGGTCGGAGCAGCGGACGCGCGAGGTGCGACGCGGGCGGCGTCGCGAGCGGAGGCCGAGCAGGGTCCTGATTCTGGAAAAATTTCCAGAATCAGACGTCTGGGTTGATAGCCAGACGGCAAGGTCGACGTCTGTAAGATCATACAGACGTCTGAAAGGTGAGTTTTCCGCCTTCTTCTGCCTTCTTGACGACTGACCGTACTGAGGAGGGGGGGTTGGCTGTGCGCAGGTTCGCTGATTCGCCATCCTTTGCGAATCAGACGTCTGGAAGTTGTACCAGACGGCGGGAGTGACCTCCAGACGTCCGGAGTGACCATCGGACGTCTGGGATCTAGGCAGACGTCCCCGCAGACTTCTGGACGTCTGGTAAACCACGCCGAACAGGTAATTCTCTGATCCACTTTTTAAGACGTCTGGAAGGAGTTCCAGACGTCTGATTTTGCACAGTATCATCTTTTTCGACCCATTTACGGCCCGTTCGGGCTCCGTTTTCCGCGATTCGAGTTGCGTTCTTTTCAGAATTAATTCCTCTACTCGTCTACAGTAGCTATACACTGTTTTGAGACACTCCTTGTGTTTGATCCTTGTGATAGGACCTCGTTCGGTTGCAGTCTTGAGAGTCGCGGAGGCGCGCGGGATTCCCGATCACGCCCCCATTACTCCCGTTGTACCTGGTAGAGTGGCTTAAGTTATTAATAAAATCTGTTAAACTATGAAACCATAACTAGAATCTAGGACATTGCATGAATCCTAGGAATGAGAAATGTATGGAATGATAGCTCCTAGGTGATGCATGAATCCTAGGGCTGGAAAACTAGTTGTATGCTAGATCCTAGGATGTGACATGAACCCTAGGATGGAAGAACTAGTGGAATGTATAATACTGCAGTCTTGGAAAAAAAAAATGGAAAGGAATATAAAGCTGCCTGTAATTTGAATTAATAGCTGTCTGTTATGAATAAAGAAACATGATTGAGATCATGGATTTTTGAGAACGTGAATCTGGAAAGTGAAACATATGATGTTCTGAGATAAATAGCTGGAACCCTATGGGGAATTAGGAGTGGAACTCCTGGAAAGAAAAAGGAATGGAAACTGAGATGTAGTTTGTACTGTCTCTTGGGTACGCAGTACCAAGGGAAGTACCTGTACCTGTTTAGTGCAGAGTGGGGCCAGCCGCCCCAGGGACCCGGGGTTAGGATTGGCCGCTCTGTACCGACTTGTTGGCCCTCGTGTACGTAGTACCGAGGAGAGCTAGTAGTGTTAGGAGAGTACTAGCTACCCCACGGGCCCCGGGGTTCTGCTAGCCTCCTTCACCGACTTGTTAGGCCCACCAGGGCAAACCAGGGTAGTCAGGCGAGGGTGCGCGGACTGTGGAGGGGCAAGGCCCCGGTTTGGTTACTGTGGAGGGGTTGGACCCCTGTTACTGAGAGGGCTCTGCCCTGGTTCCGTGCTGTGCTTTGGGCGCACCCGTTAACGGAAACGACTGACTGCGTGCCAGTGCGGGCTAGCTACCTGTGCGTTTATCGCGCGTGCTGTAGTCACCGTTACGTCTGTCAGTGACCTTGGGGTGGTTGACTGAGGGTAGGATCACCACGGGGGACTCTCCCGGCCAGGAGAGCACCACGTGCTACTTCTACTTTTGGAAAAGACTGCAATCAAGATCGTTCCCACGAGGACATTCGAGATCAAGTAAAGGACCTGAGAAATAAATGAAATAGTGAGAAAAATTGAAAGATGTGAATAAAGGAAGTAATAGAACATGACAGCTACTGTACACTCTACTGTTGCCTTTAGTTAGTTTGCCACTCTACTCAGCGTTTTGCTGACGTGTTACACTCGTTACCTTTTTCAGGACCAGGTGTTGAGCAGCCAGGTAGGCGGCTGCAGAGGACGCTGGGCCGAGTGGGGTCCAGTAGAGTTACCACAGCCTTTTGTACCCCTTTTGTTTCTGTTCTAGTGAGTAGTTTTTGTTTCCGCTGTACCTTCTTTACCTGCAGTTCTTGTTCTATGATAAATGCTGTTTTACTGTTGTGGTGGTACCTACTGTAGTAGTTTCTTTCCTTACTGCTGTACTTTCTTACTGTTAGTTATATTCATGCTGAATGTGGTTTATTTTACTGTCTTTTGGTTACTTCCTCGTTGGACGACTAGGTCTTGGGATTAGTCGAGTCGGTCCGGTTCTCGTGTCTCGTAGGGACTCGGGAACCGGGTCGTTACACTCTTCATATTTTCATTTCGCATTCTGATTTCCCTCGATTTTAATTTCGCTAATCACTCCATCAAGTCTAATTTTAGATTTGAGGACCTTATGTCTTAGATCTGAAATTAGCGCCACAAATCACCTTGGGGGGTTTCCCACTCATTTCGCAAAGTCACAAAGACCCCCCGATCTTGTTTTATAAACTCGAATCACTCGATCATGTTTAAAATGGTTTTTAATGTCCAATTCAGTGATTTGGAATTTATTTTGAGCTTCATAGATTTGATTGAGCTTTTTGAGATTTTAAGTGCTTGATTTGGGTGAATGTAAGGATTCCAATGTTCTCGAGTGTTGTTTTGATTTAGGGATGAGCATATACCTGATTTAAGTCACTTATTGGGGAGTTCTATCAAGGAAAATCAGTCTCCCTGATTTAAGATAGAACAAGGATCCAATGCATTATGATTTGATCACTAACTTACCTTGATCACCAATCAATGGTGTTCAAGACAAGAACGTGATTAATCAGTGCTAAATTCATAGCAATAGCTCTATATGGGCGACATTTGTTTTCCAATGCACATTTTGAGCCCAAACTAATCATGGAGATCAAATTGACTGTTGATAACTCTTAATGAATTTGTGGTGCCATGTTTACAAGAGTTGAACTCTTGACTTGAGCTTCATGAATCACATTGTCTAGGGTGTGAAGTGAAGGTCAAATCAGAGTTCTATGGATTTAGGTACTCAAATGAATTTTCAGATCTCCATTTCTGATTTTTCAAAGAAGTTTTGGAAATGATTTGATCGATTGTGGCTTTAAAGTGCATCAAATCATCTGATTTTAGCCTCTAAATTACCAATTGGTTTTCATGGTTTTCATGATTATATCAAGAGGTTCTAATTGATTTTTAAAAGGGAAAATCACATTGGAATGCTAAACATTCAAGTATGGGATCAGAGATCAGAATTGATTTTGTGATGGATTGTTGAACCTAATCAGGCTTGCTGTGGCTCTGAAAATTAACTTCAGAGCTGTTGCAGACCTCTGAAATCAATTTAGGATGACTGAAAATCCTGTTTGGATGATCTGATTTGGAACTGCAGCAGCAGCAGAGTCTTGTGGCTTCTCAAACTCAACAACAATCATTCTGATGTCATGTTGGACTTGCTGCTATTGTAACTTGATTGTAGCTGATCTGAAATCATTGGACAGTAGAGCCTAGGATTTGAGTTCTTTAAATTAACTGGCATGTTGTATGTATTGTTTATATCTTGTACAAGCACTCTTATACTGTTAGATGTTTCTAAATTACATTTTTAGCAGCTTGTATCTTGCCTTTTTTATCTTCTTTGTTAGCTACAATTGGTGCCTAACTGTCCAGTATGAGAAACGAATGTCAAATTAAATAAAATTCCTATTTAATGGTTGAAACATATCTCTTAGACTCTATAGAACATATCTGAATATTTTCACTGTCATCCCAGCCACTCATTTGAAATTTAGGATCTTAGGTTCTCTTTTAAAACACTTTGAAGATGCGAAAATGAGATAAACTTATATATAAATAAAAAATGATATAAAAAATATAAAAAATAAAATAAACTTGTTTTGGTGAAGATCAGGTATATTTCTAGATGTACAGTTTCAAGGTCATCTGAACTCTCGACTTGGTAGAACATACCAGTCGATGGTTCAGTATACCTTTAGACTTAATAAAAGAACTTAACCTACAAAAATACCAAAAGCACATTCTCTCTCTCATCCATTTCTTTTTTTCTCATCTCTTACCTCTATAAAACACCTAAAACCCATAGAAAGAAGAAAAACTCCAAAAATACACAAAAATACCATGTATATTATGTGTATACTTGTAAATATAAGCTATATAGTAAGCTATATGTATATATATTGTAAAATAGGTGTATAATAGGTATAACTAACTTATATATATATTGTATAATGTAAATTAAATATTTAAGATTATTTAAACTGTATATAACTTAATCATATAACTATTTATTATTTATACTAACTTATATACACTATAACTTAAGTAAATATATAAAAACCTATAAATAACTATATTTACTAATGATATTGTATATACGTATCTATATATGTATTATGTATATTATAAACCCTGTATCAAAATTTAATTATGTATATATAATAAATAATTAATTTATTAAGTGACTAGCTAAGTTATTAAGTTAAATTAAAATAAATTAGTAAATTAAGTTATAATTGATATAATTTATACTGTATAGTTGTATTGTAGTATTTTAAGTAAATTAGACTAATTTAATTATATTTATAATGTATTATACTATTTATACTTAATTTATATGTACAATATCCTGAATTCATTTACTTAAATGTAAATAAATCAAAATAAATTGTGTAAAATACAATAAAAATTTGTATTAAATAATTTAATATGTATACTAACTCTGTACAAGGTCAATTAGACCATTAATTAACTAATTTATATGTTAATTAAGAAACAAACCCAATAATCAGTATGTATAAATCGTAAACTTTGACTAATTTATTTATATAGTAAATGTAATTAATTTTGTAAATAAATTGTACAATTATGTAGCCCTATGTAAATTCTTTAATACCATATAATTTAATTTTAAATTATAATAATTTGTGGCCCTCAAATCGAGGGCCAAAATCACCAAATTAGATATTCTACGCTGGATTGGCAACGCAGAGAGTCGGCACAATAGCGCCACATCATGAGTTGGCGGGTAGCTACTGAGGTATAAATTGATTTTATCTTTCAGCCTTCCTAGTCGTCAAGCGCTCGGCGCTAAACAACCTCTTATCCCTTATGAGCATATGGCATGAGTTTTGAGATTGACATGAGATTGGTGTACGGTGCTGGCTGGGAGCCTGGCACTATGCGTGGGCGTAATTGGCCCATTAACGAGCTTAAATCGGATTAAATGGGCTAATTAATCATCAAGGTAACTTTAGTAGAGGTCTGGTCCCACCTGTTGAGGGTGCTGTGTATCTCTCGAAAAGGTCGCCCACCAATAATAAACCTAATTTTGTTATTAAGAATAGTAATCAAGCTTTAACCACTAAGGGTAAAAGAGAAGGCGAAGGTGCTAAGTGTTGAAGAGAGCCTTCTGAGAACGGCTAAGTAGAAGAGAGAAGAAGAAAGCAGCCTTGTGCCTGCTATGCTGTATGTATGTATACAAGTATATAAGTATATAATATATATATATGTCTACTGTAAATAATATGTAAATAATATAATAAAATGTATACGTAGTATAGAGTGTTTGAGCTCATATATGTATATAAATGACATGTGAGCTTTATTGACAGACTTATACGTCACTATATATAGAATAAATGTCAGTATAGACCCTAGTTTTTACCTTAGCTTATGTATATAGTTTTTCCTAAGGTTTAGTGACGTTTATATATGTCGCTGTACATATGATATATGTTACTATAGATGTTAATATATTAAGGTAAGTTAGTATGATATATTTTATAACTTTTTATTGTATGAATATGTAAGTAGTAGTATTATAAGTTATAAATAGATAGTATATAATATGTAATTATAGTTTTTTATGCTTTTTTGTACATAGTTGTTTTCAAGCATTGTATTGATATGTAAGTCATTTTTGTATATACAATTGATTCATTCTTTGATTATTTCATTAATTCATTCATTATTGTACATAAAATCAATTTTTTTGGAATTAAAGAATGATATTGGACTTAGAGAGTGATGTATATCAATAACTGTCTCCCAGTGAATGACTTGTGGTGGGGGTTTTGATCATCAGTTTGATTTAATTTTATTAGTCGAAATTTAAAATGTTCCGAGGTCGAACTCAGAGAGCAATCTTGATTTTAGAAGCATAAAAATCATAATTCACAATAATGTACTATTTTACAAAAAAAAACTTAGAGAGAAAGAAAATAGAATTTTTCTTCTCTGTTTCTTCTTCTCTCCTTCTTTGCTCTCTCTCTCTTTTCTTTCTTTGTCCTCAGACGTCTGATTCAAGGAATCAGTTGCCTTAAATGGTGTTTGCTACAGTGCATGCCTTCTTTTTCTTCTTCCTTTCTTTGGCTGCTGCTGCTCTACTTCTTCTTCTCCTTGGCTTTTTCTTCTCTTCTTTTCCTTTCTGCTTGGTCTTTCCCTTTGCGGCAGCTCCCTCCTTTTCTTTTCTTCTTTTCTCTTTGGTTCTGCTTCTGCTCCTTCCTCTGCCTTCTTCTTCAGTTGACTTCTCCTCTTCCTCTTCTTTTGCTTAAGCTACTGCTCCTTTTTCTTCCTTTCCTTTCTTCTTCTTCAGCTCCTGCTCCTTGGTGCAGCTAAGTCCTTAGCCGCTTCCTCTTCTCTTCTTCTGCTTCCTCTTCCTCCTTCTTCTTCAGCTTCCCTGCACAGGCATGGTTAGGCAAAAACCTACCCCTACCCTCCCTGCGTCTCTTTCTCTCTCTATTTCTCTCTTCAGTACGCTCTCCTAGAGCAGGGTAATCGGGTCGGGTGCGCGCCTGGGTCCAGGCGCACCGGCGTGGGTGTAATGCGCGAGGAGTGCTAGGTCTAGGTAATCAGGTCGGGTGACAAGTCCGCGTAGCATGGGCACGGATGAGGCGCGAGTGGGCGAGGGGACCTCACCCCGTGTGACTGAGGCGATAAGCCTCTGTCACGTTTTCAATTTATGCACTGCGGGGCGATCGAAAGCACCCGAGGTGGGACTTATGTTCCCACCTTTCTGTTGCGCAACCAGCAGCAGGAGTTGCGAGCGATTGCAGCAACAGCTAAGGCCTTCGAGGCCAATTAGCTACCTGGAGCTGTGCGCGGACGTTTTTCGCGTGACCTGGGCTCGTGTCTTGGGGCTGAGGAGGTCTGGAGCTGCTTGCGAACTTGCTCCAAGCTCGACGTCAATGGTGACGGAGGCTCGGGTCCTGAAATCACGAATACGGCCTTGCGGCCTTGTTAGAACACTCGGTAGGCATCGCCAGAGCTCGGCGAAGGTGGCTTGGGGGTCAGCGTGGCGTGAAGACGCCTGTGCGTGTGTGCCTAGGGCAAACTGTGTGCGTGCAGGTGGGTGTGTTCGGGGGGAGGAGACAGTGGGTATAGCAGTCAGTGGAAGGTGCAAGTTGATTAGTGTACTGTTGCGAAGGTGGTGAGATATTTGGCGAGGTGTGTGGAGGTGTGGAGTAGTAGAGGCACCTCACCGGTGGGTGGCCAGAGATGGAGAAGATGGCAGTGGTCAGTGGCTGCAAGGGGTCGAAAGTTGAAATAGAAAGAGGGTAAATGACGAGGGGAGTAAGGGGAACTTATCTAACAAGTCTAGAGTGAAGGGGGAATGCAGAGGTGGCGAGCGGCCGGTACTGCCGGCGTCGGAGACGAAGGTGCCAGGGGGAGAGAACGACGACGAGGAAGTGGGGTTGGAGGACGTCCGCTGGTACGGCGCGGCGCGGCGGAGGACGGTGGAGGTAACCATGCCACTGGTACGGTGGCAAAGCGACGAGGAAGAGGAGGAAGAGTCGCCGAAAGCTCTGGCAGTCGACCGGAGTTGGGAGGAGACGAATTGGAGGGGGGATCTCAGGCCAATCTAAGCTTGAAGGATGCGGCGGAGTGTGCCGCTCCTTAAATAGGTGAAGGCCGGTGGGGAGGCGCGCAATAGCGACGGGAAAAATCTTGCCGGAGGTATGACAGAACGGAGACCCATACCTCTCGCGCGTTCGCACGAGAGGTATGGCGGTCTTCAGGGCATGGGGGTCGGCCCATGCGGTAGGGGGCTTCGCAGGGAGCTCCCCTTTCA
This sequence comes from Thalassia testudinum, assembly GCA_037157565.1. Taxonomy (NCBI): domain Eukaryota; kingdom Viridiplantae; phylum Streptophyta; class Magnoliopsida; order Alismatales; family Hydrocharitaceae; genus Thalassia; species Thalassia testudinum. The sequence goes on along the minus strand of JAZHRO010000022.1, from coordinate 30,391,083 downwards.
AATCTGGAGCCGGCTCCTCATGCAGACGCGGTGCCGTCCTCCACGCAAAGTCGCCGCAGGTATGGCCTTCTGCTGCGGGTGGTAGAAGGACCTAAGTGAAGAAAACGACGAGGAAGATGAGGGGGTAAACGCAAGGGCTTCAAAAAGTTAAGGGTCAGAAAGTAATTTTGAGGACCAAATTGCAAAGTGGGTCAAGACGACATTCCCTTAGGTCTAAATTTTGGTATAAACCTAATTTGGACTTAAGAAATCCAATGGTGAAGTTGAATTTTAGGTTTGACCATGTTTGACTGGATATTTTGCACAAAAATCCAAATTAGGTCAAAAATTGGGTATGGACCTCAATTTAGGTCAAAACTGGTTCCAAAGGCCAAATTGAAGGTTCTAAACCCTAGGGGATATTTTTTCATGAATTTTAAAGAGTTTATTTGATTTTAATCTTTCCTGGAACTTCATGAATTAAAGTGGATTTATTTTAGGGTTGTAGAATGTCATTTAATTCCTAGATTTTACCATAACCCTTTTCAGACCAAACCATCCCACTTTTTCTCTTATTAGGTCCACTTGACCTATGTCTAGACCCTTAGAAATCCCGTGGATGCACTACAATGGTAAAATTACAGTTTTACCCCTTTGTGTCATGTTTTCTTCTCAGATTAACAATTCCTGAATTAGGCCTTCCCTTAGGTTATGTAGGAGCTTTTGTTCACTTTATTAGGTTAAAATGTGCTAGTTAGGGTTCATGATGAGGTTCTCATCAACCTGGAATAAACCAGTAAAAATTAGGTAAATAAATAAAATTGACGCGACAACGGTTCGTATTTGTGACATACTACAATAACGACCCCTTTTTATATGAACCGGTAGTTGGACTTTCAGGTGGCATTATAAATCTACATCATGTGACAAGATTTCATGGACAACCTCATCTACATTATGAGGTTGTTACCGGTCAGCATGATATTGATTATGGAGAAAAGGGTGGCAAAAAGCATGAAGTAGATCTTCATGATTGTACATGTTCTTGTAACAAGTGGTAGATATACAGAATTCCATATTCACATGCTTGTGCAATCCTTTCACATAGAAATGTGTATCTCGAAAAATTCATTAGAGAGTGATATACAAGGGAACAACAGTTTAAATTGTACTTTGGAAGATTCTATGCATATGTCAATAAAGAGACATGGGAACCTCATTCACTTCCAATGATAATACCTCATGAAAGCCAAAAACGTGAAAAAGGTCGACCAAGATCAAGTAGAATACACAATGAAATGAATATTAGAGAGCCAAGAAGGCAGGATATTTGCACTAGTTGTAACCAACCTGGATACAACATTCGTAGGTGTCCACCTGCTACACAAGCATTCAGTCCTCCTTGCCAACTGCATAATCTTCTACACCTACTGTACAGTTTTCGGTGCATCACAAACGTAAGAATAAAAATAAATGTGGGATTTGTAGATAAGTTGGACATAACATGAAAAATTACCAAAATAGAGGTATAAAATGCAAACATAACTTGTTTTTATTTTATACTTGTTTAAATTTATTCATATAACCTCATTTCATGAACTGAAGCATGTATGTATGCATTTAACCTCATTTTGAAAAGCTTTCTTTGTGAACTTTACATTATTCCTTTTTTGTAACTTAAGGTTTTTATGATTTTTATAGATGGAGCTGGGACTTGATGATGGGAGTGTATTGAGACTGCAGGATAGCCATCAATCATGCAGTGTCTGGGAGGGTGGAGATGTAAGGGAAAAAATTAATCACATAAATTGTCAAATAATTGCTTCCTAATTTGATAATAGTGTTATTTTCAATTGTAGGACTCTACATGATTGAGATGTAGACGTCGAGAGTACATCTTACATGGTGATCTAGTTGGTCCAAGAGTGGTTGATTATGTACAGAGAACTGGATTTGGAGGCATACATGAGCTTGAGTTCATCCAGCTTGATTGGCACCTAATTAACGCCCTCGTAGATAGATGGAGACGTGAGACTCACACCTTTCACATAAGGCATGGGGGGATGACCCTTACTTTGGAGGGCATATTGGTTATTATCGGCCTAGCTGTAGATGGGACAGTTGTTACTGGTGTTACGACATTGGATAATTGGCCAACATTGTGTGGACGTTTGCTCGGATGAACACCACAATGGAGGCAGATTAGAGGTTTGAGAGTTCTCATGACATGGCTTGCTGATAAATTCCAATAGTTGCCACCTGAAGCAGACAATGAGACAGTACAGCAGCATGCACGGTGGTTGTTAGATCCCTCAATATAGTTAATTAAGTTATTTAGGCTTAATTAATTACATAAGAAAGTAACTTAGGTTAACTCGAATTAATGTTGTGATTGTAGTATAGGGTAAAGTTAACCTAACATTTTAGATTTTTATTTCTTTTTAACTGGTTGAGTCTAGGTCGTTCATTGGAAGGCACGATAGTAAACTTAATTCACCATTAATTCCAAGCATAAATTACTAACTGCTTAATCAATCAGATTATAATTAAATACTTTAAATACATGAATAATTGCGCAAGAGATAGATCAAATTAGCACATGCCATTATTCCAAATAAGAAGGAACACATTTACACATATGATTTAGCATTAAAAACTAAGTAATGTGTTTATTACTTTAAATGTAGCTATTTACAAAAGATAAAGGCAAAAAATTGCTAAACAAATGAATACAATGCCTTTATTTTATCACTTAAAGCAATAAGAGAGGACAAGATATATCAATGAATTATAAATCAGACGTCTAACAAGAAGATTGGACATCTTAAAAGTAAATATTAGAAGTTTGAAATGATAGCAAGACGTCTGATTCTCTCTTTACGTTTCTTTCTTTCAATTCTTAATTTCTTCAGCCCTTCTCCTTTTACTTCTTTTCTTTACTGTTGCCTCGTTGCTCTCTCTCTCTCTTTTCCTTTACTCATCCTTTTTCTCTTTTTCCTCTTCCGAACCCTTAGCCATTTCTTTAGCTTAACCTTAACTTCTTTACTGTGCTTAATGAATTCCACACTTAACCATTTCCACGCCAACACATAACCTATTTAATCTTCAATTATAAAAATTAATTTTTAATGGGCGGCCCAAGCTCGTTCGGGGATACACAACGCCCAATTAGGGGGGACCAGACCCTACTTGAGCTCGGGCCTAGTTCTTTAATTGGTAGATTTTAGTCAGTTTGAGTCCATGCACAGTCTCTGGCCTCCCAGGCCCACACGCCCACTCACGGGCCCATATGTTGACACCCACAGGCGCACGCACACACACACACATGCGTAGGCAAGTGCACCACATGCACCCATGCCCTGCGCTGACGACTGAGAAGGCATATGCAATTTTTCGTATTATACTAGAGCGGTGCCTCACAGATTACCGAGGTGGGACTATTTATGTCCACTCCAGGCCGAACTTCTGATGAAAATTCCCAGTAATTGGCTGGGTCAAATCAGGCATTCCAAAGCTCGATCGAGAGCTCTTGAGAAGCTCTACATGATTGGAACACCAATTTGGTGTTCAAGTGAGGTTAAACCCTTTGATTCAAAGGGCGAAGTTGAAAAGCTCGCCATGGCCATTAAGGCTTGTAGATAGTAATTCCAGGTCTAAGGATCTACAGTAGAAAATCTAACCTCCAGATGAGGTTTGAATCACCTTCCGCTGGTGGTTCCGCAACAGATGAGCTAAGAAGATAGCCGTGAATAGCTCCAGGAAGAGGGTTTGGCATCAGAGTTTCGTTCTGGAGCTCTGAAGCTCTGAATTGAGTAATGATTAAGTTAGTAGAGAGCTAACAACCTTTGGTAGGGATTCCAACAACCTCTACAAGTTGTTGCGATGTAGTTGAAGCAGATTAGGCACTTGAATCTCGCCTGAAACTCAAAGAACTCAGTATTGGGTTCTAAAGAACCCAAACTGACCAGAGAATTGATTCACACTAAATCCTCAATAAAACTCAATCAAAACAACTCCAACTCACTCTAAATCATCCCAGAAAGAATTTCAACCTTTTAATTCACATAATTAAACACTTAATCCTCAAATTGAACCTACGGTTGACCAAGGTGAGCTCAGAGTTGACTTTTTTGAATTAACCAATCTCTGAGCTAATTGAAACTCAAGATCTGCTCTACGTCATCACAGAAATTGATTCAGATCATCAAAACTAAGTTTTGGGCTAGAATTCTACAGTTTCAAGTTCATCGCCTAAGATCCTGAAGGGTGTTGTTCGACAAAACAAGTCACAACTCTACTAAGAAAATAACTAACAAGAATGACATCATCATGCTTCACTTATGCTTCTAGACCTCTTAGATTGAACTAAATCCTAACGAAGACGTCTCTCCAACTCCGTCGGAGTTGGAGAAGATAGAAGCCTAGGTCGAGCTCCAAGCACCAAAACATCAAATTGATGATAGATACATAATCCTTAGGTCATAAGGAGTCATTCTGGAACTCTGCATGGAGGTCTATGGGCTGAAGATCAATTTCGACTCGCCGGAGCTCCGGTGAGTAAGGTTCTGATGTATAGTGAAGAAAAAACATAGTAAATGAGACCATTACTGACCTGTGGAGATTCTTAGGACCTAGATAGATCCTAAGATCTCCTCAATTGGATCAAAGAATGATCAGAACATAGGATTCATCATGGAATTCAAAAATTGAGTATTCCGAGTTCGATAGAACTTAGAATGCTTCCTCTCACTCAATTGAGTGAGGGAAAGTATTCTAAGGGGTGAGGCGATGCTAGTGGATTAATTAATTAGGTGGTTAACTCATCTCTGAGCCGCCATTGACAATGAGCTCAGAAATGAGGGGGAATTTGGGTGTTTCTAGTAGGAGGCTCTATAGGAGCAATTAATGGAATTGCTAAGGTCCTTAGGTGTTAGGGGGGTGATGTAGGACCTTAATTGGGTGTGAGTCTAGCTCTAGACACTTCACCATGGACAGTGAAGTGTCCAGGTGTCTGTGAGTTGGTTTAGGTGATTAGATGAATAATTAGGGTAAATCTGTGGTCGGGAAGGGCCTTAGGGTGGCGTTCTAGCGATGGAAGACCCTAATCAAGGTGGAGAAGGCTTGGTGGACTCCGCCATAGATAGCGGAGGTCACCGGTGACGGTGAGGTGTATTAGGTGGTATAGGTGATAATAGTGAGTGGAGGAAAGTGGAAATGGATCGTGGAGAGATAAGAAAAGTGGAACATTACCTGGACGTGTGAACGAAGGCCCAACGAGGTCGGATTTGGCCTCGCCGGAGCTGAGGGAGATGAAGGCAAGCATATTGAATTCTAGGTTAAACCTACTCCTATCTACTGCTAACTTACTCCTACAAGTTAGATCTACTTACCTGACGAAAGGAGGTGAGGGATCTCACCGTTGGTAGGGCGAGAACGAGATCGAAATCTAGACTGGGTGAGGAGAGAAGCTCTAGTTGATCGAAGCAGAGATCAGAGGGAAGATGGCACGCTCAATCGCCGTTGGTAAGGCGAAAGAGGGGAAGAGGTGGTGAGAGAGGCAGTGCATCCTCGATGGCCACGCTTGAGAAGAAGAACGAAGACATCGGAATTGTGGAAGAACCTACTGACTAGCTACGGTAGGGTGGAGAGGGGAATGGAGCTACGGTCGCTTGTTAGCCGTTCAAGAGTGTGAAGAAGAAAAGAAGAGGAAGAAGATGATACTCACAGGGACCTATGTGCAAGGAAAGATAAGGACCTAGGGGAAAAGAAAAGGACTCGATTGTAATAAAATATAAGGACCAAAATGCAAGTAGAGGCTTTTAAAGTTAATTTAAATCATTTTCTTTTCAAACTTTTTATATATATTTATAAATTATCTAAATATTATATTAAAGCCATGTATTCACATTTTTGACCCATTTATTTATATTTATTTACTTATTAACTTGCTTAAGTTATTAAAAACTTAGGTCTTAAGTTATACTTAAGTTAAATAAGATATTAATTAGGTAGCTAATTAGTGGTATTTAGAGTCCATTAATTAATTAAATTATTAATAATGTTAATTGACTTATAATTAAGTATTTTTAACTTATTTTCAGGTCCTTTAATGATTTGTCCCTTATTCTATAATTAACCCTTATATATGCATATTCCTAGCTAATTAACTAGGGAAACTAGTTAATTAGGGGTAATTAGAAGCCATGATGAGCCTCTCATCACACGGGCATACATATTATAGCTGCTTGGTGGCATCCTTTTTCCAGACAAGTCAGGATCTGATGTCTCCCTCATGTTCTTTCCACTCCTTGAGGATTTAGATGCTGCACGATGGTACTGTTGGGGTTTAACAGTTTTGGCGTACTTGTATAGGCAGCTCTGCCTAGCTTCAGCTACTAGGACAGATGAGATTGGAGGTGCTTTAGTTGTATTGTAGATTTGGGCTTGGGAACGATCCCCCCACATAGCTCCAGCCGTTCACCATCGTCCTAATTAGCATGGACAACCATTGGGATGTCATTAGAGGGTAGCATTTGATGTCAAGAGGGTGTCAACACATGTTGTTAGACCATACCGAGATGCGTTCGACTTATAGACCCTTGATCAGGTACGTGCTCATATATTTTTTTCATGCGTTCGACTTACATTTTTTTAAATGATGGAATTGAAATTATAGCGTAACATTACACAAATTCTTTATAGGTGAGCTGGATGCCTTACACGGATGATGTTATACAAACATTACCTGAGTATTGCGTAGTGGGGAGAGAGATATGGACAGCTCGAGTGCCAGTGATTGCTTTCCACATAGTTGAGCATCATTGTCTAGATCAAGTTGTGCATCAGTTTTGAGGTCGACAAAGCATACTTGCAATAGTTGACACAGATGATCACCTCCACGGACTCGATGTTGAGGGAAGACAGACATTGACTGGAGGGATTACCATAGACAGCATATCGAGTGGTGGGATGCAAGCCGTCAGCACATTGTCCACATAGAGCCGGTTGGTGAAGCAATAGTCACTGATGATTAACTTCCATGGTTTGATAGTGTCACCAGGAGATATATTAGCAAACATGGAGTTGTATTAGCCTACGATGTAAGCACTATTTATTCCTTAGTGATTGCATACATAATTTACGTAGTATTTATTTATTTATCATGTAACAACCTATTAATTACATTGACGTGAAAATTGTAGATATCTCAATGGACGCGTGCAATTGAGTTGGCAGCTGATAGACTGGACATCAGTCAGATTGTAGAGGACGTAAGGGCTACAATACAACACTCGATTGCTGTTCAGTTCACGGGAGAGCCACATGATCAAAATGATGGTCAACGGCCTATTCATCGACGTGGTAGACGTAGATGAGGTCAAGGAGTAGCACCAGCAGATGATTAGGCCCATGCAGCAACAGCACTGGCAGCAACACCAGCAGATGATCAGGCCAATGCACCAGCAGCAGCACTAGTAGATGATTAGGCCCATGCACTAGCAGCACCAGCAGCAGTACCATCACCAACACCAGTAGATGATCAAACCCATGCACCAACAGTAGCACCAGCACTAGCAGATGATCAAGCCCAGGCACCACCACCACCACCAGATTATCAAGATCAGGCCCACGCACCAGCAGCAATAGCACCAGCACCAGTAGATGATCAAGCCTAGGCACCACCACCACCACTAGTAGATTATCAAGATCAAGCCCATGCACTAGCAGCAGCAGCAGCACTAGCAGATGATCAAGCCCAGGCACCACCAGCAGTAGCAGTAGATTATTAAGATCAGGCCCATGCACCAGCAGTAGCACCAGCACCAACACTAGCAGATGATCAAGCCCAGGCACCACCACCACCACCACCAGAATATCAAGATTAGGCCCATGTACCAGTAGCAACACCAGCACTAGCACCAGCAGATGATCAAGCCTAGGCACCATCACCACCACCACCACCAGATTATCGAGATCACGCCCATGCACCAGTAGTAGCACCAACACCAGCACTAGTAGATGATCAAGCCAAGGCACCACCACCACCAGCAGATTATCAAGATCAGGCCCATGCACCAGTAGCAGCACTAGCATTAGCATATGAGCAGGCCCAGGCACCTCCACCACCACTAGCACCAGTAGATGATCAGGCCTAGGAACTAGTAGATGATCACTATCAGGGTCAGGGAGCACCACGACATGATCAAAGGCAGGCATCACCTACACTACCATTAGGAGACATTGGTAGCTCATCCCATTCCGATTATGTTACTCCATTTTCAAAGGTGCCACTCGACCCACTGCAAACCTTAGGGGCACCCAAAAAAAGGCAAGGACATTATGATGATGACTTAGGAGAGATAATGACTCAGGGGCTCGCACACGTGGTTATTACACCACCATCACCGCCGAACTTTTGGTCCATGGACAACATAGGATCGCAAATAACCCAGATTGATCAGTCATCTTTGCTTGAACAAAATGATAATCCGATGGTTCAGAGACAATATAAGAGAAGGAGAAAGTAATCATTAGACGTGTATGTATACTAATTTCTCTTCGATTTCTTGTACATAAATTTTATGCTAAGGTTTGTCACTTGTAATGTTTTTTTTATGTCAGGTACGAAGGTTCATCTCTAATGTCAAATATTCACCAGATTGCATTATGGTTTATGTCAAGTAAGACATTCCAAAACTTTCCTTATATTCCTTCATATTTTAGTTATTCTTATCGTCTACCAACAGCAACAATAGCAGTAGCTGTCGGTAGTTGGAGTAACCACCACCAACAGCAGCTGCAGCCAATTCCATGGTTTGCAGTAGCAGCAACAGCAACAGCAGCTACCGCCAGCTGCATGTAGCTCAAGCAGCAGTAGCAGGCGCAGTTGCATGTAGCTTAAGCCAGCAGCAACAACAGGAGCTTGAGCTAGCTACTGCTGCTTAAGCTAGCTACAGTAGCTATTGTGTTTGAGCTACATGCAGTTGTGGCTGTTGCTGTTGCTTGAGTTACGTGTAGTTGTTGCTGCTTGAGCTACCTACCTTGGTGGAACATTAGCATCTATAACTTCCTTTGGCTTAAGCAGGAAGCCTCGTAAATACACACCTACAAGGCTTAGCTTGTGACACTTGGAGTTGTGTAGCAACTACAAAATAGGAGTTTGTAAAATATATAATAAGGATATACAAATAAGAACCAATCCCTAGGAAAGGACTGTAAAAATAGGGTTGATAAATAAAATTACTCCTAGGCTTCCTAATGCTACATTTGATCTTAGAAATACTACAAGAATTTCATCTATTGGCTGAGTTAAACTCTTAATGTTTAAGAGATAAGTAGACGAAAGGATTACAGGGTGCAACTATCTTAAAACTATTTTATTGTCATTACTATCTTATATGATATCCTCAAGTCTTTAATGCCATAACTATTTTTTTGCATATAGGGTGTAGGTATCAAGATTGGAAATTTTATTGCTTCTACTGTGATGCCTTATAGAGTCCCATGATATGGTTTTAGGTGGAGTTAGGGTGATTATAACATCATATATCTGTAACATCATATATGTAGTTAGGGTGGTTTTTGATGTTTCCCTCATGAAGGGCTCCATGTATGTATTTTCCTTCGAGATCAATGTACGTAAACTTCTGAAGACTTTATGTTTTGTAATTGCAATGCAAAGTCAAATCTTCTTCTTTAAATCAATTTTCCATGTCTAAAATAATTGCTTTCCATGTTTTTGAAGTTAGCATTGTATGTTTTCTGATGTTTTTTCCTTTGGAGATCAATCTATGTTGTGTGCATCAGGAATTTAAGATGTCTAATCAAATGAGTAATTCATCTGGCCTGATTTGAAACAGCAGTAGGAGCAGCAATTACCTGTTGAAATTTCACTAGCTGCTGCAGTAGTAGGAACACCTCAACAACAGTTATTGCTGTTATTGCAGCAGCAACATGTTCCTGAATTGGCTAGTCTGTTGGCTGAGATTTGATGTGAATTTGAGTTGATTTGATGCTGACATATGATGTATATTGTTAGAACATATTTGCAAGCATTCATCTACATGTATTTGATTTAAATTTGTTTTTGAATGTCTTGTAAACCATCTTCTTGTTCATTGTCAGCTTACTCTTGGTGCCAACTCATTCCTAGCTCTCAGATCTAATCCTACGGTCAAAAATAAACTCTATATTCTATAAAAAGGCCCTATCTCCCACCATTTCCAAGAGACCTTAGTCTACCTTCTACTCTAACCACCACTCTCAACCTCTCTAACCCTTCCTCTATAGCCCCTTACCACCATTCCTCCATTAGAGCCTCACCACCTTCTTCTCTTCGATGTTCAAATCAAACCAATCCAAACATTCAAACCTAACCACCTTCTTCTCTTCGATGTTCAAATCAAACCAATCCAAACATTCAAACCTATTCTTGGACATCCAAATCAAACCAACTATCAAGTCTAAACATCCAAAACACCTTCAAGACTAACTAAAATCTATGTTGTATATATGACTTTATTGTATTATTTTATATTAATTTATATAACGTAAATGCATAATAACTAAATAATTCTATAAACCTATTTAAATGTACATATTTGTATCTCATATTGTACATACATATGTATATATATATTATGAATATTATAATACCTGTAATTTAATTTAATTATATATTTACAGTAAATAATTAGGTTATTAAGTTAATTAGGTAATTTATTAACTTAAAATAAATTAAATTAATAATTTAATGTAATACTGAAGTAAGTCATTCTGTATATTTGTATGATGATATATTAAATATTTTGAATTTATTTATATCATATTTATACTGTATTATAGTATTTATAGTTTATTTACATGTAAAACTATCTTAAACCAATATTTAATTGTATATAAATTAAAATAAAGCTTCTAAAATATAATAAAAATTTGTAATAAATAAGTTATTATGTATACTAACTCTGTATTAAGTCAATTTGATGATTAATTAACTAATTTATACTTTAATTAACGAATTAAACTCTAATTTAATGTGTATAATCAGTGAAGTTTACCTAATTTTATTATATAAAAAACTAACGTATTTTTGTAAAGTAATTACGTAATTATGCAACCCTATGGAAGGACTTTGTAACCCTATAATTTAACTATAATTTTATTAAATTATGACTCTCAAATCGAGGGCCAAATTTGCTAAATTAGATAGCACCCGCTCGCTACTGCAGCTACAAGTGGCATTTTGTTTAGCGCCACATCGTCGACTTATGAGCACCTGCAACAACTTATATTGTTTTTCTCACATGCCTTCTTCAGTCGTCAGGCACCGAGCGCCCTTACATACCATTACCCTCTCCTCTCTTGAACACGATATGGCAGGAATGTGTGCGATGAGTGGGCATGGTTGGGCCCATTAATGGGTATTGAACCAGAAATAATGTACCTAAATAAGCTAACTAGGGTGGCCCTAGTAGAGGTTTGGTCCCACCCATAAATGGGTGTTGTGTATCCCTCGAAAAGGTTGCCCGCAAATTAAACCTGATTTTTGGGTTTAAAAAGGTTGAACCGGACTGGTCCAAGAGAGGAGAATGAGTGCCTTATAGTGTTCATGCATATATGTGTTCATATCTATAGTAACACATTATATATACAATAACATATATAAACGTTGCTAAAGCGTTACATAACCTAATGTCACCTAGCAAGGGGTTTAGATTATCTTGAAACTTGTAATTCACCTAGAAATAGACCTAATCCTACTTAAGACACCTTTATTTTAATTTTTTGGAGTTTTTAAAAGATTTTAATTTATATTACAATTTAGCAGAAAAGAGGCGTAAATGAATGTTTATTTAGGAACCTAATGAATTTTAAGATCTGATTTGATCCTTCTCTATATATATTGTCAATAGCATAAGAGAATGATTAGATTAGGGCTTCCCTGTTGAATGGTAAATCTGATTTGGATTGGGATTTGAATTAGATTTGGAATTTTATGGTAGGAACTTGGTTGATTTTATATAACAATAGTTGACCTATTGAATTTAAACTTAGATCAGTCTAAATTGGTCTAATCAGAGCAACATCAGCAACATAAGCAACTATTGGTTGTTGAAACAATTGTAGCAATAGCTGCAGCAATGTTTTAAGACGTCTGATTGTTGAAGACGTTGTCTGAGTTTATCACAATAGCAGCAGTTGGTTGCTGTTGAATTTCAGCAATAGCAGTAGCTTTAGATATGGAATAGGTGATATGAAATAGATTTTGGGATGAACTTGGGAATTTAATGAAACTGACATATTCTAGGGTTAGACTTTAATGTACAAGCACTTTTGTACTTGAAATTGATTTAAATTCAATTAGAATTGCCCGTATATTTGATTCAAAGTCTTTGTCAGCTATCTTTTAGTGATTAATTATCTATTGTGAAATTTTAATGGAATTCACCATGAAAATTCAGGTTTAATGCTCTATTATGTTTCTCAATGACTGCTAGACATGTTTATATCCCTACACACCTTTGCGAGCCACTTAAATACATTTAGAGGCCTTAGGTTGCTTAGGTTCACATCCATTTAGGCCCAGAATGTGTGAGTTTTGTAAATAAATAAATAACTTAAAAGAATCACAAAAAAATAAAATAAAGGTGTCTCGAGTAGGATTGCGAATATTTTTATGTGTTCACCAAGTCTAAAGGTAATTTGAATCCCGGACTTGGTAGAACATATCAGCCAACGGTTCAGTCTATCTTGGAACTTAATAAAAGACCAAAACTAAAAAATCACCAAAAATAATTTTCTCCCTCTCTTCTCACTCTTTCTCTCTCATCGCCTTCATCTACTAAACCTATAAAAGCCCTCAAAGTCAGAAAAACCCCAAAAATACGTTGTATATTATGTATATACTTGTATATATATATATTTGAAATGTACTTGTGTATATATATATATATTAAACCTAAGCTAACTATATATATTGTATAATATGTACATAATAAGTGTATATAACTTATATCTGTATTCCATGTATTAAATTAACTATTTAAATTGATTTATTATATATATAAAATTATTTTATTATTATCTATTAATTTATATTAACTTAAATGCATAATAAACTAAGTAATTATATAAACCTATCTATATGTACATAATTAAGTCTAATACTATATATACATATTTAAACACGTAATACATACTATATAGTACATGTAATTTAATTTAATTATATATTTATAGTAGATAATTAAGTTATTAGGTTAATTAGGTAATTTATTAACTTAAAATAAAATAAATTAGTAATTTAATCTAATACTGAAGTAAGTTATATTGTATACTTGTATTATATTATATTAAGTATTTTTAACTTATTTATATTGTATTTATACTGTATTATAGTATTTATAGATTATTTATATGTAAAACTAACTAAAACATGTATTTAAATCTACATAAATAAAAAATAAAGTGTCTAAAATATAATAAAAATGTCTAATAAATAATTTATTATGTATATTAACACTGTATGAAGTCGATTTGATAATTAAGACACTAATTTATACGTTAATTAAGAATTAAACTCTTAATTTAACTTGTACAATCATTCAAGTTCACCCAATTTTATTATATATCTATATAACTTATTTTTCTAAATAAATTACATAATCATGTAGCCATATATAAGGGCTCTCTAATGGTATAATTTAATTTAAAATAATATTAAAATAAGGACCTCAAATTGAGGGCCAAAATCGTGAAATTCACACGCAGGCGAGCGTTGGCAACGCAAATTTGGCACCTCAATATAGTGTCACGTCGTCGCCTGCAAACCGTTCTAAGCGGTATAAAGGGAAATTGTGTTGCTGACTATTCAGTCGACATGCGCCGGGCGCACATCACATACCATGCATACTATATGCATACATTAGCATATTTGAGGGTTTATGTGGGCTGGGAGCAAGGATTGATATTTCGCCGATATATCGTTGATATATCGATATCGTCGGATCAGCACATATCGATATCATCCTTAATATCTTTTTTCCATGATATCGCCAATATATTACCCATATCACCGATATATTGCCTATATCACCGATATATCGGAGATATATCGCCGATATCATGGACTTTTGTTCAACTTTAGAGCTGTACATGCTAGGGTTCTTGCTTCCTTGTAGTCCACCAAATATATCGACTTTAGAGCTGTCCATTCTCTGTCGACAATTCAGTCATTGCACTTGATTTTACTTATTGAAATATAGGAAGAAGATTTTAAAACGTCTGTGAGAAATACATTAGCATCTTCAAATATCTATAAAAAAGATGCATAAAACTAAGCACTTTGATAATTCATGGGGGTCTTGAAAGGGCTATCTTGTCATCTTCCTTTGATTAAAAAATGTCATCCATGATGGTTCTTCTTTCTTTCCGCCATAACAACCTAGGGTTGACAGGCTCACTTGTTTCAGCATGGCTTATCCAAGTACTTGCCAAGGTTTGACATATCGCGATATAGCGGCGATATATCGTCGATATATCACATATCGACGGGTTGGGTGGTATCGATACTACCCAAAGTGTATTTTTCCCTGATATCGGCGATATATTGCCGATATGGGGATATATCACCGATATATCGTCGGTTGGGTGGGAAATGGTGTTGTGGCGCTGTTGAAATGGGACGGCTGAGCGGGAGGTTGAAAACAGTAGGACAGGATTAGGCGGGAAGTGTGAGATTGAAAATGGGTAGAAACAGGCACAGACACAGACACACAGGCAAGACTGGACTGGCGTTGTTCGGAACCCACAAGCGCACGCATGCACGTTTTTTAGCCATTCCTTTATGATATATTAGTCATAAAAATGTTAATTTGACATTTTTTATATTTTATGGCTTTCTGAGTAAGTTCCAAAAAATTCACCAATATCAGCGATATATCAATGATATATCCCCGATATATCTCATTTTTTACTTGTCGATACGATATCGATATCGATATTTAAAACCTTGGCTGGGAGCCTGGGACTGTACACTGCTTGGCTTTGGCTTTGCTGAATTGGGTTTGGGCCGAAATAATGCACTTAAAAACATCTGCATAATAAGAATAAGAACTGAGTTTAGTAGTGGTTTGGTCTCACCCTCTTGAGTGTTGTGTATCCCATGAAAGGTCGGTTCGCCAACTTAACAACCTAAATTTTGTCTAAGTGTTGAAAAGAGTTTGTGAGTGTGCGGAGTGAGAGAGAGCCAGCCTTGGGGAAACTTAGTGTTGAAGAGAGGAAGAGGACTGAGCTGCAAAGCGTAGTGTCGGTGCATTTCTGTGTATATGTGCCTATGTATGTGTACATACCTAGTATAGGTATGGAGTATATGTATATAAATAATGTAAATAAATATAAATATGTATATGTATGTAATTAATATAAACTATATAAGTATAATAGTAGTATAGTATGTTTGAGCTCTTATATATGTATATAAATAAATTAGAACTTTAGTGATAGATATATATGTCACTGTATATATGTATATACGTTAGTGTAAGTAACAACTTTTACCTTAGGTTATGTGAATCTCTGTTTCCTGATTATCAAATGCTTCTGACTTCTAAACCTTTACGCATGTTATATCCATCAAAGCTAATAGCTAGATAACAGTAGTAAGCTTGGCTTAAACTGAATTTGTAACTCTTATTGTTTCAGTTACGAAATGAACTAATAAGTTATAATGCTTTTGACTCTTTCAAACATATTTTGCTCTGTTTAATTGCTGGAACAGACACAAAATGATGCATTTAGATGAGTAGTTGGTTATTAAGGTGCCTTTTGGCCATCGATGTAACTCTTGGACATTACAGTTTGGTATTATTCAACCACTTTTTTTCTGCACTTGGTATTGAACATCATAAACAATGAAGGTAACCCCTTTTTACTGTGGGATCTCCAGTAATTAAAAGCAATAATGGTTTGGGGTAACGTAGTTTGGCTAATGGTGATACTTTTCAGGTTTTTCTGTTTCTGTGAATATCACTTCATCAATTGTTGGGTTGGCAAATGAGGCAAATCATTCTAGGTGTAACAACTTTTGCCTTCTGAGAGGACGAGTTTAGGATTTATGGGGAAACAAGGTGAAACTCGCTTTCAAAGAAGACAAGTTTAGTGCTAAACAAGAACTCACTTTCATAGAAGGCGAGTTTAGTGGTATACAAGAACTCGCCTTCACTAAAGGTGATTTTACCTCTCCACGCTCCCTTGGGACTCCCCAGGCAGGGAGATGGTAGTCGTTCTTAACTTGCCTTTTGCAAAGTCAAGTTCAAAACTATATAACAACTCACCTTCACAGAAGGTGAGTTTATCACAACTCCCACCCCCTTCGCACTCCTCGAAGGGAGGAGTGGTATCCGTTTCAAACTTACCTTGTCCAAAGATAACTTTATTAACGCACAAAACTAAATTAAAATCCCCCAACACATTTAAATAATTAATTTTTTCAATAATTATATTTTGAAATTTTTTTTGGTGAGGGGGAGTTGCTGGGGGTGTGGTCGAGTGAGGAAGGAGGTCGGGAGGGGAGGGGAGGGGACGGGACCTGCTGGTGGTTTGAGGAGGAAAAAGAAACAGGGAGAAGGAAGGAAGCAGAAGATTAGCTGAGCTTGAGAATGATGATGGGCGATGTGATGCGGCGGCGTCTGGCGAGGGACGGAGTTCGGATTTCCCCTGTGCGATATGGGTGGGCGTGTAAGAATGTCCAACGTTGAACGCTGGGATGAAAACGGATAATTACATGGATTCAGATATCACATCCGAAAAATGGTCGATTCCGAAGAAATTAGAATTCGGATAAAGAAATTGAGAATTTTGTCCGACGTGGATTCGAATATAATAATGGTACGAAGGACTTCGAATCGGATTCGAATTTAGGTATCTAATAGATTAATTTTTTTTTTGTACGCTTGGAGAGAGGGAAAGAAAGGGCAGCCGCTGCCGACCCTTCCCTTCTTCCTCCTCCTCCTCCTCGCCTCCCACGATCTTTGCTGTTGCTGCCACTGCAGCAATCGCAGCCGCTGCTGCTGCTAGTTAGCGAGAGGGAGAGGGAGAGACACCACCCCTCTCCTCTACTCCTTTCCCGTTGCTACCGCTGCCGGTGTCGCGGCTGCTGCTCTTGCTGCTACCGCTGCTCCCCCTCCTCTCGCTTCTGCTGCTGCGGCTGCTGGGTGGAGGGGACTGAAGAAGGGAGGGTAGGCACGCCGGGTAGGTAGGGATTTCTCCCCCATCTAGTTCTATCTGTTGTTCCCGCGATTATCGTGTGGTTGAATGCAAGATTTTTGGGTGATGTATATCGAATTTCCATCTCTTGGTGTGTTAGAGGTGTGGCAATGTGATTTTTCTAGTTAGGGTTTCCCTATTGTTGGATGGGGATTTCTTTGGTCTAAAGTGTTCCTTGTATGTGTGGTAATTTGTACCCAACATTTTATGAGATTTGAATGAGTTAAGTATGTGATCAATGGGGGTGTTCGATCAACATTGTTTTCTTGTACAAGGCTTAAGTTGGGCTTGGGGCCTTGGCGGCCTCCACCGGATCGCTCCCCATGCTGGCAAAACGCCCTCTCGAGGCTCTCCGTTGCGATCGAAACCAACACGATTTGAACTCTCACTCTCGGGGGAAAATTTCTCTCTGAGTCCTATGACTTTACAATCTGAATTAAGTTTCATTCGCGAATCTTTCCCTGTGCTGTTAGCAATCTTGGGCCTTCTCTTGTCGGCCTGCTTTCTAAGAAAGATGACTCGGGAGTTCATTGGGTTGACTTTTCAGAGGTTACAATAAATGTTGTGAAAGGGAACCATTGTCAACATCTCTGAATATTATTTGCAGGATATATTCTACTTCTAGTAGGAAAAGTAAAATCCAATCAATTTGGAGTTCGACTCTGACCAGGATGATTGCAAGGCAACAGGGGTTATTAAGTTGAATGATGTTGTTTTGCTTCTATGGGTGTGTTGGAGTATGGAATATGCTTTAAGGACATCAAGTTGTTCAAGGGAAATGCTGGGTGGTTCTCCCTGACATATCCAACTTGGTTGGCGCACCTGTCCTATCAAGTTGGCTTGAAGATCCTAGCTGGGATCGTTGAGCTCCAGCTCTTTGTTTGTGTTTGTTGGATTGTCTTTGATAGTCTGAGTAATGGTTCCTTGGGGGCAATCAACATCGTCTTATAATCAACTCTTGCTCATTTACTCTATGCTTTTATGCAAAGGCTCAAAAAAAAAAAAAAAAAGGAAAAAAAAGGGAATGGGATGGATTATTCCCCCACATACCACTACCCCTCCATTTGCCCCCAGTGCTGACCTCCCCTCACCCCCCTTTGATCTCCTTCCTCTCCTACTCCCAATCCCTGCTCTCTATCTCTCCCTCACTCTCTTGATCTTTCTCCCTCTCGATCTCACCCTCCTCATAGCACTCCCTCCCTCCCACTTCCATGCGATCGACACCGTCGGAGCCGACGTTGTCGGAGTTGACGTTGTCGCCCCCTTTGCCTCTCCTAGCGTGCATGCAAGGGGAAAATAGGGGCTGCCACCCCCTTCTGGGACTCCCTCATTGAGCCTCACTAGGTTGCAGTGTCACAACCGCTTGAGGCTAGCCACCTTCCTTCCTCTAGTGGAGCGGCCATTACATCGACTTCGAGGTGGAGTGGACAGCTGTTGCGAACGGCAGCGGCAAAGCTGGGTGGGTCGCTACTCTTTTATTTCTTTTCTTTTTGCGCCTCAAAAAATAATAGAGTTAGAACTTCGTGACGCAGTCTCGGGTGTTGTGGTCGCAGGGAGTACGTAGGGTCGAGTCAAGCGCGATGCCTTGCGGGAAGTGATTGAGAGGAAGCTAACAGAGGAAGGTAGGGTTGTTCCTTCCCTAAAGCTGTTTTTTTCATCTTTATGATATGATATTAGAAATCCTAAATTAGGAAATCACTTGAAAAATTGCAGGAAAGTCGAGTTCGTGGTAATTCACAATATACGGGGGACTAAACCCGAGACTAGGTCTAATCAAGGTACCTATAGCAGATACCTGTTGTGACACACATGATGTGGGTTTGTGTTCCATATGTGAGTGCGTGTGTGATAGGAAAAAGGGAGGTGCACATGTGCAACCCTTTGGTTTGTAATGCGAATTATAGTGTTTTTCTTTTTTTTTTTCCTTTCACTAAATGACGATTTTTGAGTTATAAATGAGTTGATTTCTGCAATTTTCTCATGCCCTGCTTGTTTCTCTGTCTTGCAAGTCTTTGAAATTATTTTCTCAACATTGTGAAGGGCTACATGTGATTTGAATCATTAGTAAAGTAATAATTCAGGCCATGAAGAAAAATGAAGTTGTTGGTATGAATTTGTCGAGTCTTATGTGAACCTTGAATGGCCATGAAGCACGTTGTTAGCCTTCTAAAGCACTTCGCTCTTATTTGTTATTTACTCGCATGAATTCGGCAGATCATTCTTGATATGGTACCACTAAATAGAAATGTTGAATTTCGTGAGATTCGAAATTTTGCGTGTATGCGAGTGTGCGGATGTGGGCTTGCTAACTAGCCCTAAAAGTCTTTGTAGCCCTTCGACGCACACTTGAGTGCTCAAGAGACACAACTTCGGGCCTGTCCATCAAGGGGGGTGGTCGGACGAGGGAATGAACCAAAGTGTGCAGGAAGCAGGTAGTGACCCTGCCCAGTCTGCTGCGACTCAAAGGGGTGCAACCCTAGAGTTAATGGGTTGACTGGTTAAACTTGATCGACGAGGTGTGAGATTGCAAGTAGAACCTGATTGGAATTGGGAACAGGTATCAAGTAGACCCAGAGGTATGGGAGAAAAGAAAATGGAATGTGACCATGGGTGGGCCCCTCAAGGAAAAGGTCTTGGATCTCGAAGAGGCCTGCAGTGGAGAATGATTGGGGAAAATCTGGTGGGAACTTTGGAATTGAGCCTTGTGGCAATCGGAGAGGATTCTTGATGTCGTGGAGGTAAAGATTGGCTTGCAAGCGAGTTATTTTCGAATTGATCACATTATGGACTTGAGTTTTTCCCATAACAAGATGTCAGGGCTAAAGAGGCTAGTGGGTGTGTCGAGTGTCTCTACGCATGTTAAAGTTGAGAGTCGCCAGCCCGGCAACCTTTCATTACGAGGAGCAGTGGGTGATTTCCGAGGGAGGATTTGGGGTGGAGACATCTCTCTGAGACGCAAGGAGAGGTTTTTCGCACTATGGACCTCCCGGGATTCACAACGAAAGTACCTTAAGTACAGGATGATGATTCTTGTTGTTTCGATATTAAGAAACTAGTTACCAGCTGTTGACAACTATTAATTACTAGACTAGGTGGTGGCCTAGGACTCCGGGAAGGAGTCATTCTCGACAGGCATTGTGGCCTGTTAGACGTAGCAGGAGAGCCTTCTTGGCACGTGGTTTTTTTTATGAAAGGAACTAGAGGGGAAGAAAACAAAGTTAGACATTAAGGGAAAAGAATAGGTAAACCGCACCGAACTGGGAATGTACACTTGGCAAGGCATCCAACTCAGTGGTCTCTCTTTTTCTTTTCCTTGCACCCTAGTTATTCCCTACTGAGCCTTTTGGCTCATGCTATGTTGTTAACAAATTTTTCAAAATAGGTCAAGTCATCATATCCATTGCGTGGCTCGTCTTCGCTTGCGGGCAATGCGCCAACAGGTGTTTCCGTTGGTTTTGCACACGTGTCACCATTGGATGCTGACCTGGGGTGTTGGTGTGGTATAGAGGTATACAAGTGGGGAACTAGTAATTTGCATTTTACTTTTCTCTTGCAATAAGTTTTGTAAAAAGGGTGTGATTTAAATATTTTTCTGATGGCATGGTCGTATGTAGAATTATGGCAGGGTGTGCCCACAATAGTGTATGTTTTGTATTTCTTTTGTGGTTATGATTGCAACGTGGGGTGTGCTCGTTATTGTGTGTTTTTATGCTTATGTGGTATGGGCATGGGTGTACCCACCTTGTTTATTTCGTTATAGGGTGCATAGGTTCCCTTGCAGGTATGGTAAATCGGAAAAACTCTACCAAGCAGAGAATTTAACCCACTTAAAATGATATTCCTCCCTCAGGCCCATTATCCTAAGGTTTCATAAGAGTCTTTCTAGACAGCCTAAGGTCATAGGCGTTGCCATGTGGTCGTAGCATCGATCCATAGGGATTGTTGTTGCGGGACGTGATAGTACAAGGTGGTATCAGAGCAACATGTCTTAAGTAGTGAAGACATGGTTTGTCATTATAGTCTTTGCCGCTAGGATGGTTGTCCCGTGTCTAGTGAAAGGGTCGTTGGTAGAAGAATGGTAACCCAGGACAACTACCTATGTAGGCATAATAAGCTCAAGACTTATGCTATTGCCTCCTATGTCGCGTCTTAACCTATCACTTTTGGAAGTACTTGTGCTGACTATTTCATAATGCCTCCCTTGGCGGGGCCAAAATTTTGGCTAGAGTACGAATTCTATCTTGAACAAAGACTCGAACGATAACGTTGTTTGGGAGCAGCAACAAAACTTCTATAGGTCATCTTGCTTACATTAGAATAACGATCACCTCCTTGTGTACATCCGGGGCCAAAGGGAAACGGGAGTGCTCGTTAACGGCGGTGGTGGCAACTTGGATGGCATCGGAGAGTAGCTGCCTAGGGGCCTAGGTGTAGTCGGTCTAGTAGCAAGCATGGGGTTTGAGTGCTTCCGCTGACTAAAGCTCCCTAGCTTTACGGGTGAAGGAGACCTGTCCCTTGTCAATATTTGGATTCTTAGGATCCAGAAGATCTTTGTAGCTCTTCAGTTGGTTCTAGAGCTCTAAGTACTCTTCGCTACCTACCAATCAATGGGAGTAGCTGAAAGTGCGGATTTCAGTGCAGGCACTAGGGAAACCTTGTTAAAGGAAAGGCAAGCCATTCGATGGAGGATTATCTGTCATAAAATTTACCAATATAAAGGGGAATAAACTTGGCTTATTTGTTGTCTTTGATGGCCATTTAGGAGATGATGTTCGTACTTACTTACATAAGCATTCATCTAAAAATATTCTCAAGGAGGAAGAATTATGGAGTCACACAGACAGAACCCTTACAATAGCTTATGACAAGACCGACAAGGCAATTCCTTCACCTGACCCCGAATTGGGTTGAGGAGGTTTCACTGTTGATACAACTATTCTTAGAGATGGCAGAACATTATGGGTAGCCAATATTGGCGATTTGCATGCTATTCTATTTAAAGGTGGAAGAGTGATATAGATGACAACAGACCACGAGCCTAACACTGAATGGGGGAGCATCGAGAACAGGGGTGGATTTGTTTCAAACGTGCCAGGGGATGTTCTTAGAGTGAATGGACAGTTAGCTGTTTCTCGTGCCTTTGGAGACAAAAGCCTGAAACCCATTTGCGATCGGATCTTGAGGTCACATATGTTGATGTTAGCAATGATGCAGACCTTCTCATTCTTGCTAGTGATGGCGTCTGGAGGGTAATAAGTAATGAAGAGGCAGTTATGGCCACGAATATCAGTGATCCTCGAATCGCTGCCAAGCATTTAACTGCTGAAGCAGTTAAGTGAGACAACAAGGATGACATGTCTTGCACAGCAGTCCGATTTAGGGTGCAGATGTAAATTGCTGCATAATGATGTTTGGGGATTTATCTGCACTAGAGGCTTGAATCGCTGCACAGTGACTATATTTGAGGTGGATTCAAAAGGCACTTATTGACCTTAGAACAATCTTTCCAGCTAAAAGACAGGGAGGGAAATTCCTTGGTTAATCTTTGTGAATTTTCTTCTGTCTCGAGTCTCTTCTGGTGGTGATTTCTTATTTGATTTCTTCCATACTTGGGTAACGAATGTTTAAGGTCCTCACCATAATCTCTTGGAGGGCCAAGAAGAAAATCGATTCGGTATTTGGGAGGGGGGGTGGGGAAGCTGTGCCTGATTTATTTCTCCTTCTGTTAATTCAAGCTTAGATTTCTCATTAGTTTCAGTGGAACTCCTGCTTTGCTTGAGGGTTGTCTCCATGCTTAATTATGATTTAGTTGCCATTCACATTGCATTTGATTAGAAAGGTACTTGATTTGAAGGGTTACTTCTGGAGTAAAGGGAATTGTAATTTGTCTCTCCATGCTGGCTCTGGTTTCAATATCATGTGGGAACGTTATGTGGTGCGTTTCAACAAGGAGCAGCTCCCTCTATCTTATTAGATTCCTTGACTGGTCATGTTTAAAGCCCATCTTGATTTCCAGAAAATTCTATTTGACTAAACTGCCTTGAGTGCAATCATTATTATTGATGATTGAGTAGACCCAATTATCATGTTCAGAAGTGTTATTTGGGGAAAATTGTATCAGTATTGAATTAGAAGTTGGCGTGACAAAACAAACGTTGATGGCCATTAATTTTTTTTTTGGTTGATATCACACATCATCTGGTCAAGTGAGCTTTGTTGGATGAAATGCAATTACATGTGTGTGAACTCTTGGTACTCACTTGACATTGTGGCAGAAGAAACATGGTCTTCTAGGGTTGAGAAATAAAATGATCAAGCACCTTCTTCTATGAATGTATCTTTCGTCGTCCTTTTCGCTTATTGGTCCATATTTCTTGGCTCCCCACCATTCAAGGGCAATGAGAGCATGAAGCCAAGTCAAGACCTTGTTCCTAAGCCCTAGGCTGACCTTTGCTCCAATCTTGACACTACCCACAGGAGGGGTAAGTTCGTAGTTTTTATAGATGCATCACATCTTGGGTTGGGACACATACTCATGTTGCGTGGTAAGGTTATATAGCCATGCATCCCGACAGTGCGAACCCACGAGAGAGATTATCTGACTCATGACCTCGAGTCGATAACCGTTGTGTTTGTACTCAAGGTATGGCGACACTGCCAATATGGGAGAACTTTTGAGATCTACACCAACTATAAAAGCTTGAAATACATATTCTCTCTTGAGGAATTGAACATGAGACAATGTTGATGGATGGATTACGATTGACAAATCCTTTACGACTTGGGCAAGGGCAATGTGGTGGCCGATGCCTTTAGTCGGAACCCTCTATTGCTTCTAGCCCAATTGCAATTACTGGAGTGGGAATGGCTAGAAGAGATTTGTAGCTGGAAGTTGACCTTAGGAACATGCAGTTTGAACATTCTAATAGTGCCAATATGAGTCCAACCTGAGATGATAAACAACATAATCCAATTGTAGTATAGCGACCCAAAGCTTCAGAGGATTCTGGTTAAGGTATTGGATGGGAGGGACCATTGATATCACCCTGCAAGGTAATGTTCTACGATTTCGAGGCCAACTATGTGTACCCCAAAACGAGGGCATTATGAGGCAGCTGCTGTTAGAAGCCCCATAACACGAGATTCATCAATCTCGGGAGCACCAACATGTACAAGGATCGAAAGAGAGGATACTGATGGAGGAGGAATGTTGCCAAGTGCGTTAGCTGGTGTTTCATGTGTCAGTAGGTGAAGGTAGAACATCGAAGTCCTGCTTGGTT
This sequence comes from Thalassia testudinum, assembly GCA_037157565.1. Lineage (NCBI taxonomy): Eukaryota > Viridiplantae > Streptophyta > Magnoliopsida > Alismatales > Hydrocharitaceae > Thalassia > Thalassia testudinum. The sequence continues at coordinate 30,366,556 of JAZHRO010000022.1, read as the reverse complement.
ACTCCAGCCCCTTCCTATGCCTGTGTGGGAGTGGGAAGGTTATCCATGGATTTTGTGGTTGGATCGCCACGCACCCCAAGTGTAAAGGATGCCATGTGCATAAAAATGGATCGACTGATGAAGTCAACTCACTTTATAGCTATTTGGATTACTGTGAAGCCAAGCCTACTAGCTGATATTATATCCGAGGAATGGCTAGATGTTTCATGTCATGTCATGTCAGATTTGGATACCCGTTTCACTTCATGCTTTTGGGGTAATCTCCAGGCAGTTTTAGGAACTAAATTAAGTTCAGCATAGTTTACCATCCCCAATCTAATGGCCAGTCAGAGTGCACCATACAAATGCTAGAAGATCTACTGAGATCTTATGCTTGGGATAGGACACTTGGGATGAGTGCTTGTCGTTGGTGTGGTTCACCTATAACCATAGCCTCCGTTCAAGCATTGGAAGGACCTCATTTGAGGCGTTGTGTTAGAGAAAGAGCTCCTCAACCCTTTGCTAGGCGAAGGTGAGAAGTTCCTTCAAGGGCTAGAACTAATCTAGCAAACCATGGATAAAATAACGTTGGTACACCAAAAGTTTCTTGTTGCTTAGAGTAGGCAGAAGAGCTACAGTGACTACCATTGTTGCGATGTGCGCTTCGAGGTGGAAGAGTTTTTTTTTTTTTCATTTGAGTATCCCTAATGAAGGGCAACCATTGATTCGGAATCAGAGGGAAGTTGAAACCTAAATTCGTTGGACCCTTTAAGATACTCGAGCGGGTAGGACCTATGGCGTATAGGATTCCTTGCCCCCGCAATTATCTGAGGTGCATAGTGTATTCCACATCTCCAATCTCTGTTGTTACATTCTCGATGAAATTCTTGTGGTGCAATACGAGAGACTACAATTGGAACCCAACTTGACCTCTGAAGAGCAGCTGCTACGGATCCAAGACTGATCTGAGAAGAGGCTTCAAAACAAGATCATGCCTTTGGTGAAGGTATTGTAGAGGAACCTAAAGTTTAAGTGACTTGGGAAGTTGAGGAAGAGGTGAGGAAGAAGTATCTCCATATATTTGGGTCGTGAGGTGCGCCAGTTTCGAGGGTGACATTCCTTTTACGAGGGAAGGATGTGAAGGCTCCAAAAAAAAAAGGGAATGGAGGGATTATCTCCCCACCAACCACTACCCCTCCATTTGTCCCCAGCGTCGACCTCCCCTCACCCCCATTCTATCTCCTTCCTCTCTTGCTCCCCCTCCCCGCTCTCTATCTCTCCCTCGCTCTCTCAATCTCGCCCTCCTCATAGCACTCTCTCTCTCTCTGCCTCTTCCACAATAATCGACACCGTCAGAGTTGACGTTGCTGGAGTCGACGTTGCTACCCCCTTTGCCTCTCCTAGCGCGCACGCAAGGGGAAAATAGGGTTGCCACCCCCTTGTGGGACTCCCTCATTAAGCCTCACCAGGCTTTGGTGTCACAACCACTTGAGGCTCGCCACCTTCCTTCCTCCGATGGAGAGACCATTGCATTGACTTCGAGGCAAAGTGGACCGCTGTCACGAATGACAGCGACAAAGTTGGGTGGGTCATTGCTCTTTTATTTGTTTTCTTTTTGCGTCTCGAAAAATAGTAGAGTTAGAACTCCGTGGTGTAGTCTTGGGTGTTGTGGTTGCAGGGAGTACTTAGGGTTGAGTCAAGCGCGACGACTCGCGGGAAGCGATTAAGAGGAAGCTGACTTGCAGAGAAAGGTAGGGTTGTCCCTTCCCTAAAGCTATTTCATCTTTATGATATGATATTATAAATCCTAAGTTAGGAAATCACTTGAAAAATTGGGGGAAAGTCGAGTTCGTGGGAACTCACAATATTTGGGGGACTGGACCCGAGATTAGGTCTAATCAAGGTACCTGTAGCAGATACCTGTTGTGACACACATGATGTGGGTTCGTGTTCCATACGCGAGAGTGTGCATGTCATGGGAAAAAAGGAGGTGCACATGTGCAACTCCTGTGGTTTGTAATGCGAATGATAGTGCTTTTCTTTCTTTTTTTTCCTTTCACTAAATGACGATTTTCGAGTTATAAATGAGTTGATTTTTGCGATTTTCTCATGCTCCGCTTGTTTCTCCATCTCGCAAGTCTTTGAAATTTTTTTCTCAACATTGTGGAGGGCTACATGTGTTTTGAATCATTAATAAAATAATAATTCAGGCCACGAAGAAAAATGAGGTTGTCAGTATGAATTTGTCAAGTCTTATGTGAACCTTGAATGGTCGTGAAGCATGTTGTTAGCCTTCTAAAGCACTTCGCTCTTATTCGTTATTTACTTGCGCGAATTCGGCAGATCGTTCTCGATATGGCACCGCTAAATAGAAATGTTGAATTTCACGAGATTCAAAATTTTGCATGTATGCGAGTGAGGATGTGGGCTTGCTAAATAGCCCTAAAAGTCTTTGTGGCCCTTTGATGCATACTTGAGTGCTCAAAAGACACAACTACGGGCCCGTCCATCAAGGGGGTGGTCGGACGAGGGAATGAACCAGAGTGCGTAGGAAGCAGGTAGTGACCCTGCCCAGTCTGCTACGACTTAGAGGGGTGTGACCCTAGACTTAATGGGTTGACTGGTTGAACTTGATCAACCAGGTGTGAGATCACAAGTAGAACCTGATTGGAATCAGGAGCAGGTATCAAGTAGACCCACAGGTATGAGAAAAGAAAATGGAAAGTGACCACGGGTGGGCCCCTCGAGAAAAAGGTCCTGGATCCTGAGGATGCTTGCAGTGGAGAACGATTGGGGAAAATCTGGTGGGGACTCCAGAATTGAGCCCTGTGGCAATCGGAGAGGATTCCCAATGCCATGAGGTAAAGATCGGCTTGCAAGCGAGTTATTTTCGAATTGATCACGTTATGGACTCATGTTTTTCCCATAACAAAATGTCAAGGCTAAAGAGGCTAGCGCGTGTGTTGAGCGTCTCCACATATGTTAAAGTTGAGAGTCGCTAGCTTGGCAACCTTTCATTACAAGGAGCAATGGGTGATTCCTACGGGAGGATTTGGTGTGGAGACATCTCTTTGAGGTGCAAGGAGAGGTTTCTTGCCCTACGGACCTCTCGGGATTCACGAGTGTACCCTAATTATGTGGTGATGATTCTTGCCATTCCGACATTAAGAAACTAGTTACCAGCTGTTGATAGCTATTAATTACTAGACTAAGTGGTGGCCTAGAAGGACTCCGGGAAGGAGTCATTCTCAACAAGCATTGTGGCCTGTTAGATGTAGTAGGAGAGCCTGCTTGGCATGTGATTTTTTTTATTAAAGGAACTAGAGGGGAAGAAAACAAAGTTAGACATTAAAGGAAAAGAATAGGTAAACTGCACCTAATTGGGAATGCACACTCGGTAAGGCATCTAACTCAGTGGTTTCTTTTTTTCTTTTCCTTGCATCCCACTTTGCTCCACTGAGCCTTTTGGCTCATGCTATGTTGACAAAATTTTCAGAATAGGAGGTCACGTTGTCCTATCCATTACGTGGCTCATCTTCGCTTGTGGGCAATGCGCCAACAGGTGCTGCCGTTGATTTTGCACACGTGTCACTATCGGATGCTGACCTGAGGTGTTGGAGTGGTATGGAGGTAGAAAAGTGGGGAACTAGTAATTTGCATTTAATTTCTCTTGTAATAAGTTTTGTTAAAAGGGTGTGATGTAAGTATTTTTCTGATGGCATGGTCGTATATAAAATTATGGCGGGGTGTGCCATGTTCTGTATTTTTTTTGTGGTTATGATTGTAATGCGGGGTGTGCCTGCTATTGTTTATTTCACTATAAGGTGCACAGGTTTGCTTACGGGTATGGTAAATCAGAAAAAACATGATAAAACATAGGAAACTTTGTCGAGCTGAATTTTCAGTAGAATTTAGCCTGCTTAAAATGATATTCCTCCCTTAGATCCATTATCCTGAGGTTTCATAAGAGTCTTTTTAGATGGTTTAAGGCGATAGGCCTTGGCCACGTAGCCATAGCATCAATCCATAGGGATTGTTGTTGTGGGACGTGATATATTACACCCTCTCTCCCCTCAAATTCAAAAGAAAATGCTAGATCACGTAATATTTATTCCTTCATTTGTTGAGAAAGTAAAATTTAGTTTTATGTGTCATAAAGTTGGTTATGATAGCTTTGTTGCTCTTGGTATAAGAGGGTACAATTAAGGTTCTCATTAGAGTTGGGTATCATATATGGTAGACGATAACTTTTCTTTTGGTAGTCCACTACCAACCGATTGCTTGTCTATGTGTCAAGTGAGAATTCACTGCTAATCAAGATCTTTTGAAGATCCTTAGCCATTGGAGTAATGAAAGAGGAGAAGAGATATTATGGCAAGTTAGATGATTGGAGTCACTTTTCTTAAGTGGCATTCGTAATGGGGATTTCCTGGTGCTTTTATCTCTTGCACATCGTTCATGTCTTTTGTAGTGGGATAATTTATGGCCTTGTAGGCATCGAAATCCGATCAATCTTTTATTAAAATCAAATCCATACGTGGATCCAATTAAATTCGAATTAAATTTTGCTCTTTTTTTTTTTTTTTTTTCAGTCAGGTCGAGTTAAATACAGATTGGATTCAACGAAACTCTCATCCTTACTCTCACCTCCATTCCGTCCTCACCTCCTTTCCCCACGCTTCACTCACCCATCTCCCTTTCCCCATTTATTTCTCTCCCCACCCGCTCCCACCACCACCGTACTCTATTCCCCACCTTACTCACCTCCCAGCGTAACCCACCGAGACGCCCCCACCGAGACTTCCTCTTCGCGGCTCCCTCGATCACCCCACATCACCTCCATCTCCTTCTCCCTCGCCGCTCACCCCGCACCTCCATCTCGACCCACCTCCACCGCTAGACGCCGCCTCCTCCCAACTCCGGTGACCCACTACCGCCGGCGTGAGACTACCAACCGCCCCTCTTGCATCGCCCGCCTCAACCATCCGACCACTCCAGACCCGCGCAATCCGACGTGACGCCCCGCATCCACTCCTCTCCAGCCATTCCCTAAGACGCGGTCGGCCCGCCCAGCTCTGCCTCGGCCGTCAGCACCGACCACCCTCCTCCACCACAGGTGCCACACTGTGTGACCCGTCATCCGCTGCCACCCGCGGTTCCGACGCCGTTGCACAACTCACTTCCGGTAACCTCTTCCAGAGTGTGAACCATCCATAACTATTTCCTTTTTTTTTTTTTTAGTTGCTGTTCTGTGGGTTTTGCTTGGAATTTGTTGTGTCGTTTGGGTTCGGTCTATCATTATGGACACACGCTTGTAGCCAATTTTAAGTCATTAAAGCTCCTCCTGATCCATTGAGTCTGTATCCCCTCGTGGAATTGAGTTACGGTTGTTTGCGCTTAGTTTCCCCGCTATTTCACAATTATTGTGGTTAATCCGCCGTTATCTCTGTGGTCCTTAATATTTAAAATGATTGTCTAAGAATATTTTCTGTAATCAGGTCATTAGATTAGCTCATGTCCATGCGGTTATTGAATTTTACTTTGGAACCATTGGGTTATTTGCTGCCTCGTATGCATCAAGTTCTTAATGGATCTCTGGTTCTATTCTTTAAGAAAGTTGGTTACTTTTGAAGTTGGTTGTCTTGCCGGTCACTGTGGAATTTGCAGATGACAGTAGGGGATTTAAACAAGCTTAATAGATTCTTTTTGTTTCTCCCATTGAAGAAAGATTGGGTGTAGCAAGTAGGAGATTTTAGGTCAATTGCTCTACTGAATGTGCCATATATTCAATGGTGGCCAAGGTATCAATGAACAAGTTGAGAGTGGTCATGGGGAGCCTTATCAATCAGATGTAGTCAACTTTATTCTTGATAGATCCATTCTGGATGGTCTCGTAATTACCTTCGAGATAATGGCATCTTGATAAAGAGAGGCCACAAAGGGATTTATGTGGGAAATTGATTTCTTAAAGGCATGTAACTCGATTGATTGGCCCTTCCTTTAGGCATCTATGGTTAGGAGGGGCTTCTCGGAGTGGTGGTTTACGTGGATGAAACACTGTATCATGATGACATCCCTTTCCGTCTTAGTGAATGGCAATCTTGCTGGGTTGCAGTCCTAGCATGGAGTTAAACAGGGTCACCCTCTTTCCTTGTTATTAGTACTTGTAGTTGACTGTTTAGTTGCCCCTACCTTTGCTGCCCGTTCTCAGGACTTTTTGGTTTGTTTCATCAGTCTGTGCAATGGAGGCACTACTGTCCCCTCCAATGCATCAATGAAACCCCATTTTTTGTTGAGGGCAATGAGGTATCAACTCATGAAGGGGAGATGCCTTGGCTAACTGGAGTTCTTTGGTGCGACTTCTGCACTGGCTATCATTTTTGCCAAGTCGACCATTCCTTTTTGAATGAATGAAAAGGGGAGGACAACTGCTAGACATGAGGAGAACACAAGATCGCCATCCTTCCTTAGACACTTAGTGATGTCCTTCCTATCTATAGAATGCCCACCTAGGTCACCTCCTCTTGGAGCTTGATGAAAGAGGTCTTGGCATCAAATAGTTGAGTGTGTTCATCTTTTCTTTATCAAAGGCCTTTATAGAGGGAGGAAGATCTATTTGGGTACCCTAAGCCTACGGTCCAAAGCAAATATAAATGTGGGATTGATTGCAATCTCTCTCCTTTCCTAATGGATGGTACAATCTCCTAATGCCAGTACTTGGGTTATCCTAATAAATCAAAGAGATCCAAAGCGTATCATGCTTGAATTTGATCGGGGTTCACGGTGGTAGAAGAAGCGGGTTTGGAAAAAAAGAGGGATTTTAGTTGTAAGATATCTATTGAAACAACTGGAATTGAGATCTCATTCAAAGAGAAGATGGGAACGGAGTTTATTTTTGTTTGTTTACATGGACAATTCAATCCACAAGGACCATGATTTGGAGTTGATGGATCATCCTTCTCCGAGGAAGAAATGAAATATAATCAACTTAGATTCAGGCAGTCTATTTGAAATCTTAGGGAAACACTTTATTAATTTCTTTTTGAAAATTGGAAGGGTGGTTGTCCGGTTGATAACTATCCAAATTTAAGCAAAGAGGGGCCAAAACACTTTAATTATTATTGTGCATATGGTGTATATGGATGGTGGACGCCTCTCAATATCCTATCTTGGGGTGCATATTTTGGATAAGCCCATTTCCAGTCACAATTGGACTCCACTAATTCTGAGAATGAGGCAAGATTGGCTCGTTGGGCTGCTAGGATTCTTTTCAGGGGTGGCAGGCTAGTGCCTTCAGAGAATTGCATTCTCTCATTCCTCCTAATGTATTTTATTTTAATACCATTTTTTTAGAAGGTATTTTATAGTAGTATTCTCTTTAGAAGCTCGAGAGAGGTGTTGTTAGTGGCTTGGAAGTTGGGATGAGGTGTGTAGGCCCTTGATGGAGGTTGTTTGGGCATGTTAAACATGCTAACAATGAATGAAGCCCTACTATCTAAGTAGGTGATACACCTGATGAGTGAGGGCTGATATTGGGAAGGTTATACGGTTATACTTGAAAGCTGCTATGGCTATGGCTATTTCTTAGACTGAGGTAGCAGGCATCTAGCACCTAGAGGTTCTACTTTCTGGAAGGGAGTGGTTGGGTTTTGTTGAAGAGTTGTTACTTTTCTTGTTAAGGTTCTTGGTATGAGAAGGGACTTTCATTTTTGGAAGGACAATTGGTCGCTCTAGGGCTGCCTAGTGGACATCTTCCCCCATTTCATGCTCAGCGGAGAATAAGGATGCTGCGATAGAGGATGCTGGTTGGAGGCACTTTGACACTGTTGTTTGCTGCCTCACTTTTGGATAGCAAGGTGCTGCATTTTGTTAGCCTGCTGAAACTACTACGGAATTTGCAGCTGAGTAGAAGTCTAGATTTTCTAGCTTGGAGGTTGGTGATTTTTCTGTGCGGAAAGCCTATAAGAATGGAGGGGTCCATCTACATCACAATTCTATGTTCCTAGATTACTGGTTGATTGGTAGTCAATGTCCCCCCTTGACAATCAAGATTTTCGTATGTTTTCTTTGATGGGGAAGATTTCTTACAAAGGTCTTTCATTCTAGATGGTGACGGGCACAGATGCTTCTTGTTGTCTATGTGCTGTGGGCGATTACAATGTTGATCGATTATTCTTTGAGTGTAGACTACATGCCATCTGACTGTTTCGTTCTCTTTTTGCCTCAGCTGATGTGGACATGGCCTAGTTCTTTTCAGATCTAAGGTCAAATGGTATTGGCAATTTCTTGTCACTCCGGCTTGAGAGATATGTTGTTTTATTTAAGGGTTAAGGCCCTATGTTGAGAATGTATTTTTTTTGCTATGTCTAGTCGGAGGAATTCTGCCTTCACATGATGTAGCTTCCTGTTCTTAACAAATGAGATGGGCTGCTGTTGATTTTGAGCAGCACCCTTTTAGTGTTCAAAGAAAAGGAAACTCAACTTATTTCAACTTTGCAAATGTTATGCAATTTTCAAGATTGTGTGGCATCAATTTTTTTAGTTCAGTTTTTATCAAGTAATCATTAAGTTGTCGCTCGTTGGCCTGAATTGTTGCTTGCATCTTCTTTGTTGAACATCGATAATATTTTTCAATGAGGAATATATGCTTCAAAAGATTCCTTTTTACTTGATCACCAAGCTGTTTATATAAATCTGTTTATTTCCCTCAATGCTCTCAGAATGGTTCCTTGTAATTATTTGAGATCTGAATATTTCAACAATTGGTTTCAGTATTTTCCAATGTAACAGTTGCCTGTAGGGAGATTTTTATAGTTGTTTATTATATGGTTAAAGTTCATGGCTTCTTTCTTCTGAATCAGAAGCCTCTTTCTTATATATCGATGTCATTCTTGTTATGGAGAACAAATAATGATAATAATATACTGAAACTGAAGTTATAAATTGTTGGCTTAGCTTAGACTATGAAGTATCTTGATTGCCCTTCCATGTATTTTGATTTAATAATCAAAATCCAGCTTTTCTGAAATGTGATATCTGATATCATTGTTGACAAGTTATTCTTTGTTCTCTCTTCTCATGAACTTCATAGCAGTAAGTGAGCAACTTGCGTATATAATTGTTACTTTTACCAATGAATATTTCTCTGATAGTTTGTATTAGGTAGCAATATGGAGCTTTGTGATTTTCTTGATTATAAGCTGATGCTACCACAGCTTTGGATAATAGCCCTTTAGTGCACTTGGTTGTATGTGTATGAATTATATGAATGCAATGTGTAGTTGGTGATTATTGCGAAAGTTTTGATGTCTAATATTTTCAATGTTCAGCAAAAATGAAATGATCATAAAGCGTGGCAATGGTTATTTCACTTGACAGGAAGGTCTAGAGGTTTTGTGGCTGCTAGGACATTTTGTGGCATTCTTTAATGGCGGCTAGGAATTTTGCTTCGAAATGCAGAAAAGGTACTCTATGACACATTTCTTCTTGGATTTGTTCAATTTGCACGCTTTGGTTTTTCCCGTTTTAAGTTCTTTTGGACAAGCTTTTCCTCTTTTATGTATCATTTTACATACCTTTATTTAAATCTCCTTTGACCTTAATATGTACTTAAATTAACACATTTCAGTTTACTCCTAGTACTGTTAGTTGTTCATTTTCTGATTTTTCTTCTTTTATTTTTTTGTTGGAAAACAAAACTTCCAACTTCTTTGGCATGGTTTTGTAGTTGGCTGTTCTTTATATGGAAGCAGTAACACCTACTTGGCCAGTTTGTTTCGATCATCTCATGATGTCGTAAGTGGAGCATCCTACAACAGTATGTTATCTCAGGTGCATACCTAACTTTAAGTATTGTTGGTGAAATACATGTTATTTTCAGAAATATGGTAATTTTCTTGTTTTTTTTTTTGGTCCGTTGTCCTGGGACATTGGCATTGATTGATGGATCTTGTCTTCCAATTTGGGAAATTGGAAGCTAGCTGTGTGTTGAGATTAGCTTTTTCAGTGAGCAGTGAGATCAAATCACCTTGCTTGGTTGATACAGATGGGGGCTCCACTGAGCCATACCAATGGTGGTTTATAAGTCCTCTTTCGTGATGTTAGAAATCCCATCTTTTATTTCAAATAACATGAAAGTTTTTTTTTTTTTTTTGCTTGAAAGGACAAATATCTTGTCCTACTTTTTATCACAGTCAATTTTTAGCAAAGAGTCATCTATAGCAATGATCTTCACTAGGTATTGGCTCATACAAAATTGAGACAGAGCTATGACCTTTTCACATTTGCAGCAGGAAAGAACATTCATCCAGATGAGAACGAATCTCAAGGTTGCCGATAACTCTGGTGCAAAGCGTGTGATGTGCATACAAGTCCTTAGGGGAAGGAAGAAAGGTGCAACATTAGGGGACACAATCGTGGCTTCTGTCAAAGAAGCATTCCCTCGTGGTAAAGTGAAGAAAGGGGAGGTCGTCTATGGTGTTGTTGTGCGTGCAGCCATGCAACAAGGGCGCTGTGATGGCAGCGAGATTAAGTTTGATGACAACGCAATTGTCCTTGTCAACAAGCAAGGGGAGCCCATTGGTACTCGGATTTCTGGGCCGGTTCCCTATGAGCTGAGAAAGAAGCATGCGAAGATTCTTACTTTGGCAGGTAACATCGTGTAAAAGCAGTTTTCAAGATACCATTCTGTTCTGGTGGTTTTGATAGAGGGCTTTTTGACAAGTGGGAGAATAAGGATTTCCCAACTCATTTTAGTCTCGAAGGATGCTTTTCTATTAAGACCATAATGTTACTGTTAGATTACTAAGTTACTATTGTTAAGTCAATGTTGGCTGCTAAAGTCTGAAACATTAATCAATTTGCAGACTCGGTTATTCCTGGGATTTTACTTTGGGGTCCATGTTGTAATTGAGGTGGTTACAGACTCTTGGCTCCTAAATGACATGGTCGGCAGTGAGGTAGCTGTTAATTTAGAAGGGCCAAAGGGAATTCAGGCTTACTTTCATTCCCGACCCTTTCCCTTTTGACTCCAGAAAAAATTATTCTCCTAACGTTTCTGGCTACGAACACTCTCATGGAATGAAGTTAGCACAAAAACCTGCACATGATGATTTCCTTTTTGGCTATGATTACTTTAGGAGATGCGTGACAATCAGCGTACTAACTCCAAAAGTGTGATATGATATCTGTATTCGGAGTTATTGTACCCTATTTGCTTTTAAAGTTTTGCCTCTTCATTGTATGTTATGGACAATAATGCTTAACTTGATCCAGCTAACCGAGAGAAATCTTTATGCTCTTCTTCTCTTCATCAGTTTGGCTAATCCTGGGTTTAGGAATATCATATTTCGCTTAGGGCATTTAGCCCTCAGTTTGTTTCTTCAGATTTTTTTTTTTTTTTTAATGTTTCAACGTTTGAAATTAGCCTTGTTATCTCACTATAACAAAGTTTTACTTCTGTTAGCAATAAGTGGTGCCAAGAAAAGAGTATTATCATTGCCATTATTTTTTTAAAGAAGACCGTTCATCCATTCAAGGAGAGAACACCAAGGTAACATCCCATGGGGTGAGATGCACGGCGAAAGGCAAGGAAGAAATTAAGGAGATGCTCAAAGAAGAGAAAGACCAAGTCACTTGCTATGATGGATAAAAACATTGGTTAGATTGCGTGGAGGCTTTCAGAACCATTTATTCTGGGTGGGAATTCAACAAATTTTGATCCGAATAAGTGATTTTCTAAAGTCCCAAAGAAGATCCTACCAGCACCTATGCTACTCTTCAACATGAGGTTGAAGTATTTGGAGATGCCGTCACATGAATTGGGCAACACGTGTCTTTGACTTCAAATAGTGCCACGATAGCAAAGAATAGGCCAAGAATAATGTCTTGCATAACAGGGAAGAACCATTGCAATACTAGATGCAAGTAGAACCCACCTTGATCGCAAATCACTAGAGGGAGATTAATGATGGCTAACAACTAGAGGTTGGAGTAGGCGAGGAGGGAAAGGACGAGAGGATTCAACCTAAGTAACCATGTCCGTGAAGAGGCACAGTTGTGTAACCATGATTGAGTTTGCTTCTTCCACAAGAAGGGGCAAGGGCGAACATCTTAAAGGAGCGGGGGAGCCTAAGGTAGGAGGAGCCATCAAAGGGGGCTGCTTGAGGGAGGGATCTTGAGGCCCCTTTGGACCTTGGAAAGGAGCAAGAACCTCTTCTTAGAGGTAGCGTTTGGTTGGAGGAATTATTAGAAGGAATTAGAAATATATATTAATGAATTAGGAGGAATTGAGAGGTTTAGGTGTTTGACTTAGTTTGATATCTTGTTAAGGAATTGAGTAGTTTTTTCCCACAGGAGTGTTTGGTGGAAATAAGGAGGAAAAGTTAGTTGAAAAAGAGGATATGGATGGATTTGCTTTTGTGTTAAGTTGGTAACTTGGTTGGTATTTTTGTAATAATTAGTGAAGCCTTGCGGTGCTGTAATGTACATAAATTCTATCGCAAATTTGAAAATCATGAATTTATTTATTTCAAATGTTGAGTTTATTTATTTCAAATGTTGAGTAAGTATGTATGCTTTTACTCTTATATATATATATTTTAGTTTCATACACAAATGCAATGATCCCATTAATAAGGTTATATTTGCATAACGACGATATAGTAATGAAATTTTCATTAACTTGCTCATATTTTTCTTATAACAATAAAACATGATTTAGAAAAGATTGATGAATATAATTACACCGGCAAGATGCAAGCATCTCATACACAAAAATAATATTAATAATAATTTCATCATCTAATAAATTAAATTCTCCAAGTCACAGGATATAAACAATTTTATAGAGTAAGAAATATTTTTCTTTACATTTGAATATGATGAATTGACATGTTAAATTTTATGTTCCTCATTGATAGCATCCACAACTTGAAGTTGTAATATTTAATCTACTCTTTACTTGATATAAAAGTTGTGGATATACGATATATTTCTATGTAAATTTTGTCCATTCTATTGCACCATGTTGTTAAGTCCATGTTCGACGACTTAACTAGCTACTCCACCCCAGCAACAATACTTAGTAAGATGGAGATATCATTAAATCCTTGACCTATTTAAAGACATAACGAAACTAACAATGTAATGAGAGTAGTAATAGCTATACCTTTATTTTCACTCTTTCATATTCAGTGAGCTTGTACAAACCATGGTATAAGAAATCTCACTTTTCCAAACTACTGTAAATTTGCATGTAATTTAACCTCCCATTTGGTGATCTGCAAATTAGATTAAAGTAAATATTACAACCAAATTAATGACACATGTAAAAAGGAACAAAATCTATTAACAATTGTAAAAAATTAACTATTTTAAGAAAGTGACAAGAAGTTTGTGTCTTTTACATTGAAATTTTGTTTTTGTTTTATGTTTGACTCAAGTTGCTCCAAATATAAATGTCAGCATTATGACAAGAAGTAATTAGGATTACCTCCTTATAGGCTTTTACATGCTACAAACTGAGACATGGTGATGGAACAGTTGGAGAAGAGGTTGCAAGAATGGAGGACCCTCCTCCTATTGAAGGAGAGGATATTAGTCTTAAAGGCCTATACCATCTACCACTCTTATTTCTTTCCATGTCAATCATGTTGCCTCAAAAGGTGAAGAAATTGGACGTCTGGGGAAGATTCTTCTAAAAGGGTGTAGAGATGGGAAGTATTCTTGCTGCTTAGGTTTTGTAGGAGGTGGTTTGTAGGCCCATCTTTGAGGGTGGATTGGGCATAGCAAACTTAAGGACGATGAATTGGGCCTCGTTGACAAAATGGATTGTTTCACACCTCCATGGCCACCTGTCTGTTAACTACATAGAAAAAACTATGAAGTTAGGAACAACAACACACCAACAACCACCAATACCATGGCTTTGAGAAGAAATCAAAACGGATAGAAATACCCTCTTCTTCTTTCTCCTCAATCAGTAATTCAAGAACAACCCATAGAATGACTAAGAGCAACCACTCAAAGACCTTATATTGACATTGCCTCCTCACACCTCTCCTTATCTCACACCACTTTGATTCACTGATCCGTCCACAACACAAGGACTTGGGACTCACATGCCTCATCTTCGATAAGAGGACTCACTGAAAAGGGCTGGAGACTACACACACTTCACACACCACATAAATTGGCTTTGAACAATAGGCACGACACGGGCTTTCAACCACACACACAACTGCAACATTGGGAAATCAATACTCACTAAAAAGGACATTAGGACTCACATTTCAAACAGAGTTGGGAATGTAAAGGTCCATTTAAAACAATGCCATGTTGGAATGACAACAACACCAACTGCACATAGGCAGCAATATCAACCACCCAATGATAGAGTCAATGCTTCCTTTAAATCGACACAGATGTGAAGGCTTTATGAAAGAAAACATAGCTCTACGCTAGGCATTGAAGAGGCAAAAGTTATTGTCACAAGGAAAAGCTTGTTCATGGGAGACCCCAAGTTGAACACCATTGGGAAGAGGATAAAGTACCACCACAAGACAAATGTTCATGTTCTCTGCAGGCTTGAAGCACAAGACAGGCCATCCACCACTAATAAATGGCAAGACGAAACCAAAATCATGCATGAACCCATGGAAAGCCCAAGAATGGAGCTTTGGCGAACCCAAAACCATCCACAAACCCATGGAAAATCCAAGATTCGAAAATCAAAATCAACAACACGAACTATCGCAAGATAACCACAAACAACACCACAAAAACAAGTAACAAGCAAAAAATCGAAACATGCTTCAAACTTATCTAGTGTAGTTTTGCCGCTCGATCGAAGGATACGCGAGATCATTGCCATCTACGCTCGATGTTGTGTTCATCGACACATCATGGTTGATTGGAGCTTGGGCGGAAGAGGATGCTCGAGGTCGTGCAGTCGCCAACGATTTTTCTCCCACGCGATGGCAGATGGATTAGGACATAGGTGAGGAAGGGGTAAGCGGAATTGCGACTGAGGTGGAGGAAGAAAGTTAATTCCGTGGGGAGGGGTGGAATTATTTAGCACCAGAATTGGGAGGATGGTTTCGGAACTTGTGTATTCCAGGATTATCATTACCAAACAAGGAACCAAGCCCTTAATTCCCCCAACCAAACAGCTCAGAGGGTTGCATGAAAGGCACTTTTAGTTGCCATTAAAAAAGGTTACTAGTAAGATCACTAGATATGGATAACCTAGTTGACATGAGAAATTCTACAGGAAGCATATAATTATAAAGGTTTTAGATAGTGCATTTAAGTGCATGCAAAAGAAGGTAGTGTTTGGCATGAGGAATGGGTGGTTAATTCCGCATTTGAGACATCGCAATTTGACATTAGTTATGTGTGTTTTCCATACTCGATTTTGGAATGAATGAATTCCATCCTCGAGGTGGAATTGTTTACTTCTATGTATGCCCTCTCCGGTTCCTTTTCTAATTCATTTTTCTTTTTTTGAAGATAATTCATTCATTAATCATGGGAAAGAGATTGTATACAATGGGATTATAAACCAATCATGGCAAGGAAGAAAGGACGGACAACTATGTCCCAATTGGAAGGACATATCACCCTACAACGGGAACACACCACCCCTACTAGGGGGAACATATCAATCTAGAAGGGGGAAATCAAAATGAAATTGAAACTAAAACAAGAATGAAAAGAGAAAAGAAGGTTCCCCTCCATTGGGCTCTTATTAAAGCTACACATTTTGATACGATATGTGCTACCGAGACATTATTACCGATCCCATGCATGATGACAGTGCTAGCAAGCAATTGTTGGTGAAGCACCCATAGACATGAAAAATCAAAGTAAAAAAGACTATGGTTGGAGGGCATGTCTTGAATCGCTTTGAGCCCTAAACTGCAACCGAGAAAATTTGAATTATCTTCTTGAATTCACTATTTATGCACCTCCCTTCCGGTAGTTTGAATCTCCAATAACGATGCCAAAATATAATGTGTCTAATGGATCACTAGTTAATTAAGATTTATTACTTGTTATAGTAATATAGTGTCGTAATTCAGATAAATGTTATTTTATTTATATACAATTTTTACTGGTTTTATTCTAAGTTGTTCATTAAGACACAGTTATTGATATGCATCATTCTCTAATATTCAAAATCATCTTTTATTTTAAAAATATTAATTTTATTTACAAAAGAATGAATTAATAATAATGCAATCAAAGAATTAACTTATCTATGTTAATTATTTGCAAGACGAGAACAAATGAATTATTATCCCAAGATATACCTTAAAAACATACATATTAAAGGTATCAAAAATAATTCTAAACTAAACTACATTATTTGCATTTAATTTCTATTTACAAGATAAATTATATACACAAGAATAAAAAGAAAAGGTAAAAGTTATGTACATAAATCTTGTCTTAAAAGATATGAGCAAAGACAAGACAAAAACAATGAAAATTTAACACTAATACCATTACTAATATTAAATATGCACACAATACATGCACACATATATAAAGTATCTATACTAATATATATTTAACCTATATAGATATCACTCTCTATAGCTCTAATCCTAATGTAGCCCAAAAGAAAAATGTTTTGGGCTACCTTTTCATAGGATCAACATCCCAAAGGGGATGGATCGGTACCATTACTAAGGTAGCTCCTACGGGGGAGGGTCAAGGCCATAATATACTAAAAATCACCCATAGGCCATGCCTAATGGGCCACCTCTAGTGGGTCGCGCTCTTCAGCGCCTTAACCTACTATTGGCTCTAGGACTCTAGACACTCTAGACTACAAGTTATACACAGGTCACCCACGCACACGCGAGCAGCGCACATGTGAACAAATGGGCACGTGCCTGCTAGGGAACCCACCCTTGTTCTCGGGCGAAAAGCCTATGGAGACGGTTCCTTTTATCTTGCATTGGGTACTTTTCAGCAACCGATGCAGGACTAATCGCAGGCGTTGAAATTTGTTGCGCACTGTGTTATGTGTCAGTGATTTATTGTTGTGTTTAGGCCCTTAATTAACTATTAATTAAATATCTAATTTACAAATAAATTACATAATCATAAAGCTGATACGTAGGACTATTTATTAATGTCATTCGGTTAGATAAAGTGCTTATTTAAATTAGCTAAACTTAGGAATAATTACATGTTATAATTAACTATAGTTACTTATGCACATTATAAATTAGTGAATAAATTACTCAATTGAGATGTAATTTAGTTAATTTATATAATTACATGATTAATTAGGATTTTTAAATAATTTAATTCAATTCCTATCAACTTTGGAGAGAGAAAATTTCAGTCCTAATGCTGTTTTTGAGGAAAAGCCCAAACCTAAGAGGACCTTTCAAATAAGGAAGCAACCATCTCAATGCCTCAAAATGAGTAACAATAGCATATCAACCGTGAAAGTTTGATTACTGTGAAACTTGTTTCAGGCCTTATAAATGAGCTATTGTTGGGACTCCACAAATTCATAATAAGATGAAGGATTTATCAGTTTGAAGACCTCTAGAGAAGATCTTGTGAGTATTGACAAGCACACTACTACATAAAGAAAGCAATTTGAAAAAATGAAATCCATCTGATTTTTCAGCAGTGTTCCAGAAAAAGATTTACAGCTAAGGTTCATGAATTGATTTCT
The DNA here is from genome assembly GCA_037157565.1 of Thalassia testudinum. NCBI lineage: Eukaryota > Viridiplantae > Streptophyta > Magnoliopsida > Alismatales > Hydrocharitaceae > Thalassia > Thalassia testudinum. Next base: position 30,348,876 of record JAZHRO010000022.1, on the reverse strand, counting down.
ACAGCAACCATCGTCTATATAAGGAGCACCACTGAAATTTAAAGAAAGTCCAGATTCTCCCTTGACACTCTGAACTTGGAACCCGAATTTAATGTGGTCCTGAACTTCCAAGTTTAGGATTTTCAAGCAATCTACTCAAACATTTATGATATAGCTACTCCAACATATGGAAATGAATGAGAAGAAAAAACTTGCAAGGACACAGAATGGTTGTTAGGTGATGAGATTCCAAACCAAATAGACATATGGCAGAACGAAAGGCATGCAAAAATAGAAAAAAAACATCTTTAACAACACCAAGTATAGTGAAATTCAAACACAGCTAATTGTGAAATGCCTCAACATCTACGAAAATCTAACATCTAAGAAAAAACTGAAAATCCAAAATTTCCCAAGTTGATATCCATAAGAAGTATGTAAATCTCCTTCATCTTAGGGAAGGGGAGGGGCTGGGCTGTTGGTGGAGGAGGAAGGTGAGGGGCTGGGTAGGGTGGTGGTGGTTGTTGATGGTGGAGGAGGAGGAGGAGGAAGGGGAGGGGCTGGACAGGGTGGTGGCGGCTTTTGTTGGTGGTGGTGGGCGATCGTGGAGGAAGAGGACACGCGGGAAAGGACGAGGCGGAGACGGTGATGGTGGGCGATCATCGAGGAGGAGTATGACGAGCAGGGAAGGAAGAGGAGGAAGAGGAAGAGGGAGGGGCGGGTTGAGGAGGAGGAGAACCTCTTGGGTGGCGACCTCAAGCGAGCGCCGACGATTCAAACGTTGGCCAGAGGAGGAGCACGAACGAGGAGTGGTGTCGGGAGCCGCTGCCGACGTTGTAGTAGGGAGGATTTGTGGGGAATGTTCAAAGAGCCGGAGGGGTGAAAGGAGGGAGATGGTATCCAACGGTGAGGAAAAATTGGACTGCACGTAACTACGTGCAACTCAACTGTAGAGTCCATTACCTTATGTATATACATATCAATATGTATATGAAGCAGTGTTGCGTTTCGTGTGACGTTGAGGGTAAGGGTTTAAATTTCATATAATTCATTTGGAATCAAAATTAATGCATGATAATTTGATAATATGAAATAATTCTATCATGAATGACATTAATGGTTGAAGTTAAAGGGGACTCTTGTGAGTGTTTTGAATATTGTTAGATCTTTTATTAATGGGTGCTTTGTGGTGGGATAAGTGGATTGAAATTTCACCAACTTATGAGAAAAAAAAACAATGGGGTGTTAAGTGGAGGAGAGGATAAAGCCCCGCCCCCCCCCCCTCTTCCTCCTTCCATCGGCTCCACTTCTCTCCTCCTCAAAGACCCAACGCCATCCCCCTTCCTCATAGTCCCTCACCCTTTCATCTTCTTGCCATCGCCAGCGAGCCACCACCGGTGATCGGCCTCCACCGCTGTTAGTGAGCCCCTACCGCAGCTGCTTGTGCTCACTGCTGCATGGCCTCCACCCACCTTCAGTCGGCCCTACTCCTTCTCCCACCCTACGACTGCCACTGCTACGGGTGGGCAACGACAACTGTATGCGCTGAAGAGCTTGAGGTCCTGGCGAGGTCCTGACTCATCGGAAACTTCCCCTTCTGCTCGAAATCCCTAGTCTTGGTTGCCTTAATTGTAAGAATTTTTGGGGCTTTTTGGCTGAGGGGATGGCTATGGTAGTGATCGTTATTTTTCTGTTGCTTTCTTTGCTAGGGAGGCGTCAAGCTATGCTAGTGCGAGGAGGAAGGTGATTGCACGATAGAAACATATTTGAGTTGTCTACCTCAACCCTAAGGTAGGGACCTCCCCCTTCCATTTGGAAACTATCTTGGAATGCCAACAAAGATGCATGGACAGGCGGTATTTAGATCAAGTGCCACATTTGATTGTTTTTTTTTAATATAAATTACATTCGTAGTGGAAATGGGGAATGGCGATTAGCCTAATGTATGTATTCAAATGAAATCGCGAGGGTATGGGCTTGCCTTCCCTCGATGAAAATCATCGATTCAAATTCTGCGATTTTGTATAATAGCAAATCAAAATTTCATATTTACAAAATTATCCTGGGCCTTTAGAAATGATGGACAGGAGACTAGCAACATGTGTTAGACTGGGATAAGAACACCTAGGTTCTTGCATGGCAATTTATAACAATGTTAGGACAAAAAGGAATTTCCATTTTGATTTAAATTATTCGTAAACTCATTGTGAAGAGGTACGTAGCAAGTCGCGATAAACCGAGGATTTATGAGTCACCTATCACAAATGTTTGGGGGTTCTCAATGCAGAACCCAATAAGAAGCCTCGATGAGGCTTTATTCCACCAACCCTCCCACGAATGAGCAGTGCTAAGAGGGTGGTGAGGGCGACGGGTGTGTAGGTAAGATGTTGATTTTGCATGGTAATGTGGCCTCAAATAAAATAATGAGGATTTGAGAGCCCCTAAAATTCTAAATAAAAGAACAATTTGAACTAGCATATTAAGGAGGACAAAATTTGAAAAAGAAAATTGGTTGACTCCGTTGAGAGTTAAAAAGGAGGAAATTTCTTGGATTCGAAGGGTCTCAAGTGAAGACCCTAAGGAATCCAATAGGTCCATAGCATTGAGGACATAAGAATTTGATATAGATGGTGATTATGTCCACCGTCCAAATAGGTGGACCCATAAGGAATGACACTGTGACCAAGTAAACCGAGGGTTCGCTGTCATGCGATGAATTCCCAAAGAGCTAAAGTAACTAGCGGCTACTTATGGCTAAACTTGGAATTTGGAGGATTCTTTGCTACGATGACATGCTATGTGGTTGTTGTCGAGTTTAGGTACCAAGGGGTACGTGAGTCTGACCTAAAGGGTCAAGAAGTGTGGACGTGGGTTTTGGTCATGGCTTCAATATCGACAAGGGACTAAGAGGGTGCACTCAGAGGACCATGTTCCATGAGGGAGCAATGGTGCAGCTCGTTAAACATCTGCCCAATCCTGCCTAAATGGGTTAGAGTTGCAACCTTAATCAAATGGCTAGCTGAGAGGGCGCACCCGGAGCATGCGCTCTTAGCTGGAGGTACTGGTGTGGTCCGTTAAACACTGAACCTACCCTGCCACAATTAAACTAAATAAATTAAATTTGACCATACCTTGATGGTTACGAGCTAAAATGCACATGGAGATCTCCGAGGACTTGGCCTGGGTCGCTCCCAATAGGCTTGACTCTACTAAATGGTGTCAGCACCATCTTCGCACGGCAAGGACGGGTACGCCTCGTTTGAGGATTACTAGTGTTGTTAGACTCTTCCCTTATCAAGGAGAGCCTACTAGGCTGGGACTCCAGTCCCAATCACCTCTGTTAGAGAGGGAAGATTTTTAATAAGTTGATCTTTGAGATGAGAGAGAGAACAAATTAAATAAAAGTTGTGAATGAATATTCACGGGATCATCGTTGGGGGTGAAATTAGAATGGTAGCTAGCCTGTGGGGTGTCATCCTTACATTAACTGTGTTTGCCTTGTTGACACATAAAGTTATGTTCCTACTGAGCCGCTTGGCTCATCCCTATTTTATGACCCATTTTCAGGTCTCAATGTCGTGGAGGGGCATGTTCCACCTAGGCAAGGTGATTTGGGGCACGGAGACCTGAATGGGGGAGCTCCAGGTTTCGACCCAACCACAGGACCTCTCCATTGAAGGGTGGATGGGGACCCTGCCTTAGTTGGTCACAACGACTTGTCTCCTCAATTTGGCGATATGTCGAGCAAGATACTACTATCTATTAGTGGCTCACTCCGTAGACGCAGTGTTTATTTCTTTGGTTAGGCTGCTTTGATATGTAATGTAATATAAATGGATAGGTCCTATTTCTGTTATAAACTTATGTATGTGTTGAACTCTGCCCATTTGTAAATATCAAATGTAACCATATTAAGCTACCTAGTTGTCCTATAATTATTAAACGATGACAATGTGACATATATCCGTAGCTATACTTAATGTATGGTTTGGATGGCTTTCTTACTTTTTCTGTTTTATGGTTGCGGGGTATGCCCACTTGGTTTGCATTCATGTTTTTGCTTCGTGTGTTTGGAATGTGGGGTGTACGCACTAATTATTGTGATATGAATGCACAGGTCTTCCTTCTAGGCACAAGATTTTGGAAAATATTGAGAAAATAAGGAAAATTTTGTCAGATTTTCAGCAGTTTTGGCTCCTTAGTTTTATACGTTTTCCCTTTTGTACCCTTTTGTGGACTTTTATAGCCCTAACAAACTTAGTAACTGGGACCCAGGCATCGTTACACTCGCTAACCTCCTCCCAAACAGTCGAGGGGATTAGCGGGGCGTGACAACTTGAGGTGATATGAGAACCTTGCACTTCTCTAGTAGTGTGTTTACTAGGTTTGGTTTAGGGTTAGTTAGAAGATTGACTGTAGTCCATGCATGTTGCATATCCTATGTGGTCAAACCTTCATGTTGTGAATTTGAAGGAGGTTTGTGCCTGTCTCAGGATGCCTTCGAAATCCTAGGAACAACGGGGTGGCGTCCGAAATCAACTCGATCCACTCATGGCCATAAACCAGTTCAAGGGTACAATGCAACAAATGCAGGCTACCCTGCAGACCTTGGCCAATGCCATGAGTCGAATTGGGGTTGGATCGGGGAACCAAGGTAACAATGGAGCTAGTGGTGGTGGTGGAGACATTCTGAACGAGCCTCCGCACAACAAAGAACCCAATCAGCCGCCATTTGTAGCGATCACCAAGAGTGCTGAGTTTGAGCAATTTAGGAAAATGAAGCCGTTGACCTTCTCAGGATCTGGTGATCCATCGACAGAGGAAGAGTAGTTACTGAAGTTGAGAAAATCTTTGATGCCCTCCAATTGGGAGAGGAGCATAGGGTGTGGTTGGCCACCTGTCAGCTTGAAGGGATAGCGGAGCGATGGTGGGCCAAAACCAAGACTACTGAGCAAATGCCAATGAGATGGGCTAGATTCTTAAAGCTCTTCAATGACGAGTTCTACCCTTAGGAGTGGAGAGCACAGAAGAGATATGAGTTCATCAACCTCCAATAGGGTCAAATGGCAGTCACCGAATATAGGGTGAAGTTCATGGAGCTACTTCGTTTTGCTGGAGAGGCATTTGTTGGGGAAGAAGTACAAGTGTGGCGATTTGTTAGTGGGTTGCGAAATAATATGAAGATCAAGTTGGCCGGAACACCAATGGATAGTTTAGCTAGGGTAGTCGAGAAGGCTCTAGCCTATGAGAGGGTGCTAACTATGGTGCGTCAGCAGGAACGATCTCATAAGAAGTCCAGTGGACCAAACCAACACAATAACCAAAAAGGGAAGAGATTTACCTCATGGCTATTGGGCCTCGAGTTCCTGAGCCTTTCTCCCCCAGCCAAGTTTAGACCATGTCAGTCTTTGAGGCTGTTGCTCAGGATATCCAAGGATAGAGAAAGGAAAAAGATAGTGATGTAATCTGTTCATCATATCATAAAATCGCACCATTATTGGGTTTGATTCCCCGGCAATGGCGCCAAAAAATGGTGTGTCTTCTAGAGAGTTTGTTAATTTAGGTTAATTAGTCGTGTTGTATTATAATCGTAATCCATACGGATGCCATTTTATTTACGTACAAGTTTTATTGATTTTATTCCAAGTCATTCACTGAGAGACAGTTATTGATATATATCTCTCTATTATCCAAAAAATGTCAATTTTATATATAAATGAATGAATAATGAATGAAAGAATCAACAAATTAATTAATCTAAGTCAATTATGTACAACAATGAACCAATTAGTATCAATGACAATGCCTCAAACATATTTATAAGTAGAAAGTCATTAAAAACTTATCTAAATTAATTTAAGTTAGTTATTTACACTAACATATACTTCAATGCCTAAATGAAGGGACAAAAAAAAAATATATACACTATAACCTATACTAACATATATAATTACCTATACTAACGTATATATAACTATCTATACTAACACATCTAAATGTCACTAAAAGCCTTTGAAATATATATACAAAAGTAAGGCTAAAACAACGGTATATATTACATTATACTCTATATATATATACTACTGTATATACAAACTAACATACTAACACATTACATATATAATTAACACATGCACACACACAACACACTACTCACACTTATACATTAACTTACTAATACTTAGATAACTTAAGTATCACGCGCACACGCATATAGAGCTAACACTTATTCTCTATCACACACAACACTTATGTGCACACTAACACTTAGTCATTTTTATGTTAACTTAACCATAGTATTAACTCTACTTAAACAAAAAATTTGACGTTTATGGGCCTACAGTTCACAGGATCAACGGCCCTTATGGGCTGGATCGGTATCATTACTAAGTAAGCCCACATGCACGCACACACACGCACCCAATATATGCTCAGTAAGTGTGCCCTGTGGTCGTGATGACCGAGAAGGTCATCAGCGCATTAACTTATATGCAGGTGCGTGTGGTCGTCATTGCATGATGTGGCACCTTTTGGGGTGCCAAATCTAGCGTGTGCTTCGTGGATTTTAGTCTAGATTTATGCCTTAATTTAGGGATTAAATTATGAATTATTTTAGGGGTTTTGACATATATGCCCCTGGTAATATTTGCAAATACACATATACCTCTACTTAATTCGTATTTATGTATATATCCCCACTAAATACGTAACCAGAGTAGGTCATACCCCTCAGTTAACCTCCATCACTTGCTGGTTGTAACGACCGTTAGTGTAAAGTTGAAAAGTAAAAAATGCTCCTAGAAAGTAGAAGCCCTTGAAGGTCTTGGAAGGGGAGGCGCCCTCGTTGCCATACTTGATGCTGCCATAGTCTCCCTCGACGCCAATGAAGGTGGACTTGGTGGCAACGATGGCAAAGGTGGAGAGGGCAGTGATGTCGAGCAAGGTGGGGTTGGCAGAGGAATTCGCGGTCTTCTTGAAGCCGCCGACGAGGGCCTCCTCGAGGGGCTTGTTAAGGGCGTCGCTGGCAGCAAAGGGGTCCTGCTCTTGTCAGGGGCAACAGAGGAGGAGGGGTGGTCCTCGTGGGTGGGCTTGGGTTGGTCATCGAGGGTGGAGGAGGTTGTTGCTGCTACCTTGCCCTGACCTCTACGCTAGCAACGAGGGTCTCAGGGAGGAGCTCAAAGGAGGAGGAGAGGGTGGAGAGGAGGGAGCAGGTGGAGGAGTAATCATGTGGGGAGGAGGGCACCGCGGGCGTGGGACTCGGAGTTGAGGCCGAAGAGCAGCATCTTGGCAAAGGAGTCGACGTGTGATGTAGACACATCTATTCACATAAACTGTCTATTTTTGCATGTTCCTAGGTGTATAATTGCATTAAGCATTATAAATATCGTATAGCATGCATCATTATGCATTTAGGTTAGTTTATACAAATTATAGGTTAATTTTCCCTTTTTGTGGCCAGGGAACAGGATGATATCATTTTGAGGCCTCGAATTGAAGATTCAACCGTATGGATCTGATCAGGGCGACAATTGGAGTCCAACGTCTCTGAGATCGCCCCGATCGGACCTCCATAGCATCTGACCGCAGCCGCCAGCTCGGCCTTCAGCACTCGGTGCGGGGAGCATCTGCTACGCTCCGGCCCTAGATGGGAAGTCCCTCCTGATGTGGCCCGATTGGCCACACTGGTAGCAAAGAGGAACATGGCCTCCTCCCTCAGTCGGTCTCTGCTGGTGGTTGGGTGGGGGTCCGGTGCTGGCAGCTGGTCTCTATCTGGGGCTCCCAAAGGCCACTGGTGGCCCCATAGAATGAGACTGCTCTCCTGTGACCATCGTATGCCTCCTCTCCCGACGGCCTTGTGAGTATTCTGGCTGGTAGGGCCTCTTCTGTCCGTTGTCAGTGTCTCGCGCGGCCGGGTTAGTCTCCTCATAAGTCATGGCCACCTCAACCACACGAGAGAAAGTGGGTAACTTCAAGGGTTTCACATACCCCCGAATCATAGGTCGAAGCCCCTCAGTAAACCTCCACAGGTGCTCCTCTTCAGTAGACGCAGGTGTCAGGGCGAAGCGTGACAGCTCCAGGAAATGCGTGCGGTACGTGCTAACGATCATCGCCCCCTGACGGAGAGTGTGAAACTCCCGCCTCCTCTCGTCCTGCCAGGTCTACGGGAAGTACTGCTCGCAGAAGAGATTCACTAACTGGTCCCACGTCGCCTCTCTCCCCTCCTGGCCTCTGACTGCCCTCCACCACCTGTGGGCTGCGCTCTCCAGCTCGTATGTGGCAAAGGCCATGCGGCACTCTGTAGCAGGGCGAAGGGTGTCGAACACCTTCTCCATCTACTCTAGCCAGTCCTCTGCCTCAGACGGGCTCTCATCCCCCTTGAAAGAAGGGGGCTTCAGCTTCCGGAACTGGCTGAAAAGCTCGTGGTGGAGCTGCAACGGGGGAACAGGTACGCCTCCAGGCAAGGAGGGCTCGTGCTCAAAAGTGTCTGAGGGTGGTGGGGATGGTGGAGGATCACCCCCTCCCCCTCAAGCTCGTAGGGCGCTGTGGCGATTCCCCTGCCTTATGGAGGACTCTCCCTCTACGTCCTCAGGAAGGGGCGACTGAGGAGGCTACTGGAGCTCCTCCCGTACGATAACTTGGATTATCTAGGCGAGATCCTAGGCCTGAATGCCCGGAAGGAGAGGTGGGTCGGCTGGTGCCTCAGATCCGGCACATCCGCCCCTTCGACCCCGCCCACGGCCACGTCTATGGCCTACCTTGGGAACTCCCCGACGAGGCATCCTACAAGGAGACACAGGAAAAAGAGTAGGAACTGTCAATGATAACATATTACATCAAGAGATAAGACTCGAAGCGAAGATCAAAGCGATACGTTGTGCTTGCTATCCTAGTTACATGCATGTGGGTGACTAGTTCTCAAACCAATTGGTTCATTTCTCAGGATGACCTTGCTCTGATACCATCTTGTTATGACTCGATCCCAGATCCCTACAAGACCCGAGACCGGCCCGTCTCGACTAATCCCAAGACCTAGTCGTCCAACGAGAAATAACCAAAAGCAAGAAATAATTCACATCCACACATGCAATGTAACTAGGCAGAAAGAAACAAGAGACATTAAAAGAAACAGAGCGAAAATGTTTATCAAAGTTACAGGCCATCACAACTACGACATAAAAAAGTACAGCGGAAAAGTTACTGAAACAGTATTACATATAACAAAATACTCACTACTACAACATGAGCTAAAACTGGGCTCGACTGGGCCCAGCTCCCTCTGCAGCCGGTGGTGCTGGCTGCTCAACTCCTTCACCTGAACAAGGTTATAAAATTTTCGGAGTTAGTGAACACTGAGTAGAGTGGTAATTTAGCCATTTACATGTAATTAAGACAAGCAATTAATTTATGCAATTAAACAACTATTCATTTTCATTTAGCTCGACCACGTACTTATAATTTATTGTTCGTTTATTCATTTGGATCATTTCTTGATCTGACCTGTTCCTCACGGAAACGATCTTGATTGCAGTCTTTTCCGTGATGTAGGAGGTACACGCGGTGCTCTTTTGGCTGGGAGAGTCTCCCGTGGTAATCCTACACCCAGTCAACTACCCCGAGGTCACGGTCGCGACGTAGCGGTGGCTACGGCACGAGTGATAAACGCACGGGTAGCTATCCCGCACTAGCACGCGGTCAGTCATTTCCGCTAGTGGGTACGCCTAAAGGTACAACACGGAACAGTACAGGGCTTTACCCTCTCAGAACAGAACAGAACCGGGGTCTCGTCCCTCCACAGTCCGTGTACCCTTGTCCGACTATCCCGGTTTGCCCAGTGGGCCTAACAAGAGTCGGTGTAGGGCGGCTAGTCCTAACCCTAGGCCCCTTAGGGCGGTTAGCTCCCTCCTTACACTAAGTAGCTATTACAAATGCGACCTCAAGACATTTTTTAAGACGTCTGGAACCCTTTCCAGACGTCTGGTATTTAATTTTTGCGGTGTACGGGGTTGCGTCTGCATGCATGCACGCGCAGACCTGCGCCTGCCGCTCTCTTCCCTCTTTTTCCCTCTCTCCTCCTGCAGGGCACGTCGTCTCTCTCTCTCTCTCCCCGTGCGGCCTTAAAAGGCCCCTTGCTCTCTCCCTCACCCTCATCTCCTCCGTGTTCCTCTCCTTCTCCCAGCCTGTGCGAGGGCGCGAGCGAGCGGCGGCAGCAGTGGCCGCAGCAAGTGTGCGGGAGGAGGTGTTGCGCGAGGGAGGAGACGCTCAACCGTGAGGGCTCGAGCTTGCCGGGGCAACTAGAGCCGGCCAGCGGGGGAGCAGCGGGCGTGGAGTGTTGCGGAGGGGCTGCTGCAGCTCGAGCAGCAGGCGGACGGGGCGCGGCGCGGCCGTGCGTCGCGGGCGGAGAACGAGTCGAGCTCTGATTCTGGAAGTTTTTCCAGAATCAGACGTCTGGGCTTCCAACCAGATGACGGTGAAGACGTCTGGAGAACTGTCCAGACGTCTGGACGGTAAGATATTTCTATCTCCTTCCTTTTCCGCGTGTACGGCCATGCGGCCGTCCTACGCTCCTTCGTCTGCTACTCGTCGTACTGAGAATAGGTGTGGGTGCATGCAGGTTCTGCTTGGGAGGGTGCGAGGCTCGCCATCCCACGTGAATCGGACGTCTGGCTGCAGTGCCAGACGACGATAGGATTTCCTGACGTCCAGGGTGACCATCGGACGTCTGGGAACTAAGCCAGACGCCCCTGCAGGCTTTTGGACGTCTGAGGGACTACACAGAACGAAGGTATGCTCTGACCCACATTTTAAGACGTCTGGAAGAGGTTCCAGACGTCTGATTTTAGGCAGTTTCGTCATTTTCGACCCGTTTAGGGCCCGTTCGGAGTCCGTTTTCCGCGTTTCAAGTTGCGTTCTTTCCAGAATAAAATCCTCTACCCGTTTACAGTAATTATATACCGTTCTGAGAAACTCCTTGTGTTTGATCCTTGTGTTAGGATTCCATTCCATTGTAGTCTTGGGGGTTGCGGAGGCGTGCAGGATTTCCAACCACGCCCCCAATACTCCCGTTGTAGCTGGTAGAGTGGCTTTTAATTTGCTTAATTCAAAATTGTTACAATTGTGGAATAATTAATAGAGTCTAGGGCACTGCATGAATCCTAGGACTGAGAAACTAGCTTGAATGATGGATCCTAGGGTATTGCATGAAACCTCGGACTGGAAACTAGATTGAATGATAGATCCTAGGGTACGGCATGAATCCTAGGACTGGAAAACTAGTGATATGTATATAAATATTGCAGTCTTGGAAAGGTGGAAAGGAAATAATAGCTGTCTGTAAATTGATTTAACCGCTGCCTGTTAAAAAGGAATAAATATGATTGAGAACATGGGTTGTATGAACATGAAACTGGAACGGTGAAACCTAAATGTGCTGAGTTAAAAGAGTTGGAACCTTACGGGGAATTAGAAGTAGAACTCCTGGAAAGAGAATGGATGGAACTGTAAAAGAAAGACGTGGAAGTGTGTTGTCTCTGGGGTACGTGGTAACAACGAGAGCATACATTACCTCTTAGTGTAGAGTGGAGCTTGCCGCCCTCAGGTCGAGATCGGGGTGGGTTTGGCCATTGTACACCGACTTGCTGGCCCTCGCGTACGCAGTACCGAGGAGAGCTACTAGTGTAGGGAGAGCACTAGCTACCCCACGGGCCCCGGGGTTCTGCTAGCCTCCTACACCGACTTGTTAGGCCCACTGGGCAAACCAGGGTAGTCAGGCGAGGGTGCGCAGTCTATGGAGGGGTTGGACCCCTGTTACTAAGAGGGCTCTGCCCTATACTGGTTCCGTGCTGTGCTTTGAGCGCACCCGTTAACGGAAACGACTGATCGCGTGCCAGTGCGCGGTAGCTACCCGTGCGCTTATCGCGCGTGCCGTAGTCACCGTTACGTCTGTTAGCGACCTTGGGGTGGTTGACTGAGGGTAAGATCACCACGGGGACTCTCCCGGACAGGAGAGCACCACGTGTTACTTCTACCTTTCGGAAAAGACTGCAATCAAGATCGTTCCCACGAGGAACATACGAGATCAAGTGAAGGATCGGAGAAATAGATAAATTGTGAAATAATAGAAAGACGTAAATAAAGGAAGAAAGAAAATATAACAGCTACTGTACACTCTACTGCTTCTTTAGTTTTAGTTGCCACTCTACTCAGTATTTCCCTGACGTGTTACACTCGTTACTTTTCAGGACCAGGTGTTGAGCAGCTAGGGTCAGCAGCTGCAAAGGACGCTGGGCCGAGTAGGGTCCAGTAAAGTTACCGCAGTTCTTTGTACCCCTTTTGTTCCACTGTAGTGAGTAGTTCTTGTTACTCTCTGTACTTCTTTACTTGTAGCTTCATGTGATGTTATAATTGTTGTTCTACTGTTGTGGTGGTATATACTGTAGTAGTTCCTTTTCTTACTGCTGTATTTTGTTACTGCTAGTTATATTCATGCTAAATGTGATTTATTTTACTGCTCTTTTGGTTACTTCCTCGTTGGATGACTAGGTCTTGGGATTAGTCGAGTCAGTTCGGTTCTCGTGTCTCGTAGGGACTCGGGAATCGGGTCGTTACAAGATCACCTCGATACCACGTACACGAGGGCCAAACGGTGTCGGTGTGGAGTGTCTAGGCCTGACCCCGGGACTCATCCCAACGGGCGGCTAGTACCCCTCTACACTGAAGGGATAGTGGCTCTCCTTGGTACCGCATACACAAGGGCCAGCTCACTTCCTGTGTACAGGAGTTTTCCTCCTAATTTCCCGTGAGGTTCATGCTGGCATTCCATTCATTTCATATTCCAAACTTTCAGATCTCTCTATTTACATTTTCGTTTCCATTCTTTAAAACAGGCAGCTTGTGATTTTCTACTGACAATGCATCATATCAAGTAACCAGTACATTTACTAGCATTTAAAGTTTTACAGACTTCTCAAGTAAACAATGTAGCTCAACCATGCTCATTTATTCCTGCCCAAGGGTTCATTCTCATCCTAAGGTTCTACATGTTTCTCAAGTATACAGTATAGCTCAAACCATACTCATCTGTTTCTGCCCTAAGGTTCATTCAAGTTATTTTAATCATGCAATTCATTTATTTAAATCATAATATTAATGTAAACCACTCTACCGGCAAACACAGGAGGATTGGGGGCTCGGATCGCAGATCCCGTTGCCTCCGTAGCTCCCGCGTACTCGACTGCCTGGAAACATATACAATTGACCAGCCACATCAAACGAGTCTAAAATCATATATAAGTGACACTAACTCGTAGAGAAACTTAATCGAAAAGTAACGATACTTCGTTTGCGGAAATCCGATTCCATTTGGGCCTTAAACAGGCCAAAAACACTCATATTATCCAAAATCAGACGTCTGGGTCTAGTCCCAGACATCTTAAAAGACGTCAATACTTACCCTGGGTTTCCTGCAGCTACTTTGGACGTCTGGACCCCTCTGTGATATTCTAAGGTGAGTTCTAGACGTCGAACGCTCCTTCCGGTTGTTTGGAGGTACGATTAGACGTCTGGCGACATGTCTAGACATCCGAAAGCACCTCGAAGGGCGCACCTGGCACCTTTCCAACGCCCTACTACCTGCGTATGTCTATACAGACCATCAGAAAAGGCCGGACAATCTCTGTGGTGAGGCCTGCATGGTCGTACTCGCACAAAACCACATACCTTAGCACTGCGCATGCTTTCAGACGTCCGGCTTCAGCTCCAGACGTCCTTTTGCTACTCTAGACATCTAATACTGGAAAATATCTAGTACACAGAACTTCTCCCATAAGCTGCCTCCTTCGCGAGCGTGACGGCAGGAGTTGCAGTAGTGCCTCTAGTGGCTGCAGGAGGCCAAGGCACCTGCTCGCAAGCTCCTCCTCCTTGCTCGTGCCCTCGACTCCTCCCGCAAGAGCTCCTCCGAGCTCTCACGGTTCCCTCGCGAGCTCCTCCTCTCGAGCTCCTCCCACTCTCCTGCTCCCCTCTCCTCCTCCTTAGCGTCTCATCTCTCTCTCTCTCTTCGTCCTCTCCTCTCTCTGTGCTGGAGGGAAGGAAGGAAGGTGGAGGACGGAGGTGGTGGCTAGTGGAGATGGATGGAGTTGCGTGGGGGAAGTGGGGTTTAAATAGAAGTGGTTTAGGGTTTGGGGTGAGGAGAGAGAGGTGAGTGTGCGTGCAGTGCGCATGCGGAAAAGAAAGAAGGTAAGGTTCTACTTTTTGACGTCCAACACTCTGTCCAGACGTCTGGACAGATGTCTGGCGGCTAATCCAGACGTCTTAAATAACCCAAAAAGGCAGCGGGTCATTTCAACATAACAAACTTAAAAGAAGTTTCGTCCCCGAAACTTGAGCCAAGTAGGGTACAGAAAAAGTAGTGTAAAAGCGCATAACAAACTTAAAGAAGATCAAGGTAGGTCTGAGAAGATGTACCTTCAAAAAGCTCTGGGTGCTGTTCTCGCATTGCCGTCTCAAGCTCCCAAGTGGCCTCCTCAGGCTCCTCGTATCGCTGGCTTCTCCACAGAACTTTCACCAGTGATACCTGCTTCCGCCTCAGACTCTGGATGGCTCTGTCTAATATTTGTACAGGTCTCTCGGGATTGGTCAGGTTGTCTCCCACCTCGACACTCTCGTGGCTCAGAACGTGGCTGAGATTGGCGACGTACTTCCTGAGGATGGACACGTGGAACATATCGTGCCTCCAGAGAGCTAGGGAGGAAGGGCAAGCCGGTAAGCAATGAGTCCAACTCGCTCCAAAACCTTAAAGGGTCCCACAAACGTCATTGTAAGCCCTTCATGGGCGAAACACGGAGAAAGACGTGATCCCTTACCTCGAACTTTACCTCCCTGCGTTTCCTGTCAGAGTAGCTCTTCTGCTTGCTCCTGACTGTGCGAAGTCGCCTGTGAATCTGCTCTATCACTTCCTGACTCTGTCGGATCAGCTTGGGGCCAACCTCCCACTTGGTCCCCACCTCAACCCAACTCAATGGTGTGGTACACTTCTGTTCGTACAGAGCGTCGTAAGGTGACATGTCGATGCTCGAATGATAACTGTTATTGTATGCAAGCTCTGCCAGGGGCAAATGCTCCTCCCAGGAGCCCTTCCAGTCTAGTACACAAGTGCGTAGGAGGTCCTCAAGTGTCTGTATGGTGCGCTCTGACTGCCCGTCGATCTGGGGGTGGTACGCAGTACTAAACCTCAAACGGGTCCCTAATGCCTGCCGAAACTCTGCCCAGAATTGGGAAGTGAAACGAGTATCCCTGTCGGATACGATCTCGCGAGGGACTCCGTGCAGACGCACCACATCTTTGATGTTTCTCTCTGCTAGCTATGCTGGCCCAAAAGTGACTCGGATCGACATGAACCGTGCCGTCTTCGTCAACTGGTCTACTATCGCCCAAACTGTGTCGTGTCCCCACTGGGTAACTGGTAGACTATTGAACGTTTTACGAACCTACGTTAACGTGTTCGGTTTTGGAAAACCTGTTGTTGAAGTTCGAAAGCGAAGAATTCGTGTTCAACAAATAAAATTTATACCGAAATTAAAATTCCCGGTCGAACACAGGGAGGCGGACGTTTGGTTTAAAAACTATGCGTTTCTTTTTATTTGTTACAGAATAATTCAATTTAGGACTATCTAATTATTTACAATAAATAGAAGAGAGAGAGTAAGATAGAAAGAGAATATTACACAGAGAAATCAAAATGAGATGTAGAATAAACAAGGAATTTTTCATTGAAGAGATTGTTCATTACAACTAGAAAGCATAAAACAATTACTCTAGAAAGCAATAAATTTACTGTAGAAAGCATTAAAAGAATGGAGGGAGAAATGTCCTCCTCGACGGTTGCTTAGAGGACGAGTAGATTAATCTAGAAAGCAGTAAATCTATACTAGAAAGCGGTAAAAAGAATAGGAAGAGAGAAATCCTCCTCGACAGTTGCTTGGAGGACGAGTCGGACGGGACGACGCCTGGACGAAGGAGAACGAAGTAGGACGAAGGAGGAAGAATCAGAAGAATGGGAACGAAGCAGCACGCCGTCGTCGTCGTGGGATCCACTTCCGAAGGGGAACGAAAATTGGACTTTATCTCACGAGAAGCATCCCGGGTGTGGGACAAGCTTCTCTTGAGCTTTGGAGGGGTAGAGAAGAGAAAGAAGGGATGAGAATTTCGTATGGAGGGGGTCTCCTTTTATAGTTGCAAGGAGTGGGGGCACAATGGACATTACATCTTCAAAATAATAAATAAGGGGTCTTTAGTGACGGATAAATCCGTCACTAAAGCCCCGACGTGGTGCCATCTTGGCCGTCCATCTTCTGGAAGTTGTAGATGGCGCCACGGATGTCGGATTGACTCGATTTTTGTGTCGTTGGGCTGCGATCGTTGATCCAAATTCATCCGTGCGGTCGAATTTGTCATCTGAAGTACGAATTTACACCATCCTGGCCCTTGATCTTCTAGGGTTCCCCGGTCTCTATCTGATGCTACGGATGTCTGATTAGGACGATCTTGAAGTCGTTGAACTCCAATCGTCGCCCTGATCATATCCATACGGTTGGATCTTTGATCCGAGGCCCCGATAAAATGTTTGCCCTATCCAAGTACATAAAAGGAGATAATTAACCTCCATTTTATTCAAACTACTCTAAATGCGAGATGATGCATGTTATGCAGTATTTATATCATGAAATGCAATCCTATGCTTAAGAACATGCATAAATAGACATTTTAAGTAATGCAAATGTGTTTACATCATACCCCCATGCCTATCTTATGCTAATCCCTAGTAAAAACTATATGCTATTTATAAAAGAATTAGGTTAGATTATTTGGACCTGAGTTATTTTCAATCATTAAGAAATTATCTACTTAGGAATTGAACTTTCAAAGGCATAACAGTACCCGGGTATTAGCCAAAATGCAGACCGCCTCAAGCCCTCGCCTTATTCAAAGAAAATTTTCTTTTTCTCTTTTTACTCTTTTCTAATTTTTTTGGATTTTCAAATTTTAGGGTTTAAGAGTGGCTTTCTACGACCATTCAACTCACCCAAGATTTGATGAGAACCCTAAGTTTTAAGCATCTTATTGTGATTGTGATAGACTCGTTGACCGGCAATTAGAACGGACTTCGAATTTCTACGCATTTAGGTGACCTCAAAAAGAATTCTGCCTAAAGGTGTATCTTTACAACCGGTAGCTTTCTCCCTACTTTTATTTTTTAACGGGGTCAACACAAGGGTGAATCCAGTGTATATCTCCCCGGTTTATTCTACTTCTCTGCTTCTTCCTAAGTGTTTTGGGAATTTTTAGTGCATTTTCTGAGCTGGGTTCTGGACAACCGGTCGATGAGTTGTTACCACCGACAACTTGCCAGCCATACTCGTGCGGCGAAGTGTGGCTTATTTATTTTTGTTCTTTTCTCCTTTTTCTTTTTGATTTTTTTTTTTTTAAGTAGGTGGCTTCCCTGATCTAAGATTTACCTAAAGGCAGCAAAAAAAGAAAAAGGTCCAGTGACTGGGCTCTGGACAACCTACCTATGGGCTGTTACCCACGATAACTTGCCAGCCATATCGCCCTAGAAGGTTCATTAGCTACCCAATTTCCGTTAGAATCGCCGAATAACGAGTCAGTGCAAAGAAAGTGTGTAGATGCTTAAAACTCAAAATTCCCTCAAATCAGAGGGCGGGTTGATAAGTCGTGTACTTATCACCCAAACTTATTTATTCCAATTACAATAGAATTAAAATGGCGAGAACTCAAAGATAAATCCACATTTTAGTGGATACACAGGCTAATTAAGTCCAAAGACCTGAGGCATCTTTGTGTTCAGATCTTAATGTAGTATTTCTTAATATTGAAAATTTTCTTAAACCCAAATTCTCTTCCTAATTCTGATTTTTTTTATATATATAAAAGAAAATAAAACAAATCTACGGAGCTGACAAATGAATTCAGAGATAAATATCCACCCCCCATGCCTATCTAATGCAATGTCATTGTATTAAAAAGGCATAAAACAGAGTGGAAAAGCGTAGAAAGCACCTGAATTGCGTGAATGTTATGTCCGCTCCGAGATGAAATCGAAAAAGAACTGTATATGTGCTGAGTTTAGTGCCTTCAGCTAGGCGCACTATACAAAGAAAAGAAATGAAGAATTCACAAGTGCAGGTCAGAATTAATATAAACAGAAGAATCCTCTGACCTATCAACAGCGGTCCACAGATGTGGACCGGATTGTGGTGCAGACCCATCCCCCATAATTGAGAATATCTTAGGTTCTGGATAAAAATTACCCAAAACCTAAAATCAGAATGCAGGCGGGGTCGGGCCTACGATTTATAAGGATGCAACCCAAGGCCAAAATGTCGGGTTACAGAGAATTGAAGCTCAAAAGGATAATCGTTGAATGTGTGCTTGAGTTGAACATCCTCGAAACAAATGTCGTAAGGGTTCTGATTTGATGGTTTCAGCTTAAAAGGAACCCTTCGACTCAATCTTCCATTTCCTCCAAAATTAACTTCCCAAATCAGAACTTCCCCGCTCCTATCCTCCTCATAAAGTGTATCAAATTCCAAGACCTCTTGTATATTCATCACCCCGTCTGGAATCTCCAAGTCGAAATGATGTGGCAGAATCAAAATTGACTTGGGTCTAATTATCTCAGAATTAGAATCATCAATAAGCTTAACAGGGTGTAACTGATAATCAGGGCATTGAATTGATTCCTCCAGAAAATGCGATTCTGGATCCGTATCGTGTGCCCTAATAAGATCAGTTTCCTCAGTTATTGGGCTATCAAATGATCTATCAGATTCCTCAGGCCCAATTGTCTCAAAAATCGTGATCTGAAAACTCGTGTGAGACTTCGCAACTTGAATCTTCACCATCAAAGAAATCAGGATCCGTATCAATGTATGTCCCAAAATTAGTTGTTACTTTGTGTTCCCAGGAGACATACGTTTTCTCGTAACCCGGCTCAGGGATCTCAGGTGATGAAATCAGGTCATCCTTAATTGGTTGCTTTAATTCAATTTGGTCCACCTCGTAACAAGTGTCCCCCCAACAGGTGCCTGAGCGGGTTCTGTCATTGGCTTTCCTGAAGAGGGTTCATCCTGGGAATCATCCCAAGATTGAATCAAAGCAACCACGAATCTCATCCTCAATTTCGCTAATTTCCCAAGTAGAAACTCATCCGGGTTCTTATCCTTAACGTCCTGGAGCCAATCCAACAAAGGCTTGTTTAAATCATCAATCATCTGAATCAGGGGCTCCAATCTCTCAATGCAAGGTGTTGGCTGAACTTCTAAAGATTGAATGATATTTCTCAAGTTAGCCAGAACCTTATCTTGAACCTGGTTAACCTGAACCAAATGAGTTGGTTCAGGATTGGGCGGGTTTGACATCAATGCAGAGGAATTAACGAATTGAGATTCGTTATACCCCTCCTGATAATAGGTCATTTCAGATTGTTCAAAAGATGGTGATGACCTAAAGGCAGTGAAATCAGAGGATGGGTAAGGATCAGTGTATCCTTCTTGATTGTAGATCGTATTAGGTTGTTCATGAAATAAGGACGATCAATAATCGATGTAGCTCTGAGAAGGATAAAAATCAGAATCAAAGTGTTCAGGGTTAGACCCTAAACACGGGGGTCCAGAATTGTATCCCCAATCTGAATTATCCCAACTAACTGATGATTGATTACAATATGAGTTGGGATAATCGTCATGTTGAGGATAATTTACAACAGGAGGGAAAGAGCGGGAATGCGTGAAATATGTGGAAGGATTCATGATACACGAGAGGAAGAAAGGTGCCCTGCAATACAAACAATCAAACCTGTCCTTAAATAGGTTAGCCTAAAGACCTACAGACTCTCAAAACCCGTCTTGAGATAAAGGAACGATTTGATCTACTTCCGTCTGTTCAATCCAACCAGTTAGGAGGGACTGGGGAGAAGGTTCTTCCTTCGGCTTGCGCCTCCGGTTCCTAGTGTACCCCCCAGCCGCGATCGTTTGACTCTACTCCCCTAGCTAGACATCAGATTGAACACTAGAAATAGACTAATCGAAAATAATCTTGTTCTGGGTTCTAAAGAGCGAGTCCAATCCTTAAGGCCAACGTCTACTCTGTTTTATTTAGGGCTAGGTTTGAATGTGCTTTGGAATGTGATGGTCCCTTTAAATGGGTTGTTCCCTTAATGATTGATTGATTCGTGTGTGAGTGCACAACCAGTGATTTTCAAGCAAGATTGTTTTTGATGTTGTGAATTTTAAGGTTCAAATCTTGCTTAGTAGCTTTTAGGATTCAACTTTAGGTGTTTTCAATCAAGTTTCATTAGCACACCAGGTTTTGCAAGCACAGGTGAAGATGTTTTCCTTTAAAATTTAAAAAGAATGTGGAGTGCCTGGTAAATCCCTAAGAGTTGAACCTAATTGGCAGGTACTTGATGAGTTGATTTTATTTGAAGTGGTGTGGCCCAATCAACTCAAACAATTGGCCTATTGCATCACTTAATTAGGCACACAAATGATTACCTAATCTGATTTCTACTCAATTATGTATTTGGATGTGTGTACCGGCTCCTAAGATTGGTTTACCGGTTGAGTTTGAAAATTAGATGAGGTTGTGTATCTCTATGAGATTTTTTTTTTCTTTTTAATGTGGGGGTTGGGGTGAGTATGGGTGTCAAACAACAAACAATCTAACCTTAGAGTTTATAAAAACACCTAGGTTGATTAATGTTTGAGTTATTATGTGATGAAATGAAATCTAATGGGTGGGAGGTGGGGGGTAACTCACAAAACCTTCTACAGCACTTTACTCCAATCTACCTCTTTTGCCTGCCTCGAAAGAGTACCTGCAATTACAATAAGAAAGGAGAAAAGTGAGGTAAATGATTTGTAAGTTACAAAACGCGAAGAGAAATCAAAGGTCGTTGCCGCCCCAGCAACGGCGCCAAAATGTTGAACGTTTACGAACCTACGCTAACGTGTTTGGTTTTGGAAAGCCTGTCGTTGTAGTTTGAAAGCGAAGAATTCGTGTTCAACAAATAAAATTTATACCGAAATTAAAATTCCGGGTCGAATACAGGGAGGCGGACATTTGATTTAAAAATTACGCGTTTCTTTTTATTTGTTACAGAATAATTCAATTTAGAACTATCTAATTATTTACAATAAATAGAAGAGAGAGAGAGAGTAAGATAGAAAGAGAATATTACACAGAGAAGTCAAAATGAGATGTAGAATAAACAAGGAATTTTTCATTGAAGAGATCATTACAACTAGAAAGGATAAAACAATTACTCTAGAAAGCAATAAATTTACTGTAGAAAGCATTAAAAGAATGGAGGGAGAAATGTCCTCCTCGACGGTTGCTTAGAGGACGAGTAGATTAATCTAGAAAGCAGTAAATCTATACTAGAAAGTGGTAAAAAGAATAGGGAGAGAGAAATCCTCCTCGACGGTTGCTTGGAGGACGACGTCTGGACGAAGGAGAACGAAGCAGGACGAAGGAGGACGAATTAAAAGAACGGGAACGAAGCAGCACGCCGTCGTCGTCGTGGGATCCACTTCCGAAGGGGAACGAAAATTGGACTTTATCTCGCGAGAAGCATCCCGGGTGTGGGACAAGCTTCTCTTGAGCTTTGGAGGGGTAGAGAAGAGAAAGAAGGGATGAGAATTTCGTATGGAGGGGGTCTCCTTTTATAGTTGCAAGGAGTGGGGGCAAAATGGACATTACATGTTCAAAATAATAAATAAGGGGTCTTTAGTGACGGATAAATCAGTCACTAAAGCCCCGACGTGGCCGTCGCCGCCGCGCCCACGCGTGCCTCCTCGGCTGCCCACTCCTCAACGCTCGCGCACGTCCAGCATTTTTCAGCCGTCCGATCGCGAGATCGGACGGCTTAAATCACGTCCGCGCCCGCTGCAACCCGCTCGCCTGCATGTGCGGTCGCGCGTTACGCGGGGCGTCCAATCGCGCGTCGGCGCTATCGGCCGCCCGCGACCGCACGATCTCCATCCGACGCTCCACGCGCCTCAATTACCCGCGCCTCCAATCCCCTCGCCACGGCTCGAACCCGCGCCCCGCGCTCGCGTAAGCGCGCTCGACCGCTGCGCTGCGGGGCGTGGATGGTCGAGCGCACGTTTTAACCGTCGGGCGGTCACAGCTGTTATATCTCCATCTGACGGCGGAGAGCGATCGGGCGGGGGCCTTCACAAAATGCCAGCGGCCGTTTAGGTGGCTGAGATGGCGCCACGTGGTGCCATCTTGGCCGTCCATCTTCTGGAAGTTGTAGATGGTGCCACAGATGTCGGATTGAGTCGATTTTTGTGTCGTTGGGCTGCGATCGTCGATCCGAATTCATCCGTGCAGTTGGATTTGTCATCTGAAGTGCGGATTTACACCACCATGGCCCTTGATCTTCTAGGGTTCCCCGGTCTCTATCTGATGCTACTGGTGCTTGATTAGGGCGATCTTGGAGTTGTTTAATTCCAATCGTTGCCCTGATCATGTCCATATGGTTGGATCTTTGATCCGAGGCCCCAATAAAATGTTTGCCCTGTCCAAGCACATAAAAGGAGACAATTAACCTCCATTTTATTCAAACTACTCTAAATGCGAGATGATGCATGTTATGCAATATTTATATCATGAAATGCAATCCTATGCTTAAGAACATGCATAAATAGACATTTTAAGTAGTGTAAATGTGTTTACATCATAGACCCACCACTAAGTCCATGGTAATGCTCTCCCACTTCTACTCTGGCACCTGAAGTGGCTGTAACGGCCCTACAAGCCTCTTGTGCTCAGCCTTCACCTGTTGGCATACTAAAGATTGCTCGACAAACTCACCAACATCTCACTTCATCCCTCTCCAGCAGAAGTCGCATCGTAAATCATGGTACATCTTTGTATTTTCAGGATGTATGGTTGTAAAGACCCATTACACTTTTAGCCTTTTAAGATGTCTGGAGTCTCAGATAGACGTATGTCCAGACGTCTGGACCCTTTCCTAGAAGTCTGAAAATGAAATTTTTGTACGCACTTTGCGCTCTGCGCTCCTCTCTCCCTTCCATCCCCGAACCCTAAACCCCCCACACCGTCTATATAAACCAGTTTCCCCCCTTCCTCCTCTCCACACACTCCACCCCCCTCAGACCTTCAGTGAGGCGAGTGGAGGATGAGCGAGGAAGAGCGAGAAGGAGGAAGGAGGAGAGCTCGAGAGGAGGAGCCGAGGTTGGAGGAGCTTCGATGGAAGCTCGGCAGAGCTTGCATGGCCACCGCGGGCGCGTACGGGAGGAGGAGAGAGCTCGAGGAGATGGCCTCCCGACCATCTGCCGCAGCTGGAGCTGTGGTGAAGCGAGGCGAAGCGTAGTGGAGAGTGCTAGGAGGGGGTCCTGATACTGAAAGTTTTCTAGTCTCAGGCATCTGGAGTGGAGTCCAGATGGCTAAAGGAGTACCTGAACGTCTGGAGTTAAGGCTAGACGTCTGAAAGCTCATTTATCGCGAAGGTACGTAATCTCCCTACGCCATGCATATCGCAGCGTAAGGATATGTGTCGGCTGACCACGCCTGTGTTGTCGTACGTAGGTGCAGCCTTGGGAAGGAGCGCAGACGCCACACTTTTGGACGTCTGATTAGATCACCAGACGTCCAGAGGTGCGTCTAGACGACCGGAGGCATCGACCGACGTCTGGAACTACCTTCAGACGATCACAGAGAAAGCCTAGACGTCTTAGGACACCACAGGGACTTAAGGTAAGGTTTTGGTACCTTTTAAGACGTCTGATTTTGAACAGTAGGCACGTTTTTGACTGTTTGGGGTCGGATCAGGGTCCGTTTTACGCAAACAAAATACCTGTGCTTTCCTCGCGAGTTCCTCTACGTACTAGAGTCCTTTGTACACTGTTCTGAACTCTCCTTTTGTGATGTATTCCCTAGTATATGGTTTCAACCTGCTCGTGTTTGGGGTTCGCAGAGACGCTTAGGTTTGCAGTTCGATCCCCTATTACTCCCGTATTGCCTAGTAATGTGGTTAATTCTGTTAATGATATTTAAATAAGAATGTGCTTGTGGAAATAGCCAAATGGAATCCTAAGATGTGGCATGAACCTAGGATAGAGAAATGAATGAATCGTTTGTATTGTATGATGTATTTGTATGCATGATTGAGTTAAACTGCTAGCAATTGCCTGTAATATGGTTGTGAGCTGCCTGTTAGAATATGAGCTGCATGTAATTAATGAATGAAACATTGGCTTCGAGAGATAACCGAGTTTTATTGTTATAGCGTTGTAGTATAGCCAGTTATTGCCATCATTTCAAATATATAAATTTTTTTACTCGGAAAAATAAAAGAGTTCCCGAGGTCGAACTCAGGGAGCAAGTTGTATTCTAGAGATATACATGTTCTATTACAAAAAAAATAAAGAGAGAGAGAGAGAGGGAGAGAGATGAAAGTTTGAGTTCTTCTTTTCTTCTTTTCTTTCTCTGTCTTTCTCCTCTTTAGCTTTTGTTCTTCCTGTTCTTCTTTTGTGTTTATCTCCTTGTGGTCCTCTTCTTCACCTGTGTTGTTCTTCCTTGTTCTTTCCTCTTCTTCTTCTGCCGTTCTTCCTTGTTCTTTTATTCTTCAGATCTTCTTCTTTTCTTTTACCTGTCAGGACGTCGTCTCTCCTTCTTTCTTCTTTTCCCTTCAGGATGTCGTCTGATTTTCCAATCAGACGACTTAAACCGCTTGTTGCTACAGTGTCTCCCTTAGCTTTCTTCTTCTTCCGCGGTCCTTCTTCTTCACCTGTGCCTGCACACTTACACAGCTTGATCAGAGAGAGGGGCAAAACCTATCTCTACCCTCCCCCCGCGTCTCTCTCTCACAGAATCCGCTCATAGGATAGCTCTCCCAGAGCTGCCGGGTAGCCGGGTACGGGTCGCGCCCGGGTCCAGGCCCACCGGCGTGCGTGGTGGGTGAGGAGTGCAGGTCAGTCTAAGTCGGGTCGGGCCAGGTCCGCGGGGCGTGAGCGCGGACGAGACCGGGTAACCGGGCGGGTGAAGGGGACCTCACCCCGTGTGCTGAGGCAATAAGCCTCCAGCACTTTTTCACTTTATACCGCTGCGCCTCTTCAGAGTTTTCCGAGGTGGGACTAAATGTCCCACCCCGAGTTGGCGCCCACGCGGAGGAGACAGCTGGTAATCGCGGCGTTACGCGAGGCCTTCGCGCGAGGGCTTCGCTTCAGCTGCAGCCTGACGCTTTGTCGAAATGCCTTGCAAGGCCTGGGAGTCGAATCTGGGCGTGGCGCGCCTGCAGCTGCAGGCGGAAGCAGCTCCTTCTGCACGGCAATGGCGGCGGAGGTCGGGTGACCTGTTTACAGCAAAACGGCCTCTCGACCTAATCAGAAGGTGCCGGGAGCTTCGCCAGAGTGCGGTGAAGCTCGTGTGGGTGGTGGCGAGGCGTGGGGCGGCGTGCAAGGGCTGCCCTAGGTCGGACTGTGGGTCGGAGGATGGGTTTGTTCGGTGGGGTTGCAGAGGGTGATGTGGGGGAAGTGGAAGGGCGGGGGTTGATCAGGGTGAGGAGGCGGATGTTCTGCGGTGGTCGGCGAGCCGTGTGGGTTGCTGGGGTGATGGGAGCGGCTCGCCGGAGTTTGGCCGGAGATGAAGGGGGTGACGGTGGACAGGAGCGGTCGAGGGTTTAATCAAATAAAAGACAGTGAGGAAAAGAAAGAGGGGGAGATGGGGAGAAGTTCTGACCTAGCTACGGAGACGAAAGGGGCCGGAGCAGAAGAAGATGCCCGGGGGAAGGGGCGGCGGCGAGCAGAGGGCCGGAGAGGCGCCAGCTGGGTGCGGCGTGGTGCGGGAAGAGCAGGGGAAGAAGTCTCTGCTGCTGGTATTGCGGCAGAGCGAAGAGGAGGAGGAGGAAGATCCGCCGGAGCTGGTGGGTGTCTGCCGGAGTGAGAAGAGCGGAAAGTTGGGGGTTTTCTCCGTCAGATCCGAGCTCGGAAGAACGGTGGAGCGACGGGGGTATTTATAGGGACCGAATCAGGGAGGAAGGCGGAGGGAGACGACGTGTCTCCCTCGCCGGAGGACGCTGGAGATGGAAACCCATACCGTCCGTGCGTTCGCACGGCCGGTATGGTGGGTTACAGCGACCAGGGGGGTGTCCCTGCGACGGCTGACGACGCAGGGCACCCCCGGTTTACTTGCCAGGCTCTCCCCCTCACCCTGCGCGGCGCCATGCTCTGCGCAAGGTCGCCGGAGCATGGTGCTGGCAGGTTTTGCAGGGGGGACCTGAACGCAAAGAACGAAGGAGAGTTAGGGGTCAAAATGCGAGGGTTCAAAAGTTGAGGGCCAAAAAGTAAATATATGAGGACCAAAGTGTAAAGTTGGTCAAGAAGGTTTCTTCTTAGGCTCAAGTTTTTATACATGACTAATTAGGTCCTAAGGAATCTGATGGTGAATTTTATTTCTAGATTAAACCTTGTTTGACTGGTCAATTTACGCAAAAACCCAAATTAAGTTATTAATTGGGTATGGTTCTCAATGTAGGTCAAGATGGGTTCCTAAGGTCAAATTGAAGGTTCTAAACCCTAGAGATTATTTTTCTATGAATTTTAGAGGGTTTATTCCATTTTTGCTTTGCCTTGAACCTCGTGAATTGAAGTGGGTTTGTTTTAGGGTTACAGATTATCATTTAGTTCCTTGGAATTTCTGTAACCCTTGCTAGATCATCTCATCCCACTTTGATTCTTATTAAGTTGCTTTGACCTATGTTTGGACCCTGAATTACCCTGAATGCAGATTATACTGGTAAAATTGAATTTTTACCCCTTATGACTTGTTTTCTCCTTAAACTCAGAATTCTCTGAGTTAAGCCTTTCCTTGAGTTATGTAGGAGCTTTTATCTTTTGTATTGGGTCAAAATGAGCTAGTTATGGCTCATGATGAGGTTCTCATCAGTGAACAATTACCTGTAATAACGAGCTGCATGTTTATGGACGAGAAATGAATTGTGAATGGTGAAATCTGGATCGGAATAAATGGGGTGAACATGAGCATGAACCCTACGGGGAATTAAGAGTAGAACTCCTGTGGTTAGATTGAAACCTAGAATGTAGATGGGAAGTGTGCTAACCCTTGAGTACGTGGTACCAAGGAGAGTGACTGTCCCCTTTTCTTGTAGAGGGGAGCTTGCTGCCCTTGGGTTGAGACTCGGGGTTAGGATTGGCCACTCTACATCGACTCCTATTAGCCCTCGTGTATGTAATACCGAGGCAAGCTACTAGTGTAGGGAGAGAGCTTGCCACCGCATGGGGCCCAGGGTTCAGTTAGCCACCCTACATCGACTTGTTAGGTCCTTTGGGCAAATCAGGGTAGTCAGACGAGGGTGTGCGGACTGTGGAGAGGCGAGACCCCTATTCTGAGAGGGCAAGGCCCTATACTACTCCGTGTTGTACTTTAGGCGTACCTGCTAGTGGAAACGATCGACCACGTGTCAGTGTAGGGTAGCTACCCGTACGCTTATCATGTGTACCGTAGTCATCGCTATGTCTCGATAGTGACCTCGGGGTGGTTGACTGGTTGTAGGACTACAATGGGAGACTCTCCCAGCCAGGAGAGCACCACATGTGCCTTCTACTTTATGGAAAAGACTGCAATCGAGATCGATCCCACGAGGAATAAGATCAAGAATATCTGGATGTTTGAGAAAAATGGGTGAAAAGGAAATACACATAAAATAGATAAATAGAAAAGAGAATTAAACATGTTACTTTTATTATTTTAAATAGTATAGATACCACTCTACTCAACGTTCGTTGACTCTGTCTTTTCATAATACTGTTCAGGACTAGGAGTTGAGTAGCCTGAGCTTCCGGCTGAGAAGGGTGCTGGACCCAGTCCAGCCCAGCCATAGTTTTCAGCACTTCCTTATTGTTCTTTTACTGTTATAGTAAGTATTAGACCTTTAGTTACTGTTTGTATCTACTGTTTACTTTCGTTTCTATTGTTTGTTGTTGTGGTGGTATGTAATGGAACAACAGATTTACTTCCCTTTACTGCTTTGTTCGTTTCTTCTGCTTAATTATATTGTATACGTGAATATGGTTTACTTTCCTGCTTTTTGGTTATTTCTTGTTGGACGACTGGGTCATAGGATTAGTCGAGGCGAGCTGGTCTCAGGTCCTGTAGGGATCCGGGAATCGAGTCGTAACAAGATGGTATCAGAGCAAGGTCGTCCCAAGAAATGAACCAATTGGCTTGAGAATAGCCATTCACGTGCATATAACTAGGATAGTTACCACAACGTATTGCCTTGATTTTCGTTCCGAGTCGTTTCTCGAAGAAATTCGTTATCGTTGAACCTCTTGTTTGTTTTTCACGTCTCCTTGCAGGAAATGCCTTGTCGGGGAGTTCTCGAGGCAGGTCGTGGTCGCGACTGTGGACGAGGTTGGAGGGGCGGACGTGCCGGGCTTTTGGTACCAGTTCACCCACCTCTTCTCCCAGGCGTTCAGGCCCAGGATCTCGCCTAGCTGATCAGGGACATTGTGCGAGAGGAGCTCCACTAGCCTCCATGGGCACCTCTCCTTGAGGACGTGGAGGGGGAGTCCTCGGTGGGACTGAGAGACCACCGCAGTGCCAGATGAGAAGGAGGGGGAGAGGGTGGTCCTCCACCGCCCCCACCGTAGTTTGACACTTCCGAGCACAAGCCCTCCTTGCCTGGAGGCATGCCCGTTCCCCCACTGCAGCTGCATCATGAGCTTTTCGGATAGTTCCGAAAGCTTAATCCCCCCTCCTTCAAGGGGGATGAGGACTCGTCTGAGGCAGAGGACTGGCTGGAGCAGATAGAGAAGTTGTTCGACACCCTTTTCCCTCCCGCGGAGTGCCATGTGGCCTTTGCCACGTACCAGCTAGAGAGCGCAGCACACAGGTGGTGGAGGATAGTCAGAGGCCAAGCGAGGAGAGAGGCTGTAGAGGCTACCGGTTTGTGACTCTCTTCTGCGAGCAGTACTTTTCGCAGACCTGGCAGGACCAGAGGAGGCGGGAGTTCCACACTCTCCACCAGGGGACGATAACTGTTAGCGCGTATCGCACGCATTTCCTAGAGCTGTCACGTTTGCCTCGACAGCCATGGCTAGGAGGAGGAGCGCCTGTGGAGGTTTACTGAGGGGTTCCGACCTGCTATTCGGGGGTATGTCAAACCCATGAAGCTACCTACCTTCTCATGAGTGGTTGAGGCAGCCATGACCTACGAAAAGACCAACCCTGCCGCACGAGACACTGACTGCAGACGGAAGAGGCCCTATCAGCTAGAGTACTCTCAGGGCTGTCGGGAGAGGAGGCACGCGGCACCCGCCGGAGAGCCGTCTCTTTTTGCAGGGCCATCAGTCAGGGGGCCCCAGTCAGGGGCGAACTGCTAGCACTGGACTCCCGCCCAGCTACCAGCAGGGTCCTACTGAGGGTGGAGGTTGAGTTTCCCTCAGATACCAGTGTGACCAGCTGGGCCACAACAGGAGGGACTGCCTATCTAGGGCCGGAGCACAGCAGATGCTCCCCACACCGAGCGCTGGAGGCCGAGCGGGTGGTCGTGGTCCCCAGGCACGTGGGGAAGGACAGCAGTCACGAGAAGGGTACTGAGCAGCGGCTGCTCGCCCGACCCAGAGTGTAGCTGCTTCGTCTGCACCGAGGACTGTGGGGCGTATCAACGCCCTGACACACAGAGATGCCAGGGCTTCCAGTTCAATGGTGGCAGGTATGGTTACCGTTTTTGGTAGACTAGTGTATGTACTTTTTGATTCCGGCACTACACACTCTTTTGTTGCTGTGAGTTTTGTTGCCTGTTTGGGGCAGGACAGTGTACTGTTAGAGGATTCATTTGTGATCAGAGGCCCAAGTTGCCAGTTGTTTATAGCTGAGGAAGTCTACACGGACTACGAGGTCAGTATAGGGGGACACAGCCTCCCCACTAACCTGATTGTGATACCGATGGAGTATTTTGGCGTGATTCTAGGGATGGACTGGCTGTCCGCCTATCACGCCCTGATGGATTGTTTCGGGAGGAAGATCGTCTTCTCCATACCGAATTTTCGTCCCTTTGAGTTTCATGGACAGCCGGTGGACGGAGGTTTCAGATGCATCTTTGCGCTTCGGGCAGTGAGGCTTTTGAGCCAGGGGTGCGAGGGCTTTTTAGCCTATGTAGTGGAAGAGCTTAGCCCCGTGACTAATTTTCAGAGTATTCCGGTGGTTTGCGAGTACCCCGTCGTGTTTCCAGAGGAGCTGCTAGGACTACCACCCGAGCATGAGATCGAGTTTGAGATCTAATTGGTACCGGGGACTAGCCCCATTTCTATTGTACCGTGCCAGATGGCACCACTTGAGCTGCGAGAGCTCAAGTCACCGCTACAGGACCTGTTGGAGAAGGGCTTTGTGAGGCCCAGTGCGTCCCCATGGGGAGCCCCTGTGTTGTTTATGAAGAAGAAGGATGGTACCCTGCGACTTTGTGTCAACTATTGACAGAAGAATAGGGTCACTATCAAGAACAAGTATCCGCTGCCGAGGATTGACAACCTTTTTGACCAATTGCGAGATGCCACAGTGTTCTCCAAGATAGATTTGAGGTCAGGCTACCATCAGTTGAGGATCAGGGAGATCGACGTCTCCAAGGCAGCTTTCCATACCCGGAATGGGCACTACGAGTTTTTGGTCATGCCGTTTGGGTTGACCAATTCCCCCACTGCTTTTATGGATTTGATGAACCAGGTTTTCAGACCATACTTGGACCAGTTTGTGGTGGCGTTCATCGACGACGTACTTGTTTACTCGTAGGATCAGACGCAGCACGAACAACATCTATGGATGATTCTGGACACTTTGTATCAACGCAGGCTGTTTGCTAAGTACAGCAAGTGCGAGTTTTGGTTGAGGTAGGTGACTTTCTTGGGCCACGTGATCTTAGGGGATGGTTTGGCTGTGGACCCAGCCAAGGTTGAGGCCGTACTCAGGTTGGAGAGGCCACATACAATGACAGAGATACGGGGCTTTTTGAGACTGGCGGGTTACTATTAGCGGTTTATCAGAGGATTCTCTCAGATTGCGCATCCTATGACTCAGCTGACTCGGAAGGATGTGCCCTTTGCCTGGACAGATGAGTGTGAAGCATTTTTTCAGGAGTTGAAGGAGAGACTGACTTCAGCTCTTGTGCTTACCATCCCTGTTAAGACCCGTGTTGTTTGAGCCTTTTAAGACGTCTGGACTGTGGGTCAGATGTCTGGACACCTTCCCAGACTTCTAGAAATCAAAATTTTTGGGTACGAGTTCGCACCTGCTCGCGGGCTGCGCGTAGAAAGTACTCTCGTTTTCCTTCCCTTCTCTCTCTCCTCGCCTCCAGCAAACCCTAAACCCCCAACTTTATAAACCCCTTCCCCCTCTCTCGTTCTCCCCACACCAGTCACCTTCCACTCTTCTTCTCCACTCCAGCGAGAGAGCCAGCACAAGCGAGAGGGCGCGAGAGCGGCGTCGAGGAGGAGCGGCGTGAAGGGAGGAGGAGGAGAGTGAGCTCGCGAGCTCGTGTGGGAGCTCACCGGGAGCGCATCGCCGGAGTGGTGTGCGTGGGAGGAAGAGGCGTGCGTCGGGGAGGTCATCCCTGACATTGCTACAGTTGGAGCTGCAGGCGAGGAGGCGAGGCACAGCCACGCACGTTGCGAGATAGCGGAAACAGGTTCTGGTTCTAGGGTTTTCCCAGAATCAGACGTCTGGAGTGACGTCCAGATGACAGTGCGGACGTCTAGAGGCAGTTCCAGACGTCTGAGGAGAGAGTTTCGCAAAGGTGCGTTCCCTTTGCGGATACGACCATGCAGGCCGCTCCGCAAGAACACTTTGCATGCCCTTTTTGAGAAGATTTAGTGGCTACTTGCAGGATTTGCTTTGGGAAGGCGCAGGGCATGCCCGCCTACGCAATTCAGACGTCTGGGGAGCTTACCAGATGACTGGAAGCACTTCCAGACGTCCGGAGAGGTGGTCAGACGTCTAAAGGTGGGTCCAGATGGTCCGGATGAGTTCCTGGACGTCTGAGGTTGACATGGAGTTTGAGGTACGTTACTGGACACTTTTAAGATATCTAGAAGTTGTTCCAGACGTCTGATTTGAGTCAGAAACCCTATTTTGACCCGTTTAGGGTCCATTTGAGGCTCGTTTTACGCAAATAAGATACCGATGTGTTCCTTGTGAGTTCCTCAACTTGTTAAAAGGCTTTCTATACTGTTCTGAATGTTCCGTTGTGATTGTTCCTTGTTATAGGATTTCATTCTGTTGCGGGTTCGGGGCTTGTTGAGGCACGTGAGCCTGCTGTTCAAGCCCCCATTACTCCTGGGTTGACTGGTAGAGTGGCTTCCCCAAATTTTAATTGTAACCTAAATGCATGTGTGGAATGAATGATTAAAACTTATGATGTGGCATGAATCTTGGGACGAGAAATACTTGAGTTGTCTGTATTGTGTGATTGGATTGCAGTCTTAAAAGAGTAAATAGAATGTTAACAACTGCCTATAATTGAATAAGAATTGTCTATGAAATATGAACTACTTGTGCTAGTTAGCTGTTGCATGTGACTTTCCTGTTACATACGTTAAATGACATGATACGAGCTGCATGTGTATAATGTGAGAGTGGTAATGTGAATGATAGAAATATGAGCTGCCTGTGTATAACCTGAGTATAGAAATGTGAACTATAGAAATACAAGTTGCATGTGTATAACCTGAGAATGGAAATAGAAGTGATGAAACCTGGTATGGAATGGCATGAGGAATATGAGCATGAACCCTATGAGGGAATAGGAGTAGAGCTCCTGGAAATAAATGGAATGGGTTTGGAAATGCGTTGGAAAGTGTGCTGGCCGTAGAGTATGTGGTACCAAGGGGAGTGCATGTTACCTCTTAGTGTAGAGGGGTGCTTGCTTAGCTTCGGGTTGAGACCCGGGGTGGGTTTGGCCACTTTGCACTGACTCTGTGGCTCTCGTGTACACTGTACCAGGGAGAGCTACTAGTGTAGGGAGAGAGCTAGCCACCTCACGGGGCCGGGGGTTCAGCTAACCACCCTACACCGACTTGTTAGGCCCACTGGGCAAACTAAGGTAGTGAGGCGAGGGTTTGCGGACTGTGGAGGGGCGAGACCCCTGTTTGGTTCTTAGGGGCTAGACCCCTGTTACTGAGAGGGCTAAGTCTTATACTGGTTCCATGCTGTACTTTGGGTGCACCTGTTAATTGAAACGACTGACCGCGTGCCAGTGCGGGGTAGCTACCCGTGCACTTATCGTGCGTGCCGTAGTCACCATTACGTCTGTCCTTGACCTTGGGGTGGTTGACTGGGTGTAGAATCACCACGGGGGACTTTCCCGGCCAGGAGAGCACCATGTGTGCCTTCTACTCTTCGAAAAAGACTGCAATCAAGATCGTTCCCACGAGGAACATTCGAGATCAAGAAAGAGATCTGGTAAATAAATCAATGGGTGAAAGGAAATAAATTATGCAATAAAGTAAATGGAATAAATAGCTACCTGTCCACTTTTACTGCTTTAGTTAGTTGGTTGCCACTCTACTCAGCATTCGCTGACTTTTTGTACTCATAACCCCTTTTCATGTCCAGGTGTTGAGTAGCCCGAGTCTACGGCTGTAGTGGGTGCTGGGCACAATAAATCCCAGTAGCAGTAGCTTCTTTTGTTGTATCTCTGTTGTAGCAGTGAATTAGACTCTTAT
Organism: Thalassia testudinum; assembly: GCA_037157565.1. Lineage (NCBI taxonomy): Eukaryota > Viridiplantae > Streptophyta > Magnoliopsida > Alismatales > Hydrocharitaceae > Thalassia > Thalassia testudinum. Next base: position 30,315,118 of record JAZHRO010000022.1, on the reverse strand, counting down.
ACTTTTATGTTCTGTACTTTTACGCTTTGTACTTTACGTTCCTGTACTTTGTTACTTTTCTACTGTTATGGTGGTGATATGTACTGTAGCTGTTTTTAATTCTTTACTGCTGTACCGTTTACTGTTAGTTGCTTAGCATAGTGAATGTGATTTTCTTTCCTGCTTTTTGGTTACTTTCTCGTTAGACGACTGGGTCTTGGGATTAGTCGAGTCGAGTCGGTCTCGGGTCCTGTAGGGATTTGGGAACCGGGTCGTAACAATCCCGGATAGCAGTGGTGATTTTGTGGTTTACACAGACGCTTCATTGCAGGGGTTAAGGGGTGTGCTCATGCAGTGGGGTCACGTTGTCACTTACGCTTCGTAGCAACTGAAGCCCCATGAGCATAACTACCCTACCCATGACTTAGAGCTGGCAGCTGTTGTCTTCACGCTGAAGACATGGAGGCACTACCTTTACGGTGAGACTTTTGAGATTTTCACAGATCATAAGAGCCTCAGGTAGTTGTTTGACCAGAAAGAGCTTAACATGAGATAGAGACGTTGGTTAGAACTCCTAAAGGACTACAACTGCAGCATCTCCTACCATCCGGGGAAGGCCAATGTGGCGGCTGACCCCTTTAGTCGGAAGGCGCCTGCCCACTTGGCCAATCTACAGATACAGAGTTGGAGACTTATGGAGGAGTTGGGTAGTTGGCGACCCCGGGAGACATAGGGGTATTGTGGGGCAGTGACAGTGACGCGACAGATGTGACCAGAGCTGATAGACTGCATCATCGCAAGGTAGATGACAGATCCGTACTTATAGACACTGCGGGATAGGGTGTTGACAAGAGACCCAGGAGACTTTTCCTTTATGGATGAGGTACTGCGTATGAGGGGACGCTTGTGCGTTCCTAAGGACGAGGAGTTATTAAGAGAGCTCCTGGCTGAGGCGCACGGGTCCAAGTTCACCATACATTCCGAGAACAGAAAGATGTATCATGATCTGAGACGTGACTTTTGGTGGAGAGGGATGAAGCGGGATGTTGGTGAGTTCGTGCAGTAGTATTTATTGTGCCAGCAAGTGAAGGCTGAGAACCAGAGGCCTGCAGGGCCGTTGCAGCCACTTCCTGTGCCAGAGTGGAAGTGGGAGAGCATTACCATGGACTTCGTGGTGGGTCTACCTGTTACCTAGCGGGGACACGACGTAGTCTGGGTGATAGTGGATAGGTTGACGAAGACGGCACGTTTCCTGCCGATCCCAGTCACCTTGGGACTAGCACAATTGGCAGAGAGGTACATTCGCGATGTGGTACGCCTACGCGGAGTTCCATATGAGATTGTATCCGACAAGGATACCTATTTTACTTCCCAGTTCTGGGCTAAGTTTCAGCAGGCCTTGGGGACATGTTTGAGGTTCAGTACCATGTACCACCCCCAGACAGATGGACAGTCAGAGCGCACCATACAGACACTTGAGGACCTTTTACGCACCTGTGTTCTAGACTGGAGAGGCTCCTGGGAGGAGCATTTACCCCTGGCAGAGTTTGCATATAATAACAGTTATCACTTGAGCATCGTTATGACACTTTACATGGCTCTGTACGGATGGAGGTGTACTACACCCTTGAGTTGGGTCGAGGTGGGGATCAAGTGGGAGGTTGGCCCCAGGTTGATCCGGCAGAGTTAGGAGGTGATAGAGCAGATTCACAGGTAACTCCGCACTATCAGGAGCCGGCAAAAGAGTTACGTTGACCGGAAACGCAGAGAGGTGTAGTTCGAGGTTGGGGATCACGCCCATGAAAGGCCTGCAGCGTTTTCGAGTGAAAGGGAAGCTTGTGCCAAGGTTTGTGGGGCCCTTTGACGTCCTGGAGCAGGTGGGACCTGTTACTTACCGACTTGCCCTTCTTCCCCAGTTTTTTGGAGTGCACGACGTGTTCCACGTGTCCAACCACAGGAAGTACGTCGCCGATCCCAGTCACATTCTGAGCGATGAGAGTGTCGAGGGGGTGACGACCTGACCTACCTCGAGAGACCAATGCAGATATTAGACAGAGCCGTCCGAAGTTTGAGATGGAAATAGGTACTTCTGGTGAAGGTCCTATGGAGAAGCCAGTGGTGCGAGGAGGCTACCTGGGAGCCTGAGGCGTCGATGCAGGAGCAGTACCCAGAGCTTTTTGAGGGTTCGTCTTTTCGGACATACTTCGGTCCTCTTTAAGTTATGCGTTTTATGTTCCTTTTTCCGTACCCTAGCTAGCTCAGGTTTCAGGGACGAAACTTCCTTTAAGTTTATTATGATGTAAAGACCCGTCACACTTTTAGCCTTTTAAGACGTCTAGAGTCTCAGTCAGATGTCTATCCAGATGTCTGGACTCTTCCCCGGACGTTTGAAAATGAAATTTTTATACGCACTCTGTGCTCTGCGTGCGGGTGGTGTGCAGAACCTTCTCCTTCTCTCCTTCCTCGAACCCTAAACCACTCTGTGCTCTGCGTGCAGGCGGTGTGCAGAACCTTCTCCTTCTCTCCTTCCCCGAACCCTAAACCCCCCTTGCCATCTATATAAACCCCTTTCCCCCCTTCCTCCTCTCCACACACTCCACCCCCTTCAGACCTTCACTGAGGTGAGTGGAGGGTGAGCAAGGGAGAGTGAGAAGGAGGAAGGAGGAGAGCTCGGGAGGAGGAGGTCGAGGTCAAAGGAGCTCGCACGGCTACTGCAGGCACGTGCAGGAGGAGGAGAGAGCTCGGGGAGATGACCTCCCGACCATCTGCAGCAGTTGGAGCTACGGCGGCGCAAGGTGGAGTGCAGCGGAGAGCGCTGGGCGGGGGTCCTGATACTGGAAGTTTTTCAATATCAGACGTCTGGAGTGGAGTTTGGACGGCTGACGGAGCACTTGAACGTCTGGAGTTAAGGCTAGACGTCTGAAAGCTCATTTATCACGAAGGTACGTAATCTCCCTACGCCATGCATATCGCAGTGCAGGGATATGTGTTGGCTGACCACGCCTGCGTTGTCATACGCAGGTGCAACCTCAGGAAGGAGTGCGGATGCCACACTTTTGGACGTCTAATTAGATCACCAAACGTCCAGAGGTGCATCCAGACGACCGGAGGCATCGACCGACGTCTGGAACTGCCTTCAGACGATTGCAGAGAAGGCCTAGATGTCTGAGGACACCGCAGGGACTTAAGGTAAGGTTCTGATACCTTTTAAGACATCTGGACTTTTTCCCAAATGTCTGATTTTGAATAGTAGGCGCGTTTTGATCCGTTTCGGGTCCGATCGGGATCCATTTTACGCAAACGAAATACCTGTGCTTTCCTCACGAGTTCCTCTACGTACTAGAGTCCTTTGTACACTGTTCTGAACTCTCCTTTTGTGATGTATTCCCTGATATAGGGTTTCATCCTACTGCGTGTTTGGGCCTTGCAGAGATGCCTGGGTCTGTAGTTCGAGACCCCATTACTCCCGTATGACCTAGTCGAGTGGTTAATTCTGTTAATGATATTTAAATAAGAATGTGCTTGTGGAAATAGCCAAATGGAACCCTAGGATGTAGCATGAACCCTAGGATAGAGAAATGAATGAACTGTTTGTACTGTATGATGTATTTTTTTCCATGATTGAGTTAAACTGCTAGCAATTGCTTGTAATATAGTACTAAGCTGCCTGTAATTAATGAACAATTACCTGTGAAATCATAAGTTGCATGTATCGAATTATTAAAACACAAGCTGCCTGTTTATGGACGGGAAATGAATTGTGAATGGTGCAATCTGGATCGGGATAAATGGGGTGAACATGAGCATGAACCCTACGAGGAATTAGGAGTAGAACTCCTGTGGTTAGATGGAAACCTGGAATGTAGACAGGAAGTGTGCTGACCCTTAAGTACGTGGTACCAAGGATTGCGACTGTCCCCTTTTCGTGTAGAGTGGAGTTTGTCGCCCTTGGGTTGAGACCCGGGGTTAGGATTGACTACTCTACACCGACTCCTGTTGGCCCTCGTGTACGCAGTACTGAGGTGAGCTACTCGTGTAAGGAGAGAGTTAGCCACCCCACGGAGCCTGGGGTTCAGCTAGCCACCCTACACCAACTTGTTAGGCCCTCTAGGTAAACCGGGCCAGTCAGACGAGGTTGTGCGGACTATGGAGGGGCGAGACCCCTATTCTGAGAGGGCAAGGCCCTATACTGTTCCGTGCTGTACTTTGGGTGTACTCGCTAGTAGAAACGACTGACCACGTGTCAGTGCGAGATAGCTACCTATGCGCTCATCACGCATGCAGTCTTGACAGTGAACTCGGGGTGGTTGACTGGGTGTAGGACTACCACAGGGGACTCTCTCGGCCAGGAGAGCACCATGTGTACCTTCTACTATACGGAAAAGACTGCAATCAAGATTGTTCCCACGAGGAACATGCATGATCAAGAATATCTGAATGTTTGAGAAAAATAGGTGAAAAGGAAATACGCATAAAAAAAATAAATAGACAAGAGAATTAAACCTGTTTCTTTTATTGTTTTAGATAGTATAGATACCACTCTACTCAGCGTTTGCTGACTCTGTCTTTTCATAATACTGTTCAGGACCAGGAGTTGAGCAGCTCGAGCTTCTGGCTACGGAGGATGCTGGGTCCAGTCGAGCCCAACCGTAGTTTTCAGCACTTCCTTGTAGTTCTTTTACTGTTGTAGTAAGCATTAGACTTTTACTTACTGTTTGTCTCTACTGTTTACTTTCGTCTCTGTTGTTTTTTTGTTGTGGTGGTATGTAATGGAACAGCAGATTTACTCCCTTTACTTCTTGGTACGCTTCTTCTACTTAGTTATATTGCATATGTGAATGTGGTTTACTTTCCTCCTTTTTGGTTATTTCTTGTTGGACGACTGGGTCTTGGGATTAATCGAGATGAGCCAGTCTCAGGTCCTGTAGAGATCCAGGAATCGGGTCGTAATAAGATGGTATCAGAGCAAGGTCGTCTCGAGAAATGAACCAATTGGCTTGAGAATAACCATTCACGTGCATATAATTAGGATAGCCACCACAACGTATCACCTTGATTTTCATTCTGAGTCTTTTCTTGAAGAAATTCGTTATCGTTGACCATCTTGTTTTGTCTTTCACATCTCCTTGCAGGAGATGCCTCGTTGGGGAGTTCTCGGAGTGGGCCGTGGTTGCGGTCGTGGACGAGGTCGAAGGGGTGGACGTGCCGGGCCCGAGGTACCAGTTGACCCACCTCTTCTCCTGGGCGTTCAGGCCCAGGATCTGGCCCAGCTGATCAGGGACATTGTGTGAGAGGAGCTCCACCAGCCTCCACGGTCACCTCTCCCTGAGGATGTGGAGGGGGAGTCGTTGGTGGAACAGAAAGACCGCTGCAGGGCCGGACGAGCAGGAGGGGGAGAGGGTGGTCCTCCACCGCCTCCATCGCACTCTGACGCTTTCGAGCACGAGCCCTCCTTGCTTAGAGGCGTGCCCGTTCCCCCACTGCAGCTGCACCACGAGCTTTTCGGACAGTTCCGAAAGCTGAAGCTCCCCTCCTTCATGGGGGATGAGGACCCGTTTGAGGCAGAGGATTGGCTGGAGCAGATAGAGAAGGTGTTCGACACCCTTTGCCCTCCTGCGGAGGGTCACGTGGCCTTTGCCACGTACTAGCTAAAGAACATGGGACACAGGTGGTGGTGGGCAGTCAGAGGCCAGGAGAGGAGAGAGCCATCATGGGACCAGTTCGTGACTCTCTTCTACGAGAAGTACTGATGAGAACCTCATCATAAGCCATAACTAGCTCATTTTGACCTAATACAGAGACTAGAAGCTCCTACATAACCTTAGAAAGGCTTAGCTTAGAGAGATTCTGAGTTTGAAAAGAAAACATAAACTGAGGGGTAAAAATACAATTTCACCAATCCAATCTGAAAACATGGTAACTCAGGATCCAAACATAGGTTAAAACAACCTAATAAGAAGAAAAGTGGGATGAAATGACTCAACAAGGGCTACAGCAACTCCGAAGAATTAAATGACATCCTGTAACCCTAAAAACAAACCCACTTAAATACACGAGGTTCGAGGAAAAGTAAAAATAGAATAAACCCTCTAAAATTCATAGAAAAATAATCTCTAGGGTTTAGAACCTTCAATTTGGCCTTAGGAACCCATTTTGACCTACATTGAGAACCATGCCCAATTAACAACTTAATTTGGGTTTTTGCGTAAATTGGCCTGTCAAACAAGGTTTAATCTTGAAATAAAATTCTCCATCAGAATCCTTAGGTCCTAATTAGTCATGTATAAAAACTTGAGCCTAAGAAGAAACCTTCTTGACCAACTTTACACTTTGGTCTTCATGCATTTACTTTCTGGCCCTCAACTTTTGAACCCTCACATTTTGGTCCCTAACTCTCCTTCGTTCTTTGCGTTTAGGTCCCTCCTGCAAAACCTGAGCAGCACCATGCTCCGGCGACCTTGCGCGGAGCATGGCGCCGCGCAGGGTAAGGGAGGGGGCCTGCCAAGTCAAATGGGGGTGCCTTGCGTCGTCAGCCACCGCAGGAGCACCCCCCTGAGTGCTGCGACCGCCCATACTGCCCATGCAAACGCACGGACGGTATGGGTCTCCTTCCTCCGGTGTCCTCCGGCGAGGGAGACACGTCGTCTCCCTCCGCCCACCTCTCTGATTCTGCCCCTATAAATACCCCCGTCGCTCCGCCGTTCTTCCCAGCTCGGTTCTGACGGAGAAAACCCCCACAACTTTCCTCTCTTCCCACTCCGGTAGACGCCCACCAGCTCCGGCGGTTTCTCCTCCTCCTCCTCGTCGCTCTGCCGCAATACCAGCAGCAGAGACTTCTTCCTGATTCTCCTCCGCGTCGCGCAATACCGGTGCGCGCTGCCTCTGCCCCGTCCTCGCCGTCGCCCCTTCCTCTGGGCAGTTTCTTCTCCGGCGACAGTCGCCCTGCTCCTCCCCCTTCGTCCCTGCAAGTAAGTTAGAACTACTTCCCTTCCTCTCCTCTTTCTTTTCCCTATTTCAATTTGTTCAATTAAGCCCTCGACCGACCCTGACCACCGTCACCCCCTTTGTCTCCGGCTACCCTCCGGCGAGACACCCCCATCGCTCCACAGCCTCACACGCCTCGCCGACCCTCACAGAACCTCCGCCTCCTCACCCTGATCTTCTTCCGCCCCTCCATTTCCCGCCACTCGCCAACTGTAGACCCCCCGAACAAACCCATTCCCCCTGCCACAGTCCGACCTAGGGTAGCCCTTGCACGCCGCCCCACGCCTCGCCACCACCCGCACGAGCTTCGCCGCACTCTGGCGAAGCTCCCGGCACCTTCTGATTAGGCCGAGAGGCCGTTTTGCTGTGAACAGGTCACCCGTCCTCCGCAGCCATTGCTGTGCAGAAGGAGCTGCTTCCGCCTGCAGCTGCAGCCTCGCTTCGCCCAGGTCAGACTCCCCAGGACGCAAGGCAGCCCTCGCACACCTGCCCAGGCTCGCAGCTGGGGAGAAAGCTCTGTAAAAGCCGCAACTGCCTGTAGCTTTCTCAGCTGCAGGCGCCAAATTGGGGTGGGACATTTAGTCCCACCTCGGAAGGCTCTGAAGCGGCGCGCCGATATAAATTGAAAAAGTGCTGTAGGCTTATCGCCTCAGCACACGGGGCACAGGTGAAGAAGGACTGCGGAAGAAAAAGAAGAAGAGAACACAAAGCAGAAGAAGAAGGAAGCTGAGGAAGACACTGTAGCAGCAGCGGTTTAAGTCGTCTGATTGCAAATTCAGACGACGTTTGAAATTCAAGGAAGAAGAAGAAAAGAAGAAGCAGGACCGCGGCAAGAAGAGGAAAGACAAGGAAGAAGAAGAAGATCTGAAGAAAAAGAAAGAAAGAAAACAAGGAAGAACAGAAGACAGAAGAAGAAGAGCACGAGGGGAAGATCTGAAGAACAGAAGAAGAAGAAGAGCACGAGAGGAAGAGAAGAGAAGACAAAGTGGAAGAAAGAAGAGAAAAAGGAGAAGCCAAATTTTCATCTCTCTCTCTCTTTATTTTTGTAATAAGAATTTGTACTTCTAGAATACGACTTGCTCCCTGAGTTCGACCTCGGGAACTCTTTTATTTTCCGAGTAAAAAAAATATATCTGTAATGATGGCAATAACTAGCTGTACTACAACGCTATTTCTATAACAAAAGCTAGTCGTCAAAGCCGTCGTCACTTTGGCGCCGTTGCCGGGGAGCAACGGCTATTCTAGAGGTAATTAAATTCCTGTTGTTAAATTTCTAATAATCTCTCCTCTTTTGTGCAGCTACAGGAAATCAAGAAGACAAGCAACCACTCCGAGGAAAGGTAATTTTCTATCCTCTCAACCCCTAAATTTTAAAGAGGAAGAAAAGAAAAGAACAAGCAATATAGGGCTAACCTATCTTCTATACTTAGTAAACCATAAAAAGTTGCATGTTTTCAACCCATTATTCCTGCACACTATTAAGGGTATTTAAGGGCTAACACATTCTTGCTTGAGCCCTAAGTACCCAACAAAGAACTAACTGGACCAAATAGAGCCAACATAAGATTCAACATTAGGGATTTAGAGACACTTTTAAGCAAGAACTGAGAAACCCTAAAAGAAGTGTGCCCAAGCCATTGTCTAAAAATACCTATCCAAAGAAACCCTAAAATAAGATTGGCTCTCTAAACACTTGAACCCGAAAAGACAAGACCTAATAAGCAAAACTAACAGGTAAAGTCGACCACTTGGGTCAACTAACCTTCGACTTAGGTCACTCTTTGCACTCAAAAAAGCCTAAAGTTCAAGTGAAACCTAAGCACCCTCTTGAATTAAAAGTGGTAGACTTAAGAGGTCAAGATCCCCATTCTGGTCTACTTGGAACTGCAGTGACAAGAGAGGTCGGGTGGGGGAAACCCTGTAACCCGTGGGGACGCTCTACCATGTAGGGGTCATCGCGGGACTCACCCTCTCTGGCTGCCCAGGTAATTCTCAGGTGGACGATCTTTCTGATTAAGGGGTCCATCTGCCCCGCACCTCTATAGTCACCCAACACATTTTTGGGTGTCTCGATTGGGTCCAGCACCTTCTAACCTCTTCCACTCCAACAGTGCATGAACGGTAGGAGATCCTTAAGACCACCCTTAAGATCTCCTTTAAAATTTCACTCTCGTCAAGGCCCAGCCTTGACTCCCGTGTTTGAGCAGCAACCTAACCCCATCATTCTCTCTTCCGATTCTGAATCAAACTCTTCTTCTATCATGGCTCAGCCAGTTGAGGAAGAAAACAATCTGGAGCACCAGCTCCAGCGATTCAACGACCTCTTCCAAAACTTTGTGCACCCACCGCAGCGTCCCATGATGCGGGACCATTATAATCCTGCTATGGTGGCCATCGAGCCTCGAGTCAGAATCCCGACTGGGGGACCTGACTCTGAATTAAAGCCCAATATGATTCATGCTATACCTAAATTCCATGGGCTTAATTCTGAAGATCCCTTCCAGCACATCAAACAGCTAAAGCATCTGGCCCAAACTTTTGGGTCAGACGCACAAAATCGGAATATTCTTCTCATGAAGATGTTCTCCTTTTCTCTTATGGACAAGGCCGCCCATTAGTATCAAACTCAGACTCGGCCGATCAACAATTGGGAAGAACTTCAGTCCGAGTTCCTGAAAAAGTTCTTCCCTGTTGGACGGACCAACGCTTTGCGCCATCAGATTACACATTTCACCCAACAAACAGGGGAACCTCTCCATGAGGCATGGGATCGTTTCTAGGATCTCATGAGAAAGTGCCCCCATTACGGAGTTCCTAAATGGGAACAGGTCCAATCTTTTTACCAGGGACTCCGTGAGGACATCCGTCTTTTCGTCAATGCAACCTGCGGAGGAAATATCATGGGTCAACATGAAGACACCGTGTGGGAGATTCTCGAAAACATGTGCGAGAACTCCATCAACAATGACTCCATGGGATTATTCGACAGGACGAATACCCGCGCATCGACGAATCTTAGGGGAGCACATGAGACGCAGGGCTTGTCCGCATCAGTCGACCTGGAATTAATGGCCAGTCGATTGGACAAGGTCTCGATTATCGAAAAGAAGGTGGATGAGCTGACTCAGCATCTGCAGCGAGCCACCTCTGCGCATAACCCTTTCGCACAGCCTCCTTCCACATGGGAAACTGTGCAAAACATTCTCCATCGATCTTCTCCTAGGATGGACCCATCATCCGAATCTTTGCCCGGAGGTCCTTCCGATTCCTTCTACACCTGCCAGGGGAATTCCATTCCTTCTTTCTCTGACCCTCTGGAGGTTCCTCAGACCTGCGAGGACCTCAACGCCATCCAGAACGACCCGTTCTCCAACACCTATAATCCTGGATGGCGAAACCATCCTAACTTTCAGTGGGCTGGAAATTCCCAAACCCAAAGACCATCCTTCCAACCCCGCCCACAACCTCCTCGTCCTTACCAGCCGCCTCAGCCTCGGTCCACCCCTACTTACCCATCTGGGCCAAATCAAGATCAAATGTCCCTTATCCTCCAGACCCTGGCTGACATTCAAAGAACGAATGCGGCTATCCAAAAACAACATAAGGACGAACTTACAAAGGTCTGAAACCAATTGACCCAGTTGGCAAACTCTCGCCAGCTAGGTACTCTTCCTTCCCAACCTCTGCCTAATCCTAATAACGTGCCAACCCAGCGGCGCGTTATGAACCCAAACCCGGGCCATGCCCATATGATTTATCAGGCCCCCTCTGTTCCTTCACCCGACGGGATAGAGGCCTCCACTTCCTTTGCAGGTTACCAGCAGCAAGCTATCTTACCCAATCCCAATCAAAACCAGGCAGGACTTAATTCTGTAACGACTCGTAGTGGCAAGGAAACCCAAGACCCACCTCATCCAAACCACTCCAAGCCTGGTAGTGATCCCAAGCCTAGGACAGTAATCCAGGATGTCCCCACCCCTATCCCAGATCCACAACCTGGACCTATCCTAGAGGAACCACCCAAGATCCCGTTTCCCGAGGCCTTGACCAAGGGAAAGAAGACTACCAAACCCGTGGCTCCTGAGGAGGACCTGGTCAAGCTCTTTGAGCAGGTCCACATAAACATCCCTTTGATGGATGCAATCCGCCACGTACCGGCTTACGCACGATTTCTAAAGAATATTTGTACACCCCAGCGTAAGCCGCGAACCAAGGGAGGGAGCCCAATTGTTCTTTCAGAGCAAGCCAGCTATGTAATCCTCAGTAGACTCCCACCCAAGGCAAAAGATCCTGGTACTCCCCTGATTTCCTGCAAGATAGGTGATACCCAATTTGATAGAGCTCTGTTAGACTTGGGTGCATCCATAAACCTGATACCCACATCCTTACTTGACCATCTAGAAGAATCTGAGCTAAAACCAATCGAGGTGACATTACAATTAGCAGATCGATCTATAAAGTCACCAAAAGGGATTCTCGAGGATGTTATCGTAGGAGTGCGGGGTTTCTATTTCCCAGTGGACTTTATAGTCTTAGATATGGATGCGCCTAAAAACCCTAGGGATACACCAATCATTCTAGGGAGACCTTTCTTGGCTACTGCTAGAGCCAACATCAGCTGTGAGGAGGGCCAAATAGAGCTTAAATTTGGGGATTAAACCTTAAAAATTGATATATTTAAGGCCCAACAAGGAATTAATCGCGGTGTCATCGAACAGATTTGTGACGTTAGGATTTTGGTTGATGAATCACACCTCCAGAATGACTCGATTATGCCTCATCAACCACAGAAGGATCTTGACCCGCAAACAGAGGAGTTGAATCCAGATAGAAACAACCCAGTAACTCCTACCCTTGAACCTCCCATCTATACTGAACCACCAGCTGCTGCTGATAATCCTATCCTCGAGTTAAAGCCTCTTCCTGCTCACTTGAAATACATCTTTTTGGGTTCCAATCAGACCCTCCCTGTGATTATCAATTCCAACCTCAATCCCGAACAGGAATCCCGTCTGATTGCTGTCCTCCAACAACATCGCAGAGCCATCGGGTGGACTCTCAATGATTTGACTGGAATAAGACCCTCTTATTGTACTCATCATATCTATTCAGAAGAGGGCGCACGACCTTCTCGTGAAATGCAGAGATGTTTAAACCCTAATCTGCAGGGGGTCGTGAAAAAGGAGATCATCAAGTGGTTAGATGTCGGGATCATCTACCCGATCTCCGATAGTCATTGGGTGAGCCCAATTCAGGTTGTGCCTAAAAAGGCAGGACTCGCCACCATAACAACTGAAATCGGAGAAGTCATTCCTACCCGATTAGCCAATGCGTGGAGAGTCTGTATAGATTACCGCCGACTCAATTCCTCCACGAAGAAGGATCATTTCCCACTACCCTTCATTGATCAAATTCTCGAGAAACTAGCGGGAAATAGGTTCTTCTGCTTTCTTGACGGGTACTCCGGTTATAACCAGGTGGCAATCCATCCTGAGGACCAAGAAAAGACCACATTCACCTGCCCCTTCGGAACATACGCTTTCCGAAGGATGCCTTTCGGTCTTTGCAACGCACCTGCTACCTTTCAGCGGTGCATGCTTGCCGTATTCTCAGATATGGTAGGTGATTTCCTGGAAGTCTTCATGGATGACTTTTCAGTCTTTGGAGACTCTTTTGATGATTGCCTCCAACACTTGGTCCAGATACTCAGGCGATGCATTGAGGTGAACTTGGTTCTTTCCTGGGAAAAGAGCCATTTCATGGTGCCTGAGGGAATTGTCCTGGGACATCTAATTTCAGAAAAAGGCATCCAGGTGGATCGAGCTAAGGTGGATCTGATATCTCGCCTTCCTATGCCTAGCTCGATCAGGGACATCCGTTCTTTTTTAGGGCACGTCGGTTTTTACTGCCGTTTCATTCCAGATTTCTCGAAAATCGCGCGCCCCTTGACTTCTCTTCTCTCTAAGGATGTACCCTTTGAAATCTCCAAGGAATGCACACTAGCCTTTGAAAACCTGCATGACCGAGTCACCCAGGCGCCTATCCTACAATCCCCTGATTGGTCTCAACCCTTTGAGATCATGTGCGATGCATCTGATTTCGCTGTAGGAGCAGTCCTGGGGCAGAAAGCTGACGGGAAACCCGTGGTTATATACTACGCTAGCAAGACACTTGACGAGGCTCAGCGTAACTATACGGTTACGGAGAAAGAGCTGCTAGCCGTAGTATTTGCCCTTGAAAAATTTCGATCGTATCTTCTGGGTTCCCATGTCATCATTTACTCGGATCACATGGCTGTAAGGCATCTCCTTGCCAAGAAGGACGCGAAGCCCCGACTAATCCGTTGGATCTTGCTGTTGCAAGAATTCGATCTTGAGATTCGCGACAAGGCGGGAAGGCAAAATGTGGTAGCCGACCATCTGTCCCGTCTTCCTTCTGAGATCATCGACTCTTCCGGACCCATCATGGAACACTTTCCTGATGAGCACCTGCTTACTGTTGGTACTAGACTTCCATGGTTTGCTGATATAGTGAACTACTTGGCATCTCATCAGACCCCGTCTGATTGGCCGAAGGCCAAGAAAGACAAATTGCGTTCTGATACCAAGTATTACATTTGGGAAGATCTGTACCTTTTCCGCATAGGTGCTGATCAGATTATTCGAAGATGTGTCCCGGAAGAGGAAATCTGCAATATCCTCTCTTTCTGCCATGACTAGGCATGCGGTGGCCATTTCTCAGGGCATAAAATCGCATCCAAAGTCCTCCAGTGTGGCTTCTACTGGCCTACACTTTTCAAGGACGCATACAGTCACTGCAAGGCATGCAGTCGTTGCCAGACTTTGGGCAACATGAACCATCGCGACATGATGCCTTTGCAGCCGATTCTCGTATGCGAAATCTTCGATGTTTGGGGGATTGATTTTATGGGCCCCTTTCCTGTTTCGGATGGTTTCGAGTACATTTTGCTTGCGGTGGACTACGTGTCCAAATGGATCGAAGCCATACCGACCCGAACCTGCGATCAGAAGATTGTTCTTAAGTTCATACATCAAAACATTTTCTCGAGGTTCGGGATTCCCCGTGCTATAATCTCTGATGGGGGGACCCATTTTACAAATGCTCAGTTTAGGTCACTGATGGCCAAATTTGGGGTGTCTCACCGAATCTCTACTCCTTACTACCCCCAAACAAATGGTCTAGCTGAGTTGTCAAGTCGGGAGGTCAAGAAAATCCTGCAAGTCACTGTTCGGCCTAACAGGGAGGACTGGTCGTCCCGACTTCCGGAAGAATTGTGGGCCTATAGGACCGCCCACAAGACCCAATTAGGCATGTCTCCCTTTAGACTGGTGTACGGAAAGGCGTGTCACCTTCCCGTAGAACTGGAGCATAAAGCCTATTGGGCAGTACGGAACTGTAATCTAGATCTTTCCAAGACTGGAACCCACAGAAAACTCCAAATCAGCGAGATCGATGAATTACGCCTAGACGCGTACGAGAACTCGCGAATCTACAAGGAGCGGGTTAAATCCTTCCATGACAAGCATATCTTGAGAAAGATCTTTCATCCTGGTCAAAAGGTCCTACTCTTTGATGCCCGACTTAAACTTTTCCCGGGAAATCTGCGATCCAAGTGGGTCGGACCATATCTAGTCCGACAGGTTTTTGGAAATGGAGCAATTGAAATCAGTCCACTCAGCCACGATTCCGAACCTTTCATCGTGAACGGTCAGAGACTCAAACCGTTCATTGATGTGACTTCTACTGATTTGGCCGAGTCATCTCTCATCCTCCATTCTCCGTGAGCTTACTACGCCTAACGATGGCGTAAAACTCAACGCTTAACGGGAGGCGGCCCGTCATTCCCTCTGAAAATCTAAAACTTTTTTTTTCTGACACCTTGGTGCACTTACGGTTCACCCTTCAAGACAGCCGACTCCACCTTAGATGCTTGCATCTGAGATTAGAAATCGTCCGCAAAATTCATCCCGACCCATTCACTCACAAAAACAACTGTCTTAAGGAATGAACTAAGTAAATAAAAACCCTAAAATCACAATGAGGACATTGCAAACCTTAGGCATGGGGGGGTATGAAAGTGCAAAACGTGTAAGAAAAGGTTTCAAACAAAAAATTCACATATGCCAAAAACACCATAAAAATTAAAAATTTTTCGAAAAAATAAAAGAATAAGAGGAGAAAGGAAATTTTGGGATGTGGGAGGAGAAAAGAAACAAAAGGATAAAAGGAGCACAAATATGAAAGAAAAAGTGATAGTCATTAGTAAGCAACTAAGGAATTGACCTAAGTTCTAGACCTCATTCATAAAAAAAAAAAAATTTTTGAAAAGTGCACAATAAGATTAGTAAGAACGCAAACCTTAGGCATTCTTGAATAGACTCTTAGTACCCATTAAGATCTGGACACTCCTCAAGAGGTTGAGGAAAATGAAAAGCTGAAGTATTAGGTCTAAGGCTTAGGGAGTATTTGGCCTCATCAACTAATTTTTGGTCTACGGGACTCAGTAACCTAAGCACGCTACCTCACACACAGCCTGGTTCAGTAAGCGTAAAAATCAAAATCACGCAGAAGCGTCATTCTGAAAAGTACACCTAGAATAGGAGCGGCCGATCAACACAAGTTGATTTGGACGAGTTCCCAGCGCAGAGAGGCGGGAAATCCCCTCAAAGATGCGTAACAAAATATCATCTCCTCGGTGCTTGTCTCTTAGGATATTTACATATCCTACTGGGGGCATGTAAGCACTCTGCTGGTTCAGATTCCATGGATGGCATTATTTCGAAGTGTCAATTGCCAGGGTCTGAATTCAGCCACGGAACACCATGGATGGGATTATCTCGAAATCTCAATAGCCAGGGTTCCAGGGGTTGCCATGGGCGGTGCTATCTCGAAGCATCGATCGCCAGGAACCCTTGAGGATTGATGATGGGAGCAATGAATCTGATACAGACCATGTTGAAAAGCCAATCCTAGGCTAGAACTAAAAAGAAAAAGAGAGAAAACTCTCCAAACAGAAAAACTTTCTATCTCTCTCTTATAAAACGCACTGCGAACTGAATCAGGGCTAAAATCATTTCAAGCACGGGTGCTTTAACCACAAAGTCCAATAGACCTTAGGTTAGTTCTTGTGGGCCGTAAAAACCTTTGCTAAGGACTGAGGCTTAGGCTAGACAGATTTGGATCTTGATTGGTACTAGAGTACCTTTTAAGCCTATGGTCAGCATTCTAACCTAATCTAAGTTTAAATGAAAAGGCACTTATCTGAAGCTATTAAGAACTTCATGGTCTAGAACAAGGGTTGAAACCTTAAGTTTTTGCTAAGGGACTAGCAAAAGTTAGGCATGGGGGTATGATGAGAACCTCATCATAAGCCATAACTAGCTCATTTTGACCAAATACAGAGACTAGAAGCTCCTACATAACCTTAGAAAGGCTTGGCTCAGAGAGATTCTGAGTTTGTAAAGAAAACATAAACTGAGGGGTAAAAATACAATTTCACCAATCCAATCTGAAAACAGGGTAACTCAGGGTCCAAACATAGGTCAAAACAACCTAATAAGAAGAAAAGTGGGATGAAATGACTCAACAAGGGCTACGCAACTCCGAAGAGTTAAATAACATCCTGTAACCCTAAAAATAAACCCACTTAAATACATGAGGTTCGAGGCAAAGTAAAAATAGAATAAACCCTCTAAAATTCATAGAAAAATAATCTCTAGGGTTTAGAACCTTCAATTTGGCCTTAGGAACCCATTTTGACCTACATTGAGAACCATGCCCAATTAACAACTTAATTTGGATTTTTGAGTAAATTAACCGGTCAAGCAAGGTTTAATCTAGAAATAAAATTCACCATCAGAATCCTTAGGTCATAATTAGTCATGTATAAAAACTCGAGCTTAAGAAGAAACCTTCTTGACCAACTTTACACTTTGGTCCTCATGCATTTACTTTCTAGCCCTCAACTTTTGAACCCTCACATTTTGGCCCCTAACTCTCCTTCATTCTTTGCGTTTAGGTCCCTCCTGCAAAACCTGAGCAGCACCATGCTCCGGCGACCTTGCGCGGAGCATGGCGCCGCGCAGGGTAAGGGAGGGGGCCTGCCAAGTCAAATGGGGGTGCCCTGCGTCGTCAGCCACCGCAGGAGCACCCCCTTGAGTGCTGTGACCGCCCATACCGCCCATGCGAACGCACGGACGGTATGGGTCTCCTTCCTCCGGCGTCCTCCGGCGAGGGAGACACGTCGTCTCCCTCCGCCCTCCTCTCTGATTCTGCCCCTATAAATACCCCTGTCGCTCCGCCGTCCTTCCCAGCTCGGTTCTGACGGAGAAAACCCCCACAACTTTCCTCTCTTCCCACTCCGGCAGACGCCCACCAGCTTCGGCGGTTTCTCCTCCTCCTCCTCCTCGTCGCTCTGCCGCAATACCAGCAGCAGAGACTTCTTCCTGATTCTCCTCCGCGTCGCGCAATACCGGCGTGCGCTGCCTCTGCCCCGTCCTCGCCGTCGCCCCTTCCTCTGTGCAGTTTCTTCTCCGGCGACAGTCGCCCTGCTCCTCCCCCTTCGTCCCTGCAAGTAAGTTAGAACTACTTCCCTTCCTCTCCTCTTCCTTTTCCCTATTTCAATTTGTTCAATTAAGCCCTCGACCGACCCTGACCACCGTCACCCCCTTCGTCTCCGGCTACCCTCCGGCGAGATGCCCCCATCGCTCCACAGCCTCACACGCCTCGCCAACACTCACAGAACCTCCGCCTCCTCACCCTGATCCTCTTCCGCCCCTCCATTTCCCGCCACTCGCCACCTACAGACCCCCTGAACAAACCCATTCCCCCAGCCACAGTCCGACCTAGGGCAGCCCTTGCACGCCGCCCCAGCCTCGCCACCACCCGCATGAGCTTTGCCGCACTCTGGCGAAGCTCCCGGCACCTTTTGATTAGGCCGAGAGGCAGTTTTGCTGTGAACAGGTCACCCGTCCTCCGCCGCCATTGCTGTGCAGAAGGAGCTGCTTTCGCCTGCAGCTGCAGCCTCGCTTCGCCCAGGTTAGACTCCCCAGGACGTAAGGTAGCCCTCGCGCACCTGCCCAGGCTCGCAGCTGGGGAGAAAGCTCCGCAAAATCCGCAACTGCCTATAACTTTCTCAGCTGCAGGCGCCAAATTGGGGTGGGACATTTAGTCC
The DNA here is from genome assembly GCA_037157565.1 of Thalassia testudinum. Lineage (NCBI taxonomy): Eukaryota > Viridiplantae > Streptophyta > Magnoliopsida > Alismatales > Hydrocharitaceae > Thalassia > Thalassia testudinum. The sequence goes on along the minus strand of JAZHRO010000022.1, from coordinate 30,296,961 downwards.
CACCTCGGAAGGCTCTGAAGCCCTGGTGGACTATTTTGGGTGGAAGATCGTCTTCTCCATACCAGAGTTGCCTCCCTTTAAGTTTCACGAACAGTCGGTGGACGGAGGTTTCAGATGCATTTCTGCGCTTCTGGTCGCGAGGCTTTTGAGCCAGGGGTGTGAGGGCTTTTTAGCCTGTGTAGTGGCAGAGCCTAGCCCGGTGACTGACTTTTAGAGTATTTCGATGGTTTGCGAGTACCCCGACGTGTTTCCAGAGGTGCTACCAGGACTACCTGAGCGTGAGATCGAGCTACCAGGACTACCCGGTGCAGTAGAAATGGGGCTGGTCCCCGGTATCAGTGAGATCTCAAACTTGATCTCACGCTCAGGCGGTAGTCCTGGCAACTCCTCTGGAAAAATGTCGGGTACTTGCAGACCACCGGAATACTCTGAAAGTCAACCACAAAGCTAGGCTTTGCTACAACACAAGCCAAGAAGCCTTCACACCCCTGGCCCAAAAGCTTCGCTGCTCGAAGTGCAGAGATGCACTCAAAACCTCCGTCCATCGGTTGGCTGTGAAACTCAAAGGGAGGCAACTCTGGTATGGAGAAGACGATCTTCCTCCCAAAATAGTCTACCAAAGCGTGATAGGCAGACAACCAGTCCATCCCTAGAACATGCCAAAGTCCTCCATCGGGATCACAATCAGGTCGGCGGGAAGACTTTGTCCCTCTATAGCGACCTCGCAGTCTGTAAAGACCTCCTCTGCTACGAACAACTGGCCACCTGGCTCTTTAATTAGGAACGAAACCTCTAATAGTACACTTCCCGGTCCCAAATTGACGGCAAAACTCGTGGAGACAAAGAAATGTGTGGCACCAGAATAAAAAAGAACATAAACTAATCTGTTAGAAACCGTAACCATACCTGCCACCACAGAACCTGAAGCCCTGGTGTCTCTGTGTGTTAGGGCATTGATGCACCCCTCAGTCCCAGGTGTAGACGAAGCGGCAACGCTCTGGGTCGGACGAGCAGCAGCTAGTCGGTACCCTCCTGGTGACTGTTGTCCTCCACATGCTTGGTGACCGCGGCCGCCAGCTCGGCCTCCAGCACTCGGTGAGGGGAGCATCTGTTGTGCTCCGGCCCTACATGTGCAGTCCCTCTTGATGTGGCCTACCTGGCCACACTGGTAGCAGAGAGGAACACAACCTCCTCCCTCAGTCGATCTTTGCTGGTGGTTGGGCGGGGGTCCGGTGCTGGCAGCTGGTCCCTGTCTGGGGCTCCCAAAGGCCACGGGTGGCCCTACAGAATGAGATTGCTCTCCTGCGACCACCATGTGCCTCCTCTCCTGACAACCCTGTGAGTACTCTGGCTGGTAGGGCTTCTTCCGTCTGCCATCAGTGTCTCGCACGACCAGGTTGATCTCCTCATAAGTCATGGCCGCCTCAACCACACGAGAGAAAGTGGGTAACTTCAGGGGTTTCACATACCCACGAATCACAGGTCGAAGCCCCTCAGTAAATCTCCACAGGCGTTCCTCCTCAGTAAACGCAGCTGTCGAGCGAAGCGTGACAACTCCAGGAAACGCATGCGGTACGCGCTAACTGTCGTCGCCCCCTGATGGAGAGTGTGAAGCTCCCACCTCCTCTGGTCCTGCCAGGTTTGCGGGAAGTACTGCTCGCAGAGGAGAGTCACGAACTGGTCCCACGTCGGCTCTCTCCACTACTGACCTCTGACTACCCTCCACCACCTGTGGGCTGCACTCTCCAGCTCGTACGTGGCGAAGGCCATGCGGCACTCTGTAGGAGGGTGAAGGGTGTCGAACACCTTAGACGGCTCTTATCCCCCTTGAAGGAGGGGGGCTTCAGCTTCCGGAACTGGCCGAAAAGCTCATGGTGGAGCTGCAACGGGGGAACCGGTACACCTCCAGGAAAAGAGGGCACGTGTTGTCTGAGGGTAGTGGGGGTGGTGGAGGATTACCCCCTCCCCCTCAAGCTCGTACGGCGTTGCGGCAATTCCCCTACCCCACGGAGGACCCTCCCTCCACGTCCTCAGGAAAGGGCGGCCGAGGAGGCTGCTAGAGCTCCTCCTGTACGATAACTCGGATTATCTGGGCGAGATCCTGGGCCTAGATGCCCGGAAGGAGAGGTGGGTCGGCTGGTGCCTCAGGTCCGGCACGTCCGCTCCTTCGACCCCACCCACAGCCACGTCCGCAGCCTGCCTCGGGAACTCCCCGACGAGGCATCCTACAAGGAGACACAGGAAAAAGCGCAGGAATTGTCAATGATAACAGATTACATCAAGAGATAAGATTCGAAGAGAATATCAAAGAGATACATTGTGATGGCTATCCTAGTTACATGCATGTGGGTGACCAGTTCTCAAATCAATTGGTTCATTTCTCGGGACGACCTTGCTCTAATACCATCTTGTTACGACCCAATCCTAGATCCCTATAGGATCCGAGACCAGCCGCCTCGACTAATCCCAAAACCTAGTCGTCGAACAAGAAATAACCAAAAGCAAGAAATAATTCACATCTACACATGCAATGTAACTAGGTAGAAAGAAACAAGAGACAGTAAAAGAAACAGAGCAAAAAAGGCCTATCAAAGTTACAGGCCATCACAACTACGACAGAAAAAAGTACAGTAGAAAAGTAACTGAAATAGTATTACATAGAACAAAATACTCACTACTACAACAGGAGCTAAGGAAAACACTAAGAAACGTGGCTAAGACTGGGCTCAACTGGGCCCGGCTCTCTCTGCAGCCGGTGGTACTGGCTGCTCAACTCCTTGACCTGAACAAGGTTATAAAATTTTTGGAGTTAGTGAACACTGAGTAGAGTGGTAATTTATCCATTTACATGTAATTAATACAAGCAATTAATTTATGCAATTAAACAACTATCCATTTTCATTTAGCTCAACCATGTACTTATAATTTATTGTTCGTTTATTCATTTAGATCATTTCTTGATCTGACCTGTTCCTCACGGGAACGATCTTGATTGCAGTCTTTTCCATGATGTAGGATGTACAAGTGGTGCTCTCTTGGCCGGGAGAGTCCCCCGTGGTAATCCTACACCCAGCCAACCACCCCGAGGTCACGGACGCGACGTAGTGGTAACTACGGCACACATGATAAACGCACGAGTAGCTATCCTGCACTGGCACACGGTCAATCATTTTCGCTAGCGAGTACGTCTAAAGGTACAACACGAAATAGTACAGGGCCTTGCCCTCTTCTAATAGAGCAGAACTAGGGTCTCGCCCTTCCACAATCCGCGTACCTTCGTCCGACTATCTCGGTTTGTCCAGTAGGCCTAACAAGGGTCGGTGTAGGGCAGCTAATCCTAACCCCGAGTCCCCTGGGGCAACTAGCTCCCTCCCTACACTAAGTAGCTCTCCTTGGTACCATGTATACGAGGGCCAAATAGAGTCGGTGTAGAGTGTCGAGGCCTGACCCTGGGACTCATCCCAACGGGCAGCTAGTACCCCTCTACAATAAAGGGACAGTGGCTCTCCTTGGTACCGCGTACACAAGGGCCAGCTCACTTCCCATCTATGGGAGTTTTCCTCCTAATTCCCTGTGGGGTTCATGCTGGCATTCCTTCCATTTTATATTCCAAACTTTTAGATCTCTCTATTTACTTTTCCATTTCGATTCTTTAAAATAGGCAGCTCATGATTTTCTACTGACAAGGCATCATATCAAGTAACCAGTACATTTACTAGCATTTAAAGTTTTACAGGTATCTCAAGTAAACAGTGTAGCTCAACCATACTCATTTGTTCCTGCCCTAGGGTTCATTCTCATCGTAGGGTTTTACATGTTTCTCAAGTATACAGTATAGCTCAAACCATACTTATCTGTTTCTGCCTTAGGGTTCATTCAAGTTATTCGAAGCATGCAGTTCATTTATTTAAATCATAATATTAATGTAAACCACTCTACCGGCAAACACGGGAGGAATGGGGACTCGAATCGCAGATCTCGTCGCCTCCGCGGCTCCCGTGTACTCGACTGGCTGGAGACCTATACAATTGACCAACCACATCAAATGAGTCCAAAGCCGTATACAAGTGACGCTAACTCGTAGAGAAACTCAAGCAAAAAGCAATGGTTCTTCACTTACGGAAATCTGATTTCGTTTGGGCCCTAATCAGATGTTTGGGTCTAGTCCTAGACGTCTTAAAAGACGTCAATACATATCTTGGGTTTCCTGCAGCTACTTCGGATGTCTGAACCCCTCCGTGATCGTCTGAGGTGAGTTCCAGATGTCGGACCCTCCTTCCGGTTGTCTGGAGGTACGGTTAGACGTCTGGCGACGTGTCCAGACATCCGAAAGCACCTCAAAGGGCACATCCCACGCCTTTCCAATGCCCTGCTCCCTACGTACGTCCGTGCAGACCAGCAGAAAAGGCCGGACAATCTCTATGGTGAGGCCTGCATGGCCGTACCTGCACAAAAGCACGTACCTTAGCACTGCGCGTGCTTTCAGACTTCCAGCTTCAGTTTCGGACGTCCTTCTGCTACTCCAAACGTCTGGGAGATTCTCCAGACGTCTGATACTGGAAAATATCCAACATGTAGAACTTCTCCCGCGAGCTGCCTCCTTTGCGAGTGCACCTGCAGGAGCTGTAGTAGTGCCTCCAGCGGCTGCAGGAGGCCAAGGCGCCTGCTCGCAAGCTCCTCCTCCTCGCCCGTACCCTCGACTCCTCCCGTACAAGCTCCTCCAAGCTCCCGCGGCTCCCTCGTGAACTCCTTCTCTCGAGCTCCTCCCACACTCCCGCTCCCTCTCCTCCTCCTCAATGTCCCGTCTCTCTCTCTTTCTTCGTCCTCTCCTTTCGCCGTGCTAGAGGGAAGGAAGGAAGGTGGAGGATGGAGGTGGTGGCTGGTGGAGATGGATGGAGTGGCATGGGGGAAGTGGGGGTTTAAATAGAAGAGGCTTAGGGTTTGGGGTGAGAGAGAGGTGAGTGCGCATGTAGCGCACACGCGGAAAAGAAAGAAGGTATGGTTCTTCTACTTTCAGACGTCCAACACTCTGTCCAAGCATCTAGACAGACGTATGACGGCTAATCCAGACGTCTTAAACAATCCAAAAAGGCAGCAGGTCATTTCACCTTAGTTTGAGGAAGATAATTTCAGTGAGACAAACGGGCCCACAGAGTATGGTAAATCATTTAATGTTCCTATAATTGAGGAAATTGATCTTATTGGAGCTAGCTTGGAAGATACAAATCCTGTTTTCATGGATAATTCAATTCATAGCCCCATTCCTTAATCACACCCCGTTGAGCATAATGATGATTATCTTCTTGAGATTACCAAATCTAAGTCAATTTTGATTAAGCCATAAATTTTGGACTTGGACATTTTAGACGGGGTTGATAACACTTTCGAGGTCCCGGAAACTTTAAGATATAGAGGGTATGAATCTAGAAATGAAGGTTTAGGAAGCCAATTCCAAGGAAAACAGAAGTTTGAGTCTAAGGGTTCCTATTTACTTGAAACCACCAACCTTCTATCAGGACCCTTATGACATTTTTTATTTTGAGGATGTGCAACCTAAGAACAAATTCATTGATTATCTTTTTGATCTTGATTTTCCTATTGTACGACTTTTTAGACTTGGGTTGCATCCTCATAAATCCCAGACCCGACCCTGCTTGCATATTGATCTCAAGTTCTGGGTAATTTTTATCCTAAACCTTAGATACACTCGATCCTGCGGCATGGGTTTGCATCATAACTTAGTCCATATCTGTGGACATCTTCTCCTTACAGGTCCAAAAATTGATATTTTATTTTGATCCTGACCTGCAGTTGTGAATTCTTGATTTCCTTTTTATTTTTATAGTGTGCCTAGTTGAAGGTAATAAATTTAGCACATATACAGTATGTTTTCATCTCAGAGCTGATCGGGAAATCACGAAATTCAAGTGCTTTCTTCTCTACTATGTTCTTTTTCATGTCATTTAATACAATGAGGATATTGCGTTAGATACGCATAGGGGGTGGATATTCATCTCTGAATCATCTTGTTAGCTCTGTAGATTCTTTTTATATTCTCTTTATTTAAAAAAAATTAAATTAGGAAAGGAGAACTTAGGTATTAGAAATTTTCAACTTTAAGGAATGATACGATAAGACCTGAATACTTAGATTTTTCAGGTCTTTGGGCTTAATTAGCTCGGGTGTCCACTAAAATGTGAACTTGTTTCTTAAGTCCTCGCCATTTTGAATTCATTTCTATTTGGTTAAATAAGTTAGGGTGATAAGTACAGGACTTATCAACCCACCATCTAATTTGAGGGAACTTATAGTTTAAGCATATACACACTATTTGCACTGACTCAGTTTTCGACGATTTTAATGGAAATTGGATAGCTAATGGACCTTTTAGGGTGGTATGGCTAGCAAGTTGTCGTGAGTAATAGCCTATTGGCTGGTTGTCCAGAGCCTAACCACACAACCATTCTCTTTCTGCTGCCTCTAGGTAAATCTTAGATCAAGGAAGTCACCTACTTAAAGAAAAAAAGAAAAATATCAAAAAAAAGAAAAAGAAATAGAAAAGAAGAAAAAAATAAATAAGCCATACTTCACCGCACGAGTATGGCTAGCAAGTTGTCATAGGTAACAGCCTATTAGCTGGCTATCCAGAACCTAGCTCACGAAATGCACGTTTAGTTCCAAACACTTAGGAAGAAGCGGAGAAGTAGAATAAGCCAGGGAGATATACACTGGGTTTGGCCTTGTGTTAATCCCATAAAAATAAAAGATAGGGAGAAAACTACTAGTTGGATAGATATACTTTTGAGCAGAATTTCTTTTATGGTCACCTAGGGGTGTAAAAACCTGAAATCCATTTTAATTACCGATCAGTGAGTTTATCACAATCACAAAAAAATGCTTAGAATTTAGAGTTCTTTTCGAGTTTTGGGTGGATTGGGTAGCCGTAGAAAGCTGTCCCGAAACTCTAAACTCAAAGATTAAAAAAACAATTAGAAAAGAGGAAAAGAAAAGAAAAAGGTGTATTTGCTTTTGAATAAGGCAATGGCTTGAGCGGTCTATATTTTGGAAGACACCCGGGCACTGTTGAGTCTAGCTAGTTTAGGTCTTTAGTAGAAATTTCATAATGTTGAGAAATAACTATTACCCAAGTAATTTGATTCTAATTCTTCTATAAATAGCATGTAGTTTTGCTAAGGATTAGCAGAAGATAGGCATGGGGGTGTGATGTAGACATATCTATTTCACATAAACTATCTATTTTTGCATGTTCTTAGATGTATAATTGCATTAAGCATTATAAATATTGCATAGCATACATCATTATGCATTTAGGTTAGATTGTGCAAATTATAGGTTAATTTTCCCTTTTTGTGGCAAGGGGACAGAGCGGCGTCATTTTGGGGCCTCCGATTGAAGATCCAACCATATTGATCTGATCAAGGTGATGATTAGAGTCCAACGCCTTCGAGATCGCCTCAATTGGACCTTCGTAGCATCAAATGCAGTCCGAGAAAGATCAGAGGCTAAGGGACAAGGTGTAAAATTCGTATCTCAGACGACAAATCAAACCACATGTATGAGTTCGGATCGACGATCGCAACCTAACGGCATGAAAATCAGTTCAATCCGACATCTGCGGCACCATCTACAAGTCAAAGAACATGGACGGCCATTATGGCGCCACGTGGTGCCATCATAGCTGCCTAACACCTCCAGCGCTCTCCCTTCTCAGCAAAGGTCACGCGATCTCAACCGTTGGATCAAGATCCAACAGGTAAGAGCATCGCGGCCGTAATTTGTAAACGCAACCAAAGTGGCCCCTTGGTGTAGTGGTCGAGAGCACCTTCGCGAAGAGAGTGGCGTGGGTTTAAGATCCTGAGCTGTTCAAATCGAAGGCACGAGCGGAGCGCGCACAATTCAACCATCCGATTGACATTGAACGACAGACACAGTGGCAATGTAGCACACATGGAGGCACGCAATACACACGAGGGCAATGACGCGCTATCTGATGCGCGATTTGACGTTGAGGCTCGATCTGAAGGTGCTCTCGTGAGTGATCTGGAGCATTCGATTTTGATCCAATGGTGCGGAGAGGCTCTACGTCGCCCTCTAACAGACGAAGGTGAAGCGGCAGGCGGGCGCTCTCAACCCTCTGATATTGATTGGATGGTTGGGATGAGCCCATGCATGCAACGCTTGAAGTTGAAGAGTGGGTGACATGGCACAATGTATGCACTCGGATCAGTGACACACAGTGGAGATGGAGTGCATGCCTTCAGCGACATGCATCTACAGTGATGCACATATCCGTCACTACAGACCTATATTAAGATTTGAAATGTTAAGTGACATTTTTGCCCTCAAAATCCACCTATATAAAGCCCCTATGCCCTCCACTTTTTCTTCATCCCTTCTCTTCTCTCACCCCTTGTAAAGCTCTACGAGCTAGTCCCATACTTGGGATGCTCCATTAGAGCTAGAGTAAAATAATTTTCCATCTTACCTCTTTCGTGAAGCATCCTGTGGCTGTCTTCTCATCTCCATTTGGGAAGCGGGTCCCGCTGCGACGTTGCTCTGCTTCATTCTCCGTCCTCTAGCTCCATCTTATCCTCATCGTCCGAGCGCTCCGTCAATGCGGCTCGTCCTCCAAGCAGCCGTCAAGGAGGATTTTCTCATCCCTCTCTTTTTATCACTTTCTATTATAGCTTTCCAACTTTCTAGTTGTAACAAGTAGATATAATAGACATGATTCTATAGTTGTAAAATATTTGTTCATTCTCTCCCTATTTTCTCTTCATTTGTATTATTTCGTCTCTCTCTTCTATTATTTATTATTTAAGTAGAATAGTTAGTGTAGATTTAATTCGATCAATTAATATGCTTTCCTAAAATAATTCCAAATGCAATTTTTAATCAAATGTTCACCTCCCTGTGTTAAATTCGGGATTCACTAGAGTTTTGGTTATAAATTTTATTGGATAGCGGATTTTTATGCAAGTACAACAATGGATTTTCAAATTCAACCTTTTTTCGTACAAAAATCTCATTCATCAACGTGGATGGAGGCGAGGAGGACAGAGAGGCAGAGGGGGCTGACTTGGCCGCGAAGGATGAGGTTGAGGGTCATGTAGAACTTGGGGTACTTGCAGGTGAGCTTCCTGGGGGTGACGTCGATGCCATGGTACTCAATGATGGAGACAGAGACGACCTAGTTGATGGTATGGATGCACTCAAAGACGTTGAGAGAGGGGTCGGGGTCGGTAGGGGAGACGTCGAGGACGTAGATGGAGTTGACGAGGCGGTAGACAACGAGGAAGAGGGACTTTGTGTCGACGACGATCTGGTTACTGGAGGCGGTGAGGGGGTCATCGCCAAGAAGGGAAGGGGAGGTAGTGTCATTGGCCGGTTGTGGTGGTGGTGGTGTTTGCAGAAGGAGACATGAGTTTGGTAGAAGGTGGAGAGGGAGGTGAGGGCGTGGGTGGTGGGGGGGGGGAACCACTCATGCGTCTGGAGGAGGTCAGGGTCATTGGCCGGTTGTGGGGAGAGGGCGAGGCACACCATTGGAGGAGGGGGAGGATGACGATGAGGCCTAGGTAGGGTTTGGGAGGAAGGACCTCCACTTTCTAGCACATGAGCACATCACTTTGGGTTCTGCAAATATCGACCATTGGATCATGTCTTGAGATTCCACTAATCGTGGTTAACGAAGATTAACCCACTTTGGGTTCCTAGATGGAAAGGATAGTGATGGAAGGGTATTAACTCTGACAGTGCTTAATTAGTCGGGGTATATATGTAAATACAAATTAAGTAGGGATATATATGTATTTGCAAATATTACCAAGGCCATATATGTCAAAACCTCATTATTTTATAATTAAATTATATATAAAAGTAGCCTATACATAGGGTTACTTATTAGTATAATTCATTTACATTAATTATATATATATAAATATATTTAAAATTTTGTTAAAGTTAATGAAAAATACATATTGATTTCAACCTTAGTTTGTAAATTAAAGTATAAATTAATGAATTAATTGTACAATTGACTTATAAATTAGTTAATTTGCATTAATAACTTATTATTACATATTTTTAATTTATTTTTAGTGATTTATTTCTATTTATACATATTTAATTTACACATTTTATACATATATACATAAATATACAGTTTAAATATTGTTATACAGTATAAATAAACTATAAACACATAGAAAATACTTAAAATTATAATATACAAGTATGAAAAATAATTTATTTCAATAATTCATTAATTTACTAATTTAAATTATTTTAACTTGCTAATATGCATACTTAACTTATTAATATAATTATGTACAATATATAGATAAGTAAATAAATATAGGGTTACATTATTGTGCTGTATAATTACATTAGGTTATATATACATTTATAAATATGATTACAAGTATGTACATAGCTATTTGTAATTACTTTGGATTATGCGTATATGATATAAATAAATAAATATATAATTATAATATATGCTATATATATCAACATAAATACTTACTTAAATAACGAGAATAGATATATAATTTATTTATATACATTAAAGATATATAAGTTATTATATACAATTAACTTAGTATTATATTATATATAAGTATAAATACTATATACAGGTTATTTTTATGGATTTTTGGACTTTTTCAGATTTTTAGTTTCTTTTTATGTTTTACAGAGGTAGGGGAAGAGGGAGGAAAGGTGAGAAGAGAGGAAGATGACTCCTTTTGGTGTTTTTATGTTTAGTTGTTTATTTACAAAATTATTTGAGATCTAAGTTTTTACTGGTATGTTCTACTAGTTAGAAACTTCAAAACTTATTCTAAATTCACACACACCTAAAATTAACCCAAATCAAATTCAAGACACATTTATTTTATTTTTTTATAATATTTTTTACATGTTTTTCAGTATTTGCAAAGTGGAGAAAATGAGGCTTAAATGATGTTGAAATATGGAACTTAAGCCATAAAATTCAGATTTAAGGGTTGGAATTGAGGTGTAAACATTCAGAAACATTCGGACATCATCATGCAACATAATTGAACAATAAAACATGATTTTTAACTTCAAATTCTATCAAAATTCAGGTTTAGCCAGATTACAATAATCTGAGTTACTGATAATAACTTCCAACAAGGATTACAAGCTATTCTAATCAAATTTGAATCAAAGAATTGTACATGAAAGCTTGTTACATTAGGTTCTATCTTTACATGTTCTCAGAATGCTCAAATAAACCTAAGATCAATTCAAATCACTCAGAATCACTCCAAATGCAGCAGCAGCTGCTATTCAACTAGCCTCAATCTGACCTTCTCGGGTCTGATATGAGGCAAAACAAGTTAACCTCAGATCTGGAAAACCAGATCCAAACAGTATCCAACCCAGAAAAATCATTTCATCCTCCAGTCACTCGAAATCTGGGATTAAATCCCACTGAAAAACCTCATTTAGATAGATAGAAAGAAAGAAAGAGTAGCAGCCGCTGCTATTAAATTAGTTCAGATCTGATCAAAGCTTTAAAATCCTCATTTCACTTGTTGCAAACCCTCTCTAGAAGATTTGAAACTCACCATCAAATCAAAGAGTTCTGAATCCAGAAACCCTAACTGATCTTTATCCTTACACTATGGCTAGTGGGGACGAGGAATCAAATTAGTTATTGAATACAATCAAGAATTGCTTTCAGATCTTGATCAAAACACATTTAACCTCATTTAAGCCCCAAGTAGTGGATTAAAACAAGTTTCATTAGAAAACCATTGTCACCGACCTGGGCGATTAATGTAGCTTTGCTGGATCGATTTAAACATCCAAGAACACTGCACACTATTGATTAGTGTTCAGTAGATCTATGTGTTGCTCCAAGACTAATTAGGTCATTACAGAGGTCTCAATCCAATGCATCAGATTTCATTGAACTCTGCTACCCAATGAAGATAAAAAACAAGGAAATATGCAAAAATTGGGCGTAAAGAATCCAATTGATAAAAATCAAAATAAGAGTTCTAATTCATCACAACAAGATCAATTGAACTCTTATCAAATCAATTCACTCGATTACAAACCATTTAAAACAGATTGGATATCTTATTCTCGGATCAAGCATAAAAATCAAATCCACATCAATCAAGCGAATTATCACAATTAAAACCAGATGGGGGGTCTTTGTGATCAAGTGACATGAATGGAGAGACCCCCTGGTGGATTTAAGCGTGATTTGGATCTGGAAGCCAGAAAACTTCAGATCCAAATCAACTCTAATGGGAGTGGTCGAATGATTAAAAACAACAGGGAATTAGTAGGAAGCGATTATGAGGTGAGGGCGAAGGAACATGTATCAAAATGGATGAGTGGAATTGCCTCTCTGATCTGAATTGATCAGAGAGGTTAGATCGAGTGCTAACACTAACCTACTCCTAATCAGACACAATTAAGTGATGAATTCTAATCTAAACTATCTAAACTACATTAGAAAGCATTTAAATCTAACTAGAAAGTAGTAAACTAATTGATGAAAGTGAGTAAAGGCCTAGCTAATAGAGGAATGGGATTCTTGTGCTACAACTGGTCATTGTAGTAATGAGAGGGGAGGAGAGCCTCCAACAGAGAGAATGAGGTCTATGGATCTACAGCTGGTTGCTGTGGCGACGAATTGAGGAAGAAGAAGACCATTACTGTCACTAGCGGTCAAGGAAGGGGAAAAAGAGCTTGGGAGTTGCATAAAGTGATCGGCTTAGGGGTGAGGGAATCGATGGTCACGTGCAGTAGCTGTGTAGGTGCTTATATAGGCGCACAAACAGCTCTGGCCACCGCATTTGAGGGAGGGAAGAAATGGGTTTAAATGGTGAGGATGAGATGGAGTAGAGCGCAGAAAGTTTTGTGCTAAAATATGGTTGTAGGATGAGATCTGGATCCTGGTGCTAAGGTGCTCGCATCGGCAATGAAGCTTCGATGGAAGATCCACCGTTGATTAAGTGAGCTGAGGAATGGACGATCGTGGGTGCTCATGTTCTTCGTTGAAGATTAGGCGGAGAAAGTTGGAGCGTAAGGTGTTTTGGACAACTTGCACAATGAGCCCACATAAGTGAAACTGTATGAAAATTGCAAGAGGACCCATAAGTGGTGAAGATCAATGTAGAGCGGTCCTTGAATGCTTGCAAAATAATCCTTGGCAAGTTTTTATGTGAAGAGATGAATATGCATGAAGGACCTGTATGTAAACATTGATTCCAAGGTCCTAGTGAACTCAAAATGCAATCTACTTTTTATGGCAACTTAATTGAACAAACTATAAGTTAATCCCATAATTGATTTGTAATTTCAAGGTTAAATTGTGTTCAATTGACATTCAATTCATCCAATTGTGTTTTATGTAGAGAATATATCAAATATGACCTAATTATGCATTTTTAGTACAAATTGAGAGTTTTAGGTCATTTTCATTCATTTTCACACTTAACCCATTTGTTACGTTAATAAGAGAGTTTTTAACATAAATTTTAGCATACTTGGCCATTTTAGCTATGATGAGCTACACCTCATCAGATAGAAATGGAAAAAGAAGCCAAAATGCAAAAACTGTGGGAGGAACCACCGTGGAAAGTGCAACCAACCATAACTCTGCTTTCTGTGCCACCAGCTAGGACACCTAAAGAGGGACTGCCCGAAGAATAGGTTGGTTTTATTAGCATCAATAGGGCAGTAAAGTGTGAGCCAAGTGGCAGGAAGGGTGAATGCTTTAATTATGAGAGATGCTTAAGCCTCAACCTTAGTTGTTTGAGGTATGATTTCCATTTGCAATGTGGTCGCAAATGCTCTTTTTGATTCAAGGGCCATACATTCCTTTGTGTCACCTAGATTTGCTGGCAAAGTAGGGAGACCAATGCAAGATCTGACCATTCCTTATGTGATCATCGAGCCAGGGAGACAGATATTTGTGTCTAGGCAGTGGATGCTTGGTTGCTCTATTAGTATAGTTAATAATGAACTATTGGCAGTATTGGTAATCCTTGAGATGAGGGATTTTGATGTGATTCTAGGAACGAATTGGCTTGCTGGGCATCATGCATTCCTAGGTTGTTTCGAGAAGAAAGTCATACTTTCTCCACCGAGACAACCAACTTGAAATCCAAGACCAGCGGGATGATGTAAAAAGGATCTCAGTGTTGAAGGCTTGTAGCCTTTTGGCTAAAGGATGCGAGGGGTCCTTAGCCTATGCATTGCAACTAGGGGGGATGAGTTGGACCTTCGTGATGTCCCCGTAGTTAGTGAGTTTCCGAATGTGTTTGCTGAGGAGTTACAAGGAATTCCTTCGCATAGAGAAATTGAATTCGAGATCCAATTAATTTCGGGCACCAGACCAATCTCCAAAGCCCCATACAGGATGGCTCCGGCTAAGCTCAAGGAGCTGAAGATCCAATTGCAAAAGCTTTTGGATAAGGGATTTATTCGGCCTAGTGTGTCGCCATGGGGAGCACCTATACTCTTTGTGAAGAAGAAAGATGGGAGCTTGCGACTTTGCATTGACTACAGACAACTAAATAAAGTTACGGTTAGGAACAAATATCTTTTACCGAGGATCGATGATTTGTTCGATCAACTACAAGGATTTGCAGTATTTTAAAAAATCTACCTACAGTCAGGATATCACTAGCTATGGCTAAGGGAGGATGACATCTCGAAAATTGCCTTCCAGACTAGATATGGCCACTACAAGTTTTTGGTTATGTCATTTGGGCTAATCCAATGCCCCTGCCGCATTTATGGACTTGACGAATCGGATGTTTAGACCCTTCTTGGATCGGTTTGTTGTGGTGTTCATTGATGATGTTTTGATTTATTCTCGGAGCATGGATCAACATGAGGAGCACTTGAGGGCTATGTTGAACACATTACGATGTAACCAACTATTCGCCAAATTCAGCAGGTGTGAATTTTGGTTAAAAGGAGTCGCTTTCTTGGGTCACATAATCAACGATAGAGGTGTATCGGTGGACCCAGCCAAGGTAGAAGCAGTGTTGAGATGGTCTTAATCGGGGTCAGTGAATTGATATCCTGAGCTTCCTAGGATTGGCTAAGTACTTCCGACATTTCATTCAGGACTTCTCCAGGATTGTTGCCTGCTGGTGGCAGGTTTTCGTCTTTAAGGTTATTTATAGTCGTTGTGGTATATGACAAAACAATTACCAGATTAAAATTTTTTTACTCGGAATGACAAGTTTCCCGAGGTCGAACTCAGGGAGCAACTATAATTCTAGAAACATAAATTCACAATATAAGGTTTTACAAAAATTAAGAGATAGAGAGAGAGGGAGCAAAAGTTCTCTTTTGTTGGCTTCTTCTCTCTTTCTCCTCTTTTCTTCTTCTCTTGCAGCTGATTCTTCTCTTCCTTCAATCTGCCTTCTTCCCTCTTCTTTTCTTTCTGCAGCTGTGGTGACCCTTTCTCTTTTTCCTTTTCTTCTTTTCTTCCTTGCGGCTGCAGGGCTTCTGCCTTCAGCTGCTAAGTCTTCTTTTCTTCTTCCTTCTTTTCTTTTCTTCTTCTGCTCTGGCCATTCCTCTTCTTTCTTTTCTTTCTCCTTCCTATCTTCTTCTTCTTTGCTTCTCTTTCTTCTTCTTTCTGCTCTGGCCGCTGACCTTCCGTCGTCTGACCCGGTGCTCAGACGACTTAACTATGCATTTGATACAGTGCGGCTCCTTTTCTTCTTCTTCAGCTCCTCTCCTTCCTTTCTTCTTCTTCCTTCGCCTGCTTCTTCTTCTTTTTCCTTCTTCCCTGCGTGCACACACAATGATCAGTGCAAAACCTACCCCTACCCCTTCCCCGCGTCTCTCTCTCTCTCTAAATCTCTCTTTAGGAAAGCTCTCCCAGAGCTGGGTAATCGGGTTCGGGTTGTGCGCCCGAACCAGGCCCACCGGCGTGCGGTGGTGGGCGAGGAGTGCTTGGTCGGATAGTCGGATTCGGCCCAGACCCACGGGGCGTGAACCCGGGCGAGGGCGGGCGAGCGCGTGGTGCACTGCGTGTGGATGAGGGACCTGACCCCTGTGTATCGAAGGCAAATAGCCTTATACACTTTTTCAATTTAAGTGTGGGCACGAGGCCACACACTTACGAGGTGGGACTAAAGTGTCACCTCCAATCTGCGTGCCTGCATGCGAGAAGACGCTGCCAATTGGGGCAGCAGCGAAAGTTCGCACCCCCAATCGCAAGCCTGGGCGTGCTGCGGAACCAACCCGCACTGCCTGGAGCGCGCGCCTGGGCTGGAGACATCCTGGAGCTGCTTGCGAAGGAGCTTCAGCAGCTCTTCAATTGCGGCGAGGAGGCGCAGACCTGAAAACAAAAGGACGGCCTCGCGGCCACATCAGATAACGTAGGGAGCTTCACCAGAGGGCGGCGAAGGCAGTGCGAGGGTCGGCGAGGCGCGGATGTGCCTATGGAGGTGCGCCTAGGGAAGACTGTGTGTGAGGAAGTGGGTTTGTTTGGGGGGTGGTCGGGCGGTGAATGGCGGTGAATGGAGTGGGGGAAACGGTTGAGTGGAGTGAGGGGGAGCTTTTGGGCTTGTCGGCGAGGGGTGAGGTGGCCTGGGGAGGTGGAGTGACCTCGCCGGAGATGGCGACCAGAGATGGAGCAGATGGAGGTGGACGTGGCGGTCGGTGGATTAAAAGGGTAAATCAGGAAGGGGAAAATGTAAGGGAGAGAGAGAGGAAGATTCCTGCCTACTTAATCGACGAAGGGGGAGAGGGAGGCGTCCGTATCGTGCCTGCTGGAGCTGAGGACGAAGATGCCCAAGAGGGGGTTATCGGCGACAAGGAGGAGATTTGAGGGCGCCAGCTGGTACGGCCTGGCGCGGGACGACGGGGCAGAGTGGACTCTGCTGCAGGTAGGGCAGCAGAGCGATGAGGAGGAGGAGGGAGGTTCACCGGAAGCTCGGGCATTCTGACCGGAGAGGGGAAGGACGAAACCTAGGGTGTTTCTCCGCCAAAAGAAGCTTGAAGGAGACGGCAGACCCAGCCGCTCCTTAAATAGGCACTAGCGAGGGGAGGAGATCGAGGAGACGACGTGCCACGCTCGCCGGAGTGTGACCGGAAATGAACACCCATGCCTTTCGTGCGCTCACACGGGAGGCATGGTCGGTTGCAGAGGTCAGGGGAGGGTCCCTGCGACAGAGGACGACGTAGGGAACCCCCCGCTTGTTCCTGAGGACGGGCACCCTGCCCTGCGCGGCACCATCCTCCGCGCAAGGTCGTCGGAGGTATGGTGCTGCATAGAAATGGCAGAGGGGGACCGTTCTGCAAAGAATGATGAGAATATAGGGGGCAAATCGTAATGGTTTCAAAAGATAAGGGTCAAAAAGTAAATTAAGAGGACCAATTTGTAAAGTCGGTCAAGATGGTCTTTTCCTAGGCCCAAATTTTTATATCAGACTAATTTGAACCTAAGGATTTTAATGGTGAAGTTTGTTTTGAGGTTGGACCATGTTTGACCGATCAATTTGTGCAAAAACTCAAATTAAGTCATAAATTGGGCATGGTTCTCATTTTAGGTCAAAATAGGTTGCAAAGGCCAAATTGAAGGTTCTAAACCCTAGGAAATATTTTTCCATGAATTTTAGAGGGTTTATTTGATTTTTATCTTGCCTCGAATCTCGTGAATTAAAGTTGGTTTGTTTTAGGATTATAGAATGTCATTTAATTCCTAGAAGTTGCTATAACCCTCTTCAGATTAGATCATCCCACTTCCCTCCTTATTAAGTTCATTTGACCTGTGTTTGGACCCTTAATTATCCTGTTTGCACACTGCCTTGGTGAAATTGCAGTTTTACCCCTTATGATTTATTTTATTCTTTAACTCAGAATTCTCTGAGTTAAGCCTCTCTTTAGGTTTTGTAAGAGTTTTTCACACATATTTGGATTAGATTATACTACTTAGGGTTCATGATGAGGTTCTCATCATACCCCCATGCCTAGCTTTTGCTAGTCCCTTAGCAAAATTTTAAGGTTTCAACCCCTGTTTTAGACCATGAAGTTCTTAATGATTTCAGATAAGTGCTTTTCTTTTGTAACCTTGATTAGGTCAGAATGCCATCCATACGCCTAAAAGGTACTCTAGTACCAACCAAGATCTACATCTGTTTAGCTTCAGCCTCAGTCCTTAGCAAAGGTTTTTAAGGCCTACAAGAACTAACCTAAGGCTTATTGGACTTTGTGGTTAAAGCACCCGTGCTTGAGATAATTTTAGCCTTGACTCAGTTCGCAGTGCGTTTTGTAAGAAAGAGAGGTAGAAGATTTATGTGTTTGGAGAGTTTTCTCTCTCTTTTTCTTTTTTAATTCTAGCTTGGGATTGGCTTCTCAACACGGTCTGTATCAGATTCCTTGTCCCCATCATCAATCCTCAAGGGTTCCTGGCAGTCGATGCTTCGAGATAGCACCGCCCATGGTAACCCCCAGAACCCTGGTTTTTGAGATTTCGAGATAATCCCATCCATGGTGTTCCATGGCCGAATTCAGACCTTGGCAATTGACACTTCATGATAATGTCATCCATGGAATCTGAACCAGCAGAGTGCTTAGATGCCCCTAGTAGGATATGTAAATATCCTAAGAGAAGCACCGAGGAGATGATATTTTGTTACGCATCTTTGAGGGGAATTTCCCACCTCTCCGTGCTGGGAACTCGTCCAAATCAACTTGTGTTGATCAGCCGCTCCTGCTCTAGGTGTCATTTCAGAATTTTTGCAATGCTTCTGCGTGATTTTGATTTTTATGCTTACTGAATCAGGCTGTGTGTGATGTTAGGGTTCTTAGGTTACTGAGTCCCGTAAACCAAAAATTAGTTAACTAGGCCAAATACTCCCTAAGCCTTGGACCTAATACTTAAGCTTTTCATTTTCCTCAATCTCTTGAGGAATGTCTAGATCTTAATGGGTACTAAGAGTCTATTCAAGAATGCCTAAGGTTTGCGTTCTTACTAATCTCACTGTGCACTTTCCATTTCTTTTCCTGAATGAGGTTTGGAACTTAGGTTAACTCCTTAATTTCTTACTAATGACTATAACTTTTCTTTCATTTTGTACTCCTTTTCATTTTGTTCTTTTTCTCCTCCTCCTCTGTAGAGTCCACAAAATTTCTTTCCTCCTCTCATTTTATTATTCTTTTTCAAAAATTTTTTTAATTTTTATGTTGTTTTTTGCATATATGAATTTTTTTGTTTAAAGCCTTTTCTTACGAGTTTTTGCACTTTAATATCCCCCCATGCCTAAGATTTGCAATGTCCTCATTGTAACTTAGGAGGGTTTTTTATTTAACTTAGTTCATTCATTAGGACAGATGCTTTGATGAGTGAATGGGTCGGGGTGACAGTTGCGTACGATTTCTAATCTCAGATGCAAGTACCTGAGGTGGAGTCGGCTATCCTAAAGGGTGAACCTTAAGCGCAAAAAGGTGTCAGAAAAGGTTTCGGGTTTTTTCAAAAAGAATGACGGGCTGCCTCCCGTTGAGCGCTGAGTTTTACGCCATTGGCTGGGCGCAATATGCTCAAGGAAAATGGAGAATAAATGATGATTCATCCAAATCAGTAGAGGTTACATCAATGAACGGTTTGAGTCTCTGACCGTTTACGATAAAAGGTTCAGAATCATGGCTAAGTGGCCTGATTTCGACAGCTCCATTTCCAAAAACCTGTCGGACAAGATATGGTTCGACCCACTTGGATCGCAGTTTCCCAAGGAAGAGTTTAAGTCAGGCATCAAAGAGTAGGACCTTCTGACCAGGATGAAAGATCTTTCTGGATATGTGCTTGTCATGGAAGGCTTTAACCCGCTCTTTGTAGACTCGCGAGTTCTCATACACATCAAGGCGAAATTCATCGATCTCGCTTATCTGAAGCTTTCTGTGGGTTCCATCCTTAGAAAGATCTAAATTACAGCTCCGTACTGTCGAATAGGCTTTGTGCTCCAGTTCGACGGGAAGGTGACATGCCTTTCCGTACACCAATCTAAAAGGAGATATGCCTAATTGGGTTTTGTGGGCGGTCCTATAAGCCCACAAAGCTTCCGGCAGTCGAGACGACCAGTCCTTTCTGTCAGGCCGAACAGTGACCTGCAGGATTTTCTTGATCTCCCGATTTGATAGCTCAGCTAGACCATTAGTTTAGGGGTGATAAGGAGTGGAAATTCGGTGAGACACCCCGTATTTGCTCATCAGTGACCTGAATTGAGCATTCGTAAAATGGGTCCCCCCATCCGAGATGATTGCACGAGGAATCCCGAACCGTGAGAAGATATTGTGATGAATGAATTTGAGAACGATTTTATGATCACAGGTTCGGGTCAGTATGGCTTCGATCCATTTGGACACAGATGAGAGTCTTATCATGAGCCATAACTAGTTCATTTTGACCTAATAAAGAAGATAAAAGCTCCTACATAACCTAGAAGAAGGCCTAAATGAAGGAATAAGTGCTCTGATAAGAAAACATGAATTAAAGGTTAAAACTGTAATTTTACCATTGCAGTACATAAACGGGATTTCTCAAAGGCAAAACATAGGTCAAAAGGTCTAAATGAGATAAAAAGTGGGTTGAGTCAATCGGAAATGGGTTCATGTGCAATTTAGGAATTAAATGACATTTGGTAACCCTAAAACAGACCCGCTCAAATTAACAAGGTTCTGGTCAGGATAAAAATCAAGTAAATAAAAATCAAGTAAACCCTCTAAAAGTCATGGAAAAATATCATCTAGGATTTATAACACTTAATTTGGCCTTTGGAACCCAGTTTGACCTAGATTAGGATCCTAGCTCTTCAAGTAACCTAATTTGGGTTTTTACGCAAAATATCCAGTCAAACTAGGTCAAACCTAAAATCCAACTTCACCATTGGATTCCTTAGGTCCAAATTAGGTTTTTACCAAAATTTGGACCTAAGGGGAGGTCATCTTGACCTACTTTGCAATTTAGTACACCCAAATTATAATTTGGTCCCTATCTTTTGAAAATCCTTGCAGAGAGCCCCCTAACTTCCTCTCCAACTTTGCAATCAGGTCCTGCCACCATTGTTAGGGCAGAGTCGACCTCTGACGAGGTTTAGAGAGGGATTACTCTCTGATTCCTCAGAGAACCCCTCCCAGAAATGGAAGGGAGATTCTCTGTGGAATTTCCTTCCATCTAAGGCCAGTCACAATCTCTGGTGTGAACCCAATATCTCGTGCGGACTCACGAGGGATTTGGGTATCCAACCTCTTTCCTTCTCCTGCGAGCCATCAGAGACACAGGCATGCCCTCCACGCTCTGAAAGCACGGCCCAGTGCCTATAAAAGAACCTCTATACCCGGCCACTCATTTTTAGCTTGACTTGGCTGGACGTCCACCTCCAATTCGTCTCTTCTTCTCCGGCCAAGAACCCAGCGAGCTCCGGCGAGCCCCCCTCCCCTCCCTCTTTGCTCTGCCACAAAACCAGTGGCAGAGACATCTTCCTAATTCTCCTCCGCGTCGCGCAATACCCGCGCACGCCGCCTCAGCCCCGTCGTCGCCGCCGTCCTCCTCCACTGGGCAGCTTCTTCTCCGGTGACAGCAGGTACAACTGTCCGCCTCTCCGTCCCCTTCGTCCCTGTAAGTAGGTTAGATTTGTTCTCCATCTTCCCCTCTCTCTTTTCCCCCTGTTATTTCATTTAATTGCCCCTCGACCGTCGCTGACCACCTCCATCTTCCTCGCCTCCGACCGACCTCCGGCGAGCTGCATCCACCATTCCGCCCCTCCACACGGCTTGCCAATCATCTCATAAGCTCCGCCTCACCACAAGGAACAATCTCCGCCCCTCCACTGCCACTCCACACCTCCACAGTAGCCCCCCGAACTCACCCACACCTCCGGTCGCAGGACGACCTAGGTACACACACCTAGGCCGTCCCACGCCCTGCAGCACCGTTCACCACCTTCGCCGTGCCATGGCGAAGGTGCCCAGCTGGTCTGATTAGGCCAATAGTCCGTGCTTGTGTTTGACAGGATTTCAGTCCTGCCGCCATTGACGATTGAAGCAGCTTCGCAGCAGCTCCAGGCGTCAGGTCTTCCAGGCTTCAGGCGCAGCAGATTCGCGCGAGCAGTGCGAAGCCCTCGGGTCCAGCAAGGAGCGATGCGAAGCCCGCAGCTTTGGCAATTGCACGAAGAAAGCTCTGTGCGGGCGCGCGAGATTGGGGCAGGCCAGATAGTCCCACATCGGCGAAACGCAATGCGCAGGTACGCTTTAAATTGAATTTGTGTTATCTGCTATTCACCTCCGAACGCACAGGGGTGAGGTCCCTCACCTGACCCACGCTCGCCTCGTCCACGGTTTCACCTCGCGGATCTGGTGGGATCCGACCCGACCCATCTTGAGCACTCCTCGTGCATCACCCACCTGCAGGTGTGCCTGGTCCCGGGTGCGAAATCCGACCCGATTACCCGTGGCTCTAGGAGAGCATCCTTGAGTGAATTCCAGAGAGAGAGACGTTCGGGTAGAGGGAAAGGGGTAGGTTTTGCTCTCTATGTAGGTAGGCTGAACGTTGAGGAAGAAAGACTTAGCCGCAAGGAAGAAGAAGAGAAGAAGTAGAAGAAGAGGCAGAGATCTGAAGGAAGGAGAGACTGCTGAGAAGAAGACAGAAGAGAAAGAAGCCTTCGCAGAAGCCAAGAAGAAAGAAGGCAAGGCAGAGAAGAGAAGCAAAGGCAGGAAGAAGATCAAGGCAAGAAGAAGACCTGTAGATCAGAAGAGAAGAAGAAGAGCCTACAAAGAAGAAGGCAGAAGGAAAAAGAGAAGAGAGACTGCAGAGAAAGAAGAGGCCAAGTGAAGACTGCAGCAGAAAGAAAGAAGGGAAAATACTTGTAAGACGTATGCTCTTGAGATCAGACGTCCAATTTTACTCTTTTGCCCGAATTACTTTTTAAATACATTTGAAGTAAAGTTTTGAGTAAATTAGAGTGTTTAATTACATTTGAGATTAGTAGTAAATTCCAATTGCTCCCTGTGTTCGACCTCGGATACTCCGATTTTCGAGTAATAAAAACTCTTTATTTGTTGACGACGCTTGATCACCTATACTACGACATAATAACTGTTAAAACACGATCGAGCAAGTCGCCACAAACAGACACGTAGTCCATATCCTGTAGAATGTACTCGAAGCCATCTGAAACAGGAAAGGGGCCCATAAAATCAATCCCCCAAATATCGAAGATTTCGCATATGAGAATCGGCTGCAAAGGCATCATGTCACGATGGCTCATGTTGCCCAAAGTTTGGCAACGATTGCATGCCTTGCAGTGAGTGTATGCGTCCTTGAACAGAGTAGGCCAATAAAAGCAACACTGGAGGATTTTCGATGCGGTTTTGTGCCCAGAGAAGTGGCCACCTCATGCTTGGTCATGGCAGAAGGAGAGAATATCATTGATTTCACCTTCCGAAACACATCGCCGGATGATTTGGTCAGCACCTATGCGGAAGAGGTATAGATCTTCCCAAATGTAATACTTGGCATCGGAGCGCAATTTGTCTTTCTTGGCCTTCGGCCAATCAGACGGGATCTGATGAGATGCCAAGTAGTTTACTATATTAGCAAACCATGGAAGTCTAGTACCAATAGTCAGTAGGTGCTCATCAGGGAAATGCTCCGTGATGGGTCCAAAAGGGTTGATTATCTCATAAGGAAGGCGAGACAAATGGTCAGCTACCACATTTTGTCTTCCTGCCTTGTCGCGAATCTCGAGGTCGAATTCTTGAAACAGCATGATCCATCAGATTAGTCGGGGCTTCGCGTCCTTCTTGGTAAGGAGATGCCTCACAGCCATGTGATCCGAGTAGATGATGACGTGGGAACCTAGGAGATAAGATCGAAATTTTTCAAGGGCAAATACTATGGCTAGCAGCTCTTTCTTCGTAACTGTTTAGTTACGCTGAGCCACGTCAAGTGTCTTGCTAGCGTAGTAGAGACTACGGGTTTCTCGTCAACTTTCTGCCCCAGAATTGCTCCTACAGCGAAATCAGATGCATCGCCCATTATCTCAAAGGGTTGAGACTAATCAGGGGATTGTAGGATCGAGGCCTGGGTGACTCGATCACGGAGGTTCTCAAAGGCTTGAGTGTATTCCTTGGAGATTTCAAAGGGTACATACTTAGAAAGAAGAGTAGTCAGGGGGCGCGCAATTTTCGAAAAATCAGGAATGAAACGACGGTAAAAATCGACGTGCCCTAGAAAAGAACGGATGTCCCTGATCGAGCTAGGCATAGGAAGCTGAGAAATTAGATCAACCTTGGCTCGATCCACTTGGATGCCTTTCTTAGAAATTAAATGTCCTAGGACGATCCCCTTAGGCACCATAAAATGGCTCTTTTTCCAGGAAAGAACCAAATTAACATCGATGCAGCGCCTGAGTATATGAACCAAGTGCTAGAGGCAATCATCAAATGATACCCTGAAAACTGAGAAGTCATCCATGAAGACTTCCAGATAATCACCTACCATATCAGAGAATATGGCAAGCATGCACTGCTGAAAAGTCGCGGGTGCATTGCAGAGACCGAAAGGCATCCTTCGGAATGCGTAAGTTCCGAAGGGGCAGGTGAACATGGTCTTCTCTTGGTCCTCAGGATGAATAGCCACTTGGTTATAACCGGAGTACCCGTTAAGAAAGCAGAAGAATCGATTTCTCGCTAATTTCTCGAGAATCTGATCAATGAAAGGTAGTGGGAAATGATCCTTCTTCGTAGAGGAATTGAGTCGTCGGTAATCTATGCAGACTCTCCACGAGTTGGCTATTCGGGTAGGTATGACTTCTCTGATTTCAGTTGTAATGGTGGTGAGCCCAGCCTTTTTAAGTACGACCTGAATTGGGCTCACCCAACGACTGTCGGAGATCGGGTAGATGATCCCTGCATCTAACCACTTAATGATCTCCTTTTTCACGACCTCCTGCAGATTGGGATTCAAACACCTCTGCATCTCACGGGAAGGTTGTGCGCCCTCTTCTGAATAAATATGGTGTGTGCAATAAGAGGGACTTATTCCAGTCAAGTCATCAAGAGTCCAACCAATTGCTCTGCAATGTTGCTGGAGAACAGCAATCAGATGGGATTCCTGATCTGGAGTAAGCTTGGAATTTATAATCACAGGAAAAGTCTGATTAGAACCCAAAAAGATGTATTTCAAATGATCGGGAAGGGATTTTAGTTCAAGGATGGGGTTATCACCAGCAGCGGGTGGTTCAGGGTAAGTGTGAGGTTCAAGGATAGGAGTTATGGGTTTGTCTAAATCAGGGTCTGACTCCTCTAATTGCGGTTCAAGATCTTTCTGTGGTTGATGAGGCATAATCAGGTTATTCTCAAAATGTGTTTCATCAACCAAAGCCCTAATATCACAAATTTCCTCCATAACACCGCAATTGATTCCTTGTTAGGCCTTAAAGATATCAATTTTGATGGTTTGATTCCCAAATTTTAGTTCTATTTGGCCCTCCTCACAACTGATGTTGGCTCTAGCAGTAGCCAGGAAAGGTCTCCCTAGAATGATCGGTGTATCCCTAGGGTTTTCAGGTGCATCCATATCCAAGACTATAAAGTCTATAGGGAAATAGAAATCCCGCACTCTTACAATAACATCCTCAAGAATCCCTTTAGGTGACTTTATAGATCGATCTGCTAACTGTAGTGTCACCTCAGTTGGTTTTAGCTCAGATTCTTCTAGGTGGTTAAGTAAGGATGTGGGTATCAGATTTATGGAAGCACCCAAGTTTAGCAATGCTCTGTCAAACTGGGTTTTACCTATTTTGCAGGAAATCAGGGGAGTACCTGGATCTTTTGCCTTGGGTGGGAGTCTACTTAGGATTACAGAGCTGGCTTGCTCTGACAGTACAATTGGACTCTCACTCTTGGTTCGCAGCTTACGCTGAGGTGTACATACATTCTTTAAGAATCATGCGTAAGCTAGTACGTGGCGAATCGCATCCATCAAGGGGATGTTTATTTGGACCTGCTCAAAGAGTTTGACCAGGTCCTCCTCGAGTGCCACTAGTTTGGTTGTCTTCTTTTCCTTGGTCAAGGCCTCGGGAAATGGAACCTTGGTTGGTTCTTCTAGGATAGGTCCAGGTCTTTGATCTGGGACAGGGATAGGAACGTCCTGGATTATTGTCTTAGGGTTTGGATCACTACCAGGCTTGGAGTGGTCTGGATAGGGTGGATCTTGGGTCTCCTTACCACTACGGGTGGTTATAGAATTCAGTCCTGCCTGATTTTGGTTAGGGTTTGATAAGATGGGTTGCTGCTGATAACTCACATAAGAAGTGGAAGCCTCCATCCTGTCAGGTGAAGGAACAGAGGGGGCCTGATAAATCATGTGTGCTTGGCCCGGGTTTGGGTTCATAACTCGTCACTGGGTCGGCACGTTATTCGGGTTAGGAAGAGGTTGGGAAGGAAGTGTGCCTGGTTGGCAAGAATTTGCCAACTGGGCCAGTTGGTTTCTAACCTCTGTGATTTCGTCCTTGTGTTGCTTTTGAATAGCCGCATTCATTTTCTGAATGTCAGCCAGAGTCTGAAGGATGAGGGACATTTGGTCTTAGTTTGGCCCTGATGGATAAGTAGGGTTGGGCCGAGGCTGAGGCGGCTGGTAAGGACGAGGTGGTTGTGGACGGGGCTGAAAGGGTGGTCTTTGAGTTTGGGAATTTCCCGCCCATTGGAAGTTGGGATGGTTTCGCCATCCAGGATTGTAGGTATTGGAAAATGGGTCATTTTAGATGGCGTTGAGGTCCTCGCAGGTCTGAGGAACCTCCAAGGAGTCAGAGAATGGGGGAGTGGAATTCCCCTGGCTAGTATAGAAAGGATCGGAGGATCCTCCGATCGAGAATCAGATGGGGGTGGATACGGATCCATCCCAGGAGAAGGTCGATGGAGAATGTTTTGCACAGTCTCCCGTGTGGAAGGAGGCTGTGCAAACGAATTATGCGTAGAGGTGGCTCGCTGCAAGTGTTGAGTCAGCTCATCCACCTTCTTCTCAATAATAGAGACCTTGTCCAATCGAATGGCCATCAATTCCAGGTCGACTGATGCGGACAGGCCTTGTGTCTAGTGTGCTCCCCTAAGGTTCGTCAATGTGCGGGTATTCGTCCTGTCGAATAATCCCATGGAGTCATTATTGGTGGATTTCTCGCACATATTTTCGAGAATCTCCCACATGGTGTCCTCATGCTGACCCATGATATTCCCTCCGCAAGTTGCATTGACGAAAAGCCTAATATCTTCACGGAGTCCCTGGTAAAAAGACTGGACTTGTTCCCATTTAAGAACTCCATGATGAGGGCACTTCCTCATGAGATCCTGAAAGCGATCCCATGCCTCATGGAGAGGTTCTCCCGTTTGTTGCGTGAAGTGGGTAATCTGATGGCGCAAGGCATTGGTCCGACCAACGGGAAAGAACATCTTCAAGAAGTTGGACTGAAGTTCCTCCCAATTGTTGATCGGCCGGGTCTGTGTTTGGTACCAATGAGCGGCCTTGTCCATAAGGGAGAAGGAGAACATCTTCATGAGGAGAATATCCCAATTTTGCGCATCTGACCCAAAAGTCTAGGCCAGATGCTTTAGCTGTTTAATGTGCTGGAATGGGTCTTCAGAATTAAGCCCATGAAATTTAGGTATGGCATGAATCATGTTGGGCTTTAGTTCAGAATCAGGTCCTCCAGTGAGGATTCTGACTCGAGGCTCAACAGCCACCGCAGTAGGATTATAATGGTCCCGCATTATAGGACGCTGCGGTGGGTGCATGAAGTTCTGGAAGAGGTCATTGAGTCACTGGAGCTGGTGCTCCAGATTGTTCTCTTCCTCAACTGGCTAAGCCATTGTGGAAGAAGAAGGTGAGTTGGGTTTGGAGTCAGAGGAGAGGTCTATGTGAAGTGTTGATTGCACAAACAAGGGCATTGAGGCTCGGCCTCGAGGAGAGTGAATTTCTAAAGGAGGTTTCAAGGACCTCCTACCAAACATACACTGATGGAGAGGATGAGTTTAGCAGGTGCTGGACCCAATCAAGACACCCAGAATGTTGGGTGACTACAGAGGTTCGGAGCAGATGGACCCCTTGATCAAAAGATCGTCCACCTGAGAATTACCTGGGCAGCCAGAGAGGGTGAGTCTCGCGAAGACCCCTACACGGTAAAGCATCCCCATGGGTTACAGGGTTTCCCCCACCCGACCTCTCTTGTCACTGAGATTACAGGTAGACCAGAATGGGGACCTTGACCTCTTAAGTCTACCACTTTTAGTTAGGATCAAGGTGCTTAGGTTTTCACTTGAACTTTAGCCTTTTGAGTGCAAAGAGTGACCTAAGTTTAAGATTGGTTGACCTAAGGGGTCAACTTCACCTGCTAATTCCTTTGAGAGCTTATTAGGTCTTTGTCTTTTAAGGTTCAAGTATTTTTAAGAGCCAAATTTCTTAGGGTTTCTTTGAATAGGTGCTTTCAAACAATGGCTTGGGCACACTTCTTTTGGGAATTCTCAATTCTTGCTTAAGAAGTGTGTCTCTAAAACCCTAATTTTGAATCTTATGTTGGCTCTACTTAGTCCAGTTAGCTTCCTGTTGATTGTGTAATTAGGGCTCAGGCAAGAAGGTGTTAGCCCTAAATACCCTTAATGGATGTGCAGAAATAGTGTGTTGAAATTGAAAATAGGAAGCTTCGATGATTTACTAAATATGGAAGACAGGTTATGCCTAAGTTGCTTTTTCTTTCTTTTTCTTCCTCTTTGGATTTTAGGGGTTAAAATGTGAGGATAGAAAATTACCTGTCCTAGGTGTGGTTGTTGTGCGGCTGCTTGTTGTCTTCTTGATTTCCTATGCCTGCACACAAAAGAGAAGAGATCAATAGAAACACAAAAATAGTGAATTAATGGTTTCTAGAATGCCATTGCTCCGCGGCAATGGCGCCAAAATGCTGGTGGCAGGTTTTCGTCTTTAAGGTTATTTATAGTCGTTGTGGTATATGACAAAACAATTACCAGCTTAAAATTTTTTTACTCGGAATGACAAGTTTCCCGAGGTCAAACTCAGGGAGCAACTATAATTCCAGAAACATAAATTCACAATATAAGGTTTTACAAAAATTAAGAGATAGAGAGAGAGGGAGCAAAAGTTCTCTTTTGTTGGCTTCTTCTTCTTCTCTCTTTCTCTTCTCTTTTCTTCTTCTCTTGCAGCTGATTCTTCTCTTCCTTCAATCTGCCTTCTTCCCTCTTCTTTTCTTTCTACAGCTGTGGTGACCCTTTCTCTTTTCCCTTTTCTTCTTTTCTTCCTTGCGGCTGCAGGGTTTTTGCCTTCAGCTGCTGAGTCTTCTTTTCTTCTTCCTTATTTTCTTTTCTTCTTCTGCTCTGGCCGTTCCTCTTCTTTCTTTTCTTTCTCCTTCCTGTCTTCTTCTTCTTCTTTGCTTCTCTTTCTTCTTCTTTCTGCTCTGGCCGCTGACCTTTCATCGTCTGACCCGGTGCTCAGACGACTTAACTATGCATTTGCTACAGTGCGGCTCCTTTTCTTCTTCTTTAGCTCCTCTCCTTCCTTTCTTCTTCTTTTTCCTTCTTCCCTGCATGCACACATAATGATCAGTGCAAAACCTACCCCTACCCCTTCCCCGCGTCTCTCTCTCTCTCTGAATCTCTCTTTAGGAAAGCTCTCCCAGAGCTGGGTAATCGTGTTTGGGTTGCGCGCCCGGACCAGGCCCACCGTCGTGTGGTGGTGGGTGAGGAGTGCTTGGTCGGGTAGTCGAATTCGACCCAGACTCGCGGGGCGTGAGTGCGGGCGAGGGCGGGGGAGCGCATGGCGCGCTGCGTGTGGGTAAGGGACCTGACCCCTGTGGTTCTCATTTTAGGTCAAAATAGGTTGCAAAGGCCAAATTGAAGGTTCTAAACCCTAGGGAATATTTTTCCATGAATTTTAGAGGGTTTATTTGATTTTTATCCTACCTCGAACCTCGTGAATTAAAGTAGGTTTATTTTAGGGCTACAGAATGTCATTTAATTCCTAGAAGTTGCTATAACCCTCTTTAGATCAGATCATCCCACTTCCCTCCTTATTAAGCTCGTTTGACCTGTGTTTGGACCCTTAATTACCCTGTTTGCACACTGCCTTGGTGAAATTGCAGTTTTATCCCTTATGATTTATTTTATTCTTTAACTCAGAATTCTCTGAGTTAAGCTTCTCTTTAGGTTTTGTAGGAGCTTTTTCACACATATTTGGATTAGATTGTGCTAGTTAGGGTTCATGATGAGGTTCTCATCATTGCCCCATTAACAGGCTTGACCAAGAAAGGAGCCAACTTTGTTTGGACTTTGGATTGTCAGCAAAGCTTTCAAGAGTTAGAGTGTAGATTAACGTCAGTGCCAATCTTGGCTCTTCCCTCAAGAAGTGGTGGATTTGTGGTATACAGTGACGCTTCACACCTTGGACTCAGTTGCGTCTTAATGTAGAATGGTAGGGTGATTGCCTATGCCTCACACCAGTTGCGGAATCACGAGAGGAATTACTTGACGCATGATTTGGAATTAGCAGCCATTGTTTTTGCCCTTAAGGTTTGGAGGCACTATCTCTATGGTAAAACTTTTGATATTTCACCGACCACAAGAGCCTTAAGTATATCTTCTCTCATAAGGAACTTAATGAGGTAACGTCGCTAGATGGACTTGTTGAAGGACCAGGATTGCAAGATCCTATACCATCCAGGAAAGGGCAACGCTATAGCCGATGGTAGTGGTGGCTCAGCTTCAAGTGCAGGAGTGGGATTGGCTTACTAACATCAATGAATGGAAGCTGATGATTGGACGAAATTTCTTAGGCACTCTCACCTTATCATGTAGACTGCAGCTAGAGCTGATTATAAAAATCAAGGAAATGCAATTTACCGATCCGAAGTTAGCTTAGATTCGAGACAGAGTCATGTTAGGACAGTCACCAGACTTCTCTCTACTTGGTGGAGTACTCTATTTCAAAAAATGAATTTACGTGCTTAGAAATGAGACATTGAAGAAATGATTAATGGTTGAAATGCACAACTCTAAGCTGACTATTCACCCGGGGAGTACTTGCATGTACAAGAGTATTCAGAAGGATTTATGGTGGAAAGGCATTAAGTGAGATGTGGCACGATATGTCAGTCAATGTCTGACTTGCCAGCAAGTGAAGGCCGATCACAAAAGCCCTGCAAGTTTGTTACAGCCTCTCATAATACCAGAGTGTAAATGGAAGAACATTACCATGGACTTTGTGGTGGGATTGTCAAGGACTTCGCGTGGGCATGATGCTATATGGGTCATTGTTGGCCAACTATCTAAGTCAACTCACTTTTTGGCAATCAAGACCACCCACAAGCCGAGTCAGCTAGTTGAGATCTATGTTAGAGAGGTTGTCAGGCTACATGGGGTTCCCAAGGATATTATTTCAAATCGAGATCCGAGGTTTATATCACACTTCTGGGTTAGCCTACAAGAGGCCTTGGGTACCAAGCTGAAATTTAGCTATGTGTATCACCCTCAGACCGATGGGCAGTCAGAGAGGATTGTCCAAACCTTGGAAGACTTGTTGAGATCCTGCATGCTAGAATGGCAAGGATCATGAGAGGACCATCTGTCGTTAGTTGAATTTGCCTATAATAATAGCTACCATGCTAGTATAGGCATGGTGCCATTTGAGGCATTTGATGAGAACATTATCATGAGCCCTAACTAGCTCATTTTAACCTAAGAAAGAGAATAAAAGCTCCTATATAACCTATAGAAGGGCTTAATTCAAGGAATAACTATTCTGAGAAGAAAACATAAAACAAAGGGTAAAACTGTAATTT
This sequence comes from Thalassia testudinum, assembly GCA_037157565.1. Lineage (NCBI taxonomy): Eukaryota > Viridiplantae > Streptophyta > Magnoliopsida > Alismatales > Hydrocharitaceae > Thalassia > Thalassia testudinum. The sequence continues at coordinate 30,265,096 of JAZHRO010000022.1, read as the reverse complement.
TACCATTGCAGTACATCAAGGGATTTTCTCAAGGGCTAAACATAGGTCAAATGGTCTGAAGAAGATAAAAAGTGAGTTGGTTCAGTCAAAAATGGGTTCATGTGCACTCTAAAAATTAAATGACATCTTGTAACCCTAAAACAGACTCACTTAATTCAACAAGGTTCTGGTCAGGATAAAAAATCAACTAAATCCTCTAAAATTCATGAAAAAATATCCTCTAGGGTTTAAAACCTTCAATTTGGCCTTTGAAACCTATTTTGACCTAATTGGGGTCATATTCAGATATTTGACCTAAATTGGGTTTTTGTGTAAAATATACAGTCAAACATGATCAAACCTAAAATCCAACTTCACCATTGGATTTCTTAGGTCAAAATTAGGTTTTTACCAAAATTTGGACCTAAGGGGAGGTCACCTTGACTTACTTTGCAAAACAGTCCACCCAATTAAATTTTGACCCCTAATTTTTGAAAATCATTACGTAGACCTCCCTATCTTCCTTGCCACTCTTTGCAATTAGGTCCCTTCGCCATTACAAGGGAGGAGTCCTACTCCGGCGAGGATTCGAGGAGGATTTCTGATGAGAGCCTCATCATGAGCCATAACTAGCTCATTTTGACCCAACAAAGAAGATAAAAGCTCCTACATAACCTAGAAGAAGGCTTAACTGAAGGAACAAGTACTCTGAGAAGAAAACATGAAATAAAGGTTAAAACTACAATTTTACCATTGCAGTACATAAACGGGATTTCTCAGAGGCAAAACATAGGTCAAATGATCTAAATGAGATAAAAAGTGGGTTGAGTCAATCAGAAATGGGTTCATGTGCAATCTAGGAATTAAATAACACTTGGTAACCCTAAAACAGACCCGCTTAAATTAACAAGGTTCCGGTCAGGATAAAAAGCAAGTAAAGCCTCTAAAAATCATGGAAAAATATCCTCTAGGGTTTAGAACACTTAATTTGGCCTTTGGAACCCAGTTTGACCTAGATTAGGGTCCTAGCTCTTCAATTAACCTAATTTGGGTTTTTACGCAAAATATTCTGTCAAACGAGGTCAAACCTAAAATCCAACTTCACCATTGGATTCCTTAGGTCCAAATTAGGTTTGTACCAAAATTTGGACCTAAGGGGAGGTCATCTTGACTTACTTTGCAATTTAGTACACCCAAATCACAAATTGGTCCCTATCTTTTGAATACCTTTGCAGAGAGCCCCCTAGGTTCTTTGCCCCCTTTGCAAACCGGTCCTGCCGCCATTGTTAAGGCAGAACCGAGCTCCGGCGAGGTTTAGAGAGGGATTCCTCTCTGATTCCTCAGAGATTCTCTTCCAGAAATGGAAGGGAGATTCTCTGAGGAATTCCCTTCCATTTAAGACCGACTCAACCGCCGGTGTGAACCCAATCTCTCGTGCGAACGCATGAGAGATTTGGATATCTCAACCCTTTCCATCTCCGACGACCAACCTCAGGCAATTACGTGCCCTTCACGCCCTGCACACCCAGCCTAGCGCCTATATAAGAACCCACAACTCCGACCGAAGAGGCTCAGCTTGATTTGGCTGAGTTTCCCCCTTCAATACCTCTCCTCCTGCCTGGCCAAATGCCCCAGCAAGCTCCGGCGAGCCCCCCTCCCCTCCCTCTTCGCTCTGCCACAAAACCAGTGGCAGAGTTAGCTTCCTGATCGCTCTCCGCGTCGCGCAGTACCCGCGCACGCCGCCTCAGCCCCGTCGTCGCCGCCGCTCTTCCCCACTGGGCATCATCTTCTCCGGCGACAGCAGGTACTGCTGTTCGCCCTCCATCCCCTTTCTTCCTTACAATTAGGTTAGAACTCCTCTCCATCCTCTCCTCTCTCTTTTCCCCCTGTTATCTCATCTGATTACCCCTCGACCGACGCTGACCACCCTCATCTTCCACATCACCGACCGACCTCCGGCGAGCCGCTTCCACCATTCCAGCCCTCCACACGGCTCGCCAATCACCTCGAGAGCTCCGCCTCACCACCAGGAACTCGCTCCACCCCACCACTGCCACTCCAGACCTCCACAGTCACCCCCCGAACAACCCACCATCTCCGGCCACAGGTTGACCTAGGCACGCATGCCTAGGTCGGCCTGCGGCCTGCCGCACTGTCCACCGCCTTCGCCGTGCCACGGCGAAGGTCTCTAGCTGATTTGATTGGGCCGAGAGGCTCGTTTTGTGTATGACAGTGTTTGAGCTCCTGCCGCCATGGACGACCTCTGATGAAGCTCCAACGAAGCTCCAGGCACCCGGTCTTCCAGGCTACAGGTACTGCATACTCGCGCGAGTGTCGCGAGGTGAGTGAGTCCAGCAAGGAGCGCCAGCAGAGCCAGCAGCTGTGGCGTTTGCACGCAAGTCTGCAGGCGCGCGCAAAGGCAGGGCGGAACCTTTAGTCCCACATCGTGGGATTGCAAAACTCAGGTACGCTATAAATTGTATTTGTGTTTTATCCTCGTTGCCTCCGTAAGCACAGGGGTGAGGTCCCTCACTGCCCCCACATGCCTTGTCCGCGGCTTGATCTCGCAGATCTGGTGGATCCGACCCGACCTAGACCTACGCACTCGCGCATCACACCACCTGCAGGTGCGCCTGGTCCCGGGTACGGTCCGACCCGATTATGGCCGTGGCTCTGGGAGAGCGTCCATGAGTGATTTGCCTGAGAGAGAGACGCGCGGGTAGAGGGAGAAGGGATAGGTTTTGCTCCTGTGCAGGCAGGCTGAACGCAGGAAAAGAAGGACTTGGCCGCAGAGAAGAAGAAGAAGGCAAGCCAAAGAAGAGAAGAGGAAAAAGCAAGGCATAGAAGAAGCAAAGAAAGAAGCCTTCGCAGGAGAAGAAGGAAGGCAAGAAGAAAGAGAAGAAAAGAAAGAGCAAGACACAGAGAAGAAGGGCTTCGCAGGACAAGAAGCAAAGAAGAAGAAGGAAGAGAAAGAAAGCAAAGACTGCAGCAGCAGAAGAAGAAGAGAGATTGCAGAAGAAGAAGAATAATCAAGAAGAAAAGGGAAAATACTTTTAAGACGTCTGATCTTGTGATCAGACGTCCAAATTCATATTTTTTGCCCTAACTCCTTTTAATCGCATACATTCATACTTAAATTGATATTTTGAGTAAATTAGAGTGTTCAATTACATTTTGACTAGTAGTAAATTCCATTTGCTCCCTGTGTTCGACCTCGGATACTCCGATCTTCAAGTAATAAAATTCTTTATATTTGTTTAGACGTTTTGTCGGTTATACTACAACGTGACATCCTTTAAACCCGCACAAAATCGTTGAAAACAATTTCTCCCAAATCCCTCAGAGATTCCCTCTCAAAATGGAAAGAAAGATTCTCTGAGGAATTCCCCATCATTTGAACACAATCTCAAGCCTTGATTCGCAGCCAATCTCTCGTGCGAACGCTCGAGAGATTTGGGTATCTCGCACATTCCATCTCCGGTGAGGGCACCCGTGCTTGGAAGCTTGTCTTCCAAGCACAAGAGCCTCTGCCAGTACCTATAAAATGACCCCCATCTCCAGCCACTCAAAACCAGCTTGGTTTGGCCAAAGAACAACCCTCAACTTCGTCTCTTCTCCTCCGGCCAAGCATCCAGCAAGCTTCGGCGACATATTCTTCCTCCTCTCTTCGCCCTGCCACAATATCGGTGGCAGAGTTGTCTCTACCTCCCTCCGCATCGCGCCATACTTGCACACGCGCCAAAAACCTTTTCGTCATCGCCGTTCTCCTTCCACTGGAATCTTCGTCTCCGATGGCGGCAGGTACGAGCCATCCGCCTCCTCCCTCCTTTCATCCACTTATTTAGGTTAAAACTCTTCCCCTCTCTCCTCTCTTTATTTTCCCATTCTTTATTTCTATTTTTATCCCCTTGACGCCGCAGACCACCACCATCTTCTTCATCTCCGGCCGACCATCGACGAAGGCGCTTCCATCACTCCACACTTCCACACGCCTCACCAGACCCCCCATAACCTCCGCCACCATCCACTGATCCTTATCCACATCTCCATCGACCGCCAACACCTCCACACTCGCCCCTCGATCAAACCCACTTTAACGGCCACAGAGCGACCTAGGCTCGCACGCCTAGGCCGCCCCACGGCCAGCCACCTACTGCAACACCTTTGTCGTGTCACGGCAAAGCTTCCCATGTGGTTTAATGAGGCCGCAAGGCCGTATTGAGTGATCGCAGGACTGAGCCCCCATTGCCATTAATGCAGACTCGAAGGGGCTCGCAAGCTCGCTCCAGGCGAACAAATCCAGGTGATGCGAAATGAGTTCGTGCACACATCCAAATAGAGAACGACTTTGAGAGAGCACTGTAGCCGCAGCAATTGCACAGGCATCCTCCCTACGTGCTCACGAAGAAGCGGGTGGGACTTTAGTCCCACCTCGGAAGTTTTCAGCGCAGGTAAGTGGTATAAAGTGAATTTGTGTTATTGACTGGTTGCCTCAGATCACGGGGTGAGGTCCCCTCGCCCGTTCACCCGCCTCATCTGCGACCCATGCTCCGCGGACCTGGCTTGCCTGACCCGTTTACCCAGCACTCCTCGCGCACCACCCACGCCGGTGTGCTTGGACTCGGGTGTGCGTAACCCGACTTGAATACTCGATTGGCTAGCTCTGGGAGAGCGAACCCAAGAGAGAAATAGAGAGAGAGTGTATGCAGGGAGGGTAGGGGTAGGTTTTGCACTCGTGTGTGCAGGAAAAGGAAGAGGAAGCTGATGCCAGAGAAGGAAAGAAGGAAGCTGCAGCCGTAGAGGCGCTAAGGAAGAAGCTGAGGACTCTAAGGCAAGAAAGAAGGAAAGAAAAGGGCTGAAGGAAGAAGTTAAGAAAGGAAGAAGGAAGGAGAAACCAAGGTAGAAGACAAGGAAGGAAGAAGAAGCACTACAGCAGAGAAGGTGATGCTGAAGAAAAGGCAAAGGCAGAAGCAAACGCAGAGAAGGAATAAGAAGGAAGGAGAAATCAAAGAAGACAAAGAAGGAGAAAGGCACTATTGCAAGAGACGTCAAAGAAAGAAGAAAGAGGAAAGCTAAAGAAGAAGAAGAGAAAGTTAGAGAAGGAAATCAAAGAACAGAAGAAGAAGAAGGAAGCCATCGACCAAAGCCAAAAGAAAGAAGAAGGAAAGAAAGGTAGAGAAAGAGGAAGCTGAAGAATAAGTCAAAGAGAAGAAGAATCAAACTTTTTATCCTCTTCCTCTCAATTTCTCTTCTATTTTGCTACATTTTATTCATAAACTCCTGCATTATATTCTGAATTAGATTTTGAGTAGATTTAAGTGTTCAAATTACATTGATTCAGATTAGTGAATAAATTCCATTTGCTCCCCGTGCTCGACCTCGAACTCAACATTCGAGTAATAAAAATTCTTATTTGTTTACAAGGCAATTTCCACTATACTACGACGCAACATCATTTATTTTACAAACCCCGATTTTGCCCTCTATTCAACATTTTGGCGCCGTTGCCGGGGACGATCTCGCTTCTTGCAGAAAATATTTTAGCGTCGTTGCCAGGGAGCAACGCGCAATTCATCACTAGTCTCTACATTATTTTTTATTATATTTGAGCACTAACTTACCCTATTTGTTTTGCTATGATTTTTGCGAGGTATTTCACGAGGAGATCTCCCGCGCAAATCAACCACTCCAGGGCAGGTAATCGATCTTCTTCCCTAATCCACCTCCTAATCCTGGGAAGACAAAAGGAAGTAATCAATTAGGAATCACTTTCCTGATTTTGCAAAATTTTTCAAAACTTATTGAAGTTGAAGCGATTTTTAGAGATCCTACCCCAAAAATTCCTGTGCCTAGTGGAAATCACACTTAATTTTCGAATCTCTACGGACTACACACTTCTTGTTTTAAGTCCAAAGAGAACTTTTGAGAAAAGCAAAGAGATTGGAAATAGAACTAAATTAGGGTTTCTACAGTAGGATTTTAGAGTGCTAGTTCACACATGCATGCATAAAAGGAAACAAACCCACCCACATTAGTGTGCTACCCAAGCCCTTGGTTAAAAAGATCTAAGCCAGACAAACCCTAAAATTGAGCTCTAAAACCACTTGAATCTTAAAAACCTTGGACCTAATAACCTAGAGTCAAATCAGAGTGATTTCTAGGTCTTGACCTAGACTCATTTTGCCATCTTTAGGGCAAGTCAGGTGAAGTTGACCCCTTGGGACAACCAACCTTGAAATTAAGCCACAAAATCAAAACATCTAAAAGTTCAAGTGGAATCCTGAGCTCCTTTGATCTTAAAAGTGGTAGACTTAAGAGTTCAAGGTCCCCATTCTGGTTTACCTGGAATCTCAGTGACAAGAGAAGTTGGGTGGGGGAAACCCTGTAACTCGTAGGGATGCTCTACCGTGTAGGGGTCTTTGCGGGACTCTCCCTCTCTAGCTGCCCAGGTAATTCTTAGGTGGACGACTTTCCGATCCAGGGGTATCATCCGCCCTGAACCTCCATAGTCATCCAAACATCTTTGGGTGCCTCGATTGGGTCAAAAACACATCCAGTTCCTCATTCCTTCTCTTTAGAGCACACACATAGATTTTCAGTGGGATTTTCTATTCAGATCTAATCACTTCAAGACTTGATTCTACATCTTGATTCCACCATCTGATCCAAACATGCAGCCTAGTTACTTAGAATTACCATTCAAGAAACCTGAATCCCAAAGAACTATGAAAGATAGAATGATTGAGGATGCCATTGAATTCTATGAATATGAATATAAAACCTCAACACCAGCAGAAGACATTCAGGTTAGTGTACCAATAATAATAACTTTCTTCATAAACTATGCCCAAGTGTTATTGACAGAAGCCACAAAAGGATAAACCCGAGACATTCTCATAACAGGATGCATTGAGATAGAAAAATTGCACAACTTTGAATACATCTAATACATGACAAATCCTGTACTTTGGGAACAACACCAAGATGATATTGAAAAACAGGAAGAGATGATGAGATTATTGCAATAAATTATCGATCAGAAATACCCGTACATACCCCAAACAGATGATGAACCATCTTGGAACAATATTGGGGATCAATTTGATTTTTCAGATCTTGGGATTGAGGCACAAAGTGGTTGTGGATTCCCATCCCAGATTGAGTACAATGTGCCTGATAATGAAGAAGGCTGGGAAATTTCAATTGCAGGAGAACACAATATAGAGCCAACCTTAGAAACCGGATCACCAAGCATAGAATTCCAAAACTCCTGTAATGATGAGATTAGCACTGAACCTCTCGAGGGTGTAAATCCTGCCCCTTATTTTGATAAGGTAACCCTTGAAGGTTATTCGGACTGAGATTCTAGTAATTCAACCTGCATCCTAAGCCTAGAATCTGGATCTGAAGCTTATTGGGAAGATTACGAGTCCCTGTATAAAGAAGATCAAATTTTCAATGAAGAATATGATTCTGGGTCTCTATTTGATGAATATCCCTCTCCAACATCCTCAGAGAATTAGGTCGATTTTTCGGAAGTCACACCAATTTACGATACAGAAATCGAGGAGTTGGACGAGTGGCGTTTCAATTGGGTCTTTCCCACAAGCCTAGAACTTGAGCCTAGACCAAATACGAACACCTTTTTTCGCTCAGAATTTACATATAGGCTAGACCCCAGTCAGGCTGCTGAATCTACATCATGTGATTTATTCTATGGTGGAACTCATGATCTCGAATCTCATTCAGAACTTGATTTTCGCAATCTCTCCGACGATTTCGAATCTTACCTTGATTTCGGAGAAAATCTGCTTCCTGAATGCAACAAGCCAATCTACAACCTCAGCTCACATGATTTAGTCTACGACTCCGACTCTGAGGTCCCAGTTCCCGAGATCACTGATTTAAGCTCAGGTTCCAGTGACACGGAATCATTTCTTTTCAATTCTCAGGAATCAATACCAGAAAATGCCAAGAGTGATTGCAACCCAGAGTTCGAATCTTTTCTCAACTCAAATTTCCCTCATCCTATAGACACTCTTCAGGCATTCACTTTTGACTTTGAGAGCTACTATGAGGACTCTCTACATGAGACCACCTGTAACTTCTTTCTAGAAGAGCCCTCATACACAATTCTCATTGAAGCCACCTCTTCCAAATATACGGAACTGATCAAAACCCATTTGCAACCCCGACCCACAACCGGACTCAATTTCTATTCTGATTCCCCTCACTGAGCCGATTGCAGATGATTTAACTCCACACATACATTGGGTGTCAAACATTGATCAGACTGAAAATCATGCTCCATCATTCTCTGATCACCCCTGTAGGGCTTCCGCCTCATTCACTGATTACTTCACGGATCCCAACTCTGACCAGGCTGATTCGACTCAACCAAAACCTGAATTTACACTTCCACATCCATCCGAGCTCTATTGCATTTGGTGGGTTCCACATTTGTTGATCTACATCTATTAACCTACCAGACTGATTGGGTTTGGGCTGCATCATCATCCTGTTGATCTCAACAAGTACCTGGTTGGACCAACCAGGCTCTTAATCAAGGTGCTTGTTTGACAAAACTCAGCTGATTTGATCACTCCCTCTTTATCCCATTTCCCACTCGGCTAAAGGCGTTGAATTTAGTACTTAACGGGAGGCAACCCGTCATTCCAAAAACCCAAGAACCGTCTGATTATCCGTCTGTACTCCATGTCTATTACACCTTGAGTTCAACCTTAGAACAGTCGATCCCACCTATGGTACACGTATTAGAGCTTGAAATCGTCCGCATTAGTCATTTCCTGACCCATTCACCCACCCGATGTATCCTGTCCTAAGCCTTAGACCCAATACTGTTTCGCACCCTCCGTTTACAATGAGGACATTACAAAACTTAGGCATGGGGGGTGGTAAAGTGCAAACATATAAAACCAAGAAAAGTCAAAAGGATTCTCACAAAAAAAATTCACATATGTCAAAAATACCCAAAAAAATAGAAAATTGTTAAAAAGAATAAAAAATGGAGGGAGGAAAATTTTGAAGTCACACAAAACATGAGGAGGAAAAGAGCAAAATGCCAAAAAGGAGTACAAAATGAAAAAGAAAAAAGAGATAGTCATTAGTAAGAGATTAAGGGATTAACTGAAGTTCTAGATCACATCAAGAAAAAGAAAAATGAAGAAAAAAAGTGCTAATGAGACACAAAAAGAGATTAGTAGAAACGTTGATCTTAGGCCTTTTGAGCTAGACTCTTAGGCTTAAAAATTCAAGTATCCGCTAAGATTTGGATAATCCTCAAGAGGTTGGGGAAAATGCGAAGATTAAGTATTAGGTCTAAGGCTTAGGGAGTATTCGGCCTCGTTAACTGACCTTTGGTTTGCAGAACTCGGTAACCTAAGCACCCCAACCCACACATAGTCTGGTTCAGTGCACATAACTATCAAAATCACGCAAAAGCATTTAAATGTTCTAAAAAAAATTGCCTAGATTAGGAGCAGCCGATCAACACAAGGTGATTTGGACGAGTTCCCAGCGTGGAGATGCGGAAAATTCCCCTAGAAGATGCGTAACATATCATCTCCTCGATGCTTGTCTCCTAGGATATTTACATATCCTACCAGGGGCACGTAAGCACTCTGTTGGTTCAGATACCATGGGCGGCATTATCACAAAATGTCGATTGCAAGGGTCTGGATTTGGCCATGGAACACCATGGGCAGGATTATCTCGAAATCTCGAAAGCCAGGGTTCTAAGGGTTGCCATGGGCGATGCTATCACGAAGCATCTATTGCTAGGGACCTTTGAGGATTGATGATGGAGACGAGGAATCTGATACAGACCGTGTTGAGAAGCCAATCTGAAGCTAGAAATAAAAAGAAAAGAGAGAGAAAACTCTCCAAACAACTAAATCCTCTGTCTCTCTCTTACAAAAACGCACTGCAAATGAACCAAGGCTAAAATATGTCTCAAGCATGGGCGCTTTAACCGCGGAGTCCAAAAAACCTTAGGATAGTTCCTGCAGGCCTTAAAAACCTTCGTGGAGGACCGAGGCTAAAGCTAGTTAGGTCCGGATCTTGGTTTGTACTTGAGTACCTCTAGGCCTACTGTCAGCATTCTGACATAGTCACAAAAGAAAAAGAAAACGCACTTATCATAGCTGGTGAAAGAAACTCATGGTTTAGAACAGAAGTTAAAACCTTGAAATTTTGCTAAAGGACTAGCAAAGGGTAGGCATAGGGGTATGATGAGAACATCATCATGAGCCCTAACTAGCTCATTTTGACCTAAGAAAGAGAATAAAAGCTCCTACATAACCTAGAGAAGGGCCTAATTCAAGGAATAACTATTCTAAGAAGAAAACATGAAACAAAGGGTAAAACTGTAATTTTACCACTGCAGTACATCAACGGATTTTCTCAGGGGCTAAACATAGTTCAAATGGTCTGAAGAAGATAAAAGGTGAGTTGGTTCAGTCAAAAATGGGTTCATGTGCACTCTAAGAATTAAATGACATCTTGTAACCCTAAAACAGACTCACTTAATTCAACAAGGTTCTGGTCAGGATAAAAAATTAACTAAACCATCTACAATTCATGAAAAAATATCCTTTAGTGTTTAGAACCTTTAATTTGGCTTTTAAAACCTATTTTGACCTAAATTAGGGTCCTAGTCAGATATTTGACCTAAATTGGGTTTTTGTGTAAAATATCTAGTCAAACGTGGTCAAACCTAAAATCCAACTTCACTATTGGATTCCTTGGGTCAAAATTAGGTTTTTAACAAAATTTGGATCAAAAGGGAGGTCACCTTGACCTACCTTGCAAAATAGTCCACCCAATTAAATTTTGATCGCTAGCTTTTGAAAATCATTGTGCAGACCTCCCTATCTTCCTCGCCACTCTTTTCAATTAGGTCCCTCCTCCATTACAGTGGAGGAGTCCTACTTCGACGAGGATTCGAGGAGGATTTTTCCCAAATCCCTCAAAGATTACCTCTCAAAATGGAAAGGGAGATTCTTTGAGGAATTCCCCATCGTCAGAACGCAATCTCAAGCCTTGATTCGCACCCAATTTCTCATGCGAATGCTCGAGAGATTTGGGTATCCCGCACATTCCATCCTCGGCGAGGACACCCATGCTTGGAAGCTTTTCTTCCAAGCACAAGAGTCTCTGCCAGTACCTATTAAAGGACCCCCATCTCTGGCCGCTCAAAACCAGCTTGGTTTGGCTGGAGAACAACCCTCAACGTCGTCTCTTCTTCTCCGGCCAAGCATCCAGTGAGCTCCAGCAACATATTCTCCCTCCTCTCGTCGCTCTGCCACAATACCGGTGGCAGAGTTGTCTCTACCTCCTTCCTCCGCGTCGTGCCAAACCTGCGCACGTGCCAAAAGCCTTTTCGTCGTCGTTGTTCTCCCTTCACTGGAATCTTCGTCTCCAGCGGTGGCAGGTATGAGCCGTCCGCCTCCTCCCTCCTTTCGTCCACTTAGTTAGGTTAAAACTCTTCCCCTCTCTCTCTTTATTTTCCCGTTCTTTATTTCTATTTTTATCCCCTCAACGTTGTAGACCACCATCGTCTTCTTCATCTCCGATCGACCACCGGCGAAGGTGCTTCCATTGCTCCACGCTTCCACACGCCTCGCCAGACCCCTCATAACCTCTGCCACCATCCACTAATCCTTATCCACATCTCCATCGACCGCCAACACCTCCACACTCACCCCCCGATCAAACCCACTTTCATGGCCACAGAGCGACCAAGGCACGCATGCCTAGGCCGCCCCGTGGCCAGCCACCTACCGCAGCACCTTCGTCGTGTCACGACGAAGCTCCCCATGTGGTTTAATGAGGCCGCAAGGCCGTATTGAGTGATCGCAGGACCAAGCCCCCGTCGCCATTAACGCAGACTTGAAGGAGCTCACAAGCTCGCTCCAGGCTACTGCGTCCAGGCGAACAAATCCAGGTGACGTGGAATGAGTTCGCGCACACATCTAGACAGAGAACGACTTTGAGAGAACACTGCAGTCGCAGCAATTGCACAGGCATCCTCCCTGCACACGCATGAAGAAGCGGGTGGGACTTTAGTCCCACCTCGAAAGTTTTCAGTGTAGGTAGGTGGTATAAAGTGAATTTGTGTTATCGGTTGGTTGCCTCAGATCACGGGGTGAGGTCCCCTCGCCCGTTCACCTGCCTCATCCGCGATCCACGCTCCGCGGACCTGGCTTGCCTGACCCGTTTACCCAGCACTCCTTGCGCACCACCCACGCGGGTGCGCTTGGACCCAGGTGCACGTAACTCAACCCAAATACCCGATTGGCTGGCTCTGGGAGAGCGAACCCAAGAGAGAAATAGAGAGAGAGTGTATGCAGGGAGGATAGGGGTAGGTTTTGCACTCGTGTGTGCAGGAAAAGGAAGAGGAAGCTGATGCTAGAGAAGGAAAGAAGGAAGCTGCAGCCGCAGAGGAGCTAACGAAGAAGTTGAGGACACTAAGGCAAGAAAGAAGGAAAGCAAAGGGCTGAAGGTAGAAGTTAAGAAAGGAAGAAGGAAGGAGAAATCAAGGTAGAAGACAAGGAAGGAAGAAGAAGCACTGTAGCAGAGAAGGTGCGGCTGATAAAAGGCTAAGGCAGAAGCAAAGGTAGAGAAGGAATAAGAAGGAAGGAGAAATCAAAGAAGACAAAGAAGGAGAAAGGCACTGTTGCAAGAGACATCAAAGAAAGAAGAAAGAGGAAAGCTAAAGAAGAAGAAGAGAAAGTCAGAGAAGGAAATCAAAGAACAGAAGAAGAAGAAGGAAGCCATCGACCAAAGCTAAAAGAAAGAAGGAAAGAAAGGTAGAGAAAGAGGAAGCTAAAGAATAAGTCAAAGAGAAGAAGAATCAAACTTTTTATCCTCTTCCTCTCAATTTCTCTTCTATTTTGCTACATTTTATTCATAAACTCCTGCATTATATTCTGAATTAGATTTTGAGTAGATTTAAGTGTTCAAATTACATTGATTGTGATTAGTGAATAAATTCCATTTACTCCATGTGTTCAACCTCGGACTCAACATTCGAGTAATAAAAATTCTTATTTGTTTACAAGGTGATTTCCACTATACTATGACGCAACATCATTTATTTTATAAACCCTGATTTCACCCTCTGTTCAACATTTTGACACCGTTGTCAGGGACACTTTCGACTTTCACCCTGTAAACAGCATTGTACCACAAAAGTGCTCTTCGTTGATTAGTTGGGCAGAAGGAAGAGAGAAATTCGTGCATGGCCTGGAACTGATGCAGCAGATGTCAGAAAATGTTGCTCTCATTAGAAGGAAATTGCTGGCTTCTAGATCCAAGCAAAAGATCTTTAGTGACTGTCATCAGCGGGATCTGCAATTTTAGGTGGGAGATAAGAGCATTTATTTGCATGTCACCGATGAAAGGTGTTCATCATTTTGGAATTAAAGGAAAACTGAGACCCCGTTACGTGGGCCCATTCAAGATTGTCGAGTGGGTTGGTCCCGTGGCGTATCGACTGGCCTTGCCTCTGCGCTTGTTAGCGGTGCATGATGTGTTCCATGTGTCTACATTAAGAAAGTACATTACAGACAAAAGCCATGTGATATGCTATGATGACATACGAATTGATCCTAATCTCAACTACGAGGAACAACGGTGCAGATCTTAGATCAGGCAACGAAAAGGCTACGACATAAAATTGTACCCCTAGTGAAGGTACGATGGCACAGTCAAAGATTCGAAGAAGCCACTTGGGAGCCTGAGGCAAAGATGTGTATCAAGTACCCTCACCTCTTCTAGGTTTAAGGTATGTCTAATTTCGCAGATGAAATCTCTTTAAGGAGGTTACGGTGTAAGGGTTTAAACTTCATATAACACATTTGGAACCAAAATGATTCCATGATAACCCGATAATAAAGAAATAATTCTATCATGGATGGAATTAACAATTGAGGTTAAAGGGGGGCTCTTGGTGAGTGTTTTGAATATTTTTGGATCCTTTATTAATGAGTGCCTTGTGGTGGGAGAGTGGATTGAAATTTCACCAACTTATGGAAAAAAAAATAATGGGGTGTTAAGTGGAGGAGAGGATAAAACCCCCCATTTCCTCCTCCTCCCATCAGCTCCACTCCTTTCCTCCTCAAACAGGTACCTATTTAAAAATAAAAGAGTACAGAAGTGTAACAAATTACTCACTACAACAGGAAACGGAGGACAACAAAAGCTACAACTACTGGGCTCTACTGGGCCCAGCACCCTCTGCAGCCGTAGGCTCTGGCTGCTCAACACCTGGACCTGAAAAAGGTTATAAGTACACAAAATCTGCGAACGCTGAGTATAGTGGCAACCAGCTAACTAAAACAGTAAGGTGGACAGGTAGCTGTTGTTTTTCAATTTCTTTCTTTCTTTAACTAATTATTCTTCCTTTCATCACTTGATTTATTTATCAGGTCTCTCTCTTGATCTCGAATGTTCCTTGTGGGAATAATCTTGATTGCAGTCTTTTCCGAAGAGTAGAAGTAGCACGTGGTGCTCTCCTGGCCGGGAAAGTCCCCTGTGGTGGTCCTACACTCAGTCAACCACCCCAAGGTCACTGACAGACATAATGGTGACTACGGCACACGCGATAAACGCATGGGTAGCTACCCCGCACTGGCACGCGATGAGTCATTTCCGTTAGTGGGTGCGCCCAAAGCACAACACGGAACCAGTATAGGGCAGAGCCCTCTCAGTAACAGGGGTCTAGCCCTTAAGAACCAAATAGGGGTTTCGCCCCTCCACAGTCCGCGCACCCTCGCCTGACTACCCTGGTTTTCCTAGTGGGCCTAACAAGTCGGTGTAAGGCGGCTAGCTGAACCCCGGCCCCGTGGGGTGGCTAGCTCTCTCCCTCCACGAGTAGCTCTCCCCGGTACAGTGTACATGAGGGCCAAAGAGTCGGTGCAAAGCGGCCAAACCCACCCCGAGTCTCAACCCGAAAGGCGGCAAGCACCCCTCTACACTAAGAGGTAACGTGCGCTTCCCTTGGCATCACGTACTCAAGGGAAAGCACACTTCCCAAGGCATTTTCCAGACCTATGCCATATATTTCCAGGAGCTCAACTCCTTTTTCCCCGTAGGGTTCATGCTCATGTTTCTCAGACCAAGCCATACTAGGTTTCATCATTTCTATTTCCATTTTCTCAGGTTCTACACGTGTAGCATATAACTTTATTATTCACATTCTAGGTTTATTCGCAGGTAGCTCGTGTTTCCAACATTCAATCTTCCATTTCCAATTCATATACAGGCAGCTCGTATTTAATCTCAAATAATAGGAATATACACGCAACAGTTTGCTAACAACAGTACTCTACATTTCACAGAAAACTGTTATCCATTTAGAAGCAGTTGTTATTATTCTAATTACTCATCCAAGACTGCAATTCATATATTTCATACAAATATTTCAGTGTTTCTAGTCCTAGGATTCATGCCATACCCTAGGATCTAACATTCATTCCACATATGCATTCATGTTGATAATTAAACTAGGGGAAGCCACTCTACCAGTAAACCTAGGAGTAAGTGGGGCTTGATCGGCAGGTTCACGTGCCTCAGCAAACCCTAAATCTGCAGCGAAAGCGTGGAGGGCAGCCGTCACGGGGAGGATACCGGCTAGTTGTCACTAGCTCCGCCCCGGGCGTAGCTGTTTTGTCCGCTCCCAAGACTGAGGGGTGTTGCGACGTCGTGACTCACGGGGACGACATAGCTTCAGTTTGTACGGTGACAGGTATGGCTACAATGTTTGGTCTTTTTGGAGTACGTATTTCTTGCTTCTAGTACGACGTACTTTCTTGCTCCACAAGTTTATCGCTACTTTAGAGTCTGATGGCACTCCATTAGGGGATCCGTTGTAATCAGAGACCTAGGTGGCCAGCTATTTGTAGCTGGGAAGATTAATACAGGCTGTGAGTTCAGTGTTGGGGGACACAGCCTCCCTGCTGATCTGATTATGATACCAATGGAGGACTTTGGCATGATTGTGGGGATGGACTGGCTGTCCTCTTACCACATTTTGATGGATGGGTTTGAGAGGAAGGTCGTTTTTCTTCACACCAGAGATACTTTCTTTTGAGTTTCACGGACAGCCAGTGGACGGAGACTTCAGGTGCATTTCTGCACTTCGGGCGGCAAGACTTTTAGGCCAGGGGTGTGAGGGCTTTCTGGCTTGTGTAGTGGCAAAGCCCAACCCCGTGACAGATTTTCAGAGTATCCCGGTGGTCAGAGAGTACCCTGACATGTTCCCATAGGAGCTGCCAGGACTACCGCCCGAGCGCGAGATCGAGTTGAGATCTCACTGGTACCGGGGACCAGCCCCATTTCTACCGCACCTTACAGGATGGCATCACTTGAGCTGCATGAGCTCAAGTCCCAGTTGCAGGACCTTCTGGAGAAGGGCTTTGTGAGGCCTAGAGCGTCTCTATGAGGAGCCCGATAGTAGTTTACTTCTTTACTGCTGTACTTTTGTTACTGTTAGTTGCTTGCATGGTGAATGTGGTTTATTTTACTGCTTTTTAGTTACTCGCTCGTTGGACGACTGGGTCTTGGGATCAGTCGAGTCGGTCCGGTCTCGTGTCCTGTAGGGATTCGGGAATCGGGTCGTAACACTCACAGTCCCTCACTCTCTCATCTTCCTGTCGTTGCCAACGAGTTGCCACCAGTGACTGGCCCCCGTTGTCGTTAGTCAGCCCCCGCCCGTAGCCACTTGTCCCCGTTGGTGCGTGACCTTCACCCACCTTCACCTGGCCCTCATCCCTCTCCCACCCTGCGGCTACTACTACTATGGGTGGGCGGTGAAGTGATCGCCCACGGTTCGCACAAAAAAAAAATCGTCGTCGTTGTTGTTGTAGTATATGTCAGAAGTACAAACCGTTATCGCGTCAATTTTATTTCTTTACATAATTTTTATTGATTTATTCCAGGTCGTTCACTAGGAGACAGTTATTGATATACATCACTCTCTAAGTCCAACATTATTCTTTAATCCCAAAAAAATCAATTTTATGTACAATCATAAATGAATGAATTAATGAATAATCAATGAATGAAATAATAGCTTAATTATGTACAAAAGAATCAACTAAAATACTTGCAAACACCTAATTACAAACAAGCATCAAACACTATACATATATACTCTATACTATCTATTTATAACTTATAATATTAATACTTACATATATATACAATAATAAGTAATAATATATATAACTAACATAACTTAATATAATAACATATATAGTAACATATATAATATCTACAGCGACAAATATAAACGTCGCTAAACCCCAGAAAAACTATGTACAGAATCTAAGGTAGAAACTAGGATCTGTAGCGACACTTATTCTATCTACAGTGACGGTTTATTCTGTCAGTAAAGATATATGGCTATTTATGTACATATATAGCTCAATACATCTATACTACGTATACTTACTATACATATACTTAATATTTATGATATACTTAGATATATATACATATACACTATATATATATATATATATATACACACACGTACATTTTCTTCTTCATTCTTCTCTTACACTTAGTTCTTCTCTGTTCTCTCCTCTTTCAGGCTTTACTCTTATGTTCTCTCTTCTGCTACACTCAACCGCTACACACTCTTAAGTAATTCCTATGGCCTTCAACACTTAGGCAAATTCCTCTTTTCTCTTCTTTAACCCCCCTTATTAGGCCTTTACTTGGTTTAAAAATTGTTTTAAGGTTGGCGGGCAGCTCTTTTCAAGGGATACACAGCACCCAAGGTAGGTGGGATCAAACCTCTACTAAGAGCTGCCCTAATTCTTTAATTAGGCCTCGTAATCTTCTTTCATACTCAGTAATGGGCTTAATCAAGCCCTCGCACAGTGTCGAGCCCCCGATCCACACCGCACACCATCATCACATCATCACAGACCATGCCATACATATGATCAGAGTAAGGGGTAAAGGATTTGGTTATGCACCGAGCGCATGACGACTGAGAGGAGTGGGGAAGGAAAACAATTTAAGTGCCTTTGAGTGCTCTACAATGCACGATGTGGCGCTATAGTTAGCGCCCCTTAGCGTTGGAATTCCAGCGCAGAAGTCTGATTTCGTATTTTTTGGCCCTCGATTTAAGGGCCATAATTTATTGTAAATTAAAATTAAATTATATGATGATAAAGTATTTACATAGTACTACATAATTGTACAATTAATTTATAAAATTAATTATATTTACTGTATAAATAAATTAGGTAAAGTTCCCAGTTTATGTATATTGTATTTTGGGTTTTATTTCTTAATTACATATAAATTAGTTAGTGTATGGTCTAATTGACCTTATATGGTATTAATATACATATTAAAGTATTTAATAAAGATTTTTATTGTATTTTACAGGTTTTATTTCGATTTTATTTACATTTAAATAGCTTCTTTTGGACTATTTTATATATAAATTAGATATATCTAATATAATACATTATAAATACAGTTAAATTAGCTTAATTTACTTAAAATACATTAATACAAATATACAGTATAAATTAGTTTAGTTTTAACTTAAATTACTAATTTATTTTAATTTAATCTAATAACTTAACTAGTAACTTAATAAATTAATTATTTGTTCTGTATGTATATTTAAATTATGGTACATATTCCTAATGTACATAATTTACATATAAATATGTATGTATAATATTAGTACTAAATATGTTTATTTACAAGATTTATTAATTTATATAGCTTATAGTACATGTAAATTAATATAGTTAATCAATAGTTATATAAATAAGATATATACAGTTTAAGTTTACTTATATACTTAAGTTACATTAGATAGTATATTCATAAGTTAATGATACTTAATACATATCTATTTTACAATATTTACAAATATAGTTTACTATATATCTTATATCTATAAGTATTTATATAGTATACAATGGATTTTTAGGTATTTTTAGGGTTTTTTCACTTTTAATGGGTTTTGTATATTTTGTGGAGATAAGGGATAAGAGAGAAAGAGAGAGATGAGGAGAATGGCGATATTTTTGGTGTTTTGATAGTTAAGTTCTTTTTATTAAATTCCATGGTCTATTGAATCGTCGGTTGGTATATTCTACCAAACCGGGGGTTCAGAATACCATGAAACTTGGTATGCACTTAAAAGTATACTTTATCTTCACCAAGACAGGTTTATTTTATTTTTTTAGATTTTTTATAAAGTTTTTATTTATTTACAAAGTTAGCATATTTTAGGGTCTTTTAAGTGTTTTCAAAAGAACCTAAAACCCTAATTCTAGTTCTAAAGGATAGATAGGCAGTAGACTGCCTCAAGTAAGTTCTAAAAACCAACTAAAAGATGTGCAATCACATAACCAAGCTTTTTAACTCTACTTCCAAAAAAGTCTTTACAGTTGGACAGTTAGGTATAAAAACTAGTTGACAATGAATGATTTGACACAAGTTACAAGTATTCAAATGAAATTTTAAAATCAAAATCAGTACGAGAAAGCTCGTACAATTATTACACAACATTGATAACATGTCAGCTAATTTAAACACTAAAACCTAACCCTACTGTCCAGCTGCACCAGCAACTCTAGAGCACACTGAAATAGAAATCATATAGACTGCTGTTGCTGCAGCAATCCGATTCAGACCTTCTAAATTAACTCCAGATGTCTTAACAGTTAGTTCCAAGGCTGCTGTGCAACCAACAGAACAGCCAAAACACCTATAGCTGCTAAAACAACAACTATAAGGTCTGCTGCTTCAATTGCACCTCACTTTAAAGCTTCTAAAAGAATTTCAGATGTCCTAAATAAATTTCAAATAACTGCACCAGTGTCTGAATTCTAATATCAGTTGCTTACATCTATATTTCAGTACATGAACACCCCAAAAATCCGACTAATTAAGACTGATCTGAGGATGCTTATCCATTGAAATCAGATCAGATCTTCTTCTTTAAAACCTCCATAAAGAATCATGCAAGTGAAAATAGGGGAGGAATAAAATATCGCCCCATTTGGGCTTTTAATTTGGATATTACATTGATTTCTCCACTTGATCTCCTTTGAACACCATTGATGGATGTTCAAGGCAATCATATGGATAGATCAAGACCCGTTAGGTCCTTGTTCTATCTTAAATCAGGGAGACTGATTCTCCTTGATAGAACTCTCTAACATAGAGCTTGATTCAGGTGTATGCTCATCCACATAACAAAATTCAAATCCAAATCTCAAATATCATTGGAGTCCTTGCAAAACACCCCATCAAGCTCATAAATCCTCAAACAACTCGCTTAAATCCAATGAAGCTCAAAATCGATTTCAAATCACTGATTTGAACAACTAAAACCATTTTCAAGCAAAATCGAGCCGATTGAGTTTATGAACAAGATGGGGGGGGTCTTTATGAATTTGCGAAATCAGTGGTAGAGCCCCCAAAGTGCATTATGGCGCTAGATTCAGATCTGAGACACGAAGTCCTCAGATCTAAAATTAGACCTGATGGCTAGGTGATCAGTGAAATTAAATCGAGGGAAAAAGAACGCGATAAAATGGAATGCAAGGGGAGAGTCATGATCAAGTGAATGTGGGTGGATTCTTCTCCTCTGATCTGAATTGATCAGAGGAGGTGTGGGATCTACTCTATCTACTCCTAAACTACGCTAACAATTGTCACACAGATCTCTAATTACTCCTACTCCTAGAAAGCAAGTAAACTACACTAGGAAAGCAGTAAATCTATCTAAATGGAGGAAGATGTCTCAGGTCACTCGCCAGTCGGATGATGATGACGAATGGGGAGAGGAGACCAGCAGCTGACGAAGATGTCTAAGGTCTACTACCTAGTCGGCTGGCAGCGAGTTAAATTGGGGATGGAAACGCCAACTCTGTCACAGCCAGTAGAGGAAATTGGGTTGAGGGGAAGCTGCAAGTGTGGACGAAGGCATCGGCTCAAGGGGAGGGAGTTGATGGCATGCACACACAGCTGAGGAGCTCCTTAAGTAGTAGAAAGAGTGAATCGAGTCACCTCGCAGGTGAAATTAGGTGCTTAGGTCATGGGCGGTCTCAATTTGAGGAGAGGAGCGCGTGTGAGCTAGAATAAAAATGGGTCATAGGATCAAATCTAGGAGAGGTGACTATACGTGCCGAATCGCGCAATGGTTCGGTTGAAATCGAGCCACAGATCAAGCGAAAAGAGAGATCGACGACCACGATAGCTTGAGTTCCTCACGTGAATAGTGTTCATGCGGGACTATAGGCAGCTAAAGGTCTTTTGGTGATTTTACAGGGTATACCCCTCTGTGAAGGGGTAGAAATATTGCAGGTAGGCCCATAAGTGATAAAAAGCATGACATAACAATCCTTAAGGGCTTACAAAAAGGTCCCTGCAGTCTACAAATAGGTCCTAGGAGGTTTTCTAATGAATGAAATGTAATGCACTAAGGACCTAAATGTAAATCTTTAATTTCAAGGCCTTAATGATGTCCAAATGCATCCAAGTTTTTTATATAAGCTTAATTGAACATTTAAGAAGTTAATTACACTTTTGATTTGAACTTTTGAGCTAATTTATGTGTTTAATCTACAATTGGATCACCATTTCACATTTATTAATAGAATATATCATTTAATGACCTAATTATGCGTTTTTAACACAGAATTGATGCTTTAGGTCTTTTTCTCTAATTCCCACACTTAACTCTTTTTAGGTGTTAATTTGATATTGTTTAACCTAGTTTCTAACTTAACTTCAGCTATTTAGCTATGATGAGTCGCAACTCATCAGGCGGCAACAATTGTATGCGTCATTGCCAACCCTTGTAGCAGGAGGAAGAGCTTGAGGACTCGGCGAGGTCCCGATTCATCAGTAACTTCCCCTTCTACCTGAAATCCTTAGTCTTGGTTGCCCTAATCGTAAGGATTTTGGGGAGTTTTGGCTGAGGAGATGGCTATGGTTGTGATCATTATTTTGCTCTTGCTTTCGTTACTAGGGAGGTGTTGGGTTGTGCTAGTGCAAGGAGGAAGGTGATTGCGCGACAGAAACTTATTTGAGGTGTCTACCTCAACCCTAAGGTAGGGACCTCCCCATTCCATTGGGAAACCATCTTGGAATGTCAACAAAGATGCATGGACAGGTGGTATTTAGATCAAGTGCCACCTTTGATTCTGTTTTTCTATATAAATTACATTCGTAGTGGAAATGGTGAATGGGGATTAACTTAATGTATGTATTCAAATGAAATCGGGAGGGTATGGGTTTGCCTTCCCTCGATGCGAATCATCGATTGCATTCAAATTTTGTGGTTTTGTACAATGGCAAATCAAAATTTCAGATTTACTAAAATTATCATTGGCCTTTGGAAATGATGGACAGGGTACCAAAAACATGTGTTAAAATGGGATAAGAATACTTAGGTTCTTGTGTGGCGATTTATAATGATGTCGGGCTCAAAAAGGAATTTCCACTTTGATTTAAATTATTCATAAACTCATCGTGAAGTGGCACATAGTGAGTCGCGATAAATCGAGGATTTATGAGTCTCCTATTGTAAATTTTTGTGGTTCTCAATGCATAACTCAATAAGAAGCCTCGATGAGGCTTTATTCCACCAACCCTCCTGCGAATGAGCAGTGATAAGAGGGTGGTGAGAGTGATGGGTGTATAGGTGAGATGCTGGTTTTGCGTGGTAATGTGGCCTCATAAATAAAATAATGAGGGTTTGAGAGCCCCTAAAATTCTAAATAAAATAGCGATTTGAACTTGCACATTAAAGAGGACAAACTTTGAACAAGAAAATTGGTTGACTCCGTCAAAAGTCAAAAAAGAGGAAATTTCTTGGATTTAAAGGGTGTCAAGTGAAGACCCTAAGGAATCCAATAGGTCCATAGGGTTGAGGGCACAGGAATTTGATATAGATGGTGATTAAGTCTAGGTAGGCAGACCCATAAGGAATGACACTGTGATCGTGTGAACGGAGGGTTCACTGTAGCGGGATGAACTCCTAAAGTGCTGAAGCAGCTAGCAACTACTTATGGCTGGCCTTGGTATCTAGAGGATTCATGTTACGAGGACATGCCAGGTGGCTGTTGTTACGACTCGATTCCCGAATTCTTATGAGACACGAGAATCAGACCGACTCAACTGATCCCAAGACCCAGTCGTCCAACGAGAAAGTAACCAAAAGAGCAGTAAAATAAACCACATTCACCATGTATATAACTAGCAATAACAAAAGTATGGTAGTAAAGAAAAGAACTACTACAGTACACACCACCACAACAGTAGAGAAATAAACAGGTACATAAACATGATGCTTATAATAAAAGAGTACAGTGGTAACAGAAAAATACTCACTACAACAGAAGAAACGATACAGTAGGTACTACACAAGTAAAACTACTAGGCTCTACTAGGCCCAGCTCCCTCTGCAGCCGCCGGCTCTGGCTACTCAACACTTGGTCCTGAAAAGGTGACACGTCAGCGAAACGCTGAGTAGAGTGGCAACCAAAAGCTAAGAAAAACAGTAAGGCGGACAGTAGCTGTGATTTTTTAATCTCTTTCTTTATTTTTCCATTTACTCATTCTTGAATTATTCCTCAAATCTTTCTCTTGATCTCGAATGCTCCTCGTGGGAACGATCTTGATTGCAGTCTTTTCCAAAAAGTAGAAGTAGCACGTGATGCTCTCCTGGCCGGGAGAGTCCCCCGTGGTGGTCTTATCCTCAGTCAACCACCCAAGGTCACTGACAGACGTAACGGTGACTACGGCATGCGCGATAAACGCACGGGTAGTTACCCCGCACTAGCACGTGGTCAGTCGTTTCCGTTAACGGGAGCATCCCAAAGCACAGCACGGAACCAGTATAGGGTAGAGCCCTCTCAGTAACAGGGGTTCAACCCCTATACAGTAAACAAACAGGGGTCTTGCCCCTTCACAGTCTATGCACCCTCGCCTGACTACCCTGGTTTGCCTAGTGGGCCTAACAAGTCGGTGTAGGAAGGCTAGCAGAACCCCGGGGCCCGTAGGGTGGCTAGTGCTCTCCCTACACTAGTAGCTCTCCCTGGTACTGTGTACGCGAGGGCCAAAAGTCGGTACAAAGTGGCCAGACCTAATCCCGGGTCCTTAGGGCGGCTAGCTCCGCTCTGCACTAAATAGGGGGACAGTCGCTTTCCTTGGTACTCCGCACTCAAGGACCAGCTCACTTCCCCAATTCTATTCCATTCACCTCTTAGGAGTTCTACTCCTAATTCCCCGTAGGGTTCATACTCACATTTCTTTAACTAAGCCAATTTAGGTTTCATCATTTCAGCTTTATTTTCATATAGCCCATGTTCTCAACAGTTAATATCCATTCATAAACTATGGATTCGCCCTACTAGGAAGGGGTGGCGTAATAAATTGCGGAATTGAAAATAAACAATCTCACAAAAAATTCAATCACACAATGTGCACAATTATTTTTAGGTGGAAACCCAAACTGGGTGAAAACCACCACCTAACCCTCTAGAGTTAGGATTTTCCGATCAACCAAGTTGATCAAATCCACTAAACGAATCACTTAAACGAGGGTGATTCAACCTCAATTTACAACCACGCTACAAGTGCGAGGGTAGCGTTCCACAACCCCTTCTCTTCACGAGAAGGATTTTGTCCCACAAAGGAGACGGGAATTCGCAAAGCGAATACCTAACCAAATAACAAAGTAAAATGACAAATATAATCCTATAGAGCCAACAAAGATTTAAACCTATCTTTTATAGGAATTAGGAAACTCCCCTTTGCAAGGAGTGCGTCGAATAAATGATGCGGGTGCGTGAGCCACGCGACGGCGCAACGTCGCTCTCGTGAACTACGGCGGGAGAGCAGGTGCGCAAAGGCTTGATGCTCTCAAGATGTAGAACTTGAGCTTGGAGAGCAAGAGCTTTTCTTGGACACAAAAGAGTGTGAAAGTGTATTACTAGGTGTGTCTTGTGTGTTTTGGGTGTGTGTTTGTGTGCAAGAGGTTCCTCTCTATTTATAGAGGCCTTAGGAAGTCTTTGGAAGGCTTTGGAAAGCTTCCATAGCCGTTGGGTGCAAAGCCCAAGAGAATCAGGTCGAAATCAGGAACAATGATTACACTGACAGGGTTATCAGACGTCTGATCCTGGCATCAGATATCTGGAAGATCACTTTAAGATGTTTGGGAACAACATCAGACGTCTGATTTTAGGCAGGTTTCTTCCTGACTTGAATCAGATCTAAACAGGGTTTTAGTGCAAGTCCATCAGACGACATACAGGACGTCTGGCACTATGTCTGGACATCTGAAAACCTACTTTTCTGTGAGAATGGATTTCCAAGAAAGTGCAACAGCTAGAAAATCTCTGAGAAGAGATTTTGGGTCAGCAGAGGCAAAACGGTCATTTATCAGACGTCTGGAAAGGCTTAAGGACGTCTGATAAGGCTCTAACGGTCATATTCTTCAGTGATTGTTAAGCCAGCCAACAGTCCACTAATTGGACGTCTGACAAAAACATCAGACGTCTTCTAAGACGTCTGGACGTCTGATTTCATCAGACAGAACTAACTAAGTCCAGCCTAAATGTTATCAGACGTCTGAATCAACAGTCAGATGTCTTAAAACATATCATCAGACGTCTGATTTTGGAATTAGACGTCTGAAAAAGCAGTTTGAACCCTATATTAGTTTTCTAAGTTCTCTACAGAAAACCTAAGTATCCTAGGATTGTGCAGGTGTTCTTAGGACTACTGTTACGGTACTTTGAGGCTCTTTAACATGATATTCTAAGGAACAAAAAGAGTAAGGAAATAAAGACAAAAGTACATGAAAGAAATAAACAAAATTCTATCATATTCTTCTTGTCCTTCCATCTTCAATCTATCGCTCCTCGCGAATCTTCTCTATTCTCCATCAAGCTCCTCCAATCCGTCCTGGATGCGAGCTCGAACTCCGTCTAATCACGTCTCCATTTGCAATTGACCTGAAATCTAAGACTCCAAGTGCAAATGTTAGATGACACGTGTTTTGTTATCATCAAAACAAATAATCATGGTGCTCTGGCACCAACATAAATAAGCAACTGTTATCCAATTACAGGCAATTATCATTTTTCTTTCTATTTTTTCAAGATTGCAATTCATAAATTCACGACATTCGTTTCGGTGTTTTCTGTTCCTAGGATTCATGCCACACCCTAAGATCTTTCATTCAATCTAGTTTTCCAGTCCTAGGATTCATGCCATACTTTAGGATCTATCATTTAATCTAGTTTTCCAATCCTAGGATTCATGCCATATCCTAAGATGTATCATTCAATCCAGTTTTCCAATCCTAGGGTTCATGCCACACCTTAGAATCTATTAATTATCTCACAAGTGCATAAATGTTGGTAAATAATTAAAGGGAGCCACTCTACCCGCAAAATCAGGAGTACTAGGGTGTGTGATCGGCAAGCCCGCTTGCTTCCGCAACCCCCAGAGCCACAACGGAACGGGATCCTAACATAAGGACCAAACACAAGGAATTACTCAGAACAGGATACAAATACTGTAAACAGATAGAGGAACAATTTCTAAGCAGAACGAAACTTCTAACACGGAAAACGGACTTCGAACGGACCCTAAACAGGTCAAAGACGACAAGTCTACCCAAAATCAAACGTCTGGAACATCTTCCAGAAGTCTTAAATGATGGTTCAGGTCATACCTTCTTTTTGCGCGGTTCTTCAGACGTCCAGAATCCCGCTGAACCATCTGGACTTAGTTCCAGACGTCCAACTGTCACTCCAGACGTCTGGTGACCCTCTCCGCCGTCTAGTGCTGTGCCCAGACGTCCGATCTGTGTTGGAGGGCGTGCCGTTGCGCCTTCCCGAACGAGACCTGCACGCGTACGCAACCGTCCTCAACACGAAAAAGAGGCAGACCCCTCGGCGGAACAACTGCATGGCCGTACACACGAAAGAAGAAGGAATGAAAAATATCTTACCTTTCAGACGTCTGGACCTTCCTCCAGACGTCTCCCGCGTCGTCTGGACGTAGGTCCAAACGTCTAATTCTGGAAAATTTTCCCAAAATCAAAACCACCTCGCCCTCCGCCTGCTGCACACGGTCATGCTGCGCCGCGCTCGCCTGTTGCCTGAGCTGCAGCAGCACCTCCCCAGTGCCACGCTCTCGCTGCAACTCCTCCCCGTGCACCCACGGCAGCAGCTGCTGCCCTCGCCCTCTCACTCTCACGCTAACAGGAAGAAGGAGAAGAAGACGGTGGAGTGAGGGTGAGGGAGAGGAGTGGGGGAGTATTTGAAAGTGTCGTGGGGAGAGAGAGAAAGAAGGCTGCGCCTGTAGGACGGGGAGGAGAGAAAGAGAAGAAAAGAGGGCGGCGGTTCAGTCTGTGCGAGCATGCACGCAGACGCGAAACTGTACGCTGAAAAAATTAATTTCCAGACGTCTGGGAAGGCTTCCAGATGTCTGACCAGACGTCTGGACCAACTCCCAAACGTCTTAAAAGACGTTTGATGCCGGGGTCATAATAGCTGTTGTTAAATTTAGGTACTAAGAGGCACTTATGTCCGACTTGAAGGGTCAGCATGTATGGATGCAGGTTTTAGTCATGGCCTCAGTATCGACGATAGACTGAGAGGGCACACCTAGAGGACCATGTTCCATGAGGGAGTAATGGTGTGACCCGTTAAACATCTAGCCAATCCTGCCTAAATGGGCTAGAGTTGTAGCTTCAGTGAGATGACTGGCTGAGAGGGCACACCTGGATTACGCGCTCCTAGCGGGAGGCACTGGTGTAGCCCGTTAAACATCCAACCTATCCTGCCACAATTAAAGTAAATAAAACCTGATCGTACCTCGATGATTACAAGCTAAAATGCTGCTAGAGATCTCTAAGGACTTGGCCTTGGTCGCTCCCAATAGTCTCGACTCTACTAATTGGTGTCAGCACCATCCTCGCACGGCCAGGACGGGTACACCTCGCTCAAGGATTACTAGCGATGTTAGACTCTCCCCTGATCAAGGAGAGCCTACGAGGCTAGAACTTTAGAGGAGGGTGCGTCCCAATCACCTCTGTTAGAGAGAGAAGATTTCTAATAAGTTGATCTCTGAGATGAGAGAGAGAACAAATTAAATAAAAATTGTGAATATTCACAGGATCATTGTTTGGGGCGAAATTAGAATGGTTAGTTAGCCTTTGGAGTGTCACCCTTACACTAACTGTGTTTGCCTTGTTGACACATAAAGTTATGTCCCTACTTAGCCGCTTAGCTCATCCCTACTTTATGACCCATTTTTAGCTCTCAACGTCGTGGACGAGCGTGTTCCACCTGGGCAAGGCGATTTGGGGTGCGAAGGCCTAAATGGGGGAGCTCCGGGCCCCAACCTAACCACAGGACCTCTCCATTGAAGGGTGGATGGGGACACTGCCTGAGTTGGTCATGATGACTTGTCTCCTCAATTCGGCGATCTATCGGGTAAGTTACTACTATTTATTGGTGGCTCACTCTGTGGACTCCATGTTTATTTCTTTTGTTAGGCCCCTTTGATATGTAATGTAATATAAATGGATATGCCCTATTTCTGTTATAAACTTATGTATGTGTTGAACTCTACCCTTTTGTAATTCTCAAATATAACCATATTAGGCTACTTGGTTTTCCTATAATTATTAACGGTGATGACATGACATATCCGTAGCTATACTTAATATGTGGTTTGGATGGCTATTTTATGGTTGTGACGTGTTATCGCTTGTTTTGCATTCGTATTTTTGCTTCGTACGTTAGGAATGTGAGGTGTACTGACTAATTGTTGTGGTATAAATGCACATGACTTCCTTCTAGGTACAAGATTTTGGAAAATATTTAGAAAACAAGGGGAACTCTGCAGATATTCGACAGATTTTGGCCTCTTAGTTTTATATGTTTTCCCTCTTATACCTAGACATTTATAACCCTAACAAACTCAGTAACTAGGACACAGGTGTTGTTACACCGGCTAACCTCTTCCCAAATTGTCGGGGGGATTAGTGGTGCGTGACAACTTGAGGTGATATGAGAGCCTTGCAGTTCTCTAGAAGTGCGTTTACTGGATTTGGTTTAAGGTTAGAAGGTTAATTATAGTCAATGCATATTGCATATCCCATGTGATCAGACCTTCGTGTTCTGAATTTGACGGAGGTTTGTGCATGTTTCAAAATGCCTCCAAAATCTTGGAAACAACAGGGTGGTGTTCTGAATTAACCCACTCCACTCACGACCATAAACCAGTTCCAGTGTATAATGCAACACATGCAGGCTACCCCACATACCCTAGTCGACGCCATGAATCGAATTGGGGCCGGATCTGGGAACCAAGGTAACAATGGAGCAAAAGCCGTACGTTGCAAAATACATGATAATATATGTCTTTTTATTTTTATTTTTTTTCACTATTCAATATCAAATATTAATTCACTCCCTTTTCAAAAAAAAAAGATCTCTCAATATTTCCGATCTCCGATGGTTATGATCGTTGCACATGGACGAGCAAATAAATTAGTCGTTCCTCTCACGATGGTAATGACAATTATAGCGAAATCAAGGTTGTGATTAGAAGGGAGTAGAAGCAATTGACGACTAGGATGATGGCATGAAAGCCACGTGGCCGACAGCATCTGGAGATAGAATGGCCCCATTCACGTGGGAAGTGGTGGCCCAACTAACGATGTCAGATTCGGCCCATCACATGCTCTTCTAAGCTTCTTGTTGCTATTTGCAATATTAACTACTCCAAGGAGTGGTGGGGTCTATATCACACACATACATGGTAAGTAAAATACTCATATAAATAAATATAATCCTCGAGGTTCCCTCCAGCTCAACCTTTGTTCGATCCCCACCCACTTCCATACCTTCCATTAACTCCATTTATAACTAATCCTTGCATCTGTGTGTTTTCTTTTCTGGTTTTTCTTTTTCCGTGAACACACGATAACATTGTAAACTTCCATTCACACAATTAATTTGGCACATTCATACAGACACAAAGAGCTACGAACTGGGGAGCGCACGAGCCACATATTTATATGGAGTATGGACAATCTAACGAATCAATATTTCTACATTAACCACTTTGCGGGGAATATTTGAGGAAGGTTATCCCTCCACACCTGGAGGGAGTGGAACATCATTTAAGGAGGGATTGGGATAGCATGAATGGAGGAAAATATTCCTCTTCGATTGATATTCTAATATAATATATTAATTAAAATATATTTATTATATCATATTAATCCACCTACATTTCTACCTTAACATTAGATAAATATCTACTAACCGTACATCACAGCATCAATAACTTTATCCCATTGCTAATTTTACACCTTTACTTATTCCTATTATACTTTTATTCCCCCGTTCAAACGATCGGAAATGAAAATGGTGACGTTTTCAGTCGATAATTATGTCTTGGATCCACTTACTTTCGTTAAAATATATAATAATATGGAGAGGAAGAGATTTACGGGAATTCGGAAATAATATTGATTAATTAATTCTGACACGATCATACGTAAAACCCGTTAGTTAGCCTTCATCCTTGATGGAGGTCGGCAGCAAGAAAAATTCTGCTGATGTGGATTCCCTCGTTGGATTTGATTGGTTAATCTCTTTCGGATGTTATATTTTATAGTTAAATTTTTTTATATATTATTTTATAATTTATTAAGACAATACAGATAGATGGACTGGTCGCATGAAATCCAGAAGACCATTTGGGAGACAACATGATAATTAATGCCAAGTGGACACATGGATCGGCGATGGTGAAAACAATTAGACAGCGCTGATCGGGTTGTCATTAGGCAGATCCATACCTTGATTAGCAAATAGCAAAGAAGTCCATCCATACCTTGTCTTGGGGATGGTGCATTAATCGCATTGAATCTGAATCCTGGAACCTGATACCCTTCATGTGTCTCTGGACAGATTTAAAACTTCATACATAATCCACAAAAAGATTCTATTATTTGGAAGTGAAGCAAATGGGTGAGTCACCTGAGGACTCGATCTCAACAAAGTCAACAAAAAAATAGAAAAATGATAACAGCATCACAATATTTATATCAACGGTAATCATTAGATTACCGATATAATTAATATTTTGATAATAAACAAATCCTCACAACAGACTTACCAAAGAAAACGATAAAATCACAAAGAGATCTCATAAGTTTTTTGATTTGTAACGATACTTCTTGTAATCATAAATAAAGAAGACGACCCTTAGAAAGATCTCTTTTCGTAATCTAAAAGAGAGAAATTTCAAAAAATTATAATACAATTACCTCTTGTAAATTTATGGGACCTTACTTTTCTCCAAAATATATATCTCTTGTGAGAAAATTGAATCTTCGATCTTCTTATCTTCTTCGTAATTATTTTTTTTTGTGTAATTACTGGATCAGATCTTCTGGTGGTAAACCCGATCTTTTCCCAAGTTACTTGTGTCCCCTCGGATTTGGCTCTGAATGCGTTTACTCAATTTATCTCTTCACGCGTTGGGCTTGTCAATGCGCCATACGTACGGTATGTTGCGCAATCTTGGACAGATAATTTAGAGTGTTCGAAGGACGCAAGATAGGATACGACCAGTTATATATAAAAGATGTCAAATGTGGGATAAAATATCAGGTGAAAATAGAAAAATGAGTGATGTAATAGGCTTTGTAGCGTAAGATATTGCTCAATAAAATATGTCTGCATATTTTAATATTCAATTGATAAGTGTTGAAAATAATTTTTACTTAAAAAATAATTTTTTAATAAAATAATTTTTCACCTTTCGAATTAAAATTTAATTTTTAATATTTAGGATCTTAAATTGTAAATCCTAAATTCTAAATTTAAAGGTAAAAAATAATTTTCAAGTGAAAAATCAATTTTCATAAATTATAAATCTTAAAATCTAAATTCTAAATCTAAACATTAAATCATAAATCTTAAATCTAAAATCAATAGGTAAAAATCACTTCGCACTTTCTAGGTACCTAATTTTCACAGGTTGAAAGTTATTTTGTTGAGCAAAAGACGTGTCTTGCACTATGCATTTCTTTACTTTTTAACTAAAATATTATGGGGATAAGATAAGTGGAGATGGATGTTTGCTTGGGTGATGGAATAAATAGTTAAATAAAATGATTAGTGTATTGATGTGATATTAATAGGTATTTGTTTAACATTAAGATATGAGTGTGAGTGGGTTGATGTGATATATTAAACATATTTTAATGGATATGTTATGTTAAAATAGATATATTTTAATATATAGTGATATTGATGTAATGTAATGAAATAATTTGATTTGATGTTAACAGAAATGATGAATAGTATTTAATCTCTCATGAATGATACCCTAAACCCTCTTAAGAGAGATATCTCTCAACTTATCCTGCATCCAAATAGGCCTTACGTATCCTTTGAAGTATATCATACACGTATAACATCCATAAACAGAATTTATCCCTTTCATGTTATATATACTCAGCTGCGTTTAGCTAAGGGTTTGAAGGTAGATTAGAAATTTGGAGATACGTTGGGAGTGGATTTGGAGGTAAGATTAAAGAAAACTTTATATCATTTTATTCAAATAACTACTTTCATTTGCATCACATTAATATTAATATGTATTAAAATATATTTATTCTAATATAATATACTTATTAAAATATATTAACCATATCACATCTATCTACTTATATTTATATCATAATATTAAAAATTCATCTACTACTTATTTATAATCCCATATCATAAGATAAAAAAAATCATATATTATTATTTCATCACCATACCAATCATTAATTATAAATTTTTTGATCGTTACAAATCTATCACACAGATATCTTATTCAATTTAACCCGTTCCATTTCTACTTCGAATCTACGTAAACCTCCCCGTTAAAAGCATCATTATCATCGGTTAAGGTGAAATCTGAATGCTTTATTTGAATTATAAGACCTAATGTTCCCGTAAGAAGAGAAGTTTTTTTTTTTTTTTGTCTTGTTGATCAACTCAAACTTTCAGACAAAATAATTCATCACTCCTCGAATTCCTCGTTGTCTTCCGCATTTCCCTGAGGATTTAATTATAATTATTATCTTCTTCTGATTCTTCAAACTAACCTAAGAGATTACCCCTCTTCATGACAAGTGAAGTAGAATATCATGAAATGAAAGCAAATTAAAGTACACACAATCACAATTATGTGGACGTCTTTTCTTTCTTCTCCCCTTACGTTATGGGACTCCTTGATACCGAAGCGACACCAAAATCCTTTTTGAGTATTTCTTTAATGAGAACTTGTTCAATTGCGAGGCTTCTCTATTTTTTTATAATGGTAAGGTCATAGGAAATCTTAATTACATTGTGATTCCCTATCATAATCACTTCTATCCTTCTTAGTATCTATCAATGTGGGTTTTTACTCGGTATGACTAAATTCATTGATTAAAATAAACTCATTTTTCATTTAATTCAAATCTTAAAAACCACTAAATAACATTAATTTCAACATTCTCTCACTTTGTACATATGATGCTTGAGGATCAAATAATTAACTTTAAGCACCTTTTCTTAAGTATACTATAATGTCAATGGATCATTTACTTTAATTGAATTAAGATTGGTAGGATCATGAAGGTGACACGTCATACATTTTGATATGATCTCTTCAATGTATCATATTACCAATTCAATTCAATCAAACTTTAATTGAGGAGAACGTTATCCTCTATCATAACATTAGGTAGATCAAATATATTATTTACACAAACATGCATGCAACACATAATAATAATAACATGAAATAATATAAGTAAGAAACAAATAACTATAAATGGAATTCAAAGCGTCATAAGCATCATATATAAAAGTATTAATCAATAATTATAATAAAGACATCTAATACACCCATTCTAATGGCATGCTTAGAAAATGCCTTGGTTGTTGAACCTTACTTTAATGAATCCTCTACCATCATGTCAGTAGCAATGTACTTGATTGACAACCTTTGTTTTTGGACTTCTTCATTTATTATCAAGTACTTTATCTCTTATGTGCTTTTCACTCTTTGTAGCACTGGTCGTTCTTTGAGAAGAAGATGAGTTATCACAATAAATTCTTAATAACTATAAGTCGTGAGATAAAATTTCACAACCACAATCCTTAAACTATAGCCTCAAAGCATGCTACAAATTCGACCTCCATTGTGAAAGTAGCAATGGCAGACTACTTTGCACTCTTTCACAACACCGGTCCTCCAGTCAAAGGAAATATGTAGCCAAAGGTTGACTTTCTACATGTCAATGTATTCTGCAAAATTTGAATCAAAATATCCAATCACCTCAAGGTGATGAAAACTTTTGTACATGAGCATGTGATCCTTGATGCCTTGTAAGTACCTCAAAACTTTCTAAACTTTCCAATAGTTTATATCAGGATTACTTTGATATCGACCAACATGCCAACCACAAAATTAATGTCATGTTGAGTGCACTTCTAAGTTTACACGAGACTCCCATTCATTGATGCATAAGGAATTCCTTCCTTTTTTTTTCATTCCAAATTATTCTTTGGATATTGATTCAAATTGAAGTTATTCCCTTTCCAAATTGCAACTCTCCTTACAGAGTGTTTATCCATTCTTAATCTCTCTAAGACCATCTCAATATGTGTCTTTTGATATAATCCTCAAATTTCTTGTAATATCTTGATTTTTCTAATGTAAATTTTCTATAAATAAGTAATTAAATGTGTGTATAATGAACAAATATGGCTATGAGTTATTATGAGGAAGGGGGTAAATAAATTAATGAATAAACATTTTCAAAAGATGTTCCCATCAAAATTAATGACCAAAAAAAGAGTAAGTAATAAGTAGATAACCAATCTTCTCCATTAAGTAATCAGTTGTTTTTCCTTATTACATGGATTTATTATTCATTAAGCCATTAGTTATCAACTATTTCTCTTCATATTTACTCCCCCATCAATGCATTCTTAATTTTCTTGCTATTATATTACAGCATAATTGTACCATCCTTGAAGGGCAAGAGTCGTAGTGATGGTTATCATTATCCATTGTCATCCACCCATGATTGTTTTCATTATGTCATTCCATCTCTTTATATTTCTCAATTTCAAAATCCAACAACACTTCAACAAGTCATAAGCCTCTTCATATGTAGTCTTGCTTATTGATGTGTCGTCAATTTGATTTAATTTATTACTCAAAATTTCAAAAATGTTCCGAGATCGAACTCAGGGAGCAAATTCAATTTTTAGAAGTATAAAAAATCACAATTCACAATAATATACTGTTTTACAAAAAAAACTAGAGAGAAAGGAGATAAAATTTTTCTTCTCTTTTCTTTTCTTCTCTCTATCTTCAGACATCTGATTCCATGAATCAAACTCCTTGAATGGCGTTTGCTACGGTGCACGCCTTCTTCTTCTTCTTCCTTTCTTTGTCTGCTGCTGCTCTGCTTCCTCTTCTCCTTAGCTTTTTCTTCTTCGCTTCTTTTCCTTTCTGCTTGGTCTTCCTCTTTGCGGCAGCTCCCTCCTTCTTCTCTTCTTCTTTGGCTCTTTCTTCCTCTTCAGCTCCTACTTCTGGCTTCTTTGTTAAGACCGTGACATCAAAACACTTTAAGACATTTGGGAGGGTCTAGACGTCTGGATGCCTTCCAGACGTTTGGAAATAAATTTTTTTGCGTGCGTCTGCGTGCGCCGACCTGTAGCACCTTTTTCCCCCTCCCCGTGCCTACTTATATCCTCCTCTCCCCTCTCCCTGGTTCACCACCCCACTGTCTTCTCCTTCCGCCAGTGCGAGCGCGAGAGTGAGAGCGGGCCACCGCTGCTGCCGGGTGCGGTGGCGGAGAGGAGAGGTGCTGCGAGAAGGAAGAGGAGAGAGAGCACGCATGCCGTGAGGGAGAGAGCTCACCAGAGCAGCTCGAGGCTGACTGATGGGCACGCGGAGGAGCGTGGTGCTAGGGAGGTTCCCCCAGTGCTACTGCAGCTCAGGCAGCAGGCGGACGAGCACGGCGCGGCTGTGCGCAGCGAGAAGAAGACAAGGAGGTTCTGATTCTAGGAAAATTTTCCCAGAATCAAACGACTGGACCTACATCCAGATGACGTGGGCGACGTCTAGAGGAAGCTCCAGACGACTGAGAGGTACGTATTTCCATCTATACCTCCTTTTGCGGATACGGCCATGCAGACCGTTCCGCCGAGGTTCTGAGACATGTCGTGCTGGGGAGGTTTTCGTCACACGTGTAGGTTTCGTTTCGGGAAGGCACGGGGACACGCCCTCCCATGCAGATCAGACGTATGGGCAAGGCACGAGACGGCGGAGAGCGTCTCCAGACATCCGGAGAGGTGGTCGAACGTCTGGAACTGGGTCCAGACGGTTCAACAGGATCCCTGAATGTCTGAGGAGCAGCGCAGAGTGAGGTATGACCTGGACTACTTTTTAAGACGTCTGGAAGGTGTTCCAGACGTCTGATGTGAGTCAGAGTTATCATTTTTGACCCGTTTAGTGTCCGTTCAAGGTCCGATTTCTGCGTTTAAGATTCTGTTCTTCTCAGAATTAGTTCCTCTACTTGTTTAAAATACTTGTATCATGTTCTGAGTGGTTCCTTGTGATTGATCCTTGTGTTAGGACCTCATTCTGTTGTGGCTTTGGGGGTTGCGGAGGCACGTGGACCTGCCGATCACGCCCCCAACACTCCCGATTTTGTGGGTAGAGTGGTTCCCCTTAGTTACTTACAAACATTAATGCATCTCTGAAATAAATGGTAGATCTTAGGGTATGGCATGAGTCCTAGGACCTGAAAACTAGATTGAATGATAGATCCTAGGATATAGCATGAATCATAGGACCTGAAAACTAGATTGAATGATAGATCCTAGGGTATGACATGAATCCTAGGACCTGGAAACTAGACTGAATGATAGATCCTAGGGTGTGGCATGAATCCTAGGAGCAGAAATACTGAAATGAATGTCTTGAATGCCTGAATTACAGTCTTAGAAAAGTAGATAGAATAATGATAATTGCCTGTAATTGGATAATAGCTGCCTGTGAAATGTAGAGTACTGTTGCTAGTAACTGCTACATGTAATTCATGTTGTTTGGAAACTAAATTTGAACTGCTTGTATATAAATTGATATTAAATGTTGGAAACACAGGCTATATGCGAATAAAATTGAAATGATGAAACCTAGTATGGCTTGACCTGAGAAATATGAGCATGAACCCTATGGGGAATTAGGAGTAGAGCTCCTGGAAAATAAATAGAATGGAACTGGAAAAGTGGATGGGGAAGTGAGCTGGCCCTTGAGTACGGAGTACCAAGGAGAGCAACTGTCCCCCTGTTTAGTGTAGAGCGGAGCTAGCCACCCTAGGGACCCGGAGCTAGGGCTGGCCACTTTGTACCGACTTTTGGCCCTCGCGTGTACAGTACCAAGGAGAGCTACTAGTGTAGGGAGGGAGCTAGCCACCCCACGGGGCCCGGGGTTCAGCTAGCCGTCCTACACTGACTTGTTAGGCCCACTGGGCAAACCAGGGTAGTCAGGCGAGGGTGCTCGGACTGTGGAGGGGCAAGACCCCTGTTTGGTTGTTGTGGAGGGGCTAGAACCCTGTTACTGAGAGGGCTCTGCCCTATACTGGTTCCGTGCTGTGCTTTGGGTGCACCCGTTAACGGAAATGACTGACTACATGCTAGTGCGGGGTAGTTACCCGTGCATTTATCGCGCGTGTCGTAGTCACCGTTACGTCTGTCAGCGACCTTGGGGTGGTTGACTGAGGGTAGGACCACCACGGGGGACTCTCCTCGCTAGTAGAGCACCACGTGCGACTTCTACTTTTCGGAAAAGACTGCAATCAAGATCGTTCCCACGAGGAATATCTGAGATCAAGAGAAAGACCTGAGAAATAAATCAAGAAAGAGTAAATCGAGAAATAAAGAAGGAAATTAAAAACAACAGCTACTTGTCCACCTTTACTGTTTTTCTTAGCTAGCTGGTTACCACTCTACTCAGTGTTTCGTTAACGTGTCATATTTGTCACCTTTTTCAGGACCAGGTGTTGAGCAGCCAGAGCCTACGGCTGCGAAGGGTGCTAAGCCTAGTAGAGCCCAGTAGTTGTACTTTCATTGAACCCATTTTTCTGTTGTAGTGAGTATTTTTGTTACACCTTATACTCTTTGATTATAAACTTCATATTTCTGTACCTGTTTTTAATTCTCTACTGTTGTGGCGGTATGTATTGTAGTAGTTCTTTTCTTTACTGCTGTACTTTTGTTACTGTTAGTTACTTGCATGGTGAATGTGATTTATTTTACTGCTTTTTGGTTACTTTCTCGTTGGACGACTGGGTCTTGGGATCAGTCGAGTCGGTCCGATTCTTGTATCCTGTAGGGATTCGGGAACTGGGTCATAACATTCTTTTTCTTCTGCTTCCTCTTCCTCCTCCTTCTTCTTCAGCTCCTGCTCCTTGATGCGACTAGGTCCTCAGCCTTTGCCTCTTCTTTTCTTCTTCTTTTGCTTCCTCTTCTTCCTTCTTCTTCTTCCCCGCACAGGCACGGCTGTGCAAAACCTACCCCTACCCTCCCCGCGTCTCTCTCTCTCTATTTCTCTCTCAGGTCACCGCTCTCCCAAAGCCAGCAGGGTTATCGGATCGGGTGTACGCACCCGGGTAATGATGAATGGTCGTTCATAATTGTTGATATAATGAATTGATGTTGTTATAGTAAATGTAGGAAATACAAACCATTATTACGACCATTTCTATTTAATTAACTAATTTTACTGGTTTATTTCAGGTCGTTCATTGGGAGGCAATTATTGATTTACATCATTCTCTAGGTCCAAAATTATTTTTTAATTAAAAAAATGATCAATTTTATATACAATCAATAATGAATGAATAAATGAATCTATGAAGAATGAAGTACAATTTCCATGATGTACAAAAAGTCAGTAAAAGTGCTTGCAAAAATCTACTT
Source organism: Thalassia testudinum (assembly GCA_037157565.1). Classification (NCBI taxonomy): domain Eukaryota; kingdom Viridiplantae; phylum Streptophyta; class Magnoliopsida; order Alismatales; family Hydrocharitaceae; genus Thalassia; species Thalassia testudinum. Next base: position 30,226,025 of record JAZHRO010000022.1, on the reverse strand, counting down.
AAAACAAGCATCAAATGATACATAGGTATGTTCTATACTATCTATTTATAAGTTATATCATTAATACTTGCATAATTATACATTACTAACTCATTTTATATAGCATACTAACTTAACTTGCTATACTGACATATACAGTAACATATATAATAGCTACAGCGACAGATATAAACGTCGTTGGACCCAAAAAAATACATACAAACTATAAGAAGGAAACTAGGGTCTATAGCGACAGTTATTTCGCCTACAGTGACATTTTATTTTGTTAGTAAAGGTATGAAGTTATGTATATAAATGTAAATAGCTATACTACGTGTATATATATATATATATATATACTTTAGTTATCTCGCCTATCTTTATTTATACAGGTTTCTGTATTTACATTATACTTATAAGTATTCTTACTCTCTCTTTTACTCCTTACTTCTCCTCTACCTTTCTTCTTCTTCTTAATTTATTTGTCTTAAGTTCTCAGCGGCACTTAAGCGTTAAATACTTAGGTGTTTAGACAATCTCATTACAGCTCTTAATTAATCAAAAATTTATTTAATTTGTGGGCACATTTTTCAAGGGATACACAGCACACAGAGGGTGGGACCAGACCTCTACTAAGCGCACCCTAATTTCTCATTAGGCTGCTTAATTACATGTTTATGTTCAAATCTTTGGACTTGACAACCCATACACACCCGAGCCCCCGACCCCCACACATTCTCATGCTCAATATGCTCAGTATGCTCATATGAATGATAGGTATTCGGTTGTTCGGGCACCCGGCGCCCGTAACGACTGAATAGCCTATCTAACAAAAATAATTTAAAGCACTGCATGCATTCGCCCGCCCACGACGTGGGACTATCTGGGCGCAAGCGCAAGCGCAGCGCTGAAATTTCAGGTGGTAGTGCAGCATTTGTGATTTTGGCCCTCAATTCGAGAGCCATAATTTATTAGTTATTAAAAATAAATTATGTAAAAATAAAGTATTTATATAGTACTATACAATTATACAATTGCTTTGGGGTTTTAATTATATTTACTGTATAAATAAATTAGCTAAAGTATACAGTTTATACATACTTATTTTTAGGTTTTGTTTCTTAATTACGTATAAATTAGTTATGATATGGTCTAATTAACCTTATACAAAGTTAGTATACATATCTAAGTATTTTATAAACATTTTAATTATATTTTACATATTTAATTTTTATTTTATTTACTTTTAAATAGCAAATTTTTTGGCTATTTTTATTTGTAAATTAAATTTAAATAGTGTATATATTATAAATATACTTAAATTAGGTTAAATTACTTAAAATACAATAGTATACATGTATAGTATAAATTACTTAGTTTTAACTTAATCTACTAATTTATTTTAATTTAATCTAATAACTTAACTATTAACTTAATAAATTAATTATTTATTCTGTATATATGATTAAATTAAGGTACCAGGTTCAATATGTTTATTATATACGTATAAATATACGTATATAGTCTTATAACTTAATAAGGTTATTTATAGTATTTATTACCTATATGGCTTTATTGTACATATACATTAGTTTAATTAATAATTAGCTATATACTTAAGATATATATAGAATAATCTAACTCAAATATTTACTTTACATAAAATAATACATACATAAGTTATTTAACTTATAGATATGTATACTTTACATTATAGATAATTGATAACACCACACAAGGGGGTAATAATTGTGTTGAATATAGCCCATCTTTAGAATAAAAGGCACAACATAAGTAGAATAGGAGCATTGCATGCATCATGTACCAAGATTGCTTATAAAATATATTAATGGCCATTTGTGTAAGTATTTGCCAAAGCAGGCCTCAGATGAGCAATCAGACCGCACGGATGGATTCAGAACGACAAACGGAGTCCAACGGACTCAAGATCGGCCAAATCCGACATCCGGAGCTCCTACAATGGGCCCAAGAAGTTCTGACCGTTGATCTGGAGATCAACGACCCAGATTGTGCCACGTCAGCCCGCCCTCACCGCACGCACGCCTTCAGCCAACCAAGGACAAATCTCGGCCGTCGATCTTCGATCGAACGGCTGAGATCCGCCCGCCCACCCGCGGTCGCCGCCACAAAAGCGCGGGTGTGGTGCAACGGTTAGCGCGCACGCCCGCATCCACGCGACGCGCGTTCGGGCCGCGCAGGGGGGGATTTGAAGGCGGGCGAAGGGCGCAGAGAAATTGGGCCGCTTGATCAGCAGCGGGAGGCCAGGATCTCGCCACGCGGCGCGACCACAGCACACGAGCGCCCACGCGCGCGCGCACGCCGGGCGGAGATGCGCGTGCACACGCGCGCCCGAGGCGCGATCTCAGCGCGGGCGAGGAAGACTCAGCTGTCCGATCTTCGATCGGACGGCTCTCGTTCAGCAGCCACGGATTGTGCAAGAAGGAATGGGGCGGGCGGCTGACCGGCGGCGAGAGGGCTACACCGATGCTTTTGGAAGAGGTTTTAGCGACGCTCTGGATGTCGCTAAAGCCCCTTCTTCTTTTAGGAAGCCCTTAACTCTATTTAAACCCCCTCCAACCACCATTCAAGGCATTCACTCCCCCTTGCTACTACTCCACTCCTCTCTTAGCTAGCTTTAGGCACTCTTGTAATCGCCGGAGACGACGAGCCACCGACGGAGCCTCCTCCACCGCCGTGGCTGCCTCGTCGCTCTCCACTCTCTCTCTCTCTCTTAAGCTTTCCATTACTTTTGTTGAAGCACGTATTTAATGTTATAAGTTATGAACTATGAATGCATGTTTAATGAAATTATTTTCCATTCAATTGCCATTTTAATTTCTGTTCAAGTTGCATGATCAAAACCAAGAGCTTTCTAACTCTAAACTCTCTCTCTCTCTATCTCTCTCTCGCTTTTCAAAATCGCATCTTTCACAAGCAAAACTCTGCCTTTTCCGTGACAACAAGTGATAAACAAAAATCCGATTTCCACGCCTCCCTAAGACCGACACTCGGACTCACCTCCGTTTACTTCTTTTAAAACCGACGTATCAAGTGCGACTATAATGACGCCTCTTAACACACACGCACAAAGACACGTCAGTTTTTGGCGCCATTGCCGGGGAGGCAACGGATTTGTTTTATCACCTCCATTCCACACTCATTCTCACATCGTCTAATGCCCTATTTTCCTTTTTACTTGACGGTTGCATGAATTCGGAGCATGGACGGCGAAGCGACGCATTCCACGACAGTAGCAAGGGAGTAGGCGCCTCGAGGACCGATAGTGAGTAACCTGTCTCTCATTGTTTGCTTGTGTGAAAAAGCTAAATAAATTGTAAAAACTGAAAAAAAATTGGCGTGGTGTATGATTACTTGACCCACATCCTTAACACATCACCCCACAAAAAAATGTACACTCTAACATTCTGAATAAATTCTTAGAGTGTTCTTTTCTTTTTCTTGAGTGGTGTTTGCGAAGCCACCGTGAATTGACCTGGGCCGCACCACTCAACCCTAAAACTGACTCATCTAATAGAAGCTGCATGATCATTAGGATGAGTACACTAGGGTTTTAGAGCCTCTACAAAAGAAAAGGAAATCTACTTTTACCAAGTTGTGTGTAGAACTTGACGTGCCCACTGAAACTTGTTTGAAAACATTAAGACACGTCAACCCTAAAAAGTACTAAAGTAAGGATGAAACACTAAAAGACACCACATCTTAACAAATCCTTACTTGAAAACCATGTTTTGCTAGAAGCACACACTTTGAAAGTGGAAAAGTAAGAGGCACCACCCCAATCAATGCCTCATCACATCACCCTAAGCACAAGCACTATCCTAACCCTTTAAAACTGAGTAGACGTGCCCTAGGCAGGACTGAGTTAAGTCTCAAAAGGAAAGGTTTTGTTCGCTAGGCACTTGGCTTTCATTCCCTTGGTAGAATCTGGTAACTAGGCTGCGGGGCAGTGTCAAACGACCGCGGTTGTGGGGTTTATGGAACCGGAGGCGCAAGCCAAAGGAAGAACCTTCCCTGCAATGCCCTCGTAATCAACCTGGCCAAATTAGCCTTGGGAAGGGGAGTCCAGTGCTTACGGACTTAATCACCCTTTGTGAGATTTCTAGGTCTCCTAAGGAATACACCATAAGGACTAGGCTTGGGTGCTTGATTGAAACACATTTCTCGCATCTGTCGCCCTCTGCATCCCCTCCTGTTCTTCTCTAGTGTATGCACGGGAGGCACTCACTGCATCCTGAGGTGTGTGCTTTGGGGAAGGAATCTAGGCAACGTAATTCTGTTAAAAATATGGCTGAACCTAGGGTAGATGAGGCTGAGGATCAACCCCCACCAGATGCTATGGCCATCATCCAAGCTCAAATCAATGCTAACCATCGGCTTCAGCAACAACAAATCCACACCATCATGCAAGCCATACAACGATTACAGAACCCACAAGAACAACCACCACCACCTTTCCACGACATACCAGGACAACCACCACTTGATTTACCGCCATTTCAGGACCAGCCAAGACCCCTCCATGATTTCTATAACCCTTCTGCTATTAGAGTCGAGCCACACCTTAGGATCCCCGAGGGGGGAGATGATTTTGAGCTAAAACCGAATGTCTTAAGTCTGATCCAAAGCCACTTTCATGGAATTTCAAATGAGGACCCCTTTCAGCACCTAGAGGATCTCGACCACATAGCACGAACGGTGAAACCTAGGAACATTAGCCTTGACATTGTTCTAATCAAGATGTTCCCTTTCTCATTAAGAGACAAGGCTTCTCATTGGCTTAGAACCCTAGGTAGACCCATCACCACCTGGGAAGAACTGAGGCATGCATTTTTAAAGAAATTCTTCCCCATAGGAAAGACCAATGCCCTCAGAAGAGCTATCACTACCTTCACACTCCAGGGTGGGGAACAATTTCATGAGGCGTGGGAAAGATTTAATGAACTTTTGAGGAAATACTCACACCACGAAGTTCCAAGGTGGCAATTGACCCAGATCTTCTACCACGGTCTGCACAGCAACCTACGGAACTTCGTTGATGCCTCATGCAGGGGAAACTTCCTAGACAAAGATGAGGAGAGCACGTTTGAGCTCTTTGAGTCTATGAGCGAGAATTCGCCCAACAATACCTCCATGAACCAGTTTAACAGGTCCAGTCAACCCCGTGGCGGGATTTATGAGGTGCAAGCAAATTATGGAATGGTTGACATGGACATCATTGCCAAAAAGTTGGATCGAGTGGAATTGGTGGACAAAAAGATTGATGAGCTACTGAATTAGACCAGGAACCCCTTGCAGTCTTTCTCCCTAGCAAAGGGAGCACATAATGTTGACCTGGTCCAGCCCTTCACCCAACTGAACCTGGAACAACCCCTGACCACGTTCCAGGGAGGGACCTTTGCTCCCTCGACCCTTGATTACTCCCTTCCCTCTTCATCAACATCGGCTATCCTAGAAGATGTGCAAGCCGTCCAAGGATATGCGAAACCTGACCCTTTCTCCAACACTTACAACATCGGCTGGCGTAACCACCCCAACTTTGGTTGGACAAACCAGAAACCACCGCAATTCCAAACCAGCCCAGGCCAAACCAGCAGCCACACTTGCCCCCCTATCAGCAAGGACCACCAGTTAGACCCCAATATAACCAGAATAGGGTGGCCCCTCCCCCACAAAACCAAATGGATACCTTAATAAAGATGATGGCTGACATGAACCAGAAACATCAGGAGGAAATGGCCTTGGTAAAGGGACAGTTAAGCCAACTCTTGGACTGTAAACAATAAGGATCCCTACCTTCCCAACCACAACCGAACCCGCGAAATATAATTAACAGAGGCCCCAATTCGCAAGGGTTCCAAAGCAACGCCGGGCAGGCTCACATGGTCCAGCCAGCCCCGCAAACACCTCCTGGGTTTGGCGCTTCTTTGTCCTCGCCTTCTCAAGGATCACCCCATGGCCCCAATGCCTCTGCGAATGCTGTGACCTTGAGAAGCGGCACCAAAACCCAGGATCCCAAATGGCCGACTCCCCCCGAGACTTTACCTGTTGAAATACCTGACTCAGAAGAGTCACCAACCAAGGCCCCAGACATGGAACCAATCCACATTCAGACACCCTACCCTGAGGCCTTGGAAACAATCAAGAAAAAGAAGAATACTGTGGAAACTGAGGAGCTCTTGGAAATTTTTAAGCAAGTACAGATTAATACTCCGCTCCTAGAAGCCGTCAAACACATCCCTGCTTACGCCAAGTTCTTAAAGGATGCCTATACACCCAAGCATAAGCCGAGACCGCAAGCACCTAGGAAGGTTGTACTTTCTGAACAAGCAAGTTCTGTGATATCAAGCAACCTTCCACCCAAGCGAACTGACCCAGGAGCGCCCCTGATTTCCTACAATATAGGGGACATGACGTTTGATAGAGCGCTCCTGGACCTAGGTGCTTCTATCAATCTAATTTCAACAACCCTGTACCACCAATTTGGTTTTGGGGAGCTAACACCAACCCCTGTCACCATCCAGCTGGCTGATAGATCTGTGAAAACCCCGAAGGGGGTTGTCGAGGACGTAATTGTACGAGTCAAGGACTTCTATTTCCCGGTCGACTTTTTGGTGCTCGACATGGAGGTCCCTGAAAAATTACAAAACGCACCCATAATTTTAGGCAGACCTTTCTTAGCTACGGCTAAAGCAAACATTGATTGCGACACGGGATGTATGGAAATCGCCTTTGGGGACAGGAAAATGCAATTGGATATCTTCCGGGCGACAAAGTCTTTTGATTACGATTACATTGAGGAACATGATCCCGTGGAAACTTTAATCGAGGAATGCCTCACCCTCAGTTCTGTCTCAGACCTCCAAACCCGTAGTTCTGACCCGTCACCATCATTACCTGTGGACCTCTGTAAGGCTGAGTATCATCACATGACACCATTTGAAGAGATCGATGTTGATCAACTACCGCCCTTTCCCCTCCCATCGACTGTGGTCCCACCCGCACCCGAACTTAAACCATTGCCCGAGAATCTCAAGTACGTCTTCTTGGGACCTGACCAGACCCTCCCAGTGATTATTAATGCTCAGCTAACCAACTATCAGGAACTCAGGTTGACTACGACCCTTTCAGAACATCGGGCCGCCATTGGTTGGACCATTTCGAATTTAAGAGGAATTAGCCCCACCTATTGCACCCACAAGATTTACCTGGAAGACGGGGCCCTACCTTCCCGCCAAATGCAGAGACGTTTAAACCCTAACATGTGGGAGGTCGTTAAAAAAGAAATCATCAAGTGGCTTGACGCCGACATCATCTACCCTATCTCCGATAGCCCCTTGGTGAGCCCTACTCAAGTGGTTCCAAAGAAAGCTGGGCTCACCGTTGTCACCAATAATCATGGCGAATCCATCCCCACCCGCACCATTACCGCATGGCGGGTGTGTATTGATTATAGGAAGCTTAATGAACCCACTAAGAAGGACCACTTCCCCTTGCCATTCATTGACCAAATCCTTGAAAGATTGGCAGGGCAGAAGTATGTTTGCTTCCTGGATGGATATTCAGGATATAACCAAGTCGCAATTGCTCTAGAAGATCAGGAAAAGACCACATTCACTTGCCCGTATGGCACGTTTGCATTCCGTCGAATGCCGTTCATGTTATGCAACGCACCTGCGACCTTCCAGCGTTGCATGCTAGCCATTTTTTCAGAAATGGTGGGTGAATACTTGGAGGTCTTTATGGATGATTTCTCTGTATTCGGGAATTCATTCGACCATTGTCTGAGCAACTTGGAGAAAATCCTGAAACGATGTATCAAGGTTAACTTGGTGTTAAGTTGGGAAAAGAGCCATTTTATGGTTCAAGAAGAAATTGTCCTCGGTCACATCGTCTCACATAGGGGTATCGAGGTAGATCGAACTAAGGTTGATTTAATTTCCAAACTTCCTCCACCTAGTTCAGTCCGGCAGATTTGCTCCTTCCTAGGACATGTTGGCTTCTACCGAAGGTTCATCAAAGAATTTTCCAAGCTTTCAAAACCCTTGACCAACCTTCTAGCCAACGATGCCATATTCCACATGTCTCCTGATTTCATCCAAGCTTATCACACCCTCCGGGACTTAGTCTCCACCGCACCTGTACTTCAACCCCCAGACTGGTCCCAGGACTTTGAGATTATGTGTGATGCATCAGATTTTGCCATAGGCGCTGTCCTGGGACAAAGGCAAGACAAGAAGCCCGTGGTGATCTACTACGCGAGCAAAACATTGGACGAGGCCCAACGTAATTATACCGTCATAGAAAAAGAGTTGCTCGCTGTAGTATTTGGACTTGAAAAATTCCGCTCATACTTGCTGGGATCCCACGTGACTATTTACACTGACCATCCAGCCATCCGGCACCTGTTGGCCAAAAAGGACGCAAAGCCTAGGCTCATCAGATGGATCCTGCTTTCGCAGGAATTTGACCTGGAAATCCACAACAAGGCCGGATCGAAAAATGTGGTGGCTGACCACTTGTTGAGACTTCATCCAGACCACATTGGACCCTCCCTACCTCTATCTGATACCTTCCCTGATGAACACATCCTAGCCGTGCAATACAAGAAAATGCTATGGTATGCTGACTACGTCAATTACCTGGTTATAGGACAAACCCCGCACAGCTAGTCTAGACAGCAACGGGACAGGTTCTTGGCTGAGGCCAAGCACTATTTCTGGGATGATCCCATGCTGTTTCACCTCTGTGCTGATCAGATCATCAGAAGGTGTATCCCTGAAGATGAAGTTCAGAGTGTGCTTTCCTTTTGTCATGACCAAGCATGTGGTGACCACTTCTCTGGAAAGAAAACAGCTGCAAAAGTGTTGCAGTCTGGATTTTACAGGTCGTCCCTATTTAAGGATGCACACATCTTTGCGAAAACTTGCTCACGCTGCCAAACACTGGGGACCATGACCAAGAAAGATATGATGCCCCTTCAGCCCATTTTGATTGTCGAAATCTTTGACGTTTGGGGTATCGATTTTATGGGCCCCTTTCCACCATCCAACGGCTTCGAGTACATCCTGGTCTCAGTAGACTATGTTTCCAAATGGATTGAAGCCGTCGCCACCCGACGATGCGATCACAAGACTGTCATGGACTTTGTGAAGAAGAACATCTTTTCCCTGTTTGGAATACCCAAGGCCATGATCAGTGATGGTGGAAGCCATTTCATCCATTCCCAATTCCGTGCCCTACTTAGAAAATATGGGGTAAACCACCGCATTGCCACCCCGTATCATCCACAAACAAATGGGCAAACTGAGGTCTCCAATAGACAAATCAAGAATATTTTACAAAAGACTGTGAGACCTGACAGGAAAGATTGGTCCACACGACTTGATGATGCCCTGTGGGCATACAGGACCGCTTTCAAGACCCCGATAGGCATGTCGCCTTATCTCCTGGTCTTCGGCAAGGCCTGCCATCTTCTTGTCGAATTGGAACACCGGGCTTACTGGGCTGTCAAGCAGTGTAACATGGATCCCCAGGTAGCCGGTGCGCAGAGGACCCTGCAATTATCTAAGCTCGAAGAAATCCGTCGGGACGCCTTTGACAATAGTCGACTGTATAAGGAGAAAATGAAAACCGTTCACGACCGACTCATTCATAGAAAAACCTTTGAGCCTAACCAGCAAGTTTGGCTGTTTGATGCACGCCTAAAACTCTTCCTAGGGAAACTCAGGTCCAAATGGACAGGACCATTTTGGGTGGTTAAGCCCTATTTTAATGGGGCGGTTGAAATCGCTGATCTTAACACTGGGCACACTTTTACAGTTAATGGTCAAAGATTGAAGCATTTCCTGGCCCAGGTACCCCCCAAGGAAAGTGTCACCCTCGTTGAGGGCTGACACCGAGCACCGCCCAGCTGGAGGCGTTAAACTCAGCGCTTCCTGGGAGGCAACCCAGAGGATTCAGATTGATCTGGCAATTCACGTCACTCAGGTACTATCTTTTTGAACCCTTTTGCATCATGTATCTGCCAATGAGGACATTGTCCAACTTAAGCATGGGGGGTTGGTAAATTGCATAATCCTGAGCTCAATTAATCAATCTAAATGAATAAATTAATTATAAAAAAAATTTAGGAAGAAAACTTAAGCATTAGAAACTTGTTATTAGTGGGAAATAATACAGAAAGAACTTAAACACTTAGACTTTTCAGGCCTTCAGGCTTAATCAGCCCTGGTGTCCGTTAAAATATGGATTTAGCAGTGAATCCTTGCAACCTTAAGCTATTCTAATCCACCTAGTAAATAAGGTAATAAGTATACGACTTATTAACTCACCCTCTAACTCAGAAAAACTTTGAGTCTAAGCATTTGCACACATTTTTGCACAGACTCACTTCTTGGAGATTTTGACAGAAATTGGGTAGCTAATGAACTCTCTAGGGTGGTATGGCTGGCAAGTTGTCGTGGGTAATAGCCCATTGGCAGGTTGTCCAGAACCCAGCCATAGGCCATTTCTTTTTCGTTGCCTTTAGGTACATTTGAGATCAGGGAAGCCACCTACAAAAAAAAAAAGGGACAAGAAGAGAAGAAAATAAACCACACTTCACTGCACAAGTTTGGCTGGCAAATGATCGTGGGTAACAGCCCATTGGTCGGTTGTCCAGAGCCCAACTCAATAATTGCACAAAAAAAGACCAAAACACCTAAGGAAGAAGCGGGGAAGTAGTACAAGCCAGGGAGATATACACTGGAAAATTCCTTGTGTTGACCCCAATTAAAATAAATGTAGGGAGAAAGCTACCAATCGAACAAATACACCTTCAGGCAAATTTGTTTCCTTTTCCGGTCACCTAGAGGCGTAGAAACTCGAAGTCTGTCTCAATTACCGTTAAGTGAGTCTATCACAACATTCACACCAAGATGCTTAGCACTTAGGGTTTTGACCGAGTTTTGGGTGGGTTGGGTAGCCGTAAAAAGTTACCAACCCTCACTGAATTCCGAAAAAATTCTTAAAAAAAAATATATACGTATGTATAGTTATATATACATTAAAGTAAGGATTCGGGCGATTCGTATTTTGACAGACACCCGGGCGATGCTTAGTCTTTGTAGATTAAGATCTGCGTATATTTCCTCTTATGGACAAGTAACGAAGTGCCTAAGCAATTACTTCTTGAATTCTGTAAGGAAATAAAGACCAAAATAAACCTTGCTAGGGACTAGCAAGGAGTAAGCATGGGGGTATGATAACACCACACAACGGGGTAATAATTATGTTGAATATAGCCCATCTTTAGAATAAAAGGCACAACATAAGTAGAATAGGAGCATTGCATGCATCATGTACCAAGATTGCTTATAAACTGTATTAATGGCCATTTGTGTAAGTATTTGTCAAAGCAGGCTTCAGATGAGCAATCAGACCGCACGGATGGATTCAGAATGACGAACAGAGTCCAACGGACTCAAGGTCGGCCAAATCCGACATCTGGAGCTCCTACAATGGGCCCAAGAAGTTCTGACCGTTGATCTGGAGATCAACGGCCCAGATTATGCCACGTCAGCCCACCCTCACGGCATGCACGCCTTCAGCCAACCAAGGACAAATCTCGGCCGTCGATCTTCGATCGAACGACCGAGATCCGCACGCCCACCCGCGGTCGCCGCGACAAAACTGCGGGCGTGGCGCAATGGTTAGCGCGCACGTGACGAAGGCGGGCGAAGGGCGCGGAGAAATTGGGCAGCCTGATTAGTAGCGGGCGGCCAGGATCTCGCCACGCTACGCGACCGCAATGCACGAGCGCCCACGCGTGTGCGCACGTCGGGCGAAGACACGCGCGCACACGCGCGCCCGAGGCGCGATCTCAGCGCGGGCGAGGAAGACTCTCAGCCATCCGATCTTCTATCGGACGGCTCTTGTTCAGCGGCCACGGATCGTGCGAGGAGAAGGAACGGGGCGAGCGGCTGACCGGTGGCGAGAGGGCTACACCGAAGCTTTTGGAAGTGGTTTTAGCGACGCTCTGGATATCGCTAAAGCCCCTTCTTCTTTTAAGAAGCCCTTAACTCTATTTAAACCCCCTCCAACCACCATTCAAGGCATTCACTCCCCCTTGCAACTACTCCACTCCTCCCTTAGCTAGCTTTAGGCACTCTTGTAATCGCTGGAGACGACGAGCTACCGACAAAGCCTCCTCCACCACCGTGGCTGCCTGGTCGCTCTCCACTCTCTCTCTCTCCCTCTCCCTCTCTCAAGCTTTCCATTACTTTTGTTGAAGCATGTATTTAATGTTGTAAGTTATGAACTATGAATGCATGTTTAATGAAGTTATTTTCCATTCGATTGCCATTTTAATTTCTGTTCAAGTTGCATGATCAAAACCAAGAGCTTTCTAACTCTAAACTCTCTCTCTATCTCTCTCTCGCTTTTCAAAACCATATCTTTCGCAAGCAAAACTCCGCCTTTTCCGTGACAACAAGTGATAAACAAAAATCCGATTTCCACACCTCCCTGAAACTGACACTCGGACTCACCTCCGTTTACTTCTTTTAAAACCGACGTATCAAGTGCGACTATAACAACGCCTCTTAACACACACGCACAAAGACACATCAATAATTAAGCTTACTATATAGCTTAAATAAATACTTATATACATATTATACAAGGGATTTTTACTATTTTTAGAGTTTTTTTTTTTCAGTTTTTCAGATTTTTGTTTATGTTATGGAGGTAGAGGATGCGAATGAAGGAAATGGATGAGAAGGAAGAAATATTTTGATGTTTTTAAAGGTTTATTCTTTTATTAAATTCCATGGTATACAGAACCGTCGACTGGCAAATTATACCAAGTCAGGGGTTTTGTATACCATGAAACCTGGTATGAAGTTAAAGAACTATCCGATCATCAATCAGACAGTTTTGTTTTATTTTTTTAGAATTTTTTTTATGATTTTATTTAAATCCCAAGTTCACTCATCCTAAGTCCTTAAAGAGGTGTTCTAACATGTCCTAAGGGTTTAAGATGGAGCCAAAATATCTAAAAGGCAGGGAACTGCCTTGAATATGCTCAGTCTAGGTTTTGAATCATATAAAAGCAATTAGGCATGCAACTCAAGATCAATTTTCATTAAATTCATATAGTGGACAGTAAAAATTCATTGTTTAGCTAACAACAGATTAAAAAGATTTAATTAAAGCCTTCAACAGATATTACAAGTCAATTACAGTAAAGGAAAGCTTATATACAATTTATACAACATTTCACATTAGTTAGCTTCTAACAGGAATAGATCTAAGCTACTATCCACATGGTGATAAGACTTGGGATTCCTGCTAGAACAGCAGGAAGAGGTTATTCACTGCAATAGCTCAGAAATCAAGAGAGCTGCTAAAACAGACCCGATCATCCTACCAAATCCCTCTTTAGATGTCTCAACTGCTGCTGCAGTTGACTCATCTAAAGAAGAACTGATTTGCAGCGGGATAAAGGGGTTAATTCCAACATATACTTCCTGATCTAACCCTTAATACCCTAGATCAGATTATAGACAATCTGGTAAGGGATTAAAAAGGGTTAATCCGAGGAGTACTTGTTGGAATTGAGGAGAGGAATGTAGCTACTTCTGCAGCAGTTTACTATAGGTCTGGGATTGAAACACACAAGACATAAATCAGGAATTCATTCAACAAAATCTAACAAGGGTCTCAATTTAGAGAAAAACTATTCAGGATTACAAATCAAAAACAAATTCCCTTATCATTAACATCTGATCAAACCAAAGTTAAATGAGCAAGTGATCTGATTCTTTCAATGCTATAGACAACACGTAGAAAGAATCATCTCAGTCCAATGAAAACACTCCAATCCCAGAGTTTTGGAAACTTAAGGAATATGGAAAATTCCTTAGGTTAGGAAAATCGATTTGCTCCTCAAATCAACTAAAAGATGCAAGGTAGAGTCTCAAATCAACTAAGTGATTTTTCATTGACTCAACCATGCCTTCAAGATAGTGCAAAACTCATAAAAGTTCAGTTCAAATTATGGCTCTACTGAGGTGAATTTTGACTTCAAAATCACCTCAGATTCCTTGCCAAGCAGTGAATCAAAATTAATAAAAACTCAGTCTGCTAGATCAAACGTTCAAAACTCAAGTAATTCAAATTCATTGCAATCCAATTTTCGATATCAATCCATCAAACTAATTGTCTTTAAAGCTCAAATCAGGGGCTTTTGTGAGCAAGATGGAGTGAGTGAAAAGCCCCTAACATGATCTTTGACGCTAATTTTGGATCTGATATCAGAAGATGATCAGGTTTAGAGTTAGGTCTGATGAGTGGGTGAAAAAGCAAGTAATCAATCGAGGGAATCAGAAGTCGAATGGAAACGTGAAGAGGGAGAAAACTCATGATAAATGGCCGTGTGAACCATCCCCTCTGATCTGGAATGATCAGAGGAGGTGTGAGGAGTGAATCTACTCTAATTCTACTCCTACTGCTAAACTAAGAGAGAAACAGAATTAATCACTACAAATTACTCTAATTCTACTGCTAATCTACTTAACTACTGCTACAACTAAATTACAAAATATTAAAACTACTCTAACAGGAAGAATGGGACCTATGGGTCCTTAGCCGGTGGCTAAGGACGAAGAAAGGAGGGAGATGACTCCAGTGGAGGGAAAAGCCTTCTAGTGAGGCTTCAGAGTCATCTTCAGGCGCTATGAGGTCCTTAGCGACGAGGAGGTCGAAGAGAAGTCGGGGATGTCACAGCCGGTGGCTGTGAAATCAGGGATTTGGTGGGGAGGGCAGCTGGAGTGGAAGAATGACCGCTAAGAAATGTAGGAGAGAGTGATCCTTTGCACGCGCGACCACTGAGGTGCTTAAGTAGCAAACTCAGTGGCTCAGGTCACCGCGCAGGTGAAAATAGTCGTCGATGCAACCGACGGCAAGGATGAGAGGAGAGGAGCGCGTGTGTTGCCAACTTAAAAATTGACCGTCGGATGGGATCTGGGGGGATGGGTGAGCACACGCACTGCTTCGCGCGAAGCTTCGATTCAGATCGAGCCGCAGATCAAGATCACGAGAGAATGGACAGCCAAGATTTGCCAAGTTCTTCGCGTGCTACAGTGCATGCGAAGAACTACAGGTGGCGTGGTGTTCTGTTGGAAAAATTGCAAGGAGAAGCCCTTCACGAAGGGGTAGAAGAATTATGCGCAGGTCCATAAGTGGAAGAAATCGTAACTGGACGGACCCTAAGGGCTTTCAAAGGGGTCCCTGCGGGTTACAAATAGGTCCAAAAAGGTTTTCTAAGGAAGAGAATGTGATGCATGAAGGACCTAAGTGTAAACTCTAAGTTTCAAGGCCTTAATGATGTCCAAATGCCTTCAAATTTTTATATGTGCTCAATTGAACATTTAAGAATTAAATTATACTTTTGATTTGGACTTTTAAGCTTGTTTATGTGTTCAATTAACACTTGGATCACCATTTGACCTTTATCTTAAGAATATCTCATTTTATAACCTAATTATGCAATTTTAACACAGAATCAAGGTTTTAGGCCTTTTTCTTTGATTCCCACACTTAACCCTTTTTATATGTTAATTTGATATTGTTTAACCTAGTGTCTAGCTTAACTTTAGCTTTTTAGTTATGATGAGTAGCCACTCATCACTGCGACCAGGCCCACCGGCGTGCGGTGGTGGACGAGGTGTGCACGGGTATCGGATCAGGTCAGCCAGATCCGCGAAGGAGTGAGCGCGGACGAGGAGGTGAGTGGGCGAGGGACCTCACCCCGTTTGTTACTTGAGGTGATTAGAAGGAAGCACAAAAACAACTTATATTACACTGGCGACTCGAAACTTACAGAGGTGGGACTAAACATCCCACCTTCCTGTCGCGCGCCTGGCAGCAGATAGCACGAGCGATTGCAACTGCAGCTAAGGCTTCGAGGCCAATTGTATGCCTGGAGCTGTGCGCGGAAGTATTCCGCGTCACCTGGGACTGCTGGCCTGGAGCTCTGGGACCTGGACAAAGCTTCAAGTAAGCTTCGTGCTGCTGCACCAATGGCGAAAGGGGCCGCGACCCTGAAATCACAAACACGGCCTTGCGGCTCTGTCAGAACCTTCAGCAAGCTTCACCGAAGCACGGCGAAGGTGGCTCGGGGATTAGCGAGGCGTGAAGATGCCTGTGCGTGTGTGCCTAGGGCACATTGTGTGTGTGCAGATGGGTGTGTTCGGGAGGAGGTTTCAGTGGGTGGCACGGTAAGTGGAAGGGTGAGAGGTCATCAGTGGGAGGTGGTGAAGCTCAGGGATCGATCGACGAGGGGTGAAACTATCTGTGGTGGTCATGCCTCATCGGAGTTGGTGGTCAGAGGTGGAGATGGTGATGGTGGACAGTGGTGTTGAGGGGTCGAAAGAACAAATTGCTAGAGGGGAAATGAAAAAGGGAGTAAAGGCAACTTATCTGGTAGGTTAGAAGTGAACGGGGGAAGGCAGATGGCAAGCGGCTAGTATTACCATCGCTGCGAACGGGGGAGGGCAGATGGCAAGCGGCTAGTATTACCATCGCTGGAGACGAAGGTGCCAGGGGGAGCAGACGGCAGCGAGGAAGAGGGGTTGGAGGGCACGCGCTGGTATGGCGCGACGCGGCAGAGGACGGTGGAGGCAGCTCTGCCTTTGGTACGGTGGCAGAGCGACAAGAAAGGGGAGAGGAGGACTCGTCGGAAGCTCTAGCAGTCGACCGGAGTTGGGAGGAGACGAATTGGAGGGGAGATCTCAGGCCAAATAAAGCTTGAAGGATGCGACGTGATGTGCCGCTCCTTAAATAGGCAAAACCTGGCCGAGAGGCACGCGAGAGTGGCGGGAAGAGCACGAGAGGTATGGCGGGCTTCAGGGCATGGGGAGCAGCCCATGCTGTAAGGGGCTCCACAGGGAGCTCCCCTTTCAATTCTAGGGCCAGCTCACAATGCAGATTAGGCGCCATCCTCTACGCAAAGTCGCTGGAGGTATGGCTTTCTGCTGCGGGTGGCAGAGGGACCGGAGTGAAGAAAACGACGAGGAAGTTGAGGGGGTAAATGCAAGGGTTTCAAAAAGTTGAGGGTCAGAATGTAATTTTGAGGACCAATTTGCAAACTGGGGCAAGACGACCTTTTCTTAGGTCCAAATTTTGGTATAAACCTAATTTGGACCTAAGAAATCCAATGGTGAAGTGGGATTTTAGATTTGACCATGTTTGACTGGATATTTTGCACAAAAACCCAAATTAGGTCAAAAATTAGGTATGGACCTCAATCTAGGTCAAAACAGATCCCAAAGACCAAATTGAAGGTTCTAAAACCTAGGAGATATTTTCCTATAAATTTTAGAGGGTCTAGTTGATTTTTATCTTACCTGAAACTTTGTGAATTGAAGTGGATTTGTTTTAGTCTTACAGAATGTCATTTAATTCCTAGATTTCGTCATAACCCTTTTCTGATCAAATCATCCCACTTTTTCTCTTATTAAGTCCATTTGACCTATGTCTAAACCCTTAGAAATCCCGTTGATGCACTGCAATGGTAAAATTACAGTCTTACCCCTTGTGTCATGTTATATTCTCAGATTAACAATTCCCTGAATTGGGCCTTCCCTTAGGTTATGTAGGAGCTTTTGTTCACTTTATTAGGTTAAAATGTGCTAGTTAGGGTTCATAATGAGGTTCTCATCACTTATCTCCCTCTTGAAAGCAAACATGGCCTCCATGCACGGCCTTTTCCAACCGAGCAACCAACATGCTATCAATTTCACACCCATGTAAAGGTTGAATATAGATTTGATGCCGATCAAGGTGATGGATGTCGGTTGCAGCAGGATATACCAATATTGTTGAATCCAACATTTTCAACATCATTAAAAGGTAAGAGGAAATAAATCGTGTAACCTATAGTTATTGCAACCTACTCCTCCCATGTTCTGTCATGACATTGATATGTAGAGAAAGGTGACTCTGGTTGTTACGACCAGGGCATCAAGCGTCGTTTAAGACATCTAGGAAGTGGCTCAGACATCTGGCCAGACATCTGGAAGCCTTCCCAGACGTCTGCAATTAAATTTTTTCGGCGCACAGGTTCGTGTCTGCGTGCATGAGCGTGCAGACTGAACCCGCCGCCCTCCTCCTTCTCTTTCCTCCCTCCCTACAGACGCAGCCTTTCCTCTTTCTCTCTCTCCCTGCGCTGCCTTCAAATACGCCTCTCCCCCTCCCTCACCCTCACTCCACCGCCTTCTTCTTCTCCTTCTCCCTGTCAGCGAAAGAGCGAGCGAGCGAGAGCGACAGCAGCGACTGCTGCGAGCGTGTGGGGAGGAGGAGCTGTTGCGAGAGGAAGGAGCTCGACCGCGAGGGTGCGAGCTTGCCGGGGCAACTAGAGCCGACTGGTGGGAGAGCAGCGAGGGTGTGGTGCCGCGGAGGAGCTGCTGCAGCTCAGGTAGCAGGTGGATGCAGCGTGGCACGGCCGTGCGCTGCGAGCGGAGAGCAAGAAGGTTCTGATTCTGGGAAAATTTCCCAGAATCAAATGTCTGGACTTACGTCCAGACGACGCAGGAGACGTCTGGAGGAAGGTCCAGACGTCTGACAGGTACGTTATTTTTATTTTCTCCTTCTTCCGTGTGTACGGCCATGCAGCCGTTCCGCCGAGGTCTTCTGCACCCTTTTGTGATGAGGGCGGGCGTGTGTGTGTGCAGGACTTATTCGGGAAGGTGCAAGGGCTTGTCATCCCACACAGATCAGACATCTGAGCACAGCACCAAACGACGGAGAGGGCCTCCAGACGTCCAGGGTGACAATCGGACATCTGGGAACTAAGTCCAGACGGTCCAGCAGGCTTCTGGATGTCTGAAGGACTACGCAGACCAAGGTATGACCTGAGTTATCTTTTAAGATGTCTGGAAGAAGTTCCAGACGTCTGATTTTGGACAGACTGGTTGTTTTTGACCCGTTTAGGGTCCGTTCGGAGTCCGTTTTCCTCGTTTCAAGTTTCGTTCTTCCCAGATTTAGTTCCTCTACCTATTTACAGTAATTGTATACTATTCTGAGTAACTCCTTGCGTTGATCCTTGTGTTAGGATCCCGTTCCGTTGCAGCTCTAGGGGTTGCGGAGGAGCGCGGGATTGTCGACCACTCCCCCAGTACTCCCGGTTTTGTTGGTAGAGTGACCCTTTCAATTATTTATCAAAAATTATGCAATTGTAAAATAATTAATAGAGTCTAGGGCATTGCATGAACCCTAGGGCTAAAAAAATTAGATTGAATGATAGATCCTAGGGTATTGCATGAATCCTAAGACTGGAAAGCTAGATTAAATGATAGATCATAGGGTATGGCATGAATCCTAGGACTGGAAAACTAGTTGAATATATATATAAACATTGCAGTCTTGGAAAAGTAGAAATGAAATGATAACTGCCTGTAAATTGGTTAACAGCTGCCTGTTTATGAATGAATAATTACTGTTGAGAACATGGGTTATATGGATATAAAGCTGGAACGGTGAAACCTAAATTGGCTGAGTTAAAAGAGTATGAACCCTACGGGGAATTAAGAGTATAACTCCTGGAAAGTGAATGGAATAGAATTGGGGAAGTGAGCTGGCCCTTGAGTACGGAGTACCAAGGAGAGCAATTGTCCCCCTGTTTAGTGCAGAGTGAAGCTAGTCGCCCCAGGGTCCCAGGGTTAGGTCTGGCCACTTTATACCGACTTTTGGCCCTCGTGTACACAGTACCGAGGAGAGCTACTAGTGTAAGGAGAGCACTAGCTACCCCATAGGCCCCGGGGTTCTGCTAGCCCTCTTACACCGACTTGTTAGGCCCACTGGGCAAACCAAGGTAGTCAGGCGAGGGTGCACGGACTATGGAGGGGTAAGACCCCTGTTTGGTTACTGTGGAGGGGCTGGACCCCTGTTACTGAGAGGGCTCTACCCTATACTGGTTCCGTGCTGTGCTTTGGGCGCACCCGTTAACGGAAACGACTGACCGCGTGCCAGTGCGGGGTAGCTACCCGTGTGTTTATCGCGCCTGCCGTAGTCACCGTTACATCTGTCAGTGACCTTGGGGTGGTTGACTGAGGGTAGGACCACCACGGGGGACTCTCCTGGCCAGGAGAGCACCACGTGTTACTTCTACTTTTTGGAAAAGACTGTAATCAAGATCGTTCCCACGAGGAACATTCAAGATCAAGAAAAGGATCTGAGAAATAATTCAATAGTGAATAAATGAAAAAATATAAAGAAAGAAATTAAAAATATAACAGCTACTGTCCACCTTACTGTTCCTTAGCTTTTAGTTGCTACTCTACTCAGCGTTTCGCTGACGTGTCACCTTTGTTACCTTTTCAGGATCGGGTGTTGAGCGATCAGAGTCGGCAACTGCAGAGGGTGTTGGGCCTAGTAGAGCCCAGTAGTGTTACTTGTAGTACCTGCTGTACCTTTCTTGCTGTTGTTGTGAGTAGTTTCTGTTTCTCCTGTACTCTTTTCATTGTAAGCTTCATGTTTATGTACATGTTTATTTTCTTTACTATTGTGATGGTGTATACTGTAGTATTTCTTTCTTTACTGCTGTATTTTGTTACTGCTAGTTATATACATGGTGAATGTGGTTTATTTTACTGCTCTTTTGGTTACTTTCTCGTTTGACGACTGGGTCTTGGGATCAATCGAGTCAGTCCGATTCTCGTATCTCGTAGGGATTCGAGAACCGGGTCGTAACACTGGTACTATAAAATACTATGCCAACTATATTCCCTATAAGTGATCGATTTTTATACTCGTGTAGAAAATTTCAAATATTCCTTGGAGAACCACGCAAGATTTCATTAAGATCTTATTGATACGTTTTCTTTTAATTTCATGGATTATATATTTTAGATGTGACAAATGTATTACATCCATCTTCAAGCACATCATGATCTATTTTCTTTTATTTCTAATTAGTACGAACGCATGTATAAGCATTAACTTAATTACTTTTATACTTTCTTTTATGCAAGTGAACGACAAAAATGCCAACGTAAAATGACAATTGTTATTAATATGCATGGTTATACCTAATTCCAACATTGGATTATGAAATGACCCGTCATTCTGAGGTTGGATAAGACATCTGAAGTATTCATTAGACGTCTGGATAGATGGCCGAATGTCTGAAAGTAGGTAAAAACCATACGTTCTTTGCTTTTCGCACGCATGCGTTCTCTCTCCCCTCCAGCCTCCTCACCCAAACCCTAAACACCACTTATTTAAACCCCCACACCCCTCCTCTTTCTCCCCATAGACACCAGCCACCACCTCCATCTCCTTTCCCCCTGCCGGCAGCCACCTTCCTCCCCCACCCCCAGCGCAACAAGTAGAGAGGAAGAAGAGGGATGGGACGTGGAGGAGAAGGAGAGGAGAGTGTGAGCGAGGAGCGAGAGCGTGGGAGAGAAGGAGACTTGGGGGAGCTCGCGAGCGCACAGTCGAGGGCTCGTGCGAGGAGAGGGTCATGCGAGGAGGAGGAGCTCACGAAGGGGAGCTTCGTAACCTCCTGAGGCTGCTGGCGTAGTAGCTACGGGCGATGCGGAGGAGTTCGCGCGGAGAAGAAGGCTCGCTTGAAGGGTCTGCGTACTAGAATTTTTCCAGTGTCAGACGTCTGGAGCATGGGCCGGACGTCTAGAGCAACAACAGGACGTCTGGAGCTAAGGCCAGACGTCTAAAGCACGTTCAGTGTAGAGGTACGTGTTTCTACACGAGTTCTGGGCATGCAAATGGGATGCTTAGTCATTTTTGGCTCTGTGCATGCATACACAAGTACAGAGCATTGGAAAGACACGCGATACGCCCTACGAGGCACTTTTGGACGTCTGGGCACTTCGCCAGACGTCTGAATGTACTCTCAGATGACCGGAAGGAGAGTCCGACGTCTGGGACTTCCCTCAGACGATTGCAGAGGGGTTCAGACATCTAAGAAAGCCACAGGAAAGAAAGGTGAGGTTCTGAGCTCATTTAAGACATTGGGTTTAGTCCCAGACATCTGATTTTAGACAGTATGCGTGTTTTTGACCTGTTTAGGGCTCAAACGGAATCGGATTTTCACAAACGAAGTATCATTATTTTCCGCTTGCGTTTCTCTACAAGTTAGTGTCACTTGTATACAGTTTTGGACTTGTTTGATGTGGCTGGTCAATTTTATAGGTCTCTAGCCAATTGAGTATGCGGGGCCCATGGAAGCGACAGGACTTACGATTCTAGCTTCCATTCCTCCCGTGTTTCTCAGTATAGTGCTTTGCTTTAATATCAAGATTTAAAAAAACTAAGTGTATGTTTAGAATAACTTAATTGAACCCTAGGAAGTGAAATGAACTCTAGGGTAGAAATGAACGAATATTGCTTGAGCTACACTGTCTTCCTTGAGATGCATGTTAAACCAATTTGCTAGCAAATGTATTAGTATATTGATATGATGCTACCTTTAAAAAAACACGAGCTGCCTGTTATACGAATGAAACCCGTAATGTGAATAGTGAGATCTGAATGTTGGAAAATGGAGTGAAAGGAATACAAGCATAAACCCTAAGGGGAATTAGGAGAAGAACTCCTATACATGGAAAGAATTTAGTAAGTAGATGGGAGGTGAGCTAGTCCTTGTGTACGCAGTATCAAGGAGAGCAACTGTCCCTTTAGTATAAAGGGGAGCTAGCCATCCCTTTGGGTTGAGACCCAAGGTTAGGCCTAATCACTTTACACCGACTTTTATTTGGCCCTCTTGTACGTGGTACTGAGGTTAGCTACTTAGTATAGGGAGGGAGCTAGTCGACCCACAGGGCCTGGGGTTAGGACTAGCCGCCCTACATCGACTCTTGTTAGGCCCACTAGGCAAACCGAGATAGTTAAATGAGGGTACACGGACTGTGGAGGGGCGAGATCCCTGCTCTGAGAGGGCGAGGCCCTATGCTGTTCCGTACTGTACCATTAGGCATACCCGCTAGAGGGAACGACTTACCGCACGCTAGTGTGGGATAGTTACTCGTACGCTTATCACGCGTGTCGTAATCACTGTTACGTTGCAATCGTGACCTCAGGGTGGTGGACTGGGTGCAGGATTACCACGGGGGACTCTCCCGGCTAGGAGAGCACCATGTGTACATCCTACATCACGGAAAAGACTGCAATCAAGATCGTTCCCGTGAGGAAAAGGCCAAATCAAGAAATGACTAGATGAATAAAGGAGCACACAGATTAGAACTACTTAGTTGAGTTAAATGAAAATTAATAATTAATTAGTTGTTTGTCTTAATTGCATGTAAATGTCTTAATTACCACTTTACTCAACATTCGCTGACTCCGGAATTTTATAATCTTGTTCAGGTCAGGGAGTTGAGCAGCTAGCACTACTGGCTGTGAAGGGAGTTGGGCCCAGTCGAGCCCAACCTAAGTTATTTCCTTTTTGTTTCCTAGCTTCTTTGATATTTTATTAAATGAAATATTATTTCTGATATATTTTTCAACTTTACTTTCCATTGTACTAGTTGTGATGGCTGGTACAATTATGAGATATTCTCTTTTGGTTCTTTTACTGTCTATGTATTATTGTCTGCTTAGTTACATTGTACTTGGAACATTTTCTACTTTTGATTATTTCTCGTTGGACGACTAGGTCTTGGGATTAGTCGAGGTGGGTCGATTTCGGATCCTGAAGGGATCTGAGATCGGGTCGTAACAGATTATTAGGACTATCAATATGAAAAAAATGTCAGTGGCATGTCCTCTTATGTCCCAATATGTCAAATATGCAACCCCTTTTTCATTCTTACATCATAACCAATATAGTAGAATAAACAATGACTAAAAGATGTTTTGTATTTTCTTTAACATGTGACAATAGTGGACAGATGTAAATAGATTGGGCTTTACATATTTCTTTTATACTTGAGAATAATTTCCTAGTATATATAGAAACCTCTATCTTAAATGGCTTATGTTTAGTTTTATTCTAATGAATGTTATTAACGTATGTTGGTGACCTTTATAAGTTTGTGAATAAAATATTAGTTAATTGCATATGCTTGATTATAAATCTTCCTCACTTGATAATAGTACTAATTTTATTATAAGGTCTTATAAGTCAAACTAATATTGAATATTGACCTCTATGTATGCATTATTTGAATAATTATGAACATGTCTCTTAGAATGTGTGATGACGAACTAATTACATAAAAACTAATGACTATGTAATATATGCTTCTTTTCTAAAGATATATGTGCAAGTTATACAATATATAAGATTTCGATATAAAAAAAATAAATTAAGATTAAAGAGGTGTGTACAATTGAATATGGTATACAAAAAAGAAAAGGATGAAATCCGTATTTATACGGTACTAAGATAATTGAAACTACAAGAATAAGTTTTTTCCTGAAAAGTATGAAATTATGATTAATGAATATGTTAAGGCATTGACTCAAAGGAGTCTTATGGGTCCTAAGAGGGGCAACGCTTTCCATATGGTTCTATGAACCACGGTGGCAAAAGATAAGCCCACCTCAGTTGTAGCTACACTAACATGCATGTTATTATTTCATAGACCGCTTATGTCGGCAATTAAGCCATCAAAGCCACCTAATGATATGTGCACTAAAGCAAATGTCTATATGTAAAATGGTTTAATAAAGTAAACTATTGCCATGAAATTGTTATGAAATGCAATATGTACTCTAAAGCAAATGTCTATATGTAAAATGGTTTAATAACGTAAACCATTGCCATGAAATTGTTAGGAAATACAATATGTACACTAAAGCAAATGTTTATATGCAAAATGGCTTAATAAAGTAAACCATTACCATGACATTGTTATGAAATGCAATATGTGCACTCAAACAAATACCTATATGCAAAATGGTTTATAAATAAACAATTACCATGAAATTGTTATTGAATGCAATGCAATAAATTATTGAAAATGAATACTGGCATAGAAATGTCATGGCATGTGTTATGGGATGAATTTCATTTGCATGTGGTTGTGAAAGTATGGATAAGGTTATGGAATATTTTTATGCATACAACATGGTCATTGGAGCATTATTTGTATAGAAAATGAAGTACAATTACTCAAATTTCTATAAGGAAAAAGTTATGGAATTCTTATATTTAAGTAAACTTTTGAAGAATATAAGTTTATAATGATGAAAAATTGAATGACTACAAGAATTAGGACAATAATGATGACTTATTGCTTGTGTTATTATAAACGAATTATTTAGGAAATAATGTCTTTTGTGTGCTATGTGTTATATTTTGTTTAATGGAAGTTTTAAGACATCAATGCAATATAAAAACAAAAGAAAAGGAATGTAATAAGTGTGAAGCACCATTATGACTTGTGTCTTTAATTGTACCTCGGATGGTCATTATTTTTGATAATGTACAATTAGATATAGCAAGATATCTATTTGAATTATAAGATCATGTTATTTAATTATATTAAAGGTTTTGGATAATTAATTGTTTCTTTAAATGTCAGTCCCTTGATTATTAAATTTCACAACTCATAGGTTTCATTGAAACCCTACGAAATCGGGTATTGTAGGTTCCTTGCATGATTTAGGTTTTTCTATGGTATACCAATTCAACTACGCAAATAAAGGTACATGGTCTTTGTCTAAATTTGCACTACTTTTGGCTATTGTTAAGTTATTGTATGTAATGCTCCATGTTGCATAAATCGATAAATACAAATGCTTTAGAAAAAAAGAATTCTATGCAAACGTCCATCGTTACATTCCTTGCGATCAGTTTCGAAATATTTCTATTCCTATCACGTAGAGCACTTCACCCATATCTTTCATTAGGGAGTTCTTGGAGAGAAACTTGTTTACATCATGAAATATGCCTT
Source organism: Thalassia testudinum (assembly GCA_037157565.1). Classification (NCBI taxonomy): domain Eukaryota; kingdom Viridiplantae; phylum Streptophyta; class Magnoliopsida; order Alismatales; family Hydrocharitaceae; genus Thalassia; species Thalassia testudinum. Next base: position 30,200,106 of record JAZHRO010000022.1, on the reverse strand, counting down.
TGGCATTTTCAGCCAACAAGATGCCATCAACCTATATGACTAATATAATGAATTTGCTCCTACTAACCTTTATGTAGATTTAACGATTTATAATGTTTTCTATGAAATCATAAGCTGATGGTATCATTAAACTTAATATATCATTGTTGGGAAGTTTGTTTTAGTTTATATATTTGTTTCTTTAATTACGGATCATATTTTTCTTTCCTATGACCAAAAAACCTTCAGGTGGGTCCATATAAACATCCTCCTTTAGATCAATATTTAGTTACATAAGCCAAGATAATTTTTAAGGAGTCCTTATAAGCTAGAGCAAAGGCCTCAATGCCATCTTTTTAAGTAAAATCCTTCACAATAAGTCTTGCTTTATATCTTTTAATGTTACCCTTAAAGTCGTTGGTCTTAAAGACCCATTTACGCCCGATTATCTTTGACCCTTCGAAAAACTCTACAAGATCCCAAACTTTGTTATTAGTCATTGACTCTAATTATTCTGTCATGAAATTTAACCACTTTTTTGAATCATCACATTTCATAGCTTGATGGAATTAGTTTGGATCCTTATCAATGCTCAAGTTACATTCATGCTCTAGTGTGTAAAACAAATAATCATTTAAGATGGTAAGCCTCCTTCGACTTTCAAAGTGCCTTAACGTCACCTTTTGTGATTGTTGCATACTTGGTTCATTCACAACTACATTTGTTATGACATCTTCCTGTGATGGGGGCTTCATACGTTGATGTTTCATATCATTATGTGGATGTGGATCCATCACTGGAACTACAATTTTGGAAGTTTCGCACATAAGTGGCACTAACAATTTATCCCTAACTTCTTTAATTTCAATATTTCATGGGTTTTGGCCCCACTATTGTTGCCATTCTTAACAAATTGAGCATTATCATTTCAACTATTTGTGTACTATGATTAGGTCAATAGAACCTATGCTCCTTTCAATCTTTCATGTGGATTATGTTCGATGACCTCTGCTAGACATCCCTAAATGTGCAAATGTGTCTTAAGTTGGGTTTCTTACTAGTCTATAATTTTTTTTATTAGAATCATAATATGAACCTATATATATTATTATTACGGAATTATACATTAACTGTATTCATACATTTAGACATCATATTTACGGTCATTAAAGTAGTCTAATTATATAAATTAACCATTCACATCTCATAAGGATACGAGATTTAATACATAGAAACATTAAGGGAAATGCAATTCCGTGATGGGTGAAATTGCCATTTTCATATTAAGCAGTTATGGTCCTTGGAGGGGTGAGGAAGAAGTGGGCATTCAATTTTTTGCATCTCATCGCAGAAAAGTTATAAATAGAGCCTATGATAAAATCCAAAGGGTACACTGTCATTTAATTCTCTTTCACTTTCACTCTCTGAACCCTTTGAAAGTATCATTGCCACCGCCTCTCATTAGAAAAGCAAGCCCACGACTCCAAATGATCTTCGTGATCTCTTCAACGCTTCTACTATGATAGATTCAGATATCCTTCCATCGTTTTCTTTTCCATTTTCATTTTGGTTGATAGTATGGGGAATAGCTTGATCTTGGGATTATAAAAAATCATATGATTTTGATTTTTATTTGGATTTAATTCCATCATTTTTTAAAAAAAAAAATTAGAACTTACAAGTCTATAGTTTAAAAGGTGTCTTTTGAACTTTCTTACTAGGAACCCTATTGAGTAAAGACACAACTGTCCTTAATGCATGTGTCCATAATGAAAGAGGTAAGAAACTATTACTCACCATGCTTCTAACCACATTCATGAATGTATGGTTCCACCTTTTAGCAACTTTATTTTGTTGTAATGTTCTAGACATTGTGTATAACATACAAATACCACAACTTTTAAGGAATTAATTAAAAAATGGAATAACACATTGGCTATTATCAAAATACTCACCACCTCGATCCACTCTCACAACCTTTAATTTTCTATTTAGTTGCATCTTAACCTTATCAATGAATATCCTGAGGACATCCCCAACTTGAGTTTTTTCATGCAACAAATAAATATAATGAAAAATCATTTATAACGGTGATAAGGTATCTCTTACCACCCCACGATGAAGCATCAAATGGGCCATAGATATTCGTCTATATCAATTCTTGCAGCTGAGTGGTCCTTGTGGCTGACATCTTTGTTATGCATGTATCTGGATCGCTTGCCTTAACGCTATCCACACACATAGCCCTTGGTCGGTAAAATTCAAATGAGATAAAATTTCATTCTTAATTAGCCTCATTAGCCTTTCATTGGATAATTGACCTAATCGTTGATGCCACGAGTCATACAATACATTCCTTTTCACGCTCACATTGTATTCAACATAAAATAGAGATTTATAAAATTTTTCACCAAGGTTAATATGATAAATACCATTGTCTAAGGTATTAGAATCATAGAAGTACTTATTCATAAGTGAGGAAAAAGATTCAATAAAAATTTTAAAAGAAAAAACCAAATTCATCTCGTCTATGAATGAAAATAAGATTTCTAGCGCATACAAAGATAAAATACGTCAATTTTTATAATTTTCTACATCCACATACATTGATAATATAGCCAATTTAATTTGCGTTTGAGTTAAGCTTGCACCATGCCTTCATATTTCCATCACCTGCCTGTCGCCTGCGCGCCCCAGTGGCATTCTGTGATTAAAATCCTCCTTACGTGCAATCCAGATATATTTTTGATGGTGCTGTACATTTTTGGCAAAAAAAGAACCACGTGGCGGTTCACCCCCAGAATTTTAAGACCCTTGCACACCTTTCCCCCAACCTTGAAAACCAGCAACCCATCAATATTTTCGCATGAATCAGTAAAAAAAAAATTAATGAAAATCTTCACTTCCAGAACGGTAAAAAAAAAAAAAAAAACTAACCAAATAACTACATAAATAATAAAAGTAATTTTTACGTCAAGGAACAACAAAACACCCAGGGGAATGGCCACTGCAAGTGGGGAGGTCAAACAATCCCCCCGAGTCCCGACTAATTCCCCATCTCACATGTTCCCCCTCCTCCAAACACTCGTACATAAAAATGGATAATATGAAATAAAAAAAAAGAAACGAAAAGAAAAGCTAAAAAAAAAATGGAGACAACCCATTTCCTTCCCTCCCCCACCATAAGCCCCCTTCCACGCCAACCGCCAAACCCAACCTTCCATTCACATATGTAAACCCACCAGTCCACATGCAAACCCACACATCGGAATCAACACACCACCACCCCCTCCTCCTCCACCCTCCAACCATGGATTACTTCTCCTACACAGACCACCAAGGAAGCTTCACGACCTCCACCTCCACCTCCCACAACACGCCACCACCAGACTACACCACCACCTCCGACATAGACAGCAGCTTCACCTCAACCACCACCTCCTCCTTCACCTCCACCAGCAATAGCTCCCGCAGCAGCTTCAGCCCCTCCCTTATCCCCTTCTCCTCCTCCTCCTCCACCCTCCTTCGCCCCCTCCCCCACCACTCACCCGACCCCCGATGGTTCTCCCTCCTCTCCCACCTCGGCAATGGCTCCTCCGTGCTCCACCTCCAGCTCCTGCAGCAGCTCGGCTCCGGTAACCTCGCCCGCGTCTACCGCTGCCGCCTCCTCGACGACCCCTCGGGCCGCGACTTCGCCCTCAAGGTCGTCGACCTCACCTCCCTCCCCAAGGACAAGCTCCGCCACGTGGACGCGGAGGCCGACGCCCTCTCCTCCCTCGACCACCCCTTCCTCCCCACCCTCTACGCCCGCCTCCGCTCCCCCACCCACTCCTGCCTCCTTCTCGACTACTGCCCCGGGGGGGACCTCCACTCCCTCCTCCGCCGCCAGCCCTCCTCCCGTTTCCCCCTCCCCGCCGCCCGCTTCTTCGCTGCCGAGGTTCTCCTCGCCCTCGAGTACCTCCACCTCCACGGCCTCGTCTACCGCGACCTCAAGCCCGAGAACGTCCTCCGCCGTGCCGACGGCCACCTCATGCTTTCCGACTTCGACCTTTGCTTCCGCGCCACTTGCACCCCACGCGGGTACTATAACTATAATTACGACCATCAACATGGAGTGGCTGTGGAGGTCGTTGCGGAGCCCGGGATGGAGGAGAGGTCGTGGGAGCACGTGGGGACCCACGAGTACCTCGCGCCGGAGGTGCTCGGGAAGGGCGGGCACGGGGCGGCGGTCGACTGGTGGGCCTTCGGGGTGCTGCTCTACGAGATGCTGTACGGGAGGACGCCCTTCAAGGGCAGGACCAAGGAGTCTACGTTGAGGAACATAAGGTCGAACCCTTTGGTGTTCTCCAAGTGTTGCAAGGAGGGAGCACTGGGAGAAGAGGAAGGGATGGCGGAGGCGAGGGACCTCATGGAGAGGCTGCTGGTGAAGGACCCAAGGGGGAGGATGGGGTCTGCTAAAGGTGCTGCAGAGATCAAGAGGCACCCTTTCTTCCACGGGATCAAGTGGGCGTTGATAAGGTGCTACCCGCCTCCTGTTGTGAGAGGGGAGGTGAGGAAGAGGAGGGCATTGGGGGAGTATGTGGTGAGGAGTGGGAAGTACGGGAAGAAAGGTCGGAGGGGGAGCGTGGGGAAGAGGCTGATGGGTCTGCTGTTTGGAGTGTTGGGGAGGAAGAAGAAGCATGGCCAACGTAGAGGGGTGAAGGAGACATAGTGCGTGTATATGCATGCATGTATTATCGTACGTGTCTCTATGTACGTATGTACGTAGAAGACCACTTTTGGTGAGATCGAACTAATTGGTTTTTGTTGATTAATGCAATAACAGTTGTATTTCTTGGACAAGTCATCGATTGGCATTTGAATAAGCTTGTCTGGTTAACCAGAGAGAGATAGAAAGTTGAGCATGTCGGAGCCATCTGGTGAAGTCTCACAAGTACATTATCGCGGATGGTGCGGTTGTGACATATCTATCTATCTATCTATCTATAAACACCTTGAAGCTACATTTCTCCCCTGTATAAGATTGGCATTCTTACAATTTTACGAACAATTCCTTTCACATCACACCACCTCTTCCTCAACCTTTCCATTTCGGTCGTTTGACCCTCCTTCCCCAATCGCTTCTCGCACAGAGGACATCATCACCTTCGACCTCCTCGGCATTGACCACGACGGCAAGATCAGTACCTTTGACTTGAAGTCCATCCTCTTCGCCGAATCCAACAATTGATGGGATTGGTATGATCGCCATCGCCGACCTCCATTGTGGGGGCTTCGCCAAGTTTGGGGAGTTCGTGCATGCATGCATGCCCTCATCGCCGGGGACGATCAGTAGCCCCTTGTTGGTGGTGTTCCACGCGAAGGACAGCAAAGCAGCAGGCGCGTGGGATTTGGGGGGCCCTGAAGTGCAAGGTACCTAGTGCTGCGTGGACGGCGGGGGAGGACGATCATGAGGGCTATGATTACGGTTGACGGTGGTGGGGAGGGCAGACTGCAGAGTGTGCCGATCGATCGAGGGGGACATGAAGATCCCGACCGTCGATCTCCTCAGGTGGATCTAATGTAGTTAAATTCGAATCAGTGGAGCCCCATGTGATTGCATGATGTGCTCGGGAGCATGGTGTGCTTATTTACTTTTGAAAGTTTTTTTTGGTAGAGGATTCTAGATTTTTATGTACTATTATGTGGTTATTGAAATTGTTTTTTTTTTTTGTTGTTGAATTTGGGATTTTATGGATCATGAGTCACATGGCGTGATGACAATTGAAATATAACCATCATAATAGTGGGGTGGATCTGAATTAGTTTTGTTTATTTTGTATACTTGAAAATTTTACTTTCTTGGAAAGAAATAATGATTTATTTTTTTTGAATATTTCTTATTTTTATTTTACCCTGAGGGGACATGTGCTTTCTAGACCTTCACTCTTTACTGAAAGAGCAATATAAAATAGAGTTAAAAGAAAGCCAGATGAATAATTGATAGATACAAAGCACAATTGTTGATGAATTATCTTGTTAAATGATCTTGTCATTTTTATCAATATTTTGCCTACACTTCTTGTTTATTGAAACACTAATTGGGCCACTTTTGTGGATGATCGTTACTCAATTTCAAGCTATGTGATCTTCTTTGTTAGTATACCAATTAGTTGGTCATCCAAGAAGCAAACCACAATCGTAAGATCTACCATTAAGGATGAGTATAGAGCAATTGCAAGTTGTGAGTTTATTTGGTTGCAATCTTTGTTGACTGTGCTAAGCATTCTCTTCATTCCCCTTTTTTGTTATATAATAATGTAGATGCCATGTAACTTATTTCTAATCTAATCTTTTAAGCTCGAATCAAGCATGTTGAGATTTTCATTTTGTGGGAAAATGTTGCAAACTAGGAGCTTCTTATTCAATATAGTTCTATTGATCATTAGTTTGGCTGATAGTTACACTAATTAAGCCATTATCATCACCTCAATTTCAATCTCTTTATATCAAATTAAGTCTCACTTTTAGCTCTTAAATTCGAGGGGGTTGTACGTATATGAATGGGCATTATTGTAAATTAGGTAGATTTTTATAAAGGCTTTTGGTGTTTCCTGTAATTTTTCCCTCTTTATATAATGGTAGCTACAGTAACTACCTTATTATATGAAATCACTTTTCTCAAGTTGTTCGATTCTATGTGAGGGCTTTACTCATTCTCACTCTCCTTAGCCACTCCTCAACAATGTATCCCTCCGTCATCTCCAACAACCTTCCTTCCCTCCAATACGAAAAAGTGGCATACTCGGAAGCGATAACAAATACTCTACCATAGGAGTGCCTTCCTCACCTATCTCCTTTGCCTTACCAGCATCTCCTCATCTTAGCTGCCTCTCAACCATGTTCTCTCCTCCATCCTCTTCCACCCTCCATTCCTCAAGCTTTGCATTGACTACCCTACTTCCCTATTAACAATTTGTAGGCATGGATGATGAGTATCCAATCATTAGTGGGAGTTCATATAAACCGGTGATTATGTAATAAACTTTGTATCTTATTATTTGTTTAAACAATTTTGATATTTATGATTATAAACTACTTCCAATATATTTTTGTAGGCCTCGACCTTTAGTAATGATTTTACCTAGGCAACAACATGAGCTTTGGGATCAACAGGATTTACCATTGTAACTACTCTTACCTAATCAATGTTGTGTTTTCCATTTGAACTAAATTATCCCTCCCTAACAACATGGGCTAGACTAAATTCAACAAGTCAAAATATTTAATCCCTTATAATGACAAGTCATATCATTTACTTATTGTGAAGGACTTTCAATAGTGTATTGATAACACTACATAAGGGGGTGATAATTATGTTGAATATGGCCCATCTTAAGAATAAAAGGCATAACATAAGTAGAATGGGAGCATTGCATGCATCATGTACAAAAATTGCTGTTACGAATGTGACATCAGACGGGTTTTTAAGACGTCTGGGAAGTGGCACAGACGTCTGAAACCCTTCCCAGACGTCTGGTAATAAATTTTTGCGGCGTACGGAGTTGCGTCTGCGCGCCTGCGAGCGCAGACTGAACCCGCCGCTCTCGTTCCTCCTTTTTCTCTCTCTCCTCCTGCAGGCGCGCAGCTCTCTTCTCTCTCTCCCCACGCGGCCTTATAAGGCCCCCTCGCCCTCTCCCTCACCCGCATCTCCTCCGCCTTTCTCTTCTCCTTCTCCCTGCCAGTGCGAGAGCGTGAGCGAGCGAGGGAACGGCGGCAGTAGCGGCCGCGACAAGAGTGCGGGAAGGAGGGTTGCCAGCGGAAGGGGGAAGCTCGACCGCGAGGGTTCGAGCTTGCCGGGGCAGCTAGAGCCGGCCGGTGGGGGAGTGGCGGGCGTGGGGTGTCGCGGAGGGCCTGCTGCAGCTCGGGCAGCAGGCGGACGGGGCGCGGCACGGCCGTGCGTCGCGGGCGGAGAGCGAGTCGGGCTCTGGTTCTGGAAAATTATCCAGAACCAGACGTCTGGGCTTACGACCAGACAACGGTGAAGACGTCTGGAGGACTGTCCAGACGTCTGACAGGTAAGATATTCTTCTTCGCGCGTATGGCTATGCAGCCATCCGCCGCGACTTCGTCTGCGCTTCGTCGTCCTGAGAGCAGGAGTGTGTGTGCGCAGGTTCCGCTCGGGAGGGCACAAGGGCTCGCCATCCCACGTAAATCAGACGTCTGGCCGTAGTGCCAGACGACGGAGAAGACTTCCAGACGTCCGGGGTGACAATCGGATGTCTTGGAACTAAACCAGATGCTCCAGCAGGCTTCTGGACGTCTAAAGGGCTACACAGAGCTAACGTACAATCTGACCCACCTTTTAAGACGTCTGGAAGAGGTTCTAGACGTCTGATTTTGGACAGTTTCGTCATTTTTGACCCGTTTTGGGCCCGTTCGAAGTCCGTTTTCCGTGTTTCGAGTTGCATTCTTTCCAGAATAAAATCCTCTACCCATTTACAGTAATTGTATACCATTCTGAGAAACTCCTTGTGTTTGATCCTTGTGTTAGGACCCTGTTCCATTGCAGTCTTGGGGGTTGCGGAGGCGTGCGGGATTGCCAACCACGCCCCCAGTACTCCCGTTGTAGCTGGTAGAGTGGCTTTTAAATTATTTAGCATAATTTGTTACAATTATGGAACAATTAATAGAGTCTAGGGCATTGCATGAATCTTAGGACTGGAAAACTAGATTGAATGATAGAACCTAGGGTACGGCATGAATCCTAGGACTGGAAAACTAGTGGAATATATAAATATTACAGTCTTAGGAAAGTGGAAAGGAAATAATAGCTGCCTGTAAATTAATAGCTGCCTGTTATGAATGAATAAATATGATTGAGAATATGGGTTGTATGAACGTAAAACTGGAACAGTGAAACCTACAATGGCCAAACAAAAAGAATACGAACCCTACGGGGAATTAGGAGTAGAACTCCTGGAAAGAGAATAGAATGGAGCTGAGAAAGTGAAACGTGGAAGTGTGTTGTCTCTTGGGTACGTGGTACCAAAGAGAGCACACATTACCTCTTAGTGTAGAGGGGAGCTTGCCGCCCTCAGGTTGAGACCAGGATGGGTTTGGCCACTGTACACTGACTTGCTGGCCCTCGCGTATGCAGTACCGAGGAGAGATACTAGTGTACGGAAAGCACTAGCTACCTCACGGGTCCCGGGGTTCTGCTAGCCTCCTACACCGACTTGTTAGGCCCACTGGGCAAACCAGGATAGTCAGGCGAGGGTGCGCGGACTATGGAGGGGTTGGAGCCCTGTTACTGAGAGGGCTCTGCCCTATACTGGTTCCGTGCTGTGTTTTGAGCACACCCGTTAACGGAAACGACTGACCGCGTGCCAGTGCAGGGTAGCTACCCGTGCGCTTATCGCACGTGCCGTAGTCACGGTTACGTTTGTCAGCGACCTTGGGGTGGTTGACTGAGGGTAGGACCACCACGGGGGACTCTCCCGGCCAAGAGAGCACCACGTGTTACTTCTACTTTTCGGAAAAGACTGCAATCAAGATCATTCCCGCGAGGAACATTCGAGATCAAGTGAAGGATCTGAGAAATAAATAAATCGTGAAATAATAGAAAGACGTAAATAAAGAAAGTAAAAATATAACAGCTACTGTACACTCTACTGCTTCTTTAGCTTTTAGTTGCCACTCTACTCAGCGTTTCGCTGACGTGTTACACTCGTTACTTTTCAGGACCAGGTGTTGAGCAGCCAAGGTCAGCAGCTGCAGAGGACGCTGGGCCTAGTAGGGTCCAGTAGAGTTACCCGCAGTTCTTTTTGTACTTTTCTTCCACTGTAGTGAGTAGTTTCCTTGTTACGCCTTGTACTTCTTTATTCTAAGCTTCATGTTATGTACATATATGTTGTTCTACTGTTGTGGTGGTGTATACTGTAATAGTTCCTTTTCTTACTGCTGTATTTTGTTACTGCTAGTTATGTTCATGCTGAATGTGGTTTATTTTACTCCTCTTTTGGTTACTTCCTCGTTAGATGACTAGGTCTTGGGATGAGTCGAGTCGGTCTGATTCTCGTGTCTCGTAGGGACTCGGGAATCGGATCGTTACAATTGCTTATAAAATTATATTAATGGTCATTTGTGTAAGCATTTGTCAAAGCAGGCCTTAGATGAGCAATCGGGCCGCACGGATGGATTCAGAACGACGAACGGAGTCCAACAGACTCAAAATCGACTAAATTCGATATCCGGAGCTCCTACAATGGGCCCAAGAAGTTCTGACCATTGATATGGAGATCAATGGCCCATATTGCGCCACGTCAGCCCCCGCTCCACCGCGCGCCACGCCTTCATCCAGCCGAGATCAAATCTCAGCCGTCGATCTTTGATCGAACGGCCGAGACTCGCACGTCCGCCCGCGGTCGCCGTGACAAAGCGCGGGCTTAGCGCAACGGTTAGCGCGCACACCCGCACGCACGCGACGCAGGTTCAAGCCCCGTGGAGTCGAAATTGAAGACGGGGGACGCGCGCGGTGAAATTGGGCCGCCCGATCAGTAGCGAGTGGCCGAGATCTTGCCACGCGGCGCAACCGCAGCTCACGGGCGTCCACACGCGCGCACGCCGAGCGATGACGCATGCGCGCCCGAGGCACGATCCCAATGCAGCCGAGGATTCTCAGCGAAGATCAGACGGCTTTCGTTCAACAGCCGCGAATCGCACGAGGAGAAGAAACGACTCGAGCGGCTGACCATTGGCTGGAGGGCTTCACCGACTCTTTTGGGAGTGGTTTTAGTGACGCTCTGGACGTCGCTAAAGCCCCTTCTTCTTTTAGGAAGCCCTTAATCCTATTTAAACCCCCTCCAACCACTCATTCAAGGCATTCACTCCCCTTGCAACTACTTCACCCCTCTCTTAGCTAGCTTTAGGCCCTCTTGTAATCGCCGGAGACGACGAGCCATCGACGGAACCTCCTCCACCGCTATGACTGCCTCGTCGCTCTCCACACAATCTCTCTCTCTCCCTCTCTCTCTCTTTTTAAGCTTTCCATTACTTTTGTTTGAAGCATGTATTTAATGTTGTAAGTTATGAACTACAAGTGCATGATTAATGAAGTTATTTTCCGTTGAATTGCCATTTTAATTTCTGTTCAAGTTGCATGATCAAACAAAGAACTTTCTAACCCTAAACCCTCTCTCTCTATCTCTCTTTCGCTTTTCAAAATCGTATCTTTCGCAAGCAAAACTACATACTTTCCGTGACAACAAGTGATAAGAAAAAATCCGATTTCCACGCCTCTCTGAAACCGACACTCGGACTCACCTCCGTTTACTTATTTTAAAATCAACGTTACAAATACGACTATAACGACACTTCTTGACATACACATCATGTACCACTATATCCTAAGGTATCTTCCAACGTCTTTTCCTTGGTATAACATTAGAAACATGCTAGTTTAGGACCATTTATAAACTATTATTATAGCCCCAAATTCAAATACACAACTTGTTGGCCGTAGAGAAAGTTGAATATATATACGCCATGAGGAAACATAGATCCAATTTGAAAACTAGTAATCCTCAAGTCTTAAGATTAGTTTAGGCATGATTTTATTAGAGACTAAGATGCTTTTCGAGATCCTAACTTTCTGAATTTCCTTTTATCAAGAAAATATAGCCATACGAACTGATTTTAGATTAAACATATCAAAAGTACTTAAAACTTATATCAGCATGTTGATAAATGGAATCATTCCCCTTGAATAAACAAAAATCATTTTTTCGTGAATATGAGAGAGTCGTATGACTTCAAACTTTGTGCGCCCCCCACCCCACACACACACACATATATATATTGCAATACATTTAGTAATGTGAATATATGTAGAATTAAAATAAAATGATATGAAATGAAAGTATATTAATTGAAAATTAAAATTTAGTAATGTGAATATATGTAGAATTAAAATAAAATGATTTGAAATGAAAGTATATTAATTGAAAATTAAAATATATCGATTAAATATAAAATTATATTGTTGAAAAATATTTTTTTATTTAATAGGATGATTTTTCATTAGTTAAAAATCAAAATATATCAGTTAAAAAATAAAAATACACCTGTTGAAAATAGAAATACATTAGTAGAAAATAATTTTATACTTATAACTTGGCATTTCATCTATTGAAAATGATATTTTACCTATGAAATGTGATTTTCAATTATAAAAATTAATTTTTACTTATAAAAATTACTTTTCACCGGTAAAAGAATTGAAATACATGCACTAAGATCAACATTCTCACTCCATGCATTGCAATTTGTGTTACGGTATACGTTTTTCTACTTTTCCGCAGGATATATTGAAAAGGATTGGGCTGTCGTTAAATTCAATATTCTGATTAAGCCTACTAATTTTGGGCTTCGGCAATACGGTCCTCTAATATGGTAGTATTTTCACAAGTAAAATCCTTTCATGCTTATTGCCCCAGAACAAGGATCAAGGTAAATTATCGTAATCGAACTCTAATCCACTATTAGCCGGCAACAAGATAGGATTTCTTCAAAGATTAATTTGAGTGCTGAAACATATTTGGATTCTAGGGTTAATAGTCAAACCTATTAAAGGCCCGCATTGGAAGATTTCAGTACCTATGTTGGCGGGCCCATTTCCACTGCAATAATTTAGGCCCAATAAAATCCCCCAATATTTTGATCCAGACCCTCGAAATTGTATTGGCATTCCAACTTGAATGCCGATTCGTATGCTTCTCTGATAGCTGTGGTGACAACGTCCTGTCCAATAATATATGAGCATAGATTTATCTACATTTTAATGCACCTTGCAAGTATCCCTGATTGTAGGATTTAATTGAAAATCGATTTTAAAGAATTTATTTGTTTGATTTGATTTTCATATGGCTATTAAACCCATCAAGAATGCCTTAGGGGGATTTTGGCGAGCAAATTGATGCAACTTAATTTTAATTAGGATGGGAGTACATAAATGTATGTTGTAACATACATTGCGATGCGTACAATGGCCCTCACTTACGTAAATGATTTTATTCAATAGTTTTAATTAATAGTTTCGACTGGTGTGTTTGATTTTTTTGTCGATGGAAATTATATTTTATAAATGAAAATTTACTTTTAACACATAAGTACGGGAGTGGAAAGTTATTTTCTATCGGTAACGTGTTTTCATTTTTCACAAGTATTTTCTGATTTTTTACCTATGAAAAATCACATTCAAATACAACATATTTTGTGTAAGGTCAAAGTTGTAGGTTGGCAATCTACAACTTCACTTATGGGTGAAGGAAGCTATCTTCTACCGATGAAAAGGTAAAATATACTAGTGTATTTTTATTTCCCAACAATAGAAAACAACATTCGAATAAAAAATAATTTATTTTGAATTATAGTTGAGGGTTAATAACTTACAACTTCACTTTTACGTGAAGTGAAAAGTCATTTTCCATAAGTGAAAAAGCAAAACACAATAGTATATTTTGATAGTCAATCGATGTGTTTTGATTTTTTATCAATTGAAAATTAAAATAAATTGATTGAAAATCAAAATACATCAGTTAAAAATAAAAACACACTAATATATTATGATTTTCAATTAAATTTAACACATGGAAAGTGGTTCTTTACTGAAATGACCCGTTGCCTATTTAGTTAGATAAAACGTCTGGCGTTTAAGTCAGACATCTGTCCAGACGTTTGGACACAGGCCCGAACATCTGAAAGTGGGAAAAATCAAAACTTATTTTCCCTCCGAGCACGCGGTGTGTGGATGTTCTCTCTCTCCTATGGCCTCTCACCCAAAACCCTAACACCCAACCTTATTTAAAACCCCCTCTCCTCACCACCCTCACCACCAGCCACCGCTACCTCCCTGTCTGGACACCCCTGTGTAGCAGCGGCAAGAAGGACCGAGGCCGAGCAAGGATCGATGAGGGAGAGCGAGAGAAAACGAGAAGGAGAAAGCGAAAGAGCGTGAGAGAGGAGGACCAAAGTCAGTGGACCTTTGGGGAGCTCGTGTGGAGTCGGAGAGCCTCGTGTGAAGCTCGGAGGGAGCTTGGCGGATCTTGCCCGACAGGCGGTGGGCACGCGTGCGAGGAGCAGGGGCTCGGGGGGGCGGCCTCCCGGCCCTCTGTAGTTGCTATGGTTGCTGCAGTGCACTGCGGACAACGCTATGAGGAAAGCAGCATCACGGAGGAGGTTCTGATACTGGAAAAGTTTCAGTATCAGACATCTGGAGCATCGACCAGACATCCATAACAGCAGCAGGACGTCCAGGACTAGAACCAAACGTCTAAAAACACGTTGGGTGCTAAGGTAAGTTGTGCTGCATGAGATCTGCCTTGCAAACTCATGCATGAGCTAAAGATGGGGTCTGTGCCCTGCATGCAGGTGTAGAGCGTCGAGAAGGAGCGGGGTGGGCACTTCGAGGTTATTTTGGACGTCTGACCACATCGCCAGACGTCTGAAGGTACTTTCAGACGACTTGAGGCTTTGTCCAACATCTAGAGCTGCCCTCAGACGGTCGCGGAGGAATCTGAACATCTGAGGATACCGCAGGAGACACGAGGTAAGATTTGACGTCTTTTAAGACGTCTAGGACTATTCCCAGATATCTGATTTTGACCAGTATGCACGTTTTTGACCTGTTTAGGGTCTGATCGGGGTTCATTTTACGCAAACGAAATACCTGTGTTTTCCTGTCGAGTTTCTCTACATATTAGAGTATGTTATACATTGCTCTGAACTCTTCTTTTGTGTTGTATTTCCTGCTATAGGGTTTCAGTCTGCTGCGTGTTTCGGGCTCGCATAGACACCTGTGTCTGCGGTTCAAGCCCTCATTACTCCCTTGTTTCCTAGTAGAGTGGTTTACTATAACATTAAGATTTACATAATGAAAGAGCATGTTTAGAATACTTGAATAAACCCTAGGATGGGAAATGAACCCTAGGGTAGAAATAAATGAGATTGGTTGAGCTACTCTGTTTACTTGATATGCATGTTAAAATACGAGTTGCCTGTATGTGAATGAGAAATCGAACTCTGAAACCACAAGTTGCATGTATATGATTGAGAATTGAATTGTGAAAACACGAGCTGCCTGAATGTGGATGAGGAACGAGTTATGAACCATGAGATCTGAATACTGATAAATGGAACGAATACAGTGGGTGAATCCTACGAGAAATTAGGAGAACTCCTGGATATGAAAAGGAATTCCGCGTGTAGACGGGAAGTGAGTTGGTCCTTGTGTACGTGGTACCAAGGAGTACAGTGGTTCTTTTAGTGTAGAGGGGCGCTAGCCGCCCTTAGGTTGGGACCCAGGGTTAAGATTGACCACTCTACATCGACTCCTGTTGGCTCTCACGTACGTGGTACCGAGGCGTTCTACTAATGTAGGGAGGGAGCTAGCTACCCTACGGGACCCGAGGTTAAGCTAGCCACTCTCACCGACTTTGTTAGGCCTGCTGAGGAAATCGGGATAGTCGGACGAGGGTACACGGACTGTGTAGGGGCGAGACCCCTGTTCTGAGAGGGCAAGGTCCTATGTTGTTCCGTGCTGTACCTTTGGGCATACTCGCTAGCGAAAATGACTGACCGTGTGCCAGTGCGGGGTAGCTACCCATGCGCTTATCGCGTGTGCCGTAGTCACCGCTACGTTGCGACCGTGACCTCGGGGTGATTGACTGGGTGTACGAATATCGCGGGGGACTCTCTTGGCCAGGAGAGTATCACGTGTACCTCCTACACCACGGAAAAGACAGCAATCAAAATCTTTCCCACGAGGAACAGGCAAGATTAAGAAATACATTGATCATGTGTGGAATCAATAATCTAAAATACATAGTTGAGATAAATGGGAATAAGAATTAAACGTAATTGCTTGTTTAAAAATCAGCTGCATGTAAATTGTATAACCATCACCCTACTCAGTGTTCGCTGACTTTGTCTCTTGTTGTACCTTTGTTCAGGTCAGGGAGGTGAGCAGCTCGAGTTCCTGGCTACTGAGGGTGCTGGGTCCAGTCGAGTCCAGCCGTAGTGTACCAGAGCTCTTTTGTTCTGTTCCTTGCACTTTGTTGCTGTACTTCTATAGTGAGTACTTAGCATATTTGCTAGCATGTTATATTTGACTTTCCTTTCCGTTGTTTATGTTGTGATGGCATGTTTTGTTGAGACTTTCAGCTTGTTGTACTTTTACTGTCTCGTTTTTCTTTTGCTTAGCTATATTGCATGTGTGGTTGTGGTTTATTTCCTGTTGTTAGTTATTTCTTATTGGACAACTAGGTTTTGGATTTAGTCAAGACGAGCCGGTCTCGGATCCTTTAGGGAACTGAAATCAGGTCATAACATTTACATATAAAAAGTAATTTTTCACTGGTAAAGTGATTTTTCACATTTCGATTTAGCATTTAATTTTTAATGTTTAGATTCCCTAAATCTTATATCTTAAATCCTAAACTAAAAAAGTGAAAAATAACTTTTGGAATAAGTTTGGCAAAGAGAACGAGTTTGCAGAATAAATTGAGGAATAAGAAAAGAGTTGAACAAATGATAGAATAAGTGAATTATTTCGTTTGATATTTTGATGAGTTAAAATTATTTTATAGGAAAGGTAAAATAATTTTACCTTAAATTAAATTCTACTTAATCTAGCATATGTGAAGATTAGGTTAAATTATAGATTAAATATAATACTTAACTCAGAGTAAACTCACTTAACTCATTAACAAAAACACCACCTAAACATGCTTCTCACAAAACTACCTCGCAAGTCTACTTTCAAACAGTTCTAAAGTAAAAATAATTGGTGAGAGAGATTCAAATTCTTATCCACTTACACGATAGCAACCTTTCGATTTTACAAATAAATACTATAAAATAAAAATAATACTTAAAAATAGAAAAGTGCGGCAAGGAAAGGTTATCTTATTGGACACGCACGTAGAGCTGCTTGCAACTCGCAGGGTTGGAAAGTTTGGATCGACTGCCCAGCGGGTACGATCTCCCACCACGGAGCGAGGGAAAGGGCGCTTTCGTCTTTGTTCACGTCGAAGGTACGACCGGGAGAAGGGGCGCGAAACCGGGGCTGTTCCGCAGGCGCGACCAGGTGGCGCCAGCGAGGGCGTACGCCAAGGACGCGAAATTACCCAAATACCCTCGGATGCACTGTGGAAAACGTCGCGGCGGCGGGTACGCCGTCCGGGTTGTCGGGGTCCGGCCAGTTCGGGCGTTGCGGTCATTTCACTCATTTCTCTTCTTTGACGTTGTGATGGATTTTGCTGTCTATTTTTCGTTCCCTTTAATTTCGGTGTTTTCTTCCCCCGTTACCTCTTTCTGGTCGCCGCCGCCCGAAGTCCCGCAAAGTTGCTGTCCCCTTGCAGGCAGCAGATTTCCCTTGTAAATCGATCCCCCACCTGCCTTTTCACTTCCTTTTGATATGATCTTATCATTCGAATTATTTTTAGTACCCTTACTCTTAATCATAGGGTATCTGCTATCTATTTTCAATCGTAACTAGTCAGTTAAATCGTGTCTCGCAAGGAAAAACAAAAAAGAAAGTCACCGATAAATTAAGTAGAATTATATTTAATCAATTAATGATATTTGTCGGAAATACACAAGTACATCAACATAATATATATATATATTAAAATTTATTCACCATATCATATAATTTATTTACACTCATATCGTAATATCAAAAGAAAAATCATCTATTAATATTATATTTTCATATTAATAATTTTTATTTCATTACTTATATCATCCTTCCCCCCCCCCCCACACAAATATAATTTTTAATTTATTCATCTTTTATTGTATTTCAAAATTATCTCATGTGAAACGTAAGAGTAAGACCTTATCCACTTTTACATTGTATGGAGTTACCTTTATCCAAGACTTTTATAGTTCTATTGTATCAATGTTACCCAATACATCCGAGTAGCTAATACTAAAATAATTATTCACCTGTGATTATCTTTGAAAATAACTATTAATAATAATTTGGATGACTTACGAGTAATATGTACGAAAGAGGGTCTCGTAAAGAAAAAAAAGAAAAAGTACGAAAGAGGGATTGGCGGGTGTTGAGGACATGCGCCAGATGAAGGAGGGTGGTGAGCCATCGAATCCTATTTTAATATATAAGTAGAGATTGCACATGTATATGCTGGTGCAATTGACATGTGATATTCTCGCATAATCTTGGATTATAAGTGAAGTTATTCGGCATTTTATTAAATTTCTTAGGAACGGTCGTTCAAGGCCCTAATTAAATTCTTTTTGCAACTGCTTCTACATTTTTCTACATCCATTACAAAGCCCTATTGAGAAATAATTTTAACTACGGGGGTGACGAAGTTTTATTTACTCCATACATGATCAAAAGTTCCTGCAAAGATGGATATGTCATCCTCCTCTTGAAGTTGGCAGCATTCTCTCAACTCTCCCAGTCACAATGAAGGAATAAGAGGGGAGCAAAGATAAGAATGAGATCTCACCCATGGGAATAAATTGCCTAATCTGAGGTTTGCCTTATTATTTATGAGAAGAGATGATATATAATTGTATTGGGAACAGGGCACCCGCATTGGGTACTTAATCGACAATAACGCGTCAGAAGATTTTTTTTTTCTCTCTCTGTTTTTTGTTTTGTTAACTGTGGCAAATTTTGTTACAAGAGGTCTATAGATAACATCTAGCATTTCACAATATCGTCTCACACCAGAAGCAACACTTCGCTTATTCTTTGCAAACCCATGCCTTTGATCCCTTTGTCCATATAATCGAGGACGATTGAGTTTTGAACAATTCTACCAAAAATATCCATCACTTGCATCGCAGATTCAATATCTTCTGTAAGATTGCTTATAAATGAAAACTTATTCTTCCCTTAAAAAAAAAAAAGAAGTGAACATAGCGATCATGTTTCACCCCCTATACCATCGATGGTAAAATGGTTCAAAAAAGATTAATACAAAAGATTACCCACGCGACATTCTTTTTATTCATAAATATATATTTCAGTTGATGGCGATCACTGATTATATTAAAAAGAATCTAAATTCAAACCCTAACCTTACGTTATTTGAAAATTATTGTCGTAGGATCGTCAATTTCATAGATTTACCCGTAATAAGTTTTGCGTAAAAAGAATAATAATATTTTTATTGTTATTATTATTATTTAGAATGATAAACATGGTGGACACGAAATTCAAACCCCACAGCTATTGGATGTTAAATACAGATGTTTTATACCCCTACCGACCCCCCGGTGGCTCCATTGACCGCTCCAACTCTGCAACAAGACTTCCCAACATTTGCACTTAGAGCCTCCTAGTTCTTCTCTTATTCGAAATACGTCGTTCCCATTCACCCACAAGCACTCACTGCTGCCCACACGCGTCGTTTGCCCTTTATAAAGTCCCAGCGAACTGCTACTAGAGCGGCCTTCTGACCAGTCGTGTGGCGCTCCGAAGTGTGAACCGTGGCAGAGCTCTGATCCCCTCCCTCACATCCTTCCACATACAGAATCTGTTACAGACGCAGAACAATATCCTTTCCAAAAAACAACATCTTGTGAGTTCTCGATCCCTTCTAGTTCGTGTCCGGTTTCATTACCTTGTGATCCTTCGTCTCCCCATTGCCACGACATTAATTGTTGGTCGAGCTGCAAACCAGTTCATCCCCACTCATATATATGATTGACTCTTTGTTAATCTACAGTTGAAGAAGAAGAAGAAGAAGAAGAAGGAAGAAGAAGAAGGTCCGTCGACTATATAGTACATGGCACATGAAGAGAGCAACATGTTGGGCTACGGCGTTCCCGAGAACTGGTTGCACTACTCGGCTCTCCTCCAGCCATGCCACCACTACCACCACCACGGCTTCTTGCCAACTCCTCCCCCGCAGATGGACGACTACTTCATGCCCAACAACACGACCATAAGCAGTAATTGCACCTTCTTCTACCCACACGAAGCCTGTGGAGAGGAATGGTATATGGTTCATGGCGCGGGGGCGTACGTGGGCCACGAGGAGGAGGTGCCCAAGCTGGAGGACTTCCTCGGGGGAATGCGGTCCTCGCCTTTGGATCATGGGGTGCAGCTGATGGACCACGATGCCCACGAGGGTACTCGTGTGGGCTCCTCCGCGCCGGGTAAGCGGCTTGGGGATCAGGAGGTGAGCTTGAACAGCAGTTCCTCGAGGAAGAAGAGGGCGCCATCTCCACATGAGGACGCCGAGAAGAGTACTATGGTGGTGTTGGAGAAAGGTGGTGGTGGTTCTGTTGGGTCGGAGGGGGTGGTCAGTACTGTAGCACCACCACAGCCACAGCCACCTCAAAGAACGTCCTCCTTCAGAGGAGTTACGAGGTAACCGACTTAATTACGACTGCACTACTTATGTCCGTTTATGTCGCAGGATATCCCACATGTTTATAAGATATCTATATTTTATCTTAAATTTAAATTTTCTTAAATTTAAACATAAGTGGTGGATGAGTTATCTAATACTTAAATTTCTTATAATCTTAACTTATTTTTATTTTATCCCTTATTCGTAAATAGACCTATGGAGTTATCTCGAGTTACGAATACACATCAACATGACATACATGCTGTTTGAAACCTTTTATCTCGGGAAATAGATCGCGCAGCGTACACTAACAAGGTAGATATCCCGTATATGTTTTGCATTTGCATTTATGGCATAGAGATTGTAGGTGAGAAATACTACGATCTATAGTTGCAGTCGCCTATCTCGTGTAACCCCGTCTGGATTCGTGGATAAAAATAAACTCTTTTGGATTTGTCTCATTCTAATCCGAATTCCCAACTTCGCTCCTGGTGAAGGTAGATGAATAACAAGGGAAAATATGGATACAAAGTTATACATTTTTTATTTCATTATTTAGGACCAAAACCGCTCTAGATTATTTTTATAGTGGTTTTTATGTAAATATTAAAATTATGGTGGTAAGGGTGTAATTTTGTGACCATCCATCTAAAGAAATTGGAGTAAAACTAAAGCTAACCTCCCTGGACCAGCAAATTTAATGAGTAACGTCAGGTTAGATAAACAAACGTTCCTAAAGCATAGTCATTATCATTTGTGTTCAAGAAGTGAAAATCGTAGAGGTACTTTGGTTTGATGGTAACTTAAGACGATCAAAGGGTACATCTCGGCGGATCTAATTTATTTCATTTAGCACATGGATTTTACCCCCCTCCCTCATCATGCATACGCTACATTCTGAACGAAATTGGACGCATGTTAATTAGTACTTAATTGGGAACTTAGTTAATTGTGTTAAATTCTTGTGATGCAAATGTGTGTTGCAATGGGAGCTGCAGGCACAGGTGGACGGGGAGGTACGAGGCCCACCTCTGGGACAACTCTTGCTTGAGAGAGGGTCAGAAGCGGAAAGGCCGCCAAGGTACATTAATTTTGTATCTGATCGTAGTTGCATAACATTAATTAAATTATTACTTGGTAGGAGATGGATCTTATCTTCGGTCCAAAGCATATCAACAATAGAGAACATTTCCTTTTATTCTTGCTATTTCCTCCGTACCTTAATCCTTTTATTCCAACCGATCACAGAAGAACTCCAATAATTTATTCCGGCAAACCAGTCCTCTACTCTTTGCTCGCATTTGTCAATCCAAAGCCTTTCACACTGGTAAGTTGGGAATATAAAACGTCCTTAAGCTCAAGTCGAAGGGTTCATGTGTTCTTCTTGTGTGTTGAAGTTAATGCAAAAAAAAAAAATCAGAGCTATTAGTGAAAAGTCTGTATGTCGTATGCGATAATGCATGCAGAAGATTAGTTAATTATTTTTGAAGTCTATATATAATATGCTGCCGGCGTTATTTCAACCTCTTTTATCTTCTCCATGGGAGGGAATGGCGACGACGTAGGGTACGAGTAGACTGATGTATGAGACGGGACTGTGTGGGTCTAATGGGTGCCTGCGACGCCGCCGCTCCCTTTCCATTGGGTGTGAGAGCGGATGATCTGGATCGATCTATCTATCCATCCATCTATCCCCCCATCATCCAAACGTATCCTATCCCATATCTGAGATCTCTGCTCGTCGGTAGAGTACAAACACTAGTGCGTATCAAACTTTATAGTGTCTGCTGTTGCAGGTGACCTGTCTTTCACACACTCTGCGTCCACGACGTGTGTGTCTGTGTTTTAAACGCACTTCCATTAACCTCCCCGACGTCGTAACTTTAATTATTGCACGTACGTCTTTGAGTTAAATTTAATATTTTTTAAAAAAAATTGAAAATCAACCAAGATCGTATTAGATAGTGAATTTTGTCTCCATCACCACTTAATAATCTATTAAGATATTAACATATATCTACCGCATAACGTCTATCTAATAATACTCATATCATAATATTAAAATAATAGTCATTAACATTATTAATTATTTTATCGCTACTATTTATCCTGTTCCTCTGTAAACATCCTTTCAAACTTATCTTTTTCTTATTCAATGCGGCGTAAGGATGATTACATCCTAACTTTTTTATTTGAGGTTTCTGGTGGGCAATTTTATTTATTTTGCGTCTAATTCGTGGAGAGATGTCAGTATATCTATACAAACAAAGAAATTGGATGTTTGATGTTGTTTACTGTATCGGATTTGATAGGCTATGCACCATCCTGCGCAGGCTATCTATGCTGCTGTGAGTGAGCGTGGAAGTGGCATATGTGGGAATATAATAAGAATAGAGGTGCGTCTTGTGCATGGAATAGTTCCTTCTGTCGTGGGGGCTGACGTGACGAACCCATTTGGGGGTTGGGGGCTTGTCAATGCATGGGTATTTTTGATATTAATAATTAATGTATAAGATCTTTCTCCTCTGAGGTTAGAAATCGTTTTGGTCTCATGTGACCTGCGACAGTGGCATTGTTTACTTGGATGGGATGGAGGGGGGGGGGGGGGGGGGGGGGGGGGGGGGGGGGGGGGGGTGGTGGTGATGTGGGCTCGAAATCCAACAACTTTGACCGGACCTTGACCATGTGGGTTGGATTAATGCAGCACATAGGCGTAGGGTGAGGATGTTTTGGCTAAGGAGATGCGTAGGGGTAGTACTACGTGCCCTCTTCTCCTTCATTGCATGCACGGTGGATATTGTGCTTGCATGTGGTGTTGTCTTATTGCAGGGTAATTGGCATAGATATCCTCACCTATTTATATAGGTTCCTTTGTAAATTTACGTGCAAAACATTTTAGTTTATTTTAAAGTCAAAATCCATGCTCCAGGATGACACTTTGTCGGACGATCTACGTTTTGAATGAACGGCTGGGATAAGAGACTTCAAAAAAAAAAAAGCTTAGGTTTAAGCTTGAGTTAAACAGTTCTCAATTTACATGGCCTCCAGTTTGGACTTTCCCTCCTACAACCCACGGTATATCAAAATCTAATCAACTTGTGAAAAAGATTAGCTTTAACTTACGTATGAATGAGTTAATAACGTTTAACTAAATGTCAAAGTTGGTAGCAGTCGATAAAAAATTATACGAAATATGTATAGAGATTGGGCAGGAGGTGTACTAAGTGGAGGTTAGTGTTACTGCGGGGAGCATTTATGTGAATCTCCCGTTATGATAGCGTATGTTTTCCTCTCACTTTGTTTTGCTACCTCCTGTTCTTCCGGGAGGCTTTGAACTGTCACATTCCTTGTTGATTTGACTCGAGAATTGGGGTTTTCCGAAGAGAAAAAGAAGACTCCAGAATTTGGGTTCCCCTTCTATATATCTTAATTACGTGAAAGCTAATATGTCTCTACGCTGCTCGCACAATTTTTACAATATTCGGAAAAAGTATTTGTCAAATGTAATCTCTTTTAACTCACTGCACCTAGAGAAAACTAGAGTTAGTGGTTCATTGGAAAGGTATACGGTGTTTTGCTAATTTTAAAGAGTGGTGTATCCTGGATGACCAAATGTGTAAGTATTATTTTCTTTCAATTTACCAACATGGGATTATGGGTTGAAATATATATATATATATATATATATATATATGTCACGTCGTGACAGTGGAGCAAAGTGCAAATGCTATTTGTGTCCGGTTGTGAGGTTTTTATACCATATACGCAGTACTTCGCTATATCAAGCAGTCGAATTGTTGGTACTTTAAATGTCAGCAAGTAAATTGTAAGTTAGTACTTTGAAAGCGATGTAAATGTTACTCTGTATGCTTCTGCATTTAGGGCTCTCCCCTTTGAAGGCGTCGAAAATACGTGATTTTGGAGAAGTTGGCTTTGAAAAAACATGTTGGATGTATACGTTAAAGATCTTGAAATCATTTAAAGTTATTGGAACAAACATAATACTAAACAACATATTAAAGGTATATGCTTAATTAGAGTTTTCTCTTTAAACTAACGGAAACACTGGAAGTTCCCTTAAAATAGCCAAATGCTGCAGAACATCCACTGAGAAATAGAACCCAAGGCTTTTTTTTCTTGAAAGAATCATTTGTGGGTTTACCTATATATTATCATAAGATTTACATATTATTTGTTGTTAATTAAGATGATCTTCTGAAGTGATCTATTAAAGTTGTTAGATCTTACAATGCATCGCCTATAATATGGGAAATATATGGACATTTTTGAAAATTTTGAATTCTTTGATGAGAATAGTTATAAATTATTAATTTATTAAAATAGGTATATGGTTATGGTCTCCACCGAAGAAAGAGATCTTTTGCTGTCTATCCCTATTGTGGAAGTGGAAACCGTAATTGACCATGGAGTCAATGGAAGGGATAGTTTTCTCTCTCACTCCTTGAAAGGCCAAAAACCCTTCCTAGGACAAGGCCGAAGCCTCACTTGGAAGGAATTAAGCCTTCGGGTTTTGATTTGATTAATGATAGTGCTAAGAACAGTCTAGGAATTAAGCCTTCGGGTTTTTCTTTTACGTTTGGCAATTATACCTTTTATTGACTATCGGGTCGGGTAGATTGAATGGTGGAGATTTTTTACCTTGCCGGGGAAGATCTAGATTGGAGATATTTTTTGTCCGTTTTGAGTGTGAAATATTTTGATTTAAAGGCTGACTTACGTTATATGTTGCATATGCTAAAGGTAAATAATATGGAGATAAAACTCAGAAACCTTGCAGTCTATGCAATTAGTGCAATGCCACATGTATTGATACGAAGAAGAAGGAGCAGAAAGAAAATATCTTACTTTGAGTTAGCTTGAGAAGTTATAAAATCTAGGTTTGGGAATTTGCAGGAGGATTAACCCGTGAGTTAAAACCTTTCTTATTTACCTAAAACATGTATTATTCCGTGGTGATAAGGGGAAGAAAGGTACGCGAAGGATAGCTGCATCACATCAACCTGACATCAGTAGGAATTTAGACTTTGCAAGCTATTAAGGTAATGCTAGCCAATCAAACGTATATACGTGCAAACGTATGATATATTGTCATGGTAGAAATAAATTTTAATATTTGTAAGATATATGTAATTTAAATTCTTCAAAATAAATTTTCTCAAATCCCAAATCTTTCTCCCATTTCCTTTCTTTAACCCTTTTTAGCTCTACGCAAAAAAATCTTCGCTCCCATTTCCAAATAGTTTCTTTATCTTGTTACAAGTTTCTTAAGGTTAATAAATTTGTATATTTCTATTTTTTTAAAGATCATTATGTTAACTCAAGTAGTAAATAAGAAACTTTAAATTTTAATTGTAGAATCTTGTTCTTTGAATTTATATCAGTAAACAGAAAAGCTACTGTGAAATCTTTTGATCCAATATGAACCAATTCTCAATTTTATGATCGGATTAGACTAAACCTTCTATTAGAGTTGATCTGATTGGCAAAATGTTAATCCAATTTGTTTGCATCCCTTAGGTATTGTGGGGGTGGTAAACTTGGGTTTATGTATATGAGCATGGTAAGGGTTAGTTTATATTGGAGGATGTAT
Organism: Thalassia testudinum; assembly: GCA_037157565.1. NCBI lineage: Eukaryota > Viridiplantae > Streptophyta > Magnoliopsida > Alismatales > Hydrocharitaceae > Thalassia > Thalassia testudinum. The sequence goes on along the minus strand of JAZHRO010000022.1, from coordinate 30,174,138 downwards.
TTTATGGGATAAAAATTTGTAAACATGAGATATCCGGTGCATCTGTTTACCTTTAACTTGGGATGATTATGTGAGAGAGTTTACGTGATTAGGAGATGAGGTTGGAATATATGATAAGGAAACGAAGGATAAATTGTTAAAAGTTTCCTAGATCACATTTGTATTCTACCATCACTATTATGTGTGTGCGCTTAAACATGTGTTGGCGTAACGATGCTCCTCGTCTAATGATGCATCACCTTGTGGTTTAGTTCGTCCGTGCACGACGGTGTTGGCAGCAACATCTGAGTGACCTCAGCTTTACCTCTTCCGTCTATATAATCTTGCGTGTATTTATTGCTTATGTTGGGAGAGATATCTCATCGTTTGTTCGATGTGGGTCTCGTGCTTGGTATGTTCTTTTCATGAATCGAAACTAGTTCCTTAAAAAAGAAAGATGCATTAGAAATGGGTTTTAGGAAAAATATCCATTGCTTAAGCAGGCATGGTATATATGTTGTGGAAGGCATTAATTATGTTTGATCTATCAGAAGATTTTCACTACTAGCACCACTGGAATTTTTGCTGGTTTAGACTGACGATGGTTTTTTTTTTGTAATTTTTCTTTTGAATTGCATGTTAATCTTTTGTCGGTTTGCTCATGAATGGGGGAGCACAGTATACTTAGGTGCGTATTTCAATGATTGATTTTGACGGTGGAGTTGTTGGTATATATTTATAGCCTACCAAAGTCTCACCTTATTCTACCATCGATATACGTATATATTTATATAATAATAAGGTGGATACGACAAAGAAGAGAAAGCAGCTCGGGCCTATGATCTCGCATCTCTCAAGTACTGGGGACCTACCGCATCTACAAACTTTCCGGTGAGTACTTTCTACTTTCTTTAATCTTTGGTTTATTTGATAAAAAGTGACCTTGACAAAGGGAAAAAATGCAGTTGACTTGGAGACCAATTAATTAATAATACAAATATGCAAATCTTGACCTCGATCGTTTGTTTTGTTTGTAAGAAAAAGGATAATTTGAGGGAAACGATAAGGTCCATGACATTTGAAACTGGTTCCAAGGAAGTGTTATTGGTCAGGGGTTCTGGGCATCCTGTTTGGTTTACTCCAAGTTAAAAAGGATTATGGATCAGACCGAGGTAAAGCTACGTAATTTATTCGGGATTGAATGGGTGAAATTATTGTACTTGTTATAAAATTTATACTTTAAAAAGGACATGGGGATCGCATTGACGACGTGTTTCAGAGTTCGGGGTTCATATTGAAGGAAAGATAACTCTGGGTATCATGATGTAATTTGCCCAAGTGTTATGCCTTTGTCGTGGTTGTAGACGACAAAGCAGATGGTAAAGGGCAAAAAGGTAGTAGTCTCGGTAGTCAAAGTGTGGGTTGGTCAGTACAAAATTGACCAAATTTGAATTAATTAAGAGTTGGCGCGACCTTTTTCGGGCAAAAGTCCAAACAGCTAAATATAGAAACCTATCAAAAAAAAAAAAGAAAAAGCCGAAAAATGGTGGTTATTGTCGTACTGGTTGTCTGTAACTCGAGAAGTCATGGATGGACACTTTTGCCAGAAACGCAACATCTGCAGATCCTGCTAAATTTAACAGCATAAGCAAGCTGATCTAAATAAAGCACCAGATCAAAAAACAGACTTTGAAGAACTAGATTATTTGCTTCACCTTACGAATGGCACAAATTATGCTGCTTTTCATACTAGAGGAGAAACAGAAACCCCATCTCTATGGTAATAATCCATTATTTCTGGTAAAACAATTGGGTGCAAATTCGTCTAGCTAGAAAAAGACAACACAGATAAGATTCTGCCAAAGGCCTAATGTTGGTGTTGGGTTCTCATTGCTATCCTATCCATCTAAGGATCAATATGTTTCCCCACCAACACGACATTAACAACCAAGCCACCGGTCGTTGCGGGAGCATATGGGTATGGATGGATATCCTTGTTTGAACCAAGGACGAGAGGCCTTCTCCATGAGGCGTCATTTAATTCCCCCTTACAGTAATGGATCTCTAATTCCCCTTAAGCTGGCAGGCTCTGAAAAGCTTTGTAAACCTTTTTATCAATCTTAGGCGTTTTTATCTTGTTCTGGAAATTTCACCTGACCGCCTGCAACCATTCATTGTGAAATTCCCTTTTGTCTTTTGATCCTTTGTCAAAAAAAAAAAAAAAAGGTGTCCGTGTACTCCAAGGAACTGGAGGAAATGAAGGACATGTCCAAGCAGGAATTCATCGCTTCATTGAGGAGGTAGTTATATTCTCTTCCCTGTAGGAGGGGCATTAGAATCTGTCTTGCAGTTTAAACAAGCATTGACTTGTGAGAATGTTTTCCTTTCTTTTGGCATATGGCCGATTATTAGGAGAAGCAGCGGATTCTCCCGAGGCGCTTCAATTTACAGGGGCGTGACAAGGTGAATCAATTGGAGGCTGGAAACCAGAATGGTTTAAAAATCAGAATTTGGTCTCATCGATGGCCCCTTTTAATTTGATCTATCAGGCATCATCAGCACGGGCGCTGGCAGGCGCGAATCGGCCGAGTCGCGGGGAACAAGGACCTATACCTCGGTACATTCAGTAAGTAGCATACAATGTTCCTGTCTCTCTCTCTCTTTCAAATTCTTCGATCCATCACCTCCACCCCCCCCCCCCCCCCCCCCACACCCACCCCGTCCGTTTCGCGAATGCTTTAAAGCCACGGAGCAAGAAGCCGCGGAGGCGTACGACATCGCCGCGATCAAATTCCGTGGGGCGAATGCGGTGACGAACTTCGAGCTGAGCAGGTACGACCTCGAGGCCATCGCCCGCTGCGACCTGCCCATCGGCAGCTCTGCGAGACGGCTGAGGTTGTCGTCCCAAGTTGAGAGCCAGGGCACCAGCCGGTCGTCTGAGTCCAGCCACCCGATCGGATCGGATCATCAAGGCAGCTTCCTCTGCACGCCCTCCGGCTATCGAGACGACGCCGCACCTTCCTCATGCACGTACCGGCCGGGGTGGGACTGGCTGTCAATCAGCAGCCAGCGCGAATGGGAAACGAAATGCGGTGGCGGGACGACGACGATGACGACGACGGGAGGGTGCGAGAGGTTGCAGCTGACGGTTTCGTCCAGCAGTCAGTGAATTGTTGTATGCGTGGGGAAGACACTGATTTCCTTTTTGTTGGCGGTGCTTGGATTCTTTCTTGTGGTGACTTACCGACCAATCCTTTGCTCTGGAATGGGTGGGTTATGAACGTCATATGCATGCGTGGTGTGTTCGTGTCCAGGCATGTAGACGCCATCTGGATGGAAGAGGAAATCATCTCTACTATAGGTTTGGGAGATCCTCCTTTCGTTATGGTTTAAGTGTGGTTTTCGTTATGCATCTTTCTTGATCGATCTGCCTAGCTGCATCCATGGTAATTTTACCCATGGTTTTTTGTTTTTTTATTGATTTGTTCATCTGTGTCCGTTTCAAATATTTTTGAACCACGGTTGGCTGCACCCAGTTTTTAAAATTTTGACCCAAATGAAGAGGCCTTGCCTGGAACTAGGGTAGTGATGGATGAAAAAAAAACCATTGGAGATAATGCCCATAAAATTGCGTTAAGGCTGCCATTGACAAAAGTTTGAATGGGGGTAAATTGTAGAGGTGATGTGAGTAGAGGGCTAGCGGAGGATATGTCTGGTGGGTGAGTTGATATATTTGCCGGCTGTGTTTTGATGTGATTTAAATATATAAGGTTATTTATTTATTTTATATTGGATGTTTGTGGTACGTGTAAATTTGAGATGACATTTTTTTTATAAATCATGTGTAATCCATGGCACTATCTTTCAAGGCTTGCTCTAATGTCACCTGAAAATCCACATGCACGGATCGATTTCACGTCCAAAATTACGATCTACGTAGTCGGTTGAGATCTATTTAGGGCCATTAGGAAGCCTTAAGACTTAATCATGGATTATGTCATTAGGAATATCTTACAAAATTTGCCTTGTGTGCTCAAGCCTAAGTCTCTCATTATCTTTAGCTTAGGTCCTTTAATCATGGAGGCTTTCTTTAGCTCTAAGTATAATTTAAACAATATAAATCTAATTAAAACATACGGGGAGAATCTAATTTATCAAGAGTTCCCTTAAATTTCCTTTTTAGCAACAACACCGTCGGTTTACCCTCAAAACCTTTGTGGATGAGCAACAACTGGCTCCCAAAAATCATGATCCAACCCCATCCTTGGGTCGCTCAAAGATCACCTTACAACCTAGGGATCAAAAAAATATAATTGCAAGAGAGGGATAACATCTCCTACCTTGGAGCTCCTCCTCCTTTTCTTCTTTAACCCACACAAGTTGCAGCCATAGCAACAACTTCAGCGATAGTAGTAGCAACTACAGTAGTCATGTACGACAGCAATAGTCGCTATAGTAACAACAACAAGTATGGCAGCAATAGTACCTGGAGTAGCGGCAACAACTCCTCCAAGCAACGAAGGGATTGGTTGGTGAAAGAGAGAGGAGTGGAGGAAGGCTGCTATGCTAAGTAAGAAAATGACATTTCTCTTTTTATTTTTAATTTCCCTTTACTTTTATAAGGGGTGTGAGGTTTACACCCAAGTCCTTCCACCCAACTTCTTCGTTCTAAGAAAGGCCACTAACAATATTTCCATACACTTAGCCCCTCAACTTTCATTTATTAAACTTTTGTTAATATTTTCAAGGGCTAGCCATAAGGTTTCCAATGCCCTTAATTCTCCATTAAGAAACCAAATTAAGATAGTAATTATCTTATTAAGTACATAAAAAATTCCAGACTCATACAATGCCCAATCAAGAGAAGGCTTTTTCCTTCTTTGAGAGAAGGAAACCCACAACCTAGGCCTTCATATACAAGTGTACCAAATAAGAAATGAGATTCAAAGAAATAAAGACATATAATCAACCCTATAAAAAATCCCCTAATTCAAAACTAGTGTATCAATATGCAAAAAAATATTCTAATCATAAACACAATTAATTACTCCCTTGAACTCTACTAGTTAACATGAGATGTGAAGCCATAGAGAGGAAGGTAAGGCCTCTAAAGATTCCTAGAAGCCAATGCAAGGTCTCTTCTTGCACTTAGAGAGTAGAAGAAATAGTGCAACAATGTACTCTTCAAGGTCTTATAGTGCTTCTCAATGTGTGCTCTTCAAGGTTCTTAATGAGTGCAAGAAATTATTTGCTTGGAGGAAGCGCCCTTATATAAAGGAAGATTTTAGGGTAGAAATGTAAATCATCTAACACTAGGTTTCAAAAAATGAATGAATAAGAAGATTAGTAGCTAATTTTAGGTCTTTCACACCTAACATTAAATTAAACATCTAATCTTAGACTATTAGATTTTGTAACAAAGGAACATTCTTAGAAGTTCACCTTAACATTAGTCAATTTATACTTAATGATAAGGTATCTTAGAAAGCAACTTTTTATTCCAGTTGAAGAGATTGAGTGACTAAGTGACTTAATTGCCATTAGTCATTGAACTTAATTAGTATGATTAGGCAAGTTTTAGGATCTTAGCTCCTCTAAAGGCCATGTTAAGCCATTAGGTCAAAGAAGAGCCATGATTAGTACTTAATGAATTTGGATTAAGATTGATTAAGCTATATATGACCTTATATAAGTTGATCATGGGATGATTGAGGGTCTACAAGCTTGAAATGCCTTAGCAATGCTTGTATGCAATTGTGCAGGATTTCTCTTTACATATTTCTTCAAATAAAACATGGATTGCATCATTCCTTCCACATTACAACAAATTCTAAGACTTCAAAACCCTTTTTGCCTTGAGTGCCCCCTTCATTGAGCTTCTATGCATTTTCTTCCTCATGGCGCCTTCTTGGAGCTCCATACTCCTATAGTAGCTTGTACTTGCATGTTAGTCCTTGCCAAGCTATACAAATTACTAATTTTTAATTTTCATTTCAATTTTAATGAGGTGTTTGTAGCATTTAATTATAGATGATAATTATTTATGCATCTATATGGATATTATTTATTCAGTGAATGCCCTAAGCTAATTCATGCATGCATGCTCCTACCAATATTCATTTCAATGTTTTGAATATTATTCATAAAGGAAGGAGAGTTGAGCACTAAGGTCCATTTTTTTGGGAGGTAACTTGATTATCTGGAGGAGCAAGAAATAATTTGTTCATGCTAGATCAAGTGCTGAAACAAAACATAGAGTGATGGATTTGGCTGTCGCTAAAATATTGTGGGTGAAAATTATTTTGTCAAATATCGATATTCTTCCTAAAATGCTAGTGAAGCTCTATTGCAAGTTCGCAACAACAAAGTTGTGCTTAATCTTGCAAACAATACCATCATTCGTGATTTTACTAAGCATGCAAAAGTGGATTGATACTTTATTTGGAAGAACATAGATTTGGAGGAGTTGTGCCTTCTTTATATCAAGTTTGAAGATTAGGTTGCTGACATCTTCATCGAAGGCTTACCCACTACAAAAAAAAAAAAAAAATGTTGACAAGTTGGGCATATTTAGTACCTATGCCCAATATGATGGAAAATGTTGAGTCATGTGGGAATGGGTATTTAGATCTTTGAGTGTAAATCAATTTAACCTGAGCCCATATGTTGTAACACAGCCCCTTTGCTTTGATTTTTAGTAAGGAAAAGCTAACTTCCAAGAGAGAGAGCGTTAAGAGTATCACCCCCACAGCTTCTACTATCCTATTGAAGAGGGTTTTCACGTAAATCACTTTGTCATTGCGTGATGACTCTTCTTGCGATGAGTTTTTCTGATATTCGTGTTTCTACATGCAGTAACCTTTGATATTGTTTAAGATTCCCTTGTTCAGCTGCAAATTGAAGCTTATCCTTTTTGGTTTCGTTGGGATTTGGAAAATATCCCATGTGGCAATCAGCAGGCCACGTGGCACTGCCACGTGGAAGCCACCTGGATGCCCAGCAGGTTTGGCGGTTTGGGTTCCCAAGAGCCAAGCTTGGGTGCACCAAAATTGGTGATTTCTTTTTTTCATTAAAGTGGTTTTAGGAATAAAAGTTGTGGGATTAGTTCTTCTATTAAGAGATAAAATCTTTCCAAATGAGAAAAGATTTTATCTATTTAGGAAACAAGTTTTAGGATTTGCTTTAGGATTTAAGTCTTTACAATTTTAGTAGATATATTATCTCTATAAATAAATAGCCTCCTCAGCTATTATTTATTTGAGCAATACAAAAATATTTCCAAACCACAATGCTCCCCTCCTCTCTCTCTACTTCTCTCTACTCACAGGCCACCACCTTCACCATCGGCAACCACCTTCAACCAATCATCCTGCCAGCAGATCTGTCGGCCACCCTTAGCCGATCACCATGCTCCTCACTACCTTCTTCCCAAGCTCTCTGATCACCCAGATCAGACATCTAGTACACGTTCCAGACGTCTTAAACGTGCAACTCAATGCTGCGTGTGAGATTTTTGGATCTCTCTACATACAAGAGCCTTCATACTTTGTCTGCGCCCGTACACACTCTGTGCGCATTGGAGATCCAACTATTCGTTGGAGTTTCTTGCATCCAAAGAAGTCCTCAAATCTAGCAAGTTGTGTGGAAAAGAAGGAAGGTCTAGGGATGGCAAAATCTACCTCAACTGTAGGAGATGCTACACTTGGCCCTGGAGAGGGCAAGGTAGTTATGTCTAGGACAACTATCAAACTGAATGACACTGCCAATGAAATGACCCGCTACCCTTTTGGGTCGGTTAAGACGTCTGGATTAGCCGTTAGATGTCTGTCCAGATGTCTGCGTAGAGGGTTGGACGTTTGAAAGTAAAAGAACCGTACCATGTATTCTTTTTTCGCACGCGCACACACGCACACACCTCTCTCTCTCTCCTCACCCCAAACCCTAACCCTCTCCTATTTAATCTCCACTCCCCCCCCCCCCACGCCACTCTCTGCATCTCCACCGACCACCACCTTCATCCTTCCCTCCTATCGGCCGCCACAATCCTTCCAGCCACCAGCGCGGCATCTGGCGAGGAAGAAGAGAGAGAGGGGCAGTACACGGAGGAGGAGAAGGAAGCTCGAGAGGAGAAGCTCGTGAAGGTGGGCTTCATGGCCTCCTGAAGCTACCGGCGTAGCAGCTGCGGGCGGTGAGGAGGGGCCGCGCGGAGGAGAAGGCTCGTGAGAGTTCTGCATACTGGACATTTTCCAGTATCAGACGTCTGAAGCATCTCCCAGACATCTAGAGTAGCAGAAGGACATCCGGAGCTGAAGCCGGACGTCTGAAAGCACGCTCAGTGCCAAGGTACATGCTTCTGTGCGGTTGACGGCCATGCATGCCTCACCGCAAAGATTTGTCCAACCATTTTTAGGTCTGAATGTACGTACGTAGGGGGCAGGGCATTGGAAAGGCGCGAGGTGCGCCCTTCGAGGTGCTTTTGGACGTCTGGACATGTCGCCAGACGTTTGACTGTACCTCCAGATGATCGGAAGGAGAGTCCGACGTTTGGAACTCAGCTCAAATGATCGCGGAAGGGTCCGGACGTCCGAGGTAGCTGCAGGAAACCTAGGGTGAGTATTGGCGTCTTTTAAGACGTCTGGGACTAGACCCAGAAGTATGATTTTGGATAGTGTGAGTGTTTTTGGCCCATTTAGGACCCAAATGGAACCAGATTTTCGCAAACGAACTACCATTGTTTTTCGCTTGAGTTTCTCTACGAGTTAGTCACTTGTATATGGTTTTCGACTTGTTTTTTTACGACTCGGTTCCCGAATCCCTACAAGATACGAGAATCGCACCGACTCGACTGATCCCAAGACCCAGTTGTCCAACGAGAAAGTAACCAAAAAGCAGTAAAATAAACCACATTCACCATGCATATAACTAACAGTAACAAAAGTACAGCAGTATAGAAAAGAACGACTACAGTACATACCACCACAATAGTAGAGAATTAAAAATAGGTACAGAAGTATGAAGATTTCAATAAAAGAGTACAAGGTGAAAAAGAAATACGCACTACTACAGAAATACGGTACAACAAAAATACAACTATTGGGCTCTACTAGGCCCAGCACCCTCCACAGCTGCATGCTCTGGCTGCTCAACACCTGGTCCTGAAAAAGGTGACAAATGTGACACGTCAGCGAAACGCTGAGTAGAGTAGCAACCAGCTAGCTAAAAAAATAGTAAAGGTGGACAAGTAGCTGTTATTTTTAATTTCTTTCTTTATTTCTCTATTTAGTATTTCTTGATTCATTTCTCAGGTCTTTCTCTTGATCTCGAATGTTCATCGTGGAAACGATCTTGATTGCAGTCTTTTCCGAAAAGTAGAAGTAGCACGTGGTGCTCTCTTGGCCGGGAGAGTCCCCCGTGGTGGTCCTACCCTCAGTCAACCGCCTCAAGGTCGCTGACAGGCGTAACGGTGACTACGGCACGCGTGATAAACGCACGGGTAGCTACCCCGCACTAGCACGTGGTCAGTCGTTTCCGTTAATGGGTGCGCCCAAAGCACAGCACGGAACTAGAATAGGGCAGAGCCCTCTCAGTAACAGGGGTCCAGCCCCTCCACAGTCCGCGCACCCTCGCATGACTACCCTATTTGCCCAGTGGGCCTAACAAGTCGGTGTAGGATGGCTAGCTGAACCCCGAGGCCTGTGGGGTGGCTAGGTCTCTCCCCGGTACTGTGTACGCGAGGGCCAAAAGTCGGTACAAGGTGGCCAGACCTAACCCCGGGTCCCTGGGGCGGCTAGCTCTGCTCTGCACTAAACAGGGGGACAGTTGCTCTCCTTGGTACTCCGTACTCAAGGGCCAGCGCACTTCCCCATCCACTTTTCCAGTTCCATTCTATTTATTTTTCCATGAGCTCTACTCCTAATTCCCCGTAGGATTCATACTCATATTTCTTAGGCTAATCCATACTAGGTTTCATCATTTTAGTTTAATGCGCATATAGCCCGTGGTTCCAACATTTAATATCAATTTATATACAAGTAGCTCAAATTTAGTTTTCAACAACAGGAATCACATGTAGCAATTACTAGCAACAGTACTCTATATTTCACAGGAAACTGTTATCCAATTACAGGTAATTATCATTATTCTATCTACTTTTCCAAGACTGCAATTCATGTACTCACGACATTCGTTTCAGTGTTTCTGTTCCTAGGATCCATGCCATATCCTAGGATCTATCATTCAATCTAGTTTTCAAGTCCTACGATTCATGCCATACCCTAGGATCTATCATTCAATCTAATTTTCAGATCCTAAGATTCATGTCATACCCTAGAATCTATTATTCATCTCAAACATGCATTAATGCTGGTAAATACCTAAGGGGAGCCACTCTACCTGCAAATCAGGAGTAATGGGGGCGTAATCGGGAGTAAGGGGACTACCAGCTCGGCCTCTAGCACTCGGTGCAGGGAGCATCTGTTGTGCTCCGACTCCAGATGGGCAGTTCCTCCTGATGTGGCCCAGCTGGCCATATTGGTAGCAAAGGGGTATATGACCTCCTCCCTCAGTAGGTCCCTGCTGGCAACTGAGCGAGGGTCAAATGCTGGCAACTGGCCCCTACCTGGGGCCCCCAAAGGCCACTGGTGGCCCCCCAGAATAGGACGGCTCTCCCGCGAGCGTAGTGTGCCTCCTCTCCCGACAAGACTGAGAGTACTCTAATTGGTAGGGCCTCTTCCGTTCACCGTCAGTGTCTCGCGCGGTCGGGTTGGTCTCCACGTAAGTCATGACTGCCTCTACCACACGAGAGAAAGTGGGTAGCTTCAGGGGTTTGACATACCCCCGAATCGCAGGTCGGAGCCCCTTAGTAAACCTCTACAGGCGCTCCTCCTCGGTAGACAACGATGTCGGGGCGAAACGTGACAGCTCCAGGAAACGCATGCGATATGCGTTAATTGTCATCGCCCCTTGGCGGAGAGTGTGCAACTCTTGCCTCCTCTGATCCTGCCAATTCTGTGGAAAGTACTGCTTGCAGAAGAGAGCCACGGATTGGTCCCATGTCGGCTCCCTCCCCTCCTGGCCTTTGATTGCCCTCCAACACCTATGTGCTGCGTTCTCTAGCTGGTACGTGGCAAAGGCCACGCAGCACTCCGTCGGAGGGTGAAGGGGGTCGAACACCTTCTCTACCTGCTCCAACCAGTCCTCTACCTCGAACGGGCTCTCATCCCCCTTGAAGGAGGGGGGCTTCAACTTTCAGAACTGTCCGAAAAGCTCGCGGTGTAGTTGCAGTGGGGGAACGAGCACACCTCTAGGCAAGGAAGGCTCGTGCTCGAAAGTGTCAAAGTGTGGTGAGGGCGGTGGAGGATCACCCCCTCCCCCTCCTGCTCGTCCGACGCTGCAACGGTCTCTCTGTCCCACCGAGGACTCCCCTTCCACGTCCTCAGGAAGAGGTGCCTGAGGAGGCTGCTGGAGCTCCTCTCGCACGATGTCTCTGATCAGCTAGGCGAGATCCTGAGCCTGAATGCCCGGGGGAAGGGTGGGTCAACTGGTGCCTCAAGTCCGACACGTCTACCCCTCTAACCTCATCCACGGCCACGACCATGGCCTGCCTCGGGAACTCTTCGATTAGGAATCTCCAGCAAGGAGATGCAAGAGATAGAACAAGAGTTGTCAACGATACCGGATTACATCGAAAAATGACTCGGAAACGAATATCAAAACGATTCGTTGTGATGGCTATCCTAGTTATATGCAGGTGAGTGGTTATTCTCAGACCAATTGATTCATTTCTCGGGATGACCTTACTCTGATACTATCTTGTTACGACCTGGTTCCCTAATCCCTACAGGACCTGAGACCGGTTCGCCTCAACTAATCCCAAGACCTAGTCGTTCAACGAGAAATAACCAAAAGCAGGATATACACCACATCCACACATGCAATATAACTAAGCATAAGAAAAAAATGAGACGTAAAGGAACAACAAAGCTAAAAGTCTCAACAAAGTAATACATGCCATCACAACAACAACAGCAGAAAAGAAGATAGAAAGTAATAGGAACAGTAAAATAGATGTCTATTACTCACTACAATAGTAGAAAACTAAAGAGCTGAAAAGAACCAACTGCGGCTGGGCTCGACTGGACCCAGCACCTTCTGCAGCAGGAAACTTGGGCTACTCAACTCCTGGTCTTGAACAGGGTTACGAAAAGACAGAGTCAGTGAACGCTGAGTAGAGTGGTGTTTACATTATTTATCTGCAAGTAAAGTAAAACAAGCAACCAGGTTTTATTCTCATTTATATTTATCTCATCTATGTATTTCTGGTTCATTTATTTCACAAAGGATCCAAGTATTTCTTGATCTTGCTTGTTCCTCGTGGAAACGATCTTGATTGCAGTCTTTTCCGTGGAGTAGGAGGTACACGTGATGCTCTCCTGGTCGAGAGAGTCCTCCGCAATAGTCCTACACCCAGTCAACCACCTCGAGGTCACTGTCGCGACATAGCGGTGACTACGGCACGCGTGATAAGTGCACGAGTAGCTACCCCGCACTGGCACGCAATCAGTCATTTCCACTAACAGGTAGACCTAAAGTACAACGCGGAACAGTATAGCGCCTTGCCCTCTCAGAACAGGGGTCTCGCCCCTCCATAGTTCGCGTACCCTCGTCTGACCATCCTAGTTTTCCCTGTGGGCCTAACAAGAGTTACTGTAGGTTGGCTAGTCCTAACCCCGGGCCTCGTAGGGCGGCTAGCTCCCTCCCTACACTAGTAGGACACCTCGGTACTACGTACATGAGGGCCAAACAGGAGTCGATGTAAAGCGACTAGGCCTAACCCTGGGTCTTCACCCTAGAGGCTGCTAGCACCCCTCTACACTAAAAGGGACAGTCGCTCTCCTTGGTACCGTGTACACAAGGGCCAGCTCACTTCTCGTCTACATACTAGATTTCCTTTCGTACACAGGTGTTCTACTCCTAATTCCCCGTAGGGTTCATACTCATATTCATCTCATTATCAATATCCGGATCACACTATCCAATTCTCAATTTTCCATCACATACAGGGAGCTCGTGTTTTCATGTCTAAAATAATATCTCATAATTACACTAATACCATTGCTAGTAATTTATTTTAAACATGCACTCAAGTAAACAGTACAGCTCAAACAGGCTCATACATTTCTACCCTAGGGTTCATTCAACATCCTAGAGTTCAATCCAATTATTCCAAACAAGCATATTCTTATTTAAATATTAACAACTGAATTAAACCACTCTGCTGGGTATCACAAGAGGAATAGGGGCCTGCATCGCAGATTTCATCGTCTCCTCGAGCCCCGAACATGCCACAGGCTGGTAACCTGTACCAACAACTAATTTAGATCAGACGAGCTTAAAATAGTAGGTACTCAACACGAACACGTAGAGAAACTCAAGTGAAAAATAATGGTACTTCGTTTGCGGAATTCCGACTCCGTTTGGGCCCTGAATGGGCAAAAAACACGGTTACTGTCCAAAATCTGACGTCAGTACTTTGGGTTTCCACCACCCAAAACGAGAGTGATTCAACCTCAGTACAACCACGCTACAAGTACGAGGGTAGCGTTCCTCAACCCCTTCTCTCCACGAGAAGGATTTTGTCCCACGAAGGAGACGGGAATTCGCAAAGCGAATACCCAACCAAAAGACAAAGATAAAATAAACAACAAGTCCTATAGAGCCAATAAAGTAATTATGAACCTAGCTTCTATAGGAAATAGGAAACTCCCCTTTGCAAGGAGTGCGTCGAGTTGATGACGCGGTGCGTGAGCCACGCGACGGCGCAACTTCGCTCTCGTGAACTACGGTGGGAGAGCGGGTGCGCGAAGCTTGATGCTCTCAAGAGAATGGAGCTTAAGCTTGGAGAGCAAGATCTTTTCTGGACACAAAAGAGTGTGAAAGTGTGTAGCTAAGTGTAACCAAATGTGTCTTATGTTTCTCTTTGTGTATCTTGGTGTGTCTTAGTGTTGCAAAGGTTTCCCTCTATTTATAGAGGCCTTAGGAAGGCTTTGGAAGGCTTAGGAAAGGTTCTATAGCCGTTGGGAACAAAGCCCAAGAGAATCAGGCCGAAATCAGGACAATGATTACACTTGACAGGGTGATCAGACGTCTAATTCTTGCATCAGACGTCTGGAAGGCCACTTTAAGACGTCTGATTCTATGCGGGTTTCCTCCTGACTTGAATCAGATCTAAACAGGGTTTTTGCGCAAGTCCATCAGATGACATACAGGACGTCTGGCACTATGTATGGACGTCTGGAAACCTACTTTTACTGTGGGAATGGATTTCCAAACGTTGCAACGGCTAGAAAATCTCTGAGAAGAGATTTTGGGTCAGCCGAGGCAAAACAGTCAATTATCAGACGTCTGGACAGTCCTATGGACGTCTGATAAGGCTCTAACGGTCATATTCTTGAGTGTTTGCTAAGCCAGCCAACGGTCCACTAATTGGATGTCTGGCAAATCCATCAGACGTCTGGTCTAAGGTCTGGACGTCTGATTTCATCAGACAGAACTAACTATGTCCATCCTAACAGTTATCAGACGTCTGAAACAACAGTCAGACGTCTTAAAATATTTTATCAGACGTCTGATTTGGGAATTAGATGTCTGGAAGTGCTGTTTGAACCCTATATTGGTTTTCTAAGTATTCTACAGAAAACCTAAGTATCCTAGGGTTGTGCCGGTGTTCCTAGGACTACTGTTAGGGTTCTTTGAGGCTCTTTAACATAATATTCTAAGGAAAATAAGAGCAAGAAAATAAAGACAAGAGATACAAGAAAGGATTAAAAAGAATTTATCCTATTCTTCTTGTCTTCTATCTTCAATCTGTCGCTCCACGCGAACCTCTGTTTTCCGTCAAGTTCCTCCAATCCGTCCTGGATGTGAGCTCGAACTCCGTCTAAACACGTCCACATTTGTAATTGACCTGAAATCTAGGACTCAAATTGCAAATGTTAAATAACACGTGTTTTGTTATCATCAAAACAAATGATCGTGGTGCTCCAGCACTAACAATCTTCCCCTTTTTGATGATGACAAAATCATAAATAATGCATAAAAAACCCCCCCTTTTTTGACATTATCAAAAAGGTTTGATTGAGTTTAGATTTCATATAACTCCCCCGTAAAACATGCTCTTCTATAAATTTCTTTTAACAAAGGTAATGTCCTCCCCCTTTTTGTAACAATGAGATAGCTATTATTTTTCTCCTCCTTACTAAAGGAAATTTAGCTACCTTATATCTCTCCCTTAAAAATTGACAATTAGCTCATTAATTTTAACTCTCCCTATCTAAATGCTTATGATAAAAAGATAGGGTAAAGGGTTTTACCTCACCTACCATGGCCAATAAAATGGCCCAAATGGTGGTGGTGGATGCCACATCGGATGGGGCTCCCATCCGTAACTTGGAGGCCCGGGCATCGGCGCCGGTCTCCAGTCTGATGGTCGACGTGCGGCGGGTCCGTCATTTGTTCGCCGTCTCGTCGGTCTTCTTGTTCTCCTCCTTGGTCTACTCCTTGGTTCTCCCAACTTGAGTTGACCAGCCGTGAGTTTGTAGGTCCAATCCTTTGTGTTGTAATTATCCCTGAACCCTACAAAACAAGATTCTAATTCTTTCTTCGGTATCCAGGTGGACTTGGATCCGGATCTGTTAGCGAGTCTCCTTGATGAAGATCCTTTCTCAACCTTAGGGCTATAAAAATTATCTACTTTATTGATTAATTTGTTAGAGTTTTCCCTAAGACATGCGATTTCTTTTTCTATAATATCCATCCTAGTCTTTAAATCAGAAATTTCTATTTTTAGACTAAAATTTTCTTTAATCAATTTATTATTTTCATTGATGAGGTCTTGATTTTCTAATAATAGGTTATCATTTTTAGGACTAGCTTATATATCCTTAAGTTATTTTTCTAACCTATCATTTTCATTTTTAAGAAAACTAAGGTTCTTCTTCATGCATTTGTTTTCTATTTTTAGTGATTTACTAATCTCAAATAGTTCATTAAAAGCTTCTTGTAAATTGAAATTTACCTCGTTGTCGGAGTCATCGCTTCCGCTTTCGCTGTCGCTGTTGCTTCCTCTGGCTATGAAACCAAAGCAAGCGGTTTCTTCTTTTTCTTCTTCTTCTTCCTCCGAGCTGGAATCGTCCCAAGTGGCTTGGAACGCCTTCTTCTTAGATTTCTTTTCCTTTTCCTTTTTCTTCTCCTTTTTGAGAATAGGGCACTCTAGTCGTAGGTGCCCTTTCTCGTTGCAATGGTAGCAATGTCTCGGGCTTTCCTTCTTCTCCTTTTTCTCTTTCTTTAATTCCCTACAAAACTTGGAAAAATTTTTAAGTAAAATTCTAAAGTCTTCGTCGTCGAAACTTACCTCGCTATCCGACGCGGCTCTGAAGGCAAGAGTCTTCTTCAGTTTGGGGTCCGGTGTATCCTTCTTCTTCTGCTTCAACTTTGTCTCGTAGGCCATTAGATTGCCTAGGAGATCTTCCATGTTGAGCTCCTCTACTTCGTTCGCCTCCTCGATGGCGGTGACTTTCTGTTCCCACTCTGGTCCAAGGAAACGAAGAAGCTTCCCTTGAAGCTCCCCCTTGATGAGGGTCTTCCCTAAAGCTTTTAAATTGTTTACTATGAGAGTGAACCTAGTGTTCATCTCACTTAAAGTTCCGTTAGATTTCATAGGAAAAGCCTCAAATTCTTGTGAAAATAAATTGAGTTTAGAAGTTTTTACCTTAGAGGTACCTTCGTGAGTTACCTCAAGTATGTGCCAGATCTCGTATGCGGTGGCGCATTGCGAGATTCTGTTGAACTCTTTCGAGCTGAGCGCGCAGTAAAGGGCGTTCATGGTCTTTGCGTTTAAAGAGAGCTCACGGATTTGTCGCTGCGAGTAGCCTCCCGCTGGTTTTTCTGGGATCTCAAATGGCGTCTCGCATCTAACCCAGATCGTGAAGTCGGTGGCTTGAAGCCAGGTCTTCATCCGCAACTTCCAGTAGGGGTAGTTGCTCCCGTCGAAGAACGGCGGATTGGTTGTGGACTGCCCCTCGGAAATCCTGCTTGTGGAACAGCTTTCCTCCATGATCTTCTTGCCGGGTGTTACTCCGATCTTGCAAGAACCTGCTCTGATACCAAATGAAAGTTCGGGCCCTACTAGGAGGGGTGACGTAATAAATGCGGAAATAAAATATAAAGCAATCTCACCAAAGAAACAATCACACAAAGTACACAATTGTTTTTAGGTGGAAACCCAAACCGGGTGAAAACCACCACCTAACCCTCTCGAGTTAGGATTATCCGATCAACCTAGTTGATCAAATCCACTAACCGAATCACTTTAAAACGAGGGTGATTCAACCTCAGTACAACCACGCTACAAGTACGAGGGTAGCGTTCCTCAACCCCTTCTCTCCACGAGAAGGATTTTGTCCCACGAAGGAGACGAGAATTCGCAAAGCGAATACCCAACCAAAAGACAAAGATAAAATAAACAAGTCCTATAGAGCCAACAAAGTAATTATGAACCTAGCTTCTATAGGAAATAGGAAACTCCCCTTTGCAAGGAGTGTGTCGA
Organism: Thalassia testudinum; assembly: GCA_037157565.1. Taxonomy (NCBI): domain Eukaryota; kingdom Viridiplantae; phylum Streptophyta; class Magnoliopsida; order Alismatales; family Hydrocharitaceae; genus Thalassia; species Thalassia testudinum. The sequence goes on along the minus strand of JAZHRO010000022.1, from coordinate 30,156,554 downwards.
GTTGATGACGCGGTGCGTGAGCCACGCGACGGCGCAACTTCGCTCTCGTGAACTACGGTGGGAGAGCGGGTGCGCGAAGCTTGATGCTCTCAAGAGAATGGAGCTTAAGCTTGGAGAGCAAGATCTTTTCTGGACACAAAAGAGTGTGAAAGTGTGTAGCTAAGTGTAACCAAATGTGTCTTATGTTTCTCTTTGTGTATCTTGGTGTGTCTTAGTGTTGCAAAGGTTTCCCTCTATTTATAGAGGCCTTAGGAAGGCTTTGGAAGGCTTAGGAAAGGTTCTATAGCCGTTGGGAACAAAGCCCAAGAGAATCAGGCCGAAATCAGGACAATGATTACACTTGACAGGGTGATCAGACGTCTAATTCTTGCATCAGACGTCTGGAAGGCCACTTTAAGACGTCTGATTCTATGCGGGTTTCCTCCTGACTTGAATCAGATCTAAACAGGGTTTTTGCGCAAGTCCATCAGACGACATACAGGACGTCTGGCACTATGTATGGACATCTGGAAACCTACTTTTACTGTGGGAATGGATTTCCAAACGTTGCAAACGGCTAGAAAATCTCTGAGAAGAGATTTTGGGTCAGTCGAGGCAAAACGGTCAATTATCAGACGTCTGGACAGTCCTATGGACGTCTGATAAGGCTCTAACGGTCATATTCTTGAGTGCTTGCTAAGCCAGCCAACGGTCCACTAATTGGACGTTTGGCAAATCCATCAGACGTCTCCTAAGACGTCTGGTCTAAGGTCTGGACGTCTGATTTCATCAGACAGAACTAACTATGTCCAGCCTAACAGTTATCAGACGTCTGAAACAACAGTCAGACGTCTTAAAATACTTTATCAGACGTCTGATTTGGGAATTAGACGTCTGGAAGTGCTGTTTGAACCCTATATTGGTTTTCTAAGTATTCTACAGAAAACCTAAGTATCCTAGGGTTGTGCCGGTGTTCCTAGGACTACTGTTAGGGTTCTTTGAGGCTCTTTAACATAATATTCTAAGGAAAATAAGAGCAAAAAAATAAAGACAAGAGATACAAGAAAGGATTAAAAAGAATCTATCATATTCTTCTTGTCTTCTATCTTCAATCTGTCGCTCCACACGAACCTCCTCTGTTTTCCGTCAAGCTCCTTCAATCCGTCCTGGATGCGAGCTCGAACTCCGTCTAAACACGTTCACATTTGCAATTGACCTGAAATCTAGGACTCAAATTGCAAATGTTAAATAACACGTGTTTTGTTATCATCAAAACAAATGATCGTGGTGCTCTAGGACCAACATTCTAGACGTCTTAAAAGACGTCAGATCTTACCTCTCACTTCCTGGAACTTCCTCAAACGTCCAGACTCCTCTGCAACCATCTAAGGAGAGTTCCAGACGTCTCACCTTCCTTCCAGTCATCTGGAAGTGCCGTCGAACGTTTGGCGATGTGGTCAGACATCCAAAAGTGTCTGGAAAGGCACACCGCGCGCCTTTCCAACGCCCTGCACCTGCGTACGAAAAGCACAGAACCAATTTTAGCCCCACATTCCTGCGTTACGGTCTGCATGGCGGAAAGTAGTGCAGGAAACACGTACCTCTACACGATAATATTCTTTCAGACATCCGGATTCAGCTCTGGACATCCTGATGACTCTCCAGATGTCTGGTTGTCCTTCCACACGTCTGATACTGGAAGACTTCCAGTATCAGGACCTCCACGACACTGCTCCTCTCGCAATGTCACCCACAGCATGTCGTAGCAGTTTCAACAGCTGCAAAGGGCCAGGAGGTTGCCTCCCCAAGCCCTTCCTCGCGTGCATGCCCGACATCGCTTGCGCGAGCTCCTTCGGGCTTCCACTGAAACTCCCCTAGGCTTCCGCATGAGCTCCTCGGAGCTTCGCTGAAGCTCCTCCGGGCTTCCGCATGAGCTCCGCCGAAGCTCCTCCGACCTTGATCCTCCCTTCATGTTCTTACTTCCTCTCTCTCCCTCTCGTTCTCCCTCACTCACCCTCTCTCTCTCACTCGCTCTCCCTCCTAACCCTCGCTGTGGCAGCACAGGGATGACGGTTGGAGGTGGTGGTGAGGGGGTGAGGGTGGTGAGGAGGGGGGTTTAAAAAGAGAAGCATTGGGGTTTCGGGTGAGATGGTCGAGAGGAGAGAGAATGGTTCGCGCGCCGGTCACGCACAAAGAAAAGATAAGTTTCAATTTTTTCCACTTTTGGACGTCCGTACCTATGTCCAGACGTCTGGACAGACGTCTGGCCAACACTCCTGACGTCTTATCCGACTAAAAGGGCGGCGGGTCATTTCACCTAAACATCTAACCTTCTGACCTTCTGAACTGTGAGCGTGCGCAGGTGTGTCCATACACCTGTGCGCGTGGACTCAAGTGGGCGAGCGTGTGGGCCTAAATGAGCCTAATACTGTGCATATTGAAATGTCTAATAATCCACCTAATCTGAACTAGGCTGGGCTTAATAGGGTCTGATCCCACTTTAAAGGGTGTTGTGTATCCCCCAAAAGCCCAACCGCCCATTAAACAAACTTTTTGTTAAGTAAGGAGTAACATACCCTTGAACTTGGATGTAAAAATGACTTAGTGTTGAAGAAAAAGAGCGCACAGTGAAATAAAAGAGAAGAGAAAGTTTAAAGGAGAGAGAGAGAGGAATATAAAAGGCAAGGTTGCACAAGAAAGAGGAAATAAGGGAGAGGTATGATGCTTCTAATAGAAGTCTGATTTCTTTTTTTTAAGTCATCTAATCATCTAAAACAGTGTCAAGGCTGAGAAACTGATTTATGCTTCATGTTGACATAAAAATCATTTTTATTCTTTGTATATTACTTCTATGCTTTATATTTTTTGTAAAACTTGTAATAATCATTCATCTACCTTTGATTTTCATTGTAAATCATTTATGTACATTTCTTTCTATTAATGATATAATTGCATATTTTAATTGATCAATCTTCCGTGCAATTATTCATGTATCTAACATATATGTAATTATTGATCCAATTAATTAAGTAATTAGTAAAATTATATATTAAAATAAAATGATGAAATAAAAATTACGATTATACTTTCCAATGAATGACCTGTACTCAATCAGTTAAAAAAATTTAAATCTAACATGTTAAGTTAGCTCAACCTTATAATATAATCTACGACAACGATTTAATAATTCAATTTAATATAAATCATTTTTTTATAGGATTAATTAAGACTAATAATCTTAGGTAATTGTGTTAAGAATTGTACGCATCATAAGCCAAGTCAATCCGCTTAAACCTGTTAAGAACTTAACTAATTTTGGTTCAGAGACGGAATGAAATTAATGAAACCAGCATAAAGTAACCTCTCTTCCATTCCAACTTCCTCTTTCATTTCAGGGTGGAGCCATACAATGTTACCGGAAGAGACACACTGCCCACTTGGCAGGATCTGGTATTTGATAGAAACGGAACTCTATTAATATCGGTAACTGAAATAAATATAGTTCTGTCAAACTCACGACACACCCCATGTCAATTATAACTTTTATGTACATGCTCACTTGTGCAAGAAGTAACATGTAATTAATAGTCAATCGTCACTTTTTTACTCTGTGCATCTCATCATACAGAGAAAGAACCAATCACTCACTGCTCCATTGCAAGCTGCTTGTACCGATTCAGGTCGTTGAGGTATTTCGTAGGTGTATAATTCTCTTCCTCGCAATCACTGGAGGGCAAGAGAAGAGGCCTACAGCCAACACCCACTATGGGCTGCTTCAATGCATCCCTTCCTGCCATCAGCATTGACTCATCTCCTTTGAGAAGCTGCACAACCTGCACTCTCACACCCCAGTGACCAAAACCATGAAAATGCAATGATCAGTAGAAGATATATACATTTGCGACTTTGGAGATTTAGTTTTTACCTGCTTCATGTGAGGTCGAAAGGTTGGTAGGTGATGTATGCACACTGAAGCTGCAAAAACAGTGCGGTTCATCTGCCCCAAATCATATGCTCCTTTGAGGAAAGGGTCGATCAATCCTTCCAGATCTTTCACATCAAGCAATGGTTTGGCCTGGGTATACGTGGTAGGGAATTATTCTTTACATTCTTGTACATTCATATTGTTGATAAAGGAACACTTTTATTGGATTACATAAAATGCAGGAGTATGATTCATGCCATACCCATATCACTAAGCTCTGACGGTTTGAGTCAACTGCCCGACGGCCAGTTATGAGCTCAAGGAAGAGGACACCAAGGGCAAAGACATCAGTTTTCTCGCTAGCAATCCCGTGCATGAAATACTCAGGTGCCAAGTATCTAAGAACGAATAAATTGACAGCGACTTTTAAGCATGGTATTGTGCATAAACTGATAAACAAACTGGCAATTACAATTTGTGCTCCCTCTCACCCAAATGTGCCTTCGATGGGGAATACAACATGATGACTCCATCGCTCGGGAAGCCACTTAGCTAGACCGAAATCAGATATCTACATCCAAATGGCATGAAGAGAATGATAATTACTGTTAGAGAAAATCTCGTTAGGTGTGAAATTATCTACTTCCTATTTTAATTTTTCCTATTTTATTTTTAGAGATTTGTTAGGTATATGTTTTAGGTTTATTAAAGATTTAATTTGATTTAGAAAGATATGATTTGCTTTCTTTATGATAAAATTAGGATTGATTTCTTCTCTATATAAAGGAATCAAATTCTATGTTTTATTCTTGAGATTTCATAATAATATTTCAAATTCCTCAAATCTCTACATGATATCATAGCAGGAATGATCCTAGGAAACTCCCCTGGACCACTGGCCCTCTCTCTCCTGCATGTAGCCTCTTCTGCATGTTCTTTGTGTATGCTCTCATCGCATGTCAAATTCGTAACTGCACTATTAGAGTTGTAGTTGTTCACACAAGCTCAAATTAAGTGTCTGTGCAATCTGTTGAAGGGTGAAGAACCCTCATCATCTATTGCTGTTGTTGCAACTACTAAAGAAGTCGCCAAAATACTATTCATACAACATATGCCGGGCCCGAAAGAATGTGCTTGATCGAGTACTCTAGGAATAGAATACTCCATTCAAATGCAATCACACAAAAGTCGAAAGAAATTGGTAACCCAGTTTCACCTTGAATGATGTACATCTAGGAAGAGAGCTAAGCTCTCACAATTCACTATCGGGTTTGGTGTTTATAGAATACAAAGGAGTTCTCTCTTTGATTGCGTAACCTTTTCCACTAGAGTGACTCCGATTTATATAGGTTACGAGACTTCTAAACGTGGAGATCATGGGTCAGAGCGCATGATCCCATAATCTCCCCGAATCGTCAAATATTAATGCTTGCCATAATGCTGCTAGTCCGTTGCCAACCGTATGTCGGATGGTGTAACCTAGCTAACTGTTTGCCTCCCAGGTTGCTGGTACTAACCAAGTTATCAGGTAGTCGGGTAAAGATTCCACCTCCGAGTAGCTAGATCTAACCATGCTGTCGAGTAGACAAATGAAGGTTCCACCTCTGAGTAGCTAAACCCAACCGGGCTATCTGATAGGAGGGTTGTCAGACTAAGCCCATATAAACATCTTAAGAGGAGCATATTTCCTTTAATGGGCTTTTCTGGTAAAGCCTGAGTTAGATGATTTTTTTCCCCTCATCAGTGCTAAAGCTTCAAATCATGTCACCAACGTAGAAGATGCTGACGAGCAGTGGGAAATTGAGCCATAGGCTCAACTCCATTTATGCTTGGAAACACTTCTTAATGTGTGGCTTCTACTACTGCTACAATCATTGTATGTGTGATTGCTACTATTGCTACAACCACTGTGAAGCCGCTACTTTTGCTAGGGTCTTTGTATCCATGCTTGGGATTGACTCCCATTGAAGACAAAGTATGTGCGTGCTCTATACGTGTGCTCCAACCTCAACTACATTAGATGGGGGGATCATTTACTAGTACTACCCCTTCAAGTTGGGCATGCACGCTCCAACTTGGGGGAAAGTGTTAGAGAAAATCTTGTTAGGAGTGGAATCATCCACTTTCTATTTTAATTTTTTCTATTTTGTTTGTAAGGATTTATTAGAGATATGCTTTAGATTTATTAGAGGTTTACTTAGATTTAGAAAGACATGATTTGTTTCCGTTGTGATAGAATTATGATCAGTTCCCTCTCTACATAAAGGGACCAAACTTTGTATGTTATTATTGAGATTTCATAATAATATGTTCAATTCCCCAAAATCTCCACAATTATCATGTTAGTCTATACAAGGAATTTTTTAAAATCTGTAATCAATTAAAAGAAGAAAACCTGAGGTATATAATCCTCCGTTAGCAATATGTTGGAGGCTTTGATATCCCTATGAATTATGCGTCTGTGGCAGCCCTCATGAAGATAGAGCAAGCCTTCTGCAACGCCCAAGGCAATCCTATATCTTGTTTCCCATCCCAATTTCTTCTCTGAACCTGAAAGATTTGAAAGGACGTCATCGTATATGTTAATTCTCAAATAAAAATGATAAGCCAAAAGAAAGGACATATTGAGTATGCATGAAGATCTAATATAAGCATTTAACTTTAAATGCCGGTTGCACCCTCCTAAACTGATTAGTCATGGAAAGAATCTATCAACATTAGGCAAATTGGAATGGTGATGGCTGGGTTCTTATTTTTGGTAACTCATGTGTACAAATGAACTTAAACATTACACCAAATTAATTTTCTACATCATTTCCTTTTCAGATCATGCAGTTCGTGAGCCCTAGAGAAGCCAATGAGCTAATTTCACAAGCAATCAGGAGTAAGAGTTGAAAAATCTCAAAATTACATACTTGTTCGCATTCATATGTGAAGTTGTTGATGAGTGACAAGGAACAAATTTGTAGCTTGAGGCACTGTTTCGATCCAATCCAATTTAGGTGTGTTCCTCTATATTCCTCCCTTTTTTAGGGAAAAAGGTGACATCATTGTTTGGGAAGGATAACTTTGTAACCAGCTCATCACTTTGAGGAATGAAATTGCCAACTTTAAACATTTAGAGCTAAGCCAAGTGTTTAATACATAGTTCAAGTGCATTTGGCCTAAAATGAATAAAGGAGAACATTCTTACCAACTTTCCAAACCAGTATAGGCAAAAGGCAATATGTTAAAGAGGTATTGCACCATACCATGGAGGGCAGAGGCCAAGCTTCCATGTGGGGAAAACTTGAGAACAAGATGAAGGCCACCGTCCACCCCGAATCCCAACAAGCAAGCTGCATTTGGATGGTTGACGTGGGCAATAACTCCCAATTCTGAGAGAAAGTCACCAACCTTCTCCTCCATATCTTCCTTCATCAGCCTTTTCACCGCGACAAGCTGGCCATCAGACATGCATCCTTTGTACACTTCAGCATGCCCTCCCCTTCCAATTAGATTCTCTGCAAAAGCATTCTCACAAGATGCACCCCACTGAAAACACATGACCATACTCATTGCTTCAACTACAGAGTATCTTAGACGTGAGATACTCTATGATGGTGCACACTTATGGCTTAAACATCATCTTTAAATTAGTTTCATGGTGGGGCATATTCTTTGGTAGAAATATAATAGAGAACCTACAGGCAGACCATAAAGACTACTAAGCAGATAGCAGCTCAAACCACGATTATCTTTAATCAGATTTATTAGGTGGCGTGAAACTTTAAAGTTGCCAAGACACTAAGATACATACTTAATTTGTCAACTTGCAAATTCAAGCTTATTCCTATTTCCCTGCGGCTGTACATGGGCATCCAATTTAATATAGAGGGCCCATAAATTTAATGAGATACAATGAATTGGTATTAGGCAGTCCACCTTCCCAGCCTCTCCAAGCCACTAAAAATAGCGTGGGTCATGCAATATGGATTGCATCATCATCATGGACATCACTGTCATTTATCCGGCCCTCTGATATAACAACAACATGATGAAAGGTGACTTGGATGGAGTCTTGTATGAGCAGGCAAAAATCTACAGGAGTGAAAGCTCCATTCATCAAGAGATAAGGGTCTGATTCATGCACGCCAATGGATTTTATTGGTACAAGAGGAAAAATAAATTAACGAGAGAGAGAGAGAGAGAGATGTTAATTTGGTTTACCAGAGCTGAAATTATCAGTAGCAATTGCAAGCTCCTGATAGGAGAAGCTCCTCCATGATGGCTTCCACTTATCCAACTGCGGGCTCCTCCCCAATTCAAACTCGTTCTGATACTCCTCTCCCAACTTGGTCTTCGCGATCCTCTCCCTCGATCGCGAGCACTCGGTGTTAACCGGCGGGAACGTCGAAAGCCTCCTCATTGCACAGTCTTTGGTCTTGGATTTGGCCTTCCCCCTATGGAGGAAGCCACTGATGAGGGATCTCCACTGTGAGCCGTGGGAAGGCTCGGTGATCGAAGACGATGGCCTGCCGGCTGGTCCTGTGGATTCACTGCTTCCTGTGCTGTCTGAATCGGCACTGCCACTCATGGCTGCGTCGAGTACTCTCTGGGGAGAGGTCTCCCCTTGGTCAGCAGGGTCCTCTGTTTGGAGGTTGGGGCGCTGTGCTCCCATTGGTTTCTCTTGGGTTTCCACTGAAAAAGATTGCAATTGTACGAGTATCCACATGACGGAAAGCGATACGAATCGAATTCATGGTGAAGAACATCGTCGAGATTCTATCTTTCCCATGATTCGTTGCAGATTTGAGGTTACCAATTACTTACCACCATCTTCAGAGGACTCTGCACCTTGTAATGCTTTCTCCAAAGCAGCAGGCCCTCTAGTCTTTGAAGGTGAAACCGATGCACCATCTTCATGGGTACTGGAGATTTGATCTTCCAGGAAACTGGGAGTTTGCTCTGCAAAGGTCGAGGATTTCTGCCCCTCATGTCCTCCTCCTGTAATTGTGATTCAAACAGGTACTGAGTAAAAGGAATGAACAGAATGGCAAGTCTTTATCGATGGAGAAAACGAAGCAAACACAGTGAGAGAGAGACAGAGAGGGAACAGCATCTCGTGATCATATCATGTATCTGTACACACCTTCATTGGTAGTGGCAGAACAAGAAGAGGTTGATGTTTCTGATGTGGGTTTCATTCCCTTGATTGGAAGCTAACGGAGGATATGAATATGCCTCAATAGATGGGAGGAAGCATGACGAAGGATGGGTGTGGTGGTGGTGGTGAGAAAGAGGGAAGGGGAGGGGAGGAGAGGCAGAAAGGCGTGAAGCGGAGAGGCGTATTTGGGAGGCTAACAGGAGGGTGTGTTTCGCATTTATGAAGTGGAGAGAGAGAGAGAGAGAGAGAGAGGATATCCAAATCTTAGCGCCTCCGAATCAAACGTAAAAGCGACAAGACACACTCCAAATGACTCTATCCGATCCATTGTCGTTTCGTCTTTCACGGGGAAACAAATATAAAGGGATACGACTACCGAAGCATACATCGCAACATATTTTGTAACTCGTGAATCTTTGGCCCAGTTGCTTCATGCCATAAATTTCGTAGGTGATAAATTGAAAAATAAATTTAAGATAAATTAATTTTATCTTAAATAGAGATATTTGTGGAGGGGGACAGGTGAGGTTAATGTTTCCTAAGAAGAGAGATAAAATTTACCTCATCTTTTCTTTAGAATAAATTTATCTAAGATTTTAAAATTTTCTCAAATATGAAATAAATCATTATATCCCATATAACAAATAAATCCTTCTTAATCAAAATATGTCGGTTAAGGATAAAAATATGTTAGTTAAAAATAAAATATTCATAAAAAATAAATTTTTATTTGGGAAGATGATTTTTTTATCGATAAAAAATTAAAGTATATTCAATGAAAATAAAAATATATTAGTGAAAGATAATTTTTCACTTAAAATGTGATATTACATGTATGAAAAGTGATATTTTACCTAGAAAAAATAATTTTTACTTGTAAAATATGATATTTACCTATAAAAACTAATTTTCATCAATAAAAATTTAAAATATTATTTAAAATCTTAAGTTTTCCTCGATCTTTTATAAAATATGTTACGACATGTATTTTTTAACTTTTTTACCAAATAAAATTACCGAGGGACACGTATACAATAAAATGATCAATTAAAATGTATAAAACTATACAAATCGATGCACTTCGGAATGCACATAAGCGTGAATGTGATTTTTATTTTTAAATTGATAAGGAAATTTGAAAAATATAAATTTTATTATGTGATAAATTTTATCTCACTTAAAAAAGTCACTAACAATTTGAACTAAAATATACTAATATAAAATAATTATTATTTATGAGAGCCCACCTGAATCAAAATAAATTCATGTAAAATAATTCTACATAGCTGAAATCTTATTTTATATCATTGTTGATTTACACTTTTTTTTAACGGTGATAGATCATATTTTTCATTATTTTTTTTATCTGAAAGTGAGGCACGATCCCCGATTTTAAATTTATTTTTGTTATTACCCTTACTTTCTTAAGTTACAAATACATCAACTTTTACTTATTTATATCCATGTCCAAATGATTATGGATTTGGTATTTGTGAAATTTATGCATATTTTTCTCATGATCCATAATCTTATATGATAGATAGGACAAAGCTTGATTATCCTTCCGGTAGTAATCACCTATTAAACTTAGGTTCCTCTTGTTAAATTCAGAAGTCTTCGTCAGTTGATTATATTCGATGGATAAATAAATGCATATCGATTCTAAGTAATGAGTATAGTTATAAACCTATGTTTTACTAACATTGGAGGCCTAGTTTACAGTGGAAATTAATCACTTTTCTAGGGGTTAACTCTTATTTATCAAACGGGATAATTCAATTTTTATTTGAGCTTTTAACATGGGTTATCCTAACTTAGATTTGAAGGGGGGTTAGTTTAACTTCTGTTTCAACCCTCGTTCTCTCTGTCCTTGAAGCGCTGCTTCCCTCACGACCAATTTCACGAGTTGCCCTTTTCCACCTTCTTCGCTCCTATGATAACTTGTTTTACTGCCTATCTGAAGAGCAAGTATTGTGTTTATGGATTATTTTCAAGGCGATCATTTGTGATTATTTGATAGTAATGCATCCATATCATGTTTATATTGAAGTTTTCATCTCATTTCAATTTTAACTTGCTTCTATACTAATAAAATTATTACTTATGTATGGGCTTTTTTGGTTGTTAGATGGAAAATTTTTTCTTCGATTTGGAGGGCAATAGGGGATATTTTCCTCTTTGTTTGCCTTCTGAATTTTTTTATGAGTTTTATGGTAAACATTATTTTTTTTTTCTTTTTTATCTGTGAATCTGGGATATTTAGCTCTTTCTCTATGTCCTTTGTGGAGTAAATCGTTCTCCTGTTATGAGTTGGGTTATCCTCTACTAACAATCCCACCAGCTATGAGGGTTCTTTTACGACAATTGATTCTTTGATCTCCCTGTCAAAATTCATTTAATAGATGCCATGTTCAAAAGTATTGTTTAAAATGTAATGGGAATTGTAGAATGGATTGAAAATGAGGATTTTAATAAGAATGACCCCTTTTACACTAGCTTTGTATTTTATGCCATATAAAAAACTACATCAATTAAATTACCAATCATTTTAAGAGCAAACATGTCTTTTGTCACGTTATCCACCATTCTAACCCTCATTTCCAAGTAAATACTCCCATTTTACATCACAGGATAACCCTTATTCCTAACCCCATTCAATAAACACAAACATGGGTTAACCTCTGTTTGCAAGTAAACAGAAATAAGGGTTAACCCCTGTTGTAACTTTGCTAACCTGTGTTAACTAGCTTTCATTGTAAACTAGTTTGTTATATTCTCATTAGACAGTCATTTATTATTTTTTATTTTTTTAATCTCTCTCATCTTTTTCTTTTATATTGACTTATTTCATTTTTCTTACACACTTTTAAGTACATACATTCATTTTGAATTCTATTTTCGCCATCGACCTCCTTGTCTTATGCTCTTTCATTAAAGATCCATATTGAGTGTGTTTCTGTGAAAATATGAAATAATACATAATTAGATTGGTATTTAGTTAATACAAAATCCAATAAATCTAAATCACCGATTGAAAATAAAAATATTCCAGATGATATATTTTACAACACGCATTATATTTTAATTTTCAATAGATATTTAATTTTTCGTAGGTCAAAAATCATGATACATTCACTTTGATTTTTCAAAATTATGATATGTCAACTCTAATTTCTCAAATAAACTCCTACATTATTTCTTTGTAAAACTTTTCTTGATTAAAATTAATTTTTACATCTTCAGTATATTTTTGTAGCAACGTCCGATCCAAAAGCTAATTATATTTAATAGTAACTCTTGTCTTCTCAATTAGATCAAGATACGTTAAATACACATAACTGTAGTTGTATGATTTTCAATTGATGTAACATGTATATCTATACACCGAAAATCAACGACATTTACATCCACATCTAATTTGTGCCCGTTCTCACCTTCTTTAGCACATGGTAACATTATTCCCGTAAATGAAAAGATTAATATCTGTGGAGATTTGACCAATAAGAATTCCTTAAGTACACAGTTCTTACGAGTAAACTAATTATGCAGGTAGGGAAACATATACTCTAAGTATTTTGTAATATGCACTTTACTCAATAAAATATATGGATGTATTTAGATATTTAATTGATATATTTTAATTTTTTATTAATTAAAAAATCAAAATATACCGATAAAAATAAAAATATATTAGTGAATTTTATTTACTTTAAGTGATTCTTCATCTATAAAGAGTAATTTTTCATTTAAAAAGTAATTTTTCATATTAAGATTTAGAGTAAATCTTAAATCCTAAATAATAAGATGAGAAAGAACTTTCTCAGTAAAATATGAAGAATCATTTTCTATAAATCTAAATTCTAAATCCTAAATTCTAGATCTTAGATCCTGAATCCAAAAGTCATAGGTGAAAATTACTTTCCATTTTTTAAATGAAAACCTATTTTCAACTAGTTGAAAATAAAAATATCCTTGTGTGTTTTTATTTTCAACCAATATGTTTATTTTCAACCGATGTGTTTCGATGGATAACTAAAATACACCAATTAAAAATCAAAATATACCCATGTATTTTTTTGTGTGGGAGACTTGCATTGTAAAATTCGTTATTTACTTCTTAACATTTCTTTTTTGAAGGAAAAACATTCTATTAGAAATGGGAAGAATTCAATATAAAAGGATGCACCCCCACGGGGGAGGGGAAAAAGGGAAAGAATGAACACTCAAAAAGGGAAGTATCACCTTGTAGAAATGAAGAAACTCCGTCGAGATGGAGATAATCAAAATAACAGAATCAAAGATTACAAGAAACATATGCAAACAAAAAAGAAAGCATCCAGTGCAGGAGTTTCAGTTGTCTTCCTCTAAGACCTGAAGGAGCAACACACGCTTGTTGATACAACAATGCCACCAAGATGAAATCCCAAATATCCGCGTTAATGAGAAGATCGAAATATATCGACATCCGACGCTTGTTAGAAGATCTCGGCCCTGATGGGCACAGGGTCACACGTGGTCCCATCAAACAAAACAAAAAAAACCAGAAAGAGAAGGATTATCCTTTCCCAACAAGTGAGGTCCAAGCAACATCGACCAACCACTTTGTACCGCAAACCACGCGACCACTTCGGTCGACCACCATAGCCACACAATGGCCACCGCGAGTGGTGACCAAGGCGAGATCAACGATCATGCTCGTAGCCATTGCGAGTGCCAACCACAGTAGTCACCGCTGAATGACCAAGGCGCTACGACCACAGATCGTAGACTAAGGCAAGCACGCCACGACCGCGATCGCATCCACCTCAATCACACGACCTTCACGATCTTAGACCACCAACGGCGACCGAACCGTTGCAACCATCAAGATGAGCTGTGAGAGAAAGGCGAATGACAAAGTCCAAGACCCAATCGACGGAGATAGAAGATCCGGAGGGGAGGGAGAGGGAGAACCAAGAGAAGGGGGCCCCGATCAGCCGACTACCGCACTAAATTAGGGATGTTTGTTTTGGGCGAGAAAGGGGGGCAAAGGCGGGCGAGTTGCGTGCTCATGCAACTACTATACTTCACAACTTTTTGACGTTTCTATACATGAAGGGGAAACGAACGTAGTTGTTGCCGGAACATATACAGGATAGTAATTAATATATTTTGAAAAAGAACGCTTTAACTGGCGCCTAACTCTCAACCAAATCCCGATCCATCTTTAGGTTAAACAAATCATGACGACAATTTCTTGCCGTTTGCACCGGATGTTAACTGTCGATCTGCTAAGCGTAATTAATAAAGGTCGGGGGAAGCCTGGAGAGGAAGCTATATGAGTAACGAGTGGTTGTTGCTTTGCCGCATCCCTTCGATCAGTAGGTGAACTAAACCAAGACCGGCACACGTATGCCCACTCCACCTATCACATTCTTATGTTTCGGTTGACTTCGACAACCAAAGGGAGATAGACGCAAACCTACTTCCCATACATCCGAGATCCACTTTCAAAGCCACAGTAACTAACAAGATCTCATGATGGATTCGTTGGTTTGCTCCTTTTAGGATATAGGTCAAACCCTAGCAAAGTAGGATCAAGAAATTAAATCCTAGTGACGGTTACGATTAATCCTTTCTCGGCCACTTTGGTTGCAGCAATGTTTGGTTAGAGGGGTGATGACCGAATTCGATCACCATGTAACAAAACAAAGCTTTTATAAACTTTAATTTTTTTTTTTTCTCTCGATTGTTCTCCCTACCTGCTCAAGTCTCTGCAAGGGTGATGGGATGAAATTTTAACGGTTCAGGTGTGGGAGTTAGGTTGTCCCCCTTGAGAAACTCGACGAAGTTGGGACAACAACCCCTGAACAAAGGGGAATGAATGTGGAGCGAGGGATTCGCAGAAATTATTAATTACTCGGAGATTGAAAGGGAATTTACGGTGATGTTGACTCATGTAAGGTCACGCTCAAGCGGGGAGGTGCTGGTGGCGTTGACGAGTATAAGGCGGACACGTGCACCACAAGGCAGTGGGGGCAAGAAAATTTGACAATGAACCCCCAACCCAACCTAAGAATGAGAAATGAGAGAAAATGTGACAACGACTTGGAGTTTTTCTTCCTTTGATGTGCGATAATATGTCCAATAAAGCATATACGCTGATGGGTCTATCAATATTCATAGGCATACCGGTGATGGTTGTTAATGACCGATAAGGTATTTGTTTGATTTTATAGTGGTCTAACTAATCATTTGTATTGACTGAATGGATGATGATGTCAATGTGACGTCAACACATGAAAAATTCGAGTTGTAAGATCTTCGTATTAATTTATATTAATACAACTAAATCTACATGGTTGAATTTAGATTCAATAAAAAATAAATAAAAATATATGGTAGGAATTGTTATTTTACATTTCTAATTATTTTAACAAATACTAAATAAAAATAAAACAATATTATCAAATTAAGAGTTTAATCTTAAAGAGTATATAGATCTTTGAATTTTTATCTCTAAATTTTAAAGTTACATGTATTTTTCTTTCTTTCATTTTCCTTTTTAAATTTTTTAGTTCTTGAGAAAATGATCAAATTGTATGATCAATTAGTCGATCTGACTTAATTTTGATCAATTTACATTAATTTTGACTTTTATTGGCTGAATTGATCATCCAATTGATAAGACACCAACTTCTAGTTTAACCAACCATATGATTCAATTTTTAAAATATTAATTGCTTGCCCATGCTTCACAGCAAGTGTAGGATATTATTTGCTAGAAGCAACGCTAAAAACATTAATCTTAATTATGAATGCAAAAAATTTATTTTAAAACTCGGAAGAACCCAAACCTTTTGTAAGTGTACCCTAAAATTACAACATGAACATGCAAGTGTTAAGTGGGAGCGATGCGTCTTCCTTTAATGCATATTCCCTTAATAATTTTGGTAAGCATATGTGATTTATCATAAAAAAGTCTCAACAAGGTTTTGGTGAATAAGCTCCCCAACCCTTGTTTTGTTTTCATTTACATATATTTTTCAACGAACTAAGTGAACCCTATGCTGTTGGGTGTTTTCCAAATAGAGGAAGGTTCTCCTTATTTTGTCAATATTTTTCCTCGATCTACTAAGGGATTATGAGGCAAGAAAGGGTCGTTTTATTAGTTTTTCATTTAAAGGAAACTTTTTTGTTTTTATTGGTAATAAATATCAATCTTAAATATACAATTATGAAATTTTATTTTCTTCTCAGATAAGACCAAAATGGAAATCAGCTTGCAATGATTCCATCGATGGGAGAGAAGTCATTATTTATGTACTGTAGTGATTAATGCTATAGAAGCTCCATCAAATGTTTCAATGGAAACCATTTAACTATAGATCAAGAATTCTTTTCTTATTGTGATTTCTAACATCTAACATGTAAAATAAATTATGGTTAGCAATATTTAGTTGATTATTTGAATTTTGAAATCTAATTCAATTCCTTGAGTGTACTATTGGATTAGAGATGGCATGTGATTGGGATTAGTTGGGTCAAGTTGATAATGGGGCCTAGCTTGCAGGGCTCAAGGTAGTGAAGTTTATTAGCATGATTTTGACTATAACCAACACTACCAAGATGTACATGAGGAATCACTTGCAACTATGCATCACCTCAAGTTGATTGAAAACCTTTGCGAGTTACTCAAAATCTCATAGTTAAAGTATCGGGCAACCAATGAATTATTAGAACAATTGGAGAAAGACCTAAGGAGGGCTTACATTTTAATGAACAACTTATAAGATAGGAGCTATTTGTACCTTCTAACCTTAGGGTATAAAGCAAGTTTGATAGATACTTGTTGCCCATGCTACTTATAATGCTTGTAGACAATATAAGGGTCCATGTACGATTCCCTTTTAGAATCATTCGAAAAAATTATTCCATTGAAGGCAAATCTATGATTTCATAAATAATTCAATTTATTATTTTAAAATAGGTAGTTATGTCTTGTATATTTTTTTTAATCTTGAATGAAGGTAAACATTGTTGTTCTTGATAAGACTAAACCTTAAATCTATTAAGATATTGTAGGATCGCAAAATTGAGTAGAATTTAAAAGCAAAGATCTTTATATCTACATTGACAGATCTAACGACAGATAAGCATGTCGGTTTTATGTTAAAAATAAAATTGGAGTTATTTCCTATAGTGACAATTTTACCAACATTTTTCATCTTGCCCAAATAAATAAAACCATTGCTATTACCAAAATTAGATAGCTTTGAAAGCATGACCGTCATTGTAGCTTTTGATATAAGACCAACGGCTTTATTTGTTAGGATATTCTACAGTGAAACCTCTTAAGACAATGCCAAAGTTGAAAGTTGAAATAGGTCCCTTGGACCTACAGTGACGATCTTTCAAAGCTACACCAACGATTTCCATTGTCAATATAGGTATAGATTGTTGTAGTGATTGAATTATTCTCTATCTATCTCAAGGTGGAGATTCAATCTAAATAATAAAAAATAATAAAAAAGGTGAGAATATAATCACCGAGATATAAACTTGCATGAGCTTGAAGAAATGGTGGAGCTTTGGTTAGTGTGATGAAAGGTAAAATTTAATGTTTGAATATTTGTAAGAACAAGGAGGTTTTTTTTTTTGATTTTTCATTAAAAGTACAAAATTTCTTCTTAGGACTTAATTCAAGAGAATATAGGTAAAAAGGTACATCTTAGGACTGTAACTATAAAAAACTCAAGCCCTCTATGTGATATTAAATTGTAGTCAGATAAAGTGAATGGGGAAAGGAATGCTTTGAATTAGACTTGAAACTAACAACTCTAGACAAAAAGGAAAACCCAATAAATTATCTTGAGGAATGAATGATACATGTGGTATTGGACATTTGCATCTTTAATTCTTGTCAATCAAGAAAGTGGAATTACAAAATACAAGGGGAAACCTAGGTGCTTACAAGAATAAGCAAATCACTTCACCGAGAGAGGAAGCCTATTAGGAGGTGCAAAAGGTAAGTTTAGTACCTTGCTATTGAAGATTAATTAGTATATGCTCTTCTTTCCCATTTGACATCACCAAGATAATGACTCTTTCTCTTCAATTTTGCCAAAGAAAGAGTACGAGGAAAGTTAATCCTTTATGAATGAAGAAAGCCTCTTGAAGGGCTTTGCATGTTGTATCTCTTGTAATAAGACACTGACATGACCTAGGCACAATACCCTGATTAAGTAGAATCATAAACTCAAACATTCTATCATTACATGCTATTGCTACATTTGGCCTGTTTACTTGCTTTTATTTAGCTAACATTATCTTTCCACTTCCAATCTACTTAGGTTGCTTGGTCAATTCTGAAGCCCTAAGCTAAAGGTTCTATACTACCTTGCTCTGCAAACCTAGACAATTAGCTTCACATAAAAGGACATATGCACATTTTTCTCCTTTTACACCCACATTTGGGACCCCATCAATCCACCACCACTCCTTCCACCAAAGATAAAAGAAGAGAAAAAGGCAAGATCAATTGTAGACATTTGATTGGTGTGTTAATCATTAGTTTATTTTAGGTTGGTTTTTCATATCTTAAATACATACATAGTTAAAAATCCTACCCTATGGTTATCCTATTTACTTGTTGGGATTCATATCCAAATTCATCCCATAGCTCATTGCTCTATTGAGTGCCCATTTATGTGTCACAACCCATTTATCTATCAAATTCATAACAACCTAGGTCTAGATCTAAGCCTAATTGAAAAAAATTAACCTTGCTAACTTTTTAGGCATGGTTCAATTGATCTTAATCTATTGCCTAAAATGTTTATATCAAAGTTATCAAATAGTGGTCTTCGATTCTTGTAACTCACTCCTTAGTTTCATGAGTTTTTGATATGGACTATTTAGGAGTGTTTCAAATTTTTTCACTTGAAATCTAAACATCCTCATCAAAATTTACATGATTAGTCAACTAATCAATTACCAAATGATATTAGACTCTAAAGGTGGTGTGTATAGGCTCTAAAGACAGTTCTATCACTTTATAGTATACACTTATCCCTGGATAATACTTAGTTTTCACATATCTAGTTGGTTGAGGCCCCTTCGTTGATTATAATAACCAAAACCTAGACCCAAATTGAATAAGGAAGAACTAATCTAGATGTACTCTACTACCGAAGATGCTTAAGACTAAGTTATCAAGTAATAACTTTCAATCCTTATAACACACTCCTTTTATAAGTTTCCTATGTGATACTATTTATGAATGTTATGGGATTCACATTTACTTACCTTGCTAACCATCTTCCTTTGTCCTCCCCGCATACTGCCTTAAACAAAGAATAGAAAAAATAATTATTTTAAACATCCTCAAACAAGTGACAACTCATATCAATAAACAGAAGACAAGGGCATTATTTGCTCCTGTAAATCTCTCGACTTTGATTTCAACAAGGATGATTCACACCGTAGCCTCCCTAAGCTTACAGCTCTAATAGACCAAGTCAAACTTGAGTCTAATTGCTAAAAAGGCTAATCTCGATAACTTATTAGATATAGATCTAACGGATCTGAAACAATACCGAAAATGCTTAGTCCCAAATTATTGAGTAATTTTCCTCAATATTCGTAATCCACCATTCAGTTTCCTGATTTTAGAATGTGAGATTCTCTATGAGTTTATAATGAAAGCTAATGGAGTGATATGATGCTCATGATGCCTACACTTGCGTAAATCCATTTAATGCATTCTTTTTAAAGACTTACACAGATTCCCCACGACCCATCAAATGTCCAGTTGGTGGGTTGTAATTGTTAGGTACAAACTGGGGTTAGCATCTACAAGCCTAATCTATTACCGTCACCATCATTGTTATGTCCGTCTGTTTGTAGCATCAAAGGAAGAAGAGCATGAAGGAGTCACGGGGAAACCGTCCTTAATGGAAGGGAGAAAATATGGAACCATATGCCTTATGCCACCTCTTTACATGAAGGCTAAGATTGTTCACTCTATAAAGGCCAACTCAAAGGGCATTTACATTCGTGTATTGGAGGATTATGCAGATCCATGCCCGAAAAGGCAGAAACCCGTGCGCCTATTTACAACTCACTCAACACTCTTAAACTTTGTCCACTTTAAAAGATGCACATTTCCAGTACCAGAGAACGTGCACCATCTTTTCACCCAAAAAAATAACGCAAAAAAAAGGAGAAAATCTTACCTATTAAAAAGATATATTTTAAACTTTATGCCATACATCCATTAAATAAGACAAGCGAGCGATTCTGATGGAAAGAACAAATTAAGAAAGTGGGGCACCGAGTCTTCTATCATAGCCAATGCTATTGCATTCGAGATGCACCCAACACTTACCATGAATTTAGAGAAACGAAAGAATCCATCGCAGCGAAGGACCCAAAACCTATATTAAAATCCATACAAATATACATGTAATTCGATTTGATGAAGCAACAGTAAGAAGAAAAAGAAAAGCGTGCTTTATATTTAAAACACACAACGGTAAGAACAAAAGCCGTTGCTGAATTCTATGATCTGTGCCCTCAGGGATCAAAATTTCAGCCGATATTCTCCGGCAATGCATACCAGTGTACATCTCCTGGACAATTGAAATTCAATCAATCAAATTACCTGCTGTAGCATTAGCAGCAGAAGGGAAGAAGTAGAAAGGAAGAACAAAATCCTCAGTAGAAATTTAAGATCCCCGAAATTGTCGCAGGTGGGCTGATATCGATTCTCGTCCCTTTGCCTTCAGAGACCAGTTGGGGCAACGTGTTGGCTTCTTTTGCTGCAACTCCCTCCCCTGTCCAAAGAGTTACATGAGGCCACTCATTCCTTGATTTTATTGCTTCGCCATCGACCAAACCAAGTAGCACTTCACAGGCAGCCAATTTCTCGGAGAAGAGTAGTGCTGTGAGCTCAATGGGGATTTCCCGATCCAGATATGCCCCATAGCTTGCAACAGCTGCTACACCATGGCTTCGCTTGTGGGCGAGTGTCACGTGGGAAGATTTGATTGAGTTCTTTACATCATTGCTTCTAAGAAAATTTGCAACCTCGTCAGCTTTTGAGGCCACCTGCATTTCAATGAGTGATTACACAAGGCAAAGCTTAGTCCATGCTCTCATACTGCAACATAATTTTTACTTTAACTTGAAATGTATTTCCTTCATCCATCCTATACGGGGAGCACCATAATGATTAGAAAGAAAACCGTTGGACAAAATTAAAATGCTATGGGCCACCTTATCTAGCAAGCTCTTGATTTCCTCAACAGGCAAAGTGACGGCAGCAAAGACTATATTCCCAAGCTTCCTCTTTTCAGACCGAGGAGCACTGAACTCACCTCTCGCCACAGCTTTCAACTGTTCTCTAACTGAATTTACAGCAGTATCAAATGGCACCTGCAATAGAAGCCAAATTAATGAATTTTAGTGATCTTGCCCCATGAATTCGATCACATCCGACACTATGCCCAAATCATTCTTTTTAGGAAAAAAAAGGAACAGAATAACAGTTATCCATCTATAATGTGGAACCAACAGTGTGGAGCTTGTGCTTAGTACAGGAAAATATCTAATATTTGTTCATAACAACAAAGAACAAAATTTCGTAGATTGGTCTGATTTTATTTTATTTTTTTCAATCAAGGTATGAGGCAAGCAGAATCAAGAAAGTTCCAATCGCAGCAGATATAACATAAAGACATTTATGAACTTTGTAAATTATTTGTACTGATCTATACCTAGGAGGGTGCAATCAGCAATTGTCAAAAAAACCCTCGATAATGTACCTGAGAGCTTGATTCGGCATCAAATATGCCTCAAAAGCCTACTTTGACCAACATGCACATCAGAGTCATCAGAAT
This sequence comes from Thalassia testudinum, assembly GCA_037157565.1. Taxonomy (NCBI): domain Eukaryota; kingdom Viridiplantae; phylum Streptophyta; class Magnoliopsida; order Alismatales; family Hydrocharitaceae; genus Thalassia; species Thalassia testudinum. The sequence goes on along the minus strand of JAZHRO010000022.1, from coordinate 30,134,623 downwards.
GGTAGGACGACAACTATTCTTAAACTTTAGGCTGTGACGGTAAACAGTAAGAGCAGTAGCTACTCCACATGGTTTCTAAGAATCATCATAACTTGGTCAAAGTCAATGCATGTATTGTACAGTTCATCAGCTTATAGAAAGTAAGACATCGACCAAAATCACAAAGCAATTTTCAACCTATGGTAAATGAAACATTAACCTGAATTGAATTGAGATATTCCGCATTTCCTAAAATAACCTCCCTCAGGTGCTTCTCCCATTTTGCCCATTCCTTCGCATAAGTGCCTTTGTAGGGCTCCAATCTGTTTCACAAGAGGGGAAAAAGAAGTTAGTTGAAAAGATAATCATTCTCAAATTTCACTGTTAATTTCATTTGTATGTTCCACCAAGAAAAAGCAAACTCTGGTAACTGTTCGGCCCAAGAGCAGGAATACTGCAATGCAAGTACAGAAAATTGCAGGTTAAACAAAAAGGCAAGCAAGCATCTTCACATACATGCAACAATAACGTCTTAAAGCATGTCTTGAGACCATCTAAAAAGGTTGGAGACAGGCAATACTTCTATACCATGCTAAATTTAGATAGTTGTGGACACACCAAATAAAAAATGCAACGTTGCTACTAAAACCCTTGTGATCCCTCAATTTGATAACAAACAGCATTTCTGAAAATTCTCATGAAACAAATGATCTATAGCAAACTCGTACCTTCTTAACAAATTTGTTCTATATCAAATAACTATTACCATCAAGCATCCAAAAATATTTTCTAGCAAATCACCAATCAGTACAATTTCTAACTTCCAGTTACATTCGAAAGCACAGTTAGAATTTGATGAAACTATGATAAATAATAAGGTCAATGAACATAGGACCCATATTGGCATTTCCAAGAAGCCAGCAACTGCAGCTTCTTAAAATGATGTTACACAACAAAAGCAACAGAATAGTGTGGGAAGTTTCAATGCAGCATTCGAAACATTGCTGAATTAGCATTATGGAAAACTTGGGAAAAACCAACAAAAATCCAAAGAGACTCAAATCATCAGAAAACATATATCCAACCAGAGCAAAATTAAGTACCTTCCATGCTTGTTGGAATGGAGCCTGAAGAGACTAAGTCCTTCCTTTAAGACATGTGATACAGGATCTGGCAATGGATTCCTGAATGGCCAAAATTATGATGACACTTGTGAGAGTCTACAATGAACACTAGATGCAAACATACTTAATCTAGTGGATGAAAAGTTAGCCTTCCAACCCAAAGACAGTTAGTGCATATGAACTAATCTTCTAACTGACCCATTTTTTTGTTAGGAAAATTCCATTAGAAGATAAATTTTGAAGCTAATTGAGCAAGAACAAAAGCAACGCTTTTATAAAACCTGCCTCAAGGCTGTTGAGGCTTACGCCTAGAGACCATCCTTGGGCCCTACCAGAAGATGTGTATCACATTGCTAAGGTGAAGGCGAGGCTATAAGGTGCTGATTGCTGAGGCAAGGGCAATGGTTTTATTTGCAACCTATTTCAATTTTTTAAGGTAAACCCTAAACCCAATGGTTTCCTCACCCCCAACCTCCTCATCTAATTTTTTTCTCATCTTTTCATCCCTACTCTCAACCAAACCAATGTCTTCATCTCCCTAAACGACAGGCAGTTGTTCTTCCATAGCATGGCTCCACCATGCCAACAGCTCTCTGCACCATCATGCAATCTTTGCCTTGGCTCTCCCATCACTCCAAGGCCCCAAGTAAATACTGATACCGATGTCATTCCAATGATTTTGAAAATGTGCATCTTAGAACACCAAAAAAACACCTGAATTTTGATGTGGAAATTCAACAACTTCAACACCCCAAAAAATAGGTATTTTGGAATCATGTCAGAGGCAATGTCAAGGAAATTTCACAGAATAATTATAATTTTTTTAAAAAGAGGATAATTATAATTGTATTGCACTCATACAGCTATGCTATCAAAACATGATGAATAGTTACACATGAAGTATGTGGATTTAACAATATAAATTTATAAAACACAGATCTAACAATCGTAGATCTAATAATCCTTGGATTAAGTAATTAATCTTAAGCACTAACCTACTATAAAACCCATGGGTCTACAAATGTAGTCCTTAAAACCAATTATAGAATCAACCAATCTAGAGATTGACTTAAATCTAGCTTTAAGGACAGGTAGTTACTCATACTTGGCTTCATAGAAGCAAAAAAACCTCAACTATCTAGCAAATCAGGAGAGAGCCCTCACAAGAGCTCTTCCCGTACCAACTAACATGCAACAGCAACAATGAATTGAAATGGGCTATTATGCCGCTGTGAGGAAACGGGGAAGTGTAGCATGGTTCTTAGATGCGGGAAACACTGACACATGGAGAGAACACCAGGCTGTTACTGTTCATGTTGAACAATACATGTACCGGTCACATGAACAGTAACAGGGAGAAGAAAACACGTTGACAGGAGAGGAAGAGAGTGGGGTCTTCTTGTTGTTGGAATAAATAATTTCTTGACTAAAGATAAATGAAGGTTGCTAGCCTTTCAAAGAAAAAAATTCCTCTTAAAAAAGGCAAACGCTTAATCAAATCTTATTTCTAAAACTGAAAATAGAATTTCTAATCCTAATTTACTAAGGAAAACAGAATATTTAACTCAATCAAATTGCCACAAGTTGCCACAAAATCTTGGCAAACAAGCTAGAAAATATTTCATGGCCACATGGCCTTATTGGGATTTCTAGTAGGCTGCCATGTAGAATGTCCACCACGTGGTACTTTATTCTTTACACACCCCCTCAAGTCAAGGGCGGTGGAGGTCGAAGACTTGCATGATTTTTTTTCTTTTTCTGAGCTTTTTTAAGACTATTTGCATCCATGTATGCTCCCAAATCTTCTTCTATGGGTCTCAGGCGTCTCCTTTAGTTGCACATGTAACTTATCTTGTTTGCCTACAAAGATTTCGAACGCCCTTGCCCATAGGATGTAGTTTGAGGCACCTTGGAGCTTCATAGTTGTGTCCTGAACGAGCAACTTCGCCTCTCCAGTGGTGATTTGTGCTTCGACTTCCAACATCCCAGCCTTAAGGAAACAAGATCTTGTCTCCACTTCTACACTCTACGTACGTCGCTAGATGCGTGAAAGACAAGTCTCTCCGGGAATCTCCTTCTTGACTCCTTAGGCCTTACGTAAGGCACCTTTGGTCCTTCAAGTTCTTGAGAGAACTCCCACCTGGGGTAAAGATGACAAACCACAAAGCCTTGTTGGTACGTGTGGAGTTCATGCACAAGAGAAGGCTCTTGTGCGTCGACCCTCTCCTCTTGATCCACACATGTGAAAACTAGAGGCTCGGAGGAAACCACTTTGTTACCATGTGAGGAATCAGGGAAACATGGAGTGGTTCCTGGATGCATGAAACACCTACGCGTGGGGAGAAGATCACCGGGTTGTATTGTTCACGTTTGTTAAGAATTAAATAATGCAAAAATGAATAGTAATATCAAAGCATAACAATAAGAAACACGAGTTTATGTGGAAATCCCACTCACGAAGAGCAAGGAGAAAATCATGGGAGAAGAGCGAGATATTTCTATTCTTCTCACGAAACAAATGAGGGTACAACCTATTTATAAGCTCCCACACACCGCTCTTTTCTTCGCTCCACTATGTGAACTAAACATACCACTCCAATAAATACATCTCTCAACACTCTCCCTCAAGCTGGAGCATGCAAATGCTCAACTTGCACAAGAGATATTTGCACTTTACAAAGCAAAAAAATACAACACAAATAAAATGATGTTGCTAGGTCACGACTTCCTCATGCCTTTTGTCGCCAGCTTCTTTGCATCCTCAATTGATGCTGCCAGGTCACGACTGCCTTGTATCGTCGGCTTCTCTGCATCTTCAACTTGCTTGTAGATAGGTGTAGTTAGTTCGGAGAGAAGTCGTAAACGATTGATCTGGAGCTAGTTGGGATTATAAAATAAGCTCTTATACTCCTTTCTCCCATACTTATATGGAAGAAGCAAATAATATAGAGAAAAAAAAAATAAAAAATATAGAAGAGCTTCTCCATGTCTTCTCTTTAATTTTATCATTATTCAACTTCTTTGCATCCTCAATTGATGCTGCCATGTCACGGCTGCCTTGTATCTCCGGCTTCTCTGCATCTTCAACTTACTTGTAAACGGGTGTAGGTAGTTTGGAGAGAAGTCGTAAATGATTGATCTGGAGCTAATTGGAATTACAAAATTAGCTCTTATACTCCTTTCTCCCATACTTATATGGAAGAAGAAAATAATATAGAGAAGAAACAATAAAAATATAGGAGAGCTTCTCCAAGTCTTCTCTTTAATTTTATCATTATTATTTTTTCTTATTATTTTTTTCTTTTTTTCATTATTTTTTTCTCCTTTTTTTCTGTTTCTTTTTTTTTTCTCTTCCTACCTCTCCTTTGCAATTAACGTTAGCTTTCAAAAAAGAATTAAAAAGAAAGGGGTAAATGATGTAAAAGTTACCAAAAAATATCTTAAGGGTTCAAAAGAACTCAAGATATATGGTACTATGTAGAAATCTCCCCTTCGTCATCGTCGTTTCTCCTTTAGCGGCACCATCATTGCACCTTCAAAAACGTGTGGAGACACATCTTTGCTGTCGAGTGTTTCATCAATGCCACCATTAGTGCTGATCTTGTGTGACCACGTGCGCTCCTTCAGCCTCTTCTTTGTCGCACACAACAGGAGCAGTAACGAACAACCACTACTGCTCTTGCCACGACCTTCGTCCCTAATTCCCCTTGTCCTCCACCGATGCTACCACTTGCATTAGATCCTCTCTGGTGCAGCAGCAACGTTGCTGCAGGCCACACTGATGTCACCAGTGCTGCTTAGCAGTTAGTGCCTCTACGCTTGTTGCCGCCACTAGGCTCGTTGCTAATTCCAAACCACGAACCAACAACGCCATATCTGCTAGTGGGGGTTGATCTTGCTCCAATGGCAGTGCAGTACTTGACTACAGCTTCATCGGTGGCTGATTGCGCAGCAATCATAGGCCCTAACTTGCCTGAATTAAGCTAGAACTTAGCTTAACATGAACATTCTGCATGCATACGCATCGTATTCTGTATCATAGTTGATAGATGTGTTTTATGTATTAAACTATGTTATTTGAGAGGTATTAATGATGACAGGTAATCCAAGGCTGCAAATGACAGATCCAACCTTATGCATCTATTCGGAATAACGATGGGAGTCCAACGCATCCAAGATCGCATCAGACTCCCGTAGCACCCCAAGGAGTCTGCAGAAGAGCAAGAGCCAAGGGGCAAATTGAGGAAGATCCGGACCTCAGATGACAAATCCAACCATATGAATGGATCCGGATCGACGTTCGTAGTCCAACGGTGCAGAAATCAACTTAATCGGAGGCCTACGTCATCAGAGATAAAGAGAACGGACAGCCACAATGGCGAAACGTGGCACCATCGCAGCCACCCCTCGTCGTGCCCCCAACCCCTGAAGGCACCTCGCCTCGTAGCGTGGGCTGTTGGATGTTCATCCAACGGCCACGAATGCGCCACATCGCTACCCAGAACATATTAATATAAATATAATTAAGTATATATGACAGGCTCTATGCAGCGCATTGGCTCGCGCGCGCGCGGGTTCGAGCCCTGCACTGTGCAAAAATTAGTGCGGGTTGCTAGCATGCGCGTGCAGGTGGGCATGCACGATTGGAGGGCCCAGAGGCGTCCACGTGGCACGATCGCACGGGTTGCGAGATCTGGAAGTTGCGAGAACCACGCGTAGGATTTAAATGGCACGATGAGCGCGCATTTAAGCCGTCCGATTGCAAGATCGGACGGCTGAGATGAGGCGGGATTTGAAGACAAAAACGCGAAGCGGTGCGGGTGTGCGGGAGCCGTGCGATGCAGATCTGAGGGCGCAGAGAGTGCCACGTGGCAGCACCAGAATAAACCGACCAAGAAGAAGGATTTGGGGAAGGATTTGTACGAGAAAAAAAAAAGCTATAAAAGGACCAAAGGGCCCCCCCTTTGGAGAACAACTCTCTTAACTCTCATTCTCTTCTTCCTTCTTCTACCTCTCTCTTCTTCCCGTCGTCTCTGCATTTTCGTCTGACGAATCCGTTGGGCCACCCTGTTGGATTGCCGCTGCTCCTCTCAACCTCTCCAGAAGGCCATCACGGACTACCCGTGGTGCCTTTGTTCTGTTACAGTAGTAGTTATTTACTTTATGTTTTATTCAAATACATGTATGATATGCAATTAATGTTCAAACTTTCTCGATATATATATTGTAGTTCATTATCTCTACTATTTAGTAATTAGATTTAGAATAAGTGCATGAAGTCAAAAGCGTTTTTCTGCCTCCCTGCGATCTATCGGGACACCCAGTTCCGTTAATTTTTTGTCGAGACGTATTTCGCACTATACTACGATGTATTTATCTTTTACGCGATCTACGCCGTGAACAGTGGCACAACACCGCCATCTGCCAGATTTGGCCACCAATAGCACTACCTCTCGGTTGATTTCATGCCTTCTTTGTTGCTACTGCGGCTGTGTGGGGGTTGTGGAGATCTCATGATCTCACAATCTTGCGATCTCATGCTGATGGAGATCATCAACCATAAAAACTTCAAGGATAAAATATGTGGAACATAATGATAAAACCCAAGAACAATATGCTTTGATACCATGTTAAGAAATAAATAATGCAGAAACGAATAGTAATATCAAAGTATAACAATAAGAACTACTTTGGTTTATGTGGAAACCCCACTCACGAAGAGCAAGGAGAAAATCATGGGAGAAGGCCTCAATAAAGCAAGATATTTCTATTCTTCCCAAGAAACAAATGAGGGCACAACCTATTTATAGGCTCCCACACACCGCTCTTTTCTTCGCTCCATTATGTGATACTAAACATACCACTCCAATAAACACCACTCAACAACGTTGAACAACACATGTGTGAGTGCGTCAGAGCCTGTAGAAATTAAGTATACACTAGAGGGGGGTGAATAGTGTACTATCGAAAGCGATTGCGGAATTTAAAATATCATTCACCACAAATAAAAAGAAATATAAATAAATCATAGAAATAGATGACACCTAGATTTAGAATGGAAACCCTTTCGGATAAAAATCACTACCTAAGCCTCTCAGCTTAGGATTTCTCTGACTAGATGGCACTAGTCAATTCCACTAACGCATCACTTGAATGAAGGTGGTACAACCTCTTACAAGATTTCTTCTCTTATACACCTGATCAAGAGAAGAAAAACAGTACTCCCAAAACAACTTGGATCCAAAATCAAAATAACAACAAAATATATATCAGTAAATCCTATGAAACCTCATAATTAAAACAAACTGAGCTTTTCCGAATCGCAAAGAACCATGTTTTTGATCGCAATAGTTGCAAGGGCAGAGGTGCGAAAGCACTAGAGAATATAAAAGAATTGTTTGTTGAAAGCTCTTGAGGTGTGTTTTGCAATGGGGGGTCGAGGGTCTTATTTATAAGTGTTTTTCGACCTATTTTAGGAAGTCTAGAAATGTGGCTTTGGTCTATCAAAATTAAGAGTTAGTCGATCAAAATGACTTCTAGTTGATTATTCATGTTGATCGATTAAATTAGGAATTTGATTGACTTTTAGAATAATATCATAATTTGACCATTGAACGTCTTTGATCGATTTCTCCAAGTGGTTGATCCATTAGAAGTGAATTTGGTCGATCAAGTAGAAGCAGTTGGTCAATCAACAGTACTAGAAACTTAGGGTAGCTAGATTTGAATTCACGATGTTCAAAAAATGCATCGGTTATCTTTGAGGTTCCTTACAATATTTTAGACTTAATAAAAGTAAAAGGAGTCTTCAAGACTTCATTAGAGATTGAATGCTCTTTTGTGGTGCGATCATTTCTTGAATCTGACTTTAAATGTTTTGAAATAATTAGTCAACAATAAAATATAATTTTGTTACATCAAAATAGGGTATCAACAATGTGTATCGTTCACATGAATAGTAATAGGGAGAAGAAAACACATTGAAAGGAGAGGAAGAAAGGTGGGGTCTTTTTATTGTTGGAATAAATAATTTATTGATTCAAAAATAAATGAAAAGATTGCTCTTCTTTTAAAGAGAGAAACTCTTCAACAAAAAAGGCAAACATTGAATCAAATCCTATTTCTAAAACTAAAAATAGAATTCTTAAACCCAATTTACTAAATAAAGAAAATAGAATTCTTCTTTGGCACAAAATCTTGGCAAATAAGCCAACAAATATCTAATGACCACACAACCTTATTGGGATTTCTAGTAGGCTGTCACGTAGACTGTCCATGTAGCCCCATTGTCCATGTGATACTATTCTTCACAGTCGCCATTGCCCTTAAAATACCAAAATGGTACGAAAATTGTACCACACCTAGCTTTTTTTTACCAAATTGTCGACACACCGTCAATATTCCATGAAATGTTGTCGGCACTTCTACTTTGCAAAAATATATCTCGAAATGGCCCCACATCTGAAAAAGGCCATTCCACCAAAGATGCTATCGACATGCAAAAACATTACTCAAACAACCATGCCTCCCTTCACTAGGAGATCCTTCATGGTACAATTTGTTTTAACCCTATGAAACTAGGTGCATGTGCAAGTCCTAGGCATCTCCTGCAAACTCTATGAGCCATTGTATGACAATCTAAGTTGAATATACTAATGGTATATTGTTTATACTCTTGTATCCGACAAACATTGTTTTATTTGAAGTCAATGAACACCAGCATATACTATACTATAATGCAATATATGTTAAGGAAAACACAAAGCATCATGAACACTTCAATTTCATGGAAATTCTTTCTCGTGATGAGAAGAGGAAAACTATGGAGAAGAGCTCCAATGGCCCACATATAATATTCCATCTTAAAGAACAATAGGCATACAAGAGCTAGATGTATATATCACCATAGAATTGAACTCCCACTCACACAAGGTGGGACTAAACCACATAATTAGATCTTTGTCGAATCCATTAGCCCCACAACCATTAATCTCCCTTGATGCTCCTCTCAACTTGGAGCATGGAATGCTCACTTGGCTTGTTACATATATGTTTTTTTTGCAAATTTGAAACTCCAATACTGGGGAAGAAGTAGAATACATCTAGACATATAACCCTACAAGGACAGGGGGAAGAGAGGGAAATCTGCACCTTCAGAGAGGGGAACTCAATACACCCACAATGGGGGGAAAGCTACACCCCAAACAAACAAGGAATGAAACAAGACCCAGACAACAAAAACACAAAACAAGAAAACAAAAGAAGTTTGTCCAATATAACTGCTTCCTAGCAATGCTCCATGCTTGGATACTATTCGTGTTGGCAAATTCATAGTTGATGATCTATGCAAGACAGATGGACCCTATAGTCTGAGATTGGCGTGAAGCGTGCCCCCAAACACAATAAAAAACCAAGCCAACGGTGTGAAAGGCAAACCCTAAGCATCCCAAGGAAGGTGTAGTCGCCTACTCCATTTTGAACTTCAAGCAATGCCATGGACCCATCAACCTACAACATGAATGTCCTTCACCCAAAACACGACAGGGGTCATGGAAGTTGCAAAGATCAATGTCTTCAGCATTAACAATCCCCCACCAGCCATCCCATAATATGCACAACGAAGGATAAACCATTGAATTGAATCGATGGCTTGAACTGGGGGGAAGAGGAAATGGCCAACCAGACTGCTCACAGGGCCTTCGGTAATCTGACCTTCGACCATTCCTATGCACTGCCTGCAACAAAGAAAAAGATGACAATCTCAACTTGTTACAAATTAAGACCCATTATTACAAGCAGAATTTGACAAATGATCTCTTGGAAAATGGCCCCAAAATTGCATCCTCATTCTTGCTCTAGGTAAGTACCATGATGAGGATGCATCAATTCATTGTAGGCTGAGTTTGGAAGAAGAATTGCCAATGTTGAGCTTAATGATCCTATGACAAGGATCCAAAGAAAGTGGGTGCCTTTCCTGTTCTTATACAAGAATTAACCTCTTCCATGGAGAAGTCAAAAGTAACACAAAAACTCAAAGAAAGACTTCTCTCATTCGAAAATCAAGAACTAGACCTCTCCTATAACAAAGCCCCCACAAAATCTCCTCTTACCTAGGAATTGGGAGTAAGTTCTACTATGCAGGGATGAGAAATTCTCATGTTAAATGTGGTGCAAATTGTGCCACCCAGTTTGGTCACTGGGGCTTGCACCACGGTGACGAGGCCACCCCCAAGTTGCTATGGAGTGCACCCATACTCCTGGGTTATCAAAGAAAAAAAAAGAGATCTTTCTCACAAGGGGCCTCAACAAGCTCAAACACTTATTCTCCCCTTCCCCTCATACTTGTCATATTCAAAGAGACTGTGCAGCCAAGTTGGGAAATGAAACTTGGTAGAAGGGATCCTCTACACTTTTGACTCCTAACCCTTTGGTAGAAAAGATACTATTGCTCTATTAATATATGTTGATGGTGTTGTTCCTACAGGAGATGACACTCAAGGGATAGAACAAGTCAAAGGATTCCTAGCTACACATTTTATCATGGACTTGAGGCCCATTGAAGTACTTTCTGGGCGTAGACAAGAGTAAGCAAGGAATGGTGTTATCACAAAAGAACTATGACCGAGAGCTGTGGCAGGAGACTGATATGCTTGAGGCAAAACCAGACCTGAGCATACAGTTGTATGATAATTCTCAGAAAGCAGTGGACCCCAAACCATATAAGTGCTTACCTGTGACGCTACTTTATGTCACCATTACCAAACTAAATATTTTGTTTGCAGCATAAAAACTTAGCAAATTCATGGTTAAATATACAATAAATCACCGAAAGGCAACCATGATAGCACTTACAATCCAAAGTTCCCTCTAGACGAGGGACTTTTGTTCACTAAGTGAAGTTCGTTTGGTGTCATTGCCTTCTCAAATGTAGATTATATTAGTTATCTAGATGATCAAAAGCCTATCATATGCTTTCATACCTTTGCTATCGGGAACCTTGTAACATGGAGGAAGAAACAATTAGTTGTAGCTCGCTCTAGTGCAAAGCTAGAACATCGAGCTATAGCTCAAACAACTATTGAAATAGTCTTGTTCAAATCTGTACTACCTTCTAATCTACGTTGAGAATTCTATGGAGAGGTGCAACTATGCCAACAATCCTATGTTCCATGAGAAAACAAAACATGTGGAGATGGATTATCATTACACACATGAATTAATTCAAAAAGGAGTTCTTTCTCTACCCATGCTCTATTTGAAGACCAAATTCTATACATTTTCACCAAGCCATTGCCTAAGTCAAGCTGAGCATAATGGATATCTAAATTCCAACTTAAGAGGAAGTGTTAGAAATACATGCTATTGTTGGAACATTCCCTATGATCATCTAGTATATGTCAGAAATATGAGCTAAAGGTGGAATATTCCTTGTAATCCTTTAGGATCTTTTTCCCTTTTTGTGTTTTGTCTTTATGTGCTTTCCCTATCACTAAAACCAAGCGAATCATTTTCTTTTAACATGTAAGATTGTGATAGGTGGTGGATTTGCAACTTTAGTGTGCATTGGTAAAAATGGAGGAAGTAAGAAGGCTTCTAATTCATTATAATACTCAATAAAAAGCCAATCCAACATCTAATACAAAGAATTAAATTACAACAACTACCTACTCACTACATATTGACTCACCACATCCAATTCACTATTTGATCCAACTATCAATCAAAGATAAATATGTAAAAAAATTATGCAATGAGCCTAGACTTAAATAACTTATTTGAGCTATTACAAAATTCTACTACATATTTTACAAAGCTAATATGTATTTCACAAAGGTTGTATTGCACTATTACAAAAACAAATCTGTCTTTCAAAATGTGATTTGTAATTTAAGAAACTATGTTGTAACTTACAAAGTGATATTTTAACGACTTCAATAAAATGACCATGAAAACCACTTCAGTTTTCAACCAAATTTCATGTACAACCTATCCAACCATTTAACTTTCAATCCATATGATTTGGATTTATTATTTGGGGACCATCGTGTATGAATGAGTGTGGCTAAAACAATATTATAAGTTTCTTGGTTGTTTTTACAAGTCATTGCCTTCATTTTACAACTAGGTATTACAATATTACAGGCCTCCAATCAATTTTTATGTGCTAGTATTACAAGAAAACATAGTTACATCTATTACAATTAATGTACATATGTATTACATGTACCCTACGTTGTTGTTCTTTTTAATATTTTTCATTTTAGTTATAATAACTAAATCAATCGGCATTGCCCTAATTATTCTTTGATTATATATAATTAGATGAAATGAGTTAATTTCTTATTGAAAATCCTAGACTCTCTTATATAGAGAGACCAAAAAGGATAAAAATACGAGTGTCCTTGAGAAGCTAAAAGCCCAACACCCATATAAATAACAAATAACATGTGCTAACACTCTCCTTCAAGTTGGAACATAGATATCTATCATGCTCAACCTGGAAACACATGAATCAAACAAGGATCTGACCAAGGGTTGGTAAAAATATCTGCAATTTGCTACTCAAATGTGACTAGTGTCTTATATAGCAACCCCCTCTGAATGATATCCTTGGTATAATGGCAATCAACCTCAACATGCTTCGTTCTCTCGTAAAATGCTAGGTTATTGGCAATGAAGGTGGCTGCTCTATTATCATACCGCATCTCCACTGGGCTAGAGAACAGTATCTGCAAGTCAGTAAGGACCTGATCCACATCATCTTTACGGTCGTCTGAGCAATGGCCCTATACTCAAACTCGACACTCAACCTCGCAACTATGCCTTGTTTATTTCTCCTCCACATGATCAGACACCCTACCAAGAAGATGCAGAACCCTGTAGTGGATCTGTGGTCCACATAACATCCGACGTAGTCTGCATCTGAATAGCCAACCAAGATCATAGAAGACACCTTCGAGAAGAGGAGACCCTTCCTAGGAGCCTTTTTGATGTGCCGGAGCACCATCAATGCTGCATCTCAGTGCTGACGTGTTGGTTTGGCTATGAACTAACTCAATCTCCTCATTGCAAAGGAGATATCAGGTCTTGTGATAGTGAAATATAGCACCTTGCCAACAAGCTGCCTATACTAACTGCTATCCATTAATTGTGCATCCTCATCATAAAGTGGCATCTTCGGATCTGTAGGAATATTGGCCTCCTTGGCCCCAGCATACCCACCTCTTGCAAGATGTCCAACGCATACCCATCAAAAAACAAGCAGTCAAAAAAACGTCACCCCAGTAAAGAGAGGGGTTCGAATGGTGAATCAACAATATGCGAGCAACATCAAGAATATGGCAATGTTTACTTTCAGCAACACCATTTTGCTGAGAGGTGTGGGGGCACGTGGTCTCATGGATAATGCCACAATTGAAAAAGTACGCAATCGAGTAGTACAAAACTCTAAGGCATTATCAGACCAAAAACACCACCAATTCCTTAACAAAATTTTCAATAATTTCTTCCACATCAAATTTATTTTTCAAGTGAAACATCCAGAAACACGGGAAAAATGATCCACAAACACAGGATAATATCTGCTCTCAGGTCGATCAGGAGTACAATTGGGACCTCAAACATTCATATGAATCAAATCAAAGATGGTAACAGAAGAAACAGAAGTAGAAGTAGAAAAACTAACCTTGTGGTGCTTGCCCAGCTGACAACCATCATAGTTGAGAGCAGTAATGGAGGGTATGTGCAACAAAACATGTCTGAGGCGATCAATAGGCAAGTGGCCAAGGCGGTGATGCCACTAGAGAGAAGATCCAGCAGAAGCAAGGCCCTCAATAGCAGAAGTAGCAACAATAGTACAACTCAAACGCTACAACTCCCATTCCTCACGCCCTCCACCAATCATCTTCCAAGTGAACTTGTCTTGCAAGACATAAGATGACACATCAAATATAGCTCGACAGTTCAGATCTCTAATAATACAGCTAACAGACAATAAACTCAATGGAAAATCAGACACATAGAAAATATCTGTCAGTCTCAAAGTAGGAGATAAAGACATATCTCCCTTGCCAGCAAGTGGCAAACGTCGCCCGTCTACCACCTGTACAGTCCTGATTGGTGTGACTGGTACTAACTGAGAGAAAGATCCTTTATCGCCACATAGGTGCTTGAACACACCAAAATCAATCAACCAATCACCCAAGGATGAGTGACGACATACCAGTCACAGATGCCTCAAAGGAGGTGGCAATAGTTGTAGTATCTGGAGGCTGAGAAGAGGATGCCTAAGTCAACTGAGCAATCTGTTGCCGTAAGATCTCAAATCTCTGTGCTAAGGAAGCTAACATTATGACTGGGGATAGCTCCATCAGTGATCTTGGCTACCTAATTGGCCACAGGTGGCCTACCATGCTTCTGCCATCATGTAGCCTCAGAGCACTCAAGTCTTCCACAGTACGTACACGGGGTCCTAGTGCGTGTACTAGAAGAGCATCCGCGTCCACGACCACATGCAAGAAGGGGAGCACCCCTGCCATGTCTAGGGATCACAGCCAATGCAGATGTCTAAGAACCAGAATCAGGAGCAAGAGTGTGCACTGCTGCTCTGTTGAGTCAACTATAAGCTCCTCCAACATAAGGAGCTCAAGAATGGTGAGGATCTGATCTCTGGCTGTTGTATGCTTAGATCCAAGGCCTACCAAGAAAAGGGAGACTGCCAATTGTTTCCTAAAGCTCCTCCAGGACTCACAGGCACACCTCAGCAAATAGGAGTAATACCTCTCCAGCATTCCCTTCATGAGGGAGTAATACAGTGCTAGCATGCATCCTTTCTGATGCAAGAAGAGGTCGTAAAAGACCTAAAAAGCCCATGCAGAGTTCTTGGCATGTAAGTCTTACGCAAGGACTCCCAAATCTCCTTCGCTGTGGCATAGTACATGATCTCATTCCTTATTTAGGGAATAACCGTCTACATGAGCCATGCACAGACCATGGCGTTGCCGTTGTCCCAATTGACATTTGTGCGTCTTGTTTACAGGCTCCAAATTCGTAAGAATATGCCTCTTCTTATAACCCCTAACAGTCATGAAAAAGGTCTAGGACCACCGCAGGTAGTTGGTCTCATCTAACTTGATGGGACCGAAGAATGGGTTTTTAAGTACCCCGTTGTTCGAAAGAGAGCCCGACGTCACCTCGGACTTATCATCTGACGCCATCTCCCTAATCTGAAAGCCTCAATCAACCTTCTAGCACCAAGAAAACATCAATATATCTGAAATAGGATGTGTTCAGATCTGCATCTTCGATAAGAAGCCCTCTTGGACGGGTGTCAGCCTAACCCGAGTGCGGGGAGAACACCCAAGACAGCCCTAAGGGGACTTAGACTCCCTCTCCTTGCAACTACAAGGGATGTAGCCCTTAGAACAGGGCTACAAACCCCTCAAAGTCCCTGCCGACCGCATGTCGAGACCTAAGAGCGCTGCAAGAGCGTCGCCGACCGGTAGAAGTATTGGAGCGCCGCACGAGTTGCACTGCTGCTGAGGTTGCCGCAGATCACTTGCACACCTACTCCAGTGTCGCCGACCCCTTGCGTCGCCACTGTAGTCGTTGTAGACCACCTGCGTTGCCGCTAGAGGCACTGCAGACCCCCACCACACTTACTCCAGCACCACCAGGCCTTGCTGCCGCACATGGGTCAACATTACAGTGCCGCCGGACTGCACCATCGCCACCGCCATCACGTTGGAGGCCAATTACGGTGCGCAGAGGGAGAGAGAGAGAGGGAGGAAGGGATTTGGTGGTTAA
Organism: Thalassia testudinum; assembly: GCA_037157565.1. Classification (NCBI taxonomy): domain Eukaryota; kingdom Viridiplantae; phylum Streptophyta; class Magnoliopsida; order Alismatales; family Hydrocharitaceae; genus Thalassia; species Thalassia testudinum. Next base: position 30,118,715 of record JAZHRO010000022.1, on the reverse strand, counting down.
GGTTTGGAAGCCTTGGGGGTGGGATACCTAAAGTCCCGATCCAGGACCGCATCTCTAATAACAAAATGGATGAAATGAGTTAATTTCTTATTGAAAACCCTAGGCTCCCTCATATAGAGAGACTAGAAAGGGTAAAAGTACAAGAATGCCCTTGAGAAGCTAAAAGCCTAACACCCATACAAATAACAAATAACATGTGCTAACATACATCCATTCATAATGTAGACTTAGATATTTTATTTATGTTTTTACATTTATTTATGTAAGGGTGTGTTGTACACCTTTAGTCTGCCGTTGGGTTGTATTACAATTTGTCTATTCTCTCTATATATAGAGGTAGGGCCCTCATAATAATATTAAGCATTTCATTTCTTCTTGGTATCAGAGTAGCGATCCTAGATCGGTGCCCTGGATACCACACCCAAATAAGCCGCCAACACCTACCACCCTAACCCTAACCCTAACAACACCATTAGAGGGCACCACCAACACCACCACCTCCCCACAGTGTCGCCACAACCACAGGTGGAGTGAGCAGGCAGCAGGCTCATCCGGTGCCTCTACATCACCTAAAGCGAGGCTATAGGGCCAATCCTCACCATTGCAACGTTGCTAGGCTCCTTCGGTGTGGTTGCATTGCCTGAGGCGACGCTGTAAAAGCTGATCCTTGCCACTGCGACCCCGCTAGGCCCCTTCGGTGTGGTTGTATCACCTGAGGTGGTGTTGTAGGGGTCAATCTTCACCACTGCAACACCACTGCTCATCCAAGGAGGTGCTACGTCGTGACTGCGAGGTTGCTACTTGCCTAAGAGCCACCGTAGGGGCTTCTTTGGTCGGTGCTACATTGCCTAGGGAGGCACTGGCCCTCCATCGCCGCAGTCTCTGTTGACTGGCACCACGTGGAAGCTGCGTTGCCTCTGAAGGTTGCTGCAGGGTTCCTACTCGCCAAAGTACCGCCGTAGTAGCCTCCGAAGATCGCTACTGGGGCTGCAACGCTCTTGATCTCCATCTGTAACCGATAGGGGTACCTACGAGTACTCTCCTCCCTGTATTTGATCCCCGTGTAGGGTCCTAATAAGGAGAGGTGACCCATTCTCGCTATATCTCATTCAGAGAAGGGTCACTTTGTCATTCAAGTTGAGATTCATGGTATGAAAAATCAGTTTCAAACCATGTGTTGATTCATATCTAAGTTTACTTCTATTGGCTCTGTTGTTCATGTAACAGGGGACTGCAAGATGGCATCCTCAAGCTCTTCCATTAGTTTTGATTCTTCTGAGATTACACTAGATACTTCTACAAACACCAAGGGATATAAGAGTCTGTTTTTCAATCCAATGACCAAATTGGACGAGACAAATTATCAACGGTGGTCGCAAACGTTCTTGATGACCGTTAGGGGTCATGGGAAGGAGCATATACTGAGTAAGCCTAAGCCCGCCAAGAAAAAAGAGTCAATGCTTCATAGGATCGTGACAATGCAATAGTTTGTGCCTGGATGATGAATTCTGCGATATCCAGGATAGGCGATGAGATTATGTACTATCCTATTGTGAAGAAGATGTGGTATTCTCTTAGTGAGACTCTCACAAGAAGAATTTCGCTCGGGTGTTTTAGATTTATCATGAGCTTTTTCACCATTGTTAGGATGGGAAGACACTGGACTAGTACTACTCTTAGTTCAAGGGGTTGTTGGAGCGACACAACTCCTATAGACCTGGCTGCACATGCTCCTCTTGGCATACCTAAGAGAGCTTGCAGTTTCCTTATTTCTTTCTAGATCGGAGCTAGAATATGCAGCTGCACATCAGATTCTGACGATTATTGACCTACCTATTCTTGAAGAGACTTACAATAGACTTAGTAGGATTACAATTCCTGTTACCTCTATTGAGACTACTGGCTAGATGATTGCATCAGCTATTTCTCATGGTACCTAGAGAGGAGGGCCATCTACCCAAGGTCGTCGTCGTGGATGAGGCTCAGGAGGTCATTCCTAACCTCCTTGCTTTTATTGTGGTCGACAAGGCCATACTGAGGCCATGTGCTGGTAGAAGCATGGGAGGCCTATTACTGCTCACCAGGCGATAGAGACTACTCTACCACCACCTGAGACAGTGACCAGAGTAGAGTTTAAGGAGTTATTACAGAAGTTTAGTCATCTTTCCTAGGCTGCTCCTCCAGAGACAGCGGCAGCAACCTCTAGTTCAGGCATCATTGATGCACATTCATTATCTGCCCTTAGTACCATAGATTGGTTGGTGGATTCAGGAGCCTAACAGCACTTGTGTGGTACTTCAGATGCCTTTTCCGACTTGAGATATGTCCCTCCAGAGAGGACAATTCAGGTGGCGGATGGTAGATTGTCACAGGTTGCAGGAAAGGGGAGAGTATCCCTTTCTTCTACTTTGCAATCGCCAAATGTTCTTTATATTCCCAACTTTCCACTTAGTCTTTAGTCATATTACTAGAGAGCTTAATTGCCGGGCTATCTTTGATGCACATTCATGTGTCTTGCAGGACCGACTCACAGGGAGGACGATTGGTTGAGGACGTGAGGAAGGAGGGGTGTACCGTCTAAGTCACTCTCCTAGTGCTACTGCTACTTTTGTGATTTAGGGGTACACTACTTTGGCCATTGGATCTCCCATTCAGTGGTATCTTCGCCTTAGCCACCTACCTATGGAAAGACTAAGACGTGTTCTACCCCACATACCTGCCAGTACCACCATCACCTGCCAACTTGGCAAACACCACCGTGCTAGTTTTCCTGTTTCCAGTCACATTGGGTCTTCTGCCTTATTTGATTTAGTCCATATGGATGTATAGGGTCCAAGTCGTGCTCCTGACCGTCTTAGGTATCGTTACTTGTTCTTATTGATGATTTCTCTTGTTTTGGTTATTCTTGATGTTAAGAATTTTGATATGGAAATAAAGATCCAATTTTCCATTACATTAAGACGTTTCGGTCTGATAATATTTTGGAGTTTCATACTTCTCGCCTGTTGCAATTTTTCCGTGGTAATGGAATTATCCACCAAACTATTTGTGCTCATACCTCTCAGCAGAATAAAGTTGCTAAGAGGAAGCATACACACTTGTTAGACGTTGCATGCACCCTTCTTATCCACCATACTGTACCTGCTTTATATTAGGGGAAAGTTGTACTTATAGCATGTTTCTTGATCAATAGGATGCCGAACTTTGCCATTCATGAGCAAATCCCATGGTAAGTTCTATATCCTGGTCACCCTTTATTTTCTGTTATCCCTTGTATTTTTGGATGCATTGCATTTGTTCATGATTTGACTCCTGAAAGGGTTAAACTAGAACCACGACCTGTCAAGTGTGTTTCTTGGGTTACTGTAGAACCCAAAAAGGGTATAGATGCTTTGATCCACTTAATTCCTGCCACTATGTTTCCACAAATGTGACATTTCATGAGCCTGTACCGTATTTTTCTAGTACTACTTCTGATTTGTTACTTATGACTGATGGGGTTCCTATGCCTGTACCACCTATTCCTTTTGGTGCAGTACCTATGGATGATCGGTTTCATGATCCTATTCATACATATCATAGGCTGCATGCTACTTTCCAAATGCCCCCTCCTACGCCTCCAGCCTCCCCTCAAGTGAGCGCACGGTCTTTAAATACTAATGCTTTGGTGCTTAGTGATGATGCAGGGACAGATGAGGCTACTAAGGATCTACAGGTGGACAATGATCTTTCGATTGCTATTCGAAAGGCTCCATGATCTTATGCCAAGTATAATGTGGCGAGATATCTAAACATTGCTAATCTTGGTACAACATTCTCTAGGCTTACTACAGCTCTTGTTACCACTGCAGTGCCTACTTATTACCAGGAAGCCATGCTTCATCCAAAATGGGGTCAGGCCATGGAAGAGATAGTTGCACTCCAGAACAAAGGCATGTGGGATCTTGCCCCTCTTCTGCCAGGAGCCAACCTTGTAGGGTGTGTATGGGTTTTTGCACTCAAGTTTCATCCAGATGGAAGCATCGTCAGATACAAAGCATGGCTAGTAGCAAAAGGGTTCACCCAAACCTATAGGGTGGACTTCTTTGATACATTCTCTCCAATAGCGAGACTCTCGACAATGCGAATATTAGTTTCGATTGCAAATCATTTTGATTGGCAGCTTTATCAACTCAACGTAAAGAATGCCTTTCTTTATAGTGATTTATAGGAGGTATATATGCAAGAGCCTCCTAGCTATGAGGTGCAGGGGGAGTGTGTTTGTAGGCTGAGAAAGGCTATTTATAGGTTCAAGCCGAGTCCACGTGCATGGTTCCAGAAATTGTCTCAGGTGGAGTTTGATGGCTTTCAAAGATCTGCAAATCACTCTTTGTTTGTCAGGAAGATTGGGAAAGGTGCTGTAGTGCTCCTAGTGTATGTTGATGACCAAATTGTCACAGGGAAGATATTTATGGCATTGTGTAGATCGAGTGATTGGCCAACTAGTTATGAAAAATTTGGGTTCACTACAATATTTTCTGGAGATAGAAGTTGCCCGCAACATACCAAGGCATAGTTCTATCTCAGAGAAAAAATATGCACTAGATGTCTTAAAGGAGGCTGGGATGCTTTCGGCAAAGCCCGCAAATATACCCATGGACCCAAAGGCATATCCGTATGATGCTGAGGCACCTTCCATGGACAGTAATCAGTACAGGCAGCTTGTGAAGAAGCTACTTTACTTTACTATTACCAGGCCAAACATTGCATTCACAGTTGGGAGACTTAGTTTATGGCTAAGCCTATGAAACAACATTGAGATCTGCCATGATGGTTCTGAGATATATTAAGAAGGCTCCTGGGCGTGGTCTTCTATTTACCTAATGCACTTCCATGTCTGTAGTGGCATATTCTGATGCTGATTATGCAAGTTGTTTGGTAGATAGGAAGTTTACCGCAGGATTCTGCACATATGTGGCTGGTAACCTAGTTACCTAGAGAAATAAGAAGTTGTTTCCAGATCGAGTGCAGAATCAAAATACAGGCCATTAGCACAAACAGTTGCTGAACTCATGTGGATGAAGTCACTTTTGGTAAACTTGCATATACAGATTGATGGTCTTATGGACATGAGATGCAATAATATTGATGTCACATATATCACTAATAATCCGATGTTTCAAGAAAGGACTAAACATGTTAAAGTGGATTGTCACTACACCCGGGAACTCACTAAGAAAGGCTTCTTATATACAACCCCAATTACTACAGATGATCAGACAACAGGCATGTTTACCAAGTCACTTCCTAAGTCTACTACTGATTCTTGTTCCAAGCTGAGCATGATAGATATATATGCTCCAACTTGAGGGAGAGTGTAAACTTAGATATTTTATTTATGTTTTTACATTTATTTATGTAAGATTGTGTTGTACACCTTTAGTCTGTCGTTGGGTTGTATTACAATTTGCCCCTTTTTCTATACAAAGAGAAGTAGGACCCTCATAATAATATTGAGCCTTTCATTTCATAAAAATAGTTTGAATTACCAAATCTAAGTAGGTGCTCATTTGATAATAAATGAGCACATGAGCACCATGCTCAAAAGACCCCAAAAAAGCCTATAATTGTGTCGGTTAGACGATGTTTTCCATTGACAGAAATTGCCACATGTCCAAAGGTGATTTAGAAAATCACCCTTGGTATTTAGAATGCCTTCAATCAATTATTATATTATTACTAGAAAGTACTTGTCACATAAATGCCAACTTGTGGTACAACTCTATGCAAGAACCATATTTAGAATAAAATCAATCACTTATTACATTATTATTGGAAACTAATTATATTGCATTAATACTTAATCGTATTACAACTCCTTTTTTTAACTAGAATGAATTTATATTACAAGTTTTTTGCATGTATTACAATTCAATTTTTCACTTATAATACAAATTTTTGTACTTCCGTTACAACAACAAGAACAACAACCAAGCCTTCTCTTATACTAAGTGGGGTCAGTTATATAGATTATTTGCCTCTACTCAGATCTCTTTTAAGCCATTTCTGAATTTAAATTAAAGTAATTGAGGTTATATTTAATAATTTCCTTCCAACACTTCTTTGATCTTCCTTGCCCCTTCTTAGTGGGTTCAACCTCCAACTTTTCGCATCTCTTGATTGGGGCATTTAGTGGCCTTCGTTGCAAATGTTAAAACTACCTTGGGCGTGCCTTTCTTATGTTATCTTCTATCGATGCCACCTCAATCATTTCTCGAGTAATTTCATTTGAACTACGGTCCTTCCTTATATGATCACATATCTATCCTAACATCTTCATTTCTGCCACAGATATCTTTTGCACATGCCTACAGTTGATAACCCAACATTCAGAACAATATAGCATGGCAGGTTTTATAGCTACTCGATAGTACTTTCTTTTAACTTTCAAAGGAACCCTTTTATAACATAGAACACCATATGCTCTACTCCATTTCAACCACCTTGCATTAATTCTATGTGTAACATCTCCATCAATTTCACCATCTTATTGAAAAATGAATCCCAAGAATTTAAAAACATATTTCAATGGAATGCACTCTTCTCCAATTTTTACATCCATCCCTTCATTGTTCCTTCTACTACTAAACTTACACTCCATATACTTAGTCTTTGTCTGGCTTAGGCGTAAGCCTTTAGCTTCTAGGGCTTCTATCCAAAGCTCAAGTTTTTTGTTCACTCCATCTCTTGTCTCATCAACCAACACAATGCCATCAATAAAAAGCATACACCATGGCATCTCAACTTTGACATGCTTCGTTATGATAAATAATTATAATACAAGTTCATCACATACAAGTTTGTTTTCCACTTGTAATGCAAGTTTTTACACTTCTACAATAAATACTTGTAATACAAGTTCATCGTATATATTACAAGTTAGTTTTTGACTTATAATATAAGTTTTTGCACTTTCGTTTATAGTAAACATTTGTAATACAAATTCGTAGCATGTATTAGAAGTTGGTTTCACTCGTAATATAAATTCACATGTTTTAGAAGTTAGTTCTCCACTTGTAAGACAAATTTCCATTCTTCTATTACAATGAATACTATCTATACAATTTTATATTATAAGTACTCCTAAGTTGCCACTTGTATTACAAATATATGTGTAGTTTTCTTTTATGGATGTAATTAATATTTGTCCCCACATTTGGAATGCTCTACTCATCTAAGATCTTTAATTAATTCATATTTTCACAAAACTTCATGAATGATACGCATTTCCAAATTACAAAAAAAAATGTTGTTACATAATGTGAAACTCCCATGTTATTTTTGGTGGTTTCTTTATGGAACGTTGAATTTTCATCGGATGAAGTAGATTTGATGCTTTTTTGACATTTTGAGCACAATGCATAGAGGATATGGCCTTATATATATAACGAATTACAGTTTTCAATTCTTTACATACAATGCATAAAGTCACTTATTACCAAACCCGCTACTTATCTAGTTACCAAATCGAGCACACTTTTGCACTTTAATCCTTCTAAAAGTCTAAAAATTAGCCTACATTCCAAATGCAAATTTACATTTATTAAGAATATGTAGTACTTACTTCATATATTGTACTTTTGAGATGCCCAAATTATGGTATAAAAGTTGCTCCTTGGAGGAGCATGTAGTTAATTAAGCTACCCCACAAGGTAGCTTGGTTAGTAAACTCTTGTGAAAATCCTAAGCTTGGATGACTAAAGTATAGGACTAACCTATTGAGTATGGTGAAACAACATAAATTTTCTTGCCGTTGCAGTTTTCTCAAGTTTTCATTGTCATGCAAGATTGTTTACTTGATTATTCTTTTTAATTTGACAAGCACTAGTCATCCTCCCTCTAGTGAAATTTCAAATGCTAGCTTTCAAATTGTACCTTTCTGAAGAGGCTGGCACAGAGAAATAAATAAATGAATCAGAAAATATATTTACCGTGCAGAAAAAATCCAAATATTGATGCAAAAACAAGGATATGGGAACACGCTGTAGCACTAAGTCTGAATTTTAAGTTGTGAAAGACAAAGGAGTTCTTGTCATGATGAATATCTTTTGAGGAACTTTTTTTACCTCTCCTGTTTAAGCACTGGCATCCGAACAACTGTACCAAAGCGTTCAGACAATTCACCCTCGAAGTCTCTCCGACTCTAGAATATATAGCCATATGATAACAATTACAACCACCGGAACAACATCAATAAAGTATAGAAGGAATGATTTCAGAAGAGGCCCTTAGACAGCTACCCAGGCATACCTTGCCTTCATAAAGGTTATAGAACATCAGCAAAACATAACCAGCATTGGGGGAAGACTTGTCAAGGTTGCCCTATGATATGAATATAAATTTTAGTTCAAGGTAGTCAACTAACAGTCAACTTCATAATAATCAACAAAATGGTGGATTTCTTCTCAAAAGAAGAAAGTACAACAACAGTACCGGATGATTGACTCGCTGAAGAACACGGAAAATGAAAACTGCCAATGTATCAAGTGAAAATGGATTGGAATAAGTACCTGCAAGTTAATGGAATCTAATCAGACATCCATTTTCATCATAATTTGGAATAACCATATGGAAGTTTATGGCATCCATCCTAGTAGAACAGATAAATTGGGGTTATCCTGATGTCTTTTCTTTTTTTGTGAAAGGAAGAAGGGGTTTAACAAGGGTTGTTAACACTGGGGTTATCCTGACGCTGTCTAATTGTATGATACCAGATTGAATTGAAGTGCCCACAGATATTCTTGCTGAGAATCTTGGTAATCCTGAAATCAATTCAATCTGCTCCATAGTCCATTTTATCTATACCTGCAAGTATATTTCATGTGGTTGTAACGGTTTTTCTCAACCTTTGAATGAAGCATCAAGCTGAGATTTACCATTTTCTTGATTATACACTTGATATCATATTAGGATTGATTCATTTGCCAACCTTTCCTCCGAATCTAGTGAAAATTGAAAAAACGTGAGAACCAGTTCATTTTTCTGAAACACACTGAATCCATGTACATTTAATTGGTCAGACCACGTTGGATTACAACATATGATGGATTTGATTAGAATTGAATTTGGTTGTGTTGAACACTCTAGTTATCTTTTATGTTTAGTTGATGATTATTTATTCATTTTATATTTCTGTCTGGTTATCTCATGTAAAGAGGTGTAGGGTTTTCTATTGTAATAAGATTATTTATTTCTTCACACTTGATATCAAAGTGGCAATCCTAGATCGACGCTCAGGTATCCCACCAAAATAAGTCTCCAAACTCGTTCCACCAAAACTTAGTTCTATCGATCCCTCACTACCACCAGGCATAGCGCCAAGAAGGCGCCACAGCCGTCGGTGACGTGTACGACAGGGGCACGCAATAGCGACGGCCACCAGTGGCAAAAGGGGCGACGCTGCTCGTACATTGTAGGGGCGAGTGACAACGATAGTGCACCTTGGGCGATGTTACTGAGCGCGCAGTGGCGGTGGCTTGCGGCAGCGCAACCTTGGGGGTGCTACAACAGTAACCCACTGCGGCAGGGGCAGCAGCACTCCTTGGGCGATGCATGGTCTGAGCATTGCCTAGGACAATGGCACTAGCGAGGGAAGGTGGTAGCCATCTGTTGAGGGTTGCTAGGGGTCCCCCCCTAGCCCTAGCATGCACCTCCTATTGCTCAGAGGGCTGCCATGAATGTCTAATGTGATTTCTGAGGAATCAATCACCCAGATTTCATGATTAGGTCACCGGATTTGTGATCTAATTGTGATTCTTCAGATCTGATTTCAGCGGCTTCTTGGTGTTTTTGAGGATCGTGGCTTCATCATCATCTCCTGAGGTGACATCAGAGACCAGTCAGAAGAGCGGGAACTACAAAAACCCATTCTTTGTCCCTATTGTGAGCTAAATGAGACCAACTATACTCGTTGGTCTCAAACGTTCCTGATGACCGTGGAGGGTCATGGCAAGGAATATCTCTTACTCGGGCCAAAACCTCAAAACAAAGATAGAGAAGTATGCTTCATGGAAGAAAGACAATGCTATGGTAAGAGCGTGGATCATGAATGTTGTTTCACCACGGATTGGTGACGATATCATGTATTACAGGATTGGGAAGGAGATGTGGGATATGCTATATGACACATTCCCATGAGAAGAATTCCAGTAAGGTCTATCAGATCTACAATGACATGTTTTCTTTCAGGCAAGAGGGGCAACCCCTGACGCAGTACTATGCCACATTGAAAGGGCTTTCGGAGTACACTATTTGCAGGCCTGTGTGCATGTGTGGTACTCATAAGAAATATCGCAAGGAGACAACAATCCTTCAGTCCCTCTGGGTTAGGCCCAAAATATGATCCTGCGCGTTCTCAGATTCTAACATTATTAGAGCTTCCATTGCTTGAGGAGACTTATAGCCAACTAAGTCGAATCACAATGGCTACTCCTATTCTTGAAATTACTAGACACACCTATTCCCTGGTTGTTGGTGGAGATCGTGGTCCTAGAGGTTCACCTACTACTCATGGGCGTGGGCGTGGCAGAGGACAAACAGAAAACCATGCCCCACATGCACCTTCTGTGGTAGGATTGATCACGTTGAGGCTTCATGCTGGTCTAAGCTTGGGAGACCTCCCATGGCCAATCACGTTGATGCTTCTTCTAAGACAGTTTGACACGGTATCACATGTTGAGTACAATGTTGCTGTGCAGAGGCTTGCTCAGATTACTCAGGAAACTTCGTCATCGTCTTTAGACACTGCTGCCATTACCTCCTTAGGTACATGGTGTGTTTTTGTTGTGTTTGACAGGTCTACTTGGTTGGTAGATTCAGGGGCATCACAGCATTTGAGTGATGATCATAGTGGCTTTCAGCATTTTCAGTCTGCACGTCCTATAGGATTGTTCAAGTAACAGATGGGAGGCATGCCAAAGTTGATGGCTAGGGGAAGGTGCCAGTCACTCCCAATATGAAGTTGACTAATGTTCTCTTTATCACAGATTTCCCCACGAGCTTATTATCTGTAGTCAAATTAGAAAAGACCTTAAATGCAAGGTGATTTTTGATGACATTGGTTGTGTGTTTCAGGACAAGCTCACGGAAAGGATGATTGGTGGTGGACATAAAAAGGAGGATATGTATTGCCTATCTCAGATGCCAGTTGCTGCACAGTGCCAGGGGGATGGGTGTTTCGCTGTAGGGAGTGCCTTATAGTAGCACAATCATCTTGGCCATCCATCGCTAAACAAGCTTCGTCATATCATTCCTCATCTTTTGCCAACCACCAAAATTCATTGTAATGCATGCCAGATGGGAAAGCACCACAGATCTACTTATCCTCCCAGTTCTACTATTTCTGAGTCATTTTTTGATTTGCTGCATTTAGATGTATGGGGCCCTAATCGAATTCTAGATCGACTAGGACATAGGTACTATTTGGTGATAGTGGATGATTGCTCCAGATTATCTTGGCTTTTTTTGTTAAAGAATAAGTCAGATGTTGGGTCTGTAATTGAGAATTTGATCATTGAAATAAAGAATCAGTTTGCTTCCATTATCAAAGTTGTGTGTACTAACAATGCACTTAAGTTTTGTACTACACGTATGAAAGCATTCTACAGATCCCATGGAGTGGTGCATCAGACCACATCTCCCTATACATCCCAATAGAACAAAGTATCAGAGAGAAAACAAACATATCTTGGATGTGGCCCAAACTCTTTTGATATATCATAATGTTCCATTGCAGTACTTGAGAGATGCAATGCTTGGTGCATTATTTGATTAACACGATGCCTAAATCTATTCTTAGCAGGTACCATAGCAGATACTGTACCCAGACAGAGTTATTTCAACTGCCACCTTAAACCTTCGTTGTGTAGCCTTTGTGCATATCATTGGGCCACCTAGAGATAAACTTACTCCCAAAGTGATCAAGTATGTCCTTCTAGGGTACAATCACACCCAAAAAGGATACAGATGTTATGATCCCCTACGGAAGAGGCACTATGTTAATGTTGATGTTACATTTCATGAGGTAGTCCCATACTTTTCAGTCACTAGCAGACAATTGAGGCTTGAGGTAGAGAGGGCTCCTATGCATATTCCTTCCATTCAGTTTGGCGACTTTCCTGCTACTCAGATTGTATCACTAGATGCTACAGATATTGGTTAAACAAGGTGCAAAGATCCTCCGCTAGTCTTTACGAAACTAGTCACTTATCGGCAACATACCCCCCCTCTTCAGCACCATCATCCTCCCCACAGTAGGTATGTGTTGATACTACTGGCCATTGTGTGTCTAGTGATGATCCTACAGGCGCTATACAAGTTGTCTCTGAGTTTCCTCTTAGTGATGATGAAGCATCACCACCTGAGCCACCTATTGATACTAAGTCTCCCTCTGATGAAATAGATCTTCCGATTGCTATTCGGAAGGCACCGAGGAGTTGTGCACACTATCAGGTGGCAGGGGCAGTTTCATATGATTGTCAGAGTCACCCATTTGCCTTGTTCACAAAGGCCCTCACTTCTGCACAGATACCAACTACTATCAGCAGGCTATGCTCAATCTCAAATAGCATCAGGCCATGGGGGATGAGATGGCAGCACTCCAATCTCGACAGACATGGGAGCTTACTCCGTTACCTCCCGGTGCACGCACTGTCGGTTGCCGTTGGGTCTTGGTCGTGAAGTATAACGCAAACAATTCTATTTCTTGGTATAAGGCTCAACTTGTGGCAAAGGGATTCACACAAACCTATGGGGTAAATTTCTTTCACTTTCTCCCATGTCGCTCAACTTCCTATTGTGCGGATTCTCATTTCTGTTGCTGCTCATTTTGATTGGTTATATCAGTTGGATGTCAAGAATACCTTCTTGTATGGCAATTTACAAGAAGTGTACATGCAACAGGCCCCAGGGTTTGAGGTTAAGGGGGAGCGTGTGTGAAGGCTAAAGAAGGCGATATATGGCCTCAAGCAGAGTCTGAGGGTCTGGTTTCAAAAGCTATATGAGGTTGTTGAAGATGTGGGACTCATTCGATCTACTTTTGATCATTCCCTATTTGTGAGGAAGACGAACAAGGGAATGGTTGCTCTTCTTATCTATGTAGATGACCTAATTATCACCGGTGATAATGCAACTAGCATAGTTGAGGTCAAGCGGAAGTTGGCAAAGATTTATTATGAGGGATTTAGACACCTTGAGATACTTCCTGGGCATATAGGTGGCAAGAGGAAAGAGTGGTATTGTCCTCAGCCAGAGAAAATATGCTCTTGATCTACTGCAAGAGACTGGAATGTTGGGATCTACGTTAGCAAACATACCCATGGATCCAAAGATACATCTTTATGATTCTGAGTCACAGGCTGTGAAGAGTAAAGGCTACGAACAGCTGATTGGGAAGCTGCTCTATCTTACCATTATACAGAGCAATGGCACAGACAACAACTGAGCTTGTATGGATTAGATCTGTCTTACTTGACATGCATGCCAAGATTGAGGAGCCTATGGAGATGAGATGTGATAATAGGGTGGCTACCTACATAGCAAACAATTCCACGTTTCATGAGCACACAAAACATGTAGAGATTGATTGTCACTATACCAGATATCTTATTCAGAAGGGACTCCTCTTCACCACCTCAGTTGCTTTAGAGAACCAGACAATTGATATGTTCACCAAGCCTCTTACTAGATCTCCATTTGATGTTTGTTCTGACAAGCTGAGTATAATAGACATCAATACTTTAGCTTAAGGGGGAGTGTTGAGCACTCTAGTTATCTTTATGTTTAGTTGAGGACTATTTAGTCATTCTATATTTCTATCTGGTTATCTCATGTAATTTACCCAACACCTCTCTCTATACAAAGAGGTGTAGGGTTTTCTATTGGAATAAGACTTTATTTCTTCCCACTTATTGCATTTAGAATTTTTCAACCAAATTTAACCAAGACAAATTGTGGTTTACGCCTACCAGATCCAATCTATTAGACCTGCACCTTAAAAATGGCCATTCTACATGCAACTGTACTAATAAAGTAACCTATATTTCTGGTCCATAAACCAAGAATCCAAGACATTGAACATGGGCCAGAATCAATTTGTTGTCACCAATCACAGACAATCTTAACAAGTTTCAGCTTGGATATTCTGCTCCATTTTTGGGAAAGACGGAACCTTTCAAAAATGGCATGATGTCTATGAACAAAAGGCATTGTGACAAACATGACCTATTATTACACAACTTTGAACTTTCCACAACATTTAAGCCGATATTTTCTCCAAAATCCTAATACATTGCAGTGCCTAACCTCATATCCACACCCCGCCACACATGCACGCACGCACGCACACCCATCTTTATTTTGATGAATGAATGCATCATTTTTCTCGACATTCACCACCACCATTATTCTTCCAAAAGTTGTTCCATGGCTTGTCTTAAATTGCCCTTGCAGATCTCCAATTTAGATGATATTACTGTTCTCTGAATTTAAGATTTAATTGAATCTTCAAAGAAAGAAATATGATGCATTTCCCTTTGACTGCATAAAATATGACATCAACAATATCTCTGTTCTCTCTTGCAGTAGCTCCACCCCAATCAAATTTTATTGCGGAGTGCATTTATCTTGTCAAAGAGATTGGGAAGGGTATAATGAATGAGTAGTGTGGAATCTAAGTGGGAAAAATCCATGCACTCCTTCCAAATATCCAAGGACTAACTTCCTATATGCATCAAAAGTAGCATGAAGACTATGAAAATCAAACGGCTAAATGAAGAGGGAAAAGTTAAAAGAAAATGTAAAGTTTATAGAGATAGGTTTCTGACTGAAAGAGGAAATACTTTAGGAGTAGTGGTCCATGAAAAATCATTTTATCAACTACAAAGGTGCACAATGAATTGTATCACTTAGGAGGAGCCAGAAAATATCATCTCTAAACTCCAAATAAAAATGTTCAATAATTTGGGATTCTACAATCCAGTCCAATGCTCAGATCAGATTAGGCATGTATATCGATCATATGATATTAACATTTTCATTTTCTATTAAAAAACAGATTGGATCAAGATTGAAAGGTGGCTTAATTTAATTCACTCTTTAATCCATGGAATGTTATGCACAATTTTTTTGGAAAGGGTTATGCACAAATTATATGTCAACTTTTTGTGCATATGCAAGAACATAAATCACATGCCATGTATGGGTGTGGATGCCTGCATCCTTGTGTCTCTTCATAGTTGAGTGGGTCATGTATGTGTCAGTGTGTGTGCATGGGTGGTGCATGAAATCATGTGACTTATTTATCACTTACTTTAGACATACTTTAGCCAAAATGGGACCAATACAAGAAATTCTTGTAGTATTTCTGGAATCCATTCTTATATTAGGAAACCTAGGAATAGTTTTTTTTTTATTTACCAACCCTATTCTTTCTGTTTTCTTCTTGGAATTGGTTCTTGTTTGTATATCTTTATTATATATTTTATTGAACTCCTATTTTGTAGCTGCTGCACAGGTCGTATGTCTGGGTATGTGCATGTGGGTAGGTGGGTACAAATTTGTGCATGCATGTGCGCATTCATGCTTTGAAAAGGATAAAATTTAATTTTACAATTTTGCTACTGTGGCGAGGTGCACTAATACTGCAATACAAGAGACATGCCCACATTGCTTGGCACTGCTACAAAAATACAAGCTTTTGCTATGATCTCTGGTTTTTCCATGAACCCCCACAAGAGTCATGTCCATGTTGCTTGGGCCATCCATGACTATGACAAGTGGTTTATTTGCCTAAGCATGGGCATAGATGAAGTGTGCGTTCCTTGCACTTACCTTGGTCTCTTCCTACAGTTGGGCCTCTCTCCAAGTTATGCTGTAAGATCTCAAATGGACAAACTCTTGGGCAGCCCCAATACCTGGAATACAAAGCTCTTGTCTCATGCCAGGCATGCTCAATTGGTGACATCTGTGGTGGGTGGACTCCATAATTTTCTGGTTCGTTTGCTTCACCTTTGGGAACGTTATATTCTCAAATCCGATGGTTGCTTGGTCACTCAACTTGGAGCAGCAAGCTCCATTCCTATTGTGGCGCTCACTCTCATGTCAAGTGGTGGATGGAGATGCCATGAACATTGTAGATCCTCCTCCACGAATCCATGATAATAATAAACACAATAATAATCTTCAGGGACAAAGGGACCCACAATTGACTTGCTCTGATACCATGTTGTGAAATATAATAAGCAAAAATACATGATAATATCAAAGAATAAAACAATGCAAAATATACTTAGGTTTGCGTGAAAAATTCACTCACAAAGAGCAGGGAGAAAATCATAGAAGAAGACCTCGATAGGGCAAGATGTTTCTATTCTTCTCATAAGACAATTGGGGATATAACAACCTAGTTATAGGCTCCCACACACCACTCTTTTCTTCACTCCACTATGAGGCACTAAATGTACCGCTACCATAGACCACATCTCTCAACAAAAATACAAATCTGGGCATAAAAAATGACACGGAAATTAAGTTCCTTGGTAATTCTACTGATTGAAAGTGAGCTAATAAGAAAATCGAGCACAAATAAGACATCTGGCAACCTCAGTGTGGGGGTGACTAACACCTCCCCCTATCCTACTATTTGGGAATGCCTCCCATCTGCAACTTGTATGGTCTTCCCTGACAAAACCGGTCTAAGATGATGAAATCATCGCAAGTCCCCACTAAGGTGACAAGAGGCTCTGGAATCAACCAACCAATCTACTCAACACTGGTCAAGCTAAGATGCAAAACAAGACTATACCTGAAGAGGAAGCTAAGGCGGCTATCTCAGGAGCAATAAAGGTATCTTGAGTCAACTGGGAAAGATGCTGGAGTGCCTCATCATAGTCTACTCTGGGAATAGTATCAGTAGATGCCTCTAGAGATGTAACTACCTAATAGGCTGTAGGAGGGCGACCATGCTTGGTCCAACAAGTGGCCTCAACGTGTTTAAGCCTACCACGGTAGGACGAAAGGTGTCCTCTCCCACCTGGTGCACAACCACGACCTCCACGACATGTAGTAGAGGCACTCCTACCTCGTCTAAATGCAGCAATAAGTGTAGAGGCCTATCCAGTAACATCGGCAGAAGGCTAAGTAATAGCAATCTTGCTCAACCTGTTGTAGGCCTCCTCGAGAGAAGGAAGCTCTGACAAAGTCAGAAGCTACGAGTGAGGATCAGAAAATTCCGACGCAAGGTTAAATAAGACTTATGAAATGACAACCTCCTTCCGGTACTCCCTCTAAGTAACACATGCAAACTAGCCAATAAGCATTATACTTCAAGTAAACCCTTCATAGCAGAGTAATATTGTGACAGCCAGCGACCCTCTTGCCTAAGTTGTAAAAGCTCATGATAGATTTGGAAGACTCGACTTTAATTCTTCTCATGGGAATCGGTGTCACGTAAACTATCCCACATTTCTTTCGTCGTCTTGTAATAGATAATCTCATCACCAATCCACAAAATAATGCAATTCATGATCTAAGTACGGACCATGGCGTTGTCCTTTTTCCAAGTAGCATTCCTACCCATCTACATCGCTAGTTCCAACTGAAGTAGTATGTGTTCTTTGTCATGACCCTCCACCGTCATGAGGAAGGTCTATGACCATCACGGATAGTTGGTCCCATCTAACTTTTTTGAAAAAGGAAAGGGTAGTTATCCAGAGTGATAACTACCCAAAAATGTAAATAATAGAATCAACAATAAACATTACAACAGGCAGACGCCAAGGTCCCCCACTCACAAGGCTTCAACCCAAAGAGAAAACAAGGAGTCAATAGACTCAACAAAATTCTCTACGTGAGGTTTCTGACCCCTGAAAACCACCGCATTTCTACCCAACCAAATTCCCCAAAGAACTGCCAACGGCCTGGCCTTCTCTTTCTTCGTAAGAAAAAAGAACTGGCCACCAACACCACCTCCACTTTTGAAGCTATGCCAGAATTCTTCAAACAGCCGACACTCCCACCACCTCCCATCCATCCTGGCCCAAATTTGCATCACAAAAGGGCAAGCGAAAAAAAGGTGGTCAACGTCCTCCTCACCACCCCCACACAAAGAGCACACCTTACACTAGACAGGTGCCCACCTCGCCCTCCACACCTTAGTCACCAGCCCTCTCCTCTAAGCAGCCAGGCAAAAATCTTGACCTTCAGCGGACACGCGGCTTTCCAAATCTGTCTGCAGTCCCTTACCAGATCCAGCTCCACCTCAGGACCACCAGCGGACAATCTCCTGTATGCAGCCGCTACCGAAAACTCACCTTCGTCCCAACCAAACATGTCTGTACCAGCCGCCTGATGCAGTCCCTCCAACTCATCAAGTAAGACCTGAAAATCATGCACTCTCGCATCTAACAGACTGCCAATGAAGCACAAGCACCACCCATCTTCCCATACCTCTGCCACAGATGCCATTTTGTTCTGGGACAAGGCAAACAGTCTCTGAAATCTTCTTCAAAGCGCTCCATCACCCTTCCAGTCATCCTGCCAAAATCTGAAAATCTCCCATGTTCCCAACACCGAAACAAAGCAGTTCCTCACCCTAGGAGCCACCGTTGACAAGCCTTTCAAGAAGTGAGAAGCATCCCTAGGCGGGGACACCAGGAGATCCCATCGCATCGGACAACCATACGCTGTCTCGAACACCTTGCCCAATATATCCCCCTTCCTCCAACAGGCACCCCACCCATTTCGCCAACAGATTGTCATTAGAACTCTCCAAATCCCTCACACCGAGCCCCCCGTCTCTCAACAGTCTGCAAACCTCCTCCCAAGCAACCAATCTGGCACCCTGTCCACTGGTCCCCTGATTGGACCAAAAGAAACTTCTCATAGCTCGCTCAATTTTTGCAATCACTTGTCGAGGCATCTTCAGTACAGAAATGAAGTACGACGGCATTGCTAACAGAACCGCCTTGAGCAGGATCAACCTCCCACCTCTAGACATTAGCCTGGACGCCCACCCCTCCAACCTCCCTACCAACCTCTCCACCAGGGAGGCCCAGTCTCTCACCAGAATCCTCCCATCTGACAACGGTAGGCCCAAATACTTAATCGAAAGCTTACCCTGCTCTGTGCCAAGACCCAAACTGCACCCCCTCGCCTTCGTCTCAGTCACGTTGAAAGGGACAAAGTCCTACTTAGCCAGGTTAATCTGCAATCCTGACGCCTCACCCAGCAAGAAAACATGGAACCTCATTCTTCTGGCCTCCTTTTCTCCACCTTCAATGAAGAAGATCGTATCATCCGCATACTGGAGCAATGGGATACTCGTCCCATCCCTCAAGGAGAAACCTCTCACCAAGTTTCTCTCACAAGACCTCTTCACCGCCCTAGCAAGAGCATCCACGGCAATCACAAAGAGCATCGGGGCCAACGGACAACCTTGCCTTACCCCCTCCTAGGTTGGATCCAACCCCCAGCTGGGTTACCGTTGATAAGAACCGAGAAAGACGTTGTGGTGACGCACCTCTTCATCTAGTCAATCCACACCGGCGGGAACCCCCTCTTCACCAAGGACGCCCAAAGAAACGACCACTGGATCGAGTCATAGGCTTTGCTGAAATCAACCTTCCATAAGAAAGCCTTCTTCTTATCTCTCTTCCAGGACGAAAGGATTTCCGAGGCCATCACGAAACCCTCCAAAATATTCCCGCCAGGAACAAAGGCCGTCTGCACCGAGTCTACAATCCCACCCAGCTTCCTCCTCAATCTATTTGCCAGAAGCTTCGCCACCACCAAGTAGATAGCATTCGAAAGAACTATCGGTCTGTACTCCTAAATCTCCTCAGCGCCCTCCCTCTTCGGCAACAACATGTAGAATTTGTTCAGCCTATTAAATCCCGAGTTACCCGCTCTAAACTCTTGCACCACCTGCATCACGTCTTCTTTCACCACCGGCCAGAACTCTCTGTAGAAGGCAACCGGAAAGACATCCGGCCCTGGGCAACCATCCGCGTTCAACCCCCAAATCACCTCACGGACTTCATCCTCCCCAAAAGAACTCGTCAGGAAGTTGGCGTCTGTCTCCCGGATTTGTGGTATCTCAGACCCTAACCATCTCCACCTTCCCCCCCGCCTCCACCCAGTAAAATCTCTAAAATATCTCGCAGCTGCCCCTCCCACCGCCTCCCTTCCCACAAACTCCTCCCCATCCACTACCAATCTGTCAATCCAATTCCTCCTCCTGCCTGATGCAGCCATATGAAAAAATCGGGTACTGGAGTCACCCTCCTTCAGCCACTTCTGCATAGACCTCACCCTCCACTCCACCTCCGCTTTCCGATCTTCCTCCTGTATCACCTGAATCTGCCTCGCTCAGTGAACTCTGTCATCTTCTGAAAGGAGCCCAACATCCTCTACCCTGTCCAGGCGCGTAATCTCAGCAAGAGCCTCCTCTTTCTTCCTCCCGCGTTCCTCCCTAACCTGCTTGATGTGGGTCTTCAAGAAAGATCTCAAATCCCTCAGTTTCGCTTTCAATCTGGCAGCGGTCGAACCATTTGCCTGAGATGACCTCCACCGTTCCTCAATTAAACCCCTGAAGCCCTCCTCCATGAGCCACACCTTGTCGAACTTGAAGTAAGTACCATGCCTCCATTGCTCGTTCGATGCTCACAGCAAAGGGGTGTGATCCGAAAATGGGCACTCCAAAGGTCTAACCTCCGCCATCGGGAACAACTCCGCCATAGCCGTCGAAACCAGAAATCTGTCAATACAGGATCGCTGCCCTCCAGAGTTCCTCCACGTGTAAAGACAGGACAACGGAGGCATATCAACCAGCCCCTAGTCTGCCACAAAGTCTGCAAACGCCTCAGAGCCCTGGTCCAACCCCCCTCCGTCACCCGGTCTGTCTTCAGCCCGTAGAGTAATATTAAAATCTCTACCAATTAGCCAAGGAACCCCCTGGAAAGCTGCCGCAACCTGGCTCAGATCTTCCCATAAGACTTGTCTTCTCCGACCCTCCGTCGGGCCATAAACCGAGGAAAGGAGCAAACATGTGTCGTCCCGGCATCTCTGAAGTCTAACAGTGACAACATGGGATCCAACCAGAGTGTCTAGCAAGGAAAACTCCTCCTTCCATCCCACAGCAATTCCCCCTGCACTCCCATCCGCATCCAGGGCCAGGAAACCTCCACAAACTCCACCCCCACCTCCCTCCACAACCTTCCATCACAGCTCCCACACTTCGTCTCTTGGATAAAGACCACATCAGGCCCTCATCTCTGAATATACCCCCGCAAAACCACCCGCCTCGACGGGTCGTTCAGATCCCTCACATTCCATGACAAGACCTTAGTCATGAGAACTTCCGGCAATCACCCCCAGACATCAGCCGCCTAAACCCCATCATTTCGGCCACATCAACTTCCTCCTCTTCCATCAACAAACGTTGGCCATCCGGGCTCCCCTCGCCGCCACCCATCTCTCTTCCTCGCCCCGCAGCCTCCAAATCTCCTACGGCCAGCAAAACCGCATCGCCAGCACCTGCCCCCAGCAACACAGCCTCGCCCTCAGTCAGCCCATCCGCCTCAGCAGACCTCCTCCCCGCCCCCGCATCCACTAGCCCCCCAGCTCTACCACCAGCACCTGCCGCCCCTCCGCCACCGCTGGGGACCCAGAGCAGATAGACCCCCATCGCCGCCCCCAGCAAATTTCGCCACAAGCGACCCAGCACCACTCGAGGTACCCAGCCCCGCCGGCGACCGACGTCGGTCGACCCCAGCCACTCCCCCAGACAAGGTCTTCCGCGCCAACCCCCTACGATAAGACCACCGCGGCCGGTAGACGAGTCTCTGGGAACCAGACAACCTCCGCTCCCGCCGTCGCCCGCTCCCCTCCCCGCTAGTCGCATCCTGCCCGGCCGCCCCGATCGGACCGACCAAAGTGCGCCTCGAACCTCCAACAACAGCTCTTCGTCCCTCCTCCGCAGAGACCTGGAGACGCGGAGATGAGCGTGCAGGACCCGACCCAGCACCAGCACCTGAGTCCCCAACTCCCGTACCCGGGTCGCGCCCACCTGACCCGAGTCCGCCAACCACTTCTCCCACAAAGCAAGGAGCCAACGCGGTGCCACCAACACACCCGCAGTCAGTGGGGACGCCCGGCCTCAACGCCGCATTCACCGCCCCCGACTCCGCAAAAACCGCAACGGCTCCCCACATCCCCGCCCCTTCGCCTGCCACCGATTGCGCCACGGGAATCGCAACCGCCCCAAGATCCCTGCCGCAATCTTCGCCGCGACCCTCGACCTTCCCAAGAGCAGCCCAGCCCTCCTCCGCCCACCCGCCACTACCGCCTCCACACGTCGCCGCCGCTCCGCCACCCACCACCTCAGCAAAGGATCTAGGGTTCCCGGAACCCCACGAGACGCGGAGAAGCCAGGCGGAGCTACCCCACCTGAGCACCGACCTCTCCACCAACTGCTTCCCCGGTCTCATCTCCACCCAAGCCTCGACCCGTGATAGATCGATCACCTTCAGGCCGAGGCCCTCGCATCCGCGCAATCTCGCAAAAGGGGCAACCACCGCCGCCACCACCTCCACCGTGCGGGGGAAGAGTGGAACCCCCTCAATCAAGACCTTCCTTCTCCCGCCAGACGGCGACCTCTCCGCCAAAGCGCCATCAGACCCGACCGGCCACCGGCACCTCACCACACCACCGCCACACCGGAGCACCTTGAAGACCAGTCGCCTCAACTCTACCCGGCCCAGCCCCAGCAACACCATCCGCCCACCTCCTAGAGAGGCCACCCCAAACCAACTCCCATCAATCCCCAAGTAGGCGATGACCGCCTCCCTCAAGGCCTCCACCTCCACCAACCCCTCCAAGACCACCGCAACCAGCGTCGACGCCAGCCTCCCTTCCAGTGCTCCCATCTCCTCCGACCACGGCGCCTCGACCTCCACGAGGGGCGCCCCCTCCGGAGGGGGCAGAGGTGTCACCCCCCTCCTCGAAGAGACCACCTCACTCGACCTCTGACGCCTGCAGCCTGACCTCCGATGTCCCAGAGCGCCACAGCGCAAGCACCGCACCGGGTCCCTACACTCCGCCGCCAAGTGCCCCTCCCCAAGGCACTTGAAACACCTCACCGGCGACGCACCTTTCCACGACCTCCTGCCCACCACCGTCCAGCCTGGGCCATCCCTCCCCACCCCACTCGCCAGTCGCCCGAACGTCCGCCACCCCATCGCCAGACCTCTCATCTCTCTCCAGTACTGACTGCAGTTCAACTAAACACAATCTTTACCAACCATCTAACTACATCCTATATAGTCTTCACAGCATGACAAACTTTATCTGATAGCACAGATGCAGAAAAGTTCTGGTCCCATCTAACTTGACCATGGGACTAAACAAGCGACTCTTGTATGTCCTTGTCTCTGACACAGAGTCCGATATAACTTCTGAAGAACTTAAAGATGCCATCTAGCCTTCAACTGGAACCAATCCAATAGCCAACAGACAAGGATAATGCATCCAACAATAGCAAGAAAACAACTCAGATCTGAAAATAATATTCAGATCATGATATGGCTGCTGCAGATCAGAAATCAGATCATAGATGTGAGATCCGGATCAAACAGAGACCCAGAAATCAGATAGTAAACCAAGGGAATCACTCCTTAATGCATGGTAGACACATGCCAGGGCTGGAACCCTCCTAGCGGAGCTGCCAGCACCAGGAGGAGGTCCCCTGCACACCGCCCAAAGAGAGGAGCCTACCAGCAACACTGACTGCTGCCGGTGGGCTATTGCTGCATGCTGGAGGCAATCCGGCAAGGGTGCAGCCGACGGTGTGAGTGAGAGGAGAGGGCGCAAGGTTGAGGTCAAGGCTTCGGAGGCTTAGGGTTTTTTGGTGGGATGCCCAAGCACCGGTCTAGGGCCACTACTCTGATAACAAGTGGGTTGAAATGACTCAATAGATTATTCGGAGCCCTACCTCTCAATATTTAGAGAGGTGGGAAAAGTACATAACAACCCCATACAAAATAACAAAACAACAAAAATAACAAATAAACAAATATAAAAGACCAAATGGGTACAACAGGTGGGGACTCCTCACTGACTATAGATGTTTATCATATGATGTGGCTGATAAATTTGCCTCCATATTTTCTTTAGTTGCCCTTATCCTAGGGAGATCCCTTGTTGCCTAGCACTTTTAAGTCTGGTAGATTCCTTGCATAGCTGGACTGATTTAATCAAAGGCTGCCCGTACTAATTGAGCAATGTGGAGGAAGCAAAATAGGTGCTTGCATGATGAAGACCCACAGCTACCTACCACCGTGGCAACTCGGATGAAAAACGATACAAGATTGCTGGTAATAATCTTAAGGGGGATGTTTTCGTACCCTAGACTGCTTGTCAGGCCCCGCAGCCTACAACTACCATTTTTTACCCACTTCCAAAAATAAGGCTTGACAAAAAAGCATATCTTAACAAACATCAGAATACTGTTAGCCAAAATCTGTGAACTCTTAAAATAAATAGTGCAGAAAGTAAATGCCCAAAAGATGTAAGCTAGTATTCAACAGCTATGCTAGTTTATTTTTTTGTAGAGTAGCTATGCTACCATATGAAGTCACTCTTCAAAGCAGCATCAGAGAGGATATTAGGGCTGATCTAGGACAAAATATGGATGGAAATTGCACTAACCAATAAACAACCAAGCCCACACTAAGTTGGGTCTTCCACGTTGGATTATGTGGCTCCAATCTAATCTATCCTGGGGATTTCAGGGACCTTTTTTTAGAATAAAAAGGATGACTACATAGTCATCCATGTTCCATTAGAAAATTAATAATCGGAACGGTATTGACTGTTGAGTGCTCATAATGGCATTCTCAACCGGCCCAATCACCCAAAACTCCTCCAAAAGCTCTCAAAAGATGACCCAAGCTCTCCAAGTGTTCTCGAAAGGACATGGTTATCCAAGTTGCTAGTGAAAATTGGTCTAAAGAAATGTGATTAACACTCTCAGAGTTTAGACCACAAAATAAACAAGTGGAATCAATGGATGGAGCCCATTATTACTTGTTACCAATGACCAAATACCTTCTTCAGTAAATGCTGATACAAAGCCAATGTCAATAGACTTACTGAACATTCCCATTTCATGCATCCAGCAAGAATCGAACCTACAAATTTTCCAACTATGAATATGGCACTTCATTCGACCATGGATGCTTGAGTGTGATCATCTTACATCTTGATTCAACTTTGAAGAAGTTTCTGGCTTGCGAGGTGGGTTAACATTTGGAATTTACTTCTTTCTTTGCATCAGACACTACCTAATACGACCACTTCCCCTTTCGATTATAAGGGGAAGAAGTAGAAATCAGTTATAGTGCAACTGAACCTGGTGATAAAACATGGTAAGATACCTTCCCCTAGTGGTGGCATTCACCAATTGGACCAAGGATCTAGGCCTTACGTATAAGTACAAGCAATATTGAGTAGAATCTGTGGAAGCTCCCAGTTCTTCTCTCCCTGCTAAAGAAATCAGTGCATGCAGGAAGGGGGCAAGCTTGGGGTCATGAGCAGAATAGAAGTCCCTCCTAGCATCCATTTATAAGTCCCTGAGAATCACTTCACAGACAAACTGGAAACAGCTAGTATTAATTCCATCAAACCCAACTCCAACATTCCTCAGGACGAATGGAATTCTTTTCTTCAGCAAGACAGCATCCGCTTACTCTCCATAAAACTCAACCACCTATTTTTATTTAGAAATCAGTTGCTTGGTGTTGAGAGAGAGAAAACGTCTTATCTCAAAATGAAACCCTAGCCTCTCTTTTATACTAGAGAGGTTTCGAAGAATTACAAAGACACCACAAAATAGCATAAATGATAAATAAGTCCCTAGACTCAACACTTCTCCTTAAGTTAGGATGTAGATATTTACAAGACCCAACTTATTGAACAAAAAGTCAAGACGTTTCTTCTTAGCCAGCTGAAACTCTAAGGAGACATGAGATGTTAATCTTGTCGGTGACAACAGCATCACGAACAAAGTGGCAGTCAACCTCAATATGCTTAGTCCTCTCATGAAAGACTAGATTCAAGACAATATAAGTGACTGGCTTGTTGTCACAGAGAAGTGAGACAGCTGTAGTAATCTAGATACCAATATCCTACAAGAAGGAAACAACCCACATAATCTAACAAGCAGCCTGTGCCATCGCTCTATACTCTGCCTTTACACTCGAATGAGCAACAATACTTTGCTTCTTACTCCTCAAGGAAACTAGATTCCCCCCAAGATAAACTGCTAAGTCCAAAGTAGAGCATCAACCATCCACAGGCTCGGTATAATCTACATCAGAATATGCAAGAATATCTAAGCTGCCACCATCTCTATAATATAGCCTTATCTGATATCCCTTTGAGGTACCTTAGAATAAGGCAAACCACATGCCAGTGGCTATAACATGGAGCCTACATGTGCTGGCTGGCCCTACTCACTAAAAAACTAATATAAGGCCTTGTGATAGTAAGATAGAGTAAACGACCCACTATACTACAATAACAAGTAACATCATCATACAATGAATCATCCTCATCAGAAGAACGTGCAAGTGGTGGCTCCACAGGTATACCAAAGGGCTTGTCACAAGCAAGCCTATCTCCTGAAGAATCTGGAGTGTATATTGACTCTGTAATAAGGACAAACCTGACCTCTGTCGCACTGTTGCACTGCCTCAATCCCCAAGAAGTATCTCAACTCTCCCAAGTCCTTAGTGACAAAAGTAGACTACAAGAAGGACTTCGTCTAGGCAATCCCATCCTCATCATCACTAGTAAGAATCATGTCGTCCACATACACAGCTAGGGTGACGACTCGAGTATGACCTCCATACTCAGTCTTCCTGATGAAGATAGAGTGATAAGAAGTAGAGCGTTGAAACCCAATCTTCTCAATCTCTACATTAAGTCTCTCAAACCAGGCACGAGGACTCTGTTTCAATTCGTATATTGCCATCCTCGGGTGATAAACATGCTCCCCCTAGCTGTTGTAACCTAATGGTCGTCTCATGTACACCTCCTTGGATAAATCACTATACAAGAAGGTATTTTTAATATTAAGTTGATATGAAGGCCATCTCCTGATCACAGCAGCAAAAATAATAATCATGACATGTAAGTCTGATTAAAGCCTTTGGCACCAAGCCTGGCCTTATATTTGTCCACTATCATATCAGGTTTGTACTTGATAGTATAGACCCATCTACAATCCACCACAGAAGCACCAGTAGGATATGGCAAAGTCCCATGTCTATCATGACTGTAAGGCATTTTCTCCCTATCCATCATAGCTTACCACCTAGGGTCTCGGGAAGCCTGAGCAATATCCCTGGGAATCATAGAGGCAGTAATAGCTGAAGAAAACTGACAGACCCCATCCTTGAGATGAGCAACACTAGTATACTGAGAAAGAGGATGGAGTGTGCATGCTCTATTGGGTCTCCTCGAAAGTGACTGCTCCTCTATATCTGAACTACTCTCATCTGCCAAGTTAGGACAAAGCCCAGTGTTTGGCAAAGCGTGTGGCCTCCGATGGTAAACTTGAGTCTCCTCCAAGGCAGCCTGTATAGATGTTCCTTCCTCTGAGAAGGAGGGAATATTCTCAAAGAAAGTAATATCTGTTATGACAATGTATCTCCTACGACTCGAGTCATTACACCTGTAGCCCTTCTGTGTCCTGTAATACCCAAGGAAGACGCATTTGACTACCTTAGGAGAAAACTTATCCTAATTACCATATGCTTGGACAAAGCAAGTGCACCCAAAAATCCTCAGGGGTAGAGCAAAAGACCTGTCACAATCTGGATGAATCACCTGAAAGGGAATCTACCCTCGAAGAACTGATGAAGGTAGCCGATTAATCAGGTAGGCCGCAGTGAGTATGACATCTCTCCAGAATTGCTTAGGAACCTTCATATGGATCATCAGGGTCCTGGCAATATCCAAGAGATCTCGAAGCCTACGCTCAGCCACACTATTCTGCTAAGATGTGCGAGCGCAAGATATCTGATGAATAATGACTCGAGAAGAAAAGAGACTCTGAACATCTCGCTGCACAAACTCTAAGGCGTTATCACTACGAAAGGCTCGAACTGTACCATCATATTAAGTCTGAACCTCTGCTAAAAACTGTTGAATAACCTAGGGAATCTCTGAGCGGGTCTTCATCAAGAAAACCCAAGTGAGGCAACTATGATCGTCCACAATAACAGTATAACATCAATGTCCCCTTGGCATAGGCACCCTAGATAGCCCCCACATATTACAATGTACTAAGGCAAAGAGAACAATACTCACACTGACATCACTCTGTGGGTAAGTACTCTTATGATGCTTCCTAAGCTGACAATCCTCACATTGTAAGGTTAAGGAATCTGGCAAACCAGAATACATCTATCGCATCTTTTTAAGTGATGGGTGCCCAAGTCTCCTATGCCATAACCAAGGACCAGCAGCTATAGAAACTACTCCAACAAATAATGTGGGTGTGTCAAGGTAATAGAGTCCATCTCACTCTATACCCCTACCTATAATATCCCTTGTCTGTCAATCCTGAGAGTAGCAATGACCTTTATCAAACACTACACAGCATCCAAGATCCTTACAAATGTGACTTACAGACAACAAATTCATTGGAAACTCAAAGGCAGGATGAACTTCTTCGATCAGCATCTTAGGAGAGGCATACACACACCCAACTGCAGTGATAGGTGGCGTGGCTCCGTTGGCTACCTTAACATCCTTGATCCCACCCACATGAAGTCTTGGGATCCATAAGACGGTCCAAATCTCATGTAAGGTGAATAGAGGCACCAGAGTCAACTATCCACATTCCTCTAGCCCTCTTCTTCTTCGTCATGCTTTCTTGGGCTGCAAACGCAAGCCCCTTCAGATTTGAAAATAAACTTCTCGGTGGATGAATCACGCCTTTAGAGCACAAGAGAAGGCTCATCACACTTAAGAGGGCAAACTTTACTTCCATTGGTGAGAGAAGACTCATCATCATAATTAAGAGGCACAAAATATACTCCATCATGCAAGAGATAGCATCAAGAATTACGAACCGAGGTGGTGCACAATCTTATTGTACCACCAGTAGACCCACAATGGTCTGCAAGCGATAGTGAAGGGACTAGTGGCCTCTTGGACAGCGCTAGCAAAGTCGTCAGATGCCTGATAGGTGGCACTGGAGGCACTAGTCGGGGCTACGACAGCGCTGGCAAGGAGGTCAGCGGCACTAGGTTGCCTCCTTCCAGCGTTGCTGCCACTGCTGCTTCTTGCCATCTTCTACGCCTCGATCAAATCACCACGATGTTGGTGATTCGATCATCTTGAAGTGGGAATATTTGGTAGGATATCGAAGCACTGACTTAGAACTGCTGCTCTGATACCATGTTGAAAGAAAGAAAACGTCTTATCTCAAAATGAAAACCCTAGCCTCTCTTTTATACTAAAGAGGTTTGGAAGAATTACAAAGACACCCCAAGAATAACATAAATGATAAATAAGTCTCTAGACTCAACACTTACCTTCCACATCCAAATAAGCCATGAAGGCAATTCCTGAATATCACTGCTGCCTACTATATGACAGATGCCACCCTATCTATGCTCCCTTCTTTCCATGTCTTCTTATGACTCCTAGATTTGCTGCCATTTTAGGAGTATGCTCAATGAGAGAGCACGGAGTTAGTGAAATGTTGATTGAGAAAACAAAGCAATCAATTATTGATTCAAGTTAATAAGTGTCATTCTTCCCTTCATGCTCACTTCACTTAACATGCCTTTAATGAGAAGAGAAGGGAAGGGCCCTCCATAAACTGAAAGTTGCCGAACCAACCCCATCTACATTAATCCCCTTTGCACTAAACCCTTCACACTCTGATCAATGCCAAGTTTAAGGAGCTTTGGACCTGTGAATAATGCGAGATGGAATCTCATTGAACTGTGTGCCCCACATATAAATAGAGGCATCAAAAGACGAATACTTAAAGAGTCCTACAAAATAAAGGAAAGCAAATAAAGAAAAATAAAATAATAAAGGAATCCTTCTAAGAATAAGAATCATCTAAAAATTAACTATTCTTCTAACACTCTCCCGTAAGTTAGAGCATAAAGATCTATTATGCCTAGCTTGGAAATTATATCATCAAGTCACTACATGGAAGTACTTTAGTAAAGGCATCTGCAAGCCATTCCTCAGTAAAGAGATAAGTTGTGCTAATCTATCTACAATGGAAGGCATACCTTATAAAGTGACACTCAAACTTCTATATGCTTGGTTTTTTCATGAAATGCAAGATTATTTGCAATGAACAAAGCAACTTCGTTGTAACAAAACATAGGCATAGGATGCTGAACCTCCACACTAAAATTGAGCAGTAATGATTCTATCTATATAAGCTCACAAGCTGTAGGTGCCATAGCACCATATTCTAACTCAAGAGTTGGCACAAGACACAACATTTTGTTTATTGCATCAGCATAGTCTACATCAAAAAAACCATGGACTTTTAGGTGCTCATTATTCTTTAAAATCAAACTATGTCTAGGTAAACATTTTAAGTACCTCTAGATCAACATTTTAAGTACCTCTAGATCTAATATACCACCTCTCAATGTACCTTAGGCTTGTCCATAAATTGGCTTACTCACCCAACGACAAAGGATATATTAAACCTAATAACAATCAAGTATAAAAGCTGTACAACTAAAGCTCTATATCTTCTAGCATCAAGAGAGTCATCATTGTTGTTCCCATCTAGTGTAGACTTCTAATCCGTAGGTACATATGCTAGCTTGTAGCTTAACATGCCTGTATCATGCAATAAGTCTAGAACATATTCCCTTTGGGAACACACAGTGCCTTCCCTGCATTGGCTCACATCTACACCTAAAAAATAACTAATCTAGCCAAGATCCTTGGTAATAAACTGAGTATGCAAGAACTTAGTCTCTACAAACCTAGTTTTTGGCACTTCATATAAAAAAAATATCAACATAAACAATTAGAATCGCAATGCTTGATTGTCATGCATCACAACCACAAAGTGGTTAAAGCTAGACCGACCAAAGCCAAAATTCTATACTTCCTTGCTAAACTTGCCAAACCAAGAAAGACGTCTCTGTCTAATGTCATATAAGGCCTTATTTAGAAGGCACACCTTGTCAGACTCCTCAGTAACCAAATTAGGGGTTGTTGCATATAGACTTATTCCAAAAGATCACCATATAGAAAAGTATTTTAACACCTAGTTGGACCACCTAACAACCCCAACTAGTACAATGGATAATAAGATGCAAACTAAATTAAGCCTCGCAACTAGATAGAAGGTTTCAACTGAGTATATCCCTTGGCCACCAATCGGCCTTTGAAGCACTTGAAAAAATCATCAAGCATATATTTGACAATGAACACCCAACGATTTCGGCATCAAAAAGTGTAGTAACCAATGCCTAGATTCCACATGAAAGTAAAGCCAACATTGTTTCCTCCATAGCCCCAATCCATGAAGGATGTTGTAGCACCTCTATCTCAATCCTTGGGACCTACACACTGTCAACTGCGAGAATCAAATGTTATGCAAGATAGTCCAAATGATCCAAAGAAACAACATTATATCAAGGATGCTAAGTACAAGAGTGAACACTACAGAGAGCAATTGGCACATCAAGATCATCAAGAGGTGCAGGAATTACCTCTAGTGGATTTCCTTCAAAAGAAGCATCAGCAGTAAAGGGGGAGATTATGATGATCTTAGAGGTATCCATAGGTTTAGTGCCATCATTATGCATTGTAGGTTGGGATGGTGGAGAAGGTGGTGGTGGAGGAGGATTACAGGTTTTTCCCTGTTGGTATACTTCAATTGGTGGCAAGGAGGATTTCAGCATTAGAGTCCCCTAGGTGGGATTAGGTTGCAAATGTAATCCCAAGATTGAAAATATGAAATATTCTCGAAAATAGTTACATCAGCACTAATATAATATCTCTTATAACTAGATAGTAGCCTTTCTAGGTCCTAGACTATCTAAGAAAGACACACTTGAGCCCTAAGATCCAAATTATTACTTGAGAATAGGCGAACAAAATAGACACAACAAAAACCCTCGACATAACATTAAATAGATTAGACTCAAGTCATAAAAGAGGAATCTTTCTATCTAGCACCAAGGAAGAAACGGAGTTGATAAGAAAAAAGGCAGTGAGAACAGTGTTAGACCAAAATTCTTTGGGAGCATTCATGTGAAACATAAGGACCCTGTGAGATCAAGAAGGTATCATAACTTTCTCACAACCCCATGCTGCTGAGATGTATTTTGATGAACACCACCTTCTAAAGCAAAGAAGACATTCACTAACTTGTTCACAAATTCTAAGCCACTATCACTATGAGAAGTACAAACAATGGTACAAATTTGAATCTTTATTGATTTGTCTTCCTCCATAGGGTTAAGATGACAATGCCTTATGAAGGGTCATGATTCCATGCATTTACAAAAAGGGTCCCCAACTTTATATTATTCCTAAATTGGGTCCAATAATTTTTTTTTACCAAATATAGGTCCCATTTTTTTATTACTTGTAACGACAAGGGACCCAACATGATGTAGCTGTTAAAGTCAATGGCTACATGACATTACTTGGACGATTTCTACTTAATAGTGGATGAATATACCCCTATTACAAAAAAGGTCACTAACTTTATACAGATTCCCAAATTGGGTCCCAATAAATATTTTTTCCAATATGGGTCCCATTTTGTATTATTTGTAACAAGGGACCCAACGTGAAGGATCCATCAACCTTAATAGCTACGTGACACCACGTAGACGATTTTTATTGACGGATAGACAAAATTTACCCCTTATTTTATTGCCTACCTCCTTTACTCTCTCCATAGGGGCAATGGATGTTTTCCTCATCCCATCTTACTCAAAATCCTTTAAGGCAACATTTAGTTGAGGGTTTAGTTAGTCCTATGATAGAACTAGAGTGGCATAAGGGTTTAAGGTATTTGTTTGGTGGGGTGGGATAAGTGGTGGGATAATAATGATCGGTAATGATGATGTGATGTTAGTGTATGATATTTTTAAAGTATGATATGAGAGTATAAGGTTATATTATGTTAGAGTGAGTATATTTTAGTATATTTTAGTGTTGATGTGATGTAATGTGATAGTCGGAAAGGCATATTTTAATAGGTGTTGATGTTGATTTGATGGAGGAGGAGAAATTGTAACCCTTTGACCTTACTCAACCCACCCCCAAACCCCTCATTTATCCTTTATTCCCCCCATTTAACCCTCAACCAAATGCACCCTAAGGTGAGGAGGCAACCACAAGGAGGATCGCCAGACTTGGCAAACCAAATAATAAAGTCATCTTGCAGGTCTAGTGATTCTCCTCAGCAGCAACGGTGACCCTCTTCACCTTAAAGGATTTGGAGAAAGATGGGATGAGGCTGGCCTAATCGGTCTAGCGATCCTCCTTGTGGCTACCTCCTCACCTTAAGCGATTTGGAGAAAGATGACATGAGGGAGACATGCTCCATCGTCTTTATGGAGAGGGTAAAGGGGTAGACAATCAAAACAAGGGTATCTTCATCCACCACTTGGAAGAAATTGTCCACGAGATGTCACGTGGCCATTAAACCTGGTAGATCCATTGCTTGGGGTCCCTTGCTATTACAAATATTACAAACTAGGACACATATTGGGAAAAATGTCTATTAGGATCCAATTCAGGAATCAGTACAAAGTTGAGGACCCATTTAGGGGTATTTTTCATCCACCACTAAGCAAAAATCGTCCACGTGATGCCACATGGCCATTAACTTTAATGACTCCAATGCATCAAGTCCCTTGTTACAAGTAACAAATAATGGAATCCATATTGGGAAAAAATAATTATTTAGACCTAATTTGGGAATCAATATAACATTGGGGACCCTTTTTGTAAATTACTCTTTTTATTTTGCCTTCTCGGTTGCCAAATGAAAATTTAAACTTTAAGGGGAATCCTACACCCTAAACCAACTTGTAAATCTTAAGAAAGCCGACATCGTTCTCTTTAAGATCAATATCAAACCCCATAGCATTCTTGGACAAGATAACTCTTAGAGATCCAATACCAAGTGTAAAGATGGAAGACATCGGATGAAAGGAGATCCTCTTATCAACAAGCACATACTTGCTCTATGTATGGTGTTGATGTAACTAAACATATGGTCAAACAACCAACCGGATGCCATTTATGAGCTTAGATCCAAATAAGCAATATCATGCCTAATTCCCTTGTAACACTTATTCTGCCATCCTTCACTCATCCTATAACCATCTTTCAACTCATCCTATAAGCCTTATGAATCCATCACTTATCTCTGCCAAATCTAAGCATCCAAAGATCTGTCTAGATGCCCAAACTACCCTAGACTAGTCTATCTCAATTTCTCTTTCATAGATCCCACAGTGACACCTCAAAAAAAAAGGATCCCACAGTGACCTCTACTCTCAAAACTTAATTGGCTAACTTTGGATGCCATCCTTAAATGCATTAAGGCATCTACCTTAGCATCTTCATTTCTATACCACACATCAACTACACATCCCTATAATTAAAATTTCAAAAAACAAATGTAGAAAAGATTTTTTTTCTCACTTCTTATTTGGCTGTACTTCCCAGCAAAAAGGATGTGTTGAAATGTATACCAGAACATTCTTGCAGATGGACTAAAAATTTTTTTACCTTGCCAAAGCAATTTATCTAAGGATCACTTAAATTACCTGCAATCATTCTTTGGATTCGTGTGTAAACTTTACAGATGAAACATCTTGGCAAATATATATAAGATCAACAGGGCAATGAGGGCATGATCAGGCTGTACTTAGCAATAACTGAATTTTGGCTTGATTGAAGGTTTGTATGTGAACCCAACACATGACAAGCATGAATCGCATTGGTTATCAAAAACTAGGAAGAATTTGAGATGCCAAGAAAGTGTGTTTCAAGGTGCCATGAGGCAACAAATGCTGAACAGAGCAGCCTAAAAGTCAGCAGAAGCACAATTTAAAACTCCTAAATTATTATAAAATTTACGATAAAAAAATTAATTCTTCCAAGCCTTGGTAAACAACAAAATATAATGGAAAATCAACTTGCCTTCGGAATCAGGAACGATAGGAACAGCATATGCCTTGGTAGTACGACACATATCCTCAATCTGAAAGCAAAATTGAACATTAATGGACAGATGACAGTAAATGACCACAAGACGTAATACAATTCACAAGACTAAGATTGTTACATAAGAATTCCACATAGCACTAACTTTAGTAGGACCAAACGTCCCCCCCTCGAAAGAAGTCTCCCTCTCCAACTAGATAACCTCTTCTCCAGCTTCTCTACCAAAGGCATCAAATCGCTGATGGATAACTGCTTTCATCTAAGAGGAAGCCCGAGATACGTAATCAAAAGAGCACTAGGGTTTGTGCTAGGGGTGTGGGAGCACCTTTCTGTCTCTTCATCATCCATGCCAAAAGGTATAAAGGCTGACTTGGAGTGATTAACAACCAAAGAAGACTGTATTGTCCACATACTACAAAATGGCGATGAGTAGAGCCTCATCCCTGTCAGTAATAAAGCCCCTAAACAATCCTCCATCATAAGCCCTAAAGGCCATACCGACCAGGGTGTCAATTGCAAGGATAAACAATAGCGATGCCAGCGGGCAACCTTGCTAAGTGCCCCTCTATGACTGAATCCACCCACCTATTGGCCTGCCATTAACAAGCATAGAGAAAGAGGTTATGGTGACACAACACTTGATCCACAAGATCCATTTTCGGAAACAACTCCTTCTAAGGGCCTACCACAAGTACGCCTAGTTAATAGAGTCGTAGGCCTTCGAAAAATCAACCTTACAGACAAAGCCCCTCCTATTCCACCTTTGCCACGCGAAGACCATCTCATCTGCCATGGCGAACAACTCTGACAAGGGCCACCCTTAAACAAAAGCAAGTTGCATGGGACCAATTAGGTGCAGAAGAAGCTCCTTAAGCCTAATGGCAAAGACCTTTACCACGATCAAGTACACGGCGTTGGAAAAAGCAATAGGCTTATAGTCATCAACAATCTCTAGCCCAGCCTTCTTAAGAAGCAGAAAAAAGTAAAACTGCTTCACCTTCTTAAAGCCCCCTATTCTCAACCTTTTAGCCCCTACAGCCTAGTTATGTTCTTTACGTATTTATTAATTGGTTGTATTTTCTTATTTCCTTAAGGACATCTCATATAATTTTCCTACCTCTATAATTTTCCTTGAGTACTTGGTTTACTTGTTTTAACTTGGAATAGACCCTCCTTTCCAGCCACCATGCCCCTACATTGCCAATTAAGACTAGCAACGCCCTTATGCTACCAATGAGGCGGCATTGCATTGCCAGTGGGGCGACACTGAACCTGCAGGGGGCGATGGTGAGAGGAGAGAGAGGCAAGGGTTGAGGTGTAAGGTTTTAAAGGCTAGGTACTTCGTGGGATATACTAGAACCCGATCTAGGATCACACTCTGATACCAAGTAGGAGAAAATGATTACGTCTATTTTTCTGAAGAGCCCTACACCTCTTTATATAAATGAAAGGTGTAAGAAAATAACATAACAACCCATACAAGAAAATAAAATAACACGAATAAATAGATAGGAATAAATAAGGACCAAAGGGGATATATCAACAAAATGAGATGTGACAAAAAGGTGGCGACTTATACTGCCACTAATCCCATGTTTTAGGCAAGGACCAAGCACGTGGAGGTCAATTGTCACTATACATGCAACTTGATCTAGGGAAGTCTCATCTACACCACTCGTGTCTCCTTAGATGATCAAACAGCAGATATCTTCGCAAAGGCATTGCCACGAGCACCATTTGATATTTGTTGTTCCAAGTTGAGCATAATTAACAGCTATACTCCAACTTGAAGGAGAGTGTTAGCCCCTATGATCTAGTTATGTTCTTTATTTATTCACTAATTGGTTGAATTTTCTTACTTCCTTGAGGACATCTCATGTAATTTTCCTACCTCTATATATTGATAGATTGGGCTACAGAATAAAGTACTTGGTTCATTTGTTCTCAACCATCAACTAATTAATCATCACCAACAAATCACCTTTCACCAACTCCTAGAACTCCTTATAGAAAACCCGAATGCCATCTTGACCCGATGACCCCTCAACTATGACACCACATATAGCCTCATAGGAAACACCACTACTAAGATAACGCTTCATCCCATCATTGAGGATAGGCAGGTTAGCCAACATAAACCACCCAACGACCTAAGGAGCGCTTCTTTGTGAACTCTTTGAAGTGACGATGCAAGGCCTCCACAATCTACTCTCTATCAATGAAAGTCTCCTCTCTAGCCCTTAAGCTAGAAAGTAGGTTGCTATGTCACCTATAACTAGTCGACATGTAGACGGACCAAGTGTTGGCACCCCTATCTTTTAGCCACATTTACATGGATTGCTACCTCCCATCCATCTTATCTTCCAACTGAACCAAAGATTGGAGCCTCAATGTCTCCTCAGCTTCAACAATCGTCAAGTCCCCGAAGCCCTCTACCCTATCAATGGCTTCCGTCCCTTGAGAGAAGACCTAACCTGCTCCCTACACTCCCAAACCTTATCACATGTGATTAGAGCCAATCACAAATGTTATATCTCAACAACAAAAGTAGATCTGGCAAGGAGATCTAGCTGAACTTTCGACCATTTCTCCTCCACAAACAATCTAAAATCTTGTTCTAGAAGCGACGACCTATCCAACTTTAAGTATGAGAAAAGGAGACACCCTCCTTAAAATCCCAAAGAAGAGGCATATGATCTAAAAATAGCCTGGGCATGGCCGAGGCCTCCACCAACTGAAAGCATTCAGCCAACTCAATTAAGCACAAAAATCCATCAATTTCAACCTAGTCCCAAAGTTATTTCTCCAAGTGGGACCCTGCCACCGGAATATCATATAAGTCCAAATCAACCACCAAGACCGCAAAAGCCTCCATCGACATGTCTCTTCTCCCATTCAACTGGTCATCAACAAATAGAGTGACAATAAAATCAAAACCCACAAGCCACAAACATCCATCCATGAAAAAGCAGTCTACCAGATCTCATCCCAAAGCTTACTCCTAGAAGCCTTGTCACATAGACCCAAGGTTCGAAATGCCGATTTCGATGCCGTGCCAATGAAATTCTAACTGTGCATTTCGTGGGTATGCCAAGGGCACGTCGTGGAAATGCCCATTTTTCGATGGGCATGCCGATGAGCATGCCGAGGGCATGCCAATGCATACCGACAAAAATAACAGTAGTCAGAAAAATCAGCAGCAGCCTCGGCATAGGTACCTATTTCGCCAGCATGCCAACCATGCCAAAAGCATGTCGACGATATCCTTGTAAATCGACACTTTATCCGTGTCGGCACAGCCCCTTCTCGAAAATGGCCTTGCCGACGACATGCCCATTTAAAACGATGCATAGACCATAAACAAAGGAGATGGGAAGGAACAAACCATCCACCACCCTTTTGAAACAAGCAAACAATACCCAACGACCAAAGAAGGAATCAACAAGCTCAAAGGCAAACAAGTTCCACAACACCATGATCCACATCTAAGAAGACATAAAAAGCATTCCCACCAATTTCTCTCTTTGCAGAAGCCTCAAGATTGTCTGGCGTAGTCTCCTGTAACAAAGCATTGTTCACCCTCTACTCCATCATATACCTGCGAAGAGCAAACCTCTAACTAGAATCGCAGAGTCCATGAACGTTCCATGTGAGAATATTAACCACTAAGACTTGAATGGAAACCCCCCCTCCCTCTGGGATAGCAACGAGCCCCAACAACTAAGGCTACTCTATGTTCAACCTCAAGTGGATTCAAAGTAGGCCCCAAGGGAACCATAAGACCCCTTCCACGTCTCATATGCCTTCTATGTAAATAGAACTTATTGATAAGCTTCTGGCGGCATGAATCGAAAAGCAAATTATGAGGTTCAAAGTGAGGCCTAAGGAAGCCACAAGGTCCCTTCCATGTCTCATGTGCCTTCTGTGTAGATAGAACTTGTCTTTTTTTTGAAAAGTAAAAACCAGTTATCCCAAAGATAACCACCCGAATGCATTCCATCAAATCATCAAAACAAATACATCC
Organism: Thalassia testudinum; assembly: GCA_037157565.1. NCBI lineage: Eukaryota > Viridiplantae > Streptophyta > Magnoliopsida > Alismatales > Hydrocharitaceae > Thalassia > Thalassia testudinum. The sequence goes on along the minus strand of JAZHRO010000022.1, from coordinate 30,079,399 downwards.
CCGATTACAAAGAGGACTCCCACAAGGACACCTGGGAGGAGATGGATGAGAAGAAATTCTCCACATAAGGTCTATCTCCCCTAAACACCACACCATTCCTCCCCAGCCATATACACTACAACACCGCCAACACCATGGCTCAGTCCCTCTTGGACCGAAAAGTGCTTACTCCTTCATGGATGCTGCCTCTCCGGAATGACGACCAAAAACTGACCACATCCCGGTGACCTATCCAGCTGAGGCCCATTCTCCGCCAAATCTGCTCAGCAAACGGACACTGGAAGAAGAGGTGTTGCACGTCCTCATCTGCCTCACCACAAAGGGAACACCCCACATCATCTGTCTAGGCCCATCTTACCCTCCATACCTTCATGACGATCCTTCCCCTCCGCAGCAGCCAAGCAAAAATCTTGACTTTGAGAGGGTGCTCTACCAACCATAAGAGTCTGCAGTCTCTAGAGAGATCCAAATACACGTTCTGCGAGGCAGAACCAAACCTACGGAACACCTTCGCAACAGTAAAATCTCCATCCCAACCATGGGCATCTCCCCCCACGCCTGGAGCCCAGCTTTCCAGCTCCTAAAGCATCTGCTGAAACTCTGCTAATCTCTTGTCCAAGAGTCCCCCCCAAAAAGATGGACACCATGCTCTGTCCCAGCAACCACCAACAGTAACAGTCGGGTCCATAGCCCTCCCGAATAGATGAGGAAACCTGTCACCGAGGCTATCCCCAATCCCCTGCCAATCATCAAGCCAAAATTGGAACGCATCACCTTCCCCAAGGAACGGTGAGAAAAAAGACTACACCCTCGGTACCACCGCCACCAAGCCTCTGAGGAAATGGGACACCCCCGTAGGAGGAGCCTCCAACAGTCCCCAAGAGTGAAAGGAACCATAACACTGTCGCATGATGTCACCAAACGTATCTTGCTCCTTCCCCACCAACCTCACAATCCACTTCACAAGAAGGCTCAAATTAACCTTCCCCACATCTCTAACACCCAGCCCCCCTTCCTGCAGTGGCCGACACACCTCCTCCTAAGCCACTAGCCTCGTCTCCTTCCCCACCGACCCGACATTAGACCAAAAGAAGTCTCTCATCAGCCCTATGATCTTTTCCACCTGACGTGGGACCTTGAAAACAAACAAGAAATATGTTGGAATTGACGACAAAACTGCATTCACCAATGTCAACCTCCCCCCCCCTTATAGCAACTTAGATAACTAGCCCGCCAACCTCTTCTCAATTCTCTCCAGCAGTGGAATCCAATCTCGTAATCTAAGGCGACGATCTGATAATGGTAACCCCAGGTAAACCAAGGGCAGCTCACCCACCCTAGTCTCAAGAGCCTCAGCAACCGCCTCCACCTCACCTGCCATGTTCAGCGGGATAAAGCATGACTTCTGATAATTAATCCGCAGCCCCGATGCTTCTCCCAAGAGCTTATGATTTCTGATAATTAATCCGCAACCTAGAAATAAAGCATCACAAAGCACTTTTTTCCAGAAATTTTCCATGATTCTACATTTGGATTACATTCAACACCAGTTCCATTTCATGACATTTCTAAGTGATAGATCTCTTCTATTACAGAAACAAATGAATGGTTTGCAAGTTGCAGTACCTGTTTCCAAACTTCTTCATTTGGAGCATTTTTATCAGCAAGTGTTATAGTGCGTGGTCTTCGCCTACGCTCCTCAGCAACCTTCTGCCAATATCTTCCTGAAAATTTGAGTTAAAAATCATGGACAAATGTTAAAAGAAACAACACCATAACAGTATGATAATCAATTGCTAACCACAGTAGCAAGACAGTAGAAAAAGAAAATTAGTAACCACTAGCCTTGGTCAACATAAAAACGAGTACATGCCCAACCCAACATGAGCATGTTTCACCAATTAACCTTGATAAGGTCATAAGCAGCACTCTTCCACTTTACAGTCTTTGCTTCCTCTAGTGAAGAAAAAGAAGGTGAAGTCATCCGACCTCCCACCACAATCATGGCAACTAACTTAGTTCACAAGTAGACTAGGGAGAGGTAGCCAATGCAAATATGTAGTTGACAAAAAGATGGCAACGAATAGATATCAATCTAATAAAGCAAGCAAAAGGTGCGACAAATGAGAGCAATAGAAACAGGAGTTCATGTTCTCGCCCAATAGCCAGAAGGGACTCCATTGAGTTATGTCATGTTTAAATATGGTATGTTCTTTTTATTTATGTCTGTAAGGGTGTGTGTGTTATTTTTCCCTAGTGCCTCTCTCTATATAAAGGCACATAGGGCCCCGTAAAATAAATAATTCGCTCATTTGTCCTATCATGACATCAGAGCAGTGGTCCTGGACCAATGCCTGGGTATCCCACCCAAACCTAACCTCTTGTACCTCCACCAAAACCCTTGCTCTCCTCCCTCTCTCACCACCGCCACCCTTCACCGGTGTCGCCAGCCACAGCACCACCTCAGGTAGTGGTTGTTCTCCTCTCTGCGCAGTCGCTGGGTGGTCTGTGTGATCCCTAGTGACACTGCCTCTCTCTCTCTCTCTCAGCCCTCCTACGCCAATCTCAGCGGTGCCACCTTCATGTCCTCGCCCTTCTGCACCTATTTCTGGCACCTGCAGCAGCAGGCTGAGCACATAGGAGGGCAATCCAGCACACCTGATCTCCATCGTCAGGGAGATCTAGCACCAGATCTCCATTGGCAGGGGCTCCAGCACCCTCCTCCCTCCTTCCGCTTCATCGCCCAGGCCTCAGGAGGGGGAGGCTGCACTCACGTGGGGCCATCTCTTGCTCCCAAAAGCACAGCTATGTCTTATGATGATCTGAAATAATGGTTTCATATCAAGATTTTGGGCATTTGAGAGACCAATGATCTGATGGGTGGAAATGACCAGAGGGGGAACTTCCCCAAATTCGACTACTGGCAAGGAGGGAAATGGACAAGCTACAGGCCACCCAAAATATGATGGAAATCAATGAATATTATTTAATTCAAGGATTTGTACATGAAGCAGTAAACATCATACTGCATAAGCACCTTAGTAAAGTTTATAATTACATGTGTGGTCATGGAAAAGTTGTGGTGTATAGGTTTATACCCATACACCAATCATCATTTCATTGCAGTCTAGGCACATACCAGCAGCATGTGATGGTCTGCCATCACTTTGAGAAGCCCCTGCAACAAAAGGAGGTCAAGTATCAGACTTGACAGCCTACCCGTCCACGAGCAAAAGGGAGCAAGTCCAAGACTTGGACCCAAAAATCAACTCCAAATCAACATCGGACCTGGGTGATGAGGGATCCGGATCCAGATCCAGTAGGGGATTCATACCCGATGGAGTAACCTCCATCACCCACCACAGAAGATGCTACATATTGCCCCTACGAGTTTGCAGGGCAATGCTCCTCGTTTTCTGGGTGATAATTGTAACACCCAAGTCTAAATAAATGTCTAATTGAAAAAAACTAACCTTGAAAACTTGTTAGGTATGAGCCCAATAGATCTAAGATCACCCAAAATGCTTGAATCTAAGTTACCAAGTAGTAAATCTCAATCCTTTATACACCACTACTCATTTCATGAATTTCCTACGTGGGACTATTTTTGAGGTGTCACAATCTCCCCCACTTGAAATCCCAACATCTTCGTCAGGGTTCATACAATCGATCAATCAATTACTAAGCAATGTGGGATTCTAGAGGTAACTTACATGAGTTGTAGAGGTGGCTCCCACCATCATGTTTATGGTGTAACACTTAGTCTTGCACAGCACTTAGTTCCCACATTTCCGAATGGTTCATGGCTCTGATACCATTTTATAACAACATGAGACTATACCCTACCCTTAACAACTTATTAGGTATAGGCCCAATGGACCAAAGCTAACTACTCAAAATGCTTAAGCTAAAGTTGTCAAGTAACAATTCTCAATCATTTATGTCTCACTACTCATTTTCATGAGTTTACTATGTGGGACTATTTTTGTGGTGTCACAATACTGGCCAAAAAGATGCATTGCAGGGATTTTGCTTCTAATAATTTGGCAACATTGAGCTTCCCTTAAAATGGATCATTTTTCAAGCTCCCCTCTTCAAAACAACGATAATATCTTGGGTAGTCATCGTACCTCTTTGGCTCTCCCTTCCCGATGATGATCGCATTGCTTCCTTATGATTCTCCAACCATGCTAGAGACTTCCAATACATAATGGACCTGCCTATGCAAAGTTATAAACCACCAGCCATTCTGGCACCTCCCATATCTCCCTAACATCAGCTTCGACCATCACCTTCCAAGGTCATCCACCCTCAACCAAAGATCCTCACAGCAAACAAGGCCTCCAAATAATGCTGTTATCTGCTCAATTATCTCCAAACACCATCACAGCGTCAATCTAAATGCCTCCACATGAGCACAGGGTAGACTCAGTGGATGCAGGGAAAGAGCACCATCACCTTCAGAGAAACATCTCCATCTAATGGTCCTCGACAAACTAATCATTGAGAAAATCAAACTCCTATGTGCTCAACAATGCACCCCCACAAAAGAAATTTATTCCTTTCCATTATCGATATCTCCATGTTGCTCACATTTTTGATAGTTTCCATCGAAGGTGAACCACGAACAATATCCACCACCAGGCATCAACAGAGCAATGCCTTGTTCTGTTGCACAATCACTGACCATGGTGCAAGCACTTCATCAACTGCCACCTTCAATCACCAAGTTGTCTCCATTGTGCCACCTACATAGCGGTTCTCCTTAGCAAGCATGAGAACCTCTTGCATCCCACCTTGCCACAAGCCACACATATGATTGGATCTCCACATGCACGAGCAAACTAGCTGAGCCCCCACATGCCTATCATACAATGATCCTCCACATTGGAGATTCCGTTCACCCCCTTTACACTCCTCTATGCCTGTCCTCCCTCCACAACCTCCCACTCCCACTTAACCATTCTCCCCCTCACATTTCTTCACTCACTCTAATTATATTGAGAAGTATTAGTTTGATTGGTGGTTGTAGAGTCCCATGTCAAACTCAATAAATGAATTAAAATCAAGACAGGCATGTGAAAAAGGCAAAGATATGTCTTGTCAACTTAACAACAAAATAAAGAAGAGATTGTAAACATGGCAAAACCTTACAATGGAAGATAGTCAAATAGGGTATGAATAAACCTTAGGATTGCAACAATCCATTGTAGACTTTAAATATTAGAACACCAATGATTGGTGCATACAAAAAATAATAATTCCTAAAGGTTCTATTATTGGTGTAATGAAACTAGCATCAATTTTAAAGGTCCGGCGTAATTTAGAGAGAAATATTATAGAATGTGAATTTAATCTAGTTCCACATAATCAGGAGAGATCCAGATGGTAAATTAGACCTAGTTGGATTCAAAGACAGCATCAAGTAATGCAGTTTATTAGAAGAATTAGTTTGAAGCAATGGAAGGATATCTTAAAATGGCTCATATTAGGTTCTCAAGATTTCCCCGTCTTCCTTTTTGCTCCACAGCCTTCTTGCTCAAGATATGAACCCAAAGGCCCATTCTTGGATTTCCGTTCAATGGGAAAGGTGAATGCAAGAATGATTTAGGTATCATAGGGTGATGCAATCCATTCTTCATTCATAAGTGATGTAGGGCCCAGTGAATACTCTAAAATCATGAAAGCCATCGGAAAAAGCACAAATCCCATAACCATCAAACTGGGCACCCCCTCCCCCGAGCCCACAACACACACACAAGAGGATTTCTAAAGGTGGTTGTACCTTATTCTCTCCCCTCTACAGCTGATCATCCTTCTCCAAGGATGTGCATATGCCCTCTTCAAGGCATGGAATTGCAAAGGAGTTTATTATTAGTTAGTCAAGATTGATAAGTAGAAATCAGGATAGACATTATTGTAGGAGACAAAATACATAGGCTGCTACAACACATGCTCCAAGAAGGCAAAACCTCTATCTCATGGGTGAAAATGGAACAGAGAACTAGATTTCTCCATATAGTCTGTTTGGATTGCTGCAATTTTCGTCTCTCTGTGGCATTATCCATTGCTCGGGAAGTTTTTGACCACATGTACTGTCATATTACATTGATTCTTGATCTTAGTGCATCTCAACAAAAGGAAACAAGCAAGGACAATGGAGCCCAAGTTGGTTGGAATGTTACAGGAGGCAAAATAAAAAACTCATCCTATTTTTTCACACAACCATTAAATGCAGACCTGCAGTATGAGCTGACATATCATTAGATCCTCCACTTTAAAATAGTGGAAAATGGCACATCTGGATAAAAAGAGCAGAGGTCACTGCTTGCTATGCAAATTAAGCCTGCTTAACTCCCTCATCTCATTCAAAACCTGAGGAACTATAGCATATACCCCAGCTCGGATATCATGTTCTTGCATATGATTTATGGTAGGTTAGAACTGATACCGGTAATAATGATCTGCACCACATGGCACCTAGAAGATGTATGCAATTACTAGTAAAAGTTTAAGTTTACAGCTAGCAAAATGCTGACATTCATGTAATGGCAGAAAGGTGAGGTAAACTCAATTGATCATTTATTTTTTATCAAGGAAATGTCACAATAAATATTTATTTCCTAAAAAGATGTCACAACTAATATTATGTGGATACTTGCTTAATAGATCCAGGCTTTGTTGTGCAAGAATATCTCATGACTCCATTCAGAGAAGCCCACCTTTTTGTGAGGCTTCCATATAAGTCAGGACTTAAGCTTGGAGATATTGCCTATCTCACTACTCAACCTGCAAGACTTTGATGTGTTGACACGCTACTTGAAGCAATGATTCATTTGCAAATTCTTTTAGAGGACATCTTCCATAATTGATCTTTTCTTAGAGGCATTTTGAAGAAGCAACTTATCCTTTTGGAGAATCTTTAAGACGAACGCTTAGCCCATCCACTACCCCATCTAAAACTGTTCTGAGCTAGAGAAAGCATATTTCAGCCTCTTAACAATCCAGATCTTCACAAGCTCTAGGTTGAGGGGGAGTGGTGAGAGTTGTGTTATCACTTAGAGTAGGTAATGGGATACTACAAAGGTACAACTAGAACTTGGTTAATGAGTTTGGTTTCACGCATCGCAGGATTAAGACAGGGTTGAAGGTGTTGGTGTTTTTGTTTTATTGTAATGCTGCCAGTGTATTTTATTACTACAGCAAGCTTAGATCTGAAAGTTGATATTTATGTGAATTACAAGATTCTGACAATGATACCAACTTATCTTATAAACTACCTTTTATAAGATCACCCATCAAACTATGCATAGGCCGGTCGTCCCCTAGTTCACCAGGTGCATTCAACAATTCCCTGCATAAGGCAGACTTTGCGCAACCTGGTATACCTGGACGATACATAAAACATACATGTCAATTCAAAGAACAAGAGCTTCATAGTCGGAGAAACAACTTCATAGTATAACCTTTTTTGTGAAAGTACATAGTATAGTTGATAGGGCAACTTAATAGTATAGTGAGATATTTTGAAAAAAAAAAAAAGTATAGTGAGATGCAAAAGACAATTTTGAAAAAGAATATAGCATATGAAGCAAGAAACTAAAAGATCAACTAACGTGCTAGCGAAACAGTAGTTAAAATAACTAAATAAAAAGAGAGAGAGAACTTCTGATGCATGTTTCCTTCACATGTCTCATCTCCAAGAAAATGAGGATTGACACCAAAACTAATAAAGCATCCCTCTAAAAAAGGAAAAAAAAAAACTAGTAACATGTTAGGACAAATGAATCAATTGTCTACTCTATGGAGCCCTAGGTACCTTTATATGGAAAGGTACAAAGGAAAAATAACACTATACACCCTCAAACAAATAATCAAATACCATGAAGACCCAAACCAACCAATACAACTCAACACTCCCCCTCAAGCTAGAGCATAAGCATCTAACATACTTAGCTTGGAACATAAGACCTTAAGTCACTTCCTGGAGAGTGCTTTAGTGAAAATATCTGGCAATCTGGTCTTCAGTGCTAATGTAGGGTGTGAAGAACTTCTTGCTTGAAATGGCCTCTATAATGAAGTGGCAATCAACTTCAATATGCTTAGTCCACTCGTGAAATGTAGGATTATTTGCAATGAATGTAGCCGCCTTATTGTCGCAGAACATGGGAATAGGTTTTGAAGTGTAAACACCAAAATCTTGTAGTATAGATTGTACCTACAATAACTCGCACGTAGTGTGCACCAAAGCTCTATATTCTGATTCAAGGCTAGATCTAGAGACCACTGCTTGCCTCTTGCTCTTCCAAGTGACAAGATTGCCCCCCACATAACTACAGTACCTAGTGGTAGACCTCTTGTCCTCACGCACCCCATCATAGTCAGTGTCAGAATAACCACAGACATCAAGATGACCATGGTTCTGGAAGTGGGAACCCTTTCCCAAGGGCCCGCTTCAAGTACCTCAACACTTGGCAGACTACATCTCAGTGGACCTTCCTAAGTGCCTGCATAAACTAGCTCAGTCATCCCACAGCAAAGGTGATGCCAAGGCTAGTAACTGTCAAGTATAATAGCTTGCCAACCATGGCACGATATCTGATCACATCCTACAACAAAGGATATTCTACATCTGCAAAAGGCAATGAATGATCTATAAGCACACAAGCTGATTTGCACCCAAGCATACCAGCTTCCTTCAGCATGTCTGAGAAAATAATTAATGAGGTCCAGATCTTTAGTAACAAACTGTGAATATAGCAAAGCTTTGGTGTTCTATATGCTTTCTCTGTTACTTCTAGTCAATAGAATGCCATCCACATAAACAATCAAAATCAATAATCTTGTCTCCCTGTGTAATGTGAACATCGAGTGATCGACAGAAGACCTAGCAAAGCCATGGTCCTATACAACTTTGCTGAATCTCTCAAACCATGCCCTCAGACTCTATTTAAGGCTATAGATGGACTTCTTTAGCCTACAAACTTTCTGACACTCCCCCTAACTGATGAAGCTTGGAGGTTGTTGCATATAAACCTCCTCTAGGTCTTCATGAAGGAATGCATTTTTGATGTCTAACTGTTGAATTGTCCACCTCTAATTGACAGTCACAGAAAGTAGAATTATGACGGAGTTAAGCTGCACCACAAGAGAGAAGGTCTCAAAGTAGCCTACCCCGAAGGTTTGTGCATAACCATTAATGACAAGGCAGGCATTAATAACACTCCATAGTACCATCCAGACAACATTTCAAGGTGAACACCCACATACACCCCACACCTGTAGCACCTGGGGGTAGGTCCACTAGTTTCCATGTTCAACAAGATTGCAGGATGGTCATTTCTTTTTCCATAGCAAGTATCCAGGAAGGATCCTGGAACACATCTATGATCCCGTAGAACCTAGTGATTGTCAATAGCTAAAGAAAGACGATGTCCTACTGCAAGCAAATGGTCAAATGACATAAATTGAGAAACAAAATATCTAGCATAAGATCGTTGGGCCTTTCGTTGGGTTACGGGAAAGTCTAAATCTATGCTATCAGAAGCAGAAGGTACCTAGTCCTTAGACCAGTCATTGACAGCTAGGGAAGACTAAGGAAGGATGATAGACAATGGCTCATCCTCATGAGGTGTATCCACAGACCTCCGCTGAAAATGCCTAGAAAAGGCATTTGCAACATCTAGATGTCTAGGAAAGACACTAGGATGAGGCAGGTCTGCCTGAGGTAAAGGAGGCTTAGAGGGCTCTGGTGGTTCAAATTGCATAGTGAAAGGCACCTCCTAAGGTATGACCTAAGTAGGGGATCTCCTCAAAAAGTGTAACATCCGCAGAGACATAAAAGCGTCATGTTATAAGATCGTAACACCGATATCCTTCTGGAATACCACAAAAAGATACATTTTACCAACTAAGGGAAGATCTTATCCACCTTGAATAGGTGAACAAAGCACACACAACCAAACACAGCAAGAGTGATAAGAAACAAATCTCTGCCAGGAAGCAACACCGAGTGGGGTGTTTTACCACCCAAAACAGAAGACACCCAATTCACCAAAAAGGTAGCAGTCAACGCATCATCCCAAAAAGAAGGTACATTCATTTGGAACATAATAGTACATGCAACATCTAAAAGATGACGAAACTTACATTCAGCCAACCCATTCTATTAGAAGGTATGAATGTAAAAGGTCTAATGAATGACTCCCACAGACTAAAACAACTATGTCTAGCATTCATGAATTCAAGACCATATCAATCCTAAAATTTTCGATAATGGAAAACTAAGTCTTTATTTCTTGAATAAAATTTTGAACAAAAATAGGAACCTCAGAATTTTCCTTCATCATAAAAATAGAGGATATCCCAACACAATCATCAACCAACAAAAGAAAGTATCGAGCCTTTAACACTATAAACCCTACACGGGTCCCATTTTTTTTCCTTAACACTATGAACCCTACACGGGCCCCATACATCAGCATGAACAAACCAAAAGTAGACTCAGTACACTTATTCTGGGTGAAAAGGATAACTGGTGGTGCTTGCCAAGTTGACCAACCTCACAATGAAAAGAATCTAAAAACAACAAATCTGGAAACTGATGACGTAGCATAGGCGGACTAGGTGGCTGAGATGAAGGTGCCACTAAAGAGCAGTGGTGACACACATAACAACAGCAGATGAAAGAGGCAAAATGTGGAGGTGGTATAGGTCATTCTATTAAAGTCCTCCCCAATCCGCCTCATATCTAGAGGTCCTGCAAAAAGAAATACCAATCATGAAAAATAGCCCAACACCAAAGATCTCTAGTAATCTGACAAATAGACATCAAATTGAGTGCAAATTTCAGATAGGGAAATATTTTCAAGTCCTGTAACTAGTGACAAGCCCACATCTACTACCTTCACCTAGATAAGTGTAACAAGATCCCGAATGGAAGAAAAGTAGACCAACATCACCAGTGATGTGAGAAGAAGCACCTAAATTTGAAATCCAGACTGGAACATGGGACGTAACAGACATGGCAAAGGTACATGTGGACTGCTGAACAGATGCCCTAGCCGAAGTAGAGGCCTGGGATGCAATAACCTCTCATACTCTACCTACAAAATAGTAATATGACCGTCATCCTCATGTGCCTTAGTATCCTCAATAGAAACTTGGTGAGCACGTAGATCCACTCCCTGAGGATAGTCATACTTCACCCGGCAATGATAAGCGATATGGCCATTCCTATTGCAATACTCATAGAAAAGAATACTCCATCCACAACCACAACCACCACGGGCACCACGACGGCTACAACCACCTCAGCCTCCAAGAGCAAGACTCCCACAACGGCAACCAATGGAAACCATGGAAAAGGAGTATGACATAGGTACAGCATCAGAGGTCTCCAATCTTGATAGATGAGCATAGATCTAAGCCGATGTCGAAATCTCATCCACTGTCATAAATTGGTCATTGACCCCATTATACTCAAGGCCAAGACCAAACAATAGCTGAATGTTTCAAATCACCTCTTGCTATTTTTGATATAACTGCAACATTAGAAGATATAGGTTGATGTATGTCCTATTCATCTCATAATTTTCCATCATGTCGTAGTACTCAACTAAGGGCATGGAGCCCTTTCTAAGAGTATGTATCTCCTTCACAGCACAATAGACAAGTGATGTTGCTCTTATGGGAGCGTATTTCATGTAACACCTCCCGCATCTTCTTCACTGAAGCATATTCCATGACCTACTTTGCAATTGTTTAAGTCATGCCATTCAAGAGGCACATGGCTACCCATTACCTAATCATTGTCTGCCTCCCAATCTACAGACTTCACAACAAGCTCATCTTAGGTGAGGATATATTTCTTGCGATGCAAGCCAACGAACCAGGAAAAAGATGTAAACCAGAGTAGGAAGTTAAATTCGTCCAACATTATAAAAGTCCCCTACATGTGGGGAAGCGCTCATGGTGGACACTTTCCCCATCGAGTTGCTTATAGAGTCCTTTTGGTCTGCCATGTGCACCCAATTAGTGCAATCAACCTCCAACTATGTAGCAGCAGCAAAATAAGATCATGTCCTCCTTAAAGAAGCACAAAAAATGGTGTGAAAATAGGGTATTTAAGACCATGTAGGGCATAGTTGCACCTGCTGGGGCATGATAAAGCCCCAAACAAGGCAGCCTCTTCCACTTAGGTTTTCGGAGACAAAGGAGGCGAAGGAAGGAGGGTGTTGTGCACCCCTGCCAAGGGAGTTTCCCTCCCAAGCTGGCCCAAGGGGGGCCTGAGCAGCGCTAAAGGAAGAAAGAGAGAAGAAGAGGGCTGGCGGTGATGGAGTTAGGAGCCCTCTTCGATTACCAGCAGCAGCGCAGGAGGAAGACCCTCTGCGACGACGCTAGAGAGGAGATCGGGTGAGGCGGCAATGCTGAAGGCTCCCTCGAGGTCCCAGCAGCAATGCTAGGTAGGAGAGAGGTCGTCGAATAACCTCACTGAAGGGGCACCGGTAGGGTAGGCAGTGTTGGAGAAAAAGAAAGGGGTTTGGTGAAAGGTTGGAGGTTAGGGTTCAGTAGGGTACGTAGGCACTGATTTAAAACTGCCACTCTAATACCATTAGGACAATGACTCAATTGTCTATTCTAGTGATCCCTAAGTACCGTTATCTAGAGATGTACAAAGGAAAAATAACACTACGCACCCTCAAACAAATAATCAAATACCACAGAGACCCAAACCAACACATACAACTTAACTCATATAAGACCTTTGAATTTATGAAAAGATAACTAATCTTGTCGAGGCACTAGCTTTGCTTCTTGGAATTTGATTTTTTATCAAACATTAGCCTCTCATAGTCCTTTCACATAATTTAATCTTCATTCCTACTGCAAAATCAATGTTCCCAGCCGAGGATTAAAGTTTCATTATAAAACATCTCTCTCTTGTCATTATAAATAAAGATTTATTGACAAAGAATCTGCAATAATGGCGGTGAAACCCGCTCTCTTTGTGGGCAAAAGCAAGAGAGTTATGATGATCTTTTCTTTGATTGCTCATTCGCAAGATCAATTTGGAGTAGATATGACATGAGGTGGGTATGCTCCTTTGTGGAGCTTCAAAGGAGCCTTTAAACTGGTCCTTTTCACACAAGGAGAGAGAGTATGGCACCTTTGTGGTCATTTGAGCTATTTGGTTGCAATGGAACATTGTCATTTTCAGGGGTGACAATGCTTATGTACAAAATGCATGTACAGATGTTGCCAGTCTTAAGGGGTTGTGGAGAAGCCTATTGACTGTAGTTGCTATAAGTAATTTCTATTAAATTAGTGAATGGTCACTAATCCCATGTGACCATCTTTTTTTGTCGAAAGGTAGCTATTTTTTTCTCATAATTAGAGAAAAAAAAAGTCTTTTTCCTTTTTCAAGCATGGTATCAGACCTATTTATGGCTTGAAGCAAAGCCTATCAACCTAGTTTGAGAGATTAAGGCTATTCAAGTCTTTAAGAATATAGCTTTACTAGATCCACAGCTAACCACTCAAGCTTTATTATGCACAGGACTACTAGTTCAGTCATCCTTATTATGTACGTGGATGATATTCTACTCACGAGGAGTGATAAAGCAGGCATAGAGACTATCAGAGCATTCCTACATTCTCAGCTTGTGACTAAATACTTGGGGCAGATAAATTATTTTTTTGGCATTGAGGTATAGCACATTGATAGTAGTCTTATTCTCTCACAGAGGAAGTCTGTGCTTGACATGTTAAGACAGGCAAAAATGCTTGGTTGCAAACCTACCAGTGTCATGATGGATCTATCCATATCACTTGCTAATTCTGAGAGCCCACTACTTGAGAGCATGACCAAATACCGTGTAATGGTAGGAAAGCTTTTGTATTTAATAGTAACGAGGCCTGATATTGCATTTGTTGTTGGGAGACTCAACCAATTTATGCAGTCTCCTAAAGAGGTACATTAGGATGGGGGTGCCAGGTGCTGAGGTATCTTAAGCAAGCTCTTGGAAAGGGACTCTCTTTCAAGAGACATGGTCATCTTGATATTTGGGGCTATACAAATGTTGATTATGCTAGGGCACATGAGGATAGAAGGTTGCTACAAGCTATTGCACTTATGTGGGTGGTAATATTGTCACCTAAAGGAGTAAGAAATAGAATTTAGTCACAAGATCAAGTGCTTAGTCTGAGTATAGGGCGATGGCCCATACTACCTATGATTTGTTGTGGGTGAGATCCGTCTTACAGGACCTAGGTGTTTCAATCTCAAGTCCCACTCTCATATACTGTGATAAAAAGGCGGCTACATTCATTGCAAACAACCCAACATTCCATAAGCGGTCAAAGCATATAGAAGTGAACTATCACTTCATCAGAGATGCCATTCTTGCAGGGAAGAGTTCAATACCCTATATTGCTACTGAAGATTGCGGATATCTTTACCAAAGTGCTCTCAAAGAAACATGTTGAGTTATTGTGCTTCTAGCTAAGCATGTCTTATGTGTATACTCCAGGTTAAGAGATAGTGTTGAGTTATGTAGGGTATGGTCTTTTTTGTTATTTATTTATTTATGTAAGGGTGTACTTATATTTTTTCCCTTGTGCCTCTCTTTGTATAAAGGCACATGAGGTCTTGTGAAATAATAGAATGCTCATTTGTTCCTATAGGCTCTTTTACATTCTAAAAAATAAATGATACATAAAGCCAAATCTAAATCTAAACTCCTCTTTAAGTCCTTAAGCTTTCCTCCTTGATGCTTTTTCTCCTCCATCCTTTCATATAGCTTGAGCTTGAGATTCTACCAAGCTTTATACATTCCTAAGCTTGAAACATTGATCTCCAAATATAATGTTAAACACAACCTATTTTGTTATCATCAAAATCAATGATCGTGATGTTTATGATGTATCTAACTATTGAATCAGTCAACAAAAAAAAAGTCCATTTGCATTATGTTATCAACTTGAGCTAATGTCAACCACAGGAAATCTCCACAGGTTTAGAAGAACACAACTAGATCAAGGCAAATTGGTGAATGCAAACCTGATTCTGTATGCCTACAAATTAACTTACAAATGCACAGAAAAGGAAAAAAAACAAAAAAACAAGAAACACGATGAAAAGTCTAACCAGGGAAGAAAACAATAAGGCCTTCATCTTGTTGCACTGTGTCTGAAACTTCAGGAGATTGACGACTAGAAGCTGTGTCACCACGAATAAGATCGCCTTCCTCATCAATACCACCCTCGGTAATGGCCATGAAATCCTCGGTCCTAACAAGGTTGCCAGCTGACCCAATCAATGCCTTATTCTGCAGACTACGTTTTGCATATTGCTCCAGGAAAGGCTCTGCTTCAGTAAGATAGCTGGATGAAGATAACTGTTTGTTACCATATTTTCTTCGAATATAAACAGCCCTGCAGTCAAAACAGTTTGGCACTTAGGTTCTATAAAATAATACTTAGAAAAAGGTCACTGAGAGGAGGACAGTCATTTACCATTCATCTAGCATTTTGCTAAGCTGTATCTGTTTTCCTGAAGATGTACCCCAAATTTTCATCTGCCTGCACATGTCAAGAAATAATTGCACAGTAAGCAAATGCATGCAAATGATAATGGTTCCACAGATTTCATGGTCAAAAGACTTGTATAACACCAAACCAAGTAGCTTTAGCAATCAAAGCAACTTCCAATACTGATTTGTGGGTTTGGAGTTGTGAGTTTTCTTCCAACAATAATGGTGCCTATTCAACTATAACCAAGTTGAATTCCTTCAATTGATGAAGTTAATACTCTTTTTGATATCAGATATCTTCAGATTTTGAATGGACAGGAAAATTTGGTCAGGAAGACCATGGTTCAAGGATCATCAAGTCTCTTTATGGAACGATAAGCCCAAAACTATAATGTTGTATTCTTGCATGACCAAGGAGAATTGCATATCCATCTTGGAAAATTCTTAATCCCTTCTGCTTCAATCAAAATAATTCAAAAGCATAAATTGGTAATTTCTTGAAATAGCAGCAGCTCTTCAAGCAAAAACATTTAAACATACCTTAAGTAGTAAGTTTTGTAAGCTGAAGGACCGTCCTTAAAAAGTATGGACAAGCCATTGCGTACTAAGAAAGTCCTTAGCTGCAAATTTGATTCTAATCAGCAAGGTAAAATTTCTAATGACTAGTTGAAGACAACAAAGAAACTGATTAGCAATTAGCTCAAATCACTTATTTTCCAAATGTGCCCCTACCATGAAGCCTTAAAAGGTAATGTCAACAAAGATGGATGGCAAGCAAGAATTAACATTACAGATAATAAATTAAAAAAAAAAAGACACCATTTATTATCACACCTATGAAATTTATACCACTGCTCGAACCAACACCTACACTAAGCTAGAACGCTTCCCCTCATTGTTTCCAATCTTCCTATATTGTCCTTTATTAATTTTTCAATTCGATTAGATCAACGTAATATCAAAGTAGGAGAATGTAAGGATGCCTCTATAATATATCAGATTCAATTAGTTAAGAATTTGATTGTCTTTCTTATTTTAGTCCATGCTATTTTTAGTAACTTAATTGTTATATTTTCTTACTATACCAAACCCTCTCTTTGTATAAAAAGGGGTATGACTTGCTTATTTCAATAAGAAAAATCATTTCCTCATTCTTACCATGGTATCAAAGCCACCAATCTCTATGGCTTATGGTTAAGAGAGAAAAAAATCCTAGAGAGGGGAAGGGGGTCTCCAGCGTCACCGTCAACCTCTGGCAAGCCACCAAGGAGGCCCCTCCTCTGCACATTAATCTCCTCTCTTCTCTCCCATTAATCTCCTTCTCTCCTTTTCTCAACATTGAAACCCACCACCAGCAACTGCAATGACAACCGAAGATCATCGCCGCCACCACCAACTGTTGCTCCGATCATCATCAGCCTTCGCACCATCACATAGATGGGATGCACTCTCACACACCTAAAACATTTCAGTTGACTCTTAAGGCATAAGAGCAATGGTAGCAAGGTGACCTTATGCATGCCCGAAGAAGCCAAGCACAGTTACCTTGCTCGCAGGGTGTAGGAGCAATGGCACCTGTGTGACCTTACGTGCACTCAAGAAGACCAAGCCTCGTCATCTTCAAACTATTGTACATGGGAACAACAGCACCTGAGTTGTAGTCGTGATTTCTCACGTATCCAGTGCCTTACACGAGACATACAAGTAGACACACGACCAGCAGTTGCGGATGCAAATGCCAATTACATCGTCATCTATAGTTGATCTCTGACTCTCGTCTACCATTGTCACTCCTCCGACTGCCTAAATTAAGGGGGAGCCCCTCGTTTGTCATGATTCCTTCAAGTTTAACGTTGCACGCTCCAACTTTTGGGAGAGTATTAGAAAATAAATTAAGATTCAATTAGTTAAGAATTTGATTATGTTTCTTATTTTAGTCCATGTTACTTTTAGTAACTTAGTTGTTAGATTTTCTTATTGTATCGAACCCTCTCTCTATATAAAGATGGGTATGACTTACTTATTTCAATAAGAAAAATCCTTCCCTCATTCTTAACAATATCAATGTCGTCAAAGATTTCCTATCATCAAATTCCTAAGCCATCATTTGTTGATTTTTCTCATCTAGGATAACCACCATACCATTCTGTACGGACAATGAAGCATCTTATTTTCCCTCTTTGGCTATGGCTACTGCCTTCGCATTTGTGCCAAGATCTCAAGCACCACATATCTGTGAAGTGCCATCTAGATGCAAGTCGCTGGCAAGTCGAAAAGGCTTTTCCCAAAAAAATTTTGATTTCACATGCAAATATCAGTAGGTTGCCACATTAACTGTTTCTAAAAGGAGACTATCAGCTCTAGGTCACAACTCACATGGCTGCACCATCCCCTATGCATAAGTATGTGTGCCACCTAAATCAAGATGGTCATCAAGGGAAAACCCTGCACTCCAAATCATAAATGCACACAAACAACTATAGAAATTTATAAAGACAATTTTATATTTCAGTATCTGTTTCTCTACAACTTATCAAGTAGAAGATTTGGTAGATATCTATTGTGGTATACTCTCCTACCCAACAGCATACAAAAACAAAGAAAGAAAATTGAACCAATACCACGCAGATGCTCATCTTTTCAACTTCATTGGTCCCCTTGAAGCACCACCCACCCACACACACCCCCCCCCCCAACCTCTTCCACTCCCTCAACTCCTAATCCAGTATGAGCCAACTCCCTCAGACATACACCTTTTCATCTTCATTGGACCCCTTGAAGAAAACCCCCCTCCCTCCCACTCCGCTTCCTTTCCACTCCAACCCTGTCTGCTCTCAGAAGAGGCCTGATGGGTGGGGTAACTGCATGCAAGGCCATGAGGGGGAGGGTCAGTGACGGGGCTACCGTTGTAAGGGTGATGAGGCCGTCAATGTGGGTATGTTGTGGAGGTTGGCTTAATCAAAGGCAGGGTGGGAGGGAGGCAGTGCACATCAGTCCATGCCACTGGGGTGCGCTACATTGGAAATGACACCCACTCACAATGGCTTACAAAAACAAACCACAAGTCAAAGGCGAGGTGAGGTGGCCACTCCGGTCACCCTTGAGCAAGGTGTGTGCCTCAAAGTAGCCAAGGCACTCTCGAGGCAAAATTGAGGCACCACCTTGTTTATTGAGTAAACAAATGACACTTGCAGCATTCTCATATACCATATAATTATGCTGCTACACCATAAATGAAACACATGAACCTATGTCTAAACATTCAAAAAAATAACTACCAATCTAATTGAAATTTACCTGGGATCTAAACATTCAAAAATGAAACGCTAGCCTATTTTGTTGTACCATATTCTACCAGTTTAACCAGTTAAGACAATGTATCAAATTATAGATATCTTAATCCTTTTCAGGTTATTTAGCCGAATACCTTTAGTAACTCGTACGTGAAAAGAAGATCCCTAGCAAATAGCATTTCAACAATCACCCTATACCAAAGTTTCTAGATGTTGATCACGATGAAATTAGTATATACCACCTTTTCTACCTACAGAACGTTATATCCCAATGAATCCTTTTCCTCAGTTTTGGCACTTTCAGACTTTAATCCAAATAAATTTCTTTTTTTTTTATTTGAGAGAGAGAGAGAGAAACCCAAATAAATTTCTTATAGTAAAATAAGAAACGGGCCCAACTTAAAGGTAAACATTATTGATAATTTCTAATAAACACACGTGGCAATATGTATACAATGTTAGTATCACACAATTAACACATAAAAACACATATTTATATCTAATTTTAGTCTTTTCTCCTGAAAACCAAAGTTTATGACTCGCCTCGATGGCACAACATCGCCCCATTTTGCCTCATGTTTTTTCAAGCCTTGACGCCCACCAACCTATAAAGCTGTTATTGGGAGAAAATGATGACTCTTATTTCTCTAAAAGAACCCTACACCTCCCTATATAAGAAGAGGTGTAGGTAAATAGCAGTACATATCCAAACACAAATAAAAAATAACAAAAGAGGAACACTACAACACTCCTCCTCAAGCTGAAGCATAGATATCAATCATACTCAGCTTGTCACAACAAATATCAAAAGCAGAACGAGATAGGTTTAGTAAAAATATTTGTCGTCTGGTCTTCATAAGCAACTGGAGATGTGTAAATAATGCCCCGCTAAATTAAATCTCGAGTGTAGTGACAATCCACCTCAACATGATTTATACACTCATGGAATATTGGATTGTTAACGATATAGGTAGCTTCCTGGTTGTCACATCTCATCTCCATGGGAGCCTCAATCTAGACATGTAAATCCTACAAAACTGACCTCACCCAGACCATTTCTACAACTACATGTGCAATAGCCCGATACTCAGACTCAACACTAGAGCGGGAAAAACGCCTTGCTTCTTGCTTCACCAAGAAATAAAATTCCTATCTACATAAGTACAAAATCCAGTGGCAAAGTTCTTATTAGCCATGCATCCTGCATAATCAACATCAAATTAACTGACCACATACATCGAAGTACCTCTAGAAAAGAGTAGACCACGGCCAGGTGCTTTCTTCAAATATCTACGCACCTGCATAGCCGTCTCCCAATGCTGCTTTGTAGGTCTATCCATAAATTGGCTCAATTTTTCCACTTATAGGAAAATATCTGAGTGAGATCAAGAAGCTTGCCCATAAGCTGACGATAATGACGAAAAGACCTGCTATCCACTTAAGAAGACTTAGCATCATCCATGTGCCCTTGAGAATCCATAGGAATATTAGTAGGCTTAGCACCCAACATTCCTATTTCCTGAAGAACATCAAGGCCATACTTACACTGGGAAATAACAACACCTTCCTTGCTTCGTGCCACTTCAATGCCTAGGAGATATCCCAAATACCCAAAGTCAGTCATCACAAATTTTTCTACCAGACTTCAACCTTATTTATTCTTACCTCGTCATCACTAGTAATAATGACGTCATCCATGTATACCAGGAGCACAACAACTCCTCTGTCACTCTTCCGCACAGGTAAAGAATGGTTTGCTAAAGATCTCTGAAGCCCAATGTCTTACACCACTTCTAATAATTTCTAGAACCATGCACGAAATCCCTGATCTACATACACTTCCCCTAACTCTTAAAATCAAAAGGTTGTTGCATATAGACTTCTTCATGGAGATCAACATATAGAAATGCATTCTTTATATCTAGTTGAAATAGAGGCCAAACATAATGAGCAGCAACAGAAAGCAAAATTCGCACTATCGGAAGACATACCACTGAGAGAATGTGTCAAAGGAGTCCACATAGGTTTGAGTGCACCTCTTTGCAACAAGACGAGCCCTATGTCATGAAATAGATCCATCCGGATTATATTTCAGAACAAAGACGCAATGGCAACCCACTAAATGAGCAATTGTTGGCAATGTAGTCAGCTCCCAAGTCCCTCTCAAATGTAGTGCAGCCATCTCATCCTCCACGACTTAACGTCACTTTGGATCAAACATAGCTTGCTGGTGGGATGACACAATAGTAGAAGTTGCCAGTGCAGAGTTGAAGAAGCCAAAGGACCTCCCAAAATTGGCCCTTGGAAGAACATCAGGAGTCTTGTATTGAGCATAAGAACGTGGAGCCTTCCGAATAGCAATCGAAAGATCCACAGTAGGATCAGGAGCCTCTGAACTAAAAACATCCTCCATAGCAGGAGAGATCGCATGAGCCTACAAGAACATCACTAGAAGAACCATCAATACCGTCAATATGTACTTCATCTGGGGAGAATGGTAGCATGGGGGAGGGGGGGTGTCTTGGGGGATATGAAACAGGCAATCTGTAAACTCTAAATGGCTCATTGTATCTGACTCTATCCTGATCTAACTATGGCTCAGTTGGGCTAGAACTGACAGGAATATGCTCAAGAGGAATAGGAGCAACTGACATGGGTGCAGACTCTGCCTTAAAGGACAACTGATGCCCCTTGGTAGAAAAATATGGCATTGCCTCATGGAAAATAACGTTTGCACTAACATAGTACTTCCTAGCCAATGGATCATAACACCAACAACCCTATTCGATACTACTATAACCCAAAAAGACACATTTTGCAGACTGTGGTGCCAACTTATCATGCCCTAGACCAACTGTATAAAGGCTACACAGCCAAAAATCTTTAGTGGCACATGCAATAGATTCCTTTTAGGATAAAGAACTTGCAACGATATCTGCTCCTGAATAACCAAGTTGGGCATCCTATTAATCAAATAGCATGTTGTTAAAACTGTATCCCCCAATACAAAGATGGCACATTATGATGAATCATCAATGGTCTAGCCACATCCAATAGATGGCATGTAAGCGATAGAAGGCAGCTAATTTAGCAGTACAAAACTCAAGAGCATTGTCAGAATGAACAATCTTAATCACTGCAGAAAACTGAGTCTTTATTTGCATAATAAATGTCTCAATCACATCACCAACTTCTGAGACAAGGTTTTAAATGTCGATATCAATATCGTATCAACAAGTCAAAAAGGGGATATGTCAGGGATATATTGCTGATATCGGTACATTTTGAGAAAATCACTTAAAAAGGTCCAAAACGACCCAAAATATCATAAATTTGGTAAAAATTAACATTTTAATAACTATGCACAAATAAATGATTAGAAGACCAAAATCATAAATTTTAAATAAAAACATAATAGAAACGTGCTACTAACATATCGACAAAGTCAAATTACCAATCGACTATGTCAAATACCAACCAATGCCACCAAATTAACACCATGTTGAGCTCCGACCTAACTTGATACCTCTCCACTTATTTTATTCCTCTATTTGTAATGCTCTAATATACTCACATTAGGACTCCCATGCAATGAAGTTGTATCGAGTATTGTATTCATTGATATATAATTAGTAGTCTTCATCACTGCAATATTCCAAGACATGGATATCAACTGTAACTGTCAGAGGAGTTACTCCAGCTTCTAGATCAACCTTGCCCAGACTCATCTCGATATGAAATTATGATGATTTAGGCCACAATTCAACACCAAATTGGGGATTAATTAGGGATCTTGCCTCGGTATGAATATGTCGATGTTACTTATGATTTTCACATTTATATGTAAGAGTGTGTTGTACACCTTTTGTCCGTTGAAGGGTTGCATTATAATTTATCCTTTACCTCTCTATATAACAAGGGATAGAGCCTGAATGACAGATTGAGCCTTTTCATTTCTTCCTACTTGGTATCAGAGCAGCGGTCCTAGACCAATGCCCTAGATAGCCCACCAAAATAACCCGCCAACACCCACCACTCTAACCCTAACCCTAGGAACACTGTTGGAGAGCACCAACAGCGCAGCCACCTCTCCTTAGCGCCGCCACAGCCACTGGTGAAGCGAGGAGGCGGCGGCGAGGCTCCTCTATCATGCTACATCGCTTAAGGCAACGCTATAAGGGTTGATCCTCGCTGCTACAGCACTGACCATCGCCTCAAACGATGCTGCGCCGCCACGGAAAGGCCCGGCAAGGCTAATCCACGTTGTAGTAGCGTGGATCCTCGCCGAAGACAGGGCTGCGCCATCACTAAGGGGCTCTGCGATGCCGATTCTCACCTCCTAAGGCCTCTCTCTCCCCCCGAGCTACGCCACAGGGGGTCCTTTGGTGTCTCCTAAGCCACTTGGGGCGGTTCTAGCCTCCTCCCCACCGCATATCCTACTGACTGCCACCGTGGGGAGGTTGCAATGCATCTAAAGGCTGTTGTGGTGTTGCTACTAGCCAGAACACTACCGCAGTAACCTCTGGGGAGTGCTTGATAGTCTAAAATGTCAATTTCAAGCCATGTTTGTGTAGCCTCAAATCTAATTTCATATTTAGTTGACTCCACCTTTCATCTAGTGGGCAACAAAGGATTGAACTATGGCTTCCTCAAGTTCTATTACTACATCCGGGTCTCCTGAGACTTCTCCGGACATTTCCATGGACATCGAGAGATAAAAGTCTGTTTTTCGGTCCAATGATCAAATTGGACGAGACCACCTATCCACGGTAGTCCCAAATGTTCATGATGATCGTCAAGGGCCATGGCAAGGAACACATATTGAGTCAACCTAAGCCTACCGAGAAGACAGGAGTCTACGCTACTTAGGATCGTGATATAGCGATGGTACGTGCCCAGTTGATGAATTTGATGATACCTCGGATAGGAGATGAAATCATATACTATCCTACGGCCATGTAGATGTGGGATTCCTTATGTGAGACATTCACATAAGAAGAATTCCTCCAAAGTATTTCAAATTTATCATGAGTTGTTTCATCTCCGTCGAGATGGGAAGACTTTGCCTTAGTACTACTCTTAAGTCGAGGGATTATTAGAGAGACATAATTCTTATAGATCTGGTTGCACCTGCTCCTCTTGGCGTACCTTCAAGAAGGAGCTCGCAATCTCGTTATTTCTCTGTGGCTTGGGGCCAATGTATGCAGCAGCATGAGTTCAGATTCTGATGATGACTGATCTTCCCTCTCTTGAGGAGACTTACATTAGACTTAGCAGGATCATTGTTCCTGCTATCACCATTGAGATTACAGGTCAAACCACTACCTTGGCAACTTCTCATGGTTCCAAGAGAGGGACGTCTTCTACTCGATGCCGTGGTCGTGGATAGGGATCTGGAGGTCGTGTCAAACCTCCATGTACTTATTGTGGCCGATTGGGCCACACTGAGGCCACGTGCTGGCAGAAGCACGGGAGGCCTGTTGCTGCTCACCAGGCAACAGAGACTACCTCTTCTACACCTGAGACAATTACTAGAGCAGTGTTTGAGGAGCTATTACAGAGGATTAGTCATCTTCCCCCATCTATTTCTACAAAGATAGCCGTTGTTGCCTCCACCTCAGGTATTGTTGGTGCTTATTCATTGTCTACTCTTAGATCCAGTAATTGGTTGATGGATTCAAGAGCTTCTCAACACTTATGTGGCACCTCAGACGCCTTTTCCGACCTGATATCTATCCCTCTAGGCAGGACAGTCCAAGTGGCAGATGGTAGATCGTCACAAGTTACAGGAAAGGGTGGAGTGACTCTTCAACATTGCAGCTACCGAGTGTTCTTATGTTCCTAATTTTCCGCTTAGTCTTCTTTCTATTGGTCGTATTACTAGAGAACTCAATTGCCGGGCCATTTTTTATGCGTGTTCTTGTGTCTTGCAGGATTGACTTACGAGGAGGATGCTTGGCAAAGGACGTGAGGAAGGAAGGGTGTATCGTCTAAGTTGTTCTCCAATTGCAATTGCTGTGTCTGTGCATCAGGGGGAGACTGCTTTGGCCACTGGGTCTCCCATCTAGTGGCATTTTTGCCTTGGCCACCTTCCTAATGGAGACACTTAGATGTGTGCTACCCGACATACCTACCAATACCACCATTACCTGTAATGCATGCTAGCTGGGCAAACAACACCGTGCTAGTTTTCTTGTTTCCAGTCATGTTGGGTCTTTTGCTTTATTTGACTTGATTCATATGGATGTGTGGAGTCCAAGTCGGGTTCCTGACCGTCTTGAGCATCATTATTTGCTTGTTCTTATTAATTATTTCTCTCGTGTTAGTTGGTTATTCTTGATGAAAAATAAATCTGATGTGGGTGCTATCATTGAGAATTTTGTAGTGGAAATAAAAACCCAATTTTCTGTCACAATTGAGATGCTTCATTCTAATAATGCCCTAGAGTTTCGCACGTCTCACTTGCTGCAGGTTTTCCGTACTCGGGGTATTGTTCACCAAACTACTTGTGCTCATACCTCTCAGCAAAATGGAGTTGTTGAGAGGAAGCATAGACACCTGTTGGATGTTGCACGCACCCTTCTTATTCACCACATTGTGCCTGCTTTATATTGGGAGGATGCTGCTCTCACGGCTTGCTTTCTAATTAATAGGATGCCTAATTCTGCCATTCATGAGTAAACTCCATGGCAGATTTTGTATTCTGGTCGCCCCATGTTTCCTATTATTTCTCGTATTTTTGGGTGCATTGTATTTGTTCATGATTGAAACTCATGGACGGGATAAGCTAGCACGACAAGCTACAAAGTGTATTTTCTTGGATTATTCTAGAACCCAAAAGGGGTACAGATGTTTTGATCCCCTTCATTCCTGCCACTGTTTCTGCGGATGTGACATTTCATGAGTCTGTGCCATATTTTTCCAACACCAATTCTAACTTGTTTCTTGTGGCTGGAGAGGCTCTTATGCACATTCCACCCATTCCATTTGGTGTTATACCTGTGGATGCTCCTTCTACTCCTTCCACTGAGGGAAATCGATTTCAGGATCCTATTGTTACTTTTCAAAGGCCACATACCACCTTCCAACTGCCCCCTCCTCCCACGCCTTCAACCTTTTCTCAGGTGAGTACACGATCTTTAGACACTGATGCCTTGGTGCCTAGTGATGATGCAGAGACTATTGAGGCTATGAAGGATGTACAGTTCGATAGTGACCTTCCGATTGCCATTCGGAAGACTCCATGATCCTACGCCAAGTATGATGTGCAGGATATCTCACCACTGCTGATCTTGGTATCACTTTTTCGAGGTTTACTAGAGCCCTGAGTACCACTGTCATGCCGACGTCCTACCAGGAAGCCACGCTTCATCCAAAGTGGCATCAAGCCATGGAAGAGGAGATAGCTGCACTCCGAAGCAAGGAGCACATGGGAACTTGCACCACTTCCATCAGGAACCAGTCTTATTGGGTGCAGATGGGTATTTGCTCTCAAGTTTCATCCAAATGGGAGCATTGCTAGATATAAAGCTCAGTTGGTACCAAAGGGGTTCACTGAAACTTATGGGGTGGACTTCTTTGATACCTTTTCTCCATTGGCGAGACTCTCGACAGTGCGAATACTAGTCTCCATTGCAACACATTATGATTGGCCATTTCATCAACTTAACGTAAAGAATGCCTTTTTCTACGGTGACTTACAGGAGGAGGCCTACATGCAGCAACCTCCTGGCTATGAGGTGCAAGGGGAGTGTGTATGTAAGCTAAGAAAGGTTATTTATGGGTTCAAGCAGAGTCCACATGCATGGTTCCAGAAACTATCTTAGGTAGTAGAGTCCGATGGCTTTCAAAGGTCTTTTGCAGATCATTCCATGTTTGTCAGGAAAACAGGAAAAGGTGTGGTAGTGCTCCTTGTATATGTTGATGACTTGATTGTTACAAAAGACAGCGTAGATGGTGTTCAGCAAATTAAGGAGAGATTGGAAAGCCAGTTTGTAATGAAAGACTTGGGTCCACTACAATACTTTCTGGGGATGGAGGTTGCCCATAGTAAGTAGGGTATATTTCTATCACAATGAAAATATGCACTGGATATTCTGCAAAAGACTAGGATGCTTGGGGTAAAGCCAGCAAGTATACCCATGGACCCAAAGGCTCACCTATATGATGCTAAGGCACCTTCTGTGGATAGTAGTCAGCATAGGCAACTAGTAGGGAAGTTACTCTACCCCACTATCACCAAGCCAGACATTATTTTTGCAGTTGGGAGACTTAGTCAATTCATGGCTAAGCCTACGAGGTAGTATTGTGACGCTGCCATGATGGTTCTGAGATACATTAAGGGGGCACCAAGTCATGGTCTTCTATTTACTCGAGGCACCTCCATGTCAGTTGTGGCATATTCAGATGCAGATTATGTAAGGTATCTGGCGAATAAGAAATCTACCACAAGATTCTACACCTATGTGACTGGAAATTTGGTTACCTAGAAAAGCAAGAGAAAGGCAGTTGTTTCCAGCTCGAGTGTAAAGCAGAGCATAGAGCTATGGCACAAACAACTGCTTAACTTATGTGGGTGAAGTCACTTCAAGGAGATGAGATGTGATGTTATAATGTAGCTGCTACATATACTACCAATAACCCGATGTTCTATAAGAGGACCAAACATGTTGAGGTGGGCTATCACTACACTGGAGATCTTATTCAGAAAGGCCTTCTTTATACAACCCCTATTACTACAGATGATCAGACAGCGGACATTTTTACCAAGTCACTTCCTAAGTCTTTTTTATTCGTGTTGTTCCAAGCTGAGAATAATAAATATATATGCTCCAACTTGAGGGGGAGTGTAGATGTTATTTATGGTTTTCACATTATATGTAAGGGTGTGTTGTACACCTTTTGTCTGTTGAAAGGTTGTATCACAATTTGCCCTTTACCTCTATATAAAGAAGGGTAGAGCTTGAATAACAGATTGAGCATTTTCATTTCTTCCTAATGAATAATAATCAAGGTTAAATTGTAGAGATTTAAGCCCCAAATCATCACTAAAGTGAGCATTAATTAAGGAGCTTGCCTAAATAATGTGTAGACTACGCCAATTTATGCAATAATCTAGTGTAGCACGAGCCTAAATAAGTTTGGTATGGCTAGTAACTGAGATTAAATCGAGGTGATTTAGGTCTAATGATGCAAAAAAATGGAAAGATTAAGATGATTACCTTGTTAAGACTTAAGAGATGAACAAGGACTCCAAATTACCTTTTAATTGAGGCAAACAGATCAGTGAACGTTTGCAGCAGGCAACAGATGAGACCGAAGAGCAGGTGCAGAGGTGTTACCTAATGTCACCAGATATTAGCAATATTTGAGAAAAGTTGCACGTATGTGCTTCAGTTTCAACGATATATTGCTGACACACATCGACATGGGTGATATTTCACCCGACATCCTCGAAAAAAGACATTCTAGCAATATGTCAACATGGGTATTATTGTTGATGTCGACATATCAATGACATGCCGCTGATATGTTGCAACATCTCTTTCAATGGGTGATATATGACTGATATCCTAGAAAAAAGATATTCATGTGATATCAACATGAGTCATGTTGGGGATATGGATATGTAACTGACATATCGCTGACATATCGAGATATCTATTTCCATGTTTCTGACTTATTCTTAAGCAAAAATATCCAAGATAATTTGGAAAAATCATCAACTATAACCAAATAATAACAGTGACCTAGCCTATCAAGAGTACGACTAAGACCCCATACGTCCATATGGACCAAATCAAAACAAGTAGTAGAACTCAAGTAAGAACTGGCAGAATATATAGATTAGTGATGTTTTTCGATCTGACACACATCACATAGAAGCTCAGTAGCAAGAGAGATGTGTGGTATCACACATCATAGCTTGTCCAGAGAAATATATTCCAGTCGCCGATGCCACTATAGTGTTGTACCAGCAACAAACAAACTCCCCCTCGCAAGAAGCTGCAATAGGTGTCTGGACCAGGCGATAGACACCCCCTCCTCATCCACCAGCAATCGACCTTCCCGTAAGTTTGTCCTATAAGATACATCCCACATCATCAAAAATAGCACAGCAATTAAGATACTTGGTAATTCTACAGACAGATTGCAAACTAATCGAAAAATCAGGTACAAATAAAACATTAAGCAATCTAAGAGTAGGGGTAACTACAACACCCCCTGCCCATCTATCCTGGTATGACGGCCATCTGCAACCTGTATTGTCCGACCTAATGCAACAGATTACTTATTCTTGAAACAAGAATGATCTCCACACAGATGCCTAGATGCATCTAAGTCAACCAGCCACACGGTGCCATCTGCAAACCCACTGTATGAACTAAAAGTAAGAGAACTACCTGAAAAGGAAGCAAGGGTTGCATTATCTAAGGTAGGGATGTAGTCCTATGTCAACTGAGAAAGCTGCTCCATGACAGCATTACATTCTGCACAAGAAACCATGTTGGATTGCTCCTCAGAAAAAGTGGTGGCCTAGTTGGCCACTAGAGGTCTACCATATTTGACCCAACAAGTAGCCTCTACATGACCAACCTTGCCACAAAAGGTGCAAGTAGTTTAGGACCTACTAGGTTGACCCCATCGACATCCTCTACCACAAGTACAAGGAACTCCACGACCTCCACAGCCTCCAGAAGCTACCAAAGCAGTCGTCTGCCCAAGAGTATCAGTAGTGGATGTCTTCACCACAATCCTGGTTAGTCTGTTGTAAGCATCCTCCAATAAGGGAAGCTAAAAAAAGTCAAGATTTGAGAACGTGCCCCTCATACTCTAGTCCAAGGCCATCCCAAAACTGAAGTACTGCATACTCCAACAATCCCTCGGACTAGCACAGGTACACATAGGTCGGGAGGTATTATACTTCTCAAGCAGTCCCTTGAGAGTGGTATAATACTGAGCAAGCAATTGTCCTTCCTGCTTAAGGCTTCCTAGATCATGGTGAATCTGGAAGACCTTACTAAAGTTCTTTTCATGGGAATGTGTGTCATGCAACAAATCCCACATTTCCTTGGTCGTCTTATAATACATGATACCACCTCCAATCTACAGTTGAACAATATTCATGATCCAGAAGCGTACCATTTCATTGTCCTTCCACGTCACATACTTTCCTATCTTGTTAGCAAGCTCAAGCTCTAACAGTATATGTTCCTTGTCATGACCCTCGACAATCATGAGGAACGTTTGAGACGACTCTTCATAATTAGTTTCATCAAGCTTGGAGATGCAGAAAGGGTTTTCCATACATCCCTACCTCTGTAGCAAAATATGATGACACCTCACATGACTCTGACGATGCCATCGTGCCTTGATAGGGAGGAAATACACAAATCACCTATTTCAAATCATAGAGATCTTTAAAAAATAAAGGTTGAACCTCTTGATCACGAAATCCAAGCACGCATAACCCAGAGATTAGACCAAGAGCATCAATAAAGCCTCTAGTGTTGAATGGGACTGAACTAGGGTGCGGGGAGCCACCCTACCACAGCCAACAAGGGGCAGAGGCCCCTCCTCGCCGTCGCTGGAGAAGAGGAACCTCACCGATGGCACCTCTATCGGCCAATAAGGGGTTGGTCGATGGCTTGTTGGGCCAAAGGAAGCCCAGCAGTGACCTTGGTGGTCACTATCAAGGCCTCAACCGAACAAGGAGGCCTAAGCGGTGATGCACCTACCACCTACTCGATTGTTGTTGCCATTGATGATCTCTGCCAGTGGTAGCAATCAGCAGCAATGATGGTGCGATGAGGAGAGGAAGGGGTGTTAGGGTGGTTAGGGTTCCAGAGACCTACTTAGGTAGGATACCAAGGCCATAGTTTAGGACCAGTGCTCTGATACTAAGGAGAAGAAAATAATTAGTCTTATTTCTCCAAAAGAACCCTACACCTCCTTATGTAAGAAGAGGTGTGAGTAAACAGCAATGCATGTCCAGACAAATAGAAAATAACAAAAGAGGAACACTACAACACTATTACTTCAGCATTGTAGCATTTTTCCACCTTGGGGTATCCTGAAACCAAGTGCAGCCTTGGGACAAAAAAAGATATTGTCTAACTTTTACATACTCAATACACAGTTTTGTGCAATTTTTAGGTAATAATAACATAATTAGATTGAGATGATCTTTCCTTGTAAAACACTAATCAAAATTCACTTAACAACAATGTCATTCGAGACTGCAAGTCAAGAAACCCATTGCAGCTTACATTCAGATTATGCCCATACCTTATATGTGAGAAACTTCAATTTGATCATCAAGTTTGCATCTTCATCAGCTAGGCCTTCAGAGGTTCTCGTGCTAGAAATAGAGTCACTAGTCACATTCTTAAGGAGACAATTCTTGTCCACAAGTTCAGATGCCTTCTCATCTTTCACTTTAAACAAATTTACATCCACAAAGAAACCTGTCAATCACAATGGAAAATGATCAATATCTTGAAACAATCTAAAAAAAGAAATACATAAATAAATAATGGCAACAATCTTAAAATGATTACATTTGCAGACAACAAATCAAGTCAGGCGAGAAAAACAAAAGACAATCTACATGTACAACAAAAACTTTAAATACTGAGTTTATATTTTTGATAGAAAGTTAAATTCTAAATTTGTAATGACTAAAAGACAGAAGTGGGGGAAAAAAAACAAAATGCAAGAAATCTAGTAATAACAAATAGATTATCAGAAATAACAAAAATATCCGGTGCAGGAATTTCAAAAGCATGAAAGAAATCAGAATCTTGTAATCCTCTTAAGCTTTCAACAAAACTAAATAGATACTATCAGGACCTACCACATCTTCAATTTACAAGCATCCAATCATACTTCAGACTCCAAGCTAGAATTTAAGCATTAAAACAATAGAAGAGGGACTATCAGCTCCTGACCTATCACATATCCATTGTTACATTCCCAAAATATTCTGGATGAGGATAGGTGGTGCCAAATCCAATATTTTACTCTGCCAGTTTCATATCCTTGCATTTTGGCCTAGCAACAATTTTAACTTTTTTTTTTTGAAAACGAAAGAACGTCTACCGGAGGTTGATAGCCATCCGCATCATATATATTAATTAAAAAGTAATATTACAAAAATTGCAGTCACAAGCTCGACAAAGATATTGCCCCATTAACAACATTCTCAACTTGAATTCTCTCCACCCTAAAACTGGTTGCATTTCGCTAAAACCAAATACACCACAGAATTGTCACAGCTATAACCCAACTAATAGCGTTGGTCTGAATCCCACTTCCAAAAGTACTCTAGACCCATCTTCGGAGGTCACCCCAACACCAGCAAGACTCACAGTATCCCAAACAGCAATAGAAAAATCACACACATCTTCCTCACCAGTCACCACCACCATATAAGTTGCAAGTAACATCATAATTCTCTATCCACCATCCCCTTTGTTTTCTAGTAACAAGCCCATACCTCCTCAAAAGCTAAAGGAAGATCTTGACCTTCAATGAAATTTTAAGATGTTAGAACAGACGACAATCCTCCACAACCTCCTCCTCAGCTAGAACGATGCTTCTCCTTGACAATTTGTAGGCCTTAGCAATAGTGAATCGTCCCTCAGTCTAAACCAATTGATCAATTGAACCAAGGCCCAAGCGAAAATCATGCAGAATGGATAGCAACAACGATAAATCCTAAACCCTAACCTCAGAGAGTCCACCACCAAAAAGGACCAAGAAGAAGAATCATCATCCCAAACATCCACCACCTTGCATTGTTTATCCTTTGTCAATCCGAAAATCAACAAAATGGCTAGCCTTCATCCAATCATCCATCTAGAACCAAAAAATTCTACCATTCCTCATACTAGGATTGAAGAAAGAAGACACCCTCTGAATCACAAGAACAATAGCTCTGCAAAAGGCAAAAGCACCACGGGAAACACCACACTCTCCAACATGCTCAAGATCGTGCCATAGGAGTCAAAAAAAGCCTACTTCCAACGGGTATCACCTCAAAATAGCTTCGCAACCCACTTTAAAAGCAATACATCACAACAACTGGCAAGATTGCGAACACCAAGCCCACCCTCCCTTTTCAGAGAAAAACGTCCCAAGAGACCAGTTGAAAGAAACGCATGATCGGTGCCCTTCCAAAAGAATCGCTTCTGAATAGTCTTAGAGGAATGTAAGACCTTCAAAGGCTTGAAGACGAAGAGGTAGAAAGCCAACATAACAGACAACTATTTTAAGCAAGACAAGGCGACCACTTAACAACAGCCTCCCATTCCAAGAATTTAGTCTCTTCCTTATCCTCTCCAATAGAGCATCCCAATCCCACGAAGTTGTTTGCCCTTCAAAGGCAAACCTAAGTAGAGGCAAACAATTCATATCCATATAAAGAGCCTACGAGGAAGACAAAACTTCATCCTCCGACATATGAAAAGGCATAAAAGTTGACTTGCTATGATTAACCACCAAACCAGATATCTCCCCAAAGATGCTAACAAGTGAAGCCACATTGTCAACTTCAGTACTTCCACCCTCAAGCAAAAATAAGGTGTCGTCAACATATTGAAGGAGATGAGTCAAAACAAATCCATCCCTCTATAAAGTGAAACCAAAGAAGAGACCACCATGACAAGCCTGAAAAGCCATTGTTGCCAACGTATCAACCACAATATTGAAAAGCAACGAAGCCAACAGGCAACCTTGCTTGACCTTACATTGTGGTAGCATCCATAACC
This sequence comes from Thalassia testudinum, assembly GCA_037157565.1. Taxonomy (NCBI): domain Eukaryota; kingdom Viridiplantae; phylum Streptophyta; class Magnoliopsida; order Alismatales; family Hydrocharitaceae; genus Thalassia; species Thalassia testudinum. The sequence continues at coordinate 30,045,802 of JAZHRO010000022.1, read as the reverse complement.
CACTCAATCACCCATTAAATAGCAATGAAAAGAGGTTGTCGTAATGCACCTCTTCATCCCACTAAATCGACATCTCAAGAAAACGATGCCTACGAAGAATCTCCCATAAATACACCGACAAAACAAAGTCATAGACCTTGGAAAAATCCACCTTCCAAAGAAAGTCACGTCTCCTTAACCTTCGCCAAGATGCCACCATCCCCTCAACAAGGATGAACAACTCCTGTAGGTACCTACCAACAATAAAAGCTAATTGTATAGAATTGATTAATTGTAGGAGGATGGATCGTAGCCTATTCACCTAGACCTTGGCTACAATCAAATAAACCACATTAAACAAGGTAATGGGCTTGTACTCATCCTATCCTTTTCGCACCTGGTTTCTTTGGAAGTAAGAAAAAATAGAACTTACTAAGTCTCTCAAAGCCTTGATTTTCCTTGAAGAATTCACCGACCATCACCATGAAGTCGTCCTTAAGCACCTCTCAAAACCCACTATAATAGAGAACCTACAAACCATCCAAACCTGGAGCCCCCTTCGCCTTTAGCCCATAAATAGATGCACAAAACTCTTCTTCAGTGACGTCCCTAACTTGATCACACTTCACGCCATCATCCAAGGAGACCATGTCAGATGAGGCAAGTCTCACCTCCTAAGGAAACAACTCCTGGTAAAATCACGAAAATGTGCATGAAGAGCCCCTGCCATCCGCCTCTTGTCACTGACCACTTCCTCCCTAACACGCAGTGAAGTAACAAGATTTGCCTTTCATCTATCACTTGCCGACGGATGGAAAAAAACGTGTGTTGACATCCCCTTCCTTTAACCACAACTATCTCAACTTCTGTTGAGAGTCAACCTCAACCTTCTGATCTTCTTCCTGAATAGAATTCTACAACACCTGCCTCTCTTCTTGTTCCATGCCAGTGAGTGATCTAGTATCCTCCACATTGTCCAACCAAGAAACAACCAAAGCATCTCTGCACATCCGCTCCCGCCGTTCCTTCATCTCCTTATAAGCCATCAAAGTTGTACGTATATGTTGTATCTAGGCTACCAAAGTATACATAGCCAAGGGGGAAGAACTCCCCCCTTTTCTGTCACACAAGATCTCTGAACTCAGGTTTAAGGAGCCATGAGTTATGGAATTTGAAATATAATCCAAAAATAGACTCATCATTCAAGTTCCAAACAAGGGGCGTATGGTTAAAGAAAGGTCCAGATCTCACAATAACATCTACCATCTAATATTGTTCTACTGAACTCACAGAATAAAGGAATTTGTCTATCCTAAAGCTCGAACCTGAGTTATTCCTCCAAGTGAACGTGGCTCCCAAAATTGGAAAATCATACAACTCAAGCTTGTCAACCAACGCAACAAAAGATAATAGCTCGACCAATCCTTCCATCCGGCCTATCATCCATAGACAACATGGCATTGAAATCCCTACAAACAAGCCACAGTCTGCCATCCACAAAGGTCGTACCCTACCTAAGCTCCCCCCATAACACAAGTCTAAGAGCACCATCACATGGCCCATAAACAAAGGACAATACTAAGCACGAAACATCCAATGTCTATTTGAAAACTCAAGTAATCACCCATCTTCCCCACAAAGAATCGACCAACTCAAAATTCGCTCTATTCCAGAACAAGATACCACCAAACCATCCAATCGCATCCACATCGATCGATCGTATAGAGATATTTAAGGGAATGTATGATTTTTGTTATTAATAAAAGAGAGGCCCTAGCCCTCTTTATATAGAGAGAGGCAAGGGCACGCATGGAAACACAATAAAATATTTACTAAATATAACTATGACCTAAATATAGTAAGCACTTAATCAAATAACTAATTTGATTTATTTCCCAACACTCCCGCAAGTCGAGACGTGAGAGACAACGAAGACTTGGATCCTTAAGGTGGTGGTGATCAACTTTTGTCGACGTGGTAGTCCCTTCTTTGTGTCTTGAACCTTGGGTGTCTTCTTGTACGCCCTCACAGAGCCAATCAACGCTTGGTTTCTCTTGAAATGGGTAAACGCATTGCCTGTACACTTGACATCTTGAGGATGCTCCCGTCTTCGTTGTTTGTCTTCCACTCAAACATATAAGGACCCAAACAAAATAACTCAATACTTTGAGGGGTTACAAACAAGTACCCCAACAACATAAGACTAAACTTTAAAGAAAATAGAAAAGTGGACTCAATCATAAAATAACCCTAATTATTTTCTTAAAAAAAAAGGAAAACTTCAAGTCGTGATCGAAGAGGGTTTTCTTCCTCTTCTTTGTTCTCTACCCGGTGCTCCTCCATTGGGCGTGAAGCGGTAGCAGCAACATCAACATAGAGGAGAGGTGAGTAGCCATCATGGGCTCCTTCTCCTTCGTCTTCCTTCTTTTTTTTCTGTGGGCCGACAACACAGTAGAGGAGGAGAGTGGCGATGCTCCGGCAAAGTCGAGGGAGGGCCGAACCACCTTGGTCCAGAAGTATGGCCCTCAAGGAGTAAAGAGGAGCCCTCAAACCATCAATTAAACAAGGTTTGATAGGGTAAATCTGAGATCTGGATCTCCACATTCATGGGTGGTGTCGAAGCATGTTTGGCTCACCAGCAATGACTCCGCCAGCCAATGGTCACCAGAGGGGTGAGACCGGTCGGCGATGAGCTGGTGACACACCCCTCCAAGTCTGATGGCTATCGGTCATCAATCTCCACCAATCGCCTAGTTTGATTTATTTGCTAACGGATCCAATATAGAAATCCCCACCAATCTCCATCAAAATTTCATCATCAAAAACTTCCAACTGTTTCCTCAAGCAATGCAAGGTACGTTCTCCACTCACCCAAGTATCAACGCAAGGTGGTCCTACAGGCAAGGTTAAGAAGACCCCTGACATTCCACAACAGGACACTAACCATGACAAGATCTACCCCCCTGCTCCCTCTTTCTGGCATCAATAACTTTGGCCACTACATCTTCAACATCATCATTACCTAAAACCACTTCTGTATTAAGAACCTGTTGTTTTTGTCTCCTAATCCTCTCTCTTATAGAGAGAATTGTAAACCAGCTTCTGGCTTTGAAGAAAAGGCCTCCAACCTCCTAAACCACGCCTAAAGGACCTACTAGAAGCCCTCTGTTCACCCTGCATTGGTCGACGAACCTTGGCACCCGCCCTAACAGCCATCACCCCCACCTCTATCATTACCAAAGTCACAAAGATTGCATCATTACTAGATTTCAAACCATTGGCGAGCACCAATGCAAGGCCCCCACCATTAAGACCGGTCACTACCACAATCGCCCCACCACCACTAGCCACAACACCCCTCCCAACAACACTCACATCATTAAACCCCATCACCACACCTTTGCTACAGCAACCACCAACCACTAGACCATCATGAGCACCATCAAGTTCCCCAACACCATCAGGTAGAAGTAGCGACAATGAGAGAGGAAGAACCCCAACCCACGATCCAAAAAACACTAACCCAGAGGGGGGAAATCAGGTACAACTGGCAAGGGTTGGCCTGCATGCAAATAGCAACCAGATCCAAAATCAGATCAAGACCTGCCTGCAACATCAAGCACAGCGCTAGATGCAATCACATGTGGATGCATCACTCCATTTACAGACAAGCAGAGATCCCCAGAGTCCTTACCGCAACAATCACGCATGGGAGATCCAAAACTCCCACAATCAGTGCTAGGGTTCCCAACATTCACAGGATCCTTCACCTTCCAAACCTATTGCACTCGACGCGAAACCATCGACGTTGCCGCCGCCACCAAGGACGAAGCTGCCAGTGCCAGAGAAGACGCCTCCAAAGCAGCCTTGTATGACCACCTCTCAACAACCTCAAAGTTAATGAGCAAAGACGACCCGCATGCTTAAAGGATCAGCCTATGTGGGAGGTCAACGTGCCCTCGAACTGTTGGATTTTGTATGCCTTGAGCAAACCATCTTAGTTATATAATACGATTACATTTGCATCTGAATAAAAGAATTTGACTATTTTCCAATAAATGAAATTTGGTCTCGTGGTACAAATAAGGTAATATACATAGCCAGATCAAATAAACCCGATGTGTGTTGATGAGATGATCTAAACGGTTTAAAGGATCCAATAACGCATAAAGAAACCATCTAATTCAATCAAATGTTTCTAGTCTGAGTTGGGATGGTAACCTTCTCTAGAGAAATCAAATGAAGATTTGAAAACTGTCACGCGAGTTGGATTAAGAAGTTAACCTAATGAAATGGAAAATTGGGGGAACCTTCTCCAATGTTGTCATAGAGAAGGTGCATCCTTTAACCTAAGGCTAATATGTGTTTTTGCTCATAAGCATATGCATTTGGCAGACCAATAATAGATCCACCCACCTTACTACTGATACTGTTAAGCTGGTGTACGCGGAAAAGGGCATGAGATGCATGATCTCTCAAAGGGATCACACGAATCTATCACGCAGGTGTATGTAACAAATTTGAGGCATGAGCTCGCTCCACATATATTAGGAATGACAATTCCATATGTGGTCAGGAAGTCCAAATCATACTCAACGCAAGAAGAGATAGACCTTTTGAAAAAGTTCTGATTTTCGTTCTCGTCCCAATGATACGAGAGGATATCAAGAATAATATTATACAAGGAGGAATGATAGTAGTTTAATAAGATTAAACCTCAAGATAATATTTTCTTCCATGTGTGAAGAATGCACAAGTATTCGAAATACTTGAGAGGGCATTGTGCCAAAATTTCACTAATCTTATAGGTTTATTATTGGAGTAATGACACCAATAATGATTTTAATGGATTCCTAATTGAAGAATAAATCAATTGTAATTTAAGGAGTTAAATTTCATTTGATTTGGTGATTAATTGCACCCAATTTGATTAGTTACAAATTTCAAGCATTGGATTGCAAGTAATTTAAGTTTGGATTAGTTACAAAAGTCTCCATTCCACATAAGGATATGTCCCCCAGATCTCCCTTTTGCCTTCACCACCACCATTTCCCTAAACCAATCTCCACAAACCTCCCTTCTCACAAACCAATCCATCTCCTTCAAATATGTCTCCTGTAAAAGCGCAAAGGCTGCTTGCCAGTGCTACAAATATCTTCTCAACAATGACCTAAACACCCTATCTCGTACGCCTCTGACATTCCATGTAAGTACTCTAACCATGACCACCTACATTGCCCCCAGAACCGAACCCCTCAACCACCTTCACATTCAAGACCTTCTCCACCTGCATGCTGCCCTCAGACACACTGTGGCTTCCTCTTGGCATCGACCCACCAACATGGGCTTTTTTCTTCATCATCTTCCGCTTGCAGCAGGTCCACAACATCGAGCCATGCTACACATGGACCATCCTAGCAAAGTTCAATCCCTTGGCCAATGGCATGGACTTCTTGGCTGAACGCGAGCTCACCATGGCATAGGTGCCACAATGCTCGTTGTTCAATCCAAGAGCCACACAGTCGACCCCAGCGGCCCAAGCCATAGAGCTTGCACGGTCCAATGTGACATCCCCCCCCCCCTCGAAGCTCCATCAGCAAAGGTAAGGCCCAAGCAAACCCACCCCTTCTCTGCCCTCACACCACAATCCTGAAAGATGGGCCCAAACAAGAAGAGTGATTGAAAAGGAAAAGAAAGTGAAGGGCCAACAGAGCAAGAAACCATAGAAGGATCTAGGAAAATAGATCCACACCGTATCTCATCATTAACAGCCAGATCCGTAAACTTACCAACTCTGAATCCGTTACTAGGTCCAAAGGCCACCTATTGCGCGCCAAGGCCTTGGGCCAGACATTCCACGTCAACCACATCAAATGCTATGCCCGAATTCAAATCGAGGCACGGACAATTGCAAAAAATGGCAAATGGCACTGATTATGCCAAACCATCCACCCGAGAATGGTGGTGATGTGTTGGCTCGTTCCTTCCTAAAGGAACAGGGCCACAATCAGAGGCCCTATCAGCCCCACTAGATTGAAATTTTAATCTGCGTGACCAACAAATCGACGAACCAGCTACGATATCTACCTCCTCATCTTCTCTGGTGGCCTCGTCGAACCACCACCAACCGCCACCTCAGCATAAGAACACGTGTACAATCGCCACCTCCGTGGTAGTAGCTTTGAAGGTCATGACCCATGAAGAAACACCAAGACGAATAACATCCTTGGATGGAAGCTTCTAAGAAGCTCCCCCTCCATCTAGACAAAAGACATGTCACCATCCATTAATCCAAGACCACCACGCTTTGTCACCTTCACGAAAGGGACACAGATTCCCTTAACCACCTGCACCGACCTCAATCTCAATGGAATACCACAAATACAAAAGGAAATTCACGACCTCGTAGGAGACTAATCAACCACTATGCCACCATTGGGAGATGTGACCCACCAACGCACCAAACTCACCCCAAACCACCATTCCTTGAATAGCATTTAATGAAGATCGTCCAAAGCTAACCCAAAAAGGAGAAACTTCCCGAAACTAAGAGAGGCAATCTCCCAATCCTTTGATTGAAGATCCCCCCCCCCCCCGACAGCCCACTCCTAACTGCTTCCAACGTTACAGACCCTCAAACCAAATCCCCTACTAGAGAGAGTCTCAAGATGGCACCAATACTTTCAACCATTGGTAACCATGGACCTCCACCTCTGAAGAAGGTGGGTCCGATGGGGGTGGAGGCAAGGGACGAGATGACGCCCCCCCAGGATAGGAACCTCATTTGTGACCAACTCCCTTACAAAGCAAACACACCACAGGATCTCGACACGCCAAGGCCATATAACCCCTCCCCCTACACCTTTCGCATAGCACACCACGAAGCTCCATGGCATGGGGAGACGAGACTCCCACACCCCTCTCTCCTCTCTCCCACTTCTCATGGGAATGAAAATTCAACTATTTTCCTTAATGGTCAACGAAATGACTCAAACCCCAAAAAAAAAGGAAGAAAAGATAAGTAGGACTCTTTTAGGCAATAAATGAGCTCATTTAGTTTACAAGCTAACACAAGTTCAAACAAGCCAATCTCAAGAACTCATTTAAGTGATGATAATAGGTGACTTCACTTGAGTCTTAAGCTAGCAGCTCATTTCCAACTTATCTAAGCACAAGCCAAACTTGAGCCTAGCTGGACTTGTTGAGGTCAAGCTCGTGACAGGCTTGGACAGCTCATTTGGTTCAATATCTAGGCATACTAATAAACAAGAAATAAAAAAAACTTGGAACTGTGAAGCCAAACCATTTATGTAATTTACCATGTACTAATATCTAAGGAGTAAAGAAAGAAAGAAAGAAAGAAACTTGCCCCTATACAATGGCCAGAGTCCTGGGTTACGCCTGTAACATTGAAGACATCATGTCTGTGAGAGACAGCATAAAGAACAAATTTACCACTGAAAATGATTCGAAGCAGACCTCATCTCTTGCTGGTATCTTCGAAACACTGAATCACTAAATACATGAATGACCATCTTGAAGTGAATGTTGTCGTTCGATGTACCATTGATCTTATGAAAGTTTGGATAGCACTTAAAAGCAGCAGGAAAATGCCTTTGCCTCATCAAACGAATAAGTTCCTGTTTCAATCATCAAGAAAATAAAATGCTGTAAAAAAAACAGCTTAATAACGCTGGAAAAATTCAGAAGCTTTACCCGCAAATGAAAGCACAAGCAGAAAATTTTCATTCATAACTGTGACCCTCCAATATATCAATGTGAAATTGCAGCAACTCTAGAAAATGAACTGACATTTCTATTTAAAACCATTCCAGACACCCGAAACCCAAGAATTCCAAGTGTATCCGGTATGCCAAAGACCTAGCTTATAGATCTTGTCAATGTTACTCTAACAAGAAAGAAATATATAAACTATGTAGAAATAGATGAGGAGAACGCATAGTCTTGACTCAGACTTCAACATTCATTTGAGAAAGTGAATCTTGAGCCAGACAGGCTAAACTCCAATTTGGCGTTATCTCCAAGCACATGAAACAGGACTGAAAAACTAAGCTCAAATCTGCCATTATCTCCAATCACATAAAATGGGAGAAAAAAGCCAAGCACCTTGTGCTGGATGGAGATGCATAAGAATCCATGTAATACAGCATAATCTGTGATAAGAAACAAATGTATAGCAGCTGTTGAAAAGGTTTTGGCCCTTCAAGGATAAGGGACTACTGGTACAAAGCTCATAAAGCATCCATCCAAACGTTAAAAAAACAATGAAAGACCTGAATCAACATCGTTACCTGCAACTTTGTAGTGGAGTAGTCAGCAGGATTAGCTTGCAAGAATTTTGACAGTATTGAACGATCTGCATTGCGTGAATGAGCACCACCCCTCTCATCTCCAAACCAATCAGAGCCATCAGGGCACATCGCCTTTCCAGCATTTTGGAGGAGTGCTTTTATTTGCTACATGATTAAGAATAAAGCACCATTACTTGTAACTTTTTTTAAAAAAGCCGAATGGAAAAGGATGGCTCATTATTAGAGAAATTCACAACTGAACAGTCTATGAGCTTACTTGCTTCTCATCAGACCTATTTGCAGCACATATTCCACGGAGGCTTGGACCAAGATTCTCTACAACTGCAATTGTAACATATAAAAAATATTTGAGACTGAAGTGTCTGCATTTACAGTTCAGATTTCAAAAGCTGTAAAATAGCGAAATATAACACAAACACCAAGTATCTCAAGAATCCAGACATTACCTATCAGGAAAACCATCAAAACCACCAGATATGGCTCAGTCCACTTAATTAAAATTTTATGCATTTCACTTTTTTTCTTGAAAAAGCAAACAACAGCTACTAGAAACCAGTAGCCATCCATTACATTCAAAAAGATGCAACACTACAAAAGCATTACAAGGAGTTAACCCACAGACTAGAAAGAGATGACACCTCCCTTTTATCCACATACCCGAGCTCCTCTGAGCACCACCCTATTCAGAACCCACCAAGGCCTACACTACAAGTTGGAGTCATCTCGAGCACCACTTCTTAACTTCTTCCAAAGCACAACCAAAGTTTCATGTTCCAGAGCAGGCAAGAACAGCTGTGTCCACACCTTCATAGAGTCACACCCAAGTGTTCTGAATCTTCATCAAGTGTACCACAGAAGGAACAAGAAACTTAATCATCCAATGCCAATGTCCTCCTCACCATCTCTGAAACAAACTTTCCCCTCCCAAGGATCCAGACAAAAATCCTTATCTTCAATGAAATTTTCATCTTCCACAAGGCCAAACAATATGCATCAAGGTTAATGTCGTCACCATTCAACTCGCTTTTCATCTTTTACTAAGGAGCCTCTACACCATGCCAAAGAGTCCGGCATGCCCTCCTTAGGTCAAAAGTTGTCAATTACCTCCAAGTGCACCTACAACTAGTCTTGGATAGACTCTCTCCAAGATTAGGAAGCCAAACACTGGTATTGCTCTCCTATTGGCCCCTCCCAACAATCCGATACTATGCAGAACTTATCAGCAGCCAAAGAAAACAAGCATGACACCGCTTGGTCAGATTCTCTTTGCCACTCCAGCCATCCAACCAGAACCTAAAAGTTTCTCCATCACCAAGTGTTGACTCAAAGAAGTGAGTCACCACCCACCTTTGAATAAAGGCTCCTCCAAAAGGTCAAGCAACCATGGGGAGCAGTGAACCTATCAACTCAATGCAAATATGAACCATAGGAGCCTATCTACCCAATGCAGATATGAACCATAAGTCCCAAAGAATCATGTGGCACAAGGAATCATCATTCTAAAGAACTTTTAGCACCCATATTGCCAAAAGAAAACCATTAAAATCCATTAGAGGGGAAACTCCAAGACCTTCATGGTGAAGTAGCCTACGAATCACATCTCAAGGCACCGAGTGTGGAAAACAACCGTAATGCTACAGGCCTGTCTAGAAGAACCTATTTCATATGATGTCTATCTTCTTAACTATCATTTCCAATGGCCGAAAAACTAACAGATAAAAAAAATCGACATTGCTGAAAGAAACACTTCAATAGGACCAAGAAACCTCTAGGTAAGATTCTTCCCCACCAATAGAACAACCTCCTCTCCAATATATCAATCAACAACATCCAATCACCTACACAAGGCTGTTTACCCTCAAGGGTAGACCAAGATAAGTAAAAGGAAAACTCCTTGGAAACATAGCTTAAGAAGCCGAATGCACCACCTCATCAATGCTGATTTGGCATGATTGGCGCACAAGCCAAAAACGTCTCCAAAAATCCTCGCTAATTCTACCAAGTTTTCAACCTCACGAGCCCTCTCTTCAATGAAAGGTAAGGTGTCATATGCATATTGAAGGATAATGGTCAAGAGCGAATTATCTCCTACAAACCAAAACCAAAGAGCAGACCCCTATCACAAGCATGGAAAGCCCTGACAACCAAAGCTTCTGCAACCAGCATGAAGAATAACGGTCCCAAAGGGCATCCCTATCTAACACCTCTTTTGGGATTGCGCCCAATCCCCACTTGGCTTGCCATTCAACAACATTGACAAAGAAGCTGTGGTCATACCCCTCTTCATCCAAGTAATCTGTGGTTCAAGGAAATGCCTCTTACTTAACACATGCCACAAGAAGCACCAACTTACCAAGCCATATCCTTTGAAGAACTCAACCTTCCACAGAAAACTTTTCCTTTCCCTTCTGCATTGTGCAACCACCATCTCATCCACCACAATGAAAGGCATTTGAAGCAGTCTCCCACCAATAAAAGCCAACCAAATCAATCCAACTAGAGTCATAAGCACCACTTGCAACCTATTGGCAAGCTCGTTTGCCACAATTAGCCTTTTTTGTTGAGCAACTCTACTCCCATCCAAAAGACCAAGGTTCAAATCTTGCCACAATTAGATATGTGGCATTAGAAAGAGCAATTGAACAATAACTTTCAATTGACTCTACACTCGACTTCTTAGGAAGCAATAATAGATAAGACATGTTCAGCTTTTTTAAAGCCACCATTTAAGGTCATGAACCCCTAAATCATGGCCATAAAGTTTTTCTTAATCACTTACAAAACCCCTTATAGAAAAGCACAAAGAAACTATCAGGACTGGGGAGTGGGGAACCTTCCAGCTTCAAACCATACACAACAGCTAAAATACTTCCTCAGTACCCTCTCACACCAAGTCAACCCGCACTACCTCGTCAAGGGTAAGGAATATGGTTATCAACCACACTCCCAAAAATCATGTTGTGAACTCTTCATAACAACACAAAACTACGACCTCAAAACCTCAGAAACCTGTTGCCTGCCAAAGCCAATCTCCTTGCCAACTCCAAGGATATGGTCAAGTTAGATCTCCCCCATAACTAGCCACCAAATGAAAGAAACGTGTTTTCCTCTTTAAGCCAAATCTACCAAGATCTTTGTCGCCAACCCATCTCTTTTTTCAAGTCTTCTTGCTGCATGACATATCCACCTCAACCAACATAAAAGGTCTAGCATCCTACATTCTGTCTAAAGCCAAAATACCAACTTCTTCAAAGGAAAATATTTTTTAAACAAGAAAGCCAAGATGATGAGTACTAAAGGTTAATAATCATCCAAACTCAGGCAAAAAGTACATTCCTTACAACAAGCCCACCCAGGTAAATCCAAAGAAGCTTACTACCAAAAGAATATTAATATGCAATTGCAAGGTCGATTTTCCCAACTTCTATAGTATAAAAAGATATCAAAGATAGCATTGGTGCAATACAAATTCGTCAAAGTCACAAAGAGAGTCATAAATACAATTTCAGAGGGCATGACAATGTGGACAAATGGTAGGGTTGAGCAATGTGGATAGATTCTTGGTGTCCCGCCTCAACCTTCTCCGTTCAAGTGCCTAGGCTTTCCCTTCTCCACGAGGTGCCTTACCTCCAGGGATTAGGTAGCAGTTATTGAGAGATTGGAGAACAGACTTCAGTGGTGGGCAGCAAAGTTCTTATCTAAAGTAAGGGTGGTAGGTTGGTCCTGCTCTCCTCAGTGTTGTCTACTATCCCAATCTACTCCTTTTATGATGCAAATCCCAGCTGAGGCTTTAAAGAAAATGGATATGCTCAGAAGAAAGTTTCTATGGTCCTCTGGCGCAGGTGATTGTTTCTTGCCACTAGTGTCATAGGAGGAGGTCTGCATGCCTCAAGTGAATGGCAGCTTAGGTGCCCTGAACCTACAAACAATGAATGATGCACCACTGTGCAAGTAGGTACTCAAGCTCATGAACCCCAAAGAACCCTTCTGGAGAAAGATTCTCAATTAATCCTACAATTCTACAGTTGACCAGGAGGAAGGAAGGGCTTCAATCCGTGGCTCTTCTCACTTTTTTGTAGCCCTTCAAAAGCTACTGCAGAAGCTTAGACCGCATTGCAAAGCTCAGTTAGGAGGTTGGACCTACTTCCAGTTTTGGCTACATGATTGGTCTCCGACTGGGATCCTTTCAGCAGTGCATCCCAGATTGGCAGCACTAGCTCCAAACCAGGGGATCTCTGCTGCAGATTGCTTTTAGGATGGCCAATGGCCACCTCCACTAGCCCACTCCCTCTCCAATGCTAGGCTTGAGGACCTGGTCCTGCTTCAGAGTTCAGACCATTAGGAAGACTGCGCCCAACAAAACCACAGGCGGTTGGGTCTGGCACCTGGTAGGTTCTCGGCTAGGAGAGCCTATTTGTCCTTCCAATGAGATGTGCAGGAAAGCACACCGCCTAGCCTTGTGCCAGATTGCAAGAAGATCTGGAGGGTTAAGATCCCCTGAAGGTCAGATTCTTTCTATGGTTGCTACATAAAAGGAGGATTCTCACCCGTGATTATAGAAGACGTTGGGTGCCTCAAGATAATACTACTTATGTCGTATGTGGCAGTGGGATCGAGGGCACGGAACATTTATTCTTTGCTTGCCACTTTGCACAAGCCTGTTGGGGAGTCGTTATGGACTGGCCTCTTGATACTAGCTCCAAGAAAGGATTTTAGACCAACATGCATGGAGCGCTCACTGATGCCTACACCATGAGCAGGCCCTTTGTTTTGCTGTGGTGCATCTGGCTCAAGTGCAATAGGGTGATATTTCACAGGGAGAGATTTTCTACCGAGGAGTTCTCCATCACTTTAATCTCTTTGTACATGCTAGTGTAATTAATCCGATTTCTTTAACGATAGCAGGGGCTAACATCTCTTGTTAAGCCCTTTTCTCCTCTTCAAAAAAAAAATAGAGACCATGAATATCGCTAAAGAGGTTTAATGGATCGCATGTTGTACTTTTAGCAATTCATGGGCCCCATGACGATGCAAAACGATTACATCTCTGGGATCAGCCTAGGCACGCTTCACTTTTCACGGATGATGGCATGGGTTGATAGGCAATGACTATAATGTCACTCCTAATGTAGCACAAAAAAATTGAATCAAGATTTTCTAACTTCTTAATGGCAGGATAAATAGTAAAAAAAGAATGATCACAGATAAAAAGTAAGTGAAAGAATCTACAGAGAGATGTTGTGGGATCAAGTGAGATGATTGCGTCACGAAGGAAAAGAAGAAAATGAGTTGCATGAAAAAGGGGATGAAACAAGAAAACCATGTGACAGAGAAATGAGAAATACAAGGGGAGATGAAAGATTAACATATGCCCAAAAGACCTAATTGTTTAACAAAAGACTAAGAGAGAAAAATAGGATATGAAAGGAATTTGTCTCTAAAAGAGTTTTTGAGGGGAGAGCACGAGCAGTTGAGGATTTCTTTAAAACCAATACCTCCATTCAAAAGAATATCTACATTATTAAATTAGGAAAGAAATAAAAGCCACTTGCTATTTGTCAAACGAACAACGTCAACTAAGTCTTTTCCCACATTTAATAGCATCGGCGGTGTGAAATTCTTTTCCTCCACTCAAAACTATCATGGACCATTCCCAAGCTCAAATCAACCTAATCAAGATTGCGTCTAATGGTTTCAAGTATTTTTCAGCAAGGATTTAAAAATCAGACTGGCCTTCGAACCAATCAAGCTTCGATTTTGATTTTTACTGATTCAACTGACGATTTGAACCAGTCGAGCCAGTGATGACATTATCATTTGAACCAAACCGGCCAAGCTCTGGTTTGGTTTATATTGGTCTAGTCGAGTCGAATTGGGTTGGACTAAGGTTTATTTAATAAAAAGATATTGGCATTAGTCATTTCATATAAGTTTATCAACAGGCTTTCTTTGAATCTCAAATTCTCTAAATTTTTGCATTAGAAGTCCACATAAAAGAGATTCTAATTGCAATACTTGATATTTATATAGAAATATCAATTTAAGCATCGTCATGTAAGTAGGTTTCAATTTTGTCCTTCTGATATGCATCTATGATAAACAAATACAATCCAAGCAACAACCAAAATTGTTTTTTCCTTTTTTTACATTTCATCACTCTTAATGGTGATAATTTTGGTCCAATTCTTGGTAAAATCACTAGAAAGGTGCACCAAAGGAAATAAAAAATTGAATTTGCAATGGGGGGGAGTAGGTGGTCAGGGTTTGAGGAAGTTGCAATATCAAGGATAGGGAGGGGAAAAGAGGGGTTGGGAGGATGCTCCAACATGGGGTGTGGTGAGGAGGTGACCGATGAGATAGGATGGTGGTTTTGTTGGGTGGAGGGGAGGAGGTGGCCGATGGGAAGGAGATGGTGGTGGCCCTAGGTGAAGGGGAGGAGGTGTCCAGGTGGATGTGGTGGTGGTGTTGGTAGGTGGAGGGGAGGAAGTGACTAGTGGGAAGGAGGTGGTGGTGGCCCTGGGCAGAGGGGAGGAGAAGCACAAGGACTAGAAAGGGAGGGGGCGGTCGACGAAGGGGCGGGGGACTGGGAAAAGAGGGGGAGGTCAATGAAAGAGGAAGGGAAGGAGTGGACGAGGACAATAGGTAGGCTACTTATTGTATGGTAGGTGGTGGTGGTGGTTAGGGAGGAGGAGGGACTTAAGCATAGGGTGGTGGTCGTCGATCAAAGGGGATGGTCCGATGGTGGGTGGTGGTTAAGGAAGGGAGGAGAACGAGTGGCGAAGGTGGAGCTTGAAAGAGTAAGGGAGGAGAGGAAGGACTAACCGACGAGGGAGAGGTGGATGAAGCGACGGTGGAGAGAGGTTGTACGAGGAGGGCTCTGACGAGGGGAGGAGGGAGCAACGTTTGGCAAGGAAGGGTTCGTCGAAGTAGTGTTAGAGCTTCGTCGAGAGGTAAAGAGCACCGTCAATGGGGGGGTTCATGTCGAGGACGTTGCGCTTCTATTTGGATGGGTCTCGTTTCCTTTGTTTTTTAATTTGAGTGGGTGTGGTGTTCCATATAGTTTGTATCATCAATTTTAAAATCGGACGATCCAACCAATCATCCACAGTTTTTGATCCGACCAATTCTATTGGCTAATCCGATTCGATTTTCAAAACAATGTTTTTCAACCTTCTCAAACCCTTCTTGAGAGGATCAACAACCAACTTCTCACATCTCCTAACTAGATGTACAAACTACCTTAAATCTGTCTCTTGTTTTGTCCTTTTATTAGTTCCACCCCAACATTTTTATTGATAATCTTATTGTGAATATGATCCTTTTATGGTCACAAATCCACCCATCTCCCACAAATACCCGCTACACATATCCAAAATTGATAGTCCAACACTAAACATAGCAAGTCCCACAACTACTCTTGTATTTTCCTTTTACTTGCAAAGGTATAACGCAACTAACTATAGTGCAGTTACTTGTCAAACAACGAAATTATTCCCAGCTAACAATCTCATGATGATCTCTCAGCCCTCTTTTCAATTACTCAACCCATTTTTCCACTTGTGGCAAGTGGTATCATTTTTTGGATCAAGAGTATGATTTGACAATCTATGCCTCATGGCCAACAATATGATTGACATTGAATTCCTTGACTTGGTACTTCATTATGTCTTTAAACATATATCTTTTTATAGTTTTTGATAGCAACACACCAGAACCCCTCCTGAGTGATAACCTAGGAAATACCTTTGATAAACCTTGAATGAAGTCAACCCAATATCAATTGAAGCCAAAGATTTTTGGCAGAAGGGACAAAATCTGCCATTCAACAAAGAGAGAGATGGGAGTCTTTCCGTAACAATGAGATAGAATTCTATCGATACGAAAAGCACTGGTAAGAATGGCATCACCCAAATACATCTTAGCTGAATTCCATTTAAAAATGAAAAAGAAAGAAAGGAAAAAGGGAAAAAGAGCGCATGCAATGTTCAGCAAGATTTTTTTTTTTTCTTTTCAACAACACCCAGTTCTGCTGAGCAATATAGCTTCCTGATTTCCCAATTAAAAAAGAATTGCACTTGCCTCAGGAATTTTTCTTTTGAAAAATGTCAAGGAGATATTTTACTAATGTAACACCAAGATATTCATGGGCATTATCAGACTAAACGCTCAACAGTAGCAAAGAATCAGTTCTCTACCATGTTGCAAAGAAAATTAGTCCAGGAACTCATCCTCTACTTTTCATCAAATACACTGTGGAGATTTAGGAAGAATAATTTTTCTTATTTAATAATCAAGTCAAGCCTCTCTTTACATAGAGAGAGGATTTGATATAATAAAGGAAATCATAACAACTTACAAAGAATAATAAATACCCAAAATAAGTAAGATAATTAACTAATTGGATTCTCATTTATTTCCTAACATAAACAAAATATGCAATGAGGCTAGGTATTAATGGATATTAAAGAAAAAATTTATAAGCATGGTGTTGAGTTATGTTTTATTATGAGAGACTATTTGTTATCTTGCTTGTCCTTGTTAGACTTATTTTGTTATTTTCCCTTGTCTCTTTCTATATAAAAAGACATAAGGATGGTTTGGTAAATAAGATTTCGTCTTTTCTTCAACTTGGTATCAGAGCACCAAGTTGAAGCCACCACCAAAATGAACCCTAACCCTACCTTAAGCCCTATCATCGGGAGCCATCGGCGGTAGCGCCAGCGCTGAATCGCCGCCGCAGCAACAGCAGCATCACCGATTGCAGCTGATTGCAGCTACTGCTACAGCCGGATCGCCACTGCGTCGCAGTAGGTGATCACCGCTCGTCACTGCCCTGCTGCAGCCAGATCACCGCCTGCGTGCCGCTCAAAGCCTCTACTGCTGCTACGCCTCGCCTTGAAGCCGTTGTAGCGCGTCACCACACCTTGGCACGCGTGCTGCAGTAGCGCGAGTCGCAGCCACTGCCGTTCTCTCTTCGTTTGGTCGCCGCCCAGGTCGCCGGAAGAGGAGGATCAGTGTCTCCAAGAACTTCATAGGAAGGTTCTTGAATATTGAGGGATGAAGATTTAAATCAAGAACCTTCCTATGGGTGATATGACTTCTTTGATCTTCTGATCTGATTTGGGGTGTGTATTCCCCATTGTGAATAGTTTTTTGGGGTGTGTATTCCCCTGATTGCTTGATTTTTGGGGTGTGTATTCCCCAGTGAAGTGTTGGAGATATTGTATGTGGATTACAGGGTGTGTATTCCCCAAGTTTGTTGGTGTTTGATCCAAGATTTCAGATCTGCCATTTGGGCTATTCTTGTGTCTGAAGTTACCATGTCTACATCAGATGCATTTCAGGTGTCTTCAAGACAGAGTACAGAAAGCGGGGTGTACAAGAGCCCCTTCTTTGCTCCATTTACAAAATTGCATGAGACCAATTACCCCCGTTGGTCTCAAACCTTGTCATTGTGGAAGGCCATGAGAAGAAGCATGTGCTTATGGAAGCACCACCGGAGCAAAAACTAGGAAAATACATAACTTAGAATCGGGATGATGCTATGATGAGAGGCTAAATCTTGAATAGTATTATTCCAAGGATTGGTGATGAAGTTATGTACTACAATTCTGCTAAAGAGATGTGGGATGGATTAAAGACTGCTTATTCACATGAGTTGAATTCAACTCAAACATTTCAGATCCACTATGATTTATGCCATCTTAAGCAGGAGGAGATAAGTCTGTCTCAGTACTACTCCACTATGAAGGAGTTATTGGAGAAATATAATGCATGTAGACCGATGTATACTTCTACATGCAAGGATCACAGGAAGGAATTTGCAACCCACATGTCCCTTGCAGGGCTGTGTGATCACTATTCCGCAGCTCGTTCACAGATTTTGACTCTCTCCAAGCATCCTCCTATTGAGAAAATTTACAGGAGGTTGAGTAGGATGCAAATTCAACCTACTCATTGATACAGTTGTTATCAATACGTCTTCGGCTCATGCAGCTATTAGCACTCGTGGTGGTCATGGAGGCTTCTTTCGTAGCAAAAGCAGGGGCCGAACTAATAGTGGCCGTGGCAAGCCTACATATTCTTACTATGATAGGCTTGGTCATGTTGAGACTAAGTGTTGGAATAAACTTGGTCTACCTACTGTTGCCAACCAGGCTTTTGTTAAAGCATCTCCAGGTGTGAGCACTGAGGCAGTATCCCTTGCAGAGGCAGACTATGATGCGGTTGTGCAGCAGCTAGCAAAGTTAACCCATGAGCAGCCTCAATCCTCTAGCATTGCAGCCTATGTATTTGCACCAGGTACAAAAGGATCATGGTTGATTGATTCATGTGCATCTGATCATTTGACAGAAAATTTCCAGTGCTTTAGGGAATTGTAGAAGACATCACAGGAACATTCAGTACAACTGGCAGATAATAGACATGCCCGCATCCGTGGTAAGGGAGGGGTATCTGTTAGACCCTCCATGCATCTTGTTGATGTATATTATGTGTCAAACATCGAAATACAACTGCTATCTGTTAGTTCTATTACTAAACAGTTGAATTGTCATACTATTTTTGACGCTATTGGATGCACTTTTCAGGACCGCACAACAGGTAGGACGATTGGTGGTGGCCATAAGGAGGGGGTGTATATCGGCTAATTCAGAGTCCAGTTGTTGCAGCATGTCAAACGACTACTGCAGGGAGTGCCTTGCAGTGGCACAGAAAACTAGTTACTGGATAAGCTACACCGTGTCATTTCCCACTTGTCTCCTGCCATGAAGATTCAGTGTGATGCATGTCAGCTGGGAAAGCATCATCGTGCCAGTTTTCTAGTATCTATCCAGTCTACCAATTCTATTTATTTCGATTTGCTGCATTTGTGATATCTGGGATCCTAACCATGTGACAGACCACCAGAATTTTAGATATTACTTGTTATTTGTAAATAATTGTTCATGCTTATCATGGACCTTTTTGATGAGGAATAAATCAAAAGTTGGTTCTTTGATTCAACAATTTGTGATATTTGTGAAAAATCAATTTGATATATGCATTAAAAAAATCAAAACAGATAATGTATTAGAATCTTGCACAAAGAAACAAGCTAATTTGTATGGATCACTGGATATTGTGCATCATACATCATGTCCTTACACGTTGCAGTAGAATGGGATAGCTGAAAGGAAACACCGCCATATTCTGGATACAGCTAGAGCTTTACTTATCCAGAATAGTATTTCGCATAGTTACTGGGGAGATGCGGTTCTTACTGCCTGTTATCTCATTAACAGCCTACCTTCCACTGTATTACATGAACAGATCCTATGAAGTATCCTATATCCTAATGCAGACTTATTTCTTGTGCCACTGAAGACTTTTGGGTGTATGGCATTTGTCCACCTCCTTGGGCCTGGTCGTGACAAATTAGCACCAAGGGCGGTTAAGTGTATTTCTAGAATACTCACGCATGCAAAAGGGATACAGGTGTTTTGATCCCATAAACCAAAAACGCTATGTAAGTGTGGATGTGACTTTTCATGAGTCTATCATTTATTTCTCTACCTCAGGTCATTAATTGAGAGAGATAGAGGTGGCTGCTCCTATGCCTGTACCTCCTATAGCTTTGGAGGATTTCTCTCATAGGAGTGGTCTATCTACTTCAGATGCTACTGTGGGCACTTTCAGACCTGTACCACCTAATGAGAAGACATTTAAGGGCGCTACATACCAGTTATCAGTCACTTACAGAGAGGACACCCCCCCTCTTCTTTAGTCCCTACTGAGCTACCATCATCCTCCGCTCAGGTATGTGTTGGAAATACTGATGATTCTTCTACTCATGTGTCTTAAGGGTCCCTTTCTCTGCCCACAGATGAGGATATTCCCACTAATATCAAGAAGGCTCCGAGATCTTGTGCACAGTATCGTGTTGTTGGCAGTGTTGCTTCTACAAGCTCTCTCGGGTTAGAGTTTCACGCCTTCACAGCTGCAGTCTCTAGTACGGAGATACATACTTCCTACAAGCAAGCTCTCCTACATCCACATTGGAAGGCGGCTATCGAAGAGTAGATGTCTGATACAGGCACCTCGGAGTTGTCTGCTCTACCTTTTGGCGCACACTTGGTTGGGGTCAAATGGGTCTTTGCCCTGAAATACAACCCTGATGGGTCAATTACTCGGTATAAGGCTTACCTTGTAGCCAAAGGATTCACCCAAACCTATGGGGTGAATTTCTTTGACACTTTTTCTCCTATGGCATGACTCTCCACGGTTCGTATTCTTGTCTCTGTTGCAGCTCATTATGGATGACATCTACACCAACTGGATGTTAAAAATGTCTTTCTATATGGAGGCTTGGAGGAGGAGACCTACATGCAGCAGCCACTTGGCTTTGAAATTCAAGGGGAGTGTGTGTGTAAACTTTGTAATGCTATTTATGGCCTTAAGCAGAGCCCTTGAGCCTGGTTTCAGCGTTTGGCTGAGGCACTTTCTATTTTTTGGATGCAGAGATCTTCTCATCATTCCATATTTGTTAGGAAGACCAGTATTGGTACTGTGGCTTTATTGGTATATGTTGATGAACTTATCCTTACAAGTGATTATGCAAATGGTATTACTCAGATGAAGGATTATTTGGCTCGCCAGTTTGTTATGAAAGATCATGGGAAGCTGAGATATTTTATGGGAATTGAGATCGCCACGAGCAAGCAAGGCATAATGATGTCTCAGAGGAAGCATGCACTTGATATTCTTCACGAGACAGACATGCTAGGATCCAAGGAAGTTAACATTCCTATGGATCCTAAAGTTCACCTATTTGAGGATACAGTAAAGCTAAAAGACATGATGGTATATCAGCAACTAGTTAAAAAGTTATTGTATCTAACCATCACCATGTCAGACATCAACCTTGCAGTGGGTAAGCTAAGTTAGTTCTTAAACAAGTCCACTAATGTTCACTAGCAGGCGGTTATGCAAGTGTTGAGGTACATTAAGGGATATCCAGGCAAGGCATTCTATTCCAGAAGAAGAAGGGTCATATGTCTGTAGTGGCTTACTTTGATGTAGATTATGCAAGAGATGTTGGAGACGGGCGATCTACTACTAGTTTCTGCAGATTTATGGCTGAAAATTTAGTGACCTAAAGGAGCAAGAAACAAAGTGTTGTTTCACACTCTAATGTTGAGTCCAAGTACAGGACTATAGCTCATACTACAGCTGAGATAATATGGATCAGATCTCTGCTATGAGATCTTCATGTTGAGATTCAGGAACCTATAGAGATACATTGTGATTACCAAGCTGCGACATATATTGCTAACAATCTCATGTTTCATGAGAGGATGAAACATGTGGAAGTAGACCGTCACTATACCAAGAGCCTGATTCGGTAAGGTTTACTTCGTACTACGTGTCTTACCTCCACTAACCAGATTGCTGATGTATTTACCAAGCCACTACCTCGCCCCCAGTTTTAGAAGTGTAGAAACAAGCTGAACATGGTGGATATATATGTTTCACCTTGAGGGGGAGTGTTGAGTTACGTTTATTGTAAGGGGCGATTTGTTATCTTGTTTTTCCTTGTTGGACTTATTTTGTTATTTTCCCTTGTCTCTCTCTATATAAAGAAACACAGGGACAGCTTAGTAAAAAAGATTCCGTCTTTTCTTCAACTCATAATAGATTGGATATTGCCTGGATCCCATCGTCAGAACAAAATAGATGAAAACGGCAAGGACTTTTACTTGAAAGTGCTGTAATGTCTTGACAGCTGACAAGCTTCACATTACATAGAATGAAAATCAACTACAACAAATAAATATGCAAACAATTTTTGCATCTAACAGTAATCAAGATGATGTAATCTATTATGCCAGATAGTAATCTGATCTATGTTCCCATTATTTTCTCCATAGGAGCTGCCAATGAAGAGCCATGGCAAATTTTTTAGGTAGTTGGAGAAACCATCAGACACCAAATGAAAAAAATATTCTTGGTCCCCACAAACCACTTTTGCAAGGAAGAGTAATTAAGATGGCCTACGCTAGACAACAAACCAGCCTTACAGAACACACTTGAGTAATTTGAAGACATACAATATAGATGAAGAGAGTGAATATAACACTGAAAATCATATGAAGGAGGATAACTGTCCCTTTACTAGCTAGTGTCATGAGAGCCATTCACCATGGCAACCTATTCCTGATTAGAACCAATCAAGAACGTACCAAGAGAATACTTTTGCATTTCTAAACATACAGTGATCACAGCACCGTCGGTAATCCATCATCGGAATCAAAGGTCGTAATATCCATACCTTAATTCTATTACCACTATAGTCTCTAAAATTAGGGCACAAAACCACAAGAAGGCAACAGAAGACAGCAGTTGAACCTTGACAAAGAGCTATAAAACTGTGGTCAGACAACTGCTTTCACACAGTAATGTGCTGCTCATATTCATGTGCACCAATTATCTTTCCAGACCAGACCGTTACCATCACGGTTTTGAAAAATGTGCCTTGATGCACACGAGGCGGGACAAAAATACCCCAAGGCGGTAGCCTCAGGCAACTGTAGTAAGGCAGGCGCCTTGACATGGCAACGTGATGCTAAGGCACGGAGGTGTCAATGCGAGGCATCGCCTCACTTGAGAAACCCCTTAACACGGTCACATGCAAATCACATGACCGGTCTAATGACTTCATATTGCCGATAACCCCAATCAAAATACCCCTCCCACCCCGCAAAGCCCGAAACCCAATCATAGGACCTTGAGAGCACATAGCCTCCTCCTTATTCTTCAATTTCCGGCCTCCATAACCGTCTTCAGAGGTCTCTAGTCTCATCACCACTCCATCACCAGTCCCTATCTCCGGTCTCCTCCACCAGACTTCAACCCAGCCACCACCAGTTCATCTCCAGCTCCAGTCTCTATCTTCGGTCCAGCTCCTCTCTCTGTAAGTTTATTTGGTGTTTATTTTTGCAAGTCACATGTTTATTTGGTGTCAATCAAGTCATGTTTGATCCAGCTCTTCCTCTCTCCTACTGGTATCTGATAAGATCTACCGTTTAATGTTATTTGATAAGAGCTTGTACTATTTAATTTGAGAAGACTTAATCGAGTTGTTATTCGTCTACTGTTATTTGCCCTAATCGAGCAGTTCTACAGTTCTACTTTTATTTCGACAAACATTAGGTTATAGCTTTGTCATATGTATTGTTGTCACCATTATTTACATTATATTTTAGGCCATTGAGGTTATTTTTGTAGCCTGTGGATGATATTCCAAATTTTCTTAATAGGTTATATGTAGGCCTCCTTGTATGTTGCATGTTTGTAGTTATCTTTAAGTTATTTCAAGTTTGTGGTTATCTTTAAGTTATTTTAGTAACATGAGTTGATACTCGCAAGTCATGACTCCAACTCGTGAGAGTGAAAATTTATGCAATTGGATTTTTTTATGGATGATAGGAATAAATGTTATAATTCTTATTGTCAGCAAGGACCAAGATTGAATTTTGTAGTCCAATTTTTATAACTTTAAACATTGCACCAAGGGCAAAGAGAGGAAGAAAAGAAGGTTCCAATGTAAGTTCTGATCCTGGATGAAAGCCTTGCACGGAACTTGTTTCACAGGGAGCTCAAAAGGAGAAAGGATATAAGTATGTAAAATGCAACTTTTTTGGGAAGAATATCACTAGTGGTATGGTATTGTAAGATTGAAGGAGCACACATGAAATTGTGGGATCATGTAACAAGATACCACCTGAAGTTGAAGCTAAACTTAAGGCATTATGGGCAAAGAAGGAAGTTGAAAGGAGAAGAGCACTTGAGGAAACGGAAAAAAAATCATTGCATAGGCATGTATACAATACAAGGTCCACCTGGACATCGCAAAAATGCGCCACAAAATCAAGTGTTGCACAAGAAATGAAAGGTCCTATGGATTTATTTGTTGGAATTGGCTAAAATGTTGGGCCTGGAAGTGATGGACCTAATGGTACTCCCCAAGGTCCTTCAAGGTAAGTTACTTTGAATTCAACTTGGAAAAAAGAATAAAGAATCAAAGCATGTCTTACTATTGGGAGATTCTTCATTAAAAATGGATTGCCATTCAATTTGGCCACCAATCCATCTTCCTGGAAGGGGTTTCAGAGGTCCTATAATGCATGAGTTACAAACTTCGACTTTGAAGAAAGAAGTCAAGACAATAGATACCATGGTTGAAAAAACAAAAGCCTCTTGGGTAAAGATTGGATGCAACATACTATCTAATGGTTGGACAGATACAAAAAGGTGTACCTTGATCAATTTTTGGTCAACCCAAAGGGTACGTGGTTCTTGGAATCTGTTAATGCCTCTAACAAGATCAAAAAATGCAAATTATCTCTTCAAATTGATGAATGAGGTTGTTGAAAAAGTTGGGAAAACAATGTTATCCAAGTGATAACCAACAACGCATCAAAGCTAGAGAGAAATTTATGGAAAAGAGGAAATATTTGCACTAGACTACATTGACCACTCATTGCATTAAACTCATGTTGGAGGATATCATGAAGTTACCTCTGCATGACTCTATTTTCAAGAAGGCCAAACAAATCATTAACTACGTATATAAACGCACTTGGGTGGTGACCATGGTGAGGAAGCATGTAGTAGGCCAATTAGTGAGACTTGTCGTCACTTGATTTGCTACAGCTTTCCTTAATTTACAGAGATTACTCGATGCAAAAAATGCTCTTGTGTCTTTTTTCACCTCAAAAAAGTGGAAGTTCAGCAGCTATGCATTGAAGGTTCCAAAGGAAGCAGTATAGAATATTATCCTAAAAAGTAGAACATTTTAGCCTAGTGTAGCCTATAATAAGGACAATCAAACCATTAGTGATGCTTTTAAGAATTGTGAACTTTGAACAATATCCACCCACGGGATTTATCTACGAGGCTTGGACAAGGCCAAGTAAGAGATTACTAAAAATTTGGGCAATGATGAAGAGAAGTACTGGATGATATGGGGCATCATTAGCTAAAGATGGGACAAGCAACTGCACACACACTTGCATGTTGCTACCTACATTCTAAATCTCCAATATGGATGGATATTTTCAATTGATTCAAAAGTAAAGATGGGGTTATATTCATGCTTCAAGAGGAGAGATTGAAGATTGATCTCCAAACATATGCATTTGTCAGTAGAAGAGGGCTATTCGGATGATCCAATGCCATCGAGACTTGGAAGAAGAGGAGTCCTAGTGAAGTCATTAACTACTTTCTATCATTTAAATTAATAACTTTTGTGTGATTTTTTTCTCTATAATAAAAATGAATTTCCCATTACAACGGATTGGTTGAGAGCATTTGGTGATGAAACACCTAAGTTGAAGAGATTTACCATGCAGATTTTAAGTTTAACTTGTAGTGCATCCACATGCGAGAAAAATTGGAGTCTTTCAATTATGTAAAAAAATCATATTCATACTTTAAACTTTTAACAAAATTTAAATCTAATTTTATAAAGAATTTAATGTAAAACTTTCCATTGACTAGGGCCATACTAAAAGAAGAAACAAATTGAACAAGATAAACTCAATGACCTAGTTTATTGCATGTTTAATTTAAAGTTGAAACACAAGGAAATGAATAAGACAATGAACGATCCTCTGTGTTTAAAGTGGACTCGATGATGAGTGGATTGCTAGGCTAGAACTTTGTGAAACTGAGGTAAATGCCTATGAAGAGCTTGATGCAACTATAGCTCTTAAAGAGGATCCAATTGATCTTGGGAAGTTACTAGGAGTGGGAGGAGTACGAGTAGAAGGACGTTGAAGAAAGAGACAAAAGAAAAAAGACAAGGGTAAATGTAAGATATCTACTTTATATTTTATTAAATTATAAATTTATAACCTAAAGTTCTAAGAAATATTGTTTAAATTGAATTGTTTCAAAACTATTTATTTTTTAGGCAAAGTTATTATTGATGTTGAGGAGGATGAATTTTAAGAAAGTGATAAAGATACTAAGGAGGATGTAGAGGCTGGGATGAAATATATGGATGACTCTTGGGATGATGCAACCAACCCTAGTGATAGCATTAATGAACTCAACTTTGATGGCATTCAAGGAGGAAGGGACGAATAGAACTTGTTTTAGTTTTGAATTTTTTAATGAGGATGTAACTCCACCTTATTGTATTTTTAAGTCTCCCAATGGTTTAGGAACTTAGTTTTTTAGAATCTTAATGAACTTAATTTAAAATTTTCTATATTGTTTGGATATCTTTCTTTCCATCTAAATGCCATCCCTCATTTAATTTTGCTCCTTCGATGCTTTTTTGAAGAGGAAAAAGACAAATATCGAAGGTCGGTAATTATCCACATTAATTAATCACAAAAAACATTACATAAACTACAACCATGGCTCAGATAATGCATGAGCCCAATTAGCAACATTGTCAATCCATAACCTCTCCCCTCTAAAAATAGAATCATTACGCTGATGCCAAATAAACCACACCACTACAAAGGTTGTCACCCAAGTTTGGGTATTCGTTTAATACCCCTCTTTGAAAGAACTCCAGAATGCATCTTCAATCTCCACAAACACACCAACCAAACCCACAGTCCTCCAAACCAAGGCAAAAAAAGTACACCCCCAATATAAAATGATCAGTGTCCTCTTCACCATAACCACATAAGCAGCAAGGAATATCAAGGTCTTCCAACCATCTCCTCCTTTGCTTCTTAGTTACCAAGCCATCCCTCTTTAGAGGCCATAAAAAGATCACGATCTTAAGAGGAATCTTCAAATGCCAAAAAACCTGACAATCCTCCACCAAGTACACCCAGCACAGGTCCTCTCAACATCTTATAAGCATTGGAGATAGTAAAGCAGCCTCCAACCCAAAGAAGTTGATCCTTAGAGATCAAGCAAGTACTAAAATCATGCAAAATCATAAGCAAGCGCCACAGGTTTCACACCTAAGCCTCAGAAAGGTAAGTACCAATAATCAACAACCAAGATTCAGACACACCATCCAAACCTCTACCACCTTACAAGTCTTATCATCCACCAAAGCAAAAAGCATTAGAAGAAGATCAACAAAACAACCAACCTCTATCCAATCATCCAACCAAAACCTAAAGATGTTCCATCTCCCAGACCTGGGTGAAAGAAAGATCCAACCTTGAGCATTAATGGCACCAAATCTCCAGAAAACAGAAGACCATGTTGAACCACCACCCTCTCCATTAGAGACAAAACATTCCATAAGCATATTCCAAAGCACGCCTCCAAAAGCTATCTTGGTCCCCAAACAACCTAACCACCCATTTCAGAAGCAAACCATCGGAAAAGGTTGTGAGGCCCCTTACATCAAGACCACTCTCCATTTTAGGAATGGAGACAGTATCCCAAGGCACCGACTAAAAGAAACGACCACTATGGTCTGCACCTTTCAAAAGAATTGTTTCCTTATGTTCTCCAAAGATCAGAAAACCTTCTTCAGTGGTCTAAAGACAAACATAAAGAAGACCAAAATAGCTAAAAGAGATGCTTTAAACATGACGAGGCAACCCCCTTAAGACAACAACTTCCCACTCCAAGAGGAAAGCCTCTTCCTCATTCACTCCACCAGAGGCTACCAATCCCGCAAAGTAAGTTGTTTGCCTTTCAGCGCCAAGCCTAGATACACAAGAGGAAGTTAACCTACACATGCAAAGAGCCTGTGAACAAGCAACCGCCTCCTCCTCTGACATATGAAAGGGAACAAAAATAGACTTGTGTGTGGGGATTTATGCATGTGACATTTACTCTCTGATTCCTTTTGGATGTAGACGTTATTTTCCCATATCTCTCTACGTAAGAGAGATTAAGGTTTCTGTTCAAAAGTGTGACAATTCTTGTCGTCCAACATGGTATCAAAGCAGCGATTCTGAGTCGATGCTCCATACCCGCTCAACTTCTCTCCCCTCTCTTTCTTCCACCACATAAAAAAAAGGAAATGCCACCAAAACCGTAACCTAAAGGGCCTCCTAGCAACACCGTCGGACCTTGTGGCCACTGGCGAGCCCTAACAACCCTCTTATCTGGGCGACCACTCTAGGTTCCTCCTCTCTTCTCATCTCTTGATCAAGGCCATGATCAACCTCACTCTCTTGTTGCAACGCCTTCGATAGTGACCTAAAAGCATCACCAACGCCGCTTACGATGACTAGGGTTCCAGTGAACCATCTCCATTGCATTGCTCCGCCCTCTAGGGCACCTCGATGGCTAAGCATCGCCACCAACTCCTCTGTTGTGCTACCTAGAAGGCCTTCACTAACTCCAGCGTCACTCTGAATTTGTCTAGAGATCTTCAATCACCCTTCGATCTAC
This sequence comes from Thalassia testudinum, assembly GCA_037157565.1. Taxonomy (NCBI): domain Eukaryota; kingdom Viridiplantae; phylum Streptophyta; class Magnoliopsida; order Alismatales; family Hydrocharitaceae; genus Thalassia; species Thalassia testudinum. The sequence continues at coordinate 30,017,126 of JAZHRO010000022.1, read as the reverse complement.
ATCTATCATGCTACTCCAATAATGTCGCTAGTGCTACCTCTCAATATTGGTGGGTCCAGCAACCCTTCTCCCAATCCGACGACGACATTAAGGCTACAGCAAAAGAGTACCTATGTGTTATTTGTGCCCATCACCATACTGTGGTGCTTCCTATGCCTACACGTGAACCTAGATCACCTAGAACACTACTATGAGTTGGGATCATCACTGTTATAGGGTTGCAGATCCTTGAAGTCTCCTGTTACAGCTACCACTATTGTTGTTCCTATTGGTGTCGTTGTTGCTAGTGTTGTTGATCTCACAGGTGTATCAACAATGGAAGCGATTGGTGTCTCCCCTGTTATGCTTGGGATCATCTCCCCTATCATGCTTGGGATCATCTCTCGGTACCTACCAATCTTCCTTCTGGCTACTATACTGTCAATTGGAGGTTGAGTTGCATATGAGTGGCTGCAAAAAGGTCATAGTGTTGTGGTGAAGTCACGGTGATTACCAAAAATAGAGTATAGAACATTATGCCTACTGGTACACATGAACAATGGGTAATTGACTCAGGAGCATCAATACATCTCACCGGGAATACTAGCATGTTGTAGGCATCCAAACAAGCCAGACATGTAATGCCAATAAAGGTAGCTAATGGCTCTTGTTCTCTGGTGATTGCAGATGGTGACGTCCAAATATCATCTAGACTACAGCTACCAAAGGTGCATTGTGCTCTAGAGTTTCCTATGAATCTTTTGTCCATCAGTAGACTTTGCAAGGATCTCCGATGAAGAGTTATCTTTGATGACAGGCATCATTACTTTCAGGATAGACAAGCCAGCAAGATTATTGGTGGGGGTATAGAGAACGATGGATTATACCTTCTTGGCATCCCGTCACCGTTTGCTGGCGTTGCTTCCATCACTTCGATCCCCTGTTATGCCATCAACGCCTTAGTCATTTGTCTGTGTGCAAGATGCCGCAAATGTTCTAAGATCTTGTGCCCGATACCACCTTTGATTGCAAGGCATGTGAGTTAAGCAAACACCATCGGAGCACTTTTCCTCGTCGTACTGAAGGGGTGAGTACCTCTCCCATTCATATTCTGCACTATGATGTTTAAGGGCCTACCAAGATTACCAGTATTGGAGGTTATAGATACTTTCTGATATTTGTTGATGACTATAGCCGACCTACCTCTGCCTTCCTGATGAAGCGCCAATCTAAGATTCTTTCGATTGTATAGCTATTCTTTGTGGAGCAGACTGGATATTCATCATCCATACAAATATTCCAAAGTGATAATGCTTTGGAATTTATGCAGGCAAATCTCTAGACTTTCTTTGCAAACAAGAGGACCATCCATCATACTTCGTGTGCTCACACCTTACAATGAAATGGTGTCGCGAAGCAAAAACTCAGGCTCGAACCCTTCTTGTAATCATGAAGGTGCGTAACTTTTAGGAGGATTCAATTTTAGTGGCAACTTACCTTATCAATCGAATACCATCATCAGTTCTCATAGCAAAATACCATACCAATTGTTGCATCCAGACTAGCATCCCTTTGCATTGCCTCTATGTGTGTTTGGCTATACACGTTTTGTTTAGGCTTTTGGCTCGAAACACATTTTCTCCATGAGTAGTGAACTACGTTTTTCTAAGGTATTCCCATACCCAAAAAGGAAACAAATGCTATGACCCAGTGCATAGGGATATATAGTTACTACAAATGCAACATTTTTTGAGAACTCGTATTTCTCTTAAGAGGGATCAAGTATTGATCTGACACCTAGAGAGACCCACGTGTACCATAGACAAGAGACCCCATTGCCTACAACCCCAATTTCCTCTTCTAAGGAGCGTCCTACCAAAGTATCTCCTCCCGTATGCTAATAAGAGATAGATGCTTGACCTATTGCTCTTCGGAAGTCCAACCAATCCTGCACTCTACATCCAATATCTCACTACACTTCTACTGACCACCTAAGTCATGATATATAGCAATTTGCCAATGTTCTTATTAGCACAATACTACCACGCAATCATATTAAGCTTCACAGAATCCCCACTAGAGGGCAACTATGGATGATGAGATGAGTGTCGTGATCTCACATGGCACCTAGGAGTTGGTACCTTGTCCACCAAGTGCAACATTTATAGATTGCAAATGGATCTACATGGTCAAATATTAGACAGATGGTGTAGTCGACAGGTTCAAAGCAAGCCTAGTTACAAAAGGCATTACTTAAACATATAGGGTTAATTATTTTGAGACTCTCTCCCAACGTAAAAGTCTCATTTATACGGGTTACATTACCTGTTGCAATAAATAAACAATGGCAATTATCTCAACAATATCAAGGACACCTTCCTATATGGGGATCTCACATAAGTCTACATACACCAACCCCCTAGAGATGAGACTAAGGGACCATGTGTCTGTAGGTTGAAAAAAGGCATACATGGCCTTAAACAGAGCCCCAAAGCCTAGTTTGAGAGGCTAAATTCAAAGGTATTAGAGATTGGGTTCAGCCAGTCTTCCTCAAATCATTCAATCTTCATAAGAAAATGTGTGAAGAGATGAAACAAACTAAGGAATTCTTGCACAAGACCTTTGTTACGAAGGATCTTGGATACTTGAGATACTTCCCAGGAATAGAAGCAGCACAGCAGGTGACAATGGCTTATCTTTGTCCTAACAGAAGTATATTCTGTAGATTCTTGAGGAGGTAGAGCTATTAGGCACAAAACTCTTTAATGTACCTATAAAACAACAGAGGAAGACTATGTTACGTGAAGATGATCTGTCATTTAAAGATGTTACTTGCTACAAGAGCATTATGGGGAAGTTACTGTATCTGATAGTTACCTTCCCAGACATTAGCTTTACAGTAAGTAGAGCCTGCCAATATATGGAGAAACCATCCTATAGTAATTGGTGTAATGTCTGCCCAATATTTAAGTACTTAAAGGGGAATCCTGGAAAGTGCCTTCGCTATAAAAATAACTCTACTAATATTGTCTCATATTCAGAAGTTGATTGTGCAGGGGCAGTTGAAGATAGAAAATCTACTATAGGTTATGTTGTTTTCGTCGAAGAAATCTTATTTCATGGCAAAGCAAAAAGCAAACAATGGTGGCTCGTTCCAATGCTGAGGTAGAATATAGAGCCATGGTGCATACATGTAAAGCTATGTGGGTTGTTTCCTTCTTGAATGATCTTGGTATTTCTACGCAGATACCTATTCCCTTGTACTGTGATAACAAATCGGGTACTTGCATTGTTTCCAATAGTGTGTTTCATGAAAAGACCAAACACATCGAAGTGGATTGTCATTTCATACCAAATATAGTCCTAGAGAGAAAAATAGTTACCCCTCACATCACCTTTAAGTTGCAACTTGCAAATATATTCACAATGACATTGAAGGGGAGCCATGGCACAATGGTAAAGTTGTCGTTGTGTGACCTGGAGGTCATAGGTTCGAGTCGTGGAAACAGCCTCCTGTGAAAAAAACAAGGTAAGGCTGCATACAATAGACCTAGAGTGGTCCGACCCTCCCCCGAGCCCCGCACATAGTGGGGGCTTCATGCACCGAGCTACCCTTTTTATTGAACAAGAGGAGGCATTTATTCTTGTGTGACAAGTTAGGTCTCCTAGATATCAACGCCCCAACTTACAGGGGAGCATGGAGATTTATGTACTTGACATTTATTCTATGTTTCCTTTTACAGATGTATCTATTATTTTCCCATATCTCTCTACATAAAAGAGATTAGGGTTTCTTTTCGAAAATGTGACAATTCTTTTTGTCCAACATTGTGGTTTACCACCAAGGCAGAAATCTCTCTCAAATTGTCAACAAAAGTCGAAACACTTTCCACCTCCAGGCTTTCCCCTCTCAGCAAAAAATTAAGTACCATCTACATACTATAAAGTGTGTCAAGAGAGCACTATCCCTCTGCAGCGTAAAACTAGAGTCCACCATGGCATGCCCTAACAGCCAAAGCTACCAAAGTGTCAATAGCAATATTAAAAAGAAGCATGTTAGAAGGCAACCATACCTAACCTCCCGTTGTAGCTAAGTCCAGGAACCAAAGGTCTATCATTAATCAGAACAAACAATGACACAGTCATAATACATCTCTTCATCCACTAAATCCACAATTCTGAGAAATGTCACTGCCTAAGTATCTCCCACAAATACAACCACCCAATAGAATCATAAACTTTTGAGAAATCCACCTTCCAAAGAAAACATTTCTTTATGAACCTCCACACCGTAACCATCTCTGTAAGAATGAACTCATGTAATGATCTACCACCAACAAATGAAGACTACATCAAACTAATCAATTGAGGAAGAACATATCGCAACCGATGCACAAAAACCTTTGCTACAATCAAATAAGCAACATTAGAAAAAGCTAGGGATCTATAATAATCAATCCTCTCCGCACTTAACTTCAACAACAGGAAAAATAAAATTTATTAACCCTTTTACAGCCACAATTCTCCGCATTGAACTGATTGATCGTTGTCATGAAATCAGCTTTAACCACCTCCAAAACTCCCGATAAAACAACACCTAGAAGCCATCCTAATCTGGAGCCCCCTCAATCTTTAGTCAGTGCAATGCGAAAAGCACCCCATCCTCCAAGACATTGCTAATCAGATCAAGACACATATTGTCATCCAACAAAGACATATCCAATGCTGATAATCTCCATCTCCCATGAGGCCTACTTCTTGCAAAATCATGAGAATGTCTACCAACCACTTTTGCAACCTTCGCCCTATCACGAACATACTCTTCCCTAACTCACAATGAAGTAATAAGGTTTGATCTCCGTCTTACAATGCCTAACAAATGGAAAAGGCAAGTATTAGCACTCTCCTCTATTAAACAAAATTCTCCGAACTTTTGTCTCCAGTCAAGTTCTATTTTTCTATTTACGATCCTCCATCTAAATAATAGACTGTAATTGGTGTCTCTTAATCAATTCATCTTCCAACAGGCCTGTTATGCTCAACTCTATCTAGCCTAGAAACACCCTCAAGGACTCCTTCCATGTGCATTCTCTTCATTCCTTGACCTCTAATGTGTACACATCTAATTGGCCTAAAATGCCTATTTATGCATGTTTCTAGGTCCATATAAGCACCATGCATTACAAATATTGCATAACATGCATCATGACAAATTATAGGTTAATTTGTCCTTTCTGTCATTAGGAGACAGAGCGATATTTATCAGGGCCTCGAATTGAAGATCCAACCGTACGGATTTGATCAGAGCGACGATCGGAATCCAACACCTCTGAGATCGCCCCGATCGGACCTCCGTAGCATTAGATGCAGTCCAAGGAAAATCAAATATCAAGGTGCAAGATTGTGTAAATCCGTGCTCAGAAGACAAATCCAACCATACGGATGGGTTTGGATTGACAATCGCAACCCAACGGAGTGAAATCACCCCAATCCAACATCCGTGGCACCACCTACAAGCATTTGAAGATGGACGACCCAAATGGCGCCACATGGAGCCATCCAAGCCACCCAAAGCCACCGGCGCTCTCATCAAAGGTCGCACAATCTCGATCAATGGATCAAGATCCAACGACTGATAGCAAGCGCACCTAAAATAAAAAATGCGACAAAGCGCAAGGGATAGCACAGCGGTCGCGTGCTCTTTCACTTAGAGAGCGACGTGAGTTCGAAACTCGCCCTACCTTAAATCAAGCGAGAAGAGAGGGCACACGAAATTCCGTCATTTAATTGAGATCGAACGACACCAGCGGTGACAATGTGGTGCACCTAGGGGCGCTGGATGGAAGCGCTACGATCACGCAAGCGATGACGCGCCATCGTACGCAGGCGCATGCAACGTATGAATAGCAATCGTGCTCGCGCGTTTCCAACCGTCCGATCGAACGATCGGACAACCAAGATTGCGTATGGCTTCATGAGGCGCACAATGGTTGAAGAGCAGCGGCCAAGTGACGTGGCTTCACGTGAGCCGTTCGATCAGCAGTGAGCAACTGAGATCAAGAGCACACCTTCACCAACATTTAATTTTAAAATTTTTAAAGGACCTTTTTGCCCTTACACCTCACCTATATAAAGGACCCTACGCTCCACATATTTCTTCATCCTTTTCTCTCTTCCCACGCACTCCAAAGCTCTAAAAAGCTAGTCCCATACCCGAGATGCTCCACTAAAGCTAGAGTAAAATAATTTTGTCAATCTTCTCAACCCCTTCGTGGAGCATCCCGTGGTTGCCTTCTCGCTACCATTCGAGAAGCGGATCCCGCTGCGACGCCGCCCTGCTTCGTCCTCCGTCCTCTAGCCCCATTGTCCCTCGTCCAACATCTCACCACCTCTTCCGAGCGCTCCATCAACGCGGCTCGTCCTCCAAGCAGTCGTCGAGGAGGATTTTCTCATCCCTATCTTTTTACCCATTTCTAGTGTAGTTTTCATTTTTGCAAGTAGTTGTAATGAACATATGGTTATAAAATATTTGTTCATTCTCTATCTCTCTTTTCTTTATATTATTCTCTCTTTTCTATTATTTATTCTTTAAGTAGAATAGCTAGCATAGATTAATTTCAACCAGCTAATCTACTTTATGAAAATAATTCCAAACGTGATTTTTAATCAAACGTTCGCCTCCCTATGTTCAACTCAAAACTCACCAGAGTTTCGGTTATAAATATTATTTGATAGCATATTTTCTTGCAAATTTGCAATGACTCAGGTTTTCCAAACTCAAACTTTTTGCAATGATTTTCTCGCTCATCAACCTCCTTAAAAACCATCAAGGTCGCACACAAATGTTGCACCCTAGCTGCCAAAGTTTGTGTGGTTGAGGACAAAGGAAGGATCCCCCTCCACTTCTATTATACCAACTCCCTAAATCCAAGGTCAAGCACCCAGAATTTCTGAAACTTAAAATACAAAGGCACCAAGATCCCCTCATTGGAACTCCACACTAATGGAGTATAATCTAAGAAAAGCTTTAAACAAACCGAGACATCAACCATCTGAATATGTTTCATAAGGTTCACAGAACAAAGAAATCTATCAATCTTTGAACAAAATCCAAAATTATTCCTCCAAATAAACACTACCCTCGAAGTAGGAACATCATAAAGCTCCAAATCATTAACTAGCTCGGCAAAGAACATAGCACCATTATTATGTCCATCAAGCCTATCTTCTACATATAGTGTGATAGTAAAATCTCCTCTAAGTAACTAAGGTCTCCCATCTGTGAAAACAGCTGCCTACTTTAACTCTTCTCAGAAATCTGATCACATCGTATCCTCGCAAGGACCAAGATCAAGCATAAGACAGAACAAGAGCCTCAAGTTACCCTATTAAAAGCATAGGTGACGACCCACTTTCCTGCAACCGAGTCTAGAAACACAAAATCTGTATCCTTCCAAGCTAGCAAGATACAACCAGACCTCCCAACAGCATCCATAGTAACAGACTTAGAATACAAATCCCTACCAAACCCCTCAACACCGTGCCATAAATGAACTCCAAACATGTCCCCTATAACAAATCATTCACAGTCTGTTTCCCCCAAATAATGTTGTAACACTGATCGGCAGGAAAGATCACGAAGCCCCTTGACATTCAACGGCAAACCTTTAACCATGACAAGATGCATCATCCCCATGCTCAGCCCTTTTCTAACACCTTTTAATGATAATGACCTTGGCTACTGTATTTTTTGCTTCCTCATTACCATGTATCACTTTGATTCTAACCACCAGTTATTTTTGTTTTCTAATATGCTTCCTCTTGTAAAGAGAATTATACATAAGCTTCTACCTCCGAAAAAGCAGTCTCCAACCAGAAGAACCACTAGATGACCTCCTTTACCCCTGAGTAGGCCTCAGTGACCCAACACCAACATCCATATCCACCTTAGCTATAGGCACCACCAAAGCACCAAGACCAACCAAGGGGGTGTTACGGACCACGTCCACAGGCACAACCACCGTCGGCCCCAAGGGCATCTCATTCAAGACATCAGCTGCCACCTCCCCCAGATTCGAAAATCCAACATCATCCTTTCTAACATCACCTGGGTGAAAAGAAGGTCGTCCCTCATCGGTACCCCACTCGAGGATCTCCGTCACAGTAACCCCATTAGAAGCAACAACTTCAACCCTAACAAGATCTCTCACCACTAAGCACACAAGCTCCACAAGGGAAGATACCGAAGCATAAACTTCATTCTCGTTTGGTTGCCTCAAAAGGCGTTGCAACACAGGTCCATTCCCAAAAGTAGAAGAAGACCCACCCCCAGCAATTGGGTCACGATCCACCCGCCTAACCATAACTAAATCCACCTTCTTCATGGAACCAGACCCAAAGACCTCACACACATCACGTGCCTCATGCTTGTCTTCCAAGATTCCCTCACCACCATAAAAATTCGCAACTTCCCCCAAAGTCATGCACCTTCCAAAATCACCTATGCCATTCTCAAAGAAAGAAACACTTGCACCAATCGTGGGGTAGAACCAAAGATCGCGAGATTCAACTTAGGTTTCCAAATTTGCCATTGTAATCGATGCCCCACCGGAACCGACAAGCTCGCAGTAGATCCGACCGCTAGCGCCGACGATGTCGCCTTGTACGATTGTATCCCACCGAAAACCATCACACAAATGAGCCATGAAGATCCTCCAACCTGAAGGACCATCTTTGTCGAGACGTTAACCTGACCCCAAACCTCCACAACCACCAAAAACCACAGCAACACCTCAAGAGCAATCTTCGGACAGCACTTAATGCGAGAGAAAGTTGAGATCAGCGCAACACCTGAAGATGCAAAGGGATACCCTCCAACTTCAACTCCATGATGGTCACAAGCAGAGGACGCTCATCCATGGCTCCATCAACAAGTGAAGGCTTGCACCATCGAATCTCCGATCTCCAATCACCAACGAGCAAAACAAAAACTCCCAATCCTCCTTTGAAATGCCATGAACCAACACCTTTGCCACACCAATTGAGGCAACCTTAATCACTTGAGACGTCAAACATAACAGAAGGGCATTCCTAATAGTCGAAGGAGTAGGCGAGCCATCCACCAAAGCATCATCAAGATACCAATCAACCACCTACCTCAAAGGGGACCATGGTGCATTGGCCACCAGTAAAAGAGGTCCATCATCAGCCAATGCACCAATCCTCACCGAAGGTCTTGATATCAAGGGACAAGACCACCTCCAATGACCCACTCCATTGCATTGCAGACACACCTCCAAGTTTCGACACACTACCGCGAAATCCCTCTTCCACAGCATCAAAAGAGGTCCCAACCATCGATCGTTTCTTTGCCTCCCACTAATCTTTAATGGTGGCCCACCACCACCGTCCAACTCCTACATCATCACTCCATGGGGCCACCCTCCTATCTTCTCTCACCCTCCCACCATCAATGCACCAAGGAACTCCCTCCGCCACTCAATCACCCCACTTCACCTCTCACTCACTCCCCAATCACTATCTGCTGAATTTTTTTGAGTATTTTTTTTAAGAGGAACGGTGATTATCCATGCAATAACCACCCATGAATCATTCCATTAAAAGCCTAAAAGCGACAGCAATTGCAAAAGACTTACAAGGTAGACTCCCAAAAATAAATAAGCGAAGAAATGCTAGAAACAAAATTCTCCATGTAAAAGATTTGTCCCTTAAAAATGGTAGCATTCCTTTAAATCCAAATTCCCCAGAAAATCACCAACACCTTCACTCTCTCCTCCCACACTCACCCTCCCATGCCTAAAGGACCTCCAAAACTAGACTTCATTAGAGTGGTCAAGCCACTCCAACCCAACTTTATCCATATTTGAGCGAAAAAGGCACATCGAAAGAATAGATGATCAACATCCTCATCCCCAAACTCACAAAGAGAACATATCTTATCAGCCTCCGACAAACATCTAGCCCTCCACCCCTTCATCATAAGCCACCCTTTTCACATCAGCCATGCAAAACTTTTAATCTTCAGAGGGTAGTCAGCAGACCATATAAGATGACAGTTTCTAAGAAAGTCAACATCTGTCACAACACTGACACTCCACAACCTAGTGTAGGCCTTCCCTAATTGAGAACTCCCCTCCATCCCAAAACGATGCATCCACCCTCCTTTAAGGGCAGCAAAAATAGCATGAAAGTGTGTTCTTTACATTGTCTTTCATTATTAGCACTTAATGAGTACTATTCATCTCATTTTCTTTATTTTCCATTCAAAGCTTGAGGCTTACACCTCGCCTCAATGAAGGCAAATCACCTCCCATTTTTTAAAACCTTGGTTACTACATAGATATTGACTTTGCAATTCTACAAAGTCCTCTTCCAAAATCCAATACAGAAGATGATGTGCCCAAATCCCCTATGTAAAACCATCCTCTAAAGTGAAAAGGAAAAAAAAGGGTCAAAACCCATTGTTGGGTCAAAATCAAGCACCATGGTAGTGGGTGAGCTCACACGTCAAGATACGAAGTTCAGTCAAGCAAAACAAGAAATGAAGTGAAGCGGAATAAAATGAGCCGCACTGCCCAAAAAGCTGAGGCAGAAACACAGCAACAGCATGCAGAATGAGAAAACTGCAGCAACTTCACACAAGTTAACAGAGCATGCACGACATCACAGTGACACCACACACAATAGCAGCAACAAACAGCCAGCAGATGCAAGGAATACACAAGCAACAGCAGAGAAACACACAGCAGTACACAAGGTTGCAGCGAATACACTGACACCACACTGACACGTCTCTGTAAAAGCACTCACATACATCCCAAAACCACGCAACTAGCACTCTTGCACCTTTATATGCAACCTCTACACACACATGATTCTATAGGACCATACAACTCTGCCTAACATATCAACACCAGCCATCACACACAGCGAGATGGTCTGTATATGCAAAGCGGCACAACAATCACACCAGCTTTCTACACATTGGCAATCACAAAGGACAGCCAAGCATGTGGCACAAGACCAAGCACAGGTGCAGTGATCACTGTACAAACTAAACAGCAACAATCAAGCTGCAGCATAGAATTTCGCTGCACCATATGATAAAGCTACAGCACGAAAGGCATGAGCTGAAGCATGATAGATGGAGACGTCAGCAGTCCTAAATAACCACAAAAAATAGGCAGGGCAGCAAAAGGGCAAGGAAAGTGTCAAGTAAAGTTCGAAACATCAATTTCGGTGTCGTTCGATACATTTTCAAGTACACATTTCGCTGGCACGCCAAAGGTATACCGTGGAAATGCCCATGTTTCGATAATGGATTTCGACACCCCAAAAAAAGTCCATTTCGAAGGCATGCGGACAAAAATGACAAAACTAGTCAAAATAATTCAAATTTTAAGAATAACTATTTAAATGAATAAATATTTTCATTTAAGCTATAAACTTTGTCTTATACTTATTTAAATGGATAACTATTTTTTAAATTAAGAACTACAAGAAGAAAAGTGCTAATGCTAATTCAAAAGGGGATATATTAGTGATATATCATTGATATTAGGAAATTTCAAGGAAATTACTCAAAATGACTTAAAATGGCTAAAACTATTGCAATATGAAAAAATGCCTAAGCTCTAGAAGACTAAAATCATGTTTTGAGGAGGCCCCCCGCGGTACGGATCATCAAAATCTTTCAAGTTGGCAATATACGATGCATAACTCGTGCAACAGTAGTAGCAATGCAGCACAGCTGTAGCAGCCAGCAGCAGCAATTGCATGCAACTTAGCAACAAACAACAACGCAGACTGACATGCCGTCAACATGCTGCCAATTTCGACGACATTCTGACAATTTCGATGCACGCCGCTGGCATGCTAACGATATCCCTACATTTCAATAAGTATATCATGCCGATATAACATCTTATCAAAAACTCCCGTTTCGCCAGCATGCCGAAGGCATTTTGATCATTGGTGACAAGCTTGCAGATGCAATGCCCCAGAATATTTGAGAGAATTCACCCAAAGATTCAATTAGCCAGTTACATATTTCAATAAACAAAAAGAGGCACTTTGTGCACTTGATTGTTTCCACAAGCAATCACAAAACAAAAAACGGTAAAATCAAACTATTAGCTGGTCAAGAAAAGCATGAGCAAAGAAATTTCTCTCTTCAGTATCTAAATGGATAAAAAGGACTAAAAAAAGTTAAGCCCCTGTTTCAGTGAACTTTAAATTCTGCATTTCAGTAACTAAAGACTTAAAATGTTCAAGAGAAGAACATGACTCAGTTGTAAATATAGAATAATAAAACATAATAGATGCCTAACCAGGTGCCAAAAATTGAATAAGACTTGAGGCAATTGAAAAAACAGGGTTACAATACCTCCTTCATAAGATGGGACTGGAAATTCTCTTAATACTTCCTCCATATGTTTCGAGCTCTCAGGGCTTACAATACGTGCAACTAAACCTTCTAAAATTTCACCTTGAACCTTGATATGATCCTTGGATCCTACAAAGTCATCCAGATAACTATTCTCAGGGACCGCAAAATCATACCAAAAAGCCACCTTAAGTCATTGATATCTTTTGGTGCTAAGAGCAAATAATGAAATACAAGTATCAGAAGGCCAGACTTCTGACATAACAGCCTAACTGGTAACCAAGGATGACCATCTAGACATATTACAAAAATACCAAACTATAATCCAACCTGGTACATGTCTTCGAAAAAATTAAAAAAAAAATCCAACCTGGTATAGATATGTCAGCAATGTCATTGAGTGTCTGGCATACAGGAGTTGCTGTTCCTTCTTCACATAATGCATCATAGGCAGCAAAAAATGATCTCACTGATTTACTGCACAAGAAAATAGAAGAGAATGAATCACTTTTTTTTTTTTGAAAAAGTAAAAGAGAATGAATCACCGAGAAATAAAATTCATTTGTATAGAAATCACACTGCTACGGACAATGGCAAAGCCCAAAACAAAAGCTAGAAAACTGTCGCAGTTACTAACCAAGAAGTTACAGTGAAAGAAATAATTTGGCATCTTCAGTGAAACAGATTTTCTTTGAAGTATGGTCCAAAATGTTGAGCATTATGATCATTGGGGATTTTATACACCATATTCCATGAGGTAAACATCAAAAGTAACGTAGTTCCTAAAGCACAAGCATGTCTAGCTGAACAAATAAATAGTCAAATATGAGATCATACCTTGTGGAGAACAGCCAAACATGATTCGTAGGAAGGCGCCATTTTCTACAGAAAGCAATTATTTCAGGAGTAGAGTAGAACTTGGGTTTGCCATTGCCCAGTTCAGTCACTGCAGTCACCACAACTGCACAGAGAAAAGCGAAGAGGGGAAAAAGGCAAATATAAAAAATTATAAAAAGAATGACTTCCATATAGGTACTGGCCTACTACACACTGTTTCTTACGAGATTCCCATCAGGTTGCGTGCATCCAACTTCCATTGCAAAGACAACATACAGAAGGAGGCAAACACCAATTAATCCAGAAGTTTTTGTTGTCATGTTTAGAATGTCAGCCATATTCCCTATTTCCTTATTTATCTGTTATGTTTTATTTTGTGTCATCTTGTTATTTTATTTTTCTATGTAGGCATGTAGTGTAATGTTTTCACACCTCTTCTTTATATAAAAAGATGTAAGGTTTATTAGAATCATAAGGTGAATCATTCTCTCCTACTTAGTATCAGAGTAAGACACAAAAAAAAGTTTTGATATCTCACCCAAACCTTCCACCTTAACCCTAGATCTCTCTCTTCTCTTCTCACCGACGTCAATAGCAACCACCAGCGGCGACTGCAAGACCACCAACAGCCACCGTCGCTCCAACAACACCAACGACAGCTAGCGCCACCGAAGCAAGGCTAGTGGCCACCAGCGTCGCCCTTGTCGGGCAACACTCGTGCTATAGGCTCGCCACCAACAGCCCAAGTGGAGGAGAGGAGGCCCCCCAACATCTATGCGAGTCCTATTTGAGTCAATCTCGACTCTTGCAAGGATAATCTAATCTCGCAGAGGCTATTGGGGATTGCAACGTGATTTTTTGGGTTGTCTTTTGCCCAAAAATCCATGTTTATTCCCAAATCTATTCTTTCTACTAGTATAATCTTAAAGTTATTTCAGATCTCAGATTTCGAGTTGTTTTCTGTCTAAAGGCTCACAATGGCTTTATTTTTTGAATCTGAAGTTACATCAGCTACCACATCAGAGAACATAACTTACAAGAGTCCCTTTTTCAATCCAATAATCAAGCTTGATAAGACTAATTATCCAAGATGATCTCAAACGTTCCTTATAACAGTGGAGGGACACGATAAGAAACATATTTTATTAGAGCCAAAGCCTACTGATAAGACAGAGAAAAAGCATCTTGGAAGGACAACACTATGGGGCGTGCTTGGTTGATGAATAGCATTATTCCACATATTGGAGATGAGATTATACACTACAAGACGACAAACAAATGTGGGATAGTGATGTAGACATCTTTTTCACATAAACTGTCTATTTTTGGGTGTTCCTAGGCATATAGAAGCATTTAGTATTATAAATACAGCATATCATGCATCATCATACATTTAGTTTAATTTATTTAAATTGTATAGTAATCTACCTCTTCTTATGGTCAAGGGACAAGGCAATATTTATCGGGGCCTCAGATTAAATATCCAACCATACGGACCTAATTAGGGCGACGATCGAAGTCCAACGCATCTGAGATCGCCCTGATTGGACCTCCATAGCATCAAATGCAGTCAAATAAAGATCAAAGGTCAAGGGTCAAGGTGGTGTAAATCCGTACCTCAAAAGACAAATCAAACCGCACGAATGGGTTCAAATCGACAATCGTAGCCTACCAGCACGAACATTGACCCAATCTGACATCCGAGGCACCATATACAAGCATTAGAAAATGGACAGCCCAGACGGCGCCATGTGGTGCCATCCAAGCCACCCACAGTTGCCGACCTTCCTCCTATTCACTCGCACCCCTGTATCTTAGCCGTTGGATTTCCATCCAACTGAGAGCGCGTGGACGAAAATTTGAAAACTCGACAAAGTCGAGGGCGTAGCGCATTGATCTACGTCCTTACGCAAAGCACGCAACGCGCGATCAAACCATGGCGAGGGGGGTCGAATTCGCTGAAGGCAGGCCAATTGAAATTCGACCGCGCGATCAAGATTCGGCCACGTGGCACAATCAGGCTTACTGGATGTGAGCGCTACGCACATGTGCGTGATCATGTGCGATCGCACGCACGATCGTTACGTGCTGGACGTTGGCATGATCTGAAGGCAAACCACAAGTGATCTTATCGTTCATCCGTGATCCAACGGCTGAGAGTAGCAGCCCCTTCACCACATGTAACGCACGCGCAGAGCGACGCGTGATCCACGCCGAAAATCAAGACCTGACGAGCCTCCTCCCTCTGCACATCTTCATCAACGCTTAGCTACAGCAACGGCCACATCCGTCACTAAAGACCATAAGTTAATGCTTTTAAAGCTTAAAATGTTATTTTTGCCCTCAACGGCCACATATTTCATCCATCCCTTTCTCTTCTCTCACCTCCTCCAAAGTTCTACGAGTTGGTCCCATACCCGAGATGCTTCACTAGAGTTAGAGTAAAATAATTTTCCGTCTTCTCGCCCCCTTTATGGAGCATCCCGTGGTTGTCTTCTTGCCACCATTCGGGAAGCAGATCCCACTGCGACGTCACCCTATTTCATTCTCCGTCCTCCAGCATCATTCTCCCTCGTCCAGTATCTTACCACCCTCTTCTAAGCACTCCGTCAACGCGACTCGTCCTCCAAGCAGCCGTCAAGGAGGATTTTCTCATCCCTCTTTCTTAACCACTTTCTAGTGTAGATTTCTAGCTTTCTAGTTGTAGAAATTAGTTGTAATGAACATGCTTCTATGGTTATGAAATATTGGTTCACTCTGTCTCTATTTTTCTCTGTATGATTCTCTCTTTTCTATTATTTATTCTTTTAGTAGAATAGTTAGCGTAGATTAATTTCAACCAGCTAATATGCTTAGTGAAAATTAATTCTAAATGCGATTTTTAATCAAATGCTCGCATCCCTGTGTTCGACCCGGAACTTACCAGAGTTTTGATCATAAACTTTATTTGATAGCAGATTTTTACACAACTGCAACGACGGGTTTCTAACTCAATTTTTCACGCGTATGAAATCTCGCTCATCATTTTAGCGCCATTACCGGGGAAGCAACGCTCATTGATTTCACGCATTTTCCACTTTACTTATTGTTTGCCTCACTTGTCAACATTCTTATTGTGTCTGCAGGTACTCTCTCAATTAAGGTAAAAGCGGTAGATTGGAGCAAAGTGCAATTGAAAGGTTTGTAAGTATATCTCCACCACCCCACCCTTAGATTCCATTCCACCACCTAATAACGCAAAACCTAATTAACCTAAAAGCTTGCATAAACCCTAAGGTTAGTTCTGGTTATTTGTTTGCCGCCCCCACCCACCTCACCCCCACATATATATATATATATATATATATATATATATATATATATATAAACAAAAATTGATTGTGGGATTTAATTAAACATGCACACCTTATATTCCCACACACACCCAAGGCACCTCACTTTTGTCTGATTCAGTCACTTAACCAGGAATCCAACCAAACGACCTGGTATACCTGCACGACTTATACAAATAAGTCATTAGAAATAGATTAGGCTTAAATTGTTTAGGTGCCTTAATCAAGTGGTGCAAGAGGCCAACTGATTGAACCACTTGGGCTACACCACTTAAGATAAAAGTGATCCATTAGTAGTTTGCCCCTTAGGATTCAACTTTTAGGAATTAACCAGGCACTCCACATTACTTTTGAGTTTTAAAGGAAAATATCTTCACTTGTGCTTCTAAAACCTGGTGTGCTAACTGAACTTTGAATAAACAAACCTAACAGTTGAACCCTAAAAGCTATTAAACAAGATTGAACCCTAAAAGATAAATCATCAATATACCTTGTTTGAAAACCCTGGTTGTGCACACAAACACATATTAATCAATCTTTAAGGGCACAAACCAGATAAAGAGCCCATCACA